>CM057339.1:123342113-125842113 GCA_030015575.1 Agapanthus africanus | reverse complement strand
CATACACCCATGTAGCATGTATCATCAAGCATGACACAAAAAGAAACACAATTAATATATATCACATATATATTAAATGCATAAGTGAGATAAAGAAATCCTTAAGTGAGCTAATATTAGTTAATGTATGTTAATATATCAAATATATAATTATACATTAAATTATTAAATCAACACTTGATTTAATAATCCGGCTATATCACATATAACCGACTAATATCATTTGTATCAACTTATCGAATCAACACTTGATTCGATAACCCGGCTATATCATATATAACCGACCGATATCACATATCGCGAAATTAGAATACGGTATCACATACGCGTATTAATCTCGGTCCCGCACATATCACATCTGTGCTCCTATATCGTTTTGCCTGAACCTGGAAATCTCTATGTAGGACTCTAAAGACTCGTCAATCACCCATGTAGCATGTACCATAAGCAGTCAGCGATACTAGCTGGATGTAACGGCTACCCGGATATTGAGCGATCAGAAGATCAACAAGCAAGTTTGCTCATACTCCTGCGAATTCAATAAGTAACACCACTGTACAGCCCGATCTTTTCGTCTGATATATCGCATATCCAGCCTGGGGGTGGTAAACGTCAGACCCAAATAGCTTGATAAGTCATGCCGATGTGAGGCCCATAACGGTTCGAGAAACTACTGATAACACTTACCGGTAAATCTCAGCAACCCTAACCAGGGATTTCCTGTTATGGCCAATCGAGCACAGCGCAACATCAACCCCTAATACCGGGAGAGAAGAAATCCCCTCCTATCGCTCATTGCCTCCATGTGACTCGGGACTGTACCCAAAAACTACCGTTTTGCACGTTCTCTTGAACGTGGTAAGGTGGAAATCAAAGCACAGTGGGAATCACACAAGACTCTATAACGATCTCGGGTCAACGGACTAATCTGTACCAGTGTCACCGGAGAACTGCTATCTGACGTGAGGTATAATACCATCTAGGAGTTCTCAGCGAGTCCTGTTCAGTGTACCCAGTATCCACTGAGCACCCGTATACAATCTTTGATGTCAAACATCAATGGATGTGAGATCATCCATCCCCATCATATGAGTCAAGAAACGTATACGCTAGTCTACTCTGAAATATCGATGCCCCGTCTCGATACTCCCACGACTAGGAACAATTGAAGGATGTTCTTATAGACTACCCTGGCCCTACTAGTATGATCCGCATCATAATCTTGGTAGTCAAGTACACATCCTAAGGGCTTTATCAACATGTAACAGAGATACAATAAGTGTACATGCTAAGATAAAGAGAAACCAGATAGCATACTGTCATGTCGAGCAAGAAAGTCTTCCTTATATATGTCCAAGCATCCACTATAATATATATCACATGTACAATAATAGCCTCTGGGGCATACATACTACTAACAGGAAACTACCCATTGTGGATGAGCCGAGCAGGAATTTTCTCGGCGGGCTCGTGATGAGGGCTTTGGATCCACTTCTTTGTAGGGCAGGAAGCTACCCATTGTGGATGAGCCGAGTAGGAATCTACCCGGTCGCCTTGTGATAAGGGCTTTGGACCTACAACGCTGTTGGATAGGAATCTACCCGCTGTGGATAAGCCGAGTAGGAATTTGCTCAGCGGCCTCGTGATGAGGGCTTTCTGAACTCCCTATTGCCTCCGTGGGGGCGTCGTTCAATCTTCTGTGGTCCGTATAGGTGGGAATGATGATCGGCATGGCCGACACGTGGTAGTACTATATTGGGAAATTGAGATATTCCGTGATTTGCGTCGTTGCATGAGTAGATCTCGGCCGTTGGAAGATATTTGTTGAAGCTATAAATATCGAGGGTGTATCCCTGAGGGGTGTCGGTTTCTTCCTAGTCTTGCATTCCTCGAAGATGACCGGGAGCGTTTATACCATCAGGAAGATCATTTCTCGTGACGACGTGTATTTTTATAGCCTTGATCTCTCCGAAGAGACGTACGAGGTGGTGATAGGCCGCTTGGAGGGCCACTTTGGACGCCTACTTTCCCGGCGATCTCCTCTCCTCTAAGTGCTAATTTACGCGATATGGAGGACTTCCCTAGGTTTGTACAACACCCTATCTCCACAGCTGATGGACGAGGCATTTGACAAGATGCATACGGCCTCCGATCTTGGTTTGATCTCGAAGAGCAGGCCGGACCGCTCGAGGAAGCTCGGCTTGTCAGATGGCTCGGAGACGAGCTGGGAGGCCGTGGAAGCTCGGTTATAGGATTGCTCGAAGGTGATCTGATGACTCGTTGCTAAACGAATATGGAAGGTATTCCCGGGAGGTCTCCAAAAGGCCGGATGCAACCTCAGAGACGAGGTGCCGAGGAACGTCTCCAATGCATCAATCTCATTCCAGCTCCGTAGCCCCCGGGACACGTCATCCGCTACGTGTCGTGATCTGGGGAATCCCTGTAAGTCCATGCTACCTCTCCCGGTACTTTCGGGAATGCGGAATTTGGTAGAAAACGATTTTCTTAAAGATGGTAACATGGACCTAAAACCCGGATCTTGGTTAAACATCTATCTAACAACCTAACTATGAGTTTTAGCTACTCGGTTAGGGGGTTATACCTTGCTTGTCTTGAACTCCTTCGTCTTCAAAGCTCCGATGGTGGTCCGATGGCTTCTTCTCGTCGTCTCCGTACGCCGAAGATAGATCCACCTGAAAGCTCCAACCTTTAGCTCCTTCTTCGTTCTTTGAAGAAACTAGTTCACTTGGTTTGCTAAACCTAGTGAACTAGAATGAGTAGAGAAGAAATAGAATGGGATTTTATCTATGGTTCTTGATTCTCAACTCATGAGACAAGAGAACCATAGATCAAGAGAGGGAGCAAGAGGTTGAGGGTGAGAGCAAGAGGAGAGCTCAAGAACAAGAGAGAGAATGAGCAAGAAAGAATGAGCAAGTATTTTGTCTCTCACCCTCTCATAATCCAAAGCAATGATAACTCATCATATTAACAAAAGTCTTATGTGATGGTTAGAAGCAACCACAACCATATCATTTCATGCACTCATTTTACACAAATGAGCAAGTAAACAAAAGTCTTTGCCATGAAATGATGGCTATGGTTATCATGATGGTCAACTAGTCAAGCCTAGTCAACCGGTCAACAAGTCAACAAAAGTCAACAAGTCAACAAAGTCAACAAGTCAACAAAAGTCAACAAGTCAACAACCATATCACCATAATACTTAATTAATATAATAGTTAATCACATATCATATTCTCATTAGGGTTGAGCATAAAGTCAAATAGTCAACGGTCAACTGTCAACAACCCTAATGAGAATCCGCTGCCTCTGCCTCCCTGTCAACTGTGCATACACACCCGCATCCGCGTTCCGAGGAACACGAATGCAAACTGGATAAATCCAATCCCATAAGGTACACTAGGATCTGGCTTAAACCAAAGCCCGCTAGTGTAAACTGTCCGGACACTGTACGTGCACAAGTGCACGGATGTGACCGAACCCTGTCGCAAAACCATGCGACCTGTCGCAATACCATGCGACCTCTACTCTTTTGCCTAAAGACGAAAAGCTTTCTGTGTGGGACTCTAAAGACTCGACACTACGCTGGCAGTGGGTTTAACCACAGACCGCAAGCGGCACTAGCTGTGCGTAACGGTCCCCAGGTAATGCCGACAAGAAGACGGACGAGGCGAAACCCATCTGAACTCCTATTGAGCCTGAGTGTGACATTCTCCGTACAGTCCGGTCTGTTCGTCTAATACATCGCATGGCGGGCCTAGGGGGCGGTAAACGTCAGTCCCCCAATAGCGGTACAAGTCGTGCCGGAGTGAAGCCCAATACACCCTGAGATAACACTGGAAACCTACCAGTATATCTCGTTTGCCCTGGCCAGGGACTACTCGTGTAATGGCTCTCCTAGACACAGCGCGATGTCAACCCCCAATACCGGGAGAGACGAATCCTGTCTAACCGTCACTGCCTCCAAGTGCTTCGGGACTGCACCCAACCACCACCTGTTTGCACGACTCCTTTGAGCCGTGGTAGGGTAGTGATCAAAGTACAGTGGGAACACACTCGAGGCGGAGTGACAGTGTCAAGTCAGCGGACTAAGCTGTACTCATGTCACCTGGGAACTGATAACTGACGATAGGTATAATACCAACTAGTCAGTTCCCGACGAGTCCTGTCCAGTGTACCCGTAACCTAACGAGCACCCGCATACTATCTCAAGTACGACGTACTGACGGCTGTGGGACAGACCGTCTCCCACACTGGGATGAGAAGCGCATGCGCTGGTCTACTCCGGAGTATCGATGCCCTGTCTCGATAGTCCTGCGACCAGGGACCTGAATAAGGATGTGCTTATAGATTACCCAGCCCCACTAGTGTGACTGCCATCACAACGCTGGTAATCAAGCAAAGATCCTAAGGGCTCCACTAATGCGTATAAGTGATATACTGAAATAAACACAAGTACACATTGAAGTAGAAACAAACCAAGTAGCATACTACTATTTTGAGCAAGATTGTATATACAAGGTGAATATCCCAAGCATCCATTAAGTAATATACAAACTAGTATGATACAGTAATGGCCTCTAGGGCATATACACTAACAATCTCCCACTTGCACTAAGGCCATGTACTGGCGTATCGAAGACCTATCATCTCGATCAGCCGCTCGAACTGAGTCTGGGGCAGGGCCTTGGTGAATGGATCAGCAGTGTTATCTTCTGAAGCGACTCTCCGAACCTCGATCTCCTGGCGATCTACGATCTCCCTGATCAGGTGATACCGCCTCAAGATGTGCCTGGATCTCTGATGGGACCTGGGTTCCTTCGCTAAAGCTATAGCCCCATTGTTGTCGCAATACAGAGGTATTGGATCAACAATGGACGGAACCACCTGAAGTTCTTTCAAGAACTTCCTCATCCAGACAGCTTCTTTTGCGGCATCAGATGCAGCGATGTATTCCGCTTCCATCGTCGAGTCTGCAACGGTTTCTTGTTTGGAACTCTTCCAACACACCGCCCCTCCATTGAGGGTAAAGACAAAACCCGACATGGACTTGGAATCATCCTTGTCACTCTGGAAGCTGGAGTCAGCAAAGGCCTCGATCTGGAGGTCTTTTCCGCCATACACCAAGAACATCTCCTTAGTCCTTCTCAGGTACTTGAGAATGTTCTTTACCGCTATCCAGTGTTTCTCCCCAGGGTTTGACTGATACCGGCTTACCACACTCAGTGCATAAGCTACATCCGGTCTGGTACACAACATCGCATACATTATAGAGCCTACCGCAGAAGCGTAGGGTATAATAGACATGCGATCCCTCTCTAAATCAGTCTTGGGAGACATCTCTTTGGAGAGGGTGATCCCGTGACAAGCCGGTAGGTTACCGCGCTTGGAATCTTCCATACTGAACCTCTTCAGTATGGTGTCGATGTACCTGGACTGCGAAAGTCCTAATATCCTCTTGGATCTGTCACGGTAGATCCGGATACCCAGAATGTACGAGGCATCACCCAGGTCTTTCATGGAGAACCTGTGTGATAAGAACCCCTTGACAGATTGTAGCATAGGAATGTCATTTCCTATTAAGAGAATGTCATCCACGTATAAAACGAGGAATACTACAGTTCTCGCTACAAATCTACTATAGATGCATGGTTCATCTGGATTTTTGATAAAGCCAAATTCTTTGACCGTCTCATCAAAGCAGATGTTCCAACTCCGCGATGCCTGCTTTAGTCCATAGATGGACTTAAGCAACTTGCACACCTTTCCGCTGCTCCCACTCTGAATGAAACCCTCTGGCTGGTCCATATAGACACACTCCTCTAAATTTCCATTTAGAAAAGCTGTCTTTACGTCCATTTGCCAGATCTCATAATCGTGGAAGGCAGCAATGGCAAGAAGGATCCGAATGGATTTCAGCATGGCTACTGGAGAAAAGGTTTCGTCGTAGTCCAAGCCAGGTCTTTGACGAAAACCCTTTGCTACCAGCCTAGCTTTATAGGTCTCAACCTGTCCATCTACACCAATCTTCCTTTTGAAGATCCACTTGCATCCTACGGGTTTTACCCCGTCTGGAGCAATGTCCAACGTCCATACCTTGTTGGTGTACATGGACTCCATTTCGGTCCGCATTGCATCCAGCCATTTCACTGAGTCAACGCTCTGAACGGCCTGCTGGAAGCTAGTAGGCTCATCATAATCTATGATGCAATCCTCTCTATCCCCGTCTACGAGAAAACCGTAGTATCTCTCGGGCGGATGAGTCTGCCTACTACTCCTGCGGAGCGGCGTAGGAATGTCCTGTTCTTCCGAACCCTCTGGTTCCACTAAACTTTCAGTAATAGTCCGTGGTTCTGGAATTTCTTCCAGTTCTACTGCGCTCCCACTTATTTCTTTTTCTATGAACTGGTGTTCTAGAAAGTGGGCATGACGAGAAACAAGAACTTTTTGTTCCTCTTCACAGTAGAAGAAATATCCCTTGGAATTCTTTGGATATCTCACAAACTTGCACAGTACTGAGCGTGCCTCGAGCTTGTCCGCATGCTGCTTTTTGACAAAAGCTGGACTTCCCCATATCTTAATGTGATTAAGATGGGGTCTCTTCCCACACCACATCTCAAATGGCGTAGTAGGCACAGTCTTAGTGGGAACACGGTTCAAAAGGTATGCGGCTGATTCTAGCGCATATCCCCAGAATGATCGCGGCAACTCAGCGTTACTCATCATGGACCGCACCATATCCAATAGGGTGCGGTTCCGTCTCTCCGATACACCGTTATGTTGCGGGGTGTATGGAGGAGTAAGCTGAGAGAGAATTCGATTCTCTTTTAAATAGTCCAGGAACTCGGCACTTAAGTATTCTCCACCTCGATCCGATCTTAGAATCTTAATACTTTTGCCGGTCTGTTTCTCCACTTCATTCTTATACTCCTGGAATTTTCCAAAGGCCTCGGACTTATGTTTCATTAAGAAGACATAACCGTACCTTGAGAAGTCATCCGTAAAAGTAATGAAGTAAGAATGTCCGCTTCGGGCATGTGTAGACATTGGACCGCACACGTCACTGTGTACGAGTCCTAAGAGCTCGCTCGCTCTTACTCCATGTCCAGTAAACGGAGTCTTTGTCATCTTTCCTTTGAGACAGGATTGACAAGTGGCATACGACTGATATTCGAACGCATTCAAATACCCTTCTGTATGTAACTTCGTCAACCTTCTCTCATTGATGTGACCCAATCTACAATGCCATAAGAAAGTCTGATTTATTTCTGGAGACTTTCTTTTGTGTGTATTCTGGACATTAAAAATCTGTGGTTGGTTTAACACGTATATACCATTACTCAAAGTACCTGACCCAATCAAAACTTGATTAAGGTGAATGTTTACAACATTGCTTACAAACGCAAATTCATAACCTTCTTTAGAAACTAAAGATACAGAAATGATATTACAAGTTGCGTTGGGTACAAAAAAGCAATTACGCAAAACCAAAACATGTCCATCTGACATTCCCAGGTGATAGTCCCCCACGGCTTTAGCATCCATGCTAGCTCCGTTCGCAACTCTGAGGGTCATATCACCTGCCTTCAAAACCCTACGGTTTCTCAACGCCTGCAAAGAATTACAGATATGAGATCCTGATCCGGTATCCAATACCCAGGAAGTAGAGTTTATTGAAAGACAGTTTTCAATAACATACACACCTGAAGCTGAAGCTGCAACCTGCTTCAATTCCTGTGTTCTGGCCTTCCAGGCCCTGCAATCATTCTTCCAGTGTCCTCTCTTATGACAATAGAAGCATTCTTCCTTATCCACAAGCTTCCCCGCTATCTTTGTTGCTTTACCTTTTCCCTTCGTATCCACTTTACTAACACCGCCCCTTGGTTTGGCGGGGGCCTTCTTCTTCTTTCCCTTGGCTTTCGCCTTGGACCTAGAAGAAGATGATCCTCCTACAAACAAAGTGGATGTTTCCCTACCTTTCTGTAGGGTGCCCTCTGCGCTCCTCAGCATGTTGAGGAGCTCTGATAGTTCAACCTCTTTTTCTTGTAGGTTGAAGTTCAGTATAAACTGGGCGTAAGTGGAAGGAAGGGACTGGAGAACTATATCCGTATATAGCTCACTCTCCAATGTGATCCCTAGGTCAGCGAGCTCCTCAATGTAGCCGATCATCTTTAGCACGTGCTCGGCTACTGATGATCCGACGGCCATTCTTGTCGAAAATAACTTTTTCGACGCTTCGTATCTTGCGATACGTGATTGCTCTCCATACAGTTCTTTTGTATGGAGCAATATGGACTCCATGTCCATATTCTCATGCCTCCTCTGATGTTCGTTGTCCATCGAGGCAAGCAGGAGGCATTTGGCCTTCGCGCTATCAATCTCCCAAGTCTTACGGATTTCCTTATCCGCGACGCTGGAAGTTGGACCAGGGACAGGGGGAGCTTTGGTGGTAAGAAGATACCCCAGCTTGTCATAAGTGATTGCTATCTTGACATTCCTGAGCCAATCTTTGTAGTTTGGCCCTGTCAGTTTGTTTTTATCTAGGAGTAACTTAAGTCCAGTCATGTTGATTGGTCGCTGCAATTAGGAGAGAGAAGAAGAAACACTCAGCATGATGCTCTTGCAAGTTTAGAGTGGTTTTTAGTTTGTCTAAACAGGATGGCTCCCACTGTTTCTCGAATCCCTCCTCAAACCATAAAGGAAGAATTAGTCAGGATCAATCCCACCGTACAATACTTGCTTAACCGTTCAGCCAGGCCGGTGTCGGTACTTCGAGGGAGGTTTTCCAACGCTTTCGCGAAGTTCCTTAATTAAAGAACCTCTTTTCCCTGGGGGCGTAGCCCCGCTAACACCTTTCTAGGCACCTACTAGGTTTATAGCATTGATCGTTAAGTGAGAAATTTCCCGAGGAGTAGCATATACTCACAGTAGGATCGGGATCCAAATATCATTGCGTGACGAAACTGAAGGAATCCTACCAGAATCATCACACTCCAAATGGTATGCAAATCTAGCAAGTTTCAGTACTTATGAAACTCCCGATGTGGATTTTTGCCCCATGCTCTTATGACCTTGACTTTGGCCAAAATATCATAAGTCACATGTCAAGTTCTACCCGTCATTATCCAGGTTAATTTGGATCCATCCGTACCTACCCTTGACTTTGGCCAAAATGGCAGTACGACTGTCCCAAACCAACGCATCTATCTATGCTACACATGAACACCCAATAGCTACCAATCACTGTGCCTTGACTTTGGCCAACATACACAGCTTGAATACTATTGACTATTCATGCGAAACGACGGAGGGCTACGGATGGTTTTGGCAAAACCGTGAACGTAGTGAACTTGATTTGGTCGATGGAACGAGATAGCTTTTAAAAGGAGTGGCTCAAGCTCCGCATTTAAAAGTTGTTTTTGAAAAGAACCGAGTGGTTTTTCGAAAGTGTTCCAACGACTTTAACTTGGTTTATTATCTTGCATTAGTTCTTTTAATGCGTGATATTCTTGCATTAGTTCTTTTAATGCGTCCCATCATTTAATCCTACCATTGCAGAAAACAACCAAAATATGACGTACGCTTATGCCATTCGCATTCGCCACGGGGCCCCGTCATTACCCGTTAGGTTACTTAACTAACGACAGAGCGGGGGCTGGGCTAGCGCGTCTGTAAAACATAAGCAACGCCTAAATAATATCATATATAGATATACTGCAATGATAAACATTTCAGATCACAGATAAATACATTGGATATACTAGCAATCTGTAATTTGTACGAGCCTGTAACAAAAACAGATAACACGGTCGCGGTGAATAGCCAAAACCCCACCCAAGACCCCTACGGGTGCGGCAAACTACCCGCCAAGTACCCGAAGCGTAGCAACCTCCCTCATCTCCATGAGTAGGCCACTCGACACTTCGGCATACCCGGTAGTTTGTGTACCCCCTCCATGGGTCTATCCTAGGAGCAAAAACAGTAAAAAGAAATTATACAATGACGGCTACAACCCCTTCCCGGTTGTGCGGCCATACAAATAATTATTACATCAATTTACAAATTTACATGAATTGCAAGAAAAGAAAACTCTCGTCTCACAACCCCCGGCTATTCACCCGCGACAATCCAACATATTTATATACACATTCCAGCACATTACAGATCACAGATTTGTATAACCCCCACTAATCGACATATAGCGATTAGTAGACGTTCAATATAAATATCACATTACAGAAAAACCCGTTAGCTCAAGT
This sequence comes from Agapanthus africanus, assembly GCA_030015575.1. Taxonomy (NCBI): domain Eukaryota; kingdom Viridiplantae; phylum Streptophyta; class Magnoliopsida; order Asparagales; family Amaryllidaceae; genus Agapanthus; species Agapanthus africanus. Next base: position 125,831,833 of record CM057339.1, on the reverse strand, counting down.
CTTTTAGAAGTTCGATCAAAAATACGGATTTTCGGGACCCCAAAATAAAATTTTCGTTCTGGAAAATCTGGGTTGAAAATACATATACTAAAAATCCCAAAATACCCCAATTAGCAAACTGCAAAAAATAAAACCCATGACCGAGTCAACTCGGCCGCGGTTCCGCGGCGGGAGCGTGCTCCCGCCGCGGAACCGCGGCGCTTTGATCGAGTCATGGGCCCAAATTTTTGCAGTTTCTTTAAAAAAGCCTGAGTCGATTTTTGGTGTATATTAAAAAAGTTTTCCAGCACTTTTAAAATCGACAGAAAGTTTAAAATTCCGGGGTTCGTTTCGGGACTTTTTCGTTGATCGATCTTCTAGTTACTTGCTAACATGTTAGATAGAGTTTAACCTGGCTCTGATACCACTGTAAGTCCATGCTACCTCTCCCGGTACTTTCGGGAATGCGGAATTTGGTAGAAAACGATTTTCTTAAAGATGGTAACATGGACCTAAAACCTGGATCTTGGTTAAACATCTATCTAACAACCTAACTATGAGTTTTAGCTACTCGGTTAGGGGGTTATACCTTGCTTGTCTTGAACTCCTTCGTCTTCAAAGCTCCGATGGTGGTCCGATGGCTTCTTCTCGTCGTCTCCGTACGCCGAAGATAGATCCACCTGAAAGCTCCAACCTTTAGCTCCTTCTTCGTTCTTTGAAGAAACTAGTTCACTTGGTTTGCTAAACCTAGTGAACTAGAATGAGTAGAGAAGAAATAGAATGGGATTTTATCTATGGTTCTTGATTCTCAACTCATGAGACAAGAGAACCATAGATCAAGAGAGGGAGCAAGAGGTTGAGGGTGAGAGCAAGAGGAGAGCTCAAGAACAAGAGAGAGAATGAGCAAGAAAGAATGAGCAAGTATTTTGTCTCTCACCCTCTCATAATCCAAAGCAATGATAACTCATCATATTAACAAAAGTCTTATGTGATGGTTAGAAGCAACCACAACCATATCATTTCATGCACTCATTTTACACAAATGAGCAAGTAAACAAAAGTCTTTGCCATGAAATGATGGCTATGGTTATCATGATGGTCAACTAGTCAAGCCTAGTCAACCGGTCAACAAGTCAACAAAAGTCAACAAGTCAACAAAGTCAACAAGTCAACAAAAGTCAACAAGTCAACAACCATATCACCATAATACTTAATTAATATAATAGTTAATCACATATCATATTCTCATTAGGGTTGAGCATAAAGTCAAATAGTCAACGGTCAACTGTCAACAACCCTAATGAGAATCCGCTGCCTCTGCCTCCCTGTCAACTGTGCATACACACCCGCATCCGCGTTCCGAGGAACACGAATGCAAACTGGATAAATCCAATCCCATAAGGTACACTAGGATCTGGCTTAAACCAAAGCCCGCTAGTGTAAACTGTCCGGACACTGTACGTGTACAAGTGCACGGATGTGACCGAACCCTGTCGCAAAACCATGCGACCTGTCGCAATACCATGCGACCTCTACTCTTTTGCCTAAAGACGAAAAGCTTTCTGTGTGGGACTCTAAAGACTCGACACTACGCTGGCAGTGGGTTTAACCACAGACCGCAAGCGGCACTAGCTGTGCGTAACGGTCCCCAGGTAATGCCGACAAGAAGACGGACGAGGCGAAACCCATCTGAACTCCTACTGAGCCTGAGTGTGACATTCTCCGTACAGTCCGGTCTGTTCGTCTAATACATCGCATGGCGGGCCTAGGGGGCGGTAAACGTCAGTCCCCCAATAGCGGTACAAGTCGTGCCGGAGTGAAGCCCAATACACCCTGAGATAACACTGGAAACCTACCAGTATATCTCGTTTGCCCTGGCCAGGGACTACTCGTGTAATGGCTCTCCTAGACACAGCGCGATGTCAACCCCCAATACCGGGAGAGACGAATCCTGTCTAACCGTCACTGCCTCCAAGTGCTTCGGGACTGCACCCAACCACCACCTGTTTGCACGACTCCTTTGAGCCGTGGTAGGGTAGTGATCAAAGTACAGTGGGAACACACTCGAGGCGGAGTGACAGTGTCAAGTCAGCGGACTAAGCTGTACTCATGTCACCTGGGAACTGATAACTGACGATAGGTATAATACCAACTAGTCAGTTCCCGACGAGTCCTGTCCAGTGTACCCGTAACCTAACGAGCACCCGCATACTATCTCAAGTACGACGTACTGACGGCTGTGGGACAGACCGTCTCCCACACTGGGATGAGAAGCGCATGCGCTGGTCTACTCCGGAGTATCGATGCCCTGTCTCGATAGTCCTGCGACCAGGGACCTGAATAAGGATGTGCTTATAGATTACCCAGCCCCACTAGTGTGACTGCCATCACAACGCTGGTAATCAAGCAAAGATCCTAAGGGCTCCACTAATGCGTATAAGTGATATACTGAAATAAACACAAGTACACATTGAAGTAGAAACAAACCAAGTAGCATACTACTATTTTGAGCAAGATTGTATATACAAGGTGAATATCCCAAGCATCCATTAAGTAATATACAAACTAGTATGATACAGTAATGGCCTCTAGGGCATATACACTAACAATCCCCACTTGTGAGCATCATCATACAGGAATGAAGCTGTAGTCGGCCTCAACCTTATAAAGTTTTTTAGGGTTTTTTTTATTGAAAACTTCCAACAAGCTAAGACCAGAATCAGAAACTACCATTACCTTTTAAATGATGAAAAATCTACCAAATTTAACAGCGCCACGTCAGCACCGTCTGTATCACGTCAACCAAGCTACAACGACAGCATAAAAATTATAAAATCCCAAAATACCCCTCTTTAACCACAACCCTAATTTCCAAAAAATAAAAAAAATAAAAAAACCCACTCTCTTCCTTCTTCCTCCCCTTATCGCCGGCAATAGTTCCGGCACCGGCACCACCTCCTTCGATCTCCCCCACCCTTTTCCTCTGTAGCCCTCGTCATCACCACAATCGTCACCGTCATCGTCTTCACTTCTTCCTCCTCCAACACCTTCTCCGCCGGCGCGGCCCTCGTCTCGTCCCGACGGCGCCCATCGTCGTCGTCACTATCTTCAATTTCTTCTTCTCCTTTTTCTTCATCCCCCAACCCCCGCAACCTCTTCCTCCGAAGACCCCCACCCTTTCCCTGACTCCCTGACCTCACCCGTCATCGTCGCCGTCATCGTCGTTTTCTTCAATTTCTTCTTCTTCTTCTTCTTCGCCCTTCCCTCCGATGCCCCCACCCTTCTCTTGATCTTGCCCGTCTTCGTCGTCGTTATCGTCATCATGATTTTCTTCTTCTTCTTCTTCTTCTTCTTCTTCATCTTTTACCTCTGCCCTCTCTCCCATGGGCCCCTGACTGCCCCCTTCCCCCTCCTCCAACGATCCCATACTTCCCATTGCCCCCCGGCGACCCTCTAGCTATCCAAAAAAATAATTAATTATTTAGTTAATATTTAATAATTATTAAAATTATTTTAATAATAATTATTAAAATTATTTTAAAATTATTTTATAATTAATTAACTATATTGTGAAGAGGGTAAAATGGTCATTTGATATGAACAGTGACGTTGACCAAACGTTGACCGTTAAGTTTGATAGTTTTTTGATCATTTCAAAGGTAACCACAAATTTTTTATTCTGACACAAACTCGTAGGAGTTTTCAGTAAATAAGATTTTTTATAAATAGTAAAACACCATTCAAAGCAGTATAAGGAAGCTTAATGAAAAAATAATAAAACTTTGAATTTTCACCTTAAAATATCCTCATTATTCACTTTTTGCGATTAAATTTTCAAAAAAATATTTGCCATACGCGCATAACGCGTGTCTTAGAACTTGTGTAAATGCGGCAGCCCGTCCCCTCTCTACAGGAGCGAATCTAGGATCCGTGCTCGTCACCGCCGGCGATGGAGATGGAGATGGAGAGCGGCGGCGGCGCGTTGGATAGGGAGCGGCACATGGTGTTCCTTCAGATGATGCTGGAATCGCTGCCGGGGGAGTACGAGAGCCAAGAGATCAACACCCTTACCCTCGCCTACTTCGCCCTCTCCGCCCTCGCCCTCCTCGATTCCCTCCATCTCGTACTCTCCCCCCTCTTTAATTACCTCATCTGCCACTCTCGAAACCCTAATCTTATTATGGTTGAAATTGTCATGTGATTTTTAGGTTGACAAGGAGCAGATCGTGAGTTGGGTTCTATCGTTTCAAGCGCATCCAAGAGATGATCAAGCTGAATTGAAAGACGGTATGCTTTGCCTTTTATTTCCCCTTGAGTTTTAATGAATTTGCATATTTTAAAAATGGAAATTTTATTGTGATTTTTGTGTTTATTAGGTCAATTTTATGGGTTTTGTGGCTCCAAGAGTTCTAGGTATCCAAACCCTGATACAAAGGTATTATTCTTAGCTTGAAAAGATAAGATTTTTATCATTATGTATTACAATTTAAATTTTTCTAAATATCGCATGCTCAAATTCTACCTTATTTTAAAATATCCTGCCATAATTTTGATATATTTTTGTCTTTTCACCCTCAATTCTATTTACTTCAAATTTAGCCTAGTGGTCTCATTGTGGTTAGTTGAGTTGTGGCCTGAAATCTATAATTGCGGTCATTGTTAGTATATTTGTTACCTTAGACTTCTTTATGTCAAATTGCTTTAGGGCCTGTTACTTTGGGTGTGGAGTTAAGGTTAGACTTAAGATAATCGGGGTTTCATAAAGTTACCTAAACTTAACCATCAAAAAAGCCTAACCATTCCATGTTTAGCTTTTATTATGGAGTTTAGAAAACTTTGGTTATCTACACTCCAAAGTTGAGATAACCGGAGTTTAGAAAACTTCAGTCCAACTAAGTTTCGGAAACTCCAAAAAGTGTGAAGAAAATGTAGGTTTACTTAGCACAACAACAAGGTTTCGGGGGGCATCGTTCATGCCATTTTCAAAATTTTGCCATACTAGTTAACCCTAACCCTAGAATCTTAACTAAAGATTTAGACAATACGATATTTAAACAACTTTATAACTAAGTGATTGCGGAATACAACCTTTGTAGACCGGTCCTTCACTTCAAATGCTCCAATTAGTATTCCCTTCGCTGCAATCAAAGAACTCCCGGACTCTTGAGAGGCTCCACAAGGCGAAAGATACAAACTTACTCGAAGTCTTCAAAACCGAAGATGATATACTTCGAGGAGACACAAACCCAAGCTATCCCTTCACCAATGTGGAACCAATGAAGTTAACACCATAAACTATATGGCTAGTATAGAAGAGGATGATAAAGTAGGAATTTTGCTCACTTTAGAATTTAATTTCTCACAAATTTTCCTCACTTACTCAAAAGCTAGAAAGCTCTCACTTGAGATTGAAGAAAATGAAGCAAATGAAAATGAGAGAGTGAGCTTAGAAATGCAACCATGATGAGTATATGTCATGCCTAACCCTCGTAAAGAATAAACCATGGTAAGAGATAATGGTTAGGTTTATAAATATGTAAAGTAAAACAAAAATGGTGGACTAAGTCAATGGTTATCCATAACTTGCAACCATGACAAATTCCATTCATTTTTGAATTACTTAAATAAATAAAAACCTAAATATTATCTCATATCTGGTGTAAATCTCATATACCCATGTTGCATATATAACCTAGTATGTCACAATAATATATATTACATATATATTATTTATGTAACAAAAGAAAACAATACAATAAACATATATCATATATATGTTAAATGTATCAAAATGAGAAAAAGAAATACTTAAGTGAGCATATATTAGTTAATATAATTTAATATATCAAATGTATAATTATACATTAAATCATTAAATCGACACCTGATTTAATAATCCGGTTATATCACATATAACCGAGTAACATAAAATGTATCATTTCATCGAATCAACACTTGATCCGATGATCCGGCTATATCACATATAACCGGCCGATATCACATATCGCGAGAATAGATTACGGTATCACATGCTCGTATTATTCTCGGTCCCGCACATATCACATATGTGCTCCTACTCCATTTCGTCTGAACCAGGAAACCTCTGTGTAGGACTTTAAAGACTCGTCAATACGCCGGCAGTGGGTGATGACTATATCAGTCACCCACAAGCCGTCAGCGGTCAGCTAAACGTAACGGCCATCCGAGTATTGAGCGATCAGAAGATCAACAAGCAAGCCCGCTCTAACTCCTGTAAAGCTTGTCAGTAACACTACCGTACAGTCCGGTCTCTTCGTCTGATATGTCGCATATCCAGTTTAAGGGTGGTAAACGTCAGACACCAGTAACCGATAAGTCGTGCCGATGTGAGGCTCATAACGGATCGAGAAACCACTGATAACACTTATCGGTAGATCTCCATATCAGCCCTGACCAGGGACTTCTAGTTATAACCAATCGAGCACAGCGCAACATCAACCCCCAATACCAATACCGGGAGAGACGAAACCTCTCCTATCGTTTATTGCCTCTATGTGATTCGGGACTGTACCCAAAAGCCACCGTTTTGCACGTTCTCTTGAACGTGGTAAGATGGAAATCAAAGCACAGTGGGAATCACACAAGACTCTATGACGATCTCGGGTCTACAGACTAAACTGTACCAGTATCACCAGAGAACTGCTATCTGATGATAGGTATAATACCAACTAGGAGTTCTCGGCGAGTCCGTTCAGTATACCCAGTCGCCACTGAGCGGGTATACCATCTTTGATGTCAGACACCAATGGATGTGGGATCATCCATCGCCCATCATATAGGTCAAGAAGCGTATACGCTAGTCTACTCTGGAGTATCGATGCCCTGTCTCGGTACACCATCGACTAGGAACAATTATAGGATGTACATGTGGATTATCCTGGCCCCACTAGTATGATCTCCATTATAGTCTTGGTAATCAAATACACATCCTAAGTGCTTTATCAACATGTGAGAGCAATACAGTATCACAATACAAGTCAACATGTTAAGACAAAGAGCAATTAGATAGCATACTATCATGTCGAGCAAGAAAGTCCTCTCTATATATGTCCAAGCATCCACTATAATATACATCATATGTACAACAATGGCTTCTAAGGCATATACATAACTAACAATCTCCCACTTGCACTAAGGCCAGTTGTTGTAGTAACTCATATCCAACATCCTGAAGAGTCTCTCAAATTGTATCTGGGGTATGGCTTTTGTGAGTGGATCCGCTGTGTTGCCCTTCGCGTCAACTCTCCTGATCTCGATCTCCCGGCGATCAAATATCTTCCGGATCAGGTGATACCGCCTCAGAATATGTCTGGATCTTTGATGGGACCTGGGTTCCTTGGCCAAAACCACAGCTCCACTGTTATCACAATACAAAGGTATTGGATGCTCGATGGACGGAACCACATCAAGTTCGTTTATGAACTTCTTCATCCAGACAGCCTCTTTGGCAGCATCGTTGGCAGCGATGTATTCAGCCTCCATCGTCGAGTCTGCTACGGTTTCCTGTTTGGAACTTTTCCAACAAACCGTCCCTCCATTGAGGGTAAAGACAAATCCCGAGTGCGACTTAGAGTCGTCCTTATCACTCTGGAAGCTCGAATCGGTAAAGAACTCCACTTGGAGTTGACCGTTACCATACACCAAGAACATCTCTTTAGTCATTCACAAGTACTTGAGAATGTTCTTTACAGCTGTCCAGTGACTCTCTCCTGGATCTGCTTGATACCTATTCACTATACTTAGTGAGTATGCTATATCGGGTCTGGTACATAGCATCGCGTACATGATAGAGCCTACTGCCGAAGCATAGGGTATCCTTTGCATGCGATCTCTCTCCAAATCAGTCTTGGGAGACATCTCTTTAGAGAGAGTGAGTTCAGAGATCGTGGATAAATTCCCACGTTTGGATTCTTCCATACTAAATCTCTAGTATGGTGTCAATGTACATGGATTGGGATAATTCCAGTATCCGTTTAGATCTATCTCTATAGATTTTAATCCCAAGATGTAGGAGGCATCACCTAAATCTTTCATTGAGAATCTTTGTGATAAAAAGAGCTTGACCGAATGCAGCATAGGAATATCATTTCCTATCAAGAGTATGGCATCCACGTACAATTCGAGGAAGACCACCTTATTCTCTGCCATCTTCTTATATATAGAAGGCTCATATACGTTGATGAAGTCAAACTCTTTGACTATTACATCAAAACAGATGTTCCAAATCCGCGATGCCTGCTTTAACCCGTAGATGGATTTAAGCAGCTTGCACACCTTTCCGCTGCTCCCACTGTCTACAAAGCCCTCTGGCTGAGTTATGTACACGCTTTTTTCTAAATCACCATTTAGAAAGGCGGTCTTAACATCCATTTGCCAGATTTCGTAGTCATGGTATGCAGTAATGGCAAGTAGGATCCGGATAGACTTAAGCATAGCCACTGAAGAAAATGTTTCATCATAATCCACACATGGTCGTTGATGAAAACCTTTTGCAACTAGTCTAATTTTGAAAGTCTCAACTTTTTCATCTACACCAAGTTTCTTCTTAAAGATCCATTTGCTCCCAATCGGTTTTACCTCTTCAGGAGCAACTTCCAAAGTCCATACTTTGTTGGTGTACACGGATTCCATCTTAGATCGCATTGCATCCAGCCATTTCACAGAGTCCCCACTCGTGATGGCCTGCTCGAAATTAGTTGGGTCATCATTTTCCATGATGCAATCCTCGCTCCCACCATCAATGAGAAAACCGTAGTATCTCTCAGGTGGATGAGGAACCCTACTAGATCGGCGGAGTGGCTGAGGTTCGTCGAGAACTACTGAATCCTCTGGTTCCAATAAATCATCAGTTGTAGTTTGTGCTGTTGGAACTTCTTCCAGCTCTATCTCTTTGCCACTAATTTTTTTACAAGAAATTCCTTTTCCAAAAAGGTGGCATGTTGAGCAACAAATACCTTTTGTTCCTCACTGTGGTAGAAAAAATATCCATATGAATTCTTTGGATATCCCACAAACTTGCAAAGAACTGATCGTGCCTCGAGTTTGTCCGGATTTTGCCTTTTGACATAGGCCGGACAACCCCATATCTTAACTCGTTTAAGATATGGTCTCTTCCTACTTCATATCTCATATGGTGTGGTAGGTACAGATTTAGATAGAACTTGATTCAATAGGTATGCTGCTGTCTCAAGCGCATAACCCCAAAAGGAAATAGGCAACTCGGCGGTGCTCATCATAGAGCGCACCATATCTAATATGGTGCGATTCCTCTGTTCCGATACACTATTGTGCTGTAGTGTATACGGAGGAGTAAGCTGAGAGAGAATCTCATTCTCTTTTAAATAGTTCAGGAACTCATTGCTCAAGTATTCTTCTCGATCAGATCGAAGAATGTTGGTACTGTTATCCGTTTGGTTCTCGACTTCGTGTTTATATTCTTTGAATTTCTCAAAAACTTCAGACTTGTGTTTCAACAAGAACACATGTCCGTATCTTGAGAAATCGTCAGAGAATGTAATGAAGTACGAGGAACCATTCCTGGCATGTGTAGACATGGGACCACATATATCACTATGTATCAGTCCCAAGAGTTCCGTAACTCTTTCTCCGTGTGACCAAAACGGAGTTTTGGTCATCTAACCTTTGAGACATGACTGGCAAGTGTCATAAGATGAAAATTCGAACGGATTCAAATATCCATCCTTATGTAACTTAGCTAATCGTGTCGCATTAATATGACCTAGTCTACAATACCATAAGAAGGATTCGTTTATTTCTGAACTCTTTCTCTTGTGTGTGTTTTGTTCATTAAGAACTGTGGTTTGATTTAGAATGTATATGCCATTATTTAACGAGCCTGATCCAATCAACTTTTGATTCAGGAAGATGTTCATAACATCATCCTATATTACAAAATTATATCCTTCTTTACTTAATAAAGAAACTGAAATAAGATTGCATATCAGGTTCGATATGTAATAGCATTCGTTTAGAATCAATGTATTAATATTCGCCAACTGCTTTGGCTGCAACATTTGCACCATTCCCTACTCTTACGGAATGATCACCCATTCCCAGTTCTCTACCTTTTCTTAGCTATGCAACATATTGCATATGTGGGATCCTGATCCGATATCTAATGTCCAGGACATAGAGTGAACTGAGAAACAGTTCTCGATAACTAACACACCCGAAGAAGATGCATCAACATGCTTATTCTTCGTTTGGGCGGCGTGGGAATCCGGATATTCCCCTATTTCCTGCTCAGTTTTATAACAATTATAAGAAAGAACGGAACCAACGTTCCCCTGCTCAGTATAACAAGCGGGTTCAGTCAATACATCCATATTATTATCTTGATTAAGGCCTGACATGGTCGCTACCTGGAGAGAGAAGAAAACACTTAGCGTATGCTCTTGCAAGATTAGATTGGTTATTATCTTATCTAATCAGGATGGCTCTCGATGTTTTTATCAAATCTTCCTTCAAACCCTAAAAGGTAAGACTAGTCGGGATTAATTACACCTTACAAGTTCGCCAATCTTTCAGCCATGCCAGTGTTGGTACTTTGAGGGAGGTTCCCCGTGCTTTCGCACGGACCTAATTAAAATAAACCTCGTTTTTCCAGGGGCGTAACCCCGTTAACACCTTTCTAGACACTTACTTGATCGGCTAATTGTCATGTGTAAAACTTTCCCAGGAGTAACTCTTACTCGCAGTGGGTATCGGAATCCAACTATCTCATAGAAGGTATGCAATCTTATTGCAAATTTCAACACTTGAAATTCCCGATAATCTTTTGTCCCAGGCGATCTATGACCTTGACAAGTTCAACAAACCATAAATCGCAAGTCAGGTTCAACCTGTACATTTCATGATTGAATTAAACCCACCCGCACAACCCTTGATAAGGTCAACAAGGTCATACGACTACCCTAATCCAATCGCATCTCATGCTTTAGCAGATAAGTATTAATCAGCTACCGTACACTACGCCTTGACAAGGTCAACAAACGTAGCACGAATACTGAATAGTACTTATCTGAAATATCGGAGGGCTACGACAGGTCTTTAAGAAAACTTTTTGCGTAATGAACTTGATATTGTTGTAGAAACAAGTGATTTTGAAAAGGAGTGTTTTTGAGGATTTTACTAGTTTCGCTAAAGATGTCACTTCCGGTGAAAGAATCTCGGCTCTTTCCTTATCGAATAAGGTGCAGAATATTTCACAAATACCACTATGCAAAACAAGAACTATAGAAGCAATCAAAAACAAAACCGAGTGAGTTGTAGTATCTGGTAGTTTCTCTAAAGAGATCACTCCCGGTGAAGAGATCTCGGCTCTTTCCTTATCGAATAAGCTGTTGGATATTCTATAAGGAATACCGCTATGCAAAGCAAAAACTAAAGCCACCCTTTTTGAAAATTTGATTCTACAACATCTTTTAGATTTCTTTTTTTTCATTAATCTCATTAACGACGTCCTATCATATATGCTTACTAAGCATCACAGAAGAAACGAAAATACAACGTACGCTTATTCCATCCGCATTTGCCACAGTGTCCTGTTATGCACCGTTAGCTTACTTAACTAACGGCATAGCAGGGCGGGACTAGCGCGGGTGCAAAACATAAGCAACGTTTATTATATATCATATATATAATAATAAAGCATTCGTCTCAACATATAAAGTGATCACATTACAGAATATCAGCATCAAAAGATAACATATGAAATATTGGATATACTAGGAGGTTCATATTTTGTATTTAGCCAACAATAGAAAATACGGATTCAACGGTCGCGATGAGTAGCCAAACCCACACCTCTAGACCCCTACGAGAGCGGCAAGCAACCCTACCAATTCTATAGTTAGAAGATCCGGACTCGACTCCTTGAGATGGTCTCCCACCGGACTCTAGAACCCGGTTACTTGTGCTCCCCACCTTGGGTCTATCATAATGCGGAAAAGTAAATAATATTTGTTTTTGCGCTTCCCGGAAGTCAAACATCCTCAATCCGGAAGTGTCCCAATAAAAGAATATTACATATAATGAATTTTACATGAATGAAAATAAAAATTCTCATCTCGCATAAAATCCCGGGCTATTCAAATCACGACAATCCAATACAACATATCACAGCAACACATAACATCACATGTCATCAACGTAAGTAAATATGCGTATCCCAATTGTCGTTGACATATATCACCGAAACCGACGATACACCACGTATTACACTTATGTTCGCAGAAAAGAAAATGTCAAATTACAACATTTGGAATCCACAATTACCTTAGACATCATAAACCCGAAATATCACATACTTCGGATTTCATGCCTAATTATATGAATTCCACATATTGTATCACATTCCACAAATAGCTAGACGATTTTAAATATTCCGATCGAATCACCAAACACCTTCCAAAAAGCTCAACACTTGAGCTAGTTTAAAAGCACCTATCATATGCCACGGTACCTATGGACCAACCGTAGAAGGGTCAACCCTTGTCTCACCTATGGCGCCGCGGAACTACCTCAAATCCTAGGGTTTGGCGGCGGTTCTTACGGTCACAGAATCGAGTTAGGATTTCGTTTTTCTAGAAAGTCCATCGAATCACTTACATGATATTTGAATGTTCTTTAACTATGAAAAAATCCAACTCTTGGAAAATTTTCCAGCGAAGGTTAAAGTGGGAATTTGATATCCGTTCGAACTTTTTAACACCGTCTAAAACAATCCGAAATACTGTTAGAATTACGACCACGAAACACTCCGAATTGCCTTTATAGAAAAATAACATCTCATGCAATTTTAGAAAAAACTAGCAACACCTGAAACACCAAAACCCAGAGACCAGACCACAGAACAAAAACGAACCCCAACAGACACTGTTTGGCCGGCCTGCTCCGATTTAAGGGCCATGTGCTCGGGTGAAAACCGGCCAAATGTGTTCGTTTTTCTTCTGTGTTCATGTTACATCTCATATAACATTCTGCAGTTACTAAAAAATATTTTCAACGAGTTTAAAAATTTAACGGAAACTGGGTTATATTGTTTCAAGTTTCGGAGTTGTTTCGATTTCATAATCTAACAAACATTGTCTAAATCTCTAGGTTGACTCTGATACCACTGTAGGGTTATTTAGCATAACAGCAAGGTTTCAGGAGGTATCGTCCATGCCATTTTCAAAATTTTGCCATGCTAGTTAACCCTAATCCTAGAATCTTAACTAAAGATTTAGACAATACGATATGTAAACAACTTTACAACTAAGTGATTGCGGAATACAACCTTTGTAGACCGGTCATTCACTTCAAATGCTCCAAGTAGTGGTCTCTTCACCGCGATCAAATAACTCCTGGACTCTTGAGAGGCTCCACAAGGCGAAAGATGCAAACTTGCTCGAAGTCTTCAAAGCCGAAGATGATCTACTTCGAGGAGACACAAACCCAAGCTATCTCTTCACTAATGTGGAACTAGTGAAGTTAACACCCCAAACTATATGGTTAGTGTTAACACCCCAAACTATATGGTTAGTATAGAAGAGGATGATGAAGTAGGAATTTTGCTCATTATATAATTTAATTTCTCACTAATTTTCTTCACTTGCTCAAAAGCCAGAAAGCTCTCACTTGAGCTTGAACAAGATGAAGCAAATGAAAATGAGAGAGTGAGATTAGAAATGCAGCCATGGTGAGTATATGTCATGCCTAACCCTTGTAAAGAATAAACCATGGTAAGAGATAATGGTTAGGTTTATAAATATCTAAAGTAAAACAAAAATGGTGGACTAAATCAATGGTTATCCATAACTTGCAACCATGACAAATTCCATTCATTTTTGAATTATTTAAATAAATAAAAACCTAGATATTATCTGGTGCAAGTCTCATACACCCATGTTGCATATATAAGCTAGTATGTCACAATAATATATATCACATATATATTATTTATGTAACAAAAGAAAACAATACAATAAACATATATCACATATACGTTAAATGTATTAAAAATGAGAAAAAGAAATACTTAAGTGAGCATATATTAGTTAATGTAATTTAATATATCAAATATATAATTATACATTAAATCATTAAATCAACACCTGATTTAATAATCCGGTTATATCACATATAACCGACTAATATAAAATGTATCGTTTTATCGACTCAACACTTGATTCGATGACCCGGCTATATCATATATAACCGGCCGATATCACATATCACGAGAATAAAATACGGTATCACATACTCGTATTATTCTCTGTCCCGCACATATCACATATGTGCTCCTACTCCGTTTCGCCTGTGCCAGAAATCCTCTGTGTAGGACTCTAAAGACTCGTCAATACGCCGGCAGTGGGTGGTGATCATATCAGTCACCCACAAGTCGTCGGCGGTCAGCTAAACATAACGGCCACCCGGGTATTGAGCGATCAGAAGATCAACAAGTAAGCCCGCTCTAACTCCTGTAAAACTTGTCAGTAACACTACCGTACAGTCCGGTCTTTTCGTCTGATATGTCGCATATCCAGTTTAGGGGTGGTAAACGTCAGACCCCAGTAACCGATAAGTCGTGCCGATGTGAGGCTCATAACGGGTCGAGAAACTACTGATAACACTTACCAGTAGATCTCCATATCAGTCCTGGTCAGGGACTTCCAGTTATAGCCAATCAAGCACAGCGCAATATCAACCCCCAATACTGGGAGAGACGAAACATTTCCCATCACTCATTGCCTCCATGTGATTCAGGACTGTTCCCAAAGCCACCGTTTTGCACGTTTTTTTGAAAGTGGTAAGGTGGAAATCAAAGCACAGTGGGAATCACATAAGAATCTATGACGATCTCGGGTCTATAAACTAACCTGCATCAGTGTCACCAGAGAACTGCTATCTGATGATAGGTATAATACCAATTAGGAGTTCTCGGCGAGTCCGTTCAGTGTATCCAGTCTCCACTGAGCACCCGTATACCATCTTTGATGTCAAACACCAATGGATGCGGGATCATCCATCGCCCATCATATGGGTCAAGAAGCGTATACGCTAGTCTACTCTGGAGTATCGATGCCCTGTCTCGATACACTCTCGACTAGGAACAATTATAAGATGTACTTGTGGACTACCCTGGCCTCACTAGTATGATCTCAATCATAGTCCTGGTAATCAAGTACACATTTTAAGGGCTTTATCAACATGTGAGAGTAAGACAATATCACAATACAAGTCAACATGTTAAGACAAAGAGCAACCAGATAGCATACTATCATGTCGAGCAAGAAAGTACTCTCTATATATGTCCAAGCATCCACTATAATATACATCATATGTACAACAATGGCCTCTAGGGCATATACATAACTAACAGAAAACACCCGCTTTGGGCAAACACCTTATCAAAACTAAACTTCTAAGTGGAGGTAAGGCCTTGCAAACTAGAATTTGCATAGCCTCTACCTCCATCCAAAAATATACTCTGATTTTCATAACTCCATATTTGAAGGCTAATGCTTTTTTCTTCCAAGAAATTCGTCTCTCATCTTTGCTATCATGCTAACGCTCTCATCTTGTAAGGATTTCTTATGGACTTAAATTAGTGCAAAACAAATAAAAATAAAAATTGCAGTATCTTGTTCTAATTGGAAACCTGATGTCAACAAGAAACCTTGTGTGCACTCGCCATTGCAAACCTGATGGTTAGGTTAGGTAATGATATTTATAGATTAACCCGATGAAGGCTAATTGTTGGATGGAGACCGTAAAAGTGTGAATATGGAGTAGGTTGACAGATTTAAGGGTGAAATATGAGATACCGAGGATAAAAGGGATTTCTTAATAGTAACACAGAATTTCGGGTGCAATATAATTTTAAAAAACCATCCATTTTGGTTACTATTCTGATTCTTCATCGATTACTTATAATTAGCAGGTTTCAGGTCACAATGGCAGTCATCTAGCAAGCACATATTGTGCTCTAGCAATCCTGAAAATTATGAGCTATGATCTTTCCAGTATTGAGCCTAACTCAATTTCATTGTCAATGAGGAGCCTTCAACAAATTGATGGGAGGTACTTTTGCTACTCGATCTAACCTACCATTATCGTCAGCACCTTTACTGTCATTTTTCATTGTTATCTCCAGATCAAAATTGTCATTGCTCATTAAAATAGACAAATGGTTCTCAACTTAGTAAAGTTGTTTTCTATCTTTAAATTTAAGACATTAAAGTCTGGATCCTTTTGCAGCTTTATGCCCACACATGTTGGGGCAGAAACAGATCTTCGGTTTGTATATTGTGCTGGTTAGTAGTTTCTGATGATATTTGGTTATTCATTTATCTACTCATCAATACCTTTAATGATCAGTGGTTGCATGAAAAATTTATGCAAATGTTATAGCTGCTATCTGTTTTATGCTGAATAATTGGATGGGAATGGATAAAGAAAAGGCAAAGGAATATATACTCCAGTGCCAGGTCAGTGATACTTATATATGCTTTGTCTTCTTAATGAATTGAATTTCTTATTGTCTTTGATGATTAAACCACAAAGTCCCTTTTGTTCGTGGTTACTGCTTGCAGTCATATGATGGTGGCTTTGGTTTAGTGCCAGGATCAGAATCTCATGGTAAGTACTTCTGAGAAAAATTTGAATATAATTTATGTTTTCTTCTATGTCACTAATCGGATGTCCCTCCTGTAAGAAAGTTGTAAACAAGGCATAAATTGATAGCAGTGCATGTAGTAAACAATTGTTTAGTTACATGTATGCAAATAAAACGATCTTGTATGTGCATGGTCTGGAAAGATTTTGTGGGGGTCCTTCATCTAAATTATTATGTTTGTTGTTAAACAAAATGTTACTGTCATGCCACATTGAGCCATGTCTATTTTCCTATTGGTATACTTTCTTTGATTCTGTAGTGACTTG
This sequence comes from Agapanthus africanus, assembly GCA_030015575.1. NCBI lineage: Eukaryota > Viridiplantae > Streptophyta > Magnoliopsida > Asparagales > Amaryllidaceae > Agapanthus > Agapanthus africanus. Next base: position 125,814,868 of record CM057339.1, on the reverse strand, counting down.
ATTTCAGACTTAACTTGATTGAAATCTATCGATGGACTATAAAAAAAGAATAATTGAATTTAACAGCAATGTAGAATACACTCACCATTTTTGATTGATTATTTAATAACTTAAGCTTACAATTTTTTTTAGTATGAATTTAAGTGATAGATACTGTTAATTAAATTAAAAAATAGAGAAATGTGTTTCTTTTTGCGTTGTTGGAGATTGCTATTGGACAAGTTACCTTCTCCCCAACCTATGAACCGGCTTTCAAGGATTTATGGCGATTTCTCATGTCAGCGTTTTGGTTTTACAATGAGAGGCAAGATTCAGAAACACAGACTGAAACTTATATACTTTAAATATTACTTGATAGCTATGTTTTTTTTCATTTCTGATTGTTTTGGTTTCACGGCTTCACATATGCAACCAATTTATTGTCAAATCATAGGGTCAACAGCAGATTAGATAGCTCCTTTATGTTATATGGGTTTGGGCACCAATACTCCCCTATACCATCAAAATAAGCATTTGTACCCCTTCTGTTTAAATATTTTTAATTCCGGTTTTACCCTTTTCTTCCTCTTCTCCATTGCCAAATAATTTTATTTTGTTTCCACTCACCATTTTCAACAGAAATTATGAATACCAATTCTTTCACGTCAATATCTCCCTCACCCACAATTATTTCTACCCTCCACCATTACCCGCTTCATAATTTCAATATATCAACATCCCACTCCCAAAGAGAAAGAGAGAATTGATTTGCATGGAATGGAGAGAAGAATTTTTCGTTTTTGAATGGAGAGATGGAATGGTAAAGGTGGAAGTAGTAAATATTTTAAAACAGATAGGGTATAAAAGCTTATTTTGATAGTTTATGGGGCATTACTGCTCAAGTCCGTATAGTGCAGGAACTTATTTGCAGTTAATACCAAATCATATGTTATGTTATTGGAGAGCTCAATATCCGTCTGTCTTAGTGTAACAGGTGGTGCCACTTACTGTGCGGTTGCTGCTCTCCAACTAATGGGCTTTATTGAATCTGACGCTCTTTATAAACCTACGTCATCCGGTTCCTTCGATGTGCCGCTGCTTATCCAGTGGAGTGTACAGGTACTGTTTCTTTCATCTCAAATTTCACAAATATATCTTCAATGTCCTGCTTCTTTGATGCTTCTAGCATTCCGTACTTCGGTTAATAAGTTATGGAAAATGCCAAGTTGGGTAGGGTAACTATGGTGATGATTGAAGATTATAGGAGTGATAGTGCGTTGAAACCAAAGAACTGCACCGATTTGAAAACATTGGATACAGAAGCAAATGAAATTTGATCAGGCGCTCCATAGATTGTTTTAAAACATGAGACTACAGGAGAGAACCTGTCAAAAAAGTTTAAAGTTGAGAGAAATAATTTTTGAAAAGATCATTTGACCGACACCATGTGTACCTTGAAATTTGAGTAAATAGTAGAGAAGTTATGAAATTAGTAAATGGTTTTTAATACGAGCAAACCTTAGAAAAATTTGAGTTATCTCACAATCTTAGTAAATGGTGAAGAAGGATTCCTTGATATTTATTAGCCGCTTTAATGAGTTTGATACGATGGTATTGTGAATTTCGTCGGTCCAATTAGGTGTTGACTATTCTTTAACATTAGAAGAACATAGTTCCATGATTAGAAGGCTATTATTTGTTCTGTAAAATTTTCATTTTTTAAATTGTTGTATTTTCTGTTGAAGCTTGAAATGAGATTTCTTCTTGGATCGTATATTTCATTGAATAAGTGGTTTTACCTTAAAGATGTTTTTCTTTCTTTTCTTTCTTTCTTTCTTTTTGGGTATATGTGAACCTCTTGCTTTTAGAACTGGGACATGAATGTCATGGGAACTTCAAAAGATATTTTACATGGTATTCGTTGTATTATTTGAAGTCAAGAACATGTTGATATGGTCAAAGCAATGAAGTTATCCTCTCTTTTTCTTCTTCCCCAAACTGCAGAGGCAAGCAGTTGACGGAGGTCTTCAAGGCAGAGCAAACAAGCCCAGTGATACTTGTTATGCATTCTGGTAAACACGATTTTTATTTTTTTTATTTTTTTATTTTTTCCTTGCAACTGGGATGTTTGGTTGAGACATTTTGCCTTGTATTAGCTTCACCAAGTTTGGAATTTACACAGGGTCGGTGGGGTTTTGAAGATGTTAGGAGCTTACCAGTTCCTCAATAGGGGTGCTCTACGAAGATTTCTACTTTCATGTCAGTCTAAGGTATCGATAATTCTACATTTTGTGCTGCCATGAGCTTATTCTTTTAAGGAAAAATTACATAAATCGCCATTTTAGCTCTTCATTTTTTAGTAAAACACCAATGAATTTTAGAAAGCTAAACTTAACCCGGCTGAATTACTTTTCCATTTTCAAATGTTAGTAAACATGTGCCTGATGGGATATTGTTTAACCCCAAAACAACCCTATGGGCAAGTTAGGAGGATGAAGAAGAGAGCAATTTGGCTAAAATATTTTTTCTGTTAATACCATAATGGTTTTAGTGTAATAATGAAAGATCAGTGGTCTTTTAAATCCAATAGTGTTTTTAATGAAAAATTGAAAATGTTTGATGGTGTTCTATGTAACTCACCTATATTAAATTGAGGCTGGCTATGAAGCTAAGCCTTATGAATGATTTGCGGGAAACTGAAAGATTTATGACTCTATCAGAATTGGCGTCAAATTCTGGGGGGAAAAGGAGGGGGTGGGTTGTTTGTTTTTTTTGGTTTTTTTTTGGGGGGTGTGTGTGGGTGTTCCAATATCCTAAATGGTCTAGGGAAATTGTGTTCAGCCGTAAGGCTTGGATAAGCTAAGAGTTCATTGCAGAAAACCCCTCTGTAACTTATCTCGTGTGGCACTTGTACCCCTCTCAAGAGACTTATTTTGCATGTGTCCACTCATTGACCAAAACCCTATAAGAAACACTCAAAGTCTGCTCTAAACAAACACAAAAACAGGTTTTTCTTGAGTAATATCAACATGATTGCTTGGAGAGAAATAAGTCAAACGACTTTACGATGAGGGGATGAGGGGGTGTTTGCGCTAATATGTTACTTTAAGGGGTATTGGTCCTATGAGGATTAACTATAGGGGGTTTAGAGCGATTAATTTTAATCTTGACACAGGGATACTGACACTTCTTTGGTCCTTCCCTCTTTGGAAAACAGTATGGCGGTTTCACAAAATTTCCTGAGGATATGCTGCCTGAGCTTTACCATTCGTACTATGGATTTTCTGCATTGAGCTTGTTGGAGGAACCGGGGCTCAGTCCTCTGTGTGTTGAGCTGGGAATACCGCTCTAGTCGAAGTTGGAATCTGAGTGTTTCCGCATGTATCAGGTTTTGATTGCTTTAGTCATAACAGCATAGCTTCAGATTGGTATTTGTCAATGTATTATTTTGAGAATAATCCGTTACATTAATTATTCTGCTTCCAAACAGTCAATTCTTTGATGGGAAATCTAAATGATCCAAATGAAATTGCCGTCAAAGGACAAAAGTGTTCTGTAATTGTCAATTTTGATCTTTGACAAAATCCACCTTATGCTGGTATCATAAGCTGCTGCTCAATGATATTTCTTGTTCTTCTATTGATTATACTTTGTTCTGTTTTTAGTATGGTAGTAGATTTCTGTAATGAAAGTGTTCCTGTGTTTAAGTTGTGTCGTGTGTAATTCATTCCGTTCGCTGCAAAGTGGGATTTTTGGAGAAATCAAGCTAGGCGTTTCTTCTGTTCCAGTAGTTGGATTTAACAGAAACTTTGAAGGTAAATGAAGCTAACGATCCGAGTTTGGAGCCACTTTGCAAATAGATGTACTTTCTTTTGTTTTTTGTTCTTTTATCGTTAAACTTCCTATTTAATGAAAACACGGAGAGAAGTTTAGATAGTATTAGCAAAGAAGAAAAGGCAACAATCTAGCCTCAATTTTGTTTCAAGCAAAGGTCATTACCATAGCTTCACAATGCACAATGTATTGGACTCACGTTTAGATGGTATTGGCAAAAGAAGAAAAGGCAACAATCTAGCCTCAATTTTGTTTCAAGCAAAGGTCATTACCATAGCTTCACAATGCACGATGTATTGGACTCACCAAGGGCAACGATAACTAGTTGGAACCTTTATTCCACCTATTATCTCAACAACAAAAAATACAATATCAAGTGAATGACTGCTATTATTGTATTCATCGGCATAAAAACAGAAATGGAAGAAATAAGATGCCTATCGACAATGATCACATAAAACCTACTGCTCGCTGTAATTAGAGACCAACACTCAATCACAAAGCTGATATAGATTTCTGACACAATTCCAACTCCTAATTTTAACCCCATCGCCAAATTCAATATGATTTTTGAGCTTATATATTGAATAGCAGAAGCAACTTGTTCACAACTAAATAGATAATATTATCAAATCACAGAACATATATAACACGAATAATTTTTTCCTCCAAAATACTGTAACCCTAATTGCCCAAAGGAGGCAACGGTCCCTTACAAATTGTATACAAGGTGTATGATGTTGAAATGGGTAAGGTTTTGAGGCTCATTGTACAACAGATTTTTTCATTCTTTTTTTGTTATATATATATATATATATATATATATATATATATATATATATATATAGATATAGATAGATATATATATAAGAAGAGCAGGGTAAAATGCCCGTCTCAATTAAATAAATGGTACAATAAAACCACCAAAGGAATATCACAAAGTCAGCTCCAAATCGATCATGAGTTGACATCTAACACTCCCACAAGGCACTTCTCCAACAGGAACTCAAAATTCACCCAGGCATGATATTTATCTGAAAAGAGAATTAAGATAACCAAATAATGGCAAAAACAGAATCTCACACAGCTATACAATTTAGACCATTGGATTTCAAGATGTGAAGGTGAGGGGGAAAAAAGAATGGCGGGATGTATAATAGTTGAACGTGGTTTTCTCTTATAGAAAATTGAATCATTTTTTCCCCTTTCGCTATATGAAAATCTAGAAAAGGTCGAGCGATCATTTACAATTATAGAAACCCCCCTTTTTGTCAATGGTCTTCTCGATAGATATAAAAAGAAAGAAAGAAAATAGCATTATTGAGGAGAGGATTGATGCCAATCGGTCGAAAAACCTTAGAAAATATTTATGACTGATAACCAATCATGGAAAGAGCCCGTATGGTAATAATGAAGCTAATTTACATTGCTTAATTTTTTTGTCTATTCAACCCCCAAAAATAAAAATAAACACCAATTTTTATTTTGCTGCATCATTTGCATCATTTTTTGCAAAATATAAGCTAAACTTTTATATGATATTTCATCATATTTTTCATGTAATTATTTACTAATCATCCTGTATATATGTTTCACTGTCTTTTGTCTTTTGCTTAATTAAAACTCGTGTTATGGAACGGGGATTGAACGTGGGTCAAGCAAGGTTAAGTATAATGTAGCAGGTTCTAGCAATGAAACAGAAGTCTAATAACCTAATAGTCTCTATATACACTCAATGGTTTTTTTTAAACAATGCAAAAGATTTTAAGGAGGTGAAGAAAAATATGCAAGATTTCAAGGGGTATATATGAAGACCCTTATGACTAATATACATGATTAGAGATATAACAAGAAGAGTGTTCAAGGGTCCTTTGGAAAGCATCGTTGGTTTTCAATGATCAAAATAAAAGAAATGCGAACAGAACTATAAAAAAAAGGATACTGAACAAAGCAGTGCAATCTTTGCCAGCCCCCTTCATAAGCATATCCTCACCTGACAAAAATCATTATTAGTCCATAGTTGACATTACACACTGCTTCATAAGATTTCAGTAAAAGGTGGTAAAGGAGTATTAAAAAAATCTGAGAAGAAAGAACTCGAACATCTTATTAGAGCACAACGATAGCACAATAACCAAGGCTTAGGTATTCAACATTAGCTTATAGAGTTGTAGGTTTAGCATATTACGCTTCACAGTTTGCCCCTTCTATGCCTCATGGATAAGCTTTTAACATATTTGCGCCCTTTAAAGTGGTGATTTGTCAAATATAAAATGTTTTGCACGTATAACATTGGAGGAACATATTAAAAAGCATTGATATAACACCAGGGAAGAAGCATTTGAAGATATAGTGTCAGGAAACTATGGACTTGACTCCACATATCAATGATGAAAAAACCTAGAGAAATATAAAATATGCCAGAAGCATCTATCTGTTTTAGAGAGAACAGAGAGGTTGTTATATTATATGGAACTGGTGTAAGAAATTCCCTTACAAAAATGAAATTTAATATAATATAAAAGCCAAAGAAATATAATATAAATCCAAAAAACAATCATGCATAGTTTCTGTGTCAAGCAAAGAAGCTAGATTACAGTGAATTTCATGTGAATTTAATAAAATTATGTGAATTTGTATGTACCACCACATTATTAAGAAGTTATATCAAGAAATAAAATGCTGCCAGTAGAATCTATCTAAACCAACAAAATCTAGGAGATAAACGGAACAATATCATTAAGAATAAGCAAATAAAAAAATGTGTACCTCCAGGGTGAAATTTCATGTAGGGGGAAATATTATAAACATGACCTTTCAGAACTGTCCATACAGAACCTTCTGCCTTATGCAGTTTAACTTCATCCATAGTAACGAGCCTTCTATTTGAGCGGCCTTTAAGCCCTAAAAGTTAAACAATAAAAAAAATTATATAACAGAAAACCAGTTTAATAGCAGAGGAACTGAAGGAAAGTTGCAGCTGATAATTAATACTAAACAACACGATAAAAGCCTTGATCCCAAACTTTTGGGGTCGACTACATTATTCTTCCAATGGTCATCTCATTGGTTAAGCTAACAGATACAATAGCAGGCATTTATTTAGCGTTACTTACCCAAGAAAAAGAGGTGGGGATCTTGACAAAGTTAAAATCAAAGTTGTCTGACAATGGGCAGCCTCATAAAAACAATTTTTTTCTATGATAATATTAAATCATAAAATATAGTGGAGTTAAATCATGATTTCCCTATAATCAAACCTGATTGTGCCATAAGAAAACTAAAAGTAATCTCTAGAAGCCTTGTGGATGGAAGGTATGTCACAGTCTAAGGTTCTGCCGATGGTTGTCCGTTCAATCTCTGTAATAGACTATATTCTACCAGTAAACAGATTTTTATAACACATATGGGCAGTTCCCACCTGGTCTATAATTTGTTCATCGCGAACTTAGGATAAATACGTCAGCTTCAAATTTCAATCTGATAAGAGCCAAAGAGCCAAAAGGTCTCCCTTGGAGTAGGAGACAGATACCAGTTAGATGGTGCATGCTTTGAACTCAAGGTGGCCACTCCATATATAACAACAAATTGACAATGCTAAATTGCATTAAAGTACCTTTAACTATTGTGATTTTTCATGAAAGTGCCTTTTAGTATTTTTATTACACCAATCTACCTTACAGTATTGGTTTACCACTTGGGTACCTGACGTTGTTATCAGAGAATGGTCTTTAACCCTTTCTACCCTTGCCATGCCAATGACACTTTTTAACTAAATAATCCTCTCAACTAAACTTGTATCTATATTAAAAATCTCCCAATTTTGAAAAGAACCTAGGTGCAAAGTCAACACGATATCTATTTTCCCCATCTCCATCATCCTTACCGTTGCTTTTCCATCTTTATTCGACCTTCCAGCTATACTTTTAGTGGAGATCTCAGTTTTTCTTTGCAAAATAGTGCCCTAAACTGAGGGTTCTCGCTAAGTAGGAGGTGTTTGTCGGGAGTAGGGCTGCTCAGCGAGCCAAACTCGAGCGAGCTGGGTAGGCTTGAGTTCGACTCAAGCTGGGAATGTCTGGCACGTGTTCCATAAATAGAACAAGCCAAGCTCATAAACAAGCCGATGATTGGTGCTCAGATTTTGACCACTGGAGCTCGATTTCTGCGATTTGGAGATATCTTGAAAGAGGTCATCTTGCAGGGCTTCAAAGAAGAACTGACACTCAAGAATACACGAGGTATTTGGAGGAATTCATGAGGGATTTGAAGTTGGGGCCAGGGTTTCTTCCAGTCTGAAGTTGAGGCGAGGGTTAGGGTTCTTCAAGACTTTCAAGTTGAGGTGAGGGCCCATTGAAGAGAACCAATCATGGAACAGTCGGGCAAAGAGGGAATTTAGTAAGGTCGCTGCCGCCCGCGCGGGTGGGGGTGGGGGGGGGGCGGAGAGAGAGAGACTGCTGCTTTTTTAGGTTAGGGAATTGGGGTTTAATATGGAGATATGAGTAAAATTAAATATAATATTATATGGGCTATTGGATCTGGTTATTTGATACTACAAGATTATTGGTATGGGCTACATGTTTAAACCTTAAATTATAAATGAACCAAACTCGAGCCGGTGGTGAAGAAGCCAAGTTCAACTCAAGTTTGGCTCGTTAATTAAATGAGCGGGAATTGTGGCTCAATTTCGTTTCATTACCAAATGAACCGAACTTGAACGAGTCCTTACCAAGTCGAGTCCAAGCCGAACCTGAGTTGAAATTGAGAGAAATTATGAGGAAGAAATTGGGAGGAATTGAGGAGAAGAGGAAATGAGGGAAGTAAAAGAAGAAAATAGCAGGGAAAGGAAAGAAGAAATGGAGGGAAACAAAAAGAGAGAAAGTAAGGGTATACTTTAAGGTAATTAGTGTAATAAAAAATACTTTTCGGGATTTTAGTAGAAAAGGATGAAATTTTAGTGCAATTTAGCCAATTAGATTAAACTGGTTATGCTGATATTCTATCTATGTCAATGCAAGTAAAGAACAACTAAATAATATAGGGTGATCACACAATTGACATTTGTTGACTGTAAACACAAGGAGATCTAACAAGTAATACATATTAGGCATGACAAACAAATATTAATTTTGGAAAACACATTAACAACTGATAAAATGTTTTCCAAACATAAGAACGAGCAAAATGGTAACTTAATCGACGAGACTAAAAGTGAAAGTTGGAATTAAGTCAACAATAAATATTTTTTACTTTCAATGACGCTGAAACCAAGACTGGTATGCAGTCAACCACCCGCATCTGAGAAGACCATGCTGTTTCATGAACCTTGTGTTTTCATGTGTTAAAAGTTATCTCTGCTAGATAATAAAGGCGGAATAGTGGCCAGGGTTGAAGAGGCACCTGCCCCCCGTGGAACGGTGACTTCTCTATAGACGAGTATAAATATTATGGAAACGAGAGCAACTCATTCATTAATGGACAAAGTGGTATAATGGATTGAGGACTCAAAGGGTATCTCTATTATCATTAAAGGTTCCAGGTTTGAGTCCTTTTTTTGAAATTTTTAAACGATAAAACTCGCTATTTATCTTTATTTCATGTGTAGCCTAAATGTTAAAGGTTGTAAATGCGTCATTCAAACATCCAGTTCTTCAAATAATTACAGTATTAAAACATTTCTAAACTTTTGCCAATTAAGATTAAAAATTTGTTTTGTATTTAAATTGTTCGTTCCATAATGGAGAACTGAGTAAGAAATAGACTTTAATAATTACATTATAAATATTCTATAGTTTTTTGTGTTATTTGGGATAGGAATCACCGCATCTCAAATTCCACTAATTCGCATCTTTTATACATATGTAACTTTATTATTGCAGATCACCATCTTTTCAATAAATATATTCTAATTTTTTTTTAGCTCTCATAAAGCTTGAGTGCATAAGCATACAATTTTAACTAGAGATTTTGCACCAAAAGAGACATATACGACTAAACAACAATATGTAGTGATTTGAATTCTATACATTTTGTTTCTGACCAACTCTTAACATATTTTCGAATTACTGATGCTCAAATATTTTTGATACTGAAATCCAATCCCATTTGGCATGAACTTTTTGCTCTATCAATGGTAACCCTATGGCCAAAATTTCGGCCTCCACCACCGACTATACCATCAAGCATTCTCACAAGTAGTTACAATCGGTCTGAAAATAACTTCTTGACAGCTTAATTAAAAGAAATCCTAAAGTTTTAGCATTGTGTTTCATGTATTCCTAACCTACATTACCGCAATGTGAGATATAGCACAAAATAAAAGGTTTCTCTAAAGGCAATACATTAGAAATAATTGCAAAATACCTGCAAGGTCAGGATCTGTACGAGTAAGCTTTAGCCAATCCATTTGGCTATATCCTTTCTCAAAAGGGACCTTTGCTCTTACTATAGGCTTCTTTGTAGTTGGTTTCTGTTCCTGTACCCCATTTTCTGTATCTCTAGGGTTTTCTACTACCTTTGGTGTTGAAACTGAATCACCTCCATTGCTGGGTAGCGAACTATCAGGCTGTGAGTACTTCGTTTCATTGTCATCTGAACTGTTGCCCTGGGTTGCATTGTTAATCTTGCTATTATTCACACCATCCACAGAGCTGTCATCAAGAGTGACCTTGCTGAAATTTGGAAGATCGTCAATGGATTGTAAACTCCCAACCTACAGAAAGGCAACATCAAAAATGTTACAGTAAACGCAAAGTGAAATTTGATGATGTCTTATCAAATCTTTAAACATTAAACCTTATTTCGTACTGGAGACTACATGCGACAGGAATTTAAGCTAGCTGGATTTCTTGCAGCAAGAACATGACAAAATTTAAGCTAACTCGAATTTCTATGGGAATCAAAGTACAGGCAGTTGAATAGAGGTGTTTGAATTTAAATCTGGAAGTCACCAGTAAAGACCAAATCCTCCTCGTGCTACTACAGTTGGGAAAAAGTTCACATCTGATGTGAACAGACATTTACGTACAAGGAAATTGTGACCAGCAATCCACAAGCACTAAACTTAACCATTGGGTTTGAACATCCAAGTGCAAACCTGACTTTGAGATAGCTACACAGTGTTTTAACATGCATCTCAGAAGTTAATCCCACATTAATTTTGCAAGTACCACTTTAAAGCTGAGATTTCATAATCAGCCAGTATACAGAACAATATGAACTCCCTATGATCAACTAAAATTGCAACTTGACAAAATCATAAAATATTGTTGAAGTGGTCCTGTACAAGGTTGCCTAAAGTACGGAGTTGGCTCACGCATGTGATCCTCCCCGCTGAAAGGACTCCTAACCATATATATACATGAAAAGAAGACGGAACATGGTTGGCTGCTAGGTATAGAATGAGGTATGACAGGGTAGGTTTCACTAGAACGTTGGGGTAGAACGAAATAAGATGCTGATGGAACCAATAGTTATTTTCAAACATTAAATAATTATTACTTGGGAGCATGTCTATGTTATAATTAGTGTTTGTTGATGAGCCATTTTAAATTAAACATCTTTTTAAGAATAATATGCGGTGGAAATATGCATACAGTGCTATTGTTCTTCAGAATACCAAAATTAGCGTTTTTGAATGAAATAGTTGAACGTTTCAAAACAAAAGTTCCAAAAAGAAAATGTAGGGGTTAGACAGTTTTATGGAAACTTCGGTCCCATAAAATAACCGCAACCATCACAAATTCACAGCTCATGAGATTTACAAAGAGAAGGCCACTAGGTAACAAGCTTTGCATCAAGAGACGTGCCATTAAGAACCATATCGAAGTATGATTAATACAACCAACCATGCCATCCAAGTGATAAAAACGCAGCAAAACAGAGAAAATGGGAATCTGGTTCAGTTTGATCTGGATTTGTAAGAAATTCAAACTTCAATGCACAACAACCATGAGGCGTAATTGATTGTACTTTGATAATGTATAAATTGGAAATAAGGGATAAACTTGTGCAGCACATACACTGATATTGGAAAGTTGTGCCTGTGTCAACAATGTATTCGACAGAACACTAGCCATGTCCTTCTCATGTTGACGTGTCATATGTACTTGTGTAGAGGGTGTCACTCGTGCCCATTGCATGCTTCTTATGTAGAACCAACACTATACGTACTTCACGCATTACTTAGGTTCCCAAAGAAAAGAAACAAAACAGAAACAATATGATAAGAAAACTAGTTACACACTAGTCAGTCATGCAAATAAGACAATGGATTCATCCGAATTAAAAAAAGTTCAAACATAATGTCATCTCTCCAGATAAGTAATCCCAGCAAGAGGTTCTATATTGAAATCGTTTCCGGTGATTACCAACAGCATGGGCACCAGATTCTAGATGATTTTTACTGGCAATGATACTCCAAAGATACAACTTGTAGGGGAAACCCGATACTGAACCAACAAATTAATTCGATCTCATGCAAATGTTTAAAAATGTGAAAGGTGTGATGTGATGACTACTACATAAACGAACTAGAATCTGCTAACTTTTTTTCCTCCATAATTTCTTTTCTTAAGAACAAAAGGAAAAAAGCTCGATTTAATAACATAGATGACACAAAAAGAGGAACATATATTCCAATATCTAAGAGTAGAACCATGAACACTCATATTCAACAAAAATCAATTAATGTATAAAGTAACCTATAAGCTGAGCCATGTTGTTCAAGTTAAATATGAAAGATGGGACTTGCAATATTTTGCAAGCAACTAAAATTACGTTGGCTCAAGTGATAAGGACGATTTAGCTTACCTGGCAAAATGCGAAGTCACCTGAATCACTCATATCCAACTTTCTTGATGTGGTGGTATGTATGGCACAAATCGACACAAAAGGTTTCTGTAAACAAAGCCCTTATTAAAAAGATTTCATTTCGAGGATAAATAAATAAATATGAGAAGAAAAAATAACATGAATGGGCATTCAAGAGCTAATCATATTAAACAAATAAAAAATATGTCAGCGCTAGCAAGAGCAAAACAACAAGAAAATGGAAAATAATAGAGCAATAAGAAGTGGAATCTATAGTATTTGTGGGGGAAATTGCGAAATTTGAAAGCATACCTTTTCGAGCCGAGATCTGAGAGGATCAAAGATGATCGCAGTCGCTGATATTTCTCAACCGACAGTGGCCGATCGGTCTTACCAAGTCGCCGGAGCTCCACCCTAGGAGAGAGAAAGTAAAGATGGGAGGGAGGGAGCGAGAGAGGAGAGAGAGAGATTAGGGCTTTATTTTCCCAACGAGAAAAAATAGGTCTTGCTGTGGCAGCGGTGAGGATTAATTGCATGAAAAAGGGGTATGAGACCAAGGGGATAAATTATTCCAGTGTCCCGGGGGGAGATGGCAGTTTGATACGCTCTTCCTGTTTTCTCTCACTCATGACCACCAGACATATATTGCCACGTCATGCTTTTCAGAATACGGAATACGGAAAGTGACTAGATCAGCTATGCTCCTGCAGTCAAGAAAATATCCTGCCGTAATCACACTACTAATACATGGTAAGTAATAATCATAATATAAGTAATGAGAAATGCGGTCACTAATTCTAACAAAACAGATATAAAACTAATCAGATAGAGTCAAAAGAAATGATAGCGCTGATCTAGATGTCCGCAGTATTCTCGAGATAAGGCAGGTCCTGATCCGAGCTAAGTGCACTTCTCATTCTGAGCATGCATACTCAGGTCAGACACAATATATATATATATATATATATATATATATATATATATATATATATATATATATATCTTCTCGAGCGCCTCCTCGAGTGCACTCGCCTTCGCCTCGCCTCGCCCTCGCCGTGCCTTTCTCCAGCGACGAGTTCCCTCCTCCAACGTTGATCTCCCTCCTCCCCTCACTTTCCTCGGTTCTTTTTTTGTCCAACGACGAGTTAGGTTTCCACTCCTCCTCTTCTAATTCTTTGCTATGATGTTTAAAACCTGAGCAAATTTTGGTATTTCATGAAATTGTCTGTGTGGAGAAAGGTGGTTTTATTATAAAGTCCCTTCAGATGCTATTATTCAGATATAATATTGCCTAACCATGTTTGGTTACATTTTAACTCATGACAACAAAGAATTTTTGGATTTGTATTTTTCTATTCTGAACCTTTTGTGGTGCTATTCATATTAGTTAAAGATTCCTTATATTAAATTTTTTGATATGGTCTTGCTCTCTGATTCTTAACATATTAGTATTTAGATCTGAAGTTTTTCTTCAGGCGGATAGTGGGGATAGTGCCAACTATCAATGGTTCAATAATTTTACATTTTTGAACTATTTCCTGATTTTATTTATTCAACTTTGACTTAATGAAATTGATGTTTTTATTGTTAAGAATGCTATCTTTCAGAGATGGCCTTAACCAAGTTTGTTTTAATCTGCACTCAACAGAAACATAGAACTAATTGCCTATTTGTATGTCTGATGTTTTTCATGGTATACGTAATAGTTCTATGGTTCCTATATCTCTGATGCTTACCCATATATAACAAGCAGAAACTCATTCCATGTCTTTTAGGTTCTGGAGTTGGAAGCAAATGAAGCATCACGGGGTGATGCATTAGAGGATGATGAGAATATTTCTGAACTGAAAAATTCTCCGCAGACATGGCATAATATCTTTAATGAGCAGATGCAGAAAATTATTCAGTTATGGGATCGATATTTGCCACGTATCGATAATCCATCGAACTCAATTTTATTTGCTGTTTCGTGGCGACCCAGCTGATCAGATATATATCGAGGTGGAGCTTAGGAGGCTGACTTGGCTTGAGCAGCACCTTTCAGAGGTTGGAGATGCAAGCCCTGCTCAAGCTGGAGAGGACACTGCGGTTTCTCTCACATCAAGGTCATACCTTTCATTTCCCTGCAATTTTGCAAGTCATTGTTGAAATTTTCTGTGGATAGTTGTAAATTGCTGAAACTAAACTTGAACTTCATGCATAGATTGCTGTGAACTATACGCATAAAGACAAATTCTATATGGTTTTATACGTTGACTATAAAGTGGATTTTAACAATACGCCCTTAAAAAGAACTTCTTCCAAATACCATTATCCTTCTTTTGTATCTTATAATGTTGATTCAGTAAAGCAATATGAACAGTTGAAGCATTTTTTAAATTTTATATATTATAAAGTGAATTATCTTAACCATTTCCGTTGTAGGTTTTTCACAAACTAGCAGTGTGAATGTTACATAGACAGGTTTCACCTGCTTTAATGCATACCTTACATATGTCTATGAAGCTGGTGTTCGTTCCCTCTCAAAAAGTGGAACTCGGAAAATAAGTCCTAAACAAGCCTTTACAAATTTCTTTTTGGTACCATGGCTAAGTTTTTATCTTTTGTATCTTAATTCTAGAAGCGAAGATTATACAGCTTGGCCTCACTGGTAAGTTGAAAGCATAACAAGGTTGACTATAAAAATCTTTTTATATCTGCGGGTCTTTAATAAAATTGAAGTCAGATTCGTACTAATAATGTAGTAATTGGTGCAACTGTCTGTTCATCTTTTTATGGCTATCTGTTATGTGCATTTTCATGCTGCCTGATTATTAAGACTTGATACATTTTCTTTCCCCAGAAGCAATAACTTAGTTCTTCTTAACTGTAAATTTACTGCATTTCCCCTCAATTTCTAATGAGCTAACCTAAAATCATTCCTGAATGCTAATAATAGCCATATAATAGTTTCCTACTTGTTTATTTAAGGTTCTGTCTTTCTTTTTTCAAAATGCAGTATAAAAACACTGAGGCGAGAAAGAGAATTCCTCTCTAAGAGGTTGAACTCGCGGCTGACAGATGAAGAGTGAGAATGGTTGTACAGAAAATGGTAAGTTCCCCTCGACGGGAAGCAGAGGCGGCTTCAACTGGTAATTCATGAATTTTTGCCAACTTAAGCAAATGGATTGTCCACTGATTTTGTGCATGTTAATTATCAAGCTAATTTGATTGTTAATGCACCCCCTAACGTGGCCCCTTTAGGCTACATGTGGAAAGGCATCCAAACAGACATACAAAAATATTTTTTAATTCTCGCTTGAAAAATATTTTGATAATTAATGTCATAAAGTGTCCAAAAGCTTAGGATGATTGGTGCGGATAACAATGAATATCGATCAAATTTAATTCTTAAGACACTGTTTAAAGAAAAATGACTCGTTTGGCAAGACCATAAATGGTGACAAATAATTATCTTAATGCATTACATCTTTTGTTTTGATATCATATTCATAACCATTTTGCCCTGGAAAAAAAGAACGCTTGAGCTGATGACATATGAACAAGGCGTATCAAGCTAATATAATTCTTAACAGGTAAACAAGCTGTGGACCGATACCAACAACAGAGCTCACATCGAGGAGAGTGCTGACATAGTGGCTCGGCTGGTTGGCTTTTGTGAGGGCGGTAACGCGAGCAAAGAGATGTTCGAACTAAATTTCGCATTGCCTGCAAATAAGAGACCGTGGCTTCTTGGATGGCAACCAATATCAAACCTGCTAGGATTATGAGCATTGATCATATCAGAAGCTAATGCGATTACATTGATCATATCAGATCTTTGATGTTTCATTCTTCTACCCAATGATCCTATTAGTCTGTTACATTTCCATATTCTTTGAGTAATGAAGCATTCTTTTTAGCATTTCTTTTTCTCCTCAAGTTAAATCGTCTGTTGATTTTATAAGCAATTGCTTAATCTGTAATGCTTAAATTCTGAAAGAAGGAATGTGACTCAAAATAGAAAAAGAGTTTACTTCTTGTTATTGTTGGAAATATGGATCTCATTTAATGTGATTTCAAACTTTGTTGAAAAAGCTGTGAGCAAATAAAAAAAATCTACTTGGAAACTCTTTCTTGAAAAGAAAAATATTTCAAGAAACTTCTATCAATCAAAATACATGCCCTTAGCCTGAAAAGCCCTTGCTTGGTTACAACACCTGCAATTTAACCCCTGGCAAAAATTCAGTCGATGCCCCCCACCTCCTCTCCCCCGTGCGATGAAATACTCTGCGTTTGTTGAAAAGAGAGAAGATTATGAACACATATACAAAAAATTAATTTGAAAAATCAACACGATACATATGTATCGACTGATGTGGACTGAGTAAGGAGAAGGGGTGTGCATTCTCCCAAAATTTTCAATCAAACTTGATGGGTAAATTACTCAAAGGCTGACATATTTAGTGCACACATTTTTCCATTTCAAATAGGGTTATTTCTTGTAAACATCCTTGTGGTTTGATCTAATTATTAAAAACTTACTTGAGCTTTCTCTGTTACCTAGTACCCCTGTCTTTAATTCCATTACCTCATAATCCCTCGTACTTTTATTCTGTTAAGTTTTGTGAAAAAACAATAGGAAATGAATCACGTTTAACGCTCGTATACTCTATTTTTTCTCTTTTTCCTTCCAATGTCACCCTTATTCCCCAAATTAAACTTTGCAGCTAGACCTAGTTCTTCTTCTTTAGTGTTTTCTGTTGTACGGTGGCTCAAGTGATGGAAAATTCTCATCGAAGGTCCTCTCACGAAGAAATTAAATATTTGATAAAATGCTTGTATGAATTGAGATGTGTGTTTTGTTTATGTTTATAGGTGTGAAATATCCACCATCCGTTGACAACTTTGAGAGATTGGGGGTAGGTGCCGTTGCTCGAATTGGAAGCGGGTGCCATAGTTCTGAAATTGAAACAACCTAAAATTGCTTTAGAGCTTTTATTTAAAAAAACACTTTTTCATTTTGGGGGAGGGGCAAATATGTCTTTTGACTGGGATTTAACGGCAGAGGATTAACAAGTAATGAAATTAAAGTAAAGCAAACCACAAGAGCGTTTACAAGAAATAAGCCTTTCAAATATGTAATCAAGCCAACAAAAGAAAGATACAACATTCTGCGTTACATATGACAAATTTTCAAGTCAAATTTTAGGGTATATTTACAGAAACTACTATCGGTTTATATCATCGTCGTAGTTGTCGTCATGTATCCAAAGAGCCTGGTAGTTTTCTGTTCAACACATCTGAGCAAATTTTCCCCATCATATGATAGAAAGATAGCAGGTCAGATAACTGCTCCACCGACATTTTCTCCATTACGTTCATTGCCGCGGCCCTTCTCTCTTCATTCTTTCTCATCCTCTGCATGTAACTCGATGCATTTCTCACTGTCGCCCCCGTCTGCTTCAACCTCTTCTCTTGCTGCAGGCTCAAGGCTGTGCTCGACTAGAATTAGAAAACAAATTAAGCGTGATGTTAGATGATGGTATATTCTATATAAATATTAATTTGGTTAATTCAAAATTCTGTATAATATTAGCTTATTTAAAGTTAGAGTGTATACCTAATTTTTCGGTTCTATAGACTTTGTAATTTGGTATTTAGTGCTATTATATAAACGAGTGACGGGTTATAGGACAAAAGATGTGACTTTACATTTTACATAAATTTTAGTGATTGGATGAAAAAATAGGGAAAATTAGAATAAGCTAAGAAAAATTAGTGGAAACAAAATATAGTCCAAGTGATTAGGGAAGCGAAAACGAGAGATTAATGCAACATAATGGAGACGGTATATACAAATATGGAGAATTCAGGAAGAATTTACTGGTCATATTATTTATTGAGGGTATACACCAAAAAGGGTAAAACAGAAAATTGCTCCTAGTTTATAGTAACTAGCCTATACTTGTCTTCAGAAAATTTTCAACTCACCTGGAGAAAATCTGCTCTTGCTTCAAGATCTGATTCCTTGAGCGACGGCTTGTCGAATTTGGACACGTAGATATCCTTGGCGATGCAGAAACTTCGAACTATGATCTTTCTTCTCTTTTCAATTTCTTGATCCATCTTTGGAGAGCTTTTTGGATTCAGAGAGGTATTAACTTTCTTCCGATAAGCTATTACCGTCTTTACAAACTCCTGCTCAAATATGAAACGATGTTAAATCTTTAATTTTTGAACCTCCAGATAAGGAAAATGAAGCTTGTTTGCTAATCATTATGAATTCAGACTATCAAGGAAATTGTAGTTCAAAGAACAGAAAAAGAAAGAGTGCCATGAGTGCCTCTAATTAAACTAGCAAATTTCCGTGATTCAAATGAGTCATTATCAAATATATAGATGAAGATGTTAGTATCATGAATACAACTGATATTACGGTGATGCAATCAATACAACTCAGATTGAGATTTTTAGTACTCGGTAGCTATGTTCGGTTTCGTACCTATACATGTGATATCAGAGGAGGACGCCATGGATAGGCTTGAAGCTGGAGAGGACGGTGTGTATACCAGACACGCGGGGGACGATTATAGGGACGGCACCATAACGAACGATCAGATCGAGGTGGTACTTCCCTGAAAAATTATACAGAGAAGAAAGTTTAAGGAGCAGAATTTGATTACGTCAATAGATATTTTTCAAGGAATATAACTTTTCTCCGTGTGCGCTCGCACGCGCATGTCAATGAATACGTTAGCGATTTATTAGCGCAGACACCCATACACTCATCGACCAAACCCCTAAAAATCACTAAAATTCTATGCATCTCAATTGATTGTCTGATCTGACTCTCGAATTTGTTTGAGTTGTCTAGAGTATATATATAAGCGTCTTTTAAGGTTTTTGCCTATAAGCATAGGGAGTGTTTGCGCTACGATAATAAACCTCTCATCATGTGTAAGTGATATTCAGGGTAAACCAAATGGGTGTCTTGTGTAAATAACCGTATAGTAAATAGACTCAACTCTCATTGAGATAAGCAATTCAATCATGATGTAGTTTCAATAACAGGAATAAGCCTGTTCTGTATACATACAGACAAGATACTTTAACCATCAATTATAGTGATCACTTACATTCAAATCTCATCAATTTGCAACCAAACCAATAAGTATTGCTCAATTTTGAGATAATGAGATAAATCCTTCCTAATTCGAGCAAATAAGTTCTGTTTTCCCTAAAGAGAGATTTTGTTTTACCTTGACATCCAAATAAGTTCTGACCAATTTTGAGAGAAGATAAACTCTTCCAAATTCTATGCAAAACCTACATGTTAACCAAAATTTGCTCAGGTTTTAAACATCATAGCAAAGAATTAGAAGAGGAGGAGCGGAAACCTAACTCGTCGTCGGATCCATGAAAGGCCAGAACCCTAGCTCGGCGTTGGACAAAAAAAAGAACCGAGGAAAGTGAGGGGAGGAGGGAGATCAATGTTGGAGGAGGGAACTCATCACTAGAGAAAGGCACGGCGAGGGCGAGGTGAGGCGAAGGCGAATGCGCTCGAGGAGGCGCTCGAGAAGGCGAGGGATGGAGGCGCTCGAGAAGGTGAGGGATGGAAGCGCTCAAGATCTGTGGGGGGAGGGAGGCGCAACGAGGCGCTCGAGGCAGGAGAGTCTCGGTTCTTTTTTTTAACCGCGTGATGATAAGAACGCGAGGGTGAGGGGGGTTTCTGGGTTACGAGCTCAGGAATATTTCCTAAGTTATATATATATATAATACGTGCAATGATGATAAACATGAAGCAGTAAACATAGAGTAATGACGTGAGAATGAAATAACCGGTACAGGTCAACGGTAAGGCATGTGTATCGAATCAGTAATCAATGCAATGTCCATGTCACTAAGCCTATCGTCAGTCCAAGTGTGAACGTCAACCACCGAAGGAATATTCTCAACCCAAGGATAAGCCCTAGGGACAAGGAAATACGGGCCTGAGTCACGATCAGAAAGAATCAGTGACACGACCAGTATCAAATTCATGAAATCACGAAATATGCCGGCAGTGGAACTTTTGAGATTCCGTTGATTGAACCCACACTCAAACTACCTTACACCCCGCGGTCTACATCAAACACGGACCAAGAATTTAAGTATTAGTCGCTCCATGACAAGTCTATGCGAGAATTGGATATTGGGTTTCTATCAAGCATATCTCGACTGGTATCCAAGATATATGAACAATCTTCGATGTCTTATTGTAACACCCTAGCACGGTTATACTATATATTTTGGAATATTTCAAATTTTGTGACAAATTGTTTTATTATTGTTGTTTGGGTTACGGATGGTGCATTTAGCAGCTATAGTTATTATCCGATCTGACCCGCATGTTTGAATCCCACACCCCCGCCGGCAACCCTCGTCGCCAGGACCCCATCCTCGCCGGAAAACTCACCACCACCGACCACCTCTTCGCCTCCTCGCCTTTCCAGCACCAAGAACACCCAACACCACCACCACCAACCCTCTTATACACCCTTCCCCGATCACCTCCAAGCTCACGCCACCTTGCCGACGGCAACACCTCGTCGTCGTCGACCTCGTCACCTCTCCACCATCCTTCTGTCCATCCCTACTTACCAGAACCCCAGCAACCTCTTTTCTTCTTCTTCTTTTCTTTCTTTCTTTTCTTGATTCCGGCCGTCTTGCCGAAGTTGTGCACGTCGCCGACGGTCCGGACGACCCAGTCACCGTCATCATCCAGCCCAGTCGCCACGTCACGTCACTGCTCAGCCAGGTCCAGTCCTGCGCACGTAAGTTTTGCATCGCGACTTTATTTC
Source organism: Agapanthus africanus (assembly GCA_030015575.1). Lineage (NCBI taxonomy): Eukaryota > Viridiplantae > Streptophyta > Magnoliopsida > Asparagales > Amaryllidaceae > Agapanthus > Agapanthus africanus. The sequence goes on along the minus strand of CM057339.1, from coordinate 125,793,425 downwards.
GACGCCGGACGTGATATCCGTATCTCGACATGAGATCCGATTAGGCAAGTTCTAAACTTGCAACACGCTATTTTACTATATTAATATTTATTTAATAAATGATAGTGCATGTGTTTTAATAATTCAGCAAATATTACCGATTTACCATTTTTCAGTATCCGTCTGTATCCGTACTGATAATAGCTTATCTAGTTGCATGCCGGAACGTCACAACGTTATCATACTACTATATTAGTTCAATACGTTATCTAGACCGCATCATATATGGGAATAGACGTGTAATGGTTATTATAGATAGATACATATACATCCTGGCATTAATAGTATTTTGATATTGATTACAGTTTTACATTGGTATCTATTTTGGTTAATATACAGTACATGGTTGTTCACCGCCGAAAACAGGAACGAAACCGGGATGGATCGTCTCGCCTGAATTTGGGGGCAGATACTATTTGGATTTATCCGTCCACCTCTCCGAAGATGCCAAGTTGATTTATGACACCGTGTATCGGAGATTTGGACGGATGCGGCCGTTGTAGCAGACTTCGTAAGATTCTCTCTCGTTGTGAGGGGTTTTTGATTGTGGGGACGCTCTTTCCTGCAGGCGCAATCTCCTGCAGTTAATTACGTTATCGCGTAGCGATAACCACTTTCTCCTGCTCCGGAAGATCACTTCGCGTCGTGTGTGTTTGTTTTATTTTTTCTTGCCCGTGGATTGTATACGGAGACTAATTTATGTTGTCGCCCGTAGGGCGTGGATTAGTCCAAATTCGTATATTCCTAATTTAGGTTTAGGTTGGTTTAAAAATCATTAATCTCGTTTGAGATTAAGATCAACTTAAATGTTTGTTGAGGATATGTTAGTCTAATTTTAAACTAAGATCTACTCAACAGGATTTTGGGATCATTCAGACCCAACAAAAGAGCATTTGGGCTCTATTGTTTTAGTTTAAGGACGTTTTTGGTCCTTAACTAGTTTAAGGACGTTGCGGTCCGTTGTTAGTTTAAGCACGTTTCGGTCCATAGCTAGTTTAAAGACGTTGCAGTCCGTTGTAGTTTAAGGGCGTTACGGTCCATTGGGATGTATTCATCGATTTAGGGGTGCACCAAGAGTTGTTAGTTGTCGGGACCCTCCACCTCTCTGAAGACGTTGAAGAATTACAATGACATGTATCAGAGGTGTGGAGAGATGTACCCTTAAACCAAATTCCAGATTGAGGGGAGAGATTATGGTGGACCATCTGAGAATCATTAGTCATTTTGGAAGACTAAGATCAACTTAGGAGATGTGTGATGGACATCGTTCTAGTCAATTTGTTTGGGAAGTCATGAGCATAGAGGCTCAGTCTATTTGGAGATCCAAGACGTTTTAATCTCAAGAGGACTTAGCCAATTTGAGGCTGGAGTTGGTTTCTTATAGTGTTAAACACTAATATATACTCGGTGCTCACGTGCTCTCACGTGAGTCTCTAAAGCAGTGTTAAACACTGAAATTTGGGGCGCTCACGTATGGCACGTGAGACACTTAAAAGTTGGTGCTGTACCCTTGGATTCAATCCCCGTCTATATATGCAAGTGTTAAACACTTAAGTTTTATGGCCATCACGTGTGAACACATGAAGCGCCTCAGAGTTGGGCATAGCTTCTTTTGGTTTGTTCCCTCTTTCTTTTATAAGTGCTAAGCACTTAGCTTATATAATGCTCACGTGCGAACACGTGGGGTGCTCAAAAGTGAGTGCTGTCTTTGGATTTTTCCCTTTTCTATTTAAGCAACTGTTTAGGGTCACGTGAGAACACGCGATTTGATCTTAGTCCTTCCTTTTTGTTCCTCAGAGACGCTCACGTGGGAACACGTGAGCCTTTATTATATAGCGTTGAACGCTAATGAATTACCAGTCTGTTCTTTTATATGTATGGAAATTTTGATCTGAGCTTTGAGAATTTCAAGCCCTTTTCTTTATAAGAATTAAATTCTTTTGCAGGGTTAAACCCTAGTTTTATCAGAGGAATTAAATTCCTGTATACTTTTGGAAGAATTAAATTCTTTGAACTTAGTTTTTTCCCCTAAGTTTTGAATCTGCATAACAGAATCTTCCCGATGAGAATTAAATTCTCAACTTGTGGGGAGATCTGCTTCTGCAGACCTCGACCAGAGGAAGAACTAAGTTTTTTTTGAAGGGTTAAACCCTTAGAGAGAAAATAATCTTTGTACTTTCTTCTTAGCTAGGGTTTTTGTTTAAGAAGCGGATTTTCTTTCTCAAGAGAAATGAATTCTCTTTTTCTCTTTTTCTTTTGTTTCTCAAAGCTTATGGGGGGGGTCTCCTCTGTACAAGACTTAAAGTCTTGGATCCTTTATATAGTAGAAGCAAGTATGTTGATTTAGTTAAAGAAATCTCTCATTGAGAGATCTTAATTGATTTGGGGATTTTATCCACCGTTGGATCTTTGATCCAAGAACTTCTGTTTTACAGGAAATATTTTTCTTATTTTTAACAAGATTAGGGAAATATTTTCCCATACAGAATTTTTTCTGTAGATAAGTGCTTTTTAATCACCATTGGATTTTTTAATCCAACGGTAATCTGTTCTACATAGGGCAATCTTTTTTGTTTAGAAAGATTTAAGGAAATATTTTCCAAATAGGGTTTTGATCCTTTTATTTAGAATTTAATTCTATCAGCTTGGAAGGTGTTTAGGACCACTCACGTGTAGCACGTGATCCTCCACTAAGTTAAACCTGTTTATTTATACGCAACAGCCTAACAGGGCATAACGTGCTAACACGTGATCTTCTCTGGCCTGCTATTTGTTTTAATATGGTGCCTATATACTTTGTATATAGATGCTCACGTGTTTGCACATGAGGCTCAATTTTTGCCTGTCAATTGTTAAGCGCAGCGCCTATAATTTGTTCATAGGCGTTCATGTGTGGGCACGTGATGCTCTATTAGTGGGAAATTTTCCCATCGCTTTTTCTCTCTTTCTTTTCTTTTTTCTTCTTTCCTTTTTTTTATAAGGGAACAAATGCCCTCACAGCGTTGTTCTTACGTGGCTTGCACGTGAGTGCAATACTGTCATCCTTACAGCCGTTGGATTTGCCTAGGGGAACGGGAAGATGAACCGCTCTCGTCACGTCTTATAAATGCAAGGGTCTTGTCTTTGGGAAGCCACTTGTAACAACTCCAATTTTAGTGTATATAAAATTCATTTAAAATTAATGTATACTTGGAGTATTTACTTTTCCTGTGAGTACAATAAGTATTTGTTTTGCTTTTTAATAGCAAGCAAGAGGTTGTAGCTCATTGCTAAGACCTTGCATTGCTGAACCAAAGCATCAGAGTTCAAATCCCATTAGCCACATTATTTTTTTTATATTGATTTCTTTTAATATTTTTAGAAACCTAAGAGTCTACACGTGCACAACCCGTAAACCCAAAGGTCATACTAAAAACAAACGAGTCCAGGGGGTAGACAAATCGGCAAGGGACACGTGGCCCCAAGACCCGGCCTGACTCGGCCGGATCGGGCCGGCGGCGCGGCTGACTCGGCCGGCGCCGTTGGGTCAACTCGCCCCAACCCCGATTCTTCCTTCTTAACTCCTGTGCCTTTTGGCCTCCCCATAACCCCTGTCATGTTTAATTTCCCTGCATTATTCCAGAGACTTTAAAATACAATTAAAACTATTTTTAATGCATTTTCTATCAAACCCTAACCCTAATCTTTTCCTATAAATACCACTTCATTTCACACCCCTCATTCAAAAACTCTGTCCAAACTCTCAAGAAAAATCTCCAGAACATTTGTGTACACGTGGAGTTAGCGAAGGGCGAAGCGCCGAAAAACTTCCGACGACGACCCTAGGAGCTCCCGACGATGAAATAACGCACCGGCACCTCCTAACACTCCCTCTTCCTCTTCTCTAATCTAAAATCCAGTAAGTCTCTCATCCCTCTTATCTTTTTTATTCTGAAAACTCGTATTTCTAAAACCTGACTGAAGCGGAGTTAATCCGACTTTCGATTCGGTTTTCTTTAAAAAGTTTACTTTTTCTTAAAAACAACAATACCAAACTCTCACAACATGACTATTAATCATTAACAAAACATATTGAACAAGTTCCATATCAAAAGAATGTATATTGTAATTTTTTTCACGCTTTTTCAGAAAAATACCATGAAGTTTAGTTTCGACATTAAATATCATAATTCCTTGCTATACTTTTAGATAGTTCACGAGATAATGACCTACCTCCTCACAACACTCATATGCAACATAGCACCATGCCCTGCGGGAACATAGAATACGAGAAAACAAGACTTTATATATAAATACCATTTACCATTAAAACCTTTTTCTACAAGATATGTATTTACTACAAATCTTTGTAATGTGCCGCTACAACCCATTTGGGGAACCCGTTCGGGATGGTGCGGATTATCGCACATCCTCGGGCTTAGTAGTGCGAGATGCAGACTTCCGCAAGGAGCATTCGGTCTCGAAAGATTTAAAATACAATTTTCTTTAGAAAATGCGATTTCTACTATAATTAAAACTTATATTTTTTAAAAAATAAATATATATGTAATTAATATCAAAATATCTATTTTTAGTATTTATAATATTCCACATTTCCAAAATTCAAGAAAAACATATCATTTACAAGAAAATACCATACAAATTCCAATATTACAAATAAATACCATATATTATGAAATTAGGTTTTAATTCACTAGAAATGTCACAATGATAAAATATACACCAATGAAAACTCTAAAGACGATAATAAAATACTTGAGGTGTATTTTGAAAATTATACAAAATTATTTTACATAAAACCCCCTCAAGTTCTATAAATTACAATAAGGACCCTACTAAACATAGGTTTAAGCGGGACTAATCTCTTGAGCCTCAGGGAGCCGGAGAAGTGGGTGCTTGCCTATTTAAGGTAGAAAACTTAACAAACGGTGTTATCAACACGGTAATCGTTTTTGAAAAAGACACAAATCCTGCCGTCCATGTGCAGCGGTTACCGATAACACCAAAACCTAATTCAGGATTCAATTTCTTTTCTAATTGTCTGACTCAGACCGAGTCTCAATATAATCAATATGACTTGAATATGATTCAAGTACAATCTACAATATAACAATTCAATATGAATCCATATATTCAATTTGTTCAATCTATCAATTTATACAACTTGACCGGACCGAACCATGGATATACTTCCATCTACATGATTCTCCAGTTACATCCATTTACTGATATCATGGTTCCGGCAAGTCATCCATCTCTACAATCTATAATACAAGAAAATACAATACAATACATCAATACAATCAAGATATCGCGGGGTTTAAGGGGTATGTTGGTACGGAAGGTGTTAGAAGTGGCACATGACTGCAAGAATTAAGACACCTAACCTGTATTCCATTGCTATTGTACCGTGGTATAACGGTTCCTTGTACATTTCGTTCACCTTAGTCTCTGGTCTACTGAGACTCCTCTCGTATACACCGGCCTCTTCTTTACCAAGCTACAAATAACAGCATTAGCACTAAATACAACATTATAACAATATAAGACTACTTTAAAAGTTACACCCTCTCTCTCTGTCTATTCTACTTCTCCCATATCTTTGGGACTTACCGAGCGAATGTTCGCTGACGACATTCCTTCTCTTTCTTCTTAATTCGGACCTTCAGGAGATCGAACCCACCGGCGAGGACTTTGATCAGCTAGCCTACGACCTGGAGCTCTAGATACTTGTACATTTCATTTCAGTACTTTTCATTTCTGTTATGCCACTGTTTAGGCATTGATTTTCATTCCATGTATTTACTTTTCCATGTACTGTAAAAGAATGTTAATAAATAAAGTTGCTGTTCATTACATTTGTCTCTTGTGTATATTTCTTTTATATTGCTTAGATACGCTCAACGTGTTTACTTCAGAATAAATACGTAGCGGTCTTATCACGTCCTCTGCCGTATACTGGGAAGCTGGGCGTGACAGGTTTTGTTGGTGGCCCATGCAGGTCTGAGCTGTATAGAACCCTAACATGCAGTTCAGCTCTGTGTGGACAACCTAAGCAATATAACATAAGAACCAGCAACTAAAAACATTCTTTACAATTCATACTTCTTAAATCTCATCATTTCATGTATTTTGAATATGTCCTAACCCAAAATTTTTCATTCAAGGTTATGGATTCCCCAAACAACACCAGTACCAATGTCAACAACACACCTCCACCACTACCACTCACACGTGCTGTCCCTGCTCCGATCAATGAGCAGACGGTTCTGCCAGAGGCAATTTGCAGCCTCCTAAAAGGACAGCAGCAGCAGAATGCTATTCTAATGAACCGTCCCGAGGCAGAAATACCTGGGGTGAAGTAATTCAGCGCTTTACATCCCAAACAGTTCACAGGAAAAGAGAGCCCTCTAGAAGCTGAGGAATGGGCTCAGAGTATCGAAGATGATCTGGCAGCGGCACAACTACCAGAGATAGCTTGGGTTCGTGTTGTGAAATTACAGCTCACGGACAATGCACGGGTCTGGTGGAAGGCGGAAGAAAGCCGTCTTGATCAACCCATCGAATGGAAGAATTCCCGCGACATGTTCGACTCAAAGTACTTCCCTGAGACTGCCGGGTTCGACATGGAACAGCAGTTCATCCATCTGCAACAAGGTTCAATATGGACCAAGTCAGTAGATGAATATGACGCTGAGTTTACCATGCTCAGTCGGTAAGATATGTTTCAATAATTCAATTTTTTCAATATATCACATACTACACAGCTAACACAATACTTTAACAGATTTGCGGCACACCTGATACCGACGGATGAGATCAGAGCCCGTCGATTTCAACAAGGTTTGGATTCGGAGATCCATGCTGCATTAGCCACAGGAGATTTTACGACTCATGAATCGACTCTGAAAGTTGCCCACCGTTATGAGGCAGTGGTAAAGATGAGGGGTAGATCTCAATTTGCTGGAGTTAAGCGCCCTGCTAACCAGATGGCTGGAGGAGCCTCGTCAAGGCCATCTTTTGTGCCAAAGAGACCGGGAGTACCGAACAACAGGCCCATCCCAGCCTTTTGTACTTACTGCAAGAGAGCTGGACATATGATGAAAGACTGCCGGCGGGCCAACTGTCTTTGCTTAGTCTGCGGCTCAGCTACTCATGATATTGGGTCTTGTCCCATAAGACATAACCCGATTGCTGCACCCAGGCCAGCAATCACTTATCAGCAGAGACCGGCCCTTCAGGCATCTGCTCCAAGACTCGCTCTCCCTGCTCCACCACCTAGAGGACCACCGACTGCACCTCTTCCTCGCCAGTTCCATCAAGCTCAATGGAATGTTTTGAGGAATGCTCTTCCGGCCAGGAGGAATGTACCACGACGACAGGCTTTCACGATGACCGTGGAAGAAGCTGAGGCCACTGGCCAAGTCATCACTGGTAACCCTTTCTTCTCAAACTTTTCTTTCAGTCTTAATACCTATCAATATATTTTTCCTATACCTAAACCTATCCCACATATACCTTAGGTACAATCTTAGTAGCCTCACTTCCTGCACTAGCACTCTTCGATACTGGAGCATCTCACTGCTTTATGTCGCAACGGTTCGTTTGAACTCATGCGATTCCAGTCACACCGCTTGTATCTAGTTAGAATGTCAGTTCAGGAAATGGCGTTCTAAAGGAAACGATGGGATACAACTTGTGTCCAGTAGTCGTCTGCAGCAGAGAATTTATGCTGACTTCAAAGTGCTGGACATACCGAACTTCGATGTGGTTCTAGGTATGGATTGGCTTGAAACCTTCTATGCTACCATTGACTGTCGTCAAAGGAGGGTAGTATTCGAGATTCTAGACCATCCGGTCTTCTATTTCAAAAGTGGAGATCGTACCCTGGAGCCAAGTACTTACAAGGCGAAACCAAAGAAGGCAGTGATTGCAGCAATTGAAGCGGAGGAAGGATCAAGGCCATAAGTGGTTCGAGAGTTCGACGATGTGTTTCCTGACGATATATCAGCTTTGCCTCCCGATCGAGCTCTTGAATTCAGCATTGATTTAGTACCAGGAGCACAACCAGTGATCAAAGCACCTTATAGATTAAGTCCGGAAGGTTTGAAGGAAGTCCGAACTCAGTTGGACGAATTATTGGCGAAAGGATGGATCCGTCCCAGCACTTCAAGTTGGCGATCACCAGTACTGCTTGTGAAGAAGAAGGAAGGTTCATACAGAATGTGCATCGATTATAGAGCCTTGAACGAAGTAACGATAAAGAACAAGTATCCACTCCCGCGCATCGACGATTTATTCGATCACCTAAGTGGATCTTGTGTTTTCTCCAAGTTAGATCTTCGTTCAGGTTATCATCAGGTGAAGGTCAAGGAAGATGATATTCATAAAACGGCTTTCAGAACTCGTTATGGACATTACGAATTTCTTGTGATGCCATTTTGAGTAATCAACGCACCATCAATATTCATGAACCTGATGAATCAAGTTTTCCGGGAGTACTTAGATAGGTTCGTTGTCATTTTCATTGACGACATCCTGGTGTATTCTAAGAGTCGGAAAGAATATGCCGAGCACCTACGAATTGTCCTGGAAACTCTACGACAATATCAACTCTACGCCAAGTACAGCAAGTGCGAGTTTTGGTTAGATCAAGTTGGTTTTTTTGTACATATTGTATCAGGCGAAGGAATCTCTGTGGATTCAGCGAAGTTTCAGCAGTATGCGAACAAGCTTTCGTAGAACTCAAGTCAAGGTTGACATCAGTGCCTATTCTCGTTATACCGGACCAGTCTGGAGGTTTCGAAGTGTATTGTGATGCATCCGGTAAGGGATTAGGATGTGTTCTACATCAGCACGGAAAAGTTGTGACTTATGCTTCAAGACAGCTGAAGATTCATGAGCGCAATTATCCGACGCATGATTTAGAATTGGCAGCCGTTGTCTTTGCCCTAAAGATTTGGCGCCATTATTTTCTTGGTGAACGAGTGAACATATACACAGATCACAAGAGTCTAAAATATATATTTACTGAGAAAGAGCTTAATATGCGGCATAGACGATGGTTAGAACTCATGGCGGACTTCGACATCAACCTGCAATATCACCCAGGGAAGGTGAATGCGGTAATTGATACCCTTAGTCGCCAACCATTAGCAACGAATCTCACCACTCAGTGGAAGCTTCAACAAGACTAGCATCAGATGGAGATTGAAGTAGTCATGCCAGGTAACGCTTCAAGTTTGATGAATTTACAAGTTCAATCAACAATTGTCAATCAGGTCAAAGCAGCTCAAGCAAATGATGCTAAGTTGTAAAAGATTAGAGAACAAGTGGAGAATGGACTCAGAACAGACTTCATCATCCATGAAGACGGATCTTTAAGATACGGCAGCAGATTGCGTGTACCAAAAGGTTCTGTTTGGAAAGAATTAATGAAAGAAGCTCACAGCTCTCTATACTCAGTACATCCTGGAGGTACAAAGATGTACAAAGATCTACGTCAGAATTACTGGTGGCATGGAATGAAGCGTGAAGTAGCCAGAAGCGTCGCTAAATACTTGGTGTGTCAACAAGTAAAGGCTGAACATCACAGGACTGCTGGATTACTTCAACCGTTACCGATCCCAAAATGGAAGTGGCAACACATCACGATGGATTTTGTGACTGCACTCCCTCGCAGCACAAAGGGTAACGATGCGGTATGAGTTATTGTGAATCGACTCACAAAGTCGGCTCATTTCATCCCATTTCAAGTTGGCCAATCTACTGAGACACTAGCAAAGAAATACATGGAGGTAAGAATCTAGGTAAGATTTAAACTCTTCATAATGTACTATCTCTGATACCCATGAACTCATACAGGAAATTGTGAGACTTTATGGAGTACCGGTCTTCATTGTCTCCGATCGTGACACCAAGTTCCGATCATAATTTTGGCAAAGTCTGCAAGCGAGCTTAGGAACAAGTCTGAACTTCAGCATGGCTTATCATCCACAAACAGATGGTCAGTCTGAGCGAACTATTCAGATCTTGGAGGATATGCTAAGAGCGTGTATGCTAGATTTCGAAGGATTGTGGGAATATCACCTACATCTTGTGGAGTTCGCATACAACAACAACAACTACCAAGCAAGCATGCGAATGGTACCTTTTGCAGCACTTTATGGAAGGAAGTGTCGATCATCATTAAGTTGGGACGACATCGAAGATAGAGAACTCCTTGGACCTGAGATGATAGTAGCAACTGTTGATGTGGTTCGTACTATCAGAGAAAGAATGTGTATAGCCTAAGATCGACAGAAGCATTGGGCTGATGCAAAGTGCCATCATTTGGAGTTCCAGCCAGGAGATCACGTATTCTTAAAGATATCTCCAAACCGTGGAGTGATCCGATTTAGAAGACGGGGTAAGCTAAATCCGAGATACATTAGACCATTCGACATACTCGAACGAGTCGGTGAAGTGGCATACCGCTTGGCACTTCCACCTTCATTGGAAGGAGCGTATAATGTGTTCCACATATCCCAACTCAGAAGGTATGTGAGTGACCCTGGCTACATTATCGATCATTCCGACCTCACTGTACAACCCGACTTATCTTGTGAGCAACAACCTGTTGAGATCCTGAACAGGAAAGTGAAGTCACTTCGGAACAAGGAAGTCAACTTGGTTCGAGTGATGTGGAGGAAAGACACTCCAGGAGAATCGACATGGGAAAGGAAAGATGAGATGCGTGCAAGATATCCCCATCTATTTGTAAACTAGTGCTTAAAATAAGTTGTAAATTTCGAGGACGAAATTTTTGTAAGGAGGGTAGACTGTAACAACTCCAATTTTAGTGTACATAAAATTCATTTAAAATTAATGTATACTTGGAGTATTTACTTTTCTTGTGAGTACAATAAGTATTTGTTTTGCTTTTTAATAGGAAGCAAGAGCTTATAGCTCATTGGTAAGACCTTACACTACTGAACCAAAGTACCAGAGTTAAAATACCATCAGCCACATTATTTTTTATATTGATTTCTTTTAATCTTTTTAGAAGCCCAAGAGTCTACACGTGCACAACCTGTAAACCCAAAGGTCACACTAAAAACAAACGAGTTCAGGGGGTAGACAAATCGGCAAGGGACACGTGGCCCCAAGACCCGGCCTAACTCGGCCGGATCGGGCCGGCGGCGCGGCTGACTCGGCCGGCGCCGCCGGGTCAACTCGCCCCAACCCCGATTCTTCTTTCTTAACTCTTGTGCCTTTTGGCCTCCCCATAACCCCTGTCATGTTTAATTTCCCTGCATTATTCCAGAGACTTTAAAATACAATTAAAACTATTTTTAATGCATTTTCTATCAAATCCTAATCCTAATCTTTTTCTATAAATACCACTCCATCTCACACCCCCTCACTCAAAAACTCTATCCAAACTCTCAAGAAAAATCTCTAGAACTTTTGTGTACAAGTGGAGTTAGCGAAGGGCGAAGCGCTGAAAAACTTCCGACGACGACCCTAGGAGCTCCCGGCGACGAAACGACGCACCGGCACCTCCTAACACTCCCTCTTCCTCTTCTCTAATCTAAAATTCAGTAAGTCTCTCATCCCTCTTATCTTTTCTATTCTGAAAACTGGTATTTCTAAAACCCGACGGAAGCGGAGTTAATCCGACTTCCGATTCGGTTTTCTTTAAAAAGTTTACTTTTTCTTAAAAACAATAATACCAAACTCTCTCAACATGACTATTAATCATTAAAAAAATATATTGAACAAGTTCCATATCAAAAGAATGTATATTGTAATTTTTATCGCACTTTTTCAGAAAAATACCATGAAGTTTAGTTTCGACATTAAATATCATAATTCCTTGCTATACTTTTAGATAGTTCACGAGATAATGACCTAGCTCCTCACAACACTCATATGCAATATAGCACCATGCCCTTCAGGAACATAGAATACAGGAAAATAAGACTTTACATATAAATACCATTTACTATTAAAACCTTTTTCTACAAGATATGTATTTGCTACAAATCTTTGCAATGTGCTGCTATAACCCATTTGGGGAACCCGTTCGGGATGGTGCAGATTATCGCACATCCTCGGGCTTAGTAGTGCGAGATGCAGACCTCCGCAAGGAGCATTCGGTCTCGAAAGATTTAAAATACAATTTTCTTTAGAAAATGTGATTTCTACTATAATTAAAACTTATATTTTTTTAAAATAAATAAATATATGTAATTAATATCAAAATATCTATTTTTAGTATTTATAATATTCCACATTTCCAAAATTCAAGAAAAACATATCATTTACAAGAAAATACCATACAAATTCCAATATTACAAATAAATACCATCTATTATGAAATTAGGTTTTAATTCACTAGAAATGTCACAGTGATAAAATATACACCAATGAAAACTCTAAAGACGATAATAAAATACTTGAGGTGCATTTTTGAAATTATAAAAATTATTTTACATAAAATCCTCTCAAGTTCTATAAATTACAATAAGGACCCTAGTAAACATAGGTTTAAGCGGGACCAATCTCTTGAGCCTCGGGGAGCCGGAGAAGTGGGTCATTGCCTATTTAAGGTAGACAACTTAACAAACGGTGTTATCAACACGGTAATCGTCTTTGAAAAAGACACAAATCCTGCCGTTCATGTGCAGCGGTTATGTAGTGTTCCTAGGCACACTAATGATGTCTCACAAGACATTAACCATGCCAATTTCAAATTTTTCCGGTGCCGAGAAACCCTAATGCGATCGTTAACTAGAGTTTTAGGCGAAACTACAAGCTTGTTAACAACTTAACTACTAAGTGAAAGGGGCTACAACCTTTGTAGATCCGGTCCTCCACTTTCTTAGCTCCGTGATGATGTCCCTCCGCTGCGATCATCGGATCCCGGACTCTAGCGATGGTTTCGTCGAAGAAATAATCGGGCTAGGTCGTCGACTTCGATGCCGAAGATGATCTACGTCGAGGCAACTCAAGATCAAGCTCCAACTTCACCAAGTCATGAAACTTGTGAAGAAAACTCCTTATACTACTTGGCAAGTGGTAGAGGATGAAGAAATAGGAAATGGGTTCACTTTGGATTTGGATTTCTCACTTGAAATCATCACTTGACATTTTTGAAGCAAGCTTTTCTTTTCTTTTTCAAGAAGAAGAAGAAGAAGAAAAGAATATCAATTTAAAATGAAAAATCAAGTGAAGAGTTATCATAATGCAACCATGGGTGAGGCTAACTCATGTAGAGAATAAACTAGGGTTTAGTTTGATGGTTAGGTTAAGGATAAAACAAAAATGGCAAAGACTTTCAAAGCTTCATGAAGCTTCATCAATAAAACAAGAAAGCCACCATTTTATTTTAACCATAATGAATAAATAAATGAATAAATAAATTATATATAAACCTTAACCATTAACCTAAACCATGGTTTAAAGCATACACACCCAAGTTTGCATGTATCATCAAACATGATACAATCAAGTGCACAAAAATATATCACATATATAATGTGCACATCAAGTGAGAAAATCCATCTTAAGTGAACCGATATTAGTTAATGCAAAGTAATATATCAAATATATAATTATACATTAAATCATTAAATCAACACTTGATTTAATGATCCGGTCATACTGCATATAACCGACTAATATCAAGTGTATCAATGTATCGAATCAACACTTGATTCCGTAACCCGGCTATATCACATATAACCTACCGATGATACAAATCGCGAGAATAGAATACAGTATCACATACTGGTATTATTCTCGGTCCCGCACATATCTCATATGCGCTCCTATTTCGTTTCGCTTGATCCAGAAAACCTCTGTGCAGGACTCTAAAGACTCGTCAATACGCCGGCAGCAGGTGATGATCATATCAAACACCCACAAGCGGTCTGCTAAACGTAACGGCCACCCGGGTATTGAGCGATCAGAAGATCAACGAGCAAGCCCGCTCACACTCCTATGAATCCAACCAGCAACACTTACCGTACAGTCCGGTCTTTTCGTCTGATATGTCGCATATCTCGTCTAGGGGTGGTAAACGTCAGACCCCAGCAGCTCGATAAGTCGTGTCGATATGAGGTCTATAACAGTTCGAGAAACTACTAGTAACACTTACCAGTAAATCTCAGCAACTCTGGCCAGGGATTTCCGGTTATAGCCAATTGAACACAGCGTAACATCAACTCTCTATACCGGGAGAGACGAATCCCCTCCTATCGCTCATTGCCTCCATGTGATTCGGGACTGTACCCAAAAACCACCGTTTTGCACGCCCTCTTGGACGTGGTAAGGTGGAAATCAAAGCACAGTGGGAATCACACAAGACTCTATGACGATCTCGGGTCTACAGACCAACCTGTACCAGTGTCACCAGAGAACTGCCATCTGACGTAAGGTATAATACCATCTGGGAGTTCTCGGCGAGTCCGTCCAGTGTACCCTGTCTCCACTGAGCACCCGTATATCATCTCTGATGTCAAACACCAATGGATATGGGATCATCCATCGCCCATCTGTATGGGTCGAGAAGGTACACGCTAGTCTACTCTGGTATATCGATGCCCCGTCTCGATATACCCACGACTAGGGACTTTGAAGGATGTACTTATGGACTACCATGTCCCCACTAGTATGATCCGCATCATAGTCCAGGTAGTCAAGTACACATCCTAAGGGCTTTACCAACATGTAACAGAGAGACAATCAGTGTACACGTTAAGGTAAAGAGCAACCAGATAGCATACTATCATGTCGAGCAAGAAAGTCCTCTCTATATATGTCCAAGCATCCACTACAATATACATCCTATGTATAGCAATGGCCTCTAGGGCATACATATAACTAACATGTTACCGATAACACCAAAACCTAATTCAAGATTCAATTTCTTTTCTAATTGTCTGACTCAGACTGAGTCTCAATATAATCAATATGACTTGAATATGATTCAAATACAATCTATAATATAACAATTCAATATGAATCCATATATTCAATCTATCAATCTATACAACTTGACCGAACCGAACCATGGATATACTTCCATCTACATGATTCTCCAGTTACATCCATTTACTGATATCATGGTTCTGGCAAGTCATCCATCTCTATAATCTATAATACAAGAAAATATAATACAATACAATACATCAATACAATCAAAACATCGCGGGGTTTAAGGGGTAGATTGGTACGGAAGGTGTTAGAAGTGGCATGAGACTGCAAGAATTAAGACACCTAACCTGTATTCCATTGCTGTTGTACCGTGGCATAACGGTTCCTTGTACATTCCGTTCACCTTAGTCTCTGGTCTACTGAGACTCCTCTCGTATACACTGGCCTCTTCTTACCAAGCTACAAACAATAGCGTTAACACTAAATACAACATTATAACAATATAAGACTACTTTAAAAGTTACACACTCTCTCTCTGTCTATTCTACTTCTCCCTTATCTTTGGGACTTACCGAGCGAATGTTCGCTGACGACATTCCTTTTCTTTCTTCTTTGGAATGTTGTCAGGTGATTCGGACCTTCAGGAGATCGAGCCCACCAGCGAGGACTTTGATCAGCTAGCCTACGACCCGGAGCTCTAAATACTTATACATTTCATTTCAGTACTTTCCATTTCTATTATGCCACTGTTTAGGCATTGCTTTTCATTCCATGTATTTACTTTTCCATGTACTGTAAAAGAATATTAATAAATAAAGTTGATGTTCATTACATTTGTCTCTTGTGTATATATTTTTTATATTGCTTAGATACGCTCAGCGTGTTTATTTCAGAGTAAATACGTAGCGGCCTTGTCACGTCTTCGACCGTATACTGGGAAGCGGGGTGTGACACCACTGTTCTTTTATCTTCTTTTTTCCTTGTCTTCTTTGAGAATTTAATTCTCTTCCTCACAGCTTAGTTCTCTGCCTATTGAAATTTCAAAGTTAAACTCTATCAGAAAGAACTTTTTTAGGTAAAGATCTTGAACGACAAAGAAACCCTTTTCTTTCATTCTCTTTTTTCTTCTGGATTTTAAATCCACTATAAGGGCTTTGCTCTCTTCTGAAACTCATCTCTTAGAGATCCAAAAGACGTAATCTTTGAGTAGTAGACCCCAATGTCTTCGAAGATTGGGCATTTCTCCTCTGATCTTTGAGGATTCATGGCATTTTAATTCCATTTTTCGTTTCCCCATTATGGGGGTTTCTGGAATTTAATTCCACCGCTTAAAAGTAATTTAATTCCTCACCAAAGAGCTTAGCTCTGAAAGATCAGGAAGGCCCTATGAGATTTTCATTCCCTGGTGTTCTTGAGAATATTTTCATAAGGTTTTACCCTTATTTGCACAAATTTAAATTTGTTGGGTATTTTAACAGAATTCGTTTTTTCTATGAAGATGTCAAGAGTTGTTTAAACTCCAGTGTCTGCTTAATGAGAATCTTTTTTGATTCTCACAATGATTATCCTGTCTCATCATCGGTGAGCCGCCATATTGATTTTGTGGGGTCCATTAGTTTTGCAATCAGTGGTCCCATGGAACAAACTTCCCGTCGTTTCCTTCTGTTGTTATACACACACACACACACACATACATATAGGTTTCATTAATGGTTTTTCTTTCCCTTATTTCAGGAACAATGGCTTCTCTTTCCTATTTTCCCTTTACTCGCTCAGACGCCGCTTTTCCGCAATCGCCGTCGGATGAAGAAGCTATAGCGATGATCAAGGCACATGACAGAGACCGTACTAGTCTACTCTTATGGGGAATTTGGTATGGTCACATCATCTGGGGCCGCCACAGCTTTACTTGTGAGGTGTCAACAGAGCCTCTCCGCCCAATATTACTGATGGAGCGCCCGCAGACCGCTTATGCGGTGGAGGCGAATAATTGGACTCCTACAGGCCGGCTTGAGCCATCAACAACCGAGATACCCAACCAGCCCTTGCCGGCTATAGATATCTTGGGGCGCCGCATCTATCAAGGTGAAGCTCAACCCTGGGGACAAGTTTATAAGGTAGGGCTTACCCCTCGCCACCCAGTAGGCTATCTTTCCTTGGCTCGATATGTTCTTTCCGCCAACCGTGCACGGTTGCAGAAGGTTGGGCTATATCAAGCGGTGTACGCGTCTCTTTTTCATTACCAGGCCCTTCACGTCGGTGGGTTAAAGCTTTTTTGAACCAATGGAATCTTCCCACCGATACCTTCTTGCTAGGGGATCGCGGGGTCTCTATTTCACTGGAAGAGTTTCGCGAGATCTCTGGACTGCCAATATGAAGAGAGCATTATGAAGAGTTGCTGCCTCCCGACGAGTACGTGTTCGCGACCATGCCGACTATGCCGGCTATACTTGACGGCCTAATGACTGAAAATGCCGTTCGCCATAAGTACCCTAGTCTAATCAAGGTTCTGGGTATTTTTGAGAAACTGTTCGCGAAGTCAGAGGGGCGGGGTGTCACCTTTGAGAGCTTCATCGCCTGCTTTATCCATGAAGACGCTTTATCTAAAGAAGCTCCAAAGTTTGCGAACATTGACGACCCTTTTGGGTTTGGGCTGAATAAACTGCCGGCCAAAGAGGAAGATTTGCCGCAGTTTTATATTCCGATCTCGTCGGCCGTGTCCTTCGATGCGATTGCGGCCCCTGGCATGGATGAAGAGACCTTCTTCATCAGCTTCATCAGCCTTTGGCTCAGTTGGTTCGCCATTCCGATGCATCGACGCTTCATGAGAGCTTCCGTCTTCTTCACCCCGCTCATCGCGTAGCTGAAGGGGCATGATTGGCCGTTGGTATTGCGGGACTGTTGCACCTATATCATGGATTAAGCGTTGCGGCCAATACTTTGACCCAAGGGCGGATGTTGTGAATTTCTCCCTCCACTAGTTCACGTCGTGGATCGAGATGCATGTATTGGGAGAATTTGCAGCATATCGGCAGCCAGATTTCTATGACTCCTATACCTTCCCACGGGTTATGAGGTTGGTGAATGATTCTGCTCCCGATCCGACTCAGCTAGGGGCCCTTTGCGTGTTGCTCAACCCATATTCAAACGAGGGCGGGATGGTGTTTAGTGACCGAGTCCTCTTTGCTCCTGCGGGGCCCGTTCAACAGCTTTTTGATTTATCAAAAGGGGAGCGCCATCTTTGAAGCCTAAAGAGATTATGCACCTGTACTCGATTAGTCCGGGCTACTTGGTATTCCGTCAGAATAATACGGCTCTTTTTATGACGTATAATCCGCACCGCTTTGCCCAACAATTGGGTTATAATCAAGGAGTCCCTTTCGAGGCGTTCTTAGTTGAGCCCACTCCGTATCTGGAAGTCACTCGTGACGTCATCCATCATTTTATGCGGCTGAACATCGGCTCCCGTTTCATGATCCCTGAGTCTGACTACCTTCCAAGGTGTGTGGGGTCTTTTACGGGTTGGTATCATCATCGAGTCGGTCCTGTCATTACCGAGGAGAAGCGGGTACTCTTTGAATGTAGAGCTTCAGCTCCGACCTAAGCCACTGGCATTCTGTTGCGGCCGCGGACAGTGGTTCGCCTTCCATTGAGGGATAGCGGCATGGTACTTATCCCCAAGGCCGCAGAAACATAATCGACTCCTCGCACTGCTGGTATGCCAGTGCGCACTAGAGCCCAAGCAAAAGCCTCCAATGAAGCGCCAGCGGTAGTGTCATCAGTAGTGGCGTCATCAATGGCGGTGTCATCAGCAGTGGTATCGCCAAAGGGGAATACCGAAAGCGAGGTTGGTCAACGTCACGCCAAAGCGCCGAGGGGAAGGAAGCGTTCTTTGGTCAGTGCTAGCACAAGTTCTAAGAGGAGGTAGAGATCGGTCGCCGGCCTACTTGACACCTTGCTTGAGTCCGAGCCGTTCATTCAGGACGAACTGATAGCTATGGAGGAATCGGACGCCAGTCTTATTTATCTTGGCTCGTCCGCCGAAGAAACCGCGTAATTGGCTGAGGCTTTAAGGCGCCCACAGGATGAGACCTAGAACGTGCGCATCCCGAAAAAGCCCTACGCTCCGGTTATCTTATATGACGCTGATCCATCATTACGGCGGGTACATATGGGTCATTTGCTGATGGAAGAAGAACGGGCCCTCAAACAACCCATAACGATTTCCTCCGAAGACGAGCTTGCATTAAAGACAGGCAGTCATTCATCTGCACTTGAACCCCGGCGAGCGCACTTAGCAAGAAAGGAAAAACGTCTGGAGAAAGCCATACTTCAAGCTCTTTGGCGCATTGGTATGCGTCTTTCTCATGTCCTTCTTTTAGCGAATAGTCTGTATTATTTTTATGTCTTCTCATTTTTGTGAAAACTTTGCAGGGACTTCGGCGGCGTAAAAGGATTTGAATCCAGATCGGGCCATAACTGTGGACTCTACAAATGTCTCTCATGACGCACCGGCAGGTGTAGAGGAGATCATTACAGCCGCTATTCCTGCTGTGGAGCTTCCGGTGGTAGCTTCTATTCCTTCGGTATCTATCCCTCCAGCAGAGGTGACCCCACTGGTTAAAAATCCTATGGACATCTCTGGTGACGCACCAAAGGGTGTAGAAAAGTATGTCAAAGCCGTTAGTCCTATCTTGGAGCTCCCGGTGGTGACTTCTGTCCCTATAGCATCTGTACTTTCCGCAGAGGTGACCTTACCAGCCGTAGATCCAGTGGATCTCTCTGGTGGCGTCCTGGAGATTGTAAAAAGGATCGCTAAGACCGATGTTACCTCCTCAGAGCCTGAAGTGGCGGCTGTTGTTTCTGAATTGGAAGCCGCCATGCCGGCAAATGTCTCTAGTGCTGTACCTGATGGTGTGGAGGAGGCTGCCGAAGCTGCTATCCCCCCAGTCAAGGCGAGCGGAGCATCGAAGGTAATCTCCTACATTTCATTTTAATGATCTCTCCATTATCTGAACTCTTTTTTCCTTCAGAATTGCGGGAACTGGCGGCTTCTATCGTGGATCTATCTCCCAGGAAGACCTTCCAGCGTCTACTTGATATGGCTGCCCCACAGGCGATACCCCTGCAAAGTATAGTCCTTTCTTCTGGGTAAGGTCGGTGTCCTCTGACCTCTTTTATTTTATTATCATCTTTTTTTAATGATGCTAACATGCTCTCCACAGTTCTGGAAGCTGATGACGAAGTTGAGATCCTTGATGGGCCCGAGGATCTTTCAAACCTCCCTTGCACGACTGTAGGTAAGTGAGGTTTTATCTTTGGTATTGCTTTGTCTATTCCATGTTTATGAATCTCACCGACTGTTCACAAATCTTGACAGCTCTGCCAACCCTAAGTCCGCTGGAATCTCGGATCTTCATGCCACCAGGTCCTTATGCCCGGTGTGCGTCTGAAAGGATAGCGAGACAAAGAATCTACTCCATGATGACTCTCATCGAAGACCTTCGCGCTGTTACCTCTGTCACGGCCGAAGAATTTGCTATCAAGGCCAATGCTTCCTTGTCCATTCTCGCTACCTATCATGATGAAGTATTGGTATGCGTCTGGGTTGAGTATTGTCGCCGAGTGGAAGTCTGCCTACATGGGCTTGATTGCATCTGCCTTCCCTCCGACATCTACCGTGAAATCGAGTCCGCGGGGATGGATCAAATAGTGCGCAGCCAATCTGCAGTCGTGCGAGAAGAGGCTCAACCGGAAGTTTTCGGAGAGGAAGTTAGCTTCGAATGCTTTGGGAGAACTTTAGGCTCAGCTTACTGCCAAGACTACCTGTGCGTACGAACTTTGGCAGGTGCTTCAAGAAGCTATCATAGAGGTGGTGGCTCTTGATAAAGCCGTTATCTTTACTCGCGAGATGGTTGAAACCCATAAAGTTGCCGAAAGGGAGCTTGAGAGTTGGTTTGCTTCATATCAGACTCAGCAGACTCAGGCGGGGGCCCGTCTTGCCGCACTTACGGAGCTTGAAGCCGAGGTCCAGCGGAAGCATGAAGAACTTACTGGCTTATTGCACCGTCTGCCGGCTTAAAGATTTTTTTTGTATATTCTCCTTCTCTCTTTTTTTGTATTCACCCCTGAATGAGAGTATCCTGTATTCATTTTGATTCCTGAATAAAAAGCAGATTTTTCTTCTTACTAGCGCTTTTCTTTCTTTTTTTGTATTCATTCATGAATAAGAGCATCTTGTATTCATTTTGATTCATGAATAAAAGACATATTTTTCTTCATTTCAGTGGCATGAAACTTTGGCAAATATGGTCCGTAGATAGTCCACATTGACCTCCATGTAGGGCAGTGATGGCTTAGGAAACAGG
The DNA here is from genome assembly GCA_030015575.1 of Agapanthus africanus. NCBI lineage: Eukaryota > Viridiplantae > Streptophyta > Magnoliopsida > Asparagales > Amaryllidaceae > Agapanthus > Agapanthus africanus. Next base: position 125,772,096 of record CM057339.1, on the reverse strand, counting down.
TTCAGGTCTGCCGCCTAAGACTTTTCAACTTTATAAGCCGTGAGGGTCTCATAAAGGGTTTTCTCCCTACGAGTCGAGAGGATCCTGCAGGTGTATTTTCTCCTTAGAAGTCGTGAGGATCTCCTAAGTGTGTTTTCTCTTGAGAGTTGTAAGGATCTCATAAGAGAATTTTCCCCTTTACAAGTCGAGAGGATTCGTAAGTGGTTTTTTCCCTCCTTGTCGATATTCGACTTTGGAGAGTGTAGCCCATGAATAGTATACAATAGTCCATCTTGGACCTACTTGCAGGGCCCCAGTGCTTAGGAAACAAGTTGATATCCCCGTTGCCTAAGGCTCTTTCCCTACGAGTCGAGATGAGTCAAGAAGTTCTCGCAGGAACATTTTTTCCCTACGAGTCGAGACGAATCGAGAAGTTCTCGCAAGAATGTCCTAACGTCACAGTTAACCTCTCCTGATAGAAGTCCGTTAGGGTCCGTGGTACTAGGGTTTTTGTCCGTCGTATCGTCATGTTGGCCGATGTATTCCCCGATATGCAATCTTGCTATTCGAGTAGGCCCACGACTGTCGTGTCTCTGATCCCTTCGGGGGCTGGACAAGACGTCTTCAAGTAATCTCCCAGGTCATATTACCGTCGGAAGAGCAAGCGTTAGAGATTTTCCATGCCGCTTTTTACTTGAGGTTAGGCTCAATTTGGGAGTCCCGATGACTCATGACCACTCCGCGCTGGTGTGGGATGATCTCCGATAGTCTTTCAAATTTTATTTGAGTTGCCGTCAAGACCCTGAAGCTAGGGATCTTCCTTTGCTTCGTTTGTTAACATTGTGTCTACTATATTGCAACGAATGTCAAGATTGTCTCTAGGTTGTCTGTGAACCGTCGAGTCTTGGAACTAGGGACTTTGCTATGGCTCCATTGTTTTGACCCCGGGGTCGGTTGTTGATGTTGTGTCTGCATCCTGTTGGTGCGAGAAGGAACACCATGGTGATCTCTAGGCTGTAGATGTTGCCGTCGAGACCCTGAAGCTAAGGATCTTCCTCCGCTTCGTTTGTTGACATTGTGTCTGCTATATTGCGATGAATGTCGAGGTTGTCTCTAGGTTGTCTGTGAACCGTCGAGTCTTAGAACTAGGGACTTTGCCATGGCTCCATTGTTTTGACCCTGGGGTCGGTTGTTGACGTTGCGTCTGCATCCTGCTGGTGTGATAAGGAACGCCGTGGTGATCTCTAGGCTGTAGATGTACCGTCAAGATTTGACTCTCCCTTTTGACAGAGCCCAGTGGGAAAATGTGGTTCCCTTTTCGTTTGTGCCCATGAATTGTATACAGGGATGGATGTGGACTCACCTGCAGGGCATAAATTTCATCATTTTTTTATATTTCTTTCTGCGATGCTCTATCATTTCAGCTTTTATATCGCGAAAGTCGCGATTGCCTAATCATTTTGGCTTTTTATCGCGGTGCCCAATAATTTCGGCTATTTTTCTTTTTTACTCGCTTCTTTTTATTGCGAGTTGCCCAAACATTTTGGCTATTTCATATGCATTTTTTTTGCTCGCTGATTTTTGTTACGAGTATGGAACTTGAGATCTGACACCAATCTTAGCATCAGCATCGCTGCGACTGGAATATTGCTAGGAGCGAATTATCATTTGCCGTGAAAGGACTTGGAATTTGATACCGATTTAGGCATCGGCATCGCTACAACTGGGATATTGCCAGGAGTGAATCATCATTTGCCTTTGTTGATTTGAATAAAGGTAGCTTAGCAAACAGGATTAGGATCCTATTGACTAAGGTTTTTTGACTTTATGAGCTGTAAGGGTCTCATAAAGGTATTTTCTTCCTACGAGTCGTGAGGATCCCGCAGGTCTATTTTCTCCTTAGGAATTGTGGGCATCTCCAAGTGTGTGTTCTCTTATTAGTCGTAAGGATCTCATAAGAGTATTTTCTCCTTATAAGTCGAGAGGACTTACAAGTGTCGTTCACCATATGAGGACATTCCTCGCGATTGGTGGAACTTGGTGGGGGAAACCTTTATTTGTGCCCATGGATTGTATACAAGGGCTAGCATTGTACCGCCTGTAGGGCAACTTGGGGAGTGTGATGGATTAAGAATAGGTTCAGGTTCCTGTATCTTAAGGCTTTTGAATGCTATGAGCCGTGAGGGTCTCATAGGGTGGAATTCTCCTTACGAGTCGTGAGGATCTTGTAAGTGTAATTTCTCCTTTGGAATCGTGTGGATCCCTAAGTGTGTTGGTCCCTTGTGAGTCGTAAGGATCTCACGTAGGTGTTTTCTCCTTACAAGGTCGAGAGGACCTTGCAGGTGTTTTTATTTTAACGAGATCGCGCCCTTTCGGGTTTTCACAAACTCGCCGGTAGCCCTGCTGTTTTTACTCACGGAGCCCTTTTGGGTTTTCATCCGTGCCCATTTCTTTTGTGGACGTACCGTTTTTTATGGTGATTACGGTGGGACTTCGCCACCGGGGTAGCTGTGTAGCCAGCGGGATTTGAGTTGCAGACTTTGCCGCTGGGACCTGTGGACTTGAATTCCACTATTGTCGTGTTTGAGGCGACGTATTTAGTTTAAGGACATTACGGTCCATTGTTAGTTTAGGGACATCTCGGTCCAAGTAGCTTCGAGGCGAAGTTTTGCCGGATACTACTTATAGAGCTTGGACTCAGGAAGACAGTGAGCGGACACAAGCGTCGTCATCTATCATTAACCCGAGCCGTGACTTGTCAGGTGTAGTATTTCTTAAGGAACCGGCCATTTATTGGCCGGAAGTGTCTTTCGCCATGCATATCCATGAGCAAATAGGCTCCACCTTGGTAGACCCTGTCTATGATGTACGGACCCTCATAGTTCGGCTCGAATTTCCCCGCTTTGCACGATTAGAGATCATAGGTCTTTTTACGGCTAGTACGAGTTCGCCATGGCAGAATGTTCTTGGCCCGGTTAGTCTTTCGTATGAGTGCGTCATCCTTGCTTTGTAAGCTTCTAGGTTTTGCTGCGCCATAAGACGAGTTTCATCGAGAGCATTGAGCTCCTCAAGCCGAAGATGGGCATTTTCTTCATCCGTCAGCTCGTATCGAACTACTACTCGTAGAGAGGGTAACTCTATCTACAAGGGAAGTACCACTTCCGCGCCGAATACCAACGTGAATGGCGTAGTATTTGTGGCCGTTTTGAACGTAGTTCGATATGCCCAGAGAGCTTCATGTAGTCTCTCGTGCCAGTCTTTTTTATTTCTGGACACCGTTTTCTTTATGATCTTTGTTAAGGTCTTGTTGAAAGCCTCAGCTAGACCGTTAGCTCGGGGATTATAGACTAAAGAGTATCTCCAATCTATATTATGCTGCTGTGCGAAGCGGCTCATCTTATGGCTTCTGTAGGCCGGCCCATTATCCGAGATGATCCGTCGTGGAGTGTCGAACCGGTAGATGACGTGTGTCCTGAAGAAATGGAGGATATTCTCCATCTTCACTTCTCTTAGCGGTACTGCTTCTGCCCACTTAGAGAAGTAATCGGTCGTTGCTAATATAAACCGATGTCCCTTGGATGATGCTGGTTCGATAGGTCCGATTATATCGGTTCCCCACATTTCGAACGGCTAGCTAGCCAACGTCGGGTGTAGCGGATTTGGATGCTGGTGGATGAAGTCCCCGTGAATCTGGCACGAGTGACACTGCTTCGCATATTCGATGCAGTCCTGAATCATTGTGGGCCAGTAGTAACCTATTCTTTTGATCTTCAGCTTCATATTTGGCCCAGTTTGATGAGAACCACAGAGTCCGTCGTGAGTTTCTTGGACGACCCTTTTTGCTTCTTCTGGTCCTAGACATCTCAGCCACAGGTAGTCGAATGATCTCTTATAAAGAGTATCATTGACGAGGGCAAAAAACAGGGCTCGCCTCATGAGCTGATGTCTTGATGACGTGTCTTCGGGTGTTCGATGGGATTTGAAATAGTCTATGAATACTTCTCTCCAATCCTTAGCCTTTTCTTCGTCCTCTATTTGGCAGGCTGCTTGTTTGGCCGCTTCCTTTTCTTCAGACGACTCCGGAGATATTTCCGCTGGTGCGAGAATCCGGCGACTTTGCGCAATGATCCTTACGTTATCGAGATTTTCGTTAGCCAGTTCCTTAGCAAGCTTGGCTAATGCATCTGCCTTATTATTTTCTGCAAGCGGTATGCTTTCCAGGATGCAGGAGGGGATTTGAGTCAGCAGTTGCTGCACTCTCTCGCCATATTTTACCAATTCAGGTTTACACGTCTGATAGTCGCCATTTACTTGGCTAACGACTAGCTGGGAGTCTCCATATATAAGGAGGTTTTCGATTCCCATGTTGACAGCAATCTCAAGACCTGCTATCAAAGGTTCATATTCCGCTTCGTTGTTTGTTCTCGGCTCTATTAAGGAAAGGGCAAAATGTATTATCCCTCCTTGCGGAGTCACGAAGATTAGGCCCACCCCAGCTTTAATTATAGGGGTGTTTTGCTTTCGTTTTTTCATGGAAGATGCTCCATCGAAGTGGAGTTCCCATCGGGCATTATTTCCTTCTTCCTCCCTGTCGATTGCATTGAACGCGTGTTCATCTGGCAATTCACAATTTAAGGGGGGGTCGGCTGGTATTGGATGTTCAGCGAGGAAGTCAGCGATGGCCTGGCCCTTTACTGTCTTGAGGGGTCGATATGTTATTGAGAACTCTATCAAGAGGAGGGACCATTTGGCAAGCCTTCCCATTAGTATGGTTCTTGACATCAAATATTTGAGAGGATCCACTTTTGATATGAGATGGACCTCATGTGCCAAGGCATAGTGCCTGAGCTTCGTTATCACGAAGATCAGTGCCAGGCAATACTTTTCAATGAGGGAGAAGTTGTTTTCTGCCCCCAGAAGGACTCGAATCAAATAATAGAGAGCTCTCTCCTTCTCCTGGTCGTTCTCCTGTGCCTATAGTGCGTCTAAAGAACCTTCAAGGGCTGTTGTATACAAGATGATGGGCTTTCCCTTGACTGGAGCGGTCAGTACCGGTGTATTTTGTAGATATTGCTTGATTTCGTCCAGTGCACTTTGGAATTTACGATCCCAAACGAACGGGGTCCCCTTCTTCATTAGATGGTTGTAGGGGCAGCATTTGCTGGAGAGATTAGCTATGAACCGTCGGATATACGCGAGCTTCCCTTGGAGAGACCGCAGTTGCTTAAGATTTCTTGGCGAGGGCATTTCCATAATCGCCTTGATCTTTGATGGATCTATTTCAATGCCTCGGTGTCGTACGATGAATCCTAGGAATTTTCCCGAGGAGACTCCAAACGCGCATTTCAGAGGGTTCATCTTCAGATTAAATTTTCGAAGACGCTGGAACACTGTTTTCAAATGCTCTCAGTGCTTCTCGTACGATTTGCTTTTCACCACAAGGTCGTCAATATAGCATTCAACGATCTCATGGATGAGGTCATCAAAGATCTTCGTCATAGCCCTCTGATAGGTAGCGCCTGCGTTCTTCAAGCCGAAGAGCATCACATTATAGCAGAATATACCTAGCGGAGTCCGGAAGGCAGTATGTTTTCGGTCTTCGAGATGCATCTTTATTTGATTATACCCTGAATATCCTTCCATGAAGGAGAAGACCTCATGGGTAGATGTGTTATCGATCATCAGCTCGGTAACAGGCACCGGGAAGTCATCCTTCAGACAAGCTTTATTGAGATCCCGAAAGTCCACGCAGATGCGTACTGTCCCATTTTTCTTCATCACTGGGACAATGTTGGCGATCCATTCAGGATATTGAATTTCTTGGATGAAGCCGAAGTCGATTAGTTTCTTGACTTCGGCATTGATGCTCTACTCGAGCTCGAGCCGCATTCTTCTTGGCACTTGCTTGACTGGCTTAACGTCCGGCGATATAGCCAGTTTATGCACCGCTATTTCTGGATCTAGTCCCGGCATCTCAGAATAATTCCATGCGAAACCGTCTTTATATTGTGTAAGTACGCCCTTTAGTGTGGCCACCTATTTTTCAGACAGCAGCTCACTGATGAACGTTGGCCTTGGCTTGCTTTCTGTTCCCAAGTTGATTTTTTTCAGGTTGTTCGCTGTGGTGTGTATACCATCTTCCAACTCTTTTGGCGTCGGTGGCAATTCAAAAATTACCTGACCCTCATCCTCGTCTGCGAAGCAGTGGGAGAGGCCGTCCATATTCTCGTGCTCCTCCTCCTTTGAGAATGTTATCACGTGACATGTACGAGTTTGTTTCCAAGCTCGACGTTGATCTGGACTTTCCATCGCAGTGTAGGTTGCTCTTGGCTCATGCTTTCGTGGTGGGGCTATCCTCCAATCGTCGGACAGAGCGAACCTGCCTTGCTGATACTGGTCTTCGACCCAGTCTCTGAAGGTGGAACAATCATCAAGAGGATGTCCTATTGCTCGGTCGTAGGAGCAATAAGCCGGATGATGGACCTCGTTTATTTGCTCAGGGTGCTGAGACTCCGGGAGTGTCATCATTTAATACTTCATGACAAGGTTGAATATTTTCCTTGTCTTGTCTTGAGGGAAAGAGTATTCCCGGCTTATCTTTTTCATAAAAAACGGATTCCAGCTGACTTTTTCTCGATCGCGTGACTTCTTGGATCCGCTTCGCTGTCTTTGAACGTCATTCCCGTTCTTGATCTTGTTGTTACTTCTGCGTCGGACTTTTTCCTTGCCACGAGAGCGCACAACGGGCCGAGGGTGAAGGGTATCGTAGTCTTCTCTTTCCGTAGCTTGCTGAATGAGACGTTGCGTCCTGGCCTTCTCGTAAATGGTCATTTCACGGCTGTGGTCATCCCGAACCTTTTGACCCGCTTCCCTTATTAGCTTATCAATTTGTTCTTCAAATGATGGACTTGGTATTCGTACAGCAGGATTTCGCTCTGTTTCAGTATCAGCGCTATTTGGAAGGGCATTCCCTTCTCCGCCGGAATCATTTATAACATGGCATCCATGGAATCGCTCCCGTTTCTTGGATCGAATGTATCCAAGTCCCGTTATCTCTATCCTTCCGTTGGGCATTTTTCGCTAAGTCTCGGGAATGTCCCAAATCTTGTTGTAGAACTGGGCTTGTCGAGCGGTTTGTTTGAAAGGTATGCCTTGGCATCTTAATAGCATTTTCAATCCTTCTACGTAATATCTGGGCAGACGGATTGGTTGGAGCCTATCGAGTGCAGAATCGGCACCATGTCAGACTTCTTTTTCCACTTTAGTCTCCATGGATTGGTAGAAGAGGATCACCTTTTCACCTCTTCGCCTAGGAGGAACATAGAAGGTCTGTAGCTCTTGCACGCCGTATGTATCGAGTGCATCAAGTTCCCTGTAATGCTGCTGCGGAACTATGGTGATTTGTAAACTCTGATCAGCTCCAGCGATGGTTTGTACTGACCGGCGATTGGAGAATATGGCATTGGCCTCGTCTTCAGAGTCACTGCCAAAGACCAAAATAGGAGCAGATGGTCCTGGCCTGTTGCCTTGAGGTTGCCCCGAGTAGACTATTTCTTCATCTTCCTCGGTATCTCTCCTAAAGATCGGGATGGTGGCGACGACTTTTTGTTTATTCTCCGGTTTATGACATCTTTCAATGTCTTCGAAGTCTGGTAGGAAGTACTTGGCGTCTTCATATTTGCGGACTTCATTTATGGAGAATGGGTTTAGCTCTCCTGTAACTGTGTACTCGAGGCCTTCTTTGAAGTACATCATACACTGATGTTATGTAGAAGGGATGATATTGTACTCATGTAATCAAGGTCTGCAGAGCAGAGCGTTGTAGCAAGTGTTGGCATCGATGACATGAAACTTGATGTCAGTGACAAGCATCATGAAGCGTAATGTCAGTATTACGGACCCAAGCGTCCGTGATGACTGAGAGTCAAACCCGGAGATAGTAATTTTGTCCCGGGCCAGGTGCTGAACGTTCATGCAGATCACCTTTAGCACCTTCACGTTGAGAAGGTTGACGGACGACCCGCTGTCGACCATAATCTTCCCTATCTTGATATCATAGCAGCACCCGGTGACATATAAAGGACGGTTGTGCTCGCACGTTCCACGGAGGAGATCTTCATCGCCGAATGTGATGTCAGCTGTATAAACCTCTGCCAGCTCATCCTTCATCTTTTCTTCCGCAAAGAAAGCTTGGAACTGATCAGGCTCTTGTAGCGCCTTGATTAGAGAATCTTGTGCCTCTTTGGACAGGAGGAGAGCATCCGGTATGCTCAGTTGTGAGGGTATCTTTCTCAGATGTACCAGAACATTGTAATCCACCTTGTTTTTCTTAGGCGGTTCCTTGGATACGAGCTCTTTAATGAATCTATCATCGAGGGCAATTTCCCCAGGGACTTTTTCCTTCCCCTCGTGTCTTTTGCTCGAACCTTTGTTTGTAGGCCTGAGGTCCTTCTCAGGCAACGTACGGTTACGCAGCTGAATGTTCTCATAGTTCTTCACCCCTTCTTCTTTTCCAGAGGTGAATTCCTTGAAGAGAGGGCCAAGAGTTATTTCTTCCTCAGAATCGCTCCCGAATGTAAGAACTTGGGTTTTCCCTTTTGTCGAACTGGTATCAACTATATAACAGCTGCCAGTCATTTTTCCGCGCTCATCTATCACATTTTTTCGCTGTCGACGAGCTTCACGCTTCATCCTCTTGAAATATTGTCGGTGGTCCACGTATCCCTGCCACCACTTTTTGAAGGCGCTGCACTCTTCGGTTGGGTGTGTAATCCTCCGATGGTATAAACAGTAGTTTGGGTATACATCCGCTTCATCGAGGCACGTACTCCCGGGAGCATTTCCTTTCACAGGTGGCAGCTTCATCCACATTGACAGGGCTTTGGCGAACCGTTTCCCCATCTTAAACCCGGTTTTGTCTGCCGCGGGGGTGCTTTGATCTGGTTGGAGTACTTTGTGACTCTTCCTATCCGTAGCTTCTTCGTCCTGACGTCGACGCTTGACCTTTTCGTATATGGTCATTTCACGCTCTCGGTCAGCTTTATTCTTTTGAAGGGCTTTGTTTAGCAGTTTATCGATCAGTTCGTCTGACGGTTCCAGGGATTTTGATGCCGGTCCTGCCCCAGTTCCTCTGCGTTGCTTTCCGACGCCGAGGGAGCTTCTTTATCTTTTAACGACATGTGAAAGATCATTTGGCAACTCGCTACATAATCCTCGGGTTCTTCTGACGAGCCGTTTCCTTCATCAATGTCACTGTCTCCGTTCTCAAGAATATACTTGAGAAACTCTTCAAGTGTGACTGGGGTCCGCGCCTTTTGGTTGTATTCCTCCAGTGTGTCAATGTATTTTTGCAGATTCATACAATTGTCGTCGAGCTGCACGGGCTTCTTGGTCTTCTTCTTTTTCTTCGATGACTTTGAAGGCCTGACCTAGGTGTTTTGCCCATCGCTACCAACTTTCAGTGTTGGGCACGGTTTCAGCATCCCGTCAATGATCTCGGGCACCAGCGGGCTTTTCCACCTGATTGCTGGGCATGCTTGAAGATCCTTCAGCATTCTTTTAGTTTTAGCCGAAAGGACAACTTCCCACGGAGCTTCCTCTACAAATGAGCACGATGCCCCCGGCGTATCCATCTTTTTAGGAGCGTGCTACTGTGGCGGGTTTACCTTCCAGTTTTCGGACAGTGCGAACTTGCCTTGTTGGTACTGGTCCTCAACCCAGTTTTTGAAGACGTACCAATCTTCGATTGGGTAGCCCATTATTCTATGGTAGGGGCAGTAGTTGGGACTGTTGACGTCACTAGGCTGCAGAGGGCGTCTCGAATCCGGCAGAGTGATGAGGCTATAGCTCACCGCCAGTTCGAACAGTCTCCTCGTTTTATCCCGGAGAAATGAGTAAGAATGTCTCAACTTCTCTTCGAGGGATCGGCTTGTGTTGCTTTGGCTAGCAACCGGTTTCGGGTCACTTCGTTATTGTTGAGCGTTGCCAACGAAGGTTGCTTTCCCTTTGCCCTTTTCATTCCGGAGATCCGTTTTTGAAGAGGACGGCATATGGCCTATCTGGTCCATTTGAACCAGCTTGTCAATCAAGGCCTGGAAGGTGGTCGGCCTGAAGAACATCATAAATTGGGATATAGTTTCCTGAGGATCAAGGGTCCCCATGAACATGCCCACGGCAAGAGCTTCTTCTATGCGCTGTTCGCATTTTGACCATAGGTTCCGCCATCGAATTGCGTATTGAACCCAGATCTTTCCTGGCTTCAACCTGGCATTGATTAATGCCATGATTGGGGTGTGCTCGCTTGCGCTTGCGAAACGCTGCGTGAACAGTAGCTCCATTTCTGTAAATGTGTTGATGGAGTCATTCGGAAGCTCCGAGTACCATTCAAATGCTTTTTCCGCCAACCTGCCGACGAACTAGCGAAGCAGCAGTTTTTCGTCGCCTCCAGTATTGCCGCATAGAGCTCTGAACTGAGCGACGTGCTGATGGGGATTGCCTGTCCCCTTATACACATGGAATTTAGTGATCGTAAATTCCGGCGGGTACTTGATTTGATCGTACTAGCCTGGATTAGGTCGTCCAGTTCTGACGACTTGGACAGCTGCTTCGCTTGCCTGATGAGCTCGTATTTGTTGAGCTATGTAGTCATCAAGGGCAGTCTTGGAAATTGTCTCTTTCTTGGCTGCTGAGAAAGCCGGTGGAGGATTTGACGTTTCCCCTCTGTCGTCTTCGATAATTATCGGAGGGTCTTCGGCTGGAGGTTCCGGTTGGATCATCATCCTAACCATGTCTAGGAACAGAAGCGCCATCTGCTTTATATTAGCGGCCTGTTTTGCGGCCACCTTATCCTTCCTTTCCAGTACCCTTTGCAAGAACTCGGTGTCAGTTTCTTGTTCCTAGCGCTGCTCAGACGTTGATTCCCGGCTTTCTTTCTGCCCGATGAGTGCTGACATTTTCATCAGCATTTCTTAGAGCTTTTGTTGCTGCTCCTGAGCTTTTGTCAACGACCGAGTAAGTGGTCGATGACCCATGGAAGTACGTCTTTCCTCTTTCTCGGAAGCCATGTACACCGTGTGTACTATCATACCCCCAGACTTGGGGTGTTTGGGTTCATTGCCTTTAAAATTTGTTGCAGGCATGGGGCTCTTCTCCGGCCTTCTCCTCTTATGGGAGGTCGAAGTTGAGGGGGCCGTTGCAGCAGGCATCCATACAGACGATACCTTCCGTGGTATGGAAGAGGGATGGTCCTCCTCTTGCCGAGCCTTCATTTTCTTCAGCCGGCGAGAGTGGTCTTTGTCAATTACAGAGTCTTGGACTCTCCGCCAGACCCTATAGATCTTGGAGGACAACCGCTGAGAAGGCTGTTCCGGTTTTGCCTGCATTGTGTTTTCAAGAGGCGGAGGAGACTTCTTTAGTACAGCGGTTGGAGAGTTCTTACGCACCCTCCTGAGCAGCTCGAAACTGTTCCCAGTTGGAACAGTAGCGTCAATTTCTACCATTGGAATTGGTAGGGTAAGTCCACAGGGGGAACTGCCCTCAGCCTTCCTTATTCAGCGCCAGTGGCGACGTCGAACATTTCGTGCAGACGGAACCAACTCTGTCGTGGGAGCGGCTTCGTCATGCCCCCCGCTTTGATGAAAGGCCGCTGCTGGTGTCAATCTGTTGAAGACCGACGTCCGTTGAGAGGGGACGGTCAATTTTGCAAAGGCCGATCTTTTGATAGGGGAAGCAGTCTTGATGATTTCGCCCGAAGCAGGAGTTGGAATGGCCAATCTTGCGAAGACCGATCTTTTAGCAGGAGAAGCCCCTTTGACGACTTCATCTGCTGGAACTGGAATGGCTATCTGCTTCGGGATAACCCGTTCAGGTATTGCGAGCCTATTTGTAGGCCCACTGGAGCTTTGGCTCAGTCTGTTAAAGACTGAGGTAGAAAACTTGGATGGCCCATTGAGAGGGGTCGTGGTGGCTGCAAGTCAATCGAAGACCGACTTCTTCGGAGCTTCTTGTGATGGCACCGGGGCGCTGAAGCTTGTTGGTGGGATCAAGGTCCCAAAGAACAGTTCAGTGGTGGCCCGAGTCACCTGTTCTACTGGCATTGCAAAGATGGAGGCCGCTTGGGGCTCATAAGTCACTCCTCCGGCTGGGATGGAGTGGGAGTTGCTGTTGTAGGTACACTTAGAAGCCATTGATCTTCTTTTCCTTGCACAGGAGCAAGACACCAAATCTTAGTATCCCGAATCCAGGGGCAACCATAGCAAACCGCGATTTGTTCGCGAACACGACATACGAAGTGTGGAGTGGAAAGAGAAAAAGGTCCCACCGGGCGTGCCAAAATCCGTTCATCGCCGAAAACAGGGACGAAACCGGGATGGATCGTCTCGCCTGAATTTGGGGGCATATGCTATTTGGATTTATTCATCCACCTCTCAAAGATGCCAAGTTGATTTATGGCACCGTGTATCGGAGGTTTGGACGGATGCGGCCATTGTATCAGACTTCATCAGATTCTCCCTCGTTGTGAGGGGTTTTTGATTATGGGGACGCTTTTCCCTGCAGGCGCAAGTCTCTGCAGTTAATTACGTTACCGCGTAGCGAAAACCGCTTTCTCCTGCTCCGGAAGGTTACTTCGTGTCGTGTGTGTTTGTTTTATTTTTGCTTGCCCGTGGATTGTATACGGAGACTAATTTATGTTGTCGCCCGTAGGGCGTGGATTAGTCCAAATCTGTATATTCTTAGATTTGGGTTTAGGTTGGTTTAATGATCGTTAATATCGTTTGAGATTAAGATCAACTTAAATGTTTGTTGAGGATACGTTAGTCTAATTTTGGACTAAGATATACTCAACAGGATTTTGGGATCATTCAGACCCAACAAAAGAGCATTTGGGCTATATTGTTTTAGTTTAAGGACGTTTTCGGTCTATAGCTAGTTTAAGGACGTTGCGGTCCGTTATTAGTTTAAGAACGTTTCGGTCCATAGCTAGTTTAAGAACGTTGCGGTCTGTTGTAGTTTAAGGGTGTTACGGTCCGTTGGGATGTGCTCATCGGTTTGGGGGTGCACCAAGAGTTGTTAGTTGTCAGGACCCTCCACCTCTCTGAAGACGTTGAAAAATTACAACGACATGTATCAGAGGTGTGGAGAGATGTACCCTTGAACCAAATTCCAGATTGAGGGGAGAGATCATGGTGGACCATCTGAGAATCATTAGTCATTTTTAGAAGACTAAGATCAACTTAGGAGATGTGTGATGGACATCGTTCTGGTCAATTAGTTTGGGAAGTCATGAGCATAGAGGCTCAGTCTATTTGGAGATCCAAGAAGTTTTAATCTCAAGAGGATTTAGCCAATTTGGGGATGGAGTTGGTTTCTTATAGTGTTAAAGACTAATATATGCTCGGTGCTCATGTGCTCTCACGTGAGTCTCTAAAGCAGTATTAAACACTGAAACTTGGGGCGCTCACGTGTGGCACGTGAGACACTTAAAAGTTGGTGCTGTACCCTTGGGTTCAATCCCCGTCTATATATGCAAGTGTTAAACTTTTAAGTCTTATGGCCATCACGTGAGGTGCCCCAGAGTTGGGCACTGCTTCTTTGGGTTTGTTCCCTCTCCTTTTTATAAGTGCTAAGCATTTAGCTCATATAATGCTCACGTGCGAACACGTGGGGTTCTTAAAAGTGAGTGCTGTCTTTGGATTTTTCCCCTTTTCTATTTAAGCAACTGTTTGGGGTCACGTGAGAACATATGATTTGATCTCAGTCTTTCCTTTTTGTTCCTCAGAGGTGCTCACGTGGGAACACGTGAGCCTTTGTTATATAGCGTTGAGTGCTAATGAATCACCAGTATGTTATTTTATATGTATGGAAATTTTGATCTGAGCTTTGAGAATTTCACGCCCTTTTCTTTATAGGAATTAAATTCTTTTGCAGGGTTAAACCCTAGTTTTATCAGAGGAATTAAATTCATGTATAATTTTTGGAAGAATTAAATTATTTAAACTTAGTTCTCTCCCTTAAGTTTTGAATCTGCATAACAGAATCTCCCCGATGAGAATTAAATTCTTAACTTGTGGGGAGACTTGCTTTTGCAGACCTCGACCAGAGGAAGAACTAAGTTCTTTTTTGAAGGGTTAAACCCTTAGAGAGAAAATAATCTCTGTACCTTCTTTTTACCTAGGGTTTTTGTTTAAGAAGGGGATTTTCTTCCTCTAGAGAATTGAATTCTCTTTTTCTCTTTTTCTTTTATTTCTCAAAGCTTATGGGGGGTCTCCTCTGTACAAGACTTGAAGTCTTGGGTCCTTTATATAGTAGAAGCAATTTTGTTGATTTAGTTAAAGAAATCTCTCATTGAGAGATCTTAATTGATTTGGGGATTTTATTCACCGTTTGATCCATAGACTTCTGTTTTATAGAAGATATTTTTCTTGTTTTTAACAAGATTAGGGAAATATTTTCCTATAAAGAATTTTTTCTGTAGATAAGTGCGTTTTAATCATCATTGGATTTTTTAATCCAACGGTACTCTGTTTTACAGAGAGAGTAATCTTTCTTGTTTAGAAAGATTTAAGGAAATATTTTCCAAATAGGGTTTTGATCTCTTTATTTAGAATTTAATTCTATCAGCTTGGAAGGTGTTTAGTACCACTCACGTGTAGCACGTGACCCCCACTAAGTTAAACTTATTTGTTTATACACAACAGCCTAATAGGGCATCACGTGCTAACACGTGATCTTCTCTGGCCTGCTATATGTTTTAATATGGCGCATATATATTTTGTATATAGATGCTCACGTGTTTGCACTTGAGGCTCAATTTCAGCCTGTTAATTGTTAAGCGCAGCGCCTATAATCTTTGTTCATAGGCGTTCACGTGTGGGGCACGTGATGCTCTATTGGTGGGAAATTTTCCCATCACTTTTTCTCTCTTTCTTTTCTTTTCTCTTCTTTTCTTTTTTTTATAAGGGAACAATGGTACGCTTATGACCCACTACCAGACTTGTTACTTGGATCTTCTTGCTAATACCAACAATCCTGATTGTTATCCTGATAGACGCGACTTGTTGTCTACATAGACAAAACCTGTACCTGCTTGATCATGTGTTGGCATTAGATTTATATCATAAATACCTGACTTGAACACGAAACCTTGGGGGTAAGGGGAAATCAATAATGAAACCTGACTTGTAACTCAACAGTTTGATGCTTATACTGATCAGTCTTTATAGGCTCGGCCAGCCCCGGAATGATACTGCCGACATCATTCATCTGTATATGTTACCTGTTTACTACTTAGCGGCACGTCTCGGATTCAGCCTGAGAGTCTTGATCGTGGTCCTGGGCATGCACGGGATACTATTGAGTTATATCGACGATTCCATTAAATTGATTTCAAAGACTTCTATAATAGATAATCTAGAGGCACAGACTTTAGGATACACATCACATACATGCAGTTCACCGTTTTACATCTGTGTTTATTATTCGTACCCATGTTTAATAATAGCATCATATCCTAGTTATTACTATTATGTTGATATTATGACACATCGACGTCTGGATTTTGCATGGCCCAGTTCCTCTACCTTTATCACAGACAGATCAAGAGTACTTAAGAAATCAAGCGGAGCAATGAGGAGCTAGCTATTTAGTTTAGAGACTCTTAGTTTATTTATTTCAGCAGTTTTATTTCTATTGATGTGAGCCCATATTGGGACGTGATTCAAATACTGTTGTTTTATTGGATCTTGATTCGTTTCTGCTACATTTATTTCTTGATTTTATCTACTGTGGCAAATGGACATGTGATAGATAGATATAGTAGTTTTACTGTTCTTGATATCTGCTTGACAGCTGTAATGTGACTGTGGAGGGATGATTCCTAGCCACAGGTAGCATGGTTGGCTCTGTCACGTGCCGTGTTTACGTATTTTGGGAATCGGGGAGTGACAGGGTTTGTTTGGTATTAGAGCCATAGGATTTAGGGTTAGTCGGGTTTGGTTCTTTTGTAGTTGGGTATTGAACCCAATACACTAACCAGGAAACCTAAAACTAGGAACATGTCCTGCCACACTACTATCTTGCCAGTCTTAAATCTATAGCTATCATGTTTATTGAATTCTGTTTACCATTACAAATCCCCCTTGGTATCTTGGCTTCAGAATCATGGCGGATAGAGACTTGCGATCATACCAAAGGCGTGTTAATGACGCCGCATTGCTGGGAGTTATACGTGGTATGCTTGATTAGTCCAAAAATATTATGTTTACCGTAATCAGAAACGGCGTCGCTTTGTAGCTAGCCGGTGAATACGGGTCGATCCACAGAGATGTGTAATTTTCTGATTTGTGTTTTTACGAGTTGATTCCGATGGTGGTTTGATTTTTGTTGATTGATTTAAAAACTAAGTTATACGATATTAAAGAACTTGTTAGGATTAGGTCTAAAGTAGGGTTGAGTAGATAAAGATTAACACCTCTTTCAATGCTTTTGATTCAAACCTGTTTTAGAAGTTATAACAATTATTTGAAAAGGGGATTAGGATGATTGGGAAGAAACGAAGTTTCTTCCTCTTGATCCTTGTCAGTCCTTTGCTACTAATTGCTACAACCTTCATGGACGTCATGCATGTCCGGTCCTTTATACTACGGTGTCACCGTTACCTCATGGGTAGGGTGCCGTAGGGAGCGGATCATGCATGCGTGCATGAAGTTCTATTTAAAAATATTTGGCATTGAAAGAGATGAGAGATATTCATCTCTCATTCCCTCTTTTATTCCTAACCCTAACAAGCGAGGATTTTACTCGCTCATTAGGGTGTCTTTTAAAAGTGACATTTTTAAAGCACTTACCGATTGTATTTGAAAGACTACACTAAACTAATTAGGGCAATGATATGATTGATCTACTGCAAGAATTATACGAGAGAACTAGGGCAACAATTAAATTGACACTACGGCAGAATTTAAAGAAATGAAGACTTACTAAAATGATGCTCTTGATCTCCCAACAATTCTGAACTTTATTGATTGAAAAGAGGCATGGTTTTTACAGATTTGAGATTACAATTTATAAGAAAACAGGGAACCTAGGGTTACAGATTCTCGAACACATGATTTTACAGATATGCCCACTGAAAATCCCAACACCCGCACCGACGCACCGACACACAAAATTTGCACCGACACGGGCAACAAACGGCCGCGGAACCGCGGCATGGGGGAGGGGGTCTGGGCCGCGGTTCCGCGGCCCTTTGGTGAGATCACCTCACTAAATTTTCTGAGCTACATTGTAGTTGTCTGGGCTTGTTATTTCTTCATTTTATTTCTCTGTTTGGCTTCTTGTTCTTCTCCAGATCTTCAGTGAAATTTTGTATTGTTCTTTTAACCGTTTCACTTTGACATGCTTGGACTTTGCGTTGCCTTGAACTGTTATTAGTCTGGGCTTGACTAGGATCCGTCTACTTGTTGGTCAAAAGTCCCTTTCCTGTATCAACTTTCGTCTTTTTCACTGTATTCGCTCCAAGAACCTGTAACCTGTAACATGTAACAGACATGGGTTAAAAGCACCTGTTTTTATTCTTAAATGCATAAGAATGGGGAATACAAAATGCAATATTATGTTATGAATAAATACCCCCAAACTTATCTTTTGCTCGTCCTCGATCAACTTATTATTTTATTTATTCTTGATAAAAATCTAACCTAACCGTAGTTTCGCAGGGAAACGCGATTGCACTGAGCACGTGCAACAAGCCGTTAAACCTCTAGGTGTTCCTAGTAGGAGGAGTGTTGTCTTCTGAGGGTTTTCAGCGGATTACACCTACAAAATCCTATCAATTCGGTTTCTCGACTTTTGTTCTCCAATTAGGTGTTCTAACAAGGAATTCTGTTATCGTCGACCTGCAAATTATCCACCCATATTTTTCACACTTCCTCATCATTTAACTTAAGATTATATATGTTCTATAGAATTACTTAGCTTTCGGCATCTCTTAAGTTCTCTTTCTAGGGTTTTATCTCCGCTTAGGAATTTCTATCAACTCTACTAAAGATACAAGTTCTATTCTTCATTCCTTTCTCTTATCTAAACTCTAATCACATATCTCCACGTGTGTGTAAATATCACCCCTACACTTGGAAATTCGAATCAAGCAATCGTACTCTCGTCCATTGTCCAAAGCATTTATTAATTGGTGAATTTCGCTTACACATCCTTCATGCGACCGTTAATACTTCTTGAGGTACCAACAACCGATTACAAGATGCGTTGGCACTTTAAAGCGTACTTCCTAGTTTTGCAACACCCAAGGCTTTTAGCAGTGACTCCCAAACCAGTTGGTCTAAGGCACTAGGTGATGAAGCACCCTCGCTAAATATTTTTTCTATGTTTTAGCCTTAAGTAATCACAAAACCAGTGTCCATTTTTTTTCTTTCACTTTTTTTTCTTCTTTCATTTTCTTTGTACTAAGGACTTTAGACAAGAGCATTTCAAGGTCTCTTCTACTATTCCAAGTTTGAAGGTGCGTGATTGTGCAAATTGTAGGGTATATGTTTTAAGAATCTAGACTTAAGCTAGGATTTATTTTTCAAACTTATATTCTAATAAAAGTTTTAATACTTTTCCTTCGTTTCGACTTAGCCCAAGAAGTGAACCCAAAATTTGCCTATTTCCAAATAATCTACAAAGACATGTACTTTCTACCGTTAAACTCTAAGAAAGGTTATTTTTAGGGTTTTTAATTTGATAAGTCTAAGATCTAGTTTTTCCTAGCCAGTTAACCTATTTATCAAACTCAAGTCAATTAACCAGAATTGAATACATTAGTTTTTATAATTTTTTGAAAATTTTCAATTTTTATGGGTTTTTCTTTTTCTAATAATTTTTTTTTCATTTTTCAAATTTTTCAAATTTTATGATTTTTTATATAAGGATGCAATGTAGAAATTAAATATGCAAAAGGAAAAGAATATATACAATATGCAATGCAAAAGATAACTATATACACTACCTTCTCCCCCAAACTTGAGCAATGCAGTGCCCTCACTGCCCGGCCCCACGTCTCGCTCGTGAGCGTGAACGTGATCGTTCCCCTCTAGCCAAAAGGGTTTGAATACCCCTCTCAATTTCTGTCAACCGACGGTCGTGATCTCGTGCTGTCACCCGAAACTCATCCCTCTAAGAATCAATTCTTCTTACCGTTCTCCGCATCAATCGTGCATGCTCTTGAGGGGTCAGTTCTTCCCCGCTCGATGTCGAGCTAGAGCTAGGGGTGCGTGCGGGAATATTCTCTGCCAGTTCTGTTCGTGACCAAATATCAGTAAGTCTAGAGTAGGACGAAGTAACGCCCTCAACGAGTGGTCGAACCGGAACTCCATCTATCATGTATGAATCAAATTCCTCGACGGGGAGGAAATAACGGCAGAGTTGGGTGACTAGTATGGGACATGTGTAGATGGTACCGCTTTTCCCCGCACCTATAGAATGGAGCAATACGGTGCACATGTCGAACCGTGGATTTTTCATCATTAGTGTGTGTACGACATATAAGGAGGGGGTGAAAAAAGTCGTGTTGTGCGAGCTGCCAAAGATGTTGTTTTGTGCCCACCGGCACACAGTAAGAACGTTAGCGAAAAGGGTCCGTGCTTGGATACCCTTACACGGCTCTCTAGCGCAGTCATTCCCCATCAAGGGCATATAATCCTCAAAGTGTAAGGGGTGGTCATGTGCGGGCACACGAGGTATGAGTGTTATTTCGTGGATCATATCTCTATCAATGTGAATTACGCGATCTCCCCAATTTATTTTAATGTAGCCTAAGGTGTCAATACTATTATCCTCCATTGATTCATAAAACAGGGTAACTAGTTTAGGTAGGGCAAACGCAGAGGAGTGATTATAGGTCAGGAAATTCCAGCCCCTCTGCTCTATTTCATGCGCAAAATAGCTACCGTACAATTCGTGTGTGAAAACCGGGGAAAAATCCCTCTCAAATTGCATTTTATGTGCCATATAGATTTTTCAGAAAAAAGTATACAAGAAACAGAGAGGAAAAACTCAGATTTACCTCCCCTGAAAATTTCAGGGGGCGACGACACCAGAAGGCGGCGGAAGCGCGGCGGGAGGCGGCGATTGCGGCGGAAGCGCGGCGATCTAGCGGCGGCACGGCGAGATTTTTCTGGAGCAGGTCTGTGGCGGTGGCTAGGGTTTTTTAGAGAGAAAATATTAGGGTTATGAGGACGGGAGGGCTGGGCTCTCTTTAATAGAGGGGAAAAAGGGTTATTTGAAGAAAACACCCTCAAAAATAAGGAATTTATTTGTAAATTAAAAAATAAATGTCAGCTCTTAATTCTGAAAATTTGCAATTAGGTCCAAAAATATTTTTTTATTTATCAATTTTTTTTATATATTTTTTTAATGGTATTTTGGGATTATATATTTATAAATTATATACACACCCCCAAACTTATTTGAAATAATGTTTTGGAAAAAAGGAAATTTGGGGGTGAAAGTGGAGGAAAATCACTCAGTGTAGATCGGCTCCTGCAAGAACAGGAGCTCCTCCGAAGGGTCTGCTGTGAAGAACGGTTTCAGTCGATGCCCATTCACTTTGAATAAGGTACCATCTTCAGGATTTTCAAGATCAGCCGCACCATGCGGATAAACGGTGTGGACTACAAAAGGTCCTCTCCATCTGGAACGTAGCTTGCCGGGATGATAATGTAACCAAGTGTCGTAAAGTAAAACCTGTTGACCAGGTACAAAAGTTTTTCGCAAAAGGTGTTTATCGTGGAACACCTTAGCTCGGTTTTTAGTAATTAGGGCATTATCATATACCTCATCCCTCAGCTCTTCTAGTTCATTCAACTGCAGCTTTCGATTGCTGCCCGCATCTCCTAAAGATAAATTCAGCTCTTTGATAGCCCAAAATGCTTTATGCTCAATCTCCACTGGGAGGTGGCAAGCCTTCCCGTAAACAAGCCGGTATGGAGACATACCGAGATCGGTCTTATACGCAGTACGGAAAGCCCATAGTGCATCAATCAGTTTAAGTGACCAATCTTTACAGTTTTTAGAAACCGTTTTCTCCAAGATTTGCTTGATTTGCCGATTCGAAATCTCGGCTTGCCCACATGTTTGGGGGTGATATGGCATTGACAGCTTGTGGGTGATAGAGTATTTACGCATTAAGGACTCGAAAGTCCTATTACAAAAGTGAGAACCATTATCACTTATTATCGCCCGAGGGTGCCCAAATCGAGAAAATATGTGTTCTTTAAGAAATCGAACGACAACCTTGTTATCGTTCGTTCGGCTGGGCACAGCCTCGACCCACTTTGAAACGTAGTCAACGGCCAAAAGAATATACACATTTCCAAAAGAGTTAGGAAATGGTCCCATGAAATCTATACCCCAAACATAAAAAATGTCCACAACCAAAATTGGTTGGAGCGGCATTTCGTTTCTCCGCGATATCCGGCCCAAGTGTTGGCACCGGGAGCAGGTTTTGCAGTATTCGTAAGCATCTTTGAAGAGTCGTGGCCAATAGAAACCACACTGCAAAACTTTTTCGGCTGTCTTCTTTGGGCCAAAGTGCCCGCCACATGCTTGATCGTGGCAAAAAGACAGCACGCTCTTGACCTCACTTTCAGGTACACACCGACGAATGATTTGGTCGGAACAGTATTTAAAAAGATAGGGTTCATCCCAGTAAAAATGCTTTACTTGGGACAAAAATCGAAGTTTATCCTGTTTCGACCAATCATTAGGTATCAGGCCGGTGGCTAAGTAGTTTACAATATCGGCGAACCATGGTTCGCAAGAAACGGTCAAGAGTTGCTCGTCGGGAAAAACATCAGTGATTGGAAGATCGAGCGTGGGCGAAGAAGGAAGTCGTGATAGGTGATCAGCTACTACGTTTTCACATCTTTTTTGTCCTTAATGACAAGGTCAAACTCTTGTAATAAAAGGATCCAACGTATTAGACTTGACTTAGCATCCTTCTTCGCAAAAAGGTGGCGAAGAGCTGAATGATCAGTATATACAACGACTGGAGAGCCAATTAAATAAGGCCGAAAATTTTCAAGTGCAAACACAACAGCTAAAAACTCTTTCTCTGTTGTTGTGTAGTTTAGTCGGGCCTCATTTAGTGTTCGGCTAGCATAATAAATCACTTGCGGCATTTTATTAATGTGCTGTCCAAGAACAGCGCCAATTGCAAAATCTGATGCGTCGCACATGATTTCGAAGGGGTGTGTCCAGTCGGGAGATGAGAGGATGGGCGCAGAGATGAGGGGATGTTTCAAAGACTCGAATGCTTCAATGCATGTGGAGTCGAAAGCAAATGTTGTGTCCTTGGCCAGTAAGAGAGTCAAGGGTCTAGCGATCTTGCTAAAGTCCTTGATGAATCGTCTGTAAAAACCGGCGTGGCCAAGGAAGGCTCTGATGTCTTTGACGCATTTAGGGGGAGGGAGGTTAGAAATCACTTCGATTTTAGCTCTATCAACCTCGATGCCGTTTTGCGAGATGACATGTCCTAGGACAATGCTCTCTCGCACCATGAAATGGCACTTCTCCCAATTCAATGTTAGGTTCTTATCCCTGCAGCGGGTAAGAACAGCCTCAAGATGCCGTAAACACTCGTCAAAGGAGTTGCCAAAGATGGAGAAATCATCCATAAAGATCTCCAAGAACTTTTCAACCATGTCTGAAAAGATCCCCATCATACATCGCTGAAATGTCGCGAGTGCATTGCATAACCCAAAGGGCATGCGACGATAAGCAAAAGTGCCAAAGGGACAAGTGAATGTTGTCTTGTCTTGATCCTCTTTAGCGATGGGGACTTGGTTGTAACCGGAATAGCCATCCAGAAAGCAATAGAACTCGTGCCCTGCCAATCGCTCGAGCATTTGGTCAATGAAAGGTAAAGGAAAGTGGTCTTTCCTTGTTGCGGCATTGAGTTTCCTATAGTCTATGCAGACTCGCCACCCAGTTTGGGTGCGAGTGGGAATTAACTCATTTGCCTCGTTGGTAATGACCGTAATGCCCGATTTCTTTGGCACGACGTGGATTGGGCTAACCCATTGGCTATCCGAGATAGGGTAAATGATACCACTATCCAAACATTTAACAATCTCCTTCTTAACAGCCTCTTTCATAATGGGGTTGATGCGTCTTTGAGGATCCCTTGCCGGCTTGGCATCATCCATCAAGTGTATATGATGTTCGACTATGAGGGGACTAATCCCCTTAATGTCCGCCATAGACCAGCCGAAAGCTTGCCGATTATTATGTAAGACCATCAAAAGAGCCTTCTCTTGCTCAAGAGCTAGAGAGGCCGATATAATGACGGGTAAGATCTCATTATCATTTAGATAAGCATATTTTAGGTGCGACGGCAAAAGCTTCAATTCGAGTTTAGGGGGTGAAACAATATATGGTAATAATGGGGTAACTGTTTCAAACTCGAAGGATTCCATCAAAGGTTCGAACCGAGTGTACGCAACAGAGTCGGATGGTTCAACTAACTCATCCGAAAAAGCAAAAGACTCCAATTCAGGTGATGATTCTTCAAAGTCGTCAACGAAGGTAAAACACTCAAAATCGTTATCCGCCGTGAAAGCTGTGTCGGATTCTAGGAGGAACGCACTAGTGGCGTTAACATTGCTGTGATCGAACAAAAAATTCTCGAACCCACAGTCCTCCTCCGCGATCTCATTGATCGAGCAAACATCGAGTACGCTAGCATTAGGTTCAGCCGGCTGACTTCCCAACTTGAAAATATTGAGCTCAATTGTCATATTGTCGAAAGATAGGTTCATTGAACCATTACGACAATTGATCACTGCGTTGGAAGTTGCCAGAAATGGTCGACCAAGTATTACCGGAATTTGGTTCCGGGGGTTAGCGACATGTTGTGTATCCATCACGATAAAGTCAACGGGGAAAATGAAATCCCCTACTCTAATTAACACATCCTCCAGCTCTCCCCTAGGATGGGTTATTGACCGGTCGGCCATTTGGAGAGTACAGTGAGTGGGCTTAAGCTCTCCAACGCCCAATTGCTCGTACACAGAATAGGGTAGCAAATTGACACTTGCACCAAGATCTAATAGTGCTCTATTGATGTTCTTGTCCCCAATTGTTATCGAAATGGTCGGACACCCGGGGTCCTTTTGCTTTGGGGGTAAAGAATTGACAAGAGCATCACTAATAGCATTAGCCACAAAAACTTTCTTTGGCACTTGCGACTTCCTCTTTTTGGTGCATAAGTCCTTTAAAATTTTTGCATATGAAGGAACTTGTTGGATTGCATCCAAAAGAGGGATATTTATGCTAACCTGTTTGAACAACTCAACAATCTTTTCTATCTGTGGAGTTGGTTTATTGGATCTCAACCGATTAGGAAATGGAACATTTTAAAAGGTGGTTGAGTCCAATTTTTGCGGATCAGATTGTCGAGTTGGAACGGCACCCCGTGTAGATGTGTTCGTGTTTTGAGAAATGGGTCCGTTCGAGCTAGAAGAAGTAGAGCCGTGTGAAGGGTGGAGAATAGGCTCTAAAGAAGAAGGTGAAGAAGATGAAGAAGGGCCACCGGCAGGGGTGTCATTATCAATTCCCACATTGTTTTGCAACACTTTCCCGATCTCAACGTGGTCACCGTATTTACATTATGATTCTGCTGTTGATTTGCAGCATGTGCGTGACCGGGATTTGGTAGTGGTTGAGACGGGAGTTTTTCCTTTTTCGCGCTCGCTCAAAGCTGCATTGAGTTGTGCAATTTGTGCCTCAATAGATTTGATGCTTTGATCGTGTGAGGCACTGTTTGCAGCAAAGATTGAATAGAAGTCTCTAGTCTTGCTGTAGACTGTGTAGATTGCTTAAGGAACGTATCTAAACTTCTTTTGAGCGAGCTAACCTTATCATTATTAGGTTGAACATAATTGTTTGGCTGGTAAGCATTGTTAGGCACAAAATTGTTCACCTGATTAGGGTAAGGTTGCTGTTGAAAAGGTTGCTGTTGAAATTGAGTTTGTGAAGGTGCTTGTTGTTGTTGTGGAGGAGGAGGTCTTTGAAAATTGTTATTTCCTTGGAATTGTTGATTTTGGTTCTAAGCGAAATTTGGGTGACTCCTCCACCCCGGATTGTATGTCGAAGAGTAAGGATCGTTTCTTTGTCGTTGCTGAAATGCAGCGTTGACTTGATCCTGTCCTTGAGTACATGCATTATAAGGACACTCTTCGGTTAGGTGCGATGGATCCGCACAACAAGCACAAACAGTTCGTGGAGGCATAATAGGGGCAGGAGAAGACGACGAGATTTTGGTCTCAATCGCTTCTAGCTTTTTCGTAAGAGCGGCCATCTCGGCCTTCATAGCAATCGACATTTCTACTTGATGTACGCCTGCCCTAGATTGACCACTAGAAGAAGATGATGTGGTCTTGGTACTCTCCCATTGAATTGTTTGCTCACTAAGATCCTCAAGAAACTGCCATGCTTCGTCACTAGACTTGGAAAGAAAATGACCTTGACTTATGGTTTCTAGCAACTGCTTTGTTGCCGAGTTCAATCCCTCCTATAATGTTTGGCAAAGTTGCCAACTTTCTATCCCATGATGAGGGCATTGAACGAGTAGGTCCTTAAATCTCTTGAAGCACTTCCAAAAGGGTTCGGAAGGAAGTTGTGAGAATTGAATTATTTCATTGCGGATTCTGGCAGTTTTGTGATGAGGATAGAACTTTTTTAGAAAAGTTTTCACAAACTCGTCCCAATTTCTAATAGAATGTGATGCGGTGCTGTATAGCCCACTTCTCGGCTAGGTCACATAAGGTGAAATGAATGACCCTTAGCCTTATAGCGTCATCACTTAATTGGGTCGTTTTCATCATAGCGCACACATTTTGGAATTTATTGATAAAGATATATGCATCTTCAGATTCCAAACCATGAAATTTTTGGCAACATATTGATGAAATGTGGTTTATTTCAAAATTGTCCCCATTTGCCGGTGGGGGTGAAAGACAGGTGGGTAAAGAAGTGCGGACGGGGTAAAAGTGGTCCTGGAGCGCAACTCGTGCGAGCGCTTCAACAGGCGGTTGGTTCGGGTTATTCGCACCTAACGGAGGTGGAATCCTTCCGTCGGTAAGGTATTATTGGGGTTGAATCCAGACATGCCTTCGGTGAAAGAATTTGAAGGTGAGGGTAAGAAAGTGGACGGAATGTCGACTTCGGTGTCGAAGGTTTCGTCGGTCGGTACCAACGAAACACGGACTAATCGGGCGTTAGTATCCCTAGTCCAAAGTGACATACACTAAAGGGGTAGTGCAGTCAGAAAAAAAAGAAAGACAGAATGAGGGGGTAAGATAACGTCAGTGGAGGGAAGTGGTGGAAGTGAGTTGCAAGTTTTCTTAGCGACAAATTGCAAGTTTGAAAAGATTTTTCTTTTTTTTATGTGAGAGTTTTGCAAAAGAGGTTTTTGAAAAGGGACTTGTGACACAAATGTATCAACCACACATGCACAATCAGGCCTAGATCTAGGGTCACCTAGGTCTGCTAGACAGCTCCTAACTCGGGCTAGAAATAGGACCTCAAACCGCCTCTTCACCGACAAGTACGGCCAGGTAAGTAGGAAGGAACCACAATAGTGGGCCTAATTAATAACCACTAGCCTAAACACCGCAAAATCAGTTAGGATAAACGGTCGATGCCTATACTAGTCCTTTCCTATTGAGCTCGATGTCCTTAGGTCCGAGTCTAATATTTTTTTAATTAATTGTGGTCAATCCACATGCTTTAGGTGTTTTCTGGGGTCCTGGGAAGGGTGATGAAATCCCCACCCAATCTGAGTTTGGTCAATTAGCCCCTTAAAGTCTGATTAAATTATGCAAAACAATAAAATTCACTTGCAATCAATTTTTAGCGCGGCGCAAAGAAACCTGCAGAAAATCTGTTATTTAGAAGGGGGGAGAAGATTTTTTAGCGCAAAAAATTCCTGCAGAAAATTTTTACAGAGAGAGATATGGAGGTTGCAGAGGGGAGAATGAGAAAGCAAACCATGCAAAATTTACGCAGAGAGGCCAACAGAAGGCCGCGGAACCGCGGTCTTGATGTGCTCTTTGCGGCGGAACCGCAGTCCTTTGAGCAGATCAGCTGCTCAGAAAATTTGTGGTGCTCTGTTGGTTCAATCTACCTCTGTTGTGATGTGCACTTTACTGATTTGCCCTCTGTAAAATTCCAGATCCGAGAGTCTTCACTGTTCCTGCAAGATTCAAACAATAAAACCCTTCAAACAGATAAAAATCGATAAAATGTTTTTGTATTTTTGTATTTTCTGATTTTTATGATTTTTAAAAATTTAAATCAACCCGAAATTACACAAAAGAAAGATTACGCCATCCCCGGCAACGACGCCATTTGATTAGTCCAAAAATATTATGTTTACCGTAATCAGAAACGGCGTCGCTTTGTAGCTAGCCGGTGAATACGGGTCGATCCACAGAGATGTGTAATTTTCTGATTTGTGTTTTTACGAGTTGATTCCGATGGTGGTTTGGTTTTTGTTGATTGATTTAAAAACTAAGTTATACGATGTTAAAGAACTTGTTAGGATTATGTCTAAAGTAGGGTTGAGTAGATAAAGATTAACACCTCTTTCAATGCTTTTGATTCAAACCTGTTTTAGAAGTTATAACAATTATTTGAAAAGAGGATTAGGATGATTGGGAAGAAACGAAGTTTCTTCCTCTTGATCCTTGTCCGTTCTTTTGCTACTAATTGCTACAACCTTCATGGACGTCATGCATGTCCGGTCCTTTATACTACGGTGTCACCGTTACCTCATGGATAGGGTGCCATAGGGAGCGGATCATGCATGCGTGCATGAAGTTCTATTTAAAAATATTTGGCATTGAAAGAGATGAGAGATATTCATCTCTCATTTCCTCCTTTATTCCTAACCCTAACAAGCGAGGATTTTACTCGCTCATTAGGGTGTCTTTTAAAAGTGACATTTTTAAAGCACTTACCGATTGCATTTGAAAGACTACACTAAACTAATTAGGGCAATGATATGATTGATCTACTGCAAGAATTATACGAGAGAACTAGGGCAACAATTAAATTGACACTACGGCAGAATTTAAAGAAATGAAGACTTACTAAAATGATGCTCTTGATCTCCCAACAATTCTGAATTTTATTGATTGAAAAGAGGCATGGTTTTTACAGATTTGAGATTATAATTTATAAGAAAACAGGGAACCTAGGGTTACAGATTCTTGAACACATGATTTTACAGATATGCCCACTGAAAATCCCAACACCCGCACCGACGCACCGACACACAAAATTTGCACCGACACGGGCAACAAACGGCCGCGGAACCGCGGCATGGGGGGGGGTCTGGGCCGCGGTTCCGCGGCCCTTTGCTGAGATCACCTCACCAAATTTTCTGAGCTACATTGTACTTGTCTGGGCTTGTTATTTCTTCATTTCATTTTTCTGTTTGACTTCTTGTTCTTCTCCAGATCTTCAGTGAAATTTTGTATTGGTCTTTTAACCGTTTCACTTTGACATGCTTGGACCTTGCGTTGCCTTGAACTGTTATTAGTCTGGGCTTGACTAGGATCCGTCTACTTGTTGGTCAAAAGTCCCTTTCCTGTATCAACTTTCGTCTTTTTCACTGTATTCACTCCAAGAACCTGTAACCTGTAACATGTTACAGACATGGGTCAAAAGCACCTGTTTTTATTCTTAAATGCATAAGAATGGGGAATACAAAATGCAATATTATGTTATGAACAATGCTTGAAAACCAGAAGCGGCAAACTGAGCTGAATCAGCGGCAGGCCGAGGCTTTCCAGGAGGGTCTGCGGACGGTCCAGCAGTCCGTAGTTGCAGCAGCACCCAGGCCAGCACAGCGTAAGGGTACCGTAGCGGACTTTAGAAAGTTTGGTCCATCCACGTTTACAGGATTGGAGAAGCCATTGCCAGTGGAGCAGTGGCTAGTTGATAAGAGAGCCTACTCGTCGCCGCGCAGATTCCAGATGAGAAAATGGTGGATGTAGTACGCATCCAATTGGTAGATTATGCTCGCTAGTGGTGGCTCGTAGAGGAGACCTGTCTGACCAAGCCGATCATTTAGGCAACTTTTTCGCGAAGCTTCTTGGAGAAGTTCTTTCCACAATCTGCTCGGGAGTAAATGGAAGAGAAGTTCATTAGTTTAAAGCAGAATGGCGGATCCGTTGACGCGCATGCACCTGAGTGACCTAGCTCAGTCGATTTGCGGGGCCCTTGGTTGCCAACGAGGCAGATAGGGTAAGGCGGTTTATGCGTAGCTTGAATGTAGAGATTCAGAGACATATCATATCTCTGGGATTGACCACTTTCTTCCAAGTTCTCAAGGCAGCCAGGGAGCAGCAGAGTTTATCGGTGAAAGTAAAGGGTACCCAACAGCAAGCCGTTGTAGTGCGGAAGCCGGCGTTTACGCCAAACTGAGCTTCTGTACACAGAAGCATTCCGGTAAACAAGCGAGGCATTATACCCATGAAGAAGCCTGTTGTATCCGATCAGAAAAGAAGTGTGATTTGCGACTTTTTCCATCTACCCGGACACCTACAGAAGGAATGTCGAAGGAGGCTTGGACTCTGTCTAGTTTGTGAATCAGTTGACCATACTATCAATGCTTACCCTTCAAAGCTACGATTGAGAGACGACATTCAGAAACCACCGCAGAAGCTGATTTATGGGCAGAAGCTGATCACTCAGAGGCCTAATCAAGCACGTGCCTTCACCTTGACAGCCGAGGAGGCCAAGGCGTTAGATGACATTGTTTCAGGTATCCTACTCGTTTATAATTTTCCCGCATTGGCATTATTCGATTCAGGTGCATCCAATTTCTTCATGTCGTTCAAGTTTATTAGTGCACACTCTATTCCACACACGGCCCTATCTAGTTGCTGGGACATACACACTGGGAATGGGAAAACTATATCTAGTAGTGAGTGCAAAAGTTGCTCGATTCTTATTTGTGGACGAGAGTTATTCGCAGATTTCTTGGTGATTGATACTGGTAGCTATGATGTTGTCTTGGGAATGGATTTTCTTGGCATTTTCCATGCTCACATTGATTGTAGGGCAAATAAAGTGATTTTCTAGATTCCCGGACATCCGGAGTTCATATTCTTAGGAGGTAGCAGATCTGTCGGGCTAGTCGAATTTACGGCTAGGCCGACTAATGCCGTTCTTTCGTCGATGGAAGTAAACAAGGAGGAAGTGCCAGCATTAGTTTGGGAGTTTATAGATGTGTTCGAGGACATCTCGGATTTACCGCCAAAACGCGATATGGAGTTTGCGATTGATCTTATTCCTGGAGCAGTGCCGATTTCAAAGGCTTATTATCCAATGGTGCCGGTGGAACTAGAAGAGGTAATGAAATAAGTTACCGAATTACTGGAGAAGGGTTGGATTCACAGCAGCGGTTCACCATGGGAGCTCCAATTCTTCTAGTCAAGAAGAAGGATGCCATGCGGAGGATGTCCATCGATTATCGAGAATTAAACCGGGTGACTATTAAGAACAAGTACCCAATCCCTCGCATCGACGAATTATTCGATCAACTCAGTGGCGTGAGGGTATTCTCAATGTTGGATTTACGATCCGGATATTATCAAGTTCGGTGAAATCAGAAGATATTTGCAAGACAGCGTTCTGAACTCTATATTGGCATTACGAGTACTTAGTGATGCCATTTGGAGGAGTTACTAACGCATCGGCAATATTTATGGACTTGATTAACCGAATCTTTTCACCGTATCTGGATCAGTCCATAGTGGTGTTTATTGATGATATTCTGGTCTATTCGAGGATCAAAGAAGAGCATGCAGAACATTTGATAATCGCATTGCAAACATTGAGACAAGAAAAGTTATATGCTAAGATGAGCAAGTGCGAGTTTTGGCTCGAAGAAGTGAAGTTCTTGGGTCATGTTGTATCCGGAGTTGGAATTGCCGTTGACCTCGAAAAGATTGCAGCTGTTCATGATTGGCCAATTCCAAAGAATGTAAGGGAGATCAGAAGTTTTTTTGGACTTGCCGGATATTATAAAAGGTTTGTGGAGAACTTCGCTTGAATAGCAGAACCATTAACCAAGCTAACATGAAAGGAGGTATCGTTCGTATGGACCGAGAAATGTGCGTCAGCTTTTGAAGCGTTGAAGCAAAGATTGACTACCGCTCCTATTTTGACAGTGCCAGATGGTTCCAGAGGGTTAGTTATTCACAGCGACACATCTGGGAAAGGCTTGGAATGTGTTCTAATGCAGCATAGAAATGTCATAGCATATGCGTCGAGACAATTGAAAACTTATGAGAAGAAACTACCTAACTTATGATCTGGAGTTAGCAGCAGTGATTTTTTCTCTGAAGATTTAGAGACACTACTTATTGGGCGAAAGAGTCGAAGTGTTTACCGATCACAAAAGTCTAAAGTATGTGTTCACATAGAAAGAGCTCAACATGAGGCAGCGTAGATGGTTAGAGCTGATGGCTGACTATGATCTTGATCTAAAATACCATCCGGGGAAAGTTAATGTAGTGTCGGATGCTCTAAGTCGGTTGCCAGCAATACGGATGTTGACTGCACAGAAGGAGATTATAACTGATTTTCAGAGATTCGAATTGGAGATTGTACTACCGAATTTTTCGGGACAGTTGATGCAGTTGCAAGTACAATCGTCGTTGATCGATAACATTAAAGCAGCGCAGTCGCACGATCCAAGATTGCAGAAGTTTTGAGAACAAGTAGAAGCGGGACTTCGAACGGGCTTATTAATTCATGAAGATGGTTCGTTACGATATGGTAGTCGTTTATGTGTGCCTAAAAGAGATGTTCGAGAAGAAGTCATGAAGGATGCTCATAGTTCTGCGTATTCAGTACACCCGGGAGGCAAAAAAATGTACAGAGATCTGCGACAACATTTCTAGTGGGAAGGCATGAAAAGGAAGATTGCTCGCTATGTATCGAAATGCTTGGTATGTCAGCAAGTCAAGGCTGAACATCAAAGGGTTGCTGGTTTGTTGCAACCATTTCCGATTCCTCAATGGAAGTGGGAACATATAATCATGGATTTCGTGACAGCTTTACCACAGAGTCCAAAGGGCAATATTGCAGTTTGGGTGATTGTCGATCGATTGACCAAGGCAGCTCATTTTATACCATTTCGAGTTGGTCAGTTGACGGAAGTTTTGGCAGAGCGGTACATGCAGGAGATTGTGAAATTGCATGGAATACCCGTGAGCATCGTTTCCGATCATGATATTCGATTTCTATCACACTTTTGGAGGAGTTTATAGGAAAGTTTAGGAACTCACCTGAAGTTTAGCACAGCCTATTATACTTAGACAGATAGCCAGTCTGAAAGAACAGTCCAAACTCTTGAAAATATGTTGAGAGCATGCGTTTCCTGATTAAAAAATCAGGAATTACCTCAATGAAGTATCACGTGTCACACGTGACCAATGGTCACGTGATGACACATGATGGATAAAACCCCATCAAGCAGAAAGGAAAACAAACGGCTGAAAGATGACTTAATTGGGGGTCACGTGCTCACACGTGACCAAGGGTCACGTGCCAGCACGTGACAGGATTTGAAAGCCTTGCAGCTTAATAGAATTTAATTTTAAAAATCGGGAATTGCTTTAATGAGGTATCACGTGCTCACACGTGACCAACGGTCACGTGTTGACACGTGACAATTAAAACAGAAATAAAATCACAAACGTCTGAAGGAAATACCTCAATGAGGTGTCACGTGCTCACACGTGACCAATGGTCACGTGCTGACACGTGATGGTTAAAACTGAAGCGTAAGTAAACACTGAGAAAAGGACTCAATTAGGAGTCACGTGCTCACACGTGACCAAGGGTCACGTGTCAGCACGTGACTGGCTTCGAAAGCTTTACAGTTAATAGAATTAAAATTCTAAAAGCTTCTAAATATTTCCAAATGGAAAAAAATTATGGGGACCGTTGGATTAATGATCCAAGCATGATTAAAAATCACCAATTTATGGAAAGATTTTAGACAAGGAAAGATTTCCCTGAAAATCTCACCGGAAATAATAAACAGAATATCTTTGGATTTAAAATCCAACGGTGAATAAAATTCACTTAATGATCTAAAGGCTCATACCAATTATGAAAACAAACAAAATCTTTCAATGAAAGATTTACTAAACAAATTGATTCTTTTTCTTCTCCTATAAATAGGAACCAAGAAGAGAAGAAGGGAAGAATTTTTTTTGGGGGGGGGGGTCATCTTGAAAATTCAGAAAGAAAAGAAAGGAGAATTTAATTCTCAGCAAAGAAAACCTTAGGTGAGAAAAGAATGGGAATCAAAACTTCAAAAGAAAAGAGAATTTAATTCTCAAAGATCTAAGAGTTTAACTCTTTTGCAAAAGAACTCAGTTCTTCCTTTAGTTGAAGATCTGCAGAAGCACATCTCCCCATAGGTTGAGAATTTAATTCTCATTGGGTTGAGATCCTGCCATGCAGATCCAAAACTTAGAGGGAGGATTGAGTTCAGAGAATTTAATTCTCCCAAATTTATAGGAATTTAATTCCTCTAAGGTGAAATTAAGGTTTAACCCTATATGAGAATTTAATTCTCCTAAAATTATAGGAATTTAATTCCTTCAAGATGGACAGAACTAGGGTTTAACCCTAATTGAGAATCTAATTCTCTAAAATTCACAGGAATTTAATTCCTCTTAAATGAAATTAGGGTTTCACCCTATAAGAATTTAATTCTTTTACATATATGGGAATTTAATTCCTCCAAAAAAGAGATTAGGGTTTAACCCTATATAAGAATTTAATTCTTGCATAGTAGGAATTTAAATCATAATTAGGGTTTAACCCTACAGAGAATTTAATTCTTAAAAAATAAAGAGACTTAAAAGGTCTCCATATATTCAAAGAACTAAGGTCACGTGTCCCCACGTGACCCCTGAAAAGATCCCCAAAAATGAGAAGGAAAAAGCTTTGAGGCAATGCCTCACGTGCTCCCACGTGACCTCCAAAACAAAGAGAATAAAAGTAAAAGAAATGTTGGCTCTGGGCGCTCTCACGTGTTACCACGTGACCCCTAATAAATGCATAAACGAATCAGTGCATGAGTGCCTATCACGTGCCCACACGTGATGGCCAAAAAATTAAAAAGCGTTTAACACTTATTTGCAGAACAAAGTGAGGAGATCTGACCCCACCTTTGGGCGCCCTCACGTGTCCTCACGTGACCCCTAATAAATGCATTAACGAATCAGTGCATGAGTGCCTATCACGTGCCCACACGTGATGGCCAAAAAATTAAAAAGTGTTTCACTTATTTTCAGAACAAAGCAAAGGAGATCTGGCCCCACTTTCTGGTGCCCTCACGTGTCCCCACGTGACCCATTCTTATCTAGTGTTTAACACTAATTTGAGAGCTTTATTTCTAGTGTTTAACATTATTGTTCTCTAGTGTTTAACACTACTTTTAGCTAAATTGGCTAATTTTCCAGAGGCAAAAGTCTCCCCTTCAACTGAGTCTCAAAATCGAGTAAGACTCACAACTACAATATTAATGCTCAGTCAAAGATAAAATTGTTATCAGAGACCTCAAACTCTTGTTTAGCGTTGCTAAATAATGTGGGCTTGAACCCAGACAAGTGTCTAATGGTCCAACAGAGGGCCAACATTTCAAACTTAATTGGACTTAGCCCAAGTAGGCCATAAGTTCTCAATTCAGACTCAACTGAGCCAATGTGCTCATAATATAATTAATTGATCTTAGTTCCAAATTGGACTACAGATCACTTAATCCACCCTGGTTCAAGGGTACATCTTTTCACTCCTTTGATATTTATCGTTGTAATTCCTCAACGTCTTCAAAGAGGTGACGGGTTCTGACAACCATACATTTCACGGACTGTGAGGTCCTTAAGCTCACGGACTATGATGTCCTTAACCTTGACCGTGATGTCTTTAAACTAATATTGGACTGTGGGGTCCTCAAGCCCACGGACTATGATGTCCTGAACCTCGACCGTGATGTCTTAAAACTAACAACGGACTATGATTTTCTTAACCTCGACCGTGATGTTTTTAAACTAATATCGGACTGTGAGGTCCTTAAACTCACGGACTATGATGTCCTTAACCTTGACTGTGAGGTCTCTAAACTCACGGACTATGATGTCCTTAACCTCAACCATGATGTCTTTAAACTAACTATGGACCACCATGTCCTTAAACTGGCAATTGACCGCAAAGTCCCTAAACTAGAACAATAGAGACCAAATGCTCTTTTGTTGGATCTAAACGATCCCGTTAAGTTGATCTTAGTCTAAAATTAGACTAACGTATCCTTAACAAACGTTTAAGTTGATCTTAGTCTTAAATGAGACTAACGTATTCTTAAACCCAACCCCCAAACTCAAATCTAAGAAGATACGGATTTAGACTAATCCACGCCCTACGGGCGACAACATACATTAGTCTCCGTATACAATCCACGGGCAACCAAACACAAAACAAACACCCACGACACGAAGTGACCACATGGAGAAGGAGAAAGTTGTTACCACGATGCGGTAGCATAATTAACTGCAAGGGCTTGCGTCTGCAGGGAAGAGCGTCCCCACAATCAAAAACCCCTCAAACGAGAGGGAATCTGACGAAGTCTGCTACATCGGCCGCATCCGTTTAAACCTTCGATACATGGTGCCATAAATCAACTTGGCATCTTCGGAGAGGTGGACGGATAGCACCAATTAGCATCTGCCCCGAAATTCAGGCTAGACGTTTGCCGCGTCTCCGCTGCGTCTTTCGGAGGGGAACAGATTCTGGCACGCCCGATGGGACCTTTTCCTCTTTCCAGTCCATACTTCGTGTGTCGTATTCGCGATCGAATCGTGGTTTGCCAATGGTTGCCCTTGGGTTTCAAGGTACTGAGATTTCGCATTTTGCTTGGTGCAGAAAGCAAGGATCAATGGCGTTCACCTGCTCGAAGTGTTCCACATGCAACTGCAACCCACGTTCTGCCTCAACTGGGGATATAGCTTACGGACCTCAAGCGGCGTCCCTGTTCATGATACCGATGGAACAGGTCACCCAGGCTACAACTGGATTGTTTTTTGGGACCATGCTCTCGCCGGCGAGCTTCAGCGCTCCTGTTCCAGCACCGGAAGCTCTCAAGAAGTCGGTCTTCGATCGGTTTGCTTCTACCACGGCCCCTCTCCGCGGGTCGTCCAGCTCCAACTCCTCGGTCTTCGCCAGACTGAGCCTGAACTCCGATGGGCCTGCCAAGAAGCCCATGATACCTGAAATGGCCATCCCAAAGAAGATATCCATCCTTGCTCCTGAAGTCGTTAAGACGGCTTCTCCTGCCAAAGAGTCGGTCTTTACAAGACTGACTATTCCGGCTCCCGTTCCTGCTTGAAGGTCTGTCTTCGACAGATTGGATACGGCTTCTCAACGGACATCAGTCTTCAAAAGGTTGACGCCAGCAACAGCCCTTCACCTGAACAGGGGGCAAGAAAAAGCCATCCCCATCACCGAACCAACCCCAACAGCTCGACACGCTCGACGCCGCCACTGGCGCCGGGTACGGAAGGCTGGGGGCGACTTCCCCTCTGGGCTAACTCCACCAGCTCCAACGGTGGAAATTAATGCTGCTATTCCAACCGGGAACAGGTTTGAGCTGTTGAATAAGGTGCGCAGGAACTCGCCTACCGCCGTACTGAAAAGATCCCCGCCACCGTTGGAGACTGTCACAGAAATAAAGCCGGAACAGTCCCCTCAACGGCTGTCTTCCAAAGTTTACAAAATCTGGCGGTAAGTCCGAGAGTCAGTGGTTGATCAAGACTATCCCCGCCGGCAGAAGAAGCTGAAGGTCCGACAGGAAGAAAACCGTCCTGTTAAGCCACAGAAGAAAACAACCACTTGGGTGCCCACTGCAACGGCCCCCTAAACTTTGACCGCTTATAAGAGAAGAAGGCCGGAGAAAATCCCCATGCCTGCGACAAATGTCAAAGGCACTGAGCCCAAACGCCCTAAATCTGGGGGCATGGTGGTGCATACCGTCTACATGGCATCCGGGAAAGAGGATAGCCGCGCTTCTACGGGCCACCGACCATTCACCCGATCCATCACAAGAGCTCAGGAACAGCAACAGCAGAAGCTTTAAGAGATGCTGACTGCAATGGCCGCACTTACCGGGCCAAAAGAAAGCCCGGAGGCGTCATCGGAACAACGTCACAAACACGAGACTGATGCTGAATTCCTTCGAAGAATGCTCGAAAAGAAGGACAAGGAGGCTGCGGAACAAGCGGCCAATATAAAGCAAATGGCCATTCTATTCCAGGAGATGGTGGGCATGATGATCCAGCCGGACCCTCCAGCCGAAGATCCTCCAGTAATAACTGAAGATGATAGAGGAGAAACATCGAATCCTCTGCCGGCTCTTTCGACAGCCAAGGAGGAGACAATTTCTAAGGCCGCCCTGGAGGATTATATCGCTCAGCAGATATGAGTTCACCAAGCGAATGAAGCGGCTGGGCAAATTGTTAGAACTGGACGACCGTATCCAGGCTGGTATGATCAAATAAAGTACTCGCCGGGCTACATGATCCCGAAATTCCATGTGTACAAGGGGACAGGCAATCCCCATCAATATGTCGCTCAGTTCAGGACCCTCTGCGGCAATACTGGTGGCGATGATAAGCTCTTGCTCCACTAATTCGTCGGCAGCTTATCGGAGACGGCATTCGAGTGGTACTCCGAACTTCCAAATGATTCCGTAAAAACTTTCGCGGAAATGGAGTTGTTGTTCACCCAACGATTCGCAAGTGCTAGTGAACGCACTCCAATAACGGATTGATCAATGCCAGGGTGAAGCCGGGCGAGACATGGGTTCAGTACGCAATCCGATGGCTGAACCTGTGGTCGAAGTGCGAACAACGCATCGAAGAAGCACCAGCGGTGGGCATGTTCGTGGGCACCCTAGACCCTCATGTGACTATTTCACAGTTCATGATGTTCTTCAAACCGACCACGTTCCAGGCTCTAATCGACAAGCTGGCCCAGATGGACCAAATGGGTCATAGACCATCTCCCCCGAAGCCGGAACCGCGGAACGAAAAAGGTAAAGGAAAGGCGATCTTCGTTGAGAACACCCAACAGCATCCCAGTGCCCCAAAGCTACCGGATCAACTGGAAGAGAGACGACGCTATTATAATGAGAAGATGAAGCGTCCTTACTCGTTCCCACGGGACAAAACGAAGAGACTATTCGAGCTGGCGGTGCGCAACAAGCTTATCAATCTGCCGAATCCAAGGCGACCATTGAAACCCGGCGAAGCGAATAACCCCAATTATTGTCCTTACCACCAAACGGTAAGCCATCCAATTGAAGATTGCTTCGTCTTTAAGGGATGGATCGAGGATCAGTACCTACAAGGCAAGTTTGCGCTGTCTGAGAAGTGAAAAGTAAACCAACCACAACTGCACACTCCTAAAAAGACGGATACACCGGGGGCAACGTGCTCTTTTGTTGAAGAAGCTCCATGGGAGGTGGCTCTTTCGGCCAAAACCAAAAGGATGCTGAATGATCTCCAGACATGCCCAGCAATTAGGTGGAAGAATCCACTGGAACTCCAGATTATCGAAGGGATGCTGAAGCCGCGCCCAACTCCAAAGATTGGTAGTGATAGCCAAAGTGCTCATACCCAGCCGTCGAAATCTTCAAAGAAGAAAGAGAAATCCAAGAAGCCTGTGAAGCTGGCGACAAGCGCACGGACCTACAAAAACAGATCGATGCGCTGGAAGAGTATAACTAGAAGGTGCAGACTCCGATCACGCTACAAGAATTCCTCGGCCACGTCCTTGAGGACGAAGATGATGGAGAAGAATCGTCGGATGGATCTGAAGACTACGTAGCAAGTTGCCATATGATCTCTCACTCGTTGACAAACGATGAAGAAGCTCCTTGCACCGAGAAACCGGGGGCAGAGCCTGAACCGGAACTTCCAGGGCCATCAGACGAGATGATCGACGCATTCATAAACGAAGCTCTTCTGAAAAGTAAAACCGATCGGGAGCGTGAGATGGCTATATTTGAAAAGGCCAGAAGCCGGCGAATGGACGAAAGAGTTAAAACACCTCTACCGAATCAAAGGATATCCGTCGCGGATAAAAACAAGTTCAAGACGAGGAAAAGGTTTGCTAAAGCCATATCAATGGGAATGAAGCTGCCACTCTCCGAAGGAAACGTCCCTGGTAAAACAGAAACACATCCTAGCTACTGCTTATATCATCGGAAGATTGCGCACCCCACCGAAGAGTGCAACGCTTTTAAAAGATGGTGGCAAGGGTATGTCGCTCACCGCCAGCATTTCAAGCGGATGAAACGCAAAACTCGTCGGGAGCAAAGAAATATGACCGAGGAGCATAAAAGAACCACCGGCAATTGTCGCGTGATTAACGCCAGGGGATCATAAGTTCTCACATTCGGGAGCGACTCTGACGAGGAAATGGCTCTTGGCCCTCTCTTTAAGGAGTCCACTTTGGGAAAAGAGGAAGAACCGAAGGCTTGCGAAAATATCCAGCTCCGCAATCGTACACTTCCAGAAAAGAATCTCGGACTCGCGAACAGAAAAGATAAAGGAAAAGAGAGGGTCTCTGAAGATATCGCCCTAGATGACCAAGTCATGAAAGAGCTGACCGCCAAGGACCCGCTAAAGAAAAGTAAGATGGACTACAACGTCCTGGCGCACCTAAGGAAGTTACCTTCGCAACTCAGCATTCTCGATGCCCTTTTATTATCAAAAGAAGCAAGAGATTCATTGATCATGGCTGCAAGAGCTAGAGCAATTTCAAGCTTTCCCCGCCGAAGAAAAGATGAAGGATGAGCTGGAAGAAGTACATACAGCCGATATTACCTTTGGCGATGAAGATCTCCTCCTTGGGACGTGCGAGCACAACCGTCCCCTATATGTCTCCGGATATTTTCACGATATCAAGATAGGCAAAATCCTGGTCAACAATGGGTCTTCCGTCAATCTCCTCAACGTGCGAGTGTTGAAGGAAATATGCATGAGCGTTCAGCACCTCGCTCGTGATAAAATCACCATCTCCGGATTCGACTCTCAGTCATCACGAACTCTTGGGTCTGTGATACTGACACTGCGCTTCGGGTTACTTGTCACAGATATTAAATTTCATGTCATCGATGCCAAGACATGCTACAATACTTTGCTTGGTCGGCCTTGGTTACACGAGTACAACATCATCCCTTCTACACAGCATCAGTGTATAAAATACTTCAAGGATGGTCTCGAGTACACCGTAACAGGAGAGCTGAACCCATTCTCCGTAAATGAAGTCCGAAAGTACAAAGATGCAAAATACTTCTTACCAGACTTTGAAGACACAGAGAGATGTCATAAACTGGAGAACAAAGCTATCACCACTATTCCGGTCTTCGGGAGTGATACCTAAGAATAGGAAGAGATAGTTCATTCAGGGCCACCCCAGTACAATAAGTCGGGACCGTCCGCTCCTACGCTTATCTTCGGCAGTGACTTAGAAGATGAGGTCAACGCCATATTCTCTGCTCGGCCTTCAATTCAAATATTCACTGATGAAGAGCAAAGTTTGCAAGTTGCTATGGTTCCGCCCAAACATCATAAAGAACTAGATGCGCTTGATACCTACAGTGTGGAAGAGCTGCAGACGTTCTATGTTCCTCCCAGACGAGAAGGTGAAAAGGCAATCCTATTCTACCGATCAGGGGAAACTAAAGTGGAGAAAGAAATCTGGCACGGCGTAGATTCCACACTCGACAGGCTCCAGCCCATCCGTTTGCCCAGATATTACACAGATGGACTAAGGAGACTCTTGAGACGCCAAGGTGTACCCCTTAAACAGACCACTCGACAAGCCCGATTCTACAACAGGATTGGGACGTCCCCGGGACTCAACGAAAGATACCCAACGGGAGAATAGAAATGGTCGGGCTCGGATATGTCCGATCCAGGAAACGGGAACGAGTCCATGGTAGCTACGTCATATATGACTTCGATGAAGAAGAGGACGCCATGTTAAAAGATGCTGATTCTGAACCAAAACGAGGTCCGGTTGACAAAGCGCCAAGCCTGTCATTTGAAGAACGAATGGACAAGCTAGTAAGGGAGGCGGGTCAAAAGATCCGAGACGACCATAACCGCGAGATGGCCATTTACGAAAAAGCCAGGACACAGCGCCTCCTTCAACAGGCTACAGAGAATGGAAATGCTCTTCCTTATCAACCCGTCGTACAAAAGGCCCGACGCAGAGGCAAAAACAAATCAAAGAGCGGGAAAAGTGTTCAAGAGCAACAAAGCGAGATCAAGAAGCCACGCGATCGGGAATCGGGCAATCCGGAGTCGTCTCTTATAAAGAAGATGGGTCGAGCATACTTTTTTCTCAGGATAAAACACGGAAGATAGTTAATTTCGCCATGAAACATCAACTGATTACACTCCCGGAGTCCAAGCACCCCGAGCAAGCAGGCGAAGTCTCTCATCCGCACTATTGCTCCTATCATAAGGCAATAGGACATCCTATTGAAGACCGCTTCACCTTCAAGAACTGAGTCGAAGATCAATATTGACAATGCAGATTCGCTCTATCCAGCAGCTGGAGGGTAACCCCGCCGCAGAAGCATAAACCCAAATCCATGAGGGTAGAACCAGATCAACATCGGTCTTGGAAGCGAGCTCGTACCTACCACGTTATAACGCTATCAAAAGAAGACCCTGACGGTATGGATGACTTCCCCTGGTGCTTCGAAAACAATGATGACGAGATTATCTCAGAGTATCTACCGGCGCCGAAAGAGCTGGAAGATGGAATACATACCACTGCACATGATCTCAAGAAAATTGATTTGGGGACGACAAGTGATCCGCGGCCGACATTCGTCAACGAGTTGCTGTCTGAAGAAAGGGTAGCTATGCTGAAGGACGTGCTTATGCAGCATAAGGATTGCTTTGCATGGAACTATTCCGAGATGCCAAGACTAGATCCAGAAATTGCTGTCCACAAATTGGCAATATCCCTGGACGTCAAGCCAACCAAACAAGCACCGAGAAGAATGCGGCTCGAGCTTGAGATGAGCATCAACGCCGAGGTCAAGAAGCTGATCGACTCTGGTTTCATCCAAGAGGTTCAGTATCCTGACTGGATTGCCAACATCGTCCCGGTGATGAAGAAAAATAGGACCGTGCGCATATGTGTGGACTTTCGGGATCTCAATAAAGCCTGCCCGAAAGACGACTTCCCAGTACCGGTCACCGAGTTAATGATAGACAATACGTCCACCCACGAGGTTTTCTCCTTCATGGATGGCTCGTCAGGATACAATCAGATAAAGATGCATCCCGAAGACCAGAAGCACACCGCTTTCCGGACCCCTTTGGGTATATTCTGCTACAAGGTGATGCCCTTCGGTCTAAAGAACGCAGGTGCCACCTATCAGAGGGCCATGACGAAGATCTTCGATGATCTCATACATGAAATCGTCGAATGCTATATCGACGACCTCATGGTGAAAAGAAAATCATACGAGGAGCATTTAGAGCATCTGAAGATCGTGTTTCAACGCCTTCGGCAATACAACTTGAAGATGAACCCTCTCAAATGCGCGTTCGGTGTTTCCTCAGGCAAATTCCTAGGATTCATCGTCCGACACCGAGGCATCGAGATAGATTCGTAAAAGATCAAAGCAATCATGGAGATGCCCCCGCCAAGGACTCTCAAGCAATTGCAGTCTCTCCAAGGGAAGCTCGTGTATATTCGGTGATTTATAGCCAATCTCTCAGGCAAGTGTCGTCCTTACAGTCACCTGATGAAGAAGGGAACCCCGTTCGTCTGGGATCACAAATGCCAAGGCGCACTGGACGAAATCAAGCAATACCTGCAGAATCCGCTAGTACTGGCCGCTCCGGTCAAGGGGAAACCTCTCGTTCTGTACACAACCGCCCTCGAAGGTTCTTTAGGTGCGCTATGGGCACAAGAGAATGACCAATGGAAGGAGAGAGCGCTCTACTATTTGAGTCGTGTTGTGCTGGGGGCAGAGAGCAATTATTCTCCCATCGAAAAATACTGCTTGGTATTGATCTTCGCGATAACGAAGCTCACGCACTATGCGTTGGCGCATGAAGTCCGCCTCATATCAAAGGTGGATCCTATCAAGTATTTGATGTCAAAAGCCATATTGACGTGACGACTCGCTAAATGGGCCTTGCTCTTGATGGAGTTCT
This sequence comes from Agapanthus africanus, assembly GCA_030015575.1. Taxonomy (NCBI): domain Eukaryota; kingdom Viridiplantae; phylum Streptophyta; class Magnoliopsida; order Asparagales; family Amaryllidaceae; genus Agapanthus; species Agapanthus africanus. The sequence continues at coordinate 125,728,783 of CM057339.1, read as the reverse complement.
CAATAACTTATCAGCCTCTTAAGGCAGTGAAAGGCCAGGCCATCGCCGACTTCCTCGCTGATCATCCGATACCTGTCGATTCCCCTCTCAATTGCGAACTGCCAGACGAACATGCGTTTGATACGATCGACGAAAATGATACCCGATAGGAACTTTATTTTGATGGAGCGTCTTCCATGAAGAAGCACAAGCAAAGCACCCCTATAATTAAATTAGGGATAGGCCTCATCTTCATAACTCTATAAGGAGGGATAATGCGCTTTGCTTTCTCCTTAACAGAGCCAAGGACAAACAATGAAGCCAAGTATGAAGCTTTGATAGCAGGTCTCGAGATCGCCATCGACATGGGGATTGAGAACCTCCTCATATACGGAGACTCCCAGCTGGTCATTAGTCAAGTAAATGGCGACTACCAAACGTGCAAAGCAGAACTGGTGAAGTACGGCGAGAGGGTACATCAACTGCTGACCCAAATACCTTCCTACACCTTGGAAAGCATACCGCGTGCGGAAAATAGCAAAGCGGATGCATTAGCCAAGCTTGCTAAAGAACCGGCCGACGAAAACCTCGATGACGTGAGGATCGTTGTGCAAAGCCGTCAGGTTCTTGCACCAGCAGAAATATCTCCGAAGTCGTCCGAGAAAAAGGGAGCGACCGAACAAACGGCCCTACAAGTGAAAGATCAAGAAACGGTTGAGGATTGGAGAGAAGTCTTTATAGACTACTTCAAATCCCGTCGAACACCTGAAAATGCGTCCTCAAAACATCAGCTCACGAAGTGAGCCCTATCTTTCGCTTTTGTCAATGATACTCTGTACAAGAGGTCATTTGATTCCTTATGGTTAAGATGCCTGGGACCTAAAGAAGCAAAAAGAGTCGTCCAAGAAACTCACGACGGACTTTACGGTTCACACCAAGCCGGGCCGAAGATGAAGCTGAAGATCAAACGAATAGGTTATTATTGGCCCATGATGATCCAAGACTTCCTCGAATACGCGAGCAGTGCCACTCGTACCAGATACACGGGGATTTCATCCATCAGCATCCGAATCCGTTACATCTGACAGTGGCTAGCTGGCCGTTCAAAATGTGGGGAGCTGACATAATTGGCCCCATCGAACCAGTATCGTCCAGAGGACATCGATTCATTTTGGCGACAACTGACTACTTCTCCAAATGGGCAGAAGCAGTACCGCTAAGGGAAGTAAAGGCGGAGAATATCCTCCACTTCTTCAAGACGCACATCATTTATCGATTTGGAACTCCGAGACGGATCATCTCCGATAACGGGCCAGCCAACCAAGCCATAAAATCAGCCGCTTCGTACAATAGCACAACATAGACTGGAGATACTCCTCAGTTTATAATCCCCGAGCTAACGGTCTAGCTGAGGCTTTTAACAAGACCTTAACGAAGATCGTGAAAAAGACGGTGTCTCGAAATAAGAAGGACTGGCATGAGAGACTGCATAAAGCTCTCTGGGCATACCGGACTACGTTCAAGACGGCCATGAACGCAACGTCGTATGCATTGGTATTCGGTACAGAAGCCGTACTTCCCTTCGAGATAGAGCTACCCTCTTTACGAGTAGCAGTTCATTACGAGCTAACGGACGAAGAGAATACTAATCTTCGGCTTGAGGAGCTCGATGCCCTTGATGAAACCTGGCTCATAGCGCAACAAAATCTGGAGGCTTATAAAGCAAAGATGACGCGCTCGTATGAAAGATTGACTAGGCCGAGGACATTCCGCTAAGGCGAACTCGTGCTAGTGGTCAAAAGACCTATGATCCCCAACCGCGCCACGTGGGGGAAGTTCGAGCCGAACTATGAAGGCCCGTATATTATAGATAATGTTTACTAGGGTGGATCCTATCTACTCATAGACATGCATAGTGAAAGACCTTTCAGGCCAATAAACGGTCGCTTTCTGAAGAAATACTAAGCTTGACGAGTCACGGCCTAGGTCAATGATAGATGACAACGCCTATGTCCGCTCGCTATCTTCCTAAGCCCAAAACTCTATAAGTAGTAGCCGGCTTCTGGGACCGAAACATCCTTAAACTAACAACGGGCCGAAACGTCCTTAAACTAACGACGGACCGAAATGTGCTTAAACTAACGATGGACCACTATGTACTGAAACTAGCTGTTGACTGAGATGTCGATAAACTACGGTGGATTGCAACATTCCAAAGCTAAAAAAAAGAGAGAAAAAGAAAAAAAAAGAGAAAACGGTATGTCCATAAGCAGAATGGGCACGGATGAAAACCCGAAAGGGCTCCGTGAGTAAAAACAGCAGGGCTACCGGCGAGTCTTGTGAAAACTCGAAAGGGCGCAACCTCGTTAAAAAAATAAAAAAATATATAAGAAAAAAGAAGAAGAAGAAAAGAAAAAAGAAACGGTACGTCCATAAGCAAAATGGGCACGGATGAAAACCCGAAAGGGCTCCGTGAGTAAAAACAGCAGGGCTACCGGCGAGTTTTGTGAAAACCCGAAAGGGCGCAATCTCGTTAAAAGACACTTTCAAGGTCCTCTCGACTTTGTAAGGAGAAACCACCTGTGTGAGATCCTTACGACTCACAAGGGAGCAACACACTTAGGGATCCCCACGATTCCTAAGGAGAAATTACACTTGTGAGATTCTCACGACTCGTAAGGAGAATCCTCTTATGGGACCCTCACGGCTCATACGATTTGAAAGTCTTAAGCTACAGGGATCTGAACCTGTTCTTAAGCAGCCCCCACAACCTCCAATACTGACCTACAAGCGGCTCAATGCTGACCCTTGTATACAATCCACGGGCGCGAATAAACACTTTCCTATCAAAGTCCCATCCGTGACTAGGGATATGTCTACATGATGAACAACCCTTGTAAGTTCTCTTGACTTATAAGGAGAAAACCTTCTTGTAAGATCCTTACGACTTACCAGAAGCCATACACTTACGAATCCTCTCGATTCTTAAGGAGAAATTACACCTACGAGATCCTCACGACTCGTAGGGAGAAATACCTTCATGAGACCCTTACGGCTCATGAAGTCAAAAGCCTTAGTCGACAGGATCCTAACCTTGTTTGCTAAGCCACCTTTGTTCGACATCGACAGAGGCAAATGATGATTCGCTCTTGGCAACATCCCAGTTGTAGCGGTGCTGATGCCAAAATCGGTGTCTAATTCCAAGCGTGCAGCGAAAATCCAGCGAGCCACACATGCATACGAAATAGTCGAAATGATGGGGCAACTTGCAAACAAAATCAGCAAGTAAAAATATATGCATGCGAAATAGCCGAAATGAATGGGCAACTCGCAATAAAAAGCAGGGAGTAAAAATAAAACAAATAGCCGAAATGATTGGGCACCACGAAAAATAGCCGAAATGATTGGGCAATCGCGACTTTCGCGATATAAAAGCTGAAATGATAGAGCGTCGCGGAAAGAAATAAAATAAAAAAATATGAATAAAATTTTTGCCCTACAGGTGATATCATGTCAATCCCTGTATACAATCCAGGGGCGCAAACAAAGAGAGAATCACACATTTCCTTCTCGGCCCTCATCAAAAGAAGAAGCCAAATCTCAACGGTTCACTGATAGTCTGGAGATCATCTCAACATTCGTCTCATTACAACAGACATAACATCAAGCAAAGTGGAACAGCGGCAACCCCCAATTCCATGACTCGGCGGTGTACAGATGACCTAGAGTCAAACCCCAATTCCGTGAAATGCGGATAAAGTCAACCCTTCATGGTCACGTGGAACGCGGCTTATGTCAATCCTGACCCCGTGGGAAACGTCCAGAGCGGATCTTGGTCTTCGCAGAGCACGGCAATGACCCCGTGTGAAGCATCCAGAGCGGAGCCTAGTCCTCGCCGAACACGGCTGTGAACCCGTGGGAAGCATCTAGAGCAAAATTCCTGGCTACGTGGAACACGGATCATGTCACTTCTGACCCCGTGGAAAACGTCTAGAGCGGATCCTGGTCCTCGCCGAACACGGCAGTGAACCCGTGTGAAGCATCCAGAGCGGAACCTAGTCCTCACCGAATACGGCAGTGAACCCGTGGGAAGCATCTAGAGCAAATTCCTGGCTATGTGGAACACGGATCATGTCACTTCTAACCCCGTGGAAAACGTCCAGAGCGGATCCTGGTCCTTGCAGAGCACTGCAATGACCCCGTGTGAAGCATCCAGAGTGGAGCCTAGTCCTCGCCGAACACGGAAGTGAACCCGTGGGAAGCATCTAGAGCAAATTCCTGGCTACGTGGAACACGGATCATGTCACTTCTGACCCCGTGGAAAACGTCCAGAGCGGATCTTGGTCCTCGCAGAGCACGGCAATGACCCCGTGTGAAGCATCCAGAGCGGAGCCTAGTCCTCGCCGAACACGGCAGTAAACCCGTAGGAAGTATCTAGAGCAAAATTCCTGGCTACGTGGAATACGGATCATGTCACTTCTGACCCCGTGGAAAATGTCCAGAGCGGATCCTGGTCCTCGCAGAGTATGGCAATGACCCCGTGTGAAGCATCCAGAGCGGAGCCAGGTCCTCGCAGAACACGGCAGTGAACCCGTAGGAAGCACCCAGAGCAAACATTGGACTGTGAGGTCCTTAAACTAATGGACTATGATGTCCTTAACCTCGACCGTGATGTCTTAAAACTAACATTGGACTGTGAGGTCCTTAAACTCATGGACTATGATGTCCTTAACCTCGACCGTGATGTCTTAAAACTAATATTGGACTGTGAGGTCCTTAAACTCATGGACTATGATGTCCTTAACCTCAACCGTGATGTCTTAAAACTAACAACGGACTGTGGAGTCCTTAAATCCACGGACTATGATGTCCTTAACCTCGACCGCGATGTCTTTAAGCTACGGTATCCTGGAAAACGTCCAGAGCGGAGCCTGGTCCTCGCAGAACGCGGCAATGAACCCGTGGGAAGCATCCAGAGCAACCCTTAACGCCGTGAAATGCGGATAAGGGAAACTTCACCCATCACTTGCGGGTCCTCACGACTCGTAAGGGAGTAAATTCTCTTGTGAGATCCTTACGACTTTCAAGAGAAAACAGGCATTTAGGAATCCTCACGATTCTTAAGGAGAAACCACACCTACGGGATCCTCTCGACCGGTAGGGAGAAAATTCTTTATGAGACCCTCACGGCTCATAAAGTTGAAAAGTCTTAGAAGGCAGACCTCAACCCTAAATCCTAAGCCATCGTTGTCCTGCAGAGAAATTGAGATAGACTATCCACAAAATACATTCAATAAAAAGGGAGACACCATGGTGAAGAAAAATACGTCTTTTATTCACGAATCAGAATGGATACAAAGTACAATTCGTGGAAGAACAAAAAATAGGGTACTCTTATTCAGGGGTATGTACAAAGGAAAAATAAAAAAAAAAGTATATACAAGTCTTTATGCCGGCGGGCGATCTAGCAGCTTGGTCAGCTCATCCCTCTTTCGCTGGGCCTCGCCTTCGTAATTCAAAATCGCCAAAAGACGGGCCTCCGCCTGAGCTTGCTGGGCTTGATATGAGGCGAGCCGGCCTTCGAGCTCTTTCTCGGTAGCCTTGTGAGCCTCAACCCTTTCGCGAGTGAACACCGCAGCTTTATCGATGGCCACCACCTCTTTGATGGCCTCTTGAAGTAATCGCCAGAGTTCATACGCTTTATTGGCCTTGGTTGTAAGGTTGGCTTGGAGCTCGTTCAGCGCCTTCGAAGCCAGCTCCCTCTCCGAAAACTTGCGGCTGAGCCTCTTCTTACAAGATATCATATTCGCCGCGCACCGCTCAATCAGGCCCCGTAAGCTTGTCTTCACAGCCACAGCCTCCGAAGAAAGGCGGGTACACTCAAGCACATGCAAGCAAGCTTCCACCTGCCGGCAGAACTCGACCCAAACTTGTACCACCGCTTCGCTATGATAGGTGGCAAGAAAAGGAAGAGAACCGTTAGCTTCGGCAGCAAATGCTTCGGCCGTAATTGCGTTTCCAGTGCGGAGTTCCTCGATCAAAGATGACAGAGAAGCAAGGCTTAGCTTGGCCATCCGTTCCAAAGCACGCAGGGCATAGGGGCCGGGTGGCATAATGACGCGCGACTCCAACGCAGTAGGGACTTGCAGAGCTATTCAGATTTATAAACAGTTAATGAAGCTTGTAAATCAAGAACAAAAGGAACAACGTGGGGGATTTACTTACCCACAGTCATGCAGGAAGGAGCTGAAGGCTCCCCTGGCCCTTCGAGGACCTTAACCTCGTCGTCGGCCTCCAGAACTGTAAAGGACATCAATGTCATTTTGCGAAATAACAACAATGCTATGAAAAGATGGTGGACAACACTAACCTTGCCCAGACGAGAGAACGATGCGTTGAGGAAATATCGCTTGTAGAGCAGCCATCTCCAACAGGCGCTGAAAAGACTGCCTGGGAGACAAGTCAGCAATCGAAGCCGCTAATCCGTGCAACTCTGAAAAGACAGAAGAAGTTCAGATAATGGAAAGGATACTAATTCAAAATGTGGAAGGTTACCTTCGATGCTTCTCTCATTCTGAATAGGAGGGATAGCAGCTTCAACGGCCTCCGCCGCGACCTCGGGCTCCAACAAAGGGGGGTAGCCTCGACTACCTCCATCCTAGCCTCCGGGCCGCCCCTAGGGAGATCCGTTGGGACGGCGACCACCAAGGGTGCCTTTCCTGAAGGAGCGTGTTCTTCGGGAGCAAGAACCACCGCAGGAGGCTCTATCACAAGAGGGACCGTTTCATCAACCCCCTCCACATTGAGCAGTGTTTCACAAGGGGTATCAGCAGGCTCTACGGTCAACAAACCCATGGGAACCTCCCCCATCGCCGAAGTCTCTGCACAGTTCACACAAGAATAAGAATACATATATACAAATGCAGACAGTATGAAGTACTACAAAGAGATACAGGAACATACCGATGCGTAAGGAAGCTTTCAATATGGCTTGTTCAAGCCGATGCTCCTTCTCGAGGAGGTGTGCTCGCCGAGGTTCAAGGGTAGACTCGTGGCCGCCAGTCCACAATGAAAGCGCATCCGCAGCGTCCTCCGAAGCAGCCTGTTTAAGGGCCCTTTCGTCCCATTCCTCCAAAGGGCCGATGAAACGCCGCCGGATCCACGAAGGATCTTCATAAAAGATTATGGCGGGATAGGGCTTCTTCGGAACCCTCACATTCTGAGACTCATCTTTAGAACATCTTATAGCCTCAGCCAATTGTGCGGCTTCCTCGGAAGTTGAACTGGAAAAAAGTAGGTCAGCATCCGACTCTTGTATGACCAACAGTTCGTCCTGAAGGATGGGCTCAGACTCTACTAAAGAGTCGAGCAAGTTAGTAGCCACTTTCCTCCGCCGTTTGGATCCAGAACAGGCCGCCGAGGACGACCGTTTCCTCCCCCGTGGAGCCTTGGCATGACGCCAACCCACCTCACCTTCGACACCCTCATTCCTATCACCCTCGCTTCGCGCTGCAACCGAGGATGACACAGCCATTGTCGACGCCACGGGTGGTGGTACTGCTACCGGAGCCTGATTAGCCCACGACCGAGTACCCAATGGAATTCCAACTGTGGGGGTGAGGTCCACCTCCGACTCTCCTGGAATGAGCGCAACACTGGTATCCCTCAGGGGAAAGCGGACCGGTGCGCGCGGTCGCGGCGGAACTCCCGTGGCCGAGCCTGAGCATGGGGTACCATATCCAAGGAGCACCCTCTTCTCCTCAGCAATAATCAGGCTGACTCGATGAAGGTACCGGCCCGTAAAGGACCCCACGCATCGGGGAATATCGTCAGCTTCAGGGATCATGAAGCAGGAACCAGTGTTCAGCCTCATAAAGTGGTGAGCAGCATCGCGAACAGCTTCGGGTGAAGGAACCGGCGCAACTATAAAAGCCTCAAAGGGAACGCCCTGATCATAGCTAAGCTGTCGAGCAAAGCGGTGCGGATTGTACCGCATAAAGAGGGCCGCACTGTTCTAACGGAATACCAGATAACCTGGTCTGATCGTATACATGTGCGTGGCCTCCCGGGGCTTCAGAGAAGGTGCCCCCTCTTTCGACAAGTCATGGAGTTGTTGGATTGGACCTGAAGGAGAGGATAGAACCCGATCAACGAATACCAATCCACCCGTGGTAGCGTAAGGCGCAATCAACACGCAAATGGCCCCAAATTGAGTCGGGTCAGGGGCAGAAGCATCCACTAACCGCATGAGTCGCGGGAAAGTATAGGCGTCGTAAAATGCGGGTCGCTGGTGTGCAGCAAAGGCCCCCAACACGTGCATTTCGATCCAAGACGTGAAGTAATGGAGAGAAAAGTTTACTACGTCCACGCCGGGAGTCGAAGTATTAGCCGCGGCACCTAACCCATGATAAAGATGCGCTAGCGCCGGGATGCCTACGGCTAGCCGTGTCCCCTCAGCGATACGATGAGCCGGATAGATCACCGAGACTCTCATGAAGCGGCGATGCATAGGAATGACGAACCAGCTGAGCCAGACACTGATAAAACCCACAAAGAATGTCTCCTCATCCATGCCGGGAGCCGCAATCGATTCGAAAGATACCGGCGACATAATAGGAATGTAGTACTGCGGTAAATCCGATTCCTTAGTCGGCCGCCTGTTCAAACCAAACCCAAAGGGGTCATTGATGTTTGCAAACTTCGGAGCCATCTTCGACAAGACATCCTCGTGAAGGAAGCAAGCGATGAAGCTCTTAAAAGTGACACCTTCCCCCTCCGATTCTGTGAACAGTTTGTCAAAGATGCCCAGGGCCTTGATCAAACTCGGGCGCTTTTCGCGGACGGCATTCTCAGGAGACAAGCCGTCGAACATTGCGGGCTCAGTCTCAAAGGCGTACTCGTCAGAAGGCAGCAGTTCCTAATAAAGTGTCCCCCTGATTGGCAGCCCCGAGATCTCACGAAATTCATCCAAAGAGATCGAAACTTCGCGGTCCCTTAGGAGAAAAGTGTTGGTGGGGAGATTCTACTGGTTCAGGAAAGCCTTAACCCACCAGACGTGAGGAGACTGGTAGTGGAAGAGGGGCGCATATATTTTCTGATAAAGCCCAACCTTCTGCAGTCGCGCGCGATGGGCGGACAGAATGTATCGAGCATAAAGGAGATAACCCGTGGGGTGTTGAGGGGTGAGCCCTATTTTGTATATTTGCACCCATGGCTGGGCCTCGCCCTGGAAAATGCGGCGTCCCAGAATGTCTATGGCCGGGATCGGATGGTTCGAGATGCCAGTAGTCGAAGGCTCAAGTCGTCCCATCGGATTCCAATTAGGCATCTCTACAGCAAAGACTGTCCCTGGAGGATCCATCGGCAGGAATGGAAAGGTAGGCTCCGTCGGCACTTCGCAAAGAAAACTCCGGCGACCCCGCATGATGTGACTGTACCAGGTCCCCCACAGAAGCAAATTAGTGCGATTCGGGTCATGAGCCCTGATCATTGCCATCACCTCCTCGTCAGATGGCGATTGGGGAAAAGCGGCTTCCGAGCGGGTGAAAGGGAAATATGGAACAGACGTCATTGTATATGAAATAAAATAAGGGGCAACTGTTAAAGCAAAGCCAAAAGTGTGTGTGTGTATATATATATATATATATATAAAGACAGTGACAGAGGACTCATTTTATGGGACCATTGGTTACAAAACACACGGGTCCCATAAAATCAAGATGATGGCTTGCTAATAATGAGGCCAAGCAATCATAATGAGACAAAAGGAAGATTCTCATTAAATAAACAGTGGATTTCAAATGACCCTACACATTCCTCTAAGAGAAATCCATCTGGAACTCTGTAACAAATCAAACAGAATCACGGGAATTAAATTCCCAGAGAGCACCAATACAAGCCTCTTCTTCTCGGTTGCAAAGAGACAACTCAGGGCGAGAAAACCCAAAGAAGCTCTCTGGGAAGAACTAAGTTCTTCGTAGGAATTAAATTCCTTTAAGAAAAAAGGGAATTAAATTCCCAGAAACATGTTTGAGATGGAATTAAATTCCATGGAAAAAGACAACCGCCACCATTAGCCCCCTGAAGATCAGAGAAACCCTAAAGGGTCTATTGATGAAAGATTGAATAGTTCTCTCTTTATTTTAAAGAACTTAAAAATGGGTTCTTGTTAAGAGGGAAAACCCTTGGTATGGATTTAAAATCCTGTGGTGATTTCTGTGAAAGTTCTTCGTTCGTTCAAGATCATTATCTGAAGAAAAGGAAATCTTTCAACAGAGTTAAACTCTGGAAAATTTTCAAGGCAGAGAACTAAGCTCTGGGAACGAGAATTAAATTCTCAAAAGGGAAAAAGTTATTTAAGGAGGAAGATGAAAGAGTAGAGGCGCTTCTGAAGAGACACCTGCATTTATAGGATGTGATGGAAACACTTCATCTCCCCGATTCCTTAGATGGATCCAACGGTCACAAAAGTGACAGCATTGCACTCACGTGCAGACACGTGAGAGCGACGCTGTGGGGGTATTTGTTTCCTGATTAAAAAATCAGGAATTAGATCAATGAGGTATCACGTATCACACGTGACCAATGGTCACGTGATGACACGCGATGGATAAAACCCTATCAAGTAGAAAGGAAAACAAACGGCTGAAAGATGACTCAATTGGGGGTCACGTGCTCACACGTGACCAAGGGTCACGTGCCAGCACGTGACAGGCTTTGAAAGCCTTGCAGCTTAATAGAATTTAATTTTAAAAATCGGGAATTACCTCAATGAGGTATCACGTGCTCACACGTGACCAACGGTCACGTGTTGACACGTGACAATTAAAACAGAAATAAAATAACAAACGTCTGAAGGAAATACCTCAATGAGGTGTCACGTGCTCACACGTGACCAATGGTCACGTGTTGACACGTGATGGTTAAAACTGAAGCGTAAGTAAACGCTGAGAAAAGGACTCAATTGGGAGTCACTTGCTCATACGTGACCAAGGGTCACGTGTCAGCACGTGACTGGCTTCGAAAGCCTTACAGTTAATAGAATTAAAATTCTAAAAGCTTCTAAATCTTTCCAAATGGAAAAAGATTACGGGGACCGTTGGATTAAAGATCCAAGCGTGATTAAAAATCACCAATTTATGGAAAGATTTTAGACAAGGAAAGATTTCCCTGAAAATCTCACTAGAAATAACAAACAGAATATCTTTGGATTTAAAATCCAACGGTGAATAAAATTCACTTAATGATCTAAAGGCTCATACCAATTATGAAAACAAACAAAATCTTTCAATGAGAGATTTACTAAACAAATTGATTCTTTTCCTTCTCCTATAAATAGGAACCAAGAAGAGAAGAAAGGAAGAATTTGGGGGGGGGTGTTCATAACATAATATTGCATTTTGTATGCCCTATTCTTATGCTTTTAAGAATAAAAACAGGTGCTTTTGACCCATGTCTGCTACATGTTACAGGTTACAGGTTGTTGGAGCAAAAACAGTGAAAAACACAAAAGACGACACAAAAGAAGGACTTTTGACCAACAATTAGGAGGATCTTAGTAAAACCCAGCAGAAGAACGGTTCACCATCAACAAGGCAACTCAAGATCCAAATTTGCAAGAAAGACGGTTAAAAGATCCATTGCAAAGTGTTCACTGAAAATCTGGAATTAATACAGAAGCCCAACTGATAAAAAGAATAAAGAAACAAGAAGCCCAGAAGAACCAAACCAAGCCCAAGAAAACTCAAATGATGATCCCATCATTGGGCCACGGATCCGCGGCCCAAGAGCGCCCATGCCGCGGATCCGCGGCCGTCCTATGCACGCGCTTCGAGAAAATTTTACCAAAATTCTGTGACGGCTCTGAAAAGATTTTCTAGGGGTATATTTGTAACTTTAGACATGCGGTGCAATTGTAAACCTAGGGTTTCTATGTCCTATAAATAGAACCCAAGACCTTGTATTTTCTTATGCCACTTCTCATGAATAAAATTCTGTTTTCTTGAAGTTAGAGTGCATCAAAAGTAAGTAGGTAATTTTCCTTGCAGTAGTTCTAGTTTTTTATATTTGCCCTAGGTAATTTACTTTCTCGCCTTAGTTTAAATTAGTTTAGTTTTTTTTAACTTGCAATGATGTTTTCTCTCTTTAATAAAATCATGTCTTTCTTCATCCCCTCAATGAGCGAGTAGTTTCCTCGCTTGTTAGGGTTAGGAATAGAGAAGGATTTGAGAGATGAAGATCTCTTATCTCTTTTCGTTGCCAAACTTTTATGAACATTAGAACTCCATGCATACCTTCTTATTCCGCTCCCTACGACACTTTTGCCCTCGAGGTAACGGTGAATTCCGTAGTCTAAAGGCCCGGATTTTAAGGTTTTCCATGGAGGTTAGGGTAAAGATTAATAAAGGAAGGACAAGGATCTAGAGGAAGAATCAATCATCCCAATCATCCTAATCCCCTTTATAAATATTTACCATAACACTAATATGATATCTTTAATTAATGGCAATGGAAAGAGATGAAGATCTTTGTTTACCAAATTTTCCCTAGACCTAATCCTAGCAAGTTTCTAATCCTAGTCTCATACAACTTCAATTTTTAGGTTTAATTATAAATCCAAATACCATTTGGAATTAACTCGTAAGAACTTAAAGGAGATTTACACATCCCTGTGGACCGACCCGTATTCACCGGCTAGCTTCATGCGACGCCGTTCTTGATTGCGGTAAATATTTTTGATCGACAAAACCTCTCTTAATCAAATGGCGCCGTTGCCGGGGATGGCGTAAAATTTTCTTTTTGTAATTTCGGGTTAATCTAAAATATAAAAAATCATAAAAAATCTGAAAAATTCCAAAAATAAAAAAAATAAATTTTTTTTATCATCTTTTATTGTTTGAAGGGTTTTCTTTGTGGATCTTTGCAGGATTGACGGATCTGAAACAACACAGAAGGGGACATAGAAAAAGATACATCAAAACAGCAGGAGATTGAAAGTACAGAGCAGCTGAAGAAATCTGGAGACCTAAAGCCCCCAAGGAGCCGCGTTTCCGCTGCACTTACCTGGTCAAGACCGCGCTTCCGCGGCGCCCTGTGGAGTTCTCTGGAAAAAAATTGGGTGGTTTGATTTCTTTCTCCTTTCTCTGCAAATCCCCATATATCTTCTGTCAAATCTTCTGCAGGATTCTGTGCGCTAAAAATCTTCTTCCCCTTTCCAATAATTGATTTTCTGCAGGATTCTTTGCGCCGCACTAAAAAGCAAATTGATTGCAAGTGATTTACTGCTTTGCATACTTTAATCTGACTTTAAGGGGCTATTGACCAATTCAGATTGGGTGGGGATTTCATCACCCTTCCCAGGACCCCAGAAATCACTTAAAGCATTTGCATTAACCACTTTTAATTTAAAAAATATTAGACTCAGCCCTAAGGAGCTTGAGCTTAATAGGACAGAGGACTAGTATAGGCATCGGCCGTTTATCCTAACCGACATTGCGGTGTCTAGGCTAGTGGTTTTTAATTAGGCCCACTGTAGTGGTGGTTCCTTCCCACTTACCTGGCCGTACTTGTCCGTGAAGAGGCGGTTTGAGGTCCTATCTCTAGCCCTTTGGAACAGTTAGGAGCTGTCTAGCTGACCTAGGTGACCCTAGACTTAGGCCTGATTGTGCATGTGTGGTTAATTGCATTTGTGTCACTAGTCTCTCTTCAAAATCTTTTTGCAAAAGCTCACTTAAAAAGAAAAAGGAAAATCTTTTCAAAACTTGCAACTTGTCGCTAAAGAATCTTTGCACTCACTTACACCACTTCTTCTCATTGACGTTTTCTTACCTTCACATTCTGTCTTTCATCTTTCGACTACACTAACCCTTTTAGTGTATGTCCGGTTGGACTAGGGACCCTAGCGCCCGATTAGTCCGTGTTTCGTTGGTACCGACCGACGAACCTTTCGACTCCGAAGTCGAAATCTTGTCCACTTCTTCACTTTCACCATCACATTCTTCCGAAGGTATGTCGGGATACGATCCTAACAATACCTTACCGACGGGAAGGATTCCACCTCCGTTAGGTGCGAATAACCCGAATCTTCCGCCTGTCGAAGCGCCCGCACGAGTCGCGCTCCAGGATCTTTTCTACCCCGTCCGCACCGCCCTTCCTACCTGTCTTTCCCTCCCACCGGCTAATGGGGACAATTTTGAGATCAAACCCCACTTCATCAACATGCTGCCTAAGTTTCATGGTTTGGAATCCGAAGATGCATATATTTTTATCAACAAATTCCAAAACGTTTGCGCCATGATGAAAACTACCCAATTAAGTGATGACGCTATAAGGCTAAGGGTCATTCCTTTCACCTTATGTGACCTAGCCGAGAAGTGGCTATACAGCACCGCATCACACTCAATTAGAAATTGGGACGAGTTTGTGAAAGCTTTTCTTAAAAAGTTCTATCCTCATCACAAAACTGCTAAAATCCGTAATGAGATTATACAATTTTCACAGCTTCCTGCCGAACCATTTTGGAAATGTTTTGAAAGATTCAAAGACCTTCTCGTTCAATTCCCTCACCATGGAATCGAAAGATGGCAACTTTGCCAAACATTATACGAGTGATTGAACCCGGCAACGAAGCAGTTGCTAGAAACCATTAGTCAAGGTCACTTTCTGTCCAAGTCTAGTGAGGAAGCGTGGCAGTTTCTTGAGGATCTTAGTGAGCAAACAATTCAATGGGAGAGCACCAAGACCACATCATCTTCTTCTATTGGTCAACCTAGGGCAGGCATACATCAAGTAGAGATGTCAATTGCTATGAAGGCCGAGATGGCCGCTCTTACGAAAAAGCTAGAAGCGCTTGAGACCAAAATCTCAGCACCTTCTCCTGCCCCTGTTGTGCCCCCACGAACTGTTTGTGCTTGTTGTTCGGATCCATCACATCTCACCGAAGAGTGTCCTTACACTGCTTCTACTCAAGGACAAGATCAAGTCAATGCTGCCTTTCAGCAACGACAAAGAAATGATCCATACTCTTCGACATACAATCCGGGTTGGAAGAGCCACCCTAATTTCGCTTGGAACCACAATCAACAATCCCAAGGAAACAACAATTTTCAAAGGGCTCCTCCTCCACAACAACAAGCACCTCCACAAACTCAATTTCAGCAGCCTCTCCAACAGCAACCTTACCATAATCAGATGAACAATTTTGTACCCAACAATTTTGTTCCCTCTCAAAATGCTGTTAGCTCGCTCGAAAGAAGTCTAGAAGTATTCCTAAAGCAATCTGCACAGTCCACAGCTAGGATAGAGACTTCTGTTCAGTCTTTGGTGCAAAACAGTGCCTCACATGATCAAAGCATCAAAGCTATTGAGGCACCAATTGCACAACTCAACGCAGCATTGAAAGAGCGAGAGAAAGGAAAGCTTCCGTCTCAACCACTCCCAAATCCCGGTCACGCACATGTTACACATGAACAGCAGAATCATAACGTGAATGCTATGACTACGTTGAGATCCGGAAGAGCGCTGCAAAACAATGTGGGTATTCACCATGACACCTCTGCCGGTGGTTCTTCATCTTCATCTTCTTCTTCGTTAGAGCCTATTCTCCATCCTTCACATGGCTCTACTTCTTCTAGCTCGAATGGACCCTCTTCTCACAACACGAACACATCTACACGGGGTTCCGTTCCAACTCAACAATCTGATCCGCAAAAATTGGACTCAACTACTTTTCAAAATGTTCCTTTTCCAAATCGGTTGAGATCCAATAAACCAACTCCACAGATGGAGAAGATTGTAGAGTTGTTCAAGCAGGTTAGCATAAATATCCCTCTTTTGGATGCAATCCAACAAGTTCCTTCATATGCAAAAATCCTAAAGGACTTATGCACCAAAAAGAGGAAGTCACAAGTACCAAAGAAAGTTTTCGTGGCTAGTGCTGTTAGTGATACTCTTGTCAATTCTTTACCCCCAAAGCACAAGGACCCCGGTTGTCCTACTATTTCGATCACAATTGGGAACAAGACCATCAATAGAGCACTATTAGATCTTGGTGCTAGTGTCAATTTGCTACCCTATTCGGTGTACGAACAATTAGGCGTTGGAGAGCTCAAGCCTACTCATTGTACTCTCCAAATGGCCGACCGATCAATCACCCACCCTAGGGGAGAGTTGGAGGATGTGTTAATTAGAGTAGGGGATTTCATTTTCCCCGTGGACTTTATTGTTATGGATACACAGCCTGTCGCTAACCCCCGTAATCAAATTCCGGTGATACTTGGTCGACCATTCCTCGCGACTTCTAACGCGGTAATCAACTGTCGTAATGGTTCAATGAATCTATCTTTTGGCAAGATGACAGTTGAACTTAACATTTTCAAGTTAGGAAGTCAACCTTGCGAGCCTAATTCTAGCGTACTTGATGTGTGCTCGATCGATGAGATCGCGGAGGAGGACTGTGAGTTCGAGAATTTCATGTTTGATCACAGTAATATTGACGCCACTAGTGCGTTCCTCCTAGAATCCGACACAGCTTTCACGACGGACAAAGATTATGAGTGTTTCACCTTTGTTGATGATCTTGAAGACTCTCTACCCGAGTTTGAGTCTTTTGCTTTTTCGGATGAGTTAGTTGAACCATCCGACTCGGTAGCGTACACTCAATTTGAACCTTTGATGGAATCCTTCGAGTTTGAAACAGTTACTCCATTATTACCATCTATTGTTTCACCACCCAAACTCGAACTAAAGCTTTTGCCGTCGCACCTAAAATATGCTTATCTAGGTGAAAATGAGACCTTACCCATTATCATCTCGGCCTCTCTAGCTTTTGAGCAAGAGAAGGCTCTTTTAAAGGTCTTATACAATAGTCGGCAAGCTTTTGGCTGGTCTATAGCGGACATCAAGGGGATTAGTCCCCTCATAGTCGAACATCATATACACTTGATGGATGATGCCAAGCCGGCACGGGATCCACAAAGACGCCTCAACCCCATCATGAAAGAGGCAGTCAAGAAGGAGATTGTTAAGTGTCTTGATAGCGGTATCATTTACCCTATCTCGGATAGCCAATGGGTTAGCCCCATTCATGTCGTGCCAAAGAAATCGGGCATCATGGTCATCACCAATGAGGCAAATGAGTTAATTCCCACTCGTACCCAAACTGGGTGGCGAGTCTGCATCGACTACCGGAAACTCAATGCCTCGACAAGGAAGGACCACTTTCCCTTACCATTTATTGACCAAATGCTAGAACGATTGGCGGGGCACGAATTCTACTGCTTTTTAGATGGCTATTCCGGTTATAATCAAGTCCCCATAGCCAAAGAGGATCAAGACAAGACTACATTTACTTGTCCCTTTGGCACTTTTGCTTATCGTCGCATGCCCTTTGGGTTATGCAATGCACCCGCTACATTTCAGCGGTGTATGATGGGGATCTTTTCGGACATGGTGGAGAAGTTTTTGGAAATCTTTATGGATGATTTCTCCATTTTTGGTGACTCCTTCGATGAGTGTTTACGACATCTTGACGCAGTTCTCACCCGCTGTAGGGAAAAGAACCTGACTTTGAATTGGGAGAAGTGCCACTTTATGGTACGAGAAGGCATTGTCTTAGGACATGTCATCTCGCAAAACGGCATAGAGGTTGATAGAGCTAAAATCGAAGTCATTTCTAATCTTCCTCCTCCTAAATGCGTCAAAGATATCCGAGCTTTCCTTGGCCATGCCGGTTTCTATAGACGGTTCATCAAGGACTTTAGCAAGATTGCTAGACCCTTGACTCTCTTGTTGGTCAAGGACACTACTTTTGTTTTCGACTCAACTTGCATGAAAGCGTTCGAGTATTTGAAACACTCACTCATTTCTGCGCCCATCCTTTCATCTCCAGACTGGACGCATCCCTTTGAAATTATGTGCGACGCATCAGATTTTGCAATTGGTGCTGTTCTCGGACAGCACATTAACAAGATGCCGCAGGTAATTTACTATGCTAGCCGAACATTAAATGAGGCCCAATTAAACTACACAACAACAGAAAAAGAGTTTTTAGCGGTTGTGTTTGCACTTGAGAAATTTCGGCCTTATTTAATCGGCTCTCCAGTTATAGTGTACACGGATCACTCAGCTCTTCGCCACCTTTTTGCGAAGAAGGATGCTAAGTCTAGGCTCATACGTTGGATCCTCTTGCTACAAGAATTTGACCTTATCATACGGGACAAAAAGGGATGTGAAAACGTAGTGGCCGATCACCTTTCACGACTTCCTTCGTTGCCTACACTTGAACTGCCTATCACTGATGCTTTCCCCGATGAGCAACTCTTGACTGTTTCTTGCGAACCATGGTTCGCCGATATTGTAAACTACTTAGCCACCGGCTTGATACCTAAAGATTGGTCGAAACAAGATAAACATCGATTTTTGTCCCAAGTAAAGCATTTTTACTGGGATGAACCTTATCTTTTTAAATATTGCCCCGACCAAATCATTCGTCGGTGTGTGCCAGAAAATGAGGTCAAGAGTGTGCTGTCTTTTTGCCACGATCAAGCATGTGGCGGGCACTTTGGCCCAAAGAAGACAGCCGAGAAAGTTTTGCAGTGTGGTTTCTATTGGCCACGACTCTTCAAAGATGCTTTCGAATACTGCAAAACTTGCTCCCGGTGCCAACACTTGGGCCGGATATCGCGGAGAAACGAAATGCCGCTCCATCCTATTTTGGTTGTAGACATTTTTGATGTTTGGGGTATAGACTTCATGGGACCATTTCCCAACTCTTTTGGAAATGTGTATATTCTTTTGGCTGTTGACTATGTTTCAAAATGGGTCGAGGCGGTGCCTAGTCGAACGAATGATAACAAGGTTGTCGTTCGATTTCTAAAAGAACACATCTTTTCTCGATTTGGGCACCCTCGCGCGATAATAAGTGATAATGGTTCTCACTTTTGCAATAGGACTTTTGAGTCCTTAATGCGCAAATACTCTATCACCCATAAGCTGTCAAAGCCATACCATCCCCAAACATGTGGGCAAGCCGAGGTCTCGAATCGACAAATTAAGCAAATCTTGGAGAAGACGGTTTCTAAAAACCGTAAAGATTGGTCACTAAAATTGATCGACGCACTATGGGCTTTCCGTACTGCATACAAGACCGATCTTGGCATGTCTCCATACCGGTTTGTTTACGGGAAGGCTTGCCACCTTCCAGTAGAAATTGAGCATAAGGCATTTTGGGCCATTAAAGAGCTGAATCTATCTTTAGGAGATGCGGGCAGCAATCGAAAGCTGCAATTGAATGAACTATAAGAGCCGCGGGATGAGGCATATGATAATGCCGCGATTGCTAAGAACCGAGTTAAGGTATTTCATGATAAAAACCTTTTGCGAAAGACATTTAAACCAGGTCAACAGGTTTTATTATATGATACTCGGTTACATTTTCATCCCGGCAAGCTCCGTTCTAGATGGAGAGGACCCTTTGTAGTCCGCACCGTTTATCCGCACGGTGCGGTTGATCTTGAGAATCCAGAAGATGGTACTTTATTCAAGGTAAATGGATATCGATTGAAACCGGTCTTCTCAGCGGACCATTCGGAGGAGCTCCTGCTTGTACAGGAGCCGATTTACACCGATTGATTTTCCTCCGCCTTCACCCTCGAATTTCCTTTTTTCCAAAACTTTATTTCAAATAAGTTTGGGGGTGTATATAATATGTAAATATAATAATAAGCAGGAACTCGCCGATATTATCAACCCACTTGATGCAGCATGACAGTGAGGACACTGTCCATTGTAAGTTTGGGGGTATGTTCGGTAAGTTTTTCCTTTTACATTCATATGTATATTTCTGCATTGCATCTTTATATAAAAAAATCATAAAAATTTGAAAATTTGAAAAAAAAAAAAAAAAATAGAAAACAGAAAAACCCATAAAAATTGAAAAATTCAAAAATTATAAAAATTAATGTATTCAATTCTGGTTAATTGACTTGAGTTTGATAAATAGGTTAACTGGCCAGGAAAAACTAAATCTTAGACTTAGCAAATTAAAAACCCTAAAAATAACCTTTCTTAGAGTTTAACGGTAGAAAGTATATGTCTTTATAGGTTATTTAGAAATAGGCAAATTTTGGGTTCACTTCTTGGGCTAAGTCGAAACGAAGGAAAATTATTAAAACTTTTATTAGAGAATAAGTTTGAAAAATAGTTCCTAGCTTAAGTCTAGATTCTGAAAACATATACCCTACAAAACGCACAAACACGCACCTTGAAACTTGGATTAGTAGAAGAGACCTTGAAATACTCTTGTCTAAAGTCCTTAGTACGAAGAAAATAAAAGAAAAAAAGTGTGAATAAAGAATAAAAAAAAATGGACACTGGTTTTTGTGATTACTTAAGGCTGTAAAAATAGAAAAATATTTAGCGAGGGTGCTTCATCACCTAGTGCCTTAGACCAACTGGTTTGGGAGTCACTGCTAAAGCCTTGGGTGTTGCAAAGCTAGGAAGTACGCTTTAAAGTGCTAACGCATCTTGTAATCGGTTGTTGGTACCTCAAGAAGTATTAACAGTCGCATGAAGGATGTGAAAGCGAAAGATCACCAATTAATAAGTGCTTTGGACAATGGACGAGAGTACGATTGCTTGATTTGAATTTCCAAGTGTAGGGGTGATATTTACACACACGTGGGGATATGTGATTAGAGTTTAGATGAGAGAAAGGAGTGAAGAATAAAACTTGTATCTTTAATAGAGTTGATAGAAACTCCTAAGTAGAGATGAAACCCTAGAAGGAAAACTTAAGAAATGCCGAAAGCTAGGTAATTCTATAGGATATATATAATCTTAAGTTAAATGATGAGAAAGTGTGAAGAATATGGGTGGATAATTTGCGGGTCGACGATAATAGAATTCCTTGTTAGAAAACCTAATTAGAAAACAAAAGTTGAAAAACCAAATTGATAGGATTTTGTGGGTGTAATCTGCTGAAAACCCTCAGGAGACAACACTCCTCCTACTAGGGACACCTAGAGGTTTAACGGCTTGTTGCACGAGCTCAGTGCAATCGCGTTTCCCTGCGAAAGTGTGGCTAGGTTAGATTTTTAAATAATAAGTTTGCTCGAGGGCGAGCAAAAGATAAGTTTGGGGGTATTTTTTCATAACATAATATTGCATTTTGTATGCCCCATTCTTATGCTTTTAAGAATAAAAACAGGTGCTTTTGACCCATGTCTGCTACATGTTACAGGTTACAGGTTGTTGGAGCAAAAACAGTGAAAAACACAAAAGACGACACAAAAGAAGGACTTTTGACCAACAATTAGGAGGATCTTAGTAAAACCCAGCAGAAGAACGGTTCACCATCAACAAGGCAACTCAAGATCCAAATTTGCAAGAAAGACGGTTAAAAGATCCATTGCAAAGTGTTCACTGAAAATCTGGAATTAATACAGAAGCCCAACTGATAAAAAGAATAAAGAAACAAGAAGCCCAGAAGAACCAAACCAAGCCCAAGAAAACTCAAATGATGATCCCATCATTGGGCCGCGGATCCGCGGCCCAAGAGCGCCCATGCCGCGGATCCGCGGCCGTCCTATGCACGTGCTTCGAGAAAATTTTACCAAAATTCTGTGACGGCTCTGAAAAGATTTTCTAGGGGTATATTTGTAACTTTAGACATGCGGTGCAATTGTAAACCTAGGGTTTCTATGTCCTATAAATAGAACCCAAGACCTTGTATTTTCTTATGCCTCTTCTCATGAATAAAATTCTGTTTTCTTGAAGTTAGAGTGCATCAAAAGTAAGTAGGTAATTTTCCTTGCAGTAGTTCTAGTTTTTTATATCTGCCCTAAGTAATTTACTTTCTCGTCTTAGTTTAAATTAGTTTAGTTTTTTTTTAACTTGCAATGATGTTTTCTCTCTTTAATAAAATCATGTCTTTCTTCATCCCCTCAATGAGCGAGTAGTTTCCTCGCTTGTTAGGGTTAGGAATAGGGAAGGATTTGAGAGATGAAGATCTCTCATCTCTTTTCGTTGCCAAACTTTTATGAACATTAGAACTCCATGCATACCTTCTCATTCCGCTCCCTACGGCACTTTTGCCCTCGAGGTAACGGTGAATTCCGTAGTCTAAAGGCCCGGATTTTAAGGTTTTCCATGGAGGTTAGGGTAAAGATTAATAAAGGAAGGACAAGGATCTAGAGGAAGAATCAATCATCCCAATCATCCTAATCCCCTTTATAAATATTTACCATAACACTAATATGATATCTTTAATTAATGGCAATGGAAAGAGATGAAGATCTTTGTTTACCAAATTTTCCCTAGACCTAATCCTAGCAAGTTTCTAATCCTAGTCTCATACAACTTCAATTTTTAGGTTTAATTATAAATCCAAACACCATTTGGAATTAACTCGTAAGAACTTAAAGGAGATTTACACATCCCTGTAGACCGACCCGTATTCACCGGCTAGCTTCATGCGACGCCGTTCTTGATTGCGGTAAATATTTTTGATCGACAAAACCTCTCTTAATCAGGGGGCATCTTGAAAATTCAGAGAGAAAAGAAAGGAGAATTTAATTTTCAGCAAAGAAAACCCTAGGTGAGAAAAGAAAGAGAATCAAAACTTTAAAAGAAAAGAGAATTTAATTCTCAAAGATCTAAGAGTTTAACTCTTTTGCAAAAGAACTCAGTTCTTCCTCTAGTTAAAGATCTGCAGAAGCACATCTCCCCATAGGTTGAGAATTTAATTCTCATCGGGTTGAGATCCTGCCATGCAGATCCAAAACTTGGAGGGGGGATTGAGTTCAGAGAATTTAATTCTCCCAAATTTATAGGAATTTAATTCCTCCAAGATGAAATTAGGGTTTAACCCTATATGAGAATTTAATTCTCCTAAAATTATTGGAATTTAATTCCTTCAAGATGGACAGAACTAGGGTTTAACCCTAATTGAGAATCTAATTCTCTAAAATTCACAGGAATTTAATTCCTCCTAAATGAAATTAGGGTTTCACCCTATAAGAATTTAATTCTTTTACATATATAGGAATTTAATTCCTCCAAAAAAGAGATTAGGGTTTAACCCTATATAAGAATTTAATTCTTGCACAATAGGAATTTAATTCCTCCAAAATCATAATTTGGGTTTAACCCTACAGAGAATTTAATTCTTAAAAAATAAAGAGACTTAAAAGATCTCCATATATGCAAAGAACTAAGGTCACGTGTCCCCACGTGACCCCTGAAAAGATCCTCAAAAATGAGAAGGAAAAAGCTTTGAGGCAATGCCTCACGTGCTCCCACGTGACCTCCAAAACAAAGAGAATAAAAGCAAAAGAAATGTTGGCTCTGAGCACTCTCACGTGTTACCACGTGACCCCTAATAAATGCATAAACGAATCAGTGCATGAGTGCCTATCACGTGCCCACACGTGATGGCCAAAAAATTAAAAAGTTTTTAACACTTATTTTCAGAACAAAGCAAAGGAGATCTGGCCTCACCTTCGGGTGCCCTCACGTGTCCCCACGTGACCCATTCTTATCTAGTGTTTAACACTAATTTGAAAGCTTTATTTCCAGTGTTTAACATTACCGTTCTCTAGTGTTTAACACTACTTTTAGCCAAATTGGCTAATTTTCCAGAGGCAAAAGTCTCCCCTTCAACTGAGTCTCAAAATTGAGTAAGACTCACAACTACAATATTAATGCTCAGTCAAAGATAAAAATGTTATCAGAGACCTCAAACTCTTGTTTAGCGTTGCTAAATAATGTGGGCTTGAACCCAGACAAGTGTCTAATGGTCCAACAGAGGGCCAACATTTCAAACTTAATTGGACTTAGACTAAGTAGGCCATAAGTTCTCAATTCAGACTTAACTGAGCCAATGTGCTCATAATATAATTAATTGATCTTAGTTCCAAATTGGACTACAGATCACTTATCCACCCTGGTTCAAGGGTACATCTCTTCACTCCTTTGATATTTGTCGTTGTAATTCCTCAACGTCTTCAAAGAGGTGACGGGTCCTGACAACCATACATTTCACGGACTGTGGGGTCCTTAAGCTCACGGACTATGATGTCCTTAATCTTGACCGTGATGTCTTTAAACTAACATTGGACTGTGGGGTCCTCAAGCCCACGGACTATGATGTCCTTAACCTCGACCGTGATGTCTTAAAACTAACAACAAACTATAATGTCCTTAACCTCGACCGTGATGTCTTTAAACTAATATCGGACTGTGAGGTCCTTAAACTCATGGACTATGTTGTCCTTAACCTTGACTGTGAGGTCTCTAAACTCACGGACTATGATGTCCTTAATCTCGACCGTGATGTCTTTAAACTAACCATGGACCACCATGTCCTTAAACTGGCAATTGACCGCAAAGTTCCTAAACTAGAACAATAGAGCACAAATGCTCTTTTGTTGGATCTAAACGATCCCGTTAAGTTGATCTTAGTCTAAAATTAGACTAACGTATCCTTAACAAACATTTAAGTTGATCTTAGTCTCAAATGAGACTAACGTATCCTTAAACCCAACCCCCAAACCCAAATCTAAGAAGATACGGATTTGGACTAATCCACGCCCTACGGGCGACAACATACATTAGTCTCCGTATACAATCCACGGGCAATCAAACACAAAACAAACACCCACGACACGAAGTGACCACATGGAGAAGGAGAAATTTGTCACCGCGATGCGGTAGCGTAATTAACTGCAGGGGCTTGCGCCTGCAGGGAAGAGTGTCCCCACAATCAAAAACCCCTCAAACGAGAGGGAATCTGACGAAGTCTGCTGCATCGGCCGCATCCGTTTAAACCTTCGATACATGGTGCCATAAATCAACTTGGCATCTTCGGAGAGGTGGACGGATAGAACCAATTAGCATCTGCCTCAAAATTCAGGCTAAACGTTTGCCGCGTCTCCGCCGCGTCTTTCGGAGGGGAACAACATGCATGTTAGACTTCAAGGGTTCATGGGAGGATCATTTGCACTTGGTGGAGTTTTCATACAATAACAGTTTTTAGGCGACGATACAGATGGCTCCATTCGAAGTATTATACGGTCGTAAGTGTCGCTCGTCTGTCTGTTGGGACGATATTGGAGAAAGAAGATTATTGGGACCGGATCTTATTGTGTAAACGGTGTAGAAAGTTAACGTGATCCGAAATCATATGAAGGCGGCACAAGATCGACAGAAAAGTTGGGCTGATACTAGACGAAGACCTCTGGAGTTCACAGTTGGTGATCTTGTATTCTTGAAGATATCACCGACCCGAGGAGTGATCCGATTTGGTAGTCGAGGCATGCTTAGTCCTCGATTCGTGGGGCCTTTCGATATTATCGAGCGTGTTGGAGAGGTAGCTTATAGATTGGTGTTACCACCATCCTAGACGAGTGTTCATGACGTGTTTCATGTATCTTGTTCAGTCGAAAATATCGCACTTTTGATATGACATTTTCCTTACTTTTCTTAAATATCTAAAGGTGTTTATTATAAATATGACACATATGAGGGTTTATCTGTAAAAATACTATTTTCATATGTTTATATATTATAATTAACATTATGAAGGAAAATATATGCATATAATATTTATATAATATTTTGATAATTTAAATATGCATATCATTTCTAATATCCTTAATCAATATTCTAAAAATATAATATCATATCAAATTGGTTAGGATAATATCCCAAAAATACCAAATATTACTAACATTATTCTTTGAGATATGGTGCAAGCTTTAGCTCAGGTCAGGAGATCGAGATGTTGAGATGTCGAAAATCAAAAATCTGCCGAAATATTAAAGAAAATCAAAGAATCAATACTGGCAGTGACTCAAGAAATATTTTCAAGTTCCAGATATCAACTAAATCTCCATGTGTCACAAGAATAAAGTCCCAGAAATTTGCACCCAAGATCTCACCAACAAACTACGGATCCGTGGCCAAACCATGCAATATGCGGCGGACCCGCGGCCGATTCACCAAATCAGAAGTTAGGATTTTCAGGTTGGATTTGCTATAACTAACCCTAATTCTAGGGATCTTTGGTTTCTGGTTTTGGGGCTATATAAAGGACCGATGGGTAAACTTAGAAATCATCAATATTTTACACAAGCTAATCATCGTCAAAGAACAAGTGATCCAAGATAGGTCTAAGATTCGACGTGATAAAGCGACGTGAGATTCGACGGAACATCTACATCCGACAAGGCAGAGATCGAGAGCAACTCTTTCTTCCTCTTGTAATCTAAACTTGAAGTTTGAACTTGTGAAGTTGATTAATAAAAGTTGATCTTTAGTTTAATTATTTAGTTACATTATGAATTTCATCTTTATCCGTACTTCTATCTCCATCATGCGCGGGTAATTCTTCGCTTGATAGAGTTCGTAGGATTAGGGTAGAACAATGGATGAGAAAATATTTTAACTTCTTTTAAATCTTATGAAGTTTATAAATTTTAGCAAAATAAATGTTAACATTCTTATTGGGCACGCTACTAATTTATTGCTAGTCTCGACCGCGATTTGAGATCAGATTAACAATTGTTTTGTTAAGGGCTAGACATGAGGAAGGTCGTGAGTAATCTATCGCTTATCCGCATTACTCTTGTTGTGTCTAGGCAAGTGTGTCTAAAGCAAGTGGTTACTTAATTAGACCCGCTATTTTTGTTGATTCGTATAGCGGATACCTCCCACTTACCTAGCGCTTACCTGGCCACAAGAGTGATAAAGAGATGGCAGAGAATTGATCCTGTGGCTTGTACTTTGGAAGTTTAGGAGCGGTCTAGAGACTTGACCTAGGTAACCTTAGTTCTAGGGTTGTGTGTGCATTTTTTTGTGGTTTGTCTCACGTCTGACACTTTTCAAAACAAACCAATTTTTAAGTTCTCACACACTGCCACGTGCCCTAAACCCGCTTAGTGTATGCTCGGCTGGACACGAGATTCTAGTGCCCGTCTTGTCCGCGTTTCTGCTATCGACTCCGAAGTCGGTACTTCTTCATCTCCTCTTTCCCCTCCACCCACCACATCGACCGAGATGGACGGTTCTCCATCAGATTTTACCACCACCATCCTGCCACCACCCGTCGGTGCGCAGAATCCACTGCGCATCTCTCTCCAAGAAAGATGTTACCCCATGCGTGGACCTCTTCCTACCTGTCTATCTATTCCACCAACCAATGGGGATACTTTTGAAATTAAACCCCACTTCATCAAACTGTTGCCCAAATTTCACGGGCTTGAATCCGAAAACGCATACGTTTTTATAAACAAATTCGAAAATGTATGCGCAATGATGGGTACGTCACAACTATCTGTGGATGCTATGCGCTTACGTCTTCTCCCTTTTAGTTTGTGCGATCTAGCAGAAAAATGGCTTTATAACACTGCCTCACATTCTATTGCCAAATGGGATGAATTCGTTGTAGCATTCCTTAAGAAATTTTATCCCAATCATAAGACTGCCGCATTCGAAGCGAGATTAACTAGTTTACCCAACTTCCTAATGAACCATTTTGGAAATGGTTTGAATGGTGTAAGGATCTTCTTTTACAATGCTCTCATCACGGAATCAATAGATGGGACCTTTGTCGCATTATATATGAGGGTGTTGATCCAACAACAAAACAGATGCTTGAAACCATGTGTCAATATCATTTCCTGTCGAAAGATGATGGTGAAACTTGGCAATTTCTGGAAAATCTCGCTGAACAAACTCTACAGTGGGAGAGCATTAGATCTACATCGTCTAGAGGAGGTATCCATCAGCTCGATATTTTCATCGCAGTGAAAGCTGAAATGGCCGCGATACAAAAGAAACTCGATGCTATAGAAAACAAAGTCTCTTCAGCCCCCCTAAACCAATTTACGCTCCCCAAAACCGTGTGTGGTTGCTGTTCCAACCCATCACATCTAACAAAAGAATGTCCTTTGAATCCACCGTTTCAAGGTCAAGAACAAATTAATATTACTTTTCAGCAACGATCTCGAAATGATTCTTATTCTTCCACATATAATCAGGGATGGAGGAATCATCCTAATTTTACTTGGAATCAAAACCAAAACCAAAATCAAAACCAGTTCCAAAGTAATTATCAAAGACCTCCTCCACAGCAACAACAACCACACCCACAGAGTCAGCACCCTTTCATTCGCAACCATTTCAAAATCCGGCCAACAATTCTACACCTTATAATAATTCTTTCCAAACGGCCGGTAACGAAAACTCATCTGCACTTGAACGAAGTTTGGATAAGTTTATTAAACATTCAATGCGATCGACGGATGAAATAAAGTCTTCTATCAAATCATTATCACAGACCACCACCTCCCATGGTGAAAGTATAAAATCGATTAAGGCACAACTTGCACAAATAAATGCTGCGATAAGTGCGAGAGAAAAAGGAAAACTTCCATCTCAACCTATACCTAATCCTGGCCACTCACAAAGTTATAATGTGAGTGTTGTTACCACGTTGAGACCAGGAAGAGTGCTGGATAACCAAGTGGGTGAACACGTTGATGATATTTGTAACAACCCTAAACATTCTGTACAACTTTCTGTACAATTTTTTTCAAAAATACATAAAGGGGTACTTTTGCCTGAGCATAAGTTATAAACTTGATTTGCTTTTTAATAGCAAGAAAGAGCTTGTAGCTCACTGATAAGACATTGCACTGCTGATCCATAGCACCAGAGTTCAAATTCCATCACCCACATTATTTTTTATATTGATTTCTTTTAATATTTTTAGAATCCCAAGAGTCTACACGTGCTAAACATGTAAAACCAAAAGTCACATATAAAACAAACTGGCCCAGGGGGTAGACCTACAGACGAGGGACACGTGGCATCAAGGGGGGTCCAACTCGGCCTGACTCGGCCGGCGGATCGGACGAATCGGCCGCCGCCGCCGGCCGAGTCATCGCAAAATCGGAGTTTGTCTTCTGAACTCCTGTGTCTTTTGGTCTTCTTAAAACCCCTGTCATGTTTAAAAACCCTGCATTATTACAGAGGATTAAAAATCCAATTAAAACTCTTTTTAATACAAAATTAAATACATTTTTCTTTCACACCCTTTCACCTACCCTAACCCTAATCTTTTCCTATAAATACCACTCCATTCCACACCCCCTCACTCACAAACTCTGTCCAAACTCTCAAGAAAAATCTCTAAACTTTTGTGTATAAGTGGAGTTAGCGAAGGGTGAAACTCCAGCGAACTTCCGACGATGACCCTAGGAGCTCCTGGCGACAAAATCATGCACCGGAACTTACTTCCACTCCATCTTCCTCTTTTCTACGCCAAATCCCAGTAAGTCCCACCTCCCTCTTCCCTTTGCTATTCTAAAAAATTCTTTTTCTAAAACCCGACGGTAGCGGAGTTAACCGACTTCGGTTCAGTTCTCTTTAAAAAGTCAACTTTTTCTTAAAGACAACACTACCAAACTCTCATATCATGACTATTAAACATTAACAAGACATATTGAACAAATTCAATAGCAAAATATTTCATATTGCAATTTTTATAGTACATTTTCAGTAAAATACCATGAAGTTTAGTTTCGACACAAAACATCATTAATTTTGCTATACCTTTAGATAGATCATGAGGTAATGACCTACCTTCTCACAACACTCATATGCAACATAGCACGATACCTTCCGGGAACATAGAATACGGGAAAAACAAGACTTTACATATAAATACCATTTACTAATAAAACCTTTTTCTACAAGATTATGTATTTTAAACAAATCTTTGTAAAGTGCCGCTACAACTCATTTAGGGAACCCGTTTAGGATGGTGCGGATTATCGCACATTCTCGGGCTTAGTAGTGCGAGATGCAGACCTCCGCAAGGAGCACTCGGTCTCAAAAGATTTAAAATACAATTTTCTTTAGAAATTGTGATTTCTATTATAAATAAAACTTATATTTTTAATAAATAAATATATATGTAATTAAAATCAAAATATCTATTTTTAGTATTTATAATATTCCACATTTCCAAATTTCAAGAAAAACAACCCATCACATGAAAATACCATGCAATTCCATACAAGTTCAATACTTTACAATTAAATACTCTATATTATGAAAAATAGGTTTTATTCATTAGAAATGTCATAATAATAAAATATACAACAATGAAAATTTTAAAGACGATAATAAAATACTTGAGGTGTATTTTGAAATTATACAAAAAATAGTTTTACATAAAACCCCTCAAGTTCTATAAATTACAGTAAGGACCCTAGTAAATATAGGTTTAAGCGGGACCAATCTCTTGAGTCTTAGGGAGCCAGAGAAGTGGGTGCTTGCCTATTTACGGTAGACAACTTAACAAACGGTGTTATCAACACGGTAATCGTCTTTGAAAAAGACACAAATCGTGCCGTCTATGTGCAGCGGTTACCGATAACACCAAAACCTAATTCAGGACTTCAATTTCTTTTCTAATTGTCTGACTCAGACCGAGTCTCAATATAATCAATCTGACTTGAATATGATTCAAGTACAATCTATAATACTACAATTCAATATGAATCCATGAATCCATATAATCTATCTATTCAATCTATTCAATCTATATTGACCGAACCGAACCATGGATATACCTCCATCTACATGATCCTCCAGTTACATCCATTTACTGATATCATGGTTTTGGCAAGTCATCTATACATGACAATACAATAAAAATACAATACCATTAGTTCAATCATTACTATCAATACAATAAATACACGGGGTGTTGGGGTAGTTCATCCGTGAATTCAACAAAATCTCAAGAGTCCCCCAAGATCATGAATCCATGTCTACTAACACAAGCAAGCTATCATGAGGGCCCGTGTTTCCTTGCTCCTGGATTATAGCCCATTGAGTTTGGAATACTTCAACACTAGGTTGAAATCCTGTTACTAACATTTGATTCGAGCCCGTGGTTCCCTACCCCTGGATTATAGCCTGTTGGGTTCGAGAACATTCTTGAGATTGGTTGACATTCACCCTTGAACTTACGTAAACAACAACGTTAACACTAAATACAACATTATAACAACATAATACCACATTAAAAGTTACACTCTCTCTCTCTGTCTATTCTACTTCTCTCTTATCTTTGGGACTTACCGAGCGATTGTTCGCTGACGACATTCTCTTTCTTCTTCTTTGGAATGTCGTCAGGTGAGTTGGACCTTCCAGAGATAGAGCCTAGCACTGAAGACTTGGACTAGTTTACTGAAGATCCCGAGCTGTAGTTACACTTGTACATTTCCTTTACATTTCTGTTATGCCACTGTTTAGGCATTTGCTTTCCATTCCATATATTTACTTTTCAGATGCATTGTACAAAAGAATGTTAATAAATAAAGTTGCTGTTTCATTACATTTGTCTCTTGTGTATATTTCTTTTATATTGCTTAGTTACGCTTAGCGTATTTACTTCTGAGTAAATACGTACCGGCCTCGTCCCGTCCCTTTCACCGTACACCACGAAGCGGGGCGTGACAGGTTTTGTTGGTGGCCCATGCAGGTCCGAGCTGTATGGAACCCTACCATGCAGTTCAGTTCTGCGTGGACAACCTAAGCAATATAACACAAGAACCAGCAACTAAAAACATTCTTTACAATTCATATTCCTTGAATCTTATCATTTCATATACTTTGAATCTGTCCTAACCCAAATTTTTCATTCAAGGTTATAGATTCCCCAAACAGCACCAGCACCTATGTCAACAACACACCTGCACCACTACCACTCACACCTGCCGTCCCTGCCCCGATCAACAAGCAGAAGGTTCTACTTGAGGCGATCCGCGGCCTCTTGGAAGGACAGCAGCAGCAGACTGCTCTCCTGATGAACCGACCAGAGGCAGAAACACCTGGGATGAATCAATTCAGAGCTTTAAATCCCAAACAGTTCTCAGGAAAAGAGAGCCCGCTAGAAGCTGAGGAATGGGCTCAGAGCATTGAAGATGATCTGGCAGCGGCACAAGTGCCAGAGATAGCTTGGGTTCGTGTTGCAAAGTTGCAGCTCACGGACAATGCACGAGTTTGGTGGAAGGCGGAAGAAAGCCGTCTTGATCAACCCATCGAATGGAAGAATTTCCGCGACATGATCGATGCAAAGTACTTCCCTGAGACTTCCAAGTTCGACATGGAACAGCGGTTCATCCATCTGCAACAAGGTTCAATGTGGACCAAGTCAGTAGATGAATATGACGCTGAGTTCACCATGCTCAGTCGATAAGATATGTCTCAATGTTCGATTTCATATCACATACTACACAGCTAACACAAGACCGTAACAGGCTTATGGCCCGTCTCATACTGACTGCTGAGATCAGAGCTAGAAGATTTCAGCAAGGGTTGGACCCGAAAATCTAAGCTGCATTAGCTACAGGGGATTTCCCAACCCATGATATGGCTTTGAAAACTGCCCGAAGATATGAGACAGTGGTAAAGAAGAAGGGCATACCTCAATCTGCAGGAGTGAAGCGTCCTGTCAACCAAATGGCAGGAGAAGCCTCATTAGGACCGCCATTTGTACCAAGGAGACCGAGAGTACCAAGCAACAGGCCCAGCCCAGCCTTTTGTACCTACTGCAAGAGAGCTGGACATCTGATGAATAATTGCCGATGAGCAAACGGTCTTTGCCTGATATGTAGATCATCCTCACATACCATAGGAACTTGCCCACACAACCAAACTGACCCTAATCTCGCAGCTAGACCAGCTCTCCAAGCTCTACCTACTCGGTTAGCTCTTCCTGCACCACCTCCACGTGGACCACCTTTACCTCGACAACCATCAATGTACCAGCATGCACGAAGAAATGTGCCGAGGCGCCAGGCTTACGCTTTGGCGGCCGTAGAAGCTGAGACGGTTGGTCAGGATAACCCTGGTAATTCCCTTCAACCTTTTCAAACTTTTGCATCATTTTGTAATTATTCATACACTATTAAGTATTTCTATCACCAAACTTTCCTTGAATCTGTTACACTTTTCTTTTACAAATTTTGAGGATGAATTTTTTATAAGGAGGGTAGAATGTAACAACCCTAAACTTTCTGTACAACTTCCTGTACATTTTTTTTCAAAAATACAAAAAGGTGTATTTTTGCCTGAGCACAAGTTATAAATTTGATTTGCTTTTTAATAGCAAGAAAGAGCTTGTAGCTCACTGGTAAGACCTTGCACTGCTGATCCATAGCACCATAGTTCAAATCTCATCACCCACATTATTTTTTATATTGATTTCTTTAATATTTTTAGAATCCCAAGAGTCTACACGTGCTAAACACGT
The DNA here is from genome assembly GCA_030015575.1 of Agapanthus africanus. Taxonomy (NCBI): domain Eukaryota; kingdom Viridiplantae; phylum Streptophyta; class Magnoliopsida; order Asparagales; family Amaryllidaceae; genus Agapanthus; species Agapanthus africanus. Next base: position 125,695,476 of record CM057339.1, on the reverse strand, counting down.
AAAACTAAAAGTCACATATAAAACAAACTGGCCTACGGGGTAGACCTACAGACGAGGGACATGCGGCATCAAGGGGGGCAGACTCGGCCTGACTCGGCCGGCGGATCGGCCGGCGGCGGCGGCCGAGTCATCGCAAAATCGGAGTTTATTTTCTGAACTCCTGTGTCTTTTGGTCTTCTGAAAACCCCTATCATGTTTGAAAACCCTGCATTATTACAGAGGATTAAAAATCCAATTAAAACTCTTTTTAATACAAAATTAAATACATTTTTCTTTCACACCCTTTCACCTACCATAACCCTAATCTTTTTCCTATAAATACCACTCCATTCTACATCCCCTCACTCACAAACTCTGTCCAAACTCTCAAGAAAAATCTCTAAACTTTTGTGTACAAGTGGAGTTAGCGAAGGGCGAAGCTCCAGCGAACTTCCGACGACAACCCTATGAGCTCCTAACGACGAAACGACGTACCGGAACCTACTTCCACTCCCTCTTCCTCTTTTCTAAGCCAAATTCCAGTAAGTCCCAAATCCCTCTTCCCTTTGCTATTCTAAAAAGTTCTTTTTCTAAAACCCGACGGAAGCGGAGTTAATCCGACTTTCGGTTCAGTTTTCTTTAAAATGTTAACTTTTTCTTAAAGACAACACTACCAAACTCTCATATCATGACTATTAAACATTAACAAGACATATTGAACAAGTTCCATAGCAAAATATTTCATATTGCAATTTTTATAGTACTTTTTCAGTAAAATACCATGAAGTTTAGTTTCGACACAAAATATCATTAATCTTGCTATACGTTTAGATAGATCACGAAGTAATGACCTACCTCCTCACAACACTCATATACAATATAGCACGATGCCTTCCGGGAACATAGAATACGGGAAAAACAAGACTTTACATATAAATACTATTTACTAATAAAACCTTTTTCTACAATATTATGTATTTTAAACAAATCTTTTCAAAGTGCCACTACAACCCATTTGGGGAACCCGTTTGGGATGTTATAGATTATCGCACATTCTCGGGCTTAGTAGTGTAAGATGCAGACCTCCGCAAGGAGCATTCGGTCTCGAAAGATTTAAAATACAATTTTCTTTAGAAATTGTGATTTCTATTATAAATAAAACTTATATTTTTAATAAATAAATATACTTGTAATTAAAATCAAAATATCTATTTTTAGTATTTATAATATTCTACATTTCCAAATTTCATGAAAAACAACTCATCACATGAAAATGCCATGCAATTCCATACAACTTCAATACTTTACAATTAAATACCCTATATTATGAAAAATAGGTTTTATTCACTAGAAATGTCATAATGATAAAATATACAACAATGAAAACTTTAAATACGATAATAAAATACTTGAGGTGTATTTTGAAATTTTACAAAAATTATTTTTACATAAAATCCCCTCAAGTTCTATAAATTACAGTAAGGACCCTAGTAAACATAGGTTTAAGCGGGACCAATCTCTTGAGCCTTAAGGAGCTGGAAAAGTGGGTGCTTGCCTATTTAAGATAGACAACTTAACAAATGGTGTTATCAACACGGTAATCGTCTTTGGAAAAAACACAAATCCTGCTGTCCATATGCAGCGGTTACCGATAATACCAAAACCTAATTCAGGACTTCAATTTCTTTTCTAATTGTCTGACTCAGACTGAGTCTCAATATAATCAATCTGACTTGAATATGATTCAAGTACAATCTATAATACTACAATTCAATATGAATCCATGAATCCATATAATCAATCTGTTCAATCTATATTGACTGAACCGAACCATGTATATACCTCTATCTACATGATCCTCCAGTTACATTCATTTACTGATATCATAAATTCGGCAAGTCATCTATACAAGACAATACAATACAATACAACACCATCAATCATTACTATCAATACAATAAATACACAGGGTGTTGGGGTAGTTCATGCGTGAATCCAACAAAATCTCAAGAGTCCCCCCTAGATCATGAATCCATATCTACTAACACAAGCAAGCTATCATGAGGGCCCATGTTACCTAACTCCTAGATTACAGCCTGTTGAGTTTGGAATATTTCAACACTAGGTTGAAGTCCCGTTACTAACATTTGATTCGGGCCCGTGGTTCCCTACCCCTGGATTACAGCCTGTTGGGTTCGAGAACACTCTTGAGATTGGTTGACATTCACCCTTGAACTTACGTAAACAACAACGTTAACACTAAATACAACATTATAACAACACAATACCACATTAAAAGTTACACACACACACTCTCTCTGTCTATTCTACTTCTCCCTTATCTTTGGGACTTACCGAGCGATTGTTCGCTGACGACATTCTCTTTCTTTTTGTTTGGAATGTCGTCAGGTGAGTTGAACCTTCCAGAGATACAGCCTAGCACTGAAGAATTGGACCAGTTTACTGAAGATCCCGAGCTGTAGTTACATTTGTACATTTCCTTTACATTTCTGTTATGCAAAAATTCTAAACGACTTGTGCTCTAGGAAGAGAAAAACTCAAGTGCCTAAAAAAGTTTTCTTAGCGAATAATGTAAGCACTGCTTTTACCCAACAACTACCCAAGAAATGAAAGGACACCGGAAGTCCTACCATATCTATTTCTATTGGGGGTAAAGATATCAATCGTGCTCTACTCGATTTAGGCGCTAATGTTAACTTGCTTCCGTATTCTATGTATGAGAAATTAGGGATTGGAGAGTTAAAACCAGCGCATTGCACTCTTCAGATGACCGATCGATCTATCACTCAACCTAGGGGTGAGCTAGAGGATGTGTTAATCAAAGTCAGGAAATTTATATTCCCTGTGGACTTTATCGTTATAGATACACAGCCTGTAGCGAACCCACGAAACCAAATTCCGGTGATTTTAGGTCGACCTTTTCTTACGACTTCTAATGCAAATATCAATTGTCGAAACGGCTCTATGACCCTATCCTTCGGGAAGATGTCAATTGAGCTTAACATTTACAAGTTGGGAAGTGAACCGTCTGAACCTTATGCTCAAGTATTATCTGTCGAAGCTATAAATTTCGATAGCAGCGAATTTGAACAGCTTTACGATTTTGATCTTGACTCCGCTAGTACGTTTTTTGACCCTGCTATTTGTTATACACATACGGACACTTCTATCGATATGTCCGGGTCAACATCTAACGCTGAATATGAACCTTTTATAGAGTCCGAGTATCATCCCTTTCTTTCTGATGAGATTATTATTCGGGATATCGATGAAAGCTTTGAAAAAAATTTCGCTGAAGAACTCGCATTCTTAGAAAACATGTGTGTTGTGATGAATCAACCTCAACACAAAGAAGTTGAACCACCACCCCTTCTTCTTATCAATAACAAGAATGCGAGTAATCCACCATCACTATTTCGTTTCTATAAACCAAGACGTAAACACGTTCTATTCCACACCTTATCCCCTCCCCATTTCTTCACGTCAATAGGTGACACGTTCTTCTACCAACCAATGCGTTATATCGATAAAATATTTGAATGGTTGGTGTTGACTTTTGGTCTTTGTAAAGCTTTAAATAGACCAATAACTTTAACCCCCCTCATAATTTTAAATGCTTAATACGACTTTACTCAAGTTTGGGTAGAGGGATATATTTTGGCTCTTGAAAGAAAATTTTTACAAAATTGTGAGCCAAAAATTAGTTTGGGGGAGGATTTCACTTTCATTATTTCTTGTCCCTGTTACTTTTCCTCCAAAGAATACAATTTTTTAAAGCTTGATAGATGACATCAGTGAGGACACTGCTGCAAACAGGTTTGGAGGAGGTTTGTGCTTATTCACGCATTATTTTGCATCATATTATATAAAAACAAATTGATAATGAAAGTTTGAAAGTAAAAATTTACATATGAAAGATAGGAATAGTTTGAGAAAAGCAAGAAAATTAGATATTTTCTTAAACGAAACTAGTAATAAGTAGTTATGAGCCGTTGTCCCAAGGGTTAGTAAGATGAAGGAAATTTTTAATCTGAGGATAAAAATAAGTCTGAAAAATAGTCCATATTCTTAAGTCCAAACATTTGAACGTTGATACCCTACTATACGCACTTCAAACATCTTGAAACTTGGGATAGTAGAGGATACCTTGAAATGCTCTTGTCTAAAAGCCTTAGTATGAAGGAAAATAAAATAAAATATAAGTGGTGAAGAAAAAATGAATACTGGTTTTGTAATTGCTTAAGGCAGAATAAAAAAAATATAGCGAGGGTGCTTTATCACCTAGTGCCTTAGATCAACTGGTTTGGGAGCCACTGCTAAGCCTCAGGTGTTGCAAGACGAGAAATTACGCCTTAATACGCGAGCAATTTTGTAATCGGTTGGTTAGTATTAACGGTCGCATGAAAAATGTATGAGCAATTCTATCTAAAATATTCACCAACTAAAAAGTACTAAGGAAAATGGATAGGAGTATGATAGTTTGAATTGAATTCTCTAAGTGTAGGGATGTCTTTTACACACACGTAGGGGTACATGCTCAATGTTTGGAGGAAAGATAGGGAGGAAAACTAAAGACGATGTTTTATTGAAAGATGATGTGATTTCTAACATCTTTTCACGACCATTAAGATAGGACTCATGACAACCGAAAAACTGGTATAGTTGGAAACTCTTATTTTCAAGTTATTTCTTTTATAGTTCTTATCTTTGTATGTAACTTTTACTATCTTTCTTTTATTATAGAATTTTGTGGGTAATCCGCTGAAAACTCTAAGGAGACAACACTCCTCCTACTAGGGACACCTAGAGGTTTAACGGCTTGTTGCACGTGCTCAGTGCAATCGTGTTGCCTATGAAAGTATGTTACTTAGGTTTTTCTTTTTCTTTCTCCCTCTCTTGAATAAATAAGTTTGCTCGGGACGATCAAAGTTAAGTTTTAGGGTATTTGTTCGGTCGAAAATATCGCACTTTTGATATGATATTTTCCCTATTTTTCTTAAATATCTAAAGGTGTTTATTATAAATATGACACATATGAGGGTTTATCTGTAAAAATACTATTTACATATGTTTATATATTATAATTAACATTATGAAGGAAAATATATGCATATAATATTTATATAATATTTTGATAATTTAAATATGCATATCATATCAAATATCCTTAATCAATATTCTTAAAATATAATATCATATCAAATTGGTTAGGATAATATCTCAAAAATACCAAATATTACTAACATTATTCTTTGGATATGGTGCAAGTTTTAGCTCAGGTCAGGAGATCGAGATGTTGAGATGTCGGAAATCAAAAATCTGTCGAAATATTAAAGAAAATCGAAGAATCAATACTGGCAATGACTCAGGAAATATTTTCAAGTTCCGGACATCAACTAAATCTCCATGTGTCAAAAGAATAAAGCCCCAGAAATTTGCACCCAAGATCTCACCAACAAACCGTGAATCCGCGGCAAAACCATGCAATATACGGCGGATCCGCGGCCGATTCACCGAATCAGGAGTTAGGATTTTCAGATTGGATTTGCTATAACTAACCCTAATTTTGGGGATTTTTGGTTTCTGGTTTTGGGGCTATATAAAGGACCGAGGGGTAAACTTAGAAAAAATCAATCTTTTACACAAGCTAATCACCATCAAACAACAAGTGATCCAAGACAAATCCAAGATTCGACGTGAGATTCGACGGAACATCTACATCCGACAAGGCAGAGATCAAGAGCAACTCCTTCTTCCTCTTGTAATCTAAACTTGAAGTTTGTACTTATGAAGTTGATTAATAAAGGTAGATCTTTAGTTTAATTAGGTTAATTATTTAGTTATATTATGAATTTCATCTCTATCCGTACTTCTATCTCCATCATGCGCGAGTAATTCTCCGCTTGATAGGGTTCGTAGGATTAGGGTAGAACAATGGATGGGAAAATATTTTAACTTCTTTTAAGTCTTATGAAGTTTATAAACTTTAGCAAAATAAATGTTAACATCTTTATCGGGCGCGCTACCAATTTATTGCTAGTCTCGACCGCGATTTGAGATCAGATTAACAATTGTTTTGTTAAGGGCTAGACATGAATAAAGATCAATGAAAGGACAAGGGTCAATAGTGAGGAAACCCTAGTTTCTTCCAAGAACCTTAATTCTCATTCATCACTATCTATTTAGAATTAAATCTATCAATAGATAAAAAGAGTAATCTTTATCAGTCATCCATGACTACTAAATCCGAACGAACCCTACAAATATTCTTCATATAAAATCTACATCAGTCTTTAAACTAGATCTATATTCTACATCCGTGTTTAACGTAGATCTAGATTCTATAACTATTCTTCACTATTATCTATTCTTCTTCCTCTTCCTAATCAACACGTCTAAAGAAAGATTAAAAGATTCCACATATCCCTAAGGATGACCCGTAGTCATCTCGGTCTAGCTACACGCGACACTGTTATTGATTGCGGTTACTACACACACTTCTTTAAATACAGATCAATCATATCTCAACTCCGCAAGTATGTTCGAGATGATACACACGTCCTAGATCACTCCTAATTGATAGTAAGGGAAGATTTAACATATGAAGAGTGACCAATGGCGATTATGGATCGACAAGAAAAGGTCCTCAAGAATAAAGTTATCCCACTAATACTTGTTTCATGGGGGAATCGTTCGTATGGAGAATCTATTTGGGGATGTGAAGACAAGATCCGACAGAAGTCTCCACACCTCTTTTATTAGATCCTTGTTTTCTTATCTTTTTCGGGAATTTCGAGAACGAAATTCTTTTGTAGTTGGGTATAATGTAACACCCTAGTACGGTTATACTATATATTTTGGGATATTTCAAATCTTGCGACAGATTTCTTTATTATTGTTGTTTAGGTTACGGATAGTGCATTTAGCAGCTGTGGTTATTATCCGACCCGACCCGCATGTTTGTATCATGCCCCGCATTCCAGCATACGGAGATGGTGACGTAGCAGGCCGCAGCGTATTATTAAGAAATAAATAAGTTAAACGTAAATAAGCAATATATATAAAATGCACAAGAATGACAAGAGATATAAAATGAATAACAACTTTTATTAACATTCATCTTTATAATACACTGCTTTGAAAAGGAAAGTATAATGAAATAAAGCAATGCCTAAACAGTGGTATATGAAATGGAAAGTAAGTACAAGGAAGCTAGAAGTCTGGCTGTGCCTCAATCAGCTTCAAGTACTCCTGGCTGGGCTCGGTCTCCTGAGGGTTCGGTCCTCCTGACACACATTCCAAAAAAAGAAGAGACAGGAATGTCGTCAGCGAACTAGCGCTCGGTAAGTCCCAAAAGAGAGAAAGGAATAGAACAGGTAAAGAGAAAGAACTGGTAATTTATACAGGTATATGTTTGTTATACTAACGTGGTTGTTTGTACCTTGGTACAGAAGGTATCAGTGTATACGAGAGGAGTCCAACTATCCCGTGGTCTATGGTAACATGTAAGTGCAAGGCCCCGTCGAAACCTACGGGACAACGCCACGCGAGTTCATGTAGGTATCTTTTAGTGTCCATCATCGTGCCACTTTTAATACATTCCATACCAATCTACCCCGTTAAACCCCGTAATGCATTGTATTGATTATAATTATCAGACTTGCCGAGACCATGGATACAAGTTGCTTCTTGTAATCAGGTTCAGGATGTAAACAAGTAGTCATGTAATCAAGTCAAGTTATAGCCATGGTTCGGTCAAGTTAAGCCATGTTTGCATGTTGATATTGTTCTGGTATTCAGGTTCAGGTTCAAGTATTCATTTTTGGTATATTGGATTCATGTTTAATTGGATTCTGATTTGAGTTAGACTCAGATTTGATTTAGACTCAGAATTGAGTCAGACACTTATAACTGATTTGGATCTTGAATTAAATTCGGGAGTTATCGGTAACTGCTGCACATGGACGGCAGGATTTGTGTCTTTTTCTAAGACAATTACCATTGATAATACCGTTAAGTTTTTCTATCTTAAATAGGCAAGCACTCACTTTCTCCGGCTCCTTGAGGCTCAAGAGAATTGATACCGCTTAAACCTATATTTACTAAAGTCCTTAAAAGTGTTTTATATAATTCGAGGGGGTTTTATGTAAAATATTTTTATATAAAATTCAAAATAACCTCGAGAAATTATTTAGGGTTTTCATGGATGTATATTTTAAGATTTGAGGTATTTTAGTGAATATTAACTTAGCTTAGTTCATGGTATTTTATTGTAAAACTTGGCTTTTGAATAACTTGAGAGTATTTTAGTGAAACTTATCATTCTTTTATCTTTTTACAAAACATGGAATTTTATTATATCTTGAAAATATGTGGTTTGATAATATTTACATAATTATGGAAAATTAATTTTATAATTAAGTAGAAAATTTCGTTTTTCTTAAAAAACATATTAAAAATCATTCGAGACCGAATGTTTCATGAGGAGGTCTGCATCTCGCTCTACTAGCCCGAGGATGTGCGATAATCCACACCATCCAAGAGCGGGTTCTCCAAATGGGTTGTAGAGATATAATCGCAAAGATTTGTGAAATAAAATTCAAAAGAAAACCGGGTTTTTATATTAAATGGTATTTTGATGAAATATTGTAACTGTAACTAAAAGTATGCTCAAAGGGTATCGTGCTATAGAAACATGTGTGTATGTGAGGGGTAGGTCATTACCCCATGATGTTTTCTAAAGGTATAATTATCAAAAGTACTAAAAGATGAATATATGAAGTTCATGGTATTTTAGCGTAAAAGTTAATTTAAGATTACGTTTCATGATTTTTTAGGTTACAATTTATTCTAAACATTTATATTAGTGTTACAAAGATTGTGTGAAAGTTGGATGAACAATATGTAAGTAGAAAGGTGAGTTTTTAGGGTTTAGAAGATTGACATCGGTATTAACTCCACTTACTGATGTTTATTTTGAAAAGAGATTTCAAAAAGGAAAAAGAGATATTGCGAGGGACTTACAAGTGAATTAGTTTAAGGAGAGGTTGAAGAAAATATATTGGTAGTCGTGGCATTGTGGGGGCGCCGGAATATCTTCGATTTCTCGCTGGAAGTTGGTCGTTGGCTAACTTCACCTGTACTCTTCCTGTACTTGAGAAAATGCAATAGTTTTGGCTAGAATTTTCAGAATGAGGAAGGGCTAGGGCATGGGCTAGTATTTATAGTGTGGAATTAGGGTTTTGGGATTAAAAGAGTGAATTAAAATGCATTAAAATGTGATAAATGGGGAATTGAGGGGTCTCTGTTTGATTGCAGAGTAATCAAACAGTGCAGGGATGATGGGGGTGTTTCCCCCAATCAGAGCAAAGCTCTGTTCAAATTTCAAAATTTGAAATGAAGCAGCGCTTCATAGCAGCGCTAAGTGCGCTGCACCCCAAGCAGCGCACCACATGCAAAGCACGTGTGCGCTGGCGCTAAGAGCGCTGCATTCCAAGCAGCGCACCATGTGCAAAGCACGTGTGCGCTGGCGCTAAGTGCGCTGCACTCTAAGCAGCGCATCACATGCAAATCATGAGTGCGCTAGCGCTAGAACTAAATGTTCTCCACTGTTGGATCAAAGATCCAACAAACATGATTAAAAATAATCAATTGACTAGAATAAAATTCTGTTGAGGAAACATTCCTCAAAATCTTTCCAAACGGGAAAGATTGTGCTCTGAAAATCAGAGCACTGTTGGATCAATGATCCAATGGTGATTAAAAATCACCAAAATACAGAATAAATTCTGTATGGGAAAAGATTTCCCAATCTTGTTAAAAAAACAAGAAGATTGCCTTATGTAAATCAGAAGCTCTTGGATCAAAGATTCAACGATGGGGAAATCCCCAAATCAATTGGAGAAGATCTCCTTAACCGATTGAACAAATCAGCTTGCCCTATATAAAGGCCCCAGGACTTCAAGTCTCATATAGAGGACCCCCCTATAAACTTTAAGAAATCTCAGAAAGAAGAGCAAGCTCTCGGTAGAAGAAGAACTTTTCTTCAAGGTAAAAAAAAAACATAGATAAGAAAAATCTCATTAAAGAAGAACATAATTCTTCTTAAAGATCATAGATCTATAAGACTAAGGTCTTTTACAAAAAGAGATCATGAACATCTCATTATAAAAAAGGGGGGAGAATAATTCAATTCTCTTAGGATTACAGATCCATAAAGGCAAAGCCTTTCACCAGAATAAGAGGTTGAAACATCTCCTATAAAATAAGAACTTTGTTCTTAGAACCTTGAGACAAAGTCTCTTATAAACGAGAATTTATTTCTCAGATCATAAAACCGATCAGAAGCGCTTCTGCGCTCTTTGACTGGCGCACAGTGCCAAGCGCACCACGTGCTCCTCATGTGTGCGCCACTTAACAAATAGCGCTTTGCGCTCATGGACTGGCGCTCAGCGCCAAGCGCACCATATGCTCCTCACGTGTGCGCCACTGAACAAATAACGCTTTGCGCTCATAAACTGGCGCTTTGCGCTCATAGACTGGCGCTCGGCTAAGCACGCCACGTGCTCTTCACATGTGCGCTATATCACAGAAGCGCTTTGCGCTCATTAACTGGCGATAGCGCCAAGCGCGCCACGTGTTCCTCACGTGTGCGCTGAGAGAACATAAAATGTTCTTTAGATAAAGCCCTAGAGCTATGATGAATACTCAACATTCAATAAAAGACAGAAAGGCTGTCAGAACCCAAATCAATGCTCAGTATTGTCAAATGTTTAACATTTTAACTGGGTGGGCTAAGCCTAAATTGGCTATAAAACCCTTACTCAGATTAATTGAGCCCATATGCTCATAAATCTTTGATCTTAGTCCCAAATTGGACTACAAATCTCCCAACCAACATTGGTTCAAAGGTATATCTCTTCACTCCTCTGATACATGTCGTTGTAATCCTTCAACGTCTTCAGAGTGGTGACGGGTCCCGATGACCAGACATTTCACGGACTGTGGGGTCCTTAAACCCATGGACTATGATGTCCTTAACCTTGGACTGTGGGGTCCTTAAGCCCATGGACTATGATGTGCTTAACCTTGGATCGTAATGTCTTTAAACTAATGGACTGCAATGCCCCTAAACTACACAATAGAGCTCAAATGCTCTTTTGTTGGATTTAAATGATCCTGTTAAGTAGATCTTAGTCTAAAATTAGACTAACGTATCCTCAACAAACATTTAAGTTGATCTTAGTCTCAAATGAGACTAACGCATCCTTAAACCTAACCCCAAACCCAAATCTAAGAAAATACGGATTTGGAATAATCCACGCCCTACGGGCGACAACATAAATTAGTCTCCGTATACAATCCACGGGCAACCAAAAACAAAACAAACATACATGACACGAAGTGACCATTTGGAGAAGGAAAAAGTGGTTACCGCGATACGGTAGCGTAATTAACTGCAGGGGCTTGCGCCTGCAGGGAAGAGCGTCCCCACAATCAAAAACCCCTCAACGAGGTGGAATCTGACGAAGTCTGCTACATCGGCCGCATCCGTTTAAACCTTCGATACATGGTGTCATAAATCAACTTGGCATCTTCGGAGAGGTGGACGGATAGCACCAAATAGCATCTGCCCTCGAAATTCAGGCCGGAAGTCCCAACGTCCCGGTCGCGTCTTTCGGCGGAGAACAGATTCTGGCACGCCCGGTGGGACCTTTTCCTCTTTCCACTCCACACTTCGTGTGTCGTGTTTCGCGAATAAATCGCGGTTTGACATGGTTGCCCTGGATTCAAAGTACTAAGATTTGGTGTCTTGCTCCGTGCATAAAACAGAAGATCAATGGCTTCAAACTGCACTAACTGCAACTGCAACTCTCATCCCGTCCTGTCCGGAGGAGTGACTTATGGGCCTCAAGCGGCCTCCCTTTTCACAATACCGGTGGAACAAGTGACCCAAGCCACCACTGGGTTATTCTTTGGGACCATGCTCCCGCCAACGAGCTTCAGCGCTCCTGTACCATTGCAAGAAGCTCCGAAGAAGTCGGTCTTTGATCGGCTTACAACTACTGCGGCCCCTCTTAACAGGTCGCCCAAGTCCAGCACCTCAGTCTTTGATAGGCTGAGCCAAAACTCCAACGAGCCCATGAAGAAGCCCGCAATACCAGAAGGCATTATCCCGAAGTGGATAGCCATTCCTACTCTTGAAGTCACCAAGGCGGCTTCTCCTGCTAAGGGGTCGGTCTTCATAAGACTGGCCGTTTCGACTCCCGTTTCGGGCGAAGTCACCAAGGCCGCTTCCCCTGCACGAAAGTCGGCCTTTTCAAGATTGGCCATCCCCTCTCAACGGGCATCGGTCTTTGACAGGCTAATGACGACAACAACCCCTCATCAGAGCCGGGGTCATGAAGAAGCTCATTCAACAGCAGAGGTGATACTGTCTGCTCGACATGCTCGACGTCACCACTGGCGCCGAGTGAGGAAAGCTGGTGGCAGTTCACCCTCTTGATTTACGCTGCCAGCTCTAATGGTAGAAGTCGACGCTGCTGTTCCAACTTGGAACAGCTTTGAACCACTAAGGAGGGTGCGCAAGAACTCTCCGAATGCCGTACTCAAAAGATCCCCTTCACCTGTGGAGAATGCCTCAAAGGTGAAGCTTGAACAGCCCCCTCAGCGGCTGTCCTCTAAAATTTACAAGGTCTGGCGACAGGTCCAAGACTCTGTGATTGATCAAGATTACCCCCGCCGACAGAAAAAGATGAAGGTTCGGCGAGAAGAGGACCACTCTGTCATACCACAGAAGGTGTCGTCTACCTGGGCGCCCACTGCAACGGCCCCCTCAACTTCACCAGCTCACAAAAAGAGAAGGCCGGAGAAAATCCCCGTGTCTGCGACAAATGTCAAGGGCACTGAGCCTAAACGCCCTAAGTCTAGGGGCATGGTGGTGCATACTGTCTATATGGCATCCGGAAAAGAGGATAGCCGTATTTTCACAGGTCATCGACCGTTTACGCGATCAGTGACTAAGGCTCAGGAGCAGCAACAACAAAAGCTCCAAGAGATGCTAACAGCCATGGCCGCACTCACGGGACCAAAAGCAAGCCCGGAGATATCCTCGGAGTAGCGTCATGAGCAGGAAACTGATGCCGAATTCCTTCAGAGAATGCTTGAGAAGAAGGATAAAGAAGCCGCGGAACAAGCGACCAACATAAAACAGATGGCCCTTCTATTCCAAGATATGGTGGGCATGATGATACAACCGGACCCTCTAGCCGAAGATCCTCCAGTAATAATTGAAGATGATAGAGGAGAGACATCAAATCCTCTGCCGGCTCTGTCAGCAGCCAAGGAGGAGACCATCTCCAAAGCCACGCTCGATGATTATATAGCTCAACAGATACGAGCTCATCAAGTGAATGAAGCGGCTAGCCAAGTCGTCAGAACTGGACGGCCCTATCCGGATTGGTATGATCAAATAAAGTAACTGCAAGGATACACGATTCCTAAATTCCATGTGTACACGGGGACAGGCAATCCCCATCAACATGTCGCTCAGTTCAGGGCTCTCTGCAGCAGCACTGGAGGGGATGATAAGCTACTGCTTCACCAATTCATCGGCAGCTTGTCGGAGACAGCGTTTGAATGGTACTCCGAGCTCCCGAATGACTCCATTAAGACATTTGTAGAGATGGAGTTACTGTTTACACAAAGGTTCGCTAGCGCTAGCGAGCGCACCCTGATCACCACGTTAATTAACTTCAGAGTGAAGCCAGGCGAAACATGGGTGCAGTACGCGATACGGTGGCGGAATCTATGGTCGAAGTGTGAGCAGCACATCGAATAAGCGCCTGCGGTAGGCATGTTCGTGGGTACTCTTGATCCGCAGGCAACCATATCCCAGTTCATGATGTTCTTCAAGCCAACTACTTTCCAGGCCTTGATTGACAAGCTGGCCCAAATGGATCAGATGGGTTATAGACCATCTTCTTCGAAGTTGGAATCTCGAAACGAAAATGTTAAAAGGAAAGCGACCTTCGTCGCCAATGCTCAACAACAGCCCAGTGGTCTGAAACTGACTGATCGCCAAGACGAGAGACGGCGATTCTTTAATGAAAAAATGAAGCGTCCTTATTCGTTTCCCCGGGACAAAATGAAAAGATTGTTTGAGCTGGCAGTGCGCAACAGGCTCATCAACTTGCCGGATCCAAAACTCCCATTGCAACTCGGTGAGGCTAATAATCCCAATTATTTCCCCTATCACCAAGTGATAGGCCATCCAATCGAAAATTGCTTCGTCTTCAAAGGGTGGATTGAGAACCAATACCAACAGGGAAATTTCACACTGTCCGAGAATTAGAAAGTAAACCCGTCCCAGCCGCACGCTCTCAAAAAGGCGGACACACCGGGGGGCATCATGCTCTTTTATAGAAGAAGCTCCATGGGAGGTCGTTCTTTCAGCCAAAACGAAAAGAATGCTGAAGGATCTCCAAACATGTCCGGCGATCAAATGGAAAAGTCCGCTGGAGCCCGAAATCATCAAGGGAATGCTGAAGCCACGCCTAACTCCAAAAATTGGTGGTGATAGTCAAAACGCCCATACCCAGCCGTCAAAGTCTTTGAAGAAGAAGAAAAAGACTAAAAAGCCCGTGAAGCTTGATGACAAGCGCACGGACCTGCAAAAACATATTGACGCGCTGGAGGAATATAACTAGAAAGCGCGGACCCCAGTCACACTCCAAGAATTTCTCAGCCACGTCCTTGAGGACGGAGATGATGACAATGGAGAAAACTCGTCGGATGAACCTGAGGATTATGTGGCAAGCAGCCATATGCTCTCTCACTCGTCGATAGACGGTGAAGAAGCTCCTGACACAGAGAAACTGGGGGCAGATCCCGAATCGGAGCTCCTAGGACCGTCAGACGAGATGATCAATGCATTTCTGAACGAAGCTCTTCTGAAAAGCAAGGCTGATCGAGAGCGCGAAACAGTCATATTTGGAAAAGCTAAACGCCGGCGACTGAACGGAAAGATTTAAGCACCCCAACCAGATAGGAGCACTTCGGCCGCCAGCAAAAGCAGGTTCAAGACAAGGAAAAGGTTCGCCAAAGCCATATCGATAGGAATGAAGCTGCCACCCTTCGAAGGAAACACTTCTGATGAAATACACCTTAATGAAGAGGATGTGCATCCTAATTACTGTTTATATCATCGAAGGATTGCATACCGTACTGAAGAATGCAACGCCTTTAAAAATTGGTGGCAAGGGTATGTCGCTCACAGGCAGCACTTCAAGAGGATAAAGCGTGAAGCTCGTCGACAGCGGAAAAATGCGACAGACGAACGTGGAAGAGCTGCCGGCAACTGTCACATGGTTGATAGAAGGGGATCGCAAGTTCTCACCTTAGGGAGCGATTCGGAAGAAGAAACGACTCTCGGCCCTCTCTTCAAAGAATCCACCTCAGGAAAAGAGAAAGAACTGAAGAGCTGCGAGAACATTCAGCTGCTCAATCGCACGCTACCTGAAAAGATTTTCGGACCCGCAAACAAGGGATCGAACAAAAAGGATAAGGGGAAAGAAAAATTCACTGAGGATATCACCCTCGATGATTGAGTCGTCGAAGAACTGGCAGCCAAGGACCCGCCCAAGAAAAATAAGGTGGATTACAACGTTCTGGCACACCTGAGGAAGATACTATCGCAATTAAGCATTCTCAATGCCCTTCTGCTCTCTAAGGAGGTGAGAGATTCTTTGATCAAGGCACTACAAGTGCCCGAGCAGTTCCAAGCTTTCCTCGTCGAAGAAAAGATGAAGGACGAGCTGGAAGAAGTGCACACGGCCGACGTTACTTTCGGCGATGAAGATCTTCTACTCGGGACGTGCGAGCACAACCGCCCCCTATATGTCACTGGATACTGCCATGACATCAAGATAGGGAAGATTCTAGTCGACAATGGGTCCTCTGTCAATCTCCTGAATGTGAGAATGCTAAAAGAAATCTGCATGAGCATTCAACATCTCGCTAGGGATAAAATCACCATCTCCGGGTTCGACTCCCAGTCATCACGGACGCTCGGGTCTGTGATACTGACGTTACGCTTTGGGTTGCTCGTCACTGATATCAAGTTCCACGTCATTGATGCCAAGACTTGCTACAACGCTTTTTTCGGCCGGCCTTGGTTACATTAGTACAACATTATTCCTTCTACATAGCATCAGTGTATGAAGTACTTCAAAGATGAGCTTGAATATACCATGAAAGGAGAGCTAAACCCATTCTCCTTGAATGAAGTACGAAAGTACGAAGATGCAAAGTACTTCTTACCAGACTTCGAGGACACGGAGAGATGCTATAAACCGGAGGACAAGAAAAAAGCTATCACCACCATTCCAGTCTTCGGGAGTGATACCGAGGAGGAAGAAGAGATAGTCTATTCAGGGCAACCTCAATACGACAAATCCGGATCGTCTACCCCTATGTTGATCTTCGGCAGCGACTCTGAAGATGAAGTCAATGCAGTATTCTCTGTTCGACCATCCATAAAAACCGTGCCAGGCGACGATCAAAATTTGCAAATCGCTATGGTTCCGCGGCAGCACTACAAAGAGCTCGACGCACTTAATACCTACAGTGTGAAAGAACTGCAGATGTTCTACGTCCCTCCCAGGAGAAAAGATGAAAAGGTGATCCTCTTTTATCGATCCGCGAAACCAAAGTGGAGAAAGAAATCTGGCATGGCGCCGATTCTGCACTTGATAGGCTCCAGCCCATCCGTCTGCCCAGATACTACACAGAAGGATTAAAAAGGCTGTTGAAGCGTCAAGGTGTACCCTTCAAACAAACTGCTCGACAAGCTCAGTTCTACAACAGGATCTGCAACGTCCCCGGAACTCAGCGAAAATTGCCCAACGGGAGAATGGAAATGATCGGACTTGGATATGTTCAATTTAAGAAACAGGAGCGATTCCATGGCTGTTGCGTTATACATGACTTCGATGAAGAAAGAAATGCTCTGTTAGAAGATGCTACCATCAAAATACCAAGTCCGTCGTTTGAAGAACAGATGGATAAGCTAATAAGGGAAGCAGGTCAAAAGGTCCGGGACGACCATAATGGCGAAATGGCTATTTATGAGAAAGCCAGGATGCAGCGCTTCCTTCAGCAATCTACAAAGAACGACGATGCCCTTCGTCGCCAGCCCGTCACAAAGAAGACTCGACGCGGAGGCAAAAATAAACTGAAGAACGGAAAATATGTTCGACAGCAGCGTAGCGGGTCCAAAAAGCCATGCGAAGCAGAAATGAGCAGCCGGGATCCGTCTCTTATAAAGAAGATGGGTCGAGTATATTCTTTTCCATAAGACAAGACAAGGAAGATATTCGATCTTGTCATAAAACATCAGATGATTACCCTCCCGGAGTCTAAGCACCCCGAGCAAGCAGATGAGGTCTCTCACCAAGACTATTGCTCCTATCACCGAGCGATAGGGCATTCTCTCGAAAACCGCTTCACATTCAAAGACTGAGTAGAAGACCAGTATCAGCAAGGTAGGTTTGCTTTATCCAGAAGTTGGAGGGTAACCCCGCCGCAGAAGCATGAACCGAAAGCCACGTATACAGTGAGAGTAGAACCGGATCAACATCGGTCTTGGAAGTGATCTCGTACCTGTCACACGATAACGCTGTCAGGAGAAGGAGTACACGAAGATATGGATGACCTTCCCCGGTGGTTCGAAAACGAGGATGAAGATGAGTTGATCTCAGAGTTTCCACCTGTTGGATGTAGTGCCCTCAAAGTCAATTATTGGATCGCAGGTACGTGATTGCAATGATTGAGGGAGGACCTATACCGGTAGGACAGTCTTACTCGAGATGATAGTATGCTATCTAGTTTGCCTTTATCATCGTGTACAGCTTTAGGTGACTGTTCACTATTACACGTTGATAGAGCCCTTAGGATCCTGCTTGACTACCAACAATATGATAGCGATCATATACGTGAGAGTTGGGTAGTCTATAAGCACATCCTTAAAAGTGGTCTCTAGTCATGGGAGTTTCGAGACAGGGCATCGATACTCCGGAGTAGACTAGTGTATACAGTCGAGACCCCGACGAGGGGCGATGGCCGGTCTTACAAGCCATTGGTGTCAGTTGGATTACCTAAGATGTATACAGGTGCTCATTGGGTTATGAGTACACCGGACAGGACTCGCCGGGAACCTGCTAGTTCGTATTTATACCTAGCGTCAGATAGCAGTTCCCTGGTGACATGTGTACAGGTTAGTTCATCGACCCGAGGTCGTCATTTGTCTCGTGTGAGTTCCCACTGTGCTTTGATTTCTACCCTACCACGGCTTAATGGAGTCGTGCAAACAGGTTTTTTTTTTGGGTACAGTCCCGAGCCACATGGAGGCAAGTGAGCGGATCGGTATGGGATTCGTCTCTCCCGGTATTGGGGGTGAGATCGCGCTGTGTCTAGGAGAGCCATTACACAAAGCCTTCGGCCGAGGCAGGAGGTTTACTGGTAGGTACTCCAGTAGTATCTCAAGGTGTTATGGGCTACACTCTGACACGACTTATACCGCTATTGGGGGTTTGACGTTACCAGCCCCCTAGGCCCGATATGTAATACTCATAGACGAACGGACCGGACTGTATGTATATTGTCATTGATAGGCTCAGTAGGGTTCCAGGATGAGTTCGCTCATCGCCTTCCCTTGAGGTCAGTACATGGGCAGCCGTTACGCACAGCTAGTGCCGCTGACGTGCTTGTGGTTAAACCCACTGCCAGGGTACTGACGAGTCTTTAGAGTCCCCCACAGATAGTTTCCCAAGTTCGGGCGAAACGTTGTAGAGGCCGTATGGTTTTATGGCAGGGTTCGAAAATGCACGTGCACTTGTGCACGTGTCATATTTCGGACAGATAATACTGGTGGGCTTTGGTTTAAGTCAGATCCATGTATTATATTGAGTCGGAATATTTTAGTCTCTCGTATTCGTATTCGGTCGGAATACGGATACAAGTATGTATATACAGGTGAGGGGTATTTTCGTAATCCGTTACGAGAATACTTTAGAAGATGCATTTCTTTTGGATTAATCATTTTGGTTTAAATGATTAAATAGGTTTTGGAAAGGGTGACTCATTCTTGGTGACTCATTACTTCTAGAATGATCACTAATGACTCATGTAATGAGTCATCTAGTGAGTCATTAAGAATTAATGAGTTTTTTTTGTGAAGAGATATTTGAGCAGATATTTTTTATAAGATATTTTTCTTTTGGGTTTTAAAAGGAGATAACCTCATATATCTATTTACATAAGAAGAAAATAAAAGAGAAGTTCATATGCTTGGTTTTTTCTTTTGCTCTCTTGATTTTCTTGAGTTCACCATTTCCAATCCTAAACATTTTCTTCTACCTCCACCCTACCCCTATCATGCGATGAGAACCCTAGGGTATTTGAGACAAAGTATTCTACTCGTTCTCTACTTCATCTTGGTCATCTCTTTTAGCAGACTTGATGATCGAGTTGTCTCGGTATAGAGGCGGGAGCCCGTTTAAAGATCCGTTGACGTGGTGCCACCTCGATGAGGAGATAGGAGATCGGAGTTGCCGCGAGGAGCGTGGGATGATGGCTAAAGACCGAAGGACTCGGATCGATCGGTATAGCCTTTCTACCTCTTTACAGTTTGTTAGTTTAGCGTTAATGGCAAGATCCGGGTTATAGTATGCGATAGCGCTAGTTATAAAAGTTTTTGTTCCGCGTTTGGCGTCAGAATGACGGCCGGGGCACTACCGTAGACTTACACCACTGGCACCAAAAGAGCTGGAAGATGGGATACATATTACTGCAGATAACCTAAGAAAAATCGACTTGGGGACGGCAAACGACCCACGGCTGACGTTCGTCAGTGAGTTGTTGTCCGAAGAAAAGGTGGCTACGCTTAAAGACGTACTCATGAAGTATAAAGATTGCTTCTCATGGAACTATTCCAGATGCCGGGATTAGATCCAAAAATTACTGTGCACAAATTGGCGATATCTCTGGACGTCAAGCCAATCAAAATACCGCCAAGAAGAATGTGTCTCGAGCTTGAGATGGGCATCAACGCCAAGGTCAAGAAGCTAATCGACTCCGGCTTTATCCAAGAGGTTCAGTATCCTGACTGGATCGCCAACGTCGTCCCAGTGATGAAGAAAAATAGGACGGTGCGCATATGCGTGGACTTTCGGGATCTCAACAAAGCTTGCCCGAAGGACGACTTTTCAGTACCGGTCACCGAGCTGATGATAGATAATACGTCCACTCACGAAGTTTTCTCCTTCATGGACAGCTCATCAGGATACAATCAGATAAAGATGCATCCCGAGAACCAGAAGCATACCGCTTTCCGGATCCCTTTGGGCATATTCAGCTACAAGGTGATGCCTTTCGGTCTAAAGAACGCCGTTGCCACCTATCAGAGGGCCTTGACGAAGATTTTCGATGACCTTATACATGAAATCGTCAATGCTATATCGACGACCTCGTAGTTAAAAGCAAATCATACGAGGAACATTTAGAGCATCTGAAGATTGTGTTTCAGTGCCTTCGGAAATACAACTTGAAGATGAATCCTCTTAAATGCGCGTTCGGAGTTTTCTCGGGCAAGTTCCTAGGATTCGTCGTCCGACATCGACGCATCGAGATAAACCTATCGAAGATCAAAGCGATCATGGAAATGCCTCTGCCAAGGACTCTCAAGCAACTGCGGTCTCTCCAAGGGAAGCTTGCATATATCCGGCGATTCATAGCCAATCTCTCCGGCAAATGCCGTCCCTACAGTCACCTGATGAAAAAAGAGACCCCGTTCGTCTGGGATCGTAAATGCCAAAGCGCACTGGACAAAATCAAGCAATACCTGCAGAATCCGCCAGTACTAGCCGCTCCCGTTAAAGGAAAACCTCTCGTCCTGTACACAACAGCCCTCGAAGGTTCTTTAGGCGCGCTGTGGGAACAAGAAAACGACCAAAGGAAAGAGAGGGACCTCTACTACTTGAGTCGAGTTCTCCTGGAGGCAGAAAGCAATTACTCCTCCATCGAAAAACACTGCCTGGCGTTGATCTTCGCAATAATGAAGCTCAGACACTATGCGTTGGCACATAAGGTCCATCTCATATTAAAGGTGGATCCTTTCAAATATTTAATGTCAAAGGCCATATTAACGGGACGGCTCGCTATATGGGCCCTACTCTTAATGGAATTCTCGGTGACATACCGACCCCTCAAGGCAGTGAAAGGCCAGGCCATCGCCGACTTTCTCGCTGAGCATCCGATACCTGCCGATTCTCCTTTGAACTGCGAATTGTCCGACGAGCACGCGTTTGACACGATCGACAGGGAGAGAAGAGAGAATGATACCCGGTGGGAACTCTACTTCGATGGAGCATCTTCCATGAAGAAGCACAAACAAAGCACCCCATAATCAAATCAGGGGTAGGCCTCATCTTCGTGACTCCACAAGGAGGGATAATGCGCTTTGCCTTCTCCTTAACAGAGCCGAGGACAAACAATGAAGCCGAGTATGAAGCTTTGATAGCAGATCTTGAGATCGCTATCGATATGGGAATCGAAAACCTCCTCATATACGGAGACTCCTAACCGGTCATTAGTCAAGTAAACGGCGACTATCAAACGTGCAAGCCAGAGTTGGTGAAGTACGGCGAGAGAGTGCAGCAACTGCTGACTCAAATTCATTCCTACATGCTGGAAAATATACCGCGTGTGGAAAACAGCAAAGCGGATGTATTAGCCAAACTCGCTAAAGAATTGGCCGACGAAAATCTCGATGACATGATGATCGTTGTGCAAAGCCGTCGGGTTCTCACACCGGCAGAAATATCTCCAGAGTCTTCCGAAGAAAAGGGAGCGACCGAGCAAATGGCCCTACAAATAAAAGACCAGGAAAAGGCTAAGGATTGGAGAGAAGTCTTTATAGACTACTTCAAATCCCGTCGAACACCTGAAGATGCGCCCTTAAGACATTAGCTTATGAAACGAGCTCTATCCTTCGCCTTCGTCAATGACACTCTATATAAGAGATCATTTGATTCTCTATGGCTAAGATGCCTGGGACCTGAAGAAGTAAGGAGAGTCGTCCAAGAAACTCACGATAAACTCTGTTGTTCTCACCAAGCCGGGCCGAAGATGAAACTGAAGATCAAAAGGATGGGCTACTATTGGCTCACGATGATCCAAGACTGTCTTGAATACGCGAAGCAGTGCCACTCGTGCCAGATTCATGGGGACTTCATCCACCAGCATCCAAATCCGCTACATCCAACGGTGGTTAGCTGGCCATTCGAAATGTGGGTAACCGACATAATTGGCCCCATCGAACTAGTATCGTCCAGAGGACACCGGTTCATATTGGCGACGACCGATTACTTTTCTAAGTGGGCAAAAGCCATACTGCTAAGAGAAGTGAAGACAGAGAACATCCTCCATTTCTTCAAGACACATGTCATTTACCGGTTCGGCACTCCGCGACGGATTATCTCCGATAATGGGCTAACCTACAGAAGCCACAAAATCAGCCGCTTTGCACAACAGTATAACATAGACCGGAGATACTCTTTAGTCTATAATCCCGAGCTAACGGTCTAGCTGAGGCCTTCAACAAGACCTTAATGAAGATCGTGAAAAAGACGGTGTCCAAAAATATGAAGGACTGGCACGATAGACTGCATGAAGCTCTCTGGACGTATCAAACTACGTTCAAAACGGCCACAAACACAACGCCGTATGCATTGGTATTCGGCACAGAAGTGGTTGTCACGACCCGAAAGTACGGAACATGACCGGCACTTAAACTACGAAACATCTCGAGGCGTACGTAATCTAAGTAAGCCGAAAACCCAGAAATCCAAACCAAGAAAGTAGTAGAGTGAAGGAAAAACCAACTTAAAGCAAGTAGTTTTAATAGCATAAGCCGAATTATGCGTTTTTTTTTAAAAACATCAAATATTTCCTGAAAATTTCGGTAGAGTCTCCTTTGTAAATACTGGCCCCCAAACGGGATACAACATGAATAGTATACGAAATGAATAAAAAGGCATCCCCAAATGGGAGCTAGCTCTTCGTCAATCGACGGTCACAACCATGCAAGCAATATAATATACAACGCCAAGGGCGAGGATCAAAACTCAAAAGGAAACTCAAAACAGCAAGAAATCCATAGAAATACAACACGCGACTCTAAGGTCGAAAGAACAAACATCACTGGTCTCTATCTCTGAAATAAATACATGTTTGGTTGATGGAACTTTTAGATACAACAGAATAATAATATACAAGGTATAATGATGGGTACGATACAAGTACACCCACCAACTAGCAAGTCACCCGAAAAAGAAGCAGTGCCAGCAAAGTCGTAATGAAACCTGTACGGCAAAACCTGCAAGAAACTGTGGCATAACGGGGGTGAGTTGCCAACGCGTGAGTAGAAAACATCTACGAACAGAAATCGCATGAACAACGCAATCCCAAGTCATACGATCATAATATACCCTCAAATATATAATCTGCAGCCTATAACAATGGCTAGGGTATACCTCTAAACAACGGTAATACCAAGTCCTCGTGTCAGTGCCTCAGGTAGCAATATATCATATGGATGAGGTATGAATGCATGAAAACAGAATACATGTAAATGAAGAAACCGCTTTCATAATTTAGTGAGATTTCTGTATTTTCAAAACGAGGTATCATAAATGAAATCAGCATAAACAGTGTCGAGCATCGACACAAAACATAAATCCCAATATCTCAGGCTCCGGCTATCCGGACTGGCCTGGATCATCAATCTCAGTACCTCGATGTCTCAAAATCTCAATGTATCAATCTCACTATCTAGGGCGCCGTCAGTCCGGACCGGCCCCTACCATCAATCTCAAGACCACGATGGTATCCTCCGGATATCCGACGCGTCGGGTAAAATCACCGGTAGGTAGTCTTCCCCTGCCAGGCTCATCGTCTACTACTCGAACTTCTTGCCCCGGGGCACCTTACCGGGCCCACCATGTACCCGAAACGGTTCATCCAACTCCTCGAATCGGGTCTCGAAATCCATCAGCAAACTCATGGTGGACGACTCATACATCATGGGAAAACCGCACTTTTCATTTAAAAAGAGAGAGAAAAGAAGTTTATAAATGTTTTTGCGGTTTTCCCCCAAATCCAGGAAATCTCATGAAAATCCGAATCCAAATCCTCAATAGCATGTAAACAGTGAATATAGGCATAAAAATCCATGAATGCGGTATAACAGTGAATAATAACATGCATGAAGTAGCAAGTAATAACTACAATGTCTAAACTAGCATATAAGGCAAGTACACTAATATCATGTCTAAACTATTAGCTAACAAACTATGTCAATGAAATAGTATTTTCTAAAGTGTTCGTGACATGGCAATTACCGATGAAGATGTGTGTGAGCCGGCAAGTAAGTGCACGTGGTACATACGCATCATCGGTAATGGTGCTGGTGTCCTAGCAGCATGATATCAATAACGGTATATGAATCACAAAATAAGTACGCGATGCGGAGCGAACAGCAATAATGTGCGGGAGCTGAATACTAAACACAATGATAACTAATCTGCATTTAATAAAATATGAGTTCCACAGTGGTGCCATTTGAAATAACACGAATCGTGGGGTTTTGAAAATAAGGGCTACGGTGTTTTTAAGAAAAGATACGTCTTTTGAAATATCCGTAGAATCCCTTGACTTGTCTTTTAAAATACCCACGATCCGTTAGTTTTGAAATAGGTAGGAATCTAAGCTAGTCTAACAACTACACTAAACTATACGGCTGAACTAACAAGCTAACTGAAGGTAAGGAACCGCCTAACATCTGAGTCGATACATACATACATACATACATACATACATATATATATATATATTAGTCGGTGATCCCGCCTCGATAATATCACATCCGATACCGTATCTATGATCAGATATTCCCAAGTCAAGAGTGCGGATCAAACATCAATATATAGCTCGTACGTAAATCCGTCGTACGGCATCCCAAATTTGGGTACGGGTCAATATCACATTTATCATACTATTCATCTGGTATCCTCTTCATCAAATATCCTGATCGGGGTACTGATCTACGTCCAGTACAATACTGATACCGCCTAAGTATGCATGCACGTGTGTGAAACACTACGTCAAAGGACCCGCTACAACGTCATGTCGTATCTCAAATACGAACCCTGCCATATCACCGATCTCACGGCCTCAAATCAAGTCTCATCGACTCATCTCAAATCCCAAGTACTATCCTCAAATCCAGTATATGAACACATAGTCTCATACCCATGTGAACACATAAACACATATCCCCATATACGCAAATGTAGAAGAATGAATATAAGCAAGTGTGTGTGCGTGTGTGGGTGCAACAACTACTCTAGGGTTTTGCAAGTAACACTACATGTAACACCCAACCCCTTTTTATACCAATATTCGTGTTTCTCATTAACTTATAAGATTTTATTTTTATTTTTATTTATTTATTTATTTCAAAATTCTATTAAACCCAAACCAAATATATAAATTTCCTTTTTATAAAATCTCAGCCCAAACTTCTTTTCAAATAAATAAATTATTTCTTCTTTGCCTCAGCCCAGCTCGTTTCCCATTTCAATTTATTTTCCCCCAGTTTTTCCCCTACGGCCCATTGCCTCAGCCCACTCTTTATTTCATTGTTAATTAATTAAATTTTGACCCCAGCACATCCCTCTTCTCTCCTCAATTTCCTTTATATTTTTCTCCTTATTCCCCAGCCCACTCCCTTGCAGCCCACAACCTCAACCCGACCCGGCCCTCACCCGACTCCCCCTTCTCCCTCTCCAACGGCTACTTCCCAAAATCCCCGCCCACTATTCCTCGACCCGCCTCCTCTGCTCACGCCTGCGCCCACGACGCACACGTTTCCCTGCGACCCGCTCCCTAAACGTTCACCCCTCTTTACTCCCATCACTTTCCCTCATCCCCCACTCAACCTATCACGAAACCCACTGCACACCCATCCCCTACCACCGAGCCTTACCCGCTTCCCTCGACCGACGGCGACGACCCCACCACCTCGTACAACCCTCACGACCCCCCCGTCTCCCGCATCTCTCTCTCCTCTTCACCACCCTCCTTCCCCGAGCACACTTCCATCATCACATTCCCTCCCCTGTCGCCATCACTCCACGCCGCCGACCACCGCCTCCTTGCTCTCGATGCCGCCATCATCGTCGCCATCCTCACCTCCCTCACCTTCTCCCATCGCCTACCCGAAGCCCCGGCTGCACCCAACCGCGCACCTCCTTCCCCCTTCACTCCCCCTCACCCAACTTCTCTCTCTCTATATCACTGTCTCTCTGCTCTCTCTTTCTCTCCCTGCTTCTCTCTCTCTCTCTCTGTGTTCACTCTCTCTCTCTCTGTGTTCACTCTCCCTCTCCCTCTCTATATCACTCACTCTCTCTCTTTCTCAATCTCTCTCTCTCTGTCCTCTCTCTCTCACTCTTTGAAATCTCTCTCTTTCTACACATCTCTCTCTCTCAACATTCCTCTCTCTCTATATTCCTTCCTCACTCTCTTATCAACAGGCCAACACCACAAACAACCACCGTACCGAGCCGTCAAGCGAAGCTCGAGCCGGGGCCAATCTTTGTCGTGATCGCGTCGTGATCGTGTCGGGCCATTACAATAGACCGCGTCGCTGCTGTGCATCCCCGAGACGTTTCCCGGCAAGTTCTCTACTTGCTTCATGCTAATATATTTATATTACAAACCCAAATCGTATATATAGTAATGTTACTGTTCGGTATAGCCTATACTATTTACCTGTTCGATGCATGACCCCAAAGAAAATACTTTTCTAATTTGACGGAACTAGATGGTTTATATTGTCCCTTGAAAAATGAATACCTTGTACAAATTTCGCTGGAAAATATGACCGTTAACGACTAAAACGACTACCCCCAAGTTTACTCGTAAAACTGGAATTTTGTTATACCTGAAAACCGTTAAAATTGTCATAAATTATATACACACTGGAATGATGCGTTCGAGGGCTTAAATCGAAGACGACTCGACAAACTATAACCCCATGTAAATTTCTACTTGCTTCTGTACTTAAACTGTGACAATATTTGGATCGGAGTGCGACTCTGGACTGCAGTCCAGAGCGACTCCAGTTGTTGTTTACTGTCCCGTAATGGGTACCACCCTGTTTCCTTAACTCATAGGTTGCGGAACTCCATTGTTTAATATAGGTGAATCTGTTATCTAGACAACACAAGTGGTTTCATCCTGTTTCGTTATCGTTTGTTATTTAATCTGTAATTTAATAGATGTGGACGTATAACAGTCCCAGCAGAATCAGAATTTACATGCTAGTATTGAATAGTGTATATCTCCTGACGTACAGACACGATAGAAGATCCGTCTGTTGCGTTGAAAACCTTACTGAAAACCCTAGATTTCATTCAACTATAGAATCGCTAAAATCTGATCCCAACTGGGATTAAAATGCGTTGCGAAACGGACTTCCGATTCTGAAACCGGATTTTCAGCCGTGAACGCTTAAAATGAAATGGCTATAATTAATGATCCTGAAACCCGATTGGCATGAAACCAAATTCAATGGATGGATAACTGAACATACTATTTATTCCCCGTTCATCGTTTCACTGAACTGTAACCGTATGATTTATGATAAATTATGGAAGTGGTAGATTATTGATTCATGACACCCTAATCATGCTTTACATACTGTTTATGCATCATATCATACACATGTCACTGCATTGATAACCTAGTGATAACGTGCATTACCCAGTGTTAGGTTTTAGTGATGATTGTGGCAAGTACGTTAGTGTTCGTGTATAAGTGATTAAGTGAAAGTGACACGTACTTGTACACAATCAGTGAACCTTATTATTCTATTGCATTGTCGACGTCTGTGGGACGCGTGTACGTGTGACTATAAGTGGTATGGGACACTTATGGAAGCTCTTGCACGGGTGTCACAGATAAGGCACCAGACACTGCCATTTATCTTAGGTATTAGTCGGGACGTGCTTGATGGAGGTCCTGCCCCCAGTTCTCGTGCAGACTTGTCACAGACCGATTGGTATTTAGGGTTATGGTTAGCGTTTGATGTAGACCACGGGGTGTGGGGTAGTTTGAGTATGAGTTCAACAGAATCTCGGGAGTCCCATGCCGGCTTATATATTTAGGGAGATATATGGAGATTTACAGGGTACATGATTATTACCGTGATATACATGTTGGGCCCGTGGTCCCTTGCCCTTGGGTTCTACCCTTGGGTGGAGGACACTCGCGAGTGGTTGATTCTCACACTTGGACTGACGATAGGCTTAGTGACCTGTACAGTGAGACTTAGAGACTGATAGGGATGATAGCATTGATATACCTTACTTACTGTGTTGACATACGTGGCATATCATTCTACTGCTTTTACTGTTCCGCTGCATTGATTACTGCATGTTCATACCTATACCGTCATTGATTTACTGTTATATGTGTTCCCCTCCGAACGGCGGCCTGCGAGGTTGGGACGTCACGTAACCTGGGGTTCGGGGCAGATGCTATTTGGTTTTTATCCGTCCACCTCTCCGAAGATGCCAAGTTGATTTATGGCACCGTGTATCGAAGGTTTAGACGGATGCGGCCGATGTAGCAGACTTTGTCAGATTCCCCCTCAGGGTGAGGGGTTTTTGATTGTGGGGACGCTCTTCCCTGCAGGCGCAAGCCCCTGCAGTTAATTACGCTATCGCGTTGCGATAACAACTTTCTCCTTCTCCAGAATTTCACTTCGTGTCGTGTATGTTTATTTTATTTGTGGTTGCCCGTGGATTGTATACGGAGACTTAGTGATGTCGTCGCCCGTAGGACGTGGATTAGTCCAAATCCGTGTTTGCTTAGATTTGAGTTTGGTGTTTTTAGTTTAAGGATGCATTGGTCGCGTTGCGACTAAGATCAACTTAAACGTTCATCGAGGATACGCTAGTCCTGTTTTGGACTAAGATCGGCCTGACGTAGTGATTGATTTAATTATCCGGCCGTCGGGACTCGTCACCTCTCTGACGTCATTGAGGGATTACAACGACATACGTCTGAGGAGTTCCGAGATGTACCCTTGAACCAAAGTTGGTTTGGGATTTCATTGTTTATTTAGATGTCTAAGGACACGTTAACCGTATTTGGGGTTAAGATCAACTTAGGCGGGACCGTTTAGATCCGACAAAAGAGCGTTTGGGCCCTATTATGTCAGTTTAGGGATGTAGCGGTCCATATTCCAATTTAGGGACGTGGTGGTCCATTATTAGTTTAAGGACGTTTCGGTCAGATTTTAGTTTAAGGACGTTTCGGTCCGATATTAGTTTAGGGACGTTTCGGTCCGTCGCCAGTTTAGGGACGTAGTGGTCCGTCATTAGTTTAGGGACGTTTCGGTCCGATATTAGTTTAGGGACGTTTCGGTCCGATATTAGTTTAGGGACGTTTCGGTCCGATATTAGATGAGTGGTCGTTGGGACTCGTTACCTCTCTGACGTCGCTGAGGAATTACAACGACAGATGTCAAAGGAGTTCGGAGATGTACCCTCGAACCGGTCGTGACCTGGTTTATGAGAGGCATTTAATTTAAGGACTTACAGCCAGGATTGAGTTAAGTCCAATTTTTATTTTAGGCTCTGC
The DNA here is from genome assembly GCA_030015575.1 of Agapanthus africanus. Taxonomy (NCBI): domain Eukaryota; kingdom Viridiplantae; phylum Streptophyta; class Magnoliopsida; order Asparagales; family Amaryllidaceae; genus Agapanthus; species Agapanthus africanus. The sequence continues at coordinate 125,665,710 of CM057339.1, read as the reverse complement.
CCGATTAGAAGAATCAATCTAAACAAGGCTCTGCCCCCTTTTATTATTTTGCAAGTCTGATTTTGGGCCAGGCCCTTTTGAATAATGAGTTACAAAAAAACTCAGGAATTCTCCACACAGGGCCTTGCCCTTTTATTTATTCTGCAATTGGGCTAGGCCCTTTTAAATAATGAGTTTCAGAAACTCAATAATTTTCTTGAGTTGGGCCAGGCCCTTTTAAATGATGAGTTGCAGGAACTCAAGAGATGTTCTGTAATTTAATTTGGGCCAGGCCCTTTTAATGAGTTTGCAGAAACTCAGGAATTTTCCCAACAGGGCCTTGCCCTTTTATTTATTCTGCAATTTAATTTGGGCCAGGCCCAAAACAAGGGGTTGCAGAAACCCTAGAAACCTTTAGGTTTAAGAACACAAGTGCACGGCACCTTTGATTTGAATTTGGATCTAAGAAAAACAAGTTCTTATTTTTTCCTGATCATACAGAACCAAGGGTTCATATCAAGTGCAAGGCACTATTATTTTTTTTATTCTCTTATTATTTTATTATTTTTTTTTTTTTAGAACCAGGGGTTCATATCAAGTGCAAGGCACTATTTATTGTTCTTTTTATTTTTCTTATTTCTTTTCTCTTTTCAGAAATTCTACCTCTTTTCTTTGTTTCTTCTTCTCTGTTCTTCAGAAATTTTACCTTCTTTTTTTTTTTTGGTTCTTGATTAATCTTCAAGAGCTCTCTTTTTTCAGAAGCTTTTTCCCTCTCTCTATGATGATTGATTATCTGATGCCCTTTGAATGAGGCCTGGGGTCTTATTTATAGTGCCCACCAATTTGTTGGATTTGTTAACTAAATCTTTCCTGAATAATTTTGGGAATTTTCCCACCATTGGATCTCTGATCCGAGGGTTCCTGTTTTACAGGAGAACAGAAAAGATTTATCTAAATCTTCATTCAGTTGCTGCGCAACTCATCAGCGTGTGACATGTGTCACGCATCCGTGCGCTTGCGCAACTGCGCAGACACGTGTCGCGCATCCGAAAGCTTGCGCAGTTGCAATTGCGCAACTGCGCAGACACGTGTCGCGCATCCGAGCGTTTGCACAGCTGCGACTGCGCAACTGCGCAGACACGTGTCACGCATCTGTTTGCTTGCGCAAACACGTGTCACGCATCTGTGCGTTTGCGCAGCTGCGACTGCGCAACTGCGCAGACACGTGTCACGCATCTGTGCGCTTGCGCAGACACGTGTTGCACATCGGTGCGTTTGCGCAGCTGCGACTGCGCAACTGCGCAGACACGTGTCACGCATCCGTGCGCTTGCGCAGACACGTGTCGCGCATCCGTGCGCTTGCGCAGTTGCGATTGCGCAACTGCGCAGACACGCGTCGTGCATCCATGCGCTTGCGCAGACACGTGTCGCGCTGCCATGCATTTGCGCAGTTAAGTCTTTAATTTTGTTTTCTGAAGAGCCTTGCTCTGATGGGACGCACTGTCTCGGGCGTTACGCTGCCGAATTGGTTTCTGCCACGTGGCAAATTGCGCACTGCGCACCGAAGCGTTGCTTCAAATTTTGAATTTTCAAAATTCAGTAGAGCCTTGCTCTGATTGGGGGAAACAAATGCCCCCCCACCGTTGTGCTGACGTGGCGCCACATGAGCGCAACGGTGGTAAGATCCTAGCCGTCGGATCAAGGGGCTAGTTGAAGGGGCGCAAGCGCCTATAAATAGGACCCTTGGTCCTTGGTAATTTTCTTACTGTTCCTTCGAGAATTTTACTCCTCAGAGCCTTGCTCTTTTTTGAGAATTTCTAGAGCCTTGCTCTCGTTCCTTTGAACTTCAGAACTCAGAATCACTTTTAGGTAAAATTAAATTAATTTAATTTAAATTTTAATTCACAGAGCCTTGCTCTTGTAGATCTTCGATCTAAAGAAAACCCCAGAGCCTTGCTCTTGAGATCTTTGATTCAAAGAAAACCCCATTGGGATTTCTTCAACAGAGCCTTGCTCTTGAGATTTGCAGAGGTCCTGTTCATGGGTTTTGACCTATGAACAGAGCTTTGCTCTTGGATGACCTGCAGATTTCTTTTAGCAAAAATTTCTTTATGAATCTTTTTTTTTTTATGAGTTTTCAAATTCTTTTAAGTGTTGATGGATTTTTCAATCATTACCACAGAGCCATGTTCTTTTAAGGAATCTTGTTCCCCTGAGACCAGAGTTTGACAAATGTCACTCTGCGACAGAGCTTTGCTCTAAAATAGGAGATTTTCTCCTTGTCTCTAGGGATCTTCCCACCAATGGGTGTATCCTATTGGGAATTTTTTTACGAATCGACAGTCCCATCTAATGATGGGATTGTCTTATTAAATGATGCACATCATCCAGATTTTGTGGGTCCCCCTTTGGTCCCCTACTTACTGCATCACAGTGTGGAGCAAAATATATATATATTTTTTAAATGCCAAGCGTTAGGCCACTAATGATGTATGTTTCTTTGTCTTTCCACAGAAAAGATGTCTGACGACTTGTCTTTCCCCTTCGTTCGCTCGGAAGGGGGGTTCCCCCATGCGCCAGTGGATCGGGTGGTACTCGCTCTTATTAAAGACCGCGATCCTGAGTGCAAAAAGCTTCATCTGTGGGGAAGGTGGTATAGCCAGCTCATCCAAGGCCGCCGCAGTTTTAGTTCCGCCGTGCCCTCTGAGCCCATAGTTACGATCCCTTATGCGGACGAACCCCCGGTGAAGTATGCCGTGGAGGTTAAGAATTGGAATTCTGATAACCTCCTTCAACCTGCAATCGGCGCCATCCCCGTGCAGCCGCCGCCGGCGATAGATATCCTGGGGAGGCGAATCTGTCAGGGCGAAGCACGCCCTTGGGGACAGGCTTATAACATTGGAATGATCCCGCGACCCCCCGCCGGATATTTGCAGTGGGCCCGGTACATTCTATCAGCGAAGAGGACCCACCTAACGAAGATTGGTCTATACTCAGCCATCTTCGTCTCGCTCTTCGAGTACCCCTGTCCTCCAACGTGGTGGATAAAGGCTTTTGTTGAACAATGGAATATACCCACCCATACCTTTCTGATGGCGGATAAGGAAGTTTCTATCTCTTTAGAGGAATTTGCCGAAATTTCAGGTCTGCCAATGAGGGGAGAGCATTACGAGGAGTTGCTTCCTCCTGATGAGTATGTCTTTGCCACTAAGCAGCTGGTATTTGACTTAACCCCGGAGAATGCCATTCAGCATCAGTATCCGGGTTTGGTGAAAGTGTTGGAGATCTATGAGGAACTCCATTTGGAATCGGGGGATAAGGGCGTCAGTTTCGCAGCTTTCATTGCTCGCTTTATCCGTCCGGAGTTCTTATCAGAGCAGAGCGAGAAGTTCGCTCAGCTTGACGACCCTTTTGGTTTCGGTTTGGATCGCCGACCCGTATCGGAGAATAACCAGAGGGATTTCTATCTCCCCAATGCTGCCATCGTTGCTTTCTCGGAAATCGCCGTCCCCGGTATGGATGAGGAAACTTTCTTTATTGGATTCCTGGGCCTGTGGTTATGCAACTTTGCGCTCCCTATGCACCCGCGCTTCATGCGGCCCTCTGTTTTTTACCCGGCACATCGGATGGTGGCCGGTCTACAGTTGTCGGTAGGGATTGCTGGGTTAGCTTATCTTTATCATGGACTCAGCGTAGCGGCGGACGCTAATGATCCTGGGACACAGCCTGCTAACTTCCCAATGCATTACTTCGTTTCTTGGATGGAGATGCACGTGCGAGGGGTGTTTGGCGCCCACAAGACTCCCCCATTCTTCGAGAAGTACAGACTCCCGAGAGTCATACGGTTAATCGGGGCTTCAATTGTGTTCGCATCCCCGCGGGATTCTAGGGGACTCCTCCTGCGCCCACATTTGGTCGGAGCGACGACTTCTTTCGTGGATAAAGTTGTCACCATAGGCTCGGAAACTGCTAAGTCGGTGGTGCCCCTACGTGACGAGTTTAAGGGCGGGGCTTCTGTACTGAAGGCTCGGGAAATCGTCCATCTCTACTCCATTCGGCCGGGCTACCTAGTGTTTCGGCAGAATGAGACGGCTTTATTCATGAGGTATAATCCACATCGATTTGCTCAGCAATTAAGCTACAACCAGGGGATCCCGATGGAAGCCTTTTTGGAAACGCCTGTGGTTGGCCCAGAGGGGGTAAAGAATGCGATGCATCACTTTATACGGCTTAACACGGGTTCTTATTTCTTCATTAGTGAACCCAGCTGTGTCCCTAAGATGCTTAATTCATATGTGGCATGGTATGCGCACGCTATGGGTCCAATCATTTTGATGGAGAGACGCCTATTGGTTAACCGTAAGGGTGCGCCTCCTGGCGGTGATCGCAAGGCCCCTTTGCAGCCAAGGCTCCCGGTCGTCCTTCCGCTAAAAGATGCTGTAGTCGATCGACCACGCGTATTGAGTCCTCCGCGGGGATTGCCGTTGCCTGCTATGGTGGATGTACCATCGGTGCCTCGTGCTCCCACGAAGGCGACTAAAGTAGTATCGCCAGAGTCAGGCGTAGGGGCAGATGTTGGGACCCGCCGCCCTAAAGTGGCTTCCAAGCGCAAATCCGCTCCAGGTGGATCTAAAGCTCGTGGACAGCAGAAAAAGAAAAAGTCCGCCCTTTCCCTTGATGCGATCCTCGGGTTAAAGCCTGCGGCTTCTCCAGCCAAGACCATATGCGAGTACGGCAGTAATGAGGGCTTTGTGGTGGACCCTGCGGACACCAATTTGGCTGCCGCCATCGCAGCTTCAGAGCGATCGGCGAGGCTTGAAGCGATGTTGAGCAAACTCGCTGAGTCCGGTAATTATCAAACGCTTTATTTGTCATTCTATTGCATTTTATATTGTTATCCTTAAATAATATTCGCTCCATTTTCAACAGGTGTCTCCGCTGAAGAGGCTATTGCTGCCTCCCTGAAAACCTTTCAGGAGGAGGAGGAGAAGCGTGCCCTAGCAGGCGTTGGTATGTTTCACCCCTTTCTCTTTTACAAGAAAAGTTTGTTTTCTCTCTTTTTTTTTTTATAATCAACCTGACCTTCTTTTGTTTCTTTGCAGGCGCTATATCAATTGACGTAGGGATCCTTCCCAAGTCCGTTATCGAAGCCCCAGCTCCGTCGAAGCTGCCGCAAGAGCCTCGGCTTGACAAGACGATGAGGGATGCTTTGAAGAATCTAGAGGCATCCCTATATACGGACGAGGGGGCCTCACTCAAGGAAGCCCTAATGGCATCCGTCTCATCGGCTCGAGAGGAGCGGAAGCGGTCCAGACGCGAAGCTAAGGCGCGCAGAGCTGCTCTGGCCGCAGGAGCGGGCCCTAGCACTGTTCCTTGTGCCGACACTCCTTCTGAAGCAGAGGCGAGCGGAGTTGCTTTGGCCACGGGAGCGGGCCCTAGCACCATTCCTCGCGCAGACACTCCTTCTGAGGAGGCCCCTGTTGCCCTATCTACTGCTTATAGGCGAGCGGCGCGCGCGGCCCGAAGTGCAAATGGTAAATCTTCTTTAGGTAGTACTTCTTTCAGAGCTTTGTTGTTAGAATTATAAAGCCATTGGCTCACATGCATTTCATCTGGCAGGGCCTAGTCCGACTGAGGGGGAGGCGGAGACCGTTGGACCCCAGGAAACGGCGGAGGCGGCGCCTGCCGAACCTGAGCCGACGGTGGGCACCGTCGTCGGGGCCACGGTGCCTGAAACCGAGATTGAGGAACCTGCCGCGGAGAGGGCCATTGATGCCGCGCCTGAAGTGGCGGCAGATGAGATGGTTGTCTCAACCCAGCCGAAAGCGGTAGAGGGCGAAGTGCTTGAGGCTGGGGACCTCGTGGTACCGATGGACGAGGCAGCTGTAATCGCCGATCCTGAGGGAGCAGCAGGTGAGGCGGCCATGATTCCTGAAGACGAGTTAGGCGCTCCTTCTCAGGAATCTGGCAATGTTCCTATCATAGCCCTCCCTGCCTATGGTCCCCCGCCGCCTGTAGAGCTTGAGAGCATAACAACGGTTCCCCTTGAGTCGGGCGACGAAGCTACAGGCGGTGGCCTTCCGTCAGTGGAGGAAGGAATTGCCTCTGTTTCTGCGGGCAGCTTGTCGGGTAAGTTTTAAATGGCCAATGTTCTCCATTTATATGTGCCTCACGATCTCTTTTAACCAGTTCGTCCTTGTTTTAAACGCAGGTGCGGCTAGTGCCGATGCTCCATTGCTTGAAGGCACACCTTCAACCATTGCCTTGGCGGTGGTTACTCCTCAGCCTTCCCTTGTGCCATCACGGATGTCGGAAGGTATGAATTTACGACTTATGCATTAATCTTTTAACGTGTAGCCTATGCACTAACATTATACCACTATGCTCTTTTCAGGAGTGTTCTTCGATCATCTGTATCAAGTGCTGCTCCCACACTTCCTCTTCCCATCCGAGCTCGCTTCTCCCTCTAGGGGTGCCGGTAAGTGTTGTCTTGGTCTCTTTTGAGGGAATATAGGATCGCATCTGACTTCTCCTCCTCCTGATTGCAGTGCCTCAAATCGAAGGAGGGGACACTAGGCCTGCGCTGCCACCGGCGCCTCCGGCTTTGTCGTCCGTTGCGACTGGTATAAATATTCCTTTCCCTTTTTTTTATATGATCTTTTACCGATTTTTCGAATCATTGTTTGACCATGTTTCGTTTTGCAGCTATTGTTCCAGCTCTGATCTCTTTTGAGTCTCACGTCCTCTCACCGGCGGGTCCTTTCTTGAGACGCCCGTCTTCAAAGGGTGCTGTGATGAGCCTGGGTATGCTGAGCGGGTACATCGAAGAGCTCAACATGGATGCCCTTCCTTCTGCCGTAGATTTCGCTGTGGATGTTAACCCAATGTTGGCGGCGCTCGTAACTTTTCATAACGAAGGCGTCGTCGAATCGTGGGTTAACTACTGCAGAGAGATCGAGGCTCGCCTGCATCGGTTGGAGTCGACACGCCCTTCTCCCGAGGTTTTGGCCGCGAGCGCCGAACGGACAGCTTGGCTTGAGCAAAGCGCCTCTTATCTCCGCCATTTGGAGCAGGAGGCCGCTTTACGGCTAAAGGCGCATCAGGAATCTTCAAACGCAACCGCTTGCCTTTGTGCCGAAGTCAGGACGAATGCTGCTGAGGTGAAAGCTGTCTTTGAAGGTCTTCTCAAGCGTATATCTAATGGGCTAGCACTGAGGCGGAAACTTGATGCTGCTGAACGTGATGCCCGAGGCCAAGAAGAAGCTCAGCAGGTTGTTGGGGAAGAGCTTGCATCCTTCACGCAGCAGCGGGCTCAAGTAGAGGCGGAACTGGCAGTGGTAGTTGCTCAGGAGAAGGCGTGGGAGGAAGTACGCGAGCAATTGATAGGGCTATTTAAGACGCTTCCTTCCCAGTAGTTGCCCTTGTATCAATATACTTGTAATTTTCTTTTTCGAATAAGATGTATACATTCTTTATTCTTTTGTACGATTCGCCATGTACTTGATTGAATTAATAAATAAAGATACACATTTTTTGCAATGTCTTGTATCATTTCTTTGCTTTCTCCCTTCTCTTAATATCAGCATGCTGTCTTGATAAACATGATTGACAGGTAATAGAGTAAGCATTTTGGTTTCTTCGAGATATAGCGATGGCTTAGGCCGCAGGTTCAGATCTGCTGCCTAAGACTTTTCAACTCTATGAGCCGTGAGGGTCCCATAGAGACTTTTCTCCCTACGGATCGAGAGGATCTCGTAGGTGGATTTTCTCCTTAGGAGTCGTGAGGATTCCCAAGTGTGGTTTTCTCTCGTAAGTCGAAAGGATCTTATGAGAGAATTTCTCCCTCTTACGAGTCGAGAGGACTTGTAAGCGGTTGGCGAGTTGACTTGTTTCCTGGTCGAAGTATTGCTCTGACGGGGAGGTCGCCGGCTGACTCGTTTCCGTGACGGAGGTCGTTGGCTGACTTGTTTCCATGACGGAGGTCGTTTGTTGACTTGTTTCCGTGACGGAGGTCGTTTGTTGACTTGTTTCCGTGACGGAGGTCGTTGGTTGACTTGTTTCCGTGACGGAGGTCGTTGGTTGACTTGTTTCCATAACGGAGGTCGTTTGTTGACTTGTTTCCGTGACGGAGGTCATTGGCTGACTTGTTTCCGTGACGGAGGTCGTTGGTTGACTTGTTTCCATAACGGAGGTCGTTTGTTGACTTGTTTCCGTGACGGAGGTCATTGGCTGACTTGTTTCCGTGGCGGAGGTCGTTTGTTGACTTGTTTCCGTGGCAGAGGTCGTTTGTTGACTTGTTTCCGTGACGGAGGTCGTTTGTTGACTTGTTTCCGTGACGGAGGTCGTTGGCTGACTCAGCGAGTAGACGCGGATCAGAAGGCTCTCGTCAAGGAGTGTTTGTATCCGTGAGTTGAGAAGTTTTTGTGAGGGATTATTTGTTTCCCAAGCGCCAAGGATTATTTGTGTCCTTGGGATTTGAAACGAGTCGATGATTCCCACGGAGGCGCTGGTGGCTCTGCGAGTCGACGCGGATCAGAAGGCTCTCGTCAAGGAGTGTTTGTATCCGTGAGTTGAGAAGTCTTTGTTGAAGTCATTGGCTCCTTCGGTTGAAATGGACCGTTGAGGTTTTGGCTTCGTCGTTCGACGGACTTCGCCGGGGAAGTATGGTTCCTTCTTTGTTTACGCCCTTGGATTGTATACAGGGATCGATGTGACCTTAACTGTAGGGCTAAAGTTTATCATTTCTTCTTTTTATTTTATTTTATTTCCGCGATGCTCTATCATTTCAGCTTTTATATCGCGAAGGTCGCGATTGCCCAATCATTTCGGCTATTTTTCGCGGTGCCCAATCATTTCGGCTATTTATTTTATCTTTACTCGTTGCTTTTTATTACGAGTTGCCCAATCATTTCGGCTATTTTGCATGCATGTGCGGCCTACTGGCTTTTCGCTGTAAACCTGAATTTGGACACCGATTTCGGCATCAGCACCGCTACGACTGGGATATTACCAGGAGCGAATCATCATTTGCCTTTGTCGTTGTCAAGCAAAGGAGGCTTAGCGACCAGGGTTAAGGTCCTGTCGACTAAGGCTTTTGACTTCATGAGCCGTAAGGGTCTCACAAAGCTACTTCTCCCTACAAGTCGTGAGGATCTTATAGGTGTATTTTCTCCTTAGGAATCGTGGGGATCCCTAAGTGTGTTGCTCCCTTGTGAGTCGTAAGGATCTCACGCGGGTGGTTTCTCCTTACAGGGTCGAGAGGACCCCATAAGTGTCTTTTAACGAGGTTGCGCCTGTTTTCACAAACACGCGTCGGTAGTCCTGCCTTTTTTACTCACGGAGCCCTTTCGGGTTTTCATCCGTGCCCATCTTGCTTATGGACATACCGTTTTTTTATTCTTTTTCTTTTCTTTTTCTCTTTTTTTTTTTTTTACGAGGTCGCGCCCTTTCGGGTTTTCACGAACGCCCGCCGGTAGCCCTGCTGTTTTTACTCACGGAGCCCTTTCGGGTTTTCATCCGTGCCCTTTTTGCTTATGGACATACCGTTTTTTTTTTTTTTTTTTTTTTTGGAGCCTAAAGATGCAGCAGTAGTAGTTTAAAGACGTTTCGGTCCTGCTATCCAGTTTTAGGACGTAGTGGTCCGTTAGGCTTTTTCCATGAATGAGCATGATGCCCCCGGCATATCCATCTTTTTTGGAGTATGTGGTTGTGGTGGGCTCACCTTCCAATTTTCGGACAGCGCGAGCTCACCTTGTTGGTATTGGTCTTCAACCCAGTTTTTGAAGACAAAGCAATCTTCGATCGGATGACTTACTGCTCGATGGTAGGGGCAGTAATTAGGATCGTTTACATCCCCTAGTTGTAGTGGACGTCTCGGATTTGGCAGATTTATGAGTTGGTTGTGCAATGCCAGCTCAAATAGTTTCCTTGTTTTATCTTGAGGAAACGAGTAAGGACGTCCCAGTCTTTTTTCGAGTGATGGGCGTGGACGCATATTGCTTTGGCGAACAACTGGTTTTGAGTCGCTCGGCTGTTGTTGAGTGTTGGCGGCGAAGGTCATTTTTCCCTTTCCTTTATCCCTTTTGTTCGCTCCGTCGTTTGCGGGTCCGTGATTCTTTCCGGGTAGTATGCTCTCGCGCGGATGAAAGTTTTCATGATTCTTCAATTTTTCAGAGATGGATACCTCGAAGAGAGGGTTGAAGGCTGTTTTTCCATCAGGGTCGTTCCTGGGGCAATTGCCGGTGACTCTTTTATGCTTATCCGTCGCATTTTCTGACCGTCTACGAGCTTCCCGCTTTGTTCTATTGGCGTAATCCTTGTGAGCGACATACCCTTGCCACCAACAGTTAAAGGATTCGCAGTCTTCGGTAGGGTGCATGATCTTCTGATGATATAAACAGAAGTTAGGGTGCATCTCTACCTCAGAGAAAGAATTTTCTTCAGAGGGCGGTAGCTTCATTCCTACTGATAGAGCTTTGGCGAACCGTTTCCTCGTCTTGAATTTGTTTTTACCCGCAGTGTATGGCTTTTGATTTGACGGGAATACCTTGGTTCTTTCCAGTATGGCCATTTCATGCTCTTGATTGGCTTTTGCTTTCAGACGAATTTCATTTAGGAAGGCATCGATCGACTTGTCTGACAGCCGCGGAATTTCTGTTTCAGGGTCCGCCATTGATTTCTCAACGCAAGGATCCTCCTCATCATCCGTCAGCGAATGAGAAATCACATGACAAGTCGCTACGTAGTCTTCGGATTCATCCGACGAACTCTCCCCCTCTTTTTCCTTTTGAAAGACGGGGTTGAAGAACTCCTGGAGCGTGATCGGGGTCCGTGCTTTTTGGCTGTATTCCTCCAGTGCATCAAGTTGTTTTTGTAAGTCCGTGCGCTTGTCGCCAGGCTTCACGGGCTTCTTAGATTTCTTCTTCTTTTTCTTCGAAGATTTCAACGGCTGGTTGTGAACGTTCGGGCCACTCCCATCGATCGTTTGAGTTGAACGCGGTTTCAACATCCCTTCAATGATTTGAGGCTCCAACGGGTTCTTCCACCTAATCGCTGGACATGCTTGAAGATCGTTCAGCATCCTCTTTGTTTTAGCTGATAGCATAACCTCCCATGGGGCTTCCTCAATGAGGGAGCACGTTGCCCCCGGTGTATTTGTCCTCTTAGAGGTGTGAGGTTGTGGCGGATTCACCTTCCATTTGTCGGATAACACGAACTTGCCCTGTTGGTACTGGTCTTCAAGCCAATCTTTGAAGACGTAGCAATCCTCGATCGAATGACCTAGTACTCGATGATAAGGACAGTAGTTGGGCTCGTTGACATCATTTGGTTGTGATGGACGTTTTGGATCCGGCAGATTTATGAGTTGGTTGCGCAATGCCAGCTCGAATAATCTTCTCGTCTTATCTCGGGGAAACGAGTAAGGACGTCCTAGCCTCTCTCCAAGAGGTACATTCGGACGCATATTATTTTGGCGGATGGTCGGCTTCGGGTTGTTGGGCTGTTGTTGAGCATTAGCGACAATGATTGCTTTTCCTTTACCCTTGTCATTCCGAGGTTCTGGCTTCGGGGGAGACGGTCTATGACCCATTTGGTCCATCTGAGCCAACTTGTCGATTAAAGCCTGGAATGTGGTCGGCTTAAAGAACATCATAAACTGGGAGATAGTTGCGTGGGGATCTAGAGTTCCCACGAACATGCCCACCGCAGGTGCTTCCTCAATGCGTTGCTCACATCTCGACCACAAGTTCCGCCAGCGTATAGCGTACTGGACCCAGGTTTCGCCCGGTTTTACCCTGGCGTTGATAAGTGCAGTTATTGGAGTGCGTTCGCTGGCACTTGCAAATTGCTGAGTGAACAACAACTCCATTTCAGCGAACGTTTTGACAGAATCGTTCGGAAGTTCCGAATACCATTCGAACGCTGTTTCTGATAAGCTGCCCACGAACTGGCGGAGCAACAATTTATCATCACCACCGGTGTTACCGCATAGGGCCCGAAACTGGGCGACATGTTGATGGGGATTGCCGGTCCCCTTATACACGTGGAATTTTGGTATCGTATAGCCTTGTGGGTATTTGATTTGGTCGTACCCGCTCGGATACGGCCGCCCCGTTTTCATGACTTGACCAGCCGCCTCAGTCGCGTGATGAACTCGGATTTGCTGGGTTATGTAGTCAGCCAAGTCAGCCTTAGAGATTGCTTCCTCCTTGGCCGTTGAGAGGGCTGGCGGTGGATTTGACGTTTCTCCTCGGTCGTCTTCAAGAACGATCGGGGAATCCTCGGCGGGTAAGTCCTGCTGGATCATCATTCCTATCACATCTTGGAAGAGAAGGCCCATCCGTTGTATGTTGGCCGCTTGTTCAGCAGCCTCTTTGTCCCTTTTCTCCAGTGTCCGGCGAAGGAATTCAGCGTCGGTTTCTTCCTCCTGGCGCACTTCTGGGGACGTTTCTGGGTTTTCTTTTGGTCCGGTGAGCGCGGCCATAGCATTCATCATTTCTTGAAGCTTTTGTTGCTGCTCCTGGGTTTTCGTCACGGATCGGGTTAGCGGTCGGTGGCCCGTAGAAGTACGACTTTCTTCTTTTCCCGAAGCCATATAGACCGTATGTACTATCATGCCCCCTGACTTGGGGCGTTTAGGTTCGCCGCTTTTAGATTTTGTCATCATCGCGGGAGCTTTCTCTGGTCTTTTCCTTTTATGGACCTTTGAGGTTGAAGGAGCCGTTGAAGTGGGCCTCCTAGCATTTGTTGCCCCCTGCCGTTTAATGGGGTGGTTCTTGTCTTTTTCCACCTTCGCCCTTTTCTGGCGACGGAAGTGGTCTGAGTCAATCACGGAGTCTTGAACTCTCTGCCAGACTTTATAAATTTTGGACGACAGCCGTTGAGAGGGCTGTTCTTGTTTTGCCTCCGGAGCTTTCTCTACGTGCGGAGGAGATCTTTTCAATACGGCAATTGGGGAGTTCTTTCTCACTTTCCTCAGTAATTCAAAGCTGTTCCCAGTTGGAACAGCAGCATTGACCTCCGCCACTGGAGCAGGCGGGGTTAGCCCTGAAGGGGAGTTGCCCCCTGCTTTCCTTATTCGTTGCCAGTGACGACGTCGCGCACGACGAGCCATTGGGACTGGCTCGGAAATTGGGATAGTTTCTTGTTGCCCCCTGTTTGGGTGTGGGGTAACTGCCGGTGTCAGCCTATCAAAGACTGATGCTTTTTGACCAGCTGAAGGAGGAGTAGGAACCGTCAATCTTGTGAAGACTGACTTTCTGATAGGAGAAGCCGCTTCAACGACTTCCGAAGCTGTGGCCGTTGCCCTCTTTGGGACAGCCACTTTATGATCCTGACCTAGCCTGGTGAAAACAGAGGCTGTCAGCTTAGTAGCGGGCGACCCGTTGACAGGGGTCGTGGTAGCAGTGAGCCGGTCGAATACCGACTTCTTGTTCGTTTCTGGTGCGGATATCGGCATGGAGAAGCTTGTAGGTGGGACCATGGTCCCGAAGAACAAGCCGGTGGTGGCTTGCGTCACCTGGTCTACCGGCAGAGTCAGGAAGGAAGCCGCTTGGGGCCCATACGCTACACCTCTCGGTGAGGTGGAACGTCCGCTGGAATGGCATTTCGAGCAGTTGGTGCAGTTGGTGGCCATTGGATCTTGAGTTCTGCGCCAGACAAAAGACCAAATCTTAGCAACTTGAAATCCGAGGACAACCATTTAACAAACCGCGATTGGTTCGCGAAGACGACACACGAAGTGTGGAGTGGAAAGAGGAAAAGGTCCCACCGGGCGTGCCAGAATCTGTTCCCCTCCGAACGGCGGCCTGCGACGTTGGGACGTCACGTAACCTGGGGTTCGGGGCAGATGCTATTTGGTTTTTATCCGTCCACCTCTCCGAAGATGCCAAGTTGATTTATGGCACCGTGTATCGAAGGTTTAGACGGATGCGGCCGATGTAGCAGACTTTGTCAGATTCCCCCTCAGGGTGAGGGGTTTTTGATTGTGGGGACGCTCTTCCCTGCAGGCGCAAGCCCCTGCAGTTAATTACGCTATCGCGTTGCGATAACAACTTTCTCCTTCTCCAGAATTTCACTTCGTGTCGTGTATGTTTATTTTATTTGTGGTTGCCCGTGGATTGTATACGGAGACTTAGTGATGTCGTCGCCCGTAGGACGTGGATTAGTCCAAATCCGTGTTTACTTAGATTTGAGTTTGGTGTTTTTAGTTTAAGGATGCATTGGTCGCGTTGCGACTAAGATCAACTTAAACGTTCATCGAGGATACGCTAGTCCTGTTTTGGACTAAGATCGGCCTGACGTAGTGATTGATTTAATTATCCGGCCGTCGGGACTCGTCACCTCTCTGACGTCATTGAGGGATTACAACGACATACGTCTGAGGAGTTCCGAGATGTACCCTTGAACCAAAGTTGGTTTGGGATTTCATTGTTTATTTAGATGTCTAAGGACACGTTAACCGTATTTGGGGTTAAGATCAACTTAGGCGGGACCGTTTAGATCCGACAAAAGAGCGTTTGGGCCCTATTATGTCAGTTTAGGGATGTAGCGGTCCATATTCCAATTTAGGGACGTGGTGGTCCATTATTAGTTTAAGGACGTTTCGGTCCGATTTTAGTTTAGGGACGTTTCGGTCCGATATTAGTTTAGGGACGTTTCGGTCCGTCGCCAGTTTAGGGACGTAGTGGTCCGTCATTAGTTTAGGGACGTTTCGGTCCGATATTAGTTTAGGGACGTTTCGGTCCGATATTAGTTTAGGGACGTTTCGGTCCGATATTAGATGAGTGGTCGTTGGGACTCGTTACCTCTCTGACGTCGCTGAGGAATTACAACGACAGATGTCAAAGGAGTTCGGAGATGTACCCTCGAACCGGTCGTGACCTGGTTTATGAGAGGCATTTAATTTAAGGACTTACAGCCAGGATTGAGTTAAGTCCAATTTTTATTTTAGGCTCTGCCCGATTAGAAGAATCAATCTAAACAAGGCTCTGCCCCCTTTTATTATTTTGCAAGTCTGATTTTGGGCCAGGCCCTTTTGAATAATGAGTTACAAAAAAACTCAGGAATTCTCCACACAGGACCTTGCCCTTTTATTTATTCTGCAATTGGGCTAGGCCCTTTTAAATAATGAGTTTCAGAAACTCAATAATTTTCTTGAGTTGGGCAAGGCCCTTTTAAATGATGAGTTGCAGGAACTCAAGAGATGTTCTGTAATTTAATTTGGGCCAGGCCCTTTTAATGAGTTTGCAGAAACTCAGGAATTTTCCCAACAGGGCCTTGCCCTTTTATTTATTCTGCAATTTAATTTGGGCCAGGCCCAAAACAAGGGGTTGCAGAAACCCTAGAAACCTTTAGGTTTAAGAACACAAGTGCACGGCACCTTTGATTTGAATTTGGATCTAAGAAAAACAAGTTCTTGTTTTTTCCTGATCATACAAAACCAAGGGTTCATATCAAGTGCAAGGCACTATTATTTTTTTTATTCTCTTATTATTTTATTATTATTTTTTTTTTAGAACCAGGGGTTCATATCAAGTGCAAGGCACTATTTATTGTTCTTTTTATTTTTCTTATTTCTTTTCTCTTTTCAGAAATTCTACCTCTTTTCTTTGTTTCTTCTTCTCTGTTCTTCAGAAATTTTACCTTCTTTTTTTTTTTGGTTCTTGATTAATCTTCAAGAGCTCTCTTTTTTCAGAAGCTTTTTCCCTCTCTCTATGATGATTGATTATCTGATGCCCTTTGAATGAGGCCTGGGGTCTTATTTATAGTGCCCACCAATTTGTTGGATTTGTTAACAAAATCTTTCCTGAATAATTTTGGGAATTTTCCCACCATTGGATCTCTGATCCGAGGGTTCCTGTTTTACAGGAGAACAGAAAAGATTTATCTAAATCTTCATTCAGTTGCTGCGCAACTCATCAGCGTGTGACATGTGTCACGCATCCGTGCGCTTGCGCAACTGCGCAGACACGTGTCGCGCATCCGAAAGCTTGCGCAGTTGCAATTGCGCAACTGCGCAGACACGTGTCGCGCATCCGAGCGTTTGCACAGCTGCGACTGCGCAACTGCGCAGACACGTGTCACGCATCTGTTTGCTTGCGCAAACACGTGTCACGCATCTGTGCGTTTGCGCAGCTGCGACTGCGCAACTGCGCAGACACGTGTCACGCATCTGTGCGCTTGCGCAGACACGTGTTGCACATCGGTGCGTTTGCGCAGCTGCGACTGCGCAACTGTGCAGACACGTGTCACGCATCCGTGCGCTTGCGCAGACACGTGTCGCGCATCCGTGCGCTTGCGCAGTTGCGATTGCGCAACTGCGCAGACACGCGTCGTGCATCCATGCGCTTGCGCAGACACGTGTCGCGCTGCCATGCATTTGCGCAGTTAAGTCTTTAATTTTGTTTTCTGAAGAGCCTTGCTCTGATGGGACGCACTGTCTCGGGCGTTACGCTGCCGAATTGGTTTCTGCCACGTGGCAAATTGCGCACTGCGCACCGAAGCGTTGCTTCAAATTTTGAATTTTCAAAATTCAGTAGAGCCTTGCTCTGATTGGGGGAAACAATATGTATCTATTACCACTGTTAGAATTGTCACATGATTTTATATATTATATTGCTATTGTGTCGCTCTGACGACCTGAGTATGCATGCTCAGTGTGAGGAGAAGATTTAGCCTGGACCAGGACTAAACGTATATCACAGACATCTCAACTTGCTATCCAGAGTTATATTCTTTTGTTTTCCCTCAGGTCAGTTCTTTACATTGTTTCATTCAGTTACTGCATTTCTCATTACCTGCGCATCATTTACTGTTTACCATGAAAAACTAGAAGCCGAAGTGTGACTACGGCAGGACATTTCCTTGACCGTAGGAGCATGGCTGGCCTTGTCAACCCCTCGTATTCCGTATTTTGGGAAGCGGGGCGTGACATGATTTAGTTGGTATCAGAGCCAGGTTTTGCTTCAATTGGGATTGCAGTTTTCCGAGTAGAGCTTGACAATCTAAGACATCCCTCAGTCTGGATTGTAAACTTGATATCCTTGATCCATATTCACATTGAGTGTTCTGCTATCCATTTGTTAGGGTTTCGGGTGACTTGGCAAGGTTACATGGTTGTAATGGCACTACCGTACTCTGTTTAAGTGACGTAGAATCCTACCGTTGATTTTCCCATTTGTAATGAATTTCATCACATCTGATATTCTTGAATCTTTGTCCAATCCTTATTATATTTGATTCTTATAGCTTGTGCCTTATATCATCTTCAAAATTATTGTTTCAGGATCATGTCTTCCAACGACTCTTCCTCTATCTCCACTCCCCAGAATCAGACTGTTGAGATCCTGAATGTACTGCAAGGTTTAAAGGAAGCCCAGGAGCGAACAAACGACTTGTTAGCTGAAGGATTGAGAAGGCAGGTGAATCAGGCACCAGCGAGAGTCTCCAATCATAATGGAATCCCCGTTAGACGAGGAAAAGAGAAGAAGATGAAGCGCCAATTTGTTTCCCCGCGACAGAAGTAGCAGAAGACCCCGTGTTGTGGGTACTGTAAGAGGCCAGGACATCTTCAGAGGGATTGTCGCCGCGCTCAAGGGAAATGTCTGATTTATGGATCCAGCGAACATCTTATCAACGGTTGCCCAAAAAGGAAGGAGCTGCAAGGAGGAGGTTCGTCCACACTCCCCACTTCTGCCAAGTGATGATTATTGCGTAGTTCGAACTTCGAGGATAAGGCGGACGCAGCGCAGGATTCAACTCACGTGATGAGAATGCAACGTTCTAGTAGTCAAAGAAGAATTTTCATGTTTTCTAATTTCCGTAATAATGTTATCGTCCTCTTATAAATATTTCTTTCCGTTTGAAATCTTGTATCCGTCGAACTTTTTAGTTGAATGTAATAAAACTTGAATCGTAATATATGTATCATTTTCTTGTCCTTTCCCTTATTCATACTATTCATTATCACCGCATTTAAATCTTGATTTTTCATTTCCTGCCACTGCATATCTTTCTATACTTCGTACAATTAGCTATTTTCTTGAGATACTCCACTGTCTAATCATGACTCTTTCTTTTCAGGCCATGGCCCACCCTGGAGCAGCGCCGCATTTGGAGGAGGATGCACAGTCATGCGTTTCCTTAGACCGCACGCTGATGAGTTCTGACGATGAGATCAACGGTCCCCAGGTCATTGGCGAAAACAGCGATTCAGAGGACGAAGGAGCAGCCGCCCCAGAGTTTGACATGATAGGCGATTCCGACGAAGAGGAAGGAGACCCTGAAGAGAACCCGGTAGAGGATGATCCCGATGAAGACCCGATAGAAGAAAATCCAGTGGAGGAAAATCCCATAGAAGAGAATCCAAAAAAAGAGAATCACATAGAATTAGACCTCGAAGAAGAAGCTCCAGCCGAGGAACAAGGACCAGAAGGACAAGACCCTGCTGTGGAAGAACTCCTAATGGTGGTCCCCGCGAGGCACTATGGAAATGGACGTCCCTACCTGAGTGCGCGAGTCTACCGCAACCTGCTGAACCTCCACAACCACGACTGACGAGATTTTAGATGTTGTCTTATCTGGCCAAACAAATCTGTGTATAGTTTAGAGCCACCTTTCGTCTGTGAGAATGCTTTGATTAAATCCTTCTGAAATAAAATAAATTGCTGAGTTCGCTAATCCTTCGATCTTCTTGGTTCCCTTGATGCCTGATTATTTCTTCTATACAATTATTTTTCCTACTGAGATCTGTTCACCCCTACTCCTTACATTGTCTTAACCCTCACTCAGATTAACCCGTACCACACCCGATCTTTTAGAGGTCCACCCTTCATCCTCCGTCTATGCCTAGTTTGAGATTCCTTTTGGGAGGAGAAATTTATAGTGAAATTTCCAAGTTCGCTAACCCTTCAAATCTTGATTCATAGGATGTACCGACCGTTGTCCTCCCCTTACATCTTTCCACTTATAGTCCTTTGTTGCTCATCCTTACTTCCTGTGCTGACCCGATCCCAATCTCCTTAACATTCAGCCTAAAGCCGCCATACTCCAACCTTTGAATGAGCAACACTCCATTGTAATACCTACCCTAGCTAGCCCTATTCATATTGGTGTTTTCTCTGTTACCCTAACTATATTTGGGGACATTATTATTCAAAATTTAGTTTTCATTATTTTGAATTTATCAAAGAGTGCGTATTATTGATTACTCCGTTTTAGGTATTTTAAATACATTATTATTATCCTCATTTTTAGTAGCGCAACATTACACCGCGCATATTTTTGTTCCATGGTCCTTATTTTCACTATGTGAGCTTTCGCGGTTATTTGACCGATACGTTATCCTAAAATGTTTTAACCTAACGATAAATCTTTCACTACTTTATTGTCGTTACTTTATTTTCGGGTATTGTGCCTACGGTTACTATTATCTATGGTTGTGCTTTACACTTATTATTTCTGTTGTGCTACCTTTGATATACTTATACGTGCACATATTTGAGTTTCGATTTTATCGGGTACGCCTCGAATATCATTGTTCGTTACTGTTGTTATTGCTATTTTCGTATACATGTAGTTGCCCTTATAATTATTCCTGCCTTATACCTATTTAGACCTATCTTTTTGTATGTTGTTCTTATATATTTATACCTTCAAATTTCTTCGTCCACGGATTTCTAGTAAATCTTTATGTGTTAGTTTGCAATATGATAACTTTCGCCTATGTTTGTATATCTTATCGTTTATTTTAAATTTCGAGGACGAAATTTTTATAAGGGTGGTATGATGTAACACCCAACCTCTTTTTATACCAATATTCGTGTTTCTCATTAACTTATAAGATTTTATTTTTATTTATAATTATTTATTTATTTCAAAATTCTATTAAACCCAAACCAAATATATAAATTTCCTTTTTATAAAATCTCAGCCCAAACTTCTTTTCAAATAAATAAATTATTTCTTCTTTGCTTCAGCCCAGCCCGTTTCCCATTTCAATTTATTTTTCTCCAGTTTTTCCCCTACGGCCCATTGCCTCAGCCCACTCTTTATTTCATTGTTAATTAATTAAATTTTGACCCCAGCACATCCCTCTTCTCTCCTCAATTTCCTTTATATTTTTCTCCTTATTCCCCAGCCCACTCCCTTGCAGCCCACAACCTCAACCCGACCCGGCCCTCACCCGACTCCCCCTTCTCCCTCTCCAACGGCTACTTCCCAAAATCCCCGCCCACTGTTCCTCGACCCGTCTCCTCCACTCACGCCTGCGCCCACGACGTACATGTTTCCCTGCGATCCGCTCCCTCAACGTTCACCCCACTTTACTCCCATCACTTTCCCTCATCCCCCATTCAACCCATCACGAAACCCACTGCACACCCATCCTCTACCATCGAGCCTCACCCGCTTCCCTCGACCGACGGCGACGACCCCACCACCTCGTACAACCCTCACGACCCCCTCGTTTCCCGCATCTCTCTCTCCTCTTCACCACCCTCCTTCCCCGAGCACACTTCCATCATCACATTCCCTCCCCTGTCGCCATCGCTCCACGCCGCCGACCACCGCCTCCTTGCTCTCGACGCCGCCATCATCGTCGTCATCCTCACCTCCCTCACCTTCTCCCATCGCCTACTCGAAGCCCCGGCTGCACCCAACCGCGCACCTCCTTCCCCCTTCACTCCCCCTCACCCGACTTCTCTCTCTCTCTCTATCACTGTCTCTCTGCTCTCTCTTTCTCACCCTGCATCTCTCTCTCTCTCTCTGTGTGTGTGTGTGTGTGTGTTCACTCTCTCTCTCTTTGTTCACTCTCTCTCTCCCTCTCTATATCACTCACTCTCTCTCTCTTTCTCAATCTCTCTCTCTGTCCTCTCTCACTCACTCTCTGAAATCTCTCTTTCTACACATCTCTCTCTCTCAACATTCCTCTCTCTTTATATCTCTTCCTCACTCTCCTATCAACCGGCCAACACCACAAACAACCACTGTACCGAGCCGTCAAGCGAAGCTCGAGCCGGGGCCAATCTTTGTCGTGATCGCGTCGTGATCGCGTCGGGCCATTACAATAGACCGCGTCGCTGCCGTGCATCCCCGAGACATTTCCAGGCAAGTTCTCTACTTGCTTCATACTAATATATTTATTTTACAAACCCAAATCGTATATATAGTAATGTTACTGTTCGGTATAGCCTATACTATTTACCTGTTCGATGCATGACCCCAAAGAAAATACTTTTCTAATTTGACGGAACTAGATGGTTTATATTGGCCCTTACAGTGATGAATACCTTGTACAAATTTCGCTGGAAAATATGACCGTTAACGACTAAAACGACTACCCCCAAGTTTACTCGTAAAACTGGAATTTTGTTATATCTGAAAACCGTTAAAATCGTCATAAATTATATACACACTGGAATGATGCGTTCGAGGGCTTAAATCGAAGCCGACTCGACGAACTATAACCCCATGTAAATTTCTACTTGCTTCTGTACTTAAACTATGACAATATTTGGATCGGAGTACGACTCTGGACTGCAGTCCAGAGCGACTCCAGTTGTTGTTTTCTGTCCCGTAATGGGTACCACCCTGTTTCCTTAACTCGTAGGTTGAGGAACTCCATTGTTTAATATAGGTGAATCTGTTATCTAGACAACACAAGTGGTTTAATCCTATTTCGTTATCGTTTGTTATTTAATCTGTAATTTAATAGATGTGGACGTATAACAGTCCCAGCAGAATCAGAATTTACATGCTAGTATTGAATAGTGTATATCTCCTGACGTACAGACACGATAGAAGATCTGTCTGTTGCGTTGAAAACCTTACTGAAAACCCTAGATTTCATTCAACTGTAGCATTGCTAAAATCTGAACCCAACTAGGATTAAAATGCGTTGCGAAACGGACTTCCGATTCTGAAACCGGATTCTCAGCCGTGAACGCTTAAAATGAAATGGCTATAATTAATGATCCTAAAACCCGATTGGCATGAAACCAAATTCGCTGGATGGATAACTGAACATACTATTTATTCCCCGTTCATCGTTTCACTGAACTGTAACCGTATGATTTATGATAAATTATGCAAGTGGTAGATTATTGATTCATGACACCCTAATCATGCTTTACATACTGTTTACGCATCATATCATACACATGTCACTGCATTGATAACCTAGTGATAACGTGCATTACCCAGTGTTAGGTTTTAGTGATGATTGTGGCAAGTACGTTAGTGTTCGTGTATAAGTGATTAAGTGAAAGTGACACGTACTTGTACACAATCAGTGAACCTTATTATTCTATTGCATTGTCGACGTCTGTGGGACGCGTGTACGTGTGACTATAAGTGGTATGGGACACTTATGGAAGCTCTTGCACGGGTGTCACAGATAAGGCACCAGACACTGCCATTTATCTTAGGTATTAGTCGGGACGTGCTTGATGGAGGTCCTGCCCCCAGTTCTCGCGCAGACTTGTCACAGACCGATTGGTATTTAGGGTTATGGTTAGCGTTTGATGTAGACCACGGGGTGTGGGGTAGTTTGAGTGTGAGTTCAACAGAATCTCGTGGGTCCCATGCCGGCTTATATATTTAGGGAGATATATGGAGATTTACAGGGTACATGATTATTACCGTGATATACATGTTGGGCCCGTGGTCCCTTGCCCTTGGGTTCTACCCTTGGGTGGAGGACACTCGCGAGTGGTTGATTCTCACACTTGGACTGACGATAGGCTTAGTGACCTGTACAGTGAGACTTAGAGACTGATAGGGATGATAGCATTGATATACCTTACTTACTGTGTTGACATACGTGGCATATCATTCTACTGCTTTTACTGTTCCGCTGCATTGATTACTACATGTTCATACCTATACCGTCATTGATTTACTGTTATATGTATCTATTATCACTGTTAGAATTGTCACATGATTTTATATATTATATTGCTATTGTGTCGCTCTGACGACCTGAGTATGCATGCTCAGTGTGAGGAGAAGATTTAGCCTGGACCAGGACTAGACGTATATCACAGACATCTCGACTTGCTATCCAGAGTTATATTCTTTTGTTTTCCCTCAGGTCAGTTCTTTACATTGTTTCATTCAGTTACTGCATTTCTCATTACCTGCGCATCATTTACTGTTTACCATGAAAAACTAGAAGCCGAAGTGTGACTACGGCAGGACATTTCCTTGACCGTAGGAGCATGGCTGGCCTTGTCAACCCCTTGTATTCCGTATTTTGGGAAGCGGGGCGTGACACTACAAATCCATGAACACATAACCATATCCTGAATATCATCCACGTATCATAAACAACATATATATATATCCATTATATATGCTATATTACGAACTGCGGGGGTGCTATACGCCATCCACCCGACTTCTCCCGTAGACATAAATCTACTCACCTGGTCCTCACTCGCCGGTGCCGACGTCGCCACGCGTTTTCTTGTCGTCTCGAAGTCCACATAGGAGTACCTACATGTCATAATGTATCGTGTCGCATAAAAGCCCAATTCGAAATCGAAACGGCATACGAAAACAAAATCGGCACGCGCATCACGTATAGGTCAAAAGCTATCGCCTACGCATGCAAAATAGTCAAACCAACCCTCGATGTCGATGTACCAACATCAACCCATCGAGAAAAACCCAAACACACCAATCGTGATTTCAAAACTCACTAA
The DNA here is from genome assembly GCA_030015575.1 of Agapanthus africanus. Classification (NCBI taxonomy): domain Eukaryota; kingdom Viridiplantae; phylum Streptophyta; class Magnoliopsida; order Asparagales; family Amaryllidaceae; genus Agapanthus; species Agapanthus africanus. The sequence continues at coordinate 125,642,026 of CM057339.1, read as the reverse complement.
TTATAATATTAAGTAGATTGCAACTCATCAAAACCCCAAAATAAATCAAATCGATTTATTTCCGAAAACCTAGAAAACACTTAATTTTCGTTTTAATTCGAAACTTGATATTTTAACAAAACTAATGGTCATAATATCCACTAAATATCATAATTATGTCATATAAACCATTTTCACAATTTAATCTCACAATTTTTATAAAAATAAAAATTCTAGTTATGCAATTTTATCAAATTTTAACAATTTCAAGTAAAAATGCACAAAACAACAACTAAGCTTGGTTTTGCATGATTCAAAGGTATTAAACCACTAATTATAATGTTAATAATGTGATTAAACCCTAACCATATTTTTAATCTCGCTTTTTGAATTAAATATAAAAACCTAGTTTGCAATTTATATAATTATCACAATTTAAATTAACAAAAATGCAAACTAGCAACTTGATTTGATTTAGCATAACATTAATATGTCAAATATATCACACAACCATAATCTCACAACACAAAACCCCAATTTGAATTCAAACCCCTCTCTTGAATTTTAAATCATGCACTTAGAACCAATTAAAAACCTATTTAAACATTTAATTAAGCTAACCTAAATCAATTAACAACAAATTAAGAAAAAGGTTAGAATTATATCTCATGATCAAGAGATCAAATATGGAAATCAAAGCCTCTAAAATGCCAACTTGTTCCCTAGATCCATGCAAGATAGGCCAATTAAAAATGGGTAGGGATTAGATTTTGGAGTTGTGGGGTTTTTGATGGATCTTTTAGGCAAAAAGATGATTTTTTTTCAAGAGAAAGAGATGGGGATTTTTTTGTGAGGGGCTGCTGTTGGAGGGAGAGGGAAGGCTCGGCTAGCACCTTGGGGGAGAGGGAGAGAGAAAATGAGGGTGTTGGGTTGTGTGGAAAAAGTAGCATAAGTCAACCAAAGACCATACCTCATTATATAACCATATCTCATTCCTTTTCTTTTTCTTTGTTTTCTTTTCAAATTTTGGGAGTGGGAATTATGGGCTGCAGAATTCAGCCAGCAAGAGAAGGAAAAATGGGGGTGTGTGAGTGTGGGTATGGGTGTGGGGTGATGGAAAATGATAAATACTATACCCCAAACATCCATTTACACTAAATTCACTATTTAAGCCTTTTTCTTCGATATTTTTTAACACCGTTTAACAACTTTATTTCATTTCAAAAACCACATGTTAAAATTTTGTTTAATATGTTATGATGCACAAAATTTGTTTCAACTCATTCCAATTTATAATTTTCCCTAATTAAATGTATTAGTGACGGCTTAAAATAATATTAAAATAATTAATTTCGGAAAATTTTTCAGAAAATTAGAAATTTTACCAGTGGCTCAATAAACACCAAATAATAGCAATTACATAGCTAGAATATGTATATTTAATTTTATAATAAAGATATTTGTATTTTGACTTTTTACAGAAAATCTCCTTATTTTACCGATTTTCCGAAATTTCACCGAAACGATTTTCAAATCGTTACAGTGGTACTCCCCCTTGAGATAGAGTTATCTTAATACTCACCTTCGGCTTGAGGAGCTCGATGCCCTTGATGAAACCTGGCTCATGGCGCAACAAAAGCTGGAGGCTTATAAAGCAAAGATGACACGCTCATACGAGAGATTGACTGGGCCGAGAACATTCCGCCAAGGCGAACTCATGCTAGTGGTCAAAAGACCTATGATCCCCAATCGTGCCAAACGGGGAAAATTCGAGCCGAAATATGAAGTCTCGTACATCATAGACAAAGTTTACCAGGGTAGGGCTTACTTGCTCATGGATATGCATGGCGAAAGGCCCTTCAGGCCAATAAACGACCGTTTCTTGAAGAAATACTACGCTTGACCGAGACGTCTATAAACTACTATGGACCGCAGCATCCCAAGGATGACACAAAAAAATATAATAAAAAAAAATAATAAAATCCGAAAGGGCTCCGTGAGTAAAAACAGCAGGGCTACTGGCGAGTTTTGTGAAAATCCGAAAGGGCGCAATCTCGTTAAAAGACACTTGCAAGATCTTCTCGACCTTGTGAGGAGAAAATACTTGCGTGAGATCCTTACGACTCACAAGGGAGCAACACACTTAGGGATCTCCACGATTTCTAAGGAGAAATTACACTTACGAGATCCTCACGACCCGTAAGGAGAATTCCCCTTTGAGACCCTCACGGCTCATAGGATTCAAAAGCCTTAAGCTACAAGGATCTGAACCTGTTCTTAAGCCATCACAATCTTCAATGCTGCCTTACAAGCGTCTCAATATCGACCCTTGTATACAATCCACGGGCACGAATAAACATTTCCCTAACAGAGTTCCACCAGCGACTAGGGATATGGTCATACGACGAACGATCCTTGTAAGTCATCTTGACTTATGAGGAGAAAATACTCTTGTAAGATCCTTACGACTTACGAGAAACCATACACTTGGGAATCCTCGCGATTCTTAAGGAGAAAACGCACTCACGAGATCCTCACGACTCGTAGGGATAAATACCTTCATGAGACCCTTACGGTGTTAGTTGTATATATGCCCTAGAGGCCAGTATTGTACATATGATGTATATTATATTGGATGCTTGGACATATATAGAGAGGACTTTCTTGCTCGATATGATAGTATGCTATCTGGTTGCACTTTGTCGTAACATGTATACTTGTCTCTTGATACTGTCTTATAGTTACATGTTGGTAAAGCCCTTAGGATGTGTACTTAACTACCTGGACTATGATGCGGATCATACTAGTGGGGACATGGTAGTCCATAAGTACATCCTTCAAGGTCCCTAATCGTGGGTGTATCGAGACGGGGCATCGATATACCAGAGTAGACTAGCGTATACGCTTCTCGACCCATGAGATGGGCGATGGATGATCCCATATCCATTGGTGTTTGACATCAGAGATGGTATACGGGTGCTCAGTAGAGACTGGGTACACTGGACGGACTCGCCGAGAACTCCCAGATGGTATTATACCTCACGTCAGATGGCAGTTCTCTGGTGACATTTGTGCAGGTTAGTTTGTAGACCCGAGATCGTCATAGAGTCTTGTATGATTCCCACTGTACTTTGATTTCCACCTTACCACATCCATGAGGGTGTGCAAAACGGTGGTTTTTGGGTACAGTCCCGAGTCACATGGAGGCAATGAGCGATAGGAGGGGTTTCGTCTCTCCCGGTATTGGGGGTTGATATTGCGCTGTGCTCGATTGGCCCTAACAGGGAAGTCCCTAGCCAGGGCTGATTTAGAGATTTGCTGGTAAGTGTTACCAGTAGTTTCTCGACCCGTTATGAGCCTCACATCGGCACGACTTATCGGTTATTGGGGTCTGACGTTTACCACCCCTAGACTTGATATGCGACAAATCAGACGAGGAGACCGGACTGTACGGGAAGTGTTACCGACAGGCTTTTACAGGAGTTGGAACGGGCTTGCTTGCTGATCTTCTGATCGCTCAATACCCGGGTAGCCGTTACGTCCAGCTAGTACCGCTGACGGCTTGTGGGTGCGTGATGTGATCATCACCTACTGCCGGCGTATTGACGAGTCTTTAGAGTCCTACAAAGAGGTTTTACTGGCTCAGGCAAAACGAAATAGGAGCGCATATGTGATATGTGCGGGACCGAGAATAATGCGTGTATGTGATACCGTATTCTATTCTCGCGACTTTTAGTATCGGTCGGTTATATATGATATGACCGGGTTATCGAATCAAGTGTTGATTCGATAAGTCGATACGATGAATGTTAGTCGGTTATATGAGATATGACCGGATTATTAAGTCAACTGTTGATTTAATAATTAAGTGTATAATTGTATATTAGATATACTAGTTTACATTTACTAACACATGTTCACTTTAGGGTTTTTCTCACATGAGCACAACTTTAATGTATATGTGATATATATTAAAATTGTGTTTTCTTTTATTGTATCATGGTTGATGATACACTAGACATGGGTGTACAAGACATACACCATGCTATTTGTTATGTTAGGTTTTAACATTTAAAAGTAATTACAAAATTAGTGGTAAATTAGAAAATGCATGAAGCTTGTGGAAGCTTGTGGATGCATTGACTAAAGTCCACTAATTTTTTTTTTACTTCGGGTTTTAACCTAACCTTAACACTTAGCTATGGTTATGGCTCTACAAGAGTTAGTATATGATACTCACTCACCATGGTTAGCCTTCACAATTGATCATTATCCTCTTCACTTTCTTTTGTTCATCATCTTCTTTCTTGAGTTCAAAAGAAAAGCTTGCCAGGGTTTGATCCAAAGTGAGATATATTGTGAGAAATAAAAATCTAAAGAGAACTCACTTTCTATTTCTCCATCCTCTACTAGACTAGCACTTTAGTTTAGGGTGTTTACTTCACTAATTCTCTAGTTAGTGAAGAAGGAGCTTGAGTCGGAATTCTCTCGACGTAGATCATCTTCGGCCTCGGAGACTTCAAGCAAGGTCGCATCCTTCGCGTCGTGATGCCATGCAAGAGCCCGGGAGAACCTTGATCGCAGCGAAGGGACTTCAACAAGGAGCAAATGAAGTGGAGGACCGATCTACAAAGGTTGTATTTCGTGTTCCCTTTAGAGTAAAGTTGTTTACTTGCCTTTTGTATCGCCTAAACTCTAGTACAAGATCTTGCTTAGTGTTATTCGGCACATAAATTTTTAAACGGGCATGGTCGATGCCTTGTAGAGCCTTGTTAGTGTGCCTAGTAACCCTACAGTGGTATCAGAGCCTAGCTAGAGCATTAGGCGATGTGTTAACGAAGTTAAAACCCCGATCGAACCCGGAATCGATGAAATATACCCCTCTCTGGTCATTTTTTTAAAACTGGGTTTTTTCAGAATTAAAAATACCTAAAAAATTCAGCAGGGTTTTATAAGAATTACGGTACAAATTTGATGACGTAAGCAGTATGGATCGCCGCGGTTCCGCGGCAATACCCTGCTTGTGCCGCGGAACCGCAGCCGTACAGTGACATTGGGATTTTATTTTTGTACAGTAATGTTCAATTCTGCTGTTGGATTTTTATGGGTATTTTAAATTTGACTCAAGTGTTGAGTATTCAGGGGTTTATTTTGTAGTCGTCGAATCGATCGGGAATTTTGAATTCGTTATTGTTTTCCGGATAATTTAGAAAGTATTAAAATGTTCGAACGGATATCATTAACTCGATTTTTCTCGGCACGAAAAACATTCAAGTGTTGAATTTTTCTCGGGTTTAAATCTTTCGAAAATACGTGCATGTGACGCGATGGACCCTCTAGAAGACAACAAACCTTAACTCGATTATGTGACCGTCTTGAACTGCCCTTTGAACCTTAGGGTTAGGGGCAGTACGGCGTGCCACATGTGATGTGTTGGCTTGACCCTTCTACGGCTGGACCGTTGCTACTGTGACGTATTCTGGAATTTTTGAACTCCACTCAAGTGTTGAGCTATTATGGAAATCTTGGGTATTTGATTATTCGATCGGAAATTTTAATACTGTCTATTTATCTGGAAGGTGATACAATATGTGGAATTCATACAGTTAGGCATGAAATGCGAAATATGTGATATTTCGGATTTACGATGTCTAAAGAGATTATGGATTCCAAATGTTGTAGTTTTACATTTTCTTTTCTGTGACCGTAAGTGTAATATGTGATATCGCCGGTTTCGTTACTATATGTCAACGACAATTGGGATGCGCATATTTACTTACGTTGATGACATGTGATGTTATGTGTTGCTGGATATGTTATATTGGATCGTCGCGTTCTGAATAGTCGGGGGGTTTTATGTGAGATGAGAGTTTTTATTTTCATTCATGTAAATTAAATGTATGTAATATTCTTTTATTGGGGCACTTCCGGGATGAGGTCGATGTCACCATTTGTATATTATTTACTTTTCCGCACTAGGATAGACCCAAGGAGGAGAGCACAAGTAACCGGGTTCTAGAGTCCAGAGGGAGACCAACTCGAGGAGTTGAGTCCGGGTCTCCTAACTCTAGAATTGGTAGGGTTGCTTGCCGCTCTCGTAGGGGTCTAGGGGTGTGGGTTTGGCTATTCGTCGTGATCGTTGAATCCGTGTTTTATAGAGGCTCAAAATAAAACACGGACGTCCTAATATATCCAATGTTTCATATGTTTCTTCTGCTGCGATATCTGTGATGTGATCATTTGATGTGCTGTGATAAATACTGTATATAGTATATATGATATATTATAAAGACGTTACTTATGTTTTACACCCGCGCTAGCCCTGCCCCGCTCTGCCGTTAGTTACCTAACCTAACGGTGCACGAGGAGACATCGAGGCGAATGCGGATGGCATAAGTGTACGTCGTATTTATCTGTGATGTTTAGGTGACTTAAATGATGGGACTTCATTAATGTGATTAATGAAAGAAAAGAAACCTAAAAGATGTTGTAGAATCAAATTTTAATAAAAAAGGGTAGCTACAGTTTTGCTTTGCATAGCGATATATATGATATATCCCGCACCTTATTCCATAAGGAAAGAGCCGAGATCCCTTCACCGGGAGTGACCTCTTTAGCAAAACTGGCAAATGCTACAACACTCGGTTTGACTTTTGACTGCTTTTAGAGTTATGCTTTGCATAGCGATATATATGATATATCCCGCACCTTATTCTATAAGGAAAGAGCCGAGATCCCTTCACCGGGACTGACCTCTTTAGCAAAACTAATAAAAGCCTCAAAATCACTCCATTTCAAAATTCACTAGATTCTACAACGATATCAAGTTCATTACGCAATAGGTTTTCAGAAAAACCTGTCGTAGCCCTCCGTCATTTCAGATAAGTTGTATATAGTATTCGTGCTGCATTTGTTGTCTTTCGTCAAGGTGTAGTGTGCGGTAGCTATATACTGCTTATCTGTTGCATATGATGCGATTGGATTAGGGTAGTCGTACGGCTTTGTTGGCTTTCGTCAAGGGTCGTACGGGTGGGTTTAATTCAATCAAGAAATGTACGGGTTGAACTTGACTAGCGGGCTATGGTTTGTTGGCTTTCGTCAAGGTCATAGCACGTTAGGGGCAAAATATTATCGGGAATTTCAAGTGTTGAGATTTGCAATGAGATTGCATACCTTCTATGAGATAGATGGATCCCGATACCCACTGCGAGTAATTGTTACTCCCGGGAGAGTTTTACACAGGACAATTAGCCGATCAAGTAGGTGTCTAGAAAGGTGTCAATGGGGTTACGCCTCTGGGAAAACGAGGTTTACTTTAATTAGGTCCGTGCGAAAGCACGGGGAACCTCCCTCAAAGTACCGACACTGACCTGGTTGAAAGATTGGCGAAGTTGTAGGGTGTAATTAATCCCGGCTAGTCTTTCTTTTTAGGGTTTGAAGGAAGATTTGATAAAAACAGTGGGAGCCATCCTGATTAGATAAAATAATAACCAATCTGATTTTGCAAGAGCATACGCTAAAGTGTTTTCTTCTCTCTCTCTCCAGGTAGCGACCATATCATGCCTTAATAAAGATAATAATATGGATGTATTGACCGAACCCGCATGTTATACTGTGCTGGGGAACGTTGGTTCCGTTCTTTCTTATAAGAGTTATAAGACTGAACAGGATATAGGGGAATACCAGGATTCTCATGCCACCCGAATGAAGAAAGTACATGTTGATGCATTTTCTTCGGGTGTGTTCGTTAAAGAGAACTGTTTCTCCATTTTCTCTACGTCCTGGGTATTAGATACCGGGTCAGGATCCCATATATGTAATCAGTTACATGGGCTTAGGAAAGGTAGAGAACTTGGAGAAGGTGATAAAGGCATAAGGGTTGGAAATGGTGCAATTGTTGCAGCTAAAACCGTCGGGGAATATCACCTTGTATTGCCAATTGGTAATACATTGATTCTGAACGAATGCTATTTCATGCCGAACCTGATATGCAACATTATATCGGTTTCTTTGTTGAGTAAAGAGGGATATAATTTTGTATTACAGGATAATGTTATGAACATTTTCCTAAACCAAAAGTTGGTTGGATCAGGCACGTTGTGCAATGGCATTTATGTTCTAAATCAATCAACAGTTCTGAGCATAACAAACACACACAAGAGGAAGAGTTCAGAACTGAACGAATCCTTCTTGTGGCATTGTAGACTGGGTCACATCAATGCGACACGACTAGCTAAGTTGCATAAAGATGGATATTTGAAACCGTTTGAATTTTCATCATATGACACTTGCCAGTCATGTCTCAAAGGCAAGATGACCAAAACTCCGTTTACGAAACACGGAGAAAGAGTTACCGAACTCTTGGGACTGATACATAGTGATGTATGTGGTCCCATGTCTACACATGCCAGGGATGGTTCTTCTTACTTCATTACATTCACTGACGATCTCTCAAGATATGGACATGTGTTCTTGATAAGACACAAGTCTGAAGCTTTTGAGAAATTTAGAGAATATAAACAAGAAGTCGAGAACCAAACCGGAAAAAGTATTAAAATCCTACGATCTGATCGAGGAGGTGAATACTTGAGCAATGAATTCCTGGACTTCCTAAAAGAGAATGGGATTCTCTCTCAGCTGACTCCTCCATATACACCACAGCACAACGGTGTATCTGAACGGAGGAACCGCACCCTATTAGATATGGTGCGCTCTATGATGAGCACAGCTGAGTTACCTATTTTCTTCTGGGGGTATGCACTAGAGACAGCCATACATTTATTGAATATGGCCCCCACCAAATCTGTGCCTACCACTCCATATGAGATATGGAAAGGGAAGAGACCATGTCTTAACTATGTAAAGATATGGGGTTGTCCAGCCTATGTCAAACGACAAAATCCGGACAAACTCGAGGCACGGTCTGTTCTATGCAAATTTGTAGGATATCCCAAGAATTCTCAAGGGTATATCTTCTACCACACTGAGGAACAAAGGGTGTTTGTTTCTCGGCATGCCACCTTTTTAGAAAAGGAATTTCTTGCAAAAGAAATTAGTGGTCATGAGGTAGAACTGGAAGAGGTTCCAGCTACAAAAGCTGCAACAGAAGATTTAGTGGAACCAGAAGATTCAGTAGTTCCCGATGAACCCCAGCCACTCCGCAGATCTAGTAGGGTTCCTCACCCACCTGAGAGATACTACGGTTTTCTCATGAATGGTGGGAGCGAGGATTGCATCATGGTTGATGATGACCCAACTAGCTTCGAGCAGGCCATCACGAGTTGGGACTCAGTGAAATGGCTGGATGCAATGCGGTCCGAGATGGAATCCATGTACACCAATAAAGTGTGGACTTTGGAAGTTGCTCCTGAAGGGGTAAAACCCATTGGGAGAAAGTGGATCTTCAAGAAAAAACTTGGTGTAGATGGGAAAGTGGAGACTTTCAAAGCTAGACTTGTTGCAAAAGGTTTTCGTCAAAGACCAGGTGTGGACTATGACGAAACCTTTTCTCTAGTGACTATGCTTAAATCCATCCGGATCATGCTTGCCATCGCTGCATATCATGACTATGAAATCTGGCAGATGGATGTTAAGACCGCCTTTCTAAACGGTGATTTAGAAGAGTGCGTGTACATGACTCAGCCAGAGGGCTTCGTAGATAGTGGGAGCAGCGGGAAGGTGTGCAAGCTGCTTAAATCCATTTATGGATTAAAGCAAGCATCGCGGAGTTGGAACATATGCTTTGACGTCGTTATCAAAGAGTTTGATTTCGTCAAAAACGTAGATGAACCTTGTATCTACAAGAAGGTCGCAGAGAGTAAGGTTGTCTTCCTTGTATTGTACGTGGACGACATACTCTTGATAGGAAATGACATTCCTATGCTGCAATCGGTCAAGCTCTTCTTATCACAAAGATTCTCAATGAAAGATCTTGGTGATGCCTCCTGCATATTGGGAATTAGGATCTATAGAGATAGATCTAAAAGGATATTGGGATTGTCCCAATCCAGGTACATTGACACCATATTAAAGAGATTTAGTATGGAAGAGTCCAAACGTGGGTTTTTACCCACGATCTCAGGGCTCACTCTCTCCAAAGAGATGTCTCCCAAGACTGATTTGGAGAGAGCTCGCATGCAAGGGATACCCTATGCTTCGGCTGTAGGCTTTATCATGTACGCGATGCTATGTACCAGACCCGATGTAGCATACTCACTAAGTGTAGTGAGTAGGTATCAAGCTGATCCTGGAGAGAGTCACTGGACAGCTGTGAAGAGCATTCTCAAGTACTTGCGAAGGACTAAGGAGATGCTCTTGGTGTATGGTAACGGAGAACTCCAAGTGGAGTCCTTTACCGATTCGAGCTTCCAGAGTGATAAGGATGATTCTAAGTCGCAGTCGGGATTTGTCTTTACCCATTACGGAGGGGCGGTTAGCTGGAAGAGTTCCAAGCAGGAAACCGTGGCAGACTCGACGATGGAGGCTGAATACATCGCTGCCAACGATGCTGCCAAAGAGGCTGTCTGGATCAAGAAGTTCATTACTGAACTTGGAGTGGTTCCATCCATTGAGCATCCAATACCTTTGTATTGCGATAATAATGGAGCGGTGGCTTTGGCCAAGGAACCCAGGTCCCATCAGCGATCCAGGCATATTCTGAGGCGGTATCACCTGATCCGGGAGATAGTTGATCGCCGGGAGATCGAGGTCAGGAGGGTTGACACGAAGAACAACACAGCGGATCCACTCACGAAGGCCATTCCCCAGATACAGTTTGAGAGACTCTTCGGGATGCTCGGTATGCGATACTACAGCAGCCGGCCCTAGTGCAAGTGGGAGATTGTTAGTTGTATATATGCCCTAAAGGCCAGAATTATACAGATGATGTATATTATATTGGATGCTTGGACATATATAGAGAGGAATTTCTTGCTCGATATGATAGTATGCTATCTGGTTGCTCTTTGTCTTAACATGTATACTTGTCTCTTGATACTGTCTTATAGTTATATGTTGGTAAAGCCCTTAGGATGTGTACTTGACTACCTGGACTATGATGTGGATCATACTAGTGGGGACATGGTAGTCCATAAGTACATCCTTCAAGGTCCCTAGTCGTGGGTGTATTGAGACGGGGCATCGATATACCAGAGTAGACTAGCGTATACGCTTCTCGACCCATGAGATGGGCGATGGATGATCCCATATCCATTGGTGTTTGACATCAGAGATGGAATACGGGTGCTCAGTGGAGACTGGGTACACTGGACGGACTCGCTGAGAACTCCCAGATGGTATTATACCTCACGTCAGATGGCTGTTCTCTGGTGACACTTGTGCAGGTTAGTCTGTAGACCCGAGATCGTCATAGAGTCTTGTGTGATTCCCACTGTGCTTTGATTTCCACCTTACCACGTCCATGAAGGCATGCAAAACGGTGGTTTTGGGGTACAGTCCTGAGTCACATGGAGGCAATGAGCGATAGGAAGGGTTTCGTCACTCCCGGTATTGGGGGTTGATGTTGCGCTGTGCTCGATTGGCCGTAACAGGGAAGTCCCTGGCCAGGGCTGATTTAGAGATTTGCTGGTAAGTGTTACCAATAGTTTCTCGAACCGTTATGAGCCTCACATCAGCACGACTTATCGGTTATTGGGATCTGACGTTTACCACCCCTAGACTTGATATGCGACATATCAGACGAGGAGACCGGACTGTACGGGAAGTGTTACCGACAGGCTTTTACAGGAGTTGGAGAGGGCTTGCTTGCTGATCTTCTGATCGCTCAATACCCGGGTAGCCGTTACGTCCAGCTAGTACCGCTGACGGCTTGTGGGTGCGTGATGTGATCATCACCTACTGCCGGCGTATTGACGAGTCTTTAGAGTCTTACAAAGAGGTTTTACTGGCTCAAGCAAAACGAAATAGGAGCGCATATGTGATATGTGCGGGACCGAGAATAATGCGTGTATGTAATACCGTATTCTATTCTCACGACTTTTAGTATCGGTCGGTTATATATGATATGACCGGGTTATCGAATCAAGTGTTGATTCGATAAGTCGATACGATGAATGTTAGTCGGTTATATGAGATATGACCGGATTATTAAGTCAACTGTTGATTTAATAATTAAGTGTATAATTGTATATTAGATATACTAGTTTACATTTACTAACACATGTTCACTTTAGGGTTTTTCTCACATGAGCACAACTTTAATGTATATGTGATATATATTAAAATTGTGTTTTCTTTTATTGTATCATGGTTGATGATACACTAGACATGGGTGTACAAGACATACACCATGCTATTTGTTATGTTAGGTTTTAACATTTAAAAGTAATTACAAAATTAGTGGTAAATTAGAAAATGCATGAAGCTTGTGGAAGCTTGTGGATGCATTGACTAAAGTCCACTAATTTTTTTTTTACTTCGGGTTTTAACCTAACCTTAACACTTAGCTATGGTTATGGCTCTACAAGAGTTAGTATATGATACTCACTCACCATGGTTAGCCTTCACAATTGATCATTATCCTCTTCACTTTCTTTTGTTCATCATCTTCTTTCTTGAGTTCAAAAGAAAAGCTTGCCAGGGTTTGATCCAAAGTGAGATATATTGTGAGAAATAAAAATCTAAAGAGAACTCACTTTCTATTTCTCCATCCTCTACTAGACTAGCACTTTAGTTTAGGGTGTTTACTTCACTAATTCTCTAGTTAGTGAAGTAGGAGCTTGAGTCGGAATTCTCTCGACGTAGATCATCTTCGGCCTCGGAGACTTCAAGCAAGGTCGCATCCTTCGCGTCGTGATGCCATGCAAGAGCCCGGGAGAACCTTGATCGCAGCGAAGGGACTTCAACAAGGAGCAAATGAAGTGGAGGACCGATCTACAAAGGTTGTATTTCGTGTTCCCTTTAGAGTAAAGTTGTTTACTTGCCTTTTGTATCGCCTAAACTCTAGTATAAGATCTTGCTTAGTGTTATTCGGCCCATAAATTTTTAAACGGGCATGGTCGATGCCTTGTAGAGCCTTGTTAGTGTGCCTAGTAACCCTATATACGGCTCATGAAGTTAAAAGCCTTAGTCGACAGGATCCTAACCCTGATTGCTAAGCCACCTTTGTTCGAACTGACAAAGGCAAATGATGATTCGCTCCTGGCAATATCCCAGTCGTAGCGATACTGATGCTTAAATCAGTATCAAATTCCAAATCTAAACTCACAATAAAAAAACAGCGAGGCAAAAGTGCATACGAGATAGCCGAAATGATAGGGCAACTTGCAAAAGAATCAGCAAGTAAAATATATGCATACAAAATAGCCGAAATAGTTGGGCAACTCACAATAAAAAGTAGCGAGTAAATAAAACAAATAGCCGAAATGATTAGGCACCGCGAAAAATAGCCGAAATGATTGGGCAATCGCGACTTTCCCGAAATAAAAGCTGAAATGATAGAGTATCGCGGAAAGAAAAATATATAAAATGAAACCTTTTTACCTACAGGTGAGATCACATCGATCCCTATATACAATTTAGGGGCACAAACAAAGAGGGAACCATATCATCCCACCAGGCTCCATCAGAAAGAGAGCCAAGTCTCGATGGCAACATTTGCATCTCGAAAGAACAACAACAGCATTCCTCTTCATTCCAGCAGGATTCGGACGCGACAATCAATCTCGGATCCATGGCAGAGTCCCTAGTTCCAAGTCTTGACGGCCACATCTACAGCCTGGAGACCCACAACAGCGTTCCTCCTCATTCCAGCAAGATTCAGACGCATCAATCAATCTCGGAGCCATGGCAATGTCCCTAGTTCCAAGACTCTACGGTTCACAAACAACCTAGAGATTACCTCGACATTCGTCTCATTACAACAGACGCAACGTCAGCAAATCGAAGCCGCGGCAAAGTTCCCAGTTCTATGACTCGGCGGTGCACAGAAAACCGAGAGTCAACCCCTCCTGGCCCCGTAGAACACGGCTAAAGTCAATCCTGACCCCGTGGGAAACAACCAGAGCACCTCTTGGCCCCGTAGAACACGGCTAAAGTCAATCCTGACCCCGTGGGAAACAGCCAGAGCAAATCCTGGCCCCGTAAAACACGGCTAAAGTCAATCCTGACCCCGTGGGAAATGGCCAGAGCAAATCCCGGCCATGTAGAACACGGTTAAAGTCAATTTTGATCCCGTGGGAAACGGCCAGCGCAAATCCTAGCCCCATAGAACACGGCTAAAGCCAATCCTGACCCCATGGGAAACGGCCAGAGCAACCCCTGACCCCGTACGGCTAAAGTTAATTCTGAATCCGTATGGCCAAAGTCAACCCCACCTGGCCCCGTAGAGCACGGCTAAAGTCAATCCTGACCCCGTAGGAAACAGCCAGAGTAAACCCTCGAACTCCCCGTCAAAGCAATGCTTTGACTCGGGAGCAGGTCAACTCATCAATCACTTACGATTCCTCTCGACTTGTAAGGAGAAAATTCTCTTGTGAGAACCCTACGACTCTCAAGAGAAAACACGCTTAGGAATTCTCACGAAGGAAAAAAAATAAGCCTACGAGATCCTCTCGACTCGTAGGGAGAAAATTCTTTATGAGACCCTCACGGCTCACAAAGTTGAAAAGCCTTAGGCAGTAGACCTGTACCTGCTTCGTAAGCCATTGCTACCTCGTAAAGAGTTCAAGATGGAAGGTTCTCTATCATCTAAAGACTACACTTGCTAAACTAACATGCCGACAATAAAGCAAAGGAAAGATAATGATAACACAAGATAGTATAAAAGAAATGTATCTTTTATTCATAAATTCAATTGGGTACAAGATACATCATATGAAAGAATAAAAAATGGATACATTTTATTCAAGAATTACAAATGTTTAATTGATACAAAGGCAACTACTGGGAGGGAGGCGTTTTCAATAAATCAGCCAGTTGCTCGCACACTCCCCTCAGCCCCTTTTCACGATCAGCCTCTGAGGCCAACTCCACTTCAACCTCGGCTCGTTGCTGTAGAAAGGATGAAAGTTTCTCATCAATTTTCCGCTGAGTAGCCTTCTTGCCCTGCGCAACCTGCTCAGTAAGGTCAAGCTTCTTTCTCAACACCAGCCCGTCAGAAATACATTGTTGAAGGTTTTCAAAGATGGAGTTCAGATGGGCAGCGTTCGCTGCGACCTCAGCGCACAGTCGAACAGACTCGGAAGAAGTCACCTCACGTTCCTTTCGTTTAAGAGTCGCCTCCTGTTCGAAATAGTGAAGGAAAGGAATGTTCTGCTCGACCCACACAGCCCGCTGGGAGTTCGAAGCCGACACTTCCGGAGCAGGACGCCTGAGCTCAATCTCATGCAGACATGCCTCAATCTTCCTGCAATAGTTAGCCTACGACTCGACAACGCCCTCGCTGTGAAAGTTCACGAGCGTTGCCAGCATGGGATTAACCTCCATAGCAAAATCCGCAGCAAATGCGAAAGCTTCGGCGTCGAGATCCTCGACGAACTCGCTCAACGTCCTCAAGCTGTTCGCAGCACCCCTGGAAGATGGGTGTTTGGCAAAAGGCCCTGCCGGCATGGGAATATGAGACTCGAAGGGAGCTGAGGTTGGTATGATTGCTGCAAAACAAATCATAGTCAGATATCGGCTTAAGAGATAAGGAAGATGCAAGAATTATGAAGGCTACTATACCGGTTACGGCAGGTGGCAGAACTGGGAGTACCGGTGGCGTAACTATTCTTTCGTCCCCTCCAATCTGGAGTGCTGCAGTCAAGGCAAAGAAGAATTAGTAATGACTTGGCTACCCGTAAAAGAAAGGAAAAGATATTAGCTAGAGACTGTACTCACCAACGCCACCAGATGAAGCAATCTCCGACTGGAAGGAGCAATATAGGTGCAGCATCTGATACAAATGGTCAAAAAGGACTCCTGCAAGGGTGTAACAATGCGATGTTAGTACATAGAGTATATTGCCTACAATGAAACCGGTAAGTCGCAAACATATACCTTCCAGCATTCCAGACGACGTAGGAGAAGGCAACGGGGCAACAGCCGTCACGAAAGTAACCAAAGGCGCTTCGGATGGCGCAATCTCTGCATCCACTGCATCTGCAAATAAAACGTCATCAGATGAGGATGAACGAGATCGAAAAGTAAAAAAAACAGTGACCCAAGATCTACCTGATAGGTCACTAATCAAAATAACGACGAGAGCATCACTAGGTGCAGCGACTTCTTCGCTTTCCTCCATTGGAATAGTTTCTGCACCCATGGTTTTGTCCCCTGATTCGACGATAGCCATCATAACGCTTGCGATGTCCACCGATAGCAGGGAACTACAAAGAGAAAGAGTGGCGATCGGGGCAGTCCCAGACTGCTGAGAGAGAGTAGCCATTTCGGGCTTAGCGGTCGCCGTCATCTCATCCGCCACTTCCTCACCAGGACTTGGCCCTGCAGGGTAGGATATATGAGAATCCGAAGATCAAATTGTGACAAAAGGACCCAGTGCTATGTTACCTTGGGACGGCTTTTCAACTGCTTCCCGAGCCGCGCGTACCGCCTGTCTATGAGCGGTAGACAGGACGGCCAGAGCACCCTCTGAAGAAGCAAGGACAGGGGAAGCAGGGCTCGAGTCTGCACCTACGGCCAAGGCGGCGTTACGTTGTCTTGCTGCACGCCTCCTGCGCTTCCTTTCTGCCTGGGCCGTGAGAGCTGATCTTCTTAAGACCTCCGTCAAGGAGACGTCATCGTCCGAGCCAGGAGGTACCTCTGGAGCCGTTATGGCGTCCGTCATCGGTTGCTTTAGTGAAGCCTCTTTTGGTGATACTGGGGAAGCTGGCACTTCGGTAGCCGGCCTTGGAAGCATCTCTGCACCACCCTACGAAATCGGCACGGCACTCGGGATAACTTGGGTCGAATTAGTCCCTACGATAAGATGAAAAAGGGGTCAGACTACCCATGAAGAAAAAGGGAATGAGGGCACAATGAGCCGAAATATACCAAGGCCCAACGAAGCGCGAAGCCTCTTTTCCTTCTCAAAAGTCTTGAGGGAAGCTGCGAGGGCCTCTTCAGCAGAGATACCTATCGAATAAGAAAAGTGTCAGTTAAAAGCATAATAATTAAAGTAGTCGCAAAAGGAAATATGACCGATGTCTACCTGACTGCGCGATAGTGATTAGTGCTGCTTCATCGCGAGCCAGTCGCTCGGAAGCCACCAGGGCAGCTTCAAGATCGGTATCATCCGGTGCCATGAATAGACCCTCATTGGTCCCGTATTCGCTTAAGCCTTCGTTATAAGGAGCATTGGGATCCTGGCCGAATACAACGTCTGCAGAAAGAATCGATTTCTTCTTCTTCTTCTGCGAGCGAGTCCCGGCCGCCGGTAACACGAGCTTGCATTTAGCGGGCAACTTCGGGCGTCGAGTCCCAATTTCCGTACCCACCCCTGACTCAGGAGACACCGCAGCTACTACTTTTATAGGAGCACAGGGTTGGGGCAGCTCAGGCATATCACATGGTACCACAGCCGCAGCAGCTTCCCTCAAAGGAGGACGGATAATGGTCCGTCATTTCAAGGGAACGGCGGGGTTACCAGCCGGGGCGGTGCTCTTGCGATCAAGCAACAATCGCTTTTCTTCCGTAATAACGGCACCCAATGAATGTTGATACCACGCCACATACATGTTCAGGGATTTCGGAACACAACTCGGTTCACTGATAAAGAAGTTGGACACTGTGTTTAGGCGCATAAAATGATGCAACGCGCTCCGGATACCCTCTTTAGTAGCAGCTAGTTCTGCCAAGAAGGCCTCAAGCGGGACGCCCTGATTATAGCTTAACTTCTGGGCGAAATGATGCGGGTTGTATCTCATGAACAACGCCGAATCATTCTGCCTGAACACGAGAAAGCCCGGCCTGATGGAATATAGATGAATAATCTCCCAAGCTTTCAAGACAGAGGCCCCGTCTTTAAAAATGTCCTGCAATGGCTGCACCGTTTTTGCGGATTCCGTGGCCGACGGTCAGAATTTTATCGGTGAAGGTCATGCCATCTCCAACCGTGCGCGGACGAAGGAGCAAACCCCTAGCTTCCCGCTGTGTCGGATTTACAATGGATGCATCGACTAGCCGCATGATCCGAGGGAACTTACACTTGTCATAGAAGCAAGGCCTTCTGTGGATACCGAAGACGCCAAGCACATGCAACTCGAGCCACGAGGTGAAATAATGCATCGAGAAGTTTACAGGCTACATCCCTGGTTCAGTAGTGTCTGCTGCTAAGCTGAGGCCATGATACAAATGGGCTAACCCAGCGATCCCGACGGCCACTTGCATCCCATCAACCATTCGGTGAGCTGGATAAAAAACGGACGGCCTCATATGGCGAGGGTGCATCGGAAGCGTAAACCAACTTAGCCACAGCCCGAGGAACCCCAAAAAGAATGTTTCTTCGTCAATTCCAGGAGTTGCAAGTTCTGTGAAAGGGACGACCGGGGTATTGGGGAGAAAGAAATTTCTCTGATCCGCTTCCGCTGCCGGCTGGTTGTCCAAACCGAAACCAAAAGGATCGTCGAGTTTGGAAAATTTCGCGGCTTCCTTCGACAGGACTTCCGAGAGGAGAAAACGGGCGATGAAATCTGTGAAATTAACCCTACGACCTCCGGATTCGAGAAAAAGGTTCTCATAGATATTCAGCACTTTTATCAAACTCGAGAATTGGTGTTGAATAGTGTTTTCCGGGGTAAGACCCATTACCACTGATTTTGTGGCAAAAATGTACTCATCCGAAAGAAGCAGCTCCTCGTAATGTTCTCCCCTAACGGCTAAACCAGAGACCTCAGCAAATTCCTCTAAAGAAATAGAGACTTCTCGATCCAATAAAAGGAAGGTGTGGGTCGGAATGTTCCATTGCTCCAGAAATGCCTTGACCCACCATGTAGGAGGTGTGGAATACTAGAATAAAGAAGCATAGATCGCAGAGTACAATCCGAGCCTTAGCAGCTGTGACTTCTTCGTCGATAAGATGTATCGGGCCCACTGCAAATATCCGGCTGGGTGACGGGGAGTTAGTCCTATGTTGTATGGTTGTCCCCAAGGGCGCGATTCGCCCTGACATATGCGCCGTCCTAGAGTGTCCAAAGCCAACGGCGGCTGCATGGGTATTGCGTCCATAGAAGGTCGAAGGAGACCCTCTGAAGTCCAATTCACCTCCTCCACAGCATAGTTTATCGGGGGTGCATCTATATAAGGGGTCGCTAAAATAGGATCCGAAGGTGTCGCGCAAGAAAAACTCCGACGACCTTTGATGATTTGGTTGTACCATGTTCCCCACAAATGGAGATTCTTCCGCTCTGGGTCGTGATCCTTGATCAGTGCAAAGATTTCCCTATCCACGGGCGCTTCGGGGAATCCTCCTTCCGAACGGACGAATGGGAAGGAAGTGTCGAAAGACACAGTACCTACGCGGAAAAGAACAAATTTTTAGCCGCCAATGCTACTGTTTCCCCTAATCAGAGCAAAGATCTGTTTTGAAATTTAAAATTCAATAATTGAAGCAACGCTTCAGATCCAATACTAGGCGCGCTGTGCGCTACGTGTCAAACACGGATTCGCTAGCGCCAGGTGCGTTGCTCCCTAGGTAGTGCACCCCCAATCAGAGCAAAGCTCTTTTTTGAAATTTAAAATTCAAAATTTGAAGCACCGCTTCAGATCCAGCGCTAGGCGCGTTGCGCGCCACGTGTCAAACACGGATGCGCTAGCGCCAGGTGCGTTGCGCCCTAGGCAGTGCACCATGTGTGCGCTAGCGCTAGGCGCGCTGCGCGCCACGTGTCAAACACGGGTGCGCTAGCGCAGGCTGCACTGCGGTCTGCGCTGCCCGCCACGTGTCAAACGTAGGTGCGCTAGCGCAAAGTGCACTGCGCTCTGAGCAGCGCACTATGTGCACGGGTGCGCCAGCGCTGGAATTATAAAATTCCCTACCGTTAGATCAAAAGATCTAATAATAATGATAAATGATTAATTAATCAGAATTAAAATTCTGTTATGGGAAGATCTTTCCAATCTTGTTAAAAATAAGAAGATTGCTTTCTGTAAAACAGAAACCCTACGATCAAAGATCCAACGGTGGGGAAACATTCCCAAATCAATCAGAGAAAGATCTCTTTAACTGATTTAACAAATCAATTTTCCCTATATAAAGACCCCAAGACTTCAAGTCTGATATAGAGAAACCCCCCGATAAAGTTTGAGAAAATTCAAAGAAAGAAGAGCAAGCTCTTGAAAGAAGATCATTTCTTCAAGGTAAAAAGAATGACTCTTGAACACAGAGATGAAATCATCTCATAAAAAGATGAATTATCTTCTCAAAAGATCATAGATCTACAAAGACTAAGATCTTTTATAAAAAGAGATCAAAAGATCTCATCATAAAAATAAAAGAAGTATTTACTTCATTCACAGATCATTGATCTATAAAGGCAAAGCCCTTTCAAAAAAAATAAGAACTGTTGTTCTTGAATCTTAAGGCGAAGCTTCTTTTAAAAAGACCATAAATTTGTTCACAGATCATAAATTTGATCAAATGCGCTTTGCGCTATTGAGATGCGCTTTGTGCTATTGAAATGTGGCTTGCACTCTTGAACTGCGCTTCTGCGCTCTCTGGACCGGCGCTCTGTGCCAAAATGCACCACGTGTCAATCACGTATGCAACTTACGCTTTGCACTTCTGAAATAGCGCACTGCGCTCATGGGCTGGCGCTCAGCGCCAAGCGCGCCACGTGTCACTCACGTGTGCACTACTAAACTAGCGCAATGCGCTCATAAATTAGCGCTCAGCGCTCATAAACTGGCGCACTGCGCTCATCATCTGGCGCCTAGCGCATAACATGACACGTGTCCCTTATATGCACGCCACTGGGCAGAAGCGCACTGCACTTTTTGGTCGGCGCAAAGCGCCTAGCGCCACGTGTTGCGCTGACAGAACATAAACTGTTCTGATGAATGCTCTGCATTCAATACAAGACAAAAAAAGTGTCAAGCTCTAATGCTCAGCATTATTAAAGGGGCCAGGCCCAAATAAAGACTCAATAGCCAGAACAATAAAATGTTAAATATTCACTGGACTTAGCCCAATATTGGCCATAAGTGCTCAATTTATATTTAATTGAGCCCGTCTGCTCATAAATATTTAACAGATCTTAGTTCCAAATTGGACTACAGATCTTTCAACCAACTCACACCAGTTCGAGGGTACATCTCTTTACTCTGATATCTGTCGTTGTAATCCTTCAACGTCTTCAGAGAGGTGACGGGTCCCGACAACCACACATTTCACGGACTGTGGGGTCCTTAAACTCATGGACTATGATGTCTTTAAACTTTATAGACTATGACGTCTTTAAACTACGGACTGTGGGGTCCTTAAACTCATGGACTACGATGTCCTTAATCTCAGACTGTGGGGTCCCTTTAAACCCACGGACTACGATGTCCTTAACCTCGGACTGTGGAGTCCCTTTAAACCCACGGACTACGATGTCTTTAACCTTGACTGTGAGGTCGTTAAACTCACGGACTATGATGTCCTTAACCTGGACCGTAATGTCCTTAAACTAATCGACCACAATGTCCCTAAACTAAACAACAGAGTCCAAATGCTCTTTTGTTGGATCTAAATGATCCCGTTAAGTTGATCTTAGTCTAAACATTAGACTAACGTATCCTTGACTAACGTTTAAGTTGATCTTAGTCTCAAATGAGGCTAACGTATCCTTAAACCCAAACCCCAAACCCAAATCTAAAAAGATACGGATTTGGACTAATCCACGCCCTACGGGCGACAACATAAATTAGTCTCCGTATACAATCCACGGGAAACCAAAAACAAAACAAACACCCACGACCCGAAGTGACCATCTGGAGAAGGAGAAACTGGTTACCGCGATACAGTAGCGTAATTAACTGCAGGGGCTTGCGCCTGTAGGGAAGAGCGTCCCCACAATCAAAAATCCCTCAAACGAGGGGGAATCTGACGAAGTCTGCTACATCGGTCGCATCCGTTTAAACCTTCGATACATGGTGCCATAAATCAACTTGGCATCTTCGGAGAGGTGGACGGATAGCACCAATTAGCATCTGCCCCGAAATTCAGGTGGGACGTCCACCACGTCGTTCGGCGGGGAACAGATTCTGGCACGCCCGGTAGGACCTTTTCCTCTTTCCACTCCACACTTCATGTGTCGTGTTCGTGAACGAATCGCGGTTTGATATGGTTGCCCTTGGGTTCGAGGTACTAAGATTTGGTTTCTTGCTTGGCACAGAAAACGAAACATCAATGGCGTCTACTTGCGCGAAGTGTTCCAGCTGCAACTGCAACTCGCGTTCCACCTCATCTGGAGGCATAGCTTACGGGCCTCAAGCGGCCTCCCTGTTCACGATGCCGATGGTCCAAGTAACTCAGGCCACCACTGGGCTGTTCTTTGGGACTATGATCCCACCCATGAGCTTCAATGCCCCGATGTTACCGCAAGAAGCCCTAAAGAAGTCGGTCTTCGATCGACTTACCACTACTGCGACCCCTCTCAACGGGTCATCCAGCTCCGGCGCCTCAGTCTTCGCCAGATTAGGCCAAAGTTCATATGGGCCCATTGTTTACCGCCGAAATACACGGACGAAGACGCGGCGAACGTCTCGCCTGAGTTTTGGGGTAGATGCTAATTAGTGCTATCCGTCCACCTTCCAAAGATTCCAAGTTGATTTATGGCACCATGTATCGAAGGTTTAAACGGATGCGGCCAATATAGCAGACTTCATCAGATTCCCCCTCATTCGAGGGGTATTTGATTGTGGGGACGCTCTTCCCTGCAGGCACAAGCCCCTGCAGTTAATTACGCTATCGCATCGCGGTAACAAATTTCTCCTTCTCCAGATGGTCACTTCGCGTCGTGGGTGTTTGTTTTGTTTGTAGTTGTCCGTGGATTGTATACGAAGACTAATTTATGTTGTCGCCCGTTGGACATGGATTAGTCCAAATCCGTATCTTCTTAGATTTGGGTTTTGGTTTGGGTTTAAGGATACGTTAGCCTCATTTGAGACTAAGATCAACTTAAACGTTTGTTAAGGATACGTTAGTCTAATTTTTAGACTAAGATCAACTTAACGGGATCGTTTAGATCCAACAAGAGAGAAATTGGGCTCTATTATTTAGTTTAGAGATATTGTTGTCGATTACTAGTTTAAGAACGTGGTGGTCCAATGTTAGTTTAAGGACGTCTCGGTCCATCGGTAGTTTAAGGACATTTCGGTCGAGGTTAAGGACATCATAGTCCGTGAGTTTAAGGACCTCACAGTCTAATGTTAGTTTAGAGACATCACGGTCGAGGTTAAGGACATCATAGTCCATGGGCTTAGGGACCCCACAGTCCGATGTTAGTTTAAAGACATCACGGTCGAGGTTAAGGACATCATAGTCTATGAGTTTAAGGACCCCACAGTCCGATATTAGTTTAAAGACATCACGGTCGAGATTAAGGACATCATAGTCCATGGGCTTAGGGACCCCACAGTCCGATGTTAGTTTAAAGACATCACGGTCGAGGTTTAGGACATCATAGTCCATGGGCTTAGGGACCCCACAGTCCGATGTTAGTTTAAAGACATCACGGTCGAGATTAAGGACATCATAGTCCATGAGTTTAAGGACCCCATAGTCCGATGTTAGTTTAAAGACATCACGGTCGAGGTTAAGGACATCATAGTCCATGGGCTTAGGGACCCCACAGTCCGATGTTAGTTTAAAGACATCACGGTCGAGATTAAGGACATCATAGTCCATGAGTTTAAGGACCCCACAGTCCAATGTTTAGAGACGTCATATTTTATGAAATGTGTGGTTGTCGGGACCTGTCACCTCTTTGAAGACGTTGAGGAATTACAACGACAAATATCAAAGGAGTAAAGAGATGTACCCTTGAACCAAGGTGAGTTGGTTGAAAGAGCAGATGCGCTCAGTTCAAGATAAGTTGAGGACTTATGGCCAGAATTGGGCTAAGTCCAATTAAAAATGTTTAACATTTTTATTCTTGCTCGGCTATTAAGCCTTTATTTAGGCCCGACCCTTTTAATAATGCTAAGTATTGAGTTTTGACATCTTTTGTCTTCATCAGAACAAAGTGTGTTCTGACAGCGCACCACGTGGCGCGTCAGGCGCTTTGCGCCAGCTAAAGAGCGCATTGCGCTTCTGCCGGATAGCGCACATGAAGAGGACACGTGTCGCGCTTAGCGCTAAGCGCTAGTTTATTAGCGCATTGCGCTTTCCATTTATGAGCGCTTTGCGCTATTCTGTTGGCGCGCCAGTGAGTGACACGTGGCGCACTTGGCGTTGAGCGCCAGTCTATGAGCGCAGTGCGCTGCTTCAGAAGCGCAAAGCGCAGATTGTGTCTTTGGTTAACACGTGGTATTTTGGCGCTGAGTGCCGGTCCAAGAAGCGCAAAAGCGTAGTTCATGAGTGCGAGGCACTGTTCAGTAGCGCAAAGCGCATCTGATCAAATTTATGATCAGAGAACAAGTTTATGTTCTTATTTTCAACGGAGGCTTTGCCTCAAGATTCAAGAACAAAAGTTCTTGTTTATAAAAGGGCTCTGCCTTTATAGATCAAGGATCTGTGAATGAAGTAAATACTTTTTTTGTTTTTATGATGAGATCTTTTGATCTCTTTTTTATCAAAGACCTTGGTTTTTATAGATCTATGATCTTTTTTAGAAGATAGTTCTTTTTTTTATGAGATGATTTCATCTCTTTGTGCAAGAATCATTCTTTTTACCTTGAAGAAATGATCTTCTTTTGCTAAAAGCTTGCTTTTCTTTTTTTGAGTTTTCTCAAAATTTGTAGGGGGGTTTCTCTCTATCTCAGACCAATGTTTAAAATAACTCGCTACGTAGCTCGCTATTTTGCGCTACGTAGTATACCTTAGTATATTCGCTACGTAACTTTGGAAAAAAACTCAAATACAAAGTAGCTTACGTTTTTTCTTCAAATAGCTTACGCTTTTTAACAAATAGTATACGCTACGCTATGCGTACGCTATTTTCATATAAAATTTTCTATTGAACTTCTTAAGATTTCGGTATCTAATCCTAAACTATACGAACACAATTTCATTAAAGTTCTAACCTCTTAATTTGAAATCATATTTAGTAGACATGATTCTCAAACAAAGATTATTTAATTGATTTTCAATAGGTTTAATCTAGTATGAATCATATATATGAACTCAATTATTGAAAATTTTGAAAATAATTTTTTTTTTGGAATTTTGAGGAGCAGAGAAACTACTACTGTAAAAAATATTGTTATATTACTTATTTTTCTATGTTCCCAAGCCAATTTTATATCTTTATAATAATATAATTTATTGTAAATGAGATGATTATAGTAATAATTAATAATTCATGTAGCTTACGCTATGCGCAACGCTTTTTGCGTTTTCGCTATTTAGTAATAGAACGCTACGCAACACGCTATCGCTATTTTGAACATTGTCTCAGACTTTAAGTCTTGGGGCCTTTATATAGGGCAAATTGATTTGTTAAATCAGTTAAAGAGATTTTTCTTTGATTGATTTGGGGATGTTTCCCCACCGTTGGATCTTTGATCCTAAGGCTTCTATTTTACAGAAGGCAATCTTCTTGTTTTTAATAAGACTGGAAAGTTTTTCCATACAGAATTTATTCTGTCTTTTGGTAATTTTTAATTACCATTGGATCATTGGATCATTGATCCAACGGTGCTCTGATTTACAGAGCACAATCTTGTTATTTAGAAAGATTTTGATGAATCTTTCCTTAACAGAATTTAGTTTCTGATGATTTATCATTATTATTAGATCTCTGATCTAACGGTGGGGAGGTTTTAGGTTCCAGCGCTAGCACACCCGTGCTTTGCACGTGGTGCGCTGCTTAAAAGGCAGCGCATATTGCGCTAGCGCACCCGTGTTTGACACGTGGTGCGCTGCTTGTAGCGCAGCGCACCTAGCGCTAGCGCACCCATGCTTTACATGGGGTGCGCTGCTTAGGGCGCAGCGCACTTGGCGCTGCATCTGAAGCGTTGCTTCACAATGTTTTAACTCTTGGCTTTGAGGCATTTGTTACATTCTTTGCATGTGGAGTTTTTCCCTTCATTTATTATTATTATTATTATTATTATTATTATTATTATTATTTTTGTAAGGGAGCAGGTTGTGAGCCAAAATTTTGGCAGGAACAAATGCCCCCCACTACTTTACCCACGTAAGTATATACGTGGGTGAAGTAGTGCAGAGTTATGCACGGACACAGAATTAAGGGCTTAGGAGACAAGTTTAGGGTCCTTGTAGCCTAAGACTTTCTTCGTCTTCATGAGCCGTAAGGGTCTCAAGAAGGTTTTTCTCCCTACGAGTCGAGAGGATCTAGTTGGTGCAAATTCTCCCTAGAAATCATGAGGATTTCTATGTGTTCATTACCTCCGTGAGTCGTAAGGATCTCACTTGGGTACTTTTCCTTACGAATCGTGAGGACCCGTAAGTAACTTCTTCACTTCAGCGGCGAATGTGGCTTTGGCAAATGTGGCCCATCGATGGTAGATGACATTTCATCCTGAACTCTTTATAAGGTAGCGATGGCTTAGGAGACGGGTTCAGCTCTGCCGCCTAAGGCTTTTCAACTTCATGAGCCGTGAGGGTCTCATAAAGACTTTTCTCCCTACGAGTCGAGAGGATCCCGTAGGTGTATTTTCTCCTTAGGAATCGTGAGGATTCCTAAGCGCGTTTTCTCTTGAGAGTCGTAAGGATCTCACAAGAGAATTTTTCCCTCTTACAAGTCGAGAGGACTCGTAAGTGGTTGTTTCCCTCCTTGTCAAGATTTGAGTTTGGAGAGTGTGGCCCATGAATAGTATGCAAGAGTCCATTTTGGACCGACTTGCAGGGCCCCAGTGCTTAGGAAACCGGTTCTTATCCTCATTGCCTAAGGCTTTTCCTTACGAGTCGAGACGAATCAAGAATTTCTCACAAAGACACTAATTTCCTCGCGGATCGAGACGAATCGAGCATTTCTCGCGAGAATATCCTAACGTTACAGTTAACCTCTGCTCTTTACGACAAAGGTCCGTTAGGGTCTGTGGTACTAGGGTTTCGTCCGTCGTACCGTCGCGTTGGCTAATGTATTCCTCGATAGGAAATCTTGCTGTTCGAGTAGCCTTGCGACTTGTCGTGTCTCTGATCCCTTCAGGGGCTGGACAAGACGTCTTCAAGCAATCCTCCTAGGCAGTTTGACCGTCGGAAGAGAAAGCGTTAGGAATTTTGCCATGCCGCTTTTTACTTGAGGTTAGGCCCATTTTGGAGAGCCCCGATGAGTCATAACCACTCCGCGCTGGCGTGGGATGATCTCCGATAGTCTTTCCGGTTTATATGAGTTACCGTCAAGACCCTGAAGTTAGGAATTTGGCCTTCGCTTCGTTTGCTGGTATCGCGTCTGCTGTATCGAGACGAATGTCGCGGTTGTCTCTAGGTTGTTGGTGAACCGTCGAGGTTTGGAACTAGGGATTTTGCCGTGGCTCCATTTGTTTGATTGTCGCGTCTGAATCCTGCTGAAGGAAGAATGCTGTGATGACATCTCGTCTACCTGTGTCGAGACGAACGTCGAGGTGGTGACCACTCCGCGCTGGTGTGGGATGATCTCCGATAGTCTTTCAGATTTTATATGAGTTGCCGTCAAGACCCTGAAGCTAGGAATTTGGCCTTCGCTTCGTTTGCTGGCATCGCGTCTGCTGTATCGAGACGAATGTCGCGGTTGTCTCTAGGTTGTTGGTGAACCGTCGAGGTTTGGAACTAGGGATTTTGCCGTGGCTCCGTTGTTTGATTGTCGCGTCTGAATCCCATTGGAGGAAAAATGCTGTGGTGACATCTCGTCTGCTGTGTCGAGATGAACGTCGAGGTGGTGATCATTCCGCGCTGGTGTGGGATGATCTCCAATAGTCTTTCATGTTTTATATGAGTTGCCGTCAAGACCCTGAAGCTAGAAATTTGGCCTTCGCTTCGTTTGCTAGCATCGCGTCTGCTGTATCGAGACGAATGTCGCGGTTGTCTCTAGGTTGTTGGTGAACCGTCGAGATTTGGAACTAGGGATTTTTCCGTGACTCCGTTGTTTGATTGTCGCGTCTGAATCCCGCTGGAAGAAAAACGCTGTGGTGACATCTCGTCTGCTGTGTCGAGACGAACATCAAAGTGGTGATCATTCCTTGCTGGTATGGGATGATCTCCGATAGTCTTTCAGGTTTTATATGAGTTGCCGTCAAGACCCTGAAGCTAGGAATTTGGTATTCGCTTCGTTTGCTGGCATCGCGTCTGCTGTATCGAGACGAATGTCACGGTTGTCTTTAGGTTGTTGGTGAATCGTCGAGGTTTGGAACTAAGGATTTTGCCGTGGCTCCATTGTTTGATTGTCGTGTCTGAATCCCGCTGGAGGAAAAACGCTGTGGTGACATCTCGTCTGCTGTGTCAAGACGAACGTCGAGGTGGTGATCATTCCGCGCTAGTGTGGGATAATCTTCGATAGTCTTTCAGGTTTTATATGAGTTGCCGTCAAGACACTGAAGCTAGGAATTTGGCCTTCGCTTCGTTTGCTGGCATCGCGTCTGCTGTATCGAGACGAATGTCGCGGTTGTCTTTAGGTTGTTGGTGAACCGTCGAGGTTTGGAACTAGGGATTTTACCGTGGCTCCGTTGTTTGATTGTCGCGTCTGAATCCCGCTGGAGGAAAAACGCTGTGGTGACATCTCGTCTGCTGTGTTGAGACGAACGTCGAGGTGGTGATCATTCCGCGCTGGTGTGGGATGATCTCCGATAGTCTTTCAGGTTTTATATAAGTTGCCGTCAAGACCCTGAAGTTAGGAATTTGTCCTTCGCTTCGTTTGCTGGCATTGCGTTTTCTGTATCGAGACGAATGTCGCGGTTGTTGATTGTTAGGTTATGTTCGTGTCAAGTTCTAATTTTAAATACCGCAATCAAGACGGTTTCGCACGTAGCTAGCCGGTTGAGTACGGGTCGTCCGCAGGGAGATGGGAATCTTTTTCTATGTGTTTTTCGACGAGTTAAGTCCGGTTGTTCAGATTTTGTTTGTAGTTATCTAAGTGTTGAGTTGATATTTAAAGAGAGCATGTTAGGGTTAGGATTAGGTTAGTTTGAGTTAGGAGTCTCCACATCTTTCGTTGCCCCTCTTAATGTCGTGTTACGGTAATCGGCAACAACGGGGATTAGCACGACTAGGAAGGACTTTGCGAGTATAAGCTAGGCTTTCCAACGCATAAGTCTTCCTTTTGGTGCTTGTCCGTCCGTTCTTGGCTCTTAGCCATAACCTCCGGTTAATCCAACCACAACCGGTCTCACTACGAAATCACCGCTATCATGTAGGATAGGGTGCCGTAAGGAGCGGATTGTGGTTGGATTAACGGGAGTCGATTTAAGCTGTTGGGCAAGGAAAGAGTGAGAGAGATTTCCTTCTCTCAAACTTCCCTTTTCCTACCCTAACAAGAATGAACTACTCACACATCATAATACGGAAAAATAAAACAACACAAAAGAGGAAGATAGAAAGAAGGAGATTAGAAGAATACGACTAACTATTTGCGACCTCACCTTGGCGAGGATCAAGCGTAAGTATCATTGTCATATGTAAGGATAAAGAAAAAAAGAAGAAGAAAGAAACAACAAGGAAATAACAACAACTACTTAACGAATTTAAAGTTACAACAATTATAATAAAAGTAAGACAAGCATGATAACAAATTGATCTTCTTTATTTATCATTCCTCCCTCACAAAGCTCACTACAAGTTTAATGGAGAAGAGATGAGAAGAAGAAGAACAAGTGAACTAAATCCTAGAAAAAGAAAATACAAGAATGGGCCCTTTCCTTCACAAAGTTCTGGGCTATTTATAGGCCAAAACATGAAACCCTAGGGCAACCAACAGAACATATATAAAAAGACCCAACTACCCCCAAAACCACTTTTCATTTGGCGCCAGAATGGCCGCGGTTCCGCGGCCTAGACCCTCCTTTGGCCGCGGAACCGCGGCCCTATGGTGGAGTTGGGCTATGTACTTTTTGGTGCTGGCCTGGTTTTCTGTGCACTTCCTTCTGGTATATGTATTTTCTCAATTTGGCTCCACGATTTTTCCAGAATTTCTGTTGAGGGAAATGTGGACTTTTTGTCAAGATTTTGTCATGATTGCCTCGAGCTCCGCGTAGATCTCTTGGATCTTGTGCTACCATTGAGCCTTGTGCCTGAAAACGACATTGATTTGACATTTTGTCTTCCTAAACTTGTATCTGGCAGCATACGGATGAAGGGCGGAGACCGTGTTTTATCTGTGGTTGGTAGGAACCCGGATTTTTCGTGTTTTCCATGAATTTCACTGTTTTAGAACCGAGAACCTGTATCCTGCAATTGACTAGCAAACACGGCTCAAGAGTATCTACGGATATGCAATGTGATAAAAATTGGGCGGTATGAAAATGCAAAAATCTGATATGAACAAACACCCCCAAACTTATCATTTGCTCGTCCCGAGCAAAGTCCATTTATTCACAAAAATTTCCTAACCTCACTTTCGCAGGGAACGCGATTGCACTGAGCATGTGCAACAAGCCGTTAAACCTCTAGGTGTCCCTAGTAGGAGGAGTGTTGTCTCCTGAGGGTTTTCAGCGGATACTACCCACAAAATCCGGTCAAGTTGGTTTGTAAAAATGACTAAGTTTCAAACCCTAAAGTTTTGTTTTAGAAAATAACAATTCTATAATCCTAAGTCTATACTATCGAACCTTTATTTTTCACACCTCGCTTCTTATTTAACTACAGGTTTTATATGTCTTTATGTGCAGTGCAAATAGTGTCGTTAAGTTCCAGAAGGATCGATTAAAGTCATCATGTCGCACAATAAAGCCCAGATAACAATTTTAAAAGGATCACATAAGTTTTATAACGAGTTAAGCATTTTTCAAGTTTCGTTTTCCAGTAAGGTTTCAACTTCAGAATTTCTATCTTCCTTAACAGGAAACTAAGTCGTATTTTTCACTCCACCTTTTTCTTATTTTCATTTCATACACACCTCTGTGAACGTGCAATAGTCTTTATCAAAGAGTAAAACCTTCATATCTCCGTTAAATTTTTTTTTATAAAAGCCTGTCTTTTATCAAGATTATTCTCACACAAAGAACCGTTAGGAATTTTAACTCGGAGAGAACACTTGCTTGACTTTGTTTTAAACTGGACTTTCTAGGCTTCTTAGCGAGCTTTGGGCCAATGCACCCAAACCAGTTGGTTTTAGAGCATTAGGTGTAGAAACACCCCAGCGGACTTAATTACTCAAGTTACCTAGGTCCAAAAACAAAAGACAGTTTGGCGTGAAAATCAGATGATTTAATACGAACGGAGATATAACCGGTCAGTTCAATTATTTTTTTTGGATAAAAGACGTGTTTAGTGGGTTTGGTGTGTAATCATTCCAATCAAGTTTCAGATGGGTTATTTTTCAGACTTAGCTCCAATTACGGCATCAATAATATTCCTTCATATTCGCTTTACTTCATAAACTATTCTTGACATTACTTATTTCAGAACAAACCTATTTAATCCTCAGAAAATCATTTATCTGTTTAAAAGTTTAAACATGAAAGACTTGTCATCTAATTCCCAAAATCTTACGACACGTGTAGTGTGATGTAAAGACGTATAACAGCTATAGTTAACTTCAAAGGAGAGTTATCTTTCAGGTTTTCAAAATCTAAACATAAGATTTAGTCATTCCTCTTTTTTCAAACAAAAACCGTCGAAATGTTGAATCAGAGTTCTTTCACAAGCTAACTTGACAAAAAAGTTTTTATATTTTTAGAAAATTTTCAAATTTTTATGGATTTTATGGATATTAATATGCAGATGCAAAATATACATATGAATGCGAAGGTAAGAAATGCGTACCGAGCGTACCCCCAAACTTAAACTGGACAGTGTCCTCACTGTCATTGCATGAAGAGATCATTTGAAGGGTCAAAAATGTCGGTTAGCGATACAATTTTTTTTTTTCTAGTTGTTTTTGTTTTTAAAGAAAAGGAAAAGAATATACACAAATATATACAAAATGGTTTGTACATACCCCCAAACTTATTTGGAACAGTGTCCACTGTTCTTGGCTGGATAACCGAAGTTTGGAGGTGGGCAGAGGAAGATCATTCAGGGTAAACCGGCTCCTGTAAGAACAGGAGCTCCTCTGTTGGTTCGGCGCTAAGGTACGGTTTGCATCGGTGTCCGTTCACTTTGAAGAGTGAACCGTCTTTTGGATTTTCCAAATCCACAGCGCCGTGCGGATACACAGTCCGCACAAAATACGGCCCTTTCCAGCGAGATCTGAGCTTTCCTGGATGGAAATGAAGTCGGGTGTCGTAAAGCAGTACCTGCTGACCAGGTACGAAGGTTTTGCGCACAAGGTGTTTATCATGAAACACCTTCGTTCGATTCTTAACGACAACCGCGTTGTCGTAAGCCTCATCCCTAAGTTCGCTCAGTTCGTTCAACTGCAGCTTCCGATGGCTGCCCGCATCCTCAAGAGACAGATTCAGCTCCTTTATCGCCCAAAATGCGCGATGCTCAATTTCGACAGGAAGGTGGCAGGCTTTTCCGTACACAAGCCGATAGGGAGACATGCCAAGGTCGGTCTTATAAGCGGTTCTAAATGCCCAAAGGGCATCAGTGAGTTTCAGAGACCAATCCTTACGGTTCTTGGAAACCGTCTTCTCCAGTATCTGCTTGATTTGCCGATTTGAAACTTCGGCTTGCCCGCAGGTTTGGGGGTGGTAGGGCGTAGAGAGCTTATGATTAATGGAGTATTTCCGCATCAAGGCCTCGAAAGTCCTATTGCAGAAATGACTTCCATTGTCGCTAATGATCGCTCGGGGGTGCCCAAACCGGGAGAAAATATTTTCTTTAAGGAACCTAACGACAACCTTGTTGTCGTTAGTCCGGCTGGGCACAGCCTCGACCCATTTAGAGACGTAATCAACAGCTAGAAGGATGTACAAGTTCCCAAAAGAGCTGGGAAACGGCCCCATGAAGTCTATCCCCCAAACATCGAAAATCTCCACAACCAAGATTGGTTGGAGCGGCATCTCGTTCCTCCGGGATATCCGGCCCATGTGTTGGCACCGGGAGCAAGTCTTGCAATAATCGTGAGCGTCTTTGAAAAGTTGTGGCCAGTAGAAACCACATTGCAAGATCTTCTCAGCTGTCTTTCTGGGCCCAAAATGCCCGCCACACGCTTGATCGTGGCAAAATGACAGCACACTCTTGAATTCCTCATCAGGGACACACCGACGAATAATCTGGTCGGGACAGTACTTGAACAAGTAGGGTTCGTCCCAGTAAAAGTGTTTTACTTGGGATAAGAAGCGAAGTCTGTCCTGACGTGACCATTCGGTCGGTAGCAATCCCGTGGCCAAATAGTTCACAATATCTGCGAACCAGGGTTCGCAAGATACTGTCAAGAGTTGTTCATCCGGGAAAACGTCGTTAATTGGAATTGGAAGCGAAGGCGAAGAAGGAAGTCGTGAGAGATGGTCGGCAACTACGTTTTCACATCCTCGTTTGTCCTTAATGACAAGGTCAAACTCTTGAAGCAAGAGGATCCAACGTATTAACCGAGATTTGGCATCTTTCTTCGCAAAAAGATGGCGCAGAGCAGAATGGTCAGTGTAGACAACGACTGGAGAGCCGATGAGGTAGGGCCTGAACTTTTCTAAAGCAAATACAACAGCTAAGAATTCCTTCTCAGTTGTTGTATAATTGAGTTGGGCGTCGTTCAGGGTTCGGCTCGCGTAATAGATTACGTGCGGCATCTTGTTGATGTGCTGTCCAAGGACAGCACCGATGGCAAAGTCGGATGCATCGCACATAATCTCGAATGGGTGCGTCCAGTCAGGTGAAGAAAGAACGGGAGCAGAAGTGAGTGAGCGTTTCAGTGACTCGAATGCAGTCACACAGCTCGAGTTGAAGTCGAAAGGCGTGTCCTTGGCCAGCAAAAGCGTCAAGGGCCTAGCAATCTTGCTAAAGTCCTTGATAAACCGTCTATAAAAACCGGCATGGCCAAGGAAGGCTCGGATATCTCTGACGCATCGGGGAGGAGGCAGATTGGAAATGACCTCAATCTTTGCTTTGTCAACCTCTATGCCATTTTGCGAGATGATATGTCCTAAGACAATACCTTCGCGCACCATGAAGTGGCATTTCTCCCAGTTCAAAGTGAGATTCTTGTCCTTACATCGGGTAAGGACAGCGTCAAGATGCAGCAAACACTCGTCAAAGGAGTCGCCGAAGATGGAGAAGTCATCCATGAAAATCTCCAGAAATTTTTCCACCATGTCAGAGAAAATTCCCATCATACATCGCTGGAAGGTAGTGGGCGCATTGCATAACCCAAAGGGCATGCGTCGATATGCAAACGTGCCGAAAGGACAAGTGAAAGTGGTCTTGTCCTGGTCTTTTTCGGCGATGGGAATTTGATTATAGCCGGAGTAGCCATCAAGAAAGCAGTAGTACTCGTGTCCGGCCAATCGTTCGAGCATCTGGTCAATGAAAGGTAGCGGAAAGTGGTCTTTCCGCATTGCGGCATTGAGTTTTCTGTAATCAATGCAAACTCGCCACCCAGTTTGGGTGCGAGTAGGGATTAACTCATTCGCCTCGTTGGTTATGACCGTGATGCCCGACTTCTTGGGGACAACGTGAATGGGGCTAACCCACTGGCTATCAGAGATAAGGTAAATGATACCACTATCTAGACATTTGACGATCTCCTTCTTCACAGCCTCCTTCATGACTGGATTAAGACGTCTTTGTGGATCCCGGGCTGGTTTGGCATCATCCATCAGATGAATGTGATGCTCAACGATCAGAGGACTAATCCCCTTGATGTCCGCCATGGACCAGCCAAAAGCTTGCCTGTTGCCGTGCAAGACCGCGAGAAGGGCTTTCTCTTGCTCCGGAGCTAGAGAAGCCGAGATGATGACAGGGAGGGTCTCGTTCTCACCTAAGTAAGCATACTTAAGGTGAGACGGCAACGGCTTGAGTTCGAGCGTTGGAGGTGAAATGATGGAAGGCAAGACTGGTGCAAAGGTCTCGAACTCAAAGGACTCCAGCAAAGGTTCAAAGCGAGTGTAGGCAACCGAGTTGGATGGTTCAGGTAACTCATCCGGAAAGTCAAAAGATTCAAACTCGGGTTGTGCGCGGCTAAGATCGTTCAAGAACGTGAAACACTCGTATTCGTTGTCGGGCGCAGAAGCAGCAGCAGGTTCGAAGAGAAACGCACTAGTGGCGTCAAGATTATCGTGTTCAAACAGAAACTCCTCGAATTCACACTCTTCTGGTGTGATCTCCTGGATCGAGCAAACATCCAGTATATGAGCATTAGGTTCGGCGGGCTGATTCCCCAACCTAAAAATGTTGAGTTCAATTGTCATATTTCCAAAAGAGAGGTTCATTGAACCATTGCGACAATTGATCACAGCATTTGAGGTTGCGAGAAATGGGCGACCGAGTATCACCGGAATTTGATTCCGGGGTTTAGCTACAGGCTGTGTATCTAAGACAATGAAGTCGACGGGGAATATGAAGTCCCCGACTCTTATTAACACATCCTCTAACTCACCCCTAGGATGGGTGATCGATCGGTCGGCCATCTGGAGAGTGCAGTGTGTGGGTTTCAACTCTCCGACGCCTAATTGCTCGTATACTGAATACGGAAGCAAGTTAACACTGGCACCAAGATCTAATAGTGCACGGTTGATGTTCTTATCCCCAATAGTAATTGAAATCGTAGGACAGCCAGGGTCCTTCCGTTTTTGTGGTAAAGATTGGGTAAGGGCATCACTCACAGCACTAGCCAAGAAAACTTTCTTGGGTACCTGAGACTTCCTCTTTTTCGTGCACAAGTCCTTTAAGATTTTTGCGTAAGATGGGACTTGTTGGACAGCATCTAAAAGAGGAATGTTAATGTTAACTTGCTTGAATAACTCCAAAATCTTCTCCATTTGTGGATTTTGTTTGTTAGACCTCAACCGGTTTGGAAATGGAACATTTTGAAAATTGGTTGAGTCTAATGCTGGAGGAGGAGATTTTGGAGTTGGAACGGATCCCAGAATAGGAGTTTTCGTGGAGTGAGAAGTGGGTCCGTTCAGAGCAGAAGAAGAAGAGGGAGAGCCTTCTGAAGAACGGAGAATAGGCTCGGAAGACGAAGAAGAAGAAGGAGAAGAAGAAGAAGCAGCGGCCGGGGCATCATCGTTGATCCGTTTGCCAATGTTGTTTTGCAGCATCCTCCTTGATCTCAGTGTGGTCACGGCACTCACATTATGGTTTTGTTGTTCAAGAGCAACATGTGCATTATGTGGGTGACCGGGATTTGGAAGTGGCTGGGACGGGAGCTTCCCCTTCTCTCGCTCGCTCAAGGCCGCGTTCAGCTGTGCAATCTGGGCCTCAATGGTCTTGATGCTTTGCCCGTGTGCGGCAGTGTGTTGCACTAAAGATTGAATCGAAGACTGGATGTTGGCGGTGGATTGAGTCGATTGTTTAACAAACGCCTCCGGACTTCGCTCGAGCGAGGAAACCTTATCAGTGTTTGACGGAACAAAATTGTTTGGTGGAAAAGAGTTGTTCGGTGCAAAGTTGTTCGTCTGGTTTTGGAAAGGCTGGGGTTGGAAGGGCTGCTGATATTGGTGTTGAGTTTGTTGCTGCGCTTGTTGTTGCGGCGGAGGGGCCCTTTGGAAATTGTTGCCCTGGAATTGATTCTGATTCTGATTCCAGGCGAAATTGGGATGGTTCCTCCAACCGGGATTATAGGTGGAAGAGTATGGATCATTCCTCGGTCTTTGCTGGAAGGCAGCATTAACCTGATCCTGTCCTTGCGGGGGTGGATTGTAAGGACACTCTTCGGTCAAGTGGGACGGATCGGAACAACAAGCGCAGATGGTACGAAGGGGGAGAACAGGGGCAGGGGCAGGAGCAGAAAATTTGCACTCTATCGCTTCAAGCTTTCTTGTTATAGCAGCCATTTCAGCTTTCATCGCAATAGAGACATCGAGTTGGTGGATTCCTACCCTAGACTGACCGGTAGAAGTGGAGGTAGAAGAAGAAGTCGGTCTGGTGCTCTTCCACTGTAGCGTTTGCTCCGCAAGATCGTCAAAGAACTGCCACGCTTCCTCGTCAGATTTGGATAGGAAGTGGCCCTGACAGATGGTTTCCAGCAACTGCTTCATTGCTGGGTTCAGTCCCTCGTATAAGGTTTGGCAGAGTTGCCATTTCTCTATACCGTGGTGAGGACACTGAACAAGGTCTTTGTACCGGTCAAAGCACTTCCAGAAGGGTTCAGAAGGAAGCTGGGAGAATTGGTTGATCTCATTTCGAATTCTTGCGGTCTTATGATTTGGATAGAATTTTTTCAGAAACGCTTTAACAAACTCGTCCCAGCTGGTGATTGAGTGGGAAGCGGTGCTATACAGCCATTTCTCAGCGAGATCGCATAAAGTGAACGGAATGACCCGTAGACGTATAGCATCGTCCGACAGCTGGATTGTTTTCATCATGGCACAGACATTTTGAAATTTGTTGATGAAGATATAGGCATCTTCAGATTCAAGCCCATGAAAACGTGGAAGCATGTTGATGAAATGGGGCTTAATTTCAAAGTTGTCCCCATTGGCCGGAGGAAGAAAAAGGCAGGTGGGAAGTGCAGAACGGGTAGGGTAGAAACGATCCTGGAGCGCAATTCGCTGCGGCGCTACAACAGGCGGAGGTGGTGGATGATTGGTCTCCGTAGGAGGTGGAGCCAATCCAGGGGTGGTCAAAGAGATGTTCGGATTAAATCCCGACATCGCGGAAGAAGAGGTTGGTGAAGGTGAAGGTGAAGGTGAAGATGTATGAACAGAATTCCGGTCAACGTCGGAGTTGGCCGGCAAAAGAAGGGGTGAAAGAGGAGTGGACGGAGTATCGACTTCGGAGTCGATTGCGTAGTCGGTCGCGACTAACGTAACGCGGACTAGACGGGCGCTAGTGTCCCGAGTCCAAGCGGACATACACTAAACGAGTTTAGTATAGTCAAAGCGGAGAAGGTGAGGGTAAGAAAACGTCAATGAAGAAAGGCGATGGGTGGTGGGTAAAAATGGATTTGGCGACAAAAGGGCAAGTTTTTATAAAAGTTTTTGATTTTTTCTTTTTTTTTTTGTTTTTAGAAAAAAATTTACAGAAGTATGTACGGAAATACGGCTTAAGCAATCACAAACAAGATATGCACAATCTCACCTAGATCTAGGGTAACCTAGGTCTACTAGACCTGCTCCTGAACTTGATTGTCGAAGTTAAACAATGTCGAGAAACGGGCTTAAAAATACACTGATCACGAGGCCAGGTAAGTGCAGAGATAAGGGGAGGTTGTCCAACGCTTTCGCGAAGTTCCTTAATTAAATAACCCTTTCTCTTTCGGCGGTTGCGCCTTTAACACTTTCCTAGACACCCCGTAAACAATATACGGTTAAGCGAGGTTCTAAACAAGGTTTATCTTCTCCTAATGAGCGCGAAGTCCTTAGGGCAGAAGTCTAGTATTTTTTAATTTACAATGGACAATGCATATGCTTTAGTGATTTCCGGGGTCCTGGGAAGGGTGATGAAATCCCCACCCAATCTGGATTGGTTTCAAGCCCCTTAAGTCCGTATTAAAGAATGCAAAACAGTAACAAATCAACTGCAAACAATTTTTTTTTTATTTTGCGGCGCAAAGAATCCTGCACAAGAACAGTTTATTGGAAGGGGGAGAAGAATTTGCGCAAAGAAGGCTGCAGAAAACACAGTTCAGTGGAGTTCAGAGGAGTGGGGAGAGGCAGAAGGACTTACAGAGAGAAGATGGGAGCCCAAGGCCACCAAATGGCCGCG
This sequence comes from Agapanthus africanus, assembly GCA_030015575.1. Taxonomy (NCBI): domain Eukaryota; kingdom Viridiplantae; phylum Streptophyta; class Magnoliopsida; order Asparagales; family Amaryllidaceae; genus Agapanthus; species Agapanthus africanus. Next base: position 125,603,067 of record CM057339.1, on the reverse strand, counting down.
GATCCGCGGCCTAAGCCTACTATTGCCGCGGATCCGCGGCAGGAACAGAGGATTGGGGCTTCATTTTTTGTGTGGGTGCTTCTGTTGGTCTCCTCTGCTTTTCTGGATCTTTGGAATTTTCACTTGCTCACTGTTCTAGCTCCAGATCTTGACAGTAGACCGTATGTTCCGTCGCGGTGTAGCCGCGAAATGTGGGTCTATCTTCCCACGTCTTTGGCACTGTACTTGAACTCCGTATTTTCAACGTCTTGGCCACTGAACTCGAACCTTGTATTTTTCTACACACTTGCACAAAAGCTAATCAAAAATAACAAGATGGTTTTTTACAAAGTATTTTTTTTTTTTATACTTACAAATTAACCCGAAATTACACAAGGAAATAAACTACCGTCTCCCCGGCAACGGCGCCATTTGATTGTTAGGTTATGTTCGTGTCAAGTTCTAATTTTAAATACCGCAATCAAGACGGTTTCGCACGTAGCTAGCCGGTTGAGTACGGGTCGTCCGCAGGGAGATGGGAATCTTTTTCTATGTGTTTTTCGACGAGTTAAGTCCGGTTGTTCAGATTTTGTTTGTAGTTATCTAAGTGTTGAGTTGATATTTAAAGAGAGCATGTTAGGGTTAGGATTAGGTTAGTTTGAGTTAGGAGTCTCCACATCTTTCGTTGCCCCTCTTAATGTCGTGTTACGGTAATCGGCAACAACGGGGATTAGCACGACTAGGAAGGACTTTGCGAGTATAAGCTAGGCTTTCCAACGCATAAGTCTTCCTTTTGGTGCTTGTCCGTCCGTTCTTGGCTCTTAGCCATAACCTCCGGTTAATCCAACCACAACCGGTCTCACTACGAAATCACCGCTATCATGTAGGATAGGGTGCCGTAAGGAGCGGATTGTGGTTGGATTAACGGGAGTCGATTTAAGCTGTTGGGCAAGGAAAGAGTGAGAGAGATTTCCTTCTCTCAAACTTCCCTTTTCCTACCCTAACAAGAATGAACTACTCACACATCATAATACGGAAAAATAAAACAACACAAAAGAGGAAGATAGAAAGAAGGAGATTAGAAGAATACGACTAACTATTTGCGACCTCACCTTGGCGAGGATCAAGCGTAAGTATCATTGTCATATGTAAGGATAAAGAAAAAAAGAAGAAGAAAGAAACAACAAGGAAATAACAACAACTACTTAACGAATTTAAAGTTACAACAATTATAATAAAAGTAAGACAAGCATGATAACAAATTGATCTTCTTTATTTATCATTCCTCCCTCACAAAGCTCACTACAAGTTTAATGGAGAAGAGATGAGAAGAAGAAGAACAAGTGAACTAAATCCTAGAAAAAGAAAATACAAGAATGGGCCCTTTCCTTCACAAAGTTCTGGGCTATTTATAGGCCAAAACATGAAACCCTAGGGCAACCAACAGAACATATATAAAAAGACCCAACTACCCCCAAAACCACTTTTCATTTGGCGCCAGAATGGCCGCGGTTCCGCGGCCTAGACCCTCCTTTGGCCGCGGAACCGCGGCCCTATGGTGGAGTTGGGCTATGTACTTTTTGGTGCTGGCCTGGTTTTCTGTGCACTTCCTTCTGGTATATGTATTTTCTCAATTTGGCTCCACGATTTTTCCAGAATTTCTGTTGAGGGAAAGGTGGACTTTTTGTCAAGATTTTGTCATGATTGCCTCGAGCTCCGCGTAGATCTCTTGGATCTTGTGCTACCATTGAGCCTTGTGCCTGAAAACGACATTGATTTGACATTTTGTCTTCCTAAACTGGTATCTGGCAGCATACGGATGAAGGGCGGAGACCGTGTTTTATCTGTGGTTGGCAGGAACCCGGATTTTTCGTGTTTTCCATGAATTTCACTGTTTTAGAACCGAGAACCTGTATCCTGCAATTGACTAGCAAACACGGCTCAAGAGTATCTACGGATATGCAATGTGATAAAAATTGGGCGGTATGAAAATGCAAAAATCTGATATGAACAGTTTTCTCTAGGTTGTTGGTGAACCGTCGAGGTTTGGAACTAGGGATTTTGCCGTGGCTCCGTAGTTTGATTGTCGCGTCTGAATCCCGTTGGAGGAAAAACGCTGTGGTGACATCTCGTCTGCCGTGTCGAGACGAACGTCGAGGTGGTGATCATTCCGCGCTGGTGTGGGATGATCTCCGATAGTCTTTCAGGTTTTATATGAGTTGTCGTCAAGACCCTGAAGCTAGGAATTTGGCCTTCGCTTCGTTTGCTGGCATCGTGTCTTCTGTATCGAGACGAATGTCGCGGTTGTCTCTAGGTTGTTGATGAACCGTCAAGGTTTGGAACTAGGGATTTTGCCGTGGCTCCGTTATTTGATTGTCGCGTCTGAATCTCGCTAGAGGAAAAACGCCGTGGTGACATCTCGTCTGCCGTGTCTAGACGAACGTCGAGGTGGTGATCATTCCGCGCTGGTGTGGGATGATCTCCGATAGTCTTTCAGGTTTTATATGAGCTGCCGTTAAGACCCTGAAGCTAGGAATTTGGCCTTCCCTTCATTTGCTTTGGCGTGTCCGAATCCTGTTGGAGGAAGGATGCTGTAGTGACATCTTGTCTGCTGTATCGAGACGAACGTCGAGGTGGTGACCACTCCGCGCTGGTGTGGGATGATCTCCGATAGTCTTTCAGGTTTTATATGAGTTACCGTCAAGACCCTGAAGCTAGGAATTTGTCCTTCGCTTCGTTTGCTTTGGCGTGTCCGAATCCTGTTGGAGGAAGGACGCTGTAGTGACATCTCGTCTGCTGTATCAACACGAATGTTGAGGTGGAGTTGGGATTTTGCCATTACTCCGCTTTGTTTCGACCATGTTGTCTTTTGTTGACGTTGCATCTGCATCCTGCTGGATTGCGAAGGAATGCCGTTGTTGACATTGTGTCTGTTGTAGCGAGACGAATGCTGAGGTGGAGTTGGGATTTTGCCATCACTCCGCTTTGCTTTGACCGTGAGGTCTTTTGTTGACATTACATCTGCACCCTGCTGGACTGTAAAGGAACGCCGTTGTTGACATTGTGTCTGCTGTAGCGAGACGAATGCTGAGGTGGAGTTAGGATTTTGCCATCACTCTGCTTTGCTTTGACCGTGAGGTGTTTTGTTGACGTTGTATTTATTGGATATAGTGCCCTCAAAGTCAATTATTAGATCGCAGGTACATAATTGCAATGATTGAGGGAGGACCGATACCGATAGGACAGTCTTGCTCGAGATGATAGTTTGGTATCTGGTTTGTCTTTATCATCGTGTACATGCTTTAGTTCACTATTGCATGTTGATAGAGCCCACAGGATTCTTGCTTGACTGCCAGCAGTATGATGGCGATCATATACGTGGGAGCTGGGGTCTATAAGCACATCCTTAAAGTTTCCCTAGTCGTGGGAATTTCGAGACAGAGTATCGATACTCCAGAGTAGACTAGTGTATACAGTCGAGACCCCGACGAGGGGCGGTGGCCGGTCTCACAAGCCATTGGTGTCAGTTGGTTCACCTAAGTTGTATACAGGTGCTCATTGAGTTATGAGTACACTCGACAGGACTCGCCGAGAACATGCTAGTTGGTATTATACATATCGTCAGATAGCAGTTCCCAGGTGACATGTGTACAGGTTAGTCTGTCGACCTGAGATCGTCATTTGTCTCATGTGAGTTCCTACTGTGCTTTGATTACTACCCTACCACGGATCAAACGAGTCGTGCAAATAGGTTTTAGTTGGGTACAGTCCCGAGCCACATGGAGGCAGTGAGCGGATCGTCAGGGATTCGTCTCTCCCGGTATTGGGGGTGAGATCGCGCTGTTTCTAGGAGATTCATTACACGAAATCCCTGGCCAGGGTAATCGAGATTTACTGGTAGGTATTCCAGTAGTTTCTCAGGGTGTTCTGGGCTACTCTCCGACACGACTTATACCGCTATTAGGGGTCTGACGTTTACCAGCCCCCTAGGCCCTATATGCGACACTCATAGACGAACGGATTGGACTGTATGTATATTGTCACTGTCAGGCTCAGTAGGGTTTCTGGATGAGTTCGCTCGTCAGCTTCCCTTCCGATCAATACATAGGCAACCGTTACGTACAGCTAGTACCTCTGACGTGCTAGTGGTTATACCTAGTGCTAGTGTACTAATGAGTCATTAGAGTCCCCCACAGACAGTTTCCCAAGTTCGGGCGAAACGTCGTAGAGGCCGTATGGATATATGGCGGGGTTCGATCATATCCGTATACTTGTGCACGGATCAGGATCGGACGGATAATACCAGCGGGCTTTGGTTTAAGCCGGATCCCAGTATTATTGTGTAGGAATATTTTTGTCTCATTGCATTTGTATTCGGTTGGAATACAAATGCGGGTATGTATTTACACTCGAGGGATAATCTCGTAATTCGTTACGAGATTATTTTGGGAGTTGCCAGTTTATTTTTCCGCCTTTAACACCTTGTCGTTGTGAGCATTGACCCTTTCCCTTTGACCATTCCTTTTCCCATTGTTTTCTGGCCGAGCACTGTACTGGTGCTGCCCATTTATGAGGCATGGCCAATCAGGCATGGTCTTGATTGCTTTAGTGAGGTGGCTGATTGGTTTTGGTGGGGGGTTCCTTGCAAACCTGCCAATTCTTTTTTGGGGGGCTTCCGTGTGGTGAAAGAAACACACTCACTTGATTAATCCCATCACAATATTATTCTTGCTGGAGTGTGGCCGGCCCTTCATTCCACAGAGTATTAATTCACATGGAGCCATCTCTCTTGACTTCTAAGACATTCCACTCACACCTAAAATGATGAACAGCATTTTCCAGTGAGCTTTTTCAGTGCCTTGGCCGAGCACTATTTTGTAGTGAGAAAATTTTTTATCCATGCAAAAATTCCTTTAGCTCACATTCTTCACTACTTGGCAACTCCAATTTATTTCCACGCAATCGTTTGGGTGCCTTGAGACAAAAGATCCTACACTCTCTCTACTTCAATCTTGGATATGTCGGCTAGCAAACTTTATGTCCGAGTTGCCTCGGTTCGAGATGGGAGCACGTATAAAGATTCATAGACGTGGAGCCACTTTGAAGAGCTAACTTCGTCGGCGCAACATTGGGGAGTTTGGCGCAGAGATTGAAGACCGAAGGACACGGATCGATCGGTATAATTTCCAAACTCATTTTACATTTTGCTAGTTTACGGTTAATGGAACGATCCGGTTTTTGGGTTGCGGTGGGGCCGGTTTCTGTAAAAAGTTTTTGTTCCGCATCCGGCGTCGGATTGACTGCCGGAGCACCGCCGCATCCCAACATGGTATCAGAGCCACCCTTTAACCGTATACCAGCTTGTTCTAACATGTTTAAAACGTCGATCGAAAGAAATTTTCAAAACTGCAATTTCAAGTTCAAAGCTTCTGTCGAAATTTATTTGTCGTCGAAAAATTATTTTGGGTATTTCAGAAAAACGTGCAGGCTTTTCTTTGAATCTGGGAGAAATTTCGTTGACTGATACCTCAGGAACGCTACGGAACCGTGGCCGTACCCATGTTTTGGTCGCGGTTCCGCCGCCGTTCTGGGGCTTCATTTCATCAATTTTCTTCTGGAGGTCTTTCACTTGGAATTGTGGTTTCTGTTATATTTAGTTTTGGCCCAGATTATTTTGAGTGCTGGATTTATACTTGGGGCCCACCTCAGGAAATTGTTGTCGATCGAAAATTTAAATAAGTTAGTTAACAGTGCTTTACATTACTATTTGTGACCGTAAATGTCATTCGATCGGTAAAACTTGTCTAATTGCTATAGTTCTTTTAGACGGGTTTTGCGAACGTGACATTCACGTTGATGTTCCGTGTTGTGCTGTGCTGTTGCGGATTTGTCGTGGTGGATAGCTTGGTGCAATGTTAGTACTGTTTGGATTTCTTTGTACATTTGATATTGCGGGACGAGCGTCCGCCATGTGGACTGCCGTCACTGCCTGTTTGTATATTATTCTTTTGGGGCACGACCGGGATGAGGTCGATGTACCCGTTGTATATATTTTCTTTTCTGTACTAGGATTACCCAGCGGTGGGATGCACGGATAGCCGGGTTCTAGAGGGCAACGAGCCCGCATCTCATGGCGTTGAAACGGAGGGGGCTTCACTCTAGAATTGGCGGGCTATTCGCCGCACTCGTAGTGGGTATAGGTTTTCTTTGCACAGCCTATCCACACGACCTGGGGAACGTCGGGTTTCATTTGCGGCTCTATGAAACCCGGGGATCCCAGATTATCTGTATTGTTCTGTGATGCTTATTACTTTTCTGTGATGTTGCATTTATCATACCTGGAGCGATTATTATATATTTATATGTACTAGTAGATGTTGTATATGTTTTGCACCTGCGCTAGTCCAGTCCCCGCTCTGTCGTTAGTTAAGTAACCTAACGGGTGATGACGGGACCCAGTGGCGAATGCAGATAGCATATACGTACATTTTATTTTCGTTCTTTTGTGGTGTGATTAATTGATGGGACTGCGTTGATTTTTATCAATGCAAGGAAAACAAACCTATATATGATGTTGTTGGAACCAATTTTTCAAAAAGCTGTTATTACAAGGGCGTTCTCTTTTGTTTTGCACAGTGGTATTCGGTTATGAATATCCAGCACCTCATTCGACGAGGCAAGGGCCGAGATCCCTTCACCGGGAGTGACCCCTTGGACAGAGGTTTGCGTTAGGGTAATAACTTCACTATAGTCGATTACTTTTTGCTTTGCATCGTGGTATTCAGTTTGGAATATCCTGCACCTCATTCGACGGGGAAAGAGCCGAGATCCCTTCACCGGGAGTGACCTCTTTAGCAAAAGTTTTCGCCACTATATTTTTATAAAACCACTTGGATTTCTTCAACGATATCAAGTTCATTACACTAAAGGTTTTTTTCCAAAAACCAGCCGTAGCCCTCCGTCATTTCAGATAGGTATCTCGTAGTATTCGTGTTATGTACGTTGGTCTCTATCAAGGCATAGTGTACGGTAGCTGCATGATACTTGTCTGTAGCATAGATATGCGATTATCTAGGACAGCCGCACAGTCACGTTGGTCTCTATCAAGGGCTTGTGCGGGTGGGTTTAGATCAATCTTGGATAATGACGGGTTGAACTTGACTAGCGACTTATGGCACGTTGGTCTCTATCAAGGCCATGAAGTCGTTAAGGGTAAAAATCATATCGGGAGTTTCAAACATACAGGAAACTTGCCAGTCTTGCGCATACTTCTGGAGTGTGATGACGTGAGTGGCTTCCATCACGTTATCATGCGATGATAGTTGGATCCCGATTCTCACTGATGAGTTGGTTTACTCCTCGGGTGACCCCGACTAATTCTTCTTTCAGGTTTGGAGGAGAATTTGATGATACAGTGGGAGGTTTCCTGATTAGATAAAATGATTAACCATTCTGATCTAGGTTAGAGTGCACGCAGAGTGTGTCTTCTCTCTCTCTCTCTCTCTCTCTTTGACTGTGACCATGGCTCGACCCTAGACTATAACTCAGTGACCCAGTTGACTGAACTTTCTTAAAACACTGGATTTTGGATTATCTGAGTTGCATACATCATTGCCACTCCTTCTCTTACCCTTTGAGTTTCTCCAGAACACCCCGTATTATTATGAACATCCAATTCCATTGGATAAATCCATCGTATGGTTATATACGAACTCGGAGGAACTTCTTCGAGGATGGATTCTGATTCTGGAGAGATTGAATAGGACTATTCAGTTTTCTTTTCCTTTTACCTTCTCTCAGGTTATGAGGGCTCCTAGAATTAGGAGAGGGCACGTCTATTACGCTTATTGGATAGTCTTCTTCCAAACCATAGGCAGGTACCGAAAGGTAGGGAATGAAGAAAACCAATTAGCCTAAGTTGGGTGTACAGGAGGTAATAAGTAAAGATAAATAAAGGGATCAGAAAGAGGGCAAGGTAAATTACGACTGTTAACATTCACGACCAAACCACGTATTTCATCGCCACTCCTACTTCACCTTTCTATTTCTCCAGAACACCCCGTATCACTACGAATATCCAAGTCCATTGGATAAATCCATCGTATGGTTATATCCGAACTCGAAGGAACTTTTTTCGAGGATGGATTCTGGTTCAGGAGAAATAGGAATAAGGTTTATTCAGTTGTCTTTTATCCTTACCTTCTCTCAGGTTGCGAGTGGTCCTAGGATTAGGAGAGTACACCTATTATGCTTATTGGATAGTCTTCTTCCAAACCATAGGCTGGTGCCGAACGGTAGGGAAGGAAGAAAACCATTAAGCCTAACGATGGTGTACAGAAGGTAACGACTAAAGACAAGTAAAGGGAATTGGAGAGATGGCAGGGAAATATACGGTTACAGTCATGAATCTGGATAATGGAAGAGGAATTACTAGGAATACCCGGATACCCCTTCGAATCATATTCATGTTTCAGTTTCACTGTGTATTGTTAATAGAAAACTGATTTCCAAATTAGACCCTTGCTCCAGGGTATGTATTTATCAGGTATGATTCTCACATCTGTATGGTTTTACGGATGATGAGTGGGAGTAAGTTATTGGGAATTAGGTGATTATCCTCATTATATCGGAATTCGTTGTAATTGGTGATATTTGAGGAAATCTCCTGGGTACAGTTTTCAACCTATGATGCACAGAGTTTGAGTTATTCAACTCAGGGGATTTATACAAAGTATTGTATATTGTCTAATGTCCATTAGGACAAAGGGGTTGATCCTCGTACTGTTTTCTGTTTACTTGTGACTTCTCAAGTTTTAGACAAGTGTTTCGTAGAAATACAAGGTCTAAATTTTGAGAAGTTATAGGTAAAAGAATAAAGTAAAGAACCAGGTGTTGCAAGTGTTGGGATTCTTCAAGGTGATCAAAGATATAGATTCTTGTGTTTGGTATTATAATGGTTTTGAGAAACTTGTTTCTCTTTCAGGTTACTCAAAATTGGATGCACTCCTAAGTTGAGTAATGCTGATCGTGCTCTCTCCATTTAGTTAACATGCACTGGAGACAGCTGCATGATTTGAATCTAGTTCCAATTAAATCAGTGCCTTTATTTCTATATTGTATATAGAATGGTTCATATCTTAACGTTGTTAAGGTATGGGGAGTTGTCCGACTTATGCTTAAAACCAGATTCTGGATAACTCAAGGCACGTTTCTGTAATGGCAGTTTGTGGGTTAACCCAGGCTTTGACGAGGGTTGACTTCCTACCATCTGGAAGATCAATAGTGATATTGTTCTTGACTCGCCACATTTTTAGTAAAATGGATTTTTTCAGAAAAACAGCAGTGGGAGTATGGTAGAACTGGAAGAGATTCCAGAACCGCAAACGGTTACGGAAAATTTAATAGGACCTAAAGATTCAATCAGGATTGACATTCCATTAGCCACTCCGCAGATATGGTGGGTAACCTCAGGCACCCGAGAGGTACTTCGGTATCCTTAAGGACGGTGATAGGGAGGTTCTTGTTTACCCAGACTTTCCATTACTGCTGTTCCAGACTATGAAACCTGGCAGGAGGATGGGTATAGTGTCGTTCTAAACTAGGTTTAGAAGTGCACGTGTATATGACTCTGCCAGAGGGTTGTTGTAGTCAATGGGAGCAGCGGAAGCATAGTGGATAAGTAGCTTATGTCTATTTATAGACTAAAGCAGATATAGCGGAGATAGATCATCTATTTTTGATTTGACAGTCATAGGTTTTGACTTCATCAGAATAGGAGATGGATCTGTTAAGAAGGTAGTAGGGTGTGATGTCATGGTACTTAGATGACATATACATAGTAGGAAGTGAAATTCTTACACTACGATCGGTTATACCATGGTTGTCACACAGTAGTTTCTCCACATAGGATATGGATATAATATCATATGTTGTTTTTGCACTAGATGCAATAAGTTGATATTAATCCAATCCTGGAGAAACGTTTGGAAGCAGTTTTAGAACATAAGTGGACGTTCTAGGGATTTGATAACGGCAGCATCCTTCGGGAGACGGTTGTCATTCCAGGCATCCATGGTGACCCGGATGACAGACTGACTGTCCGAGTTATAGTTTTTCCCTCTGACTAGGGGCAGTATTTAGGACAGGTGGTCCAAGCGAATACTGAGGGAGGCATGGTACAGGATACTGATTAAATTCAGTTGACGATACAGTCTAAGAAGTTTGCTGGATTTGGAGTTCATTTATGAACTGGTTCCCATCAGATATCCAGACATATTCTAAGACAGGTATTGCTCATTTCGGGAGATGGTTTTCTCAGCGAACTTGAGACAAAGAGAGACATAGAAAGAAACATCAGGGCGGATCCACTCACTTAGGCTATTTCTCGAACACAATTGTTTTACAAATGAGCTTTATGAAACTGATTAGTAGAGGAGTTGGATGTTCGGTATCACACGAGCTGTGAGTACGCGACATCACAATAATTAGCCTTAAGTGCAAGTGGAAGATTGTTGGATATAGTGCCCTCAAAATCAATTATTGGATCGCAGGTACGTGTAGGGTTCCTAGGCACACTCAAGAGGTTCCACAAGGCATCAACCTGCCAAATTCAAAAATTTTCTATGTGCCAAGTAACCCTAATCAAGATCGTAACTAGAGAATAGGCGAAATAACAAGCTAGTAAACAACTTTACTGCTAAGTGAACGGAAATACAACCTTTGTAGATCCGGTCCTCCACCTCCATAGCTCCGTGACGATGTCCCTTCGCTGCGATCATCGGATCCTAGACTCTCGCGGTGGTTTCATCGGAGAAAAGATCGGGCTAGGTCGTCGACTTCGATGCCGAAGATGATCTACGTCGAGGCAACTCAAAATCAAGCTCCAACTTCACCAAGTCATGAAACTTGTGAAGAAAACACCCTATACTACATGGCAAGTGGTAGAGGATGAAGAAATAGGAAGTGGGTTCACTTTGGATTTGGATTTCTCACTTGGAATCATCACTTAGAAATTTCAAGCAAAGGTTTTTCTTTTTCTCTTCATGAAGAAGATGAAGAAGAAAGAATAAGAATGAATTATTTTTCAAAAAGAAAATGAAGTGATGGTTATCATAATGCAACCATGGGTGAGGCTAACAAGTGTAGAGACTAAACTAGGGTTAGGTATAATGGTTAGGTTAAAGAAAGAAACAAAATGGTCATGACTTTTCAAAGCATCATGAAGCTTCAAGAAGAAAGAAAAGAATCCACCATTTTATTTCTTGCTCAAAATATAAATGAAAAGAATAAATAAATAATTCAAACCCTAACCATTAACTTAATCATAGTTTAAAGCAAACATACACCCAAGTTTAAATGTATCATCAAACATGATACAATCTTGTGCACAAAAAATATATCACATATACAATGTGCACAATCAAGTGAGAAAAACATCTTAAGTGAACCAATATTAGTTAATGTAAAGTAATATATCAAATTTATAATTATACATTAAATCATTAAATCAACACTTGACTTAATGATCCGGTCATATTACATATAATCGACTAATATCAATAGTAACAACTTATCGAATCAACACTTGATCCGATAACCTGGCTATATCGCATATAACCGATCAATGTTACATATCGCGAGAATAGAATACAGTATCACATACTGGTATTATTCTCGGTCCCGCACATATCTCATATGCGCTCTTATTTCGTTTCGCTTGAGCCAGGAAACCTCTATGTAGGACTCTAAAGACTCGTCAATACGCCGGCAGCAGGTGATGATCATATCAAACACCCACAAGCCGCAAGCGGTCTGCTAAACGTAACGGCCACCTGGGTATTGAGCGATCAGAAGATCAACGAGCAAGCCCGCTCACACTCCTGTGAATCCAACCAGTAACACTTACCGTACAGTCCGGTCTCGTCGTCTGATATGTCGCATATCTCGCCTAGGGGTGGTAAACGTCAGACCCCAATAGCTCGATAAGTCGTGTCGATATGAGGTCTATAACAGTTCGAGAAACTACTGGTAACACTTACCAGTAAATCTCAGCAACCCTGGCTAGGGATTTCCGGTTATAGCCAATCGAACACAGCGCAACATCAACTCCCTATACCGGGAGAGACGAATCCCCTCCTATCGCTCATTGCCTCCATGTAATTCAAGACTGTACCCAAAAACCACCGTTTTGCATGCCCTCTTGGACGTGGTAAGGTGGAAATCAAAGCACAGTAGGAATCACACAAGACTCTATGACGATCTCGGGTCAACAGACTACTCTGTACCAGTGTCACCAGAGAACTGCCATCTGACATAAGGTATAATACCATCTGGGAGTTCTCGGCGAGTCCGTCCAGTGTACCCAGTCTCTACTGAGCACCCGTATATCATCTCTGATGTCAAACACCAATGGATATGGGATCATCCATCGCCCATCTATATGGGTCGAGAAGGTATACGCTAGTCTACTGTGGTATATCGATACCCCGTCTCGATACACCCACGACTAGGGACCTTGAAGGATGTACTTATGGACTACCATGTCCCCACTAGTATGATCCACATCATAGTCCAGGTAGTCAAGTACACATCCTAAGGGCTTTACCAACATGTAACAGAGAGACAATCAGTGTACACGTTAAGGTAAAGAGCAACCAGATAGCATACTATCATGTCGAGCAAGAAAGTCCTCCCTATATATGTCCAAGCATCCACTACAATATACATCCTATGTATAGTAATGGCCTCTAAGGCATACATATAACTAACAATCTCCCACTTGCACTAGGGCCATCTGATAGCAGTGGTTGTAGTATCTCATACTCAACCATCCCATAAAAGTCTCTCTCTGGGAAAAGGCCTTTGTGAGTGGATCCGCCGTGTTGTCCTCTGAGTCTGTTCTCCTAACCTCGATCACCCTAGAGATCAACCATCTCCATGATCAGGTGATACTGCCTTAGAATATGTCTGGGTCACTGATGGGACGGACGTTCCTTGGCATAAGCCACAACTCCAGTGCCATACAATGGGAGGAACTAAGTTCATCTCATGAACTAATATACACCCAGACAGCCTCTTTGGTAGCATCTTAAGTAGCGGTGTATCCAGCCTTTATCGTCTAGTATGTCACGATATCTAGCTTGGAACTCTTCCAACATACCGTCCCTCCACCGAGGGTAAAGACAATGCCTACGACTGACTTTCAGTCGTCCTTATCACCCTGGAACATTTCCAGTGATTCTCCCCAGGATCAGTTGATACCATCTCACTACAACTAGTGAGTATGCTAATACCCAATTAGATCTATCTCATAGATCCAAAACCTAGGATTTAGTAGGTATCATGTTGATCCTATATGAATAATCCTTATGATAAGCGGAGATTGACTGAGCGTAGCATAGGAAACTACTTCCCTATCAAGAGTGTAAGTCGATGTACAACACCCCACGACTTGCGGGGAGGCGGAAATATGAAAAACGATCTTGTTTTTATGCTAAACATCGACTAACCGCATGAATCGAAGCTAAACGATAACTAACATCAAACATAGAAGTTAACAACTACTATGTAAAGGGATTATACCTAAAGAACAGTGTCCTTCGTCTTTACGAACTCCACCTCCTCCTCGGCCTTCTCCAAGTAGTAGACGATCCACCACGAGAGCTAAACTCCAAGCTTTGCCTCTAAACTTGAGGCAACAAGGTATCATTAAGTGCTAATCAAAGTACCTAGATGAAATAGAGTATGGTTATGGATTAAGTAGTCTAACTAATCCTTGTACTCAACACATGAGAGGGGAGGATTAGGGTTTGAAGAGAGAGAGCTTGAGGAGAGAGAAGATGAACATAATAATGAGAAGAGAAAATGAGTTATCATAATATATATCAAGCATTTTATTTTATCAAGAAAAGAAAAGAAAATGATTTACAACCATGCTTGATAAATATCTTGTGGTGATTCATCTCCATGAGTCATTAAGCAATTATGAAGCAATAATGACATGGATGAATCATCCATATGACTCACTAATCTCATTCAATGTATATGCCACCTAAACCTCCTTAGTCACCATCTTCTAGAAGCTTCTCGCGCAATTACGAGAATGCCCCTCCTATCCGTGAAAATACGGAAAAACTTTAGACTATATAAATCCAATAACCGGATACTAGTAACTGGCTTAAACCAAAGCCGACTAGTAAAAACTGTCCGAAAAGTCGTACGTGCGTAAACACACGTATGCGTCCGAACCCTTGTCGTAAAACCATACGACCTCTATATCGTTTCGCCTGGAGTAGGGAAACTCTCTGCGTGGGACTCTAGAGACTCGACTACTACGCTGGCAGTGGGTTTAACCACAGACCGCAAGCGGCACTAGCTGTACGTAACGGTCCCCAGGTAGATGTCGATAAGAAGGCCGATGAGGAAACCCATCCGAACTCCTACTGAGTCTGATGTGACAATCTCCGTACAGTCCGGTCCGTTCGTCTAAGACTATCGCATATCGGGCCTAGGGGGCGGCAAGCGTCAGTCCCCTAATAGATGTATAAGTCGTGTCGGAGCGAAGCCCATTACACCCTGAGAAACTACTGGAACCTACCAGCAAATCTCGCTTGCCCTTGCCAGGGACTTTGCATAATGGCTCTCTGACACAGCGCGATATCAACCCCCAATACCGGGAGAGACGAATCCTGTCTAACCGCCACTGCCTCCAAGTGCTCGGGACTGCACCCAACTGCTACCTGTTTGCACGACTCCTTTGAGCCGTGGTAGGGTAGCAATCTAAGAACAGTGGGACACACTCGAGGCGAAGTAGCAGTGTCAAGTCTGCGGACTATGCTGTACTCATGTCACCTGGGAACTGCTCACTGACGACTGGTATAAAACCAACCAACAGTTCCCTGTGAGTCCTGTCCGGTGTACCCATAACCTAACGAGCACCTGCATACTATCTCCAGTACGACGTACTGATGGCTGTGGGACAGACCATCTCCCCAACTGGGATGAGAAGCGTACACACTAGTCTACTCCGGAGTATCGATGCCCTGTCTCGATAATCCAACGACTAGGGACCTGAATAAAGATGTGCTTGTAGACTACCCAGCCCCCACTAGTGTGACTGCCATCACAACGCTGGTAGTCAAGCAAGATCCTAAGAGCTCTATCAATACGTATACTCACATATTAAGATAGAAAAACCAAGTAGCATACTATCATGTTTAGCAAGACTGTTATATACATGTGAATATCCCGAGCTTCCATTAAGTAATATACAAACTAGTATGATACAGTAATGGCCTTCTAGGGCATAAACACTAACAATCTCCCACTTGCACTAGGGCCATGTACTGGCGTATCGAAGACCGATGATCTCGAGTAGCCTCTCGAACTGAATCTGAGGTAGGGCCTTAGTGAATGGATCAGCAATGTTATCCTCTGTATTTACTCTCTTTACCTCGATCTCCCGGCGATCTACGATCTCCCTGATCAGGTGATACCGCTTTAAGATGTGTCTGGACTTCCGATGGGACCTGAGTTCCTTCGCTAAAGTTATAGCGCCGTTGTTGTCGCAATACAGAGGTATTGGACCAACACTGGTAGGAACCACCTGAAGTTCTGTGAGGAACTTCTTCATCCAGACAGCTTCTTTTGCGGCATCGCAAGCAGCTATGTACTCCGCTTCCATCGTTGAGTCAGCAACGGTGTCCTGTTTGGAACTCTTCCAACAGACCGCCCCTCCATTGAGGGTAAAGACATAACCCGACATGGACTTGGAGTCATCCTTGTCACTCTGGAAGCCGGAATCAGCATAGGCCTCCATCTTGAGGTCCTTTCCGCCGTAAACCAAGAACATCTCCTTAGTCCTCCTCAGGTACTTGAGAATGTTCTTTACTGCTATCCAGTGATTCTCCCCTGGGTTTGCCTGGTACCGGCTTACAACGCTCAATGCGTATGCTACATCTAGTCTGGTACATAACATCGCATACATTATAGAGCCTACCGCAGAAGCGTAGGGTATAATCGACATGCGTTCCCTTTCCAAATCAGTCTTGGGAGACATCTCTTTTGAGAGGGTGATTCCGTGACAAGCCGGTAGGTTACCGCGCTTAGAATCTTCCATACTGAATCTTTTCAATATGGTGTCTATGTACCTGGACTGTGAAAGTCCCAACATCCTCTTTGATTTATCACGATAGATCTGGATCCCCAGAATGTAGGTGGCATCACCCAGGTCCTTCATGGAGAATTTTTGTGACAAGAATCTTTTGACTGACTGTAGCATAGGAATATCATTTCCTATTAGGAGAATGTCATCCACGTACAAGACGAGGAATACAACAACTCTCCCTACAATCTTACTGTATATGCATGGTTCATCTGGATTTTTGATAAAGTCGAATTCTTTGACAGTATCATCAAAACAGATGTTCCAACTCCGCGATGCCTGCTTTAGTCCATAAATGGACTTAAGCAGCTTGCATACTTTACCGATGCTCCCACTCTGAATGAATCCCTCTGGCTGATCCATATAGACGCTCTCTTCTAAATTTCCATTTAGAAAGGCCGTCTTTACGTCCATCTGCCAGATCTCATAATCGTGGAAGGCAGCAATAGCAAGAAGGACCCGAATGGATTTCAGCATAGCCACTGGAGAAAAGGTTTCGTCATAGTCCAAACCAGGTCTTTGACGGAAACCCTTTGCAACAAGTCTAGCCTTATAGGTTTCAACCTGTCCATCTACACCAATCTTCTTTCTGAAGATCCACTTGCATCCTACGGGTTTTACCCCATCTGGAGCAGTATCCAAAGTCCATACTTTGTTAGTGTACATGGACTCCATTTCGGTCCGCATTGCATCCAGCCATTTTACCGAGTCGCCGCTCTGAATGGCTTGTTGGAAGCTAGTAGGGTCGTCATTATCAATGACGCAATCTTCTCGATCCCCGTCTATGAGAAAACCGTAGTATCTCTCGGGCGGATGAGACTGCCTACTACTTCTGCGGATAGGCGCTGGTATATCCCTTTCTTCTGAAACTTCTTGTTCTACCAAACTTTCAGTAACAGCTTGTGGTTCTGGAATTTCTTCCAGTTCTACTGCACTCCCACTCTTCTGATTTTCTAAAAATTCTGTTTCTAAGAAGCGGGCATGACGAGAAACAAAAACCTTTTGTTCCTCTGCGTAGTAGAAGCAATATCCCATGGAGTTCTTTGGATATCCCACAAACTTACACTCTATTGAGCGTGCCTCGAGCTTGTCGGATGCTGCTTTTTTATAAAAGCTGGACATCCCCATGTCTTCAGGTACTGAAGATAGGGTTTCTTCTCACTCCACATCTGATATGGCGTGGTAGGCATAATCTTGGTTGGAACCTTGTTCAAAAGATATGCCGCTGATTCTAGTGCATAACCCCAGAATGATCGCGGTAACTCAGCCTTACTCATCATGGAACGAACCATATCTAATAGGGTTCGATTCCTCCTTTCCGATACACCGTTGTGTTGTGGTGTGTATGGAGGAGTAAGCTGAGAGAGAATTCCTTTCTCTTTTAAGTAACCCAGGAACTCGGCAATTAAGTATTCACCACCTCGATCAGATCTCAATGTCTTAATACTTTTGCCTGTTTGGTTTTCCACTTCATTCTTGTATTCTTGGAATTTCTCAAAGGCCTCGGATTTATGCTTCATCAAAAAGATATGTCCATACCTAGAGAAATCATCCGTAAAAGTAATGAAGTAGGAATAACCACCTCGCGCATGTGTAGACATCGGACCGCACACGTCACTGTGTACGAGTCCTAAGAGCTCGCTCGCTTTTACTCCGTGTCCAGTAAACGGAGTCTTTGTCATCTTTCCCATGAGACAAGATTCACAAGTGGCATAAGATTGATATTCAAACGGATTCAAATATCCTTCTCTATGTAACTTCGTTAATCGTGTTTCATTGATGTGACCTAGTCTACAATGCCATAAGAAAGCCTGATTCAATACTGGAGACTTTCTTTTAAGTGTGTTCTGGACATTGAAAACCTGAGCTTGATTCAATACGTATATACCGTCATCTAATGTACCGGACCCAATCAGAACTTGATTTAGGTGGATGTGAACTACATCGCTTACGAATGTAAAGTCATATCCCTCTCTTGAAAGTGAGGACACTGATATGATATTACAAGTCAAACTAGGTACATACAGACAGTTACGGAGAATCAATATCTGCCCACTTGTCAAACCTAGGCGATATTCTCCCACAGATTCAGCGTCCACGCTCATTCCGTTTGCTACTCTGAGAGACAAATCACCTATCCTTATAACTTTACGGTTTCTCAAAGCATGTAACGAATTACAGATATGAGATCCTGCTCCGGTATCTAGTACCCAGGAAGTAGAGTTAATTGACAAACAGTTCTCAATTACAAACACACTTGAGGCTGAAGCCACAACATGCTTCGTATCTTGGCTACTGGCTTCCAAAGCCTTGCAATCTTTCTGCCAATTTCCGTTCCCATAACAATAGGAACATCCCTCCTTGCCTACACCAAGTCCCGAAACTTTTGCTCTTTCCTTTCCTTCTACTTTACTGACACTGTATATCGGCTCTGTAGAGGTCTTCTTCTTTTCATTCTTTGCTTTCGCCCTGGATGTAGAAGAAGAAGGTCCCCCATTAAGCAGAGCTTGTGTCTCCCTGGTTTCTTTCAGGGTATAAGTAGAGGGTAGGGACTGTGGAAATAAGTCAGCATATGACATGTTTCCCAACGTGGTCTCCAGGTCCTTGAGCTCATCAATATAGCTAGTCATCGTAAGGACGTCGTCCCTTACTGATGACCGATCGGCCGACCTCGCTTGAATTAATTCGTTCGAGGCCTCATATCTTGTGATATGAGATTGCTCTCCATATAAATCTTTGTTATGGAGAAAGATGGAAACTGAGTCCATCTTCTCGTGCTGCTTCTGGTTTATACCATCAACTGAAGCCAACACGAGGCACTTGGCTTTCGCTTTATTCTTTTCCTTTGTCTGACGGATATCCATATCCGCGACGGTGGAAACTGGACCTGGGACGGCGGGATCTTGAGTAGTAATAGGGTGGTCCAGCTTGTCATAGGCAATCGTCATCTGGACAGACCTTTGCCAGTCATATAAGTTAGATTCAGTCAACTTGTATCTAGATGTAACCTCGTCATGGTCACAAGGTCGCTGCAATGAGAGAGAGAGAAGAAAACACTTTAGCATGATGCTCTTGCAAGTTTAGATTGGTTTTAATTTATCTAAACTGGATGGCTCCCACTGTTTCTCGAATCCTTCCTCAAACCATAAAAGAAGAATTAGCCAGGACTATTCTCACTGTACAATACTTGCTTAACCGTTCAGCCAGGCTAGTGTCGGTACTTCGAGGGAGGTTTTCCAACGCTTTCGCGAAGTTCCTTAATTAAATAACCTCTTTTCTCTGGGGGCGTAACCCCGCTGACACCTTTCTTGACACCTACTTGGTTTATAGCATTGATCGTTAAGTGATGAATCTCCTGATAAGTAGCATATACCCACAGTAGGATCGGGATCCAAATATCATCGTATGATAATGTTGAAGGAATCCTACCAACATTCATCAAACTCCAAATGGTATGTGTAACACCCGAGCCCAATACTACTAATTTCTGTTAATGTTTGAGCATTAGGTGGTACTCATTTTATTTATCTTGCTTATTTGTGGCTTACTGTAAAATTTCATCCGGAAAAGTCATTTCTGCATATAACAAATTTTAGCATCTAAAATAAAATTAAAAATATCCATCTTGGCCTACTCGACACCCCTAGCCTTGTGGTAGCGTCCGTGCATCGAGTTCTCGTCCCGTTCGGTGAAACGGACGAGTTTGGACGGCTGCGCGCGCGTACAGGTGTCCGTCTTGGGGGTATTCTTTTTAATCATAAAACACTTAATTTTAAAATTTGGAACCCGCTTAAAATCCTATTATTTAAATTTCAAATTTTTGGATCCGACCCGGACACGATTTGGAAATGTTTTATTTAGCGCCAAAATCCCAAATTTTAATAATATTTTAACCATAGTATATTTCGTTGATCTATATATTCTCTTCACTGATTAAGTAATCTAGTAAATCTTTTGATATTTTTTTAAAACCCTTAAATCATTCCCAGCCAATTAATAATTTCGTGGGCCCCTATTCTTCTCTCTCTCTCTCTCCCTCCCCCGATCTCTCTCTCTCTCTCTCTCTCTCTCTCTCTCTTTCCTCTATAATTCAAATCTTTCCTCCTTTTATTTTCCAGCAACGATAACCCAAGCCAGAGTAACCCCGGCCGCTTCCATCGTCGCCACCGCAGCCCGACGCCGACGCCGCGACCACCTCCATCTTCGCCTCCTCCTCCTCGTATCACCCACGTCCTCTTTGAGTGCACCCTCGCAGCCACCTGAGCACCCCCGCTGCAGCCACCTGCAGTCGCCTGCTCACCACCGCGACCACCAGAAAACGTCCAATGCCTCGCCGCCGACCAACACCTCGCCGTGTTTCCCTCACCATCATCCTCCTTCTCCCGGTGCACCCCCGACCAGAACAGCGACCCTCGCAACCCCCGCAACTTCTCTGTGTCGCCTGAGATAGCCACCGGCGACCACCTGCGCCGCCCCTAGCCGTCGCCGACGATCCCCGACCACTCCAGAACACCTTGTAAGATACTTCCCTCCTCTTTCCTTTCTTCCTTCCTTCTTGACTAATATTTTCTTCATCGACAGTTTCTTCCCCCGCGATCACTGTTCACCGCCGGAGCTCCGGTGACGTCGTCAATCTTCGCAACCCCTCTGCTGATCATCGTAAGCACCCTCTCAGATCCTCCTCTTCCCTTTCCTTGTATTTTCCTTGTATTTCTTGCTTTCTTGTTTCATGTCGTGATGTCTCGCTCACTGTTATTTTTTCTCGCCGGAATCCGGCGATGCCGACGACGTGATCCGACGTTCCAGCGAGGTACCCCGATCCGCGTGGCCCCAGTGGTTGTTGTTTGGGTTCAATCCGTGAACCGTGGTTCCGTCGCGAGTTTCCCCGCCGACGTTACGTTTTGTTTTTCCCGGTTCGCGACCCGTCGAGGCAAGTATCACTTGCTACATGCTATACTATATATTTATATATGTTTCGACACATTAAACCTGTAAAACTTAACTTGGTATAGTCGTTTCTCATTTGGTTGCAATATGACATTATATCATTTTACAGTTAACATAAAACTACAGTTTGCCAATTTAAACCTAATAACCAAGTTTACCTGTTAATCACATTTTACTGTTTAATGGATGGTAGCACTTACCCATGTAGTTCTATTACATTCGGACATTCGTATTCAAAGGCTTGATATAACTGTATTGAAACGTTACATAAATTATTGCACCGCTAAGGGTGCTCAAACCTGTTAATATAATAAAACGGCTGCACTGTATTACTGCACTCTTGTGATTGAATGAAACTGCTTATTGTTGTTTACCTCATTGCTTATTTCCTGCTGTTAATACCATGTTCGATTATATATATGTTTGTGAGCACACCCACGATATTGTTACATCTTGACTTGACTTTGTTACACATGGTATATATTGATACACCTGACATGGTACCGTTACTGCTGACTTGACCTGATGTACCATGACCAGACCTGTTACATGATCTCGTGCCTAATGCCAACAAACCTGACATGTAGTCCTCATGGACCGTTCCTGTTGTCTATCCAGACAAACCTGCTTTTACATGATCCTGTGTTGGCATTAGTTCTTGATTACTGAATACCCGACTCGACATACATAACCTGGGGGTATGGGGAAATCAAAAGTGTAAACTAAAGTGTAACTTAAAAGGGTATTACTTGATCCGTGGTCCCGGGGGGTAACGGGACAGAGCCATTCGTGACTCTTACATTTTCCTGATCCGTGGTCCCGGGGGGTAACGGGACAGAACCACTATTGGTTCACATATTCCTGATCCGTGGTCCCGGGGGGTAACGGGACATATCCTTTGAGTTACATGGAGGATTACTCAATTGATTTCAAAGACTTTAGAATAGAAAACCTGATAGAACAGTTTAGTTTACCCACTGCACGCTACCCTGTACTGGTATGATTCATATTATTGTTATTCTTGTTGTATTCATGTTTATATTACATTGCCTGCTACACTGTTCATATTATATTACTTAATGACATGACGCGCTGACGTCTGGGTTTTGCATGGCCCAGATTCCGTACCGCTGTTGCAGTCCGAGCAGGAGTACTTCAGCCAGCAGGTTGAGCTGTGAGTTCAGTAGTAGTTAGTTTTATTTCCTGCATTTATTTCCTGATGTGAGCCCGTATTATGGGACACACCTTTCAGTTATTTGTATTGGATCATTTGCTTCCGCATTTATTTATTATTGACTCCTGTTATTCTGGATTATGGACATGTTTTAGATAGTTTTATCTTGTTCTTGATATCTCTACAGCCGTAATGTGACTGTGGATGGATATTTCCTACCCACAGGTAGCATGGTTGGCTATGTCACGTGCCCAATCTAGCGTACTCTGGGAAGCGGGGCGTGACATGGTTCTTTTAGTATCAGAGCCATAGGATAGTCGGGTTGATTCTTTTGTAGTTGGGTATTGTACCCAATACACGAATCAGAATACCCGTGTTTAGGAAACATGTCCTGCCACCTTGACCGTTTTACCATTCTTGAATCACATTCTTCCTGATTATATCTTTTACGATGTGCAAACTTCCTTTGCATATCGATTCGAAAACCTGATCTCTTGTTATCCCTAGGACTTAGGGGACTTGGGTGGAGTTAAGTAATTGTGGCTATGATACCGCGGCATAGTTACAATGCGGTACTCTATTTAAGTATCTTGGAGTTCTAGCCTTGATCTATATTCAAAATCTATCATCATGCTAATGTTGGGTATTTTGAGTTTAAGATTATGGCCGGTAAGAAATTGAAGACATACCAGAGGCGTGTGGACGAAGCCGCCATGCTTGGAGTGATAAGAGGAATGCTGGAGAATCAAAGAAATAGACCGAGCTGATCCAGCAGCAAGCGGACTCATTTCGGAAAGGTTTGCAGATCGTTCAGCAGTCTGTGAACAATGTTGGAGCTAAACCAGTTGACCGAGTAGGGACGGTGGCAGATTTCAGACGTTTGGGACCGTCTACATTCATTGGTTTGGAGGAGCCGTTGCCAGCCGAGCAGTGGCTAGTCGACACGGAGAATTTGCTGATTGCGGCACAGATTCCAGATGACAAAAGAGTTGATGTGGTACGCATTCAGCTAGTGGACTACGCCCGAGAATGGTGGCTTGTGGAGGAGACCCGCTTGCCCAAGCCGATCAAGTAGGCGGATTTTTCTAAGAGTTTCCTGGAGGAGTTCTTCCCGCGGTCTGCACGGGAGGAAATGGAAGAGAAGTTCATCGGACTAAAGAAGGAGGGAGCACCCGTAGATGTGCATGTAGCAGAATGGACGAGACTCAGTAGTTTCGCTGGACCTTAGTTGCCAAAGATGCAGACAGGGCACGGAGGTTCATGCGTAGACTGGACGTGGACATCCAGAGGCAGATTGTCTCCCTGAGTTTGACCACTTTCTCATAAATACTTGCAGCAGCCAAGAGCAGCAGAGTTTATCTAGGATGAAAGGGAGTTTGCAGCAGACAGCAGTTGCGTTAAGGAAGCAGTTCGGTCGGGCCGGTCGAGTTTAGGGCTAGGCCGACAAACAATATTCTTGCATCAATGGAAGTGATGAAAGTAAAGAGCCGGCTGTTGTTCGTGATTCTATGGACGTGTTTGAAGATATATCGGGTTTACCGCTGAGGAGAGACGTGGAGTTCGCAATTGATCTTATTCCTGGTGCAACGCCAGTATCTAAAGCGTATTATCCAATGGCGCCAGTAGAGTTGGAAGAAGTAAAGAAACAGGTTGCTGAATTGCTTGAAAATGGTTGGATTCGAAGCAGTAACTCGCCTTGGGGAGCTCCAGTTCTTCTAGTAAAGAAGAAGGATGGCACAAGAAGGATGTGCATCGACTATCGAGAATTAAACCGGGTGACTATTAAGAACAAGTACCCGATCCCTCGCATTGGAGAACTTTTTGAGCAGCTTAGTGGCGCGAGGGTATTCTCGAAGCTGGATTTGCGATCCGGATATCATCAGGTCCGAGTGAAAACAGAAGATATTTGCAAGACGGCGTTCCGAACTCGGTATGGACATTACAAGTACTTAGTGATGCCCTTCGGAGTAACGAATGCGCCGGCAATATTCATGGACTTGATGAACCAAATCTTTTCACCGTTCTTGGACCAGTTTATTGTGGTGTTCATTGACGATATTCTGGTTTACTCGAAGAGTTTTGAGAAGCATGCTGAGCACTTGAAGATCGCACTGCAGACGTTGAGACAGGAGAAATTGTATGCGAAGATGAGTAAGTGCGAGTTTTGGCTGGAGGAAGTAAGGTTTTTGGCGCATGTTGTGTCTGGCGATGGCATTGCCGTCGATCCAGAAAAGATTGCAGCAGTTCGAGATTGGCCTATTCCAAAGAATGTTGCTGAGATAAGAAGTTTTCTTGGATTAGCCGGATACTACAGGAGATTTGTGGAGAACTTTGCTCGTTTGGCAGAGCCATTGACCAAGCTTACGCGCAAGGAGGTACCTTTTGTATGGACGGATAAATGTGCGTTAGCTTTTGAGACGTTGAAGCAGAAGTTGATAACCGCCCCTATTTTGACCGTGCCGGACAATTCCGGAGGATTGGTGATTCACAGCGACGCATCTGGGAAAGGATTGGGATGTTTTTTTGATGCAGCATGGGAAAGTTGTAGCGTACGCATCGAGACAATTGAAGACACATGAGAAGAATTATCCAACTCATGACTTGGAGCTTGCGGCTGTGATTTTTGCCTTGAAGATTTGGAGACACTACCTTTTGGGTGAAAGAGTCGAAGTCTTTACAGATCATAAGAGCTTGAAGTATGTATTCACTCAAAAGGAGCTGAATATGAGGCAGCGTAGATGGTTGGAGCTGATGGCTGACTACGATCTTGATCTTAAGTACCATCCGGGGAAGGTTAACGTCGTGCCGGATGCGCTTAGTCGGTTACCAGCAATTCAGGTGTTAACTACACAGAGGGAGATTATTGCAGATTTTCGAAGATTTGACTTGGAAGTTATGCTACCGCGTTCTACGGGACAGTTGATGCAATTGCAAGTACAGTCGTCTTTAATTGAGAAAATTAAAGCAGCACAATCGCAGGATCCTAGACTGCAAAAGTTTCGAGAGCAGGTTGAAACCGGACTACGAACAGATTTATTGATCCACGAAGATGGTTCATTGAGGTATGGTAGCCATTTGTGTGTGCCAAAGGGAGATATTCATGAAGAGCTTATGAAGGAGGTACACAGTTCAGCTTATTCTGTACATCCAGGAGGCACAAAGATGTACCGAGATATTCGACAGCATTTCTGGTGGGAAGGCATGAAACGGGAGATTGCTCGCTTTGTGGCTAAGTGCTTGGTGTGTCAGCAAGTTAAGGCTGAACATCAAAGGGTTACTGGTTTATTGCAACCACTTCCGATTCCTCAGTGGAAGTAGGAACATATAACTATGGATTTCGTGACGGCTTTACCGCGGAGTCCAAAGGGCAATAATGCAGTATGGGTGATTGTTGATCGATTGACCAAGGCAGCTCACTTTATTCCTTTCCGGGTTGGTCAATCAACGGAGACTTTGGCAGAGCGGTACATGCAGGAGATTGTAAGATTGCATGGAGTACCGGTGAGCATCGTGTCCGATCGGGACACTCGGTTCTTATCACACCTCTGGAGGAGTTTACAGGAAAGTTTGGGGACTCGATTGAAGTTTAGCACAGCTTATCATCCTCAAACTGATGGTCTGTCGGAGAGAACGATCCAAACTCTTGAAGACATGTTGAGAGCATGCATGTTGGACTTCAAGGGTTTGTGGGAGGATCATCTACACTTGGTGGAGTTCTTTTACAACAATAGTTTTCAGGCAACTATCCAGATGGCCCTGTTTGAAGCGTTGTATGGTTGTAAATGCCGTTCACCTGTTTTTTGGGATGATGTCGGTGAACGAAGATTGTTGGGACCAGATTTGGTGATACAGACAGTTGAGAAGGTTAACACTATCATAAATCATATGAAGGCGGCATAAGACAGACAGGAGAGTTGGGCTGACACGTCAAGAAGACCTCTAGAGTTCGCCGTGGGTGATTTGGTATTCTTGAGGATATCACCGACTAGAGGGGTGATTCGTTTTGGGAGTCGAGGAAAGTTTAGTCCTCGATTTGTTAGACCCTTTGAGATATTGGAGCGTGTTGGAGAGATAGCGTACCGTTTGGCGTTACCGCAGTCCTTGGCAGATGTGCACAATGTGTTTCACGTATCTCAACTACGAAGGTATGTTCGAGATGAAACACACGTTTTGGATCATTCGGAGTTAATAGTACGAGAAGACGTGACTTTTAAGGAGCGACCGGTTGAAATCGTGGATCGAAAGGAAAAGGTTCTTAAGAACAAGGTTATCCCCCTTGTGCTTGTTTCTTGGGGTAATTGATCGCATGGAGAGTCCACTTGGGAACGAGAAGATGAGATCCGGCAGAAGTTTCCTCACCTTTTTTTGTAGTTCTCTATCTTGTATTCTTGGAATTTCGAGGACGAAATTCTTTTGTAGTTGGGTATAATGTAACACCCGAGCCCAATACTACTAATTTCTGTTAATGTTTGAGCATTAGGTGGTACTCATTTTATTTATCTTGCTTATTTGTGGCTTACTGTAAAATTTCATCCGGAAAAGTCATTTCTGCATATAACAAATTTTAGCATCTAAAATAAAATTAAAAATATCCATCTTGGCCTACTCGACACCCCTAACCCTGTGGTAGCGTCCGTGCATCGAGTTCTCGTCCCGTTCGGTGAAACGGACGAGTTTGGACGGCTGCGCGCGCGTACAGGTGTCCATCTTGGGGGTATGCTTTTTAATCATAAAACACTTAATTTTAAAATTTGGAACCCGCTTAAAATCCTATTATTTAAATTTCAAATTTTTGGACCCGACCCGGACGTGATTTGGAAATGTTTTATTTAGCGCCAAAATCCCAAATTTTAATAATATTTTAACCATAGTATATTTCGTTGATCTATATATTCTTTTCACTGATTAAGTAATCTAGTAAATCTTTTGATATTTTTTTAAAACCCTTAAATCATTCCCAGCCAATCAATAATTTCGTGGGCCCCTATTCTTCTCTCTCTCTCTCTCCCTCTCTCTCTCTCCCTCCCCCGATCTCTCTCTCTCTCTCTCTCTTTCCTCTATAATTCAAATCTTTCCTCCTTTTATTTTCCAGCAACGATAACCCAAGCCAGAGTAACCCCGGCCGCTTCCATCGTCGCCACCGCAGCCCGACGCCGACGCCGCGACCACCTCCATCTTCGCCTCCTCCTCCTCGTATCACCCACGTCCTCTTTGAGTGCACCCTCGCAGCCACCTGAGCACCCCCGCTGCAGCCACCTGCAGTCGCCTGCTCACCACCGCGACCACCAGAAAACGTCCAATGCCTCGCCGCCGGCCAACACCTCGCCGTGTTTCCCTCACCATCATCCTCCTTCTCCCGGTGCACCCCCGACCAGAACAGCGACCCTCGCAACCCCCGCAACTTCTCTGTGTCGCCTGAGACAGCCACCGGCGACCACCTGCGCCGCCCCTGGCTGTCGCCGACGATCCCCGACCACTCCAGAACACCTTGTAAGATACTTCCCTCCTCTTTCCTTTCTTCCTTCCTTCTTGACTAATATTTTCTTCATCGACAGTTTCTTCCCCCGCGATCACTGTTCACCGCCGGAGCTCCGGTGACGTCGTCAATCTTCGCAACCCCTCTGCTGATCATCGTAAGCACCCTCTCAGATCCTCCTCTCCCCTTTCCTTGTATTTTCCTTGTATTTCTTGCTTTCTTGTTTCATGTCGTGATGTCTCGCTCACTGTTATTTTTTCTCGCCGGAATCCGGCGATGCCGACGACGTGATCCGACGTTCCAGCGAGGTACCCCGATCCGCGTGGCCCCAGTGGTTGTTGTTTGGGTTCAATCCGTGAACTGTGGTTCCGTCGCGAGTTTCCCCGCCGACGTTACGTTTTGTTTTTCCCGGTTCGCGACCCGTCGAGGCAAGTATCACTTGCTACATGCTATACTATATATTTATATATGTTTCGACACATTAAACCTGTAAAACTTAACTTGGTATAGTCGTTTCTCATTTGGTTGCAATATGACATTATATCATTTTACAGTTAACATAAAACTACAGTTTGCCAATTTAAACCTAATAACCAAGTTTACCTGTTAATCACATTTTACTGTTTAATGGATGGTAGCACTTACCCATGTAGTTCTATTACATTCGGCCATTCGTATTCAAAGGCTTGATATAACTGTATTGAAACATTACATAAATTATTGCACCGCTAAGGGTGCTCAAACCTGTTAATATAATAAAACGGCTGCACTGTATTACTGTACTCTTGTGATTGAATGAAACTGCTTATTGTTGTTTACCTCATTGCTTATTTCCTGCTGTTAATACCATGTTCGATTATATATCTGTTTATGAGCACACCCACGATATTGTTACATCTTGACTTGACTTTGTTACACATGGTATATATTGATACACCTGACATGGTACCGTTACTGCTGACTTGACCTGATGTACCATGACCTGACCTGTTACCTGATCTCGTGCCTAATGCCAACAAACCTGACATGTAGTCCTCATGGACCGTTCCTGTTGTCTATCCAGACAAACCTGCTTTTACATGATCCTGTGTTGGCATTAGTTCTTGATTACTGAATACCCGACTCGACATACATAACCTGGGGGTATGGGGAAATCAAAAGTGTAAACTAAAGTGTAACTTAAAAGGGTATTACTTGATCCGTGGTCCCGGGGGGTAACGGGACAGAGCCATTCGTGACTCTTACATTTTCCTGATCCATGGTCCCGGGGGGTAACGGGACAGAACCACTATTGGTTCACATATTCCTGATCCGTGGTCCCGGGGGGTAACGGGACATATCCTTTGAGTTACATGGAGGATTACTCAATTGATTTCAAAGACTTTAGAATAGAAAACCTGATAGAACAGTTTAGTTTACCCACTGCACGCTACCCTGTACTGGTATGATTCATATTATTGTTATTCTTGTTGTATTCATGTTTATATTACATTGCCTGCTACACTGTTCATATTATATTACTTAATGACATAACGCGCTGACGTCTGGGTTTTGTATGGCCCAGATTCCGTACCGCTGTTGCAGTCCGAGCAGGAGTACTTCAGCCAGCAGGCTGAGCTGTGAGTTCAGTAGTGGTTAGTTTTATTTCCTGCATTTATTTCCTGATGTGAGCCCGCATTATGGGACACACCTTTCAGTTATTTGTATTGGATCATTTGCTTCCGCATTTATTTATTATTGACTCCTGTTATTCTGGATTATGGACATGTTTTAGATAGTTTTATCTTGATCTTGATATCTCTACAGCCGTAATGTGACTGTGGATGGATACTTCCTACCCACAGGTAGCATGGTTGGCTATGTCACGTGCCCAATCTAGCGTACTCTGGGAAGCGGGGCGTGACATGGTTCTTTTGGTATCAGAGCCATAGGATAGTCGGGTTGATTCTTTTGTAGTTGGGTATTGTACCCAATACACGAATCAGAATACCTGTGTTTAGGAAACTTGTTCTGCCACCTTGACCGTTTTACCATTCTTGAATCACATTCTTCCTGATTATATCTTTTACGATGTGCAAACTTCCTTTGCATATCGATTCGAAAACCAAACACTATGCCCCAGCAGCTACCAAACACTATGCCTTGACGAAAACCAACAAACATAGCTTGAATACTACTGACCATCCATAAGAAATGACGGAGGGCTACGACTGGTTTTGGTGAAACCGTGAACGTAGTGAACTTGATATAATCGAAGGAACCTGATAGCTTTTTTAAAAGGAGTGGTTAAAGCTCCGCAAAAAATTCTGCTCTTTTAAAATAACCGAGTGGTTTCTTTTAAATTGTTCCAACGATTCAACTTTTTGGTTAATTTTCTTTGCATTATAAATAATGCGTCCCATCATTAACCTATCAATGCAGAAAACAACGAAAATACAACGTCCTCTTATGCCATCCGCATTCGCCACGGGGTCCCGTCGTCACCCGTTAGGTTACTTAACTAACGACAGAGCGGGGGCTGGGCTAGCGCGGGTGTAAAACATAAGTGACGTCTAAATAGCTATCATATATAGATATTGTACATTCGTCAGACACAATAATAGGCATTCCAAATCACAGATGAACTTTATTGGATTTGCAAGCAATCCGTATTTGTTTTGAGCCTGCAACAAAAGACGGATTACACAGTTGTGATGAATAGCCATTACCTCACCCAAGACTCCAACGGGTACGGCAAACTACCCGCCCGGCAGTTTGTGCACCCCTCCTTGGGTCTGTCCTAGGAGCAAAAACAGTAAAATGAAATAATACAACGGTGGCTACAACCGCAACCTGGATGTGCCCCGCAAAATAATATTACAACAAATTACATTTATATCAAATGAATTAAATAATAACCCATCACATAACCCCGGCTATACATCACAACAGTCCAACACAGTTCATATACACAAACAGATAAAATCCATTACAGAAATGTGCAACCCCTTGCCAACCGACATACTAGCAGTTAGGGGAGGTTTACGAACACATTATACAAACACAGATATAATCCAACAAGCAAATACCGTATAATTTCGATCGATTAAACACATTTAATTTTGCTCCAATACTTCTCTGTAAATCTGAAACCTGAGCAAAAATTAAAAACTTCCAGAAAATACCAAATATCACAGAGAACCAACACAGGAAAATTGGGATGATGAATCGGCAACTCGGCGGCGGAATCGCTGCGGATCGGTGGGATCCGCAGCGGTTCCGCGGCGGTTTAGACGATTCATGATCCCATTTTTCTTGGGTGTTCTTATACTATCATTTAAGGCTTTCTGAACCTCCCTGAAAAATTTTTGGACTTCATTTAAAAATCGACAGAAACCATGATATCGAGGTTTTCCGGTTTTGGTTTTTTCCGTTCGAAATTCATACAATTTTGCAAGTGAGTTAATTATTGTTTAGCGAGGCTCTGATACCACTGTAAGTCGATGTAAAACACCCCACGACTTGCGGGGAGGCGGAAATATGAAAAACGATCTTGTTTTTATGCTAAACAT
The DNA here is from genome assembly GCA_030015575.1 of Agapanthus africanus. Taxonomy (NCBI): domain Eukaryota; kingdom Viridiplantae; phylum Streptophyta; class Magnoliopsida; order Asparagales; family Amaryllidaceae; genus Agapanthus; species Agapanthus africanus. Next base: position 125,571,778 of record CM057339.1, on the reverse strand, counting down.
CGACTAACCGCATGAATCGAAGCTAAACGATAACTAACATCAAACATAGAAGTTAACAACTACTATGTAAAGGGATTATACCTAAAGAACCGTGTCCTTCGTCTTTACGAACTCCACCTCCTCCTCGGCCTTCTCCAAGTAGTAGACGATCCACCACGAGAGCTAAACTCCAAACTTTGCCTCTAAACTTGAGGCAACTAGGTATCTTTAAGTGCTAATCAAAGTACCTAGATGAAATAGAGTATGGTTATGGATTAAGTAGTCTAACTAATCCTTGTACTCAACACATGAGAGGAGAGGATTAGGGTTTGAAGGGAGAGAGCTTGAGGAGAGAGAAGATGAACATAATAATGAGAAGAGAAAATGAGTTATCATAATATATATCAAGCATTTTATTTTATCAAGAAAAGAAAAGAAAATGATTTACAACCATGCTTGATAAATATCTTGTGGTGATTCATCTCCATGAGTCATTAAGCAATTATGAAGCATTAATGACATGGATGAATCATCCATATGACTCACTAATCTCATTCAATGTATATGCCACCTAAACCTCCTTAGTCACCATCTTCTAGAAGCTTCTCGCGCAATTACGAGAACGCCCCTCCTACCCGTGAAAACACGGAAAAACTTTAGACTATATAAATCCAATAACCGGATACTAGTAACTGGCTTAAACCAAAGCCGACTAGTAAAAACTGTCCGAAAAGTCGTACGTGCGTAAACACACGTATGCGTCCGAACCCTTGTCGTAAAACCATACGACCTCTATATCGTTTCGCCTGGAGTAGGGAAACTCTCTGCGTGGGACTCTAGAGACTCGACTACTACGCTGGCAGTGGGTTTAACCACAGACCGCAAGCGGCACTAGCTGTACGTAACGGTCCCCAGGTAGATGTCGATAAGAAGGCCGATGAGGAAACCCATCCGAACTCCTACTGAGTCTGATGTGACAATCTCCGTACAGTCCGGTCCGTTCGTCTAAGACTATCGCATATCGGGCCTAGGGGGCGGCAAGCGTCAGTCCCCTAATAGCTGTATAAATCGTGTCGGAGCGAAGCCCATTACACCCTGAGAAACTACTGGAACCTACCAGCAAATCTCGCTTGCCCTGGCCAGGGACTTTGCGTAATGGCTCTCTGACACAGCGCGATATCAACCCCCAATACCGGGAGAGACGAATCATGTCTAACTGCCACTGCCTCCAAGTGCTCGGGACTGCACCCAACTGCTACCTGTTTGCACGACTCCTTTGAGCCGTGGTAGGGTAGCAATCTAAGAACAGTGGGACACACTCGAGGCGAAGTAGCAGTGTCAAGTCTGCGGACTATGCTGTACTCATGTCACCCGGGAACTGCTCACTGACGACTGGTATAAAACCAACCAATAGTTCCCTGTGAGTCCTGTCCGGTGTACCCGTAACCTAACGAGCACCTGCATACTATCTCCAGTACGACGTACTGATGGCTGTGGGACAGACCATCTCCCCAACTGGGATGAGAAGCGTACACACTAGTCTACTCCGGAGTATCGATGCCCTGTCTCGATAATCCAACGACTAGGGACCTGAATAAGGATGTGCTTGTAGACTACCCAGCCCCCACTAGTATGACTGCCATCACAACGCTGGTAGTCAAGCAAGATCCTAAGAGCTCTATCAATACGTATACTCACATATTAAGATAGAAAAACCAAGTAGCATACTACCATGTTTAGCAAGACTGTTATATACATGTGAATATCCCGAGCTTCCATTAAGTAATATACAAACTAGTATGATACAGTAATGGCCTTCTAGGGCATAAACACTAACAAAGAGTATGTCATCCACGTACTCTACGAGGATCACCACCATACTCTCTACTACCTTTTTGTATATACAAGGTTCATCTACCATTTTGATGATGTCAAACTCTTTGACTAACTCATCAAAACAGATGTTCCAACTCCGCGATGCCTGTTTTATCACATAAAACATCTTGCACACGTTTCCGCTGCTGCCACTGTCTATGAGGCCCTCTGGCTGTGTACTTATAGACGCTCTCTTCCAAAACATCATTTAGAAAAGCAGGCATGACACCCAACCACCAGATTTCGTAGTCATGGTATGTAGCCGTGGCAAGTAGGATCTGGATGGACTTAAACATAGATCCTTAGAAAAGGTTTCAACATAATCCATACCTGGTCAATGATGCAAACCTTTAACAAGTCTAGCTTTGAAAGTCTCAACTTTTCCATGTACACCAAGTAATCTTCTCAATATATACTTGCTCCTGATGGGGATTTAACTCTTCAGATAAAGCAACCAAAGTCCATACTTTGTTGGTGTATAAGGATTCCATCTCAGATCACTTAGCATCCAGCCATTCTTACAGAGTCTTACTCCTGAGGGCCAGCTCGAAACTAGTTGGGTCATCATCTCAAGATGCAATCCTCGCTCCCACTGTCATAGAGAAACCGAAGTATCTCTCAGGTGGGTGAGGAACCCTACTAGATCGGCGGAGAGGCTGAGGTTCGTTGGTAACTATTGAATCCTTTGGTTTTATCAAATCATCTGCTGTAGTTTGTATAGCTGGAACCTTTCCAGTTCTATATTACAGACCTTGCCTCGAGCTTGTCCGGATTTTGCTTTTAGACATAAGCCGGTCAACCCCAAATCTTAACTAACTTAAGACATGGGCTCTTTCCATACCATATCTCATATGGAGTGGTAGGCTGTGATCTGATTCGAACCTAATTTCAATAGGTATACAGCTTCTCAAATGCATAACCCCCAAAAGAAAACAGGTAACTCAGTAGTACTCATCATAGAGCGCACCATATCGAATAGGGTGCAATTGCTCCGCCCCGATATACCATCGTGCTATGGTGTATACGGAGGAGTAATGCTGAGAGAGAATCTCATTCTCCTTTAGAATAGTCCAGGAATTCTATGCACAATTATTCTCCTCCTTGATCTCATCAAAGGACATAATACTTATACCCGTATTTTGGTTCTCTACTTCTAACTTATATTCTGTGAATATCTCAAAAGTTTCGGACTTGTGTTTCAACAGGAACATATGTCTGAATCTTGAGAGATTATCAGAGAATGTAATGAAGTACAAAGAACCGGTCCTGGCATGTGTAGACAGGGGACCTTACATACATCATCATGTATCAGTCCCAAGAGTTTACTAACTCTTTCTCTGTTTCCAATAAACAGAGCTGAGGTCATTATATCTTTGTGACATGACTCGCAAGTTTCATAAGATGTAAATTCAAACTGATTTAAATATTCATCTACTATGTAACTTAAGCTAGTCGGGTCACATTGATATGACCGAGTCTACAAAACCTCAAGAAGGATTTGTTCATTTCTGAACTCTTCCTCTTGTGTGTGTTCTGTATACTAAGAATTGTAGTTCGATTTAGAACATCAATGCTTTTAGATAACGTGCTTGAACCGATCAACTTTTGATATAGAAAATGTTCAAAACATTATCCAACAATACAAAATTATATCCTTTCTTTAATAAATAAAGAGATTGATATGATTTTGTATATCAGGTTCGGTATCTAATAGCATTTGTTCAGAATCAATGTATTTGTAAATACAGGGTGACAGTGACCAACAGACTTGGCTGCAACACTTGCACCGTTTTCTGTCTCATGAAACTTATCACCCGTTCTCAGTTCTCTACCTTTCTGTAGCCCATGTAACAGATTACAAATTTGGGATCCTGATCCGGTATCAAATACCTAGGACGTAGAGGACACTGAGAAACAGTTCTTTGTAATGAACACACCCGAAGATGATGCATCAGCATGCACTTTCTTCGTTTAGGCGGTACGGGAATTCTGGTAATCCCCTATTTCCTGCTCTGTCTTATAACAATTATAAGTTGGAGCGGGACCAACGTTCCCCAGCTCAGTATAAGAAGCGGGTTCGGTCAATATTCCGTATTATTATCTTGATTAAGGCGTGATATGGTCGCTACCTGGATAGAGAGAGAAGAAAACACTCAGCGTGCGCTCTTGCAAGAATAGATTGGTTATTATTTTATCTAATCAGGATGGCTCCCACTGTTTTTATCAAATCTTCCTTCAAACCCTAAAAGGAAAGACTAGCCGGGATTAATTACACGCTACAAGTTCACCAATCTTTCAGCCAGGCCAGTGTCGGTACTTTGAGGGAGGTCCCCCGTGCTTTCGCACGAACCTAATTAATGTAAACCTTGTTTTCCCAGAGGCGTAACCTCGTTAACACCTTTCTAGACACCTACTTGATCGGCTAATTGTAATGTGTAAAACTCTCCCAGGAGTAACTCTTACTCGCAGCGAGTATCGGGATCCAACTATCTCATAGAAGGTATGCAATCTCATTGCAAATTTCAACACTTGAAATTCCCGATAATATTTTGCCCCAAGCCTCCTATGACCTTGACAAAGGCCAACAAATCATAGGCTGCTAGTCAAGTTCAACCCGTCATTTTTTGATTGAAATAAACCCATCCGCACGGCCCTTGACAAAGGCCAACAAGATCGCACGACTACCCTAATCCAATCTGCATCATATGCATAAGCAGATAAGTACTAGTCAGCTACCGCACACTACGCCTTGACAAAGGCCAACAAACGCAGCATGAATACTAACCACTACTTATCTGAAATGATGGAGGGCTACGACAGGTTTTTCTGAAAACCTATTGCGTAATGAACTTGATATCGTTGTAGAATCAAATGATTTTGAAATGGAGTGTTTTTTAGGCTTTTCTAGTTTTGCTAAAGGGGTCACTCCCGGTGAAGGGATCGTCGGCCCATTCCTCGTCAAATGAGGTGCGGGATATATCATATATATCATTGTGCAAAGCAGAAACTATAGAAGCAATCAAAAGACAAAACGAGGGGTGTAGCATCTGCCAGTTATTGCTAAAGGGGTCACTCCCAGTGAAGGGATCGTCGGCCCTTTCCTCATCGAATAAGGTGCAGGATATATCATATATACCACTGTGCAAAGCAAGAACTGTAGCTACCTGTTTTATTTTTGAAATTCGATTCTACAACATATTTTAGGTTTCTTTTATTTTCATTAATCATATTAATGAAGTCCCGTCATTTAAGTACCTAAGCATCACAGATAAATACGACGTACACTTATGCCATCCGCATTCGCCTCGATGTCCCCTCGTGCACCGTTAGGTTAGGTAACTAACGACAGAGCGGGACAGGGCTAGCGCGGGTGTAAAACATAAGTAACGTCTATATAATATATCATATATACTATATACAGTATCTATCATAGAACATATCACATGATCACATCATAGATAACGCAGCAGAAAATATCATATGAAATATTGGATATACTAGAACGTCCGTGTTTTTAATACGAGCCAGTATAAAACACGGATTCCACGGTCGTGATGAATAGCCAAACCCACACCCCTAGACCCCTATGAGAGCGACAAGCAACCCTACCAATTCTAGAGTTAGGAGACCCGGACTCGACTCCTCGAGTTGGTCCCCCGCTGGACTCCATAACCCGGTTACTTGTGCCCTCCTCCTTGGGTCTATCCTAGTGCGGAAAAGTAAATAATATACAAAAGGTGACATCTTCCGCAACCTGGAAGTGCCCCAATAAAAGAATATTACATACAAGTTTTTACATGAATGAAAATAAAAAACACCCATCTCACATAAAAATCCCCGGCAATTCAAAACGCGACGATCCAATATAACATATCCAGCAACACATAACATCACATGTCATCAACGTAAGTAAATATGCGCATCCCAATTGTCGTTGACATATAGCAACGAAACCGGCGATATCACATATTACACTTACGGTCGCAGAAAAAAAAGTGTAAAACTACAACGGTTGGAATCCGCAACCTCTTTAGACATCGCATGCCTAATCAAACGAATTCCTTCGATATCGCATGCTTAACAATTATAAACCCCGCATTTTAGTCTCATTATCGAAAACTCTTTTCAATATCAAGTCGGGCAATTCAACAAGATTCTCGACATCCTGATCGAATGCTCGTCGCAAACTTCAGTAGACGGCTGCACCCCCGATGCCGCCGACGAAGTGCACCAAGGTGGAACACCGCTGCCGCGAGCACCCGAACGGATGCTTTCGGCGACGGGGTTCTCCTACAGTCACTTGGTCGGGGCTATGGAGTGAGGCTGTCTATTAAGTTTACCCGGCGAGTATCCGCGTACGCTACGTGATTGCGACGGACTTTCGATCACATCAAAATTCCGTGGCAACCGATCAAGTGAGACTAAACCGCTAGATTTATAACATTCATTCAGTTATCTCATAACTACTTGTGAATTCCAATTATTGTATCACATTCCGGATAAATAGAAAATGTCAAACTTTCCGATCGAACAATCGAACACCCAAGTTTTCCCGAAACAGCTCAACACATGAAACAAGTTTAAAAACATTCACTTCATGCCTCAGTACCAACGGTCCAACCGTAGAAGGGTCAAGCCAACGCCTCACATGTGGCACGTCGTACTGCCCCAAACCCTAAGGTTCAAAGAGCAGTTCAAGACGGTCACATAATCGAGTTAAGGTTTGTTGTCTTCTAGAGGGACCATCGCGTTACTTGCACTACTTAGAACGTCATTAAACTACGGAAAAATCCAACAATTGGAAATTTCCCGGCAGGGGAAAAAGTGGGTATTTATATCCGGTCGAACTTTTTAACATGTTCTAAAAATACCCGGAAAAGCACATAGACAAAGTTTGATAATTCGATCAAATCTACGAACTCCCAATACAATCCAGAATACTCAACTCTTGAGTAGAATTTAAAAAATACCAGAAAATATAGCACCAAAAGATAGGAATTACTGTGCAAAATTTAATGGAAGAAGCGACCGTACGGCCGCGGAACCGCCGCGTAAGCCAGGCTCCTGCCGCGGTTCCGCGGCGATTTAGTTGAGTTAGGTTCTCGTTTTGCACAGTATTTCTTAGAAAAGCCTGCTGATTTTTCTGCATATTTTTAATTTGGAAAAAACCCAGTTTTGAAAAAATGTACAGAGAAGGGTCTTGGATTAGGGTTTCGGGTTCGATCGGACTTCTAATATCGTCTACGCATCGCCTAAGGCTCTAGCTAGGCTCTGATACCACTGTAGGGTTCCTAGGCACACTCAAGAGGTTCCACAAGGTATCAACCATGCCAAATTCAAAATTTTTCTACGTGCCAAGTAACCCTAAGCAAGATCGTAACTAGAGAATAGGCGAAACAACAAGCTAGTAAACAACTTTACTGCTAAGTGAACGGAAATACAACCTTTGTAGATCCGGTCCTCCACCTCCATAGCTCCGTGACGATGTCTCTTCGCTGCAATCATCAGATCCTAGACTCTCGCGGTGGTTTCATCGGAGAAAAGATCGGGCTAGGTCGTCGACTTCGATGCCGAAGATGATCTACGTCAAGGCAACTCAAGATCAAGCTCCAACTTCACCAAGTCATGAAACTTGTGAAGAAAACACCCTATACTACATGGCAAGTGGTAGAGGATGAAGAAATAGAAAGTGGGTTCACTTTGGATTTGGATTTCTCATTTGGAATCATCACTTAGAAATTTCAAACAAAGGTTTTTCTTTTTCTCTTCATGAAGAAGATGAAGAAGAAAGAATAAGAATGAATTATTTTTCAAAAATAAAATGAAGTGATGGTTATCATAATGCAACCATGGGTGAGGCTAACAAGTGTAGAAACTAAACTAGGGTTAGGTATAATAGTTAGGTTAAAGAAAGAAACAAAATGGTCATGACTTTTCAAAGCATCATGAAGCTTCAAGAAGAAAGAAAAGAATCCACCATTTTATTTCTTGCTCAAAATATAAATGAAAAGAATAAATAAATAAGTAAATAAATAATTCAAACCCTAACCATTAACCTAATCATAGTTTAAAGCAAACATACACCCAAGTTTGCATGTATCATCAAACATGATACAATCTTGTGCACAAAAAATATATCACATATACAATGTGCACAATCAAGTGAGAAAAACATTTTAAGTGAACCAATATTAGTTAATGTAAAGTAATATATCAAATATATAATTATACATTAAATCATTAAATCAACACTTTACTTAATGATCCAGTCATATTGCATATAACCGACTAATATCAATAGTAACAACTTATCGAATCAACATTTGATCCGATAACCCGGTCATATCGCATATAACCGATCAATGTTACATATCGCGAGAATAGAATACAGTATCACATATTGGTATTATTCTCGGTCCCGCACATATCTCATATGCGCTCTTATTTCGTTTCGCTTGAGCCAGGAAACCTCTGTGTAGGACTCTAAAGACTCGTCAATACGCCGGCAGCAGGTGATGATCATATCAAACACCCACAAGCCGCAAGCGGTCTGCTAAACGTAACGGCCACCCGAGTATTGAGCGATCAGAAGATCAACGAGCAAGCCCGCTCACACTCCTGTGAATCCAACCAGTAACACTTACCGTACAGTCCGGTCTCGTCGTCTGATATGTCGCATATCTCGCCTAGGGGTGGTAAACGTCAGACCCCAATAGCTCGATAAGTCGTGTCGATATGAGGTCTATAACAGTTCGAGAAACTACTGGTAACACTTACCAGTAAATCTCAGCAACCCTGGCCAGGGATTTCCGGTTATAGCCAATCGAACACAGCGCAACATCAACTCCCTATACCGGGAGAGACGAATCCCCTCCTATCGCTCATTGCCTCCAAGTGATTCGGGACTGTACCCAGAAACCACCATTTTGCACGCCCTCTTGGACGTGGTAAGGTGGAAATCAAAGCACAGTAGGAATCACACAAGACTCTATGACGATCTCGGTCAACAGACTACTCTGTACCAGTGTCACCAGAGAACTGCCATCTGACGTAAGGTATAATACCATCTGGGAGTTCTCGGCGAGTCCGTCCAGCGTACCCAGTCTCTACTGAGCACTCGTATATCATCTCTGATGTCAAACACCAATGGATATAGGATCATCCATCGCCCATCTGTATGGGTCGAGAAGGTATACGCTAGTCTACTCTGGTATATCGATGTCCCGTCTCGATACACCCACGACTAGGGACCTTGAAGGATGTACTTATGGACTACCATATCCCCACTAGTATGATCCGCATCATAGTCCAGGTAGTCAAGTACACATCCTAAGGGCTTTACCAACATGTAACAGAGAGACAATCAGTGTACACGTTATGGTAAAGAGCAACCAGATAGCATACTATCATGTCGAGCAAGAAAGTCCTCCCTATATATGTCCAAGCATCCACTACAATATACATCCTATGTATAGTAATGGCCTCTAGGGCATACATATAACTAACAGTACGTGATTGCAATGATTGAGGGAAGACCGATACCGATAAGACAGTCTTGCTCGAGATGATAGTATGCTATCTGGTTTGTCTTTATCATCGTGTACATGCTTTAGTTCACTATTGAATGTTGATAGAGCCCATAAGATTCTTGTTTGACTGCCAGCAGTATGACGGCGATTATATACGTGGGAGCTGGGGTCTATAAGCACATCCTTAAAGTGTCCCTAGTTGTGGGAGTTCATCGATACTCCAGAGTAGACTAGTGTATACAGTCGAGACCCTGACGAGGGGCGGTGGCCGGTCTCACAAGCCATTGGTGTCTGTTGGTTCACCTAAGATGTATACAGGTGCTCATTGGGTTATGAGTACACTGGACAGGACTCGCCGAGAACATGCTAGTTGGTATTATACATATCGTCAGATAGCAGTTCCCAGGTGACATGTGTACAGGTTAGTCTGTCGACCTGAGATCGTCATTTGTCTCATGTGAGTTCCCACTATGCTTTGATTACTACCCTACCACGGCTCAAACAAGTCGTGCAAACAGGTTTTAGTTGGGTACAGTCCCGAGCCACATGGAGGCAGTGAGCGGATCGTCAGGGATTCCTCTCTCCCGGTATTGGGGGTGAGATCGCGCTGTGTCTAGGAGAGCCATTACACGAAATCCCTGGCCAGGGTAATCGAGATTTACTGGTAGGTATTCCAGTAGTTTCTCAGGTGTTCTGGGCTACTCTCCGACACGACTTATACCGCTATTAGGGGTCTGACGTTTACCAGCCCCCTAGGCCCTATATGCGATACTCATAAACGAACAGACCGGACTGTACGGATATTGTCACTGTCAGGCTCAGTAGGGTTTCTGGATGAGTTCGCTCGTCAGCTTCCCTTCCGATCAATACATAGGCATCCGTTACGTACAGCTAGTACCTCTGACGTGCTAGTGGTTATACCCAGTGCCAGTATACTGATGAGTCATTAGAATCCCCCACAGACAGTTTTCCAAGTTCGGGCGAAACGTTGTAAAGGCTGTATGGATATATGGCGGGGTTCGATCCTATCCGTGCACTCAGGATCGGACGGATAATACTAGCGGGCTTTGGTTTAAGCCGGATCCTAGTATTATTGTATAGGAATATTTTTGTCTCATTGCATTTGTATTCGGTTGGAATACAAATGCGGGTATGTATTTACACTCGAGGGATAATCTCGTAATTCGTTACGAGATTATTTTGGGAGTTACCAGTTTATTTTTCCCTTTGACCATTCCCTTTTATGAGGCCATTGTTTCCTGTCCGAGCCCATTTATGAGGCCTTTTACTGCGCGCCATTGTTTCCTGTCCGAGCCTATTTATGAGGCATGGTCTTGATTGCTTTAGTGAGGTGGCTGATTTGTTTTGGTGGGGGGTTCCTTGCAAATCTGCCAATTCTTTTTTAGGGGGCCTTTGCGTGGTGAAAGAAACACACTCACTTGATTAATCCCATCACATCCCATCACAATATTATTCTTGCTGGAGTGTCGTCGGCCCTTCATTCCACAGAGGATTAATTTACATGGAGCCATCTTTCTTGACTTCTAAGACATTCCGCTCACACCTAAAATGATGAACAACATTTTCCAGTGAGCTTTTTCAGTGCCTTGGCCGAGCACTATTTTGTAGTGAGGAAATTTTTATCCATGCAAAAATTCCTTTAGCTCACATTCTTCACTACTTGGCAACTCCAATTTATCTCCACCCAATCATTTGGGTGCCTTGAGACAAAAGATCCTACACTCTTTCTACTTCAATCTTGGACATGTCGGCTAGCAAATTTCATGTCCGAGTTGTCTCGGTTCGAGGCGAGAGCCCGTATAAAGATTCATAGACGTGGAGCCACTTTGAAGAGCTAACTTCATCGGCGCAAAACCTCTCTTCATTCTTTTTTTAGAAATGGCAGGCTTGCCATTCATTCCTTCCTGGATCAAGGTCCCTTAACGCAGCGACGGGGCGCTAGATCCCAGGGTTATAAAGAGAGAGCACACTTCCGCTATCTCGTCAGAAAGAAAGACGCAAGAATCCCAAAAAGATAACGGAAGGACACAAAAAAGTGAACTTCTTGAGGTCTTTGACCATTCACTGTCGCCGGTAGTGCTTGCCTTATCTCAGGCGCAGCCTGCCCATTGGGAAGTTTGGCGCAGAGATTGAAGACCGAAGGACACGGATCGATCGGTATAATTTCCAAACTCATTTTACATTTTGCTAGTTTACGGTTATTAGAACGATCCTGTTTTTGGGTTGCGGTGGGGCCGGTTTCTGTAAAAAAAATTTGTTCCGCATTCGGCATCGGATTGACTGCCGGGGCGCCGCCGCATCCCAACAGCATCTGCACCCTGCTGGACTGCGAAGGAACGCCGTTGTTGGTCTCCAGACTGTAGACGTGGCCGTCGAGACTTGGCTTCGTTTTCTGATGGAGCCTGGGAAGGAAAGGTGTGATTCCTTCCTTTTTTTTGTTCCCCTGGATTGTATACAGGGATTGATGTGATATCACCTGTAGGGCAAAAGTTTCATTTCATATGTATATTTTTTGTTTTCTTTCCGCGATGCTCTATCATTTCAGCTTTTTTTATCGCGTAAGTCGTGATTGCCCAATCATTTCGGCTATTTTTCGCGGTGCCCAATCATTTCGGCTATTTTTTTTATTTACTCGCTGGTTTTTATTGCGAGTTGCCTAATCATTTCGGCTGTTTTTGTATGCATACATTTTTACTTGCTGATTTCGTTGCAAGTTACCCCATCATTTCGGCTATTTTATATGCATTTTTGGCTCGCTGATTTTTTTATCGCGAGTGTGGAACTTAGAATCTGATGCCAATCTTAGCATCAGCATCGCTGCGACTGGAATATTGCCAGGAGCGAATCATCATTTGCCATGAAAGGACTTGGAATTTGATACCGACTTAGGCATCAGCATCGCTACAACTGGGATATTACCAGGAGCGAATCATCATTTGCCTCTGTCGATGTCGAACAAAGGTGGCTTAGCAAATAGGGTTAGGATCCCATTGACTAAGGCTTTTGACTTCATGAGCCGTAAGGGTCTCATAAAGGTGTTTCTCCTTACGAGTCGTGAGGATCTCGTAGGTGCTTTTTCTCCTTAGGAATCGTGAGGATTCCTAAGTGTGTGTTCTCATATAAGTCGTAAAGATCTTACAAGAGTCTTTTCTCCTTGCAAGTCGAGAGGACCTACAAGTGTTTGTTCACCGTGTGAGCATATCCCTAGTCGCTGGTAGGACTCTGTTAGGGAAATGTTCATTCGTGCCCGTGGATTGTATATGTTCATACCATAATATTGCATTATTATATTCCCCATTCTTATGTATTTTATAAATAAATAGGTGCTTTTGACCCATGTCTGCTACATAATACAGGTTACAGGTTCTTGGAATAAAAACAGTGAAGCTGCTGAAAAAGATGATACAAAGTGAGACTACGAATGATAAATGGTGAAATCTTGATCGCGCCTATATTTTGAGGAACAATGAACAACAGTTCACCGAGTATAAAGGCAGCGACAGGAAGAAACAGTAAAAGTCCACTACAATGTTCACTGGAAAGATCTGGAAGAGAACGAGAAACCAATCTGAGAAAAGACCTGCAAAAACAGGATGTAAAAACCATGCAGAGCCAACACCAGAAAGATGAAGACCCAATTCCATCTTTTGGCCGCGGAACCGCGGCCAAACCCTGGCTGCGGCCGCGGTTCCGCGGCCGGGTAGAGCCCGTGTCGGCGCGGAAAATTATGGCGGTGCGTGGGAGTTGACTAGGTCTTTTTTTAGGGGGTATTTTTGTAATAGCAGATGTGCGAGTCATTGTAACCCTAGGGTTTCCTATCCTCTATAAATAGGAACTCTAAATCTTGTATGAGGCTATGCCTCTTTTCATTTCACAAATTCAGATTTGTACTGTGTTGATATTTGGAGAGAGCCATCAATAAAAAATAGTAAGTTACTTTTATTTATTTGCTTTAGTTCTCCTTTAATTTAGAATGTCTTTTAATCCCCTAATGAGCAAGTAGTCTCCTCGCTTGTTAGGGCTAGCCTTCGGGAAAGGTTTGAGAGATGAGATCTCTCACCCCTTTCTTACCCCTTCACACCTAAGAATTAGAACTCCATGCATACACGCACACACCGCTCCCTGCGGCACCCTACCCCTCGAGGTAACGGTGATACCGTAGTATAAAGGATCGGGTGCGCATGTTTTCCATGGAGGTTAGGGTAAGGATCGATAAAGAAAGGACAAGAACCTAGAGGAAGAAATATCTTCCCAAAAGATTATAATCCACTTTATTGATAATTACCATAACATCTAATTGATCTAAAATAGGGTATTGAAAGTAGTGAGAAAACCTTTAATCTCTCAACTTCTCCTAAGCCTAACCCTAGCAAGATTTAGATCTAGATAATTTTAGTATAACTTAATTTGATAGTTTTTAGATTTAATAAATCAATCCGAACATTCATCGGAATTAACTCGTTAGCGCGATTAGGAAAACACAAAATCCCTGTGGACCGACCCGTACTCACCGGCTAGCAACAAGCGACGCCGTTCTTGATTGCGGTAACATATATTTTTGATCGTAAAAATCCCTTTAAATCAAATGGCGTCGTTGCCGGGGATGGCGTAGTATTTCCTTTTTTGCAATTTCAGGTTAATCTAATTTAAAAAAATCATAAAAACAGAAAAAATTATAAAATTTTTATCATTTATTGTTTGAAGGGTACTTTTTGTGAATCTTCGCAGGATCGACGGATCTGGAAAAAACACAGAAGGCGAATCAGAAAAGGGTACATCAGAACAGAGGGATAATTCCACAACAGAACTGCAAAATTTTCCTCGGGACCTGAAGCCATCATTGCGCCGCCTTTCCGCCGCATTAAGCCATTATAGCCGCGGATCCGCGGTCCACTGTGCTCCTCATCACGAAATATTTGCACTGTTTGTTTTCTATTCCCTCTCTCTGCAAATCCCCATATATCTTTTTGCCAACTCTTTTGCAGGATTCTTTGCGCTAAAAATCTTTTTCCCCCTTCCAAAATTGATTTTCTGCAGGATTCTTTGCGCCGCTCATAAAATAAAAATCTTTGATTGCAAGTGATTTACTGTTTTGCATATCTTTAATCGGACTTTAAGGGGCTTTTGACCAATTCAGATTGGGTGGGGATTTCATCACCCTTCCCAGGACCCCAGAAATCACATAAGACATTTGCATTGACCAAATCTTTAATTAAAAAAATACTAGACTCAGCCCTAAGAACTTCGAGCTCAATAGGACAGAGGACTAGTTATAGGCATCGACCGTTTATCCTAACCTGACTTTGCGGTGTCTAGGCAAGTGTGTCTAAGGCAAGTGGTTACTTAATTAGGACCGCTACTTGTAGCGGGGAGCCTCCCACTTATCTGGCGCTTACCTGGCCGCAATTGGCGGTGAAGAGGCGGTTTGAGGTCCTATCTCTAGCCCTTTGGAACAGTTAGGAGCTGTCTAGCTGACCTAGGTGACCCTAGATTTAGGCCTGATTGTGCATTTTTGGTTGATCGAAAGTGTGTCTTAGCCCTTTATCAAAAATCTTTTTTGCAAACGGTTCCAAATAAAAAAAAAGGGAAAAAGAAAAAAAAGAAAAAAATCTTTTATAAAAACCTGCAACTTGTCGCGTAAAATCCTTGCACCCCACCACCACTCACTTTCTTCTCATTGACATTTTCTTACCCCCACATTCTGTTTTTCACTTTTTTGACTACACTATCTCTTTTAGTGTATGTCACTTTGGACTAGGGACACTAGCGCCCGATTAGTCCGTGTTTCGTTGGTACCGACCGGCGAACCTTTCGACTCCGAAGTCGAAATTCCGTCCACCTCCTTACCTCCACCTTCAAATTCTTCTTCCGAAGGTTTGTCGGGATATAATCCCAACAACACCTTACCCACGGGACTGATTCCACCTCCGTTAGATGTGAATAACCCGAATCTCCCGCCTGTTGTAGCGCCCCAACGAATCGCGCTCCAGGATCTCTTCTACCCTGTCCGCGCCTCTTTACCTACCTGTCTTTCACCCCCACCGGCAAATGGGGACAATTTTGAAATAAAATCCCATTTCATCAATATGCTGCCAAAATTTCATTGATTGGAATCCGAAGATGCTTATATATTTATCAATAAATTCCAAAACGTTTGCGCCATGATGAAAACAACCCAATTAAGTGATGACGCTATAAGGCTAAGGGTCATTCCTTTCACCTTATATGACTTAGCCAAGAAGTGGCTATACAGCACAGTATCACATTCAATTCGAAATTGGGATGAATTTGTTAAAGCTTTTCTTAAAAAGTTTTATCCTCATCACAAGACCGCGAGAATTCGCAATGAGATAATACAATTTTCCCAGCTTCCTTCCGAACCATTTTGGAAGTGTTTTGAAAGATTCAAAGACCTACTTGTTCAATGCCCTCATCATGGGATCGAAAGTTGGCAACTTTGCCAAATATTATACGAGGGATTGAACCCGGCAACGAAGCAGTTGCTAGAAACCATTTGTCAAGGTCACTTTCTAACCAAATCTAGTGAGGAAGCGTGGCAGTTTCTCGAGGATCTTAGTGAACAAACAATTCAGTGGGAGAGCACAAAGACCAACTCATCTTCTTCTATTGGTCAATCTAGGGCAGGCATACATCAAGTAGATATGTCGATTGCTATGAAGGCCGAGATGGCCGCACTTATGAAAAAGCTTGAAGCCATTGAGACCAAAATCTCATCGTCTTCTTCTGCCCCTGCTTTACCCCCACGAACTGTTTATGCTTGTTGTTCGGATCCATCACACCTTACCGAAGAGTGTCCTTACAATCCACCTGTTCAAGGACAAGATCAAGTTAATGCTGCCTTTCATCAACGACAAAGAAATGATCCTTACTCTTCGACCTACAATCCAGGTTGGAGGAGCCACCCAAATTTTGCTTGGAATCAAAATCAGCAACTCCAAGGAAACAACAACTTTCAAAGGCCTCCTCCACAACAACAAGCACCCCAACAAACTCAATACCAGCAACCTTTCCAACTACAACCTTATCCCAATCAAATAAAAATTTTGGTTCAACCAAATGATGATAAGGTTATCTCGCTAGAAAAAAGTCTAAATGCGTTTCTCAAGCAATCTACAGAATCCGCAGCAAGATTGGAAAATTGCGTCCAGTCTTTAGTGCACAACAATGCTTCACAAGATCAAAGCATCAAATCTATTGAGGCACAAATTGCACAATTAACTGCTGCGTTGAGCGAGAGAGAAAAGGGAAAGCTTCTATCTCAACCATTGCCAAATCCCGGTCACACACAAAACGCATATCACAATCACAATGTAAATGTGGTGACCACGTTAAGATCCGGAAGAGTGTTGCAGAATAATGTGGGTATTAGTGATGACATCCCCGCCGGTGGTTCTTCTTCTTCTTCTCCATCTTCATCTTCTCCTTCTTCTCCTTCTTCTTCTTCACCCTCATCTCCTCCGCTAGAGCCTATTATCCATTCTTCAAAAGGCTCTTCTTCTTCTAATCCGAACGGACCCACCTCTCACCTCACGAACACATACACACTGGAATCCGTTCCAACTCCACATTTTACTCCACAGACATTGGATTCAACTAATTTTAAAAATGCTCCATTTCCAAATAGGTTGAATCCCAATAAACCAACTGCACAAATGGAAAAGATTGTGGAGTTATTTAAACAGGTTAGCATAAATATACCTCTCTTGGATGCAATCCAACAACTCCCTTCATACGTGAAAATCTTAAAGGGCTTATGCACCTCAAAGAGAAAGTCTTCTCAAATACCCAAGAAAGTGCTAGTGGCTAGTGCAGTGAGCAATGCTATTAACCAACCTCAACCCTTACCCCAAAAACGAAAGGACCCCGGCTGTCCTACGATTTCCATAACAATTGGGGATAAGAAAATTAATCGAGCACTTTTAGATCTTGGGTCTAGTGTTAACCTGCTTCCCTACTCCGTGTACGAACAATTAAGGGTTGGAGAGTTGAAACCCACTCGTTGTACTCTCCAAATGGCTGATCGATCAATCACCCATCCTAGGGATGAGCTAGAGGATGTGTTGATCAAAGTTGGGGATTTCATATTCCCCGTTGATTTTATTGTTATGGATACACAACATGTTGCTAACTCACGGAACCAAATTCCGGTGATCCTCGGTCGACCATTTTTGGCCACTTCCAATGCCGTAATAAACTGTCACAATGGCTCCATAACTCTATCCTTCGGGAAGACGTCTAGTGAGTTCAATATTTACAAGTTAGAAAGTCTTCCCCCCGTGCCTAAAACTAGTACACGAGAAGTTTGCTCTATTCATGAAATCGCGTAGGAGGACTGCGAGCTTGAAAGATTTTTGTTTGATGAAAACAGTTTTGACGTCACTGGTGCGTCCGTCCTTGAGCCTACCACAGTTGACACAACCGATATTGATTATGAATGTTTCACTTTTTCGGATGATGACGACTCACAGCCCGAATATGAGTCTTTTGAATTTTTGGATGAGTTAGTTGAACCATCCGAATCGGTTGTTTGCAGTGATTTCGAACCTGTGTTGGAGTCCTTTGAGTTCGAGGTAAATTCCCTAATTTTACCTATGATTCTTTCGCCTCCGAAACTCGAACTCATGCCCTTGCCGTCTCACCTTAAATATGCTTACATAGATGAGAATGAGACCTTTCCTGTTATCATATCGGCCTCTCTAGCCTTCGAGCAAGAGAACGCTCTTTTAATGGTCTTACAAGATAGGCGGCAAGTTTTCGGCTGGACTATGGCGGACATCGAGGAGATTAGTTCCCTCATAATTGAATATCATATGCATATGATGGATGATGCCAAGTCGATAAAGGATCCACAGAAATATCTTGGGGATAGTGTGGTTAGTCAACCTCCTCCATTAGAAGTTGAACCACCCCCATTTCTTTTAATAAGCTACGAGAATGCCAATATTCCACTGATTGCTGAACATTCACATTCTCGTTTTAATTCATCACCACCTCCTATCTATTCACTTCCACACTTTCCATACCACCACTTCTATCTTCCCCAATTCTTTTTGGATCGGTACAACACATTCTTCCACCAACCGATACTCTTTACAGATAAATTTTTTGACTGGTTGGTGTTGACATTTGGTCTCTGCAAAGTTTGGAAATGACGTTTAACATTGTTTCAATGAAGTTTGGGGGGGGCTTTCTGTATATAACAATTCAAAAAAAAATAATAATAAAAAAGTTGTAAATAAATAAACAGGGGAGTGCCGACATTTTGACCCTCTTGGTGTAGCATGACAGTGAGGACACTGTTAAGTTTAAGTTTGGGGGTATGCTCGGTAAGTCTTCTTCCTTCGCATTCATTTGTACATATTTTTTTTGCATTTGCATACTTATTTTTAAAACACATAAAAATTGAAAAATTTCAAAAATTATAAAAATTAATGTATTCAATTTTGGCTTATTTGACTAGAGTTTGACAGATAGGTTAACTAGCTAGGAACAACTAGATCTTAGACGTAGTAAATTAAAAACCCTAAAGATAACCTTCTTTAAAGTTTAGCGGTAGAAAGTATATGTCTTTGTAGTTTATTTAGAAATAGGCAAATTTTGAGTTCAATTCTTGGGCTAAGTCGAAACAAAGGAAAAGTATTGATATTTTTATTAGAGTATAAGTTTGAAAAATAGTTCCTAGCTTAAGTCTAAATTCTGAAAATGTATACCCTACAATTTGCACAATCACGCACCTTGAAACTTGGAATAGTAGAGGAGACCTTGAAATGCTCTTGTCTGAGGTCCTTAGTATGAAGAAAATGAAATAAAAAAATACAACTGTGAATAAAGAATAAAAAAAATGAACACTAGTTTTTGTGATTACTTAAGGCTGCAAAAATAGAAAAATATTTAGCGAGGGTGCTTCATCACCTAGTGCCTTAGACCAACTGGTTTGGGAGTCACTGCTAAAGCCTTAGGTGTTGCAAGACTAGAAATTACGCTCTAAAAGTGCAAACGCATCTTGTAATTGGTCGTTGGTACCTCAAGAAGTATTAACGGTCGCATGAAGGATGTGTAAGCAAAATTCAATTAAAAATTCACCAATTAATAAGTACTTTGGACAACGGACAAGGGTATGATTGCTTGATTTGAATTTCCAAGTGTGGAGGTGATTTATACACACACGTAGGGATATATGATTGGAGTTTAGATGAGAGAAAGGAATGAAGAATAGAACTTGTATCTTTAGTAGAGTTAATAAAAATTCCTAAGTGGAGATGGACCCCTAGAAGGAAAACTTAAGAGATGCCGAAAGCTAAGTAAGTCTATAGAACATATATAATCTTAAGTTAGATGATGAGGAAGTGTGAAGAATATGGGTGGATAATTTGCAAGTCGAAGATAATAGAGTTCCTTGTTAGAAACCCTAATTGGAGAATTAAAGTCGAAAAAGCCAAATTGATAGGATTTTGTGGGTAGTATCCGCTGAAAACCCTCAGGAGACAACACTCCTCCTACTAGGGACACCTAGAGGTTTAACGGCTTGTTGCACAAGCTCAGTGCAATCGCGTTTCCCTGCGAAAGTGCGGTTAGGTTTTTTGTAGAGAATAAAAATAAGTTTGCTCGAGGACGAGCAAAAGATAAATTTGAGGGTATTTGTTCATACCATAATATTGCATTATTATATTCCCCATTCTTATATATTTTACAAATAAACAGGTGCTTTTGACCCATGTCTCCTACATAATACAGGTTACAGGTTTTTGGAATAAAAACAGTGAAGTTGCTAAAAAAGATGATACAAAGTGAGACTATGAATGATAAATGGTGAAATCTTGATCGCGCCTACATTTTGAGGAACAATGAACAACAGTTCACCGAGTATAAAGGCAGCGACACGAAGAAACAGTAAAAGTCCACTACAATGTTCACTGGAAAGATCTGGAAGAGAACGAGAAACCAATCTGAGAAAAGACCTGCATAAACAGGATGTAAAAACCATGCAGAGCCAACACCAGAAAGATGAAGACCCAATTCCATCTTTTGGCCGCGGAACCGCGGCCAAACCCTGGCTGCGGCCACAGTTCCGCGGCCGGGTAGAGCCCGTGTCGGCGCGGAAAATTATGGCGGTGCGCAAGAGTTGACTAGGTCTTTTCTTAGGGGGTATTTTTGTAATAGCAGATGTGCGAGTCATTTTAACTCTAGGGTTTCCTATCCTCTATAAATAGGAACTCTAAATCTTGTATGAGGCTATGCCTATTTTCATTTCACAAATTCAGATCTGTACTGTGTTGATTTTTGGAGAGAGCCATCAATAAAAATTAGTAAGTTACTTTTATTTCTTTGCTTTAGTTCTCCTTTAATTTAGAATGTCTTTTAATCCCCTAATGAGCGAGTAGTCTCCTTGCTTGTTAGGGGTAGCCTTAGGGAAAGCTTTGAGAGATGAGATCTCTCACCCCTTTCTTACCCCTTCACACCTAAAAATTAGAACTCAATGCATATACGCACACACCGCTCCCTGCGGCACCCTACCCCTCGAGGTAACGGTGATACCGTAGTATAAAGGACCGGGTGCGCATGTTTTCCATGGAGGTTAGGGTAAGGATCGATAAAGGAAGGACAAGAACCTAGAGGAAGAAACATCTTCCCAAAAGATTCTAATCCACCTTATTGATAATTACCATAACATCTAATTGATCTAAAATAGGGTATTGAAAGCGGTGAGGAAACCTTTAATCTCTCAACTTCCCCTGAGCCTAACCCTAGCAAGACTTAGATCTAGATAATTTTAGTATAACTTAATTTGATAGTTTTTAGATTTAATAAATCAATCCGAACATTCATCGGAATTAACTCGTTAGCGCGATTAGGAAAACACAAAATCCCTGTGGACCAACCCGTACTCACCGGCTAGCAACAAGCGACGCTTTTCTTGATTGCGGTAACATATATTTTTGATCGTAAAAATCCCTTTAAATCAATATACAAGGGTCAATATTGAACTGCTTGTAGGGCAAAATCGGGGGGTATGACTGCTTAAGAACATGTTCAGATCCCTGTAAGTTAAGGCTTTTGAATCTTATGAGCCGTGAGGGTCTCATAAGAGGGTTCGCCTTACGAGTCGTGAGGATCTCGCAAGTGTAATTTCTCCTTAGAAATCGTGGGGATCCCTATGTGTGTTTCTCCTTTGTGAGTCGTAAGGATCTCACGCAGGTGGTTTCTCCTTACAGAGTCGAGAGGACCTTGCAAGTGTCTTTTGATGAGATTGCGCCCTTTCAGCTTTTCACAAAACTCGCCGGTAGTCCCGCTGTTTTTACTCACGGAGCCCTTTCGGGTTTTCATCTGTGCCCATTTTGCTTGTGGACATACCGTTTTTCTTTGTTTTTTTATTTTTATTTTTTTTACGAGTCTGCGCCCTTTCGGATTTTCACAAATATCGCCGGTAGTCCTGCTGTTTTTACTCACGGCGCCCTTTCGGATTTTCATCCGTGCCCATTTTGCTTGTGGACATACTTTTTTTTTCTTTTTTTTTACCACGTCAGCTTTGGGATGCTGCGGTCCGTAGTAGTTTATAGACGTCTCGGTCAGTTGCAAGTTTTAAGACATTGCGGTCCATCGTTAGTTTAAGGACATTCCGGTCCGACGTCAGTTTTAGGACATAGTGGTCCATTGTTAGTTTAAGGACGTTCCGGTCCGTCGCCAGTTTTAGGACATAGTGGTCCATTGTTAGTTTAAGGACGTTTCGGTCCGTCGCCAGTTTTAGGACATAGTGGTCCACCGTTGCCGTATTTGAGGCGAATCTCTAGTTTACTGACTTTTCGGTCTATGGGGCTTTCCCTATGAATGAGCACGATCCCCCGGCATGTCCACCTTTTTACGGGCATGAGGTTGTGGCGGGCTCACCTTCCAATTTTCCGATAAGGCGAACTTAACTTGTTGGTATTGGTCTTCAATCCAGTTTTTGAAGACGTAGCAGTCTTCGATCGGATGGCCTAATACTCTGTGGTAGGGGCAGTAATTGGGATCATTGACGTTGTTTGGCTGCAACGGACGTTTTGGGTCCGGCAAATTTATGAGCCTGTTGCGAAATGCCAGCTCGAACAGTCTTCTCGTTATATCTTGAGAAAATGAGTAAGGACGTCCTAGCCTCTTCTCGAGGGATGGGCGTGGACGCATATTGCTTTGGCGAAAAGCCGGCTTTGAGTTGCTCGGCTGTTGTTGAGTACTGCCGACGAAAGTTGCTTTTCATTTCCCTTTTTTGTTATGAGGATCTGCCTTTGAAGGAGACGGTCTATGACCCATCTGGTCCATTTGGGCCAACTTGTCAATCAAGGCCTGGAAAGTAGTTGGCTTGAAGAACATCATGAAGTGGGAGATGGTCGCCTGCGGATCAAGAGTGCCTACGAACATGCCTACTGCAGGCGCTTCTTCAATGCGTTGTTCGCACTTCGACCATAAGTTCCGCCACCGTGTTGCGTATTGAATCCACGTTTCGCCTGGCGTTGATCAATGCGGTGATCGGGATGCGCTCGCTAGCACTTGCAAATCTTTGTGTAAATAGCAGCTCCATCTCCGTAAATGTTTTGATGGAGTCGTTAGGCAGCTCCGAATACCATTCGAAGGCCGTTTCCGCTAAGCTGCCGACGAATTTGAGAAGCAACAGTTTGTCGTCGCCTCCAGTGTTGCCGCATAAGGCTCTGAATTGAGCGACATGCTGATGCGGATTCCTCGTCCCTTTATATACATGGAACTTAGGGATCGTATATCCCAGCGGGTAACTTATTTGGTCATACCAGCTTGGATACGGTCGCCCAGTTTTGACGACTTGGCCGGCCGCTTCATTCGCCTGGTGAGCTCGTATTTGCTGAGCTATATAGTCATCCAGTGCGGCCTTGGAGATGGTTTCCTCCTTAGCTGCTGAATGGGCCGGAGGAGGATTAGATGTCTCCCCTCTATCGTCTTCAATAATGATCGGAGGGTCTTCAGCTGGAGGATCCGGCTGTAACATCATCCCTACCATGTCTTGGAAGAGAAGCGCCATTTGTTTTATGTTGGCTGCCTGTTCTGCAGCCTCTTTATCCTTCTTTTCGAGAACTCTGTGTAGGAAGTCAGCATCGGTTTCTTGTTCGTGACGCTGCTCTGATGACGCCTCTGGGCTTTCCTTTGGCCCGGTGAGTGCGGCCATTGCAGTCAGCATCTTCTGAAGTTTCTGTTGTTATTGCTCTTGAGCCCTAGTCACTGATCGCGTAAGTGGTCGATGACCTGTGGAAGCATGGCTTTCCTCTTTTCCGGAAGCCATATAAACGGTATGCACCATTATGCCCCCACACTTGGGGCGCTTGGGCTCAGCGCTTTTACGGTTCACCACGTTCACAGGGGCTTTCTCTGGCTTCCTTCTCTTCTGAGCAGTTGACGTTGAGGGAGCCGTTGCAGTGGGCATCCAGACTGATGACGTCTTCTGTGGTACCTCAAGATGGCTCTTTTCTTGTCGAGCTTTGAGCTTTTTTGGTCGGCGAGAGTAGTTCCGGTCAATTACTGAGTTCTGAACCTGTCGGCAGACTTTGTAAATTTTAGAGGACAGCCGCTGAGGGGACCGCTCCGGCTTCGTTTCTGTAACATCCTCCATGGGTGGAGGAGATCTTTTCAGTACGGCGGTAGGAGAGTTCCTGCGCACCTTGTTCAGCAATTCAAAGTTGTTCCCGGTTGGAACAGCAGCATCGATCTCTACTATTGGAGCCGGTGGAGTAAATCCAGACGGAGAGTTGCCCCCAGCCTTCCGTACTCGACGCCAGTGACGACGGCGAGCATGTCGCGCAGATAGTGTTGGTTCGGCTATGGGGATGGCTTTGTCATGCCTCCTATTTTGAGGAGAGACTGTTATTGGCGCTAGTCGATCGAAGACTGACGTCCGTTGAGAGGGGATAGTCAATCTTGCGAAGGCCAACTTTTGAATGGGGGAAGCATCCTTCGTGACTTTAGGAGCAGGAATGGCTATCCGCTTCGGGATGGCTGCTTCAAGTATCGCGGGCTTCTTCATAGTCCCACTTAAGCTTTGGCCAAGTTTGCTGAAAACTGAGGCATTGGACTTGGGCGACCCGTTGAGAGGGGCCACGGTAGTTGTAAGCCGATCAAAGACCGACTTCTTTAGAGCTTCTTGCGACGACGTTGGGGCATTGAAGCTCATCGGTGGGAGCATAGTCCTGAAGAATAGCCCAGTGGTGGCCTGAGTCACCTGTTCCACCGGCATAGCGAAGATGGAGGCCGCTTGGGGCCCGTAAATCACTCCTCCGGACGGGACAGAGTGAGAGTTGCAGTTGCAGTTAGCGCAGTTTGAAGCCATTGATCTTCTATTTTCTGCACGGAGCAAGACACTAAATCTAAGTATCTCGAAACCCAAGGTCAACCATTAGCAAACCGCGATTCGTTCGCGAACACGACACACGAAGTGTGGAGTGGAAAGAGGAAAAGGTCCCACCGGGCGTGCTAGAATCTGTTTACCGCCGAAATACGCGGACGAAGACGCGGCGAACATCTCGTCTGAGTTTCGGGACAGATGCTAATTGGTGCTATCCGTCCACCTCTCCGAAGATGCAAAGTTGATTTATGGCACCATGTATCGAAGGTTTAAACGGATGCGGCCGATATAGAAGACTTCGTCAGATTCCCCCTCGTTAAAGGTGTTTTTGATTGTGGGGACGCTCTTCCCTGCAGGCGCAAGCCCCTACAGTTAATTACGCTACCGCATCGCGGTAACAACTTTCTCCTTCTCCAAATGGTCACTTCGTGTCGTGGGTGTTTGTTTTGTTTGTGGTTGCCCGTGGATTGTATACGGAGACTAATTTATGTTGTCGTCCGTAGGACGTGGATTAGTCCAAATCCGTATCTTCTTAAATTTGGGTTTTGGTTTGGGTTTAAGGATACGTTAGCCTCATTTGAGACTATGATCAACTTAAACATTTGTTAAGGATACGTTAGTCTAATTTTTAGACTAAGATCAACTTAACAGGATGGTTTAGATCTAACAAGAGAGCAATTAGGATCTATTGTTTAGTTTAGGGATATTGCGGTCGATTACCAGTTTAAGGACGTGGTGGTCCAATGTTAGTTTAAGGACGTCTCGGTCCATCGGTAGTTTAAGGACATTTCGGTCGAGGTTAAGGACATCATAGTCCGTGAGTTTAAGGACCCACAGTCCAATGTTAAAGACATCATGGTCGAGATTAAGGACATCATAGTCCATGGGCTTAGGGACCCCACAGTCCGATGTTACTTTAAAGACATCACGGTCGAGATTAAGGACATCATGGTCCATGGGCTTAGGGACCCCACAGTCCGATGTTAGTTTAAAGACATCACGGTCGAGATTAAGGACATCATAGTCCATGAGTTTAAGGACCCCACAGTTCGATATTAGTTTAAAGACATCACGGTCGAGGTTAAGGACATCATAGTCCATGGGCTTAGGGACCCCACAGTTCGATATTAGTTTAAAGACATCACGGTTGAGGTTAAGGACATCATAGTCCATGAGTTTAAGGACCCCACAGTCCAATGTTTAGAGACGTCATAGTCTATGAAATGTGTGGTTGTCGAGACCCGTCACCTCTTTAAAGACGTTGAGGAATTACAATGACAAATATCAAAAGAGTGAAGAGATGTACCCTTGAACCAAGGTGAGTTGGTTGAAAGAGCAGATGCGCTCAGTTCAAGATAAGTTGAGGACTTATGGCCAGAATTGGGCTAAGTCCAATTAAAAATGTTTAACATTTTTATTCTTGCTCTGGCTATTAAGCCTTTATTTGGGCCCGACCCTTTTAATAATGCTAAGTATTGAGTTTTGACATCTTTTGTCTTCATCAGAATAAAGTGTGTTCTGACAGCGCACCACGTGGCGCGTCAGGCGTTTGCGCCAGCTAAAGAGCGCATTGCGCTTCTGTCGGGTAGCGCACATGAAGAGAACACGTGTCGCGCTTAGCGCTAAGCGCTAGTTTATTAGCGCATTGCGCTTTCCATTTATGAGCGCTTTGCGCTATTCTGTTGGCGCTCCAGTGAGTGACACGTGGCGCGCTTGGCACTGAGCGCCAGTCCATGAGCGCAATGCGCTGCTTTAGAAGCGCAAAGCGCAGATTGTGTCTTTGGTTGACACGTGGCATGTTTTGGCACTGAGCGCCGGTCCAAGAAGCGCAAAAGCGCAGTTCATGAGTGCAAGGCACTATTCAGTAGCGCAAAGCGCATCTGATCAAATTTATGATCAGAGAACAAGTTTATGTTATTGTTTTCAATGGAGGCTTTGCCTCAAGATTCAAGAACAAAAGTTCTTGTTTATAAAAGGGCTCTGCCTTTGTAGATCAAGGATCTGTGAATAAAGTAAATTCTTCTTTTGTTTTTATGATGAGATCTTTTGATCTCTTTTTTATCAAAGACCTTGGTCTTTATAGATCTATGATCTTTTTTAGAAGATAGTTCTTCTTCTTTTTTTATGAGATGATTTCATCTCTTTGTGCAAGAATCATTCTTTTTACCTTGAAGAAATGATCTTCTTTTGCTAAAAGCTTGCTTTTCTTTCTTTGAGTTTTCTCAAAGTTTGTAGGGGGGTTTCTCTCTATCTCAGACTTTAAGTCTTGGGGCCTTTATATAGGGCAAATTGATTTGTTAAATCAGTTAAAAAGATCTTTCTCTGATTGATTTGGGGATGTTTCTCCACCGTTGGATCTTTGATCCTAGGGCTTCTTTTTTACAGAAGGCAATCTTCTTTTTTTTAACAAGATTGGAAAGTTTTTCCATACAGAATTTATTCTGTCTTTTGGTAATTTTTAATTACCACTGGATCATTTGATCCAACAGTGCTCTGATTTACAGAGCACAATCTTGTTATTTAGAAAGATTTTGAGGAATCTTTCCTTAACAGAATTTAGTTTTGATGATTTATCATTATTATTAGATCTTTGATCTGATGGTGGGGAGCTTTTAGGTTCCAGCGTTAGCGCACCCATACTTTGCACGTGGTGCGCTGCTTAAAAGGCAACGCACATTGCGCTAGCGCACCCGTGTTTGACACGTAGTGCGCTGCTTGGAGCGCAGCGCACCTAGCGCTAGCGCACTCATGCTTTACACGGGATGCGCTGCTTGGGACACAGCGTACTTGGCGCTGCATCTGAAGCGTTGCTTCATAATGTTTCAACTCTTGGCTTTAAGGCATTCGTTACATTCTTCGCATGCGGACTTTTTCCCTTCATTTTTTATTTTATTATTATTATTATTATTATTATTATTATTATTATTATTTTATAAGGGAGCAGGTTATGAGCCAAACTTTTGGCGGGAACACCCATGATGAAGCCTGTAATTCCAGAAAAGGTTATTCTGAAGAGGATAGCCATCCCTACTCCCGAAGTCTTCAAGGCGGCTTCTCCTGCCAAAGGGTCGGTCTTCACAAGACTGACTGCTTTGGCTCCCGCTCCAGTCGGCGTCCTCAAAGCTACTTCCCCCACCCAGAGGTCTGTCTTTGACAGGTTAGACACTGGTGCTCGACGGACGTCGGTCTTCAAGAGGCTGGTACCAGCAGCGCCTCACCAGAATAGTGGGCATGACGAAGTCACCCCTCAAGCTGAAACAATCCCAGTGGCTCGACACGCTCGATGTCTCCACTGGCGCCGGGTAAGGAAAGCTGGGGGCAACTCCCTATCTGGGCTAACTCCACCAGCCCCAACGGTGGAAGTCAATGCTGCTGTTCCAACCGGGAACAGCTTTGAATTGCTGAACAAGGTGCGCAGGAACTCTCCTACCGCCGTACTGAAAAGATCTCCTCCACCCGTGGAGAATGCGCCGAAGGAGAAGCCGGAACAGCCCCCTCAGCGGCTATCCTCAAAAATCTACATAGTCTGGCGACAGGTCCAGGAGTCGGTGATTGATCAAGATTACCCTCGCCGACAGAAAAAGGTGAAGGTTCAACAGGAAGTGAGCCATCTTGTCAAGCCACAAAGGACGACAACTACTTGGGTGCCCGCTGCAACGGCCCCCTCAACGTCAACTGCTCAAAAGAGAAGGAGGCCAGAGAAAGCCCCTGTGACTACGGCAGACCACAAAGACGCTGAGCCCAAACGCCCCGAGTCTGGGGGCATAATGGTGCATACTGTTTACATGGCTTCCGGAAAAGAGGAAAGCCGCGCTTCGACGGGTCACCGACCGCTCACCCGATCCATGACAAAAGCCCAGAAGCAGCAACAGAAGCTTCAGGAAATGCTAACGCAAATGGCCGCACTCACCGGGCCAAAAGAATGCCCGGAGGCGTCATCAGAGCAGTGTCATGAACAAGAAACCGATGCTGACTTCCTCCGCAAAGTCCTTGAAAAGAAGGACAGAGAAGCAGCAGAACCAGCGGCTAATATAAAATGAATGGCGCTTCTCTTCCAAGACATGGTCGGGGTGATATTACAGTCGGATCCTCCAGCTGAAGACCCTCCGATCATCATTGAAGACGACAGAGGGGAGATATCGAACCCTCCTCCGGCTCTTTCAGCAGCCAAAGAGAAAACCATTTCCAAGGCCGCTCTGGATGACTATATTGCTCAGCAAATATGAGCTCACCAGGCGAATGAAGCAGCCGACCAAGTCGTTAAAACTGGGCGTCCATATCCAGGCTGGTATGACCAAATAAAGTACCTGCCGGGATACACGATCCCCAAATTCCATGTGTACAAGGGGACAGGCAATCCCCACCAACATGTCGCTCAGTTCAGGGCTCTTTGTGGCAACACCGGGGGTGATGATAAACTTTTGCTCCGTCAGTTTGTTGGCAGCTTGTCGGAGACAGCGTTTGAATGGTACTCTAAACTTCCAAATGACTCCGTCAAGACTTTTGCAGAAATGGAGCTATTATTTATGCAAAGATTTGCAAGCACTAGCGAGCGCACCCCAATCACAGCATTGATTAACGCCAGGGTAAAGCCAGGTGAGACGTGGGGTCAATATGCAATACGGTGGCGGAATCTGTAGTCGAAATGCGAACAACACATCGAAGAAGCGCCGTCGTTGGGCATGTTCGTGGACACTCTGGACCCTCATGCAACTATTTCCCAATTCATGATGTTCTTCAAGCCGACCACGTTCCAAGCCTTGATCGACAAACTGGCCCAAATGGACCAGATGGGTCATAGACCGTTTCCTCCGAAGCCGGAGCCGCGGAACGATAAGGGAAAGGGGAAAGCGACCATCGTTGCTAATGCTCAACAGCAGCCCATTGGTCTAAGACCAGTTGATCGCCAAAATAATAGAACTCGATCTCTCGAAGATAAAATGAGACACCCTTACTCATTCCTTCGAGACAAGACGAAGAGGTTATTCGAGCTAGCACTGTACAACAGGCTCATCACTCTGCCGGAGCTAAGACGCCCAGCGCAACCAGGTGACATTAGCAATCTAACTATTGCCCTTATCACCGAATGTTGGGCCATCTGATCGAAGATTGTTACATCTTCAAAAGCTGGATAGAAGATCAGTACCAGCAGGGCAAGTTCGTATTATCCGAGAATTGGAAGGTGAACCCACCTCAGCCACACGCTCTCAAGAAGAAGGATACATCAGGGGCATCATGCTCTTTCGTAGAAGAAGCTCTATGGGAGTTCACTCTTTCAGCCAAGACGAAAAGAATGCTGAAAGATCTCCAAACATGCCCGATGATTACGTGGAAAAATCCACTCGAACCCGAGGTCATCAAAGGAATGTTAAAACCGCGTCCAACTCCAAAGATCGGTAGTGATAGCCAAAGCACTCACACCCAGCCGTCGAAATCTTCAAAGAAGAAGAAAAAATCCAAGAAGCCCGTGAAGCCTGGTAACAAGCGCACGGACCTGCAAAAGCAGATTGACGCGCTAGAAGAGTATAACCAGAAGGCGCGGACTCCAGTCACACTCCAAGAGTTTCTCAGCCATGTCCTTGAGGACGGAGATGATGGGGAAGACTCATCGGATGAATCTGAAGATTATGTAGCAAGTTTCCATGTGATCTCTCACTCGTCGATAGACGATGAAGAAGCTCCTTGCACCGAGAAACTGGGGGCAAATCTTAAACCAGAACTTCTAAAGCCGTCTGACGAAATAATTGATGCATTCCTGCACGAAGCACTTCTTAAAAGCAAAGCTGCTCGAGAGCGTGAAATGGCCATACTTGAAAAAGCCAAACGCCGGTGACTGGACGAAAGAGTTGAAACACTCCCGCCAGATCAAAGTACATCCGCTGCAAATAAAAACATGTTCAAGATTAGGAAAAGGTTTGCTAAAGCCATCTCAATGGGAATGAAGCTGCCACCCTCCGAAGCGAACGCTCTCGGTGAAGCGGAAATGCATCCTAGCTACTGCTTATATCATCGAAAGATTGCGTACCCCACCGAAGAGTGCAACGCTTTTTAAAGATGGTGGCAGGGATATGTTGCCCACCGACAACATTTCAAGCGGATGAAACGCAAAGCTCGTCGGGAGCAAAGAAATACAACCGAGGAGCATAAAAGAACTACCGGCAACTGTCACATGGTCGGTGCTGGGGGATCATAAGTTCTCACCTTTGGGAGTGATTCTAATGAAGAAATGACTCTTGGCCCTCTCTTTAAAGAGTCCACCTTGGGAAAACAGGAAGAACCGAAGACCTGTGAAAATATTCAGCTGCGCAATCATACGCTGCCCGAAAAGAATTTTAGGCCCTCGAACAGTGGGTCGAGTAGAAAGGATAAGGGAAAAGAAAAGTTCTATGAGGATATCATCCTTGATGACCAAGCCGTCAACGAGCTGACAGCTAAGGACCCGCCAAAGAAAAACAAGGTGGACTACAACGTTCTCGCACACTTGAGGAAGATACCCTCGCAGCTCAGTATTCTCGATGCCCTCCTGTTATCCAAAGAAGCAAGAGATTCTTTGATCAAGGCATTACAAGAGCCCGAGCAATTCCAAGCTTTCCTCGCCGAAGAAAAGATGAAGGACGCGCTGGAAGAAGTACACACAGCCGATATCACCTTCGGCGATGAAGATCTCTTCCTTGGGACATGCGAGCACAACCGTCCCCTATATGTCTACGGATACTGTCATGACATCAAGATAGGTAAAATCCTGATAGACAATGAGTCCTCCGTCAATCTCCTTAACGTAAGGGTGTTAAAGGAAATCTGCATGAGCGTTCAACACCTCGCTCGCGATAAAATCACCATCTCCGGATTTGACTCCCAGTCATCACGGACGCTTGGATCTGTAATATTGACACTATGCTTTGGCCTGCTTGTCACGGACATTAAGTTCCATGTCATTGACGCCAAGACATGCTACAATGCTTTGCTCGGCCTGCCCTGGTTACACGAGTACAATATCATCCCTTCTACATAACATCAGTGTATGAAGTATTTCAAGGATGGTCTCGAGTATACCGTAACAGGAGAGCTGAACCTATTCTCTGTGAACGAAGTACGAAAGTACGAAGATGCAAAATACTTCTTACCAGATTTCGAAGACACAGAAAGATGTCGCAAATTGGAGGACAAGAACAAAGCTATCACCACTATTCCAGTCTTCGGGAGTGATACTGAGGAGGAAGAAGAAATAGTTTATTCAGGTCCGCCCCAATGCAGCAAGCCGGGACCGTCCACTCCTATGTTGATCTTCGGCATCGATTCGGAAGATGAGGTCAATGCCATATTCTCTGCTCGGCCATCAATACAAACCTTCGCTGATGATGATCAAAGTTTGCAAGTTGCCATGGTTCCGCCCAAGCATCATAAAGAACTAGATGCGCTAGATACCTACAGTGTGGAAGAATTGCAGACATTCTACGTCCCTCCCACGCGAAAAGGTGCAAAGGCCATCCTATTCTACCGATCCGGGGAGACCAAAATGGAGAAAGAAATCTGGTATGGCACGGATTCTACACTTGACAGGCTCCAACCTATCCGTTTGCCCAGATATTACACAGACGGATTAAAGAGACTCTTGAGATGCCAAAGTCTACCCCTTAAGCAAACCGCGCGACAATCACGGTTCTATAACAGGATCTGGAACGTTCCCGGAACACAACGAAAGTTGCCCAATGGGAGAATGGAAATGATCGGGCTTGGATATGTTCAATCCAAGAAACGGGAACTACTCCGCGACTGCTACGTCATACATGACTTCGATGAGGAAGGAGACGCTCTGTGGAAAGATGCTAACCCCGAACCAGAAAGAGCTCCCGCCGTGAAAATGCCCAGTCCATCGTTCGAAGAACAAATGGACAAGCTTATAAGAGAAGCTGGTCAAAAGGCTCGAGACGACCATAATCACGAAATGGCCATCTACGAGAGAGCCAGGACGCAACGCCTCCTTCAACAGGCTGTGAAAAATGAGAATGCTCCTCCTTGTCAACCCGTTGTACAAAAGGCTCGACGCAGAGGCAGAAACAAACCAAAGAACGGGAAAGGCGTTCGACAGCAACAAAGCGGGTCCAAGAAACCACACGATCAGGAATCGAGAAGTCCGGATTCGTCTCTTATGAAAAAGATGGGTCGAGCATATTCTTTTCCCCAGGACAAAACACTGAAGATATTCGATCTTGTTATAAAACATCAGATGATGATACTCCCGGAGTCCAAGCACCCTGAGCAAGCAGGCGAAGTCTCTCACCCGGACCATTGTTCCTATCACAGGGCAATAGGACATCCTCTCGAAGACTGCTTCACCTTCAAGAACTGGGTTGAAGACCAATATCAACAAGGCAGGTTCGCTCTATCCAACAGCTGGAGGGTAAGCCCGCCACAGAAGCATGAACCGAAAGCGACGCGTCTAGCGAGAGTAGAACCAGATCAACATCGATCTTGGAAACGCTCTCGTACCTGTCACGCGATAATGCTGTCAAAAGAAGAGCCTGAGAATATGGATGACCTCCCCTGGTGTTTCGAAAACAATGATGGCGAGGTGATCTCAGAGTTTCCACCAGCGCCGAAAGAGATGGAAGATGGGATACATACCACTGCAGATAACCTCAAGAAAATTGATTTAGGAGCGGCAAGTGACCCGCGGCCGACGTTCATCAGTGAGCTGTTGTCTGAAGAAAGGGTGGCTACGGTAAAAGACGTGCTCATGCAGCATAAAGATTGCTTTGCATGGAATTATTCCGAGATGCCAGGATTAGATCCAGAGATTGCTATGCACAAATTGGCAATATCTCTAGACATCAGGCCAATCAAACAGGCACCGAGAAGAATACGGCTCGATCTTGAGATGAGCATCAACGCCGAGGTCAAGAAGCTAATCGACTCCGGCTTCATCCAGGAGGTCCAATATCTTGACTGGATCGCCAACATCATTCCAGTGATGAAGAAGAATGGGACGGTGCGCATATGTATGAACTTTCGGGATCTCAATAAAGCCTACTAGAAAGACGACTTCCCAGTACCGGTCACTGAGCTGATGATAGATAATACGTCCACTAACGAAGTTTTCTCCTTCATGGACGGATCATTAGGATACAATCAGATAAAGATGCATCCCGAGGAACAGAAGCATACCGCCTTCCAGACTCCTTTGGGTATATTCTGCTACAAGTTGATGCCCTTCGGTCTAAAGAATGCCGGTGCCACCTATCAGAGGGCCATGACGAAGATCTTCGATGACCTCATACATGAAATCGTCGAATGCTATATTGACGACCTTATGGTGAATAGAAAATTATACGAAGAACATTTAGAGCATCTGAAGATCGTATTTCAACGCCTTCGGCAATACAACTTGAAGATGAACACTCTTAAATGCGCGTTCGGAGTTTCCTCGGGCAAATTCCTGGGATTCATCGTTCGACACCGAGGCATCGAGATAGATCCATCGAAGATCAAGGCGATCATGGAAATGCCTCCGCCAAGAACTCTTAAGCAACCGCGGTCTCTCCAAGGGAAGCTTGCGTATATCCGGCGATTTATAGCCAATCTCTCAGGCAAGTGCCATCCTTACAGTCACCTGATGAAGAAGGGAACCCCTTTCGTCAGGGATTGCAAATGCCAAAACGCACTGGACGAAATCAAGCAATACCTGCAGAATCCGCCAGTACTGGCCGCTCCCGTTAAAGGAAAACCTCTCATTCTGTATACAACCGCCCTTGAAGGTTCCTTAGGCGCATTATAGGCACAAGAGAACGACCAAGGGAAGGAGAGAGCCCTCTACTATTTGAGTCGAGCTCTACTGGGGGCAGAAAGCAATTACTCTCCTATTGAAAAACACTGCCTAGCGTTGATCTTCGCAATAACGAAGCTCAGACACTATGCGTTAGCACATGGGATCCATCTCATATCAAAAGTGGAACCTCTCAAGTATTTGATGTCGAAGGCCATATTAACAGGACGACTCGCTAAATAGGCCTTGCTATTGATGGAATTCTCGATAACTTATCGGCCTCTTAAGGCAGAAAAAGGCCAGGCCATCGCCGACTTCCTCACTGAGCATCCGATACCTGCTGACTCTCCTTTGAATTGCAAACTGCCAGACGAACATGTGTTTGACACGATCGACGGGGGTGGTACCCGGTGGGAACTTTATTTTGATGGGGCGCCTTCCATGAAGAAGTGCAAACAAAGCACCCCTATAATCAAATCCGGGGTAGGCCTCATCTTCGTGACTCCACAAGGAGGCATAATACGCTTTGCCTTCTCCTTAACAGAGCCGAGGAAGAACAACGAAGCCGAATACAAAGCTTTGATAGCAGGTCTTGAGATCGCTATCGACATGGGAATTGAAAATCTCCTCATATACGGAGACTCCTAGCTGGTCGTTGGTCAAATAAACGGTGACTATCAAACGTGCAAGCCTGAGTTGGTAAAGTATGGCGAGAGAGTGCAGCAGCTGTTGACTCAAATTCCTTCCTATATTCTAGAAAGCATACCCCGTGCGGAAAATAGCAAAGCGGATGCATTAGCTAAACTCACTAAAGAACTGGCTGACGAAAACCTCGATAACGTGAGGATCATTGTGCAGAGCCGTCGGGTTCTTGCACCGGCAGAAATATCTCCAGAGTCGTCCGAAGAAAAGGAAGCGACTGAGCAAATGACTCTGCAAATAAAAGACCAGGGCAAGGTTACGGATTGGAGAGAAGTCTTTATAGACTACTTCAAATCCCGTCGAACACCTGAAGATGCGTCCTCGAAACATCAGCTTATGAAGCGAGTGTTGGGGTCAAAATTTGCACCCCCGGTTGACCGAGTCAAAGTCAAGGTCAACCCCAAGTCAGGTGGGCCCAAGCTCAGGTCAAGCAGGCCCATGCCCAAGTCGAGCCCGCGGCCAGCCTCCTCCATGCCAAAATATAGATCATGTAATAAATAATTTTTATGTAATTTTTTATGCATGAATGCATGCAAAATGGGCATAAAGCCAAATTTTTTGTATAGCCCGTGGCTTATGTGTAAAAAGAAATGGCACATGAGCCATGGGATGGGCAAAATGCCATTTTGTAAAGCCCAAAAGGCTATATGTAAATATGTAAGCCTATATAAGGCAACATGATAATGAATAAAGCATACACTTTTCATTCTCTCAAAAACCTAGGGTTTGTGCCTCTTTCCCCTTTCTGAAGGTTCAAAACCTTCTTCTTTCTTTTGAATTAAATCAAGAGTTTTACTTTTCTTTTTCCAAAACTAAATAGTTTTTCACCACAAAACCCACAAAGGGGAACATGGATCTGTCATTAGATCTCAAAAAGAAGAGATTTTTAAAATCTCACATCTCTTGATCTTCAAGATCCAGCCAAACGACAGGAAGAAGAAGGAGACCCATTTCCAGAAACCCCACTTTGGGGAAGAACTAGGGCTCAAGGGGAGAAGCCCCTTCATCAGCTTCAAAACATCATTGGAGTTTAACTTCTCATAAATACACACACACACACACACACACACACACACACACAAAATAATAAGTGCTCCTGTTCCCCTCCGAAAGACGGCGGCGACGTGAGGACGTCTTGCCTGAGATTCGGGGCAGATGCTATATGGTTTTATCCGTCTACCTCTCCGAAGATGCCAAGTTGATTTATGGCACCATGTATCGGAGGTTTAGACGGATGCGGCCGATGTAGCAGACTTCGTCAGATTCCCCCTCGTTTGAGGGGGTTTTGATTGTGGGGACGCTCTTCCCTGCAGGCGCAAGCCCCTGCAGTTAATTACGCTACCGCGTCACGGCAGCCACTTTCTCCTTCTCCAGAATTTCACTTCGTGTCGTGTGTGTTTGTTTTGTTTGTGGTTGCCCGTGGATTGTATACGGAGACTGAGTAATGTCGTCGTCCGTAGGACGTGGATTAGTCCAAATCCATATTTACTTAGATTTGGGTTTGGTGTTTTTAGTTTAAGGATACGTTAGCCGTATTGAGGCTAAGATCAACTTAAACGTTCGTTAAGGATACGTTAGTCCTGTTTTGAGACTAAGATCAACTTAACGTGGTGATCCATTTAATATATGGCCGTCGGGACTCGTCACCTCTCTGACGTCGTTGAAGGATTACAACGATAGGTGTCAGAGGAGTTCAGAGATGTATCCTTGAACCAACGTCGATTTGGAGTTTTATAGTCCATTTGAATGTTTAAGGATACGTTAGCCGTGTTTGAGGCTAAGATCAACTTAAACGGGACCATTTAGATCCTGCAAAAGAGCATTTGGAGGCTCTATTGTTCCAGTTTAGGGACGTGGTGGTCCATGTTCCAGTTTAGGGACGTGGTGGTCCATCGCCAGTTTAAGGACGTGGTGGTCCATCATTAGTTTAAGGACGTTTCGGTCCATCGCCAGTTTAGGGACATGGTGGTCCATCATTAGTTTAAGGACGTCTCGGTCCGATATTAGTTTAAGGACGTCTCGGTCCGATATTAGTTTAAGGACGTTTCGGTCCATCATTAATGTGTGGTCGTTGGGACCCGTCACCTCTCTGACGTCGTTGAGGAATTACAACGATAGGTGTCAGAGGAGTTCGGAGATGTACCCTCGAACCGGATGTAAATTGATTTAGGAAAGCCATTTTGCTCAGTCAATTTAATTTGAGGACTTACGGCCATGATTGGGCTAAGTCCAGTTGAAAATGTTCAACATTTTATTTGCTTTTGCATTGCATTTCTTTTTATTTTTATTTGGGCTCTACCCATAAAGGATGCGGAGTATTAATTTGTTTTGGGCTCCGCCCATTTATAAATGATGCAGAGCATCAATTTTACTTGGGCCCTGCCCTTTTTATTGCTTTGCAATTTATTTTGGCCTGTTAGGTCTTTTTGACTTGGGCCTGGCCCTTTAGCAAAAGAAATGCATTGCATTCTTAGGCGCTTTGCGCCAATCAAAGAGCGCAAGCGCTTGTGGTGACGACACGTGTCATGCAAGCGCAGTGCGCTGCGCTAGTGCGCTGCGCTTGCGCTGCTGACACGTGGCGCACTCTGGTGAGTTGCGCCAATTACAGAGAGCAAAGCTCTATCTTAAAGCGCATAGCGCAAGTAGTTCAGATGCTGACACGTGGCGCTCTCCCAAGAGTGCAACAGCGCAGTTTGTAAGTGCAAAGCACTATAAATTTGAGAATCTTTTAGATTCAAGAACCAAAGGTTCATAACAGAAGTGCAAAGCACTGTTTGTTTTCTTGATCTAATTTAGATCAAAGAAAACAAGTTTCTCTTGTTTTTCTTATCTCAGAGAACCAGAAGTTCATAAAAAAGTGCAAAGCACTATTTTTATTTGTTTTTTTTATTGAAGATCATTGATCTTGTTCTTAGATCAATGATCTATTAGAAGAAATTCTTCTCTTTTAAAGGTTTTTACCTTTTTTTCTTGGAATTTTCTCAGAGTTCTCTCTGTTTAATTTCTCAAAGAATGTTCATTTTTTTCTTTGATTTGAGGTCTAGGGGTCTTTATATAGTGCCCATAAGTTTGTTGAATTTGTTAACGAGATCTTTCCCTGAGTGATTTGGGGAATTTTCCCCACCGTTGGATCTTTGATCCAAGGGCTTCTGTTTTACAGAAGAAAATCTTCTTGTTTTAACAAGAACAGAAAGATTTCTTTAAAATCTTAATTCTGTTTAGCGCAAAAGCCCCAGCGCGTGACACGTGTCGCGCAGCGCACAGCGCAGCGCAACTGCGCTAGCGCATCTGCGCCGACACGTGTCGCGCAGCGCACAGCGCAGCGCAACTGCGCCGCTAACACGTGTCGCGCAGCGCAGTGCTTACGCAACTGAAGCGTTGCTTGCTTTAATATTGCTTAAAATAGAGCTTTGATCTGATTGGGCGCGCCTTCTTGGGCGCTGCTGACGTATCAGCGCCTGACACGTGGCGCGTTGCGCCCGAAATTTGAAGCGTTGCTTTTAAAATTTGAATTTTGAATTTCAACAGAGCTTTGCTCTGATTAGGGAAACAAATGCCCCTCCCACCATTGCGCTCACGTGTCGCGCATGTAAGTGCAGCGGCGGCAAGCTCTTGACCGTTGGATTAAGGGGTGAGCTGAAGGGGTGCAAGCGCCTTATAAATAGGACCTATGGCCCTTAAGAAATCTTCACCATTTCAAGATTTTTGATTTTCTAGAGCTTTGCTCTTGCTTAAGAACTTCAGAGCTTTGCTCATTTCCAAAGTTAGAAACTTTAGGTAAAAATTAATTTAAATCAAATTAATTTAAACTAATCTTAACTAAAGAGCTTTGCTCTCACAGATCTTTTGATCTAAAGAGATCCTCATTGGGGTTTCATAAACAGAGTTTTGCTCTCAAAAAACTTATAGATCTGCAGAGATCTTGTTCATGTGTTCTAACCCATGAACAGAGCTTTGCTCTTGAATCAACTGTAGATCTTTTAGATCTGAAAAATGAAGAATTTTTCAAAAGTTTTTCATGGATTTTTTCAAGATTCCAAAAATTTTAATTCTTTCAAGTGTAAAAATTTTCCTGATGGACTTTTTCATTACTACCATAGAGCTATGCTCTTTTAAGGAATTTTATTCCTCTGAGACCAGAATTTGACAAGTGTCATTCTGTGACAGAGCTTTGCTCTGAAAGAGGAGATTTTCTCCTTGTCTCTAGGGATTCCCCACTGATGAGAATATTCTCTTAAAGATCTTTTCTTTAACTGACAGTCTTACCCAATGATGAGGCTGTCTTATTAAATAAGGCATTTTCATCCAGATTTTGTGGGTCCCCATTTGGTCCCCTACTTACTGCACTGCAGTGTAGTGTGATTAATTTTAATTTAATTAATTTTTAGATTCAGTTAATTGAAAATTTTTTAAACGCCAAACGTTGGAATTGCAGCACTAACA
Organism: Agapanthus africanus; assembly: GCA_030015575.1. Taxonomy (NCBI): domain Eukaryota; kingdom Viridiplantae; phylum Streptophyta; class Magnoliopsida; order Asparagales; family Amaryllidaceae; genus Agapanthus; species Agapanthus africanus. Next base: position 125,532,108 of record CM057339.1, on the reverse strand, counting down.
GCTAATTTCTGTTCATTTGCAGCGATCATATCTCTCGACACCTCGTTCCCGTTTGTTCGTTCAGAGGAGGGATTTCCCGAGGCGCCCTTGGACCGTGAGGTCTTGGCTATGATTAAGGACCACGACCCGGAATATAAGAGTCTCCACCTTTGGGGGTCATAGTATAACCAGATTATCATGGATCGACGGAGTTTCACGTGCGCCGTACCGTCGGAACCCATCACGGCGATTCATTACGCCACCCCACCCTCGGTGCAGTATGCCGTGGAGATGGTTGATTGGACCTCGAAGGGCTTCCTTCATCCCGCCATAGATGTGATTCCGGTCCAGCGTCCTATGGTTTTGGATATCCTAGGACGCCGTATTTGTCAGGGCGAGGCGCGACCTTGGGGACAATCATATAACATTGGTCTGATCCCCTGCCACCCGATCGGTTATCTGCCGTGGGCGCGGTACATCCTGTCGACGAAGAAGTCGCAGTTGATAAGGTTAGGATTGTACACCACGGTGTACGTCTCTCTGTTCCAATATCCCACGCTCCCCACCTGGTGGTTCAAGGCCTTCCTAGAGCAGTGGAACATTCCTACCCACACTTTCTCGCCATGGATCGGGAAGTGTCAATCTCTCTGGAAGAGTTTACGGAGGTATCCGGTTTACCGGTTATAGGGGAACACTATGAGGAGTTGCTCCCGACAGACGAATACGTCTTTGGTGCTAAGCCGGTGGTAAGGGGGCTCACGCCGGAGAATGCTGTTCAACACCAATTCCCGAGCTTAATTAAGGTGTTGAACATTTATGAGGCCTTTTTCATCGAACATGGGAGTCGCGGAGTTAGCTTTGAGGATTTCATCGCTCGGTTCCTTCGTCCAAGCGTCTTCTCATCAGAAGCTGCCAAGTTCGCTACCCTGGATGACCCTTTCGGTCTAGGTGTGGATAACCTGCCGGAGAAAGAGATAGACCAAAAGGGTTTTTTCCTTCCGGACTTCCCGACTATGTCTTTTGCGGAAATTGAGGCCCCTGGGATGGACGAGGAGGCCTTTTTCTAAGGTTTTCTCGGGTTGTGGCTGAGTTGGTTTGCGATCACAATGCGCTCTCACCGTATGCGGCCCTCTGTCTTTTACCCAGCCCACCGGATGGCCATCGGGGTAAAGGTGGCCGTTGGGATCGCCGGCTTGGCACACCTATATCATGGCCTCAGTCGAGCAGCGGATGCCAATGAACCTGGGGTACTGCACGTGGTCTTCCCGATGCACTACTTCATATCGTGGCTCGAACTACACACGGCGGGTGTCTTTGGCATGCATAAAACGCCCTCGTTCTTCGACAAGTGTGGTTTTCCTCGCATTATACAGCTGATCGGCGCATCAATTGTAACCCCATCACCACGGAACGCCAGGGGTTTACTCCTTCGCCCTCATACCGTTGGAGCCGGGATGTCCTTTGTTGACAAGGTATTGACCATTGGAAAGGCATCCACCGCTGCGGTGCGACCATTACAAGACTCCTTTAAAGATGGAGCTTCAGTTTTGACGGCCCGGGAGACCCTCCACTTGTATTCTATTAGACCGGGCTTCCTAGTCTTTAGGCAGAACGGTGCGGCAATTTTCATGAGATATAATCCGCATCGTTTCGCCCAACAACTGGGCTACGATCAAGGGGTACCCTTGGAAGCTTTCCTACTGGAACCTGCTGCCAATGAAGAAGGGATGGAGAACGCGTTGATCACTTCATGCGCCTGAACACGGGTTCTCATTTTTTTATCAGTGCGCCGGCCTGCGCCCCACGACTCCTCAACGTATATAAAGAATGGTACAATCATGCGACGGGAGATGTTATAAAGGAGGAAAGGCGATTGCTGGTCGACCGCAAGGGTGTGCCTCCAGGTACCGACCGTAACGCTCCCTTAGTGCCAAGGACTCCGGTGGTCCCTCCTCTAAAAGAGGTTATAACCGGGCCATTGCGTGCGCAAAGTCCTCCGCACGGATTGCCGCTCCCCGATATTACAAATGTAGCTCCTGCGCCCTGTGCTCCAGTGGAGACAGTGGTTGTAGTCTCGCTGGAGTCTGGCGTGGGTGCAGACATCGGGACCCGCCGCCCTAAGGTGGCTGCTAAGCGTAAGTCGATCCCACGTGCACCTAGGGTCGGAGGGCAGAAGAAAAAGAAGCCGCTCTTCGCTGCAGACGCCGCGTTCGGTCAGGAACCCCACGCTCCCTATGCCGAGGGCCTGAGTGAATATGGGACTAACGAGGGATTAGTCATGCCGCCTCCGGATGATACAGACTTGGAGGCCGCTCTCGAAACTTCAGCGTGGTTGGCAAAGAGTGACGCGTGGCTAGCTAAGCTTGCGCAATTAGGTAACTATTAGTCGCATTTTTTTTATTGTATCATATCCTCCTCATTGCCTTTGACTAACGTTTTTCCTTCTTTTCTTCCAACAGGCATTACTGATAAAGAAGCCATTGCCGCTTCCCTCGAGACCTTTAAAGAGGAGGAACGTCTCAGAGCGTCTTTAGGCCTTAGTAAGTTTCAATTCATCAAGCTTTCATTTTCTTTGTGTTATGGTCAATTTAACCTCTCCCTTTTTATGGCAGAAACCTCAATGCCGTTCCCGCCAAGTGACGCAACTGCTCTGCCAGCTGCCGATGTTCTTGCTCCCTCTGGGCCACCGCAGGAGGTCCGTCTCGAAGAGCCGATGAGAGATGCCTTAAAGGCTCTGGAGGCATCTTTGAACGAGGACGACGACGCCTTGAAGGAAGCGTCGAAGAGATCCATCGCGACAGCTCGGGAGGAGAGGAAACGGTCAAGGCGCGAAGCGAAGGCACGCCGGGCTGCTTTGGCTACGGGAGCGGCCCCAGTACCGTCCCTCGTACTGATACTCCCTCCAAAGAGGTCCCTGTCGCCCTATCCACTGCTCGCAGACAAGTGGCGCGCGCAGTTCGAAGTGCAAATGATAAATCCACTTCAGGTAATATTTCTCTCAAAATTTTGTTGTAAGAGTTATAATGCCATCGGTTCTTATATATTTTATCGTACAGGGCTAAGTCCGACCGAGGGGGAGGCGGAGACTGTTGAACCCAAGGAAACAGAGGAGGCGGCACCTGCCGAACCTGAGCCGACGGTGGGCAACGTCGCTGAGGCTTCGGAGCCTGAGATGGACATTGAGGGGTCTGCAGCCGAGAAGGTCATTGATGCCGAGCCTGAAGTGGCGGCAGATGAAATGATCATTACAACTGAGCCCAGGGTAGTGGCGGACGAGGCGCTTGAGGCCGGCGATCTCGTGGTGACGGCAGATGAGCCGATGGAGACCGCGGAGCCCGCAAAAGTAGCGGGTGAGATGGGTACGACTCTTGGGGAAGAGTTAGCTGCTCTCTCCCAAGAGTTCGGCAACGCTCCAATCATTGCCCTTCCCGTGTACGATCTTCCGTCGTCTCCAGGTCTTGCGAGCACGACAACGGTCCCTATTGAGTCGGGTGACGAGGCCACTGACGGTGGCCTCATGTCGATGGAGGAGGGAGTGGCCTCCATTTCGGCTGGCAGCTCGTCAGGTAAATCCTAAGTTACTGTCCTTTTTATTTTGCAATCCTTTCTGACAAGTTCACTTTTTCGTAACGCAGGTGCAGCCAGCGCCGATGCCCCACTGCTCGAGGGAGCACCTTCAACGACTGCCTTGGCGGTGGTTACCTCTCAGCCCTCTCTCATACCATCGAAGATGTTGGAAGGTATGGGTTTGCAATTTATTAATCTTGTCTTTCAGACGTGTAATTTGTGTACTAAAGTCGTACTTGTTGTGCCTTTCAGGAGTGCTTTTTGACCATCTTTATCAGGTGTTGCTCCCACACTTCTCCTTCCCATCCGAACTCGCTTCTTCCTCTGGTGGCGCTGGTGAGTATGATTTTCATTGATATCTTCCTTTTCCATTGATGGAATTACTTCTAACCTTTTTTCTCGTCCCGACCGCAGTGCTACAGATTGAAGGAGGGGGTGAAAGATCAGCTGCGCCACCGGCCCTTCCGGCCTTGCCATCTGCTTCAACTGGTACAGCGATTATTACACTGATAACCCTCCCTTTTTATTTTCTGTACTGTTATCTGATCACATCTTGTTTCTTTTCAGCTGTCGTTCCAGTCTCGGCGCCCTTCGAGCCTCGCATTACAATGCCGGCAGGTCCTTATCTGAGGCGTCCATCTTCGAAAGGCGCCGCGAATAGTCTGCGCATGTTGAGTGACTACGTCGAGGAACTCGACGTTGAAACTCCTACATCTGCTGCAGACTTCGCTACGGCGGTTAACCCGATGCTGGTGATATTCATGAATTTTCATGACGAGGGCATCATCGCATCTTGGGTTAACCATTGCAAGGAGATCGAGGCACGCCTGCATCAGCTGGAGTCGATGCGTCCCGCTCCTGAGACCTTAGCCACCAGTAATCAAAGGGCAGCGTGGATTGAGCAGAACGTTTCTTACTTCCGCCATCTCGAACAAGAAGTCATTTCAAGGCGTAAGGAGCGCAGTGAGACTTCGAGCAAGTCTGCCCAACTGCATGCTCGAGTGGAGGCCAATGCTGCACGGCTGAAGGTTGTGTTTGAGGGCCTTCTGCAATTTCTTTCCGAAGGGTTATCATTGAGGCAACAGCTTGACGTTGTCGAGCGGAATGCACCTAGCCAGGAAGCAGCCCAGAAGGCGGTCGAGGAGCAACTTTCATCCTTTTTGCGGCAGCGGGCCCAGGTGGAAGCGGAGGTGGCCGCGGCAGCCACTCAGGAGGAGGCGCTGAAGGAAGTGCGAGAGCAGCTTGCGGATTTGTTAAAGACACTTCCCCCTCGGTAGCTATCCCTCTTTGTATCGTTTGTACTTGTAAATAAAAACAATGTATATATATTTTTCTTTTTATTCCTTTACACAATGTATCTTGTACCCAATCAAGTTTACGAATAAAAGATACACTTTTTTGTAATGTCTTGTGTCAGTTCTCCGTCTTTTCTTTCCTCTTATTATCAGCATACCGTCTTGATAAACACATCTGACCGATAATAGAGTAAGCATCTAGATTTCTTCACAAGATAGCGATGGCTTAGGCCGCAGGTTTAGATTTGCCGCCTAAGACTTTTCAACTCTATGAGCCGTGATGGTCTCACGGAGACTTTTCTCCCTACGGATCGAGAGGATCTCGTAGGTGGGTTTTCTTATTAGGAATCGTGAGGATTCCTAAGTGTGCTTTCTCTTATAGGTCGTAGGGATCCTATAAGAGAATTTTTCCCTCTTATGAGTCGAGAGGACCCGTAAGCGGTTGTTTCCCTCCTTGTGAAACTCGACTTTGGAGAGTGAGACCCATGAATAGTATGCAAGAGACCGTTTTAGATCGACTTGCAGGGTCCCATTGTTCAGGAAGCAAGTTTTTTAGTCCCTGCTGCCTGAGACTTCATCTTGCAAGTTGAGACGAATCGGGAATTTTCCCGCGGAGACACTGGTTTCTCTGCGAGCCGACGCGAATCAGGAGGCTCTCATCAAGGATTGTTTGTTTCCCTGAATTGAGGTTTTTGCCAAGGATTATTTGTTTCCCTGGTGCCAAGGATTATTTGTTTCCCTGGTGTTGAAACGAGTCGAGAATTTCCCACGGAGACACTGGTTGCTCTGCGAGTCAACGCGGATCAAGAGGCTCTCATCAAGGATTGTTTGTTTCCCTGAGTTGAGGTATTTGCTAAGAATTATTTGTTTCCCTAGCGCCAAGGATTATGTGTTTCCCTGGAGTTAAAACGAGTCGAGAATTTTCCACGGAGGCACTGGTTGCTCTGCGAGTTGACACGGATCAGGAGGCTCTCGTCAAGGATTGTTTGTTTTCCTGAGTTGAGGTATTTGCTAAGGATTATTTGTTTCCCTAGCACCAAGGATTATTTGTTTCTCTGGAGTTGAAACGAGTCGAGAATTTCCCACGGAGGCACTGGTTGCTCTGCAAGTCGACACGGATCGGGAGGCTCTCGTCAAGGATTGTTTGTTTCCCTGAGTTGAGGTATTTGCTAAGGATCATTTGTTTCCCTAGCGCCAAGGATTATTTGTTCCCCTGGAGTTGAAACGAGTCGAGAATTTCCCACGGAGGCACTGGTTGCTCTGCGAGTCGACGTGGATCAGGAGGCTCTCGTCAAGGATTGTTTGTTTCCTTGAGTTGAGGTATTTGCCAAGGATTATTTGTTTCCCTAGCGCCAAGGATTATTTGTTTCCCTAGTGTTGAAACGAGTTGAGAATTTCCCACGGAGGCACTGGTTGCTCTGCGAGTCGACGCGGATCAGGAGGCTCTCATCAAGGATTGTTTGTTTCCCTGATTTGAGGGGTTTGCCGAAGACACTGGTTTCTTCGGAGTTGGGATGAATCGTTGAGGTTTGGCTTCATTTTCTGGCGGAGCCTGTTGGGAAAGTAAGGTTCCCTCTTTGTTTGTGCCCTTGGATTGTTTACAGGGATCGATGTGATCTTAACTGTAGGGCTAAAGTTTTATCATCATTTTGTTTATTTTATTTCTGCGATGCTCTATCATTTCAGCTTTTATATCGCGAAGGTCGCGATTGCCCAATCATTTCGGCTATTTTTCGCGGTGCCCAATCATTTCGGCTGTTTATTTCATTTTTACTCGCTGCTTTTATTGCGAGTTGCCCAATCATTTCGGCTGTTTATTTCATTTTTACTCGCTGCTTTTATTGCGAGTTGCCCAATCATTTCAGCTATTTTGCATGCATACATTTTTACTTGCTGCTTTTTATTGCAAGTTGCCCCATCATTTCGGCTATTTCATATGCATGTGCAGCCTACTGGCTTTTCGCCGTAAACCTGAAATTAGACACCGATTTCGGCATCAGCACCGCTACAACTGGGATATTACCAGGAGCGAATCATCATTTGCCTCTGCCGATGTTGACCAAAGGTGGCTTAGCGACCAGGGTTAGGGTCCTGTCGACTAAGGCTTTTGACTTCGTGAGCCATAAGGGCCTCATAAAGTTATTTCTCCCTACAAGTCGTGAAGATCTTGTAGGTGTATTTTCTCCTTGGGAATCGTGAGGATTCCTAAGTGTTTTTTCCTTTGTAAGTCGTAAGGATCCTACAAGAAGATTTTCTCCTTGTAAGTCGAGAGGACTCATAAGGGTTGTTCGTCATGCGTACTTATCCCCAGTCTCGGATGGGACTTGGTTAGGGAAATGTTTATTCGCGCCCGTGGACTGTATACAAGGGCCAGTATTGAGCCACTTGTAGGGCAATATCGAAAGTTGTGGGGGTTGCTTAAGCACAGGTTTAGGTCTCTGTAACTTAAGACTTTCAAATCTTATGAGCCGTGAGGGTCCCATAAGAGAATTCTCCTTACGAGTCGTGAGGATCTCGCAAGTGTATTTTCTCCTTAGGAATCGTGGGGATCCCTAAGTGTGTTGTTCCCTTGTGAGTCGTAAGGATCTCACGCAGGTGGTTTCTCCTTACAAGGTCGAAAGGACCTTATAAGTGTCTTTTAACGAGGTTGCGCCCTTTCGGGTTTTCACAAACACTCGCTGGTAGTCCTGCTGTTTTTACTCACGGAGCCCTTTCGGGTTTTCATCCATGCCCGTTTTGCTTATGGACATACCGTTTTTTTTATTCTTTTTTATTTTCTTTTCTCTTTTTTTTTTACAAGGTCGCGCCCTTTCGGGTTTTCACGAACACTCGCCGGTAGCCCTGCTGTTTTTACTCACGGAGCCCTCTCGGGTTTTCATCCGTGCCCGTTTTGCTTATGGACATACCGTTTTTTTTATTCTTTTTATTTTCTTTTCTTTTTTTTTATCACGTCAGCCTATGGATGCTGCGGTATTAGTTTAAGGACGTTTCGGTCCGCTATTAGTTTAAGGACGTTTCGGTCCGTCATGAAGAAGGCGGGCTATTGCTTATAAAGTTTGAGCTTAGGAAGATAGCGAGCGGACATAGTCGTCGTCATCTATCATTGACCTAGGCTATTGCTCATTAAGCATAGTACTTCTTTAGAAAGCGACCATTTATTGGCCTGAAAGGCCTTTCACCGTGCATGTCCATGAGTAGATAGGCCCCACCCTGGTAGACCTTATCTATGATGTACGGGCCTTCATAGTTTGGCTCGAATTTTCCCCGCTTGGCGCAATTGGGGATCATAGGCCTTTTGACCACTAGCACAAGTTCGCCTTGGCGGAATGTCCTGGGTCGGGTCAATCTTTCATATGAGCGCGTCATCTTTACTTTATAAGCTTCCAGGTTTTGTTGCGCTATGAGTCGTGTTTCTTCAAGGGCATCAAGCTCCTCAAGCCGAAGGTGAGCGTTTTCTTCGTTCGTCAGCTCGTAGTGGACTGCCACTCGTAGAGAGGGTAATTCTATTTCGAGGGGGAGTACTGCTTCCGTGCCGAATACCAACGCGTATGGCGTTGTGTTTGTGGCTGTCTTGAACGTAGTTCGATATGCCCAAAGAGCCTCTTGCAGTCTCTCGTGCCAGTCTTTCTTATTTCGGGACACCGTCTTTTTCATGATCTTCGTCAGGGTCTTGTTGAAGGCCTCGGCTAGACCATTAGCTCGCGGATTATAAACCGAGGAATATCTCCAGTCTATGTTATGCTGCTGTGCGAAGCGACTGATCTTGTGACTTCTGTAGGCTGGACCGTTATCGGAGATGATCCGTCATGGAGTCCCAAACCGGTATATGACGTGTGTCTTGAAGAAATGGAGGATATTCTCTGTCTTCACCTCCCTTAACGGTACTGCTTCTGCCCATTTGGAGAAGTAATCAGTCGTCGCCAGGATGAAACGATGTCCCCTGGACAATGCTGGTTCGATAGGGCCGACTATGTCAGTTCCCCACATTTCGAATGGCCAGCTAGCCACCGTTGGATGTAGTGGATTCGGATGCTGGTGGATGAAGTTCCCATAGATTTGGCATGAGTGGCATTGCTTCGCATATTCAAGGCAATCCTGAATCATCGTGGGCCAGTAGTATCCCATCCGTTTGATCTTCAACTTCATCTTCGGGCCCTCTTGGTGAGAACCACAGAGTCCGTCACGAACTTCCTGAACGACTCTTTCCGCTTCATCAGGACCTAGGCATCTCAGCCACAGAGAATCGAATGACCTCTTGTACAGAGTATCATTGACGAAGGCGAAAGACAGAGCTCATTTCATGAGCTGATGTCTTGTGGATGCTTCTTCGGGCATTCGGTGGGACTTAAAGTAGTCTATGAAGACTTCCCTCCAATCCTCAACCTTTTCCCAGTTTTCTATTTGCAAGGTCGTCTGTTCAGTCGCTCCCTTCTCTTCGGATGATTCTGGAGATATTTCTGCTGGGGCAAGCACCCGCCGGCTTTGTACCACGATTCTAACGTCATCAAGGTTCTCGTCAGCCAGTTCTTTAGAAAGTTTGGCCAATGCGTCTGCTTTGCTGTTTTCTGCGCGCGGTATGCTTTCCAAAGTATAGGAGGGAATTTGGGTCAACAATTGTTGCACCTTTTCACCGTACTTCACCAACTCCGGTTTGCATGTTTGGTAGTCGCCGTTTACTTGACTAACGACCAATTGAGAATCACCGTATATGAGGAGGTTTTCAATTCCCATGTCGATGGCGATCTCGAGGCCTGCTATCAAAGCTACATATTCGTCTTCATTATTTGTCCTCGGCTCTGTTAAGGAGAAAGAGAAGCGCATTATCCCTCCTTGTGGAGTCACTAAGATGTGGCCTACCCCCGATTTGATTATAGGGGTACTTTTTTTACGCTTCTTCATGGAGGATGCTCCGTCGAAATAAAGTTCCCATCGGGTATCACCACCGTCGATCGCATCAAACGCATGTTCGTCTGGAAGATCGCAATTCAAAGGAGAATCGGCGGGTATTGGATGCTCAGCGAGGAAGTCGGCGATGGCCTGGCCTTTCACTGCTTTGAGAGGTTGATAGGTTATCGAGAACTCCATCAAGAACAGAGCCCATTTGGCGAGTCGTCCCGTCAATATGGCTTTTGACATTAAATATTTAAGAGGGTCCACCTTCGAAATGAGACGGACCTCATGCGCCAACGCATAGTGCCTGAGCTCTGAGCTTTGTTATCGCAAAGATCAACGCCAGGCAGTGTTTTTCAATGGGAGAGTAGTTGCTCTCTGCCCCCAGCAGAACTCGACTCAGATAGTAGAGTGCTCTTTCTTTCCCTTGATCATTCTCTTGCGCCTATAATGCGCCTAACGAACCTTCGAGGGCGGTTGTATAGAGAATGAAAGGCTTTCCCTTAATCGGAGCAGCCAACACTGGCGGATTCTACAGGTACTGTTTAATTTCGTCCAGCGCGCCCTGGCATTTTTTATCCCAGACGAATGGAGTTCCCTTCTTCATCAGGTGACTGTAAGGACGACACTTGCCCGAAAGGTTGGCTATAAATCGCCGTATATATGCGAGCTTTCCTTGGAGAGACCGCAACTGTTTGAGAGTTCTCGGCGGAGGCATTTCCATGATTGCCTTGATCTTTGACGGATCTATCTCGATGCCTCGGTGTCGGACAATGAATCCCAGGAATTTTCCCGAAGAAACTCCGAATGCACACTTAAGAGGGTTCATCTTCAAGTTGTATTGTCGAAGACGTCGAAATACGGTCTTTAGATGTTCGAGATGCTCCTCATATGATTTGCTCTTGACCACGAGGTCGTCGATATAGCACTCGACGATTTCATGTATAAGGTCATCGAAGATCTTCGTCATGGCCCTCTGATAGGTGGCGCCGGCGTTCTTTAGACCGAAGGGCATTACCTTGTAACAAAATATTCCCAAAGGGGTCCGGAAAGCGGTATGTTTCTGGTCTTCGGGATGCATCTTTATCTAATTATACCCTGATGAGCCGTCCATGACGGAGAAAATCTCATGAGTGGACGTATTGTCTATCATCAGTTCGGTGACTGGCACTGGGAAATCATCCTTCGGGCAGGCTTTATTGAGATCCCGAAAGTCCACGCATATGCGCACTGTCCCATTTTTCTTCATCACCGGGACGATGTTAGCGATCCATTCAGGATATTGAACTTCATGGATAAAGCCAGAGTCGATTAACTTCTTGACCTCAGCATTGATACTCATCTCAAGCTCAAGCCGCATCCTTCTTGGCGCCTGTTTGACCGGCTTGACGTCCGGGGATATCGCCAATTTATGCACAACAATTTCTGGCTCTAGTCCCGGCATTTCGGAACAGTTCCATGTGAAGCAATCTCTGTGCTGCATAAGCAGGTCTTTTAATAAAGCCACCTTCTCTTCAGACAGCAGCTCACTAATGAATGTCGGTCGCGGGTCATTCGCCGTCCCCAACTCAATTTTCTTGAGGTTATCCGCCATGGTATGGATTCCATCTTCCAGCTCTTTCGGCGCTGGTGGAAACTTTGAGATAACCTCATCGTTGCTATTATCGAAGCACCAGGGAAGGTCATCCATGTTCTCGGGCTCTTCTTTTAATATTGTTATCACGTGACAAGTACGAATTCGCTTCCAATCCCAATATGGAACTGGTTCTTCTTCCGTGGCCTTGGGTTCGTGCTTCTGTGGTGGCGCTACCTTCCAGTTGTCGGACAGAGCGAACTTGCCAAACTGATACTGATCTTCGACCCAATTCTTGAAGGTGAAGCAGTCTTCGAGAGGATGCCCTACCAATCGGTGATAAAAGCAATAGTCTGGGTGTGAGACCTCGCCTGCTTGTTCAGGGTGTTTAGACTCCGGCAGTGTAAGCATTTGATGTTTTAGAGCGAGGTCAAGTATTCTCTTGGTCTTGTCTCGAGGAAAAGAGTATGCTCGACCCATTTTTCTCATAAGGGATAGATCGGAACCATTCGATTTTCACTTGAGTGGCCTCTTAGCCCTGCTTCGTTGCTGATGAGCGCCTTTTTCGCGTTTCGACTTGTTTCTGCCTCTGCATCGAGCCTTCTTTATAACAGGTTGACAAGGAGCGGCATTTTCATCTTTCACAGCCCGTTGGAGGAGGCGTTGCGTTTTGGCTTTCTCGTAGATAGCCATTTCGCGGTTATGGTCGTCTCGGACTTTTTGACCAGCTTCCCTTATAAGTTTGTCCATTTGTTTTTCGAACGACGGACTGGGCACTTTTGCATCTGGAACTTTTACTGGTTCAGGATTAGTGTCCTCCCATTGAGCACCCGCTTCTTCATCGAAGTCATATACGACGTAGCAGCCGTGTAGTAACTCTCGTTTCTTTGACCGGATGTATCCAAGCCCTTTTGTTTCCATTCTCCCATTAGGCAGTTTGCGTTGAGTCCCGGGAATGTTCCAGACTTTGTCATAGAACTTGGCTTTTCGAACGGTCTGCTTAAAGGATATCCCCTGGCGCTTCAGCAGCCTCTTCAGGCCTTCTGTATAATATCTGGGTAGATAGATGGGTTGAAGCCTGTCCAGCGTAGGATCCGCCCCGTGCCAGATTTCCTTCTCCACTTTATTTTCTTCAGAATGGTAGAATAGAATTGCCTTCTCGCCTTCTCGCCTGGGAGGGATATAGAACGTCAGCTCTTCTACATTGTCGGTACCGAGCGCATCCAGTTCTTTATAATGTTTAAGCGGAACTATAGCGACTTGTAGACTTTGCTCTTCATCAGCGGAAGCTCGTATTGAAGGTCGAGCAGGGAATACAGCATGGACCTCATCCTTCGAATCACTACCAAAGATCAACGTAGGAGCGGATGGTCCCGGCTTGGTGTATTTGGGGGGACCTGAATAAACTATCTCCTCCTCTTCCTCGGTATCACTGCCGAAGACATGGATGGTTGTGTTAGTTTTGTTCTCCGGCTTGCGACACCTTTCCGTGTCTTCGAAATTCGGCAAGAAGTATTTGGCATCTTCATATTTGCGAACTTCGTTTACGGAAAACGGATTCAGTTCTCCTGTCACGGTATACTCGAGACCATCCCTAAAATATTTCATACACTGATGCTGTGTAGAAGGGATGATGTTGTACTCGTGTAACCATGGCCCGCCGAGTAGAGCGTTGTAGCATGTCTTGGCATCTATGACGTAGAATTTAATGTCCGTGACGAGCAGCCCAAAGCGTAGCGTCAGTATCACAGATCTAAGAGTCTTTGATGATTGGGAGTCGAACCCGGAGATGGTGATCTTGTCCCGAGCAAGGTGCTGGACGCTCATGCAGATTTCCTTCAACACCCGCACGTTAAGGAGATTAACAGACGATCCGTTATCGATCAGGATTTTGCCTATCTTTATATCATGGCAGTATCCAGAGACATAGAGGGGGCGATTGTGTTCGCACGTCCCAAGGAGAAGGTCTTCATCGCCAAAAGTGACATCGGCCGTGTGCACTTCCTCTAATTCATCCTTCATTTTTTCTTCGGCCAAGAAAGCTTGGAACTGCTCCGGATCCTGTAGTGCCTTGATTAAAGAATCTCTCGCCTCCTTTGATAATAAAAGGGCGTCAAGAATGCTGAGCTGCGAGGGTAGCTTCCTCAGATGCGCTAAGACGTTGTAATCCACCTTATTTTTCCTCGGCGGGTCTTTGACAGTTAGCTCTTCCACGACTTGGTCATCTAGGGCGATGTCCTCAGAGACCTTTTCTTTCCCTTTATCTTTTTTGTTTGGGGGTTCGAGATTCTTTTCGGGCAATGTGCGATTACGCAGCCGGATATTTTCACAAATCTTCGGCTCTTCTTCTTTTCCCGAAGTGGGCTCTTTAAAGAGGGGGCCAAGCTCCAACTCCTCATCAGAATCACTCCCGAATGTGAGTACTTGTGATCCTCCGGCGTTGACCATGCGACAATTGCCGGTGGTTCTGTTAAGCCCTTCGATCGTACCGTTTTGCTCTCGGCGGGTCTTGCGCTTTTCTCGCTTAAACTGCTGCCGGTGAGCAACATATCCTTGCCACCATCTATCGAAAGCTTTGCACTCTTCAGTGGGATGCGAAATCTTCCGATGATACAAGCAATAGGAGGGGTGCATTTCCGCTTCACCAGTAACGTTTCCCTCAGAGGATGGTTGTTTCATACCCATTGACATGGCTTTAGAAAACCTCTTCCTCATCTTGAATTTGATTTTATCCGCAGTGGGTGTGCTTTGCTCCAGCGGGAGTATCTCAATTCTTTCGTCAAGGCGCTGGCGTTTGGCCCTTTTGAATATAATCGCCTCGCGCTCCCGATCAGCTTTGCTTTTTAAGAAAGCTTCATTGAGGAATGCGTCAATTACTTCCTCCGATGGCTCCAGAATTTTTGGTTCAGGATCTGCTTCAGCACAAGGAGTCTCCTCATCGCCCATGAACGAGTGGGAAATCACATGACAGCTCGCCACGTATTCTTCAGACTCATCAGACGAACTTTCTCCCTCATCTTCTTCTTGAAAGACGTGGTTGAGGAACTCTTGAAATGTAATGGGAGTCCATGCCTTCTGGTTGTATTCCCCCAGCACGTCAATTTGTTTTTGCAAGTCCGTGCGCTTGTCGCCAAGCTTCATGGGCTTCTTCGACTTCTTTTTCTTCTTCTTTGAAGATTTCGACGGCTGGTTGTGAATGCTTGGGCCACCTCCATTGATCTTTTGAGTTGGACGAGGCTTCAACATCCCTTCAATGATCTGCGGCTCTAACGGGTTCTTCCACTTGATTGCTGGGCAAAATTGAAGATCATTTAGCATCCTCTTTGTCTTGGCTGATAATACAACCTCCCAAGGAGCTTCTTCAACGACAGAGCATGTTGCCCCCGGCGTATTCATTCCCTTAGAGGTGTGGGGCTGCGGTGGATTCACCTTCCATTTGTCGGACAATGCAAACTTGCCCTGTCGGTACTGGGGTTCAAGCCAATTTTTGAAGACATAGCAATCCTCGATCGGATGACCCAGTACTCGATGATAAGGACATTAGTTGGGCTCATTGACATCACTTGGTTGCGACGGACGTTTTGGGTCCGGCAGATTTATGAGTCGATTGCGCAACGCCAGCTCGAATAACCTTCTCGTTTTATCTCGGGGAAACGAGTAGGAACGTCCCATCCTCTCCTCAAGGGGTACGTACGGGCGCATATTATTTTGACGAACGACTGGCTTCGGGTTGCTCGGCTGTTGCTGAGCATTAGCAACCACGATCGCTTTTCCCTTCCCTTTGTCATTCCGGAAGTTCGGCTTTGGAAGAGGGGGTTTATGACCCATTTGATCCATTTGTGCCAGCTTGTCGATTAGTTCCTGGAAGGTGGTCGGCTTGAAGAACATCATAAATTGCGAGATGGTTGCTTGCGGATCGAGGGTTCCCACAAATATACCCACTGCAGGAGCTTCTTCAATGCGTTGCTCGCATTTTGACCATAAATTACGCCACCGTATAGCGTATTGGACCCATGTCTCGCCCGGCTTTACCCTGGCATTAATCAATGCCGTTATCGGGGTACGCTCGCTGGCACTCGCGAAACGTTGGGTAAATAGCAGTTCCATTTCAGCAAAGGTCTTGATCGAATCATTCGGGAGCTCAGAATACCACTCGAACGCCGTATCTGACAAGCTACCAACGAACTGGCGGAGCAACAATTTATCATCACCGCCGGTATTGCTGCAAAGCGCCCTGAACTGGGCGACATGCTGGTGAGGATTGCCAGTCCTCTTATACACATGGAATTTTGGTATCGTATAACCTGGCGGGTACTTGATTTGCTCGTACCAGCCCGGATACGGTCGTCCTGTTTTTATGACCTGGCCAGCTGCTTCAGTCGCATGATGAACCCGGAACTACTGAGCTATATATTCATCCAGGTCGGCTTTGGAGATTGCCTCCTCCTTGGCTGTTGACAGAGCCGAAGGAGGATTCGACGTTTCTCCCCTATCGTCTTCAAGGATGATCGGGGGATCTTCAGCAGGTGGATCTTGTTGAATCATCATGCCCACCATGTCCTGAAACAGGAAGGCCATTTTCTTTATGCTGGCCGCCTGTTCCGTAGCTTCTTTATCCTTCTTCTCCAGTATGCGACGAAGGAATTCGGCGTCAGTTTCTTGTTCCTGACGTTCATCCGAGGACGTTTCAGGGGTTTCTTTTGGCCCAGTGAGTGCGGCCATCACGGTCATCATCTCCTGGAGCTTTTGCTGCTTCTCCTGAGCCTTGGTCACTGACCGTGTAAGTGGTTTATGACCTGTGGATGCGCGGCTATCCTCCTTTCCTGATGCCATATAAACTGTATGAACTATTATGCCCCCGGAATTAGGGCGTTTAGGCTCACCACCTTTGGCATTTGCCGCGGGCGTGGGGGTTTTCTCCGGCCTTCTTCTTTTGTGGGCCGTTGAAGTGGAGGGGGCAGTTGCAGTGGACACCTTGGTGATTGTCGTCCTTCGCTGTTTAAGAGGACGATCCTTTTCTTCTTGCACTTTCACCTTTTTCTGTTGACGAGAGTGATCTGGGTCAATCACGGAGTCTTGAACCCTCCGCCAAACCTTGTATATTTTTGAAGACAGCCGTTGAGGGGGTTGTTCCTGCTTCGCCTCTGTAATTCTCTCCGCGGGTGGAGGAGATCTTTATAATATAGCGGTTGGAGAGTTCTTATGTACCCTCCTCAGCAGTTCAAAGCTGTTCCCAGTTGGAACAACAGCGTTGACTTCCACCTTTGGAGCCGGTGGAGTTAGCCCTGAGGAGGAGTTGCCCCATGCCTTCCTCACTCGTCGCCAATGGCGACGTCGAGCATGACGAGCCGTTGGGACTGGCTCGGAGATAGAGACGGTCTCTTTTTGCCCCCTGTCTGAATGAGGCGCCGCTAATGTTAACCTCTCAAAGACTGAGGTTGTCTTTTGAGGGATGATATTCAACCCGTCGAAGACAGATCCTCGAGCAGGTGCAGGAGCAGGAATAGTCAGTCTTGAAAAGACTGACTCTTTGACAGGGGAAGCCGCCTTGATGACTTCTGGAGCAGCGGCTATTGCCTTCCTTGGGACGGCCACCTTGGGATTCACAGGCTTCTTGGTGGGCCCCTCAGAGTTTTGATCTAGCCTAGCAAAGACAGAGGCTGTTGGCTTGGTAATGGACGACCCATTGACAGGGGCCGTCGTAGCAGTGAGCCGGTCGAAGACCGACTTCTTGTTCACTTTCGGTGTAGGTATTGGCATAAAGAAGCTTGAAGGCGGGATCATGGTCCCGAAAAACAGGCTGGTGGTGGCTTGGGCCACCTGTTCTACCAGCAGAGCGAGGAAGGAAGCCGCTTGGGGCCCATATGCTACACCTCTAGGTGAGGTGGAGCGTCCGTTGCAGTGGCACTTCGAGCAGTTGGTGCAGTTAAAGGACATGGATGGTTGAGTTCTGCGCCAGACAAAAGACCAAATCTTAGTAACTTGAAAATCCAAAGGCAACCGTTAACAAACCGCAATTGGTTCGCGAAGACGACACACGAAGTGTGAAGTGGAAAGAGGAAAAGGTCTCGCCGGGCATGCCAGAATCTGTTCCCCTCCGAAAGACGGCGGCGACGTAAGGACGTCTTGCTTGAGATTCGGGGCAGATGCTATATGGTTTTATCCGTCTACCTCTCCGAAGATGCCAAGTTGATTTATGGCACCGTGTATCGGAGGTTTAGACGGATGCGGCCGATATAGCAGACTTCGTCAGATTCCCCCTCGTTTGAGGGGTTTTTTGATTGTGGGGACGCTCTTCCCTGCAGGCGCAAGCCCCTGCAGTTAATTACGCTACCGCGTCGCGGCAGCCACTTTCTCCTTCTCCAGAATTTCACTTCGTGTCGTGTGTGTTTGTTTTGTTTGTTGTTGCCCGTGGATTGTATACGGAGACTGAGTAATGCCGTCGCCCGTAGGACATGGATTAGTCCAAATCCGTATTTACTTAGATTTGGGTTTGGTGTTTTTAGTTTAAGGATACGTTAGCCGTATTGAGGCTAAGATCAACTTAAACGTTCGTTAAGGATACGTTAGTCCTGTTTAGAGACTAAGATCAACTTAACGTGGTGATCCATTTAATATATGGCCGTCAGGACTCGTCACCTCTGTGACGTCGTTGAAGGATTACAACGATAGGTGTCAGAGGAGTTCAGAGATGTACCCTTGAACCAAAGTCGATTTGGAGTTTTATAGTCCATTTGAATGTTTAAGGATACGTTAGCCGTGTTTGGGGCTAAGATCAACTTAAACGGGACCATTTAGATCCGGCAAAAGAGCATTTGGAGGCTCTATTGTTCAAGTTTAGAAACGTGGTGGTCCATGTTCCAGTTTAGGGACGTGGTGGTCCATCGCCAGTTTAAGGACGTGGTGGTCCATCATTAGTTTAAGGACGTTTCGGTCCATCGCCAGTTTAGGGACGTGGTGGTCCTTCATTAGTTTAAGGACGTCTCGGTCCGATATTAGTTTAAGGACGTCTCGGTCCGATATTAGTTTAAGGAAGTTTCGGTCCATCATTAATGTGTGGTCGTTGGGACCCGTCACCTCTCTGACGTCGTTGAGGAATTACAACAATAGGTGTTAGAGGAGTTTGGAGATGTACCCTCGAACCGGATGTAAATTGATTTAGGAAAGCCATCTTGCTCAGTCAATTTAATTTGAGGACTTACGGCCATGATTGGGCTAAGTCTAGTTGAAAATGTTCAACATTTTATTTGCTTTTGCATTGCATTTCTTTTTATTTTTATTTGGGCTCTACCCATAAGGATGCGGAGTATCAATTTGTTTTGGGCTCTGCCCATTTATAAATGATGCAGAGCATCAATTTTACTTGGGCCTGCCCTTTTTATTGCTTTGCAATTTATTTTGGCCTGTTAGGTCTTTTTGACTTGGGCCTGGCCCTTTAGCAAAAGAAAGGCATTGCATTCTTAGGCGCTTTGCGCCAATCAAAGAGCGCAAGCGCTTGTGGTGACGACACGTGTCATGCAAGCGCAGTGCGCTGCGCTAGTGCGCTGCGCTTGCGCTGCTGACACGTGGCGCACTCTGGTGAGTTGCGCCAATTACAGAGAGCAAAGCTCTATCTTAAAGCGCATAGCGCAAGTAGTTCAAATGCTGATACGTGGCTCTCTCCTAAGAGCGCAACAGCGCAGTTTGCAAGTGCAAGGCACTATAAATTTGAGAATCTTTTAGATTCAAGAACCAAAGGTTCATAACAGAAGTGCAAAGCACTGTTTGTTTTCTTGATCTAATTTAGATCAAAGAAAACAAGTTTCTCTTGTTTTTCTTATCGCAGAGAACCAGAGCTTCATAAAAAAGTGCAAGGCACTATTTTTATTTGTTTTTTATTGAAGATCATTGATTTTGTTCTTAGATCAATGATCTATTAGAAGAAATTCTTCTCTTTTAAAGGTTTTTACCTTTTTTTTCTTGGAATTTCCTCAGAGTTCTCTCTGTTTAATTTCTCAAAGAATGTTCATTTTTTTCTTTGATTTGAGGTCTAGGGGTCTTTATATAGTGCCCATAACTTTGTTGAATTTGTTAACGAGATCTTTCCCTGGGTGATTTGGGGAATTTTCCCCACCGTTGGATCTTTGATCCAAGGGCTTCTGTTTTACAGAAGAAAATCTTCTTCTTTTAAAAAGAACATAAAGATTTCTTTAAAATCTTAATTCTGTTTGGCGCAAAAGCCCCAGCGCGTGACACATGTCGCGCAGCGCACAGCGCAGCGCTACTGCGCTGACACGTGTCGCGCAGCGCACAGCGCAGCGCTACTGCGCTGACACGTGTCGCGCAGCGCACAGCGCAGCGTAACTGAAGCGTTGCTTCCTTTAATTTTGCTTAAAATAGAGCTTTGCTCAGATTGGGCGCGCCTTCTTGGGCGCTGCGCTGACGTATCAGCGCTTGACACGTGGCGTGTTGCGCCCAAGATTTGAAGCGTTGTTTTTAAAATTTGAATTTTGAATTTCAACAGAGCTTTGCTCTGATTGGGGAAACAGCTCCTTTCTGGGAGTACAACTCCCATTGCAGGGACCAAGCCCCTTTTTGCACCCGAGCGCCCCCGTGCTGACACGTGGAGCGCTAGCGCTCTTGCGCTCAGTGCGCTAGCGCCCGAGCGCCCAAATGCTGACACGTGGAGCGCTAGCGCTCAAAGCGCTAGCGCTCTTGCGCTCAGAGCGCTAGCGCTCTTGCGCTCAGAGCGCTAGCGCTCAGAGCGCTAGCGTCCGAGCGCCCACGTGCTGACACGTGGAGCGCTAGCGCTCAAAGCGCTAGCGCCCGAGCGCCCACGTGCTGACACGTGGAGCGCTAGAGCCCAGAGCGCTAGCGCCCAGAGCGCTAGCGCCCGAGCGCCCACGCTGACACGTGGAGCGCTGGCGCTTTTCCCCACGCATCCTCTAGATGCCCTTTCCCTTTTTTTTACATATACGAATATACACACACACATACACATACTCTACAACACTGTCCTTCCCAAAAAAAATTTTAAGCCGGGTCGCTGCCCCGCACCCCGCAAGGGGGCTGCTAGCCCCCTTGACCCCCAGCTCGCTAACCGGGTAGCGGGACCCCCGTAAAAACTCTGCGTGGCTCCCGATATATCCAAGCCTCCCTAAAACAAAAACACACGTACACTGCATGTTGAGTTCGCATGACCAGTTTAACCCGTCAATCGGAGGTTCCCTCACTCTAAAGGCGAGGGGTAATTAACGGCAGCTTAGTCTGCGGCTGCCGGAGATTCGGATCCCCACGATCAATAAACCCCAGCCTATCCTAGGCAGGGGGAATTTGTAATGCGCCTGACAAGCGCGCGCGTATTCCCATCTTAATGGGGTGACGAAAAACACCCTACAGCGAGCTCTGTCTTTCACCTTCGTCAATGATACTCTGTATAAAAGATCATTTGATTCTCTGTGGTTAAGATGCCTGGGACCTAAAGAGGCAAAGAGAGTCGTCCAAGAAACTCATGACGGACTCTGCGGTTCTCACCAGGCCGCGCCGAATATGAAGCTGAAGATCAAACGGATGGGTTATTATTGGCCCACGATGATCCAAGACTGCCTCGAATACGCGAAGCAGTACCATTCGTGCCAGATTCACGGGGACTTTATCCATCAACATCCAAATCTGCTACATCCAACAGTGGCTAGCCGGCCGTTCAAAATGTGGGGGACTAACATAATTAGCCCCATCGAACCAGCATCGTCCAGAGGACATCGATTCATTTTGGCGACAACTGATTACTTCTCTAAATGGGCAGAAGTAGTACCGCTGAAGGAAGTGAAGACGAAGAATATCTTCCATTTCTTCAAGACACACGTCATTTATCGGTTCGGAACTCCAAGACGGATCATCTCCGATAACGGGCCAGCCTATAGAAGCCACAAGATCAGTCGCTTCGTACAACAGCATAACATAGACTGGAAATACTCCTTAGTCTATAATCCCTGAGCTAACGGTCTAGCTGAGACTTTTAACAAGACCTTAATGAAGATCATGAAAAATACGGTGTCCCAAAATAAGAAGGACTGGCACGAGAGACTGCATGAAGCTCTCTGGGCGTATCGAACTACGTTCAAAATGGCCACGAACACAACGCCGTACGCATTGGTATTCGGTACAGAGGCAGTACTCCCCTTCGAGATAGAGTTACCCTCTTTACGAATAGCGGTTCATTACGAGCTAACGGACGAAGAGAATGCTCACCTTCGGCTTGAGGAGTTCGACGCCCTTGATGAAACTCAGCTCATAGCGCAACAAAATCTGGAGGCTTATAAAGCAAAGATGACACGTTCATATGAGAGATTGACTAGGCCGAGAACATTCCGCCAAGGCGAACTCGTGCTAGTGGTCAAAAGACCTATGATCCCCAATCGTGCCAAACGGGAGAAATTTGAGCCGAACTATAAAGGCCCGTATATCATAGACAAGGTCTACCAGGGTGAGGCCTATCTACTCATAGACATGCATGGCGAAAGACCTTTCAGGCCAATAAATGGTCGCTTCCTGAAGAAATACCACGCCTGACGAGTCACGGCCTGGGTCAACGATAGATGACGATGCCCATGTCCGCTCGCTATCTTCCTAAGCCCAAAACTCTATAAGTAGTAGCCGGTTGATGGATCGAAACGTCCTTAAACTAAGAACGGACCGAAACGTCCTTAAACTAACAATGGACCGAAACGTCCTTAAACTAACAATGGACCACTATGTCCTAAAACTAGCTGTTGACCGAGACGTCGATAAACTACTGTGGACTGCAGCATCCCAAGGCTGACACAAAAAAAAATAGAAAAGAAAAAAAAGAATAAAAAAACGTTATGTCCATAAGCAAAAAAAGGCACGGATGAAACCCGAGAGGGCTCCGTGAGTAAAAACAGCAGGGCTACCGGCGAGTTTTGTGAAAACCCGAAAGGGCGCAATCTCGTTAAAAAGACACTTGCAAGGTCCTCTTGACCTTGTGAGGAGAAATCACCTGCGTGAGATCCTTACGACTCACAAGGGAGCAACACACTTAGGGATCCCCACGATTCCTAAGGAGAAATTACACTTGCGAGATCCTCACGACTCGTAAGGAGAACCCTCTTATGGGACCCTCACGGCTCATAAGATTCAAAAGTCTTAAGCTAAAAGGATCTGAACCTATTCTTAAGCAGCCACCACAACCTCCAATACTTCCCTACAAGCGGCTCAACACTGACCCTTGTATACAATCCTCGGGCGCGAATAAACATTTCCCTAACAAAGTCCCATCCGTGACTAAGGATATGTCTACACGGTGAACAGCCCTTGTAAGTCCTCTCGACTTATAAGGAGAAAAAACTCTTGTAAGATCCTTACGACTTATAAGAGACCATGCACTTAGGAATCCTCACGATTCCTAAGAAGAAAACGCACCTACGAGATCCTCCCGACTCGCAGGGAGAAAAACCTTTATGAGACCCTTACGGCACATGAAGTCGAAAGCCTTAGTCGACAGGACCCTAACCCTGTTCGCTAAGCCATCTTTGTGTGACATCGGTAGAGGCAAATGATGATTCGCTCCTGGCAATATCCCAGTTGTAGCGGTGTTGATACCGAAATCGGTGTCTAATTCCAGGTTTGCAGCAAAAAGCTAGCGAGCCACACATGCATACAAAATAGCTGAAATGATAGGGCAACTTACAACAAAATCAGCAAGTAAAAATGTATGCATGCAAAATAGCCGAAATGATTGGGCAACTCGCAATAAAAAGCAGCGAGTAAAAATAAAATAATTATCCGAAATGATTGGGCACCACGCAAAATAGCCGAAATGATTGGGCAATCGCGACCTTCGCGATATAAAAGCTGAAATGATAGAGCATCGCGGAAAGAAATTAAAAAAATGAAATTTATGCCTTACAGGTGATATCACATTAATCCCTGTATACAATCTAGGGGCGCAAACAAAGAAGGAATCACACCTTCCCTCCCGTGGCTCCATCAGGAAACAAAGCCAAATCTCGACGGTTCAGGGATAGCCTAGAGATCATCAACAGTGTTCTTCCCCATTCCAGCAGGATTCAGACGCTGCAATCAACCCTGGAGCTACAGCAAAGCCCCTACTCCAAATCTCGATGGTTCCCAGACAACCTGGAGACCACTTCGATATTCGTCTCATTACAACAGACGCAATGTCATCAACATGACCCCGTCTCGGAAATACGTCATCCAAATGACCCCATCATGGAAATACGTCATCCACATGACCCCGTTGCGGAAATACGTCATCCACATGACCCTGTCTCAGAAATACGTCATCCACATGACCCCGTTTCGGAAATACGTCATCCACATGACCCTGTCACGGAAATACGTCATCCACATGACCCCGTCGCGGAAATACATCATCCACATGACCCCGTTTCGGAAATACGTTATCCAAATGACCCCGTCACAGAAATACGTCATCCACATGACCCCGTCTCGGAAATACGTCGTCCACATGACCCCTTCGCGGAAATACGTCATCCACATGACCCCGTCATGGAAATACGTCATCCACATGACCCCGTCATGGAAATACGTCATCCACATGACCCCGTTTCGGAAATACGTCATCCACATGACCCCGTCATGGAAATACGTCATCCACATGACCCCGTCTCGAAAATACGTCATCCACATGACCTCGTCTCGGAAATACGTCATCCACATGATCCCGTCTCGGAAATACGTCATCTACATGACCCCGTCATGGAAATACGTCATCCACATGACCCCGTCACGGAAATACGTCATCCACATGACCCCATTTTGGAAATACGTCATCCACATGACCCAGTCTCAGAAATACGTCATCCACATGACCCCATCGCGGAAATACGTCATCCACATGACCCCGTCTCGGAAATACGTCATTTACATGTCAATCTCATTAAACACTTACGGGTCCTCTCGATTCGTAAGGAAGATAACTCTCTTATAAGATCCTTACGACTTACAAGGGAGAACGCACTTGGGAATCCTCACGACTCCTAAGGAGAAAAGACATCTACGAGATCTTCACGACTCGTAGGGAGAAAAGTCTTTATAAGACCCACACGGCTCATAAAGTTGAAAAGTCTTAGGTAGCAGATCTGAACCTGCTTCCTAAGCCATCACTACCCCTCGAAGAAGCCAAAACAAGATGCTCACCCTATCATCTACCGGCTATGTTTGCTAAGATGACATGCTGATAACAAAAGAAAGAAGAAAGCAAGAAATAACACAAGACATTGCGAAAGAAGTGAATCTTTTATTTATGAGTTCAATCGAGTACAAGCTACGTCACCTGAGAAGATAAAGAAAAATGAATACATTTTATTCAAATTTTACAGATGGTACAAAATACAATTATTGAGAGGGAAGCGCTTTCAATAGTCCGATCAGCCGCTTGCGCACTTCCCTCAGCCCCTCTTCTTGATCAGCCGCCGCGGCCAGCTCCGCTTCGATTCGAGTCCTTTGTCGCAAGCATGATGAAATCGTCTCATCGATTTCCCGTTGGGCAGCTTCGCGACTCTGCGTAACCCGCTCAATAGAGTCGAGCTTCCTTCTCAATACAAGCCCGTCCGAGATACATTGCTGTAAGGTATCAAAGATGGCTCTCAGTTGTGCGGCGTTCGCTTCGACCTGGGCACGTAATTGGACAGACTCAGCGGAAGCCTCCTCACGTTCCTTCCACCTCAAGGTCGGTTCTTGTTCGAAATGGCGGAGGAAGGACACGCTCTGCTCGACCCATGCGATTCGCTGGGAGTTCAAAGCCTGAATCTCAGGGGTAGGACGCATAAGCTCAAGCTCATGCAGGCATGCCTCAATCTTCCTGCAATAATTAACCCAAGACTCGACGACGCCTTCATTATGAAAGTTCACAAGCGTCGCCAGTATTGGATTGACCTCGGCCGCGAAATCTGCGGCAGATGTAGGAGCCTCCGCATCAAGTTCCTCGACGTATTCGCTCAGCATATGCAGACTGGTCACAGCACCTTTTGAGGATGGACGTCTGGAAAAGGGCCCTGCCGGCATTATAATGCGAGACTCGAAGGGGGCTGGAATCGATGTGACCGCTACAAAACAAATCACAATCAGATGTCAGCTTAAGAAATAAAGAAAAGTACACGAACAATAGAGTCTACTATACCGGCTGCAACAGGAGGCAGAGCTGGGAGTTCCGGTGGCGCAACAATACCCTCGTCCCCTCCTTCAATTTGTAAGGCTACAAGCAATGCAAAGAAGAATTAGCAATAACATGACTGTCCGTTAAAAGGAAGGACGTCGGTCAGAAAAAATACTCACCGACACCAGCGGGCGGGCTAATCTCTGACTGAAAGGAGAAGTGTGGATGTAGCACCTGATACAGGTGATCAAAAAGGACTCCTGCAAGGACGCGGTAATGTAATGTCAGTACATAAATTATACAGCCTATAAGTAAAACTGATGGGTCACAAATCCGTACCTTCGAATATCTGAGACGATACGAGAGAAGGTAGAGGAGGGGTCACCGTCAAAACGGTAACTGATGGCATTGCCTCGGGTAGCGCGACCTCAGCGCTCGCCACGCCTGCATTAGAAACGAGATAAATACTGTCAGGAAAGATTGAAAAGGATTGCAGAATAAAAAGAAAAGCAATGACCCAAAATCTACCTGATGAGTCGCCAGTCGGAACCGCGACGAGGGCGTCACTTGATACAGCAACTGCTTCACCCTCCTCCATCATAACGGTCTCACCTCCCATCGCCTCATCCCCCGACTCCATGAGAATCGTCGTGATACTCGCAGCGCCCAGCAGCAGCAAGGAGCCGCAAGGGGAAAGAGTAACGATCGAAGCAGTGCCCGACTCTTGCGAAAGAGTGACTACTTCGGGCTCGGCGGCTGTAGCCATCTCGCCCATCGCCACCTCGGGCTCGGCAATGGTAGCCATCTCAGGCTCGGCGATCATGACTGTCTCACCAGCCGCTACCTCGAGGTCGGCAATCGCAGCCATCTTGCCTACCGCAGCCTCGGGTTCGGCAATCACGACTACCTCCTGTACCGCTACCCCAGGCTCAGCGGTCGCCGCCATTTCTTCGGTAAGACTCGGCCCTTCAAGATAAGATATATGCGAACTGATATTTAAAACTTTGACAACGGAACCCCGTGTCCCATTACCTTGAGTTGGTCTTCCGACTGCTTCCCGATCCGCATGTGCTGCCCGTCTATAGGCAGTGGACAAGGCAGCCGTGGATTCCTCTGAAGGAGTAGGGGAAGGGTAGCGGTACTCGAACCCGCACCCACGGCCAAGGCAGCACTATGCTCCCTTGCCGCGTGCATTCGACACTTCCTTTCCTCTCGGGCCGTCAAAGCGGATCTTCTAGACGCCTCCATCAATAGGACGTCGTCATCTGCGCCAAGGGTTGCCTCTGGAGCCGTTATGGCATCCGTCATCGGTTGCTTAAGTGAAGCTTCTTTCAACAATACTGGCGGAACTGAGATAGCCGGCCCGGCGAGCATCTCCGCACCACCCTGCGAAGTCGGTGCCACACTCGGAATAGCATGAGTAGAGGTAGTCCCTGTGATAAGGTAAAGAAGGGGTTAGATTGTCCATAAGAAAGGAGAATGAAGATGCAATGAACCGAGACATACCAATGCCCAGCAAAGCGCGATTCCTCTCCTCCTCCTCAAAGGTCCTAAGAGAAGCCGCTAGAGCCTCTTCAGTGGTAAAGCCTGTTACAGAAGGAAAAATGTCAGTCAGGACATGATATTAAAAATAAAATATAATGCAATAACAGAAGGTGCGACTGATGTTTACTTGATTGCGCGAGGGTGGCCATTTCTGCTTGGTAGCTTGCGGATCGCACAGAAGCTGCAATAGAGGCCTCGAGATCAGTATCTTCCGGCGCATCTAGAGAAAGGACCGACTTCTTCTTCCTCTTCTGCGAACGAGCTCCAGTCGCAGCCAGCACAAGCTTACGCTTGGTAGGCACTTTGGGGCGACGAGTCCCGATATCTGAGCCCACACCAGATTCGGGGGAAGCTACATTTACTGTCTCCACGCAAGCACGGGGCACCGGTAGTACATCCACCGTCTCCACGGGAGCACGGGGCACCGGTAGCTCAGGCCTATCGCCGGGGATGCCAATCACGACAGCTTCTCTAAGTGGAGGAAGGACAATTGTCCTTCGCTTCGAAGGGAGGTTTCGGTCACTAGCAGGGGGTGCACCCTTGCGGTCGAGTAGCAGCCGCTTCTCCTCCCTGATAACAGCACCCATTGCATGTTGATACCAGGCCACGTGTACATTAAGGGCCCTCGGGACGCAACTCGGTTCGCTGATAAAGAAGTGAGATCCCGTATTTAAGCGCATGAAATGATCCAGCGCACCCCGCATTCCCTCTTCGGTGACAGCGGGTTCTACCAAGAAAGCCTCTAGCGGGACTCCCTGATTGTAACTCAGCTGCTGGGAAAAATGATGGGGGTTGTATCTCATGAATAGCGCCGCATCATTTTGCCTGAATACAAGAAAACCCGGCCTGATGGAGTACAAATGGAGAATCTCTCGGGCTTTCAACACAGAGGCCCCGTCCTTAAAAATGTCTTGCAGTGACAGCTCCGCCTTTGAAGTTTCCTGGCCGATGGTTAAGACTTTTTCTGTGAAAGGCATACCATCTCCGACCGTGCATGGACGAAGGAGCAAGCCCCTAGCTTCCCGCTGTGACGGACTCACGATGGAGGCGTCAACCAGCCGCATAATCCGAGGGAACTTGCATCTCTCGTAAAACGAAGGTCTCTTATGAATGCCAAAGACCCCGAGCACGTGCATTTCTATCCATGAAGTGAAGTAATGCATCGGGAAGTTGGCAGGATGCACCCCCGGTTCAGTGGTATCCGCCGCTACGCTAAGACCATGGTATAGGTAGGCTAACCCGGTGATCCTGATGGCTACTTATATTCTGGCAACCATGCGATGCGCGGGGTAGAAGATGGAAGACCTCATGTAACGAGGATGCATAGGGAGCGTGAACCAACTCAACCATAGCCTAAGAAACCCAAGAAAAAAACACCTCTTCATCAATGCCCGGGACGGCGATTTCTGACAGAGGGATGATCGCAGCGTCAGGAAGAAAGAAGCCCTTCTGATCAGCTTCCAGTACCGGCTGACGGTCCAAGACAAAGCCGAAGGGGTCATCAAGTTTAGCAAACTTTTTGCCTCGTCGCGACAAAATCTCCGGGCGAAGAAAACAGGCAATGAGGTCCGCAAAACTGACCCCTCGGCCTCCGGATTTAAGGAAGAGGCACTCGTACAGGTTCAACACCTTTATCAGGCTGGGGAACTGGTGCTGAATGGCGTTCTCTGGCGTGAGGCCCATCACCACTGGCTTGGTGGAAAAAACATATTCATCCGGAGGAAGCAGCTCCTCGTAGTGCTCCCCCTGACCGGTAGACCAGAAACCTCGGCGAATTCTTCTAAGGAGATGGAGACCAAGAACGCCTTGATCCATAATGTGGGAGGTGCGGAATAATGGAACAATGAAGCGTAGACCGCAGGGTATAAGCCGAGCTTTAACAGCTGTGATTTCTTCGCCGACAAGATGTACCGGGCCCACTGCAAGTACCCGGCCGGATGACGGGGAGTTAGCCCGATGTTGTAGGGCTGTCCCCAAGGGTGCGATTCACCGTGGCATATGCGCCGCCCTAGGGTGTCCAAAACCGCCGGCGGCTGCATGGGTACGGCGGCGATCGAAGGTTTAAGGAGACCCGCTGAAGTCCAGTTAACAACCTCCACGACATAGTTCACCGGGGGTGCATCTGCATACGGGATCGCCGAGTTGGGCTCCGAAGGCGTCGCACAAGAGAAGCTTCGATGACCTCTGATAATCTGGTCGTACCATCTACCCCATAAGTGAAGATTTTTGTGTTTCGGGTCACGGTCTTTGATGAGCGCGAGAACCTCCCGGTCCACAGGTGCCTCAGGGAATCCTCCCTCTGAACGGACGAATGGAAACGTAGTATCGAAAGATATGTCGCCTGCAAAAAAAGGGGGGGACAGAAGTCAACTGTCAGTGCTATAATTTAGTTTTAAATTTTGACACTCGGTATTTTAAAATTTATACCACACTGCAATGCAGTGGAAGGGGGACCAAAGAGGGACCCGCAAAATGTAGTTGACAATGCATCAATTAATAAAACAGCCTCATCATTGGATGAAACTGTTAATTAAATAAGGAAATCCTCAGGAAAATTCTCATTAAATGAGAGATCTCTCGGGAAAAGGAGGTAATCTCCCTTTGAGAGCAAAGCTCTATGACAGAGTGACACTTGTCAAACTCTGATCATGAAGGAATAAAATTCCTTAAAGAGCCTGATGGAAAAATCCATCAGAAAAGAATTAATTAAAATTAATTTTTATGAATTAAAAAATTCTGGGATCTTCAAGATCCATGAAAAAACTCTTAAGAGTTCTTCATCAAAGATTAAGAAATCTACATGTAATCAAAAGAGCAGAGCTTTGATTCATGGGCTAAGAAACCCCAAGAAAAGATCTCTTTAGATCTATGGGTTCAAAAGAGCAAAGATCTGTTAATGAAACCCTAAATGGGTTTTCTTTAGATCAAAGATCTATGAAGAGCAAGGCTCTGTTAATGGGTAAAACCCTAATTTATTAAAAAAAATTAAACTTTACCTAAGTTTTGATAGAGTTCTGACTCTTGAAAAGTTCTTAAACTGAAGAGCAATGCTCTGAATAAAATTCTCAAGAAGAAGATGAAAATCATCTAAGGGACCAAAGGTCCTATTTATAGGCATTGAACCGCCTCTTCAACTTCTAAGTTGATCCAAGGGCGCAGATGCTGCCACCGCTGCACTCACGTGTGCGCCATGTGAGCGCAATGGGGGGGCATTTGTTTTCCCCAATCAGAGCAAAGCTCTGTTTTGAAATTTAAAATTCAAAAATTGAAGCAACATTTTAGATCTAGTACTAGGCGCGCTGTGCGCCACGTGTCAAACATGGATTCGCTAGCGCCAGGTGTACCGCGCCCTAGGCAGTGCACCCCCAATCAGAGCAAGGCTCTGTTTTGAAATTTGAAATTTAAAATTCAAAAATTGAAGCACCGCTTCAGATCCAGCGCTAAGCGCGCTGCACGCCATGTGTCAAACACGGATGCGCTAGCGCCAGGTGCGCTGCGCCCTAGGCAGTGCACCATGTGTGCGCTAGAGCTAGGCGCGCTGCGCGCCACGTGTCAAACATGGGTGCGCTAGCGCAGGCTGCGCTCCGTTCTGCGCTGCGCGCCACGTGTCAAACGTAGGTGCGCAAGCGCAAAGTACACTGCGCTCTGAGCAAAGCATCACGTGCAAAGCACGGGTGCGCCACTGCTGGAATTATAAAATTCCCCACCGTTAGATCAAAAGATCTAATAATAATGATAAATGATTAATTAATTAGAATTAAAATTCTGTTATGGGAAGATCTTTCCAATCTTGTTAAAAACAAGAAGATTGCCTTCTGTAAAACAGAAGCCCTAGGATCAAAGATCCAACGGTAGGGAAACATCCCCAAATCAATCAGAGAAAGATCTCTTTAACTGATTTAACAAATCAATTTGCCCTATATAAAGGCCCTAAGACTTCAAGTCTGATATAGAACCCCCCTCCTCCCCCCCCCCCCCGCGTAAATTTTGAGAAAATTCAAAGAAAGAAGAGCAAGCTCTTGAAAGAAGATCATTTCTTCAAGGTAAAAAGAATGACTCTTGAACACAGAGATGAAATCATCTCATAAAAAAAGAATTATCTTCTCAAAAAATCATAGATCTACAAAGACCAAGGTCTTTTATAAAAAGAGATCAAAAGATCTCATCATAAAAACAAAAGAAGTATTTACTTCATTCACAGATCATTGATCTACAAAGGCAAAGCCCCTTCATAAAAAATAATAAGAACTGTTGTTCTTGAATCTTGAGCCGTGGCCTCTTTTAAAAAGAACATAAATTTGTTCACAGATCATAAATTTGATCAAATGCGGTTTGCGCTATTGAGATGCGCTTTGCGCTATTGAAATGTGCCTTGCACTCTTGAACTGCGCTTCTGCGGTCTCTGGACCGGCGCTCTGCGCCAAAATACGCCACGTGTCAATCACGTATGCAACTTGCGTTTTGTGCTTCTGAAATAGCGCACTGCGCTCATGGGCTGGCGCTCAGCGCCAAGCGCGCCACGTGTCACTCACGTGTGCGCCACTAAACTAGCGCAATGCGCTCAGCACTCATAAACTGGCGCACTGCGCTCATCATCTGGCGCCTAGCGCAGAACATGACACGTGTCCCTTACATGCGCGCCACTGGGCAGAAGCACACTGCACTTTTTGGTCGGCGCAAAGCGCCTAGCGCCACGTGTTGCGCTGACAGAACATAAACTGTTCTGATGAATGCTCTGCATTCAATACAAGACAAAAAAAATTGTCAAGATCTAATGCTCAGCATTATTAAAGGGGCCAAGCCCAAATAAAGGCTCAATATCCAGAACAATAAAATGTTAAATATTCACTGGACTTAGCCCAATATTGGCCATAAGTCCTCAATTTATATTTAATTGAGCCCGTCTGCTCATAAATATTTAACAGATCTTAGCTTCAAATTGGACTACAGATCTTTCAACAAACTCACACCGGTTCGAGTGTACATCTCTTTACTCCTCTGATATCTGTCGTAGTAATCCTTCAACGTTTTCAGATAGGTGACGAGTCCTGACAACCACACATTTCACGGACTGTGGGGTCCTTAAACCATGGACTACGATGTCCTTAAATTTTATAGACTATGACGTCTTTAAACTACGGACTGTGGGGTCCTTAAACTCATGGACTACGATGTCCTTAATCTCGGACTGTGGGGTCCCTTTAAACCCACGAACTACGATGCCCTTAACCTCAGACTGTGGGGTCCCTTTAAACCCACGGACTATAATGTCCTTACCCTTGACTGTGAGGTCGTTAAACTCACGGACTATGATGTCCTTAACCTGGACCGTAATGTCTTTAAACTAATCGACCGCAATGTCCCTAAACTAAACAATAGAGTCCAAATGCTCTTTTGTTGGATCTAAACGATCCCGTTAAGTTGAACTTAGTCTAAACATTAGACTAATGTATCCTTGACTAACGTTTATGTTGATCTTAGTCTCAAATGAGGCTAACGTATTCTTAAACCCAAACCCTAAACCCAAATCTAAAAAGATACGGATTTGGACTAATCCACGCCCTACGGGCGACAACATAAATTAGTCTCTGTATACAATCCACGGGCAACCAAAAACAAAACAAACACCCACGACACGAAGTGACCATATGGAGAAGGAGAAAGTGGTTACCGCGATGCGGTAGCATAATTAAATGCAGGGGTTTGCGCCTACAGGGAAGAGCGTCCCCACAATCAAAAACCCCTCAAACGAGGGGGAATCTGACAAAGTCGCCTACATCGGTCGCATCCGTTTAAACCTTCGATATATGGTGCTATAAATCAACTTGGCATTTTCGGAGAGGTGGACGGATAGCACCAATTAGCATCTGTCCCGAAATTCAGGCGAGATGTTCACCGCGTCTTCCCGCGTCTTTCGGCGGGAACAGCTATAGTTTAAGTTCTATCACTAGGTACTTTAAATCCGTACCGCACCGCAATGCAGTTAAAAGGGACCAAAGAGGACCCACATAATCTAGATGACAGTTCATCATTAATAAAACTGTCTCATCATTTGATGAGACTGTCATTAAATGAGAAAATCCTTAAAGAATTCGCATTTAATGAGAACCCCTCGGGCCAAGGAGTAAATCTCCTATTGAGAGCAGCGCTCTACAACAGAGTGATATCTGTCAGTTCTGATGATGAAAGGAATAAAATTCCTCAAGAAATATCCTGAAGAGCCATGCTCTGTAAAATGATGGAATAACCCATCAGAAAACTTGAAGTAAAGTTTTTAATGAATTAAAATTCTGAGATCTTCAAGATCTATGAACAAACTCTAAGAGGTTTCATGAAAAATTAACAAATCTATATAATTTGAAAAGAGTAAAGCTCTGTTAATGGGTTAAAGAAACCCTAAGAAAGATCTCTTTAGATCTATGAAGAGGAAAGCTCTAATGATAAAACCTATAAAAAAAATCTATATGATTCGAAAAGAGCAAAGCTCTGTTAATGGGTAAAACCCTAAAAATATTTTTAGATCTATGATCTGAGAAGAGCAAAGCTCCATTTAAAAGTTCAAATCTTACCAAAAAATTAGGCAGAGTTTTGACTCTTAAGAGTTCTTAAAACAGAGAGCTATGCTCTAAAAGAGAATTAATTCTCAGAAAACAAGAAAGAAGATGAACAGAGATCATCTCAAGGGCCAAGGGTCCTATTTATAGGCACTAAGATGCCGTTTCAACTTCTGAGTTAATCCAATGGCAGAGATGCTGCTACCGCTGCACTTACATATAGGCCACGTGAGCGCAACGGTAGGGGGGCATTTATTTCTCTCAATCAGAGCAAAGCTCTATTCAAATTTCAAAATTTGAAATAAAGCAGCGCTTCATAGCAGCGCCAAGTGCGCTGCACCCCAAGCAGCGCACCACGTGCAAAGCACGTGTGCGCTGGCGCTAAGTGCGCTGCACTCTAAGCAGTGCACCACGTGCAAAGCACGAGTGCGCTGGCGCTAGAACTAAATGTTCTCCACCGTTGAATCAAAAATCCAACGAATATGATTAAAAATCATCAATTGACCCGAATAAATTCTGTTGAGGAAACATTCCTCAGAATCTTTCCAAACGGGAAAGATTGTGCTCTGAAAATCAGAGCACTGTTGGATCAATAATCCAATGGTGATTAAAAATCACCAAATTACAGAATAAATTCTGTATGGGAAAAGATTTTCCGATCTTGTTAAAAAACAAGAAGATTGCCTTCTGCAAATCAGAAGTCCTTGGATCAAAGATCCAATAATGGGGAAATCCCCAAATCAATTGGAGAAAAGATCTCCTTAACCGATTGAACAAATCAGCTTGCCCTATATAAATGCCCTAAGACTTCAAGTCTCATATAGAGGAACCCCCCTAAAAACTTTGAGAAATCTCAGAAAGAAGAGCAAGCTCTCGGTAGAAGAAGAAATTTTCTTCAAGGTAAAAAAAAACAGAGATAAGAAAAATCTCATTAAAGAAGAACATAATTCTTTTCACAGATCATAGATCTATAAGACTAAGGTCTTTTACAAAAAGAGAACATGAACATCTCATTATAAAAAAGGGGGGAGAATAATTCAATTCTCTTAGGATTACAGATCCATAAAGGCAAAGCCTTTCACCAGAATAAGAGATTGAAATATCTCCTATAAAATAAAAACTTTGTTCTTAGAACCTTAAGACAAAGTCTCTTATAAACGAGAATTTATTTCTCAGATCATAAAACTGATCAGAAGCGCTTCTGCGCTATTTGACTGGCGCACAGCACCAAGCACACCACGTGCTCCTCACGTATGCGTCACTTAACAAATAGCGCTTTGCGCTCATGGACTGGCGCTCAGCGCCAACCGCACTACGTGCTCCTCACGTGTGCGCCACTTAACAAATAGCGCTTTGCACTCATGGACTGGCGCTCAGCGCTAAGCGCACCACGTGCTCCTCACGTGTGCGCCACTGAACAAATAGCGCTTTGCGCTCATAAACTACCGCTTTGCGCTCATAGACTGGCGCTCAGCGCCAAGAGCGCCACGTGCTCCTTACGTGTGCGCTATATCACAGAAGCTCTTTGCGCTCATTAACTGACGCTAGCGCCAAGCATGCCATGTGTTCCTCACGTGTGCACTGAGAGAATATAAACTGTTCTTTAGATAAAGCCCTAGAGCTATGATGAATGCTCAGCATTCAATAAAAGACAGAAAGGCTGTCAGGACCCGAATCAATGCTCAGCATTGTTAAATGTTTAACATTTTAACTGGGTGGGCCGAGCCCAAATTGGCTATAAACCCCTCACTCAGATTAATTGAGCCCATATGCTCATAAATCTTTGATCTTAGTCCCAAATTGGACTACAGATCTCCCAACCAACATTGGTTCAAGGGTACATCTCTTCACTCCTCTGATACATGTCGTTGTAATCCTTCAACGTCTTCAGAGAGGTGACGGGTCCCGACAACCAGACATTTCACGGACTGTGGGGTCTTTAAACCCGTGGACTATGATGTCCTTAACCTTGGACTGTGGGGTCCTTAAGCCCGTGGACTATGATGTCCATAATCTTGGACTGTGGGGTCTTTAAGCCCATGGACTATGATGTCCTTAACCTTGGACCGTAATGTCCTTAAACTAATGGACCGCAATGTCCCTAAACTACACAATAGAGCTCAAATGCTCTTTTGTTGGATCTAAATGATCCTGTTGAGTAGATCTTAGTCTAAAATTAGACTAACGTGTCATCAACAAACGTTTAAGTTGATCTTAGTCTTAAATGAGACTAACGCATCCTTAAACCCAACCCCAAACCCAAACCTAAGAAAATACAGATTTGGACTAATCCGCGCCCTATGGGCGCGACAACATAAATTAGTCTCCGTATACAATCCACGAGAAACCAAAAACAAAACAAACATACACGACACGAAGTGACCATCTGAAGAAGGAGAAACTGGTTGCCGCGATGCGGTAGCGTAATTAACTGCAGGAGCTTGCGCCTGCAGGGAAGAGCATCCCCACAATAAAAAAACCGCTCAACGAGGGGGAATCTGACGAAATCTACTACATCGGCCGCATCCGTTTAAACCTTCGATACATTGTGTCATAAATCAACTTGGAATCTTCGGAGAGGTGGACGGATAGAATCAAATAGTATCTGCCTTTGAAATTCAGGCCAAACATCCCAACGTCCCAGTCGCGTCTTTCGGTGGGGAACAGGGGGGTAGGGAAAGAGTCATATGGGCAAAGC
Organism: Agapanthus africanus; assembly: GCA_030015575.1. NCBI lineage: Eukaryota > Viridiplantae > Streptophyta > Magnoliopsida > Asparagales > Amaryllidaceae > Agapanthus > Agapanthus africanus. The sequence continues at coordinate 125,495,867 of CM057339.1, read as the reverse complement.
ACGGGCACATTTTACTTATGGGGTCCCATCAGCGCCGGTCAAACAAGGAATCTCATCGATCCAATTGTGAGGGGGAGCCGATGGATTCAAGACACGTGTTCACCTTTCTGTTTACAACATTTTGAACATGTTTGTTTTCTCATACTTTTCATTTTTATATGCAGTGCACGTGTAAACTTTTAGGCTTCTAAAAAGTTTAAAAGAAAAATCAGAAAAAAATATAATGTGCCTGATAGGATCGAACACATGACTACATCACAGCAGTGCAAGACTTTACCAGTGAGCTACAAATTGTTTCTTGCTGTTCTTAAACAAAAATAACTTATAAATTATACTCAGGCTTGTAAACTCCTTTCAGTACATTGAATTGAAAAAATTTTGTACAGTAAATTCAGAGTCGTTACAGTTTGAAATCCACACCCCCGCCGGCAACCCTCGTCGCCAGAACCCCATCCTTGCTGGAAAACTCGCCACCACCGACCACCTCTTCGTCTCCTGGCCTACCCAGCACCAAGAACACCCAACACCACCACCAACGACCCCCTATACACCCTTCCCCGATCACCTCTAAGCTCACAGCTACCTCGCCGACGGTAGTATCTCGTCGTCGTCGACCTCGTCACCTCGCCACCATCTCTCTGTCCATCCCCACTTACCAGAAACCCCAGCTACCTCTCTTCTTCTTCTTCTTTTCTTTCTTTCTTTTCTTGATTTCAGACGTCTCGCTGGAGTTGCGCGCGTCGCCGACGATCCGGATGACCTAGTCACCATCGTCGTCCGACCCAGTCACCGTCGTCGTCCAGCCCAGTCACCACGTCACGTCACTGCTCAGCCAGGTCCAGTCCTGCACACGTAAGTTTTGCATCGCAATTTTATTTCGACGCCGGACATGATATCCGTATCTCGACGTGAGATTCAATCATGCAAGTTCTAAACTTGCAACATGCTATTGTTCACCGCCGAAAGATCGGACCTAGACGTTGGGATGTCTGGCCTGAATTTGGAGGTACATACTATTTAGATTTATCCATCCACCTCTCCGAAGATACCAAATTGATTTATATCACCATATATCGAAGGTTCGGACAGATACGGCCGTTGTAGCTGACTTCATCATATTCCCCCTCATTTATGAGGGGTTTTTGATTGTGAGGACGCTTTTCCATGCAGGCGCAAGCCTCTGCAGTTAATTACATTATCGCATTGCAATAACCACTTTCTTATTCTTCAGCAGTTCATTTCGTGTCGTGTGTTATTTTGTTTGTTTTATTTTGGATTGCCCGTGGATTGTATACGGAGACTAGTTTATGCCGTCATCCGTATGGCGCGGATTAGTCCAAATCCTTATATTTTAGATTTGGGTTTGCGTTAAGGATTTTCCTGACGAGATCTACGTTGGTAGCTTGGTTTGCCAACGGAAATGAACTTAGGACGCAGATCTCACATTTGTGAGGTCTATCCGTTCATAAGATATTTGAGTTTGATCTAAGGATCGCTGGTCATATTTGAGAATAAAATCAACTAAGAAACAAGTGAGCATATGAGCACAATTATAATAGTTTAAGGACATCACGTTCCAACATCGCCATATTTGGAGTGAATATTAGTTAAAGGATGTTTCGATCCATTATCGCCGTGTTTGGGGTGAATATTAGTTTAAGAACATTTTGGTCCAACATTTCCTGTTTGGGACGAATATTAGTTTAAAAACATTTCGGTCCAACATTCTCATTTTGGGGATGAATGTTAGTTTAAGAATATTTCGGTCCATTATTCCCATTTTGGGGACGAATGTTAGTTTAAAGACATTTCGATCCAACAATCCCATTTTGGGGACGAATGTTAGTTTAAGAACATTTCGGTCCATTATCCACCTTGCGCGCACATGTATTTATTACGCAGCGGAGTGAACGATGGTGACATGGAATGCATCCAATTTGGGGTGCGATCCGATTTGAGATATGCACGTCAATTTGGAAGTGTGTCAATATGGGATGTATCAATCCCTGTCTTGATGAAATTTTACATCAAGTTGGGACCAGAAAAGAGTTTGTTGGGATCAAAAATTATACCCCGGTTGACCAAGTCAAAGTCAAAGTCAACCCCAAGCCATGTGGGTCCAAGTCCAGGTCAAGTGGGCCCATGCCCATGTCGATCCCGAACATGAAGAGGCCGGCCTCTCCCATGACAAAATGAAGATTATGTAATAAATAATTTTGATATAATTTTTTATGAATAAATGTAAGAAAAATGGGCATAAAACCAAATTTTTGTAAAGCCCATGGCACATGTGCAAAAGAAATTAGAACATGAGGCATGAGATGGGCAAAATGCCATTTTGTAAAGCCCAAGGGGCTATGTGTAAATTTGTAAGCTTATATAAGGAAATATGATAATGAAATAAAAGAGAATAATTCATTCCTTCAAAAGCTAGGGTTTTCGTGCCTCCTTCTCCTTCCTCAAGGTTCTAAACCTTCTTCTTTTTTTTTGAATTAAATCAAGAGTTTCACTCTTTCTTTTCTAAAAAGAAATAGTTTTTCATTACAAAACCCTTGAAGGGGAACGCGGATCTTCCATCAAACCTCCAAAAGGAGAGATTTTTAAATCCCACCCTCCTTTCTCCAAGATCCAGCCAATAGAGAGGAGGAAGAAGGAGACCCATCCTAAAAAATCCCACTTTAAGAAGATTCAAGACTTCAGAGAAAACCCATGGCTCAAAGGAGAAGAAAGGGGTCCCCTTTCATCATCTTCGAAAATATCTTAGGAGTTTAACTCCACAAAAAATATATATAAAATAATAAATATTTCTTTTTGGGAGTACAACTCGCAGTGCATGAGCTTAACCCCTTTGTCCTCTTTTTCAGGAGTTTAACTCCAAAAGTCAATTGGGAGTACAACTCCCTGTATAAGGGCTAAGCCTTTTTTTCCCGCCGGCGCCCGGCGCCCGCGTGCCAAGCACGTGAGGCGAACATGTGAGGCACTGGCGTCTGGGGCCCAGCACGCGAGGCACTGACACTCACGCGTCCTTTGGACACTATTTCCCCTTTATATATACACACACACACACTCAACAACGCTTTCCCCGTTGGAAAAAATTTCTAACGGGGCCCTGCCCCGCACCGCGCAAGGGGGCTGCTATCCCCCTTGACCCCCAGCCCGCTAACCGGGTAGCGGGACCCCCGTAAACTCTGTGAGGCCCCCGATATATCCAAAACCCCTCAAGAAACACATACGGACACTGCACATTGAGTTCACATGACTAGTTTGATCCATCAATCGGAGGTTCCCCCGCTCTAAAGGCGAGGGGTAATTAACGGCAGCTTAGTCCGCGGCTGCCGAAGATTCGGATTCCCACAATCAATAAACCCCCGCCTACCCTACGCAGGGGAAATCTATAGTACGCCTGACAAGCGATGTATATTCCTATTGTAGGGTGTTTTTCGTCACCCCATTGAGATGGGAATGCGCGCTTGCTTGCCAGGCGTACTACAGATTCACCCTGCTTAGGGTAGGCTGGGGTTTATTGATTATGGGGATCCGAATCTCCGGCAGCCGCGGACTAAGCTGCCGTTAATTACCCCTCGCCTTTGGAGCGAGGGAACCTCCAATTGACGGGACAAACAGGTCATACGAACTCAATGTGCAGTGTGCATATGTGTGTCTTGAGGGGTTTTGGATATATCATATTCCCCGCAGAGTTTTACGAGGGTCCTGCTACCCAGATAGCGGGCTGGAGGTCAAGGGGGCTAGCAGCCCCCTTGCGGGGTGCAGGGCAACACCCCAATAGAAATTTTTTCTAACGGGGAAAGTGTTGTGGAGTGTGTGTGTGTATATAAAAAAAAGAGAAGAATAGCGTCCAAAGGACGCGTGGGTGCCAGCGCCTCACGTGTCTAGCACGCGGGCATTGGGCGTCAGCAGGAAAAAGAGACTTGGTCCCTGCACTGGGAGTTGTGCTCCTGATTGACCTTTTGAGTTGAACTCCTGAAAAGAGATTAATTTATGGAGTTGAACTCCAACAGATCTTGAATGGAGTTAAACTCCTAGAAATCTTTGGAAATGATCAAAGGAGCCTTTTTTTCCTCTCCCCTTTGGCCCTGGATCTTTCCAAGATAGGATTTTTGGAGATGGGTCTCCTTCTTCCTCTCGGTTGGCCGAATCTTGGAGAAAGGGGGTGAGATTTAAAAATCTCCCCCTTTTTGAGATCTGATGGAAGATCTGGGTTCCCCTTCAAGGGTTTGATGGTGAAAAACTGTTTATTTTTGGAAAGGATGAGTTAAACTCTTGATTTAATTCAAAAAGGGGAAGAAAGTTTAGAACCTTGAGGAAGGAGAAGGAGGCACAGAAACCCTATATTTTTAGGGGAATGAAATTATCTCCTTTATTTCATTATCATGTTGTCTTATATAGGCTTAAAAATTTACATATAGCCCCTTGGGCTTTACAAAATGGTATTTTGCCCATCCCATGCCTCATGTTCTCATTTCTTTTGCACATGAGACATGGGCTTTACAAAAATTTGGTTTTATGCTCATTTTCCTTACATTCATGCATAAAAAATTACATCAAAATTATTTATTACATGATTTCATTTTGGCATGGGGGAGGCCGGTCGTGGGGCTCGACTTGGGCATGGGCTTGGGCCCACTTATTTGGGGTTGACTTTGACTTTGACTTGGTCAACCGGGGTGTAATTTTCGACCCTAACAAAGTGCCCCCATCAATAAATGCACACCGCACATGAGTTGTGTGCATGAAATTGATGGATCTTGGAGTTGGACTTCAAGGTGAAACATCCTTCCGGGGGCGGAGTATCAGGATCGGGCATAATTCCGATTTGCGGAGCATGATTCCGGAGGTCGGAGCATAATTCCGGAGAGCGGGGCATAATTATGAGATCAGAGCATAATTCCGAGATCGTAGCATGATTCCATGGATTAGAGCATCATTCCGAAGAGCGAAGCATGATTCCGAAGATCGGAGCATAATTCCAAAGAGCGGAGCATGATTCCAAGGTGTCGGAGCATAATTCCGACGAGCGGAGCATGATTCTAAAGGGTCGGAGCATAATTCCGACGAGCGGAGCATGATTCCGGGGACCGGAGCATAATTCCGGAGTGCGGCAAACATTCTGACCGAAGCATAATTTCAATGCTGAGGTTGATTCCCAGGCAAAGCATAATTCCGACAGGGAAGGAAGATACTCCGAGGCGAAACATGATTTCGACACGGGGTACATTCTGAGACGAAGCATGATTTCATCACAGAGCTTGTTGGTTGACTTGATTCCAAGACGGAGCATAATTCCGACGGGGAGGTCATTGGTTGACTTGATTCCAAGGCGGAGCATAATTCCGATAGGGAAGGAAGATACACTGAGACGAAGCATGATTTCGACACGGGGTACACTCTGAGACGAAGCATGATTTCGACGCAGAGCTTGTTGGTCGACTTGATTTCGAGGCGGAGCTTAATTCCGAGGGAGAGGTCACTGGTTGAATTGATTCCGAGTCGAAGCATAATTCTGACAGGGAGGTCGCTGGTTGACTTGATTCCGAGTCGAAGCATAATTCCGACAGGGAGGTCGCTAGTTGACTTGTCCCCGGCACGGAGTGTCTGTGGTCGACGTTTCCCCAGCATGGAATATCACTGGTTTTGATGTAGAGGCTGATTCCCGAGAGAAGCATAATTCCGACAGGGAAGGTAGATACTCCGAGGCGAAGCATGATTTCGACACGGGGTACATTCTGAGACGAAGCATGATTCCGCCGCAAGGGTTGTTGGTTTGATTTGATTTGGTTTGACATCAACATCGCTATACTGGAATATGGCACCAGGAGCAAATCATCATTTGTCATGAGAGAATTTGGAGGTTTTGGTTTTGGTTTGGCATCAACACTGCTACACTGGAATATGGTACCAGGAGCGGATCATCATTTTCCATGAGGGGATTTTCTTCGTTCCCAGTTTAATGACTTAGGGGTCATCTCTTCCCAGTTTAACGGCTTAAAGGTCTTTTGTTCCCAGTTTAAAGACTTAGGGGTCTTTTGTGCCCAGTTTAACGACTTAGAGATCATCTGTTCCCAGTTTAACGACTTAGGGGTCTAGTGGATCGGAAGTTTGGAATTTTGGGGTAAGGCCGGTATCAGCGTTGCTAACACTGAAGCACAGGTGCCATGAGCAATTCATCATTTGCTTTTTCCTGTTGGGGAGTGATGGCTCAGAAGACGGGTTTAGGTCCCTATCACCTAAGACTTTTCAATTTTATGAGCCGTAAGGGTCCTATAAAAGCATTTTCTCCCTACAAGTCGAAAGGATCTCGTAGGTGTACTTTCTCCTTAGGAGTCGTGGGGACTCCCAAGTGTTGTTTTCCTTCATGAGTCGTAAGGATCCCATGAAGGTGTTTTCTAACGAGTCGAGAGGATCTCGTAATTTTTTTCTCCTCATTTATCGTGAGGACATATGAGTGGGTCTTCCCAAATGGTGCATAATTCCAAGAGCGGAGACCAGCCGCTGGACTGGTGATTGCGGTGGGGTATGATGAGAATTATTTGAGCCCGTGGATTGTATACGATAGTCAGTTTGGGAACCAACCGTAGGGCTGGGGGGATTTTAGGATTTTGTTGGCGTGTGCATCGCTGCACTGGAATATGGTATAAGTAGCGACTCATCATTCACCGTTGGGACATTCATAGATTTGGATTTTGGTTGGCGTCTGCATCGCTGCACAGGAATATGGTACCTGGAGCGACTCATCATTCGTCGTTGGGACATTCAGAGATTTGGATTTTGGTTGGCGTCTGCATCGCTGCACTGAAATATGGTACCAGGAGCGACTCATCATTCGCCGTTTGGGATTTGAATTTTGGTTGGCGTCTGCATCGCTAACACCGAAATATGGTTTCAGAAGCGACTCATCATTCGCCTTTTTTACCGCGATTGCTCTATCATTTCAGCATTTTTTATAGCGAAGGTCGCGATTGCCCTATCATTTCGGCTATTTATTCGCGGTTGCCCCATCATTTCGGCTTATTTATTTATTTACACATTTTTTTACATCCCCGGTTTAACGACTTAGAGGTTGATTGTTCCCAGTTTAACGACGTGGTGGTCGGCTGTTCCCAGTTTAACGATGTGGTGGTCAACTGTTGGAGCTTGGGCTCGATTTTGCGGGAACCACGGGCTCCTTTGGCTTAATTTCATGAGCGAGCTCTTCATCATTTGGATCGAGCCGGTGTTGGATGGCAACAACCACATCATTGTCATGGCTATAAGGCGTAGGAGGACTTATTCCTCCGAGCTCTATCATATAGACCATATGGGTTGTGTACCCGTCTATTGCTTCTTCATCGGCAATGCTGCTCGTTGGGCTTTTGGCTTGTTGCCTTGCTCCGCTCTTTTCAGAGAAAGGCAGATGTCTGAGACAATCAGGTTCACGAAGGACTTCGGTCTCCGTTTGTATGAAATTGGCGGTCGCGGTTTGACTGTTTGTTAACACGCCTTTAGACGATTCTATCTCTCCTGCCTTGTATTGTTTTTCGACCCAATCTTTGAAGACAAAACAGTCCTCAATGGCATGACTTATCACTCTGTGATAGGGGCAATATTTAGGGTCGTCGGTTATATTCTCTTGTTGCGGTCTCTTTGATTCTGGCAATTGTAGACCGTTTCTTAGGGCGTCTTTGAATATTTTATGGACTTTGTCCCTTCTAAAGGAATAGACCTTATCCAGCTTCTCTTTCAGTGGAGATTCTCCTCCCTCTCCAAACACTGGCTTCCGAGGCTGGTTGGCATTAGGCCCGCTCATCCCTCGCTTATTTCGGTTAGCCGAAGTGTTAAAAGATCCAGCATCGTCGGAATTTCCGTCTTTGCAATTATCGTCCTTTCGGTTTCTCCAGGACCTGTTGTTATTTTGGGAATCAGAGGAGGACTCCTGCTTTGAGTGCTCCAACATCTGGACTTTCCCGGTCAGTTCTTGGAATGTTTTGAGACCCGCAGTGCATAGAAACGGGGACATTCAATTGTTGAGATTTCCGACGGCGAGGCTGACAGATTGGTCCTGCTCTATCGGCGGTTCATATTTGATAGAGAGATTGCGCCAGCGGGTTATAAAATCCATGCTGCTTTCGTTGTTATTTGGCTTGGTCCTTACGAGATTGGCAATGGTGATCTTATCGTTGACACTCATGAACTTTTGTCGGAACAGAGATTCCATTTGGATGAAAGTAGTAACAGAACTATCCGGTATGCTCGCGTACCAGTCGAAAGTGACATCGGTTAAGCTATTAACGAACTGGCGGAGGAGAAGCACGTCATTACCCCCAGTATTCCCGCATGAGGCTTTAAAGTGGGCGATGTGCTGATTCGCATTTCCCGTCCCCTCAAATCTTCCGAATTTGGGGATGACATAGCTGCTAGGAAATTCTACCAGATCATACTGAGCAGGATATGGTCTCCTGCTACTGCTAACATCTTTTTGCAGTTCGGCTTCAGCTACCAATGTTTTGACTTTGTTGGCAATCAAATCCATTATTTGATCTTGAGTTAGCGGGCTACTGTTATCGGTAGCCAAGACATTTTCCAAGATAGGATGCGACTTACTTTCATATGGTCCCCCAACCTTTGGATTTGAGGGAATAGGCATCGGCTGTCTCGGGACCACCGTTTCCCTGTTCATGAGCAGAACCCTGCACTTGATTGGACGGCTGAGAGGAAACTTAGGTCGTGAGCCATAAGACGACATTTGTCAAGTCGTCAATCTTTGAGTAGAGCTTGGCCATCTCCTTGTCTTTACTTCTGATCTGTTTTCGGAGCTCTTGGAGAAGTTGCTGCTCTGCGTTCTTAGGACGGAAGATTAGCTCATCTTCGCTTTCCGAGCCCGACTCCTCATGAATCGAGGGATCTCTCTGCTTATCAGCCTCACTGGAAGGGTTTTCATTACCTCCCAGAAAATGCTGGTCTTGGGAAGTGGCAACCACATTCATACCAGATTGGATCTGAGATGTGGTGGTGTTCATATCAGATTTTTGCATTTTCATACCGCCCAATTTTTATCACATTGCATATCGGTAGATACTCTTGAGCCGTGTTTGCTAGTCAATTGCAGGATATAGATTCTCGGTTCTAAAAACGGTGAAATTCATGGAAAACACGACAAAATCCGGGTTCCTGCCAACCACAGATAAAACACAGATCTCCGCTCTTTATCCGTCTGTTACCACACACCAGTTTAAGAGACAAAATGTCAAATCAATGTCGTTTTCATGCACAAGGCTCAATGGCAGCACAAGATCCAAGAAATCTACGCGGAGCTCGAGGAAATCATGACAAAAAGTCCACATCAAATCACCTTTCCCTCAACAGAAATTCTGGAAAAATCGTGAAGAAAATATGAAAAAATATATATACCAGAATAAAGGGTACATCAAACCAGGGGACCACAGAAAACCAGAGGAGACAACTCCTCTATTAGGCCGCGGAACCACGGCCTAAGCATGCTTAGGCCGCGGATCCGCGGCCGTATGGTGGCGGCAGACGAAGATTTTCCAGGGGTGTTTTGGTCTTTTTATTTGTGTTCTGGTGGTTGCCCTAGGTTTTCATTTTTCAGCCTATAAATAGCCCAGAACTTTGTGAAGGAAAGGGGTGCATAATCTTGTATTTTATTTTCTAGGTTTAGTTGTGTTTCTTCTTCCTCTTCTCATCTCTTCTCCATTAAAACTTGTAGTGAGCTTTGTGAGTGAAGAATGATGAATAAAGAAGACTCTTTTGCTATTATATCTTGTCTTGTTCTTTTCTAATTGCTTGTAATTTTAATTTGTTAACGTAGTTGTTGTTATTTCTTATTGTTTCTTTCTTTTCTCTTTTTCTTTATCCTTAAAACAACCATGATGCTTACGCTTGATCCTTGCCAAGGTGAGTTCGCAAATAGCTAGTTGTTATCTTCTAATCTCTTTCTTTCTATCTTCCTCTTTTGTTTTGTTTTCTTTTCATTATGATGTGTGAGTAGTTTCATACTTGTTAGGGTAGGATAAGGGAAGTTTGAGAGAAGGAAATCTCTCTCACTCTTTCCTTGCCCAACAACTTAATTCGACTCCCGTTAATTGAACCACAATCCGCTCCTTACGGCACCCTATCCTACATGATAGCGGTGATTCCGTAGTGAGACCAGTTGTGGTTGAATTAACCGGAGGTTATGGCTAAGAGCCAAGAACGGACGGACAAGCACCAAAAGGAAGAACTTATGCGTTGGAAAGCCTAGCTTATACTCGCAAGTTCCTTCCTAGTCGTGCTAATCCCCGTTGTTGCCGATTACCGTAACACCGATATTAAGAGGGGCAATGAAAGATGTGGGAGACTCCTAACTCAAACTAACCTAATCCTAACCCTAACAAGCTCTCTTTACATATCATTTTACCACTTAGATAATCACAAACAAAATATGGACCTTCAGACTTAACTCGTTAAAGCACATAGAAAAAGATTCCCATCTCCCTGCGGACGACCCGTACTCAACCGGCTAGTTACGAGCGAAACCGTCTTGATTGCGGTAATTAACTAGACTTGAACACGCACAATCCCTACCAATCAAATGGCGCCGTTGCCGGGGAGACGGTAGTTTATTTCGTTGTGTATTTTCGGGTTAACTTGTGAACATAAATATAACCAAAACAAAAAAAAATATACTTTGTAAAAAATCTTTTTGTTATTCTTGATTAGTTTTTGTGCAAGTGTGCAGGATAATACGAAGTTTGAAGTTCAGTACCAAAGACGTGGGAAATACGGACTTCAAGTTCAGTGCCAAAGACGTGGGAAGATAGACCCACATCTCGCGGCTACACCGCGACGGATCAAAACGAAGCACACAGTCTACTGTAAGATTCTGGAGCAGTTCCAGTGAACAAATCAATATTCAGGACATACAGACAGGTAGAGGACAGCCACAATAGCACACACCAGGAATTTGAAGCCCCGATCCCTCCCTACAGCCGCGGAACCGCGGCCTTAGCACGTGTTTGGCCGCGGAACCGCGGCCATTTGTTGGCTTCAGTGGCCCAAATTTTTGGTAACTCTCTCTCTCCTCTTCCCCACTCCTCTGAACTCCACTGAACTGTGTTTTCTGCAGCCTTCTTTGCGCAAATTCTCTTCCCCCTTCCAATAAACTGTTCTTGTGCAGGATTCTTTGCGCCGCGCTAAAATAAAAATTGTTTGCAGTTGATTTGTTATCGCTTTGCATTCATTAATACGGACTTAAGGGGCTTGAAACCAATTCAGATTGGGTGGGGATTTCATCACCCTTCCCAGGACCCCAAAAATCACAAAAGCATATGCATTGTCCATTGTAATTAAAAAATACTAGACTGCGGCCCTAAGGACTTCGCGCTCATTAGGAGAAATTAAACCGTGTTTAGAACCTCGCTTAACGGTATATTGTTTACGAGGTGTCTAGGAAAGTGTTAACGGCGCAACCGCCAAAAGAGAAAGGGTTACTTAATTAAGGAATTTCGCGAAAGCGTTGGAAGACCTCCCCTTATCTCTGCACTTACCTGACCTCGTGATCAGTGTATCTTAAGCCCGTTTCTCGACACAGTTTTACTTCGACAATCAAGTTCTGGAGCAGGTCTAGCAGACCTAGGTAACCCTAAATCTAGGTGTGATTGTGCATATCTTGTTTGTGATTACTTAAAGCCGTAAGTCCGTACATATTTCTGTAAATCTCTTTCTAAAAACAAAAAAGAAAAAAATCAAAAACTTTTATAAAAACTTGCCCTTTGTCGCCAAAATCCATTTTTCACCCATCACCTTTCTCCATTGACGTTTTCTTACCCTCACCTTCTCCGCTTTGACTATACTAAACTCGTTTAGTGTATGTCCGCTTGGACTCGGGACACTAGCGCCCGCCTAGTCCGCGTTACGTTAGTCGCTACCGACTACGCGATCGACTCAGACGTCGATACTCCATCCACTCCTCTTTCACCCCTTCCTTTGCCGGCCAACTCCGACGTTGACCGGAATTCTGTTCATACATCTTCACCTTCACCTTCACCAACCTCTTCTTCCGCGATGTCAGGATTTAATCCGAACATCTCTTTGACTACCCCTGGATTGGCTCCACCTCCTACGGAGACCAATAACCCACCACCACCGCCTGTTGTAGCGCCGCAGCGAATCGTGCTCCAGGATCGTTTCTATCCCATCCGTTCTGCACTTCCCACCTGCCTTTCTCTTCCACCGGCCAATGGGGATAATTTTGAAATTAAGCCCCACTTCATCAACATGCTTCCACGATTTCATGGGCTTGAATCTGAAGATACCTATATCTTCATCAACAAATTTCAAAACGTCTGTGCCATGATGAAAACCACCCAGCTGTCGGATGATGCTATATGTCTACGGGTCATTCCGTTCACTTTATGCGATCTTGCTGAAAAATGGCTGTATAGCACCGCTTCCCATTCCATAACCAGTTGGGACGAGTTTGTAAAAGCGTTTCTAAAGAAATTTTATCCGAATCATAAAACCGCAAGGATTCGCAATGAAATCAACCAATTCTCTCAGCTTCCTTCTGAAAACTTCTGGAAGTGCTTTGACCAGTACAAAGACCTTCTTGTTCAGTGTCCTCACCACGGTATAGAGAAATGGCAACTTTGCCAAACCTTATACGAGGGCCTGAACCCAGCAACGAAGCAGTTGTTGGAAACCATCTGTCAGGGCCACTTCCTATCGAAATCTGACAAGGAAGCATGGCAGTTCTTTGACGACCTTGCGGAGCAAACGCTACAATGGGAGAGCACCAGACCGACTTCTTCTTCTTCTACCTCCACTTCTACCAGTCAGTCTAGGGTAGGAATTCACCAACTTGATGTCTCTATTGCGATGAAAGCTGAAATGGCTGCAATAACAAGAAAGCTTGAAGCGATAGAGAGCAAATTTTCTTCTCCTGCTCCTGCTCCTGCCCCTGTTCTCCCCCTTCGTACCATTTACGCTTGTTGTTCCGATCCTTCTCACTTGACCGAAGAGTGTCCTTACAATCCACCATCGCAAGGACAGGATCAGGTTAATACTGCATTTCAGCAAAGACCAAGGAATGATCCATACTCTTCCACCTACAATCCCGGTTGGAGGAACCACCCCAATTTCGCTTGGAATCAGAATCAGAATCAATTCCAAGGCAACAATTTCCAAAGGGCCCCTCCGCCGCAACAACAAGCACAACAACAAACTCAGTATCAGCAGCCCTTCCAACCCCAACCTTTTCAAAATCAGACGAACAACTTTGCACCCAACAATTCTTTTCCACCAAACAACTTTGTTCCGTCAAACAACGATAAGGTTTCCTCGCTCGAACGAAGTCTGGAGGCGTTCGTTAAACAATCGACTCAGTCCACCGCCAACATCCAGTCTTCCATTCAGTCCTTAGTGCAACACACTGCCGCTCACGGGCAAAGCATCAAGACCATCGAGGCCCAGATTGCACAGCTGAATGCGGCCTTAAGCGAGCGAGAGAAGGGGAAGCTCCCGTCCCAACCACTCCCAAATCCCGGTCACCCACATAATGTACATGTTGCTCTTGAACAACAGAATCATAATGTGAGTGCCGTGACCACATTGAGATCGGGAAGGATGCTGCAAAACAACATTGGCAAACGGATCAACAATGACACCCCGGTCGCTGCTGCTTCTTCTTCTTCTTCGTCTTCTGAGCCTATTCTCCGTTCTTCACAAGGCTCTCCTTCTTCTTCTTCTGCTCTGAATGGACCCACTTCTCACTCCACGAAAACACCTGTTCTGGGATCCGTTCCAACTCCACAATCTCCTCCTCCAGCATTAGACTCAACCAATTTTCAAAATGTTCCATTTCCAAACCGGTTGAGGTCTAATAAACAAAATCCTCAAATGGAGAAGATTCTGGAGTTATTCAAGCAGGTTAACATTAACATTCCTCTTTTAGATGTTGTCCAACAAGTCCCATCCTACGCGAAAATCTTAAAGGACTTGTGCACGAAAAAGAGGAAGTCTCAGGTACCCAAGAAAGTTTTCTTGGCTAGTGCTGTGAGTGATGCCCTTACCCAATCTTTACCACAAAAACGGAAAGACCCTGGCTGTCCTACGATTTCAATTACCATTGGGGATAAGAACATCAACCGCGCACTATTAGATCTTGGTGCCAGTGTTAACCTGCTTCCGTATTCAGTATACGAGCAATTAGGCGTCGGAGAGCTGAAACCCACGCACTGCACTCTCCAAATGGCCGACCGATCGATCACCCATCCTAGGGGTGAGCTAGAGGATGTGTTAATCAAAGTCGGGGACTTCATATTCCCCGTTGACTTCATTGTATTAGACACACAGCCTGTAGCTAACCCCCGGAATCAAATTCCGGTGATACTCGGTCGCCCATTTCTTGCAACCTCAAATGCTGTGATCAATTGTTGCAATGGTTCGATGAACCTCTCTTTTGGAAACATGACGATTGAACTCAACATTTTTAGGTTGGGGAATCAGCCCGCCGAACCTAATGCTCATATACTGGACGTCTGCTCGATCCAGGAGATCACCCCAGAAGAATGTGAATTCGAGGAGTTTCTGTTTGATCACGATAATCTTGACGCCACTAGTGCGTTTCTCTTCGAACCTGCTGCTGTTTCCGCGACCGACAATGACTACGAGTGTTTCACGTTCTTGAACGATCTTAGCCGCTCGCAACCCGAGTTTGAATCCTTCGAATTTCCGGATGAGTTACCTGAACCATCCGACTCGGTCGCTTACACTCATTTTGAACCGTTGCTGGAGTCCTTTGAGTTCGAGACCTTTGCACCAATCTTGCCTTCCATCGTTTCACCTCTAACGCTCGAACTCAAGCCTTTGCCATCTCACCTTAAGTATGCTTACTTAGGTGAGAACGAGACCCTCCCTGTCATCATTTCGGCTTCTCTAGCTCCAGAGCGAGAGAAATCCCTTCTCGCGGTCTTGCATAGCAACAGGCAAGCTTTTGGCTGGTCCATGGCGGACATCAAGGGGATTAGTCCCCTGATCGTTGAGCATCACATTCATCTGATGGATGATGCCAAACCAGCCCGGGATCCACAAAGACGTCTCAATCCAGTCATGAAAGAGGCTGTGAAGAAGGAGATCGTAAAATGTCTAGATAGTGGTATCATTTACCCTATCTCTGATAGCCAGTGGGTTAGCCCCATTCATGTTGTCCCCAAGAAGTCGGGCATCACGGTCATCACTAACGAGGCGAACGAGTTAATCCCTACTCGCACCCAAACTGGGTGGCGAGTGTGCATTGATTACAGAAAACTCAACGCCGCAACGCGGAAAGACCACTTTCCGCTGCCTTTCATTGACCAGATGCTTGAACGATTGGCCGGACACGAGTACTACTGCTTTCTTGATGGCTACTCCGGCTATAACCAGATTCCCATCGCCGAAAAAGACCAGGACAAGACCACATTCACTTGTCCTTTCGACACGTTTGCATATCGACGCATGCCCTTTGGGTTATGCAATGCGCCCGCTACCTTTCAGCAGTGTATGATGGGAATCTTCTCAGACATGGTGGAAAAATTTCTGGAGATCTTCATGGATGATTTCTCCATCTTCGGCGATTCCTTCAATGAGTGTTTGCTGCATCTTGACGCTGTCCTTACCCGATGTAAGGACAAGAATCTCACTTTGAATTGGGAGAAATGCCACTTCATGGTACGCGAAGGTATTGTCTTAGGACATATCATCTCGCAAAATGGCATAGAGGTTGACAAAGCAAAGATTGAGGTCATTTCCAATCTACCTCCTCCCCGATGCGTCAGAGATATCCGAGCCTTCCTTGGCCATGCCGGTTTCTATAGACGGTTCATCAAGGACTTTAGCAAGATTGCTAGGCCCTTGACTCTTTTGCTGGCCAAAGATACGCCATTCGACTTCAACTCGAGCTGTGTGACTGCATTCGAGTCATTGAAACGCTCACTCACTTCTGCTCCCGTTCTTTCTTCACCTGACTGGACACACCCATTTGAGATTATGTGCGATGCATCCGACTTTGCCATTGGTGCTGTCCTTGGACAACACATCAACAAGATGCCGCACGTAATCTATTATGCGAGCCGAACCCTGAACGACGCCCAACTCAACTATACAACAACTGAGAAGAAATTCTTAGCTGTTGTATTTGCTTTAGAAAAGTTCAGGCCCTACCTCATCGGCTCTCCAGTCATTGTCTACACAGACCATTCTGCACTGCGCCATCTTTTTGCGAAGAAAGATGCAAAATCTCGGTTAATACGTTGGATCCTCTTGCTTCAAGAGTTTGACCTTGTCATTAAGGACAAACGAGGATGTGAAAACGTAGTTGCCGACCATCTCTCACGACTTCCTTCTTCGCCTTCGCTTCCAATTCCGATCAACGACGTTTTCCCGGATGAACAACTCTTGACAGTATCTTGCGAACCCTGGTTCGCAGATATTGTGAACTATTTGGCCACAGGATTACTGCCGACTGAATGGTCAAGTCAAGACAGACTTCGCTTCTTATCCCAAGTAAAGCACTTTTACTGGGACGAACCCTATTTGTTCAAGTACTGTCCTGACCACATTATTCGTCGGTGTGTCCCTGACGAGGAATTCAAGAGTGTGCTGTCGTTTTGCCACGATCAAGCATGTGGCGGGCATTTTGGCCCCAGAAAGACAGCTGAGAAGATCTTGCAATGTGGTTTCTACTGGCCATAACTCTTCAAAGACGCTCATGACTATTGCAAGACTTGCTCCCGGTGCCAACACATGGGCCGGATATCCCGGAGGAACGAGATGCCGCTCCAACCGATCTTGGTTGTGGAGATTTTCGATGTTTGGGGGATAGATTTCATGGGGCCGTTTCCCAGCTCTTTCGGGAACTTGTACATCCTTCTCGCTGTTGATTACGTCTCTAAATGGGTCGAGGCTGTGCCCAGCCGGACTAACGACAACAAGGTTGTCGTTAGGTTTCTTAAAGAAAACATTTTCTCCCGTTTTGGGCACCCCCGAGCGATCATTAGCGACAATGGAAGTCATTTCTGCAACAAAACTTTCGAAGCCTTGATGCGGAAATACTCCATTAATCATAAGCTCTCTACGCCCTACCACCCCCAAACCTGCGGGCAGGCCGAAGTTTCAAATCGTCAAATCAAGCAGATACTGGAGAATACGGTTTTCAAGAACCGTAAGGATTGGTCGCTGAAACTCACTGATGCCCTTTGGGCCTTTCGAACCGCTTATAAGACCGACCTTGGCATGTCTCCCTATCGGCTTGTGTACGGAAAAGCCTGCCACCTACCTGTTGAAATAGAGCATCGCGCATTTTGGGCGATAAAGGAGCTGAATCTGTCTTTCGAGGATGCGGGCAGCCATCGGAAGCTGCAGTTGAACGAATTAAGCGAGCTTAGGGATGAGGCTTACGATAACGCGGTTGTCGTTAAGAACCGAACGAAGGTGTTTCACAATAAACACCTTTTGCGCAAAACCTTCGTACCTGGTCAGCAGGTACTGCTTTATGACACCCGACTTCACTTCCATCCTGGAAAGCTCAGATCTCGCTGGAAAGGGCTGTATTTTGTGCGGAATGTATATCCGCAGGGCGCTGTGGATTTGGAAAATCCAAAGGACGGTTCATTTTTCAAAGTGAACGGACACCGACTAAAACCGTACCTTAGCGCCGAACCAACAGAGGAGCTCCTGTTCTTACAGGAGCCGGTTTACCCTGCATAATCTTCCTCTGCCTACCTCCAAACTTCGGTTATCCAGCCAAGAACAGTGGACACTGTTCCAAATAAGTTGGGGGTATGTATAAACCATTTTGTATATATTTGTGTATATTCTTTTTCTTTTCTTTAGAAACAAAAACAAATAAAAATTGTGTATCGCTAACCGACATTTTTGACTCTTCAAATGATCTCTTCATGCAATGACAGTGAGAACACTGTCCAGTTTAAGTTTGGGGGTACGCTCGGTACGCATTTCTTACCTTCGCATTCATATGTATATTTTGCATCTGCATATTAAAATCCATAAAATCCATAAAAATCTGAAAATTTTCTAAAAATATAAAAACTTTTCTGTCAAGTTAGCTTGTGGAAGAACTCTGATTCAACATTTCGACGGTTTTGTTTGATAAAATAAGAATAACTAAATCTTATGTTTAGATTTTGAAAACCTGAAAAATAACTCTCCTTTAAAGTTAACTATAGCTGATATACGTCTTTACATCACACTACGCGTGTCGTGAGTTTTTGGAAATTAGATGACAAGTCTTTTATGTTTAAAAACTTTTAACAGATAAATGATTTTATGAGGATCAAATAGGTTTGTTCTGAAATAAGTAATGTCAAGAATAGTTTATGAAGTAAAGCGAATATGAAGGGATGTTATTGATGCCGTAATTGGAACTAAGTCTGAAAAATAACCCATCTGAAACTTGATTGGAATGATTACACACCAAACCCACTAAACACGTCTTTTATCCGAAAAAAATAACTGAACTGCCGGTTATATCTCCGTTCGTATTAAATCATCTGATTTTCACGCCAAACTGTCTTTTGTTTTTGGACCTAGGTAACTTGAGTAATTAAGTCCGCTGGGGTGTTTCTACACCTAATGCCCTAAAACCAACTGGTTTGGGTGCATTGGCCCAAAGCTCGCTAAGAAGCCTAGAAAGTCCAGATTAAAACAAAGTCAAGCAAGTGTTCTCTCCGAGTTAAAATTCCTAACGGTTCTTTGTGTGAGAATAATCTTGATAAAAGACAGGCTTTTATAAAAAAATTTAGCAGAGATATGAAGGTTTTACTCTATGATAAAGACTATTGCACGTTCACAGAGGTGTGTATGAAATGAAAACAAGAAAAAGGTGGAGTGAAGTATAAGACCTAGTTTTCCTGTTAAGGAAGATAGAAATTCTAAAGTTGAAACTTTACTGGAAAACGAAACTTGAAAAATGCTTAACTCTTTATAAAACTTATGTGATCCTTTTAAAATCGTTATCTGGGCTTTATTGTGCGACATGATGACTTTAATCGATCCTTCTGGAACTTAACGACACTATTTGCACTGCACATAAAGACATATAAAATCTGTAGTTAAATAAAAAGCGAGGTGTGAAAAATAAAGGTTCGGTAGTCTAGACTTAGGATAATAGAATTGTTATTTTCTGAAACAAAACTTTAGGGTTTGAATCTTAGTTATTTTACAAAACTAGCTTGACCGGATTTTGTGGGTAGTATCCGCTGAAAACCCTCAGGAGACAACACTCCTCCTACTAGGGACACCTAGAGGTTTAAACGGCTTGTTGCACATGCTCAGTGCAATCGCGTTCCCTGCGAAAGTGAGGTTAGGATTTTTTGTGAATAAATTGGCTTTGCTCGGGACAAGCAAATGATAAGTTTGGGGGTATTTGTTCATATCAGATTTTTGCATTTTCATACCGCCCAATTTTTATCACATTGCATATCGGTAGATACTCTTAAGCCGTGTTTGCTAGTCAATTGCAGGATACAGGTTCTCGGTTCTAAAAACGGTGAAATTCATGGAAAACACGACAAAATCCGGGTTCCTGCCAACCACAGATAAAACATAGATCTCCGCTCTTTATCCGTCTGTTGCCACACACCAATTTAAGAGACAAAATGTCAAATCAATGTCGTTTTCATGCACAAGGCTCAATGGCAGCACAAGATCCAAGAAATCTACGCGGAGCTCGAGGAAATCATGACAAAAAGTCCACATCAAATCACCTTTCCCTCAACAGAAATTCTGGAAAAATCGTGAAAAAATATATATACCAGAATAAGGGGTACATCAAACCAGGGGACCACAGAAAACCAGAGGAGACAACTCCTCTATTAGGCCGCGGAACCGCGGCCTAAGCATGCTTAGGCCGTGGATCCGCGGCCGTATGGTGGCGGCAGACGAAGATTTTCCAGGGGTGTTTTGGTCTTTTTATTTGTGTTCTGGTGGTTGCCCTAGGTTTTCATTTTTCAGCCTATAAATAGCCCAGAACTTTGTGAAGGAAAGGGGTGCATAATCTTGTATTTTATTTTCTAGGTTTAGTTGTGTTTCTTCTTCCTCTTCTCATCTCTTCTCCATTAAAACTTGTAATGAGCTTTGTGAGTGAAGAATGATGAATAAAGAAGACTCTTTTGCTATTATATCTTGTCTTGTTCTTTTCTAATTGCTTGTAATTTTAATTTGTTAACGAAGTTGTTGTTATTTCTTGTTGTTTCTTTCTTTTCTCTTTTTCTTTATCCTTAAAACAACCATGATGCTTACGCTTGATCCTTTCCAAGGTGAGGTCGCAAATAGCTAGTTGTTATCTTCTAATCTCTTTCTTTCTATCTTCCTCTTTTGTTTTGTTTTCTTTTCATTATGATGTGTGAGTAGTTTCATACTTGTTAGGGTAGGATAAGGGAAGTTTGAGAGAAGGAAATCTCTCTCACTCTTTCCTTACCCAACAACTTAATTCGACTCCCGTTAATTGAACCACAATCCGCTCCTTACGGCACCCTATCCTACATGATAGCGGTGATTCCGTAGTGAGACCGGTTGTGGTTGAATTAACCGGAGGTTATGGCTAAGAGCCAAGAACGGACGGACAAGCACCAAAAGGAAGAACTTATGCGTTGGAAAGCCTAACTTATACTCGCAAGTTCCTTCCTAGTCGTGCTAATCCCCGTTGTTGCCGATTACCGTAACACCGATATTAAGAGGGGCAATGAAAGATGTGGGAGACTCCTAACTCAAACTAACCTAATCCTAACCCTAACAAGCTCTCTTTACATATCATTTTACCACTTAGATAATCACAAACAAAATATGGACCTTCGGACTTAACTCGTTAAAGCACATAGAAAAAGATTACCATCTCCCTGCGGACGACCCGTACTCAACCGGCTAGCTACGAGCGAAACCGTCTTGATTGCGGTAATTAACTAGACTTGAACACGCACAATCCCTACCAATCAGGTGGCCCCGTCCTTACTCTTGCCGCGCATGTTCACCATGTAGATAGTGTGGACCACATATCCAGCCGTCTCTTTATCTTTGGCGGGGTAACCCTGTTCTTGGAGCCTCTTGAAGTTCAACCTAGCACATGTTCTAGCCTTTTTGTTGGCACTATATCTGAGCCTTTTCTTTCTTAGCTTCTCGATTTTGAGGGCTTGGTGGGCATCCATCATCCAAGAAGCCATCGTGAGCCGATTAACGGGGAGCTTAGAGAAGATACCCAATTGAGTAGCTGTCAGGAGCGCCGCTAGAGCTTGTCTGAGATGCGTTGTTGCTTAGTTGGTGTTGATGGCCTTGCCTCCAGCTGGGGCCAAGGAAAGTCGTTCAAACACCGACTTGTGTTTGGGTAGTGGTGCCCTCGAGATCACCACATTTGGCCTCTTGCCTTTCGAGACCGGTTTGTCTGTTACCGGAGCTTGAGAAGCTGGGATGGCGCTAGCTGGCATGAACAGGATAGAGCCAAATGGTAGCAGCGGCTCCTCCCACTGTCGCCCGAGACTGGCCGGGAGGACCATCCCGACGTCCATCTTCATCGTGTAGGAGATGGGAACTGTGTCGAGAGCTGCATTGATCCTTAAAGACATTTTGTTGTGTCCGGAGATTGCAATTTGAAATTTGTTAACCTGCACAAAGAAGCATGATTTCAGTACAGGCAATCGATATGTATATTGATTTAGTTCGCATGAACGTTTAACCCGAAATATGGGAGGAAAGATACATCTCACCGGGCGTGCCAGAATCTATAGGGTGTTTTTCGTCACCCCATTGAGATGGGAATACACGCTTGCTTGCCAGGCGTACTACAGATTTCCCCTGCATAGGGTAGGCTGGAGTTTATTGATTGTGGGGATCCGAATCTCCGGCAGCCGCGGACTAAGCTGCCGTTAATTACCCCTCGCCTTTGGAGCGAGGGAACCTCCGATTGACGGGTCAAACAGGTCATACGAACTCAATGTGCAGTGTGCGCATGTGTGTCTTGAGGGGTTTTGGATATATCGAGGTCCCCGCAGAGTTTTACGGGGGTCCCGCTACCCGGATAGCGGGCTGGGGGTCAAGGGGGCTAGCAGCCCCCTTATGGGGTGCAAGGCAGCGCCCCATTAGAAATTTTTTCTAACGGGGACAGTGTTGTGGAGTGTGTGTGTATATAAAAAAAAAAGAAGAATAGCGTCCAAAGGACGCGTGGGTGCCAGCGCCTCACGTGCCTGGCAGGCACGCGGGCGCCGGGCGCCGGCTTCCCACATGCCGGGCACGCGGGCGCCGGGCTCGGACGCCCCACGTGCCTGGCACGTGGGCGCTGGGCGTCAACAAGAAAAAGGGACTTGGTCCCTGCACTGGGAGCTGTGCTCCCGATTGACTTTTGGAATTGAACTCCTGAAAAGAGATTAATTTATGGAGTTGAACTCCAACAGACCTTGAATGGAGTTAAACTCCTAGAAATCTTTAGAAATGATCAAATGGGCCCCTTTTTTCTCTCCCCTTTGGCCCTGGATATTTCCAAGATGGGATTTTTGGAGATGGGTTTCCTTCTTCTTCCTCTCAGTTGGCCAGATCTTGGAGAAAGGGGGTGAGATTTAAAAATCTCCCCCTTTTGAGATCTGATGGAAGATCTAGGTTCCCCTTCAAGGGTTTGATGGTGAATATTGTTTATTTTTGGAAAAGGAAAAGTTAAACTCTTGATTTAATTCAAAAAGGAGAAGAAGGTTTAGAACCTTGAGGAAGAAGAAGGAGACACAAAAACCCTAAATTTTTAGGGGAATGAAATTCTCTCCTTTATTTCATTATCATGTTGCCTTATATAAGCTTAAAAATTTACATATAGCCCCTTGGGCTTAACAAAATGGCATTTTTCCCATCTCATGCCTCATGTGCTCATTTCTTTTGCACATAAGCCATGGGCTTTACAAAAATTTGGCTTTATGCCCATTTTTCTTACATTCATGCATAAAAAATTACATCAAAATTATTTATTACATGATTTCATTTTGGTATAGGGGAGGCCGGCCGCGGGGATCGACTTGGGCATGGGCCCACTTGATCTGGGCTTGGGCCCGCTTATTTAGGGTTGACTTTGACTTTGACTTGGTCGACCAGGGTGTAATTTTCGACCCCAACACTCATCTCAATGGGGTAACGAAAAACACCCTATAAATTCTGGCATGCCCGGTGGGACTTTAAATGTAGTCCCGCCTCCCATATTTCGGGTTAAGCATTCGTGCGAACTCAATCAACATACATATCTGTAGGGTGTTTTTCGTCACCCCATTGAGATGGGAATACGAGCGCGCTTGTCAGGTGCATTACAGATTCCCCCTACTTAAGGTAAGCAGGGGTTTATTGATTGTGGGGATTCGAATCTCTGGCAGCCGCGGACTAAACTGCCGTTAATTACCCCTCGCCTTTGGAGCGAGGGAACCTCCGATTAACGGGTTAAACTGGTCATGTGAACTCAATGTGCAGTGTACGTGTGTTTTGTTTTGGAGGGGACTTGGATATATCGGGAGCCATGCAGAGTTTTTACGGGGGTCCCGCTACCCGGATAGCGGGCTGGGGGTCAAAGGGGCTAGCAGCCCCCTTGCGGGGTGCGGAGCAGCGCCCCGGCCCAAAATTTTTTTTAAGGAGGATAGTGTTGTAGAGTATGTATGTGTGTATATATATACATATGTATATATATACATATGCATATATATATATAAGGAGGAAAAGGCATCCAAAGGATGCGTGGGGCCAGCGCCAGCGCTTTGAGCGCAAGAGTACTAGCGCTTTGAGCGCTAGGGCAAGAGCACTAGCGCTTTGAGCGCTAGCGCACCACGTGTCAGCACGTGGGCGCTCGGGCGCTAGCGCTTTGGGCGCTAGCGTTCTGAGCACAAGAGCGCTAGCGCTTTGAGCGCTAGCCCGCCATGTGTCAGCACGTGGACGCTCGGGCGCTAGCGCTTTGGGTGCTGGCGCTCTGAGAGCAAGAGCGCTAGCGCACCACATGTCAGCATGTGAGCGCTCGGGCGCTACGCTTTGGGTGCTAGCGCTCTGAGCACAAGAGTGCTAGCGCACCACGTATCAGCACGTGGGCGCTCGGACGCTAGCGCTCTGGGCGCTTGCGCACCACGTGTCAGCACGTGGGCACTCGGGCGCTAGCGCTCCGAACGCAGGAGAGCTAGCGCGCCACGTGTCAGCACGCGGGCGCTCGAGCAGCAAAAAGGGACTTGGTCCCTGCAATGAGAGTTGTACTCCCAGAAAGGAGCACTTATTATTCTGTGTGTGTGTGTGTGTGTGTGTGAGGAGTTAAACTCCTAAGATGTTTTGAAGCTGATGAAGGGCTTCTCCTCTTGAGCCCTAGTTCTTCCCCAAAGTGGGGTTTCTGGAGATGGGTCTCCTTCTTCTTCCTTTGTTGGCCGGATCTTGAAGATCAAGAAGTAGGAGATTTTAAAAATCTCTCCTTTTTGAGATCTGATGGGAGATCTTAGTTCCCCTTTGTGGGTTTTGTGGTGGAAAACTACTTAGTTTTGGAAAAGAAAGAGTAAAACTCTTGATTTAATTCAAAAGAAATGAGAAGGTTTAGAACCTTGGAGAAGGAGCAGGAGGCACAAAAAACCCTAGTTTTTTTGGAGGAATGAAAGAAAATCTATCTTTATTCATCATCTTGTTGCCTTATATAGGCTTACATGTTTACATATAGCCCCTTGGGCTCTACAAAAATGGCATTTTGGCCATCCCATGGCTCATGTGCCATTTCTTTTTGCACATAAGCCATGGGCTTACAAAAAATTGGCTTTATGCCCAATTTTCATACATTCATGCATAAAAATTACATAAAAATTATTTGTTACATGATTTTTATTTTGGTATGGCGGAAGGCCGGGCGCTTGTGTTCGGGCTCGACCCGGGCATTGGCCCACTTGCTTGGTCTTGGGCCCACCTGGCTTGGGGTTGACCTTGACTTTGACTTGGTCAACCGAGGTGCAAATTTTGACCCCAACAATATCGATATTTATACTAAAATAATGCTCTTTCATGCAGGATTTCAAGCAATCAAGCCTCAACAATGTCTCTAAGGACCAGCTCAGCTCTCGACACAGCTCCCATCTCCTACACGATGAAGATGAATGCCAGGACGGTCCTCCCGGACAGTCTTAGGCGACAATGGGAGGAGCGGCTGCTACCATTTGGCTCTATTCTGTTCGTGTCAGCTAACGTCGTCCATTCTCTTCAAGCCCCGGTGATGGATAAACCAGCCTCAAAAGGGAAAAGGCCGAATGTCATGGCCGTGAAAGCACCTCAGCCCAAGCACAAATCCATTTCCGAACGACTCTTCATTGCTCCACTGGGGGCAAGGCCATCAACACCAACAAAGTAATAAGGCATCTCGGGCAAGCTCCAGCGGTGCCCCTGACAACTACTCAATCGGGTATCTTCTCTAAGCTCCCCGTCAATCGACTCAGGATGGCTTCCTGAATGACGGATGCCCGTCAAGCCCTCCAAATCTAGAAGCTAAGACAGAAAAGGCTCAGATACAGAGCCAACAAGAGGGCTAGGGCTCCTGCTAGACAGAATTTTATGAGGTTCCTAGAACATGGTTACCCAACAACAATAGCTGAATCGGATGTAAAGCTCGCTAACTCTTTTGAACCATTGAAATTGATTTAGAAGAATGCCATGACCTCAAGAGTCAAGAAAGCTGCGATCCGGATAGCGCCACCTAAGGACCCGGTCAGACCAACCGTCTTCAGTCGCATGTCCTTTCCAGAAAAGGAAGGGCCACTACGATGGTCCGAAAAATCAGCCGCCAAAAATAAAAAGATGGCTGGATATATTGTCCACACTGTCTACATGGTGGACACGCGCAACAAGATCAAGGACGGAGCCATCACATCTCAAATTTAATCTGGCGTGAATATGGCTGCCACTTCCCAAGAACAGCCTCCTCTGGAAGGTAATGAAAACCCTTCCAGTGAGGCTGATAAGCAAAGAGATCCCTCGGTTCATGAGGAGTCGGACTCGGAAAGAGAAGAGGAGCCAATCTTCCGTCCCAAGAACACAGAGCAGCAACTTCTTCAAGAGCTCTGAAAACAGCTCAGAAGTAAAGACAAGGAGATGGACAAACTTTACTCCAAAATTGACGACTTAATGAATGTCGTGATGCAGCTCACGGCCCAAGTTGCATCTTAGCCGTCCAATCATGCGTAGGGTTCTACTCATGAACCGGGAAACGGTATCCAGCCGATGGCTATTCCCTCAAATCCAAAGGTGGGTGAGCCGCATGAAAGTCGGCCGTGTCCTATCTCGGGAAATGTCTTGACAACCGATGACAGCAACCCGCTAACGCAAGATCAAATTATGGATTTGGTCGCCAACAAAGTCAAAACATTGGTGTCCGAAGCCAAAGCAAAAAAAGATATCAGCGGTAGTGGGAGACCATATCCTACTCGGTATGATCTGGTAGAGTTTCCTAGTGGCTATGTCATCCCCAAATTCGGAAGATTCGATGGGACGGGAAATGCGAATCAACACATCGCCCACTTTAAAGCTTTAAGCCGGAATACTGGGGGCAATGATGCGCTTCTCCTCCACTAGTTCGTTAATAGCTTAACCGATGTCGCTTTCGACTGGTACGCGAGCATACCGGATGGCTCTGTTACTACTTTCGTCTAAATGGAATCTTTGTTTCGACAAAGGTTCATGAGTGTCAGCAATAAGATCACCATCGCCGACCTCATAAGGACCGAAGCAAAGAACAACAAAAGTAGCATGGATTTTATAACCCGATGGCGCAATATCTCTGTCAAATGTGAACCGCCGATAGAGCAAGACCAATCAGTCAGCCTCCTAGTCGGAAATCTCAACAATTGGACGGCCCCGTTTCCATGCACCGCGGGTCTCAAAATATTCTAAAAGCTGACCAGGAAAGTTCAGATGTTGGAGCACTCAAAGCAGGAATCCTCCTCTGATTCCCAAAATAACAGTAGGTCGTGAAGAAACCGAAAGGACGATAATTGCAAAGGCGGAAATTCTGACGATACTGAATCTTTTAACACTTCGGATAACCGAAATAAGCAAGGGATGAGCAGGCCTAATGCCAACCGGTCTCTAAAGCCAGTGTTCGGAGAGGGAGGAGAATCTCTACTGAAAGAGAAACTGGATAAAGTTTATTCCTTCAGAATGGACAAAGTTCGTAAAATATTCAAGGATGCCCTAAGAAACGGTCTGCAATTGCCAGAATCAAAGAGACCGCAAGAAACGAATATAACCAACGACCCCAAATACTGCCCCTATTACATAGTGATAGGTCATGCCATTGAGGATTGCTTCGTCTTCAAACATTGGGTCGAAAAGTAATACAAGGCAGGAGAGATAGAACTGTCTAAAAGCGTGTTAACAAACAGTCAAGCCGCGACCGCTAATTTCATACAAACGGAGACCGAAGTCCTTCGGGAACTTGATTCTCTCAGACATCTGCCTTTCTATGAAAAGAGCGGACCAAGGCAACAAGCTAAAAGCCAAATGAGTAACATTGCCAATGAGGAAGCAATAGACGGGTACACAATCCATACGGTCTACATGATGGGGCTCAGAGGAACAAGTCCTCCTACGCCTTGTATCCATGACAATGACATAGCTGTTGCTACCCAACATCGGCTGGGTATAGATGACGGAAAGCCCACTTAACCAAAGGAGCCCATGGTTCCTGCAGAATCGAGCCCAGGCTCCAACAGATGACCACCACGTCATTAAACTGGAACATATGACCACCACGTCGTTAAACTGGGAACAATCGACCACCACGTCGTTAAACTGGGAACAATCGACCTCTAAGTCATTAAACTGGGGATGTAAAAAAATGTGTAAATAAATTTAAAAAAAGCCGAAATGATGAGGCAACTCGCAATAAAAATCAGCGGGTAAAATAAAAATGAAAATAAACAGCCGAAATGATGGGGCAACTGCGAATGAATAGCCGAAATGATAGGGCAATCACGACCTTCACGATAAGAAAAGCTGAAATGGTGGAGCAATCGCGGTATAAAAAAACTCAAATGGCGAATGATGAGTCGCTCTTGGTACCATATTCCAGTGTAGTGACGCAGACGCCAACCAAAATCCAAATCCCCCCAAATTCACCAGCCCTATGGCCAGTCCCCAAATTGACCACCGTATACAATCCATGGGCCAAAATAATCCTCATCACACCTATGCCCCACCACAATAACCAGTCACGCGGTCGGTCTCCGCCCTTAGAATTATGCTCCATTTGGGAAGACCCACTCATGTGTCCTCACGATACATGAGGAGAACAAACTTACGAGATCTTCTCGACTCGTAAGAAAACACCTTCGTGGGATGCTTACAACTCACAAAGGAAAAATATACTTGGGAGTCCCCACGACTCCTAAGGAGAACGTACACTTACGAGATCCTTTCGACTCGTAGGGAGAAAATGCTTTTATGAGACTCTTACGGCTCATAAAATTGAAAAGCCTTAGGGGATAGGGACCTAAACCTGTCTCCTAAGCCATCGCTCCCCAACAGGCAAAGGCAAATGATGAATTGCTATGTGCTTCAGTGTTAGCAACGTTGATGCTGACCCTAACCCTGAAATTCCAAATCGATCCAATAGACCTCTAAGTCGTTAAACTGGGAACAGATAACCTCTAAGTCGTTAAACTGGGAACAGATGACCCCTAAGTCATTAAACTGGGAACGAGGGAAATCCCCTCACGGCAGATGATGATTCACTCCTGGTACCATATTCCAGTGTAGTGGTGTTGATGCCAAACCAAAACCAAAATTCCCAAATCCTCTCATGGCAAATGATGATTTGCTTCTGGTACCATATTCCAGTTTAGCGATACTGATGTAAATCCAAATCACATCAAGTCAGCAAGACAACCAACGACCTCTCTGGCAGAATCAAGCTCCACCTCAGAAATAAGTCGAATCTCGACACCGCAGAAAACGGAGCAAGTCAACTTCAACCACTGACACCGTAGAAGGCGGAGTAAGTCAAATCCAATCCCTGACACCGCAAGAAGCGGAGCAAGTCAAATCAAGCACCGACCGTCCAAGTCGCAAAAAGGGCAGCACCGACCGTCCACGTCGCTAAAAGGATAGCACTGACTTTCCAAGTCGCAAAAAGAGCAGCACCGACCGTCCAAGTTGCAAAAAGGACAGTAATAACCTCCCCGTCGGAATTATACTCCGTCTCGGAATCAAGTCAACCAACGACCTCCTTGTCAGAATTATGCTCCGTCTCGGAATCAAGTTAACCAATTACCTCCCTATCGGAATTATGCTCCGTCTCGGAATCAAATCAACCAATGACCTCCCTGTCGGAATTATGCTCCGTCTCGGAATCAATTCAACCAACAATCTCTGCGTCGGAATCATGTTGCATCTCAGAATGTACCCCGTATTGAAATCATGCTTCGTCTCGGAGTATCTGCCTTCCCTGTCGGAATTATGCTCCGTCTCGGAATCAAGTCAACCAATGACCTCCCCGTCGGAATTATGCTCCAACTCAGAATCAAGTCAACCAACAATCTCTGCGGTGGAATCATGCTTCATCTCAGAGTGTACCCCATGTCGAAATCATGTTTCGCCTCGGAGTACCTGCTTTCCCCGTCGGAATTATGCTTCGCTTGAAAATTGACCTCTGCGTCGGAATCATTCTTCGCCTCAGAGTGTACCCCATATTGAAATCACATCAAGTCAGCAAGACAACCAACAACCTCCCTGGCGAAATCAATCTCCACCTCAGAAATAAGTCGAATCTCGACACCGCAGAAAACGGATCAAGTCAACTTCAACCACTGACACCGCAGAAGGCGGAGTAAGTCAAATCCAATCCCTGACACCGCAAGAAGCGGAGCAAGTCAAATAAAGCACCGACCGTCCAAGTCACAAAAAGGGCAGCACCGACCGTCTACGTCGCTAAAAAGGCAGCACCGACCGTCCAAGTCGCAAAAAGGGCAGCAATGACCTCCCCGTCAGAATTATGCTCCGTCTCAAAATAAAGTCAACCAATGACCTCCCTGTCGAAATTATGCTCCGTCGCGGAATCAAGTCAACCAACAATCTCTGCGTCGGAATCACGTTTCGTTTCAGAATGTACCCCGTGTCGAAATCATGCTTCGTCTCAGAGTATCTGCCTTCCCAGTCGGAATTATGCTCCGTCTCGGAATCAACTTAACCAATGACCTCTTAGTCGGAATTATGCTCCAACTCGGAATCAAGTCAACCAACAATCTCTGCGGCGGAATCATGCTTCGTCTCAGAGTGTACCCCGTGTCGAAATCATGCTTCGCCTCGGAGTACCTGCTTTCCCCGTCGGAATTATGCTTCACCTGGGAATTGACCTCTGCGTCGGAATTATGCTTCGTCTCAGAGTGTACCCCGTGTTGAAAGTATGCTTCGCTTCGGAGTATCTGCCTTCCCTGTCGGAATTATGCTTCGACTCAGAATCAACCTCTGCATAGGAGCTATACTTCGTTCAGAATGTTTGCCCTGTGCCGGAACTAAGTTTCATCTCAGGATACATCTGTCCCGTATCGGAATTATACTCCGATCCTCGGAATTATGCTCTAATCTCCGGAATTATGCTCCTGAAATGATGCTCCGCCCCCGGAATGGTGTTTCGCCTCGAAGTCAAACTTCTGCGAAACAAGATCCATCAATTTCATGCACACGACCCATATATGTGGTGTGCATTTATTGATGGGGGGCACTTTGTTGGGGTCAAAAATTACACCTCGGTTGACCAAGTCAAAGTCAAAGTCAACCCTAAGCCAAGTGGGTCCAAGCCCAGATCAAGTGGGCCCATGTCCAAGTCGAGCCCGAACATGAAAAGGCCGGCCTCCCCCATGACAAAATGAAGATTATGTAATAAATAATTTTGATATAATTTTTATGAATAAATGTAAGAAAAATAGGCATAAAGCCAAATTTTTGTAAAGCCCATGGCTCATGTGCAAAAGAAATTAGCAAATGATGCATGGGATGGGCAAAATGCTATTTTGTAAAGCCCAAGGGGTTTTGTGTAAATTTTTAAGCCTATATAAGGCAACATGATAATGAAATAAAAGAGAATAATTCATTCCTTCAAAAGCTAGGGTTTTTGTGCCTCCTTCTCCTTCCTCAAGATTCTAAACCTTCTCCCTTTTTTTTTGAATTAAATCAAGAGTTTCACTCTTGTTTTTC
This sequence comes from Agapanthus africanus, assembly GCA_030015575.1. NCBI lineage: Eukaryota > Viridiplantae > Streptophyta > Magnoliopsida > Asparagales > Amaryllidaceae > Agapanthus > Agapanthus africanus. The sequence goes on along the minus strand of CM057339.1, from coordinate 125,464,658 downwards.
CAAAAAGAAATAGTTTTTCATTACAAAACCCTTGAAGGAGAACGCGGATCTTCCATAAAATCTCCAAAAGGAGAGATTTTTAAATCTCACCCTCTTTTCTCCAAGATCCAACCAATAGAGGGGAGGAAGAAGGAGACCCATCCCCAAAATCCCACATTGGGAAGATCCAAGGCTCAAGAGAAAATCCGGGGCTCAAGGGAGAAGAAAGGGACCCCCTTTCATCATCTTCGAAAATATCTTGGGAGTTTAACTCCATAAAAAATAATATATATATATATATATAATAATAATAATAAATCTTTCTTTTTGGGAGTACAACTCCCGGTGCAGGGGCTAAGCCCCTTTGTCCTCTTTTTCAGGAGTTTAACTCCAAAAATCAATTGGGAGTACAACTCCCGGTATAAGGGTTAAGCCCCTTTTCCCGCTGGCGTCCAGCGCCCGCGTGCCACGCACGTGAGGCGCTGGCGCCCAGCGTCCACGTGCCAACCGTAATGTGACTGTGGAGGGATGATTCCTAACCACAAGTAGCATGGTTGGCTCTGTCACGTGCCATATTTATGTATTTTGAGAAGCGGGACGTGACACTTACCTATGACACTAATATAAGTGCTTCCACACCCATCTCATATCAGTTATAGTTACACTTATATATGGCCCATAGGCATCGACAATCCAATAACTAAATCGTTCTGCTGTTGTGTACAGGTATGTGTCACTTCCACTATTCAATCACTATTTTACACTAACGTACTTGCCACAATCCAATCACTAACACTTATCACTTGGTATTATAACACGGTCACTAGGATATCAATATATATGGCCACTATTTAATGAGGGTATAATAGTTACATGATATGATAAGAATGCAATCAGATATGATAAAAATGCAATCAAATATGATACGGGTAAAATATGGCAGCCAATGTCATATAACTTGCAAAATTCACAATAAATCACACGTGCAGAATTGAGCAAAAAAATATAAAAAGAGTAAGCAGTATATTTAATTATATCTACAGCAAAATTGATTTTGAGTCAATCGGGTTTCAGGTTTATGAGTTACGGTCATTTCATCTTAAGTGTTCACTGCTGGAAATCCAGTTTCTGAACTAGAAGTCCGTAACACGTTTTACTGCCTGTTGAGAACATAATTAGGCGACGCTACAGTCAGATAATATTTAGATGTATCAATTTAGTATCCGTCGCACTAGACGGATCGACAATATCCTCTGCGTACCGAGAGATATCCACTGTTTAAGATTAAGGTATACATTCTGTCTTTGTACTAAATTGCAGTACACCACGACGGATTAAAATGCAACTAAAATATCAAACGACTGTAAAATTGAACGATACCACCACCTATAGTTATCTAATAGGATTATCTTCGCAATGGTATAGGTTTCCGCATATTTTCATTTCCATACGGAGTTATACAATTAATTAGAATCAGGTGTCAATATGTAATTCTGCTCTGGACTGCAGTCTAGAGCCATTAATCGCCTCAGTTTTCGTTGTCCTAACTTATTAAAATTCAGAGATGAACTATGAGGTATTGTAGGTTTATCTGTTTTCTTCGATACGAGCCATGTAACGCTAAGATCCGAAATATAAATAATTTATGATGGATTTAACGGTTTAGCATGTCCGGAAAAAATTCAGCTTTTGTAAAGGTTATCGGGGTAACATCTACTGGGTGAAACGACGTAAGTTTTCTACAAAATTTCTACATGATAATTGTCAATAGTAAAAAGGGTTTGATGATCACAAGTTCCATCGTTTTAAGGTATTTTTTTGACCAAAGGTTTCACATCGATCAATCTCGATTATGCATATGGGTGTCAATCGGAATTTCTATTCTGATTAATCGACATGAGTTTTTATCGGTTCAATTCGTAAATATTATCAAAATGAGAATAACAATCGCTATATGGGTTCCAATCATAACCACTAACTTACTACGATTTATTATTAAAACTACCGCGATACTTTGTTGTATATAGCTAAATACACACACACACTCACATATCTATACACATTGATTATCTTTTGTTGGCTATAGTGCCCTCAAGTCAATTATTGTAATTGAATACACGCGATTGTGATGATTAAGGGAGGACCTATACGGGTAGAACAGTCTTACTCGAGATGTTAGTATGCTATCTGGTTTGCCTTTATCATCATGTACATGCATTACGTAGTATTACAGATCACTATTACATGTTGATAAAGCCCATAGGATTCTTTCTTGACTACCAGCATTATGATGACGATCATATACGTGGGAGCTGGGTGTTCTATAAGCACATTCTTAAATGTCCCTTGTCGAGCGAGTATCGAGACTGGGCATCGATACTCCGGAGTAGACTAGTGTATACTTATCGAGACCCCGACGAGGGACGGTGGCTGGTCTCACAAGCCATTGGTGTCAGTCAATCACCTAAGATAGTATACATGTGCTCATTGGGTTATGAATACACTGGACGGACTTTCCGGGAACATGGTAGTTGGTATTATACCTTTTTCATATAGCAGTTTCCAGGTGACATGGGTACAGGTTAGTCTGTCGACCTGAGATCATCATTTGTCTCATGTGAGTTCCCACTGTGTTTTGATTACTACCCTACCACGGCTCAAAAGAGTCGTGCAAACAGGTTTGAGTTGGATACAGTCCTGAGCCACATGGAGGCAGTGAGCAGACCGTCGGGGATTCATCTCTATCGGTATTGGGGGTTGATGTCGCAAGGTGCACGGGTGGCAATCACCAGAAATTCTTGGCTAAGATAGACGAGAATTACTGATTTGGATCAGTAGTTTCTCAGTTGGTGATGGGCTTCATACTGACACGAAATATCGCGTTATTAGGGGTCTGACTTTATCTACCCCCTAATATGTGATACTCTTAGATGAACAGACCGGACTGTATGGAGATTGTCACTGACAGGCTCAGTAGGGGTTTGGATGAGTTTGCTCGTCGGCCTTCCTTTCGCTCAATATCTGGGTAGCTGTTACGTACAGCTAGTGCCGCTGACGTGCTTGTAGTTAAATCCACTGCCAGCGTATTGACAAGTTTTTAGAGTCCCACACAGAGGGTTTTCACTGTTCAGGCGATATGCTGTAGATGACGTATGTTGGTATATACAGGTGTCCGATTAAATATGTGTACAGGCTACACAGACTTTTATCGGACGATTGATAATACTAGCAGCTTAGGATTGAGCTAGATTATTAAATCAAGTTTTAATTTAATAATATATATATATATATATGTATGTATGTATGTATTCTAGTATTATTGTTCACTATTCATTTTCTCTCTTGGCTATTCGTATTTTTATACGAATTCGCGTATATGTATTTCGATACGTATACCGGGTTATATTCCGTATTTATACGGAATATCTTCTAGAAGTTGGACATCTCATTATGTAATTTTCTTTTTAGAAAATCATTTGTCATTTGTTAATAAGGTGGAGATGTGATGTGGCATGAGTATGTTGAAGTATGTAAAGAGGTATGACACCTATGTGTTTATTATAAAATGAGATGAGATATTTTCTTGCATGGTTGATAAAGACTTAGCCATTCTTTCTACATGCTTCACACACTCACATTCATTCTTCATACTCCTTGGAGACTTAGCCATTTTCTTGAGTTGCTCATGCCCATGGCTTTCCTCACCTCCTCCTTCTTCTTCTTTGATTGCTCACTTGAGCATGAGACATGAGACATGAAAATAGTAAGATATTCCTACACACCCCACTCTCCATTGCTAGCAACCTTGGAGCGTCGGTTGCTTCGTTAGGCGAAACTGGAGCCTGCATCGTCTCCCTCGGGTGAATCCTCTTCGATGGAGGAAGACCGGAGGCCAAGCTCGATCCAAGACGCCTCAAAGAGCTTATGAAGATGGTAGAAGACCGAAGGACATGGTTCGTTCGGTATAACCATTTCTAACTCTTTAACTTGTATGTCCTTTGTTGCTAGTAAAGGTTTATAGTTCGATCTTGACGGGTTTTTTAGCGCAAAAGTTTTTTAAACGTCACTTTTGTTCCGCATCAGCCACGGTAGATGGTCAGGACGCTATCGTAACCCAATATGGTATCAGAATCACCCCATAAACCCTTTGTAATACCCAGCCTTTTTATACCAAAATCTGTATCTTGTAAATCTAGAACTTTATTTAACTTATTTATAATTTTATTTAATTTTTAAATAATTATTTATTTATTTTAAAGTCCCATTTCTTTTATTTAATTAAAACCAAATCTTAAAACCTAACCAAATTTTAGCCGGCCTACTTCTTCAGCCTCATTCCTCTATTCTTTCTAATTTATCCCAACCCCATCTCCATCCCTTTAAATTATTCTGTGATTTATTAGCAAGCCCGGTCCTTTTCTAATTTCCTTATTCTTTATTCTAATTTTTGCCCGGCCCAACCCTTCAGCCGAGCCCACGAGGATTATTAGATTAAACTAATTTTTCTCCTGGCCCAAAACCCAAACCCTATTATATGTTCCAATAAATTTCCCAAAGCCAACACCATTTAACAGAACCCAAATTCCCATTTCTTTATTTAAATCTATTTTTCTCTTTTAAACCCAATTTCCCTTCCAAAGTTTTTCCCCCACTGGCCCGACCTCCAACCCAGCCCTCTATTCCTTTAATTCTTTTATTTTTCTCTAGCCCATTCCCAGCGGCCCGCTTCTTTTCCCCCATTCAAATTCCTTTTCCTTTTATCTTAATTCCACCGGCCCACACGAATAATTACTTACTTCAGTCAAGTCCCTGGGCCGTTCCCTTTTTCTCTAATTCATTTACTATTAAATCCTTTGGCCCGGCCCAATCCCCGCAGCCCGCGTCCACGCTCCAACCCGCGCCCGCTTCGCCTCAACCCGACCCGAGCTCCCACTACTGTGCATCTCCTTTAAAACTCCCCAACGGTAACTTCCCTCACCCGCGCGAGATCCGCTCTCCTCGCCGTAGCCCACGCCGCCTCCTCCGCCCTTGCTCGCGCGCCGTTACTCGCCACGACGCGCGCGTTCTCCCTCACGACTCTCTCTCCTCTACCCAATACTCCCTCTTCCACGCTCGATCCCCCTCATTTCTCATTTTTCCTACTAAAAATTCTCTGCAACCATCTTCGACGACGACGGCAGCCATCTCACCCACTGCATCCCTCGCGACCCACGACAACAGCACCATCGACCTCGCTCACTCCTCCTCCCCTCTTCCTCCACTGCCCCGAGCGCCTGCACCGTACCCGACTCCCCTGCACACCCAACCCACTCGCTCGAGCTCGGTGCCCCCTGCCCCGACGCCGGCGAGCTCCTCGTCTCGTCGTCGACGCACCAGCATCTCGTCGACACCCTTCACCCTCCTCATCAACATCATCTCCATCGCCATCGTCTCTCTCCCTTTCTCACTGCCCTCTCTGGCCCTGCATCTCTCTCTCTCTGTATTTCCTCTCTCTAACTCACAACTCTCACTCTCTCCCCCTGCTTCCCTCTCTCTTCTCTCTCTCGGTCTACTCTCTCACACTCCCCCTCTGTACCTACCCTCTCTCCCTATCGGCTACTCTCTTCTCTGTATCCCACCTCACTCTCTCTCTGTACACCTATCTCTCTCTCTCTGTCTATACTCTTTCTCTCTCTCGCTAACTCTCCCTCTCTATGTCTCTCTTCCTCTGCAAATCCCGCACCAGCGACACCCCAGCGCCACCTTCGATCACCATCGTCATCATCACCCATCATCGAACCCTTTGACGCGCAAGGCCAAGCTCCATAGCCGAGCACGAGCCGAGGCCGCAAGCCCTGCACGCGCCATTCATCGCGCGTTCGTGCCGTTATCACTGCCGAGGATCGCCAAGACGTCTTCAGGCAAGTATTCTACTTTCTTACATGCTATTTATCTAGGTTACAATTGTTAAATACATGGATTATAATGTCACAAGTTTAAAACCATTATGTGCCGTAACTGTTCGATGCTTGTTTCCTTAGAAAAACATTATCAAATTTGACGGAACTGGATAAATTACATTGGCTCTGGTAGAGATGGTTAATGTGTGCAAATTTCATTAGAAAATACGACTGTTAAAGATTAAAACGACCACCCCCAAGTTTGACCATAAAACTGTAATTCTGTTGCACCTGAAAACCGTTAAATTCACCATAAATCATATACATATTAGAATGGTGCGTTCAAGGGCTCAAATCGAAGATGACTCGACAAACTTTAACCCTGTACTAGTCTCCAGACATTCCTGTACTTGAACCACGATGAAAATTGGATCGGAGTGCGACTCTGGACTGCAGTCCAGAGCGACTCCAGTTATTGCTTGCTGTTCCGTATTGGATACCACAGGATTTTCCTTAACTCGTAGGGTGCGGAACTCCGCTGTTTATTATATATAAATCTGTTAGCTAGGCAACACAATTGATTTCTTTCTGTTTCATTACCGATTGATAATTAATCTGTAATTTAGAGGATCGGGACGCATAACAGTCCCAGCAGAATCAGAATTGACATGTTGATATTAAACTGATTATAACTCCTAACATACAGATGAGATTGAAGATCCGTTTGTTGCGTTGAAAACTTTACTGAAAACCCTAGAATTCATTAAACTGTAGCGTCGCTAAATTATGATCCCAACTGGGGTCAAAATGCGTTGCGAAATGGACTTCTGATTCTGAAATTGGATTTCCAGCCGCGAGCGCTTAAAATGAAATGGATATAACTAATGATCCTGGAACCCGATTGGCTCGAAACAAAATTCTATGGATGGATAAACGAACATACTAATTACTACCTGTTTATCGTTTCGCTAAATTATATACATATGTTTCATGATAAATTGTGCAAGTGATAGACTATTGTTTTTTTATGACACCTTAATCGTGCTTAAATACTGTTCACGCATCATATCATACCCATATCATTGTAGTGATAACCTAGTGATATCGTGCATTCACCCAGTGTTAGATTTTAGTGATGATTGTGGCAAGTACGTCAGTGTTCGTGTATCCGTGATTAAATGAAAGTGATACGTACTTGTGCACAATCAGTGACCCTTTTATTCTATTGCATTGTCGACGTCTGTGGGATGCGTGTACGTGTGACTATAAGTGGTATGGGACACTTATGGAAGCGCTTGCACGGATGTCACAGATAAGGCATCCGACACTGCCATTTATCTTAGGTATTAGTCGGGACGTGCTTGATGGAGGTCCTGCCTCCAGTTCTCGCGCAGACTTATCACGGATCGATTAGTATTTAGGGTTATGGTTAGCGTTTGATGTAGACCACGGGGTGTGGGGTAGTTTAAGTGTGAGCTCAACAGAATCTCGGGAGTCCCATGCCGGCTTATATATTTAGGGAGTTATATGGAGATTTACAGGGTACGTGATATATACACCGTGATATTCTTGTTACATGTTGGGCCCGTGGTCCCTTGCCCTTGGGTTCTACCCTTGGGTGGAGGACACTCGCGAGTGGTTGACTCTCACACTTGGACTGACGTTAGGCTTAGTGACCTGTACAGTGAGACTTAGAGACTGATAGGGATACTGTCATTTACATTCCTTATATACCGTGTTGACATACATGACATATCGTTATACTGCTTTACTGTCCCCGCTGCATTGATTACTGCACATTCATATTCATGCTGTTTTACCGTTATTCACATCTATTACCACTGTTAGAACTGTCACTTGATTTTATACATATTATATTGCTATTGTGTCGCTCTGACGACCTGAGTATGCATGCTCAGTGTGAGAAGACGATTTAGCCTGGACCAGTGCATCACGGACTTCCTGACTTGCCGTTCCTAGTTACATCCGTTTGTTCCACTTCAGGTCAGTTTACATTATTGTATCTTTCAGTTACTGCATTTCCCATTACCTGCGCATCGTTTATTGTTTACCATGATAAACTAGAAGCCGAAGTGTGACTACGGCAGGACTTTTCCTTGACCGTGGGAGCATGGCTGGCCTTATCTACCCCTCGTATTCCGTATTTTGGGAAGCGGGACGTGACATGGTTTAGTTGGTATCAGAGCCAGGTTTTGCGTCGATTGGGATTGCAGTTTTCCGTGTAGAGCTTGACAATCTAAGACATGCCTCAGTCTAGATTGTAAACTTGATATCCTTGATCCATATTCACATCGTGTGTTCAGCTATCCTTTCGCTATGGTTTCGGGTGACTTGGCAAGGATACGTGGTTGCAATTGCACTACCGTACTCTAATCAAGTGACTTAAAGTCATACGGTTGATTCTCCACTTGTAATAAATTCATCATCTCTGGTATTCTTGAATCGTGTCCCATCCATAGCATATTTTGATTAGTTTGGCTTGTGACTTATATCATTCTCAAAATTGTTGTCCCAGGATCATGTCTTCCAACGACTCTTCATCTGTTTCCGCTCCCCAGAATCAGACCGTTGAGATCCTGAGTGCACTGCGAGGTCTAAAGGAAGCCCAGGAGCGAACAAACGACTTGTTGGCAGAAGGACTGAGAAGCCAGGTGAATCAGGCACCAGCGGGAGTCTCCAATCATAAAGGGATCCCTATTGGACGAGGAAAGGAGAAGAAGATGAAGCGTCAACAGAAGCATCAGAAGAACCCTTGCTGTGGATATTGTAAGAGGCCAGGACACCTTCAGAGGGATTGTCGCCGCGCCCAAGGGAAATGTCTGATATGCGGTTCCAACGAACACCTCATCAACGGTTGCCCAGAAAGGAAAGAACTACAAGGAGGAAACTCGTCCACACTCCCCACTTCTACCAAGTGAGGATCATCGCATAGTTTGAACTTCGACCATAAGGCGGATCTAACGCAGGATTCAACTCGCATAACGATGATGCAGCGTTCTGGCAATCGAAGAAGAATTCTATGATTACAATTTCAATAATAATGTTGTCATCTTTTATGAATATTTCCTTCCATTTGAACCTTTGTATCCGTCGAACTTTAGTTGAATGAAATAAAATTTGAATCATAATATATGTATCATTCTAATGCTTTCTCTATGTCAAATTCTATTCATTATCACGGTATTTTCATTCTGATCTTTCAGTTCCTGCAACCGTATATTTTCCTATATTTCGTACCCTGAGCTTTCCTTGATATAATCCACTGTCTAATCATGACTTCTCTTTTCAGGCCATGGCCCACCCTGGAGCAGCGCTGCATCTAGACGAGGATGCACAGTCATGCGTTTCCTTAGATCACACACTGACGAGTTCCGATGATGAGGTCAACGGTCCCCAAGCCAATCTCAGAAACCACGTTCCAGAGGGCGAAGGAGCAACCGCCCCAGAGTTCAACATGATAGCTGATTCTGATGAAGAGGAAGAAGATCCCGAAGAGAACCCCGTAGAGGAAGACCAGATAGAAGAAGATCCCGATGAGGACCCGGTAGAAGAAAATCCGGTTGAGGAAAACCCCGTGGAAGAAAATCCAGAAGAAGAAAATCACATGGAATCAGATCTCGATGAAGAAACTTTATCCAAGGATGAAGGACCAGAAGATCAAGACCCTGCCGTAGAAGAATTTCCCTTTGGCAGTCCCCGCGAGACGCTATGGGAATGGACGCCCCTACCTGAGTGCGCGAGCCTACCGCAACCTGCTGAATCTTCACAACCGCGACTGACGGAATTCCTTTGGGATGTTGTCTTTCTGGCCAAATAAAATGTGTATAATTTAGGGCCACTTATCGTCCTTGAGAATGTCTTGTTTCAAACTTTCTTCAATGAAATAAATCTTCTGAATTTGTAAGCCTCTTGATTTTGATTCGCTTGATACTTGTTTATTGCCCACATCCATTTGTTTTTCTGCTGAGTTCCCTGACTGTCCACCCCTACTCGTTGTATAGTTTTTCCCCCTCGTTCGAATTGGAAGGTACCGCACTCTGATCCTTGGAATGAGCCACCATTCATCCTTCGTCTGTACCCTGTTTGAGATCCTTCTGGGAGGAGGACCTTTCTTATGAAATACCGAGTTCGTTAACTTGTCAAATTCTTGATTCCCATGATGTACCGACCAGCATTCTCCCCATACATTTTCTCCTTATAGTCCTCTACTGCTCACCCTTACTACTTGTGCTGACCCGATCCCAATTCCCTGATCCTCAACCTAAAGCCGCCACTCACCAATCTTTGAATGATCAACACTTCCTTGTAGTCAATATCCTAGCTAACCTACATTGTGTGTTCTTTCTATTACCCTAACTATATATAGGGACTGTGTTATTCGAAAATTTAGTTTTCATTATTTTGGTTTGTGTTATTGATTACTCCGTTTTTGTATTTTAAGTACAACTAGTATTATTTTTTTCATTTTCAGCAGCGCAACCTTACACCGCGCATACTTTTGGTCCATATTTCTTAATTTCACTATACAAGCTTCCTAAATTATTTTAACCTATTCTGTCGATACCTTTCCTAAAATGTTTTAGCTTACCGACTAGTTTTCACTGTTTTATTGTCATCAATCTATTTTGGGGATTTGTGCCTATGATTACTATTATAAGTGGTTGAGCCTTATATTTATTATTTCTGTTTGCTATTACGATATATTTAGATGCGCACACATTTGGTTTTGACGTTTACCGAGCACACCTTGATTAATATTATTCGTTAATGGTTACCTATATTCTTGTATGTTTGTAGTTGCCCTTATAGTGTTCCTGTATTATACTTTTAGGCCTAACTCTTGTATGTGGTTCTTCTATATATGTATGTACCTTCAAAACTTGGTCTACCCGTTTTAAATGAATCAACACGTATTAGTTTTCGATATGATAATCCTTCGCTTATTATGTATAGCTAGTTGTTTCTTTTAAATTTCGAGGACGAAATTTTTGTAAGGGTGGTATGATGTAATACCCAGCCTTTTTATACCAAAATCTGTATCTTGTAAATCTAGAACTTTATTTAACTTATTTATAATTTTATTTAATTTTTAAATAATTATTTATTTATTTTAAAGTCCCATTTCTTTTATTTAATTAAAACCAAATCTTAAAACCTAACCAAATTTTAGCCGGCCTACTTCTTCAGCCTCATTCCTCTATTCTTTCTAATTTATCCCAACCCCATCTCCATCCCTTTAAATTATTCTGTGATTTATTAGCAAGCCCGGTCCTTTTCTAATTTCCTTATTCTTTATTCTAATTTTTGCCCGGCCCAACCCTTCAGCCGAGCCCACGAGGATTATTAGATTAAACTAATTTTTCTCCTGGCCCAAAACCCAAACCCTATTATATGTTCCAATAAATTTCCCAAAGCCAACACCATTTAACAGAACCCAAATTCCCATTTCTTTATTTAAATCTATTTTTCTCTTTTAAACCCAATTTCCCTTCCAAAGTTTTTCCCCCACTGGCCCGACCTCCAGCCCAGCCCTCTATTCCTTTAATTCTTTTATTTTTCTCTAGCCCATTCCCAGCGGCCCGCTTCTTTTCCCCCATTCAAATTCCTTTTCCTTTTATCTTAATTCCACCGGCCCACACGAATAATTACTTACTTCAGTCAAGTCCCTGGGCCGTTCCCTTTTTCTCTAATTCATTTACTATTAAATCCTTTGGCCCGGCCCAATCCCCGCAGCCCGCGTCCACGCTCCAACCCGCGCCCGCTTCGCCTCAACCCGACCCGAGCTCCCACTACTGTGCATCTCCTTTAAAACTCCCCAACGGTAACTTCCCTCACCCGCGCGAGATCCGCTCTCCTCGCCGTAGCCCACGCCGCCTCCTCCGCCCTTGCTCGCGCGCCGTTACTCCCCACGACGCGCGCGTTCTCCCTCACGACTCTCTCTCCTCTACCCAATACTCCCTCTTCCACGCTCGATCCCCCTCATTTCTCATTTTTCCTACTAAAAATTCTCTGCAACCATCTTCAACGACGACGGCAGCCATCTCACCCACTGCATCCCTCGCGACCCACGACAACAGCACCATCGACCTCGCTCACTCCTCCTCCCCTCTTCCTCCACTGCCCCGAGCGCCTGCACCGTACCCGACTCCTCTGCACACCCAACCCACTCGCTCGAGCTCGGTGCCCCCTGCCCCGACGCCGGCGAGCTCCTCGTCTCGTCGTCGACGCACCAGCATCTCGTCGACACCCTTCACCCTCCTCATCAACATCATCTCCATCGCTATCGTCTCTCTCCCTTTCTCACTGCCCTCTCTGGCCCTGCATCTTTCTCTCTCTGTATTTCCTCTCTCTAACTCACAACTCTCACTCTCTCCCCCTGCTTCCCTCTCTCTTCTCTCTCTCAGTCTACTCTCTCACACTCCCCCTCTGTACCTACCCTCTCTCCCTCTCGGCTACTCTCTTCTCTGTATCCCACCTCACTCTCTCTCTGTACACCTATCTCTCTCTCTCTCTGTCTATACTCTTTCTCTCTCTCGCTAACTCTCCCTCTCTATGTCTCTCTTCCTCTGCAAATCCCGCACCAGCGACACCCCAGCGCCACCTTCGATCACCATCATCATCATCACCCATCATCGAACCCTTTGACGCGCAAGGCCAAGCTCCATAGCCGAGCACGAGCCGAGGCCGCGAGCCCTGCACGCGCCATTCATCGCGCGTTCGTGCCGTTATCACTGCCGAGCATCGCCAAGACGTCTCCAGGCAAGTATTCTACTTGCTTACATGCTATTTATCTAGGTTACAATTGTTAAATACATGGATTATAATGTCACAAGTTTAAAACCATTATGTGCCGTAACTGTTCGATGCTTGTTCCCTTAGAAAAACATTATCAAATTTGACGGAACTGGATAAATTACATTGGCTCTGGTAGAGATGGTTAATGTGTGCAAATTTCATTAGAAAATACGACTGTTAAAGATTAAAACGACCACCCCCAAGTTTGACCGTAAAACTGTAATTCTGTTGCACCTGAAAACCGTTAAATTCACCATAAATCATATACATATTAGAATGGTGCGTTCGAGGGCTCAAATCGAAGCTGACTCAACAAACTTTAACCCTGTACTAGTCTCCAGACATTCCTGTACTTGAACCACGATGAAAATTGGATCGGAGTGCGACTCTGGACTGCAGTCCAGAGCGACTCCAGTTATTGCTTGCTGTTCCGTATTGGATACCACAGGATTTTCCTTAACCCGTAGGGTGCGGAACTCCGCTGTTTATTATAGATAAATCTGTTAGCTAGGCAAAACAATTGATTTTGTTCTGTTTCGTTACCGATTGATAATTAATCTGTAATTTAGAGGATCGGGACGCATAACAGTCCCAGCAGAATCAGAATTGATATGTTGATATTAAACTGATTATAACTCCTAACGTGCAGACGCGATTGAAGATCCGTTTGTTGCGTTGAAAACTTTACTGAAAACCCTAGAATTCATTAAACTGTAGCGTCGCTAAATTATGATCTCAACTGGGGTCAAAATGCGTTGCGAAATGGACTTCTGATTCTGAAATTGGATTTCCAGCCGCGAGCGCTTAAAATGAAATGGATATAACTAATGATCCTGGAACCCGATTGGCTCGAAACAAAATTCTATGGATGGATAACCGAACATAGTAATTACTACCTGTTTATCATTTCGCTAAATTATATACATATGTTTCATGATAAATCGTACAAGTGATAGACTATTGTTTTTTTATGACACCTTAATCGTGCTTAAATACTGTTCACGCATCATATCATACCCATATCATTGTAGTGATAACCTAGTGATATCGTGCATTCACCCAGTGTTAGATTTTAGTGATGATTGTGGCAAGTACGTCAGTGTTCGTGTATCCGTGATTAAATGAAAATGATACGTACTTGTGCACAATCAGTGACCCTTTTATTCTATTGCATTGTCGACGTCTGTGGGATGCGTGTACGTGTGACTATAAGTGGTATGGGACACTTATGGAAGCGCTTGCACGGATGTCACAGATAAGGCATCCGACACTGCCATTTATCTTAGGTATTAGTCGGGACGTGCTTGATGGAGGTCATGTCTCCAGTTCTCGCGCAGACTTGTCACGGATCGATTAGTATTTAGGGTTATGGTTAGCGTTTGATGTAAACCACGGGGTGTGGGGTAGTTTAAATGTGAGCTCAACAGAATCTCGGGAGTCCCATGCCGGCTTATATATTTAGGGAGTTATATGGAGATTTACAGGGTACGTGATATATACACCGTGATATTCTTGTTACATGTTGGGCCCGTGGTCCCTTGCCCTTGGGTTCTACCCTTGGGTGGAGGACACTCGCGAGTGGTTGACTCTCACACTTGGACTGACGTTAGGCTTAGTGACCTGTACAGTGAGACTTAGAGACTGATAGGGATACTGTCATTTACATTCCTTATATACCGTGTTGACATACATGACATATCGTTATACTGTTTTACTGTCCCCGCTGCATTGATTACTGCACATTCATATTCATGCTGTTTTACCGTTATTCACATCTATTACCACTGTTAGAACTGTCACTTGATTTTATACATATTATATTGCTATTGTGTCGCTCTGACGACTGAGTATGCATGCTCAGTGTGAGAAGACGATTTAGCCTGGACCAGTGCATCACGGACTTCCTGACTTGTCGTTCCTAGTTACATCCGTTCGTTCCACTTCAGGTCAGTTTACACTATTGTATCTTTCAGTTACTGCATTTCCCATTACCTGCGCATCGTTTATTGTTTACCATGATAAACTAGAAGCCGAAGTGTGACTACGGCAGGACTTTTCCTTGACCGTGGGAGCATGGCTGGCCTTGTCTACCCCTCGTATTCCGTATTTTGGAAAGCGGGGCGTGACACCCTTACTAGCTAGTTTGTACAAAGTTAAAATCTCGATCGACCAATTTTTCCGAATCGTTTTTCCATTTTCATGTGCCCGCTGTCGATTTTAAAACCTGTTCAAAAAATCTTTCAGAGCATCTTAAAAATACGTGCAGGCATTTATAGGGCACCAAAAGAAATTTGGGCACCTGAACCAATAAACTTGCCGCGGAACCGCCGCATATCATGCCCATTGGCCTCGGTTCCACGGCCGTTTCATGGTCGTTTTGTGCCAAATTTCATCTGGCACTCTATTTCATGGAAATATGATTTTTGGACTATATGGTTTTGTCTCAGATTTGTTTGAGTGCTGGATTGCATTTAGGGCCAATTTGGAAAAGTTTTTTCAATCGAAATTTTAAGTTCGTGTTTATCAGTGCATGTGAATATATCTGCGAACGTGAATATCATTGAGCGGTACAACTGACTAGTTGCTATATGTTCAACTAAACGGGTTTGCGAACGTGATATTCATGTCGATAATCTGAGTTGTGCTGATATTGTAGTTGGATTGTCGTGGTGCATAACCTACAGTGCAATGGTAGTAGTACAGTTCAGATTCATTTGTATATTTGTTATTGTGGGGCGAGCGTCTGACATGTGGACTGCCGTCTCTGCCAGATTGTATATTTCTTTTATTGAGGCACGACCGGGTTGAGGTTGATATCGCTATTGTGTGTGTGTGTGTGTATTTCTTTTCTGTACCAAAATTACCCCACGGTGGAGTGCACGAATAGCCGAGTTCTAGAGGGCAACAGGACCGCATCTCATGGCGTTGAGACGGAGGGGGCCTTACTCTAGAATTGGCGGGCTATTCGCCGTACTCGTAGGGGGTATATGATGACCCACAGAGGGGTGCTCAAGTTACCGGATTCCGTGAAGTGCTGGGTGGCCCATTCACTTTTTTGATTGGGGTTGCCTCACTTCTGAGATTGGCGGGTAACTTGTCGCGCTCGTAGGGGTCCAGGTTTTCATTGCACAGGCTATCCACACGACCGGGAATGTCGGGTCATTTGCGGCTCAAATGAAACCCGAGGCTCCAAGATTATCCACCATTTTGTGTTACTTGTTGATGTTTTGTGATGTTGCTTGTATCATGCCTGGGACGAATGTTATATATATATTCATATATACTAGTAGATGTTATATATGTTTTGCATCCGTGCTAGTCCAGCCCCCGCTCTGCCGTTAGTTAAGTAACCTAACGGTGCATAACGGAACCCCGTGGCGAATGCGGATGATATATACGTACATTGTATTTTCGTTCCTTTTTCTGGTGTAATATGGATTAATTGATGGGACTGCATTAATTCTGATTAATGCAAGGAAAACAAACCTATATGATGTTGTTGGAACCAAGTTTTAAAAACTTACATTACAAACATTTCCTTTTGCTTTGCACAGTGGTATTCGGTTATGAATATCTAGCACCTCATTCGATGAGGAAAGAGCCGAGATCACTTTATCGGGAGTGGCCTCTTGGGCAAAAGTTTACGTCATTGTAATAACTTCGCTTTAGTCGGTTATTTTTCTTTGCATCACGGTATTCAGTTAGGAATATTCTGCACCTCATTCGATGAGGAAAGAGCCGAGATCCCTTCACAGGGAGTGGCCTCTTCAGCAAAAGTTTACACCACTATATATTTGTAAAACCACTCGTGTTCCATCAATGATATCAAGTTCATTGCGTTAAAGGTTTTTTACCAAAAACTAGTCGTAGCCCTCCGTCATTTCAGATTAGTATTGCTTAGTATTCGTGCTACGTTTGTCGTTGCTATTCGCCGAGACATAGTGTGCGGTAACTCTGCAATGCTTTTCTGTCGTATGAATATGTGGATTGGTTAGGACAGTCGTACGACTTTGTTGATCATTTGTCAAGGGTCGTGCAGGTGGGTTTAACGCAATCAAGATAATGACGGGTTTAACTTGACTAGGACCCTTGATTTGTTGATTATTCGTCAAGGTCCTTGGGTCCTACGGGTAAAAACCACATCGGGAGTTTCAAATATACAAAAAACTTGTCAGGCATGCGCATAGCTTCTGAAGTGTGGTGACTTGAGTGGCTTCCGGAGTGTGGTGACTTGAGTGGCTTCCATCAAGTTATCATGCAATGATAGTTGGATCCCGATTCCCACTGATGAGTAGGTGTAACTCCTCGGGTGATTTTAGATGATCCCGACTAATTCTCCTTTTAGGGTTTGAAGGAGAATTCGAGGAAACAGTGGGAGCCATCCTGATTAGATAAAGTGATTAACCAATCTAATTTAGATTAGAGTGCACGCTGAATTTTTCATTTCTCTCTCTCTTTGGCAGCAACCATGGCCTGACCTTAAAAACTCATGAACTAAGTTAACCGAATCTTCTTAAAACACTTTGGCTTTTTGGATTGTCATTAAGTCGCATATATCTCTGCCGCTCCTATTTTCCCTTTCCATTTTTCCAGAACACTCCGTATGACTATGAAGATCCATATTTATTGGATATTCCATCGTATAGTTACATACGAACTTGAAGAAACTTGTTTCAGTTCGAGGATGGATTCCGGTTCTGGAGAAATTGAATAGGATTATTCGGTTGTTTTTTCTCTTTATCTTCTCTCAGGTTGCGAGGGCTCCTAGTGTTAGGAGAGTACACCTATTACGCTTATTAGATAGTCTTCTTCTAAACCATAGGCAGGTGCCGAAGGGTAGGGAAGGAAGAAAACCAATTTGCCTGATTGTGGTGTACAGAAGGTAATAAGTAAAGACATAGAAAGGGATTAGGGTAAGGGCAAAGAAATTGCGACTACTATCATTCACGACGAAACCGCGTATACCCCTGCCACTCCTACTTCCTCTTTGCATTTCTCCGAAACAATCCGTATCACTACGAAGATCCATATTGATTGGATATTCCATCGTATAATTATATACGAACTCGAAGGAACTTGTTCCAGTTCAAGGATGGATTCTGGTTCTGAAGAAATTGAATAAGATTATTCGGTTGTCTTTTCTCTTTACCTTCTCTCAGATTGCGAAGGCTCCTGGTATTAGGAGAGTACATCATTATGCTTATTGGATAGTCTTCTTCCAAACCATAGGCATGTGCCGAAAGGTAGGGAAGGAAGAAAACCAATTAGCCTAAGTGTGGTGTATAGAAGGTAATAAGTAAAGACATATAAAGGGATTGGAGTGAGGGCAAGGAAGTATACGGTTACTGTCATGAATTTGGATAGTAGAAGAGGCATTACTAGGAATACCCAGCTACCCCTTCGAAACATTTTCATGTTTCAGTTTTACTGTACGGTGTTAAGTGAAAATTGTTTTCCCAATTTGATTATGACTTCAGGGTATGTATTTACCAGTTTTGATTCTCACATCTGTATGACGTTACAGATATTGAGTGGGTGTAAGATATTAGGAATTGGGTGATTAGATCCTCAATATATATCATAATTCTTGTAATTGGTGATATTTGAGGAAATCACCTGGGTTTTGCTTGACGGCAAATATTTGGTTTTGAATATCCATCGTTGTGCACCAATTTCAAACTGATATATCTGTACGTTAATTTATAAAGTGAGATAAAACTTTTTGAAATTATGTTTATGACATTTACCTGTATCAGTTGATGGTTAGGTAAGGTGCATTCAACATCGGTGTAATTCTTTTTAACCATGGCACAGTTTTCAACCTACGACGCACAGAGTTTGAGTTATTAAACTTAGCGGACTTATACAAAGTATTGTATGTTGTTCGATATCCGTTAAGACAAAGGGGTAGGTACTCGTACTATATTCTGTTTACTCATGACTTCTCTAGTTTTAGACAAGTATTTCGTTGAAAAACAAGGTCCAGATTTTGAGAATATATAGGTATAAGATATTAGTTATATGTATGCCCTAGAGGCCATTACTGTACATACGATGTATATTGTAGTGGATGCTTGGACATATATAGGGAGAACTTTCTTGCTCGACATGATAGTACGCTATCTGGTTGCTCTTTATCTTAACGTGTACTCTGATTGTCTCTATGTTACATGTTGATAAAGCCCTTAGGATGAGTACTTGACTACCAGGACAATGATGCGGATCATACTAGTGAGGACAGTGTAGTCGCCAAGTATATCCTTCAAATGTTCCTAGTCGTGGGAGTACCGAGAGAGGGCATCGATACTCCAGAGTAGACTAGCGTATGCGCTTCTTGACCCATATGATGGGCGATGGATGATCTCATATCCATTGGTGTTTGACATCAGAGAAGGTATACGGGTGCTCGGTGGAGACTGGGTATACTGGACGGACTCGCCGAGAACTCCCAGATGGTATTATACCTCTCGACATATGGCAGTTCTCTGGTGACACTGGTACAGAGTAGTCTGTAGACCCGAGATCGTCATAGAGTCTTGTGTGATTCCGACTGTGCTTTGATTTCCATCATACCACATCCAAGAGGGCGTGCAAAAAGGTGGCTTTTGGGTACAATCCTGAATCACATGGAGGCAATGAGCGATAGGAAGGGATTCGTCTCTCCCGGTATAGGGAGTTGATGTTGTGCTGTGTTCAATTGGCTATAACTAGAAATCCCTGGCCAGGGTTGCTGAGATTTACTGGCAAGTGTTATCAGTAGTTTCTCGAACTGTTATAGACCTCATATCGACATGACTTATCAAGCTACTGGGGTCTGACGTTTACCCCTAGGCGAGATATGCGAAATATCAGACGAAGAGACCGGACTGTACGGGGGTGTTACTGACTAGATTCACAGGAGAATGTACAGGCTTTCTTGTTGATCTTCTGAGCGCTCAATACCTGGGTGGCTGTTACGTTTAGCTGACCGCTTGCAGCTTGTGGGTGTTTGATATGATCATCACCTACTGCCGGCGTATTGACGATTCTTTAGAGTCCTACACAGAGGTTTCTTGGCTCAGGCAAAACGGAGTAGGAGCACATATGTGATATGTGCAGGACCGAGAACAATACGCGTATGTGATACCGTATTAGATTCTCGCGATATGAGATATCGGCCGGGTATATGTGATATAGCCGGGTCATCGGATCAAGTGTTGATTCGATGAACTGATACAGATTATATTAGTCGGTTATTTGTGAAATAGCCGGATTATCGGATCAAGTGTTGATTCGATAATTTAATGTATAATTATATATTTGATATATTAAATTACATTAACTGATATAACCTCACTAAAAGATTCTTTTTCTCACTCGGGTAATACATTGATATATATACGATATATGTTAATTGTATTATTTTATTTTGTTACAATAAATATTATATATGTGATATATAATATTGTAACATGATATGGTTATTAATGCAACATGTTTTGTGGAGTTTAATTGTGGTTAGGGTTTGGATTAGGGTTAAGCAAGCATGAAGCTTTCAAGAAGCTTCTTGAAACTTTGACTTTGACTTTGGATATTTTGTGTAGATATTTGCTTAACTCAACCCAACCCTTCACCATAGTTAACTCTCTACATGGGTTAAGACTTCATTTTTAACCCATGGTTGCATTTCTAACCTCACTTGGGTTTTCATTATTCATCACAAACGAAAATGATCTTCTTCTTCCTTCTTCTTCTTTGATGGAAAAGCTTACTAGCTTTTTCATTAGTGATGAAAATGAGTGAGTTAAAGAAAACAAATGAGAGCTAAAATCCTACTTCATCATCCTAATCTATCCTAGTGATTTAAATTAGGGTGTTCACTTCATTTTGTGAGTGAGAGCTTGTGTTAATGAAACTTCAAGGTAGATCATCTTTGTTATCGAAGATCGGAAGCAAGCTTGCATCTTTCTCTTCGTGGAGCCTCTCGAGAGTCCGGAACTTGATGATCGCAGCAAAAGGACCACAGCACGGAGCTTATGAAGTGAAGGACCGGACTATAAAGGTTGTAATCCCAAACTCTTAGATGTTAAAGTGTTTAACATGCTTTGTTTCGCCTAATCTCTAGTCTAAGATCTTGGTTTAGGGTTGTTCGGCACGGCTAATATTTTAAATCGGGCATGGTTGATGCCTTATAAACCCTTATACGTGTGCCTAGTAACCCTACAGTGGTATCAGAGCTAAGCTTGAGTTTTAGGAGAAGTCTAGGCGATGTTTAAAGTCCGATCGAACTCCGAATACCCGGTTTAGACCCCTTTCTGGAAATTTTTCAAAAAGTTGACATTTTTCATATTAAAAATCCTCAGAAAATTCAGCAGGTAAATTTATGGACACATGTGCAAAACGACACCCTAAATTGCTCAAAGCGCCGCGGAACCGCGGCCAAACTAGGGTATTGGCGGCGGTTCTACGGCAGGTCTTGGGGATTGATAGTTAGTTTTTGCTACAGTTGATCCGTAGGTACTTTTGGCTTTTTCTGGGAATTTTTTATTTTACTCAAGTGTTGAGTTTTCTGGGTTGTATTGGGGACTCTTGATTCGATCGGATAATTTAAGTTCGTTTGAGTTTTTCCGGATAATTTTAGAACCTGTTAAAAAGTTCGAACGGATATCAATAACTCACTTTTTCCCCTGTCGGAAAATTTTCAAAAGTTGGATTTTTTCTCGAGTTTAAAACGTTCTAAGTCGTGCAAGTAACGCGGTGGACCCTCTAGAAGACAACAAAACTTAACTCGATTATGTGACCGTCTTGAACTGCCTCTAAACCTTAAGGTTTGGGGCAGTACGGCGTTTCCACATGTGAGGCGTTGGCTTGACGCTTCTACGGCCGGACCATTGGTACTGTGGCATGTGATAGATGCTTTTAAACTCCGCTCAAGTGTTGAGCTATTTGGGAAATCTTGGGTGTTTGATTATTCGATCGGAAAGTTTAACATTGTCTATTTATCTGGAATGTGATACAATATTTAGAATCCACAAGTAGTTATGAGATAACTAATTTGAATGTTATAAATCTAGCAGTTTAGTCTCAAATTATCGGTTGCCACGGGATTTTGATGCGATCAAAAGTCCGTCGCAATCACGTAGCGTACGCGGATACTCACCGGGTAAACTTAATAGATAGCCATGCCCCATAACCCCGACCAAGTGACTGTAGGAGAACCCCGTCGCCAAAAGCATCCGTTCGGGTGCTCGCGGCAGCAGTGTTCCGCCTTAGTTCACTTCGTCGACGGCGTCCGGGGGTGCAGCCGTCTACTAAAGTTTGCGACGAGCATTCGATCAGGATATCGGTAATCTTATTGAATTGCCCGACTAGATATTGAAAAGTGTTTTCGATAATGAGACTAAAATGTGGGGTTTATAATTGTTAGGCATGCGATGTCTAAGGAATTCATTTGGTTAGACATGCGATGTCTAAAGTGGTTGCGGATTCCAACTGTTGTAGTTTTACACTTTCTTTTCTGTGACCGTAAGCATAGTATGTGGTGTATCGCCAGCTTCGTTGCTATACATCAATGACAATCGGGATATACATACTTGCTTACGTTGATGATATGAGATATTATGTGTTGCTGTGATATGTTATATTGGATCGTCGTGTTCTGAATAGCCGGGAGTTTTATGTGAGATGAGAGTTTTTCTTTTTCATTCATGTAAAATTCAATTGTATGTAATATTCTTTTATTGGGGCACTTCCAGGCTGAGAATGATGTCACCATTGTATATTATTTACTTTTCCGCATTAGGTAGACCCAAGGCGGAGAGCACAAGTAACCGGGTTCTGGGGTCCAGTGGGTGACCATCTCGAGGAGTCGAGACCGGGTCTCCTAACCCTAGAATTGGCAGTGTTACTTGCCGCTTTCGTAGGGGTCTAGGAATGTGGGTTTGGCTATTCGTCGCGACCGTGGAATCCGTGTTTTATACAGGCTCGTATTAAAACACGGACGTCCTAGTATATCCAATATTTCATATATATTCTTCTGCTGCAATGTTCTGTGATGAGATCATATTACTGCCTGAGACGAATGTTTATATTATATATATGAGATATATGTTATATTGCAGATTTCGTTTTCAAATGAGATGCTTGTGAAGCATAATAAAATGGGACTTCATTAATGAGATTAATGAAACTAAAAGAAATCTAAAGATACTGTAGAAACTTGTCTCAAAAACTGGTAGCTCTAGTTCTTACTTTGCATAGCGGTGTTCCTTATAGAACATCCAGCACCTTATTCGATAAGGAAAGAGCCGAGATCCCTTCACCGGGAGTGATCTCTTTAGTGAAACTAGTAGATGCTACAAACACAGTTTGTCTTTTGATTGCTTCTATAGTTTTTGCTTTGCATAGTGATATTTATGAAATATCCTGCACCTTATTCGATGAGGAAAGAGCCGACGATCCCTTCACCGGGAGTGATCTCTTTAGCAAAACTAGAAAAGGCCTCAAAAGCATTCCTTTTAAAATCACTCGATTCTACAACGATATCAAGTTCATTACGCAAAGGGTTTTCTTAAAAACCTGTCGTAGCCCTCCGTCATTTCAAATAAATACTTCATAGTATTCGTACTACGTTTGTTGGCTTTCGTCAAGGCGTAGTGTGCGGTAGCTATTTATGCTTATCTGTATAAGCATATGATGCGATTGTGTTAGGGTAGTCATGCGACTTTGTTGGCTTTCGTCAAGGGTCGTGCGGGTGGGTTTAATTCAATCGGGAAATGACGGGTTGAACTTGACTAGTAGCCTATGGTTTGTTGGCTTTCCTCAAGGTCATAGGATACTAAGGGTAAAATATTATTGGGAATTTCAAGAGTTGAAATTTGCAATGAGATTGCATACCTTCTATGAGATAGTTGGATCCCGATACCCGCTGCGAGTAAGAGTTACTCCTGAGAGAGTTTTACACATTACAATTAGCCGATCAAGTAGGTGTCTAGAAAGGTGTTAACGGGGTTACGCCCCTGAGAAAACGAGATTTATTTTAATTAGGTCCGTGCGAAAGCATGGGGAACCTCCCTCAAAGTACAGGCACTGGCCTGGCTGAAAGATTGGCGAACTTGTCGAGTGTGATTAATCCCGGCTAGTCTTTCCTTTTAGGGTTTGAAAGAAGATTTGACTAAAACAGTGGGAGACATCCTGATTAGATAAATTGATAACCAATCTAATCTTGTAAAAGCGCATGCTGAGTGTTTTCTTCTCTCTCTCTCCTGGTTACGACTATGTCACTCCTTAATCAAGATAATAATACGGATGTATTGACCGAACCCGCTTGTTATACTGCGCTAGGGAAAGTTGGTCCGCTCCAATTTATAATTGTTATAAGACAGAGTAGGAAATAGGGGATTACCAGAATTCCCGTGCCGCTCAAACGAAAAAAGTACATGTTGATGCATCTTCTTCGGGTGTGTTCATTACCGAGAACTGTTTCTCAGTATACTTTACGTCCTGGGTATGAGATACCGGATCAGGATCCCGCAAATGTAATTTATTACATGGGCTACAGATAGGTAGAGAACTGAGAACGGTGATAAGTTTCAAGAGTTGGAAATGATGCAAGTGTTGCAGCCAAGTCTGTTGGCAGATATCACCCTGTATTACCAGAATACATTGATTCTGAACGAATGTTATTAGATACCGAACCTGATATACAATATCATATCAGTCTCTTTATTAGTAAAGAAAGGATATAATTTTATTTTGTTGGATAATGTTTTGAACATTTCCTATATCAAGAGTTGATCGGTTCAGGCACGTTATCTAAAAGTATAGACGTTCTAAATCAAACCACAGTTCTTAGTGTACAGAACACACACAAGAAGAAGAGTTCAGAAATGAACGGATCCTTCTTGAGGTATTATAGACTAGGTCATTTCAATGTGACCCGACTAGCTGAAGTTACATTTAGATGCATATTTAAATTAGTTTGAATTTACATCTTATGAAACTTACCAGTCATGTCACAAAGAAAAGATGACCACAGCTCTGTTTATTAGAAACAGAGAAAGAGTTAGTGAACTCTTGGGATTGATACATGATGATGTATGTAAGGTCCCCTGTCTATACATGCTAAGACCGGTTCTTTATACTTCATTATATTCACTGATGGTCTCTCAAGATTCGCACATGTGTTCCTATTGAAACACAAGTCTGAACCTTTTGAGAAATTCAATGAATATAAGTTAGAAGTAGAGAACCAAAAACGGGTATAAGTATTATGTCCTTTGATGAGATCAGGGAGGAGAATACTTGAGCATGGAATTCCTGGACTATTCTAAAGGAGAATGAGATTCTCTCTCAGCATTACTCCTCCGAATACACCACAGCACTTCGGTGTATCAGGGCGGAGCAATCGCACCCTATGTGATATGATGTGCTCTATGATGAGTACTACTAAGTTTCCTATTTCCTTTTGGGAGTTATGCACTTGAGAAGCTGAATACCTATTGAATAGGGTTCCAATCAAATCAGTTGCCTACCACTTCATATGTGATATGGAATAGGAAGAGCCCATATCTTAAGTATGTTAAGATTTGGGGTTGTCCGGCCTATGTCTAAAAGCAAAATCCGGACAAGCTCGAGGCAAAGTCAGATCTATGGAAGTTTGTTGGATATCCCAATCATACGCAAGGAAATATCTTCTACCTAACCGAGGAACAAAATATGTTTTGTTTCTCAATATGCCACCTTTGTGAAAGGGAATTTCTTATGAAGAAATTATTGGTCATGAGGTAGAACTGGAAAGAGTTCCAGCTATATAAACTGTAGCTGATAATTTGGTAGAACCAAAGGATTCAATAGTTTCCAACGGACCTCAGCCTCTCTGCCGATCTAGTAGGGTTCCTCACCCACCTGAAAGATACTTCGGTTTTCTCTATGACAGTGGGAGCGAGGATTGCATCATAAGATGATGACCCAACTAGTTTCGAGCAGGCCATCAGGAGTGGAACTCTGTAAGAATGGCTGGATGCTTAGCGATCTGAGATGGAATCCTTATACACCAACAAAGTATGGACTTTGGTTGCTTTATCTGAAGGGTTAAATCCCCATCAGGAGCAAGTATATCTTGAGAAGATTACTTGGTGTACATGGAAAAGTTGAGACTTTCAAAGCTATGCTTAAGTCCATCCAGTTCCTACTTGCCATGGCTACATACCATGACTACGATATCTGGCGGTTGGGTGTCATGACTGCTTTTCTAAATGATGATTTGGAAGAGAGCGTCTATAAGTACACAGCCAGAGGGCTTCGTAGACAGTGGGAGCAGCGGAAACGTGAGCAACATGTTTTATGTGATAAATCAGGCATCGCGGAGTTGGAACGTCTATTTTGATGTAGTAGTCAAAGAGTTTGACTTCATCAAAATGGTAGATGAACCTTGTATATACAAAAAGGTAGTAGAGAGTATGGTGGTGATCCTCATAGAGTACGTGGATGACATACTCTTGATAGGAAAGGAGTTTCCTATGCTACGCTCGGTCAATCTCCGCTTATCACAAGGATTCTCCATATAGAATCAAAGTGATACCTTCTAAATCCTGGGTTTTGGATCTATGAGATAGATCTAATTGGATGTTAGAATTCTCACTAGTTGTAGTAAGATGGTATCAATCGATCCTGGGGAGAATCACTGGAAAGGTTCCAGGGTGATAAGGACGACTGAATGTCAGTCGTAGACATTGTCTTTACCCTCAGTAGAGGAACGGTATGTTGGAAGAGTTCCAAGCTAGATACCGTGACTTACTAGACGATTAAAGGCAAGATACATCGTTACCAAGGATGCTACCAAAGAGGCAGTCTGGATATATATATAAGTTCATAAGATGAACTTCGTTCCTACCATTGTGTGACAATGGAGTTGTGGCTTATGCCAAGGAACCTCCGTCCCATCAGTCAATCCAGATATAATTCTTAGGCAGTATCACCTGATCATGGAGATGGTTGATCGCCAGGGAGATCGAGGTTAGGAGAGTAGACACAGAGGACAACAGCGCGGATCCACTCACAAAGGCCTTTTCCCAGTAGAGACTCTTATGGGATGGTTGAGTATGAGATACTTCAACCGCAGCTAATTGTTGGGTATGCGATACCACAACGAATGGCCCTAGTGCAAGTGGGAGATTGTTAGTTATATGTATGCCCTAGAGGCCATTACTATACATACGATGTATATTGTAGTGGATGCTTGGACATATATAGGGAGGATTTTCTTGCTCGACATGATAGTACGCTATCTGGTTTCTCTTTATCTTAACATGTACTCTGATTGTCTCTATGTTACATGTTGATAAAGCTCTTAGGATGAGTACTTGACTACCAGGACTATGATGTGGATCATACTATTGAGGACAGTGTAGTCGCTAAGTACATCCTTCAAATGTTCCTAGTCGTGGGAGTACCGAGACAGGGCATCGATACTCCAGAGTAGACTAGCGTATGCGCTTCTTGACCATATGATGGGCGATGGATGATCTCATATCCATTGGTGTTTGACATCAGAGAAGGTATACGGGTGCTCAGTGGAGACTGGATACACTGAACGGACTCGCCGAGAACTCCCAGATGGTATTATACCTCACGTCAGATGGCAGTTCTCTGGTGACACTGGTACAGAGTAGTCTGTAGACCCGAGATCGTCATAGAGTCTTGTGTGATTCCTACTGTGCTTTGATTTCCATCATACCACGTCCAAGAGGGCGTGCAAAAAGGTGGCTTTTGGGTACAATCTCGAATCACATGGAGGCAATGAGCGATAGGAGGGGATTCGTCTCTCCCGGTATAGGGAGTTGATGTTGCGCTGTGTTCGATTGGCTATAACTAGAAATCCCTGGCCAGGGTTGCTGAGATTTACTAGTAAGTGTTATCAGTGGTTTCTCGAACTGTTATAGACCTCATATCGACACGACTTATCAAGCTACTGGGGTCTGATGTTTACCACCCCTAGGCGAGATATGCGACATATTAGACGAAGAGACCGGACTGTACGGGAGTGTTACTGACTGGATTCACAGGAGAATGTATAGGCTTGCTTGTTGATCTTCTGAGCGCTCAATACCTGGGTGGCTGTTACGTTTAGCTGACCGCTTGTAGCTTGTGGGTGTTTGATATAATCATCACCTACTGCCGGCGTATTGACGATTCTTTAGAGTCCTACACAGAGGTTTCTTGGCTCAGGCAAAACGGAGTAGGAGCACATATGTGATATGTGCGGGACCGAGAACAATACGCGTATGTGATACCGTATTATATTCTCGCGATATGAGATATCGGCCGGGTATATGTGATATAGCCGGGTCATCGGATCAAGTGTTGATTCGATGAATTGATACAGATTATATTAGTCGGTTATTTATGAAATAGCCGGATTATCGGATCAAGTGTTGATTCGATAATTTAATATATAATTATATATTTGATATATTAAATTACATTAACTGATATAAGCTCACTAAAAGATTCTTTTTCTCACTCGGGTAATACATTGATATATGCGATATATGTTAATTATATTATTTATTTTGTTACAATAAATATTATATATGTGATATATAATATTGTAACATGATATGGTTATTAATGCAACATGTTTTGTGGAGTTTAATTGTGGTTAGGGTTTGGATTAGGGTTAAGCAAGCGTGAAGCTTTCAAGAAGCTTCTTGAAGCTTTGATTTTGACTTTGGATATTTTGTGTAGATATTTGCTTAACTCAACCCAACCCTTCACCATAGTTAACTCTCTACATGGGTTAAGACTTCATTCTTAACCCATGGTTGCATTTCTAACCTCACTTGGGTTTTCATTATTCATCACAAAAGAAAATGATCTTCTTCTTCCTTCTCCTTCTTTGATGGAAAAGCTTACTAGCTTTTTCATTAGTGATGAAAATGAGTGAGTTAAAGAAAATAAATGAGAGCTAAAATCCTACTTCATCATCCTAATCTATCCTAGACATTTAGATTAAGGTGTTCACTTCATTTTGTGAGTGAGGGCTTGTGTTAATGAAACTTCAAGGTAGATCATCTTTGTTATAGAACATCGGAAGCAAGCTTGCATCTTTCTCTTCGTGGAGCCTCTCGAGAGTCCGGAACTTGATGATCGCAGCGAAGGGACCACAATACGGAACTTATGAAATGAAGGACCGGACTACAAAGGTTGTAATCCCAAACTCTTAGATGTTAAAGTGTTTAACATGCTTTGTTTCGCCTAATCTCTAGTCTAAGATCTTGGTTTAGGGTTGTTCGGCACGGCTAAATTTTAAATCGGGCATGGTTGATGCCTTATAGACCCTTGTGCGTGTGCCTAGTAACCCTACATAAGAATAAAGAAGAGAACCATATGTTGCAGGTATCAGGATTCTTCAAGGTGATCGAAAATGTAGATACTTTTGTTAGGTATTCCGTTGTAAGTAATGGTTTTGAGAACTTGTTTCTCTTTCAGGTTACTCAAGCGTGGGTGCATTCCTTAATGAGTAATGCTGCTTGGCCTCCTTCCATTTAGTTGATATGCACTGGGAACGGCTGCATGTATTTTGAATCTGGTTCCAATTAAATTTGTGCTTTTGTTTCTATATTGGATATAGAATGGATTCATATCTTTACGATGTTAAGGTATATGGAGTTGTCCGGCTTATGCTTAAAACCAGAATCCGGATAAACTCTAGGCACGTTTCAGTAATGGCAGTTTGTGAGTTTTGCCCGGGGTCTTTGATGAGGGTTAACATTCTACCATCTGGAAGATCAATAGTTATATTGTTCTCGACTCGCTACAGTTTTAGTAAAACGAATTCTTTTCAGAAAACATTAGTGGGAATATGGTAGAACTGGAAGTGATTCCAGAACCACAAACGATTACTGAAAATTTAGTATAACCTAAACATTCAATTGGATTCGACAATCCATTAGCCACTCCGCAGATTTGGTGGGTAATCTCAGGCACCCGAGAGGTACTTCGGTCTCCTCAAAGATGGTGACGGGGAGGTTTTTGCTTACCCAAATTTGCAACTACTGCTGTTTTAGACTATGCGATCTGGCAGGAGGATGAGTATAATGTCGTTCTAAATTAGTTTTAGAAGTGCACTTGTATATGACTCTACCAGAGGGTTATTGTAGTCAGTGGGAGCAGCGGAAGCATAGTGGGCAAGTAGCTTATATCTATTTATAAACTAAAGCAAGTACAGCGGAGATAAATCATCTAGTTTTGATGTGACAGTCATAAAGTTTGAGTTCATCAGAACAACAGATGGACCTGGTAAGAAGATAGTAAGGAGTGATGTTCTGGTATTTGGATGACATGCTCTTTATAGGAAGTAATATTCCTATATAACGATCGGTTATACTGTAGTTGTCACAAGGTGTTTTCTCCATATAGGATTTGGATAAAATATCAGGGATTCTGGAAACTAGATCTATGGTTTTAGATCTAGATTTGGGAAGTGTCCCAATTTGGGTACTTGACACTATTCTAAATTGTTTTAGAATGGACGACTCCCGGCGTAGGTGGTGTACCCGCAAGTGATGAAGTCACCCTCTCTAAAGAGATGTCTTCTAAACTGATAAGGAGAGGGATTTGCATAATTGACATATCTCTTGCTTAGGCAATTAAGTCAATCATGAGATGTCAAGTACCACACCAGATATTGCTTTTGCACTAGCTACAATAAACGTATATATTAATCCAATCCTGGAGAAACGTTGGAAAGCAGTTATGAATATAAGTGGATGATCTTGGTATATGGTAACGGCAACTTTCTTCAGGAGGCGGTTATCATTTAAGGCTTCCAAGATGACTTGGATGACAGAGTGGCTGTCAGAGTTATAGTTTTTCCTCTATTGAGGGGCAGTATGTTGGACAAGTGGTCTAAACGGATACTGAGAAAGGCATGGCGTAGGATACTAATTAAATTCAGTAGATGATACAGTCTAAGAAGTTTGTTGAATTTGGAGTTCATTTATGAACTGGGTCCTATCAGATATCCAGACAAATTCTAAGACAGATATTGCTCATTTCGAGAGATAGTTTTTCTCCGCGAAGTTGAGATATAGAAAGATAAAGATAGAAACATTGGAGCGGATCCACTCACTGAGGCTATTTCTCGAACGCAATAGTTTCATAAACGGGCTTTGCGAGACTGATTAGTAGAGAAGTTGGGTGTTCGGTATCACACGGGCTGCGAGTATGAGACACCGCAATAATTAGGTTTAAGTGCAAGTGGGAGATTGTTGGCTATAATGCCCTCAAGTCAATTATTGAAATCGCAGACACGCGATTGTGATGATTGAGGGAGTACCTATACGGGTAGAACAATCTTACTCGAGATGATAGTATGCTATCTGGTTTGCCTTTATCATCATGTACATGCATTATGTGGTATTACAGATCACTATTACATGTTGATAAAACCCATAGGATTCTTGCTTGACTACCAGCATTACGATGGCTATCATATACGTGGGAGCTGGATGGTTTATAAGCACATCCTTAAATGTCCCTAGTCGAGAGAGTATCGAGACTAGGCATCGATACTCCGGAGTAGATTAGTGTATATTTATTGAGACCCCGACAAGGGGCGGTGTCCGGTCTCACAAGCCATTCGTGTCAGTCAGTCACCTAAGATAGTATACACGTGCTCATTGGGTTATGAGTACACTGGACGGACTCGCCAGGAACATGCTAGTTGGTACTATACCTATTGTCAGATAGCAGTTTCCAGGTGACAGTGGTATAGGTTAGTCTGTCGACCTGAGATCGTCATTTGTCTCATGTGAGTTCCCACTGTGCTTTGACTACTACCCTACCACGGCTCAAAGGAGTCGTGCAAACAGGTTTTAGTTGGATACAGTCCCGAGCCACATGGAGGCAGTGAGCGGATCGTCGGAGATTCGTCATTCCCGGTATTGGGGGTTGATGTCACAAGGTACACGGGTGGCCATCACTAGAAATCCTTGGCCAAGCTAGACGAGAATTAATGATTTGGATCAGTAGTTTCTCAGTTGGTGATGGGCTTCATACCGACACGAAATATCACGTTATCAGGGGTCTGATTTTATCCACCCCTAGACACGATATGCGATAGTCTTAGACGAACATACAAAACTATACGGAGATTGTCACCGACAGGCTCAGTAGGGGTTCGGATGAGTTTGCTCGCCTGCCTTCCTTTCGCTGAATACCTGAATAGCCGTTACGTACAGCTAGTACCGCTAACGTGCTTATGGTTAAA
The DNA here is from genome assembly GCA_030015575.1 of Agapanthus africanus. Taxonomy (NCBI): domain Eukaryota; kingdom Viridiplantae; phylum Streptophyta; class Magnoliopsida; order Asparagales; family Amaryllidaceae; genus Agapanthus; species Agapanthus africanus. The sequence continues at coordinate 125,432,732 of CM057339.1, read as the reverse complement.
CCCACTGCCAGCGTATTGACGAGTCTTTAGAGTTCCACACAGAAGGTTTTCACGGTTCAGCTGATATGATATAGATGATGTATGTTGGTACGTACATGTGTCCGATTAAATATGTGTACAGGCTACACAGACTTTTATCGGACGGTTGATAATACTAGCGGCCTAGGATTGAGCCGGGTTATTAAATCAAGTTTTGATTTAATAATTTATATATATATGTGTGTGTGTGTGTGTTCTAGTATTATTGTACACTATTCATTTTCTCTCTTGGCTATTCGTATTTTAATACGAATTCGCGTGTATGTATTTCGATACGTATACCGGGTTGTATTCCGTATTTATACAGAATATCTTCTAGAAGTTGGACACCACATTATGTGATTTTCTTTTTAGAAAATCATTTGTCATTTGTTAGTAAGGTGGAGAGGTGATGTGGCATGAGCATGTTGAAGTATGTAGAGAGGTATGACACTTATTTGTTTATTATAAAATGAGATGAGATATTTTCTTACATGGTTGATAAAGACTTAGCCATTCTTTCTACATGCTTCACACACTCACATTCATTCTTCATACTCCTTGGAGACTTAGCCATTTTCTTGAGTTGCTCATGCCCATGGCTTTCCTCATCTCCTCCTTCTTCTTTTTTGATTGCTCACTTGAGTATGAGACATGAGATAAAAAGATAGTGAGATATTCCTACACACCCCACTCTCCATTGCCAGCAACCTTAGAGCGTCGGTTGCTTCGCTAAGCGAAGCTGGAGCCTGCATCGTCTCCCTCGGATGGATCATCTTCGACGGAGGAAGACCGAAGGCCAAGCTCGATCCAGGACGCCTCAAGGAGCATATGAAGATGGTAAAAGACCAAAGGACATGGTTCGTTCGGTATAACCATTTCTAACTCTTTAACTTGTATGTCTTTTGTTGCTAGTAAAGGTTTATGGTTCGATCTTGATGGGTTCTTTAGCGCAAAAGTTTTTTAAACGTCATTTTTGTGCTGCATCGGCCACGGTAGATGGTCAGGATGCTATCGTAACCCAACATCTTTACCATAGCATGTAAAGTAAGTGGAGTTCACTTGCCTGAAAACGACAATGGCACGGCAACGACGATGGGCGTGGCACGGACACGAGCACGATCACGGCGCAGAGACAACAAGCTTGGGCTCAGCCATCTCTTCCTCGCAGTGGGGAACTCGAGCCGAGGATAGCGCTGGGGACTCCGGTGAGGTGGCCAGCAGTGAGGGGAGCTCGAATTTTCTCTGGGTCGTCGACGATGGAGTGCTTGGGGTTAGAGTCGAGGGAAGACGGGTGATGGTGACGTTGGCTGTTGGTTCCAGCGATGGGTTCGGAGGTGACAGTGGTGGCGAGGGGGAGCTGGTGATGGAGAGGAGGCGGGGAGGAAGCTCGTCGATGAAGATTGCAGGATCGAGGCGGTGGTGCTCAGGTCGCTGGTGAGGTGGTCGAAGGAAGAAAGTTGGTCTCGGTGTAATGGTGATAGGGAGGAGGTGACTGGAGCGGTTGTTGAGGACGGAAACCGACGGCGAGATGGCTATTTGTCTGCATTGCGGTTTGAATAAAAAAAAACGAGAGAGATAGAGGGCGAGATTTAGAGAGAAGGGAAGATAGCAGAGAGAGGACGAGGTTAGAGGAGAAGATCGGGATGGGGTGCGGTGATCTCGAGGACGTTGGGGGAGACGCAGACGTGGAGCGCTCGTTGCGAAGAAGGAGAAAAGATTGAGATGAGAGAGAAAGAGGAATGAACCGAGAGGAGAGAGAAAGAGAGGGAAAAGAGAGAGGGGAGATCGGGTCGAGTCAGGGAGTGGGCTTGGACCTGTTTAGGGATTGGGTTAAGATTTGATAGAGTTAAGAAAATAAAATTAGAAATTAGGGTTTAGAAAAATAGGAAAATAAAAAAATGAAAGATAGGAAAACTATAGGGAAAATATCTGGAATATATTGAACAGAAAAAATATACGAAATACGGATAATAGAGTACAAAATAAGATGGGTATTACACATATGATACTCCGTAAAAATTTTAAGATGACTTCATGTGAATTCAAGACACACAAGCAGGTCCCACATTCAGCCTGACGCGGCGCTTTTATTTTACCCCGGATTTGTAAGGTGTTTGTAGTCCCATTCTAACCTCTTTATATACCCCCGCAATCTTTTATATTTGTATACCTGCTTCTAATCTTTGTGTGTATATACATCCCCAAATCTCATATGTTGTTTTAAATTTCTCTTTCACTGTCAGTAGGTAAACAAAGCTCATTGGCTTAGCCAATGCTTTGAAAATAATATTCATTATCCATTTTTGTAGTGCATAGACTAAGTACATTTTATATTGCACCCCAAAAGGGTGAATTTTAAGTAAATATAGATAAAAGGATGAATTTTATAACAACTCGTAAATTTGCAAGAGGACATATACAAATACGAAGATTAGAGCGGAAGTACACACGCACATAAAAAAATAGAAAGATTGCAAGAGGGTTTATACCAAAAACCCGCAAATAACAAAAAAGGAAAGAATTGAATATCCCTAGTGTCATTTACATTCTTAGGCTACTTATCAGCACAAACATCTCTTTTAATAATCGATCAAGATCCCATAAAAAAAAAAAAAAATCAAAATTCTATTCCAAAAATCAAAAAAACAAGTTTTGTGTCTAAATGAGACGCGTTTCTTAATAACATGAATTGCTCGGAGAAAATAAATCAAATGACAATACAAGTTTGAAAAGTATTATTTGTGGCATGGGGAGGATTTGTTTCATTAACCCTGTTTTATAAAAATGAGAAATTAATCATGAATATGATAGGTTGCCGATTATTCTTATTTCTAACGTAGCTATTACACTATCTTTGATAGTGTGACTAATGTAGAATGTCAAAAAATGTCATGAAACATATGCCCCCGTTTTCTCAATAAGGGAAAGAGAAAACTCAAAAGTCCCGAAAAACTCAAAGCACCAATACTAAGGCTAGAAACTCAGCACCAATACCAAGGCTAGGTCACATGACCATAGTCAAAGAACGGAAGTCGACTCCAACCCTATTTATCATAAATCACAGTGACACAATACTGAAACTCAAACACACTTTATTAGAAATTAGCAAAAGCAAGATAAGCCAAAACTAAGCAAGGAAGCAGATTAGAAAATAGACAAGAGGCCGATATTTGCAGAATAAACTGTCATATATTTAGTGGCAAAATGTGCCTAACAAGTAAAATAACCATAACTGGAATAACCATATGCCTAGGCCTTCTTAAAACAACCAGGCCAAAATGTTCAACCAAAACTTCCAAAGGACCGACAAAACAGAACTAGAGAAACCAAAAAAGACAAATATCCAAACCGATCAACAACCATACTTAATCAACTTCCTCGATCTTAGGACCTGCACCGCTGCCACCAGAAGGAGCTGGCCCATCCTCATCCATCCCTCCCATATCAGGCCCAGCACCCTGGTACATCTTCGCAATGATGGGGTTGCAAATGCTCTCAAGCTCCTTCATCTTGTCATCAAACTCGTCAGCCTCGGCCAACTGGTTCGCGTCCAGCCACTGGATCGCCTGCTCGATCGCATCCTCAATCTTCTTCTTGTCTGCCTCCACCAGCTTCGATGCGATCTTGTCGTCCTTGATGGTATTCCTCATGTTGTAGGCATAGTTCTCCAGAGTGTTCTTGGACTCCACCTTCTTCTTGTGCTCTTCATCCTCCGACTTGTACTTCTCCGCTTCCTGCACCATTTTTTCAATATCCTCCTTGCTCAGCCTACCCTTATCATTGGTAATGGTGATCTTGTTCTTTTGTCCTGTGGTTTTGTCCTCAGCAGAGACATTTAGGATACCATTTGCGTCGATATCAAAGCAGACGGTGATTTGGGGAACACCACGAGGAGCAGGAGGGATGCCCGAGAGCTCAAACTTGCCCAGCAAGTTGTTGTCTTTAGTCCTTGTCCTCTCGCCTTCATACACCTGGATCAAGACACCAGGTTGGTTATCAGAATAAGTCGAAAACACCTGCTCCTTCTTTGTTGGGATCGTTGTGTTCCTTGGGATCAATACAGTCATGACCCCACCAGCTGTCTCCAAACCAAGAGACAAAGGAGTGACATCAAGCAGAAGCAAGTCTTGGACCTTCTCGTTGCCCTCTCCGCTCAAAATGGCAGCTTGGACTGCAGCACCATAGGCAACGGCTTCATCAGGGTTGATGCTCTTGCAGAGCTCTTTGCCATTGAAGAAATCTTGTAGCAGTTGCTGCACTTTGGGGATTCGGGTGGACCCACCAACAAGGACAACGTCATGGACGGTGCTTTTGTCCATCTTAGCATCTCTCAGACATTTCTCGACTGGCTCCATGCACTTCCTGAAGAGATCCATGTTGAGCTCCTCAAACCTTGCTCTGGTGATGGTCGAGTAGAAGTCAATTCCCTCATAGAGCGAATCGATCTCGATCGTGGTTTGGGCAGTTGAGGAAAGTGTCCTCTTCGCCCTCTCGCATGCAGTTCTCAGTCTTCGAAGAGCCCTAGGGTTGCCGCTGATGTCCTTTTTGTTCTTCCTTTTGAATTCCTGTACAAAATGGTTTACCATTCTGTTGTCAAAATCCTCTCCTCCAAGATGAGTATCTCCAGCTGTAGCCTTGACCTCGAAGATGCCTTCTTCGATTGTGAGAAGGGACACATCAAAGGTACCGCCGCCAAGATCGAAGATGAGCACATTCTTTTCACCAACGCTGGTTGCCTTCTTGTCAAGACCGTAGGCAATGGCGGCAGCGGTAGGCTCATTGATGATTCGCATCACATTGAGGCCTGCAATGACACCAGCGTCCTTCGTGGCCTGGCGTTGTGAATCATTGAAGTAAGCAGGGACTGTGACCACCGCGTTCTTGATGGTGGAGCCAAGGTATGCCTCTGCAATTTCACGCATCTTGATCAGAACCATTGATGAGATTTCTTCAGCAGCAAATTGCTTTTCCTCGCCCTTGTACTGGACAACAATCATGGGCTTGTCTCCAGGGCCAGGGATGATCTTGAAGGGCCATAGCTTCATGTCGCTTTGGACAGAAGTGTCACTGTATCGCCTTCCGATCAAACGCTTTGCATCTGATACAAAGTTATAGTTAACACATTAGAATACATAAAACTATATAGGGCAAAAAATGTCATGACACAAAAATAGTTGATACAAATGAAAATAACTACAGATAAATCTACAGAGTATTGCAGTCCTTGTTGGACATAAAGCTTAAAAACAATAGTTACAGCACAGACTAGTGCATTAGCAGAATAAATCTCTTCAGATGAAAAACACAGAACTGAGACTTCAAAAAAAGTTCCACGAAACAAATTGCTAGAACCTGACTATGTAAAACTACTAAACCAATGGATGTTTGATAAATATGTGTAATATACAAATAAAGGATTGGTCTGAAAAGAAAATATCTATGTATCAACACATACTGATGATTATAAACAAATAGGAAACAAGAACAGTTCATTCTTGTTTCCTGCATATACATATACGACAAATATGCCTGTATATACTCATAAAGGACTGATCCAAAAATTAAACATCTACGTATCAACATATATGCTTGTTTCCTGCATATACATATACGACACATATGCCCATAAATACTCATAAAGGACTGGTCCAAAAATTAAAAATCTCTGTATCAACATATATGCTTGGTTATAAACAGTAAACATGATCACTTCATGCTGAAAGAGTATTAAGGTCATGACCTAAACCTCCAACCTTTAAAATGGCAAAATCTATAACATATGCTGTTGAATCCCCTTACGACCAAATTAATAAAAGATATAAAAATAAAATAAAAATAGGCATAGGCCAGGCATAAAAGACATCTGGGTGTATCATAACTATGTCAAATAGGCTAGAAAGGTGCATCATAACAACAATACAAGTAGCACTAATTAACAACAAGGCGATAGGCTAGAAAGGTTAACCATGTCAAATAGGCAAAAATAACAAGCTTAATACTGAAGGCTAGTAATAAAACAAAGAGACGTGTTACCATTCATCGCAGTATTAAACTTGAAAAAAGAAATCTGACCACGGTTTTAAAAAAATGGGGCCTATCAGAGGTTAAATTACCCTAGAAGATGACCCACTGCGGAATTAAAAGATATAATCATTTGCCCGTTTATTAATCGATAAGTTGTTGCCTTACAAAAGTAAATTTGCAAACTATAGCAGATATAAAGCTACATTTTGATGATGCCCTTGGATTTTGAGGGCGCATCACAGAAACCAGCCAATGTTTCAAACAGCAACCAAGATAACCACTCATACAATATAGCTTACTGTATTTCAAATTATAAGACCTATTTTGTTTTAAATTGTGCAATTGCCGGTTTTCTTAACAAATCTAGTGAATGGATAAATAATCCTAAATATATAACAGAGAAAACTCAGTAATTTTCTATAAAGTACGTTTGTGCTCTCTCTAATGATTTCGTTTCGCTTTTTAACCTTTGTTTATCCAATCTCCCTAATTTTTGTCAATGGTCTTTACAAACATTTTTTTTAATCCTAAGCTAAGTAAATTGTAATCTTTTTTGCCCTTGTATGGCATATTGCTGGTTCTTATGCATCATGTAAACCCATGCATTGCATGAGTTTGGAAGCATGAAGATGATCAAACAATAAAAAAATGTAAAATTGTTGTCGTGCATGCAGTAGTAATCTAAAATTTAAGACGATTATCTGATATGTAAATAATCTAGGGACATCATCTTGTAGCATATTTGACAAAAGTGAGGATAATTCGGCAAACTCAGAAAAGGGCCAAAACCAATAGGTGTGTATTGTAATATAAAGATGCAATGTCCTACACCATCATGACCAAAGATAATTTAAGGAATTTAGCTCGCTCCTGCGATAGTATGTTTCGCCTTATCCCTGTCCCTAAATCGAACCCTATTGCTATCCATGGAATAGATGTGTGTCTATGAAAGTGTGTTTTGAATAATTCAACCAAAAAAGGTTACAAAATTGAAATTCAAAAACAATAAGATTACATGCGTATATGTGATAACTAGAGTTGAAACGTCTAAATCAAAGAATAGAACGCATATATCTAAATTATCCCAAAAACTAACTCTCAAACCCACCCTTAGGCTATCACAAATTCTAACCATAACCCTATATATGTACCAAACTACAATACCAGAATCAAGTTAATATTATGTAGGGGAAATCACGAAATATTTGAATTACGGATTAATCTATACAGAACTTATTGCTTGACCCTGTACCATCACCCACTAACCAACCAATTGCCATCCCTGATCAAATCCTATAAAAATTGTATCAATGCAAATGTATATCCCTAATCAAATCCTATAAAAATTGTATTTTTATTGATCAGGGAAAGAGATTTGAATGGAAACCAGGCTTATTAAATTAATTTGTGAATATGGCTAGGAATTTGGCGCTATAAATTAATAAAGCACCACAACAATTCAAAGTTCATCAGATCAAAACCATCACAGATCAAACAAACAACAGATCTAAGTAAAACTTGAATCTAAGATCGAGAAAGACTCACCGAAAACAGTGTTGATGGGGTTCATCGCGACCTGGTTCTTGGCCGCATCGCCGATCAAGCGCTCGGTGTCGGTGAACCCAACATACGACGGCGTGGTACGATTCCCTTGGTCGTTGGCGATGATCTCGACGCGGTCGTGCTGCCAGACGCCGACACATGAGTAGGTGGTGCCGAGATCGATCCCGATCGCTGGTCCTTCGCCTTTGCCCGACATCTCTCAAAGAATCAAGAAAAAAATTGAAATTTGTTTGCGTGGTCGAAGAAAAAGAAACCCTAAAAATTGAAAGTGGAGGAAGAGATGCGGAGAGATCGGGGTAATATAGGATTTAGGGAAGTGGTTCTAGAAATTTCGAATGGATCTCAGCCGTTGGATTCTGGCTGTTTTGAGGGGAGTGGGGCCCGCTTCTTTTCTAGAAAGTTCCGAACAGCTGGAATTTTTGAAGATGTCATATAGGCCGGGTGGATCATGTGATTCACGTGGGCGGCGGGTAGGTTTGAGCCGGGTGGGCTGGAGGTGCGATGCTATTGAACCCATTTGTTTGGGAAGCGTGTGCTGTTTGGGCTACAGATTTTAGGTAGCTGCCATCGGGCTATCCATTACCTTAAAGCTCTTCACGTGGAAAAATTATTCCATATGCCAGCCGTATACATTCGGGCATGAGATAGAAGAAATAGAACTGTTGGTCTCACGCGCTGTTTAAGACTGTTTGAAACTTCCCTCTCTCTCATCTTGTCCGATGTATTACATCCGAAACACCGAATAATTCCTTCTTCACATGGGCCACATCCTTGTTGCTTCACGTGGGCCTCATCCTTGTTGGACATGCTAATCTTCTTTGTTATTGTTCTAATAACTTTCAATATAAAAGCGCCAAGGTGCTATGATGCATTTTTCCTCTAGACTGATATAATTCTTGTTTTAAGTCTAGAAACCCCACCTGCACTGTAGAGAGATGAACCTAGCGCTGCTAGCAGTGTGGTGATGGAAGTCAGTAAATGGAAACAAGCATGGATGGATGGATGCCATGCCTAAGTGTGACATAAGCAAATTGCTTGGGAGTAATCAACGCTGCAAATAAGAATGCGAGAACCGGCTCGGGCTTCTATAAATGACTTTCTTATGTCAAGAAAGCGTTCTTGAGGATACAACATACACAGTAGGCCGTGGGATGTCTATTAATTTTTAGAAAGATTATTGGTGTGGGTGGAGATTGTACAAGGATAGAAATATTCCGGACTTTTACCGGATCGAAAAAAACAATGATGCTTCCGGGGCAATTTAAGGCAGAAGGATTAAATGCGGCCAACCTATTGTCCAGCCTTATCAAACTCGAAGTGTGCTGAAAGGAAGATAGAATTTCTTTAGGTACAGAAGCCTGTGGATTGCAATAGTGACAATATGCTGAAGTGCGATGGGCCAGTGATGGGAAATTCTTGGTAAAATCCATGTACAAGGTAGCGACTGAATTAGTGGTCTGCAAATCGGTCGCGTTTTTTAAAAAACGGAAACTTTCAATCTACGGCATATTTTAACGATCCAAACCGTTCAACTTGATCACCATGCCCTTGAATATATGTGTATGAAGAATCAAAAGATTTGAAGACCTCTAATGTAAACATCATATAAGGTTTATGTTGTATTATCGAAATACGTTCAATTTTGCACCCATGGAGGCTAGAGGTCTTCAAATATTTTGATTCTTCATACACATATATTTGAGGGCAGGGTGATCGAGTTGAACGGTTCATATCGTTAAAATATGTCATAGATCGGGAGTTCCCATTTTTAAAAAAATACGGACCAGTTTACAATGGAGTACTCCCCTACACACACCGTGTGTGTGTCCTAGACATTCATAACCCAATCAGAGAGAGAGAGAGAGAGAGAGAGAGAGAATAATTAAGAAACGATTGGTTGGATCGAAGGAATGCGATTTGTGCGATATAGACGATGAGTCAGTTGATATATCTTGTCCAGCGTCACTTATTTCGGATAGGTTTTGAAACACACATAATTCTTTCATTGACCTTTTTGTGGGAACTCATATAGCGTGATAGAAGACGTTAGAGCATGGGATATAACGGTGTCCATAATAACGCGAGTTATCGGAAAGAAGGCAATAATCGTATTTCCAACAATAAGAAAGCTTTCTTTTTCATGCTCTTAAATCAAAATGAAATAATGATTACATCCTGGATAGGTAGCCTTCATAAAGGGCGAGAAAGAGAGCACCAACGCATAACCAGGAGCAAGAGAGAGTTTTGGCATAGTATGATGAGACGATGGCTGATGGAGAGGATGGATGGGGTGGTTCTGGGACACCTATTGAGTAGTGTTGACATGAGGTTTGTTGGGGTTCGGTGTCCGCGCCGCGAAGGCCGTGGACGAGATGGAAGTGAAAACAAAATTTACACGAGCACCAAACACCCGTAAAACCCAGAATACGATCCAAACACCTAAATTAGCTTACTAGAAATGCAAGGGGTATGAAACTACAACCTTCGACGCGTGTCCATCAAATTGTGGAAGACCCCTCCAAGCTCATAACCGCCGGGATCGCGACCACCCTCGGCGAAGAAGATCCACTTGAGGGAAACCGGAAGAGGCTCTAACCGATGATCCAAACTTGTTAGGTGTGGATGGTTAGTGATGTAGGAATTTCTTCACTAAACATTCTCTCTTTTTCTCAAGCTCAAGTGAGCAAGAGGACGAAGAAGGAGAATGGGAGAAGATGGCTAAGCTTCATCAACCATGAAGCATGTTCAAGTGCGGAATGAATCGATCATCAAGTGTAGAAGAAAAAAGAAATGGCTTGCATTTTACAACCATATATGAATGGTGCATCCAAATAATTTTATCAATATAAAATCCAAACCATATTTCTCTACATGTTTGCATCCATGCCTCATTACACCTCACTTAACACCTCATTTCCTTTTATTTTTTTAAATAGAAAAATAAATATAAGATGTCCTTTTTCTAGAAGCATTGTTGTATAAATACGGAATACCTCACCCGGTATACGTATCGCTACATATACGCGTATCTATATAAAAATACGGATAGCACCAAAAAGAGAATAAATAATGAACAATAATACTAAAATATATGTATCAAAATACATACATAAATTATTAAATCAAAACTTGATTTAATAATCCGGCTTAATCCTAAGCCGGCTAGTATTATCAACTGTCCGATTAAAATCCGTGTATCCCGTACACGTGTGTAATCAGACCCCTGCACGTACCAACGTACGGCTCTTACATCTATCGTCTGAACCGGAAAAACCCTCTGTGTGGGACTCTAAAGACTCGACAAATTCTAAACAATGGGGTCACGTGTCAACACGTAATGGGATCCTAAAATTTCTGAAACAATAGAATTAAATTCTAATTAAGGGAAATTAAAAACCCAAACTGGAAAAATATTTCTATAAATCTTTCTAAACAAAAAGGATGGTGTTCTATAAAATGGAGCACCGTTGGATTAAAAATCCAATGGTGATTGAAATTCACCAATTTATGGAAAGATTTTATATAAGGAAAGATTTCCCTAAAATTTGAATAACAGATAAAAGATCTTTTGGATTAAAAATCCAATGGTGAATAAAATTCACTGAGTGATCTAAAAGATCATGTTGGTTACAAAAACAACAAAAATCTTTCAATGAAAAATTGACAAAACAAATTGATTCTTTTCTTTCTCCTATAAATAGGAGCCAAGAAGAGAAGAGAATGGATCTACTTTTTTGGGAGATAACAACAACAGAGAGAAAAAAGAGAGGAGAATTTAATTCTCAAGAGAGAGAAAAAAAGATCTCTTCAGAGAAAAGAAACCCTAGGTGAGAAAGGGGAAAGAGATCTAAGTTCCATAAAACAAAGAGAATTTAATTCTCAATCTAAGAGTTTAACTCTTCTACAAAAAAGAACTTAGTTCTTTCTCTAGTTGAAGATCTGCAGAAGCACCTCTCCCTATAGGTTGAGAATTTAATTCTCATCGGGTTGAGATCCTGCCATGCAGATCCAAAACTTAGAGGGGGGATTGAGTTTAGAGAATTTAATTCTCCCAAAGATAAAACTAGGGTTTAACTCTATATGAGAATTTAATTCTCCCAAAAGTAATAGGAATTTAATTCCTCCAAGATAAAAACTAGGGTTCAACCCTATATGAGAATTCAATTCTCCAAAAACTATGGGAATTTAATTCCTCTAAAAGAAAATTAGGGTTTAACCCTATATAAGAATTTAATTCTTTCATAATAGGAATTTAATTCCTCCAAATCATGATCAGGGTTTAACCCTACAGAGAATTTAATTCTCAAAATAAAATAAAGAGACTAAAGAGATCTCTGTGCATGCAAAGAACTAGGGTCACGTGTCCCCACGTGACCCCTGAAAAGATTCCCACAAATGAGAAAAAATTAGCTTTGAGGCAATGCCTCATGTGCTCCCACGTGACCCTCATTGTAAATGGAACAAAAGCAAAGGCAAAATCTGACTTGGGCGCTCTCACGTGTTACCACGTGACCCCTAATAAATGTTCTAATAAATCAGGGCATGAGCATACATCACATTGCCACACGTGATGGTTATGAAAATTAAAAGTTTTTAACACTTGTTTGCAGAACAAAATAAAGGGGATCTGGCCCCGCTTTTGATGCCATCACGTGCTCCCACGTGACCCCTTCTCCTTATAGTGTTTAACACTAATCTGACAATTCTGTTTCCAGTGTTTAACACTGCTATCTTTTAGTGTTTAACACTAATTTGGGAATCACATTTCTAGTGTTTAACACTAATTTGATAATCTTATTTCCAGTGTTTAACACTGTTGTTCTCTAGTGTTAGCCAAATTGGCTAATTTTCTAAAGGCAAAAGTCCCTCCTCCAAATGAATCTCAAAATTGAGGAAATCAAAGATGAAAATGTTTAGCATTGCTGAATAATATGGGCTGAACCCAGACAAATGTCTAATGGTCCAATAAAGGGCCAACATTTCAGATCTAATTAGACTTAGCCCAAATTGGCCATAAGTCCTCAATTCAGATTTAACTGAGCCAATGTGCTCATAATATAATTAATTGGTCTTAGTTCCAAACTGGGTTACAGATCATTTAATCCACCGTGGTTCAAGGGTACATCTCTTCACTCCTTTGATATTTGTTGTTGTAATTCCTCAACGTCTTCAAAAAGGTATGGGTCCCGACAACCACACATTTCACGGACTATGATGTCCTTAACCTTGACTGTGAGGTCTTTAAACTCACGGACTATGATGTCCTTAACCTTGACTGTGAGGTCTTTAAACTCATGGACTATGATGTTCTTAACCTCGACCGTGATGTCTTAAAACTCACATTTGACCGTGAAGTCTTTAAACTATGTCTTAAAACTCACATTTGACCGTGAAGTCTTTAAACTCATGGACTATGATGTTCTTAACCCGGACCACTATGTCCTTAAACCAGTATTGGACCACCATGTCCTTAAACTGGAAATCGACCGCAATGTCCTTAAACTAAACAATAGAGTCCAGATTCTCTTTTGTTGGATCTAAACGATCCCGTTAAGTTGATCTTAGTCTAAAATTAGACTAACGTATTCTTAACAAACGTTGAGCTGATCTTAGTCTAAAATTAGACTAACGTATCCTTAACGAACGTTTAAGTTGATTTTAGTCTTAAATGAGACTAACGTATCCTTAAACCCAAACCCCCAAACCCAAATCTACGAAAATACGGATTTGGACTAATCCACGCCCTACGGGCGATGACATAAATTAGTCTCCGTATACAATCCACGGGCAACCAAACACAAAACAAACACCCATGACACGAAGTGACCATCTGGAGAAGGAGAAAGTTGTTACCGCGATGCGGTAGCGTAATTAACTGCAGGGGCTTGCGCCTTCAGGGAAGAGTGTCCCCACAATCAAAAACCCCTCAAACGAGGGGGAATCTGACAAAGTCTGCTACATCTGCAACATCCGTTTAAACCTTCGATACACGGTGCCATAAATCAATTTGGCATCTTCAGAGAGGTGGACGGATAGCACCAATTAGCATCTGCCCCGAATTTCAGGCAAGACGTCCGTCTTGCGCGTCTTTCGTTGGGGAACATAATGTATAGAAAAAGAGTTATACAGCATGAGTTTGAGTTATAAGTAAATTTTGTTAAATAACAGCAAAACACAACTTGTAGCTCACTGGTAAAGCCCTTGCACTGCTGTGACGTAGCCCCTGTGTTCGATCCCCATTAGACACATTATTTTTCTGATTTTTTTCTTTTTAACCTTTTGGAATCCCAAAAGTTTACACGTGCAATACACATAAAAATGAAAAGTCGGAAAAATCAAACATATGCAAAAAGGTTTAAATACTGAGTTGCCGTGGCACAAATCTAAAGGCACGAAGCCCAAGATCGACCGGCGGAAATGGAGTTTTGGCCGATACCAACAGTCCAACCATGGCCAATGAGGCCCGGGCTTTGCACACTTGACTCTTCCCCTACTCCTAACTCTCCTGCACTGTTTGATGTTCTTGTAATCAAATTGAGACCCTTCATTTCACCATTTATCATCTTTTTAATGCATTTTAATTCATCATTTTAATTCCAAAACCCTAATTCTACACTATAAATACCACCCCACACTTTGGATCGGCATCATTCTGAAATTTCTAGCCAAAACTCTCAAAAATTCTCTAAATACAAGTGAAGTACAAATGGAGTTAGCAAGCGGTCAACTTCCGACAAAGAATCGAAGCTATTCCGGAGCTTCCGCGATGCCACGACGACAAAAATCTCTTCTTCTACCTCTTCTTAATATAACCAAGTTGTAAGTCGCTATCAATCTCTCTTCTTATTCTTTGAAATTCTATTTAAAAACATATATCGGGAAGTGGAGTTAATACCGATATCTTTTTCAAAACCCTAGAAAAACCCCTTCTCTTTAATACTTTGTTCAATCTAACTTATACACATCAGTTGTAACCTTAAACCATAATATTTAGAATAAATTTTAACCTAGAATTCCATGCAAAATAACTTATATTTAAGTTATTCATTTAAATGCCATGAACTTTAAATATTAGCACTTTTAGTTTTTGTTACAAACAATACTTTTAGGAAAACTTTAGGGGGTAACGACCTACCCCTCACATACACACATGGTTCCATAGCACGATACCTCTTTAATGTGAATTTTTGTTAGACATTATTACAAAAAAAATACCATTTACTATAAAAACCGGATTTCTTTTAAATTGTATTTTAAATTCCTTTGCGACTATGCCTCTACAACCCTTTTTATGAGACCCGCTATTGGATGGTGCAGATTATCGCACATTCTTGGGTTAGTAGAGCGAGATGCAGACCCCCTCACGGAGCATTCGGTCTCGAAAGGTTTTAAATACAGTTTTTAAGAAAAACGATTTTTTTGTAATTAAATAAAATTAATTTTTAATAATTATATAAAATTACAAATTCCATATATTTTCAAAATATAATAAACTTACATTTTTTTAAAATGAAAGATTTAAAGGTTTCACTAAAATACCATCAAGATACCAACAAAAGACACGTTTTACAATAAAATACCATGAACTTACCAGGCTAAGCAATTATCACTAAAGTACCTCAAATCCTTAAAATTCATATCCATAAAGACCCTAAATAATATAAATAAATACTCGAGGTTTATTTTGAAATTTTATTAAAAATATTTTTCATAATACCCCTCGAATTATATAAAACAATATTTAAGGACGTTAGTAAATATAGGTTTAAGCGGGATCAATTCTCTTGAGCCCCAGGGAGCCGGAGAAAGTGAGTGATTGCCTATTTAAGGTAGAAAACTTAACGGAGTTATCAATGGTAATTGTCTTGGAAAAAGACAAAAATCATGACGTCCATGTGCAAAGTTACCGATGACTCCCGAATCTAATTCAGGATCTAAATAAATTACAAATGTCTGACTCAAGTCTGAGTCGATCTCAAACCTGAATCCAAACTCAAGTCTGAGTCTATCTAAACCTGAATCTAAAATAAAATCTGAATACTTGAACATGAACCTAAATACCTGAATTCAAATCTCGATATTAAACCTGAATACTTGACTTGACTTGACCGAACCATGGTAATAACTTGACATGACTACTTGAATACAAGATTACATTCTGAACCTGACTACTTGAAAAACTTGTATCCATGGTTTCGGCAAGACTTGTAAATATAAATCCATACAATACATCACGCGGGGATAACATGATAGATTGGTATGGAACGTATTAACGTGGCACGGGATGGTCACTTAAAAGACACCTACATGAACTCTCGTGCCGTTGTCCTATGGGTTTTGACGGGGTCTTATACTACATGTTACCATAGTCCACGGGGTAAGATGTGTTAGTTGTATGTATGCCCTAGAGGCCAGTATTGTACAGATGATGTATTTTATATTGGATGCTTGGACATATATAGAGATGACTTTCTTGCTCGATATGATAGTATGCTATCTGGTTGCTCTTTATCTTAACATGTACACTTGTCTCTTTAAACTGTCTTATAGTTACATGTTGGTAAAGCCCTTAGGATGTATACTTGACTACCTGGACTATGATGCAGATCATACTAGTGGGGACATGGTAATCCATAGGTACATCCTTCAAGGTCCCTAGTCGTGGGTGTATCGAGACAGGGCATCGATATACCAGTGTAGACTAGCGTATACGCTTCTCGACCCATGAGATGGGCGATGGATGATCCCATATCCATTGGTGTTTGACATCAGAGATGGTATACGGGTGCTCAGTGGAGACTGGGTACACTGGACGGACTCGCCGAGAACTCCCAGATGGTATTATACCTCACGTCAGATGGCAGTTCTCAGGTGACACTTGTGCAGGTTAGTCTGTAGACCCGAGATCGTCATAGAGTCTTGTGTGATTCCCACTGTGCTTTGATCTCCACCTTACCACGTCCATGAGGGCGTGCAAAACGGTGGTTTTTGGGTACAGTCCCGAGTTACATGGAGGCAATGAGCGATAGGAGGGGTTTCGTCTCTCCCGGTATTGGGGGTTGATATTGCGCTGTGCTCGATTGGCCGTAACAGGGAAGTCCCTGGTCAGGGCTGATCAGAGTTTTGCTGGTAAGTGTTACCAGTAGTTTCTCGACCCGTTATGAGCCCCACATCGGCACGACTTATCGGTTATTGGGGTCTGACGTTTACCACCCCTAGACTTGATATGCGACATATCAGACGAACAGACCGGACTGTACGGTAAGTGTTACTGGTTGGATTCACAGGAGTGTGAGCGGGCTTGCTCGTCGATCTTCTGATCGCTCAATACCCGGGTGGCCGTTACGTTTAGCAGACCGCTTGCGGCTTGTGGGTGCTTGATATGATCATCATCTGCTACCGGCGTATTGACGAGTCTTTAGAGTCCTACACAGAGGTTTCCTGGCTCAAGCGAAACGAAATAGGAGCGCGTATGAGATATGTGCGGGACCGAGAATAATGCATGTATATGATACTGTATTTCATTCTCGCGATGAATGTTTCGATTGGTTGTATGCGATATAACCTAGTTATCGAATCGAAGATTGATTCGATAAGTCGATACATTGTATACTAGCCGGTTATGTGCGACATGACCGGATCATTGAATCAATTGTTGATTTAATGATTTAATGTATAATTATATATTTGATATATTACTTTGCATTAACTAGTAGTGGTTCACTTTAAAAGGTTTTTCTCACTTGATGTGCACATTGTATATGTGATATATTTTTGTGTACACTTGTTTGTATCATGTTTGATGATGCATGCTTACTTGAGTATGTGTAAAGATTAAACCATGGTTATGTGATGGTTAGGGTTTTTCTTTTTCTTACTTATTTATTTATTTATTTATTTTGGAAAAGATAAAAGAGAAAATGGTGGCTTTCTTTGTTTGTTGTTGAAGCTTCATGAAGCTTTGACTAAAGTGACCATTTTGTCTTCATGCTTAACCCTAACCATTCAATCTAACCATGGTCTATTCTCTACACCTAACCAAGGTTAGGATATGATAAGTATTCATATTGTTTTTCTTTTTAAAGTGGACTTATCATATTCTATCATCTTCTTCTCTCTCTTGAACAAGAAGAAAAGCTTACTAGCTTTAATGGCATCTTGAGAAAAAGAGTGAGAAATCCAATTCTAAAGTGAACCCACCTCCTATTTCTTCATCCTCTACCTCTTGCCAAGTAGTATAGGGTGTTTTCTTCACAAGTTTCACAACTTGGTGAAGTTAGAGCTTGATCTTGTGTTGCCTCGACGTAGATCATCTTCGGCATCGTAGCCGACGACTAGTCCGCTCATTTCTCCGATGAAGCCGATGCTAGAGTCCGAGATCCGATATGAACAGTGAGGGGATGTCTACGTGGAGCTAAGGAAGTGGAGAACCGGATCTACAAAGGTTGTAGCCTCTTTCTTTTAGTTAAATTGTTAACTAGTTTCACTTTTCGCCAAAACTCTAGTCAACGTATCCGTATTAGGGTTTCTCGGCACTTGTAAAATTTGAAATTGGCATGGTTGATACCTTGTGAGACCTCTTTAGTGTGCCTAGGAACCCTACAATGGTATCAGAGCCTAGCTAGAGCCTTAGGCGAAGTCTAGACGACGTTTGAAATCCGAATCGAACCGAAACCCTAAACCCAAATTGCTCTCTGGACTTTTTTCAAAAACTGGGTTTTTTCCAGATTAAAAATGCTTAAAAAATTCAGCAGGGAATTCTAAGAATTACGAAGCAAAAATTTACTCATGATGTGTCTATAGCGCGGCGGAACCGCGGCAGAAGCCTGGCTTCTGCGGCGGTTCCGCGGCCATTTGATGGGATTTGCCTCCATCGTTTGCACAGTAATTCATGTTTTCAGGTACTGAGTTTTCTGGGAATTTTTAATATGACTCAACAGTTGAGTATTCTGGGGTTGTATTGGGAATCGAAGATTCGATCGGATTATCAAACTTTATCAATGTGTTTTTCCGGATATTTTAGAATATGTTAAAAAGTTCGACCGGATATAAATACCCACCTTTTCCCCTGCCGGAAAATTTCCAAGTGTTGGATTTTTCTGTGGTTTAAGGACGTTCTGAGTAGTGCAAGTAACGCGATGGTCCCTCTAGAAGACAACAAACCTTAACTCGATTATGTGACCGTCTTGAACTGCCCTTTGAACCTTAGGGTTTGGGGAAGTACGGCGTGCCACATGTGAGGCGTTGGCTTGACCCTTCTACGGCTGGACCGTTGGTACTGAGGCATGAAGTGAACGTCTTTGAACTTATTTCATGTGTTGAACGGTTTCGGGAAAACTTGGGTGTTCGAATGTTCGATCGGAAAGTTTAATATTTTTTATTTATCCGGAATGGGATACAATAATTGGAATTCATAAACAGTTATGAGATAACTGGATGAATGTTATAAATCTAGCGGTTTAGTCTCACTTGATATTGAAAAGAGTTTTCGATAATGAGACTAAAATGCGGGGTTTATAATTGTTAGGCATGTGATGTCTAAGTATTTCATTTGATTAGACATGCGATGTCTAAAGAGGTTGCGGATTCCAACTGTTGTAGTTTTACACTTTCTTTTCTGTGACCGTAAGTGTAATATGTTATATCGCCGGTTTTGTTGCTATATGCCAACGACAATTGGGATACGCATGTTTACTTACGTTGATGACATGTGATGTTATGTGTTGCTGGAAATGTTATATTGGATCGTCGTGTTTGAGTAGCCGGGGGTTTTTATGTGCGATGAGTGTTTTTCATTTTCATTCATGTAAAAACTTGTATGTAATATTCTTTTATTGGGGCACTTCCAGGTTGCGGAAGATGTCACCGTTTGTATATTATTTACTTTTCCGCGTTAGGATAGACCCAAGGAGGGGAGCACAAGTAACCGGGTTCTAGGGTCCAGTGGGAGACCATCTCGAGGAGTCGAGTCCGGGTCTCCTAACCCTAGAATTGGTAGAGTTGCTTGCCGCTCTCGTAGGGGTCTAGGGGTGTGGGATTGGCTATTCATCACGACCGTGGAATCCGTGTTTTATACTGGCTCGTATTAAAAACACGGACGTCCTAGTATATCCAATATTTCATATGATATTTTCTGCTGCGATATCTGTGATGTGATCATTTGATATGTTCTGATGGATACAGTATATAGTATATATGATATATTATATAGACGTTGCTTATGTTTTGCACCCGCACTAGCCCTGCCCTGCTCTGTCGTTAGTTACCAAACCTAACGGTGCACGAGGGGACATCGAGACGAACGCGGATGGCATAAGTGTACGTCGTATTTATCTGTGATGTTTAGGTGACTTAAATGATGGGACTTCATTAATGTGATTAATGAAAGAAAAGAAACCTAAAAGATGTTGTAGAATCAAATTTTAAACAAAAAGGGTAGCTACAGTTTTGCTTTGCATAGCGGTATATATGATATACCCTGCACCTTATTCGATGAGGAAAGGGCCGAGATCCCTTCACCGGGAGTGACCCCTTTAGCAAAAACTGGCAGATGCTACACACTCGGTTTGCTTTTGATTGCTTTTGGAGTTTTTGCTTTGCACAGTGATATATATGATATATCCCGCACCTCATTCGACGAGGAAAGGGCCGACGATCCCTTCACCGGGAGTGACCCCTTTAGCAAAACTAGAAAAGCCTCAAGAACACTCCATTTCAAAATTTACACGATCCTACAACGATATCAAGTTCATTACGCTCATGGTTTTCAGAAAAACCTGACGTAGCCCTTCGTCATTTCAGATAAATCCTACTTAGTATTCGTGCTACGTTTGTTGACCTCCGTCAAGGCGTAGTGTGCGGTAGCTAACTAGTATTTATCTGCTTATGCATGTGATGCAGATTGGATTAGGGTAGTCGTACGACCTTGTTGACCTCCGTCAAGGGTCGTGCGGGTGGGTTTGATTCAATCAAGAAATGACGGGTTGAACTTGACTTGCACCCTGTGGTTTGTTGACCTCCGTCAAGGTCATAGGATGCTTGGGGCAAAATATTATCGGGAATTTCAAGTGTTGAAATTTGCAATGAGATTGCATACCTTCTATGAGATAGTTGGATCCCGATACCCACTGCGAGTAAGAGTTACTCCTGGGAGAGTTTTACACATTACAATTAGCCGATCAAGTAGGTGACTAGAAAGGTGTCAACGGGGTTACGCCTCTGGGAAAACGAGGTTTACTTTAATTAGGTCCGTGCGAAAGCACGGGGAACCTCCCTCAAAGTACCGACACTGGCCTGGCTGAAAGATTGGCGAAGTTGTAGGGTGTAATTAATCCCGGCTAGTCTTTCCTTTTAGGGTTTGAAGGAAGATTTGATAAAAACCAGTGGGAGCCATCCTGATTAGATAAGATAATAACCAATCTGATCTTGCAAGAGCATACGCTAAAGTGTTTTCTTCTCTCTCTCTCCAGGTAGCGACCATGTCATGCCTTAATCAAGATAATAATATGGATGTATTGACTGAACCCGCATGTTATACTGTGCTGGGGAACGTTGGTTCCGTTCTTTCTTATAATAGTTATAGGAATGAACGGGATATAGGGGAATACCAGGATTCCCATGCCACCTGTAACACCCGAGCCCAATAATACTATTTCTTTTGTTAGTTGAGTGTTATATACTGCTAATTCCAAATTATCCTGATTGTTTGGTGCTTTTTGCAGAATTTTAACCGGATAAGTCATTTTGGCACATAACAAATTTTAACTCCTAAAATAAAATTAAAAATATCCATGTTGGCCTACTCGTCGCCACTAGTCGCGTGGTAGCATCCGCACGTCGAGATTCCGTCCCGTTCGGCTAAACGGGCAAGTTTGGACGACTACGCGCGCGTACAAGTGTCCGACTTGGGGGCATGCATTTTAATCATTAAACAGCTCTTTTCAAAATTGGGAACTCGCTTAAAATCCTATAATTTGAATTTGGAACATTTGGGCGCAATCCGGGCGCGATTTGGAAATGTTTCATTTAGCGCCAAAGATGCCCGTTTGATTAAATATTCTTAAAACTATATTATACACTTAATATTCATTCCTGTTAGATTCTAAACGTTAAAATCTTTTTAACCATCTTTTAAATATTATTCTTAACCTCCCCAGCCAATCACATGGCCTTATCACCCCCGTGGGCCCCTCCATTTTCTCAAATCTCCTTCTCTCTCTATCTCTCTCCTCATCAAATCCTTCTCTCTCTCTCCAATCTCTCTCTCTCTTCCTCTATAATTACCATGCAGCCGCCTCCCCTCTCCCTCTCGATCACGAGAAAACCCACGAGAACCCAAACCCTAGCCCCTCGTACTCGCGCCGCCGACCTCCCCGCGACCTCGCCGTCGCCGTCAGCACCTCCTCAACCTAGCCGCACCCTCCTACCTCCTTCCTCCGCCTCTTTCCGCGCCTGCACCCAACCCCGACGCCACCTCCTGCACCGCAGATCTCGCCGTCGACGCCGCCTCCAGTCACCGACGACGCCTGCGACTCCCTCTCTTCCTCCTCGTCCCGACCTCGTCGTCGCTTTCCTCCTCCCCTCGCCGGACCACCACCAGACCCGAGCCGACCCTAGCACCAATCCCGGGTCGCCGGGAACCGCGCCGTCGACCCTCGTCGACGTCACCCGCGCCACCTCCTTTCCCCCTCGATCACCAGAGCCGACCACCACCCTCCTCTACTCGTCGCACCCCCTCTCCAGCGAACCCAGTGGCTGTTCAGGCCTTCGCAGCCGCCGTCGCTGCCTCGCCGGCGTTCCAGCGTCGTCGAGCCCGCCGGGGTTACCCCTGGTGTCTCCCGGTAAGCCTTCCTCATCTTTCCTTTTGTGCAAAATCCCCCCCCCGCTGATCTTATTACGTATATCATGTTGCTAACTCGTTGCCGATGACTTTTGCCGGAATCCGACCGTGCCGTCTTTTGGACCCGATGCTCCAGCGAAGTATTCTGGTCCGTATAGTTCCGCTGTTCGCTGTTGGGACTCGATCCGTGGCCCGGGCAACCATCTCGCGTTTTCTGCCGACATTGCATCCGTGCTTTCCGGTTTGCGAAACCGTCGAGGCAAGTATCCGAATACTTACTTTAACATGCTAGTACACAAGATCAAGTCTTTCTACAAACTTAATCATCATATTATAACCACACAGCTATTTGTAACATCGATATCTTTTTATAACTTAGAATTGATGGTCACAATTATCCGTAACATTAAATCAATATAGTAGTTGCTTGTAATTAACCGGTCTGCTATTAATTCACACTTTAACTAACTAAACCAAGTAGATCGTCCTCACTTCATTTGTTAAATCACCCATGAGACAATTATTATGCTTTAGTTTAAATTCATGTAGCTTCATTACGTATGTTGTTGATATTGTTTCACTTTGTGACTATCGCACCCCAAGGGTGCTTGAACCTGTTGGTAAGAGAATACAAAGCATCACTGTGTTTACATGGAATAATATTGTTATTTGCCGTTCCTGCTGTTGTCCCTTATTCGTTACTATACCTGTTATCAGCATACATTTGATTGCATTACATATTGACCGATATTGATACACCTGACACATGTACTGATACACCGGACATGACACCCTGTACATATCGACTCAACCTGTTGGAAAGTGACCTGACCTGTTACCTGATTTCATGCCTAATGCCGACAAACCTGACCATTCCTGCTGTCTATCCAGACAGACCTACTTTTACCTGATCTTGTGTTGGCATTAGTCCTTGGCTACTGAATACCTGACCTGACATACATAGCTTGGGGGTATGGGAAAATCAAAGGTGAAACCGACTTGTAACTCAACAGTTCGATACATGTTCTGATCAGTCTTACGGGCTTGGCCGGCCCCGGAGTGATGATGCTGACATCACTCATCCATCCAGCTACCTATTACTGCTTAGCGGCACGTCTCGGATTCAGCCCCGAGGACCTTGACCGTGGTCCCGGGCACGCACGGAATACTATTGAGTTACATCGACGATTCATCAATTGATTTCAAAGTCTATAGAGTAGAAACCTGATAGGACAGTTTAGTCACCACTGCACATTACCCTGCTCTGTTATTTCTTAGTACTGCTTTATTCATGTTCATACCTGCATTGCTTATTACCATGTTTATATTATATCTTTTGGTTGACGTGACGCGCTGACGTCTGGGTTTTGCATGGCCCAGATTCCTTACCACTGCCGACGACCGAGCAGGAGTCCTTCAGCTAGCAGGCTGAACTGTGAGTCCTTAGTGATTAGTTTATTTATGTCATTTCATTTCCAGATGTGAGCCCGCATTATGGGACATACTGTTTATTTATTGTATTGGATCATTTGCTTCCGCACTTATTGTTTATTGATTCTTATTATTATGGATTTGGACATGTGTTAGTTTAGTTCATTATCTTGTTCTTGATATCCTTACAACCGTAATGTGACTGTGGATGGATACTTCCTACCCACAGGTAGCATGGTTGGCTATGTTACGTGCCCAATCCTGCGTACTCTGGGAAGCGGGGCGTGACATGGTTCTTTTGGTATCAGAGCCATAGGTTAGTCGGGTTGATTCTTTTGTAATTGGGTATTGTACCCGATACACGAATCAGAATACCCGTGTTTAGGAAACATGTCCTGCCACCTTGACCGTTTTACCATTCTTGAATCACATTCTTCCGGATTATATCTTTTACGACGTGCAAACTTACTTTGCATGTCGACTCGAAAACCTGATTTCTTGTTATCCCTAGGACTTGGGCGACTTGGGTGGAGTTAAGTGATTGCGGCTATGATACCGCGGCATAGCTACAATGCGGTACTCTATTTAAGTATCTTGGAGTTCTAGCCTTGATCTACATTCAGAATCTATCATCATGCTAATGTTGGGTGTTTTGAGTTCAGGATTATGACAGGTAAGAAGTTGAAGACGTACCAGAGGCGTGTGAACGAACCCGCCTTGCTTGGAGTGATAAGAGGAATGCCGGAAATCAAAGAAACAAACTGAGCTGATCCAGCAACAGCAGATTCGTTTCAGGAAGATTTGCAGATCGTTCAGCAGTCTGTGAACGAGATTGGAACTAGACCAGTTGACCGAGTAGGGCCCGTGGCAGAGTTCAGACGTGTGGGTCCTACTACTTTCACTGGTTTGGAGCGACCGTGGACGTGCATGCAGCAGAATGGGGGAGACTCAGTAGTCTCGCTGGACCTTTCACGGCCAACGATGTAGACAGCAGTTGCGGTAAGGAAGCAGTTCTGTCGGGCCAGTCGATTTTAGGGCTAGGCCGACAAACAGTGTTCTTGCGACAATGGAAGTGGATAGTGATGAAGAGCCGGCAGTTGTTCGCGATTTTATGGATGTATTTACAGATATTTCAGGCTTACCGCCGAAGCGAGATGTGGAGTTTGCGATTGACCTTATTCCTGGTGCAGCGCCAGTATCAAAGTCTTACCATCCAATGGCACCAGTGGAATTGGAAGAAATTAAGAAGCAAGTTGGTGAATTACTTGAGAAGGGATGGATTCGAAGCAGCAACTCACCTTGGGGAGCTCCAGTTCTTTTAGTAAAGAAGAAGGATGGCACGAGAAGGATGTGCATTGATTATCGAGAATTGAACCGGGTGACTATTAAGAACAAGTACCCGATCCCTCGCATTGGAGAACTTTTTGAGCAGCTTAGTGGCGCGAGGGTATTCTCGAAACTGGACTTGCGATCAGGATATCATCAGGTCCGAGTGAAAGCAGAAGACATTTGCAAGACGGCGTTTTGAACTAGATATGGAAATTTCGAGTATTTGGTGATGCCCTTCGGAGTGACTAATGCGCCAGCAATATTCATGGACTTGATGAACAGGGTCTTTTCACCATACCTGGACCAGTTTATTGTGGTATTCATTGACGATATTCTGGTGTACTCGAAGAGTCCGGAGGAGCATGCTGAGCATTTAAAGATCGCACTGCAGACGCTGAGACAGGAGAAATTATTCGCGAAAATGAGTAAGTGCGAATTTTGGCTGGAAGAAGTGAAGTTTCTGGGGCATGTCGTGTCGGGCAATGGAATCACCGTCGATCCCGAAAAGATTGCAGCAGTTCGAGATTGGCCTATTCCAAAGAATGTTGCGGAGATAAGAAGTTTTCTTGGACTCGCCGGATACTACAGGAGATTTGTGGAGAACTTCGCTCGTTTGGCAGAGCCGTTAACCAAGCTTACGCGTAAGGAAGTACCGTTTGTTTGGACGGATGGTTGTGCATTGGCCTTCGAGGTGTTGAAGCAGAAGTTGATAACCGCCCCTATCCTAACTGTACCGGATAATTCAGGAGGACTGGTGATTCACAGTGACGCATCTGGAAAAGGATTGGGATGTGTTCTGATGCAGAATGGGAAGGTCGTCGCTTACGCATCGAGACAACTGAAGACTCATGAGAAGAATTATCCGACTCATGAATTGGAGCTTGCAGCCGTGATCTTCGCCCTGAAGATTTGGAGACACTACCTTTTGGGCGAGAGAGTCGAAGTCTTTACAGATCACAAGAGTTTGAAGTATGTTTTCACTCAGAAGGAGTTGAACATGAGGCAACGCAGATGGTTGGAGCTGATGGCCGACTACGACCTTGATCTTAAGTACCATCCGGGAAAAGTTAACGTCGTGCCAGATGCTCTAAGTCGGTTACCAGCAATTCAGGTATTGACCGCACAAAGGGAGATCATTGCGGATTTTCGGAGATTTGACTTGGAGGTTGTGCTACCACATGCTACGGGACAGTTGATGCAGTTGCAAGTACAGTCGTCCTTAGTTGAGAAGATTAAAGTGGCGCAATCGCAGGATCCTAGGCTGCAAAAGTTTCGAGAGCAGGTTCAAGCCGGACTACGAACCGATTTACTGATCCATGAAGACGGTTCGTTGAGATATGGTAGCCGTGTGTGTGTGCCAAAAGGAGATGTGCGTGAAGAGCTTATGAAGGAGGCACACAGTTCAGCTTACTCTGTACATCCAGGAGGGACAAAGATGTACCGAGATATTCGACAGCACTTCTAGTGGGAAGGTATGAAACGGGAAATTGCTCGCTTCGTGGCTAAGTGCTTGGTGTGTCAGCAAGTCAAGGCTGAACACCAAAGGGTTGCTGGTTTGTTGCAACCACTTCCGATTCCTCAGTGGAAGTGGGAACATATAACCATGGATTTCGTGACGGCTTTACCGCGGAGTCCAAAGGGCAACAATGCAGTATGGGTGATTGTCGATCGGTTGACCAAGGCGGCTCACTTTATTCCTTTTCGGGTTGGTCAATCGACGGAGACTTTGGCAGAGCGATACATGCAGGAGATTGTCAGATTGCATGGGGTACCGGTAAGCATCGTGTCCGATCGGGACACTCGATTCTTGTCGCACTTTTGGAGGAGTTTACAAGAAAGTTTGGGGACTCGATTGAAGTTTAGCACAGCTTATCATCCTCAGACTGATGGACAATCGGAGAGAACGATCCAGACCCTTGAAGATATGTTGAGGGCTTGCATGTTGGACTTCAAAGGTTCTTGGGAAGATCATCTACACCTGGTGGAGTTTTCGTACAACAATAGCTTCCAAGCAAATATTCAGATGGCTCCGTTTGAAGCACTGTATGGTCGTAAGTGCCGTTCACCTGTTGTTGGGATGATGTTGGTGAACGAAGGTTACTAGGACCAGATTTGGTGGTACAGACAGTCGAGAAGGTGAATACAATCAGGAAGCATATGAAGGCAGCTCAGGACAGACAGAAAAGTTGGGCCGACACGTCAAGAAGACCTCTAGAGTTCGCCGTGGGTGATTTGGTATTCCTCAAGATATCACCGACTAGAGGGGTGATTCGCTTTGGAAGTCGAGGAAAGCTTAGTCCTCGATTCGTTGGACCCTTCGAGATATTGGAGCGTGTTGGAGAGGTAGCGTACCGTTTGGCGTTACCACAGTCATTGGCAGGAGTGCACGATGTGTTTCATGTGTCTCAACTACGGAGGTATGTTCGTGATGAGACTCATGTCTTGGATCATTCGGAGTTGACTGTACGGGAGGACCTAACTTTTGAGGAGCGACCAGTTGAAATCAAGGATCGAAGAGAAAAAGTTCTTAAGAACAAGGTTATCCCTCTTGTGCTAGTTTCTTGGGGTAATCGATCGCATGGAGAATCCACTTGGGAGCGAGAAGACGAGATCCGGCAGAAATTCCCTCACCTTTTCCAGTAGTTAGCTATCTTGTATTCTTGGAATTTCGAGTACGAAATTCTTTTGTAGTTGGGTATGATGTAACACCCGAGCCCAATAATACTATTTCTTTTGTTAGTTGAGTGTTATATACTGCTCATTCCAAATTATCCTGATTGTTTGGTGCTTTTTGCAGAATTTTAACCGGATAAGTCATTTTGGCACATAACAAATTTTAACTCCTAAAATGAAATTAAAAATATCCATGTTGGCCTACTCGTCGCCACTAGTCGCGTGGTAGCGTCCGCACGTCGAGATTCCGCCCCGTTCGGCTAAACGGGCAAGTTTGGACGACTACGCGCGCGTACAAGTGTCCGACTTGGTGGCATGCATTTTAATCATTAAACACCTCTTTTCAAAATTGGGAACTCGCTTAAAATCCTATAATTTGAATTTGGAACATTTGGGCGCAACCCGGGCGCGATTTGGAAATGTTTCATTTAGCGCCAAAGATGCCCGTTTGATTAAATATTCTTAAAACTATATTATACACTTAATATTCATTCCTGTTAGATTCTAAACGTTAAAATCTTTTTAACCATCTTTTAAATATTATTCTTAACCTCCCCAGCCAATCACATGGCCTTATCACCCCCGTGGGCCCCTCCATTTTCTCAAATCTCCTTCTCTCTCTATCTCTCTCCTCATCAAATCCTTCTCTCTCTCTCCAATCTCTCTCTCTCTCTTCCTCTATAATTACCATGCAGCCGCCTCCCCTCTCCCTCTCGATCACGAGAAAACCCACGAGAACCCAAACCCTAGCCCCTCGTACTCGCGCCGCCGACCTCCCCGCGACCTCGCCGTCGCCGTCAGCACCTCCTCAACCTAGCCGCACCCTCCTACCTCCTTCCTCCGCCTCTTTCCGCGCCTGCACCCAACCCCGACGCCACCTCCTGCACCGCAGATCTCGCCGTCGACGCCGCCTCCAGTCACCAACGACGCTTGCGACTCCCTCTCTTCCTCTTCGTCCCGATCTCGTCGTCGCTTTCCTCCTCCCCTCGCCGGACCACCACCAGACCCGAGCCGACCCTAGCACCAATCCCGGGTCGCCGGGAACCGCGCCGTCGACCCTCGTCGACGTCACCCGCGCCACCTCCTTTCCCCCTCGATCACCAGAGCCGACCACCACCCTCCTCTACTCGTCGCACCCCCTCTCCAGCGAACCCAGTGGCTGTTCAGGCCTTCGCAGCCGCCGTCGCTGCCTCGTCGGCGTTCCAGCGCCGTCGAGCCCGCCGGGGTTACCCCTGGTGTCTCCCGGTAAGCCTTCCTCATCTTTCCTTTTGTGCAAAATCCCCCCCCCCCGCTGATCTTATTACGTATATCATGTTGCTAACTCGTTGCCGATGACTTTTGCCGGAATCCGACCGTGCCGTCTTTTGGACCCGATGCTCCAGCGAAGTATTCTGGTCCGTATAGTTCCGCTGTTCACTGTTGGGACTCGATCCGTGGCCCGGGCAACCATCTCGCGTTTTCTGCCGACATTGCATCCGTGCTTTCCGGTTTGCGAAACCGTCGAGGCAAGTATCCGACTACTTGCTTTAACATGCTAGTACACAAGATCAAGTCTTGCTACAAACTTAATCATCATATTATAACCACACAGCTATTTGTAACATCGATATCTTTTTATAACTTAGAATTGATGGTCACAATTATCCGTAACATTAAATCAATATAGTAGTTGCTTGTAATTAACCAGTCTGCTATTAATTCACACTTTAACTAACTAAACCAAGTAGATCGTCCTCACTTCATTTGTTAAATCACCCATGAGACAATTATTATGCTTTAGTTTAAATTCATGTAGCTTCATTACGTATGTTGTTGATATTGTTTCACTTTGTGACTATCGCACCCCAAGGGTGCTTGAACCTGTTGGTAAGAGAATACAAAGCATCACTGTGTTTACATGGAATAATATTGTTATTTGCCGTTCCTGCTGTTGTCCCTTATTCGTTACTATACCTGTTATCAGCATACATTTGATTGCATTACATATTGACCGATATTGATACACCTGACACATGTACTGATACACCGGACATGACACCCTGTACATATCGACTCAACCTGTTGGAAAGTGACCTGACCTGTTACCTGATTTCATGCCTAATGCCGACAAACCTGACCATTCCTGCTGTCTATCCAGACAGACCTACTTTTACCTGATCTTGTGTTGGCATTAGTCCTTGGCTACTGAATACCTGACCTGACATACATAGCTTGGGGGTATGGGGAAATCAAAGGTGAAACCGACTTGTAACTCAACAGTTCGATACATGTTCTGATCAGTCTTACGGGCTTGGCCGGCCCCGGAGTGATGATGCTGACATCACTCATCCATCCAGCTACCTATTACTGCTTAGCGGCACGTCTCGGATTCAGCCCCGAGGACCTTGACCGTGGTCCCGGGCACGCACGGGATACTATTGAGTTACATCGACGATTCATCAATTGATTTCAAAGACTATAGAGTAGAAACCTGATAGGACAGTTTAGTCACCACTGCACATTACCCTGCTCTGTTATTTCTTAGTACTGCTTTATTCATGTTCATACCTGCATTGCTTATTACCATGTTTATATTATATCTTTTGGTTGACGTGAGGCGCTGACGTATGGGTTTTGCATGGCCCAGATTCCTTACCACTGCCGACGACCGAGCAGGAGTCCTTCAGCTAGCAGGCTGAACTGTGAGTCCTTAGTGATTAGTTTATTTATGTCATTTCATTTCCAGATGTGAGCCCGCATTATGGGACATACTGTTTATTTATTGTATTGGATCATCTGCTTCCGCACTTATTGTTTATTGATTCTTATTATTATGGATTTGGACATGTGTTAGTTTAGTTCATTATCTTGTTCTTGATATCCTTACAACCGTAATGTGACTGTGGATGGATACTTCCTACCCACAGGTAGCATGGTTGGCTATGTTACGTGCCCAATCCTGCGTACTCTGGGAAGCGGGGCGTGACACCACCCGATTGAAGAAAATACATGGTGATGCATTTTCTTCGGGTGTGTTCGTTACAGAGAACTGTCTCTCCATTTGCCCTACGTTCTGGGTATTAGATACCGGGTCAGGATCCCATATATGTAATCAGTTACATGGGCTTAGAAAAGGTAGAGAACTTGGAGAAGGTGATAAAGACATTAGAGTTGAAAATGGTGCAATTGTTGCAGCTAAGACTGTCGGGGAATATCACCTTGTATTACCAACTGGTAATACATTGGTTCTGAACGAATGCTATTACATGTCGAACCTGATATGCAACATTATATCGGTTTCTTTGTTGAGTAAAGAGGGATATAATTTTGTATTACGGGACAATGTTATGAACATTTTCCGTAACCAAAAGTTGGTCGGATCAGGCACGTTGTGCAATGGCATTTATGTTCTAAATCAATCAACAGTTCTGAGCATAACAAACACATACAAGAGGAAGAGTTCTGAACTGAACGAATCCTTCTTGTGGCATTGTAGACTGGGTCACATCAATGCGACACGACTTGCTAAGTTGCATAAGGATGGATATTTAAATCCGTTTGAATTTTCATCTTATGACACTTGCCAGTCATGTCTCAAAGGCAAGATGACCAAAACTCCGTTTACGGGACACGGAGAAAGAGTTACCGAACTCTTGGGACTAATACATAGTGATGTATGCGGTCCCATTTCTACACATGCCAGGGATGGTTCTTCATACTTCATTACATTCACTGACGATCTCTCTAGATTCGGATATGTGTTCCTGATAAAACACAAATCAGAAGCTTTTGAGAAATTTAGAGAATATAAACAAGAAGTTGAAAACCAAACTGGAAAAAGTATTAAAATCCTTCGATCTGATCGAGGAGGTGAATACTTGAGCATTGAATTCCTGGACTTCCTAAAATAGAATGGGATTCTCTCTCAGCTGACTCCTCCATATACACCACAGCACAACGGTGTATCAGAACGGAGGAACCGCACCCTATTAGATATGGTGCGCTCTATGATGAGCACAGCTGAGTTACCTATTTCCTTCTGGGGATATGCGCTGGAGACAGCGGCATACCTACTGAATAGGGTTCCCACCAAATCTGTGCCTACCACACCATATGAGATATGGGAGGGGAAGAGACCATATCTTAATTTTATAAAGATATGGGGTTGCCCGGCCTATGTCAAAAGACAAAAACCGGACAAACTCGAGGCAAGGTCTGTTTTGTGTAAATTTGTTGGATATCCCAAACATTCGCGAGGGTATATCTTCTACCACAGTGAGGAACAAAGAGTATTTGTTGCTCAATATGCCACCTTTTTAGAAAAAGGAATTTCTTGTAAAAGAGATTAGTGGCTCTGAGGTAGAACTGGAAGAGGTTCCAGCTGAACAAAATACAACAGAAGATTTAGTGGAACCAGAGGATTCAGTAGCTCCCAATGAACCTCAGCCTCTCCGCCGATCTAGTAGGGTTCCTCGCCAACCTGAGAGATACTACGGTTTTCTCATGGATGGTGGGAGCGAGGATTGCATCATGGAGGATGATGACCCAACTAGCTTCGAGCAGGCCATCACGAGTAGGGACTCAGTGAAATGGCTGGATGCTATGCGGTCCGAGATGGAATCCATGTACACCAACAAAGTATGGACTTTGGAAATTGCTCCTGAAGGGGTAAAACCCATTGGGAGCAAGTGGATCTTCAAGAAAAAACTTGGTGTAGATGGGAAAGTGGAGACTTTCAAAGCTAGACTTGTTGCAAAGGGTTTTCGTCAAAGACCAGGTGTGGACTATGACGAAACCTTTTCTCCAGTGGCTATGCTTAAATCCATCCGGATCATGCTTACCATTGCTGCATATCATGACTACGAAATCTGGCAAATGGATGTTAAGACCGCCTTTCTAAATGGTGATTTAGAAGAGTGCGTGTACATGACTCAACCAGAGGGCTTCGTAAACAGTGGGAGCAGCGGGAAGGTGTGCAAGCTGCTTAAATCCATTTATGGATTAAAGCAAGCATCGCGGAGTTGGAACATCTGCTTTGACGTCGTTCTCAAAGAGTTTGATTTCGTCAAAAACCCAGATGAACCTTGTATCTACAAGAAGGTGGCAGAGAGTAAGGTTGTCTTCCTCGTATTGTACGTGGACGACATACTCTTGATAGGAAATGATATTCCTATGCTGCAATCAGTCAAGCTCTTCTTATCACAAAGATTCTCAATGAAAGATCTTGGTGATGCCTCCTGCATATTGGGAATCAGGATCTATAGAGATAGATCCAAACGGATATTGGGATTGTCCCAATCCAAGTACATTGACACCATACTAAAGAGGTTTAGTATGGAAGAATCCAAGCGTGGGAACTTGCCCACGATCTCTGGAGTCACTCTCTCCAAAGAGATGTCTCCCAAGACTGATTTGGAGAGAGCTCGCATGCAAGGGATACCCTATGCTTCGGCTGTAGGCTCTATCATGTACGCGATGCTATGTACCAGACCCGATATTGCATACTCACTAAGTGTAGTGAGCAGGTATCAAGCTGATCCTGGAGAGAGTCACTGGACAGCTGTGAAGAGCATTCTCAAGTACTTGCGAAGGACTAAAGAGATGCTCTTGGTGTATGGTAACGGAGAACTCCAAGTGGAGTCCTTTACCGATTCGAGCTTCCAGAGTGATAAGGACGACTCTAAGTCGCAGTCGGGATTTGTCTTTACCCTTTACGGAGGGGCGGTTAGCTGGAAGAGTTCCAAGCAGGAAACCGTGGCAGACTCGACGATGGAGGCTGAATACATCGCTGCCAACGATGCTGCTAAAGAGGCTGTCTGGATCAAGAAGTTCATTACTGAACTTGGTGTGGTTCCATCCATTGAGCATCCAATACCTTTGTATTGCGATAACAATGGAGCGGTGGCTTTAGCCAAGGAACCCAGGTCCCCTCAGCAATCCAGGCATATTCTGAGGCGGTATCACCTGATCCGGGAGATAGTTGATCGCCGGGAGATCGAGGTCAGGAGGGTTGACACGAAGAACAACACGGCGGATCCACTCACGAAGGCCATTCCCCAGATACAGTTTGAGAGACTCTTCGGGATGCTCGGTATGCGATACTACAGCAGCTGGCCCTAGTGCAAGTGGGAGATTGTTAGTTGTATGTATGCCCTAGAGGCCAGTATTGTACAGATGATGTATTTTATATTGGATGCTTGGACATATATAGAGATGACTTTCTTGCTCGATATGATAGTATGCTATCTGGTTGCTCTTTATCTTAACATGTACACTTGTCTCTTTAAACTGTCTTATAGTTACATGTTGGTAAAGCCCTTAGGATGTGTACTTGACTACCTGGACTATGATGCAGATCATACTAGTAGGGACATGGTAATCCATAGGTACTTCCTTCAAGGTCCCTAGTCGTGGGTGTATCGAGACAGGGCATCGATATACCAGTGTAGACTAGCGTATACGCTTCTCGACCCATGAGATGGGCGATGGATGATCCCATATCCATTGGTGTTTGACATCAGAGATGGTATACGGGTGCTCAGTGGAGACTGGGTACACTGGACGGACTCGCCGAGAACTCCCAGATGGTATTATACCTCACGTCAGATGGCAGTTCTCAGGTGACACTTGTGCAGGTTAGTCTGTAGACCCGAGATCGTCATAGAGTCTTGTGTGATTCCCACTGTGCTTTGATCTCCACCTTACCACGTCCATGAGGGCGTGCAAAACGGTGGTTTTTGGGTACAGTCCCGAGTCACATGGAGACAATGAGCGATAGGAGGGGTTTCGTCTCTCCCGGTATTGGGGGTTGATGTTGCGCTGTGCTCGATTGGCCGTAACAAGGAAGTCCCTGGCCAGGGCTGATCAGAGTTTTGCTGGTAAGTGTTACCAGTAGTTTCTCGACCCGTTATGAGCCTCACATCGGCATGACTTATCGGTTATTGGGGTCTGACGTTTACCACCCCTAGACTTGATATGCGACATATCAGACGAACAGACCGGACTGTACGGTAAGTGTTACTGGTTGGATTCACAGGAGTGTGAGCGGGCTTGCTCGTCGATCTTCTAATCGCTCAATACCCGGGTGGCCGTTACGTTTAGCAGACCGCTTGCGGCTTGTGGGTGCTTGATATGATCATCATCTGCTACCGGCGTATTGACGAGTCTTTAGAGTCCTACACAGAGGTTTCCTGGCTCAAGCGAAAGGAAATAGGAGCGCGTATGAGATATGTGCGGGACCGAGAATAATGCATGTATGTGATACTGTATTTCATTCTCGCGTTGAATGTTTCGATTGGTTGTATGCGATATAACCTAGTTATCGAATCGAAGATTGATTCAATAAGTCGATACATTGTATACTAGCCGGTTATGTGCGACATGACCGGATCATTGAATCAAGTGTTGATTTAATGATTTAATGTATAATTATATATTTGATATATTACTTTGCATTAACTAGTAGTGGTTCACTTTAAAAGGTTTTTCTCACTTGATGTGCACATTGTATATGTGATATATTTTTGTGTACACTTGTTTGTATCATGTTTGATGATGCATGCTTACTTGAGTATGTGTAAAGATTAAACCATGGTTATGTGATGGTTAGGGTTTTTCTTTTTCTTACTTATTTATTTATTTATTTATTTTGGAAAAGATAAAAGAGAAAATGGTGGCTTTCTTTGTTTGTTGTTGAAGATTCATGAAGCTTTGACTAAAGTGACCATTTTGTCTTCATGCTTAACCCTAACCATTCAATCTAACCATGGTCTATTCTCTACACCTAACCAAGGTTAGGATATGATAAGTATTCATATTGTTTTTCTTTTTAAAGTGGACTTATCATATTCTATCATCTTCTTCTCTCTCTTGAACAAGAAGAAAAGCTTACTAGCTTTAATGGCATCTTGAGAAAAAGAGTGAGAAATCCAATTCTAAAGTGAACCCACCTCTTATTTCTTCATCCTCTACCTCTTGCCAAGTAGTATAGGGTGTTTTCTTCACAAGTTTCACAACTTGGTGAAGTTAGAGTTTGATCTTGTGTTGCCTCGACGTAGATCATCTTCGGCATCGTAGCCGACGACTAGTCCGCTCATTTCTCCGATGAAGCCGATGCTAGAGTCCGAGATCCGATATAAACAGCGAGGGGATGTCTACGTGGAGCTAAGGAAGTGGAGAACTGGATTTACAAATGTTGTAGCCTCTTTCTTTTAGTTAAATTGTTAACTAGTTTCACTTTTCGCCAAAACTCTAGTCAACGTATCCGTATTAGGGTTTCTCGGCACTTGTAAAATTTGAAATTGGCATGGTTGATGCCTTGTGAGACCTCTTTAGTGTGCCTAGGAACCCTACAAGATGGACTCCTCTCGTATATACAAATATCTTCTGTACCAAGCTACAAACAACTACGTTAGAATAACAATCATATACCTGTACAACTTTACAGTTTCATTTAACATTACTTATTCTATTCCATTCCTTCTTTTGGGACTTACCGAGCGCTAGTTCGCTGACGACGTTCCTGTCTTTTCTTTCTTTGGAATGTTCGTCATGAGGACCGGACTCTCAGGAGATCGAGCCTAGCCAGAAAGACTTGGACCAGCTCACTGCCCAGCCGGACTTCTAGCTCTCATTATATTTACTTTCAGTTTGCATGTCACTGTTTAGGCATTATTTATATCACTGTATCTTTTTATTTTCAAACAGTTGTAGATAAAGTGAATGTAAATAAAAGTTGATGTTTATTATTTTATATCACTTGTCATTCTTGTGCATTATATATATATATATATTGCTTAATTACGCTTAACGTATTTATTTCTCTGTAAATAGGTTGCGGTCCGCCACGTCACTGATTTCGTATACTGGGACGCGGGGCGTGACAAATTAAATCATTTTAATCCACATTTTTAATTCCCAAACCCTAATTCCTCACTATAAATACTACCCAATAGCCTAGCACCCCTTTATTCTGAAAATTTCTATCAAAATTCTCCCAAATGTTCCTAAATGCAAGTGGAATCAAGTGGAGTTAGCAACCAAGCTCCTTTCGTTGAAGATCGAAGTCGTTTCGGAAGCTACCTCGATGCCACGGAGCCCCCCTCTATTTTCCTTACTCCTTTCTCGACGTTATAAAGCCGTAAGTCCCTCTTTTCTCTTCTTTTTTCATCTGAAAACCCTCTTCTAAAAACATATCGGAAAAGTGGAGTTAACTCCGATATGTGTGACTTTTAACCTTTGTACTCCCTTTCCTAAAGCCTAATAGGTCAAAATAACTTCTCGCACTACTTATAAATTTTCTTACAATCTTTTAGTTTTGAGTTTAACTAAAACATTCATGTGAAACTATCATATAACGAACTTTTCATTAAAATACTATGAACTTTAGTATAACCCGTATTTCGATAATCGTTAAATATAACTTTAGAAAAACTTCACGGGGTAACGACCTACCCCACATGCACACTATGATTTCATAGCACGGTACTTTAAACATAGGACTAATTTAAAGAATAAATTTTTCTTTCAAATACCACATCTTTTTCAAAATGGGTTTCTTTTAATTGATATTTTGAAATCCTTGGCAATTACGCCTCTACAACCCTCGTTAGGGGACCCGCTAATGAATGGTGCGGATTATCGCACATCCTTTAAGTCTACGGTAGCGCCCCGGCCGTCAATCCGAGGCCAAATGCGGAAACAAAAACTTTTTAGGAAACCGGCGCTATCGTAGTCTTTCACCCGGATCGAACCATTAACGCTAAACTAGCTAACTACTAAGAAGTGAGAGTGGCTATACCGATCGATCTGTGTCCTTCGGTCTTTGGCCACCATCCCAAGCTTCTCGCGGCATCTCCGATCTCCGGTCTTCTCGTCGGAAAGGCACCATATCAATGAGTCTTTTTACGGGCTCCCGCTTCATCCGAAGCAACTAGAACATGAAGTTTGCTAGCCGACATGTCCAAGGTGAAGTAGAGAATGTGTGTGAAAACTGTCTCAAGTATCCATTGATTCTCAACACATGAGAGTGTATGGATGGAGGTTGGAGATGATGCCATTGGTGGAAGTTATGAGCTAGAGGAAGAAGAAGAAGAAGAGCTTTTCTTTTCTTGTGTTGGTATGATAAAAATGAGAGAGTAAGTAATGAATCCAAGAGTTAACCCTTGCCTCATAGCTGCCCCATCTCTCTCCTCTTATCATTTCAACACATAAATCAATCCAAAATGAGATATATGAACAAATAAAGAGACCATGAGTCATCACTTATGCATGTGTCACAATTAATGCTCCTCATGATGAAATCCACTCACAATTTCCACCAAAATAAACATTAACCCAAATGTTTATGACAATAAAAAGAACGACATCATCTAAAGTAAACTCGTGACGGATCACAAGGATACCCCTCACCTGTATATACATACCTGCATCCGCATTCCGACTGAATGCAAATGCGAAGAGACTAAAGTAATCTAACAAATCTAATACCAGGATCCGGCTTAAACCAAAGCCCACTAGTATGATCCGTCCGATCATGATACGTGCACTAGGGCACGTATATAATCGAACCCTGCCATAAAACCATACGGCCTCTACAACGTTTCGCCCGAACTTGGGAAACTATCTATGGGGGACTCTAAAGACTCGTCAATACACTGGCAGTGGGTTTAACCACAAACACGTCAGTGGTACTAGCTGTACGTAACGGCTACCCTTGTATTGACCAAAAGGGAGACCGATGAGCGAACTCATCCTGAAACCCTACCGAGCCTGTCAGTGACAATATCCGTATAGTCCGGTCCGTTCGTCTATGAGCATCGCATGTCTCGCCTAGGGGGCTGGTAAACGTCAGACCCCCAAAAGCGGTACAAGTCGTGTCGGAGTATAGCCCAGAACACCCTGAGATACTACTGGAATACCTACCAGTAAATCTCATGCCTTGGCCAAGGTCTTCGTGTAATGGCTCTCCTATACACAGCGTGATCTCACTCCCAATACCGGGAGAGACGAAACCCCTGCCGATCCGCTCACTGCCTCCATGTGGCTCGGGACTGTACCCAACTAAAACCTGTTTGCACGACTCCATTGAGCCGTGGTAGGGTAGTAATCAAAGCACAGTGGGAAATCACATGAGACAAATGACGATCTCAGGTCGATGAACTAACCTGTACACATGTCACCAGGGAACTGCTATCTGACGCAAGGTATAAAACCAACTGGCATGTTCCCGGCGAGTCATGTCCGGTGTACTCATAACCCAATGAGCACCTGTATACGTTGTAATACCCAGCCCCTTTTATACGCCTACTTCCGTAGTTCTTTTTCATCTATAAAATTTATTTATAATCATTTATTTATTTTCGAAACTTCACTAAACCCTAAGCTTCCAATTCTTTTTCCTCCCGTTAATTTCCCAAACACTAATTCCAATCCCTTATTTCCGTTTCCCCATTTTCGTAAACCTCGATTTCAGTCCAGAACTCCATAATTTTTTATTGTCTCCTTAGCCAAGTTAAAGGGCAAAATTTTAAATATAAACCCAAATCCTAATCCAAACTATATTTTATTTCACTCAGCCCATTTCTTTTATTTAAATTAAACCCAGCCCATTCCCCAGTTAATAAACTTCATTTCTTTATTATTCTTAAATCCTAAGCCCACTCCCTTATTTTTCCATTAATTTTACCTCTAAAACCAAAGCCCGGCCCTTTCCCTTCTTATCTATTTTTGTTGTTTTATTCCCTCGGCCCATCTCCTAAATCCATTCCCCTAACTTAAATTTAATTATTTTTCTAAATCTCCGGCCCAGGCCCACTCTCCCCTCAATTCATAAAAGAAATTCCTTTGATTTTAAAATGGCCCGGCCCACCTTTCCCCGAGCCCGCTTCGACTCGAACCCGACCCGCTCCTACACCCTCATCTCCTCCAACGGCTCTCTCCGTTTTTCCCGCTCGCGACCCTTCCTCCGCCGTAACCTACACCACCTCCTTCGCCCATGCCTGCGCCCACGACGCAGCGCGCGTTTTCCCCACGACTCGCTCCCCAACGCTTCGCACTTCCAACCCCTCTCGACACCCTCGAGCTCGCCATCGCTCTCCTCTCGTTCTCCCCTTCTCTCTCGAACCCACGCCCTCGGCCGCTCGCGCCCCTCCTACCTCCTCCTTGCACCCATCACCGCGACCACCATAGCCGCACCCTCGTCGTCAGCAGCATCACCCCAGTTGATTCCCTCAACCTCTCCTCGACTCTAACTCCCCTCTTCCTCTCCGACTCAAACCTCGTCTTCTCCCCCTCGAAAGCTGCCGCGCCCACTGCAGCTCCCCCGCGCCACCCAAACTGAGCCCCCTCGCCACTGCAACCCGAGCTCTCTCTCTCTCTCTCGTTCCCCTCCC
This sequence comes from Agapanthus africanus, assembly GCA_030015575.1. Lineage (NCBI taxonomy): Eukaryota > Viridiplantae > Streptophyta > Magnoliopsida > Asparagales > Amaryllidaceae > Agapanthus > Agapanthus africanus. Next base: position 125,392,481 of record CM057339.1, on the reverse strand, counting down.
TTAACACCCTCCGACACCATCGCCTGAGCACCCAAGCATTGGAACCCATCGACCCCAACTACCAATCCGCCGACGAACCCTCCTCCGACGAGCCGTGACCTCACACCACCGCGACCACCGTACAGCTCCTCCATCGCTGCATCGAGCCTTGCGACCCAGCACCACCAGACACCCGAGCTCCGGCCACTTCGAGCACCAGCATCTCTGATCTTCAGCCGAGCAGCCACAACACCCGGACCCAACCCTTCATCCCTGCACCTCACCTGAACTCCAACCCCGTCGCCGCTAAACTCATCGCCTGCACACACCCTCGCCAGAGCTCGTCTCATTATCATTCCCGAGCAAAAACCCCGCCGGAAACCCGAGCTCACCCGGAGCTGCTACCGTCGTCGTGCCAGTTCGTCGCGCGACCGTGCTGTATTTCGCTGCCGTGCATCGCCTAGACGCCTCCAAGCAAGTTCTATACTTGCTTCATGCTATTCTATTTATGTTACAAATCCAAACCATATAAATTGTTGTGTTACCATTCCTGAAAACGTACACTTTTTACCTGTTCGACGTGTGTTCCCAATGGGAAAACTTTCCCAATTTGGCGGAACTAAATAGTATTGTTTGGTCCGTATGGCTATGAACCTAGTGCATGACTTTCGTTGGATAAGTTGATCGTTAACGACTAAAACAACTACCCCCAAGTTTAACCGTAAAACTGGAATTTTATTGTACCTGAAAACCGTTAAATTCACCATAAATCATATACATACTAGAATGGTGCGTTCGAGGGCTCAAATCGAAGACGACTCGACGAACTTTAACCCTATACTAGTTTCCTGACATTCCTGTGCTTAAACCGTGATGATAATTGAATCGGAGTGCGACTCTGGACTGCAGTCCAGAGTGACTCCAGTTGTTGCTTGCTGTTCCGTAATGGGTACCACAAGATCTCCTTAACTCGTAGATTGCGGAACTCCACTGTTTATTATATATAAATCTGTTAGCTAGACAAAACAATTGGTTTCATTCTGTTTCGTTACCGTTTGATATTTAATCTGTAATTTAATAGATCGGGACGCATAACAGTCCCAGCAGAATCAGAACAGACATATTGGCATTGAATAGTGTATATCTCCTGACGTACAGACGCGATCGAAGATCCTTCTGTTGTATTGAAAACCTTACTGAAAACCCTAGAATTTATCCAACTGTAGCGTCGCTAAAATCCGATCCCAACTGGGATCAAAATGTGTTGCGAAACGGACTTCTGATTCTGAAATTGGATTTCCAGCCGCGAGCGCTTAAAATGAAGTGGTTATAATTAATGATCCTGGAACCCGATTGGCTTGAAACCAAATTTGATGGATGGACAACTGAACATACTAATTACTACCTGTTTATCGTTTCGCTAAATTATATATGTACGTTTCATGATAAATCGTGCAAGTGATAAAATACTGTTTTTGTGACACCTTAATCGTGCTTATATACTGTTCACGCATCATATCATACCCATATCATTGTAGTGATAACCTAGTGATATCGTGTATTTACCCAGTGTTAGATTCTAGTGATGATTGTGGCAAGTACGTCAGTGTTCGTGTATCCGTGATTAAGTGAAAGTGATACGTACTTGTACACAATCAGTGACCCTATTATTCTATTGCATTGTCGACGTCTGTGGGATGCGTGTACGTGTGACTATAAGTGGTATGGGACACTTATGGAAGCGCTTGCACGGGTGTCACAGATAAGGCATCCGACACTGCCATTTATCTTAGATATTAGTCGGGACGTGCTTGATGGAGGTCCTGCCTCCAGTTCTCGCGCAGACTTGTCACGGATCGATTAGTATTTAGGGTTATGGTTAGCGTTTGATGTAGACCACGGGGTGTGGGGTAGTTTAAGTGTGAGTTCAACAGAATCTCGGGAGTCCCATGCCGGCTTATATATTTAGGGAGATATATGGAGATTTACAGGGTATGTGATATACACCGTGATATACATGTTACATGTTGGGCCCGTGGTCCCTTGCCCTTGGGTTCTACCCTTGGGTGGAGGACACTCGCGAGTGGTTGACTCTCACACTTAGACTGACGATAGGCTTAGTGACCTGTACAGTGAGACTTAGAGACTGATAGGGATACTGGCATTTATATTCCTTATATACTGTGTTGGCATACGTGACATATCGTTCTACTGCTTTACTGTTCCGCTGCATTGATTACTGCACATCCATAACCATGATGTCATTGATTTACTGCTTCACATATCTATTATCACTGTTAGAACTGTCACTTGATTTTATACATATTATATTGCTATTGTGTCGCTCTGACGACCTGAGTATGCATGCTCAGTGTGAGGAGAAGATTTAGCCTGGATCAGAACTAGACGTGCATCACAGACTCCTTGACTTGCCATTCCGAGTTACATTCGTTTGTTCCACTTCAGGTCAGTCTTTACATTGTTTCTTTCAGTTACTGCAGTTCTCCTTACCTGCGCATCATTTACTGTTTACCATGAAAAACTAGAAGCCGAAGTGTGACTACGGCAGGACATTTCCTTGACCGTAGGAGCATCGCTGGCCTTGTCTACCCCTCGTATTCCGTAATTTGGGAAGCGGGGCGTGACATACATCTTAGGTGAACCAACTGACACCAATGGCTTGTAAGACCAGCCACCGCCCCTCGTCGGGGTCTCGATCCATATACACTAGTCTACTCTGGAGTATCGATGCCCTGTCTCGAAACTCCCTTGACTAGGGAACTTTTAAGGATGTGCTTATAGACCCCAGCTCCCATGTATATGATCGCTATCATACTGCTGCCCATCAAGCAAGAATCCTAAGGGCTATATCAACGTGTAATAGTAATCTGTAATATCACCTAAAGTATGTACACGATGATAAAGATAAACCAGATAGCATACTATCATCTTGAGTAAAACTGTCCTACCGGCATAGGTCCTCCCTCAATCATTGCAATCACGTGCCTGCGATCCAATAATTGACTTTGAGGGCACTATATCCAACAATCTCCCACTTGCACTCAAGGCTAATTATTGCGATGTCGCATACTCACAGCCCGTGTGATACCGAACACCCAACTCCTCTACTAATCAGTTTCACAAAGCTCGTTTGCGAAACTATTGCGTTCGAGAAATACCCTTAGTGAGTGGATCCGCCCTGATGTTTCTTTCTATGTCTCTCTTAATCTTAAGTTCGCGGAGAAAGCCATCTCTCGAATTGAGCAATACCTGTCTTAGAATATGTCTAGATATCTGATGGGACCTAGTTCAGAAATGAACTCCAAATCCAAGCTTCTTAGACTGTATCGTCAACTGAATTTAATCAGTATCATGTGTCATGCCTCCCTCAGTATATGCTTGGATCACCTGTCCAAACTACTGCCCCTTGTCAGAGGGAAAACTATAACTCTGACAGTCACTCTGTCATCCAGGTCACCTTGGAAGTATGGAATGATAATCGTCTTCCAAAAGAGGCTGTTGTTATCATATCCCTAGAACATCCGCTTATGTTCATAAACTGCTTCCGAACGCTTCTCCAGGATTGGATTAATATCAACTTATTGCATCAATATCAACTTATTGCATCTAGTGCAAAAACAACATCTGGTGTGGTACTTGACATCTCATGATTGACTCAATTGCCTAAGCAAGTGATATGGCAATCATGCGCATCCCTCTCCCATTTAGTCTGCAAGACACCTTTAGAGAGGGTGACTCCATCACCTGCAAGTATACTACCGTGTCAGGAGTCGTCCATTCTAAAACACCTTTAGAATGCTGTCTGAGTACCCAGATTGGGAAACTACCCAAATCTAGATCTAAAACCATAGATCTAGTAACCAGAATATCTGATATAATATTCATATCCTATGTGGAGAAACCACTGTGTGACAACCATAGTATAACCGATTGTAGATAGGAAGTTTACTTCCTACACTGTGTATGTCATCCAAATACCAGGACATCACACTGTCACGCCCCGCTTCCCAGAGTACGCTAGATTGGGCACGTGACATAGCCAACCATGCTACCTGTGAGTAGGAAGTATCCATCCACAGTCACATTACGGCTGTAGAGATAGCAAGAACAAGATAAAACTATCTAAAACATGTCCATAATCCAGAATAACAGGAGTCAATAATAAATAAATGCGGAAGCAAATGATCCAATACAAATAATTGAAAAGTGTGTCCCATAATGCGGGCTCACATCAGGAAATAAATGCAGGAAATAAAACTAACTACTACTGAACTCACAGCTCAGCCTGCTGGCTGAAGTACTCCTGCTCGGACTGCAACAGCGGTACGGAATCTGGGCCATGCAAAACCCAGACGTCAGCGCGTCATGTCATCAAGTAATATAATACGAACAGTGTAGCAGGCAATGTAATATAAACATGAATATAGCAAGAATAACAATAATATGAATCATACCAGTACAGGGTAGCGTGCAGTGGGTAAACTAAACTGTTCTATCAGGTTTTCTATTCTAAAGTCTTTGAAATCAATTGATGAATCATCGATGTAACTCAATAGTATCCCGTACATACCCGGGACCACGGCCACAATATTCTCGGCTGCAGCCGAGATATGCCGCTAGGCACAAAACAGGAATGTGTACACTCGATAGTATCCCGTACATACCCGGGACCACGGCCACAATATTCTCGGCCGAAGCCGAGACATGCCGCTAGGCACAAAACAGGAATGTGTACACTCAGAACAGGTAGTGAACTGCCGAGTTACAAGTCAGGTTTCACCTTTGATTTCCCCATACCCCCAAGTTATATGTGTATGTCAAGTCAGGTATTCCGAAATCAAGAAACTAATGCCAACACAGGATCAGGTAAACAGGTTTGTCTGGATAGACAACAGGAACGGTCCATGAGGACTACATGTCAGGTTTGTTAGCATTAGACACAGGATCAGGTAACGGGTCAGGTCATGATACATCAGGTCAAGTCAAGCAGTGTACGGTACCATATCATGTCAAGTAGGAAGTGTAACAGGTCATGTCAGGAAGCACAAGATGTCATGTGGGTGCTCATAATCAAACTAACATAAGCATGTGTATAAATAAACAAGCATGAGTACTATCAGAACAATAAACTGGAACATGTAATATGATATGCAAATAGATATAATTTCAAGGATATGGATGCACAGTTATCGATTAGGGTTATATTTATAGTTCCAATATTAATTAGGATGCAATTTATTAAATATGGAGTGTTAATATCACATTATTATGTAGTAATGTGATCTCTGGATGCAATTATATGTATCTTAAATGCGATGGATGCAAACGGGTATCCGAAAAGTTATAAAACTATAAAATGGTAATGTGGGATGTACAACTAAGCAATATGTGATATAAATATTGATATAATAATATTAATATGGATAGCATATTCAAAGCGATTAATAACTATAAAAGTGGTATTGATTAACCATGCACAAGAAGGTTCCGTTCAGAAATTCAGCGTCACCCTAATTTGTAAAATAGCTTAAAAATAACAAACGTTCTCCAAAAGGGACATGTCTTATATCAAAACAAAGATAATTCAATAAAGTTTTCAGTTTTGTAAGTATAAGGATCTCAGGTTGTCTCTACAAAAAGTTATGAACATTCGAAGTTGAAAGTTTGCTGCTGGAATTTTCCTGGACAGCAGTTTGGAGACATTTTCATTTGCATGTTACGTTATTTAAACAATTTATTTTTCAAGTAAATATTTTATAGAGTTATATTATTCTGAGTTAGCTTCATAATGAACTAAAGAACGTATACTAATAATTTTTATATGATTTATAATGAATTTTATACGGTAAGGTGTACAGTAAATTTCAGATTTGTCGGATCCGCTTTTTCAACGACGTTTCATGTGTAAACTATAAGATTTTCAAATGTATAACATTATAAAATGAAGATAAACTAATTAAAGATAATAATAATAAATATTACGACGATATATATTTTAAATGATATGGTTGCAGTATAATGTAATCCAGTATGTCACAAGATAAGTTTTCATGATCTAGATTTAATATGATATAAACGGATGCAAACGGAATATCGAAACGTTATAAAATTAAATATGGGGCACTAGAATTAAACTATAGGTATGGTATTTATTTAAATAGGTATAAAATGAATTATATAGCATGTATCAAGATTAACTTGCCTCGATGGGTCGCGAATCGGGAAAACGGAACGTTAACCGTCTGCGGGGAAAACTCGCGACGGTTGCACGGTTCACGGAATGAACCCAAACGACGAACAAAGAAACCACACGGGTCGGGGTATCTCACTGGAACGTCGAGAAGCGCCACCAGCACGACGGAATTCCGGCAACAAAAGAACAGTTAAAAAAAATGAGAAACGAGACATGAAGCAAGAAGAGAAAGAATGATAAAGAGAAGTACGAGAGAATATATGAGAGAGAGAGAGAGAGCTGCAGGTAGGGGCCCACGAAATTAAAAGGAACGCGATTGGCTAAAGGGGAATCGTTAGTTAGGGATAAATATTAATTAAAAATTCAAAACATTTTAAGGAACAGTAGCATATATATATATATATATATATAGGTTAATTTAATGATTTAAAAGATAGGTAATGAACAGTAAGATATCAGGTTAGTTAGAAAAATATATGCGATGGTTTTAATAATATTAAAATTTGGGATTTTGGCGCCAAATAAAACATTTCCAAATCGCGCCCGGGTCGAGTCCAAAAATTTAAAATTGAAATAATAGGATTTTAAGCGGGATCCAAATTTTAAAATTAAGTGTTTTATGATTAAAAAGTATACCCCCAAAACGGACACATGTACGCGCGCGTAGCCGTCCAAACTCGCCCGTTTCACTGAACGGGACGAGAACACAATGCACGAACGCTACCACGAGGCTAGGGGTGTCAAGTAGGCCAAGATGAATATTTTCAATTTTATTTTAGATGCCAAAATTTGTTATATGTAGAAATGACTTTACCGGGTAAATTTTACAGTAAGCAACAAACAAGCAAGTTAAATGAAATGAGCACCACATTATGCTCAAACAGTAACTGAAAATAGTAGTATTGGGCTCGGGTGTTACATTATACCCAACTACAAAAAGAATTTCGTCCTCGAAATTCCAAGAATACAAAGATAGATAACTACAAGAAAAGGTGAGGAAACTTCTGCCAGATTTCATCTTCTCGTTCCCAAGTGGACTCTCCATACGAGCGATTACCCTAAGAAACAAGCACAAGGGGGATAACCTTGTTCTTAAGAACCTTTTCCCTTCGATCCACGATTTCAATCGGTCGCTCCTCAAAAGTCAAGCCTTCTCGTACTGTTAGCTTCGAATGATCTAAAACGTGTGTTTCATCTCGAACATACTTACGGAGTTGAGATACGTGAAACACATCGTGCACATTTGCCAAGAACTGCGGTAATGCCAAACGATACGCTACCTCACCGACACGCTCCACGATCTCAAGGGTCCAACGAATCGAGGACTAAGCTTTCCTCGACTTCCAAAACGAATCACCCCTCTAGTCGGTGATACCTTCAAGAATACCAAATCACCCACGGTGAACTCTAGAGGTCTTCTTGATGTATCTGCCCAACTCTTCTGTCGGTCCTGTGCTGCCTTCATATGATTTCTGATAGGGTTAACCTTCTCAACTGTCTGCACAACCAAATCTGGTCCCAATAATCTTCGTTCACCGACATCGTCCCAACAAACAGGTGAACGGCATTTACGACCATACAAAGCTTCAAATGGAGCCATCTGAATAGTTGCCTGAAAACTGTTGTTGTAAGACCACTCCTCCAAAAGTAGATGATCCTCCCAAGACCCCTTGAAGTCCAACATGCATGCTCTCAACATATCCTCAAGAGTTTGGATTGTTCTCTCCGACTGACCATCAGTTTGAGGATGATAAGCTGTGCTAAACTTCAATCGAGTCCCCAAACTTTCCTGTAAACTCCTCCAGAAGTGTGATAAGAACCGAGTGTCCCGATCGGACACGATGCTCACCGGTACTCCATGCAATCTTACAATCTGCTGCATGTACCGCTCTGCCAAAGTCTCTGTTGATTGACCAACCCGAAAAGGAATAAAGTGAGCTGTCTTGGTCAATCGGTCAACAATTACCCATACTGCATTGTTGCCTTTTGGACTCCGCGGTAAAGCCGTCACGAAATCCATGGTTATATGTTCCCACTTCCACTGAGGAATCGGAAGTGGTTGCAATAAACCAGCAACCCTTTGATGTTCAGCCTTAACTTGCTGACACACCAAGCACTTCGCCACAAAGCGAGCAATCTCCCGCTTCATGCCCTCCCACCAGAAATGCTGTCGAATATCTCGGTACATCTTTGTGCCTCCTGGATGTACAGAATAAGCTGAACTGTGTGCCTCCTTCATAAGCTCTTCACGAACATCACCTTTTGGCACACACAAACGGCTACCATAACTCAACGAACCATCTTCGTGGATCAAAAAATCTGTTCGTAGCCCGGCTTCAACCTGCTCTCGAAACTTTTGCAGTCTAGGATCCTGCGATTGAGCTGCTTTAATATTCTCGATCAAAAACGAATGTACTTGCAGCTGCAACAACTGCCCCGTAGAACGCGGTAGCACAACCTCCAAGTCAAATCTTCGAAAATCTGCGACGATCTCCTTCTGCGTAGTTAACACCTGAATTACTGGTAACCGACTAAGCGCATCCGGCACAACATTAACTTTTCCCGGATGGTACTTAAGATCAAGATCGTAGTCAGCCATCAGCTCCAACCATCTACGCTGCCTCATGTTAAGCTCCTTCTGTGTGAACACATACTTCAAGCTCTTATGATCTGTAAAAACTTCGACTCTTTCGCCCAAAAGGTAGTGTCTCCAAATCTTCAAAGCGAAAATCACAGCCGCAAGCTCCAAGTCATGAGTTGGATAATTCTTCTCATGGGTCTTCAACTGTCTCGATGCGTATGCTACAACCTTCTCATGCTGCATCAAAACACATCCCAATCCTTTCCCAGATGCGTCGCTGTGAATCACCAATCCTCCGGAATTGTCTGGCACGGTCAGAATAGGGGCGGTTATCAACTTCTGCTTCAACGTCTCGAAAGCTAACGCACACTTATCCGTCCATACAAAAGGTACCTCCTTACGCGTAAGCTTGGTCAACGGCTCTGCCAGACGAGCAAAGTTCTCCACAAATCTCCTATAGTATCCGACTAATCCAAGGAAACTTCTTATCTCAGCAACATTCTTTGGAATAGGCCAATCTCGAACTGCTGCAATCTTTTCTGGATCGACGGCGATTCCATCGCCCGACACAACATGCCCCAGAAACTTCACTTCCTCCAGCCAAAACTCGCACTTACTCATCTTCGCATACAATTTCTCCTGTCTCAACGTCTGCAGTGCGATCTTTAAATGCTCAGCATGCTCCTCAAAACTCTTCGAGTAAACCAGAATATCGTCAATGAATACCACAATGAACTGATCCAAGAACGGTGAAAAGATTCGGTTCATCAAGTCCATGAATACTGCCGGCGCATTCGTTACTCCGAAGGGCATCACTAAGTACTCGTAATGTCCATACCGAGTTCGGAACACCGTCTTGCAAATATCTTCTGTTTTCACTCGGACCTGATGATATCCGGATCGCAAATCCAGCTTCGAGAATACCCTCGCGCCACTAAGCTGCTCAAAAAGTTCGCCAATGCGAGGGATCGGGTACTTGTTCTTAATAGTCACCCGGTTTAATTCTCGATAGTCGATGCACATCCTTCTTGTGCCATCCTTCTTCTTTACTAAAAGAACTGGAGCTCCCCAAGGCGAGTTACTGCTTCGAATCCAACCCTTTTCAAGCAATTCAGCAATCTGTTTCTTTACTTCTTGCAACTCTACTGGCGCCATTGGATAATACGCTTTAGATACCGGCGCTGCACCAGGAATAAGATCAATTGCGAACTCCACGTCTCGCTTTGGCGATAAACTCGATATATCTTCAAACACGTCCATAGAATCACGAACAACGGCCGGCTCTTTACTTTCATCACTTCCATTGATGCAAGAATATTGTTTGTCGGCCTAGCCCTAAACTCGACCGGCCCGACCGAACTGCTTCCTTAACGCAACTGCTGTCTGCTGCAAACTCCCTTTCATCCCAGATAAACTCTGCTGCTCTTGGCTGCTGCAAGTATTTGTGAGAAAGTGGTCAAACCCAGGGAAACAATCTGCCTCTGGATGTCCACGTCCAGTCTGCGCATGGACCTCCGTGCCCTGTCTGCATCGTTGGCAACTAAAGGTCCAGCGAAACTACTGAGTCTCGTCCATTCTGCTACATGCAGATCTACGGGTGCTCCCTTCTGCTTTAGTCCGATGAACTTCTCTTCCATTTCCTCCCGTGCAGTCCGCGGGAAGAATTTCTCCAGGAAACTCTTAGAAAAATCCGCCCACTTGATCGGCTTGGGCAAGCGGGTCTCCTCAACAAGCCACCATTCTCGGGCGTAGTCCACTAGCTGAATGCGTACCACAACAACTTTTTTGTCATCTGGAATCTGTGCCGCAAAAAGCAAGTTCTCTGTGTCAACTAGCCACTGCTCCACTGGCAACGGCTCCTTTAAATCAGTAAATGTAGACGGACCCAACCGTCTGAAATCTGCTACGGTCCCTACTCGGTCCACTGGTCTAGCTCCAACATTGTTCACAGACTGCTGAACGGTCTGCAAACCTTCCCGAAACGAGTCCGCTTGCTGCTGGATCAGCTCGGTCTATTTCTTTGATTCTCCAGCATTCCTCTTATCACTCCAAGCATGGCGGCTTCGTCCACACGCCTCTGGTATGTCTTCAATTTCTTACCGGCCATAATCCTAAACTCAAAATACCCAACATTAGCATGATGATAGATTTTGAATATAGATCAAGGCTAGAACTCCAAGATGCTTAAATAGAGTACCGCATTGTAACTATGCCGCGGTATCATAGCCACAATTACATAACTCCATCCAAGTCGCCTAAGTCCTAGAGATAACAAGGAATCAGGTTTTCGAATCGATATGCAAAGGAAGTTTGCACATCGTAAAAATATAATCAGGAAGAATTTGATTCAAGAATGGTAAAACGGTCAAGGTGGCAGGACATGTTTCCTAAACACGGGTATTCTGATTCGTGTATTGGGTACAATACCCAACTACAAAAGAATCAACCCGACTATCCTATGGCTCTGATACCAAAAGAACCATGTCGCGCCCCGCTTTCCAGAGTACGCTAGATTGGGCACGTGACATAGCCAACCATGCTACCTGTTGGTAGGAAATATCCATCCACAGTCACATTACGGCTGTAGAGATATCAAGAACAAGATAAAACTATCTAAAACATGTCCATAATCCAGAATAACAGGAGTCAATAATAAATAAATGCGAAAGCAAATGATCCAATACAAATAACTGAAAAGTGTGTCCCATAATGCGGGCTCACATCAGGAAATAAATGCAGGAAATAAAACTAACTACTACTGAACTCACAGCTCAGCCTGCTGGCTGAAGTACTCCTGCTCGGACTGCAACAGCGGTACGGAATCTGGGCCATGCAAAACCCAGACGTCGGCGCGTCATGTCATCAAGTAATATAATACGAACAGTGTAGCAGGCAATGTAATATAAACATGAATACAGCAAGAATAACAATAATATGAATCATACCAGTACAGGGTAGCGTGCAGTGGGTAAACTAAACTGTTCTATCAGGTTTTCTATTCTAAAGTCTTTGAAATCAATTGATGAATCATCGATGTAACTCAATAGTATCCCGTACATACCCGGGACCACGGCCACAATATTCTCGGCTGCAGCCGAGACATGCCGCTAGGCACAAAACAGGAATGTGTACACTCGATAGTATCCCGTACATACCCAGGACCACGGCCACAATATTCTCGGCCGAAGCCGAGACATGCCGCTAGGCACAAAACAGGAATGTGTACACTCAGAACAGGTAGTGAACTGCCGAGTTACAAGTCAGGTTTCACCATACCCCCAAGTTATATGTGTATGTCAAGTCAGGTATTCCGAAATCAAGAAACTAATGCCAACACAGGATCAGGTAAACAGGTTTGTTTGGATAGACAACAGGAACGGTCCATGAGGACTACATGTCAGGTTTGTTGGCATTAGACACAGGATCAGGTAACGGGTCAGGTCATGATACATCAGGTCAAGTCAAGCAGTGTACGGTACCATATCATGTCAAGTAAGAAGTGTAACAGGTCATGTCAGGAAGCACAAGATGTCATGTGGGTACTCATAATCAAATTAACATAAGCATGTGTATAAATAAACAAGCATCAGTACTATCAGAACAATAAACTGGAACATGTAATATGATATGCAAATAGATATAATTTCAAGGATATGGATGCACAGTTATCGATTAGGGTTACATTTATAGTTCCAATATTAATTAGGATGCAATTTATTAAACATGGAGTGTTAATATCACATTATTATGTAGTAATGTGATCTATGGATGCAATTATATGTATCTTAAATGCGATGGATGCAAACGGATATCCGAAAAGTTATAAAACTATAAAATGGTAATGTGGGATGTACAACTAAGCAATATGTGATATAAATATTGATATAATAATATTAATATGGATAGCATATTCAAAGCGATTAATAACTATAAAAGTGGTATTGATTAACCATGCACAAGAAGGTTCCGTTCAGAAATTCAGCGTCACCCTAATTTGTAAAATAGCTTAAAAATAACAAACGTTCTCCAAAAGGGACGTGTCTTATACCAAAACAAAGATAATTCAATAAGGTTTTCATTTTTGTAAGTATAAATATCTCAGGTTGTCCTTACAAAAAGTTATGAACATTCGAAGTTGAAAGTTTGCTGCTGGAATTTTCCTGGACAGCAGTTTGGAGACATTTTCATTTGCATTTTACGTTATTTAAACAATTTATTTTGCAAGTAAATAATTTATAGAGTTATAGTATTCTGAGTTAGATTCGCAACGAACTAAAGAACGTATACTAATGATTTTTATATGATTTATAATGAATTTTATATGGTAAGGTGTACAGTAAATTTCAGATTTGTCGGATCCGCTTTTTCAACGACGTTTCATGTGTAAATTATAAGATTTTCAAATGTATAACATTATAAAATGAAGATAAACTAATTAAAGATAATAATAATAATAAATATTACGACGATATATATTTTAAATGATATGGTTGCAGTATAATGTAATCTAGTATGTCACAAGATAAGTTTTCATGATCTAGATTTAATATGATATAAACGGATGCAAACGGAACATCGAAACGTTATAAAATTAAACATGGGGCACTAGAATTAAACTATAGGTATGGTATTTATTTAAATAGGTATAAAATGAATTATATAGCATGTAGCAAGATTAACTTGCCTCGATGGGTCGCGAATCGGGAAAACGGAACGTTAACCGTCGGCGGGGAAAACTCGCGACGGTCGCACGGTTCACGGAATGAACCCAAACGACGAACAAAGGAACCACACGGGTCGGGGTATCTCGCTGGAACGTCGAGAAGCGTCACCGGCACGACGGAATTCCGGCAACAAAAGAACAGTTAAAAAAAATGAGAAACGAGACATGAAGCAAGAAGAGAAAGAATGATAAAAAGAAGTACGAGAGAATATATGAGAGAGAGAGAGAGAAAGTGGAGAGAGAGAGAGCTGCAGGTGGGGGCCCACGGAATTAAAAGGAACGCGATTGGCTAAAAAAGAATCGTTAGTTAGGGATAAATATTAATTAAAGATTCAAAACATTTTAAGGAACAGTAGGATATATATATAGGTTAATTTAAAGATTTAAAAGATAGGTAATGAACAGTAAGATATCAGGTTAGTTAGAAAAATATATGCGATGGTTTTAATAATATTAAAATTTGGGATTTTGGCGCCAAATAAAACATTTCCAAATCGCGCCCGGGTCGAGTCCAAAAATTTGAAATTGAAATAATAGGATTTTAAGCGGGATCCAAATTTTAAAATTAAGTGTTTTATGATTAAAAAGCATACCCCCAAAACGGACACATGTACGCGCGCGTAGCCGTCCAAGCTCTCCCGTTTCACTGAACGGGATGAGAACACAATGCACGGACGCTACCACGAGGCTAGGGGTGTCAAGTAGGCCAAGATGAATATTTTCAATTTTATTTTAGATGCCCAAATTTGTTATATGTAGAAATGACTTTGCCGGGTAAATTTTACAGTAAGCAACAAACAAGCAAGTTAAATGAAATGAGTACCACATTATGCACAAACAGTAACTGAAAATAGTAGCATTGGGCTCAGGTGTTACACACACCCTACTAATTTCTTAACAGATCCATCCCCTATTCTGATGAAGTCAAAACCTATGACTGTGACATCAAAACTAGATGATCTATCTCCGCTATATCTGCTTTAGTCTATAAATAGACATAAGCTATTTGTCCACTATGCTTCCGCTGCTCTCACTAACTACGACAACTCTCTAGCAGAATAATATATATACGTGCACTTCTAAAGCTAGTTTAGAACGACGTTATACCCATCCTCCTGCCGGGTCTCACAGCCTGGAACAACAGTAGTGTCAAGTCTGGGTAAATAAGAACCTCCCTGTCACCGTCCTTGAGGATACCAGAGTACCTCTCGGGCGCCTGAGGTTACCCACCATATCTGCAGAGTGGCTAATGGAATGTCAAACTTGATTGAATGTTTAGGTCCTATTAAACTTTCGGTAATCGTTTGCGGTTCTGGAATCACTTCCAGTCCTACCATACTCCCACTACTGTTTTCTGAAAAAGTCCATTTTATTAAAACTGTAGCGAGTCAAGAACAATATCACTATTGATCTTCCAGATGGTAGAAAATCAACCCTCGTCATAGCCCGGGTTAACCCACAAACTGCCATTACAGAAACGTGCCTTGATTTATCCAGAGTCTGGTTTTAAGCATAAGCCGGACAACTCCCCATACCTTAACATCGTTAAGATATGAATTGTTCTATATCCAATATAGAAACAAAAGCACTGATTTAATTGGAACCAGATTCAAATCATACAGCTGTCTCCAGTGCATGTCAACTAAATGGAGAGAAGTCGATCAGCATTACTCAACTTAGGAGTGCATCCAATTATGAATAATCTGAAAGAGAAACAAGTTCTCAAAACCATTACTATCAATTGAATACTATACACAAGTATCTACATCTTCGATTACCTTGAAGAATCCTGATACTTGCAACACGTGGTTCTCTACTTTACTCTTATACCTATAACTTTTCAAAACTTAAACCTTGTATTTCTACGAAACACTTATCTAAAAACTAGAGAAATCATAAGTAAACAGAATATAGTACGAGGACCAACCCCTCTGTCCTAATGGACACTGGACAATATACAATACTCTGTATAAGTCCCTTGAGTCTAATAACTCAAACCCTGTGCATCGTAGGTTGAAAACTGTACTATGGTTATGAAGAATTACACCGTTGTTGAATGCTCCTTACCTAACCATTAACTGATATAGGTAAATGTCATGGACATAATTTCAAAAAGTTATATCTCACTTTATAAAAGTAAACATACAGATATATCAGTTTGAAATTGATGCATAACAACGGATATTCAAAACCAAATATTTGCCGTCCGGCAAAAAGCCATGTGATTTCCTCAAATATCACCAATTACAAAGAATCCTGATATAATGAGGATGATCACCTAATTCCCAATAACTTACTCCCACTCATCATCTGTAAAACCATACAGATGTGAGAATCAAACCTGGTAAATACATACCCTAAAGTAAGGGCTAATTGGGAAATCAGTTTTCTTTTAACAATACACAGTGAAACTGAAACATGTAAATGTTTTGAAGGGGTATCCGGGTATTCCTAGTAATACCTCTTCCATTATTAGATTCACAACTGTAACCGTATATTTTTTTTCCATCTCTCCAAATCCCTTTATTTGTCTTTACTCGTTACCTTCTGTACACCCCTTTAGGCTAAATGGTTTTCTTCCCTCCCTACCATTCGGCACCAGCCTATGGTTTGGAAGAAGACTATCCAATAAGCATAATGGGTGTACTCTCCTAATCCTAGGAGTACTCGTAACCTGAGAGAAGGTGAAGATAAAAGACAACTGAAAAAACCTTATTCCTATTTCTCCTGAACCAGAATCCATCCCCGAACTGGAACAAGTTCCTTCGAGTTCGTATATAACCATACGATGGAATATCCAATAACTGTGGATCTTCATAGTGATACGGGGTGTTCTGGAGAAATACCAAGGTGAAGTAGGAGTGGTGATGAAATATGTGGTTTGGTCATGAATGATAGCAGTTGCAATTTACTTTGCCCTCTTTCTGATCCCTTTATTTGTCTTTACTTAATACCTTCTGTACACCACACTTAGGCTAATTGGTTTTCTTCATTCTCCACCATTCGGCACCTGCCTATGGTTTGGAAGAAGACTATCCAATAAGCGTAATAGGTGTACCCTCTCCTAATCCTAGGAGCCCTCATAACCTGAGAGAAGGTAAAAGGAAAAGACAACTGAATAGTTCTATTCATTTTCTTCGGAACCAAAATCCAACCTCGAATCTAGAACAAGCTCCTTCGAGTTTGTATATAACCATACGATAGATTTATCCAATGGAAGTGGATGTTCGTAGTAATACGGGGTGTTCTGGAGAAAAGCAAAGGGTAAAAGAAGGAGTGGCAATGTTGTATGCAACCCAGATAATCCAAAAGCCAGTGTTTTAAGAAAGTTCGGTTAACTTGGTCAATGAGTTATAGTCCAGGGTCAGGCCAAGGTCGCTGTCAAAGAGAGAGAGAGAAAAGAAACAATCAACGTGCACTCTAACCTAGATTAGAATGGTTAATCACTTTATCTAATCAGGATGTCTCCCACTGTATCATCAAATTCTCCTCCAAACCTGAAAGAAGAAGTAGTCGGGATCACCTGAGGAGTAAACCAACTCATCAGTGGGAATCGGGATCCAACTATCATCGCATGATAACGTGATGGAATCCACCCACGTTATCACACTCCAGAAGGTATGCGCATGCCAGGCAAGTTTCAGTTTCTTTAGAAACTCTCGATGTGATTTTTACCCTTAGGACCCAAGTGACCTTGACGAATAATCAACAAATCAAAAGGTCCTAGTCAAGTTCAACCCGTCATTATCTTGATTGCGTTAAACCCACCCGCATGACCCTTGACGAATAATCAACAAAGTCGTACGACTGTCCTAACCAATCCACATATCCATGCGACAGAAAAGCACAACAAAGTTACCGCACACTACGTCTCGGCGAATAGCAACGACAAACGTAGCGCGAATACTAAGCAATACTAATCTGAAATGACGGAAGGCTACAGCTGGTTTTTGGCGAAAAACCTTTAACGTAATGAACTTGATATCGTTGAAAGAACCGGATAACTTTTTACAAATATAGTGGCGAAAATCTTTGCTAAAGAGGTCACTCCCGGTGAAGGGATCTCGGCTCTTTCCCCGTAGAATGAGGTGCAGGATATTCCAACTGAATACCGCAATGCAAACCAAAAAGTAATCGACTATAGTGAAGTCATTACCCTGATGCAAACTTCTGCCCAAGGGGTCACTCCCGATGAAGGGATCTCGGCCCTTGCCTCGTCGAATGAGGTGCTGGATATTCCAAACTGAATACCGCTGTGCAAAACAAAAAAAAACGTCCTTGCAATAACAACCTTTTTGAAAATTATTCCAACAATATCGAATAGGTTTGTTTTCCTTGCATTGATCTGAATCAACACAGTCCCATCAATTAATCACACCACAAAAGAACGAAAATATGATGTACGTATATGCCATCCGCATTCGCCACTGGGTCCCGTCATCACCCGTTAGGTTACTTAACTAACGACGGAGCGGGGACTGGACTAGCGCGGGTGTAAAACATATACAACATCTGCTGGTATATATAGCAATATATAATAATCGCTCCAGGCATGATAAATGCAACATCACAGAAAAGTAATAAGCATCACAGAACAAGACAGATAATCTGGGAGCCCCGGGTTTCCTTTGAGCCGCAAGTGAAACCCGACGTTCCCCTGGTCGTGTGGATAACCTGTGCAATGAAACCTAGACCCCTATGAGTGCGGCAAGTTACCCGCCAAAACCTGAAGCGAGGCAGCCCCCTACAGCAAAGTGAATGGACCATCCAGCACTTTACGGAATCCGGTAACTTGAGCACCCTTTCTTAGGTCAACCTGTACCCCCTACGAGTGCGGCGAATAACCCGCCAACTCTAGAGTGAAGCCCCCTCCGTCTCAAATCCATGAGATGCGGGCCCATTTCCCTCTAGAACCCGGCTATCCGTGCACTCCACCGTAGGGTAATCCTTGTACAGAAAAGAAAATATGTACAACGGGTACATCGACCTCAACCTGGTCGTGCCCCAAAAGAATAATATACAAACAGGCAGTGACGGCAGTCCACATGTCGGACGCTCGCCCCGCAATATCAAATGTACAAATATAACAAAACTGCACTACCATTGCACGCAAGCTATCCACCACGAAAAATCCGCAACAACACAGCACAATACAGAACATCAACGTGAATGTCACGTTCGCAAATCCGTCTAAAAGAGCTACAGCAATTAGTCAAGATTTACCGCTTGAATGACATTCACGGTCACAAATAGTAATGTAAGTACTGCGAACTAAATTATTTAAAATTTCGATCGACAAAATTTCCCGAAGTAGGCCCCAAGTACAATTCCAGCACTCAAAATAATCTGGGCAAAAACTATATATCACAAAAATCATATTTCCATGAACTAAACCCTCAGGAAAAATTTGGGGCACTGTAGCCCAAAAAGGGCCGCGGAAGGGCCGCCAAATGCGACATTTCGCGGTGGTTCCGCGGTGGAATTTTGGGGTTAGGTCTCCAAACGTTTTCTGTAGTTTTAGTTATTCCTGCATGTATTTTTAAGATGCCTAAAATAATTTTTTGAACAACTTTGAAATTCGACAACAAGCACACTGAAATGAAAATACGATTCGGAAATTTCGATCGATCGATATTTTAAACACGTTAGAACAAGCTAGTAAAGTTTAATGGCGTGGCTTTGATACCATATAAATCTACGGTAGCGTCCCGGCCATCAATCCGAGGCCAAATGCGGAAACAAAAACTTTTTAGGAAACCGGCGCTATCGTAGTCTTTCAACCTGATCGAACTATTAACGCTAAACTAGCTAACTACTAAGAAGTGAGAGTGGCTATACCGATCGATCCGTGTCCTTCGGTCTTTGGCCACCATCCCAAGCTCCTCGCGGCATCTCCGATCTCCGGTGTACTCATAACCCAATGAGCACCTGTATACGCCTTAGGTGAACCAACTGACACCAATGGCTTGTGAGACCAGCCACCGCCCCTCGTCGGGGTCTCGATCCATATACACTAGTCTACTCTGGAGTATCGATGCCCTGTCTCGAAACTCCCTCGACTAGGGACCTTTTAAGGATGTGCTTATAGACCCCAGCTCCCACGTATATGATCGCCATCATACTGTTGGACGTCAAGCAAGAATCCTAAGGGCTCTATCAACGTGTAATAGTAATCTGTAATATCATCTAAAGCATGAACACGATGATAAAGATAAACCAGATAGCATACTATCATTTTGAGTAAGACTGTCCTACCGTCATAGGTCCTCCCTCAATCATTGCAATCACGTGCCTGCAATCCAATAATTGACTTTGAGGGCACTATATCCAATACATCCTTGGGATAGTAGAGCGAGACGCAGAACTCCTCACTGAGTATTTGGTCTCGAAAGGAAATAAAAATACGGTTTTTAAGAAATATGACTTTTCTAAACAAAACTAAATTTTGGAAAAATTATATAAGTCTATAATCTGTATTTTCAATAAAAAAACTATAAAAATATATTTTTTAATGATTAATTTTTTTATAAAATACCATCAAGTTACCAAAAGGGCCAGTTTCAATAAAATACTACAAACTTTTAAAAGGGCTTAGTTTCATCACCAAAATACCACAACAATTAAAATATATGTTCAAGAAAACCCTAAATATTATAAATCATCCTCGAGCTTTAATTTTAAACTATATTAAAGTATTTTTCATAAAACCCCCTTGAGATATGCAAAACAATATTTTAAGGACTATAGATTAATATAGGCTTAAGCAGTATCATTTCTCTTGAGCCTCGGGGAGCAGGAGAAAGTGAGTGTTTGCCTATTCAGGCTAGATAACTTAGTGGAGTTTTCAATGGCAATTGTCTTGAAAAAAACACAAATCCTGCCGTCCATATGCAGTAGTTGCTGATTACTCCCGAACCTAAGAAAAATTCAAGGGTTAAATCCGTTCACAAGTTTCTGACTCAATCTGAGTCCAAACTCAAACTAGAATCCAAAATCAAACACGAATTTGAATACTTGATCATGAACCTGAATACTCGAATTCAAACATCAAACTTAAACTTGTATACTTGACTCAATTTGACCGAACCATGGTTATAACGTGACATGAACTTGACATGACTACCTGAACACATGATTACATCCTGAACATGAACCTGAACATTTTATATCCATGGATTCGGCCAAGACCTGTAATCTTAATATATACAATACAATATGCGGGGATAAAGGGGTAGATTGGTACGGAACGTATATCGTGGCACGAGAGGTCACTTTAAAAGACACCTATATGAATTCATGTACCGTTATCCCATAGGTTATGACGGGGCCTTATACTATATGTTACCATAATCCACGGGATAAGATAGACTCCTCTTATATACATGAATACTTTCTTTATCAAACTACAAACAACCACGTTAGAATAGTGAACATGGTTAGGTGCTCTTAAATACAACCCTATCTGTTTACTTTTACTTGGTTTCTATTCACGTCATATACCATTCAGTCATTTTCTCTTACTTCTTTTGGGACTTACCGAGTGCTAGTTTGCTGACGAAATTTCTCTCTGTTTTCTTTCTTGGAATGTTCTTCAGGAGGACCGGACTCTGAAGACGTAGAGCCGAGCCAGGAGGACTTGGACCAGTTTGCAGCTCAGCCTGACTACTAGTTCTTTCTGCACTTACTTTCAGTATGCCATTGTTTAGGTATTTGCTTTTATTATTGTATCTTTTAATTTCAGACAGATGTATGTAAAGTTGAATGTCAATAAAATTGTTGTTTCATTTTATTACTCTTGTCATTCTTTTTCATTGTTATATTGATTAATTATGCTTAACGTATTTATTTCATAGTAAATACGTTGCGAGCTTGCCACGTCACAGTTTTTGTCTATTGGGAAGCGTGACATGACATATTTTGTTGGTGGCCCATGCAGGTCAGTTTTGCATGAAGTCTTAAGCAATATATCACAAGAATTATAAGAATTGGTAACTATACATTCCTTGCATTTCAAATTTCTTGAATCTATCCTAACCTTTCCTTTTTCTATCAAGGTAATGGATTCTCCCAACAACACTAGTACCAACATCAATGGCAACACACCACCACCTACCTTACCACCTCTCCCTACCGTTGCTGCTCCAATTAATGAACAGACGGTGCTTTTAGAAGCCATCAAAAGTCTTCTGAAGGGCCAGCAGCAGCAAACTGCTATTCTCATGAACCATCTTGAAGCCGAAGCACCTGGAGTAAAGCAATTTCGTGCATTGCAACCCAGGAACTTTTCAGGGAAAGAGATTCCTCTTGAGGCTGAAGAATGGGCCCAAACTATCAAGGACGACCTTGCCACAGCGCAGGTACCAGACATAGCTTGGGTTCGTATGGCCAAGCTCCAACTCACCGACAATACAAGGGTATGGTGGAAAGCCGAGGAAAGCCGTCTCACACAACCAATAGAGTGGAAGACGTTTCGCGATCTGTTCGATGCGAAGTTTTTCCCCGAGACTGCTCGATTTGAGATAGATCAACAGTTCATCCACCTACAACAAGGCTCCATGTGGGTAAAATCAGTGGATGAATATGATGCCGAATTCATCATGCTTAGTAGGTAAAGAATTCGTATCAAATTTTGTTCCGTAAAACACATCACTATCCTGACATCAACATCTTATCAGGTTCGCGGCACACTTGTTCCCGACCAATGAGATTCGGGTTAGACGATTCCAACAGGTCTTAGACCCGAAGATTCAGGCGGCTTTAGCCACAGGCGTCTATCCAACTCTTGAACTCGCCCTGAAGGCAGCATGTCGTTATGAAGCTGTAGTCAAGAAGAAGGGTAAGCACCAAACAGCCGGAATCAAACGCCCTGCTATACAGATGACAGGAGAAGCCTCTTCTAGGCCGACTTTTACACCTAAGAGGCTAGGAGGATCGTTTAACCGGTCCAGTCCAGATTTCTGTTTCTACTGCAAGAGAATTGGACACTTGGCGAAGGACTGCTGGCGTGCAAATGGCATGTGTTTGATTTGTGACGCATCTACTCACGCGATAGGAGCATGCCCATATCGTATTAACACAGCACCAGCACCCAGACCCGCAATTATATCTCCGCAGAGGCCAGCCATTCAGGCTCCTGCACCTCGCCCAGCTCTTCCTGCACCAGCTCCACGTGGATCACCTACACAGCTTCATCGTCAATTCCATTAGGAACAGAAAAACGTGCCTCAAGGGCAAAGGAATGTGCCTCCGGAAAGGAGAAATGTACTAAGAAGATAGGCTTTTACAATGACGGTCAAGTAGGCCAAAGCAACAGGATAAGTCATCACCGGTAAATTTCCCCATCCTTTCAACCTTTCAATTCTTGTGCATCGTTATACTTTTCCTATATCTAAACACGATCTCACACAACTTAGGTACTATACTAGTAGCCACCCTTCCTGCACTCGCACTTTTCGACACTGGAGCTTCACACTGCTTCATGTCACAACGATTCATGAGAACGCACACGATTCCTGTGAAGCCACTCATTTCAAGCTGGAATGTCAGTTCCGGGAATGGAGTCTTGAAGGCAACTTTGGGGTATGATCAGTGCCCAGTTGTAGTTTGCAGTCGAGAATTCTACGCAAATTTCAAAGTACTGGACATACCAAATTTCGATATTGTGTTGGGAATGGATTGGCTGGGAGTATTCTATGCTACTATTGACTGTCGTCAAAGGAGGGTAGTATTTGATATACCATATCACCCAGTCTTCTATTTCAAAAGTGGAGATAGAACCTTGGAGCCAGAAAGCTACCATGCTAAACCAAAGAATGCAGAAGTGTTCTCTCTACCTGCGGAAGAAGAAAAGCCTGAAGTAGTTCGAGAGTTTGAGGATGTGTTCCCTGAAGACATATCAGGTTTGCCTCCCGATCGAGATCTTGAGTTTAGTATTGATTTACATCCTAGTGTACAGCCTGTAATCAAACCTCCATACCGGTTAAGTCCGGAGGGATTGAAGGAGATCCGTATTCAGTTGGACGAACTACTGAAGAAAGGTTGGATCCAACTCGGTATTTCAAGTTGGGGATCTCCGGTGTTACTAGTGAAGAAGAAAGAAGGTTCCTATAGGATGTGTGTGGATTATCGAGTTCTGAACGAAGTGACAATTAAGAACAAATATCCACTATCGTGCATCGATGACCTTTTCGATCAGTTAAGTGGATCTTGTGTCTTTTCAAAACTAGATTTTCGTTCGGGTTACCATCAGGTGAAGGTCAAAGAGTCCGACATTCTGAAGACGGCGTTTAGAACTCGTTATGGTCATTATGAATATCTCGTAATGCCATTTGGAATGACCAATGCACCTTCCATCTTTATGAACTTGATGAACCAAGTTTTCTGAGAGTACTTAGACAGGTTCGTTGTTATCTTCATCGACGACATCCTGGTGTATTCAAAGAATCGGAAAGAACACGCCGAACACTTACGTATTGTCTTGGAGATATTACGACAACACCAGCACTACGCCAAGTATAGTGAGTGTGAATTTTAGCTAGATCAAGTCGGATTTCTTGGACATATTGTTTCGGGCGAAGGAATCTCGGTGTATCCTGCTAAGGTGTCAGCTGTCAGCGAGTGGCCGACACCAAAGATGGTGAAAGATATAAGAAGTTTCTTAGGCTTAGAAGGATACTACCGACGCTTCATAAAAGGATTCTCAAAGATCGCAGCACCCATGACCAAACTCACACATAAAGACGAAGCATTCCTATGGTCAAAAGCATGTGAAAAGGCTTTTGTAGAACTCAAGTCAAGGTTAACCTCTGCTCCTATTCTTATAATACCGGATCAATCTGGCGGATTCGATGTGCATTGTGATGCTTCCGGTAAAGAATTAGGATGTGCTCCACACCAGCGTGGAAATGTTGTGGCTTTTGCATCAAGACAGTTAAAGGTCCATGAACGCAACTATCCAACAAATGATCTAGAATTGGCAGCCATCATCTTCGTACTTAAGATTTGACGCCATTATCTTTTGGGAGAACGGGAGGATATATACATTGACCATAAAAGTCTGAAGTATGTATTTACTCAGAACGAACTCAACATGCGGTAGAGAAGATGGCTAGAACTCATGGCGGACTTCGACATCAACCTACAGTATCATCCTGAACAAGTGAACGTATTTCCCGATGCCCTTAGTCGCCAGCCATTAGTATTGAACCTCACCACTCGGTGGAAGCTACAACAAGAACTGTATGGATTGGAGATTAAAGTAGTTGTGCCAGGTAACACTTCATCTTTGATGAACTTATAAGTCCAGTCCACTCTTGTCAATTAGATCAAAGCAACTCAAGCAAACGATGCCAAGCTACAAAAGATCCGAGAACAAGTAGAAATTGGACTACGAACTGACTTCATCATCACGAGATGGATCCTTGCGATGTGGAAGCCGTTTATGCGTACGAGTTAGACCTGTTCGAGAAGAGTTGATGAAAGAAACTCACATCTCTCAGTATTCGGTACACCCTGGTTGTACAAAGATGTACAAGGATCTACGGTAACATTACTGGTGGCATGGAATGAAGCGCGAAGTAGCAAAGACCATAGCAAAGCGTCTAGTATGTCAGCAAGTGAAGGCTGAACTTCACAGAACAGCTGGTCTACTTCACCCAGAATGGAAATGACAGCACATTACCATAGACTTCGTCACTGCTCTCCCTTGCAGCATGAAGAGTAACGACGTAATTTGGGTTATTGTGGATCGACTCACCAAGTCGGCTTACTTTATTCCATTTCGAGTTGGTCAATCAATCGAGACGTTAGTAAGAAAGTATATGGAGGTGAGTAAAAATCTAAAATAAGATTTAACCCTTCAAGATGTACCATACTTGTTTTAATACCTATAAACCCATGCAAAAGATCGTGAGATTACATGGGGTATCTATTTGCATCATCTCCGGTCGTGATACAAGATTCCGATCACAGTTTTGGCAGAGTCCGCAAGCTAGCCTGGGAACGAGTCTGAATTTCAACACGGCGTATCATCCACAAAAAGATGGACAGTCTGAGCGAACAATTCGGATATTAGAAAATATTCTAAGAGCATGTATGTTAGACTTCAGAGCTTCGTGGGAAGATCACCTAC
The DNA here is from genome assembly GCA_030015575.1 of Agapanthus africanus. Taxonomy (NCBI): domain Eukaryota; kingdom Viridiplantae; phylum Streptophyta; class Magnoliopsida; order Asparagales; family Amaryllidaceae; genus Agapanthus; species Agapanthus africanus. The sequence continues at coordinate 125,366,854 of CM057339.1, read as the reverse complement.
ACCTTGTGGAGTTTTCATACAGCAACAGCTATCAAGCACGCATTGGGATGACACCATTTGCAGCACTTTACGGATGGAAGTGTCGTTCACCGCTAAGTTGGGACAACATTAAAGATCGTGAACTCCTTGGACTAGAGAATATTGTGGCAACTGTGGACATGGTTCGCACGATCAGGGAAAGGATGCGCATAGCCCAAGACCAACAGAAGTATTGGGCAGATGCAAAGTATCGACATATAGAGTTCCAACCTGGAGACCATGTATTCATGAAGATGCAACAACCCCAAATTTCATATACAACTTTTGTACAAAAAAATTTCAAAAAATCCATAAAGGGGTATTTATTGCCTGAGCACAAGACTTAAGTAATTAATCAGCACTTTAATTACAAGAAGGAGCTTGTAGCTCATTGATAATACCTTGCACTGCTGAACTAAGCCACCAGAGTTCAAATCCAATGCCCCACATTATTTTTAATATTATTTTGTTTTGAAACCTTTAGAATACCAAGGGTTTACACGTGCATATCTCACAAAAACCCCACTATACCCAAAAATGTAATATTGCCAGAGGTTAGATGAACCGTTGGGGGGGATCCCGGCCGCCTGACTCAGCCGGGAATCGGCCAAATCGGTCTCGACTCGGCCGATTCAATCTTCCGACCGAGTCACGGCCGAGTCATCCCCGAGTCGGTCGATTCCGGCGACGACCCCAACATGAAAATTGTCTTTTCACATTCCCTATGCACCTGAAAATTTTTAGCCTCAGACCATTTCCAGAGCTCTTTTAAAACCCCAATTACTCCACTTTTAATACATTTTTAATACATTTTATCACATTTTTTATTTTAACCTTTCACCTATCCTAACCCTAGCCTAACCGTATAAATACCATCCCTACCCTCTATCCTCTCACCCCAAACTCTGAGCCAACTCTCAAAAATTTCCAACAAACCTTGTGTACTATGAAATCGAGCACGAGGCGAAGCTACGGCGAATTTTCCGGCGAACTTCCGACGATCATTCTAGGAGCTCCCGGCGACGAAGTAACGCACTGGCGACTCCTCCCGATTCATCTCCCTCTCTTGGTTGTCCTAAACCCGTAAGTCCCTAAATTCTACCTCTCTTCTCTTTTCTAAAATACGGATTTACAAAACCCGACGGAATCGGAACAAATCCGATTTCCGATTCGGTTTCTTTATAAAACTTCACTTCTCGTTAATACAATTATGCTTAAACTCGCTCATGTTGACTATTAAACACTAATCAACCAAATTGATTAAGTTTCATTTCATAAAATGATGGATATTTCACTTTATCATATTTTTCATTTAAATACCACATTGTTTCAATTATACATTTAAACCATTAAACTTGTCATACCTTTAAGTAGATCACGAGGTAACGACCTACCTTCTCACACACTCATATGCAATATAGCACGATACCCTCGGGAACATAGAATACAGGAAATCGAAATCTTTACAAATAAATAACGTTTGAGCTAATAATAAAAATATCTAGACTCAGCCAATTAAGGACTGTCGCGCTCATTAGAACAGAGGAAGGTTGTGGGCATTCAGTCGTTTATCTAAACCTGACTTTGTGGTGCATAGGCTAGACAAGTGAGAAAGGTAACTTTAAAAGACCCGTCTCACGGTGATTCGTGAATGGATCCTTCCTTTCTTCACTTGTACTTACCTGGCCACAATTGGCGGTAAAGAGGCGATTTGAGAGATATCTCACAACTTGTCGCTTTAGACCTGTTAGGAGCAGTCTAGTTGACTTAGGAGACCCTAGAACATAGAATACGGGAAATCGACATCTTTACAAATAAATACCATAATTAGTAAAACCGTTTTCCTTAATGATTAGTATTTTACACAAATCTTTATAAAGCGCCGCTACAATCCATCTGGGGAACCCGTTAGGGATGGTGCGGATTATCGCACATCCTCGTCTTAGTAGTGCGAGATGCAGACCTCCGCAAGGAACATTCGGTCTCGAAAGATTTAAAATACGACACCTTAAGAAAAATGAGATTTTTAGAATATAAAACATATGTTAAAATTATTTTTATATAAATATATGTATATTTATCATTAAAATACCTATTTTTTTATGATATAAATATTCCACTTTTTCTTTAAAAAAATCACAAGAATAAATTTGCCTTAAAATACAATGAATTCTATACAAGTTTAATATTACACTTTAATACCATATAATATGAAAGTTAGGTTATTCTCATTAGAATTGTCACAAGTATAAAATCTACAATTATTAAAACTTTAAAAACGATTAATAAATACTTGGGGTGTATTTTGAAAACTATATAAAAGTATTTTACATAAAAAAAAACCCTCAAGTTCTATAAATTACAATAAGAATCCTAGTAAACATAGGTTTAACCGGGACCAATCTCTTGAGCCTCAGGGAGCCGGAGAAGTGGGTGCTTGCCTATTTAAGGTGGACAACTTAATAATGGTGTTATCAACACGGTAATCGTCTTTGAAAAAGACACAAATCCTGCCGTCCATGTGCAGTGGTTACCGATAATATCAAAACAATCAGGACTTCAATTTACTTTTCTAATTGTCCGGCTCAGTTTGAGTCTCATTATAATCTGACTTGAATATGATTCAAGTACAAGCTACAATCTACAATTTACAATCTACAATTTACAATATTACAATTCAAAATGAATCCATGAATCCATTATTCAATCTATCAACTTGACTGAACCGAACCATGGATATACATTCCATTTACATGATTATACCGTTACATCCATGATTCTACAGTTACATACATGATTCTCCAGTTATATCCGTTTACTGATATCATGGTTTCGGTCAGTCATCCAATTATACAATCTATACAGTTTACAATACAAGACAATACAATACAACAATACAATCAAGATCACACTACAGGGTTTAAGGGGTAGACTGGTACGGAATATGTTAAAGGTGGCACGATGTGGCCACTTAAGACGTAATTACTTCCATGCCGTTATTCCGTGGTATTATCGACGCAGCCTTGTACTATGGGTTACCAAAGTCTCCGGTGTAACTAGGACTCCTCTCGTATACACTGGCATCTTCTGTACCAAGCTACAAACAACAGCGTTAACACAACATCATAACAATATAATACAACTTTAAAAGTTATCTTCTTATTCTGTCTATTCTACTTCTCCCTTCTCTTTGGGACTTACAGAGCGATCTGTTCGCTGACGATATTCTCTTTCTTTCTTTTTTGAATGTCGTCAGGTGATCTGGACACGTCAGAGATCAAGCCTACTGCTGAAGACTTGGACCAGTTCAGTGAAGACCCCGAGCTCTAGACATTATACATTTTCCATTCAGTACTTTTCATTTCCTGTTATGCCATTATTTAGGCATCGCTTTTATTTCGGTTGTATTTGCTTTTCATGCACTGTACAAAAGAATGTGAATAAATAAAGTTGATGTTTTTATTATATCTTGTCTCTTGTGTTTTACTTTTATATTGTTTAGATACGCTTAGCGTATTTACTTCACAGTAAATGCGTAGCGGACCAGTCGCGTCCCCTTCGCCGTATACCGGGAAGCGGGGCATGACAGGTTTTGTTGGTGGCCCATGCAGGTCAGAGTTGTATGGAACACTGCCATACAATTCTGTTCTGCGTGAACAACCTAAGCAATATAACACAAGAACCAACAACTAAAACATTCTTTACAATCATGTTTCTTGAATCTTATCATTTCATATTCTTTAAATCATATACTTTGAATCTGTCATAACCTAAGTTTTTCATTCAAGATTATGGATTCCCCAAACAACACTAGCACCAATTTCAACAACACTTCACCTCCACTACCAATCACACCTGCCATTCCTACTCTACTCAACGAGCAAACGGTTCTGCTTGAGGCAATCCGCAGCCTCCTAGAAGGACAACAACAGCTCTTGAACCGTCCCGAGACTGAAGCACCTGGGGTGAAGCAATTTAGAGCTTTGCATCCCAAACAGTTCTCAGGCAAGGGAAGCCCACTGGAAGCTGAGGAATGGGCTCAGAGTATCGAAGATGATCTAGCAGCGGCACAAGTGCCAGATATAGCTTGGATTCGTGTGGCAAAATTACAGCTCACGGACAATGCACGGAACTAGTGGAAGGCGGAAGAAAGCCGTCTTGATCAGCCCATTGAATGGAAGACTTTTCACGATAGGTTCGACGCGAAGTACTTCCCTGTGACTGCCGAGTTTGCCATGGAACGGCAGTTCATTCATCTACAACAAAGTTCTATATGGGTCAAGTCTGTAGATGAGTATGATGCTGAGTTCACTATGCTCAGTCGATTTGCGACACACCTGATACCGACGGATGAGATCAGAGCCAGTCGATTTCAACAAGGTTTGGACACGGAAATCCAGGCTGCACTAGCCACAGGGAAATTTCCAACTCATGAAGATGCTCTGGAAGCTGCCCGTAGTTATGAGACAGTGATAAAGGCAAGGGGCAGATCTCAGTCTGCAGGAGTGAAATGCCCTGCCACTCAAATGGCAGGAGGGGCCTCTTCAAGGCCAGCTGGTAGGGCCTCTTCAAGGCCAGCTGTTGAACTCAGAAGACTGGAAGAAGCCAATGATCAGCCAAGACCCGATTTTTTCTTTTATTGCAAGAAGGAAGGACACTTGTGGAAGGACTGTAGGCGCGCAAAAGACCTATACTTAGTTTGTGGCGCGTCCAATCACGGAATTGGAAACTGTCCCTATAGACGCAACCCAGCTCACACACCCGTCAACTACCTGCAGCAGCCCGCTATCGAGGCTCCTGCAACTCATCCTGCACTTCCAGCACCACCTCCATGTGGATTTCCTGCTCAGCCAAAGCGCCAATTCCATCAGGCACTGAGAAATATGCCTCGAGTACAGGGGAATATGCCTCCAGCTAGGAGGAACATGCCACAGGGACAGGCTTACACCTTAGCAGCCATAGAAGCCAAGACAGTTGACCAAGGTAACACTAGTAAGACTCTTTCATATTTTTAAACCCTTGCACCACCTTATTATTTTTCATACACTATTAGTACTTTAGTCACCAAACTTTCCTTGAAACTGTTACACTTTCCTTTTTCAAATTTCGAGGACGAAATTTTTATAAGGAGGGTAGAATGTAACAACCCTAAATTTCCTATACAACTTTTGTACAAAAATTTTTCAAAAAATCCATAAAAGGGTATTTATTGCCTGAGCAAAAGACTTAAGTAATTAATTAGCAGTTTAATTACAAGAAAGAGCTTTTTGCTCATTGGTAATACCTTGCACTGCTGAACCAAGCCACCAGAGTTCAAATCCCATGCTCCACATTATTTTTAATATTATTTTGTTTTGAAACCTTTAGAATACTAAGGGTTTACACGTGCATATCTCACAAAAACCCCACTACACCTAAAAATGTAACATTGCCAGAGATTAGATGAACCATCGGGGGGGATCTCAGCCGCCTGACTCGGCCGGGAATCGACCTCGACTCGGCCGACTCGGTATTCCGACCGAGTCACGGCCGAGTCATCCCCGAGTCGGCCGATTCCGGCGACGACCCCAACATGAAAATTGTGTCTGTTCACATTCCCTATGCACCTACAAAATTTTAGCCTCAGACCATTTCCAGAGCTCTTTTAAAACCCCAATTACTCCACTTTTAATACATTTTATCACATTTTTCATTTTAACCTTTCACCTACCCTAACCCTAGCCTAACTGTATAAATACCATCCCTACCCTCTACCCTCTCACCCTAAACTCTGAGCCAACTCTCAAAAATTTCCAACAAACCTTGTGTACTTTGAAATCGAGCACGAGGTGAAGCTACGGCGAATTTTCCGGCGAACTTGCGACGATCATTCTAGGAGCTCCCGGTGACGAAGTGACGCACCGGCGACTCCTCTCGATTCATCTCCCTCTCTTGGTTGTCCTAAACCCGTAAGTCCCTAAATTCTACCTCTCTTCTCTTTTCTAAAATACGGATTTACAAAACCCGACGGAATCGGAACAAATCCGATTTCCGATTCGGTTTCTTTATAAAACTTCACTTCTCGTTAATACAATTATGCTTAAACTCGCTCATGTTGACTATTAAACACTAATCAACCTCGTCCATGTAAACGGCACGTCCTTCCATGTCAGCCTCGTCAATGGTTCCGCGATTCTTGAGAAATCTTGGACGAATCTCCGATAATAACCTGCCAATCCCAGAAAACTCCTGATCTCAGCCACTGACTTCGGCGTCGGCCAATCTCTGACAGATTCTATCTTTGCCAGGTCCACCGAGATGCCTTTGCCCGAAACAATGTGTCCCAAAAACTGAACCTTGTCGAGCCAGAATTCACACTTGCTCAGCTTCGCATACAGCTTCTCTTCCCGAAGAATTTGTAGTACCGTGCGCAAATGTTCAGCGTGCTCTTCCCGGGTCTTCGAGTAGACAAGTATGTCGTCGATAAACACAACGACAAACGTGTCCAAGTACTTTGCGAATACCCTGTTCATCAAGTCCATGAATATTGCTGGGGCATTGGTAACACCGAACGGCATCACAAGGAACTTGTAATGTCCGTATCGGGTCCTGAAAGCCGTCTTGCACACATCCTCGGCTGCTACTCTGATTTGATGATATCCAGAACGGAGGTCCAACTTCGAGAATACCTTGGCTCCACTTAACTGATCGAATAGGTCGTCAATGCGCGGTATTGGGTACTTGTTCTTTATTGTGACCTTGTTCAGCTCCCGATAATCTATACACATTCGCAGCGATCCATCCTTCTTCTTCACTAACAGGACTGGTGCACCCCACGGTGAAGCGCTTGGCCGAATAAATCCCTTCTCCAATAGTTCTTCAACCTGCTTCTTCAATTCCGCCAACTCAACTGGTGCCATTCTGTATGGGGCTCTGGATATAGGGGCTGTACCTGGAATCAAATCGATTGAGAACTCCAAGATTCGAGGAGGTGGTAGACCTGGTAGATCTTCGGGAAATACATCCAGAAAGTCCCGAACAATTTCTGGAACTGGGCTCTTATCAATCTCCATAGCTGTCAGTTCCTTAGGCTTGGCTCTATACTTAGCTGGCTCCAAAGATTCACTTCCGCCCTCGAAAATAAACTCTGGGTGATTGGGGATACGGAAGACACTTTCCTTGCACGGCAATCGATAACTGCATGGAAGGTGCTCATCCAATGCATCCCGAGAATTGCGTCGTAACTGCCTGTCTTAATCAGAAGGAAATTCGCATAGAATTCTCTGCCACACACTACAACCGGGCATAATCTACATTCTCGACTAGATAGTATAATGCCATTTCCCGTATGAATTTCCCATCCCTTGGTTAGTGGTTCATGTGGTATTGAGTGTGTATTAGTGAAATGCTCAGACAAGAAACAATGCGATGCTCCCGAATCAAATAGTACTCTAGCTGGCAAGGAATGTACGAGTAGAGTACCTGTAACCACGTCTCCTGACGCCTCTGCCTGCTCGGCGGTCAAGGTGAAAGCCTGTCCCTGACCGTGACCTGTAAAGGTTTGCCTCTGCTCCTGCGGCTTCTGCTGTGACGGTCCAGAACCTCCCTGTATCTCTGCTCGCTCAGGGCAACTGTTAATCCTGTGCTGACTGGAACCGCAAATCAAGCACTGTCCCTTGGCACGGCGACAGTCCTTCTGGGTATGCCCTCCTCTACCGCAATAGCCGCAAACTACGCCCTGTCTCTGGGGGGGATGCTGTGGTACGAACGGGCGCTTCATTTGTGTCGTTCCTGCTCTGTGAACCGGTATAGCTCCTCGAGAAGGCGCGTGGGTACGTGCTGGAACGACCGGGGGTCTCCTGAACTTGTTAATCAATTGCTCCTGAACTCTCGCCGCGTTGAGTACCTGTGCGAAAGTCTGCAAATCCAACGATGCAATCAACTGCTGCAACTCGAAATCTAACCCCTGAAGGAAGCGTCTGGCCCTGGTGGCCTCTGATTTAACCATGTATGGAGCAAAGCGGCTCAGACGGTTGAACCCTGCCGCATATACGTCCACTGGGCGTCCATTCTGCTTCAAAAGAATATACCTTTCCTCCATTTCTGCCTTGGCTGTGGGAGGGAAATAATGATCTAGGAAGCACTCCTTAAACTTGCTCCATTCAATCGGCTCATCAAGTCTGCTTTCTTCTACCGACCACCATATACGGGCTTCGTCTTCTAATTGAATCTTTATCATGTCCACTCTGTCTTCCTCTGGAACTCTGGCGGCTGTCAATAAATTCTCCATGTTCACCAGCCATTGCTCAGCCTCAAGGGGTTCAGCTAGCCCTATGAATGCAGCTGGGTGTAACCGTCGGAAGTCTGATACGGTACCAGCCCTAGTCTGATAAGCTGGTGGAGTAGCGCCCTCCTGCGGTAATGAGTGCGGAGGGTCCTCCTGCGGCGGTAATCGCCCTGAGTCCCTCAGTGAGTAAATCTGTCTTTCTCTCCTGAGCTTCCGCAAGAGTGGTCAGTGCACTAAGTATTCTTTCTGTGCGGTCCTGAGAGCTGGAGTCCGAGGAGGGGTCGTTCGGGGACGTCATATCACTGGAAGATTCAAAAGGATAGGATCAGATTCAAGGATGAAAATTTAGAGTAGTGAAACAAGAATAACGTAATACAGTATAGTTAATGTTATTCCTTGATACTAAACACAGGCTCTGATACCAACTAAACCATGTCACGCCCCGCTTCCCAAAATACGGAAAACGAGGGATGATTAGGCCAGCCATGCTCCTACGGTCAAGGAATCACCCCGCCGTAGTCACACTTCGGCTTCTAGCATTACATGGTAATCAGTAAATAAAGCACGGTATTAAAGGAATCACATCACTAATTTATTACATTAAAATTCCATTGTTCACAAATTACAGATAACAAGAACAATTACTAACCAAGTTCAATCTCACGATCACTTTGATGGAAAGCAGTAAATGAAGAAGGTACACCAACTATATCTCCGTGAACTCGAAGGATAGATCCGTCTCCTGTGCTGGTCCTCCCGCGGAATCTGAGCATGGATACTCAGGTCGTCAGAGCGACACAATAACAATATTATTGTAATAAGATGAAACAGGTAAATGAGGTAATACTAGTGTAAAAACAGTGCAAGTAATTACTATGTCACTATATGATGCAGAATGTGCTCTGTGTCCCTATCGGTCTCTAGGTCATGTTTGAAATCACATAGTGGAAGGAGGATCATGTTTAACAGGAGTCTCGTACATACCCGAGACAACGGCCCACATGCCCGGGACATAACCCTGTCAGCCGGATCGCTAGATCCTACCCTACATGTATCAGTATCACGGTTCGAATGATCATCCTCTAAACACGGTACCGCTAAATACGATACTCTTTCCACTTTGATTTCCCTTTTTTCCCCAGGTTTAAACTATTTATGATCTTGATCTAGTCGTGTACAAGTATACCAATGGCACGGTTTTATCACTGTTCACTGTATCAATCACTGTCACGAATATTCACTTTCCATTGGTGTACTCGTCACTCCTAAACCAACATCTATCACGCACGATAATGCAATTTCCACACGCACTAATACTGAGTATATGGCAAGGGTATGATATATGTATGTATACTACCAATAAACTCTGTATGTTATGAATCAACATGCATGTCATTAACTAAAATAAATTGCATGAATTAATATGTTAAGAATTCAGCAAAATGATACAAGTAAGATAAATAGAACACTCAGTCAGCAATTCATCAGAATTTGTTTCAGTTCAATCGGGATTCCGGTTTTCAAGATATAGCTGTTTCATTTTAAGTGCTCGCGGCTGGAAATTCAGTTTCAGAACTGAACGTCCGTTTCGCGACACAAATTGCACCCAGTTGGGCTCAGAATTTAGCGATGTTACAGTTAAATGAAATCTGGAGTTTTCAATAGAGTATTCAACGCAACAGACGGATCCTCAATAGCATCTGTACGTTGAAAGTTATACACAGTTTAACCTCAGTGTGTCATTTCTGAATCTGTTCTGGACAGTTATACGGTCTGCCCTTTTAAATATAGTTTAAAATAGCAAATGGCGATGAAACGAAATGGAATCACCTGTTTTGTTTAGATACCAGAGTTATCTTTAATATACTGTAGAGTTCCGTAACATATGACTTCAAGAAACACAGTGACACAGGTATTGGGACAGTACACAATAATCAGAAACGCTCTGGACTGCAGTCCAGAGTCGCATTCCAATCTAATTATCATCACGGTTACAGAACAGAAATCATTGAAATTTTACATGGGGTTAAAGTTCGTCGAGTCGGATTCGATTTAAGCCCTCGAACGCATCATTCCAGTAGGTATGTAATTTACGGTGATTTTATTCATTTTCAGATACGAGAAAAATATTAGTTTTAATGGCATATTTGGGGGTATCAATTTTAGTCTCTAACAATCGTATTGTCCAGCGAGATTCATACACTATAATTATCACCATATGGGCCAACAGAAAACTTCGGTTTCCGTCAAAATAAATTATTATTTCCATTGGGATCTAGCATCGAACACATAGGTCATATTATGTATCGGTAATCGGCAAATCCGTAAACTAGATATTTTAGGTTTGTACCACTAATATATTAGCATGAAGCAAGTAAACACTTGCCTGGAAACGTATCGGGGTCGCAAGGCAGCAACGGCGTCATGAACGCGCGATGTACGCCGCGAACCCGATTCGCGCGAGCTTGGATCGAGATGCAGATCTTGCGTCGGAGTTGTCCGGAGTCGTTGCACGGTCACTGGACGTTGAGGGGTGCTTGATAATCCTCTGCGAGTGTACTGGGGTTGACGACGGTCGACGGCGTCGCTCCGGCAACGTGCACAGTGAAGTGCTAGGAACAAGAATGGGTTTGGGTGATTTTGGGTGTGGTTTCTAGAGAGGGAGAGAGATGGTGGGGCTTGGCTATTGTGGTGATAATGCGGAGTTCCAGTGGAGGTGTCGACGAGGGGTTAGAGTGCAGTGGAAATCTCGCCGGCGTGGAGTGCAGGGTTGCCGAACTTGGTGTACAGGGCTTGTGCACAGAGGTGATCGGCAGGGGGCTCGGGTTGATGAAGATGGAGTCGTAGAGGGAGAAAGTTGGTGGAGGAGGAATGAGCGAAGGTTGCCGAGGGCTGTCGAGGGTCGTCGCCGACGGCGAAGTGAGGGGAAAAATGGTGCTCGGTGAGTTTTTTGTGAGGGAGAGAGAGATGGGGGATTTCTGAAATGGCAGAGAAGAGAGATGGGGGTGCGAGGAAGAGGTTTAGGAGGAGGTTAGGGTGAGGTGATGAAGGAGGGGGTGGTTCGTCGTCGTCGTCGTCAAGGGGAGCGGCGTGAAGTTTGCAGTGGGTTGTTGTGGGTTTGAGAGAGAGAAGGGGAGTAGGTTGGAGAGGGAGAGTGATGAGAGGAGTTGGAGACGAGGTTGAAATCGTGGGTGTAATGTCACAATGATGGGCGTGAGCAAGGGCGCGGGCTGCGGCGGAGGAAACGATCGCGAGCGGGTAAAGGGGATGTTACCGTTGGGAATTTTAAAGAAGATGAACAGTAGTGGGGTCGGGTGAGTTGAGGAAAAAATGGGAAAGGAGTTGGGCTGCTGAGCTGGGCCGGGCCCGTAAAAAAAATTCCCTTTAAAAAATACTTCGTGGGCTGCAGGGGGAGAAACGGGCCGGCTCAATTTCAAAATAATTCCCTTTAAAATATTCTGTGGGCTGAAGGAGATTGGAATGGGAAGGGCCGGCCAAAAATAATTGAAGAATTCATTTAAAATTTTGTGAGTGGGCTGAGGGCAGCGGGCTGGGGAAAAATAAAGTTTGGGTTTGGGGTTTGGTAAAAATATTTAATTTGTTTTAAATTTTGGTTTGAGTTTGGTTTTTAAATTCTGGGTTTTGACTTTTAGGGTTAAGGAAAAATATAAACATTGGGATTCAAGCAACCACCTTCGACACAAAAATGTATGAGGAAAAGGTAAATTTTTGGGATTTAGAAAAATAGGAAAAACTTTTATTAGGATGGTAACGGGGATTTACAAATACCATAATTAATAAAACCGTTTTTCTTAATGATTAGTATTTTACACAAATCTTTGCAAAGCGCCGCTACAACCCACTTGGGGAACCCGTTAGGGATGGTGCAGATTATCGCACATCCTCGGGCTTAGTAGTGCGAGATGCAGACCTCCATAAGGAGCATTCGGTCTCGAAAGATTTAAAATACGACATCTTAAGATAAATGAGATTTTTAGAATATAAAATATATATTAAAATTATTTTTGTATAAATATATGTATATTTATCATTAAAATACCTATTTTGTTATGATATAAATATTCCATTTTTTCTAAAAAAAAATCACAAGAATCAATTTAGCTTAAAATACCATGATTCCATACAAGTTTAATATTACACTTTAATACCATATAATATGAAAGTTAGGTTATTCTCATTAGAATTGTCACAAGTATAAAATCTACAATTATTACAACTTTAAAGACGATTAATAAATACTTGGGGTGTATTTTGAAAACTATACAAAAGTATTTTACATAAAACCCCCTCAAGTTCTATAAATTACAATAAGGACCCTAGTAAACATAGGTTTAAGCGGGACTAATCTCTTGAGCCTCAGGGAGCCGGAGAAGTGGGTGCTTGCCTATTTAAGGTAGACAACTTAATAATGGTGTTATCAATACGGTAATCGTCTTTGAAAAAGATACAAATCCTGTCATCCATGTGCAGCGGTTACCGATAATATCAAAACAATCAGGACTTCAATTTACTTTTCTAATTGTCCGACTCAGTTCGAGTCTCATTATAATCTGACTTGAATATAATTCAAGTACAAGCTACAATCTACAATCTACAATCTACAATTTACAATATTACAATTCAACATGAATCCATGAATCTATTATTCAAGCTATCTACTTGACTGAACCGAACCATGGATATACATTCCATTTACATGATTATACCGTTACATCCATGATTCTACAGTTACATACATGATTCTCCAGTTACATCCGTTTACTGATATCATGGTTTCGGTCAGTCATCCAATTATACAATCTATACAGTTTACAATACAAGACAATAAAATACAATAATACAATCAAGATCACACTACGGGGTTTAAGGGGTAGACTGGTACGGAATATGTTAAAGGTGGCACAAGGTGGTCACTTAAGACGTAATTACATCCATGCCGTTGTTCCGTGGTATTATCAACGGAGCCTTGTACTACGGGTTACCAAAGTCTCCGGTGTAAGTGGGACTCCTCTCGTATACACCGGCATCTTCTGTACCAAGCTATAAACAACAGCGTTAACACAACATCATAACAATATAATACAACTTTAAAAGTTATCTTCTTATTCTGTCTATTCTACTTCTCCCTTCTCTTTGGGACTTACCGAGCGATCTGTTCGCTGACGATATTCTCTTTCTTTCTTCTTTGAATGTCGTCAGGTGATCTGGACATGTCAGAAATCGAGCCTACTACTGAAGACTTGGACCAGTTCAGTGAAGACCCCGAGCTCTAGACATTATACATTTTCCATTCAGTACTTTTCATTTCCTGTTATGCCATTATTTAGGCATCGCTTTTATTTCAGTTGTATTTACTTTTCATGCATTGTACAAAAGAATGTGAATAAATAAAGTTGTTGTTTTTATTATATCTTGTCTCTTGTGTTTTACTTTTATATTGCTTAAATACGCTTAGCGTATTAACTTCACAGTAAATACGTAGCGGACCAGTCGCGTCCCCTTCGCCGTATACCGGAAAGCGGGACGTGACAGAAGATCTCTCCAAATAGAGGAGTGATCCGTTTTGGCAAGAAGGGTAAATTAAGTCCAAGGTATATAGGACCGTTCGATATACTGGAATGAGTTGGAGAAGTGGCATACCGTTTAACACTACCACCCTCATTGGAAGGAGTGCACAACGTGTTCCACATATCCCAGCTAAGACGATATGTGAGTGACCCTAGCCATATACTTGATCATTCAAAGCTCACAATACAATCCGACCTAAGCTCCAAGCAACAACCAGTTGAGATTTTGGACCGAAAAGTGAAGACATTGCGAAACAAGGAGGTAAACTTGGTCCGGGTGATGTGGAGAAAAAACTCGCCAGGAGAATCGACATGGGAGCGAGAAGACGATATGCATACACGATACCCTCAGCTATTCAAAAATTAGTCTTTTATGTAAATTTCGTGGACGAAATTTTTATAAGGAGGGTAGAATGTAACGATTCTGAAATTCCTGTACAGAAATTTCTTGTTATTGTACAGAAAAGGGTATTTCAGCCTATGTAAGAGTTAAAAGTTATTTTTGCTAAATAAAAGCAAGAAGTAACTTTTAGCTCACTGGTAAAGCCTCTACACTTGTCACGCCCCGCTTCCCAGTAGACGGAAACTGTGACGTGGCAGGCCGCAATGTATTTACTAAGAATAAATACATTAAGTGTAATTAAGCAATATATAAAAATGTACAAGAATGATAAGTGATATAAAATAAAACATCAACTTTATTTATATTCATCTTTATATACAACTGTTTGAAAATGAAAAGATACAATGATAATAAGCAGTGCCTAAACAATGGCATACAAGAAAGTAAGTACAAGGTACTAAAAGTCAGGCTGTGCCGCAAGCTGGTCCAAGTCTTCTTAGCTAGGCTCGATCTCCTGAGAGTCCGGTCCTCCTGACGAATATTCCAAAGAAATAAATATAAATGAATGTCGTCGGAGAACTAGCGCTCGGTACGTCCCAAAAAAGAAAGAGAATATAACAAGTAATGTGAAAAGAACAGGTAAGCTGTGTCTGATTGATTACTGGTATATGATAGTTATTATAACGTGGTTCTTTGTAGCTTGATACAGAAGGTATTCATGTATACGAGAGGAATCCATCTTACCCCGTGGACTATGGTAACATGCAGTACAAGGCCCCGTCATAACCCATGGGACAACGGCATGAGAATTTATGTAGGTATCTTTTAAGTGACCTCGCGTGCCACGATATGCGTTCCGTACCAATCTACCCCTTTATCCCTATGTAATGTATTGTATAGATTATATTTACAAGTCTTGCCAAAACCATGGATACAATTTGTTCAAGTAGTCATGTTTAGGATGTAATCAAGTATTTAAGTAGTCAAGTCAAGTTATAACCATGATTCGGTCAAGTCAAATATACATGTTTGATATTGATGTTTGGATTCGAGTGTTCATGTTCAAGTATTCATGTTTGATTTTGGATTCAGGTTTGATTGGATTCAGGTTTGAGTTT
Organism: Agapanthus africanus; assembly: GCA_030015575.1. Taxonomy (NCBI): domain Eukaryota; kingdom Viridiplantae; phylum Streptophyta; class Magnoliopsida; order Asparagales; family Amaryllidaceae; genus Agapanthus; species Agapanthus africanus. The sequence continues at coordinate 125,351,521 of CM057339.1, read as the reverse complement.
AGACTCAGACTGAGTCAGACACTTGTAAACAGATTTAACTCTTGAATTAGGTTCGAAAGTCATCGGTAACTGCTGCACATGGACGGCAGGATTTGTGTTTTTTCCAAGACAATTACTATTGATAACTCCGTTAAGTTGTCTACCTTAAATAGACAAGCACTCACTTTCTCCGGCTCCCTAGGGCTCAAGAGAATTAATCTCGCTTAAACATATATTTACTAAAGTCCTTAAATATTGTTTTATATATCTCGAGAGGGTTTTACGAAAAATATTTTTTTAATATAGTTAAAAAGTAAACCTCGAGGGTGATTAGTATTACTTAGGGTTTTCATGAGTGTGGATTTTAAGTATTGGGTATTTTAGTGATAATTACTTAGCTTGGAAAGTTCATGGTATTTTACTGTAAAACTTGCCTTTTTGGTATCTTGATGGTATTTTATTGACAATTGTTAATCTTTTCATTTTTGAAAAACATAGGTTTATTATATTTTGAAAATATGGATTTATAATTTTATATAATTTTAATTTTAAAAATAATTTTTATTTTATTTAGAAAATTCGTATTTCTTAAAAACCGTATTTAAATCATTTCGAGATCGAATGCTCCGTGAGGAGATCTGCATCTCGTTCTAATATCCCAAAAATGTGCGATAATCCGCACCATCCATTAGCGGGTCCCCTAAAAAGGGTTGTAGATGCTCAATCGTAAAGGATATGAAATAACGCTTTAAAAGAAATCCGGATTTTAAAGTAGTTAGTATTTTATTGTAAATTTTCTTTGTAACAAATATTCATACAAAAAGAGGTATCGTGCTATAGAACTAAGTGTCCATGTGGGGTAGGTCATTACCCTGTGAATTTTTCTAAAGGTATTGTTAAGCATATTTTGTCGAAAAGATGTGATAACAAAGTTCAAGGTATTTTAATGTAAAAGTTAAATTATAATTGTTTTACATGAGATTCTTGGATAAAATTTATTCTAAACATTGGTATTAAGATTACAAGTGAAATGGTAAAATTGGTTTGATCAAAAGGAAAAGGAAAATGGAGTTATAGGCTTTAGAAAAGGTGATATCGGTAATAACTTCACTTTTACCGATTTTGATTAAAAAAAAAGAATTTCAATGAAGAGAAAGAGAGTTTAGGAGGGTCTTACTGTTTTGAAAGCTCAAGGAATGGGTTAGGAATAGATGAGGATCATCGTAGCGTCGTGAGAGCTCCTGAATTAGCTTCGATCTTCGCCGGAACCAACTTTCTTGCTAACTCCTCTTTTACTTCACTTGCACTAGGAATTTTTAAGAAAGTTTTGGCTAGAATTTTCAGAATGGTGCTGAGCCAAGGTAGGGGTGGTATTTATAATGGAGAATTAGAGTTTGGGAATAAAAAATATGGATTAAAAACATTAAAATTATGATAAATTGTGAAATGAAGGGTCTCTATTTGATTGCAAGGAAATCAAATAGTGCAGAGGAGTTAGGAGTAGGTGAAGAGGTGTGTGTGCAAAGCCTGGAGTTCAATGGCCTTATCTTAGCTGTCGGTGCCCGCTATATAGATCTTTTAGCCGGTCGATTTATGCCATCCGGCATCGAGATTCGTGCTAGCTGATTAAATCTTTGTTTACTCCATTTTCCACATGTTTGATTTTTCTGAACTTTTCATTTCCCCGTGTATTGCAAGTGCAATCTTTTGGGCTTCCAAAAAGTTAAAAAAATTCAGAAAAAATAATTGTGTCTGACGGGGATCGAACACACAGGCTATGCCACAGCAGTGCAAGGGCTTTGCCAGTGATCTGCAAGTTGCTTCTGGCTGTTATTTAACAAAAGTGACTTATAACTTAAACTCAGGCTGTAAAACTCATTTCTTGTATATTAACAGTAAAATTTCCATACAAGATTTTAGAGTCGTTACAACACTGCTGCGGCATAGCCTGTGTGTTCGAATCACATCAAACCCAATTATTTTTTCAGATTTTTTCTTTTTAATTTTTCGGAAACCCAAGAGTTGCACGTGCAATTCACGGAGAAACGAAAAGTTTCAGAAAAAATCAAACAGACGCAATGAGGTGTACACATCCAAATTGACACGTGGCACAAATCTCGAGACGGATCATCAAGATCCGACCACCCAAAATCCCCAAAGCGACGCCGACGGTTTGATGGAGCCCAATTCCCCCATGCTTTGCACACTTGACTCTTCAACTCCCCTCAACTCTCCTGCACTGTTTGATTTTCCTGCAATCAAACAGAAACTCTTCAATTCACCATTTAAATCCTTTTATTCCAAATTTTTAATTCCCAAACCCTAATTACTCACTATAAATACCACCCCATATCCTTGCTCCCTTTTATTCTGAAAATTCCTATCAAAATTCTCCTAAAAGTTCCTAAGTGCAGGTGGAGTCAAGTGGAGTTAGCAACCAAGCTCTTTTCATCGAAGATCGAAGTCGTTTTCGGAGCTACCACAATGCCACGGAGCCCCCTCTCTTTTCCTTACTCCTTTCTCGATATTACAAAGCCTTAAGTCCCTCTTTTCTCTTCTTCTTTCATCTCAAAACCCTATTCTAAAAACATATCGGAAAAGTGGAGTTAACTCCGATATGTGTGACTTTTAACCTTTGTACTCCCCTTCCTAAAGCAAAATAGGTCAAAATAACTTCTCGCACTACTTGTAATTTTGCTTACAATCTTTTAGTTTTGAGTTTAACCAAAACTTTCATGTGAAACTATCATATAACGAACTTTTCATTAACATACCATGAACTTTAGTATAACCCTTATTTCGATAATCGTTAAATGTAACTTTAGGAAAACTTCACGGGGTAACGACCTACCCCATATGCACACTATGGTTCCATAGCACGTTACTTTAAACATATGACTAATTTAAAGAATACCATTTTCATTAAAATACCACACCTTTCAAAATGGGTTTCTTTTAATCGGTATTTTGAAATTCTTGGCAATTATGCCTCTACAACCCTCATTAGGGGACCCGCTAATGGATGATGCAGATTATCGTACATTCAAAGGATAGTAGAGCGAGACGCAGAACACCTTACGGAGTATTCAGTCTTGAAAGGAAATAAAAATACGGTTTTTAAGAAATACGAATTTTCTAAACAAAACTAAATTTTGGAAAAATATATAAGTCTATAATCCGTATTTTCAATAAAAACAAACAATAAAAATATATTTTTTAAAGATTAATTTTTTTATAAAAAACCTTCATGTTACCAAAAGGGCTAGTTTTCAATAAAATACCACAAACTTTTAAAAATGCTAAATTTCGTCACCAAAATACCACAACAATTAAAATACATGATCATGAAAACCCTAAATATTATAAATCATCCTCGAGCTTTAATTTTAAACTATATTAAATTATTTTTCATAAAAACCCCTTGAGATATGCAAAATAATATTTTAAGAACTATATATTAATATAGGCTTAAACGGTATCATTTCTCTTGAGCCTCAGAGCCGGAGAAAGTGAGTGCTTGCCTATTCGGGCTAGACAACTTAACGGAGTTTTCAATGGTAATTGTCTTGGAGAAAAACGCAAATCCTGCCGTCCATGTGCAGCAGTTGCCGATTACTCCTGAACCTAAGAAAAATTCAAGAGTTGAATCCGTTCATAACTTTCTGACTCAATCTGAGTCCAAACTCAAACCAGAATTCAAAATCAAACATGAACTTGAATACTTGATTATGAACCTGAATACTCGAATTCAAACATCAAATTCAAACTTGTATACTTGACTCGACTTGACCGAACCATGGTTATAACGTGACATGAACTTGACATGACTACCTGAACACATGATTACATCCTGAACATGAACCTGAACATTTTTTGTTCATGGATTCGGCCAAGACCTATAATCTTAATCTATACAATATAATACGCGCGGATAAAACGGTAGATTGGTACGAAACGTATATCGTGGCACGAGAGTGTTTATGATATATACCCTAGAGGCCATTATTGTATCATACTGGATTGTATATTACATATTGGAAGTTTGGAATATTCACAGTTATAATAACAGTCTTGCTTAAAATGGTAGTATACTACTTGGTTGGATTCTATCTCAATATGTGCATATGTTTCTTTTAGCATATCGCTTATACGTATTGATACAACCCTTAGGATTTTTGCTTGACTACCAGTGTTGTGATGACAGTCACACTAGTGGAGGCCGGGTAGTTTATAAGCACATCCTTATACGGGTCCCTAGTCGTAGAATTATCAAGACGGGGCATCGATACTCCAGAGTAAATTAGTGTATACGCTTCTCATCCCAGCAGGGAAGATGGTCTGTCCCACAGCCATTAATACATCATACTGGAGATATATACAGGTGCTCATTGAGTTATGAGTTACACTGACAGACTCGATGGGAACTGCTGGTTGGTATTATACCTATCGTCAGGTAGCATTTCCCGGGTGGCATGAGTAAAAGGGGACACCTCATTATTTGATTTATCTATTTTGAGAAATAGATTAGTGAGATGGAAATTGGAGATATTTGTGGTATGGGTGTGAAGCATGGCTTATACATTTGTTTATTAGTTTGGATACACTATTGAAGCATGGTTGTTATTTTCTATGTGAAAATAATCCATGCTTCATGATTGATAAGTATGAGCCATTCTCCACACTTGCACAACACTAGCTCATTTGCAACTTTGCTTTCTCTCTCCAATTTTTCTCTCCTTCTTCCTCAAAGACCCTAACATTCACATGAGTTGTGAACCTTAGGGTCTCATGAGATAAATACTCCATTAGATACTCTACATCTTCTAGGCTATCTAGCTTAGCAAACTAGATATCCTAGTTACCTCGATTTAGAGGTTGGAGCATGAAGTATAGACTCTCGGATGGATCATCTTTGACACGAGGAAGCCGACGTTTCAAGCGCGATCCGATCATCGAGGAGCTAAAGAAGAGGAAGAGAAGACCAAGACCCGAAGGACTTGTTAACAAGGAGGTGTAAAATCCTAACCGAGTAATTAGAACCTCCTAGTATTTTTAGCTAGTTAAGGTTTCTATTAAGATCCTGGAGTTTAGTCGGTGTTGCAAAGCTTGAAAAATCGTTTTTTGTAAATTCCGTCTCCCCGCGAACCCGCAGGGTGCGTGATATCTACTTACAAAGAGGTCACTTTAAAAGACACCTACATGAATTCACGTGTCGTTGTCCCGTAGGTTATGACAGAGCCTTATACTACATGTTACCATAGTCCACAGGGTAAGATGGACTTCTCTCGTATACCTGAATACTTTCTTTATCAAACTACAAACAACCACGTTAGAATAGCTATCTTATACCTTGTCACGTCCCGCTTCCCAAAATATGGAATGCGAGGGGTGATAAGACTAGCCATGCTTCTATGGTCAAGAAAATATCCTGCTATAGTCACACATCGGTTTTTAGCATTACGTGGTAATCAGTAAAACACAACACGAATAAAGAAAAATACAGTCACTAGAACTATCAGATGTAAAAGAAACCAAGCGCAACAGACAAACCAAAGAGACAACTAACCCGTGATATCAGAGGAATGATACCGTTGGTTCACTGGTCTGGATCTCCACGATCTTCTCGAATTTAGTCAGGTCCACTTCTTCTTATGAGCATGCAAACTCAGGTCGTCAGAGCGATATAATAGCAATATATATATATATATATATATATATATATAATATGCAATGATGATAAACATAAAGCAGTAAGTATAGAATAATGACATGAGCATGAAATAACCAGTACATGTAATGGTAAAGCAGGTGTATCAAATCAATAATCAATGTAATGTTCTATCAGTTTCACGGTCTCAATTTCCAAGTCACTAAACCTATCGTCAGTCCGAGTATGAGCGACAACCACCGAAGGAGTATTCCCAACCCAAGGGTAAGCCCCAGGAGCAAGGAAACACGGGCCCGAATCACGATCAGCAAGAACCAGTAACACGATCAGTAACAATATCATGAAATCACGAAATATGCCGGCAATGGGACTCCTGAGATTCCGTTGAACGAACTCACACTCAAACTACCCCACACCCCACGGTCTACATCAAACACGGACCACGAATCTAAGTACTAGTTGCTCCGTGACAAGTCTACACGAAAATTGGAGACCAGGTCTCCATCAAGCATGTCTCGACTGGTATTCAAGATATGTGGACAGTGCTCGATGTCTTACCTATGATACTAATATAAGTGCTTCCATACCCGTCCTATACCAGTTATAGTTACACTTATATATGCCCCATAGACGTCGACAATACAATAACTAAATGGTGGCGTTCACTGTGTACAAGTACGTGCCGCTTCCACTATTTTGTCGCGCTTTTACACTAACGTACTTGCCACAATCCAATCACTAACACTTATCACTTGGTAATATAACACGATCGCTATGATATCAATGTGTATCACCACTATTCAATGAGGGTGAAACCATTACATGATAAGATAAGAATACAATCAAATATGATACGAATAAAATATGGCAGCCAGTGTCATATAATTTGAAAAATTCACTATAAATCACACGTGCAGAACTGTGCAAAACAATATAAAAGGGGTAAGCAGTATATTTAATTATCTCTATAGCAATATTGGTTTCGAGTCAATCGGGTTTCAGGTTTGCGAGTTACGGTCATTCTATTTTAAGTGTTCTCTGCTAGAAATCCAGTTTCAGAACTGGATGTCCATTTCGTAACACGGTTCACTCCCTGTTGGGATCATAATTAGGCGACGCTATAGTTAGATACTATTTATATTTATCTGTTGTGTTTTCAACACAATATACGGATCAATAATATCCGCTATATGCAGGAAGATATGCACCATTTAAGGTTAAGGTACACATTCTGTCTCTGCATAAGACTGCAGCACACATCGACGGTTTTAAAGGTGTTATAAAACCATCAACGACACTGGAATGCAATGAGACAAGTATCGTTAGAAAGCTAATTCAATTATATACACTTATATGTATGGTTCCGCACACTTGCGCAGTTAAACAATGAGAAGTATGCGTTCTAAAAACGGGTAAAGGCAGTGATTCTTGCTCTGGATTGCAGTCCAGAGCCATGAATCACCTCAGTTTTTATTGTCATAACTTATTAAAATACAAAGATAACCTATAGGGTACTGTAGGTTTATCTGTTGGCTTCGATATAAGCCATAGAACGCTAAGATCCAATATATAAATGATTTATTAGGAATTTAGCAGTATAGCTTGTTCGAGAATATTCAGCTTATGCAAAGGTTATCGAGGGTAACGTTTTATGGGTGAAACGGCGTCGTTTTGCCATCCGATTTCTACAGAGTAAACATTAACAATAATAGGGTATAATGATCATGGGCTCCACCATATTCTCTTAAGTTATCGCATAGGGTTCTATATCGAACATTTAGACTATGCAAATGGTTATTGATTGAAATATCGATTTCTTTTACCCGATCAACACGAGATTAATTCATGAGTTACTATATGATATTACTACGGCTTAATCGACCCAAGTCAAGTCTCAAACACTAAAATTTATGATGATGGTTCTTATTCGATATTAAATTCACAACGATGTATATATGAAATATCTATAATTAAACATGTATATACATATACATATCAAACATATACAATATTTAGAGATTACTATAGCATTAGGAACAAGTGAAGGGGTCCACTTGCCTTCGGTCGCCGATATAGAAGTGACACAACGTGCAGAATTCGTCTTGACACATGAGACGGCACGATGCTGGACATGGTGCGTGGCGCGTGCGCGATGAGTGGTGATCCGGTACTGGATGCGGTGGCGACCCGGGAGTGATACGGTAGTGGGCGTGGTAATGACGCGGGCATGACACGGTACTGGGCTCGGTGCGTGGTGCAGGTGTGGCACGGCGCGACACAGGAGTGGGCACGTGGGTGGCACGGTGCTGGGCACGAAGTGGGCACGACGTGGTGCAGTCGTGGCACGGCGCCGGTGCGGAGGTGGGCGCACGGGTGGCTCGAGCTGGTATGGTGACGAGGGTGCAGGGCTTGGCTCTACGCAGCAGTGAGGTGGCTCGCGGTGACAGCAGCGGCAATGGCGATGAGCTGAAGAGGCGTGGCCGGCGGCGAGGGCTGATGACGATGGTGGTGGCTGTGTTGGGTTACCGACGGCGAGGTGGGTTTTACGGATCTGGGTTGGCGGCGTCGGGGTTAGGCGCTCGGAGTTGAGGGACTAGAGGGTCGGAGGTAAAGGCTAGCCGGGTGATTGAATGATTCTCGGTATGTAGGTAGAAAATGTATAGAAATCACAACCAAAGAAATTTGTAAACCGCAATCAATAACGGTGTCAATTGTAGGTTCGTTAGCGAGTGCGGATCATCCACAGGGAAAGTGAGATTTGCTAGTATTTGTTTTAGTTGAGTCGAAAATTAAAAGAGAAAAGAAAATGATTCAAGAATTTTGAATTTTAGTTTCAAGAATTGTAAAGAACTAGATCTAATATCAAGAAATACTAAAAATCAAGAATCAAGAATCATCCAATTTGAATTAGTTATCAAGATTTGTAGAGAAGCTCGTAGGAATCGATCGAATCGATAGTGAGGATGAAGACTTGTGATTACGTATTCTTATCCTTTGATGATTTGTTGCTAGATCGATAACGATCAACGAGAATTAGGGATCTCTTGCGGAAACTAGGGTTTCATCATCTATCCCTTATCCTTTCTTTGATTTTCATTCACATTCTAGCCTCTAGGAAATTCAAACATCGATCGTTGATCACTAATTAAGAGCGAAAACATTCAAAAAAGTATCTCGCTCGAAACTAGGTTGTCGATGATTCAATTTACTAGAGTTTACAAAACTCATAGGACTTAAGAATCGTATAAAAATCTAATCATCATCATCTATTAATTTTCTCGATTCCTCCACGAGCGGAGTTTTTACTCAAGTATCATAACAAAGAAAACAATCAAGAATTGAGATCTCATCATAATGCTCAAATATAAAGAAAAGCAAGATAAAGAAATTTCACCTTTTATTATTCATCAATTCCGTTACAATTCGCTCAAGAACTACAAGAATTGTGGAAAGAACTCGATTGTCGAATTAGTTTCGCATCGTCTCCGTGAGTCGCGGATCGTCTTGGGATCACTTGCTCGGTTGAAGATCGGCGTCGCTTCTAAAAGGTTGAAGGCTTCTTGCTTGAAATGTACTCGAAGATCTTGAATTGATCAAATTGTATCACTCAATTTGATTTGAATTTTATTTGGATCTACAATTTTCCCTCTACTTTCAACAACCTCAAACCCTAGATCTAGATCTCATTTTATAGCCTCAACCCTTTTCAATTCAAATTCAAATTTTCCTCCAAAATGAGCCACTTTTCCCTCCAAAATGAACAACTTTTCCCTCCAAAATGAACCACCTTATTTGAATTTTCCCTCCAAAATAAACTACCTCATTTGAATTTTCCCTCCAAAATGAACTACTATTCCCTCTAAAATGAACAACTTTTCCCTCCAAAATGAACCACCTCATTTGAATTTTCCCTCCAAAATGAACTGCCTCATTTGAATTTTCCCTCCAAAATAAACTACCTCATTTGAATTTTCCCTCCAAAATGAGGTTGTTAGAAAGAATATTCTAGAAGAAGTTTCTTGGAGGGAATATTCTAGAATGAGGTTATTACAAGAAGGCTTCTAGAAGAAGGTTGTTATAAGGAGGCTTCTAGAAGAAGGTTGTTGGAGAGAGCCTTCTAGAAGAAGGTTGTTGCAAGGAATATTCTAGAGTGGGTTTGTTATGCAGAGCCTTCTGGAAGAAGCCACATGGTCTTTTAGAGTCCTCTGGAAGCTTGGCCGTTACAAGAAAGCACGTGGGGAAATTTGAGGAGCTGACGTCACCATATAGCCGCGGATCCACGTTGGGAAGCACCTATTGGCCGCGGATCCGCAGCCTATTGAAGGCCTCTATACATTAAACTTCTGTGGTATTCTTGGGCTGACTTTGTGGCACTTTTCTGATGTGTGGAATCTCATATTTGTTTCTTGATTTCTGCCAGATCTCAGGTCAAAGACTTGACGTATTTATATCAGCACTTTTCATAGTTTCGGCTCTTTTCCTGGAATTTCCTGCACAGATTCTCGAGACAAGTGTTGCGCTATACAAAGATGATGCTTGCAATGATAAACACTCAATTTCACTCAAAAATGTCGGTTTTAATATATAACACAAGTTATTTGGTATTTTACGGATTTTCTGCTAATATGTGCTATATTTATTCCGAACACCTTTAGATGAGTGCAAATGGTAGGGAGATTGATGTGTTAAAAATGCAATATTTTCGACTGATCAAATTCCCCCAAACTTATTTTTGGTCGTCTCGAGCAAACTGTTTTATTAAAAAGAGAAGGAGAAAATAAAGAAAGAGAAAAACTAACTAGCACGCTTTCGTAGGCAACACGATTGCACTGAGCACGTGCAACAAGCCTTTAAACCTCTAGGTATCCCTAGTAGGAGGAGTGTTGTCTCCTGAGGGTTTTAAGCGGATTGCACCCACAAAATCCAATAATAAAAGGAAGACCGTGAAAGTTATATATAAAGATAAGAATTGTAAAAGAAAGACTTTGAAAATCAGAGTTTCCAACTATACTAGCTTTTCGGTTGTCATGAGCCCTATCTTAATAGTCATGAAAAGATGTCAAAAATCACATCATCCCTCAATAAAACATCATCTTTATTCTTCATTCCTATCTTTCTTCCAAACATCGATCATATAACCCTACGTGTGTGTAATAGACATCCCTACACCTGGAGAATTCAATTCAAGCTATCATACTCTTGTCCATCTACCTCAGTACTTTTTAATTAATGAATATTTAGATTTGCTCATACATTTTCATGCGACCGTTATTACTTCTTGAGGTACTAACCGACCGATTACTCATGTGTTTGCTGATTAGGTGTATTTTCCTCGTCTTGCACCACCTAAGGCTTAGCAGTGACTCCCAGACCAGTTGGTTTAAGGCACCAGGTGATGAAGTACCCTCGCTATATTTTTTTATTGCTGCCTTGATGATAACAAAACCAGTGTTCATTTTTCTCACCACTTTTTATTTTATTCAATTTTTTATTTCCTTCATACATCTGCTTTTAGACAAGAGCATTTCAAGGTATTCTCTACTATCCCGAGTTTCAAGACGTGTGTAAGTGCGAATAGCATGGTATCAACGTTTAAATGTTTGGTTTCCAGAATAGGGACTATTTTTCAGACTTATTTTTATCCTCAGATTAGTGACTTCTTTCATCTTACTAACCCTTGGGACAACGGCTCATAACTACTTATTACTAATTCGTTTAAGAAAACTTCTAATTTTCTTGGTTTTCTTAAATTTTTCCAATCTTTTGGATGTAATTTTTCACTATCTAATCTTTTATTATCTTATTTACGTACAAAATTTTTATTTTTGTGAAAATTTTTAAATTTTTTATAGGTTTTTGAAAATGTTTTGTGCTTATGCAAAGTATGATGCAAATGATGCGTAAATAAGCACAAACCTCCCCCAAACTTGTTTTCAACAGTGTCCTCACTGTTGCCATCCGCTAAATCTCGAAAACCTGTAAGCCTGGGAGGAAATTTATTAATGGGGGCAACAAATATGGTCGTGAAAATCCTCACCCAAACTTATTTTTGGCTCATCATATTGTAAAATTTTTCTTTTCAAGAGCCAGATTATACCTCCCCAAACTTGAGTTAAACCATGTTATGCTTTGAAAATCATAAGAGGGGGTCAAGATTATTGGTCGATACCAAGCTTTGCAAAGACCGAAGGTCAACACCAACCATTCGAAGATTTTATCAATGTAGTGCATCAGTTGGTGGAAAGACATGTTATATAGAGCCAGAAAGAAGTGGGGAAAAGGGTAAGTGGTGGAATAGAATGTGTGTGCGTCTCGTTTTGGAGAGACGATGCAGTGATTGTGATGGATTACTCGCATTCTTTTTACAGTCCAGAAGAAGGGGTGGAGGTTCAATTTCTTTGTATTGAGGTGGATTCATCTCAACACCCGTGTCATTCAAAAATGCGAGTTCATCAACGAAGATCTCCTCAAAAGTCTCATCAATACCCCGAAGAATAATGTCATCACAAAGTGCGGGGTGATCTTCAGACTCTAAAAACGGTTCATAATCAGTGTTAGTTGTTGACCCGGACAACTCAGTGGAAGAGTCCGTATGTGTATGATACATAGTTGGGTCAAACAATAACATATGAAAAGAGTCAAGATCAGTATCATGAGGATCGTCAAATTCGCTGCTGTCGACATCCATTAAGTCGACAGAACAGACCTGAGCAGTAGGTTCGGAGGGTACACTTCCCAATTTGTAAATGTTCAGCTCAATTGACCTATTCCCGAAGGATAGGGTCATAGAGCCATTACGACAGTTGATTATAGCATTGGAAGTGGCCAAAAAGGGACGACCTAAAATCACCGGAATTTGATTCCGTGGGTTCGCTACAGGCTGTGTATCAATTACAATAAAGTCCACAGGGAATACAAATTCCCCGATTTTTATTAACACATCCTCCAGTTCACCCCTAGGTTTGGTGATTGATCGGTCAGCCATCTAGAGAGTGCAGGGAGCTAGTTTCAACTCTCCGATCCCTAACTGCTCATATACCGAGAAAGGAAGCAGGTTAACACTTGTGCCAAGGTCAAGTAGAGCACGGTTGATGTGTTTTTCCCCAATAGAAATGGAAATCGTAGGATAGCCAGGATCCTTACGTTTCCTCGGTAATTGTTGGGGGAAAGCCGTGTCTACAGTCTTTGCCATGAATATCTTCTTAGGCACTTGAGTCTTCCTCTTTCTAGTGCACAAGTCTTTAAGAACTTTCGCATAAGCGGGGACTTGTTTTATTGCATCTAGAAGAGGAATGTTGATGTTAACCTGTTTAAACATTTCAGTGATCTTCTCCATTTGTGGATTCAGTGTGTTTCCCCTTAACCGATTCGGGTAAGGAGCTTGAGCAATAAGGTCAGGGTCCAACATTGGAGAAGATTGTGTGGATGGAAACGATCTAAGAATAGGAGTGGGGATCGTTTTCGGTGGACTAAAATAGATGGGCTGAGGTGTCGAGCCTTGGGAAAAACGGAGAATAGGCTCGGAAGAAGGTGGTGGGGTAGAAGAACTGTGGTCAGAATTAGAAGCAGAAGTGGAAGAAAAAGTCTCAGCCGAGGTATCATTGATAGATTTTTCAGTGTCATCAATCTCTTCCCCAACATGATTGTCAAGCACTCTTCCAGATCTCAACTTGGTGATTACATTCACATGATGTGAATAGCCAGGATTGGGTAGGGGTTGAGCTGGAAGTTTCCCTTTCTCTCTTGCACTCATTTCGGCTTTTAATTGTGCAATTTTTTCTTCCATCGATTTTATAGTCTTGCTTTAGGATGCAGAGTTTTTCTCGATTTTATCGACGGAAGACTTTATTGTCCAAAGCAAGTTCATGAATGAAGAGGATTCATCAGTACCGGTCAACTGCAAAGGATTAGACGGTGCAGCTGTGTTGACCGGATTTTGGAAGTTTTGTGCTTGGAAGGGGTGCTGACTCAATTGAAGTGATTGCTGTTGTGGTGGAAGAGCCCTTTGGAAATTGTTTTGGGTTGGAACCGTGTTTTGATTTTGTTGTTGGTTCCAAGCAAGGTTAGGGTGATTCCTCCAACTCTGATTATATGTGGAAGAAAATGGATCGTTCCTAGGTCATTGTTGGAAAGCAGAATTGATATGCTCATGACCTTGAAACGGAGAATTTAGTGGACATTCTTCCGTCAAATGAGAAGGATCAGAACAGCATCCACATACAGTTTTGGAGAGTGACATTTGATTTAGGGCGGCGGCTAAAAATTTATTTTCCATAGTCTCGAGTTTCTTTTGCATAGCTGAAATATCAGCTCTAACTCCTATGGAAACTTCCGATTGGTTATTGCCACCCCTAGACGATTGACTCACACCCTCCCACTGTAAAGATTTTTCAGCGAAATCTTCTGGTAATTTCCAGGCTTCCCCATCATCTTTGGTCATGAAGGTGCCTTGACACATGGATTCAAGGGTCTGTTTTGTGTTAGGATTAATACCCTCATATATGATTCTGTACAGATCCCATCTAGGGATTCCGTGATGTGGACATTGAACTAACAGATCCTTGAAGCGTTCAAGACACTTTGAGAATGTTTCATTTGGAAGCTGGGTGAATTGATTAATTTCGCTATGGACTCGAGCTGTTTTATGATTAGGGTAGAATTTCTTTAGGAATGCTTTGACGAATTCTTCCCAGTTTGAAATGGAATGTGCGGTTGTGTTATACAGCCACTTCTCGGCTATATCGCACAAAGTAAATGGGAGAAGATGAAAACGCATAGCATCCACAGAAAGCTGTGAAGTGCCCATCTTTGCGTATACATTTTCAAATTTGGTAATAAAGACATATGCGTCTTCAGACTCGTGATCATGATATTTGGGTAGAAGGTTGATGTATTAAGGTTTTATTTCAAAATTGTCCCCGTTGGCTGGTGGAATGGAGAGACAGGTCGAAAAAGGACCTCGCATAGGATAACACCTCTCTTGGAGAGAGATGCGGGATGGATTCTGCGCACCTGCGGACGGCGGTAGAGTAGTGGTAAAGAAGTTCGATGGAGAAGCGTCCATCGAAGTAGGTGTGGTGGGTAAAGAAGAAGTAGACGTAGAAATACCGACTTCGGGGTCGATCGGGGAAACGCGGACAAGTCGGGCACTAGAATCCCATGTCCAGCCTATCTTGCACTAAAGGGTTTAGTACAAGTGGCAGCGTTATGATAATTAGGGGAAATGAATAAAGTGGTGTTTGTTTTGAAAAAGAATACGGATTTTTGAAAAAATGATGCAAATCACAGCAAATGCACAAGCAAAACCCTAAGTCTAGTGGTCACATAGGTCAAGTCTCTAGACCGCTCCTAACTGCCAGAAGACAAATCGCAGGATCAATCCTCTACTACCTCTTTGTCTCTCCTGTGGCCAGGTAAGTGCCAAATAAGTGGAAGGTTCTCCACTACGTAAGTAGTAGGCCTAATTAAGTAACCACTTGCCTTAGACACACTTGCCTTAGACACCACAAAAGAAACGCGGATAAGCAATAGATTACCCATGACCTTCTCCTGTCCTAAGTGAGCGCGACGGTCCTTAGAGTCATGTCTAGATTTTTTTTTAGTTATTGAGGGTAATGCGGATGCAGTTTTGTGATTTTCGGGAATTAGGAAGGGTAATGAACTCCCCACCTAATCTGAATTTGGTCTTTGCCCCTTAATTTCCGTATTAAAAAAATGCAAACAACCAAGATCAAACACGCATAATTTTTTTATTTTGCGGTGCTGCGAATTTTGCAAAGAAAACCTGCAGAAATTTGTTATTGGAGCAGACAGAGAGAGAGAGATAAGAAAGTCAAAGAGAGGACCTGAGTGAAATCGGTACAGCGAAGCCCTTATCCCACCGCGGATCCGCCGCGGGAGCTGCCAATAGCCGCGGAAACGCGGTTGTATGTTGGGATCACTGCACAGAATTTTGTGCACAAGCTCCTGTTCACTTTCTGAGCTCTCTGGAATGCTCGGAATAATTTTCCTCTAGTTCCAATGATTCCAGATTTCCTCGCAACAAATCACAACGAATTGATTAGTGTTTTGCGCGAGTTTTGATCTAAAAATTATGATGGAATAAACTTTTCAACTCAAATTTTCAAAAACGAACAAATTAGCATACTATCCCCGGCAACGGCGCCATTTGATTGAATGAATTCTTTGTTCGTGTGTATGTAGAAAATGTATAGAAATCACAACCAAAGAAATTTGTAAACCGCAATCAATAACGGTGTCAATTGTAGGTTCGTTAGCGAGTGTGGATCGTCCACAGGGAAAGTGAGATTTGCTCGTATTTGTTTTAGTTGAATCGAAAATTAAAAGAGAAAAGAAAATGATTCAAGAATTTTGAATTTTAGTTTCAAGAATTGTAAAGAACTAGATCTAATATCAAGAAATACTAAAAATCAAGAATCAAGAATCATCCAATTTGAATTAGTTATCAAGATTTGTAGAGAAGCTCGTAGGAATCGATCGAATCGATAGTGAGGATGAAGACTTGTGATTACGTATTCTTATCCTTTAATGATTTGTTGCTAGATCGATGACGATCAACGAGAATTAGGGATCTCTTGCGGAAACTAGGGTTTCATCATCTATCCCTTGTCCTTTCTTTGATTTTCATTCACATTCTAGCCTCTAGGAAATTCAAACATCGATCGTTGATCACTAATTAAGAGCGAAAACATTCAAGAAAGCATCTCGCTCGAAACTAGGTTGTCTATAATTCAATTTACTAGAGTTTACAAAACTCATAGGACTTAAGAATCGTACAAGAATCTAATCATCATCATCTATCAATTTTCTCGATTCCTCCACGAGCGGAGTTTTTACTCAAGCATCATAACAAAGAAAACAATCAAGAATTGAGATCTCATCATAATGCTCAAATATAAAGAAAAGCAAGATAAAGAAATTTCACCTTTTATTATTCATCAATTCCGTTACAATTCGCTCAAGAACTACAAGAATTGAGGAAAGAACTCGATTGTCGAATTAACTTCGCATCGTCTCCGTGAGTCGCGGATCGTCTTGAGGATCACTTGCTCGGTTGAAGATCGGCGTCGCTTCTAAAAGGTTGAAGGCTTCTTGCTTGAAATGTACTCGGAGATCTTGAATTGATCAAATTGTGTCACTCAATTTGATTTGAATTTTATTTGGATCTACAATTTTCCCTCTACTTTCAACAACCCCAAACCCTAGATCTAGATCTCATTTTATAGCCTCAACCCTTTTCAATTCAAATTCAAATTTCCCTCCAAAATGAACCACTTTTCCCTCCAAAATGAACCACCTCATTTGAATTTTCCCTCCAAAATGAACTACCTCATTTGAATTTTCCCTCCAAAATGAACTACTTTTCCCTCTAAAATAAACTACTTTTCCCTCTAAAATGAACAACTTTTCCCTCCAAAATGAACCACCTCATTTGAATTTTCCCTCCAAAATGAACTACCTCATTTGAATTTTCCTTCCAAAATGAGGTTTGTTAGAAAGAATATTCTAGAAGAAGTTTGTTGGAGAGAATATTCTAGAATGAGGTTATTACAAGAAGGCTTCTAGAAGAAGGTTGTTGGAGAGAGCTTTCTAGAAGAAGGTTGTTGCAAGGAATATTCTTGAGTGGGTTTGTTATGCAGAGCCTTCTGGAAGAAGCCACGTGGTCTTTTAGAGTCCTCTGGAAGCTTGGCCGTTACAAGAAAGCACGTGGGGAAATTTGAGGAGCTGACGTCACCATATAGCCGCGGATCCGCGGCGGGAAGCACCTATTGGCCGCGGATCCGTGGCCTATTGAAGGCCTCTATGCATTAAACTTCTATGGTATTCTTGGGCTGACTTTGTGGCACTTTTCTGATGTGTGGAATCTCATATTTCTTTCTTGATTTCTGCAAGGTCTCAGGTCAAAGACTTGACGTATTTATATCAGCACTTTTCATAGTTTCGGCTCTTTTCCTGGAATTTCCCGCACAGATTCTCGAGACAAGTGTTGCGCTATACAAAGATGATGCATGCAATGATAAACACTCAATTTCTCTCAAAAATGTAGGTTTTAATATATAACACAAGTTATTTGATATTTTACGGATGTTCTGCTAATATGTGTTATATTTATTCCGAACACCTTTAGATGAGTGCAAATGGTAGGGAAATTGATGTGTTAAAAATGCAATATTTTCGACTGATCACCGGGGCTACAAGTGGTGGTCGCCGGGTTGGCCAAGAAGCTCAGTTGTTATCGATGGTATACTGATGTGCGGGGAGATAAAAGTGAGGAGGAGTTTGGATGATGGTGGCTATGTTGTCGCCGGAGGTGACAGTAGTGGCGACGTGGAGCCGGCGATGACGGACGAATATAAGGTGGCCGGTGGCAGTGGGGCTCGTAAGTCGTGAGGGGGGAGGAAGAAGTGGCTGGGTCTACGACGAGAAGAAATGGGGAGCTCGGGTGAGACGTCGGTGGTGAGGTCGAGGGGATAAGGGCTCATCGACGAGGTGGTTTGCAATGAATAGCGGCGGTGTTGGGTTCGGTGAGTAAGAGAGAAAGAGATAGAGAGATAGGGGAGAGAGACGTTGAGGAGAAAGAGAAGACGGGCGAGGGGATCTCGAGGGACGTTGGGGCGACGAGGGCTGGGTCATGGCCGTTGGAGTAGCGCGGGTCTCGCGGCAGTGGGAGGGAGAGGAAGAAAGGTGTCAGGGGAGAGAAAAGAGGGGGAAAGAGAAATATGGGGAGATAGGTCGGGTCAGGCTAGGCTAGGGTGTAGGGGTCATGGGCCGGGCTGGGCTTGGGTAAGGGCTAAGAAAAATAAAAGGTTAGGGTTTGGGTTTAAGGTTTAGTTGTTAGGGTTTAAATAGAATTAGAAAAATAGAAAAACATAGGAAAAATTATTATCAAAATACGGATAGCAAACAAAATACTGTGTTTAGAATCTTAATAGGATTTAGGGTTTAAGAAGAATTAGAAAAATAAAAAGGTTTAGGGTTCATGGTTTCTGGTTTGGAAAAATAAGAAAAGGATTTTTAATTAATTTGTTAGGAAAAATAGCTAGAGAAATTAGAAGATAAGTAAAATAAATAATGAGTTAGGGAAAACATTTGAGAAGGAAAATTAGGAAATACATATAGAAAACAACTTAAGGAACTTAAATGAATTTATTATTGAAAGTAATATGGAAAATACAAATCGATGATACTGGTTATTATATCATACCGCCCTTAAAGAAAATTTCGTCCTCGAAATTAAAGAACGAAAACAACAACAAACAACTACTCAAAGAATGGGGAAAGCGTTGACAGGTCTACTCCTTGTAACTTTTTCCCTTGAGGGCAACCATTGACACGGTGTTCCCTAGATCCACAAATCAAACATTGTCCTTTGGCCTGGCGATAGTCTCTCTGAAGGTGCCCCAGTCTCTTATAATAACTGCACACTTGAGTTCTCTGTTGCTTCTTCTGCTGAGGAACAAATGGGCGCTTCATCTGTACAGCTCCTCTTTTACTAACAGATATTTCCTCACGATCGGGGGCTCCTCCTGGTGCTCGAACTAGTTGCCTCCTTAACCTCTCAGCTAAAATATCGTTCGTCCTGTCCTGGGCTTTCCTTAAGCCTTGCAGTACACTCAAAATCTCGGCGGTCTGACTCTGGGGAGCGGAGGTGGAAGAAGGGTCGTGGGAAGCCATGGTTCTGAAACAACAAATTTTCGGACGACGGTATAAGATATAAGAATCAGAATAAGATATAGAATTGACAATCGAAGCAAGAATATGTGGTGAGGTGAAACTCAATCGAGCGGAAATCAAATGTCGAACTCCAAGTCACTGAAGCAGAGTGCTGCCTTGTAATTATGCTGCAGTTCATAATTATAACCATATAACTCTACCAAGTCACCAAAAAACTCTACCGGATAAGATCAAAATATATAGCAGGACACACTAAAGGACTCCTGGTCAAGGATAACAAGCTCTAACCTAGACCAACATGGTGACTTAACTTGTCAAACTCTAGTCAGAAACTGTAATTTCAATCTAAACCTGGAGCTCTGATACCAAAAAAACCATGTTACGCCCCACTTCCCAAAATACGGAATACGAGAGGTGACAAGACTAGCCATGCTCCTATGGTTAAGGAAATATCCTACCGTAGTCACACTTTGGCTTTTAGCATTACGTGGTAATCAGTAAAACACAGTACGGATAAAGAGAAATACAGTCACTAGAACTATCAGATATAATGAAACCAAAACCAAACGCAACGGATACAAACCAAAGAGACAACTAACCAGTGATATCAGAGGAATGATACCGTTGGTTCACTGGTCTAGATCTCCGCGATCTTCTCGAATTTAGTTAGGTCCACTTCTTCCTCTGAGCATGCAAACTCAGGTCGTCAGAGCGACACAATAGCAATATATACATATATAATGTGCAATGATGATAAACATAAAGCAGTAAGTATAGAGTAATGACATGAGCATGAAATAACCGGTACATGTAATGGTAAAGCAGGTGTATCAAATCAATAATCAATGTAATGTTCTATCAGTCTCACAGTCTCAATGTCCAAGCCACTAAACCTATCGTCGGTCCTAGTGTGAGCATCAACCACTACAGGAGTATTCCTAACCCATGGGTAATCCCCAGGAGCAATGAAACACGGGCCCGAATCGCGATCGGTAAGAACCAGTAACACGATCAGTAACAATATCATGAAATCACGAAATATGCCGGCAATGGGACTACTGAGATTCCGTTGAATGAACTCACACTCAAACCACCCCATACCCCATGGTCTAAATCAAACACGGACCACAAATCTAAGTACTATTCGCTCCATGACAAGTCTACACGAGAATTGGAGACCGGGTCTCCATCAAGAATGTCTCGACTGGTATCCAAGATATGTGGACAGTCCTCGATGTCTTACCTATGACACTAATATAAGTGCTTCCAAACCCGTCCCATACCAGTTACAGTTACACTTATATATGTCCCATGGGCGTCGACAATGCAATAACTAAATGGCGGCGCTGACTATGTACAAGTACGTGTCACTTCCACTATTCAGTCGCGCTTTTACACTAACGTACTTGACACAATCCAATCACTAACACTTATCACTTGGTAATGTAACAAGGTTGCTACGATATCAATGTGTATGACCACTATTCAATGAGGGTGTAACCGTTACATGATATGATACGAATACAATCAAATATGATACGAATAAAATATGGCAGCCAGTGTCATATAACTTGCAAAATTCACTATAAATCACACGTACAGAACTGAGCAAAATAATATAAAAGGAGTAAGCAGTATATTTAATTATCTCTATAGAAGAATTGGTTTCGATTCAATCGGGTTTCATGTTTGCGAGTTACGGTCATTCTGTTTTAAGTGTTCTCTTCTGGAAATCCAGTTTCAGAACCGAAAGTCCATTTCGTAACACGGTTCACTCCCTGTTGGGATCATAATTAGGTGACGCTACAGTTAGATAATATTTAGATTTATCTGTTATGTTTCCAACTCATCACACGGATCAATAATATCCACTGTATGTAGGAAGATATGCACCTTTTAAGGTTAAGGTATACATTCTGTCTCTACATAAGACTGCGGCACACATTGACGGTTTTAAAGATGTAAAACCATCAAACGACAATGGAATGTAATGAGACCAGTATCGTTAGAAAGCTAATTCAATTATCTACAGTTCTATATATGGTCATGCACACTTGCGCACTTAAACAATGAGAAGTATGTGTTCTAAAAATGGGAAAAGGCAGAGATTCTTGCTGGACTGCAGTCATGAGCCATGAATCGCCTCAGTTTTTATTGTCATAAATTATTAAAATACAGATATGAACTATGGGTTACTGTAGGTTTATCTATTGGATTCGATATGAGCCATTGAACACTAAGATCCGATATATAAATGATTTATTATGAATTTAACAGTTTAGCTTGTTCGAGAATATTCAGCTTTTGCAAAGGTTATCGAGGGCAACATTTTATGGGTGAAACAACGTCGTTTTGCCATCCGATTTCTACAGAGTAAACATTAACAGTAATAGGGTATAATGATCATGGGCTCCACCATATTCGCTTAAGTTATCGCATAGGGTTCTATATTGAACACTTAGACTATGCAAACGGTTATCGATCGAAATATCGATTTCTTTTACCCGATCAACACGAGATTAATTCATGAGTTACTATATGATATTACTATGGCATAATCGACCCAAGTAGGGTCTCAAACACTAAAATTTATGATGATAGTTTTTATTCGATATTAAATTCGCAACGATGTTGTTCCCGCCAAAATTTTTGGCTAAGAGCTATTTGTTCCCTTATAAAAAAAATGGGAGAGAAAAAAAGAGGAAAAGAATTCTCATAGTTTGGCATCACTGTTAAACACGTGAACGCTTATATGCAAAGCATATAAGTGCTGAAAGTAAATAACAAAAAGTTCAAACAGGTCTCGCGTGTTAAACACGACAACCAACAACAACTCATTGTCCCAACTCGATGTAAAATTTCATCAAGACCGGGAATGATACATCCCATATTGATGCATTTCCAAATTGATGTGCACACTTCAAATCAGATCGCACCCTAAATTGGGTGTATTCCATGTCACCATCGTTCACTTTCCCACGTAACAAATACACGTACGCGCAAGATGAATAATGGACCGAAATGTCCTTAAACTAATATTCGTCCCAAATAGGGAATATTGGACCGAAATGTTCTTAAAATAACATTCGTCCCCAAAACGGGAATGTTGGACCGAGATATCCCTAAACTAGCACGTCACCCCAAATACAGTAGTAATAGACCATGGTGTTCTTAAACTAAAATAATTGAGCCCATATGCTTATTTGTTTCTAAATTGATTTTAGTCTCAAATGTGACTAACGATCCTTAGATCAAACTCAAATATCCTATGAACGGATGGACCTCATAAATGTGAGAAATACGTCCTAAATTCATTCCCGTTGGCAAACCTAGCTACCAACGTAGACCCCGTCAAGCAAATACTTGACCCAAACCCAAATCTAAAATATACGAATTTGGACTAATCAGCGCTCTACGGGCGACGGCATAAATTAGTTTTCGTATACAATCCACAGGCAACCCAAAATAAAACAAACATGACACGACACGAAATGAACTGCTAGAGCAGGAGAAAGTGGTTATCGCAATGCGGTAACGTAATTAACTGCAGGGGCTTGCGCCTGAAGGGAAGAGCATCACCACAATAAAAAAATCCCTCACAAATGTGGGGGAATGTGATGAAGTCTACTACAACGGTCGCGTCTATCCAAACCTCCGATATATGGTGCCATAAATTAACTTGGTATCTTCGGAGAGGTGTATGGATAAGTCTAAATAGTATCTGCTCCCAAATTCAGGCTAGACGTCCTAACGTCTCGGTCCTCTGTTTTCGGCGGTGAACAGATTCTGGCACGCCCGATGGAACCTCTTCCTCTTTTCACTCCACACTTCGTGTGTCGTGTTTTTCGCGATCAAATAATCATGGAATAGATGTTTGTAGTTGCCCTTGGGTGATGGGATACTGAAGCCGGTGTTTCGTCTCTATACAGAATGGCGTTTGCTTCCACTCACCGCAACTCAGACTCTGTCACATCTGGTGGAGTCAAGTATGGGCCACTTGCAGGCTCAAATCTCTGCAATCCGGCTCTTCAAGAAAACAATGGGCATCTTTTTGGGTCTATGCTCCCACCTCCCACCCTTAGTACCTCACCTCCGATAGTGGAATCCCAGAAAAAGTCTGTCTTCCACAGGCTGGCTCTTCAAGCTTCTGCTTTGCCGATGGAATCGGTCTCCAAATAACTGGTACCTTCCAAAGGCCATGGTCAACGCAGGGGACAGAATACTCAAGTTCTCGAAGAAAACAGGGGGCAGGCTTAGCAAAATCCTGAAGCTAATCAAATTCCGGCCGTAAGAAACGGTCGACGTCGATATCGGCGACGTAAAAAACAAGCTGGGGCAGTTCTCTATCAGCATTGACTCCACCTGCTTCAACTCTGATGATGAATGCTGCTATTCCAACTGGAAATAGCTTCAAACTGCTGCGAAGGCTCATACAAAATTCTCCCACCACGGTATTGAAGAAATCTCCGCAGCCCGTGGAAATCCAACGAGAGCAGAAACCAGTTCGCTCCCTAAAAGAACTTTCCTCATCTATATATAAGGTGTGGAAGCAGGTGAAAGACTCAGTCGCCAACCGCGGCACTTCCCCTAAACGTCAAAAAAATTCTGACAAATCCCTTTTAAAATACAAGGGGGATCATCCCAAGATGGTTCCCGATACAACAGTTCTTCCCAAAGCCAAAGCGGCTTCTTACAAAAAAGAGATGCCTAATAAAATCCAAATGCCTGAGGCAAACTCCAAGGGTCAAGATTCCAGATGCCCTAATCCTGGGGGTATGGTAGTTCACACGGTCTATGTGGTGAACTCCAAAGACGAAGTTCGAGTTTCTACTAGTTACCAACCTCAAACTCGGTCCCTGAAAAAAGTTCAATTGCAACGTGAAAAGCTACAGGAGATGCTCCCTCAGGCGGCAGCACTCGCTAATCCTTCGCCTAAAGAAAATCTCAAGAACGCACCCGAAGAAAGAGTAAGGAAGGAGTCGGATATTGATTTCCTAAAGCGCACTCTCAAAAAGAGAGATGAAGAAGCGGCAATGATGTCCGCTAAAATGATCCAGATGGCCCTTCTGATCCAGAATATGGATGGAATGATGGTTCACTCGGAACCACTGGCAGATGAACCGCTGGTAGTCACTCTCAAAGATAAGGGTGACATTGCAAATTCTCTGCAAAGCTCATCAACGGCCGAAGAGGAAATTATTCCAAAAGCAAAACTGGACGAATATATCGCTCAGCAAATCAAAGCTCACTACGCCAGTGATACTGCAAACAGATCGATCAAGACTGGTCGACCGTATCCGGCATACTACGATCAAATGCAGTACCCGCCAGAGTACACACTTCCAACGTTCCAAAGGAACTGGAAATCCTCGCCAGCACATCGCACGTTTTAAATCAATGTGCGGCAACACTGGAGGAACTGACATATTGCTCCTCCGACAGTTCGTCAGCAGTCTGATAGGCATCGTCTTCGAATGGTACACGGGACTCCCAAATGATTCCGTAAAGACCTTCGACAAGATGGATATGATCTTTTGTCAGATATTCGCTAATGTGAATAAACACACTTCCGTGGCGGCGTTGGTCAACGAAAGGTTGGACCGAATGAGACCTGGGTTCAATATGTTAACCGATGGCGAAATCTCTGGTCAAAATGTGAGCAGCGCATCGACGAAGCTGCAGTTGTGGGAATATTCATAGCCACCCTTGACCCAAATTCAAAGGTGTTTCCGTATATGGCCCTTTTCAAGCCAACGACCTTCTAAGAACTCATGGATAAAATGGCTCGATTGGATCAGATGGGTCAAGACTCTTTCTCATCCGATGAAGACAAATGAAAAAGCAAAGGCAAGGTGGCATTTGTCGCCAACGCTCAATAAAAATGAGCACTTCTGAAGCAACCTGTCGCCAAAATAGCGACGACGTGGGTACTCATCCCCCCTCCCGAAATATACACAGGGGGCATATTCCTCACTGACGGAAGAATCTTGACGTGGGATAATCCTTTCTTCTCAAAGAACAGAAAGGATATCAAAGGACCTACAAGTAAGTCCTGCAATCAAGTGGAATATCCCACTTGAACCAAAAAACCACGGGAGGGATGTGAAATCCATGTCCCACTCCGAATCAGACGATGAGGGGAAAACCCCCCAAGTCAAGTTCATTCTTCCAAGGAAGAGGAAAACTCGGTAGAAGGAATGACGTGATATCTCGTTCCTTCGTATATGAAGAAGATACTTCATTAGTATCGGAAAGCGACATTGATGAGCAGGGGGCAGGTGCCGTGTAAAATGCCCGGTACTTCCCGCAGAACAACTCGATGGGCACGATGATAGATGAAGCAGTCCAAGAAGGTGAAGATAGTTTAAAGCGTGAAGTGTCCATGCAAACAAAGGACAGGAAGCAGCGTCTCAACAAACAAGAGTTGGAAGGGATGAGTTATGCAACTCTCCGACTGAATGATAAAATGGTCCGAAACGTCCTTAAACTAGCGTTCGTCCCAAAAATGTGAATGTTAGACCGAGACGTCCCTAAACTAATAATGGACCAAAATGTCATTAAACTAACGTTCGTCCCCAAGATGGGAATGCTGGACCGAAAAGTCCTTAAACTAGAAATTCGCCTTAAACATGGCGATAATAGAGCGGAACGTCCTTAAACTAGCGCATCGCCCCAAATACGGCGATATGCTCTCTTGAGATCTATATTGCAATCGAAGTCCCAACGACGAAGGTTGCAACTCAAGTCCTACCGGCTACATAACTACTTCCGTGGTGAAACCATCCCTAAGTCCCACCAGAAAATAGATGGGTTACCTGGGACGAACCTACTTTTGAGAGTTCCATCACTCGCAAAAAAAACATTATGTCCTCAAGCAAAATGGGCACAAATGAAAATCCGAAAGGGAGCCTTGAGTAAAAATAATAGGACTACTGGCGAGCTTGTGAAAACCTGGAATGGCGCAAACTCGTTTTAAGAAAAACAACAAAAAAACAAAACAAAAACCAAAAAAATAATAAGAAAAAAAGGTACGTCCACAAGTGAAATGGGCACGGATGAAAACCCGAAAAGGCGCCATGAATAAAATTCGCAGAACTGCCGGTGAGTTGTGAAAACCCGGAAAGGGCGCAAACTCGTAGAATAAAAAAACTCATGTGCACTTGCAAGGTCCTCTCGACCTGGTGAGGAGAAAATACCTGCGTAAAATCTTTACGACTCACAAAGGAGCAACACACTTAAGAATCCCTACAATTCCTAAGGAGAAATCACACTTGTGAGATCATCACGACTCGTAAGGAGAATTTCCCCCTATGAGCCCCTCACGGCTCATAGGATTCAAAAACCTTAAGCTATAGGGATCTAAATATGTTCTTAAGCCGTCATATTCCCCTAATATTGCCCTACAGGCAATCTAATATTGACCCTTGTATACAATCCACGGGCATAAATAAGTATTCTCTCACTAAATTCCACCAATGGCGAGAAGTGTCCCCATATGGTGAGCGACACTTATAAGTCCTCTCGACTTACAGGGAGAAAAGACTCTTGTAAGATCCTTACGACTTACAGGAGAAAACGTACTTAGGAATTCCCACAACTCCTAAGGAGAAAATACACCTACGAGATCCTCTCGACTCGTGGGGAGAAATACCTTTATGAGACCTTACGGCTCATAAAGTCAAAAGCTTTAGTCAACAGGATCCTAACCCTGTCTACTAAGCCATCTTTGTTCAAATCGATAAGGGCATATAAAGATTCGCTCCTGGCAATATCTCAGTTGTAGCGATACTAATGCCTAAACAGGTGTCAAACTCCAAGTCCTCTCACGGCAAATGATGATTCGCTCCTAGCAATATTTCAGTTGCAGCGATACTGATGCCAAGATTGGTATCAGATCTCAAGTCCCTGACTCGTAATAAAACTCAGCGGGTCAAAAAAATGCATAGGAAATAGCCGAAATGATGGAGCAACTCATAATAAAAATCAGCGGGCAAAAAGTATGCCTATGAAACAGCCGAAATGTTTGGGCGACTCGCAATAAAAGAAATAGCGATTAAAAATTAAAAAATGAAATAGCCGAAATGATTGGGCAATCGCGACTTTTGCGACATAAAAAGCTGAAAAGATAGAGTGTCGCGGAAAGAAAAAAAATGAAAATGAAAATTTTCTGCCCTGCAAGTATGTCCATATTGACTCTTGTATACGATCCATGGGCATAAATGAAAAAAAAGGGAACCATATTTTCCCACCACGCTTCGTCAAAAAGAGCTCCAAGTCTTGACGGTTCATATACAGCCTAGAGACTATCCCTATGTTCCCCCCTCATTCCAGCAGAGACAGACACAACAATCAAATAAAAGTGAAGTGACGGATCCTAGCTTCAAGTCTAAATGGCAACATCTACAGCCTAAAGGTCGACTCGACGTGCTTCTCATTCCAGCAGGGTTCAGACGTGACGTCAATAAAGACCCAAGGGTCAAATAAAAATGGAGTGATGGCAAAAATCCTAGCTCCAGCTCGGCGTTCTCCTCATTCCATTCCAGCAGGGTGCGGGCGTAACTGTCAAATGAAATTGGAGTAATGGCATATTCCTAACTCCGGACCTCGATGGCGATACATACAGCATAAAGGTCATTTGGATGTCTACCCAATTTCAGCAAAGAATCGGTATGACATCACCAAAATAAAACTGGAGCAACGGTATATTCCTAGATCTAGATCTCGATGGTAACATCTACAGCCTAGAGATCAGCTCGACGTTCCTTCTCAGCACGGACGCAACGTCAACAAAGACCCAAGGGTCGAATAAAAGTGAAGCAATGGCATATTCCTCCAGCTGGACGTTCCTTCTCAGTGCAGACGCAACGTCAATAAAGACCCAAGGGTCGAACAAAAATGGAGTAATGGAAAAATCATAGCTCCAAGTTTTGACGGTTTATATACAACCTAGAGGCTATCTCGACCTTCCCCCTCATTTCAGCAGAATGCGGACACAACTATCAAATGAAATTGGAGCAATAGTATATCCTTAGCTCTAGATCTCGATTGCAATACATACTGCATAGAGATCACACAGATGTTTTCCAGACTTCAGCAAAGAATCGGCGCGACATCGTCAAAAAAAAACTAAGTGACGGCATATTCCTGGCTTCGGTTCTTGACAGCAATTCATATAACCTAAAATACCATTGGAGATCATCCCACCCTAAAAGGGTGCGGTTATGACTCATCGGGGCTCCAAATTGAGCTTAATCTCAAGTAAAAAGCATAATGGAAAATTCCTAACGCTTGCTCTTCTAACAGTAATATGACCTAAGTAGATTACTTGAAGAAGACTTGTCCAGCCCCTGAAGGGATCAGAGACACGACAGTCACGGGGCTACTCGAACAGCGGCTTAAAGACTGTATATCGAGGAATATATCAGCCAACGCAACGGTACCTGATTGATCTCAAAAACTATCTCTATTACCGCAATCAAGAATGGCGTCGCATGAAGCTAGCCGGTGAATACGGGTCGGTCCACAGGGATATTATGAATTCCCGATTCGCGCTAACGAGTTAATTCCGAAGGGTGTTCGGATTGATTATTAAATCTAAAATCTAAATCTATCTATCTAAGATTATCTAGATCTAGTCTTGTTAGGGTTAAGTTTAGGGATGGTTTGGAAATGAAAGTAAATCTCAACGCTTTCTATACCCGAATGAAGATCTATGAGGAGTTATGGTAATTATCAATAAAGGGGATTAGATCCATTCGGGAAGGTGTTCCTTTCTCTAGGTTCTTATCCTTCCTTTAGAGATCCTTACCCTAACCTCCATGGAAAACGCGTGCAACCGGGCCTTTACACTACGGTGTCATCGTTACCTCGAGGGGTAGGATGCCGTAGGGCGCGGTGTGTGCGTGTATGCATGGAGTCCTATTGTAAATATTTGATGGGTAAGAAAGGGATAAGAGATCTCATCTCTCAAAAGCCTTCCCCAAAGCTAACTCTAAACAATTTATCTACGGCAATGAGTTAAATCTACCTAGGGCAAAGAATTTAAATCTAAACTAGAGCAAGGAATTAAATTTACTTACAGATGCATCTCTCCAATCATCAAAGCAGGTTTGTCAGATCTGAATTTCTGAATCGAAAAGAAACACCGATGCTCTCCATAAAGAATTCTGAATTTATTATTTAAAAGGAGGCATAAAGAATTACAATGGTTAGAGTTCCTATTTATAAAGAATAGGAAACCCTAGGTTACATTTGACCCGCATGTCTACAATTACAAATTTGCCCTTAGGTTGACTGGTCAGCGCAGAACCCACATTTTGGTAAAAAATCATTTCCTTTTGGGCTTCATTTAGCCGCGGAACCGCGGCACTGGTGGGCTTGGGCCGCGGTTCTGCGGCCCTTTAGCAGTCTTGGTTGCTGAAATTTTAGGGTTTTGTTCATGATATTTTGGGCTTCAATATTCTGTGGTTCTTTTCTCAATTGGGCTTCTACGTTGGTTCCAGATCTCCAGTGAACAAATTGCAATGGACTTATAACCGTTCGCTTTGTCATCTTGGACCTTGCATTGCCTTGTACTTTGTAAATTTTATCTTTGATGTAGGCTTGATCAAAAGTCTTTGTTTGTTGGTCAAAGTCCACTTTTTGCATTGTCTTTACATCGTTTTCACTGTTTTCTGTCCAAGAACCTGTAACCTGTAACATGTAGCAGACATTCGTCAAAAGCACCTGTTTATTTATAAAAAGAATAAGAATGGGGAATATAATAATACAATATTATGATGTGAATAGTACCACGGATTAAAACCCTAGCACCACAAACCTAACGGACTTCTATCGTAAAAGAATGGGGGTTATCTATATTTCACGTTAAGATACACATGCGAGATCCTCTCGACTCGCCTCGACTCGTAGGGAAAAACGTCTTTATGAAACCCTCACGGCTCATGAAGGTGAAAAGCCTTGAGCGGTGGGGATATCAACCTGTTTCCTAAGCATCGTGCCCTACAAGTATGTCCAAACTGACTCTTGTATACTTTCCATGGTCCACATTCTCCAAAATCGAATACCGATGAGGAGAAGAAACCACTTACGAGTCCTCTCGACTCATAAGGGGAAAATTCTCTTGTGAGATCCTTACGACTCTCAAGAGAAAACGCACTTAGGAGTCCTCACGACTTCTAAGGAGAATGTTCCCCCCATATTTAAACATATTAAAAGAGAAAAACTCTGTTGAAATGTAATGGGGTAGAACCTCACGTGCTTCTCACGAGAGCGCCAGCGCCAGCACCAATTTGTGGTGGCACCACGCGTGCTCCTCACGCCGGCGCCAATGTACAAAGCACAGAAACGCTTTCTGAGTAAGAATTAAATTCTTATATGGCGCCGTACGTGCTCATCATACGGGCGCCAATGTGCAAAGCACAGGAGTACACATCATAAGAATTAAATTCTTAAGTGGCACCTACGTGCACAACACGTGAGCGTAGGCGCCCATATAGAATTAAATTCTACGTTTCCCTGACAAAAAGTTGGGATACTCTCTATTAAACAGAGTCGTTGGATCAAAACTCCAATGGAGATGATGAATCGTCAAATTCCATTAGGAGAAAATATTTCCCAGATCTTTCTAAATAAGAAAAATACTCTCGGTTGGATCAATGATCTAATAATAGAATAAAAATCTATTTTTGGGAATATATTCCATCAATCTTTCTAAACAAAAAGAGATTGCTCTCTATAAAATAGAAAACCCACGGATTAAAAATCCAATGGTGATTTAAAAAATTACCATTTTACAGAATAAATTCTGTATATGGGAAAATATTTCCCCAATCTTGTTAAAAACAAGAAAATATATTCTGTAAAACAGAAGTCTTTAGATCAAAAATCCAACGGTGGGTAAAATTTCCCAACTCAATTTTGAGACCAATTAAATCAATTGGGATCTCTCAATGAGAGATTTTCTCAAAATTAATTAACAAACTTGTCTCCACTATATAAAGGACCCGAGACTTCAAGTCTCATATAAAAAAAAACCTATAAGCTTCTGCAAAAAATACAATGAGCTCTAAAAAACAACAGAGAATTTAATTCTCAAAGAGGAAGACTTCCCTTTTCAAAAAAAAACGAGGTAAAGAAAACACAGAGATAAAAATATCTCTTTTACCTATTTTAAAGGTTTGACTCTTCTCAAAGAACTTAGTTCTTTCTCTGGATCAGAGATCCACAAAACAAGTCCCCCGTAAGTTGAGAATTTAATTCTCAACGGGAAGATCTTGTTCTTGGAAATCAAAAATTCAGAAAAGAACTAGGTCCAAAAGGAAAAAAAAAACTATAAAAGAACTTAGTTCTTAAAGAAAAACCTGATCCCAGATCTTCAAAAAAACGAAGATCTTGGTGATCATTAATGGTCAAAATGCCATTAACAGAGATTTAATCTCTAAAAAGAGGAAAAAGACTAGCACCTCACGTGCTTCCCACGTGAGCGCCCTTTTAACAGCGCCTGACGTCTCACATGAAAAACACACGGGTGCCCAAAACAGAAGGCCAGCCCTCATATGAAACACACGTGGGCGCTGAGTAAAAATGCTTAGCACTCCATATACAACCAAACGGCTAAATACTTAGCACTGATTGGGCAGCGCCCAGCGCCGCACTTGCTCCTCTCGTGGGCGCCATATAAAAAGTGCTTAGCACTTCATATGTAGCCAAAACGGCTGAGTGCTTAGCACTAATTGGGCAGCGCCCAGCGCCGCACGTGCACCTTACGTGGACGCCATAAGAAGTGCTTAGCACTTCACATTTAGTCAAAATGACTAAAGTGTTCAACATTTACTGGACAGCGCCCATGACTGAATGCTTCACATGACATACATGTGAGCATCAGAGCTCAAATAAGTGCTTAGCACTTTTACATTAAAAAATAAGGGCTGAAAAAACAGAGCCCAAATAAGTGCTTAGCACTTTTGAATAAAAAAAAAGGAAAAAGACTAAGCAGACTAAGCCCAAATTGGCTAAGTCTCTGAAGTTTTTTTGCAACTGAGCCCAAATGCTCTTTTACTGGATTTTAAGTAAAAATGATCCTAAAATATTGTTAAGTTGATTTTAGTCCCAAATATGACTAACGTATCCTTAGCAAAAACAAACCGAGCCCAAATGCTCGCTTATAGATTTAATTTGATCTTAATCTCAAACTAGATTAACGATCCTTAAATAAACAAAGATATTTCTAAACTGTAGGAATATACAACCTAAATTCAAAACCCCATCAAGCAAATTCTTGACCCAAGCCCAAATCTAAAATATACGGATTTGGACTAATCCGCGCCCTACGGGCGACGACATAAACTAGTCTCCGTATACAATCCACAGGCAACCAAAACAAACAAAAACACACATAACACGAAGTGAACTGCTGGAGAAAGAGAAAGTGGTTATAGCAATGTGGTAACGTAATTAACTGCAGGGGCTTACGCCTGCACGGAAGAGCGTCTGCACAATAAAAAAACCCTCATAAAATGAAGGGAATCTGATATAGTCTGCTATAATAGTCGCATCTGTCCAAACCTCCGATATATGGTGCCATAAATCAACTTGGTATCTTCGAAGAGGTGGATGGATAAGTCCAAATAGCATCTGCCCCCAAATTCAGGCTAGACGTCCCAACGTCTCGGTCCGGTCCTTCGGCGGTGAACAGATTCTGGCACGCCCAGTGGGACCTTTTCATCTTTCCACTCCACACTTCGTGTGTCGTGTTTCTTGAGCAAAATCGCGGTTCACTATGGTTGCCCCTGGATTCGAGGTATTAAAATTTAGTGTCTTGCTCCAGTGCAGAAAAAATTGATGGCTTCCAACTGCACCACTTGCAACAGCAACTCTCGCTCTACTCCAATTGGAGGAGTGACCTACGGGCCCAACGCGGCCTTTATCTTTTCAATACCGGTGGGGCAACTAACACAAGCCACTACTGGATTGTTCTTTGGGACCATGCTCCCACCAGTGAGTTTCGGTGCCTCGGTGCCGCAAGAGGAAGCTTCCAAGAGGTCAGTCTTCGATCGACCGGTGACCACAATGGCCCCTCTCAATGGGCCATCCAAATTTGGTGTCTTAGTCTTCAACAGGCAAAGAAAAAGCTAGAACGGGCCCGCAAAGAGGCTCATGATACTTAAAGGGGCTGCCCCAAAATGGATAGCCGTCCCAATTCCTGCTACAGGAGAAGCCATCAAACATGCTTCCCACATCAGAAAGTCGGTCTTCGAAAGATTGGTCGGCCCTCCCCAAACTTCAATCAGGACGTTGGTCTTCAACAGGCTGACACCAACAGCAGCCCTTAAGCAAAGCCAAGGACATGAAGAAGCCGCTTCAAAAACTGAGACGGTCCTTTTTAGAAGGCACGCTCGACGTCGCCACTGGCGCCGAGTGAGAAAAGCTGGGGGCAACTCCCCCTCTGGACTTACCCCACCAGCTCCAATGGTGGAAATTAACGCCGCCGTTCCAACCGGGAACGATTTTAATCTGCTCCAACCGGGAACGGCTTTAATCCGCTTAAGAAGGAGCGAAAGAACTCTCCAACAGCGGTGTTAAAGAAATCACCCTCGCCTGCAGAAGTTACTGCACAGGCAAAACCAGAGCGCCCCCATCAGTGGCTCTCCTCCCAAATTCATAAGGTCTGGCGAAAAGTCCAGGACTCTCTGATTGACTAGAACTACTCTCGTCGACCGAAAAAATCAAAAGCTCGACAAGAGGAAGACCACTCCTCCGTCATACAGTGAGGGACTTCTTCCACACGGGTGCCTGTCACAACAGCTCCTTTAACTTCAACCTCCCACAAAAGGACGAGGCTGGAGAAAATCGCACCGCCTGCGGCAAATCCCAAAGGTGATGGACCCAAACACCCCAAGTCTAGGGGCATGATCGTATATACGGTCCACGTGGCTTCCGGGAAAGAAGAAAGTCATGTTTCCGTAGGTCATCGACCGCAAACTCGGTTGCTGACAAAATCTCAGGAGCAACAACAAGAGCTCCAGGATATGCTGACCAAAATGGCAGCACTTACCGGACAGAAAGAAAGTCCGGATCCAGCGGCCGAACAACGCTAGGAGCAGGAGACCGATACAGAGTTCCTGCTAAGGGTGCTTGAAAGAAAAGTTAAAGAAGCCGCTGAATAAGCTGCTAACATGAAGCAGATGGCGCTCTTTTTTCAGGACATGGTTGGAATGATGATCCAACCAGAACCCCCAGCCAAAGATCTGCCGATAATCATCGAGGATGACGGAGGGAAAACATCAAATCCTCTTCCGGCCTTATCGGCAGCCAAGGAGGAAACAATCTCCAAGGCGGCCCTGGATGACTACATCGCTCAGCAAATAAGGGCTCATCAAGCCCATGAAGCTGCTGGCCAAATCGTCAGAACTGAGCGACCGTATCCAAGCTGGTATGACCAAATCAAGTACCCGCCGGGATATACGAACCCTAAGTTCTATGTGTACAATGGGAAAGGCAATCCTCACTAGCTCTTTGTGCAGTTCAGAGCTCTGTTCGGCAATACTGGAAGCAACGACAAACTGTTGCTGCTCCAGTTCATTGGCAACCTGTCAGAAACAGCCTTTGAATGGTACTCGGAGCTCCTAAATGACTCCGTAAAAACATTAACAGAGATGGAACAGTTGTTCACACAGCGTTTCGCCAGCGCAAGCGAGCGCACTCCAATTACGGCATTAATCAATGCCAAGGTAAGGCCAAGAGAAACTTGGGTCCAATACGCGATCCGATGGCGGAACCTATGGTCTAAGTGCGAACAGCGTATTGAAGAATCCCCCACTGTGGGCATGATCATCGGGACCCTAGATCCTCAAACGACTGTGTCCCAATTCATGACATTCTTCAAACCAACGACCTTCCAATCTCTTATCGATAAACTGGCCCAAACGGACCAGATGGGCCACGGGCCATCCTCCTCAAATAAGGACTCTCGAAATAATAAGGGTAAAGGAAAAGCGACCTTCGTCGCCAACACGCAACAACAACCGAGTGGCCCAAAACCGGTTGATCGCCAAAACAACGTGCGTCCGTGCCCATCCTTGAAGGAAAGACTAGGACGCGATTATTCGTTTCCCCGCGATAAGATGAGAAGACTATTTGAATTAGCAATGCATAAGAATTCATCACATTGCCAGACCAACGGCGTCCACTGCAATCCGGCGACGTCCATAACCCTAATTACTGCCCCTATCATGGAATGGTGAGCCACCCAATTGAGAATTGCTACGTGTTCAAGAACTGGGTCGAGGACCAGTATCAACAGGGGAAATTTGCGCTATCTGATAACTGGAGGGTAAACCCACCACAGAAGCACACTCCCAAAAAGGTGGATGCGCCGGGGGTATCATGCTCGCTCGTGGAAGAAACTCCATGGGACGTCGTTCTTTCAGCTAAAACCAAAAGAATGCTGAAGGATCTTGTAACAACTCCAATTTCAATGTACAGAAAATTCATTTAAAGCTAATGTACAAATGGAGTAATTGCAATCATGTGTACACTATAAGTATTTGAATTGCTTTTGAACAGCAAGAAAACACTTGTGGCTCATTGGTAAAGCCTTGCACTGCTATGACGTAGCCCCTGTGTTCGAATCCCCCCAGCCACATTATCTTTTTTGTTGATTTTTCTTTTTATCTTTCAGAAACCCAAAGGTTTACACATGCACTACACGTAAAATGAAGAGTCACAGAGTAATCAAACATGTGCACTGGGATATACAAAGCGACACCAACGCGTGGCACAAATCTCACCACTCACCACCGGACTACGACCGGCGAGATGGTCTCCATGACCGGCACCGCCGGGCCCCCATAGGGGATGGCCCCAAATTTCAAATCCACACCCCTTGGCCTCCCCACTTAACCCCTCTACTATTTATTTTTATTAAAAATAAACAGAGAATTTAAAAGTGGCATTAAACCAAAATTTTAATGCATTTTCAATTCATTCTTCATTACCCCAAAACCCTAATTTTCCCTATAAATACCACACTCCATTTCATCCCTACTCACTCAGAATGTCATTACAAAAAAACTCTATAAAATTTCCAAGTCCCAAGTTATGCAAGTGGAGTTAGCAAAGGGCAAGATTCCGACGACGTTTCGAGGATATTCCGGCGACGAAACGACGCCCCGATACTTTCCTAATCTTCCCCTACCTCTCCTCCTTCTTAATAGCCTGTAAGTACCCTCTCCCAACCTCTTATACTATTCTAAAACATTTTCTTTTCAAAACTCGTCGGAAGCGGAGTTATTCCGACTTCCGACTCTCTTTTCTTTAAAAACTCCATTTTTCTTAAACAATAAATCACTATATTCTTTCATAATGTTTAACAAACATAAGTAAACATATTAGAATAAGTTTCATCTCAAAATAATTCATTTTGCAATTTCTATTTTATTTTTTACAGTAAAATACCATTATGTTTACAAACGATATTGTTATCCACTTTTAACCATATTACCTTTAGATAACTCACGAGGTAATAACATACCTCTTCACAACACACATTTTTGACATAGCACGATGAGTTTTGGGATTCTACATTATAGGATAATACGCTTTTACGAGTAAATACCCTAAACTTAAAAAACTGTTTTCTTTAAAAAGAGTGTTATTTAATTCCTTACAATTGTGCCTCTACAACCTATTTTGGGGAATCCTGATCGAGATGGTATGGGTTATCGCACGTCCTAAGGCCTAGTAGAGCGAGATGCAGACCTCCGCAAGGAGCATTCGATCTCGATGGAATTTTTAATGTAATTTTTAAGAAAATGAGATTTCCACAAAATAAATAAATTTATTTTTATTAATTATATATATATGAATATTATCAAAAGATCTATTTTAAATATATTATACAAATATTCCATATTTTCTAAATCAAAGGAATCACCATTACATGAAACTACCATTTCAATATAGTACAAATTCCAATTTTTCATTAAAATACCATAAACAATGAAAACTAGGTTTTACTCACTAGAAATTTCACTTTCATAAAATATACATCTATGAAAACCCTAAAGAAGATAATTAAATACTTGAGGTGTATTTTGAAATTATATCAAAACTATTTTTACATAAAAACCCCTCAAGTTATACTAAATTATAATAAGAACCCTAGTAAATATAGGTTTAAGCGGGACCGGTTCTCTTGAGCCTCAAGGAGCCGGAGAATATGGGTGCTTGCCTATCTAAGGTAGAAAATCTAACGGTGCTATCAATACGGTAATTGTCTTGGAAAAAGACACAAATCCCGCCGTCCATGTGCAGCAGTTACCAATAACATCAAAACAAATACAGGACTTCAATTTCTTTTCAAAGTGTCTAACTCAGACTGAGTCTCAATCTAATCAATCTGACTTGAATATGATTCAAGTATAATCTACAATTCAACATGAATCCGTCTATTCAATCTATATCAATCTATATTGACCGAACCGAACCATGGATATATTCCGTGTACATGACTATCCATTTATATCCATTCCATTTACTGATATCATTGTTTCGGCAAGTCATCCATCTATATAATAAACAATACAATCAATACAAAAGACATTACGTGGTTATAAAGGGGTAAACTGGTACGGAATGTGTTAGAAGCGGTACGAGACGGTCACTTTGACACACCTAACCTGAATATCCATTGCTGTTGTACCGTGGCTTAACGGTTCATTATGCTCCGTATACCTTAGTCTCCGGATAGTAGGGCTCCTCTCGTATACACTGGCATATTCTGTACCAAGCTACAAACAACTGCGTTAACATTATAATCAAACATTACTAGTTATACTCTCTTTATGTCTATTCTATCAAACATTACTAGTTTATACTCTCTTTCTGTCTATTCTATCTCTACTCATGTTTGGGACTTACTGAGCGATTGTTCGCTGACGTCATTCCTTTTCTTCTTTCTTTGGAATGTTGTCAGGTGGATCGGACTCATTAGAGATCGAGCCCAATACCGAGGACTTGGAGCAGTTAGCCTTTGACCCCGAGCTT
This sequence comes from Agapanthus africanus, assembly GCA_030015575.1. NCBI lineage: Eukaryota > Viridiplantae > Streptophyta > Magnoliopsida > Asparagales > Amaryllidaceae > Agapanthus > Agapanthus africanus. The sequence continues at coordinate 125,313,132 of CM057339.1, read as the reverse complement.
TAGATACTTGTACATACTTTTCATTTCAGTTATGCCATTGTTTAGGCATTGCTTTCCAATCATGTATTTACATTTCCAGTTGTACTTGTAAAGAATTGTTAAATAAATAAAAGTTGATGTTCAATTACATCTATTATCATTTTTCTTGTGTACATTTACTTTATATTGCTTAGATAGCTTAGCGTGTTTACTTCGGAGTAAATACGTAGCGGACCTCGTCGCGCCTCCTTACCGTACACTGGGAAGCGGAGCGTGACCGGTTTTGTTGGCGGCCCATGCAGGTCAGTTCTGCATGGACATGCGGGTCAATTCTGCATGAAGTCCTAAGCAATATAACACAAGAATTTGCAACTAAAAACATTCTTTACATCTTATATTCTTGACTCTTATAATTTCATATACTTTGAATCTATCCTAACTCAAATTTTTCTTTCAAGGCTATGGATTCTCCGAACAACACGAGTACCAATTTCAACAACACACCACCACCACTACCGCTTACGCCTACCGTTGCTGCTCCGATCAATGAGCAGATGGTACTGCTTGAGGCAATCCGAAGCCTCCTGGAAGGACAGCAGCAGCAGACTGCTATTCTGACGAACCGTCCAGAAGCGGAAGCGCCCGGAGTGAAGCAATTCCGGGCATTGCACCCAAAACAATTTTCGAGAAAAGAGAGCCCCTGGAAGTTGAATAATGGGCTCAAAGTATTGAGGATGATCTGGCCACAGCACAAGTGCCAGAGATCGCTTGGGTTCGAGTTGCGAAGCTGCAACTCACTGACAGTGCCCGAGTTTGGTGGAAAGCGGAAGAAAGTCGTCTTGAACAACCTATCGAATGGAGGACTTTTCGTGACATATTCGACATGAAGTACTTCTCAGAGACTGCCCGATTAGACATAGAGCAGCAATTTATCCATCTACAACAGGGTTCGATGTGGACCAAATCGGTAGATGAATATGATGGTGAGTTTACCATACTCAGTAGGTAAGATATGTCTCAATATTCGATTTTCAAATAACACATATTACACAGCTAACACAAGACCTTAACAGGTTCGCGGCACATTTAATACCAACTGCTGAGATCAGATCCAGAAGATTTCAACAAGGGTTAGATCCAGAAATCCAAGCTGCCTTAGCTACAGGGATTCCTAACCCATGAGTTGGCCCTGAAAGCTGCCCGCCAATATGAGGCAGTGGTGAAGATGAAGGGCAGACGCCACTCTGCCGGGATGAAGCACCCTGCCACTCAGATGGTAGGAGGAGCCTCTTTAAGGCTACAATTTATGCCCAGGAGACTGGGAGTACTAAACAACCGGCCCAACCCAGCCTTTTGTATCTACTGCAGGAGAGATGGATATTTGGCAAAGGAATGCCGGCGTGCAAATCGCCTTTGCTTAGTCTGCGGCTCGGTCACTCATGACATTGGGTCTTATCCTCGTAGACATAACCTAAATGCTGCACCCAGAGCAGCAATTACTTACCAGCAGCGCCCAGCCATCCAGACACCTACTCCCAGACTAACTCTCCCTGCTCCACCTCCTCATGGACCAACTGCACCTCCTCCTCATCAGTTCTATCAAGCTCAATGTAACATACCTCAAGGACTAAGGAACGGACAGAAGAATGTTCCTCCAGCAAAGAGGAATGTACCGAGGAGACAGGCTTTCACAATGACTGTGGAAGAAGCTAAAGTCACCGGCCAAGTCATCACTGGTAACAATTTCCTTTCAAACTTTCTTTCAGTCTATATACATACCTATATATCTTTTCTATATACCTAAAACATATCCCACATAACTTAGGAACAATCTTAGTAGCCTCACTTCTTGCACTAGCACTCTTCGATACTGGAGCATCTCATTGCTTTATGTCGCAACGGTTCGTCCGAACTCATGCGATTCAAGTCAAACCGCTTGTATCCAGCTGGAATGTCAGTTCAGGGAATGGCGTTCTAAAGGCAATAATGGGATACGACTTGTGTCCAGTGGTCTTCTGCAGCAGAGAATTCTATACTGACTTCAAGGTGCTGGACATAATGAATTTTGATGTCGTTTTGGGTATGGATTGGCTCGGAACTTTTTATGCTACCATTGGCTGTCGTCAAAGGAGGGTAGTGTTCGAGATTCCAGACCATCCGGTCTTTTAATTCAAAAGAGGAGACCGTACCCTGGAGCTAAGAACATACAAGGCAAAACCGAAGAAGGCAGTGATTGCAGCACTTCAATCGGAGGAAGGATCGAAGCCAGAAATAGTTCGAGAGTTCGATGATGTATTTCCTGAAGACATATCAGGTTTACCTTTTGATCGAGCTCTTGAATTCAGAATTGATTTAGTACCTGGAGCACAATCGGTGATCAAAGCACTGTATCGGTTAAGCCCTGAAGGTTTGAAAGAAGTCCGTACTCAGTTGGACGAATTATTGACGAAAGGATGGATTCGTCCCAGCACTTCAATTTGGGGATCGTCAGTTCTGCTTATAAAAAAGAAGGAAGGTTCATATCGAATATGCATTAATTATAGAACTCTGAACGAAGTAACTATAAAGAACAAATATCCACTACCGCGCATCGACGATCCGTTCGATCAGCTAAGCGGGTCTTGCGTTTTCTCAAAATTAGATTTTCGTTCGGATTATCATCAGGTGAAGGTCAAAGAGTCTGATATTCCGAAGACAGCATTCAGGACTCGCTATGGACATTATGAGTTTCTCGTGATGCCATTTGGAGTGACCAATGCACCCGCCATATTCATGAACCTAATGAATCAAGTTTTCCGAGAGTACCTAGACAGGTTCGTTTTCGTATTCATCGACGACATCCTGGTATATTCAAAGAATTGGAAAGAGCACGCCGAACATTTACGAATTGTCCTGGAGACTTTGCGACGGCATCAACTCTATGCCAAGTACAGCAAGTGCGAGTTTTAGCTAGATCAAGTCAGTTTTCTCAGACATATTGTATCAGGCGATGGAATCTCTGTAGATCCGGCTAAAATATCAGCAGTAAGCGCATGGCCGACACCAAAGTCAGTAAAGAACATTCAAAGTTTCTTAGGATTAGCAAGATATTACAGAAGGTTTATTGAAGGATTTTCGAAGATTGCAACACCCCTGACTAAGCTCACACGTAAAAATAAAGAATTCGTGTGGTCAGAAGTATGCGAACGAGCTTTCGTAGAACTCAAGTCAAAATTGATATCAGCACCTATTCTCGTTATACCGGACCAATCTGAAGGTTTTGAAATGCATTGCGATACATCCGGTAAAGGGTTGGATGTGTTCTACATCAGAACGGTAAAGTTGTTACTTATGCTTCAAGACAGCTGAAAATTCATGAGCGCAATTATCCGACGCATGATTTGGAGTTGGCAGCCGTAATCTTTGCTCTCAAAATTTGGCGCCATTATCTTCTTGGTGAACGAGTGGACATATACACGGACCAAAAAAGTCTAAAATATATGTTTACTCAAAAAGAGTTGAATATACGATAGAGAAGATGGTTAGAACTTATGGCGGATTTCGACATCAATCTACAATATCATCCAAGGAAGGTGAATGTAGTACCTGATGCACTTAGTCGCCAATTGTTAGCATTGAACCTCACCGCACAATGGAAGCTTCAACAAGACTTACATCAGCTGGAGATTGAAATGGTCATGCCATGTAACGCTTCAAGTTTGATGAATTTACAAGTTCAATCTACCATTATCAATTAGATCAAAGCAGCTCAAGCAAGTGATGCTAAGTTGCAAAAGATCAGAGAAAAAGTAGAAAGTGGATTTCGAACAGACTTCATCATGCATGAAGACGGATCTTTGAGATACGGCAGTAGATTATGTGTATCAAAAGATTCTGTGCGAGAAGAGTTGATGAAAGAAGCTCACAGCTCTCCTTATTCAGTACATCCTGGAGGTACAAAGATGTACAAAGATCTGTGTCAAAATTACTGGTGGCATGGAACGAAGCGTGAAGTAGCCAGAAGCGTCGCTAAATATTTGGTGTGTCGGCAAGTAAAGGCTGAACATCACAGGACAGCTGGTTTACTTCAATCGTCACCTATCCCAGAATGGAAGTGGCAACACATCACAATGGATTTCATGACTATACTTTCTCACAGCATGAAAGGTAACGATGCGGTATGGGTTATTTTGGATCGACTCACAAAGTCGACTCACTTCATCCCATTTCGAGTTGGTCAATCTACCGAGACATTTGCAAAGAAGTACATGGAAGTAAGTATGAATTTAGGTAAGATTTAACACTTCATTATGTACTATTTCTGATACCCATGAACTCATACAGAAAATCGTGAGATTACATGGAGTACCGGTTTGCATTGTTTCCGATCGAAACGCCAGATTCTGATCGCAATTTTGGTAAAGTCTGCAAGCTAGCTTGGGAACAATTCTGAACTTTAGCACAGCTTATCATCCACAAACAGATGGTCAGTCTGAGCGAACTATTCAGATTTTAGAAGATATGCTTAGAGCGTGTATGCTTAACTTCGGAGGATCGTGGGAAGATCGCCTATATCTTGGGGAGTTTTCGTAAAACAACAGCTACCAAGTAAGTATAGGAATGGCACCCTTTGCAGCGCTCTATGGAAGGAAGTGTCGATCACCATTAAGTTGGGACGACATCGGAGATAGAGAACTCCTTGGACCTGAGATGATAGTAGAAACTGTCGATGTGGTTCGCACAATCAGGAAAAGAATGCGCATAGCCCAAGATCGACAGAAGCACTGGGCTGATGCAAAGCGCCGTCACTTGGAGTTTCAACCGGGAGAACATGTATTTTTGAAGATATCTCCGAACCATGGAGTGATTCGCTTTGGAAGACGGGGTAAGCTAAGTCCGAGATATATTGGACCGTTCGATATACTCGAACGAGTCGGAGAAGTGGCTTATCGCTTGGCACTTCCACCTTCATTGGAAGGAGTGCACAATGTGTTCCACATATCCCAACTCAGAAGGTATGTGAGTGACCCCAGCCATATTCTTGATCACTCCGAGCCCACTGTACAGCCGGATTTATCTTGTGAGCAACAACCCGTTGAAATCCTGAATAGAAAGGTGAAGTCACTTCAAAACAAGGAAGTCAACTTGGTTCGAGTGATGTGGAGAAAAGATTCACCAGGAGAATCAACATGGGAGCGTGAGGACGACATGCATGCAAGATACCCTCATTTGTTTGTAAACTAGTCCTTAAAATAATTGTAAATTTCGAGGACGAAATTTTTGTAAGGAGGGTAGAATGTAATAACTCCAATTTCAATGTACAGAAAATTCATTTAAAGTTAATGTACAAATGGAGTATTTACAATCCTGTGTACACTATAAGTATTTGAATTGCTTTTGAACAACAAGAAAACACTTGTGGCTCATTGGTAAAGCCTTGCACTGCTGTGATGTAGCCCCTGTGTTCGAATCCCCTCAGCCACATGTTCCCCTCCGAATGACGGCGCGACAGGGACGTCTTGCCTGAGATTCGGGGCAGATGCTAATTGGTGCTATCCGTCTACCTCTCCGAAGATGCCAAGTTGATTTATGGCACATTATATCGAAGGTTTAAACGGATGCGTCCGATGTAGCAGACTTCGTCAAATTCCCCCTCGCTTGAGGGGGTTTTGATTGTGGGGACGCTCTTCCCTGTAGGCGCAAGCCCCTGCAGTTAATTACGCTACCCCATCGCGGTAACCACTTTCTCCTTCTCCAGATGGTCACTTCGTGTCGTGTGTGTTTATTTTGTGTTTAGTTGCCCGTGGATTGTATACGAAGACTGAGTTATGTCGTCGCCCGTAGGGCGTGGACTAGTCCAAATCCGTATTATCTTAGATTTGGGATTGGGGGTTTTGGGTTTAAGGATGCATTAGCCTTGTTTTGAGACTAAGATCAACTTACACGTTTGTTAAGGATACGTTAGCCTGGTTTTTAGACTAAGATCAATTTAACAGGATCGTTTAGATCCAACAATAGAGCAATTAAGGGAGCCATGTTGTTTAGTTTAGTGACGTTGCGGTCAATAGGTAGTTTACGGACATTATGGTCCAATGTTAGTTTTAAGACGTTGCGGTCAAGGTTAAGGACATCATAGTCCGTGGGTTTAAGGACCCCACCGTCCGATGTTAGTTTTAAGACATCACGGTCAAGCTTAAGGACCTCATAGTCCATGGATTTAAGGACTCCACGGTCCGACGTTAGTTTTAAGACATCACGGTCAAGGTTAAGGACCTCATAGTCCATGGATTTAAGGACTCCACAGTCCGATATTAGTTTTAAGACATCACGGTCAAGGTTAAGGACCTCATAGTCCATGAGTTTAAGGACCCCACGGTCCGTATCAATGTATGGTCATCGGGACCCGCCACCTCTTTGAAGGCGTTGAGGAATTACAACGCCAGGTATCAAAGGAGTGAAGAGATGTACCCTAAAACCAAGATAGATTAAATAGTCTTCGGCCCAATTTGGGACCAAGACCAATTAATTATGTTATGAGCCCATTGGCCCAGTTAAGTTTGAATTGAGGACTTATGGCCAGCTTGGGCTAAGTGCAATCATGTTTAGAATATTGGCTTTCTGTTGGTCCATTGAAGGAGAGGCTTTGTCTCTAGAACTTAGCCAATTGGGCTGAAGCTAGTGTTAAACACTAAAGACCAACCAGTGTTGAACACTGGAAATGAGATTGACAAGTTAGTGTTTAACACTAAAAGATAGTTGGTGTTAAACACCAGCAACAGAGGCTTTCACATTAGTGTTAAACACTAAAACAAATCAGTGTTAAACACTGGCAACAGAGATCTCAAATTGGTGTTAAACACTAAGATAATCAGTGTTAAACACTGGTGACAGAGATTTTAAATTGGTGTTTAAACATTAAGATAATCAGTGTTAAACACTGGTGACAGAGATTTTAATTTAGTGTTGAACACTCAGAAATTTAATGTTAAACTTTGTTTAACAGAGATTTAATTTAGTGTTAAACACTAAGAAATTCAGTGTTAAACACTGCAAATAAAGTTCTTCAATTAGTGCTGAACACTAAGGCAAATCAGTGTTAAACACTGGATTCAGAGGTTCCAATTTAGTGTTAAACACTAAGGCAAGAGGGGTCACGTGGTAGCACGTGAGAGCGCCCTTCTTCTCTTTGTTTTGTTCTACAGATAAGTGTTTAACACTTTTAGCTCTGAAAGCCATCACGTGCGGGCACGTGATGGGGGCCCATGCTCTGGTTTATTAAAATACTCATTAGGGGTCACGTGGTAACACGTGATGGCGCCCTAGAGTCCATGTTTATTTCGTTGTTCCTTTATGTGCTTCAGGGATTACGTGGGGCACGTGAGTCATTGCCTCAAAGTTCTCTTTTATATATCTTCGCAGGAGTCACGTGGTAACACGTGAGATGTCTGCTTCAGAGTTCTATTCTATTGGTCTTTGCAGGGGTCACGTGGTAGCACGCGACTCTGCATGTTTTTAAAGTTCTGTTCATAGGGTTAAACCCTAAACTTTAGAGGAATTAAATTCCCGTTTTCTTCTGAAGAATTATATTCTTAGTAGGGTTAAACCCTAATTTCTTTTCTTAAGGGAATTAAATTCCTGTTATTTTGACAGAATTAAGTTCTTAACTAGGGTTAAACCCTGGTTCTGTTCATTTTGAAGGAATTAAATTCCTATAACATAGGGTTAAACCCTAATTCTGTTTCAAATGAATTAAATTCCTATAATTCTGTGAGAATTAAATTCTCAAACTCCCATTCCCCCTCTATGCTTTGGATCTGCATGGCAGGATCTCGACCCAATGAGAATTAAATTCTCAATTCATGGGGAGATGTGCACTTTACAGATCCTCTACTAGAGTTAGAACTAAGTTCTTCTTTTTAATATAAGAGTTAAACTCTTTGAGAATTAAATTCTCTTTTTTCTTACCTAAGGTTTTCTTCTGCAGAAGATCAAATTCTTCCAAAGTCTCGAGGCTCTATATTTCTCTCTCTCTCTATGTCTCTCTCTCTGTCCTTCTATCCCTGTATATCTCTTGGCTCCTATTTATAGGAGAAGGAGCAGAATCAATTAGTTTTAGTGAATCTTTCATTGAGAGATTTGATTTGTATTCATTAGAGATTTGATTTGCATTCATCATTCATTTGGACCTTTGGATTATTAGGTGAATTTTATTCACCATTGGATTTTAAATCCAAACATATTCCTTTGTTATTTCGGTTAGATTTTAAGGGGAAATCTTTCCAAGTTCAAGATTTTTCCATAAATAGGTGATATTTAATCACCTTTAAATCTTTAATCCAATCGGTTCCAAATAATCATTTTCATTTGGAAAGATTTGAATGCTTTTCAGAATTTAATTCTGTTAAATAGAGAGGCTTTGCAAGCCGGTCACGTGCCTACACGTGACCCTTGGTCACGTGTAGGCACGTGACCCTTGGTCACGTGTAGGCACGTGACCCTTGGTCACGTGTAGGCACGTGACCCCCTGGAACGAGCTTTCTTCTCCTTTCTGCGCTCTGTTTTCTAGCCGCTGTTCAACCGTCACGTGCCAACACGTGACCCCTGGTCACGTGTGAGCACGTGACCCTTTCTGGAGCCTTTTCTTTGATTTAATCAAGGAGCTCAATCTGCCTTTTCCGTTGCTTTTAAATGTCACGTGCCAACACGTGACTGCTGGTCACGTGCTAGCACGTGATGCCTTCTTCGTAAGCTTTCCTGATTTTAAATCAGGAAACACCTCATTATCTTTTTTGTTGATTTTTCTTTTAATCTTTTAGAAGCCCAAAGGTTTACACGTGCACTACACGTAAAATGAAGAGTCACAGAGTAATCAAACATGTGCACTGGGGTATACAAAGCGACACCAACACGTGGCACAAATCTCACCACTCACCACCGGACTACGACCGGCGAGATGCTCTCCATGACCGGCACCGCCGGGCCCCCCGTAGGGGATGGTCCCCAAACTTCAACTCTACACCCCTTGGCTTCCCCTCTTAACCCCTATACTGTTTGTTTTTATTAAAAATAAACAGAGAATTTAAAAGTGGCATTAAACCAAATTTGTAATTCATTCTTCATTACCCCAAAACCCTAATTTTCCCTATAAATACCACACTCCATTTCACCCCTCCTCACTTAGAATTTCATTACAAAAAAACTCTATAAAATTTTCAAGTCCCAAGTTGTGTAAGTGGAGTTAGCAAAGGGCAAGATTCCGACGACGTTTTGAGGAGATTCCGGCGACGAAACGATGCCCCGACGCTTTCCTAATCTTCCCCTGCCTCTCCTCCTTCTTAATAGCCTATAAGTCCCCTCTCCCAACCTCTTCTACTATTCTAAAACATTTTCTTTTCAAAACCCGTCGGAAGCGAAGTTATTCCGACTTCCAACTCTATTTTCTTTAAAAACTTCATTTTTCTTAAACAATAAATCACCATATTCTTTCATAATGTTTAATAAACACAAATAAACATATTAGAACAAGTTTCATCTCAAAATAATTCATGTTGCAATTTCTATTTCATTTTTTACAGTAAAATACCATCATGTTTACAAACGATATTGTTATCTACTTTTAACCGTATTACCTTTAGATAACTCACGTGGTAATGACCTACCTCTTCACAACACACATTTTTGACATAGCACGATGAGTTTTGGGATTCTAGACTATGGGATAATACGTTTTTACGAATAAATACCCTAAACTTATAAAATCGTTTTCTTTAAAAGAATGTTATTTAATTCCTTACAATTGTGCCTCTACAACCCATTTTGGGGAACCCTGATCAGGATGGTGCAGATTATCGCACATTATCGGGCCTAGTAGAGCGAGATACAGACCTCCGCAAGGAGCATTCGATCTCAATGGAATTTTTAATGCAATTTTTAAGAAAATAAGATTTCTACAAAATAAATAAATTTATTTTTATTAAATATATATATGAATATTATCAAAAGATCTATTTTAAATATTTATACAAATATTCCATATTTTTTAAATCAAAGGAATCACAATTACATGAAACTATCATTTCAATACAGTACAAATTCCAATTTTTCATTAAAATACCATAAACAATTAAAACTAGATTCTACTCACTAGAAATTTCACTTTTATAAAATATACATCTATGAAAACCCTAAAGACGATAATTAAATACTTGAGGTGTATTTTGAAATTATATCAAAACTATTTTTAATTAAAACCCTCTCAAGTTATACTAAATTACAATAAGGACCTAGTAAATATAGGTTTAAGCGGGACCAGTTCTCTTGAGCCTCAGAGAGCCGGAGAATATGGGTGCTTGCCTATCTAAGATAGACAATCTAACAACAGTGCTATCAACACGGTAATTGTCTTGGAAAAAGACACAAATCCTGCCGTGCATGTGCAGCAGTTACCAATAACATCAAAACAAATACAGGACTTCAATTTCTTTTCAAAGTGTCTGACTCAGACTGAGTCTCAATCTAATCAATCTGACTTGAATATGATTCAAGTATAATCTACAATTCAACATGAATACGTCTATTCAATCTATATCAATCTATATTGACCGAACCGAACCATGGATATACTCCGTGTACATGACTATCCATTTATATCCATTCCGTTTACTGATATCATTATTTCGGCAAGTCATCCATCTATATAATAAACAATACAATCAATACAAAAGATATTACGTGGTTATAAAGGGGTAGACTGGTACGGAATGTGTTAGAAGTTGCACGAGACGGTCACTTTAATACACCTAACCTGAATATCCATTGCTGTTGTACCGTGGCTTAACGGTTCCCTGTGCTCTGTATACCTTAGTCTCCGGATAGTGGGACTCCTCTCGTATACACTGGCATATTTTATACTAAGCTACAAACAACTGTGTTAACATTATAATCAAACATTACTAGTTATACTCTCTTTCTGTCTATTCTATCTCTACTTATCTTTGAGACTTACCGATCGATTGTTCGCTGACGACATTCATTTTCTTCTTTCTTTGGAATGTTGTCAGGTGGATCGGACTCATTAGAGATCGAGCCCGATACCGAGAACTTGGAGCAGTTAGCATCTCGAGCTTTAGATACTTGTACATATTTTTCATTTCAGTTATGTCATTGTTTAGGCATTGCTTTCCATTCATGTATTTACATTTCCAGTTGTACTTGTAAAGAATTGTTAAATAAATAAAAGTTGTTCAATTACATCTATTGTCATTTTTCTTGTGTACATTTACTTTATATTGCTTAGATATGCTTAACGTGTTTACTTCGGAGTAAATACGTAGCGGATCTCATCGTGCCTCCTTACCGTACACTAGGAAGCGGGGCGTGACAGATCTACAGGCATGTCCAGCAGTCAGGTGGAAAAGCCTACTTGAACCTGAAATCATCGAAGGGATGCTGAAACCGCGTCCCGTACCGAAAGTTGTTGACAAAGGGCAAAACCCCCAAGTCAAGATCTCAAAGTCTTCGAAGAAAAGGAAGAAGACCAAGAAGCCTGTGCAGCCTGCCGATTATGACGACAAGCGCACAGACTTACAAATGTATATTGACACACTAGAGGAGTACAACCAGAAGGTGCGGACACCAGTCATGCTGGAATAGTTTCTCAAGTATATTCTTGAGAATGAAGATAGTGACAACGATGAGGAAAATGACTCATCAGGAGGTACCGGGGACCGTGTAGCAAGTTGCTATATGGTCTCCCATTCGTTGTTAAATGACGAAGAAACTCTCTCAGCGTCAGAAAAAAAAAGCAGAGAAAATGGGGGCAAAATTAGCGCTAAAATCCCCGGAACTGCCAGAGGACCCGATCGATCGGCTGTTAAACGAAACCTTTCGAAAAAACATAGCTGACCAATAACGCGAAACAACCATATATGAAAAGGCTAAGCGTCAGCGTCAGGATGAAGAAACTGCGACAAGGATGAGTCATAAAGTACTCCAACCAAACCAAAGCATACCTGCCACAAATAAGAACAGGATCAAAACAGAGAAGCGGTTCGCCAAAACTATGTCAATGGGAATGAAGATCCCACCTCTCGTAGGAAACACTCACGGGGTCATATGCCTCGACGGAGAGGATTCACATCCAAATTACTGCATATATCATCTGAGGGTTACCCACCCCACCAAAGAATGCAGTACCTTCAAGAAGCAGTGCAAGAATATGTTGCCCATCAAAAACAAAAGGATGAAGCGCGAAGCTCGTCGACAGAAAAAAGTGCGACAGATGGGCATGAAAAAATGACTGGAAACTGTCATATGGTTGATACCAGTTCGGAAGGGGAACAACCTCAGGTTCTTACTTTCGGGAGCGATTCTGAGGACGAAATACATCTCTGCCCTCTCTTCAAAGACTCCACTTCCAAAAAAGAAAAGGAGGAGAAGAACTGCGTAACCGCACGCTGCCTGAAAAGAATCTCGGACATACAAATAAAGGTTCGAGCAAAAAGGACAAAGGGAAAGAAAAAATCTCTAAGGAAATTGCCCTTGACGATGGAGTTGTCAAAGAGCTCACCGCAAAGGACCCGCCTAAGAAAAACAAGGTAGATTACAATGTCCTAACACATCTGAGGAAAATACCCTCACAACTGAGCATATTGGATGCTCTCCTCCTGTCCAAAGAGGCACGAGATTATCTGATCAAGACATTATAAAAGCCCGATCAGTTCCAAGCTTTCCTCACGGAAAAGAAGATGAAAGATGAATTGGCAGAGATCCACACAGCTGACATTACATTTAGCGATGAAGATCTCCTTCTCAATACGTGCGAACATAATCGCCCGTTATACGTCACCGGGTATTGCCACGACATCAAGATAGGCAAAATCCTTGTCGACAACGGATCCTTCATCAACCTTCTCAACGTGAGAGTGCTGAAGGAGATTTGCATAAACGTTCAGCACCTGGCCTGAGACAAAATTACCATCTCCGGGTTCGACTCACAGTCGTCACGGACACTCGGGTCCGTAATACTGAAGCTGCGCTTTGGGTTGCTCGTCACTGACATCAAATTTCATGTCATTGACGCCAAAACTTGTTATAACGCTTTGTTCGGCAGGCCTTGGTTACATGAGTACAACGTCATTCCTTCTACACAACATCATTATATGAAGTATTTCAAAGACAGCTTGGAATACACCGTCGCAGGGGAGCTAAATCCGTTCTCTGTAAACGAGGTCCGAAAATATGAAGATGCAAAGTACTTCCTACCAGACTTCGAGGATACGGAAACGTGTCATAAGCCGGAGGATAAAAAGAAGTCCGTCGCCACTATCCCAATCTTTGGGGGCGATACCGAGAAAGATGAAGAAAAAGTCTACTCGGGGCAACCCCAAAAAGAAAACAACAGGCACGGACCATCTACTCCTATTCTGGTCTTTGGCAGCGACTCTGAGGACGAGACCAACCCAGTGTTCTCCCTCCGCCCGTCATTGCAAACCCTCGCCGGAGCAAATCAGAAATTGTAAATCACAATGGCTCCGCCTTGGCATTACAAAGAACTTGATGCACTCGATACATACAGCATACATGAACTACAGACTTTCTACGTCCTTCCCAGGCAAAGAGGTGAAAAGGCAATCCTCTTCTACCAATCTACGGAGACCAAAGTAGAAAAAGAAATTTGGTATGGTGCCGATTTTGCACTTGATAGGCTTCAACCAATCCATCTGCCAAGATACTGCGCGGAGGGATTGAAAAGGCTGTTAAAATGCCAAGGTGTGCCCCTCGAACAAACTGTTAGGCAAGCCCAATTCTACAAAAAAATGGGATATTTCCATGACTCGGCGAAAGATGCCCAACGGGAAGATGGAGATAACCGGGCTCGGATACGTTCAGTCCAAGAAATGGGAGCGGTTCCGCAGTTGCCACGTCATAAACAGTTCCAGTGAATGGGAAAATGCTCTTCCAAATGGCCATGACGTTGAAACAGGGCGAAATCCCGCTCTAAGAACGTTAAGTCCATCGCTCGAAGAACAAATAGACAAGCTAATAAAAGAAGCTTGTCAAAAGAGCCGAGACAATCACAGCCGCAAAATGGCCATTTATGAAAAGCCAAAACGCAGCGCCTTAATCAGCAATCTACGGAGAATGAAGAGTATAATGCTCTTCATCCCCGGCCCGCTGTATGTCCTTGCGAAAGGGGAAAATCCCGAAATAGAGACAAAACAAGGCGAAGAACGCAAACAACGTCCGAAAACAACAAAGCGGATCCAAGAAGCTGTGTAATCAAGAAAAACTCGGTTGGTACCCATCCTTTATAAATAAGATAGGTTGGGAATACTCTTTCTCCTAAGACAAAATAAGGAAAATATTCAACCTTGTCATGAAGCACCAGATGATGACACTTCCAGAGTCTCCCGAACAAATAAACGAGGTCCATCATCCGGACTATTGCTCCTACCGTAGAGCAATAGGTCATCCCCTCGAAAACTGCTTCACCTTCAAATACTGGGTAGAAGACTAGTATCAATAAGGCAGGTTCGCTTTATCTGACAGCTGGAGGGTAACCCCGCCGTGAAAGCATGAGCCACAGAGGACCTATACCGTGAGAATAGGACCATCTCAACATCAGAAATGGAAGCGAACTCGTACCTGCCATATAATAACACTCTCAAAATACGGAAGGCACAAGACTATGGATGACCTCCACATGTGCTTCGCAAATGAAGACGAGGACGAGGTGATCTCCGAGTTTCCACCAGCACCAAAAGAGCAGGAAGATAGGATACATACCACGGCGAACAACCTAAGAAAAATTGACTTAGGGACAGAAAATGATCCAAGGCCGACATTCGTCAGTGAGCCACTATCTAAAAAACAGGTAGCCACATTAAAAGACGTGCTCATGCAATATAAAGACTGCTTCATATGGAACTATTCTGAAATGCCAGGACTAGATCCAAAGGTGGCAGTATATAAACTGGCCATATCGCTGGACATCAAGCCAATCAAACAGGCGCCGAGAAGGATGCGGCTCAAACTTGAGATGAGTATCAACACCGACATCAAGAAACTAATCGACTCCGGCTTCATCCAAGAAGTTCAATATCCTGACTGGATCGCCAACATCGTTCCGGTGATGAAGAAAAATGGGACGGCACGCATCTGCGTGGACTTTCGGGACCTCAACAAAGCTTGCCCAAAGGATGAATTCCCAGTACCTGTTACTGAGCTGATGATCGATAACACGTCTACCCATGAAGTCTTCTTCTTCATGGATGTATTTTCAGGATACAATCAAATAAAAATGCAGCCTGAGGACCAAAAGCATACCGCCTTCCGGGCTCCGCTGGGCATATTTTGCTATAAGGTGATGCCCTTCGGTTTAAAAAACGCTGGCGCTACCTACCAAAGGGTCATGACAAAGATTTTCGATGACCTCATACACGAGATCGTCGAATGCTGCATTGACGACCTTGTGGTAAAGAGCAGATCTCACGAGGAAAATTGGGAACATCTAAAAATAGTGTTCCGACGTCTTCGGAAGTATAATCTGAATATGAATCCTCTAAAATGCATGTTTGGAGTCTTCTCAGGCAAATTCCTAGGATTCATCATACGGCACCGGGGTATCGAAATCGACCCCTCAAAGATCAAGGCAATTATGGAAATGCCCACGTCAAGAAATCTCAAACAGTTGTGATCTCTCCAAGGAAAGCCCGCATATATTCGGCGGTTCATAGCTAAACTCTCTAGGAAATGTCGTCCCTACGGTCATTTGATGAAGAAGGGGACCATGTTCGTCTGGGATCAAAAGTGCCAAAATGCACTAGACGAAATCAAGCAATACCTGCAAAATCCGTCGGTATTGACTACTCCGGTTAAAGGAAAACCCTTTATCCTATATACAACAACCCTTGAGGGTTCTCTAGGTACGCTATGGGCATAAGTGAACGATTAGGGAAAGAAGAGAGCTCTGTACTATTTGAGTCGAGTTCTTCTGGGGGTAGAAAACAACTGCTCCCCCATTGAAAAGCATTGTCTGGCACTGATCTTCGCGATAACGAAGCTCAGACATTACGCCTTGGCACATGAGGTCCATTTCATATCAAAAGTGGATCCTCTCAAATATCTGATATCAAGGGTCATACTAACTGGAAGGCTTGCCAAATAGGCCCTCCACCTGATAGAGTTCTCGATAACGTATCGACCCCTCAAAGCAGTGAAAGGCCAGGCCATTGCCGACTTTCTCGTGGAGCATCTGATACCAGCCGACCCCCCCTTAAATTACGAGTTGCCGGATGAACATGTGTTCGACACAATCGAAGAAGAGCAGGAAGAAAATGATTCCCAATGTGAACTCTACTTCGATGGAGCATCTTCCGTGAAAAGGCAAAAGCAAAACGCCCCCATAATCAAAGCCGGGGTAGGCCTTATCTTCGTGACTCCGCAAGGAGAGATATTGCGCTACGCCCTCTCCTTAACAGAGCCAATAACTAATAACGAAGCTGAATATGAAGTATTAATAGCAGGTCTCGAGATCGCTATCGACATGGGAATCAAAGACCTCCTCATATATGGAAACTCCCAGCTGATCGTTAGCCAAGTAAATGGCGACTATCAGACATGCAAACCAGAGCTGATAAACTATGGCAAAAGAGTGCAGTAACTGCTGACACAAATCCCCTCCTACATCTTGGAGAGTATACCATGTGCAGAAAATAGTAAAGCGGATGCATTGGCCAAATTGGCTAAGGAACTGGCCGATGAAGACCTTGATGACGTAAGGATCATAGTGCAAAGCCACAGGATTCTCGCGCCAACAGATATATCTTCGGAAGACTTAATAGAGCCATCCAAAAGAAAAGAAACGACCGGATAAATAGCTCTTCAAATAAAGGAGAAGAAAAGGTCAAGGATTGGAGGGAAGTCTTCATAGACTACTTCAAATCCCAACGAACGCCCAAAAATGTGTCGTCTAGATATCAGCTCATGAAACGAGCTCTGTCCTTCGCCTACGTCAATGATACTCTATATAAAAGATCGTTCGACTGTTTGCAGCTAAGATGCCTGGGACCAGAAGAAGCGAAAAGAGTCGTCTGAGAAACTCACGACGGACTCTGCGGTTCTCATCAATCCGGACCAAAGATGGAACTGAAGATAAAAAGAATAGGTTACTATTGGCCCACAATGATTCAGGACTGACTCGAATATGCGAAGCAGTGTCGCTCGTGCCAAATCCATGGAGACTTCATCCACCAACATCCAAATCCGCTACACCTAACAGTAGCTAGCTGGCCGTTCGAAATATGGGGAACCGATATAATTGGCCCCGTTGAACCGGCATTGTCCAAAAGACATCTGTCACACCCCGCTTCCCAGAGTACGGTAAGGAGACGTGGCGGGTCACTCGACGTATTTACTCAAAAGTAAACACGCTAAGCGTATATAAGCAATATAATTTAAATGTACACAAGAAAGACATGAGATGTAAATGAACAGCAACTTTTTATTTATTAAACATTCTTTACAATACAATGCTGGAAAGTAAATACAAGACTGGAAAGCAATACCTAAATAATGGCATGAAACTGAAAATAAAAATATATACAAGTGTCTAAAGCTCTGGGTCATCGACGAACTGCTCCAAGTCTTCTGAGCTAGGCTCGATCTCCAGAGAGTCGGGTCCTCCTGACAACATTCCAAAGAAAGAATAGAAAAGGAATATCGTCAGCGAACAATTGCTCGGTAAGTCCCAAAGAGAGATGGAAATAGACTGAACAGGTGATGAGAATATAACTGGTATAATGTTGATAGTTATGTTACGCAGTTGTTTGTAGCTTGGTACAGAATATGCCAGTGTGTACGAGAGGAGTCCAGCTTACCCCGTAGACTATGGTATAAGGAGTACAAGGCCCCGTCAAAACCCACGGGACAACGACAACGGATAATTCAGGTTAGGTATATTAAAGTGACCGTCTCATGCCACTTTAAACACATTCCATACCAATCTACCCCTTTATACCCCGTAATGTATTATTGTCTTGTTTTGTAGTGATTTGTAAATATAAGACTTGCCGAAACCATAATATCAATTGTTCATGTAAACGGATAAGGATATAAACGGATAGTCATATAGATAAGTCAAATGTATATCCATGGATCGGTCAAATCAAGTCATGTTGATATAGATTGTATTCTGGTATAAAAGGATTCATGTTGCATTAGAGTTATATTTAATTGTATACATGGATGGATTGATTTCTGATTAAACTGAGACACCGACTGAGTCAGACACTTAAATAGAATTGAAGTCCTGAATTAATTTTGGAGTTATCGGTAACTGATGTACATAAACGGTAGGATTTGTGACTTTTTCCAAGACAATTACCATTGATAATCTTGTTTTAGTTGTCTACCTTAAATAGGCAAGCACCCACATTCTCCGGCTCCGTGAGGCTCAAGAGAATTGGTCCGGCTTAAATCTATATTTACTAGGGTCATTATTGTAAATTAATATAACTTGAGGGGGTTTTATGAAAAATAGTTTTGATATATTTTCAAAATAAAGCTCAAGTATTTAATTGTCTTTAGGGTTTTCATAGATGTAATTTTAAAAGTTATGAGATAGTCTAGTGTATATAAACATAACTTTAATAGTATATGGTATTTTCATGTAATTTGACTTGTATTGATTCTTGATGGTATTTTCATGAACTTTTGTGATTCTTTTCTTTTGATTTAGAAAACATGGAATTATTAAATATATTTAAAATAGATATTTTGATAATATATATATATATATATATATTAAAAATAGAATTTATTTATTAAATAGAAATCACGTTTTCTAAAAAAATTGTAATATAAATTCTATCGAGATCGTATACTCCGTGAGGTCTGCATCTCGCCCTACTAGTCCGATAGATGTGCGATAACCCGCACCAACCAAATCGAATTCCTCAAAATGGGTTGTAAGGACATAATTGTATGGAATTTAATTAAAACAATCTTAAAGAATACAGTTTTTAATAGTTTAGGGTATTTTATCGTAAAATTGTATTAGTCCCAAAAATATTGTAAAGAGGAAATCGTGCTATGTCATGATGAGTATTGTGATGAGGTAGGTCATTACCTCGTGAGTTTTCTAAAGGTAATATGAGTAATATGAAGAAGTAATGTCGAATAGAAAGTTTGTGGTATTTAACCGTAAAAGTGCAATAAAATTGTTTTTATGTGGAGTTTTGAATTGAAATTTGTTTCTAATTATAGTTTAATGTTTAACAAACTAAGTACAATGATTTAGATAAATAGTTCTTAAGAAGAATTTTTAGTTTAAGAAGTTTTAGAGATGGATGTCGGTTTAACTCCACTTACCGACATCATTGAAAAGAAGAAGTTTTGAGAGATGAAAAGAAGGGAGTAGAGGGGACTTACTGGATTATGGTAAAGAGAAGAAATGGAGGAAGATTTTGAAAGTGTCGTGGAGTCGCAGTGTCGCCGGATTTGTCCCGAAACGTCACCAGAACTTGACCTTAGGCTAACTCTACTTGTACAATTTTTTGGACTTAGAAAATCTTGAGAGTTTTGATGCTAGATTTCAGAATGGAGAGGGATAGGGTGTAGGGTGGTATTTATAGGAGAAATTAATGTTTAATGTAATAAACATGAGAATTAAAATGCATTAAAATTTGATTTTAAAGCTCATTTTAATTCTCTGTTAATGTGCAGGAAAATCAAACAGAAGAGGAGTAGTGGGGGGAGTCCAAGTGGTGCTAGGGAAAAAATTGAAGGCATTAGGGACGGGGGGGCCCGGCGGCGCCAGCCGTTTGAAGGATCTCGCCGGTCCAATCTTTGAGTTGGGGTGTGGGATTGCTGCCACGTGTCATGTTCGGGGCATATAACATTTTCCACATATTTGATTTTAGTGACTTTTCATTTTTACGTGTGTTGCACGTGTAAACTTTTGGGCTTCCAAAGAGTTTAAAAGAAAAATCAGCAAAAAATAATATATGGCTGGGGGGATTTGAACGCAGGGGCTATGTCACAGCAGTGCAAGGCTTTACCAATGAGCTACAAGTGTTTCTTGCTGTTTAAAAATAAATCAAATTTATAACTTATGCTCAGGATTTACAAATGCTCCATTTGTATATTAACTTTAAAAAATTTATGTACATTAAAACAGAGTTGTGAGGTCCAACACTGTCCAACATTCCCATTGTTAGTAGCTTGATTTGCCAACGGAAATGAACTTAGGACGCATTTCTCATATTTGTGAGATCCATCCATTCATAAAATATTTGAGTTTGATCTAAGGATCGTTAGTCATATTTGAGACCAATATCAACTTAGAAACAAATGAGCATGTGTGCTCAATTATTTTAGTTTAAGGACATCATGGTCCAACATTCTCATTTTGAGGACGAATGTTAGTTTAAGGATATTTCGGTCCAACATTCATCTTACGCACACGTATTTTTATTACATGGCGGAATGAACGATGGTGACATGGAATGCGCCCAATTTGGGGTGCGATCCGATTTAAGGTGTGCACGTCAATTTGGAAGTACATCAATGTGGATGTATCATTCCCTGTCTTGATGAAATTTTACATCAAGTTGGGACGAGAAAAGAGTTGTTGGTTGTCGAGACCCGCCACCTCTCTGAAGACGTTGAGAAATTAAAACGACTTATATCAGAGGTGTAGAAAGATGACCCTTGAACCAAATCCCGTATTTGGTGGGAAAAAGGGTTATGGTGGACCTAAGAATCGTTAGTCATATTTGAGACTAAGATTACCTTAAGAAGTATGGGATGAATATCATTTTGGATATCATCAATGAGAGATCATTAGTCATGTTTAAGACTAAGATTAGTTTGGAACTCACAAGTATATGGGCTCGGTTGATTTAAAATCAAAGAGGTTTAACCTCGGGAAACTTAGCCAATTTGGTCTGAGATTGGGTTTCTATACTACCCAGCAGTGCTAAGCACTAAGATATACAGTGCTCACATGTGTTTCACGTAGGGCGCTGGAATAATGCTAAGCACTAATCTTTTCTGGCGCTCACGTGTGAAACATGTGAGGCGCTCGAATATGGGCGCTGCCCAATCAGTGCTACTGAATATAGAGTGCTAAGCACTTTGCATGGCACTCACGTGGGAAGTACATGAGGCTCTGAGCATTGATTTCGGGTTTTGTTTGTTCACCCCCCTTTTTAGACAGAAGTGCTAATGGCTAGAGCTCTGGTGCTCACGTGTGAAGCACGTGAGGCGCCAGATTTTGGGTTTCCAAGAATTTTTCACGTGCATTTCACGTAACTGCTTTATTTTTGGAGTGCTGAGCTGCTTTATTTAGTGGCTGCCTAATCAACATAAAGGAGTTTTTCTTACGTGAAGTGTCTTAGCTTTTCTTTTGTTTGTTTTAAGCACTCACGTGGGAAACACGTGAGCGCCAAGTTCTTCTTATTTTTAGAGATATTAATCTCTGTTAATGACATTTTAGTCATTGATAATCATCAAGATTTCTGTTTTGAAGATCTTGGATCATCATTTCATTTTTTTTAATTGGAGAACTAAGTTCTTCTTTTATTTTTATAAGAACTAAGTTTTTTATGTAGGGTTAAACCCTAATTTCGGAGGAATTAAATTTCCAGAATATATGTTCTTTGTCTTTTTCTTTCTTTTTAACCTGGTTCTTTTCTGAATCTTTGATTCTCAAGAATAAGATCTTCCCGATGAGAATTAAATTCTCAATTTGTGGGGGACTTATCTTGTGGATCTCTGATCCAGAGGAAGAACTAAGTTCTTTGAGAAGGGTTAAACCCTTAGATAGGTAAAAGAAGAGATATTTTTATGTCCGTGTTTTCTTTACCTAGGGTTTTGAAGAGGCAAGTCTTGTTCTTTGAGAATTAAATTCTCTATTCTTTTAAAAGCTCACTGTATTTTTTTTGTGCAGAAGTTTATAGGTGGGTCCCTTTATTTTTTTCTCTGTCTCTGTGGTGTGTGAGACTTGAAGTCTCGAGGCCTTTATATAGTGGAGGCAAATTGTTAATTAGTTTTGAGAAAATCTCTCATTGAGAGATTCCGATTGATTTAATTGGTCTCAATATTTGTTTGGGGAATTTTACCCACCGTGGGATTTTTGATCCAAGTGTTTCTGTTTTTATAGAATATATTTTCTTGTTTTTAACAAGATCAAAGATTTTTATTCTATTAAACGGTGATATTTTTATCACCATTGGATTTTTAATCTAAGGGTGCTCGGTTTAACAGAGCACAATCTTTCTCTGTTAAGAAAAATATAGGAAATATTTTCCATCTCATTGAATGCTTGATCTACCAACTTTCTGTTTAACAGAAAATATTCTTCTCATTTAGAAAGACCAGGGAGATATTTTCCCCTAATAGAATTTAATTATATATTTAATCGCCATTAGATTTTTGATCCAACGGTTCTCTGTTTAACAGATATGATCTTTCTCTTTTAGAAAAATCCAGGGAGGTATTTTCTAAGAGTAGAATTTAATTCTACATAAGGAAGTGCCCTCACGTGTTTAACACGTGAGGCTTATTTAACTTCTTCCATTTGGCACCCATATGCCTTGCATATGGGCGCTCACGTGTTTAACACATAAGATCAATTTGGCCTTTGACCATTTACTCTTAATGCTCATATACTTTGCATACAAAAATAGAATTTAATTCTATGCATAGAGTTTAATTTTATCTGAAGCTAATGCTTCAAAAGGGTATTCTCACGTGTTTAACACGTGACCCCAGTGTGAGGGTTTTTTGTGTTTTCATGTTTATTTACACATAGGCGCTCACGTGTTTAACACGTGAGGCCATTTAGCTTTTAGTTGTTTGATTGCAGCGCCTATATGCTTTGCATATAGTCGCTCACGTGTTTAACACGTTAGACCTATTTAGCCTATAGTTGTTTGATTGCAGCACTTATATGCTCCGCATATAAACGCTCACGTGTTTAACACGTGAGACTTGAGCCGTGGGGAATTTTCTCCCCTTTTCTTTCTCTTTTTATTAGGGAACATTCCTTTATAAAAAAAGGGGGATAGAAAAGAAAGAGGAAAAGAATTCTCATAGTTTGGCATCACGTGTTAAACACGTGAACGTTTATATGCAAAGTATATAAGCGCTGAAAGTAAATAACAAAAAGGCCAAACAGGCCCCGCATGTTAAACACGTGAGCGCCCATATGTAAAGCATATTAGCGCTGAACATAAATAACCAAAGGCAAAACATGCCTCACGTGTTAAACACGTGAGCGCTCATATGCAAAGCATATGAGCGCTGAAAATAAACAGGCTAAAACCCACAGTAGGGGTCACGTGTTAAACACGTGAGTTCTCTTGCCGCTTTCTTTGGCAGCGCTCACATACAAAGCATGTGAGCGTCCCAATTTAAAATGCTCGCATATGATAGAATTAAATTCTATTTGGGAAATATTTTTCCCGATCTTTCTAATATGGAAAGATCTTTCTCTAACAGAGAATCTTTGATTTAAAATCCAAAGGTGATAAAATATCATCAATTAAACCATCGATAGAATTAAATTCTATATGGGAAATATTTCCCTGATTTTCCTCAAACTAGAAAGATCTTCTCTGTTAAACAGAGAATCCTTGGATCAAAGATCCCACGGTAATTATAAAATCACCCATCGATCATCTGATAGAATAAAATTTTATTTTAGAAAAATATTTTCCTAATCTTGTTAAACTAACAAAATATTCATATAACAGAATTAAATTCTATGTTAAGAAAATATATTCCTAATCTTGTTAAACTAACAAGATATTAATATGATAGGAAAAAATTCTAATTTTATTAAACTAACAAGATATTCATATGATAGAATAAAATTCTATATGATAGAATTAAATTCTATGTTGGAATAAAATTCTAATCTTATTAAATTAACAAGATATCCATATGATAGAATTAAATTCTATATTAGGAAAATATCTTCCTAATCTCATTAAACTAACAAGATATCCATATGATAGAATAAAATAATAATCTTTTTAAACCAATAAGATATTCATATGATAGAATAAAATTCTATCTTAGGAAAATATTTCCTAATCTTATTAAACAAATAAAAAATCTTCTCTGTTAAACAGAGAGCCTTTGGATTAAAAATCCAACGGTGAATAAAATTCACCGATTGATCTAAAAGATCATTTTGATTGATCATAAAATCAATCATGACTCTTAATGAGAGATTTTTTCAAAAAACTAATTTTTCTCTTCTCCTATAAATAGGAGCAAAGAGATTAATCAAGGAGGAAAGAAAGGAGAGGAGGAAAAAAGGAAAGTGAACCCCCATAAGCTTCTGAAAAATACAGAAATCTCTAAAAACAACAGAGAATTTAATTCTCTTAAAAAAGAAGATCTCCCTCATAAAAAACCTAGGTAAAGAAAAAAGAAGAGATCAAAATATCTCATTTACCTAACATATCATATCTAAGGGTTTAACCCTTCTCAAAGAATTTAGTTCTTTCTCTGGATCTGAGATCTACAAGACAAATCTCTCACAAGTTGAGAAATTAATTCTCATCGGGAAGATCTTGTTCTTGAGAATCAAACATTCAAGAAAGAACAAAGTTGAAAAGAAAGAAGATGGGGTCCATAATACTCCAGAAACTTAGTTCCTTCAAATCAAGAACTTAGTTCTTGAAAAATCCGATCCAAGATCCTCAAAAAAGTGATCTTAGTGATCGTTAATGGTCAAAATACCATTAACTGGGGTTTAACCACTCTGAAAATATGAACAAGAGAAGATGGATAAAAGAACATGGAGAAGATGGAGTCCATATTACTCTAGGAACTTAGTTCTTTCAAATCAAGAACTTAGTTCTTAAAGAATCTGATTCCAGATCCTCAAAACAGTGATCTTAGTGATCGTTAATGGTCAAAATATTATTAACAGAGATTTAAGTTTTCTAAAAAACATAAATAGAGATTAAATCTCCAAAAATATAGCGCCTCACGTGAAACACACGTGAACGCCAGAGAAAATTAGTGCTTAGCGCTATAGTAGAGCCTCACGTGAAAAGCACGGGAGCGTCCAAGGCTAAAATCTCAGCGCCTCGCGTGAAAAGCAAGCGAGCGCCCAAGGCTAAAAACTCAGCGCCTCATATGAAAAACACGCGAGCGCCCAAGGCTAAAAACTCAGCGGCTCACATGAAAAGCACATGAGCGCCAGAAAAGATTAGTGCTTAGCACTATTCCAGCCCCTCCACGTGAAACACACGCGAGCGCTATATA
Organism: Agapanthus africanus; assembly: GCA_030015575.1. Classification (NCBI taxonomy): domain Eukaryota; kingdom Viridiplantae; phylum Streptophyta; class Magnoliopsida; order Asparagales; family Amaryllidaceae; genus Agapanthus; species Agapanthus africanus. The sequence goes on along the minus strand of CM057339.1, from coordinate 125,287,887 downwards.
TCTTAGCGCTTAGCACCGCTGGGTGTTACAGAAACCTAATCTTATCCCAAATTGGCTAAGCTTCTGTTCATGAGATCCAAACTAATCTTAGTCCCATACATAACTAACGATCTTCATTCCATACCTTCTAAATTAACCTCGGTCTCAAACAAGATTAATGATTCTTGGAAGATCCACCATAATCTTTTCCCTCAAATACGGGATTTACTTTAAGGGTACATCTCTCCACACCTTTGATATATGTCATTGTAATTCCTCCACGTTTTCAGAGAAGTGGAGAGTCCCGACAACCAACAACAACTCCTCATCCTAACTCGATATAAAATTTCATCAAGACAGAGAATGATAGATCCCACATTGATGCATTTCCAAATTGACGTGCATACCTTAAATCAGATCGCACCCCAATTGGACGCATTCCATGTCACCATCGTTCACTTTGCCACGTAACAAATACACGTGCGTGCAAAATGAATAATGAACCGAAATGTCCTTAAACTAATATTCGTCCCAAGTAGGGAATGTTGGACCGAAACGTTCTTAAACTAACATTCGTTCCCAAAACGGGAATGTTGGAACGATATGTCCTTAAACTAACGCGTCGCCCCAAACACGGTGATAATAGACCGTGATGTTCTTATACTAAAATAATTGAGCCCATATGCTCATTTGTTTCTAAGTTGATTTTAGTCTCAAATATGACTACTATCCTTAGATCAAACTCAAATATCCTATGAACGGATGGACCTCATAAATGTGATAAATACGTCCTAAGTTCATTCCCGTTGGCAAACCTAGCTACCAACGTGGACCCTGTCAAGCAAATCGTTGACCCAAACCCAAATCTAAAATATACGGATTTGGACTAATCAGCGCCCTACGGACGACGACATAAATTAGTTTCCGTATACAATCCATGGGCAACCCAAAATAAAACAAACATGATACGATACAAAGCGAACTGCTGGAGCAGGAGAAAATGGTTATCGCAATGCGGTAACGTAGTTAACTGCATAGGCTTGCGCCTGCAGGGAAGAGCGTCCTCACAATAAAAAACCCTCACAAATGAGGGAGAATCTGATGAAATCTGCTACAACAGTCGCGTCTGTCCAAACCTCTGATATATGGAGTCATAAATCAACTTAGTATTTTTGGAGAGGTGGATGGATAAGTCCAAACAGTATCTGTCCCCAAATTCAGGATAGACGTCCCAACGTCTCGGTCCTCTGTTTTCGGCGGTGAACAGATGTATATATAAAATATCTATACTTAAACATGTATATACATATACGTATCAACATATATAATATCTAGAGATTACTATAGCATGGGGAACAAGTGAAGGGGTTCACTTGCCTTCGGTCGCTGATATAGAAGCGACACAACATGCAGAATTCGTCTCGACATATGAGACGGCATGATGCTGGAAATGGTGTGTGGCGCGTGCGCGATACGTGGTGACCCGGTACTGGACGCGGTGGCAACGCGGGCATGATACGGTAGTGGGCATGGTGATGACGCAGGCATGACACGGTACTGGGCTCGGTGCGTGGTGCGGGTGTGGCACGGCGCGACACGGGAGTGGGCATATAGATGGCGCGGTGCTGGGCACGGAGTGGTGCAGTTGTGACACAGCGCCGGTGCAGAGGTAGGCGCACGGGTGGCTCGAGCTGGCATGGTGACGAGGGTGCATAGCTTGGCTCTGTGCGGCAGTGAGGTGGCTCACGGTGACAGCAGCGGCGATAGCGATGGGCTGAAGAGGCGTGGCCGGCGGCGAGGGCTGATGACGATGGTGGTGGTTGTGTTGGGTTACTGGCGGCGAGGTGGGTTTCACGGATCTGGGTTGGTGGCGTCGGGGTTAGGCGCTCGGAGTTGAAGGGCTCAAGGGTTGGAGGTAAAAGCTAGCCGGAGCTGCAAGTGGTGGTCGCTGAGGTGGCCAAGGAGCTCGATCGTCGTCGATGGTTTACTGATGTGCGTGGAGGAAAAGGTGAGGAGGAGTTTGGATGATGGTGGCTGCGTTGTCGCCGGAGGTGACAGTGGTAGCGACGGAGAGCCGCCGCCGACGAACGAAGATGAGGTGGCCAGCGGAAGTGGGGCTTTAAGTCGTGAGGGGGGAGGAAGAAGTGGCTGGGTCGATGACGAGAAGAAGTGGGGAGCTCGGGTGAGACGCCGGTGGCGGGGTCAAGGGGATAAGGGCTCGTCGATGAGGTGGGTTGTAGTGAGTGGCGGTGGTGTTGGGTTCGTTGAGTGATAGAGAAAAAGATGGAGAGAGACGTTGAGGAGAAAGAGGAGACGGGCGAGGGGATCTCGGGGACATTGGGACGACGAGAGCTGGGTTATGGCCGTTGGAGTGGCGTGGATCTCGCGGGAGTGGGTGCGAGAGGAAGAAAGGTGCCGGGAAGAGAGAAAAGAAAGGGAAAGAGAAATAGGAGAGGAGAGGGGTCGGGTCGGGTTAGGCTAAGGTGTAGGGGTCATAGGCTGGGCTGGGCTTGGGATAAGGGCTAGGAAAAATAAAGGGTTGGTGTTTGGGTTTAAGATTTAGTTGTCGGGGTTTTAAATAGAATTACAAAAATAGAAAAACATCGGGAAAATTATTATCAAAATACGGATAGAAAACAAAATACTGTGTTTAAAATCTTAATAGGATTTAGGATTTAAGAAGAATTAGAAAAATTAAAAGGTTTAGGGTTCATGATTTCTGGTTTGGAAAAATAAAAAAAGGATTTTGAATTAATTTGTCAGGAAAAATAGTTAGAGGAATTAGAAGATAAGTAAAAGAAATAATGAGTTGGGAAAAACATTTGAGAAGAAAAATTAGGAAATACATATAGAAAACAACTTAAGGAACTTAAATGAATTTATTATTGAAAGTAATATGGAAAATACAAATCGATAATACCGGTTATTACATACCTGTAAGTGAACATGGTTAGATACTCTCAAATACAACCCTATATGTTTACTTTTACTTGGTTTCTATTCACGTCATATACCATTCAGTCATTTTCCTTTATTTCTTTTGGGACTTATCGAGCGCTAGTTCGCTGACGACATTCCTTCCTGTTTTCTTTCTTGGAATGTTCGTCAGGAAGACCAGACTCTGAAGACGTAGAGCCGAGACAGGAGGACTTTGACCGGTTTGCAACTCAGCCCGACTACTAATTCTTTCTACACTTACTTTCAATATGCCATTAGGCATTTTGTTTTATTATTGTATTTTTTAATTTCATTCAGTTATATATAAAGTTGAATGCAAATAAAGTTGCTATTTTATTTTATTACTTTTGTCATTCTTGTTTATTATAATATTACTTAATTACGCTTAACGTATTTGTTTCATAGTAAATACGTTGCGGGCTTAATACGTTACCGTTTCCATCTATTGGGAAGCAGGACGTGACAGAAGTGGTTATATATTCATGTCATATTTTCTTGCATTTCTCCATGTGCATGGCACATGCATAACACCAGTAATGATAATAAAAGAAAACAGAATCTCAGGTGCCACAAGGGGAAGTTGTCTCATGTGGTGTCGAAAAAAATCAAATCCTTACCAACTTCTTTGAGGATCGACATCCACCAATTTTTGTTTCATCGTGCAAGATGTGGTTACACCAAATTTGATGTGGTTATCCTTTCACCGTTAATATGGTGGGTGCAAAATTAACGGTTTTTCGATAGTATAATATTTTTATTATTTTACGTCACAAAATCAACGGTAAAAGGATATCGGATTCGCGTCAAATTTGGTGTATCCACATCTTGCACGATGTAGATTGTGGATGCCGATCGTCAAAAAATTTGGTATATGTTTGAATTTTTTCCGATGTTATAAGAGGAAACTCTTACTACGACACCAGCGATTACGTTTTCTCTGATAATAATTAAAATTTTCATTTAATTTACTGATACACTACTTTTTGTTTTGGTCAAGAAAAGAATAAAACCAAGAAGGCTGAGTAACTGCTATAAATGGGTCATAGGAGCTAAAAAAGAACCCTCAGATGTATTGGTATCGAGTGCAAGTGATCATAGTTCGGCCAAATTCGTAGTGATCCAACCACAATTTAAGTTCTAAACGTAGCAAATTGCACCACTCTTAAGACCAAGCTCAAGAGTACTGTACATTAGGCGTGGCCACGGTTTGGTTCAGTTCGGTTTTTGACAAAAAATTTCGAGGGGAAATCACCGAACTGAAATTTTTTCTTCAAGGGGAAGGCTTGAAGAGCACGGTCGTTTTTTATGCCACGAAAAGATAAATTATGATACGGCTGTCAAATATTTGGTTTATTGGAACTAGATCTTTTGCTTGCTGGGCCGTCCCTCTTTGAGGGGAAGCTGTCATTGCTCTATCTAGAACTAACATCATTATGCCCATTTGAAAGATTTAATCCCCTCGCTCACTTTACCGTGAGGATCCAATCATGAGCACGCGGCCCAAAAGCCTGCTTCTAGCGCCAACCGGTGCAACATCATCAAGTCCAACTGTCAGCAACCGTATGTCTTGATGGTATTATAAGCTTTTCAATGGTTTAATGGAAACCGATTCCTGCTTGTAAATAAATGATTTGTTCGGATTTTTTTAACCGGGTGTTACAACCATTTACATTTTTGTCTACAAAATGGTTCGGGTCGCTCCTTACATTTCGGACTCGGATCCAAACCCGGCTCCTCCCGCGTCCAACATCTCAATCCCCAACCGTCCATTGCGGTCAATCAATCTTCAAAACCCTAAAAATTTCCCTATATAAACATCTCTTGCTCCAACTTTTCTCTTCCTCTCCGAAACCCTAGCCGAGCCGTCAATCCTCGGCTGCTATCGGTTTCATCTCTCTCCTCAAATTTCTCTTTCTCCTCGATCTCGAATCATCAGAGCCGAGCAATGGCGGGCAAAGGCGAAGGGCCAGCGATCGGGATCGATCTCGGCACCACCTACTCATGCGTCGGCGTCTGGCAGCATGACCGCGTCGAGATCATCGCCAACGACCAAGGGAATCGGACAACGCCGTCGTATGTTGGGTTCACCGACTCCGAGCGCTTGATCGGAGATGCCGCCAAGAATCAGGTCGCCATGAACCCCATCAACACTGTTTTCGGTGAGTTTTTCTTAGATCTGATCGATTTGTTTAGTTTTCTAGGGTTTTGATACGTCGATCTGTAGATCTGGAGTAATTTAAGTATTTTGGCTAGTATTAATTTTAGATCTGAAGAGATTCTAGATTCTAATCGCCTAGATCTTTATCAATTTGCCGTGCTTTTACATTTTTTGAAGTGTTTGTGCTGTAATCGAGGGGTTGGATCGTTGTTCTCGTTGTAGATCTGAAGAAGTATCGCTATTTTGTCTTATGTTTTCCATCACTCAAGCAGTTTCTCTTAAAGACTTTGCTTGAACTTTTGTGGATCTCGAGGATGCACAAAAAGCGATTTTTTTGTTCACTGTCATTTTAGTTTTCTGTTTTCTTCCCTGTTTTATGTGTCCATCTGTCTTCAGGACATTTGTTGTTGATAATTTGATATATCATTCGAGCAATTTGTACTTGTTTGTGGGTTTCCCTACTTCACGACACTTGGAAGGATCAACTTGAGATAAATATAAAGCACATTAAAAATTTCATTTTTTGGATAAATATGTTCAAACGAAAATTTAAACATTTATAAAGCTGATAGCCTGATACAGCTATGCAAAGTCACATTGAACTGTTTGTCAAGTGAAGATATTAGCTATGATTAGTGGATGCATTAATTAAGCTGAATGTTTCTCACTACATTTATGAAATATTCAATCTTGCCTATAGTGGATGCAATGATGCATGAGTGGTTCTTGATGCCAGTAGCGGATCTAGGAATTTTAGTCACTTGGGGTACAAAGCTTTCAAGATTCATTAAAAATTCCAATTATATATAAAAACAGAAATACAAATTGGAAACAAGGCAATGTAATTTTAAACTAATTTGATTAAAGATATTAAGCTTAGGGTAAAGATTCTATAGAATTCATATTTGACATTTTCCAATAGATGTGGGTCATCGACTGGCTGAGATTGAAAGAAAAATTGAATTATACTTTTAAAGTAGTTCTTTCTTTTTTACCAAATCTTAACTATCCGTGTATTATACAATTGATGGAGGAAAACACGCTTCTAAAAATGTTAAATGTTGACTGTAATTTGGGTTGTAATATTTAAAAATATATATAAGAGGATATTGCAGTTATGTTTCTTTTCTCATTTATCCGAAGGATAGAAAGGCCCAGAGTATAAAAACATGTCTCAGGCAAATGAGAGGATCCATGTGCATGAGAATATATGGGTCTTACATTGTACAAAACATAGGAAAATGTAACATGGTGCTACATTTAGGATATAAAAGTAGGTGGTTAATTTTTGGCCGAGGCTCAGTGGGGGCATGTGCCCCCCATGCCCCCACAAGGTTGTACCGAGGTCCACTAGTGCTTGATGCATTGCAACTGATGCATGCATCCCGGAATGTGCATATAACAGAAAAAAGTTGTATTTTGTTGGTTGCATGACCTTAAGTTGTAGGCTTATTCTTTTTTTTGGCACTGTACCTGGAATCAATGACCGTAATTCTTCACTACTCTAATCTTTATGTAATTTACTCTATGAATTTGTAAGGAGCAAAAGACAGGCTCTGATATCATTACAACCGCAGTGCATTCAACAGGGTTTCTTTTTTAAAAATTAACATCTGATTGTACTTCCTATCCGATTGGATAAATCCTTTTCTTTAATGAAACGATTGGATGGATCCTTTTCATATTATTTCTTATAAACTTCCCTTAAGTATGCATAATATCGAGAAAAGCATTTCTAATAGAACCTATGATGATAGGTTTGATTTTCAGTTTAAATCAGTACCCACTAATATCCTTGGAAACGATCTATTTTTAGAACTTGGTATCGTCTTAATATTCTGCTAATTGAATGTTTGTTCTACATGTATAGATTGAACTCTAATTATGCATGTTGCGGATTTTAGGACAGCTTCAATATAATATTTGACAGCTTTTAGCACACTAGGGTCTCATTTTGTTATATACTTGTTTTATTGATGCATACTATTATAAACTAATTCCTTTTTAATTTTACCTTCTTTTATTCATAATTACAACTACGTAAACCAACAAACATAAATACCACCCGTCACCCCTTCTCTCTTTCTCCCTCTCTTAGTATCCTACCGAAGCATGTAGCTGATATTAAGTAATAATGGAAAGGCAGATCCAAACTTTGAGAGTTCGTCTTATTGAGTTCAATAATTTTTGGTTCTTTTAGATTATGCACTTTCGAAGTCTTACCTTATGGACACTTGGTTTTCTTAACGAGTGCCGATGCATGTATCAATAATTTATTGTTGCTGCTGGTATATAAATTATGCTATGTAATTTTATTATTATGAAATTCATTTTCTAAATGCAATGTTGTGGTAATGTTATCTTTCAAGGATAGAACAAAGTGTTGAGTAATGTAAATCAGGCATGATCTTGTATTATCAACAAGTCTGTGTCAATGCATTACAGACATTGGAACCTTGTAAATTTTATATATCTTTGATAGACCAGCACTGAGCAGATACGCCGCAGATAGTTCTGCTACTTAACTTACTGATTTCATGGTATTTCTTTTCATTATACAACATGCATTCTTATATGATCACAATCCTTTCTTATTTCAGATGCCAAACGATTGATTGGAAGGCGATTCTCCGATGCCTCTGTCCAAAGCGATATGAAGCTATGGCCCTTCAAGATTATCCCTGGCCCTGGAGACAAGCCCATGATTGTCGTCCAATACAAGGGCGAGGAAAAGCAATTTGCTGCTGAAGAAATCTCATCAATGGTTCTGATCAAGATGCGTGAAATCGCAGAGGCATACCTTGGCTCCACCATCAAGAATGCGGTGGTCACAGTCCCTGCTTACTTCAATGATTCACAACGCCAGGCCACGAAGGACGCCGGTGTCATTGCAGGCCTCAATGTTATGCGAATCATCAATGAGCCTACCGCTGCCGCCATTGCCTACGGTCTTGACAAGAAGGCAACCAGCGTTGGTGAAAAGAATGTGCTCATCTTTGATCTTGGCGGCGGTACCTTTGATGTGTCCCTTCTCACAATCGAAGAAGGCATCTTCGAGGTCAAGGCTACAGCTGGAGATACTCATCTCGGAGGAGAGGATTTTGACAACAGAATGGTAAACCATTTTGTGCAGGAATTCAAAAGGAAGAACAAAAAGGACATCAGCGGCAACCCCAGGGCTCTTCGAAGACTGAGAACCGCTTGCGAGAGGGCGAAGAGGACGCTTTCCTCAACTGCCCAAACCACGATCGAGATCGATTCCCTCTACGAGGGAATCGACTTCTACTCAACCATCACCAGAGCAAGGTTCGAGGAGCTCAACATGGATCTCTTCAGGAAGTGCATGGAGCCAGTCGAGAAATGTCTGAGAGATGCTAAGATGGACAAAAGCACCATCCATGATGTTGTCCTTGTAGGTGGGTCCACCCGAATCCCCAAAGTGCAACAGCTGCTACAAGATTTCTTCAATGGCAAAGAGCTCTGCAAGAGCATCAACCCTGATGAAGCCGTCGCCTATGGTGCTGCAGTCCAAGCTGCCATTTTGAGCGGAGAGGGCAACGAGAAGGTCCAAGACTTGCTTCTTCTGGATGTCACTCCTTTGTCTCTTGGTTTGGAAACCGCCGGTGGGGTCATGACTGTATTGATCCCAAGGAACACGACGATCCCAACAAAGAAGGAGCAGGTGTTTTCCACTTACTCTGATAACCAACCAGGTGTCTTGATTCAGGTCTATGAGGGTGAGAGAACCAGGACTAGAGACAACAACTTGCTCGGCAAGTTTGAGCTCTCGGGCATCCCCCCTGCTCCTCGTGGGGTTCCTCAAATAACCGTCTGCTTTGATATCGACGCGAATGGCATCCTAAATGTCTCGGCCGAGGACAAGACAACGGGGCAGAAGAACAAGATCACCATCACCAACGACAAGGGAAGGCTGAGCAAGGAGGAAATCGAGAAAATGGTGCAGGAGGCGGAGAAGTACAAGTCAGAGGACGAAGAGCACAAGAAGAAGGTCGAGTCCAAGAACGCATTGGAGAACTACGCCTACAACATGAGGAACACCATCAAGGATGATAAGATTGCGTCCAAGCTGCCCGAGGCCGACAAGAAGAAGATTGACGACGCTATCGAGCAGGCGATCCAGTGGCTGGACGCGAACCAGTTGGCAGAGGCCGATGAGTTCGACGACAAGATGAAGGAGCTCGAGGGCATTTGCAACCCCATCATTGCCAAGATGTATCAGGGGGCGGGTGCTGATATGGGAGGGATGGAAGAGGATGGCCCCGCTCCTTCTGGCGGCAGCGGCGCTGGGCCTAAGATCGAGGAGGTTGACTAAGTTGGTCCTCTTCCTGTTTACAGGTATTATTGAACTTTCGGATTTCAAGTTTAGGATTGCTGTTTTTTTGTTGTCATGGCCATCTTATATTTTGGCTGTTTATTTTGATGAACAACAAATGCTTTATGTTTAAGTCCATTGCTACTGTGTAAGCCTTTAATGGCAAACAATGCGTTCTGTGCTACGTTCAGTTCAGTTTACATGCCCTATTATTTTGCTGTGCTTAGTCTGAGCTTTAATCGTACATCCTTATTTAGGTATCCACTGTATGATATTAGCTTTGCCAGTAATTGGTTAGCTTATTTGCCTCGTAATCTACCCTGCTGTCTACTTCAATTGCTATATCTTATCAAAATTCTTGCTAGAGACGCCAGGAGAAGTAATGCTTCATTTGGCATTCAATAATGTACATGATCAGCCATCTTTAGAATGGAAGAATTGTAACGTGGGTAAGGGGTAGGAATGAATTTATGACCTTGTTCCTGAAGTTTGATGCCTCTGTTGTGATGTTTCTGGGATAAATCTCAAAGGGTATATTATTATTGAGTATTAGCACATACCCTAAAACTTTTCTTTTTAAAATTAGAGATATGCCAGCCGTTTTGATATCGGTAGGGGCATCCTTAAAATCCTTTTCTTATGATATTTTGGTGCATGTAAATGGATGTATCTGCGGGGTCCATGCTTCCAAATTCTTGTCTTTTTTACTTGTCCTAGAGGACGTTCCCTTGTTTTTTCCTTGTTTCTTAGTTGATGTTCGAGTATTTTGAGTTAATTCAATGCCTATCTCGTAATTGATTTAACGTTACAGACCCATTTTTATTGGTCAGTTGGGCCAATCCAACCTATATCATGTATGTAATTTTGTCTTAGGTCTCCTAAAATCGTTTCATTTTACACATATTGGGCTGATTCTATGACAAAATTTTGGGCTGATTGTATGACAAACTTTTTCCCAAGGAGCATCTTCAAAATGTAGAAAGAAAATTTGGAGAGAGGGAACCATGGGAATTTCCAAACAACTGGGATGTATATTCCGAGTGGACTTTGTAATTGTTTCCGATATTTTATGTACTAGGGATAGTAATTATCTTTTCAATCACTATTTGTATCCAATTCTGTATTCGCCAACAGGGATGGGTCAGGAATCAACAAGGGGCTTGAATCAAAGAAAAGTATTAGCTGAGCATACTCCATGACTTCATATTATATTAAAAAAATATATATGTAATTTAGCTAAATTTTTTTATATATATTTTAATAACAACAATTAATTAATTTAATACATAAATGTTACTCGTGGAATTTTATATATTCAAAACTTAAAAACTCATTGTAAGGATTATGTTTTCTAAGAGATGATTGTAGAATTAAGAATTATCAATATATGGGTTATCAAAACTAAAATAATAGTTCATCTAATGGACTTCCTATATGAAGTATATGTAATTATATAGACAAACTAACTCATATATTTGTATAAATATATAATAGCAAGCATCATTCATTCGAATATTGTAAAATAGATTTGATTAGAAAAACTAGGATATGAATAAGAATGTTTGTTATCTAAGTGATTTTAAACAAAATATTACCTTGATAAATATATTTGCAGTTTTGAACAAGACATGAATGAGAAAAAACAGTTAGAATTGTATTCTTAAAATAGGGATCTGGGTATTACATGTAGCTATTCAATTGGATAGACACATTGCAAGATACAGAAGAATAAATCAACGCAGAAAATTGCGGAGCCGGAGGGGCGACCGCCCCCTCACGCCCCTCTTGACTCCGTCTTTGTTTGCTAACGGCCACCATATAAGGTTATGGTAGCATCTAACCGTTTTGTATTTGATTTTTAAAATAGTGATGTTTGACTTAATAGAAGTATAGATTCCGATATTATTTCGTATTCGTATCCGATACCAAGTACGGATAATACATATTTTTGTTTCCGACAACTATCTCTAACCGTATTTGAATTTGTCCACGACCGCTGGATACAAATATGGTAACACTTGTATCCGCTGTGTATCCCATCTTAAACAACTTTATGAACTCATGATTTTATTTTTTTAAACTTGGAAGATGGCACAGACAATTTTTTCCCTACAACATCTTCCAACAAGCACAAGTGATCCAATTATAAGCACATGTTGCGTATTGTAAAAAATCAAACAACCCTATCCCCTCAGCCCACTGAAGTAGGCAAGTCAGTTTTAAACTGGTGAAGCCTCAAACAAATGTCCACTTCTTTATAGAAAAGCAAAGTCAAACCAATGGCCATTTCAAAGCAAGAACAAGGAACACAAATTCTTTTTGGCTTCTCCAATAATTTCCAATCAATCAACGTTTCTCAATTGCCCATGCAAGAATTATTTTGTGCGAGTTTCCCCATCAATCATCAAACATGATGCATGAATGCATCTCTTATCCTTTATACCTTGTCTCATAGCGATGCATGGGCCCAATTCCTAAGCTAAATGCCAAAGAATCTCAAGGAATATTATGAAAATAATTCAAACAATCGTTATTCTACATTTCTTTAACAAATGAATCCCCGAATCGAAAAGATCATTACCCAAAAATTAAAATAACGACTTGTTATGTTATTGCCTTATGCGTATTGATCGTGCACTCTTAAACCTTTTTAGAACATCTGGATGTAAAAATAACGCAAGTTAAATGTATTTCTGATGTTTGGAACACAAATTTAGTTTTGCAGCTTCTCCGTCTGCTGTTGCTAGTACTGCATGTTTAGGGTTTTTTAGTTTAAGGTGATTTAAACTTTATATAATTTATGAACGTAAAAGCAGAGAGACCAAATAAATCCCCTCCTCTTTCTCTTACCATCTTTAATATAATGCATTGCATTGGAGAGTTGGTAAAGGAATTCAAAGCATTATATTTTGACTTTCCTCTTTTACCCTTTGGTTTATCTATAATCATTTTCCTATCCTTTGCTTTTAAGCTCAGTCATTTGAGGCGCACAACAAAAATGAATAATTAGTGATCTATATTTCCTTAATTATTTGGTTTTTTTTTTTCCTAACAACTTCTTAGCAAAAGGTTTTTAATAATGAATAATTAAACAAATTTTTGTCCTCAATTTTAAATTGCCTTCTTTCGAAAATATTCATGTTTTTATTTTTTTTGCAAGGATTTATATATTGGTTAATATCAATGCTAAATTGTTATCGCATATGGAATTTTTTTTAAAGTTATTTTTAAATTCCATTTATTTTGGTAATTACCTTTTTTATTTTTTCTTTGCAAGTGTCTCTCATTATTCACAGAATTGGCAAGTATGGTTGGCCATGCTAATTGATTATTGGTAGAAGATAGCCGTTAGGCTACCGTGAAGAAGGATGAACCGACATTTTATTACATTTTCCGGAGATCAAAATATTAAACTGAATTTTTTTTATGAAGAAGAGCTTTATTTATTTCAAAAGAAAAACGTGATGCTTTTTTTTATAAGAGAATGATACCCTCCATATAGATATTACTAAATTACATTTTTAAGTCTTTTTTCTGATTCTATATAAATTGTAGCTTGATTTAGTGATATGTAGTACTTATAGGTTTTTATAATTGCCATATTCACTACATACCCAATATGCCAGAAAACAATTTAGTAAATCAATTGTATTATTATCTTAATATTAAAAAAAACAAAGATATCTTAATATAAAAAATAACAAATAGTTATGGTATTTTTATTTTTTTGCAGAACTAATTGAAATTTTTTGTTAGAATATAATAAAGAGATTAAGCATTGGTTTCAGGACTTTTATAACATTTCTCATTAGTTTTATACCCGTCCAGCTTAGCTGTTAATGTAAAGTTTTCTTATAGAATTTAATTTTATATGTCTATACAACAATTTTAGATTTTAGAAAGGATAGTGCCATACGAACTGAGCTAATGGTCATTGGTTGTCTCAATCCATTCTTTTTTTGGAAAATCAACCCTAAATCGAACTTGCAACTTTTCATATTGGAAAGAAAATTGATACCAAGTGAGCTAACGAAAGCACAAAAGTACCATTAAAAACTCTATTAATTCGTCCCTTGCGTTTCACCTAACACACACAGGATACCACTATATCCCATAACGCTACTGTTTATTCCAAAGATTTTGAAAGGGCATATTGATATTGAGAATACGTGGTATCGGCAAAAGGATTCGTTGAAGGAATTTTTCTTAATAATGATCACGATTGTGGACATTGGTTTCCTTTTCACAATATATTTTAAACTTGAATATTTTCAAAATTATGAAAAAACCCCAATGCTAACAATATAAGGAATATAAGTCCAATACAATTTATACATACTTCGGTTGATTTTACCAACAAAATACCAGCTTTACCTTTAACCTCAAGAAATTCATTACGATTGTGGACAAAATGTTAGTTTTTAACGAAATATGTTATGATTGGAAAAGAATGAATAAGAAAAATCAGTTGCAATGTCTCAGTAAAACGCTAAAAATCATTAATTATTTCCCAAACTTTTCATTTTAGTTAATGGGGTTAATATTCACGGAGCAATGTTATTATTTCGATATCCCATCTTTCAATTCGAGCCCTACCTCCATCGATCTTGAAATTTGTTTTTAATAATCATTTTTGTTTTTGGATATTCTTTTTTATATATATTTAAACGGATAAATGCTTTTTCTCCATTTGATGTGTCTTGAATCAGTTTTGATTGTTTAAATGTCCATTATAATTTGATCTATAAATTTATTATTATTTTTTTAAATTGAGAAAAGGATGAGATGATACAAAACGATTGAGGATAATAATAGAGGTGTCACTGATGACCCGTTACTTGTTTAATCTACCGGTCGACCGGTAAAACATAGGTATAAGTTAAAGTTTTACTACCCATTAAAGTATTAATCGTATCCAGTCCGTTGTTTACAAGTTGCACTTGATCAACCTGATCCATGTATTCATGAGTTTTACCCAGTCCGTCACCGAGTCGACCGGACTAATGGATTCGTGTGTTTCACCGGACCTATATTGGAAAAAGTCAACGGACTATTCATTTATTTTCCTACATGGTAATATTTATCATGAATACTTCATAAATTTGTTTTGAGAATGCATTTTTTTTATAATTTCAGATTGTTTTTCTTTTTTATATAAGAAATGGTAGTTAATTAATCCAACAGAATATCATTAATGATGGAAAAGTACATCCTCAGATACATCGCAAGTTAACATGAAGTTTAATTATACAGCCAAAATAAACATCAAAATTGGCCATATAAGCAAACAAGCTAACATGAAGTTTTTATTTAAGATTGTTAACCTATTCAAACTCCAAAAATCCTATATACGCATTTTTTTCCTTTTAAATTGAAAAAAAATATTTCATAATATTTTAATTTACTTGTTAATATGTACGGATGACCCTTTTATCTATCCATGGATTATCCACACATCTGTCCACTCATAGCTGATCTGACAATGGATACAGAATTTAGCACATGTTTAAATTCAGATAATTTTACTCACTTCCAGCATTGACATGCCTGTGGGTGATCGGATCCATCCATTTAACTGTTATTTTTTATTTAAAATCCAAGCCTTGAAGCCCAAGAAGAATCTACAACAATTTTAATACCTCTAGAGAATAACATGAGATTATAGCAAGTATCTAATACGAAAGATTGGTAAAAACAAAGAGCAAATATGTTTTTTGATCGCAACGAAGCCCACTGTCCCCGCGTGCCCTTCTTAAAAATATTAAATGGGAGATTCTGTGTTCGATCCGTAATCGATCCGGCATCTCTCCCACAAACTCTTATTGCCCATCAATGGGCTACGTGCTTCGCACTAAAACTTATAGATCTACAATGAGTCGTTATTTGAGATCGAAATAATGTAAAGGGATATATATTTACCAAAATCCATCCCAGTGATTTCACACTTTTACGGGAAAAACTATATGGTTTATTTTTTGACAAAAAAACCCTTATGTGGTTTGCTTCATCAACGAAAAGCTCCTATGTGGTCTTGGAACCCCCCCCCCCCCCCATATTTTGGGATATTCTTGAAAATACTCATATATGACATGTATATGACTTGTAAAAGTATTTCTATATATACCCAAAATATGCTTCTCATCTTTCTGTTTGGAAAAGTTACTTTTTTGTTCGGTTGTGGTCATAAAGAGGGTGAGAAAAATATCTTTAGCATAAAAATATTTTTACAAGTCACATACATATCATATATGGGTATGGTTCAAGAATATCTCAAAAAATTAACAATTTTGGGTTCTTTCCCAAAACCACATAGGTTTCTAGCTAATGGAGCATATGATATTGGGGATTTTTGTCAAAAAATAAACCACGTGGATTTTTTCCGTAAAAGTCTCAAAACACATGGTGGTTTTTGGTAAATATGCATAATGTAAATATACAAAATTCTTATTTAAAAATGTAGGTCTTAGGTTTAAGAATAAATGAACACAAATAATTGGGCTGTTTGACAATTCTTTGATGGGTTTAAAAGTAAACCGATTCTAAACTTTGGGCCCAGACAGAATTTCCATTTATAACACGTTGAGTCAGAAATTTATTCCTCTCTTTATTTACTTGTTTTAAATAGTTCATGCACTTTATAGTGCAACTGTCGTGTAACGCAGGACCCTGTTTCATCTATTTTGAATGATCATCTAAAACTAAATGTGTGAACTCAACTCGATAAATTATATATACACAGCAGCAGCAGACTTTTATATGAATTAAATAGTTATTTTAGGTATATGCAAATTAGATAGTAATTCAGGAATCTATCGTATGATGTAAACTGTAAAGAAAATGGATGAGATGTTGGAAGAAATGAATTTTGGTCCTCAACTAAATTGAGAGGCATACAGGATCCGCTAGGCTTTGTCCATGTAGTATATCATAAAATCAAAATATAAAGAACTCGTCATGAAAATATCTGCTGTTAAGGGATTCTGCGATGAAGCAATCCTCATAGTGAATGTCGACACCGATATTCATGTTCAATTTAGATAAGAGTAATTATTATGTTATTTAATGGATTTTGTTTTACCGAAAATGTAAAATCCTAATCGTTAAAATGTACATCTATGTCTTACTCTCTTGAGTCTAACTTTAAACTAAAACCAATTACAGTTATATCAATCCTCAAATTTCCAAGCTTTGCTTTAACTACAAATACAATATTAAATCAATTTACACATTGGAAATTGTTTTAACTCTATACATATCTTGAACCATTTCCTCTTTTAGTTAAGATAACTAGAATATTTTGCCTAAAAGTTTTAAGAGAAATTTAATATATAATTTAAAAAACATTAAATATTTTAAGGTAATTAAAATAAAATTTTTAAAGTTTTGAGAAGATTTCACAGTTATACATTATTTTTTCTTTAAATGTAATCTTTTCTCAAACATATGAATATTCCTTGACAAGAAACGTCTAGAAATAACCATTTTTGTTTCTTATGGTTTATAATTAATCATGATGGAAAAATTAAAAAAGATGCCGTTCATTAAATCAAAGCAGAAGGGAAAGATTAAGAAAGATGTAGTTCATTAATCAAAACAGGATGGTTGTAATGTGGAAAAGCTTTGGAAATATTATACATGTGATCAGAGTTAGGGATGTAAACAGATAGAGACAATCTAAGCTGATTCTGAATCTACATCTGAATTTTATAAAATACGGATAATGATTTTCATTATCGATAACTATCTGAATCCATATCCACATCCGTATCCATAAGTAGCCACTGATCAAGAATATGATAACACCTATATATGTCCCCTATTCGTGTCCAAAATCAAAAATAGTAATTTCTCACTTTATTACGTACATTTTTTCCCAATATTCATTTCACATTCATATCCGACTTTTACCAAATATGGATAGTAATTTTCACCCCGAAAACCATCCATATATATTCATGTTTGAATCCGTCTAGAATTACTGGATACAAATATGGTAACACCGTATCCGATCCGTTTACAGCCCCTTATCGTAATGTATCTTCAAAATTGAAAAAAAAAATATTGGACCGCTAAAGACCGGCGGTTCTTTATGGATAAGAATATTGGACAATTAAGAAACAACAAGTCTAAAAAATGAATGTGGCTACAAGAATATTAAAATGGATGAGTGGTACATATGAATAAGATAAAGAATGAATGTAGTCCACATTAGATAAGATGAGAGAAAATTGGTTGAAATGATTTGGACACTTGCAACGGAATCATGAAATGTCCCAGTTAGAAGAAATGACTAAATTATAGTTAACAACGAAACTAAGGATAGAAGTAGACCTAGAATAACATGGATATAAACAATAGCGAATAATACATCAATTGCTATGCTATTTTGTTTAGTTCGACCGTCTCCCTTGGTCTTCATTGTGGATTCAAACTAGTCGTGTTAAGCATATCTTAAACCGATGTGTTAAGCATCTCGAAGTCTTGAGACAGTGGAGAAAGAGTTAGCAATAAGCCTTGGTTATTAACCGAGCAGACGATCCTTAAATAGAATAGAATAAAAGAAACTGATTTTTAAATGGCTGATCCAAAAGTTTGGGATAAATGATTGTTGTTGATGATGATGATAAATATATGTGTCCTGCTAATTAAATCCATAATCAGAAAGTTAAAAAAAAATTGTGTGATTCAAATTAGGATTCAGTTAATTATACTGGTTTTTGGCATGTGTCATGCAAGTGGCCATAATTGGAAAATCACCTTATTTTCTTAATGTTATAACACAAGCACAAGGGAAGCAAAAAAAATAAAATAAAAATTCTTTCTTATACATTTTACAAATAGAAAGAGGAAGAAATTCCATATTATATCAGCCATTTTCTCTCTTACTGTAATAACTTGCCCCTCTCTATAACTACCCACTCTCTTTTTTTTTGGCTTTGAATCTAGTTAGGTTAATTTTAAAGTGCTTCATATAATTCTCATATGAGAATTCTTGATGACGTGCAATCTCTATGAATTAAATAAGTTTTTTCATTTTTTCCCCTTCTAATTTTCCAAATAAAATTGAAATTGGATGTTGATGATGTTCGATATCGGTGATCTCCCAGATCACGACACGTGGCTGATGACATGTCCCGAAGCTCACAAAAAGGACCTACGGTGGCCGACCAGGCCACTTCTGTGCCCGTCCCACAAACAAACGCTGGCTCACCTCCGAGCCCCCTGTACAATTGGCCTACTCGGCCTCTCAGCTCGTCTCCGGGCTACCGCAGAACCAAGATACCACGGCTTTCCCGCCGAGGTCATCTTCCTCGATCTCATCGACCGACCAACGGCACCGCTCACAGACGCAACCGCCATCCCGCGAATCTTGCCATGCGCGAGATATCCGCCGGCCACATCCCACGTTCCACGCCATCACGATCCCCCGTTAACGAGCATGTCTCGCCATTAATGCGGGATCCCGCTCATCACGCGGGCGTGACGTCGGGAGCGTAACGGACGGCGTGATTCTCACGCCTGCCTGCCTGCTGCCACCGCTATATAAATCTCTTCTTCAGACGGTTTAAGTAAACCATTTTTACTCCACTAAGCCGTTACTCTGCTCGGATTTCCTTTCTAACTTGACCGTCGGAGGGTTCTCGGTGGTACAACCATCCCGGGACTTCCTTGCAGGTAGCTCGGCCCAAACAACCTCAAACCCATTGAGATCCACACGCTTCAGGAGCCAGCCTCCAGATCCAATATCAGCCGTCTATCGCCGCCATCAGCAGATCAATGGAGCTGGCGCCGTCTGTGGGAACACTTGATTCCACAAAAACAAAAAGTTCATTTTCCGATCCCAACCCAATGGCGAGCGGTCATCACGACGATCCAAGCACCAGCTGCTGCCTCCCCCTCAACGGAGACGCGGATGAATCCCCTCCTCCGACGAGCGTCTACAACGCCCTAGCCGTCCGGATAGACCGACTCTCATCCGTCGTGGACACGCTCGTCCGTGTCCAAACGGCGGGGCAAGCTCCCCAGGTCGCCGCTCCCCCACCTCGGGACCGGGACCCCTGCAGCGGAAGAGAAGACTCCGCTCGCGTCGGCATCACCGACCACCGCCTCGTTGCCTCCCACTGCCGCAGGTCCCCCGGGCCGATACATTCTGGGACCCGCTGGACGCCCCACAGTTCAACACCGAGGTCCATCGCCAGAGCGCTTCGCCCCGAGATCTTTCGCGCACCTGTCCCTCCCGAGGAGATGTCGGTCAGCTCGCCTGTTACCAGGCATGACCGATACCCCTTCCCACGACGGGGTCACGCGGACGGGGCTCGTCACGGCAGCTCAAAGACTATCTGTCCCGGGGATCTAATGAACCTCATCGAAAGGAACCGGGGCCGCGGCCAGACACGGGCCACCGACAGCAGAGGCCAAAGATCAGAATGTGCCGAATCGACGGGATACCACGGCCGGCTCGACGCCCTCGAGAAGAAGATCGAAGGTATGCATCGAGAAGGTCACCGTTCGAGCGACGGGGATAAGTACGCCGCCGACTCGCTCATTAAACTATTCACCGAGGAGCTGCTCGCCGTCCACGTCTTTTCTCGCAACAAGCCCCTGAAGGTCTCCCTCTTCGACGGCAAATCTGAGCCGAAAGACCATTTGGATGCATTCACCGTGGGAATGAGCTTCCAAGATAACTCTGACGCCGCCCAATGCTGAGCTTTCCCGGCCACTCTCATCCGCTTAGGACGAGACTGGTTCCAAGGACTCGAGCCACGCTCGATCTCAACTTTCGATGAGCTGGCCACCCAATTCCTTGGCCACTTCGTCGGGAACAGACGGCAAAAACGCACAGTCGACCATCTCTTCACAATTAAGAGCGGGGACAAAGAGACATTCAAAGCATACGTCACCCGCTTCTACAACGCCTTTCTCGAGGTCCCAGAGCACCGGGATGAGACGGTCATTACGGCGCTTAGGTATGGTCTTAGGCACAAGGAGTGGTTACGCTCCTTTGCATTAGCGCAACCTAAGACCATGGCCGAAATAAAGGCCTAGACCGAGCGTGAGGTCCATCTCGAATTCGAGGTGAACGCAAATCTCTCCGGGGCAGAGCAAACCGACCAGAAGAAAAGGGCAAGGGAAGAAAGAAGGAGGCTCGAGCGGTCAAAGCCCTACTCCCCAAAGTTTCTGTAGGGTTACTAGGCACTCTAATAAGGTTCTACAATGCATCAAACATGCCCGTTTAAAATTTTAGCCGTGCCGAATAACCCTAAACAAGATCGTTGCTAGAGAATTAGGGTTTCATATGCTAGTAAACTATGTTTACGACTAAGTGAATACGAGATACAACCTTTGTAGATCGGTCCTTCACTTCTAGGGCTCCTTGTCGTAGTCCCTTCGCTACGATCATAGTTCTCCCAGGCTCTTGCATGGCTTCACGAGGCGAAAGATGCGCCCTTGCTTGAAGTCTCCGAGGCCGAAGATGATCTACGTCGAGAGAATTCCGACTCAAGCTACCACTTCACTAATCTTGAGAATTAGTGAAGCAAACACCCTATACTAAAGTGCTAGTCTAGTAGAGGATGGAGAAATAGGAAGTGGGTTCTCTTTGGATTTTTATTTCTCACAATATTTCTCACTTCGGATCAAACCCTAGCAAGCTTTTCTTTTGAACAATGAAGAAGATGAAGAAAAGAAAGAGATAAGGATAATGATCAAGTGTGTTAGCTAACCATGGTGAGTGAGTATCATATACTAACTCTTGTAGAGACTTAACCCATGGCTAATTGTTATGGTTGGGTTAATAAATATCCATAGTAAAAACAAACTCAAGTGGAATTAGTCAATGCATCCATAAGCTTCCACAAGCTTCATGCATTTTCTAATCCTCCACTTGATTTTGTAATTACTTTAAATATTAAAACCCAAACTAAAAATTAGCATAGTGTAAGTCTCATACACCCATGGATGATGTATCATCAACCATGATACAAAAAGATAACACATTTTAATATATATCACATATATATTAAAGTTGTGTACATGTGAGAAAAAACCCTAAGTGAACATGTGTTAGTTAATGTAAACTAGTATATCAAATATACAATTATACAATAAATTATTAAATCAACACTTGACTTAATAATCCGGTCATATCACATATAACGGACTAACATCCAATGTATCGACTTATCGAATCAACACTTTATTCGATAACCCGGCTATATCATATATAACCTACCGATACAAAAAGTCGCGAGAATAGAATACGGTATCACATACACGCATTATTCTCGGTCCCGCACATATCACATACGTGCTCCTATTTCGTTTTGCCTGAGCCAGTAAAACCTCTATGTAGGACTCTAAAGACTCGACAATACGCCGGCAGTAGGTGATGATCACATCAAACACCCACAAGCCGTCAGCGGTACTAGCTGGACGTAACGGCTACCCGGGTATTGAGCGATCAGAAGATCAGCAAGCAAGCCCGCTCCAGCTTCTGTAAAAGCCTGCCGGTAACACTTCCCGTACAGTCCGATCTCCTCGTCTGATATGTCGCATATCAAGTCTAGGGGTGGTAAACGTCAGACCCAAATTACCGATAAGTCGTACCGATGTGAGGCTCATAACGGGTCGAGAAACTACTGGTAACACTTACCAGTAAATCTCTAAATCAGCCCTGGCCAGGGAGTTCCCTGTTACGGCCAATCGAGCACAGCGCAACATCAACCCCCAATACCGGGAGAGACGAAACCCCTCCTATCGCTCATTGCCTCCATGTGACTCGGGACTGTACCCAAAAACCACCGTTTTGCACGCCCTCATGGACGTGGTAAGGTGGAAATCAAAGCACAGTGGGAATCACACAAGACTCTATGACGATCTCGAGTCTACAGACTAACCTGCACAAGTGTTACCAGAGAACTGCCATCTGACGTGAGGTATAATACCAACTGGGAGTTCTCGGCGAGTCCGTCCAGTGTACCCAGTCTCCATTGATCACCCGTATACCATCTCTGATGTCAAACACCAATGGATATGGGATCATCCATCGCCCATCTCATGGGTCGAGAAGCGTATACGCTAGTCTACACTGGTATATTGATGCCCCGTCTCGATACACCCACGACTAAGGACCTTGAAGGATGTACTTATGGACTACCATGTCCCCATTAGTATGATCCGCATCATAGTCCAGGTAGTCAAGTACACATCCTAAGGGCTTTACCAACATGTAACTATAAGACAATATCAAGAGACAAGTATACATGTTAAGATAAAGAGCAATCAGATAGCATACTATCATATCGAGCAAGAAAGTCCTCTCTATATATGTCCAAGCATCCAATATAATATATATCATCTGTACAATACTGGCCTCTAGGGCATACATACAACTAACAATCTCCCACTTGCACTAGGGCCAGCTGCTGTAGTATCGCATACCTAGCATCCCGAAGAGTCTCTCAAACTGTATCTGGGGTATGACCTTCGTGAGTGGATCCGCTGTGTTGTTCTTCGTGTCAACCCTCCTGACCTCGATCTCCCGGAGATCAACTATCTCCCGGATCAGGTGATACCGCCTCAGAATATGCCTCGATCGCTGATGGGACCTGGGTTCCTTGGCCAAAGCCACCGCTCCATTGTTATCGCAATACAAAGGTATTGGATGCTCAATGGATGGAACCACTCCAAGTTCAGTAATGAACTTCTTGATCCAGACAGCCTCTTTGGCAGCATCGTTGGCAGCGATGTATTCAGCCTCCATCTTCGAGTCTGCCACGGTTTCCTGCTTGGAACTCTTCCAGCTAACCGCCCCTCCGTAAAGGGTAAAGACAAATCCCGACTGCGACTTAGAGTCGTTCTTATCACTCTGGAAGCTCGAATCGGTAAAGGACTCCACTTGGAGTTCTCCGTTACCATACACCAAGAGTATCTCCTTAGTCCTTCGTAAGTACTTGAGAATGCTCTTCACAGCTGTCCAGTGACTCTCTCCAGGATCAACTTGATACCTACTCACTACACTTAGTGAGTATGCTATATCGGGTCTGGTACATAGCATCGCGTACATGATAGAGCCTACAGCCGAAGTATAGGGTATCCTTTGCATGCGAGCTCTCTCCAAATCAGTCTTGGGAGACATCTCTTTGAAGAGAGTGAGCCATGAGATTGTGGGTAAAAACCCACGTTTGGACTCTTCCATACTAAACCTCTTTAGTATGGTGTCAATGTACCTGGATTGGGACAATCCCAATATCCTTTTAAATCTATCTCTATAGATCATAATTCCCAATATGCAGGAGGCATCACCTAGATCTTTCATTGAGAATCTTTGTGATAAGAAGAGCTTCACCGATTGCAGCATAGGAATGTCATTTCCTATCAAGAGTATGTCGTCCACGTACAATACGAGGAAGACAACCTTACTCTCTGCCACCTTCTTGTAGATACAAGGTTCATCTACGTTTTTGACGAAATCAAACTCTTTGATAACGACGTCAAAGCAGATTTTCCAACTCCGCGATACTTGCTTTAATCCATAAATGGATTTAAGCAGCTTGCACACCTTCCCGCTGCTCCCACTATCTACGAAGCCCTCTGGCTGAGTCATGTACACGCACTCTTCTAAATCACCGTTTAGAAAGGCGGTCTTAACATCCATTTGCCAGATTTCATAGTCATGATATGCAGCGATGGCAAGCATGATCCGGATGGATTTAAGCATAGCCACTGGAGAAAAGGTTTCGTCATAGTCCATACCTGGTCTTTGACGAAAACCCTTTGCAACAAGTCTAGCTTTGAAAGTCTCCACTTTCCCATCTACACCAAGTTTTTTCTTGAAGATCCACTTGCTCCCAATGGGTTTTACCCCTTCAGGAGCAACTTCCAAAGTCCATACTTTGTTGGTGTACATGGATTCCATCTCGGACCGCATTGCATCTAGCCATTTCACTGAGTCTCCACTCGTGATGGCCTGCTCGAAACTAGTTGGGTCATCATCAACCATAATGCAATTCTCGCTCCTACCATCAATGAGAAAACCGTAGTATCTCTCAGGTGGGTGAGGAACCCTACTAGATCGGCGGAGTGGCTGGGGTTCATCGGGAACTACCGAATCCTCTGGTTCTACCAAATCTTCTGTTGTAGTTTGTACAGCTGGAACCTCTTCCAGTTCTACCTCAGAGCCACTAATCTCTTTTGCAAGAAATTCCTTTTCTAAGAAGGTGGCGTGTTGAGCAACAAACACCCTTTGTTCCTCACTGTGGTAGAAGATATACCCTCGCGAATACTTGGGATATCCAACAAACTTACACATAACAGACCTTGCCTCGAGTTTGTCCGGTTTTTGTCTTTTGACATAGGCCGGGCAACCCCATATCTTAATAAAATTAAGGTATGGTCTCTTCCCCTCCCATATCTCATATGGGGTAGTAGGCACAGATTCGGTAGGAACTCTATTCAGTAGATATGCTGCTGTCTCCGGTGCATATCCCCAGAAGGAAATAGGTAACTCAGCTATACTCATCATAGAGCGCACCATATCTAATAGGGTGCGGTTCCTCCATTCCGATACACCGTTGTGCTATGGTGTATATGGAAGAGTTAGCTGAGAGAGAATCCCATTCTCTTTTAGGAATTCCAGGAATTCATTGCTCAAGTATTCACCTCCTCGATCAGATCGAAGGAATTTAATACTCTTCCCGGTTTGGTTCTCGACTTCTTGTTTATATTCTCTAAATTTCTCAAAAGCTTCTGATTTGTGTTTCATCAGGAACACATATCCGAATCTAGAGAGATCGTCAGTGGATGTAATGAAATACGAAGAACCATCTCTGGCATGTGTAGACATGGGACCGCATACATCACTATGTATCAGTCCTGATCAGTCGAAAATAATGTATTTTTTAACACGGCAATTTCCCTATCATTTGCACTCAAATGGAAGTGTTCGGTATTCATATTTCACATATTAGCAAATCAGTCGTTAAATATCAGATTTCATGTGTTAGACTTTTAAACCGGCACTTTAAGGGAAATTGACCGCATTTCATGGCATCGCATCATCTCTGTATTTGCGCAACACTTGTATCGAGATTTGTGCAGGAAATTGCAGGAGCAAAGCCAAAATAGCTGATCAAAAATACGCCAACTCAATGATTTCAGATCTGGTAGCAATCCAAAAGGAAATATAAAAATCAACATATCAAATAAAGGCCCGCAATTCAGCCAAAACAGCACAAGAAATTCCAAGCCATGAAGCCCCAAAAGAGCCGCGGAACCGCGGCGGGAGCCGGTTTGCGCCGCGGTTCCGCGGCGGTTTAGTCATATCATCATGCCATTTTTAGTGCGTTATTCTTATCTCAGTGGCCACAGCTCAGAAAGATATGTCAAATTCCAGAATTCTCGCGAAGTTACTGCCAGATCAGCAAAGAGCATTAAGCAAAGCTAATCCTAATTAAGCTCCTAACTAACCTCTTCTAGAAGCTCCCTCCTAACTAATCACGTCTAGAAGCTTCTCCTCTAACTAACTTTTGGAGGGAAATTCAAATTTCCTAAACAAACTTTTGGAGGGAAACTTAAAATTCAAATCCTAGATCTAGGGTTTTGAGATCTATAAATAGGAGCCTAGATCTAAGGGTTAGTGGTTCATCATTAGTTCATTAATCATTAGTTGATCATTAGTTAGTCTTCTCTCATCATTCTAATTCTTCATCTTCTTCCACAAGTCTAGTGACAAGGCTTGTGCGAAACCCTAACCCTAATTCCACTCCAAATTCAAGATCTTGAGTACCAATCAAGCAAGAAGCCTTCAACCTTTTAGGAGCCGAGCCGATCTTCAATCGGGCAAGTGATCCAAGCCGATCCGCGACTCAAGGAGACGAGCGAAGCCAAATCGACGATCGAGTTCTTCCTCTTGTAGTTCTTGAGCGAATGTAATGAAATTGTTGATATAAATAAAAGGTAAAATTCTTTAATCTTGCTTTCTTTAAATTCTTGCATCATGATTCGATCTCAATTTATGATTGTAGTTCTTGTGATGATGTTTGAGTAAAACTCCGCTCGTTAAGGAGTTGAGACGATCAATAGAATGATGATGTAACAAATCTTAATACGATTCTTGAGTCCTACGAGTTTTGTAAACCCTAGCAAGTTCAAGAATCGATGACCTAGTTTCGTAGCGATGCTTTCTTGATTGTGATCGCTCGAAATTAGGGATCTACGATCATTTGTTGAATTTACTAGAGACTAGAATGTGAATGATATCGACGAAAGAACAAGGGATAAGATGAAACCCTAGTTTCATAAGAAATCCCTAATTCTCGATCGATTATCATCGATCTAGTATCAATTCATCGAAGGATAAGAATACGTAATTGTAAGATTACATCACATCTATAGATCCGATCGATTCCTACGAGCTTCATTTCGATTCTTGATATTTTGGTTGGAAAAATCAACAAACTATCAATTCTTGATTCTATCTTTTTAATGCTTTCTTAGATCTAGATTTTCTCTTTCTTGAATTGCAATTACAAATCTTGAATTGTTTGTTTTCTTTTCATTAAAGTTTCAACTTATCTAATTTGAAACCCGAACGATTACACTATCCCTGTGGACGATCCGCACTTACTAACGCGCTACAATCGACACCGTTATTGATTGCGGTCAAATAATTTTTGGTTGTGATTTCTATTCTATTTTCTACATACACAACGGAAGATCATTAAATCAAATGGCGCCGTTGCCGGGGATCGAACCCGGGTCACCCGCGTGACAGGCGGGAATACTCACCACTATACTACAACGACCGTTATTGATTGCTACAATCTAGACCGTTATTGATTGCGGTCAAATATTTTTGGTTGTGATTTCTTTACAATTTTTCTACAAACACAACCTAAAAATCATTAAATACAAATGTCGCCGTTGCCGGGGATAGTGCGCTAATTGTTCGTATTTTGAAATTTCAGTTGAAAATTTTGTTCCATCTAAATTTTGTGATCTAAACTCGCACAAACTCTAATACGTGTGTTGTGATTTGATTGCGAGGAATTCTGGAATCATTGGAGTTTGGATAAAAAATTTCTTAGCATTCCAGAGAGCTAAGTGGAGCAACAGAAGCATTCTCCTAAATTTGTGTGCAGTGATCCCTTTCCCCAACCGCGATTCCGCGGCAATAACCACCCTCCTGCGGCGGTTCCGCGGCAATCTTGCTGCCCCTCTGCACCAACTTTCCTCTGTAAGTTTCTTACCTTCTCCTCTCTCCTCTTTTTAGCTCCAACTAACATTTTGTGCAGGTTTCTTTGCAAATAATCGCAGCGTCGCAAAAGCAAAATTAAATTTGTGCGTGTTTTGATTCTTGGTTGTTTGCATATTAATACGGAAAATTAAGGGGCACGACCAAATCCAGATTAGATGGGGAGTTCATTACCCTTCCTAAGCCCCAAAAATCGCAAAACTTGTATCCACATTTACCCTCATTAATTAAAAGAAATCTAGAGATGACTCTAAGGACTGTCGCGCTCAATTAGGACAAGAGAAGGCCGTGGGTAATTCATTGCTTATCCGCGTTTTCTTGTGGTGTCTAAGGCGAGTGTGTCTAAGGCTAGTGGTTTTTAATTAGGCCCACTACTTACGTAGTGGAGTACCTTCCCACTTACCTGGCACTTATCCGGCCACAGGGGGACAAAGAGGCAGTGGAGGATTCTATCCTGCGACTTGTCTTTTGGCAGTTAGGAGCGGTCTAGAGCCGGACCTAGGTGACCACTAGATTCTAGGGTTTTTGTGTGTTGCATTTGTTGTGTTGCATCATATTTTCAAAAATCCATATCTTTTCAAAACAAACACCGCATTCATTCTTTCCCCTAATTATAAATCTACGCTGCCACTTGTACTAATCCTTTTTAGTGCAAAATAGGCTGGACAACGGGATTCTAGTGCCTGTTCAGTCCGCGTCTCCCGATCGACCCTAAAGTCGGTATTTCTACATTTACCCTTTCTTTTACCCACCACCACACCCACTCCGATGGATCCACCTCCATCGAACTTCTTTTCCACTACTCTGCCGCCGTTCGTTGGTGCGCAGAATCCACCTCGCATCTCTCTCCAAGAGAGGTGCTATCCTATACGAGGCCCACTTTCCACCTGTCTTTCCATACCACCAGCCAACGGGGAAAATTTTCAGATTAAACCCCAATACATCAACCTTCTACCAAAATTTCACGGTCTCGAGTCTGAAGACGCATACGTGTTTATCACGAAATTTGAAAATGTATGCGCAATGATGGGTACCTCACAGTTGTCTGTGGATGCTTTGCGTCTTCGTCTTCTCCCATTTACCTTGTGTGATTTAGCCGAGAAGTGGCTATATAACACTACCGCACATTCCATTTCAAATTGGGATGAATTCGTCAAAGCATTCCTGAAGAAATTTTACCCACATCAAAAGACAGCTCGAGTCCGTAGCGAAATCTATCAATTCACCCAGCTTCCAAATGAAACATTTTCAAAATGTCTTGAACGTTTCAAGGATCTGTTAGTCCAATGTCCACATCACGGCATCCCGAGATGGGAACTGTGCCGAATCATTTATGAGGGCATTACTCCATACACAAGACAGACCCTTGAATCCATGTGTCAAGGCAACTTCATGACTAAAGATGATGGGGAAGCCTGGAATTTTCTAGAAGATTTCGCTGAAAAATCTTTACAGTGGGAGGGGGTGAGTCAATCGTCTAGGGAAGGCAATGATATTTCCATAGGAGTTAGAGCTGACATTTCGGCTATGCAAAAGAAACTCGAGACTATGGAAAACAAATTTTTAGCCGCCCTAAGTCAAATATCACTCTCCAAAACTGTATGTGGCTGTTGTTCTGATCCGTCTCACTTGAAGGAAGAATGTCCGTTTCAAGGGCATGAGCATACCAATGCCGCATTTCAAAGACCTAGAAACGATCCATCTTCCTCCACATATGATCAGGGTTGGAGGAACCACCCTAACTTTGCTTGGAACCAATCTCAATCTCAAAACACGGTTCCAACCCAACACAATTTCCAAAGGGTCCCTCCACCACAACAGCAGCTACCACTTCAATTGAGTCAGCACCCCTTTCAATCACAAAACTTCCAAAATCCGGCCAACACTTTTGCACCATCTAGTCCTTTGCAATTGACCGGTGCAGATAATACCTCTGCACTAGCACAAACCTTGGATACTTTCATGAAACAATCCATCCAAGGGACGGCAAGTTTGCAATCTTCCATCGAGAATGTAATGAAGATCATTGTCTCTCAAAATGAGAACATCAAATCGATGGAAGCACAAATTGCACAACTAAAAGCCGAAATGAGTGCAAGAAAGAAAGGGAAACTTCCAGCTCAACCTTTACCCAATTCTGGCTATTCACATCTTGTGAATGCAACCACGTTGAGATCTGGAAGAGTGCTTGACAATCACGTTGGGGAAGAGTTTGATGATACTGATAAATCAATCAATAAAACCCCGGCTGAGACCTTCCCTCACACACACACTTCTAATTCTGATCCTTCTTCTTCTACCACACCATCTTCTCACGAGCCTATTCTCCATTTCCCACTAGGCTCGCCACCTCAGCCCATCTCTTCTAGTTCTCCACAGATGATCCCCACTCCTCTTTTGGGATCACGTCTACCCCCACTTTCTTCTCCTATGATGAACCCAGCGTTTATTGCTAAAGCACCTTATCCTAATCGGTTAAGGGCTAACACATCAAATCCACATATGGAGAAGATCATGAACATGTTTAAGCAAGTTAACATCAACATCCCTCTCCTAGATGCCATCCAACAAGTTCCGTCCTATGCGAAAACTCTTAAGAACTTGTGCACTAAGAAGAGGAAGACTCAAGTGCCCAAGAAGATTTTCATGGCAAAAACGGTAGACACGGCTTTCCCCCAACAATTACCGAGGAAATGTAAGGATCCTGGATATCCTACTATTTCCATTTCTATCGGGGAAAAACACATTAACCGTGCTCTACTAGACCTTGGCGCTAGTGTTAATTTGCTTCCATATTCGGTTTACGAGCAGTTAGGGATCGGAGAGTTGAAGCCAACCCATTGCACTCTCCAGATGGTTGACCGATCAATCACCAAACCTAGGGGTGAACTGGAGGACGTGTTAATAAAAATCGGGGAATTTATATTCCCTGTGGACTTTATTGTAATTGATACACAGCCTGTAGCGAACCCACGGAATCAAATTCCGGTGATTTTAGGTCGCCCCTTTTGGCCACTTCCAATGCAATAATCAACTGTCGTAATGGTTCTATGACCCTATCTTTCGGGAATAGGTCAATAGAGCTGAACATTTACAAGTTGGGAAGTGTACCCTCCGAACCTACTGCTCAGGCCTGTTCTGTCGACTTAATGGATGTCGACAGCAGCGAATTTGATGATCTTCCTGATACCGATCTTGACTCTTTTCATATGTTGTTGTTTGACCCAACTATGTATCATACACATACGGACTCTTCCACCGAGATGTCCGGGTCAACAATTAACACGGATTATGAACTGTTTTTAGAGTCTGAAGATCACCCCGCACTTTGTGATGATATTATTCATCGGGGTATTGATGGAACATTTGAGGAAATCTTCGCTGACGAACTCGCATTTTTAAATGACACGGGTGTTGAGATGAATCATGTCCAAAGCAATGAAATTGAACCTCCACCCCTTCTTCTGAACTGTAAGAAGAATGCGAGTAATCCATCACATTCACTGTATCGTCTCTCCAAAATGAGACGCACACACATTCTATTCCACCACTTACCTTTTCCCCACTTCTTCTTCCACCAACCAGAGCACTGCATTGATAAAATTTTCGAATGGTTGGTGTTGATATTCGGTCTTTGCAAAGCTTGGTATCGACCAATGATTTTTGACCCCCTCATGTGATTTTCAAAGCTTAACATTGCATAACTCAAGTTTGGGGGGAGTATATTTTCTGGCTCCTAAAAAGAAAATTTTTACAAAATGATGAGCCAAGAATAAGTTTGGGGGAGGATCTTCACTTAAATATTTTGCCCCCATTAATAAATTTCCTCCCAAGCTTACAGGTTTTTCAAGATTTAGCAGAAGGCAACAGTGAGGACACTGTTGAAAACAAGTTTGGGGGAGGTTTGTGCTTATTTTCGCATCATTTGCATATCACTTTGCATAAGCACAAAACATTTTGAAAACCTATAAAAATTTAAAAAATTTCAAAAATATAAAGATATTTTTGTACATAAATAAGATAATAAAAGTTTAGATAATGAAAAATTACATCCATGAGATTAGAAAAATTTAAGAAAATCAAGAAAATTAGAAGTTTTCTTATACGAACTAGTAATAAGTAGTTATGAGCCGTTGTCCCAAGGGTTAGTAAGATGAAGGACGTCACTAATCTGAGGATAAAAATAAGTCTGAAAAATAGTTTCTATTCTGGAAGCCAAACATTTTGAACGTTGATACCCTGCTATTCGCACTTACACACGTCTTGAAGCTGGGATAGTAGAGGATACCTTGAAATGCTCTTGTCTTAAAGCCGATGTATGAAGGAAATAAAAAAATAAAAAAAATGAAGAAAATATAAAGTGGTGAGAAAAATGAACACTGGTTTTGTTATCACCAAGGGCAATAAAAAAATTATATAGCGAGGGTGCCTCTTCACCTAGTGCCCTAAGGCCAACTGGTCTGGGAGTCACTGCTATGTCTGAGGTGGTACAAGATGAGGAAAATACACCAAGTAAGCAAGCACAGGAGTAATCGGTCGGTTAGTACCTCAAGAAGTATTAACGGTCGC
This sequence comes from Agapanthus africanus, assembly GCA_030015575.1. Taxonomy (NCBI): domain Eukaryota; kingdom Viridiplantae; phylum Streptophyta; class Magnoliopsida; order Asparagales; family Amaryllidaceae; genus Agapanthus; species Agapanthus africanus. Next base: position 125,255,637 of record CM057339.1, on the reverse strand, counting down.
ATGAAAGTGTGTGAGCAAATTCAGCTAAATATTCATTAATTAAAAAGTACTGAGGCTGATAGGCAAGAGTATGATAGCTTGAATTGAATTCTCCGGGTGTAGGGATGTCCTTTACACACACGCAGGGTTATATGATCGATGTTTGGAAGAAAGATAGGAATGAAAAATAAGACGATGTTTTATTGAGGGAGGACGTGATTTCTAACATCTTTTCATGACCATTAAGATAGGGCTCATGACAACCGAAAAGCTAGCTTAATTGGAAATCCTAATTTTCAAGGCTTTTCTTTTACAATTCTTTTCTTTAAATGTAATATTCATGATCTTCCTTTTATTTTCGGATTTTGTGGGTGCAATCCGCTGAAAACCCTCAGGAGACAACACTCCTCCTACTAGGGACACCTAGAGGTTTAAAGGCTTGTTGCACGTGCTCAGTGCAATCGTGTTGCCTACGAAAGTGTGCTAGTTAGTTTTTCTCTTTCTTTATTTTCTCCTTCCCTTTTTAATAAAATATTCGCTCGAGACGATCGAAAATAAGTTTGGGGGAATTTGATCAGTCGAAAATAATGTATTTTTTAACACGGCAATTTCCCTATCATTTGCACTCAAATGGAAGTGTTCGGCATTCATATTTCACATATTAGCAAATCAGTCGTTAAATATCAGATTTCATGTGTTAGACTTTTAAACCGGCACTTTAAGGGAAATTGACCGCATTTCATGGCATCGCATCATCTCTGTATTTGCGCAACACTTGTATCGAGATTTGTGCAGGAAATTGCAGGAGCAAAGCCAAAATAACTGATAAAAAATACGCCAACTCAATGATTTCAGATCTGGTAGCAATCCAAAAGGAAATATAAAAATCAACATATCAAATAAAGGCCCACAATTCAGCCAAAACAGCACAAGAAATTCCAAGCCATGAAGCCCCAAAAGAGCCGCGGAACCGCGGCGGGAGCCGGCTTGCGCCGCGGTTCCGCGGCGGTTTAGTCATATCATCATGCCATTTTTAGTGCGTTATTCTTATCTCAGTGGCCACAGCTCAGAAAGATATGTCAAATTCCAGAATTCTCGCGAAGCTACTGCCAGATCAGCAAAGATCATTAAGCAAAGTTAATCCTAATTAAGCTCCTAACTAACCTCTTCTAGAAGCTCCCTCCTAACTAATCACGTCTAGAAGCTTCTCCTCTAACTAACTTTTGGAGGGAAATTCAAATTTCCTAAACAAACTTTTGGAGGGAAACTTAAAATTCAAATCCTAGATCTAGGGTTTTGAGATCTATAAATAGGAGCCTAGATCTAAGGGTTGGTGGTTCATCATTAGTTCATTAATCATTAGTTGATCATTAGTTAGTCTTCTCTCATCATTCTAATTCTTCATCTTCTTCCACAAGTCTAGTGACAAGGCTTGTGCGAAACCCTAACCCTAATTCCACTCCAAATTCAAGATCTTGAGTACCAATCAAGCAAGAAGCCTTCAACCTTTTAGGAGCCGAGCCGATCTTCAATCGGGCAAGTGATCCAAGCCGATCCGTGACTCAAGGAGACGAGCGAAGCCAAATCGACGATCGAGTTCTTCCTCTTGTAGTTCTTGAGCCAATATAATGAAATTGTTGATATAAATAAAAGGTGAAATTCTTTAATCTTGCTTTCTTTAAATTCTTGCATCATGATTCGATCTCAATTTATGATTATAGTTCTTGTGATGATGTTTGAGTAAAACTCCGCTCGTTAAGAAGAGACGATCAATAGAATGATGATGTAACAAATCTTAATACGATTCTTGAGTCCTACGAGTTTTGTAAACCCTAGCAAGTTCAAGAATCGATGACCTAGTTTCGTAGCGATGCTTTCTTGATTGTGATCGCTCGAAATTAGGGATCTACGATCGCTTGTTGAATTTACTAGAGACTAGAATGTGAATGATATCGACGAAAGAACAAGGATAAGATGAAACCCTAGTTTCATAAGAAATCCCTAATTCTCGATCGATTATCATCGATCTAGTATCAATTCATCGAAGGATAAGAATACGTAATTGTAAGATTACATCACATCTATAGATCCGATCGATTCCTACGAGCTTCATTTCGATTCTTGATATTTTGGTTGGAAAAATCAACAAACTATCAATTCTTGATTCTATCTTTTTAATGCTTTCTTAGATCTAGATTTTCTCTTTCTTGAATTGCAATTACAAATCTTGAATTGTTTGTTTTCTTTTCATTAAAGTTTCAACTCATCTAATTTGAAACCCGAACGATTACACTATCCCTGTGGACGATCCGCACTTACTAACGCGCTACAATCGACACCGTTATTGATTGCGGTCAAATAATTTTTGGTTGTGATTTCTATTCTATTTTCTACATACACAACGGAAGATCATTAAATCAAGTCCCAAGAGTTCGGTAACTCTTTCTCCGTGTCCCGTAAACGGAGTTTTGGTCATCTTGCCTTTGAGACATGACTGGAAAGTGTCATAAGATGAAAATTCGAATGGTTTCAAATATCCATCCTTATGCAACTTAGCTAGTCGTGTCGCATTGATGTGATCCAGTCTACAATGCCATAAGAAGGATTCGTTCAGTTCTGAACTCTTCCTCTTGTGTGTGTTTGTTATGCTCAGAACTGTTGATTGATTTAGAACATAAATACCATTGCACAACGTGCCTGATCCAACCAACTTTTGGTTTAGGAAAATGTTCATAACATTATCCTGTAATACAAAATTATATCCCTCTTTACTCAACAAAGAAACCGATATAATGTTGCATATCAGGTTCAGCATGTAATAGCATTCGTTCAGAATCAATGTATTACCAGTTGGCAATACAAGGTGATATCCCCGACGGTTTTAGCTGCAACAATTGCACCATTTCCAACCCTTATGTCTTTATCACCTTCTCCAAGTTCTCTACCTTTCCTAAGCCCATGTAACTGATTACATATATAGGATCCTGACCCGGTATCTAATATCCAGGACGTAGAGCAAATGGAGAAACAGTTCTCTGTAACGAACACACCCGAAGAAAATACATCAACATGTACTTTCTTCACACGGGCGGCATGGGAATCCTGGTATTCCCCTATATCCTGTTCAGTCCTATAACTCTTATAAGAAAGAACGGAACCAACGTTCCCCAGTACAGTATAACATGCGGGTTCGGTCAATACATCCATATTATTATCTTGATTAAGGCATGATATGGTCGCTACCTGGAGAGAGAGAGAAGAAAACACTTTAGCGTATGCTCTTACAAGATCAGATTGGTTATTATTTTATCTAATCAGGATGGCTCCCACTGTTTTTATCAAATCTTCCTTCAAACCCTAAAAGGAAAGACTAGCCGGGATTAATTACACCCTACAATTTCGCCAATCTTTCAGCCAGGCCAGTGTCGGTACTTTGAGGGAGGTTCCCCGGCTTTCGCACGGACCTAATTAAAGTAAACCTCGTTTTCCCAGAGGCGTAACCCCGTTGACACCTTTCTAGACACCTACTTGATCGGCTAATTGTCCTGTGTAAAATTCTCCCAGGAGTAACAATTACTCACAGTGGGTATCGAGATCCAACTATCTCATAGAAGGTATACAATCTCATTGCAAATCTCAACACTTGAAATTCCCGATAATATTTTGCCCCAAGCATCCCATGACCTTGACGGAGGTCAACAAACCACAGGGTGCAAGTCAAGTTCAACCCGTCATTTCTTGATTGAATCAAACCCACCCGCACGACCCTTGACGGAGGTCAACAAGGTCGTACGACTACCCTAATCTAATCTGCATCATATGCATAAGCAGATAAACACCAGTTAGCTACCGCACACTACGCCTTGACGGAGGTCAACAAACGTAGCACGAATACTAAGTAGGACTTATCTGAAATGACGGAGGGCTACGACAGGTTTTTCTGAAAACCTATTGCGTAATGAACTTGATATCGTTGTGGAATCATGTGAATTTTGAAATGGAGTGATTTTGAGGCTTTTATTAGTTTTGCTAAAGAGGTCACTCCCGGTGAAGGGATCTCGGCTCTTTCCTCATCGAATAAGGTGCAGGACATATCATATATATCACTATGCAAAGCAAAACTCCAAAAACAATCAAAAACAAACCGAGTGTTGTAGCATCTGCCAGTTTTGCTAAAGAGGTCACTCCCGGTGAAGGGATCTTGGCTCTTTCCTCATCGAATAAGGTGCAGGATATATCATATATATCGCTATGCAAAGCAAAACTGTAGCTACTCTTTTTTGAAATTTGATTCTACAACATCTTTTATGTTTCTTTTCTTTCATTAATCATATTAATAAAGTCCCATTATTTAAGTCACCTAAACATCACAGATAAATACGACGTACACTTATGCCATCCGCATTCGTCTCGATGTCCCCTCGTGCACCGTTAGGTTAGGTAACTAACGGTAGAGCAGGGCAGGGCTAGCGCGGGTGTAAACCATAAGTAACGTCTATATAATATATCATATATACTATATACAGTATTTATCACAGCACATCAAATGATCACATCACAGATATCGCAGCAGAAGAAACATATAAAACATTGGATATACTAGGACGTCCGTATTTTATTTTGAGCCTCTATAAAACACGGATTCCACGATCGCGATGAATAGCCAAACCCACACCCCTAGACCCCTACGAGAGCGGAAAGCAACCTACCAATTCTAGAATTAGGAGACCGGGACTCGACTCCTCGAGTTGGTCTCCCACTGGACTCTAGAACCCGGTTACTTGTGCTCTCCTCCTTAGGTCTATCCTAGTGCGGAAAAGTAAATAATATACAAATGGTGACATCAACCTCATCCCGGAAGTGCCCCAATAAAAGAATATTACATACATTTAATTTTACATGAATGAAAATAAAAACCCTCATCTCACATAAAAAACCCCGGCTATTCAGAACGCGACGATCCAATATAACATATCCAGCAACACATAACATCACATGTCATCAACGTAAGTAAATATGCGCATCCCAATTGTCGTTGACATATAGCAACGAAACCGGCGATATCACATATTACATTTACGGTCGCAGAAAAGAAAGTGTAAAACTACAACATTTGGAATCCACAATCCCTTTAGACATCGTAAATCCGAAATATCACATATTCGCATTTCATGCCTAACCGTATGAATTCACATAATGTATCACATTCCAGATAAATAGACAGTATTAAACTTTCCGATCGAATAATCAAATACCTAAGATTTCCATAATAGCTCAACACTTGAGCGGAGTTCAAAAATTTCAGAATACGTCACAGTAGCAACGGTCCAGCCGTAGAAGGGTCAAGCCAACGCCTCACATGTGGCACGCCGTACTGCCCCCCAAACCCTAAGGTTCAAAAGGCAGTTCAAGACGGCCACATAATCGAGTTAAGGTTTGTTGTCTTCTAGAGGGTCCCATCGCGTCACATGCACGTTTTTCCGAAAGATTTAAACACCGAGAAAAATTCAACACTTGAATATTTTTCGTGCCGGGAAAAATGAGTTAATGATATCCGTTCGAACATTTTAATACTTTCTAAATTATCCGGAATAACAATAACGAATTTAAAATTCCCGATCGAATCAACGAATACAAAATAAACCCCAGAATACTCAACACTTGAGTCAAATTAAAAATACCCATAAAGATCAAATAACAGAAGTGAACATTACTGTACAAACAGAAAAGCCTAATGTCACAGTACGGCCGCGGTTCCGCGGCACAAGCAGGGTATTGCCGCGGAACCGCGGCGGTCTGTACGACTTAGGTGCTCGTTTTGCACAGTGATGCTTAGAAAACACTGCTGAATTTTTTAGGTATTTTTAATTAAGAAAAAACACAGTTTTGAAAAAATGTCCAGAGAGGGGGTTAACTTTAACGTTTTCGGGTTCGATCAGGGTTTTAACTTCGTTAACACATCGCCTAATACTCTAGCTAGACTTTGATACCACTGTAGGGTTACTAGACACTCTAATAAGGTTCGACAATGCATCAAACATGCCCGTTTAAAATTTTAGCCGTACCGAATAATCCTAAACAAGATCGTTGCTAGAGAATTAGGGTTTCATATGCTAGTAAACTATGTTTACGACTAAGTGAATACGAAATACAACCTTTGTAGATCGGTCCTTCACTTCTAGGGCTCCTTGTCGTAGTCCCTTCGCTGCGATCATGGTTCTCCCGGGCTCTTGCATGACTTCACGAGGCGAAAGATGCGTTCTTGCTTGAAGTCTCCGAGGCCGAAGATGATCTACGTCGAGGAATTCCGACTCAAGCTACTACTTCACTAATCTTGAGAATTAGTGAAGCAAACACCCTATACTAAAGTGCTAGTCTAGTAGAGGATGGAGAAATAGGAAGTGGGTTCTCTTTGGATTTTTATTTCTCACAATATTTCTCACTTTGGATCAAACCCTAGCAAGCTTTTCTTTTGAACAATGAAGAAGATGAAGAAAAGAAAGAGATGGGGATAATGATCAAGTGTGTGAGTTAACCATGGTGAGTGAGTATCATATACTAACTCTTGTAGAGACTTAACCCATGGCTAATTGTTATGGTTGGGTTAATAAATATCCATAGTAAAAACAAACTCAAGTGGAATTAGTCAATGCATCCACAAGCTTCCACAAGCTTCATGCATTTTCTAATCCTCCACTTGATTTTGTAATTACTTTAAATATTAAAACCCAAACTAAAAATTAGCATAGTGTAAGTCTCATACACCCATGGATGATGTATCATTAACCATGATACAAAAAGATAACACATTTTAATATATATCACATATATATTAAAGTTGTGTACATGTGAGAAAAAAACCCTAAGTGAACATGTGTTAGTTAATGTAAACTAGTATATCAAATATACAATTATACAATAAATTATTAAATCAACACTTGACTTAATAATCCGGTCATATCACATATAACTGATTAACATCCAATGTATCGACTTATCGAATCAACACTTTATTCGATAACCCGGCTATATCATATATAATCTACCGATACAAAAAGTCGCGAGAATAGAATACGGTATCACATACACGCATTATTCTCGGTCCTGCACATATCACATACGTGCTCCTATTTCGTTTTGCATGAGCCAGTAAAACCTCTATGTAGGACTCTAAAGACTCGACAATACGCCGGCAGTAGGTGATGATCACATCAAACACCCACAAGCCGTTAGCGGTACTAGCTGGACGTAACGGCTACCCGGTATTGAGCGATCAGAAAATCAGCAAGCAAGCCCGCTCCAACTCCTGTAAAAGCCTACCTGGTAATACTTCACCGTACAGTCCGGTCTCCTCGTCTGATATGTCGCATATCAAGTCTAGGGGTGGTAAACGTCAGACCCCAATAACCGATAAGTCGTGCCGATGTGAGGCTCATAACGGGTCGAGAAACTACTGGTAACATTTACCAGTAAATCTCTAAATCAGACCTGGCCAGGGAGTTCCCTGTTACGGCCAATCGAGCACAGCGCAACATCAACCTCCAATACCACCGGGAGAGACGAAACCCCTCCTATTGCTCATTGCCTCCATGTGACTCAGGACTGTACCCAAAAACCACAGTTTTGCATGCCTTCATGGACGTGGTAAGGTGGAAATCAAAGCACAGTGGGAATCACACAAGACTCTATGACGATCTCGGGTCTACAGACTAACCTGCACAAGTGTTACCAGAGAACTGCCATCTGACGTGAGGTATAATACCAACTGGGAGTTCTCGGCGAGTCCGTCCAGTGTACCCAGTCTCCACTGTGCACACCGTATACCATCTCTGATTTCAAACACCAATGGATATGGGATCATCCATCGCCCATCTCATGGGTCGAGAAGCGTATACGCTAGTCTACACTGGTATATCGATACCTCGTCTCGATACACCCACGACTAGGGACCTTGAAGGATGTACTTATGGACTACCATGTCCCCACTTGTATGATCCGCATCATAGTCCAGGTAGTCAAGTACACATCCTAAGGGGTTTACCAACATGTAACTATAAGACAGTATCAAGAGACAAGTATACATGTTAAGATAAAGAGCAATCAGATAGCATACTATCATATCGAGCAAGAAAGTCCTCTCTATATATGTCCAAGCATCCAATATAATATACATCATCTGTACAATACTGGCATCTAGGGCATACATACAACTAACAGTTTCAAGAGTACACCCCGCTCAACGTCTCCCGGACCGTACTGCTATGAGGAGGCTAAGGGCGAGGGGTTCTTCAAGCTTCCCCCGATCACACGCAGCATGGCCTCAAAGCGCACTCGGGGCCCCTACTGTGGGTTCCACAGGTCGCAGGGCCACTCCATGGAAAGCTGTAAGCAGCTCCGAGACTATATCGAGGAGCTCATCCGTTCGGAACACCTCAACAGCGTACTTGCGAGACAAGCGGCAAGCTGACCGCGAGCAGGAGCAAGCGTCCCCCTCCCGGCGAGCTGACAATCGGCCAAATCATTGGTCGTATCAGCGGAGGGTACGTCAGGTACCTACGAAGCTCAGTACCCTATACCGGGCATAGAGGCCAACAGACATCCAAGGGGCTCAAGCTGCACGAATAAAGAGCATCTACTAACATGTACTTCTTTTCAAGGCAATGTAAAACCTTTCTTGAGAACTTTTGTTTATGTCATAATGGGATCAATAAAACATTGCAAAAAGAAGAGTCTTATTTATTCAAAAAGGTACTATGGGCTTCTCAGTCGTACATCCAAAAGAAAAATTAAAGTAGCGGGGGAAGGGGTGCAGGAAACATTGCTCGTGGTACTTCGAGAATATCTTCGCCAACCGAGCCCTCTCAGCCTCAGACCTCTGCCCCAGGTGCTGCCGCGGATGTCGGCGTCATGCCTCAATTGTAGCACTCAAGGATGAGCGCCACCAAGCGGTCCCGCCGACCCGCAGAGATCAGGCCGAAGCGCCGGTGAGGACCTTAGCTTACCAACCGCATCGTCCCCTCAGCTGTTCGGACAAGGGGTTGTAGAGCCCCGGCGATACCTCCAGATGGAGTACATCAGCAGCTGGAGCAGATAGGAGTGCCGGGAGAGTAGTCGGCCGAAATGGTCCTCAATGTGGCCAACCACTAGCTGCACCGTGTCCTCGGTGCAATACTGGTCATAGAGGTACACGTCCTAAAAATCACGATGTCGGGGATCGTAAAAGGGAAGTCCTTCATTCTCACGTTTGGGTGTGAAGAAAGGAGCGATCAACACTCCCCTCCGCTTTATAGCCCGCTTCGCCCTCGAAAATTCAACAGTCGCCCGTTTCACCCACAGCTGTGCTGCCACGCGGCCAGACCTTAAGCCTTTCTCGACGAAATCGAAAGGACGTAGCTCCGGTCGCTTCACCTCCTCCACGCGTTCATAGCACGTGTCACCACACGACCGTCCCTCTTCCCAAAGTCCCCACCAAGAGGCAGCCGAGCGGCTACCCTGCTCGCTATCTTTGGCCGGTAGTTCCCTACCCCACAGCGCCAGGGATCAAAGCCCTCGCCAAGAAGCAACCGAGCAGCAACCCTGCTCAGTCCATCCTTAGCAGGCCTCCTACCGCCCCTCCCGAGCTAGGGATCAAAGCCCTCACCAAGAGGCAGCCGAGCGGCTACCCTCCTCGGCTATCCCTGGCAGGTAGTTCCTTACCCCACAACGCCAGGGATCAAATCCTTCACCAAGAAGCAGCCGAGCGCTACCCTGCTCGGCTATCCCTGGCTGGTAGTTCCCTACCTCGCAACGCCATGGGACCAAAGCCCCCACTAAGAGCAGCCCAGCGGCATCCCCGCTCGGCTATCCTGGTTGGTAGTTCCCTACCCCCATAATGCCAGGGATCTAAGCCCTCGCCAAGAGGCGACTAAGCAGCTTCATTGCTCGGTCCATCCTTAGCAGGCCTCCTACCGTCCCTCCCGAGCTAGGATCTAAGCCCTCGCCAAGATGGCAGCCGAGCGGCTATCCTGCTCGGCTATCCCTAGCTGGTAGTTCCCTACCCCACAACGCCAGGGATCAAAGCCTTCACCAAGAGACAGCCGAGCGGCTACCCTGCTCGGCTATCCCTGGCATAGCTCGTTCTCGTACCTCACCAAGGATGGCACGCCAGGATCATCCGCGCCTCCGCTCGGGGATCCGCCCCTGACGCGCGGCCCCGGGGAGAAGATCTGACCCTAACTCCCCGGGAAGGCTCCGTCTCGGCGGAGGGATCCCTAGAATCTACCCTGACGACATCTACAGACTCCTCAAAGTAAGAAATCTAACCTGATGAAGAAGTCCTCGCAACGCAGAAATCCGACCTAAGAGGAGAGCGCCGAGCTTACAAGATCAAGAGTGAGGGAAATATGAAAAGAGATAGGCCCTGAAGCGGAGCCCACCTCTATTTATAGCCACTGGCGTCCTCATCCCACGGTGACAGTCGACTCCCGCCAAAACAACTATTCGCATTCGTACGACCACGATCGCTTCACCTGTCGCACGTACATTGGCCGGATCCCATCAGACGCCAGAGGGTCTGCGTCCCGTCGCGTCAAGCCAACCAGCGCCCGGCACGTGGTCTGTCGCTTCAGCAAAAGTATGCGCGATCCAGCGCACCCTCTTTAATGCAGAGATCTCTCCCTGATTCGCTGTCATCATCCAGAAAATACAACAGATTACCCGGAGACACGCCTGACGATATTTCGAAAGGAAGCTCACCTCGGGTGACCCGGCAGACCACTCTCGACCCCGACCCGTCGGCTGGTCGGGACGAGAGTGGGGGCTAATGATGATGCTTGGATATCGGTGACCTCCCCGATCGTGACACATGGCAGATGACGTATCCCAGGGCTCACAAGAAAGGACCTACAGTGGCCGACCAGACCACTCATGTGGCCGTCCTATAAGCAAACGCTGGCTTACCTCCGAGCCCCCTGCACAATTAGACTCCTCGGCCTCCCAGCTCGTTTTCGGGCTACCACAGAACTAAGATACATCGGCTCTCCTGCTCGTCCGCGAGCTCTCCCGTCGAGGTCATCTTTCCCGGTCTCATCGACCGATCAACAACACCGCTCACAGGCGCAACCGCCATCCCACGAATCTCGCCATGCGCGAGATATCAGCCGGCCACATCCCACTTTCCACGCATCACGATCCCCCATTAACGAGCCTGTCTCGCCATTAATGGAGGATCCCCGCTCATCATGCGGACGTGACGCTGGGAGCGTAACTGCCGGCGTGATTCTCGCGCTTGCCCTGCCAGCTGCCACCGCTATATAAACCCCTTCTTCAGACGGTCCAAGTAAGCCATTTTTATCCCACCAAGCAGTTACTCTGCTCGGATCTCTAGTCTAACTTGACCGTCGGAGTGTTCTCGATGGTACAACCACCCCGGGACTTCCTTGCAGATAGCTCGGCGACCACAACCTCAAATCCATTGAGATCCACACGCTTCAGGAGGGACAGCCTCCAGATCCATTCTCAGCCGCCCATCGCCGCCATCAGTAGATCAATGGAAGGTAATATCTTGGCGCGATCCAGGTCGTGTCAGCAAGTATGTGATATGTTCATGACATATTATTAGTCCGCATTTGCGGATTAATTAATTTAAAAAGATCTCTTAAATTTGAATAGAGAATTTTATGCCTACATGATTGATTATTTATGAAAACGCTCTGCAACCTTTGAGCGATTTATTCTGTCCTTATCTAGTAACTTGCTCGTAGGATATGTTGCATGATATTTCCAATTTGGAAAATATATATATCACCCACTTTAATACATATGACAACACTGCTATAGGCAACAAGTGCAAAACCATTAATTACAAACCGATTGATATGATGTTATGAGCTCATATTTGAGGATACCTATCATACTTGTGTATATAAAGATTAAATGATAATCTTGCTCTAATTTGAGAAATTTTAATGGTTTGGATAATCTCGGATTGGACATAAGCCCAATAATAATATACTGTCTATGAGGATACCTAATCCGAGGACCAGCGATCCTGAAAGCTGGGTTCAATGGGAAAAATGAATCATAGAGTAGTTGGAGTTCGAATGTACGAATTCGAGTTTACACCCACACTCTTTCCCTATGGTGTAGGTGTATCTATCCTGTAACGATGGAGGGTTGGATTAAACTCTTAATGAAAATCTGCGTCTTTTATGAGCAGGATGCAAAATGTTACATGAGCACTCTTGACGGGTTTCCACTATATGAGTCTGAGAGTGGGGTTGCCCTCGTAAAGAATATGAGCTTATTCTCTGAAACAACTCATGAAAATCATGATCAAGCATAAGTCCAAAACATGCTGGCTTAAGGGCTCTATTAGACACCTGAAATACTATGTGCACGATATAACGTTTCATTTCCTATAAGCGGTCATAGTTCAAGGTCAGGTCCACCATGAATCTCGAGTGAAAGTTGTTGACTGCTAAGTGAAAGGTTCAATACATGACACACCTCCACGGCACATAGTAATTAATCCATCTTTACCCATCATTATGATTTTCATAGTTTTCATTATCTTTTATCATTTGCATCATTTATCATTTTCTGATTTTATTAAAATTGATGGTGGATAGTTGGAATTTTAATAAATATATTTTTTATTAATTTTTTTTTGTGTGTTATGATTTTCTATCTGTTGATTAATGCATGAAATTTTGTCCATAAATGATTTGACCACTTGAATTGACCAACATGCAATCTAATTGATTATCATTTTTGTGGCCCGCTTTCATTTAAAATTCAGTTAATTCAAACCGTAAAATAGATAAACTGCGGGGCTCAATATATTTCTCATATCAATTGCTTCCGGGCTTTTGAAAAATATAACGGGCCCCACAGTTTATTAAGAAATATATTGGGTCATGCAATTTATTTGTTTTGCGGTCTGAATTAACCGAATCTTAAATGGATGGCTCGATGGGATTTAGCGAGTTCCATCATAGAGGAGCATATCCACCAAATCCATGTTATTTGGGCAACTAAAGCCTAAGTTAAATTGGCTATTTATTAGTGGGCATTTGCAGCCATGCAAATATGACCGTTGACCGTTGCATAGCAATTAACTCTCATTGCTATTTACTTTGGAGTTTAATATGGTTTAATTACCATGATTTTTCTATTTAATCAGTCATTATATATGTTGATGTTTTCCTTCACTTGTCTGGTTCGTATTTCAGCAGTGAACCAACTTTCCATTGTTCAATGCAAGATAGCTATGTTTTTCTTGTATTTTTGCTTGATATATACAAACATCAATTATTATAAAATTAATGGATAAAGAAAAGATGTGGATTGAGCTCTTGCGTTTTGCTATGTGCAGAATTGAAGTGTGAAACAATGTTGTTATTTGGCTGTTGTACTTTTGGAACCCACTGTATCGGTTGAGAACCACTAATTTCTTACCGTGTACGATGGCATGAATTCGTCTTAATGAAAGCGAGATACCCGTGTCTCAGCTTAGGGCTTCACTCTCTAATTTTATGTTTCATTTTGTTATGTTATTTATTGTTTGTTATTAAACTTTATTTTACTTTGGTTCCTTTATTGATGGAGCTCCTTTTCGAGCCTCTGTCAGATGTTGTCTTCCGTTGATCTCGAGGTGAACTTGGCTGATTGTCCTTCGTTGCGTGTGAGTCTCAATGGGTTTTGCGAGGAGAAGGTGGGGTGAGGAGACTGTCGCCGAGTACCTGCAAAGAAGTCCCGGGGTGGTTTGGTACCACCGAGGACCCTCCGACGCTCAAGTTAGTGATGAGATCCGAGCAGAGTAACGGCGTAAAGTGTAAAGAATGGCTTACCTGACCCTTTTGTGATGGGGGTTTATATAGCGGTGGTGGCACGCAGCAGCAGGCGTGAGAATCTCGCCGGTGGTTGCGCTCCCGACGTCACGCCCGCGCAGGGAGCGGATCGCCCATTAATGGGGATCGTGATGGCGTGGAACGTGGGACGTTGTTGGCGTAGAATCTGCGCATGGCGAGATTCGCGGAGCGGCGGTTACGCCTATGAGTGGTGGAGTTGGTCGGAAGGCCGAGGAAGACGGCCTCGGCTGGGGGCTCAGGGAGGAGCGAGGAGGCCGAGAAGTCTTGGTCCTGTGGCAGCTCGGGGTGAACTGAAGGGCCGAGGAGGTTAATTTGCAGGGGCCCCGAGGAGGGCCAGTTTGCGCTTGCAGGTCGGGCACAGGATGGTCTGGTCGGCCCCTGTGGGCCCTTTCTTCTGAGTCTTGGGACACGTCATCTGCCACGTGTCCTGATCTTGGAGGTTGCCAATATCGAGTGTCATCATTAGCCCCCTACTCTTGCCCCGACCAGCTAGCGGGTTGGGTCAGGAGTGGACTGCCAGGCCCCCCGAGGTGAGCTCCTTCTCAGGGTTATGCCGGGATGAGTCCTCGAGCCGCCGGTTGTCTTTTCCGCTAGCGAATCGAGGCGAGATCTTTGCATTTAAGGAGGGTGCGCCGGTTCGTGCACTTTGCAGTCGAAGCGACGGTCCACGTGTCGAGCGCCAACTAGCTGATGCGACGTGCGCAGGTCTGCGGCGTCTGATGGGACGCGGTCAATCGCTGGGCTGCCATGTGGAGCGATCGGAGCCGCTGGGTGTAAGGAGTCGTTTCGGCGGGAGATGATGGGCGCCATTGGATGAGGCCGTATGCGGTAATAAATACGGGTAGGGCCCGCCCCAGGGCCCTTACTTTCTCATATTTCTCATTCTCAAGCCCCAGCTGCTCGGCGCTCGTCTCCCCTCTCTCGTTCCCAACTTTTGAAGAATTTCTTTCCCGAGTTAGATGTCTTCCCCTGTAGAATCAGTACACGTTGGAGGAGTAGATGTTAGGGTTCCTTTAGATGTGTCCGAGTCCCCTCGGGGAGCAGGGGTTGGGCCCTCTCCCCGAGGCCATGAGGCGGGGGCCACCTCCAGGGAGGAGGCGGTAGATGTAGCCCCCTGCACCCCGTGCTGGGTGAGGCATGAGGACGAGCTCGCTTCCACATTCCCTCGCGCTACACGCTTTGTCTGGCCGAGGAGGGAGAGAAGGCAGACCAGCTATGGGGCAGGGAGATTGCCCTGTATTTGGAAGCTTTTTGGGGCGGAATGCGCTTGCCTTTCTCTTTTGAGGTCGTCGCCGCTCTGAATTTTTTCGGCTTGGCTCCTGGCCAGTTAGTGCCGAACGCGTGGAGGATCCTCCTTGGGTTCCTGATCCGCTTGAAGCTGCAGGCGGTTCCCTTCAGCCTTTCCCTTCTCGATTCCTCCCTTGCTTTTAAGTGTCATCCCGGCGGTCGAGCTGGCGACCCGATGTGGGTTTATTTTACTTTTAGGAAGCGGCCCGGGATCGCTGCCGGGGCTGGGGTCGTGGTCTCGCCCTCCTCCATTCACGACTGGAAGAAGAAGTTTTTCTTCGTCTCCCTTCCCGAGGGCGAGGACTGGCCGGTGCCCACCAAGTGGTCGAGGGAGAAGGGTCTGTCGGGGAACCTGTCCGATGACCCCACCGCGGTGAGAGTGGCGTCGTGGGAACCCATCCCTCGATACGACGTGCTGCTGTCCGAGAGGGTTTTGAGCTGGGCCGGTCTTAGCCCCGTCGTGTTCGTTGGTAAGTTAGGCTTGCTTTCTGGGTTTATGTTTTACTCCCGTTGCTGATAAGTTGGGTGTTTGTTTTGTGCATGATCCATGGACTTCGGCGTTCTCCGAAATGCTATGCGCCAACTGAGGCAGCCTGCTAGGGCTGGGGGTGCCAGCTCTTCCCGGGCGCAGGCTGGCCCTGCTCCCACCGCCCCGGTGGCGGAGCCCCGAGGACGCTCGGCGGTGGATCCTGCCCCGGGCCCCAGCAGAGTGTCAGGCCGGAAGCGGGCCCTGATCGTGGAGGACACGGCCTCGGAAGAGGAGATCGGCTCCCCCTCGGAGCCGCTCAAGAAGAGTTCCCGGAGACCTTCCCGGGGCCCGTCTTCGCCGACCGTGGTGGAGGAAGGGGGGCTCCGGTTCGCGGTGCCGTCCGGGCTGTTGGTCGCGGACAGCCTCCTCTACGAGACAGAGACCTCGGCCGGGGTTCGGGTCCCCGGGGGAACACTCAAGGCTCAGCTGGCGTCGATCGCCCAGGAGGCCGTGCAGGTAAGCCCCTAGTGCGCGGTGAGATTTAGTATTTTCCTTCATATTTCTGATCCTTCTCCTTTTTTATGCCTTTCCTTGGTTCGGGTGCTTCTTTGTTTCTCATCGGCTTTCTGTCAGGTTCTTCAGCATTGCGCCCTTGCCATTCGCATGGAGGCCGAGGGGCGTTCCACGCCCCGAGGCCGGTGGAGGCGTTCCCTTTGGAGGTCGAGATCTTGCAACGTGACCTGTGCCGGGAGAGGGATAAGGCCGATGTCGTGGCGGGCCGGGCGGAGGCTGCGGAGCTTGCCAACTCGGCGACTCGGGGTGCCCTTCGCCGTCTGAACGTGTCTCTCCGGGTTGCCGATAGGAAGCTGGTGGACATGGCCGAACGCTTTGTGGCACTGGAAAAGGAGAGGGACGCAAGCATGGGAGATGCCGAGGCGGCGCTGCTGAAGGCCCAAGTTGCCGAGGCTCGGGCTACTAAGGCTGTGGTCGAGTATAAAGCGTCAGAGCAGTTTTACGCCGAGCTTGGGGAGTATTCTGCCGTTGCGTGGAATAAGGTTTTGGACGCCGTGAAGGAACAGCTTCCCGAGTTCGATGATGGTGAATTCCGTGCTCGGGTTCAGCTTCCGGCGACGAGGCCTCCGGCGAGAGATGACGAGGGAAGCAGGGCACGCCCCTGGTGGCAAAGTCTCCGGTGGTAGGGCCTTAGGCCATGATGCCGACGATGAAGTGGCCGGAGTAAGCCTTTGGGCAGTTTGTAGGGCTGGGGGGCCCTAGAGTTCCCTTTGTAAAGATTTTGATTTTGGCAATAAAAGAAAAAACCCTTGATTCGTCGGTTTGTATTTTGTCTTTGGTGTGTGAAGGACTTTCGTAGGATATCCCCGCTTGCATTGTCACGTTTCCGTGCCAGGTTGGCTATATGTCCAGCGATCTCCTGTCAAGTTTACTCCAATCACCAGTTGGCGAGTGTGTCAAGTGCTGCCGCGGAGGTATCCTCACGTATGGCCCCCTAGGTCAATGGGAGATCGTTCAGATTTGGATGAACCTGTCGCCCCTCCGGGTGTCTCGGACCATTATGTATGGCCACAGGGCTATTGGCCGGGCTTGACCGGGCAGGGTGGCAGTTTGGTTGCCGCTGCGAGGGCTTTGATCCTTGTTGGTCGTGGGTAGGCAACTACCAGCCTGGGATGAACGAGCGGGGCAGCCGCTTCTATCCTGGCGTCGCGGGTAGGGAGCTACCAGCTGGAGTTTTTGTCGAGCAGGGTAGCTGCTCGGTTGCCTCTTGCGAGGGCTTTTGATCTTTCAGGATGAGGACCGAGCATGGTTACTGTCCAGTGCCTCTTGGCGAGGACTTTGATCTCTGTCAGTTATGGTAGGAAGCTACCAGCCAGGGATAGCCGGGCGAGGACCCGACTGCCTCTGGGAGGACTTTGGTCCCTGGCGCGGGAAGAGCTATAAGGCTGTAAGAAGCCCACCAAGGACCCTTGGCCGGGCAGGGTTACTGCCCGGTGCCTCTTGGCGAGGGCTTTTGTCCTGAAAGATAGCCGAGCGAGGGAACCTCGGGCTCGACTGTCTCTGAGAGGGCTTTTGACCCCCGGCGTTGTGGCAGGGAAGCTGCCCACTGGGGATAGCCGAGCGAGGGAACCTCGGGCTTGACTGCCTCTAGGAGGACTTTTTGATCCTCGGCGTTGTGGTGGGGAAGCTGTCCGCTGGGGATAGCCGAGTGAAGGAACCGTGGGCCTGACTGCCTCTGGGAGGACTTTTTGATCCCCGGCGTTGTGGCAGGGAAGCTTCCCCCTGGGGATAGCCGAGCGAGGGAACCTCGGGCCCCACTGCCTCTGGGAGGGCTTTTTGATCCCCGGCGTTGTGGTAGGGAAGCTGCCCGACGGGGATAGCCGAGCGAGGGAACCTCGGACCCGACTGCCTCTGGGAGGGCTTCTTGATCCCCGGCGTTGTGGCAGGGAAGCTGCCCGCTGGGAGTAGCCGAGCGAGGAGGCCTCGGGCCTGACCGTCTCTGGGAGGGCTCTTTCGTTGTTAAGGGGGAACTCTACCGGAAAAAAAGGTTTGAAAGTTTCTTTATTCGTATGGGTAGGAGTCCTAGACAACGCTATACACCATCTTTTGAAAGGGAAATTTCGAGCGGTAGCTGGCGTGCGACGCTTTGCTAGCTTTGACTTCATTGGTATAGCTTGAGCTTCTCGACATTGTAAGGCCGAGGGAGCTTGCGTCCGTCCGCGTCCTACAGGCGGTAGTCTCCGCCGGGGAGCGTTTCGAAGACGAGGAAAGGACTTTCCCACTTTGGGGAAAACTTGTGAAGCCTACCTTGGTTGATGAATTCGTTTCGCCGCAGGACTAGATCCCCGGTCTTGAAGGATCGGTGTTTTACCCGAGCGTTGTAGTATCGGGTCGTCTGCTGTTGGTAGGCGGCGGCTCTGATCTGGGCCCGGTCTCTTTTCTCCAACAATACGTCGAGGTTGGTTCGTAGTGCCATGGTGTTTGCTTCATCGTCAAAGTGCTCGACTCGGTGGCTGGGTAACCCGATCTCCACTGGGACCATTGCTTTGGTCCCGTAGCAGAGGCTGAAAGGGGTCTCTCCGGTTGGAGTCTTTTTTGACGTGCGCAAGGCCCATAAGACCCGGGGTAGCTTCTCGACCCAACCGCCTTGCCTCCCTTCCAGGCGGGTTCGGAGGCCCCTGAGGACGTCCCGGTTAGCGACCTCGGCCTGCCCGTTACATTGGGGGTGCGCGACCGCGGAAAACTTCATGAGGATGTGGTATTCTTTGCAGAAATCCCTTACTTTCTCGTTCTCGAAGTTCGTCCCGTGGTCGGTGATGATGCACCTTGGGATCCCGAACCGGTGTATCAGGTTGTTCTGGAGGAACTTGATGGTTGTGGCGGCGTCCGGTTTCCTGATGGGAACGGCCTCGATCCATTTGGTGAAGTAGTCCACCACGACGAGGACGTATTTATGTCCGCCAGTTCCGGTGGGAAACTGGCCGATCATATCCAATTCCCACTGAGCGAATAGCCACGGGGACGTCAGGGCAGTTAGCTCGGTAGCCGGGAGGCGTGGGATACTGCCGTGGAGTTGGCAGCTCTTACACCTCCTGACCAGCCTCAGGGTGTCCTCGTGCATGGTAGGCCAATAGTTCACCTGAAGTAGTGCCTTTATGGTCAAGGTTCGAGCCCCCTGGTGTGCGCCGCCCACCCCTTCATGGATTTCCCGCAGGACGTAGTCTGCCTCGTGGGGGTCAACGCACCGGAGCAGGGGCTGGGTGAAGGCCTTATTGTAGAGGTTCCCGTTGCTCCAGACGAAGTGGGTGGCTCTGGCCCGGAGGCGGCGAGCGGCCGCTCTGTCTTCCGGGAGCGTGCCGTCTTTCAGGAATTCTACGAGGGGCTTCCTCCAATCTGGGTCATTCTCTTGTGTCGCGTACACTTAGAGCGTTGCGGCCTCGTCTCCAACGCTGGGTCGGGCCAAGGTTTCGAAGAGTATCGACCGCCTGCTGCTGGCCGAGTATGATGAAGCTAGCTTGCTCAGGGCGTTTGCTTGAGCATTCATTTGCCTGGGTATTTGTTCCACCTGGACTTCGTCGAAGTTCTTTCGGAGCTTCCTCATCTCGTCTAGGTATTTCATCATTAGGGGCTCTCGAGCCTCGAAGAGGCCGGTTACTTGGCCGACAACTAGGGCCGAGTCGCTGCGGAACTGGATGATCTTTAGTCCCAGCCCGACGGCCATGCGCAGTCCGGCTAGGAGGGCTTCATACTCCGCCGCGTTGTTCGATGCTTTGAAACCAAACCTCAAGGAATACTCCATCTCGGCTACGTTCGGGCCCCGGATAATGAGGCCGGCACCGCAGCCTTCCTCGGTAGAAGACCCGTCGATATAGATGACCCACTCCGGGGCTGAGCTAGAGCCTTCCTGGACGGGATGCCGGGCTGCGAGGGGCGGCGCGGGAACCTGCTTCCTGCTAGGAATAGTGCATTCAACGACGAAATCGGCTAGGGCCTACGCCTTGATGGCTTGCCTCGAGCGATATCTTATGTCGAATTGAGACAGCTCCCATCTCCATTTCTCTAGACGGCCGGAGGATTCCGGCGATGCCAGGATAGCCCCTAAGGGGCGCTCAGTGAGGACGATGATGGTATGTGCTTGGAAGTAGTGCCGCAGCTTCCGCGAGGTTACTACGAGGGCCAGGACGATCTTCTCTGTGGCGGGGTATCTCGTCTCCGCGTCTTTGAACACATGGCTCACATAGTACACTGGCTTCTGCGCCCCCTCAGCCTCTCGAATGAGCACCGACCCTGCTGCTTGGTCGAATACTGCCCATACGAATAAAGAAACTTTTGAACCTTTTTTCCCGGTAGAGTTCCCCCTGTACAACGAAAGAGCCTTCCCACAGACGGCGCCAACTGATAGAGCTCCTTTTCGAGCCTCCGTCAGATGTTGTCTTCCGTTGATCTCGAGGTGAACTTGGCTGATTGTCTTTCGTTGCGTGTGGGTCTCAATGGGTTTTGAGAGGAGAAGGTGGGGTGAGGAGACTGTCGCCGAGTACCTGCAAAGAAGTCCCGGGGTGGTTTGGTACCACCGAGGACCCTCCGACGCTCAAGTTAGTGATGAGATCCGAGCAGAGTAAATGCGTAAAGTGTAAAGAATGGCTTCCCTGACCCCTCTGTGATGGGGGTTTATATAGCAGTGGTGGCACGCAGCAGCAGACGCGAGAATCTCGCCGGCAGTTACACTCCCAACGTCACGCCCGCGCAGGGAGCGGATCACCCATTAATGGGGATCGTGATGGCGTGGAACGTGGGACGTTGTTGGCGTAGAATCTGCGCATGGCGAGATTCGCGGAGCGGCGGTTACGCCTGTGAGTGGTGGAGTTGGTCGGAGGGCCAAGAAAGACGGTCTCGGCTGGGGGCTCGGGGACGAGCGAGGAGGCCGAGGAGTCTTGGTCCTGTGGCAGCTCGGGCCGAGCTGAAGGGCCGAGGAGGTTAATTTGCAGGGGTCCCGAGGAGGGCCAGTTTGCGCTTGCAGGTCGGGCACATGGTGGTCTGGTCGGCCCCTGCGGGCCCTTTCTTCTGAGTCTTGGGACACGTCATCTGCCACGTGTCCTGATCTTGGAGGTTGCCAATATCGAGTGTCATCATTTATGTTAACAACAGTAGGTATATATGCTCTCTCATATCAAGATTGACATACATTAGTTTCAGATCAATCCATTGTTATTATCGATTTTTTTTTTTGCAAATATGAAATCTCGTCTTTTCGTAAAATAACCGCATAAGAGTCGTTCATGATCCAAAGAGGTTTGTTATGACAGTAAAATATTATAATATTTGGTGTAAATAGATGTATTATTTATTTTATTTATATATGTTTTGAATGTGACGGAATAATATGAATCGCCCCCTGCAAAACACTAGTTTAAATAGTATAATTCACTGGAGATTAGTAGAGATGGCGATTCTATGTGATTCTTGCTTGCTGGGATCCACGCGTTCAACCATCAATTTTCCGCTGACGTAAGCCCTAGAACCTGAACTGACTGCTTGAATGGTACAGGGGTGCATATTTTTCGTTTGGGCCCAATCACATATTCTTGTGGCCCCACACATCAATGTGGAAATTATGGGCCCCAATCTTGCCGACCGAGAGCATAATCGGATAGATGAGGCCCATTTGCAAATTGAAGGTTGCTCGCTGCACCTAATGAGTAGTTTTCAACTTTTTTCTTTAAATCTTTTTTTCATCTTTTTTTTCTGTTTGCTTGTTTCCCTTTTCCAAAAGTTTATTTGATCTTCATTTGTTTTAAAATTTGATGAAAATGTGAGGAATATTTGGCCTGCGGGTCAAAGTCAATTCAAACAAATTGTGCTCCAGATGCGCCTCCTCAGAGAGCGAGACAACACTTGAGTTAGGTTAAAGTTACTATCTAACATGATATCTTTGAGCATTAGGTTTTATTATATTTCACACAAATTCATTTATGTGATTATATGCTACTGTGATCTAGATAGCTTGGACGTACTTATATAGGTTTTGTTTGGTTTGAGAGAAATTCGAATTAGAAAAAGGAAGAGTATAAATGAGAGATAAGTAGTTAATATTTTGAATATCAGAACTAAAAATAGTCACATAGAAACATCCGATAAATAAAAAAGATCGATTTTTGAGGCTAAAACAAACTTGATATAAACTGAAAAGGCTTGAATAGAATACGATGAGTTTTGAATTTATGAGATCTATACACGGTACATGTATTATTAAAGGAAAACTGACAAATTTTACTAACATTTTTGCCATTTTTGCCGGTTATTTCTTAATCATTTATTTTTTAAAGAAGCAAATAAGCAAGGTCAGCTAACCTGTCCTCTTTTATCCCATTTTCTTTATTTTTCAAAAATCTAACACAATCTTTCAATTTATAACAGTTTAAGACCACTGCTCTAGCTGTGTGAAGATAATTGATTTCTTTTACTTCAAAAATAATATTTAAAATTCTCTTATGACGCTAAAATATATGAACCATCGAACCCTAATTTGTGACAATTTATACGAGAAAAAACAATCCAGACCTAAGATACTAGAGAATATTCTAAAGCTTTGATATTAGAAATAATCAACCTTGTTTAGCATGGAATATTGCATTTGATTCTAAAACTGATAATAGTGGTTTGTTCAAATTCAAAAGGGAGAATTTTTTTCTTCTAATTTCTAAAATCATAAGCTCTCGAGAACTATCCAAATTCCAAGGTATGATGTGTGAAGAGAACATGTTCTTTATTGGTCTCATGAAATGTTTAGACAAGATGATAATGCTCATAAGTGGGAACCCAGATCATGACACGTGGTAGATGATGTGTCCCGGGGCTTACGGTACAAGAACAAACACGATGCATTGAAGCTATTCCCCGGGCTATCGCCTTGAGGCATGACCCAACCTTCGACGGATCTCTGAACACTCTTATTCTCGCCTTACGAATAACCATAGGCTCGCCTTCGAGCCCTCCTACACGCTGAGCTTCCTCAGCCCTCTCTGCCCTCATCCGAACTATCACAGAACAGAGCTTTCTCGGCCTCTCGCTCGCCTCCGAGCCTCCCGCCGAGCTAAGCCTTCCCGGTTCTGCCAAGCAACCAAGGACGCAGAGCCCAAGTGCCTCCGCTACGGCTCCGCGTATCTCGCCAGAAGCGAGATATCCGCCACCCAATATCCTGCGTTCCACGCCGCCGTATTCCCCCATTAACAAGCGTATCTCATCATTAATGGGGGGATCCCGTCATTCACGCAGGCGTCACGCCAGGGGTGTAACCGACGGCGAAGATCTCGCGCCATCTCGCTCCAAACGACCACTATAAAACCCCCTCTCTCAGACGACTCAGGTAAACCAATATCATTCCAATAAGCCTCTACTCTGCTCAAATAACTCGGGCTAGCTTGATCGTTGGAGGGTCCACGGTGGTACAACCACGTCGGGACTTCTTTTGCAGATTGCTCGGTTTCGCCTTAAAACAATCCCACTGAGATTCACACACTCAAAGAGGCAACCTTCAAATCCAATCTCAGCCGTTCATCAACGCTCACGACAGATCGACGGAGAAAAACATTTGAAGGAGGTCCATACCTCCATCAGTTGGCGCCATTTGTGGGAAACCAAGAAATTTTCTCCATCCTTCGAAAGTTGATCTTCCGCTCTCGACTTCATGGCGAGCGAAGACCGTGACGATCCTAGCACAAGCCGCCGCCCTCCCCACAACGGAGGCGCGGACGGATCTACTCTCCCTCCGAACGCCATCCACGCCCTATCGGCGAGGATTGATAGGCTCGTGTCCATAGTCGACACCCTTGTTTGTGTCCAAACGGCGGGCCCAGCCCCTCAGGTCGCCGTTCCCTCCCAGGGATCATGACCTCCGCAGAGGGACGGATGACATCGCCCACACTGGTGCTATCGAACAACGCCGTGCTCGCTCCGGCAACCGCGGCTCCCCCGCGGCGACCGATTCTATGGCCCGCTGGGCGCCACACAGCCCCAGTCTCGCGAAAGAGCCCATCGTCCCGAGCCCGCCGCGCTTCTGTCCCTCTCGAAGAGATATCGGTCAGCTCGCCTGCTCCCAGGCATGACAAACACCCTCTCTCTCTACGGGATCGTACGAACGATACTCGCCGCAAAGACTTAAGAAGGACCCCGCCTGGGGACCTACGAAATTTGATAGAACGGAATCAGAGTCGCAGCCTGGCGCAGACCACAAGTGGGAATGGCCGCCGCTCTGACTGCGCCGAATCCTTGTGGTATCACGACCGTCTCGACGCTCTCGAAAAGAAAATCGAGGGTATACACCGGGAGGATCATACACCTGGTGAAGGAGCCAGGTACGCCGCCGACTCACTTACGAAGCCCTTCACAGAAGAGTTGATTGCTGTACACGTCTCGTCCAGGAACAAGCCTCCCAAGGTGGCCTTTTTCGACGAGAAAT
Organism: Agapanthus africanus; assembly: GCA_030015575.1. Classification (NCBI taxonomy): domain Eukaryota; kingdom Viridiplantae; phylum Streptophyta; class Magnoliopsida; order Asparagales; family Amaryllidaceae; genus Agapanthus; species Agapanthus africanus. The sequence goes on along the minus strand of CM057339.1, from coordinate 125,231,084 downwards.
CCGACCCAAAGGACCATCTGAATGCATTTACGGCGGGCATGATCTTCCAGGATAGCTCCGACGCTGTCCAATACCGAGCATTTCCAGCCACCCTCATCCGGACTGGACGGGACTGGTTCCGAGGACTCACCCACGCTCCATCTCTATTTTTGATGAGCTGGCCGCCCCAGTTTCTCAGCCACTTCGTCGGAAACAGACGACAGAAGCGAACTGTCGATTACCTCTTCACCAATTTCATTCCAATAAACCGCTATTCTACTCAAATATCTCGGCTAATTTGATCATCGGAGGGTCCACGGTGGTACAACCATCCCGGAACTTCTTTTGCAGATACCTTGGCTTCGCTTTAAAACAAGCCCACTGAGATCCACACGTTCAAGGACGCAACCATTAAATCCAATCTCAACCGTTCATCAACACTCGCGACAGATCGACGGAGGACAACATATGAAAGAGGAGATCCATACCTCCATCACAAGGGATTAATTACTTTTAATTTGATAATTCAGAGTACATAAGTCTATAGAGTGTAGAATTTGAATCATAATTAGTGTTCTCTTTGAGAATAATGTTGTTGACAATTAGTACTAGTAGGAGCTTTCTAGCATATTTAGATAAATTAAAGGTAGCAGGTTTGTAAATAAATCAACAAAGTAATTAAGCAGGCAGCTCCTAAATATGATATATACACATAAAAAAGAACCGATTGAAATAGTTTCTTACACGTGCAACGAAAGTTTATCAATCACTGAGCCTGTCATAAGATATAACGAAATCTCAGTTAATGATGCAACGAGAGTTAGAGTCAAACCTAAATGAATATGAATGCAGGCGATAAAAAGAAATGTGGAGAAGGGGTCCCTTGTGTCTTTGCTAATTAGAATAAAAGAAAAGGTTTTACGACAAAGCATACATGAAGTAGGGCACAATAACGAGAAGCAATAAACCAAATTAAAGGAATGGAGCAGACTAGATCTAACGAGGATCGGCCATTGCGACTTACGTTCTTGGACAAATGAGCAGCATTCTGCTATATATATGCAGAAATTGTGAGCTTACACTGACAGCAGAGGAACTCTCAATCTCTAATACCAATGTACCTCAAATCTTTACTAAAAGGAAACAGCTTTAATTATATCTCATATAAAATTCCAAAACGAAACTATAAACTATACAAGATACATATAGTCTTCAGATACTTGTGTCTAAAGTAAGATCCGAATCGCTCCGCCGCAACCCTCCGCAACCATGGACTTTGATCGACGTCAGTCAATTCCTATGAGGCCGAGCCCTCCGTCCACAACTGATAATTCTTCAGTTCGGCCTACAACTTCAACAAGTAGATTGTATACGGGTCACTAATTTCAACGCAACAGGTCGCTAATTTCAGTGCACACGAACAACACACAACACACTGGATTGACCCTACAAAGTTTAGAATAAACTAATCGTTTTGCTCGAGAATGTTAAACATGTTCATTTTTGTTCTGATTACATTGCACACAAAAACACTGGAAATTTATCCCTTATAAATGTTTCTTATAAATGTTTTCCCTCGCTATTGCATTTTAATCTCCTAGTGTGGATCTGCTAGTTTTAGTTAAACATGTTCATTTTTGTTCTAATTATATCCACATCAAGGTTCTTCTTCCTTAAAATCAAAATTTCTCCATAAAAGAAAGGAAAAGGAAAAAGAAAATAAAAATAAAAATAAAAATAAAAATATTGGACAGCCACAAATCATTTGAAAAATTAAGGCGGCCTTTGACACTAGAGAATGGAGTGATTTTCCTTAATTAGGGTTTGTACTTAACTGGTAAATGTGATCAACTTTGCCTTCAATATATTATGGTTGAGCAAGACAATTTATAGTTGAACTATGCTTGGAATTTACAAGGGGAAAAAAAAAATTCTATCATCAGGATCCACTTCATCAACATTTCAACCAGTCATGATTTTTTGTTGCAACTTTACTAAAGATTTTTTCCTCAGTAAATTAAATCGATAGCTTTCATATAATTTTATTTTACTTTACAAGAGCGATCATAAAATTTCCTAAGAGAATGCTCATTAAATACTTTTTAATGAAGTTTAAGGGGGGTAATTATCCCAATTTTTTTTCTCTAAAAATAAAAATAAAAATAAAAATATAAGAGAGCCAATTAATTGTGTTCATGAGGTAGGAAAAAAAATATACAACACTATTTCGTTTAAGAGTTTGACGACGTCTTTAATGTCAATGAATTACTACAAATTAAAATCTCATGCATTGAAGCAAAAATTGAGTTCTTAAGCACCAAAAGGAACATATATATTAATATAGTGGTCAATCGAGGAAAAATACAATTTATCAAAAGTATTTCCTGAATAATAATGCCATATATAATATTATTTGTTAGATGAATCAATCAAAATAATTAACATAAAAATTCCCAGCACTTAAAATAAAGTGAGCTGTGGATGAATCAACTATAGAGGAACTCATCTACCAAATGACATGATAATTAAGTGATAATATGAGGAATAAAATAATGGGACCGCTTGTTATGTCCCGCTTATTCTTCAAAAACAATAAAATAAGAGGAATAAAATAGCTAAAAAGCGGTTAAGAAATAAACACATGGATTTTTACATGCTTTCTCTTAAAAAGAAGAGACCAGTAAATCTACCTAGCATAATAATTGTACACTATTTAGAAGAAATCCACATGCACTAAAATTTATAATAACTGTGTAAAGGCTTCATATATAACAGAATATATTACATTTTAATCATCATCATCTATATTATTCTCAAATTGTATTAAATATGTATGTTGCAGGTCTCCTGGATACTTTACCTTCAATGCTAAGAGGATCAAACATATAGGTCTTGGGAGTTGCATATATATATGCATGCCTTTCTAGAGAGAGAGAGAGAGAGAGAGAGGGAGAGAGGGAGCTTGTAAATAGCATAGTATGTAGCCAGGAGCTAATAAAAAGCTAGAAGTAATAGCCACTAATTATATGGAACAATATATTGAGGTGAGGAAGATGACAATAAAAAAGAAAAAGAGAGAGAGAAAAGCTAGGAGAAATTTTGCATGCCATGCATGTGACTACAACCTTCATGAGGCCCTACCAATACTTCATCTCTATGCAAGCTAACTTGCTCTTCTTCTCACTTCCAAATTATTCTCACTTCCATATATAATATACTTTTCCAAATTCTCTACTACTTTGTTAGATCATATGATATTAACCATAAAACTAGTTGCACTACTAGTGTTTGCAAAATAGGTTTCTTTAAAAATATCTAAGAGCAAATTTCATTACTCTCTTTCCACATTTTGAACAACCAACTCTCCAATATGATCTCAAAGAAATTATGAAGCTCCATGAAGATAGGAAAATTAAGAAAGAAAGAGAGGTGGTATAATATTTAAAACTAGCCAACAACAAAATTGAATGATCGAAGACCTAATTGTAATTAGATCATATCACATACCACAACTAGTTGCACTACTACTCATTTCTAATTAATAGGGTTACACTCTAACAAGTTCCAAACTAAATTACATTGTTCTTGCTCATTTTTAACAACTCACTCCCCATCTCAATATACCATTAGCCCCAATTTCTGTAACCCCATTACTGTAAGATACACAATAATAAAAAAAAAGAAAAATAAAATCAACAACATCCCAAATAAATAAAAAACATTAAAAAAAAGTAAACCCTACCTCTTTTCTTGATCTTGAACAATTTTCCCTCTTGATGTACCAAGTCATGATTAAAAGTAAGCCTCCAAATTACAAAATACTCCCTGTCGATGAAGAATTAAACCCCGAAAGATTCGCCATGCACCCACGCACCACCACCACGACCATCACCACCACCAGCGGCAGCACTACTCCCTTCACCTCCATTGTTACCACCTCCATCACCACCACCACCACCCCAAAATCGATCATTTCTTGAATTTATACCGACTCCCAAATTGGAAAAATGTTGCCTCCCTAAATTAAGCCTTCTTAAATTACTGTCCTCCATCTTCACTGACGCCATCTGCGTAACCAGCTCCGACCCTGTCGGTTCCCCATCAAAATGGTACATCCCCAACACGGGCATCGTCGGTAGTTGGGTCTCCAATCCTCCCAAAAATTGAAACTGCTGGAGTTGGATTTGGTTATAGTCAACACCAGCGGAATGATCCATTTCTTGCATCCCAGAAAACCCTAACCCTAGGTTTGGCACCCCACCACCACTGTACTCCATCATGGGCTGCAGCGACGTCATGAACGGAAGCTGCGGCTGTGGGACGGCCAAGCTGGAGGTCCCCGCTGACATGGCGGTGGATGATGAGCTGGCGCCAGCCTGGCGGTCCATGGTTGAGTCTGAGGATGCTGCTTTTGAGGTGTTCTTGCTTCGTTTATTGCGGCGGCAACCTCCGCCGACGGGGACGCTGCGTAACGCGCCGCCGTGAGTCCAGTAGCGGCGGCAGGTCTTGCAGAAGTGGCGGGGCTGGGAGAGGGAGTAGTTGTTGAAGTAGCAGAACTTGGTGTTGGTGGAGTCGCATCGGGGGCACTTCAAGGCTTGCTCTGGCTGCGGGATCTTGGCCAGGCGGGCCCGGTCCGCCATAGAGTTTGGACGGATCGAGGCGGAAGGGCCGCCGCCGCCCGTGTTGCCATCCGGTGGCGGCTGGGTTGGAACTGGCTGAAGATGTTGCTGCTGGTGCTCGCGCTGCTGCGGTTGAACTGCTTGTTCCTATATACACAAAAGAGTGAAAAAAAAATTCTTCGCTTTTAAAGAAATGTTTTACTTTACTATGGAAACAAAAGGAGAAAAAAAGAGAAAAAAAGAAGAGAAAAAAAGAGAGATCATACGTAGGATGAGTATATTCAACAGAAAGAATATTTCATATATATATTTTTCCTTTTTGGAACTTTATAAAATTTTTCTTTTTTCATGAAGAAGCTAAGAGGAGGCTCACCTGGTTCCAAGTGGGGGGATCAAGATAGAGAGGAAGTGAAGGAAAAACCATGGCTGGTTAAAATTTAAGCTCTTTAATTTCTCTCTTTCTCTCTCTCTCTCTCTCTCTTGGGGTTTCTTTTTGGGCAAAAGGTTTGATGGGGTTGGAGAGATGGTGGAGAATCACATCCACACAAGAGGTTGGAGAGAGAGAGAGAGAGAGAGAGAGAGAGTTGAAGAAAGCAAAGAGAGAGGAGTGACAAGGAGAAAGAAAGGAAAAGGAGAGGATTTTATTTCTTTTGCTTTGTGGGTGGGGGGGGGGGGGAGGATTTCTAAATTTTTTTAGTTAAATAATTGATTTGGGTTTTTAGAGGGGTGTAGGGTTTGGGTATAGATCATGAGATGGGATGGGATGGATCAAGGTAGGGGAATTTTCCTTAGCCTTTAAGCCTTGTGATGGGTAATGCTTTGTGTGGGAGATAGGAGGGGGAGAGGGGGAGAGAGAGGGAGATGGGTACGTTAGTGCTTTGCTTACTTGTGCATGAAAAGTTGAGATGAATTAACTTATGATAAATTATAACAAATAAGTAGAAAAAGAGAGTGGTGAGTGCTATATACATAATCTTTTCTTAGTATATATGGATTTGTTTAATTTATTAATGAATTAATTAGTTTGATGAGCAACAATTATATATAGATTAATTTATTAAATCATGAACATCTCTTGTACATAAAGGTTGGCATTGGTGGTGGGCTTTCTCTCTCTTTTGTGCATGGAAATGTGTACATGATTTAGATATTTTTTTTGGCATTCCTTTAAAAAAAAAACAAAAAAAACATTTTAATATAGCCAGACATTCTTTGGAAATTCTAAAGGAGAATGTTCTAAAAGAAGTGGGCACCAATGAAATTACTGCATTGCCCATTTTATATATGCAGTGGAACTATATACATTGCTTAAGGTTGAAGCTAGCTTTAGCTTAGAATATATGTTGCAGAACATATATGTGGATTTCTTCAAACACTGATCATACTACACCTACTACACCTAGCTTCTAAACAAAACCAGCAAATTAATTAATAAGAAAATACTTACTAACTATAGAAATTAGGCTTATTTCATCAAAAATCCCTTATAGTTTTGGGTAATATCCAGAAACTCCAGAAACTCCCCTATACTTTAACGGTTACCCAGAGACCTCTTGAATTTTACTTCTGTTACCCCACCGCCCTCTTGCTGTTAGATTTCAATTATAAGTTGTCATGTAACCTGTCACATGACTGTTTTCTGTTTTTTCCTTCCCATTTTATCCTTCTTCCTTTTTCAGCTGCCTTGTTCTTTTTCCTTCCAAATTTCAAGTTTTCACTCAAATTGAGTAGGATATCAAGGTTTTCAGATTTTAGGCGATGAAAAATATCGGGTAGCTGCTCTAGACGAAGGTCAAACACCCCGTTTCTAGTGTTTCTTTGTTTCACAACTAATCTGACTTCAAGAGAAGTGGAGCATGCTTTTAAAATGCAGAGGGAAAATCAATTACTGTGAACTTGTGTCTTGTATCTGGAGAGACATTTGAACATGGGTACAACAAATACTCAAGCACCAATGATGACGCTCAATATTGGCGATCCCCAGGATCAGGACACGTGGCAGATGGTATATCCCAGAACTCAGAAGAAAAGGCCCACAGAGGCCGACCAGACCATCCCTGTACCGGACCTGCAAGCACAAGCTAGCCCTCCTCGGGGCCCCTTGTAGATTTGCCTTCTCGGCCCCTCAGCTCGCCCCGAGCTGCCACAAGACCAAGACTCCTTGGCCTTCTCGCTCGTCCCCGAGCCTCCCGGTCGAGGCCGTCTTCCTCGGTCCTCCGACCAACTCCACCGCTCACAGGCGCAACCGGCACTCTGCAAATCTCGCCATGCGCGGATTCTCCGCCAGCAACATCCCACGTTCCACGCCTGTACGATCCCCATTAATGGGTGATCTGCTCTCTACGCGGGCGTGACGTCGGGAGTGTAACTGCCGGCGAGATTCTCGTGCCTGCTGTTGCGTGCCGCCACCACTATATAAACCCCCATCACAGAGGGGTCAAGTAAGCCATTTTTACTCCACTTAGCCGTTACGCTGCTCGGATCTAGTACTAACTTGATCGTCGGAAGGTCCTCGGTGGTACCAAACCATCCTGAGACTTCTTTGCAGGTACTCGGCGCCAAACTCCTCTAAATCACCTATCTCCTCAAAACCCATTGAGATCCGCACGCAACAGGAGATCACCTCCAGAATCCACCGGGAGATCGACGGAAGACAACATCTGAAGGAGACCCGAAAAGGACCTCCATCAAATGGCGCCGTCTGTGGGAACGCAAACTCCACAAAAACAAAGTTGACCTTCCGATCTCCATCCACATGGCAAGTAATCATCCTGAAAATCCAGGTACCAGCCGCCACCTTCCCCTCAATGGAGGTGCGGGCGAAGTTCAACCGAATGTCATCGTCTCCTCCACCGGCCACCGCCTCGTGGACCCCGCCGGAGGGAACCAAGGCCCATCAAGAAATATGGTCATGACGACAGGGGGCCAGTCGAGCTCCTGCGAGGCTTGGCACCCCACGCCGGCAACAGACACCAACGGCTGCCCGAGCAAAAAGGCTAGAGGCCACGAGCCCATCACCTTTGGCGACGGAGACCTCCACGGCATATCCGTGCCCCACAGCGACTCACTGGTGATCATGGCCCGAATCCACCGGTACGAGGTCCACCGGATACTTGTCGACTCAGGCAGCTCGGCAGACATCCTCTTCCACGACTGCTTCCTACGTATGGGGCTCACCCCAGCAGACTTGAAACCGACCTCTCACGTCCTTTCGGGGTTCACCAACCACTCCATCCCGGCGCAAGGGGTGGTCACCCTGCAGTTCAGCATAGGGGAGCCCGGCCGCACACGTACGTTGCCTGTGGACTTCATCGTAGCAAAAGTCCCCTTGGCCTACAATGTCCTCCTCGGACGTCCGACGCTGAACTCCCTCCAGGCCCAGATATTGACCTACCACATGGCGATGAAGTTCCCTCTCGATCAGGACGGGATAGGTCGGGTCTACGGGAACCAGCGGGTCGGGAAGATATGCCTTACCGAAAGTCTTCGTCCGAGCGGCTGGCCGACGACGCTGAGGTAAATAACAACATCAAGGGTTCCCTGGACACCCGAGATGAGCGGAAGGAGGTCCGGGGGACGCCGGTCGAACCTCTGATCGAGGTGCCCTTGACAGAAGGGGACCAGGAAAAAGCCGTCTAGGTCGGATCACTCCTGACGGAGACTCAGCGAGATGACCTGGTCAGATTCCTCAGAAATAACTCCGACGTCTTTGCTTGGGCGCCTGCTGACATGCCTGGTATTGATCCCAAAATCATCTCCCACAAGCTCGGGGTTGATCCTACGGCCCTGTAGGGTGTTTTTCGTCACCCAATTGAGATGGGAATACGCGCGCGCTTGTCAGGCGTACTACAGATTCCCCCTGCTTAGGATAGGCCGGGGTTTAATGATTGTGGGGATCCGAATCTCCGGCAGCCGCGGACTAAGCTGCCGTTAATTACCCATCGCCTTTGGAGCGAGGGAACCTCCGATTAACGGGTTAAACTGGTCATGCGAACTCAATGTACAGTGTACGTGTGTGTTGTTTTGGAAGGAGGGTTTGGATATGTCGGGAGCCACGCAGAGTTTTTACGGGGGTCCCGCTACCCGGATAGCGGGCTGGGGGTCAAGGGGGCTAGCAGCCCCCTTGCGGGGTGCGGGGCAGCGCCCCGTTAGAAATTTTTTTTCTAACAGGGGCAGTGTCGTGGAGTATGTGTATGTGTACATATGTATGCATATATATATATATATATATATATATATATAAAGAGGGAGAAAAGACATCCAAAGGATGCGTGGGGGCCAGCGCCTCGAGCGTTGTGCGCTTAGGTGCTATGCGCTTAGGCGCAAGTGCGCCACGTGGGCGCTTTGCGCTCGAGCGCAGTGCGCCTGAGCGAAGCACGCCACGTGTCGCCACGTGGGCGCTTTGCGCTCGAGCACAGTGCGCCTGAGCGCAAGCACGCCACGTGTCGGCACGTGGGCGTTTTGCGTTCGAGCGCTGGGCGCTGGCGAGACAAAGGGGCTTTTAGTCCCAGAACCAGAAACTATGCTCCAGAAAGGAAATATTTATTATATATATATATATATATATGTAAATATATGGAGTTAAACTCCTAAAATGTTTTGGTTGATGAAAGGCGTTCTTCCTCTTCCTCCTCTGTTGGCTGGATCTTGATGATCAAGAGACGTGAGATCTAAAAATCTCTCCTTTCTGAGATCTAATGGTAGATCCAAGTTCCGCTTTGTGGGTTTTGTGGTGGAAGACTTCTTAGTTTTTGAAAAAAAAGAGTAAAACTCTTGATTTAATTCAAAAGAAATGAGAAGGTTTAGAACCTTGGAGAAGGAGCAGGAGGCACAAAAGATCTCAGATCTAAAATTTTTGTGGAGAGAATGAAAAGTATTACTTTATTCATCATCATGTTGCCTTTTATTAGCCTTACATATTTGCATATAGCCCCTTGGGCTTTACAAAAATGGCATTTTAGCCATCCCATGGCTCATGTGCCATTTCATTTTTGCACATAAGCCATGGGCTTACAAAATATTGGCTTTATACCCATTTTGTTTACATTCATGCATATACAATTACATAAAAATTATTTATTACATGATTTTGTTGTTGGCACGGAGAGGCTGGCCGCGGGCTCGACTTGGGCATGGGCCCGCTTGACCTAGGCTTGGGCCCACCTGGCTTGGGGTTGACTTTGATTTTGACCTGGTCAACCGGGGTGTAAATTTTTACCCCAACAAATTGCCCCACATCAATAAATGCACACAGCATATGTGGGTCGTGTGCATGAAATTGATGGATCTTCTTTTGTGTGGAGGCGACTTGCTTTTGGTTCCCACCTTTTAGGATGTACTGCCCTTTTTACGACATGGACGATCGACGCTTGATGCGTCTCCGAGACGGAGTGTCCGTGGTAGACGTTTCCCTGGCACGGAGTGATCTGGTTCCTGCTTTGTAGGAAGCCTGCACTGCCCTTTTTGCGACATGGACGGTCGACGCTTGATGCGTCTCCGAGACGGAGTGTCCGTGGTAGACGTTTCCCTGGCCCGGAGTGATCTGGTTCCTGCTTTGTAGGAAGCCTGCACTGCCCTTTTTGCGACATGGACGGTCGACGCTCTAATCCGGAGCGATATGGTAGACGTGTCCCCTGCACGGAGTGTCGCTGGCCGACGTTTCCCCGAGGCGGAGTGTTGTTGTTGGACGTTTCCCTGATGCGGAGTGTCTATGTTGGACGTTTCCCTGATGCAGAGTGTCGCTTGCTGACGTGTCCCCGGCACGGAGTGTCTGCTTGACGTCTCCCCGGCACGGAGTGTCGTTGTTCGACTTTTCCCCGGTACGGAGTGTTGCTGATCGACTTTTCCCCCAGCGCGGAGTTTCGGGTTGACTTTTCCCCGGCACGGAGTGTCGCTGATGGACTTTTCCCCGGCGCGGAGTGTCGCGGGTTGACTTTTCCCTGGCACGGAGTGTCGCTGATCAACTTTTCCCCGGCGCGGAGTGTCGGGTTGACTTTTCCTTTGCACGGAGTGTCGTTGATGGACTTTTCCCCGGCGCGGAGTGTCGAGTTGACTTTTCCCTGGCATGGAGTGTCGCTGATGGACTTTTCCCCGGCGCGGAGTGTCGGGTTGACTTTTCCCCGGCACGGAGTGTCGCCGATGGACTTTTCCCCGGCGCGGAGTGTCGCGGGTTGACTTTTCCCCGGCACGGAGTGTCGTTGATCGACTTTTCCCCGGCGCGGAGTGTCGGGTTGACTTTTCCCCGGCACGGAGTGTCGCTGATGGACTTTTCCCCGGCACGGAGTGTCGCCGATCGACTTTTCCCCGGCACGGAGTGTCGCCGATCGACTTTTCCCCGGCGCGGAGTGTCGGGTTGACTTTTCCCCGGCACGGAGTGTCGCTGATGGACTTTTCCCCGGCGCGGAGTGTCGCGGGTTGACTTTTCCCCGGCACGGAGTGTCGCTGATCGACTTTTCCCTGGCGCGGAGTGTCGGGTTGACTTGATTCCGAGGCGGAGCATAATTCCGGCAGGGAAGGTAGATATCCCGAGGCGAAGCATGATTTCGACACGGGGTAAATTCTGGGACGGAGCATGATTCCGCCATAGAGGTTAGTTTGATTTGATTTGGGTTGACATCAGCATTTCTACACTGGAATATGGTACCAGGTGCGAATCATCATCTGTCTTGAGAGGATTTGGGAATTGGTTTTCTGTCGGCATCTGCATTGCTGCACTGGAATAATGCCAGGAGCAACTCATCATGTGCCCCGGGAGGATTTGGATTTGGTATTTGGTTGGCATCTGCATTGCTGCACTGGAATAATGCCAGGAGCAACTCATCATGTGCCCCGGGAGGATTCGAATTTGGTTTTTTGTTTGGCATCTGCATTGCTGCACTGGAATAATACCAGGAGCAACTCATCATTTGCCCCGGAAGGATTTGGGAATTGGTTTTGTTTTGGCATCTGCATTGTTGCACTGGAATAATGCCAGGAGCAACTCATCATGTGCCCCGGGAGGATTTGGATTTGGTATTTGGTTGGCATCTGCATTGCTGCACTGGAATAATGCCAGGAGCAACTCATCATGTGCCCCGGGAGGATTTGGATTTGGTATTTGGTTGGCATCTGCATTGCTGCACTGGAATAATGCCAGGAGCGACTCATCATTCGCCACTTGGGGGTTGGGACGCGATGGCTTAGGAGACAGGTTTAGATCCCTATCATCTAAGGCTTTTCAATTTTATGGGCCGTGAGGGTCCCATAAAAGCATTTTCTCCCTACGAGTCGTAAGGATCCCGTAGGTGCATTTTCTCCTTAGGGGTCGTGAGGACTCCTAAGTGTGTTGCTTCTTTGTGAGTCGTAAGGATCTCACCAGAGAATTTTCTCCTCACAAAGTCGAGAGGACTTTGCGAGTGCATTTCATTTCTTCTCTTTTTTTTACGAGTTTGCGCCCTTTCGGGTTTTCACAAACTCGCCGGCAGTCCGGCTGTTTTTACTCACGGAGCCCTTTCGGCTTTTCATCCCTGCCCATTTTCCTTGTGGACATACCATTTTTTAAATTTTTTTTATTTTTTTATTTTTGGAGAGATTGGGATTGTTTTACGCCCGTGGATTGTATACGGTTTTGCAGGATGTATGATCCAGACCGTAGGGCCGGAAAAATTTCGGGACTTTGTCGGCGTCTGCATCGCTGCACTGGAATATGGTACCAGGAGCGACTCATCATTTGCCATCGGGGTATGGGATTTGGAATTTGGTTGGCGTCTGCATCACTGCACTGGAATATGGTACCAGAAGCGACTCATCATTCGCCACTTGGGGGTTGGGAAGCGATGGCTTAGGAGATAGGTTTAGATCCTTATCACCTAAGACTTTCCAATTTTATGGGCCGTGAGGGTCCCATAAAGGCATTTTCTCCCTGCGAGTCGTAAGGATCCCGCAGGTGTATTTTCTCCTTAGGAGTCGTGAGGACTCCTAAGTGTGTTTTTCCTTTGTGACTCGTAAGGATCCCAGGTTTGTTCTCCTCATGTATCGTAAGGACACATGAGTGGGTCTTCTCAATGGAGTATAATTCTAAAGGCGGAGACCAGCCGCGTAACTGATGATTGAAGTGGGGCATGGGTATGACGAGAATCATTTGAGCCCGTGGATTGTATACGGCAGTCAATTTGGGGACTGGCCGTAGGGCTGGGAGAATTTTGAAAATTGGATTTTGGTTGGCGTCTGCATCGCTACACTGGAATATGGTACCAGGAGCGACTCATCATTCGCCTTTGTTTCGTTTGTTTTTTTTTTTGTTTTTTTTGTTTTACCGCGATTGCTCTATCCTTTCAGCTTTTCTTGTCGCGAAGATCGCGATTGCCCTATCATTTCGGCTTTTATTCGCGGTTGCCCCATCATTTCGGCTTTATTTTCATCTTTATTTTACTCGCTGATTTTTATTGCGAGTTGCCCCATCATTTCGGCTTTTCTTAATTTTTCTTTTATTTACACATTTTTTATTTACATATATATATGTATATTTTTACATTCCCAGTTTAACGACTTAGAGGTCGATTTTTCCCAGTTTAATGACGTGGTGGTCAGCTGTTCCCAGTTTAATGACGTGGTGGTCCTTTTTGCTTATCCCAGCTCTTTGAATTTTGATCTTGGCGGAGCTGTGTTGATGACCTAGCTCTGTGGCCTGCCGATACATCCGAGGATTGTGAGGTTTTTCCAAGCTTATATTGGTCCTCTGCCCAATCTTTGAAAATATAGCAGTCTTCGATGGTATAACCCACCACTCTATGATATGGGCAGTATATGGGATTGCCGGTCATGTTCATTTCCTGTAATCTCTTTGGAACAGGCAGTTGCAGACCGCTGTTCAGGGCGTCCATGAATATTTTGCGGACTTCATCCCTCCTAAAGGAGTATACCTTCTTCTTTCCCTCCATTGGAGTAGGTGCCTTTACTGATGCTGGTCCTCGAGGCACATGTCTGGGAGGATTAGGTTCCCGAAAGGTTTCGGTCTCCATTTGCATGAAATCGGCGATCGTAACTTGACTGTTTGCTAACACGCCTTTAGACAGTTCTATCTCTCCCATCTTGTATTGTCTTTCGACCCAATCTTTGAAGACGAAGCAGTCCTCAATGGCATGACCTATCACCCTGTGATAGGGGCAATATTTTGGGTCGTTGGTCATATTCTCTTCTTACGGTCTCTTTGATTCTGGCAGTTGTAGACCGTTTCTTAGGGCGTCCCTGAATATCTTGTGGACCTTTTCCCTATTGAAGGAATAGACCTTTTCCAGCTTCTCTTTCAGAGGTGATTCCATAGTCACATAATTCGCGAATTATTCGCCGAATTCGCGAATAATTCGCGAATTTTTGATCGGACGAATTAATCTCTGAATTAATCGTCATTGCCGAACTGGCCGAATAATTCGCGAATTATTCGTGAATAATTCGCGAATTATTCCCGAATTATGTGAAAAACAGCGAATAATTCAAAAAACAGCAAATAATTCATAAAATTAAAACCTAGCGTCTCATATATTAATTTATTGCTCGAAATCCTTCCCGAACAATTTCCGAACACTTACCGAATCTTTCCCGAATACCTGCCGATTTTTTCCGAATAGTTCTCCGAATCCGAATTTTCGACCTCGCCGAATTATTCCCGAACGACGAATTTGTGACTATGGGTGATTCCCCCCCGGCGTATGTATCGGAGGGACTGGAGGCTGATTGCGGCTGTTTTTCGCGAAGGCGCTCCGCTTTTAGGTTGAAAGGGATATCAGTTGGCTGCCCCCGAGTATCAATTCCTGGCTCATGAGCCAAAATTTGATTCTGCTGCAATTGCAATCGGGCGACTTGGGTCGCGAGATCCTCCACGACGTTTGCCAGCCCGTCGACTTTGGAATAGACCTCGGCCATCTTCTCATCCCTGTCCTGAAATTGCCTTTGAAGCCATTGGAATAATGCTTGTTCTGTAGTTCCGGCTATGACAACCGGGTAATCTTTATTGCCCGAGCTCAATTCCGTAGGAACCACGGGCTCCTCTGGCTTATCGGCCTGAGTGGGCTCTTCATCATTTAGATCGAGCCGATGCTGGGTAGCGTCAACCATATCATCACCATGGCTGTGAAGAAGAGGAGGGTTCATTTCTTCATGTCCGGCCATGTAGACAGTGTGGATAAAACATTCAGCCATTCTTTCATCACTGGCAGCTGGTTTCGTGGAGCGGTCCGGGCTTTGGAAATTCATAAATTTTAACATGGCCAGGGCCCTAGCCCTTTTGTTGGCTCTATATCTGAGCCGCTTCTGCCTCAGCTTCTCTGTCTTAAGCGCTTGGCAGGCTTTTGCTCTTCGGGAAGCCGCCATAGGCCGAGCGATGGGGATGCTTGAGAAGACATCTGCCCGCGTGTCCGTCGAAGGTATCGCCTGGGCTTGCCCACGACGTCTGGCAACTTCTTTTGTTCCGATGGCTTTGCCCCCAGTTGGGGCCATGGAAAGCCGTCCAGACACCGTTTTGCGTTTGGGTTGGGGCGCCCTCGAGATTACCACATTTGGTCTCCTGCCTTTCGAGATCGGTCTGTCTGTTGCTGGAGCTTGAGGAGCCGGGATGGCGTTAGCTGACACGAACAGGATAGAGCCGAATGGTAGCGGCTCCTCCTCCCATTGTCGCCCTAGACTGGCCGGAAGGACCGTCCTGGAGTCCATCTTCATCGTGTAGGAGACGGGAGTCGTGCTGAGAGCTGAGATCGTCCTTGGAGACATTGTTGGAGAGTGATTGCTTGAAAACCTGCATGAAAAAGCATTATTTTAGTTTACATATAGGTATGTATATTGATTGAGTTCGCTATGAACGTTTAACCCGAAATATGGGAGGAGAGATTGGTCCCACCGGGCGTGCCAGAATCTATAGGGTGTTTTTCGTCACCCTATTGAGATGGGAATACGCGCGCGCTTGTCAGGTGTACTACAGATTCCCCCTGCCTAGGGTAGGCCGGGGTTTAATGATAGTGGGGATCCGAATCTCCGGCAGCCGCGGACTAAGCTGCCGTTAATTACCCCTCGCCTTTGGAGCGAGGGAACCTTTGATTAACGGGTTAAACTGGTCATGCGAACTCAATGTGCAGTGTACGTGTGTGTTGTTTTGGAAGGGGGGTTTGGATATGTCGGGAGCCACGCAGAGTTTTTATGGGGGTCCCGCTACCCGGATAGCGGGCTGGGGGTCAAGGAGGCTAGCAGCCCTCTTGCGGGGTGCGGGACAGCGCCCCGTTAGAAATTTTTTTTTCTAACAGGGGCAGTGTCGTGGAGTATGTGTATGTGTACATATGTATGCATATGCATATATATATATATGTATATATATATATGTATATATATATATATATAAAGAGGGGGAAAAGACATCCAAAGGATGCGTGGGGGCCAGCGCCTCGAGCGTTGTGCGCTTAGGTGCTATGCGCTTAGGCGCAAGCGCGCCACGTGTCAGCACGTGGGCGCTTTGCGCTCGAGCGCAGTGCGCCTGAGCGCAAGCGCGCCACGTGTCAGCACGTGGGCGCTTTGCGCTCGAGCGCAGTGCGCCTGAGCGCAGCGCGCCACGTGTCGGCACGTGGGCGCTTTGCGCTCGAGCGCAGTGCGCCTGAGCGCAAGTGCGCCACGTGTCGGCACGTGGGCGCTTTGCGCTCGAGCGCTGGGCGCTGGCGAGACAAAGGGGCTTTTAGTCCCAGAACCAGAAGCTATGCTCCAGAAAGGAAATATTATATATATATATATATATATATATATATATATATATATGTAAATATATGGAGTTAAACTCCTAAAATGTTTTGGTTGATGAAAGGCGTTCTTCCTCTTCATCCTCTGTTGGCTAGATCTTGATGATCAAGAGATGTGAGATCTAAAAATCTCTCCTTTCTGAGATCTAATGGTAGATCCAAGTTCCCTTTTGTGAGTTTTGTGGTGGAAGACTTCTTAGTTTTTGAAAAGAAAGAGTAAAACTCTTGATTTAATTCAAAAGAAATTAGAAGGTTTAGAACCTTGGAGAAGGAGCAGGAGGCACAAAAGATCTCAGATCTAAAATTTTTGTGGAGAGAATGAAAAGTATTACTTTATTCATCATCATGTTGCCTTTTATTAGGCTTACATATTTGCATATAGCCCCTTGGGCTTTACAAAAATGGCATTTTAGCCATCCCATGGCTCATGTGCCATTTCATTTTTGCACATAAGTCATGGGCTTACAAAATATTGGCTTTATGCCCATTTTGTTTACATTCATGCATAAACAATTACATCAAAATTATTTATTACATGATTTTGTTGTTGGCACGGAGAGGCTGGCCGCGGGCTCGACTTGGGCATGGGCCCGCTTGACCTGGGCTTGGCCCCACCTGGATTGGGGTTGACTTTGATTTTGACCTGGTCAACCGGGGTGTAAATTTTTACCCCAACAGGCCCGACCCATCAGACAGAAGAAGAGGAGCTTCACCCCGGTTAAACAGAAGGCTATCGAAGAGGAGGTTGATCGGCTTCTCGCCGCCAACTTCATCAGAAATGTACCCTACTCGGAGTGGCTGGCGAACGTAGTTCTGGTTAGGAAGTCAAGCGGGAAGTGGCGCATGTGCGTCGACTTCACCGACCTCAATAAGGCCTGCCCCAAGGACAACTATCCACTCCCTCGGATAGATCAGCTCGTCGACAGCTCGGCCGGCCACGAGCTGTTGAGCTTCATGGATGCTTTCTCCGGCTACAACCAAATCCGTATGAATCCAGAAGATGAAGATCTCACCGCATTCACAACGGACCAGGGGGTATATTGCTATAGGGTGATGCCCTTCGGCCTCAAGAACACCGGGGCCACATACCAACGGTTGGTCAATAGCATGTTCAAGCCACAGATCGACAGGAATATGGAAGTCTACGTTGACGACATGCTCGTCAAATCTGTCTTATCGGCCGACCATGCCAGGGATCTGGGCGAGGCCTTCGAAGTGCTCCGCAAGTTCAGGATGAAGCTAAACCCCGCCAAGTGCGCATTCGGAGTCACCGGGGGAAAGTTCCTCGGGTTCATGGTCACTCACCATGGAATCGAAGCTAACCCAGAGAAAATCGACGCTATCCTCAACATGGTCGCACCCAAGACCAACGTCGAGATCATGCGGCTCATGGGACGAGTCGCCGCTCTGAGCCGTTTCATGTCCAGGTCAGGGGAGAAATGCCTCCCGTTCTTTAAGGCTCTGAGGAAAATCCCGAGATTCGAGTGGTCGGAGGAGTCCTAAGCCGCCTTCGACCAATTGAAGAAGCACCTCGCGACGCCACCACTGCTCACCCGACCAGTTGAAGGAGTCGAGCTGTCGCTGTATCTGGCGGTATCCAACCAAGCAGCAGGCTCGGTGCTCGTCCGGGAGGCCGATAGAGCGCAGAAGCAGGTGTACTATGTGAGCCACGTATTTAAGGATGCAGAAACGAGGTACCCTGCCATAGAGAAGATTGTCTTAGCCCTCGTGGTGGCCTCAAGGAAGCTGCGACACTACTTCCAAGCACACACCATCATCGTCCTCACCGAGTGCCCGTTGGGGGCTATCCTTGCATCACCAGAATCCTCGGGCCGCTTAGAAAAGTGGAGATGGGAACTATCTCAGTTTGATATAAAATATCGCCCGAGGCAGGCCATCAAAGCGCAAGCCCTGGCCGATTTCATCGTTGAATGCACCATCCCTAGCAAGAAACCGGAGTCCACGCCGCCCCTCGCTACTCAGTGTCCCACCACGGTAAGGACTGGCTCGGTTCCTGAGTGGGTCATCTACGTCGACGGGTCTTTAACCGAGGAAGGCTGTGGTGCCGGCCTCATTATCCGGGGCCTGAACGAAGCAGAAATGGAGTACTCTCTGAAACTTAGTTTCAAGGCCTCGAACAACGCGGCAGAATACGAGGCCCTCCTGGCCGGACTGCGCATGGCCGCCGGGCTGGGACTGAAGATAATTTGAATCCGCAGCGACTCGGCCCTTGTTGTTGGTCAGGTGACCGGCCGCTTTGAAGCTCGGGAGCCTCTGATGATGAAGTACCTGGACGAGGTGAGGAAACTCTAGAGGAACTTTGACGAAGTCCAAGTAGATCAAATACCCAGGCAGCTGAATGCCCAAGCCGACGCCCTGAGCAAGCTGGCTTCGTCATACTCAGCCAACAATAAGCGGTCTATCCTCTTCGAAACCTTGCCTTAGCCCAGCGTAGAAGACGGAGCGACAACACTCCACGTATATGCGGCGTAGGAGGGTGACCAAGATTGGAGGAAGCCCCTCGTGGAATTCCTGAAGGACGGTATGCTCCCAGAAGATCGGGAAGCCGCCCGCCGTCTCCGGGCCAAGGCCCGCCACTTTGTTTGGAGCAATGGGAACTTCTACAAGAAGGCCTTCACTCAGCCGCTGCTCCGGTGCGTTGACCCCCACGAAGCCGACTACGTCCTTCGGGAAATCCCTGAGGGGGTTGGCGGTGTGCACCAAGGGGCCCGAACCTTGATCCAAAAGGCGTTGCTCCAGAGGTACTACTGGCCTACTACTCACGAGGACACCCAGAAGCTAGTCAAGAGATGCAAGAGCTGCCAGCTCCACGGCAGCATCTCTCGCCTCCCCGCTACCTAGCTGACTGCCTATGGCCGTTCGCCCAGTGGGGATTGGATATGATCGGCCAGCTCCCCACCGGTACAGGCGGGCACAAATACGTCTTCGTCGCAGTAGACTACTTCACCAAGTGGATTGAGGCTGTCCTTATCAGGAAACCGGACGCCGCCACAACCATAAAATTCCTACAAAACAATCTGTTACTCCGGTTCGGCATCCCGAGATGTATCATCACCGACCACGGGACGAACTTCAAGAACGAGAAAGTGAAGGACTTCTGCAAAGAATACCATATCCTCATGAAGTTCGCCGCGGTCGCGCATCCCCAATGCAACGGGCAGGCCGAAGTCGCTAACCGAGACGTCCTTCGAGGTCTCCGGACCCACCTAGAAGGGCGACAAGGCAGTTGGGTCGAAGAACTACCCCGGGTCTTATGGGACCTGCGCACGTCAAAGAAGACTCCTACCGGGGAGACCCTCTTCAGCCTCTGCTACGGGACCGAAGCAATGGTCCCAGCGGAGATCGGGCTACCCAGTCACCGGGTTGAGCACTTCGATGATGATACAAACACCTCGGCACTACGGACCAACCTGGACATCCTGTTGGAGAAGAGAGACCGGGCTCAGATCAGGGCTGCCGCTTATCAATAACAAACGGCCCGATACTACAACGCTCGGGTCAAGCACCGCTCCTTCAAGACCGGGGATCTGATCCTACGGCAAAATGAATTCATTGACCAAGGCAGGCTTCACAAGTTCTCCCCGAAGTGGGATGGCCCCTTCCTCGTCTCTGAGGCGCTCCCCGGCGGAGCCTACCGCCTACAAGACGCGGACGGACGCAAGCTCTCGCGGCCTTACAACGCCGAGAAGCTCAAGCTATACCAATGAGGTCAAGGCCAGCAAGTGTGTACCCCCTTTTTCTTCGCAAAGATGATGTAAATGTTCTCTAAAAATCCTGTCCATTCGAATAAAGAAACGTCGGAAAATCTCGAATAAAGTTTTGTCTTTACAATCCAAAGCCCTCGCCAAGAGGCGGCCGCGCAGCTTCACTGCCCGGTTATCCTTAGTGGGCTTCCTACAGCCTCTCCAACGCTAAGGATCAAGGTCCTCCTAAGAGGCAACCCAGCAGCTACCCTGCTCGGTTATCCCTGGCGGGTAGCTTCCCTACCGCAACGCCAGGGATCGGAATATCCTCCCAGAGGCAGTCGAGACCAACCGTCGCTCGGCTATCCCTGGCGGGTAGCTTCCCTACCGCAACGCCAGGGATCAGAAAGCCCTCCCAGAGGTAGTCGAGCCCGAGAATCCCTCACTCGGCTATCCTTTAGGACAAAAGCCCTCGCCAAGAGGCACCGGGCAGTAACCCTGCCCGGCCAAGGGTCCTTGGTAGGCTTCTACAGCCCCTCCCACGCCAAGGACCAAAGTCCTCCCAGAGGCAGTCGAGTCCTTGCTCGGCTATCCCCGGCTGGTAGCTTCCTACCACAACCGACAGGGATCAAAGTACTCACCAAGAGGCACTGGGCAGTAACCCTGCTCGGTCACCGTCCTGAAGGATCAAAGCCCTCACAAGAGGCAACCGGGTAGCGACCCTGCTCGGTCATCTTCGACTGGTAGCTCCCTACCCATGACGCTAGGGATCGAAGCCCTCGCAAGAGGCATCCGAGCGGCTACCCCGCTCGGTCATCCCAGGCTGGTAGTTGCCTACCCACGGCGCCAAATATCAAAGCCCTCACCAAGAGGCAACCGCACAGCCTCACTCCCCGGTCATCCCTGCTCGGTTATCCCCGGCGGGTAGCTTCCCTACCGCAACGCCTGGGATCAAAAAGCCCCCCAGACGCAGTTGAGCCCAAGAATCCTTCACTCGGCTATCCTTCAGGACAAAAGCCCTCGCCAAGAGGCACTGGGCAATAACCCCGCTCGGTCCCCGTCCTGAAGGATCAAAGCCCTCGCAAGAGGCAACCGAGCGGCTGCCCTGCTCGGTCAACTCCGGCTGGTAGCTCCCTACCGATGACGCCAAGGATCGAAGCCCTCGCAAGAGGCATCCGAGCGACTACCCCGCTCGGTCATCCTAGGCTGGTAGTTGCCTAACCATGATGCCAGAAATCAGAAGCCCTCGCCAAAGGGCCACAGAGCGGCTTCCCATCCATCCTCGGCACAAATAAGGCGGACAACCCTCTGCTCATTACATGCAGAGGATCCGAGCCACGAACAAGGGGCATCAGGTCTATCCAAGTCTCGAGCGATCCCCCCTCGACTTCGGGGCCATGGAGACACCTCCTTCTCGGCAGCGCTTGGCACGCTTGGCAAGTGATCGAAATCAACTCGGCGAACGATCGCCAGACAGATGGCCGACCTGACATGAAAGCCCAACAGCGCAAGCAGGGATATTTTACAAGCATTCCTAACAAACAGGAGATAAAGTGCGGACCGATGAAACCAAAGAAGAAATTTTATTATCAAGCGCACAGTCTTTACAAAGGGTATTTTGGGCTCCCCAGCCTTACAAACTGCCCAGAGGCTTACAAAAGAGGGACGGGGAAATATCAAAATGGCCTAAGTCGCAAACCCCCTTACGCCTCGCTTCCCTCATCACCGGGGGCTTCACCACCGGAGGTTTTGCCACCAGGGGCGCGCCTTTCTTCCCTCATCGTTGTCAGCCGGAGGCATTGCCACCGGGAGTGGGACCCGAGCATGGAGCTCGCCATCGACGAACTCGGGAAGCTGCTCCTTAACGGCATCCAGAGCCTTATTCCACGCGACGGCGGAATACTCACCAAACTCGGCGTAAAACTACTCTAACACCTTGTAATCGGCCATGGCTTTCCTAGCCCGAACCTCGGCAGTCTGGGCCGCCAGAAGCGCCGCCTCGGCATCCCTCCTGCTGGCATCTCTCTCCTTCTCCATGGCCGTGAAGCGATCGGCCAGGTCTGCCAGCTTCCTCTCGGTAACCCGGTGGGACGCACTCAGGCGACGATGGACGCCCCGATTTGCTGAATTGGCGAGCTCCGCAGCCTCTGCATGGGTTGCCAGGACATCGGCCCTAGCCCTCTCCAGACGCAGGTCACGCCGCAGGGCCTCGACCTCTGAAGGAAACGCCTCTACCGGCCTCAGTGCGTGGAATTCCCCCTCGGCCTCCATACGAGTAGCGATGGCGCAGTGTTGAAGGACCTGATGAGAAGCGGATGAGAAACTGGGAGGCGCTCGGGCCAAAGAAAGGAAGACCAAAAACAACACGTGGAGGAGTTCGTACCTGGACCGCCCCTTGGGCTATGGCCTCCATTTAGGCCCACAGGGTGCCATACGGAAGTCTTCCTCCTGCCGACTCCTCCATCCCGGCGAGCAGGCCGGCAGCGACAGAAATCCCAGACGGAACCATGAAGACGACATCACCCTCCTACAAGAGGATCCCCTCAGGGACCATCGACGGCGGCGCACGAGAAATTGTCCTTTCCCTCTTAAGGGGGATCCCGTCCTCGCCCTCCCCTCCGTCTCCCGTCCAGGGCTCGGATGACCGTGGGCGTCTCTGACCGCCGCCGGAACAATCAATAGGAGCCACCAACGAAGCGGACGGCCCTATCGCCGGCAGAAGGTTCGACGCAGGACATGGGCCAGCCAGGGGCACGGCCGCGTCGCTGGCCTCCCTCTGGAACGAGCGACCCAAAGAGTGGGAACGAACCATGTATCCTAAAGAAGAAGAGCGCCGAGCAGCCAAGACTTAGAAGAAAGGAAATATGAAGGAGTAGGGGCCCTGGAATGGGCCCCACCCCTATTTATCACCATGAGCGACCTCATCCAACGACACCTTTCATCTCCCGCCAAAACGCCTCCTCGCGTCCAACGGCTCCGGTTGCTCCACTTGTCGTTCCCATACTGGACCACACCCTTTCAGGTGTCGCAAACTTGCACACGTCGCGTCAGCCAACTGACGCTTGACACGTGGACCGTCGCTTCAAAGGCAAGATGCACGAACTGGCGCACCTTCCTTAAATGCAGAGATCTCGCCCTGATTCGCTGGCAGAAAAGACAGCTCACGACCCGGGGACACGCCCCGACGAAACCTTAGGAGGGAGCTCACCCTCGGTGATCCGGCAGTCCACTCCTGACCCGACCCGCTAGCTGGTCGGGACAAGAGTGGGGGGCTAATGATGATGCTTAATATTGGCGATCCCCAAGATCAGGACACGTGGCAGATGGCATGTCCCAGAACTCAGAAGAAAGGGCCCAAAGAGGCCGACCAGGCCACCCCTATACCCGACCTGCAAGCACAAGCTAGCCTTCCTCGGGCCCCCCTACAGATTGGCCTCCTCGGCCCCTCAGCTTGCCCCGAGCTGCTACAAGACCAAGACTCCTCGGCCTTCTCGCTCGTCTTCGAGCCCCCCGGCGGAGGCCGTCTTCCTCGGTCCTCTGACCAACTCCACCGCTCATAGGCGCAACCGCTGCTTTGCAAATCTCGCCATGTGCGGATTCTCCGCCAGCAACATCCCACGTTCCACGCCTTCACGATCCCTATTAATGGGCGATCCGCTCTCTATGCGGGCGTGACGTCGGGAGCGTAACTGCTGGCGAGATTCTCGCGCCTGGTGCTGCGTGCCGCTACCACTATATAAACCCCCATCACAGAGAGGTCAAGTAAGCTATTTTTACTCCACTTAGCCGTTACGCTGCTCGGATCTAGTACTAACTTGATCGTCGTAGGGTCCTCGATGGTACTAAACCATCCTGGGACTTCTTTGCAGGTACTCGGCGTCAAACTCCTCTAAATCACCTATCTCCTCAAAACCCATTGAGATCCGCACGCAATAGGAGATCACCTCTAGAATCCATCGGGAGATCGACGGAAGACAACATCTGAAAGAGACCCGAAAATGACCTCCATCAACCAAACATCAAAGTTAAACTTCTTTACTCAAGCTCCAAACATCAAAGTTAAAACTTCTTTAGGTTCAAGGGCCGATCAAGCCTAGCTAGTTGGTTAGGATGTTGCTATTATTGGTTGCTGCTTTGGTGTTTGTTCATATCTTTGTGAAGATTAGTAAATTAGTTTTAAGATGTAATATGTATTGAATAAATGTTTCTATGTGTGTGAATGTGAAAGTGAAAGTAATTATGTTTTTTTTTGCAAATCTATATTGATAATGATGGTGATTAGAATGTGTATGTGTGAATATTTGTGTGACAGTATGCAATATCTTTGATCAAATAACTAAATGATGGTGTTTTAAAGGTGTTTGTGTAAATGCCCGAATGATCGTGTTTGGAATATCTTAGTGAAATTGTTTAAATATTAATGTTTGCAAAGTGTTTGTATAAATGTCTAAATGACCATGTTTCGAATATTTTTATGCAATTGCTTGAATGATGGTGTTTTGAAGTTGTTCACGTAAATGCTCAAAGGATCATCTATGCACACTATAAATAATTCATTAGAATAAGATGTTTGTATGACAGTGTGCAATATCTTTGATCAACAAACTAATATGACAGTGTGCAATATTTTTGATCAATTAACTAAATGATGGTGTTTGGAAGGTGTTTGTGTAAATGCCCGAATGATCGTGTTTGTATAAATGTCTAAATGACCGTGTTACGCCCAGCTTCCCAAAATACGGAATGCGAGGGATGACTAGGCTAGCCATACTCATACGGTCAAAGAATAATCCCGTCGTAGTTACACTTCGGTTTCTAGTATTACATGGTAATCAGTAAACACATCACTAGAGTTAAGAAAATCATAGCTCACAACTTTATTACATTAAAATAACAGAGTTCAGACTACATTTATTTACATAAAAGAAATATCTAACCAAAAATAACAGTGTTCTTGTGGCGATAGCGCTGATGTCGCGGTCAAAACCTCCGCGAGCTCGAATGGCAGGTCCGGTTCCTTAGCTGGGTCTTCTTCGTCTTCTGAGTATGCACACTCAGGTTGTCAGGGCGACACATATAGCAATAAATATATAGTGTGTGTACAATATTATTAAACGTGAAATGCATGACAAAATTACAGTAACATGAGAATAAGAAATATCAAGTGGAATGAACTATGCAGTATATGTATCATGTCAGCAAACCAGGCAATGTATATGTCACTACTTATCAGTTACTAAGTCAATTGAAATCAATCAATGGAAAAGAATGCTCGTGTTTAACAAGGGTCTCGTGCGTACCCGAAACTACGGTCCACTATTGCCTGGGACATAACCCTGCAGCCTTGCCGCTAGGCCCACGACCTAATATATACATATATATATCACTAATATCGAATGATCATCATCTGAGTCACCGTACCTTGCTAAATACGAGTTCAATTCCATCTTGATTTCCCCTTTTCCCCAGGTCACAATAACTATACGTATAGGACTATTTGTGTACAAGCACGCGCCAAATCACGATCTTATTCACTTTCATTGCACTGTTCGCTTTCACGAATCAATCATTTATCACTGGCGTACTTGACACAACTAATCCAATACTACTCATATTCGACAATGCAAAGTTTGCTATAAATCACTATGAACATTCACTATCACTAAAGGTATCACGTTCTGGTAAAATATAAGAATGATGCAATATAGCAAGTCACATACGATATGAAACACAATGCACCTTATGATTTCAGAAAAATATATTAATCTACACGATAATATTTAGACAAAAAGCTACAAAAGAGATAAAAAGTAAACTCCAACAGAGATCTAACAAAATTAGTTCCATATCAAATGGGCTTCAGGTTTGCTGGATGCGGTCGTTTCATTCTAAGTTTTCATCGCCGGAAATTCAGTTTCTGAACTGAAAGTCCAATTTATGACACATTTTTCACCCTGTTGGGATTATAATTAGGCAAACCTACAGTTGAGTGAAATTTATATCTTTTAATTAGGTTTCCAACCCATTAGACGGATCAATAATATCCTCTGTGTGCTGGAAGATACGTTCTGTTCAAGGTCAGGGTATACGTTCTGTCCCTGCTTGGGACTGCAGTACACTTTGACAGTTTAAATTGCAATTAAAATATCAAACGGAGGTAAAATCAAACGAAACCAAAACCAATAGTTAGCTAATAGGATTATCTTTACAACAGTATAGGTTTATGCATAATTCCATATACTTACATCGATAGACATTCATATAAAGTCAAGTATCAACATGGAATACTGCTCTGGACTGAGAGCCGCATTCCAGCCAGTTCTCATTGCTGTGATCTATCAGTATCAAAGAATAAACTATAGAGAGTTCTATATTATCGAGTCGTCTTTGATATATGCCATAGAACATTACATTCCGACATGTATCGAATTTTATATTAATTTTAACATCTCGACATGTACAGTAAAAACAGAATTGACGTCGCTTTTTGGGGCGTCGTTACACGTGCGATACTTCGTCATTTAGAGTTCATTTTTCTACATGAAATTCATAAGCAGCAAAAGGAAATATGGGTAAAAGGTTTGAGCATGATCGACAGGGTTTAAGTTCAGTTCTCTACATCGAACTTAACTACACAATATCGAGAATTATCGAATTAAATTTGGTTTTACCTAACCCGTGAAAATGGTATCTAATATTTACAACTTCTACACGATATTAACATGACGTTTTTTGATCTGTTTGTGCTCAAAACTAACACTTTAGATTTAATACAAAGACGACATACAAAATATATATGATGTCATACTACGTAACACAGATTCACAATAATTGAACTAGTATAATGTTAACATGAACCTATAGATATATGTATGTAGCATGTTAAAGCAAGTGAGGTTTCACATGCCTTCGGTCGTTGATATAGAAGCGACACCACGTGCAGGATTCGTCTCGACACACGAGACGGCGCGATACTAGACACAGTGCGTGGCGCATGCGTGATACATGGTGACTCGGTACTGGACGCGGTGGCGACGCGAGCGTGATATAGTAGCGAGCGTGGTGATGATGCAAGCATGAAATAGTGCTGGGCATGGTCTTGACTCTGTGCGAGGTGCGGGTGTGGCACAACGCGACATGGTACTGGACACTACTGAACACGGTACTGGGCATGAAGCGGGAACGAGCCACGACACGTCTCGGTACGCGGACGACACGGGGCTGGGTATGGCGTGGTGCAGTCGTGGCACGATGCCGGTGCGGATGTGGGTACGCAAGTGGTCTTGGTGAGAAGGGGACACGGTTGGTTTTGGTGAGGCGAGGAGGCTCGTCAGAGGTGCTCATGGGTCGGCCGGCGGTGTTGCAGGCGAGGGCTCCGGTGAGGCGGTTAGAGGAGCTGGGCGAAGAGTCGAGAGAAACGACAACGACGACGATGCTGGTGTCAAGAAGGTTGGGCCGCTGAGAGAACTTCGGTGAGGCGAGGTGATTGCACGCTTTTGGCGTGTTGTATTTTAAAGTTCTAAAGTTCACCGTAATCAGGACGGTGTCGCGTGTAGCTAGCCGCGATGAGTACGGGTCGTCCGCAGGGAGACAGAGTGTTTTAAGTTCTTGTTATCATGAGTTAATGCACGGGTCGGAATAGTGTGATTCTAACCTATGTGTTTATATGCAAGTATAAGTTTGTTAGGAATAGCTAGGTTAGTGTAAGTTATGTATTTCCGTACTCAATCCTTTGTGCCGAACTTGACTATTGAAGCTAGAGCAATCAGCAACTGTAGGGTTCCTAGGCACACTAATGAGGTCTCACAAGGCATCAACCATGCCAATTTCAAATTTTACAAGTGCCGAGAAACCCTAATACGGATCGTTAACTAGAATTTTAGGCGAAACAATGAAACTAGTTAACAACTTAACTAAAAGAACGGAAATACAACCTTTGTAGATCCGGTCCTCCACCTCCATAGCTCCATGATGAAGTCTCCTCACTGTCCAAATAGAATCCCGGGCTCTAGCGTCGGTTTCATCGGAGAAATAGGCGGGCTAGGTCATCGACTACGACGCCGAAGATGATCTACGTCGAGGCATCACAAGATCAAGCTCCCACTTCACCAAGTCAAGAAACTTGTGAAGAAAACACGCCATACTACTTGGCAAGAGGTAGAAGATGAAGAAATAGGAAGTGAGTTCACTTTATAATTGGATTTCTCACTCTTTTCATCAAATCACCATTGATGGAATCAAGCTTCTTCTTGAAGAAGAAGAAGAAGAAGATGAAAAATGTTATGATAATAATCTTTCAAAAAGAAAATAAAATGTATACTTATCATAATCCAACCATGGTCAAGTGTAGAGAATAAACTAGGGTTAGGTCAATGGTTAGGGTTAAGCATGAAGACAAAAATGGTGACTTAGTCAAAGCTTCATGAAGCTTCAACATGCATCCAAAGAAAGCCACCATTTTTCTTTTCTTTTGCCAAAAAGAAATAAATAAATAAATGAATAAATAGATATGAAAAACAAAACCCTAACCATTTAAATAACCATGGTTTAATCTTTACACAAACTCAAGTAAGCATGTATCATCAAACATGATACAATCAAGTGCACAAAAGTATATCACATATACAACTTGTGAACTTCAAGTGAGAAAATCCATTTAAAGTGAACCAATACTAGTTAATACAAAGTAATATATCAAATATATAATTATGCATTAAATCATTAAATCAACACTTGATTCAATGATCCGGTCATGTCGCACACAACCGACTAGTATACAATGTATCGTTTTATCGAATCAATCCTTGATTCGATAACTAGGTTATATCGCATACAACCATTCGACACATTCATCGCGAGAATGAAATACGGTAACACATACACGCATTATTCTCGGTCCCGCACATATCTCATATGCACTCCTATTTCGTTTCGTTTGAGCCAGGAAACCTCTGTGTAGGACTCTAAAGACTCGTCAATACGCCGGTAGCAGATGATGATCATATCAAACACCCACAAGCCGCAAGCGGTCTGCTAAACGTAACGGCCACCCGGGTATTGAGCGATCAGAAGATCGACGAGCAAGCCCGCTCACACTCCTGTGAATCCAACCAGTAACATTTACCATACAGTCCGGTCTGTTCGTCCGATATGTCGCATATCTCGTCTAGGGGTGGTAAACGTCAGACCCCAATAGCTCAATAAGTCGTGTCAATATGAGGTCTATAACAATTCGAGAAACTACTGGTAACACTTACCAGTAAATCTCAGCAACCCTGGCCAGGGATTTCCGGTTACAGCCAATCGAACACAGCGCAACATCAACTCCCTATACCGGGAGAGACGAATCCCCTCCTATCGCTCATTGCCTCCATGTGATTCGGGACTGTACCCAAAAGCCACCGTTTTGCACGCCCTCTTGGACGTGGTAAGGTGGAAATCAAAGCACAGTAGGAATCACACAATACTCTATGGCGATCTCGGGTCAACAGACTACTCTGCACCAGTGTCACCAGAGAACTGCCATCTGACGTAAGGTATAATACCATCTGGGAGTTCTCGGCGAGTCCGTCCAGTGTACCCAGTCTCTACTGAGCACCCGTATATCATCTCTGATGTCAAACACCAATGGATATGGGATCATCCATCGCCCATCTGTATGGGTCGAGAAGGTATACGCTAGTCTACTCTGGTATATCGATGCCCCGTCTCGATACAACCATGACTAGGGACCTTGAAGGATGTACTTATGGACTACCATGTCCCCACTAGTATGATCCGCATCATAGTTCAGGTAGTCAAGCACACATCCTAAGGGCTTTACCAACATGTAACAGAGAGACAATGAGTATACACGTTAAGGTAAAGAGTAACCAGATAGCATACTATCATGTCGAGCAAGAAAGTCCTCCCTATGTATGTCCCAGCATCCACTACAATATACATCCAATGTACAGTAATGGCCTCTAGGGCATACATATAACTAACAATCTCCCACTTGCACTAGGGCCATCTGATAGCAGTGGTTGTAGTATCTCATACTCAACCATCCCATAAAAGTCTCTCTCTGGGAATAGGCCTTCGTGAGTGGATCCGCCGTGTTGTCCTCTGAGTCTACTCTCCTAACCTCGATCCCTTAGAGATCAACCATCTCCATGATCAGGTGATACTGCCTTAGAATATGTCTGGATCACTGATGGGACCTGCGTTCCTTGACATAAGTTACAACTCCATTGTCTCACAATGGTAGGAACGTAGTTCATCTCATGAACCAATATACACCCAAACAGCCTCTTTGGTAGCATCTTAAGTAGCGATGTATCATGCCTTTATCGTCTAGTATGTCACGGTATCTAGCTTGGAACTCTTCCAACATACTGTCCCTCCACTGAGGGTAAAGGCAATGCCTGTGACTGACATTCAGTCATCCTTATCACCCTGGAATACTTCTAGTGATTTTCCCCAGGATCAACTGATACTATCTCACTACAACTAGTGAGTATCTTAACATCCATTTAGATCTATCTCATAGATCCAAAATCCAGGATTTAGTAGGTATCATTATGATCCTATGTGGAGAATCATTATGATAAGCGGAGATTAATCGAGCGTAGCATAAGAAACTTCTTCCCTAACAAGAGTATGTTATCCACGTACTCTACGAGGATCGTCACCATACTCCCTACTACCTTTTTGTTTGTACAAGGTTCATCTACCATTTTGATGATGTCAAACTCTTTGACTACTTCATCAAAACAGACGTTCCAACTCCGCGATGTCTGCTTTATCCTATAAAACATCTTGCACACGTTTCCGCTACTCCCACTGTTTACGAAGCCCTCTGGCTGTGTACTTATAGACGCTCTCTTCCAAATCATCATTTAGAAAAGCAGTCAAGACACCCAACCACCAGATATCGTAGTCATGGTATGTAGCCGTGGCAAGTAGGATCTGGATGGACTTAAGCATAGGCACTGAAAAGGTTTCATCATTATCCACGCCTGGTTGATGACAAAAACCTTTAACAAGTCTAGCTTTGAAAGTCTCAACTTTTCCATCTACACCAAGTAATCTTCTCAAGATTTACTTGCTCCTGATGGGGATTTAACCCTTCAGATATAGCAACCAAAGTCCATACTTTGTTGGTGTATAAGGATTCCATCTCAGATCGATAAACATCCAGCCATTCTTACAGAGTCTTACTCTTGATGGCCAGCTCGAAACTAGTTGGGTCATCATCTCATGACGCAATCCTCGCTCCCACTGTCATAGAGCAACCGAAGTATCTCTCAGGTGGGTGAGGAACCCTACTAGATCGGCGGAGAGGCTGAGGTTCGTTGGTTTCTATTGAATCCTTCGGTCTACCAAATCATCAGCTGCAGTTTGTATAGCTGGAACATTTCCAGTTCTACATAACAGACCCTGCCTCGAGCTTGTCCGGATTTTGCTTTTAGACATAGGCCGGACAACCCCAAATCTTAACTAACTTAAGAAATGGGCTCTTCCCTTTCTATATCACATATGAAGTGGTAGGCAATTGATTTGATTGGAACCGTATTCAATAGGTATGCATCTTCTCAAGCGCATAACTCCCAAAAGGAAATAGGTAACTCAGTAGTACTCATCATAGAGCACACCATATCACATAGGGTGCATCTGCTCCGCCCCGATACACCGACGTACTGTGGTGTATACGGAGGAGTAATGCTGAGAGAGAATCTCATTCTCCTTTAGAATAATCCAGGATTTTCGTGCTCAAGCATTCTCCTCCTTGATCACATCAAAGGACATAATACTTATACCCGTATTTTGGTTCTCTACTTCTTGCTTATATTCTGTGAATATCTCAAAAGGTTCAGACTTGTGTTTCAACAGGAACATATGTCTGAGTCTCGAGAGATCATCAAAGAATGTAATGAAGTATAAAGAACCGGTCTTGGCATGTGTAGACAGGGGACCTTTCATACATCAGCATGTATCAATCCCAAGAGTTTACTAACTCTTTCTCTGTTTCCAATAAACAGAGCCATGGCCATCTTATCTTTATGACATGACTGGCAAGTTTCATAAGATGTAAATTCAAACTAATTTAAATATGCATCTAAATGTAACTTCAGCCAGTCGGGTCGCATTGATATGGCCTAGTCTACAATGCCTCAAGAAGGATCCGTTCATTTCTGAACTCTTCCTCTTGTGTGTGTTCTATATACTAGGAACTGTAGTTTGATTTAGAACTTCAATGCTTTTAGATAACGTGCCTGAACCGATCAACTTTTGATATAGGAAATGTTCAAAACATTATCCAACAATACAAAATTTTATCATTTCTTTACTAATAAAGAGAGTGATATGATTTTGTATATCAGGTTCGGTATCTAATAGCATTTGTTCAGAATCAATGTATTGGTAATACAGGGTGACAGTGACCAACAGACTTGGCTGCAACTCTTGCCCCGTTTTCTGTCTCATGAAACTTATCACCCGTTCTCAGTTTTTCTACCCTTTTGTAGCCTTATGTAACAGTTTACATATCTGGAATCCTGATCCGGTATCATATACCTAGAACGTAAAGGACACTGAGAAACAGTTCTATATAATGAACACATCCGAAGATGTTGCATCAACATGTACTCTCTTCGTTTGGGCGACACGGGAATTCTGGTATTCCCCAATTTCCTGCTCTGTCTTATAACATTTATAAGTTGGAGCGGGACCAACGTCCCCCAGCTCAGTATAACAAGCGGGTTCGGTCAATAATCCGTATTATTATCTTGATTAAGGCGTGACATGGTCGCTACCTGGAGAGAGAGAAGAAAACACTCAGCGTGCGCTCTTGCAAGAATAGATTGGTTTTTATTTTATCTAATCAGGATGGCTCCCACTGCTTTTTATCAAATCTTCCTTCAAACCCTAAAAGGAAAGACTAGCCGGGATTAATTACACACTACAAGTTCGCCAATCTTTCAGCCAGGCCAGTGTCGGTACTTTGAGGGAGGTCTCCCGTGCTTTCGCACGAACCTAATTAATGTAAACCTCGTTTTTCCAGAGGCGAAACCCCGTTGACACCTTTCTAGACACCTACTTGATCGGCTAATTGTAATGTGCAAAACTCTTCCAGGAGTAACAATTACTCGCAGTGGGTATCGGGATCCAACTATCTCATAGAAGGTATGCAATCTCATTGCAAATTTCAACACTTGAAATTCCCGATAATATTTTGCCCCTAACCTCCTATGACCTTGACAAAGGCCAACAAACCTAGGATGCTAGTCAAGTTCAACCTGTCATTTCCTGATTGAATTAAACCCACCCGCACGACCCTTGACAAAGGCCAACAAGGTCGTACGACTACCCTAACCCAATCTGCATCATATGCATAAGCAGATAAGCACCAGTTAGCTACCGCACACTGTGCCTTGACAAAGGCCAACAAACGCAGCACGAATACTAACTACTACTTATCTGAAATGACGGAGGGCTACGACAGGTTTTTCTGAAAACCTATTGCGTAATGAACTTGATATCGTTGTAGAATCAAATGATTTTAAAATAGAGTGTTTTTGAGGCTTTTCTAGTTTTGCTAAAGGAGTCACTCCCGGTGAAGGGATCGTCGGTCCTTTCCTCGTCGAATGAAGTGTGAGATATATCATATATATCGCTGTGCAAAGCAAAAACTCTTAAAAGCAATCAAAAGACAAACCGAGTGTGTAGCATCTGCCAGTTATTGCTAAAGGAGTCACTCCCGGTGAAGGGATCTCGGTCCTTTCCTCATCGAATAAGGTGCAGGATATATCACATATACCTCTGTGCAAAGCAAGAACTGTAGCTACCTGTTTTATTTTGAAATTCGATTCTACAACATCTTAGGTTTCTTTTATTTTCATTAATCACATTAATGAAGTCCCATCATTTAAAATACCTAAACATCACAGATAAATACGACGTACACTTATGCCATCCGCATTCGCCTCGATGTCCCCTCGTGCACCGTTAGGTTAGGTAACTAACGGCAGAGCGGGGCAGGGCTAGCGCGGGTGTAAAACATAAGTAACGTGTATATAATATATCATATATACTATATAAAGTATCCATCACAGAACATCACATGATCACATCACAGATATCGCAGCAGAAGAATCATATGAAATATTGGATATACTAGGACGTCCGTGTTTTCATTACGAGCCAGTATAAAACACGGATTCCACGGTCGTGATGAATAGCCAAACCCACACCCCTAGACCCCTACGAGAGCGGCAAGCAACCCTACCAATTCTAGAGTTAGGAGACCCGGACTCGACTCCTCGAGTTGGTCTCCCACTGGACCCCAGAACCCGGTTACTTGTGCTCCCCTCCTTGGGTCTATCCTAGTGCGGAAAAGTAAATAATATACAAACGGTGACAGCTTCCGCAACCTGGAAGTGCCCCAATAAAAGAATATTACATACAAGTTTTTACATGAATGAAAATGAAAAACACTCATCTCACATAAAACCCCCCGGCTATTCGAACACGACGATCCAATATAACATATCCAGCAACACATAACAATACATGTCATCAACGTAAGTAAATATGTCCATCCCAATTGTCGTTGATATATAGCAACGAAACCGGCGATATCACATATTACACTTACGGTCACAGAAAAGAAAGTGTAAAACTACAACAGTTGGAACCCGCAACCTCCATAGACATCGCATGCCTGATCAAATGAATTCCTTAGACATCGCATGCCTAACAATTATAAACCCTGCATTTTAGTCTCATTATCGAAAACTCTTTTCAATATCAAGTCGGGCAATTCAATAAGATTCCCGACATTCTGATCGAATGCTCGTCGCAAACTTTAGTAGACGGCCGCACCCCCGACGCCGTCGATGAAGTGCACCAAGGCGGAACACCGCTGCCGCGAGCACCCGAACGGATGCTTTCGGCGACGGGGTTCTCCTATAGTCACTTGGTCGGGGCTATGGAGCGAGGCTGTCTATTAAGTTTACCCGGCGAGTATCCGCGTACGCTACGTGATTGCGACGGACTTTTGATCACATCAAAATTCCGTGGCAACCGATCAAGTGAGACTAAACCGCTAGATTTATAACATTCATTCAGTTATCTCATAACTTGATGTGAATTCCAATTGTTGTATCCCATTCGAGATAAATAGAAAATGATAAACTTTCCGATCGAACATCCAAACACCCAAGTTTTCCCGATAACAGCACAACTCTTGTAATAAGTTTAAAAACATTCACTTCGTGCCTCAGTACCAACGGTCCAGCCGTAGAAGGGTCAAGCCAACGCCTCACATGTGGCACGCCGTACTGCCCCAAACCCTAAGGTTCAAAGGGCAGTTCAAGACGGTCACATAATCGAGTTAAGGTTTGTTGTCTTCTAGAGGGACCATCGCGTTACTTGCACTACTTAGAACGTCCTTAAACCACAGAAACATCCAACACTTGGAAATTTTCCGGCAGGGGAAAAAGTGGGTATTTATATCCGGTCGAAATTTTTGACATATTCTAAAATATCCGGAAAGCCACATAGACAAAGCTTGATAATCCGATCGAATCTACGAACTCCCAAAACACCCCAGAAAACTCAACTCTTGAGTGTTATTTAAAAATACCCAGAGAACTCAGCACTGAATAAAAGAAGTTACTGTGCAAAAATGGGAGGGTGACATCATCATATGGCCGCGGAACCGCCGCAGAAGCCAGGCTTCTGCCGCGGTTCCGCCGCACTTTGGACACATCGTTTGGAAAATTTTGCACCGTAATTCTTAGAATTTCCTGCTGAATTTTTTAAGCATTTTTAATCTGGAAAAAACCCAGTTTTTGAAAAAAGTCCAGAGAGCATTTTGGAATTTAGGGTTTCGGTTCGATCGGACTTCAAACTCCGTCTACGCATCGCCTAAGGCTCTAGTTAGGCTCTGATACCACTGTAGGGTTCCTAGGCACACTAATGAGGTCTCATAAGGCATCAACCATGCCAATTTCAAATTTTACAAGTGCCGAGAAACCATAATACGGATCGTTAACTAGAATTTTAGGCGAAACAATGAAACTAGTTAACAACTTAACTAAAAGAACGGAAATACAACCTTTGTAGATCCGGTCCTCCACCTCCATAGCTCCATGATGAAGTCTCCTCGCTGTCCAAATAGAATCCCGGGCTCTAGCGTCGGTTTCATCGGAGAAATGGGCGGGCTAGGTCATCGACTACGACGCCGAAGATGATCTACGTCGAGGCATCACAAGATCAAGCTCCCACTTCACCAAGTCAAGAAACTTGTGAAGAAAACACCCCATACTACTTGGCAAGAGGTAGAGGATGAAGAAATAGGAAGTGGGTTCACTTTAGAATTGGATTTCTCACTCTTTTCATCAAATCACCATTGATGGAATCAAGCTTCTTCTTGAAGAAGAAGAAGAAGAAGATGAAAAATGTTATGATAATAATCTTTCAAAAAGAAAATAAAATGTATACTTATCATAATCCAACCATGGTCAAGTGTAGAGAATAAACTAGGGTTAGGTCAATGGTTAGGGTTAAGCATGAAGACAAAAATGGTGACTTAGTCAAAGCTTCATGAAGCTTCAACATGCATCCAAAGAAAGCCACCATTTTTCTTTTCTTTTGCCAAAAAGAAATAAATAAATAAATGAATAAATAGATATGAAAAACAAAACCCTAACCATTTAAATAACCATGGTTTAATCTTTACACAAACTCAAGTAAGCATGTATCATCAAACATGATACAATCAAGTGCACAAAAGTATATCACATATACAACTTGTGAACTTCAAGTGAGAAAATCCATTTAAAGTGAACCAATACTAGTTAATGCAAAGTAATATATCAAATATATAATTATGCATTAAATCATTAAATCAACACTTGATTCAATGATCCGGTCATGTCGCACACAACCGACTAGTATACAATGTATCGTTTTATCGAATCAATCCTTGATTCGATAACTAGGTTATATCGCATACAACCATTCGACACATTCATCGCGAGAATGAAATACGGTATCACATACACGCATTATTCTCGGTCCCGCACATATCTCATATGCGCTTCTATTTCGTTTCGCTTGAGCCAGGAAACCTCTGTGTAGAACTCTAAAGACTCGTCAATACGCCGGTAGCAGATGATGATCATATCAAACACCCACAAGCCGCAAACGGTCTGCTAAACATAAAGGCCACCCGGGTATTGAGCGATCAGAAGATCAACGAGCAAGCCCGCTCACACTCCTGTGAATCCAACCAGTAACACTTACCGTACAGTCCGGTCTGTTCGTCTGATATGTCGCATATCTCGCCTAGGGGTGGTAAACGTCAGACCCCAATAGCTCGATAAGTCGTGTCGATATGAGGTCTATAACAATTCGAGAAACTACTGGTAACACTTACCAGTAAATCTCAGCAACCCTGGCCAGGGATTTCCGGTTACA
This sequence comes from Agapanthus africanus, assembly GCA_030015575.1. Taxonomy (NCBI): domain Eukaryota; kingdom Viridiplantae; phylum Streptophyta; class Magnoliopsida; order Asparagales; family Amaryllidaceae; genus Agapanthus; species Agapanthus africanus. Next base: position 125,193,563 of record CM057339.1, on the reverse strand, counting down.
GCCAATCGAACACAGCGCAACATCAACTCCCTATACCGGGAGAGACGAATCCCCTCCTATCGCTCATTTCCTCCATGTGATTCGGGACTGTACCCAAAAGCCACCGTTTTGCACGCCCTCTTGGACGTGGTAAGGTGGAAATCAAAGCACAGTGGGAATCATACAAGACTCTATGACGATCTCGGGTCAACAGACTACTCTGCACCAGTGTCACCAGAGAACTGCCATCTGACGTAAGGTATAATACCATCTGGGAGTTCTCGGCGAGTCCGTCCAGTGTACCCAGTCTCTACTGAGCACCCGTATATCATCTCTGATGTCAAACACCAATGGATATGGGATCATCCATCGCCCGTCTGTATGGGTCGAGAAGGTATACGCTAGTCTACTCTGGTATATCGATGCCCCGTCTCGATACACCCACGACCATGTCCCCACTAGTATGATCCGCATCATAGTCCACGTAGTCAAGCACACATCCTAAGGGCTTTACCAACATGTAACAGAGAGACAATGAGTATACACGTTAAGGTAAAGAGTAACCAGATAGCATACTATCATGTCGAGCAAGAAAGTCCTCCCTATGTATGTCCCAGCATCCACTACAATATACATCCAATGTACAGTAATGGCCTCTAGGGCATACATATAACTAACAGCAACAACGTGTATTAGGGTACTTAAGCACGGTATTAGTGAAATCCGGCATATTGACCCTTGTCCGTCCGTTCTTGTCGCTTGGCTTTTGTCTCCGGCCAAACCGAACGCAACCGGTCGCGGTTAGGGATCACCAATACCATGGTAGGGTAGGATGCCTAATGGAGCGCTTGCGTAAGATTTGAGTGGAGTTCAATTGAAAATATCGGGCAAAGGAAATGAGAAACGAAAACCTTAACTTATACAACCAATATTTTTCCTAATAACAACATATTCACAAACCAACAAAACGACAAAAGAAAGAGCAAAGGAAAAGATAAAAGAAAAGAATAAACAACATTGCAAGAAAGTAAATGGCAAGGAAAATAAAAGAGCAAGTAAGTAATGGGCAAAAATTAAAATTGCAAGTAAGTAAAGCAAGAGAAATACTAAGAACCCAAAGTGCAAAAATGAAATCTTTATGATTTCCAAGTGATACAAACCTTGAGTTCAATGACCAAAACTTAAACTTGCAAGCTCAATGAAGAGGTTGCAAGATCAAGAGAAGCCAAAGAACTCAAGGCAAACAAGCTATGTACAAGTTCAAAAAGGAAACAGAAAGAGTATGAAGTATTGGACACCATGTGAGAAGTCTTGGACCCCTTTCCCTTGCTCACTGATTTGCCTTTTATAGGCACAAAAGAAGATTAAACAAGTAATAAAAATGAGTTGATGTGACAGCAAGAGAGAGCCAGAACAAAAATGTGACTCATTGGGCATGGTGGGGCCGGCGAGATCGGTTTTCTTTGGCATGTCGCCAGTCTAAATCCGAGCAAGTGGACTCGTATTGGTTGTGTGATGTTGTGTGCTCTCCATAATCCCACTGGTATTGCTTGATTTTATGTAGAAGCCCGGGTTGTATTCAGGGATTTGGAGGGAAACTTGTAGCTTTATATCACATTATATCTTTTTTGCATTTATAACTCATCACTTCTCACTTATGCCCACTTGTATCATGGCAGCCCCCTCTCTAGTTCCATAAACCAATAAGCTAGTATACACACTTGTATGTGTTGGACCATTTAGATAAAAAGTGTGTACACATCCATGTTGCAAGAAGAAACTCTTGAGATATTGATCGGTTTGCAGTTCCGATTGCAGTGTTGGCTCGCCAATGTAATATCCGTGCATTTGAATGTGTTTCCAGTATTTTGTCACGCATACCTGTAATCTGTAATTACTGAGCAGACACTGGTTAATAGTACCGATATATACACAAAATAGATAATGAATGAGTGGTATTGAAATGCAGTTTTCTGTGATAAACACGAGGCGACGGTAGTGTTCAGGGGAGTAGTGGGGGAGATCGAGGGCGGCCGGAGTTGCCCGTCGCGGCGACTGCAGTGGGGAAAAAGAGAGAGAGAGATGTGGGGTTGCGGAGGTGCTGTTTTTGGTGTTGGCGGTGAGGTTGCGGTGGTCGGAGTTTGGTGGTGTGAGAGAGGAGGCGATCGGCGGTGGTTGGGGCTAGGATTGCAGAGGAGGGGACAGATAGTTATTAAGAGGGTGAGAGAGAGACAGTGAGACTCAGAGAGATTGAGAGAAAGAGAGAGAAAGAGTCGTTGAGGGAGATGAGGGCATAGGCGAGGGAATCTCGGGGTTCGTTGGGTGTGGGCTTCGTCGTGGGGAGCGTGGATCACGCTGGCAAGGACTAAGAAGAAGGAGGGGGAGGTGACTGTTTGGTTGAGGAAGAGAGAGAACGAGAAGGAAAGAGAGAGTTGTTGAAGGTGATGGGGAGAAGGAGGAGAAGATCTCGGGTTGTTAGGATCGGGCGCGGCGTCGACGGGGACCGGGTCGGGGTCGAGTGCGAGAGAGGAAGGGAGTCATGGGATCGAGTGCGAGAGAGGAAGGGAGTCATGGGATCGAGGCGGGAAAGAGAAAGAAGGAGAAGAAGAGAGAGAAAAGTATGCGATGAGAGAAAGGGAGAAGGAAAGGGGCTATGGGTCGGGTCGGGGAATGGGTATGTGGGTTTGGGCCGGGCTCGAGCTTGGGAAAAGTTAGGGTTTGGTTTTAGAAAAAAATTTTATATAAGAAAATTTTGATTAGGGTTAAAATAAGAATATAGAATTAGAAAAATTGGAAAATATTTATATAAAAAAAATATACGGAAAAAATATACAAGGAACTGGGGATTTATATCATACCCTACAAAAATTTCGTCATCGAAATTAAAGAATGAAGACAACGGAACAAACAGATAAACAACTACTCAAACAGGTGCGGACATCGTGAACGGATGTCCTCCTAGCGTTCCCAGGTAGACTCTTCTGGAGAATGACCACCCCAAGAAACTCGAACCAAGAGAATGACTTTGTTCTTTAGCACTTTTTCTTGACGATCGAGAATAATGGTAGGCTGCTCCTGGTAAGACAGATCGGTGCCTAATGTCAACTCTGAATGGTCCAAGATATGGATGTCATTTCGAACGTAGCGCCTCAACTGAGATACATGGAAAGTATTGTGCACACCAGCTAGCGATGGAGGCAAGGCAAGTCGATAAGTCACCTCTTTTACTCGCTCTAGCACATCAAAAGGTTCGATGAATCGGGGACTGAGTTTTCCCCGACTACCGAACCTGATCACCCACTAGTGGGTGATATCTTTAGGAATACATGGTCACCAACACCAAACTCTAACGACCTTCTGCCGGCATCCGCCCGATTCTTTTATCGGTCCTGAGCAGCCTTGATATGTTGCCTGATCGTCTGAACCTTGCTCACTGTCTGTACTATAAGCTCGGAGCCCAAAAAACTTCGTTCAACTACGTCATCCCAACAAAGAGAGGATCGATACTTCCGTCCATATAGAGCCTCGAATGGTGCCATCTGGATGCTAGTTTGGTAGCTGTTGTTATACGAAAACTCTACCAAATGGAGATGATCTACCCACGAGCCCTGAAAATCAAGCATGGATGCCCTCAGCATATCCTCGAGCATCTGGATAGTACGCTCGGATTGCCCGTTCGTCTGCGAATGATAGACCGTGCTGAACTTGAGACGAGTGCCCAAACTCTCTTGCAAGCTCTTTCAGAAGTGGGAAATGAACCTGGTGTCTCGATCAGACACGATAGTAATGGGCACTCCGTGCAGTCTCACAATCTCTTGTATATACCTTTCCGCAAGCGACTCCGTCGATTATCCGACTTGAAAAGGTATGAAATGTGCTGCCTTCGTGAGATGATCAACAATAACCCAGACAACATTGTTGCCCCCTGGACTTCGAGGTAGTGCCGTCATAAAATCCATGGTCATGTGCTCCCATTTCCACTCTGGCACTGGAAGCGGTTGCAACAACCCAGCTACTCTTTGATTGTCATGCCCCGCTTCCCAAAAGACAGTAGCAGGTACATGACGAGGCCCGCGACATATTTATTTCGAGAAGGTCATTTTCCGGAATAAATATGTTAAGCTTAATTGAGCAATATAAAATGACAAGAAATTAACATGAGATTTAAACTTCAACAACTTTATTTACATTCAACTTGATATATTTACAATATATGAGTTCAACTGAAAGAAAATATAAGAAGAGAAATGCCTAAACATGTGGCATACATAAACTGAAAGAGAGAATAATTAGTCTAGGCCTGGGTCGCGATCTGATCGTGCTCCTCCTCGGCGGTGTCCACTTCTTCAGTCTCCACAGTATCTGATGATCATTCCAAGAAACAAAGATGTGTGGAATGTCCGTCAGCGAGCTTTCGCTCGGTAAGTCCCCAAAAAATGGATGTGAAGTATAAAAGTATAATGATAAAGAAAATATATATCATGAAGCAATGAATTAGGAGATATGGTGTTTAAACATGTCATTTAATATAAGCATGGCAATTCTATTTAACATGCAGTTCTATATATATCATGGTAAAATAACATGAGCATAGTATAGCATGGCCGTGTAGTGTAGGTATAGTGAACATGAAGTGAATGTAAGTGTCCTAAAATATCTTTACATGTGTAAACTAATGTAACGTAAGTTCAAGGGTGAATGTCAACCAATCTCAAGAGTGTTCTCGAACCCAACATGCTGTAATTCAGGGGTAAGGAACCACGGGCTCGAATTAAGTGTTAGTAACGGGACTTCAACCTAGTGTTAAAGTATTCCAAACTCAACAGATTATAATCCAGGAGTAAGGAAACACGAGCCCTCATGATAGCTTGCTTGTGTTAGTAAATATGGATTCATGATCTATGGGGACTTCTGAGATTTCGTTGGATTCACACATTAACTACCCCAACACCCCGTGTATTCTAGGTTACAGTCAAAATTGTGCCTTGCTCGAATTCATGAATACATCAAGTTATTAAACTAGAGTCCTTAAAATATTGTTTTACATATCTCGAGCTAGGTTTTATGAAAAATACTTTAATATAGTTTAAAAATAAATCTCGAGGGTGATTTATATCATTTAGGGTTTTTCATGAACATGTATTTTAATTGTTGTGGTGTTTTTGGTGATAAAACCTAGCTTTTGGAAAGTTTGTGGTATTTTTATGAAAACTAATATTTTTGGAAACTTGGTGATATTTTATTTACAATTTTAATCGGATTTCATAATTTTATATAATTTTCCCAAAAATTAGTTTTTATTAGAAAAGTCGCGTTTCTTAAAAACCGTATTTTTTAAAAATTCCTTTCGAGACCGAATACTCCGTGAGGAGTTCTGTATCTTACTCTACTATCTTAAGGATATGCGATAATCCGCACCATCTATTAGCGGGTCCCTTGACAAGGGTTGTAGAGGCGTAATTGCCAAGGATTTCGAAATACCGATTTAAAGAAACCCGTTTTGAAACGGTGTGGTATTTTAATGAAAAAAGCTTTTATTTGAATTACCCATATACTTAGAATACCATGCTATGAAACCATAATGTGCATGTGGGGTAGGTCATTACCCCATGAAGGTTCTAGGGTTTGGGTACACTAGATATCGAAAAGAGGTTACACTAAAATTCATGGTATTTTAATAAAAACGTTCGTTATATGTTTGTTTCATATTAAATTTTGGTTAAACTCAAAACCAAATGGTTTTATACAAGGTTACAAGTAGTGTGGGAGAGTTAGTTTGACCTATTTTGCTTTAAAGATGGGAGTACAAAGGTAAACATCACACATATCGAAGTTAACTCCACTTTACCGATATGTGTTTAGAAAAGGATTTTGAGATGAAAGAAAAAGAGAAAAGGGGGACTTACGGCTTGGTAATATCGAGAAGAGAGTAAGGAAGAAGGGAGGGGGCTTTATGGTGTCGCGGAAGCTCCAGAAACGGCTTCGATCTTCGATCTTCGATGGAATAAGCTTGGTCGTTAACTCTAATTGACCCCATTTGCACTTAGGAACTTTTTGAGAGAATTTTTTCTTGAATTTCAAAATGGTGAAGAGCTAAGGCGTGGAGTGGTATTTATAATGAAGAATTAGGATTTGGAAATTAAAATTTTGGATTAAAAAGTATTAAAAAGATATTAAATGGTGAATTGAAGGGTTTCTGTTTGATTGCAGGAAAATCAAACAGTGCAGGGGAGTTATGGGGAGTAGAAGGGGTATGTGTGCAAAACACGGAGGGATTTGTCCTCATCCCAACCATTGGCGCCGGCCATATGGGGATTTTGGGCGGTCGGATTTTAGTGTTCAGCCTCGAGATTCGTGCCACGTCGGTATTTGGGTGTGTACACCTCATTGCGCCTGTTTGATTTTTTTGAAACTTTTTATTTCCTCGTGTATTGCACATACAACTCTTGGGCTTCCAAAAATTAAAAAGAAAAAAATCTAAAAATAATTGGGTCTGATGGGAATCGAACACACAGGCTACGTCACAGCAGTGCAGGGGATTTACCAGTGAGGTATAAGTTGCTTCTTGCTTTTATTTAATAAAAATAACTTTTAACTCACATCAGGCTGAAATACTCTTTTTTGTACAATAAACAAGAAATTTTTGTACAGGGATTTCAGAGTCGTTACACTGATGCTCGGCTTTCACCTGTTGGCATACCCGACATTTGGAAACAAAGCGAGCAATCTCCTTCTTCATTCCGTTCCACCAGAAGTGCTGCCTCAGATCTCTATACATCTTGGTGCCTCCTGGGTACACCGAGTAAGCGGAATTGTGTGCCTCAGCTAAGACTTCATCTCGAATACCCCCTTTTGGAACACACAGCCGATTGCCAAATCTTAGGAAACCATTTTTGTGAATCTGCAAATCCATCCTCAAACTAGCCTCAACTAACCCTCTAAACTTCTGCAACTGAGAGTCTCCAGCCTGTGCAGCTTTAATGCGATCTATAAGCGATGATTGAACTTGCAACTGCCAGAGCTGTCCGGGCACACCCGGTGTAACTACCTCCAACTTGAGTCTCTGAAGGTCATCAAGAATCCTCTTCTGACAAGTCAGCATCATAGTTGGCGGCCTGCGACTGAGAGTATCAGGGACGATGTTCACCTTCCTCGGATGATACTGCAGATCAATATCGTAGTCTGCCATCAGTTCTAGCCATCTACGTTGTTTCATATTCATTTCCTTCTGAGTGAACACGTATTTCAAACTCTTATGATCCGTGTACACCTCCACTCTTTCACCCAGTAAGTAATGCCTCCATATCTTTAAAGCGAACACAACGGCTGCTAATTCCAGGTCATGCGTGGGGTAGTTCTTCTCGTGAGTCTTCAGCTGACGAGAGGCGTACGCCACTACTCGACCGTGCTGCATCAAAACACAGCCAAAACCTTTTCCCGACGCATCACTATGAACAACCAAGCCACCGGAGCTGTCTGACACAGTCAGGATTGGGGCCGTGGCCAACTTTAGCTTGAGCATCTCGAACGCTTTGGTGCACTCCTTCAACCAATTATAAGGCACTTCCTTTCATGTGAGCTTCGTCAAGGATTCTGCTACTCTGGCGAAATCTTAGTCAAACCGTCGATAATACCCAGCCAATCCTAAGAAGCTCCTTATTTCAGCTACCGATTTCGGTGTCGGCCAGTCCTTGATAGATTCTATTTTCGCCGGATCTACTGAAATGCCGTCACTCGAAATGACATGCCCCAGAAATTGTACCTTGTCGAGCCAAAACTCGCACTTTCTTAGCTTAGCATAGAGCTTCTCCTCCCGTAGAACCTGCAATACAATTCATAGATGCTCGGTGTGCTCCTCTTGACAACTAGAATTGACTAGAATGTCGTCGATGAATACAATGAAAAACTGGTCCAAGTACTTGGAGAAAGCCCTGTTCATTAAGTCCATAAATATGGCGGTTGTATTGGTAACACCGAACGACATCACCAGAAACTCGTAGTGGCCATATCGGGTCCGGAAAGCCGTCTTGCATACATCCTCTGCCTTAACCCTGATTTGGTGATACCCTGACCAAAGATCTAGTTTAGAAAATACTCGAGCACCACCCAGTTAGTCAAATAAGTCGTCTATGTGGGGAATAAGATACTTGTTTTTCACGGTCACCCGGTTCAACTCACGGTAGTTGATTAGAAGACAATTATGCTTTGCGTTCTATGTGTTCTATTAGTTCTACTTACCGCAATCAAGACGGTGTCGTTTCGCAGCTAGCCGGTTGAGCACGGGTCGTCCGCAGGGAGATGGTATGTATGTCCGTTTTTGTTTTAGACGAGTCAATTCAAGTGTATACGTGTATATTCAATTCTATCCTAAGTGTCCGTATTTTATGTTCATGTAAACTTGTTAGGGTTAAGGTTGGTTAGTAGAGTTTGGATTAGCCTTGTGCTTTTCTTTTGCCATTCTTAAAATGATGGGATAATCGAAGGTAGCGGGGATTAGGAGGACATAGAAATGTGATTTGCGAGTTTAAGCAAGCTTTCCAACGCTAAATCCATTCCCAGTGCCCCTTGTCGTTCTGCTACGTGCGCTTATTTCCAACCCTTGGTCAAACATACGCAACCATGTATCCAATTTGGTCACAACTACATGTCACGTTATAGTGCGCCCAAATGACTTCTCGACTTAGGTCATGGCTATATATCACGTATAGCGAGCCTAAGGGAGCGGGTTGTGTTTATTTGGTTTAGGTTCGTTTTAAGGTGTTTGGCGAAAAGAAGCACAAGGGAGTTTTTCCGTCCCTCATACTAACTTCCTTAGTCCTAACAAGTGTGGAAATTATTCACACATTTAAAAGAAAAATAAAACAAGAAAGAAGAAAAGAAAGAAAGGAAAAATACGGTTTTACAAAATGGTAGCAAGCTAACTACTTGGGCTCTCACCTAAGCAAGGGACTTCATAGAGTATCATGGCTTGAAAATACGGTTTAGAGAAGAAAAGAAAAACAAAACAAGAAAAGAAATAACAACAACTACTTAACAACAATAAACAAAATTACAATAGGAATTAAAATTACAAGACAAGGAAATGAAAATACAAGTTAAGAAAAATAACGCCCATCTTCATTAACTTCCACTCAAGAGCTCTCGCTACACTTTCATAGAGAATAGATGATGAAGTAAAAGAAGATACAACTTAAACTACACTAATTCTACTAAAGAAAAAAGCATGCCTACTTGGCTCAAAACTGGACTATTTATAGGCAGAGAACTGAAACCTTAAGGCCATATTCTGACCCCTTATATTATTACCAAACTACCCCCAAAAGACGGTCAAGTGATGACACGACATGGCCGCAGAATCGCCGCAAAAACCCACATTTGGCGTCGGTTCCACTGCCATTTTGTGGAATTGGGGTCTCATTTTTTCTGTGCTTCCTCATGTTGCTTTGATATTCTGTTTGACAGGTCCAAAATTGCAAAATGGTTCCAAAATATTTTCAGATTTTCAACAATCCAAAATGGCAACACTTTTAATTCTTTTGACCTTTATCTCCCTCGAGCACCGTACACCTCTTGATCTTTATGCTTCCTCTCTTGTGTTTTGTGCTTGATCGAGACACGAATGACCACTATTATTTGTCTTGTCTCTTGAACTCGTAATTGGCACTGGACGGATGCGGATGACTGGAACCCGGATTTTATCTGTTTTTGACAGATGTTCTGGATTTTGGCATAACTATGGAGATTTTGTATGATTTGCATTATTTTGGACTAGAAACCTGTAACATGTAATTATGTAGCAAACACGGATCAAAAGCACCTTCCTATAAACAAACGAGCAGAAGAATGAACGGTATTAAATGCAATATTTTGGCATGAACAGTAGTCAATGCACATGCGCAAGGAACCGTCCTTCTTCTTAACCAGTAACACAGGAGCACCCCATGGGGAAGCACTTAGACGGATAATCCCTTATCCATAAGATTTTCTATCTGCTTCTTTAATTCTGCCAACTCAACTGGTGCCATCCTGTAGGGAACCTTAGAGACTGGTGCCGTCCCTGGAATTAGGTTGATCGAGAAGCCCAATACGCGAGGCGGGGGTAGACCAGGTAGATCTTCGGGGAACACATCAAGAAACTCTCGAACTACCTCCGGTGCTGGCTTCTCGTCTATCTCCATAGTGATCAAGATCTTCGGCTTCGCTCGAAACTTAGCTGGTTCCAAAGACTCACTACCACCCACGAGCACGAACTCCAGATGATTAGGAATGCAAAATGTCACACTCCTAGCCCAGCAGTTAATAACAGCATGGAACATGCTCAACAAATCCATCTCGAGAATGGCGTCGTAGCTACCAGTCCTAATCAAAAGAAAGTTTGCATAAAATTCTCTGCCACAAACCACCATAGGGTATAACTTACACTTTCATGCCCCACTTCCCAGTGGACAGAAACAGTGACGTGGCAATCCCGCAACGTATTAGTTAAGAAAATACGTTAAGCGTAATTAAGTAATATAACAATGTACAAGAATAACAAGAGTAATAAAATGAAACAACAACTTTATTTACATTCAAATTTACATACAACTGTTTGTAATGAAAAGATACAAAGCTAAAGCAAATGCCTAAACAACGACATACTGGAAGTAAATACAAACTGGAGCTAGAAATCAGGCTGAGAAGTAAACTGGTCCAAATCTTCCTGGCTTGGCTCTATACGCTCAGAGTCCGGTCCTCCTGATGAACATTCTAAAGAAAAGAAACAGAGAAGAATATCGTTATCGAACTAGCGTTCGGTAAGTCCCCAAAAGAAATAAGTAATGCCGAATGAAAGTGAATAGAGATCAAGTGAATGTGAACGGGAAAGATTATATATAAGAGAGTATCTAAGTATATTTATTTACCGGTATAAGATAGTTCTTCTAACGTGGTTATTTATAGTTTGATAAAGAATGTATTTATGTATACGAGAGGAGTCCATCTTATCGTATAGACTATGGTAACATGTAGTATAAGGCCCCGTCATACGCCACGGGACAACGGCACGTGAATTCATGTAAGTGTCTTTTAAAGTGACCTTTCGTGTCATGATATACGTTCCATACCAATCTACCCCTTTATCCCCGTGTATTGTATTGTATAGATTAAGATTATAGGTCTTGGCCGAATCCATGGATATAAAATGTACAAGTTCATGTTCAAGATGTAATCATGTATTCATGTCAAGTTCATGTCAAGTTATAACCATGGTTCGGTCAAGTCGAGTCAAGTATTCAAGTTCAAGTTTGATATTTGAATTCGAGTATTCAAGTTCATGATCAAGTATTCAAGTTTGTGTTTGATTTTAAATTCTGGTTTGAGTTTGAGTTCAGGTTGAAGTCAGAATCTTATGAAAGGATTTAGTTCTTGAAATTCTTAGGTTCGGGAGTAATCGGCAACTGCTGCACATGGACGGCAGGATTTGTGTCTTTTTTCAAGATAATTACCATTGTTAACTCCATTAAGTTGTCTAACCTGAATAGGCAAACACTCACTTTCTCCGGCTCCCCAAGTGTAACACTTTGAAAATTCGTTTAGGTTAATTATATGTTAATTAGTGAAAATACGTGATTTTCATAAAACCTAATTAATAACTATTTTTTTTCTTTCCCGCATAGACATGAACAAATCTATTTTAATCATGTAATTACATATATGATTGTGTTTTATTAGTTAACATTTAAATTATTGTTCACTTAACTACCTATTTTACTTATTTATTATTTACTAAACTAAAATTTAAAACATGCACACACACATCTAGTGTTAACCTTAGCTTTAGCAATGTGTATGGTCATGCCTTAAACAACCATGACAACCTAGTTTTATTTAAATTGTAACATGTATTCTTTCTTTTCTCATGGTTCTAGAATTTTCCTTTTCAAAAAGAAAGAAAGAAATGGAAATTGAGGCATGGGGGGCATTAAATGCATGGTATGGCTCACTTTTCTCTCTTCAGTCTAGAACTCTCTCCCTTTCTTCCCATGGCAGCCACCTATCCCTTCCTCCTTTCTCAAATGGTTTAATCTCTACCTCACACAAATCTCTCAAAACATCACAAAAATCTAATCAAAAACACTTCAAAACAAATCCTTTTTGGTTCTTGAGGCAAGTTTTGACTTTAGGAGGCAAGATTAATAAGTTTGAACCATTCTTAGATCAACTTGAGGTAAAAAGCCAAACTTAATTACTTATTTACTAAACTTTTAGTTTATTGAGCTTAAATTAGTGTTTAAGTGGTGGTTAGTGTTAATTTTGAGATTTAAGAGGAGATTAAGATAAGTTAGGGTTTTTATGACTTGAATAGGGTAATTAAGAGTAGTTAGTGTCTAATAATCCAAGTCATTTCACAAGTTTACACTAAAATACCTTAATGTCACTAATTAGTGTTTTAAAACGGTTTTAAATCAAGTTTTAGGATATTAAGAATCTGCTTTTACTGTGGTTGTTTTTAAAATAAACAAATATATACTGTAGACTATACCTTGTGTTAGGAGTGTAGTGTAGAAATCCGGACCCGTTTCACCCGACTTGACCCGGTGAGAACCCCAATTCTTCCGATGTGGCTGGCCCAAACGTTGAGAAAAAGGTTGGGGTTTTGCAGGTAGTTGTTTGTAGGTATGTTATGATATATGGTCTTTTGTTTTTCTTGTTTTCGCTCCAGATAAAATCTGGGACCAATTATCTATATTTTTGGTGCTGTGTCTTGCGCGATATGTGCGATTCGAGTCGTGGTCTAGTGCGTTTGTGAGAACGGACAGATTGTGTTGGTTTGAGTGATGTTATACACATTTTGTGCACTAAGTGCACACGTAATCTTACTCGTGATGTTAATTCTTTCATTTCGTTTCGATTTCGCATTGTATCGGATGTTTAGCTTTCTACATATTAATATTTGTGCGATTCTAGGGTCGGTTGTGGAGACGTCGGATGCGGCGCGGAAAGAAAATGCTAAGATCGGATCAGATTAGCCGAGTTGTCCCGGTGAGTAGATGTACACATCTATGGGGGAATCGTCTGGATGGCGCGAGGCACCCGATGGTTTATGATTATTTATAGTACTTGCATTTTATATGCGTAGTTTCCCAGTTATTCATCTCATTACATCGCACCATCTTATATATATATACATATGTGATATCATCTCATAGAGTACTTACACCATTACCATTGGTTCATGCTGCACGTGCACTATTCATGCGAACACACATGCCTTTTGCTATGTCACGAACACTATAGAACTTCTTAGAATCGCTATCTGTGCATTGCATCATATATGATATGTAGACTTGTACTTGTATAGTCATTTCATCAGGATGGATACGCAGGATTGTTAGTCATATATACATACCTCATTGCATCATGATTCATGCATAGCTTCTGGCTGTACTTCGCATGATATATACTATCGTATCATAGACATTAATCATCACCGACATATTTACATATTGTGATTCTTCTCGAGAATTTCAGTATTTATGAGATTTATGGATTTTGGAGAAACCGCAAGGATTTTAAGAACGTATTACCATTTTAAAAATGTAAGTTACGGTTTTCTCGTGATATGATGTGTGTGGTGTCCACCATGGGTTTTCTCGGTTCTTGAGCGGTATCATACACCCGATTCGAGGAGGAGGATGAACCGTCTGTGGGTTCATGGTGGACTCGGTACGGTATCTCGGGGCAAGATGGCCGCAGATGATGGCGTTGAGCCCGGCAGGGGAGCACTACCGACCGGTTATTTGTGACACGGCGAATATCTGGAGGATACTGACGTAGTCGTAAGATTTGATGATATGGGTCGATCGGACTGACGGAGCCCGAGATATTGAGATATTGAGACATTGAGATATTGGGATATATATATTGTGTCGATACTTGACACAGATTTTCTGTTGATTTCATTGATGATACTTCAGTTTATTGCACAGAGGTTTTTCTAAGATAAGAACAAAGATTTTCTCATACCAGACTTGTTCAGGTTTCGTTTTGATTATGCATTCATGTTAGTACATCGTATCATATCGATATGCGTATGTTGAGACACAATTGCGTGCATGCTTACTATAGCCTTATTAGATGTTACTTACTACTCACGAGTTGGCAACTCACCCCCGTTGTGCCATAGTATCTTGCAGGTCCGACCATTAGCACAGTAGCGGCAGGCGCACTTCCTCATTTTGTTCCTTTTGCTTGGACTTACGGTATTGCTCGTAGGTGGGTTGCGAGGATATTTATTCCCATCATGTATATTATTTGTATCTAGTATACTCCATCTACCCTTATATATTGGACTAGACGGTGAGACTCGTGAGATTTGTATTTGTGGTATTTGGTGTCGATGCTCACTTGAGCCGACGTTGTATTTTCTTATTTCTTGCTTTCAGATGCTTATTGTGCACTTTTGATATACATATTGCATATGGTTGTGATTCCGCCATTGGCGAAGAGCTAGCTCCTGCTTGGGGATGTCCTGTTCATTATTTATATGTATTTTCATGTGTTGTACCCGTTTGGGGTCCAGTATTTACAAAGGAGACTCTGTCGAAATTTTCGGGAAATTTTGATTGTTTTTTTTTATGTTTAATGCGACTTATTTGGTTAAAATTGCTTTCTTTAAATAAGTTTTTCTTCACTCTATTTCTTTAAATGGTTTTGATTTCTGGGCTTTGGCTTACTTAGATTACGTACGTCTTGAGACGTTTCGTAATTTAAGTGCCAGTCACGTACCGTACTTTCGGGTCGTGACACTGAAGCTCAAGAGAAATGATACCGCTTAAGCCTATATTAGTCTATAGTCCTTAAAATATTGTTTGCATATTTCGAGAGGGTTTTATGAAAAATACTATTATTTAGTTTTAAAAGATAAAGGTCGAGGGTGATTTATAATATTTAGGGTTTTTATAAACATGTATTTTAACTGTTGGTGTGTTTTTGTGATAAAAACCTAGCTTTTAAAAGTTTATGGTATTTTTATGAAAACTAGCACTTTTGGTAACTTTTTTGTATTCTATTAAAAATTCTAATCTTTCATTAAAAATATAGTTTCAAAATTTGTTTTTTATATATTGAAAATACGAATTCATAGTTTTATAAAATTTCCAAAGTTCAGTTTTTATTTAGAAAAGTCGTATTTCTTAAAAACCGTATTTTTTAATTTCCTTTCGAGATCGAATACTCCGTGAGGAGTTCTGCATCTCGCTCTACTATCCTAAGGATATGCGATAATCTGCACCATCCATTAGCGGGTCTCCCGACGAGGGTTGTAGAGGCGTATTTGCCAAGGATTTAAAATATCGATTTAAAAGAAACCCGTTTTGAAAAAAATGGTATTTTAATAAAAAGCTTCTACTTTGAATAACCCATATACTTAGAATACCGTGCTATGAAACCATAGTGTGCGTGTGGGGTAAGTCGTTATCCCGTGAATGATCTAAATGTTTATACTCTAGTTTTTGAAATTATGGTTATATTAATGTTCATGGTATTTTAATGAAAAAGTTCGTTATATTAGTATTTCATATGAAAATTTTCATTATGCTAAAAAGCTAAATGATGCGAATAAGGTTAAGAGTGGTTTTATAGTGTTGTTGTGATTTATTTTGCTTATCAAGCGGGTGAAAATATTTGAAAAGAAAGCAATATCGGTTCTAACTCTATTTTACCGATATGTTTTAAGAATGCGATTTTAGTTGAAAAGAAGGAGAGGGGGAAGGGAATTACGGCTTTATAACATCAAGAAAAGAGTTAGGAAGAGAGAGGGGGCTCCGTGGCGTCGCGGTAGCTCCGGGATTGACACCGATCTTCAATGAAAAAGAACTTGGTTGCTAACTCCACTTGACTCCTCTTGCACTTAGAAAAATTTGGGAGAAATTGGATAGAAATTTCAGAATGGGGGAGAGTTAGGGCATAAGGTGGTATTTATAGGGTAAAAAATGAGAGAGGGTGTGAAATAAAATGAATTAAATTGGATTTAATGGTGTTAATTAGGGATTTGAAGAGTCTCTGTTTGATTGCAAGAAAATCAAACAGTGCAGGGGAGTTGAAGGGAGTCGAAAGGACTTGTGTGCAAAGCACGGAGTCATTTGGACCAAATCGGACTGGCGGCGGTAGCCAAAATGGAGAAACGGGCGGTCGGATTTGAGCCAATTGCCTCGAGATTCGTGCTACGTACTTTAACCAGTGTCTACTTTTCATTGTGCCTATTTGATTTTTCTGAAACTTTTCGTTTCTCCATGTATTGCACCTGCAACTTTTGGGCTTCCGAAAAATTAAAAAGAAAAATCTTAAAAAATAATTGGGACTAAGGGAAATCGAACACACAGGCTATATCACAGCAGTGTAGAGGTTTAATCAGTGAGTTACAAGTTGCTTCTTGTTTTTATTGAACAAAAATAACTTATAACCTTACAGCAGGCTGAAATACCATTTCTATACAATAAACAAGTAAGTTTTTTACATGGATTTTCAGAGTCGTTACATTCTACCTTTCTTATAAAAATTTCGTCCTCGAAATTTACATAAAGGACTAATCTTCGAATAGCTAAGGGTATCGCGCATATCGTCTTCTCGCTCCCATGTCGATTCTCCTGGAGATTCTTTTCTCCACTTCACCCGGTCCAAGTTTACTTTCTTATTTCGTAAGGTTTTCACCTTTCGATCCAAGATCTCGACTAGCTGCCGCTCACAAGTTAGATCGGTATGTACAGTGAGCTCTGAGTGATCAAGTATGTAGCTGGGGTCGCTCACATATCGTTATAGTTGGGATATATGGAACACATTGTGCACCCCCTCCAATGAGGGTGGTGGTGCCAAACGGTATGCCACTTCTCCAACTTGTTCAAGTATGTCGAACGGTCCTATGTACCTTAGACTTAGTTTACCCCTCTTGCCAAAACGTATCACTCCTTTGTTTGGAGATATCTTCAAGAATACATGCTCTCCGGGTTGAAACTCCAGGTGTCGACGCTTTGTATCTGCCCAATGTTTTTGTCAGTCCTGGGCTATGCAGATCCTTTCCCTGATCGTGCGAACTACATCTACAGTCGCCACGATCATCTCTGGTCTAAGAAGTTCATGATCTCCTACGTCGTCCTAACTCAGCGGGGAACGACACTTCTATCCATAGAGTGCTGCGAATGGTGCCATCCCAATGCTTGCTTAGTAGCTGTTGTTGTATGAAAACTCCACAAGGTGTAGGTGATCTTCCCACGAACCTCCAAAGTCTAACATACATGCTCTTAGCATATCTTATAATATTTGAATTGTTCGTTCGGACCGTCCGTTCGTTTGCGGATGATATGCCGTGCTGAAATTCAAACTCGTTCCCAGGCTAGCTTGCAGACTCTGCCAGAACTGTGATCAGAATCTCGTATCACGATTGGAGACGATACAAACAGGTACTCCATGTAATCTCATGATCTCCTGCATGAGTTTATGAGTATCAAATATGGTACATCTTGAAGGTTTAAATTTTACTTTAGATTTATACTCACCTCCATGTACTTTCTTGCTAACGTCTCAGTTGACTGGCCAACTCTGAATGGAATAAAGTGAGCCGACTTGGTGAGTCAATCCACAATAACCCAAATTGCATCATTACCCTTCGTGCTGCGAGGGAGAGCAGTCACGAAGTCCATGGTAATGTGCTGCCATTTCCATTCTGGAATTGGTAACGACTGAAGTAGACCAGCAGTTCTGTGATGTTCAGCCTTCACTTGCTGACACACCAAACACTTGGCTATACTTCTTGCTACTTTGTGCTTCATTCCATGCCACCAGTAGTGTTACCATAGATCCTTGTATATCTTTGTACCACCGGGGTGT
The DNA here is from genome assembly GCA_030015575.1 of Agapanthus africanus. Lineage (NCBI taxonomy): Eukaryota > Viridiplantae > Streptophyta > Magnoliopsida > Asparagales > Amaryllidaceae > Agapanthus > Agapanthus africanus. Next base: position 125,175,719 of record CM057339.1, on the reverse strand, counting down.
ACCGAATACGGAGAGCTGTGAGCTTCTTTTATTAACTTTTCTCGAACAGAGCCGACTGGTACACATAAACGGCTTCCATATCGTAAGGATCTATCTTTGTGGATGATGAAGTTAGTTCGTAATCCACTTTCCACTTGTTCTTGGATCTTTTGTAGCTTGGCATCATTTGCTTGAGCTGCCTTGATCTGATTTACAAGAGTGGACTGGATGTGTAAGTTCATCAAAGATGAAGCATTGCCTGATACGACTACTTCAATCTCTAATCCATGCAGTTCTTGTTGTAGTCTCCACTGAGCGGTGAGGTTTATTGCTAACAAATGGCGACTAAGTGCATCAGGAACTACGTTCACCTTTCCAGGATGATACTGTAGGTTGATATCGAAGTCCGCCATGAGTTCTATCCATCTTCTCTGCCGCATGTTAAGTCCTTCTGAGTAAATACATACTTCAGACTTTTGTGGTCAGTGTATATATCCACTCGTTCTCCCAAAATATAGTGGCGCAAAATTTTGAGTGCGAAGACCATTACTGCCAGTTCTAGATCATGTGTTGGATAGTTGCGCTCATAGACCTTTAACTGTCTTGATACAAAAGCCACAAATTTTCCATGCTGGTGTAGAACACATCCTAATCCTTTACCGGATGTATCACAATGCACATCGAATCTTCCAGATTGATCCGGTATTACGAGGATAGGAGTAGAGCTTAATCTCGACTTGAGTTATACAAAAGCTTTCTCATATGTTTCTGACCACACGAATGCTTCGTCTTTACGTGTAAGCTTAGTCAGGGGTGCTGCAATCTTTGAGAATCTTTCAATGAATCGTCGGTAGTATCCTGCTAAGCCCAAGAAAATTCTTATATCTTTCACCGTCTTTGGTGTCGGCCACTCACCGACAGCTGACACCTTAGCTAGATCCACAGAGATTCCTTCGCCTGAAACGATATGTCCGAGAAATCCGACCTGATCTAGCCAAAACTCACACTTTCTGTATTTTGCATAGAGCGGATGTTATCGTAATGTCTCCAGGACAATCCGTAAGTGTTCGGCGTGCTATTTCTGATTTTTTGAATACACCAGGATGTCGTCGATGAATATAACGACAAATCTGTCTAAGTACTTTCGGAAAACTTGGTTTAACGGGTTCATAAAGATGGCAGGTGCATTGGTCACTCCAAATGGCATTACGAGATATTCATAATGGTCATAACGAGTCCTAAACGCTGTTTTCGGAATGTCGGACTCTTTGACCTTTACCTGATGGTAACCCGAACGAAGATCTAGTTTTGAAAAGACATAAGATCCACTTAACTGATCGAAAAGGTCATCGATGCGCGGTAGTGGATACTTTTTCTTAATCGTCAGTTCGTTTAGAGCTCGATAATCCACACACATCCTGTAGGAATCTTCCTTCTTCTTCACCAGTAACACCGAAGATCCCCAGCTTGAAGTACCGGGTCGGATCCAACCTTTCTTCAGTAGTTCGTCTAATTGAATACGGATCTCCTTCAATCTGTCACGCCCCACTTTCCAGTAGACGGAAACGATGACGTGACAGGCCGCAACGTATTTACTAAGAAATAAATACGTTAAGCGTAATTAAGAAATATATAAAATGAACAAGAATGATAAGAGTAATAAAAATAAACATCAACTATATTTACATTCATCTTTACATACAACCGTTTGAAAATAAAAAAGTACAATGAGTAAAGCAGTGTCCAAACAATGGCATACAGGAAAGTAAGTGCAACGGAACTAGAAGTCAGGCTGAGCAGTAAGCTGGTCCAAGTCCTCCTGGCTCGGCTCGATCTCCTCAGAGTCTGGTCCTCCTGACGAACATTCCAAACAAAGAAACAGAAACGAATGTTGTCAGCGAACTAACGCTCGGTAAGTCCCAAAAGAAGAAAGAAAATATAACAAGTAATGTGAAATGAACAGGTAAGTTGTGTATGATTGATTACCGGTATATGATAGTTATTCTAATGTAGTTGTTTGTAGTTTTGTAAAGAAGATATTCATATATACGAGAGGAGTCTATCTTACCCTGTGGACTATGGTAACATGTAGTACAAGGCCCGTCATAACCCACGGGACAACAGCACGTGAATTCATGTAGGTGTCTTTTAAGTGACCTCTCGTGTCACGATATACGTTCTGTACCAATCTACCCCTTTATCCCCGCGTATTGTATTGTATAGATTATATTTACAAGTCTTGCCGAGACCATGGATACAAAATGTTCAGGTATTCATGTTCAGGATATAATCAAGTATTCAAGTAATCATGTCAAGTTATAACCATGGCTCGGTCAAGTCAGGTCAAGAATACATATTTGATATTGATGATTGAATTTAAGTATTCAAGTTCATGATCAAGTATTCATGTTCGAATTTGGATTTAGGTATGAGGTTGGACTCAGACTGAGTCAGACACTTATACTGATTTAACTCTGGAATTCTTGGGTTCGGGAGTCATTGGCAACTGCTGCACATGAACGGCAAGATTTGTATCTTTTTCCAAGACAATTGCCATTGATAACCCCTGTTAAGTTTTCTAACCTGAATAGGCAAGCACTCACTTTCTCCAGCTCTCTGGGGCTCAAGAGAATTGATCCCTCTTAAACGTATATTTACTAAAGTCCTTAAATAGTGTTTTATATATCTGGAGGGGTTTTTATGAAAAAATATATTAATATAGATTAAAAATAAAACCTCAAGTGTGATTAGTATTATTTAGGGTTTTCATGAGCATGGATTTTAAGTATTGTAGTATTTTAATGATAAACACTTAGCATTTGAATGTTCATGGTATTTTACTGAAAAACTTGTCCTTTTTGGTATCTTGATGACATTTTATTGGCATTTGTTAATCTTTCACTTTTTAGAAAAAATATAGATTATCATATTTTGAAAGTATGGATTTATAGTTTTATATAATTTTAATTTTAAAAAATAATTTTATTTTATTTAGAAAATTCGTATTTCTTAAAAACGTATTTAAATCCTTTCGAGATCGAATGCTCCGTGAGGAGGTTTGCATCTCGCTCTACTAGTCTAAGGATGTGCGATAATCCACACCATCTGTTAGCGGGTCCCCTAAAGAGAGTTGTAGATGCATAATTGCAAAGGAAATGAAATACCACCTTAAAAGAAATCCAGTTTTTAGAATTATGTAGTATTTTATTGTAAATACTATTCTTCGAACCAAAAACACATACAACTAAGTATCGTGCTATAAAACCAAGTGTGCGTTTGGGGTAGGTCGTTACCCCATGAAGTTTTCCTAAATGTATTGTTAAGCAATTTTGTCGAAAAGATGTGATAACAAAGTTCAAGGTATTTTAATGTAAAAGTTTAATTAGAGTTGTTTCCCATGAGATTCTTGGGTAAAATTGAATCTAAACATTAATATTAATATTACAAGTGATGTGGTAAAATTGGTTTGACCAAATGATAAAAGAAAATGGAGTTTCTTGGGTTTAGAAAAAGAATATCGGTAATAACTCCACTTACTGATATAAGATTTAAGATTGAATTTTACTGAAGAGGATGAGAGTTTGGGAGGGATTTACGGTTTAAAAACTTCAAAGAAAGGGTTTGGAAGGAAATGGTGTCGTCGTGGCGTTGCGGGAGCTCCGGAATTGGCTTCGATCTATGTCGGAACCAACTTGCTTGCTAACTCTGTTTTACTTCACTTGCATTAGGAACTTTTTAGAGAGTTTTGGATAGAATCTTCAGAATGGTGCTGAGCCAAAGTATCGAATGGTATTTATAGTGGAGAATTAGGGTTTGGGAATTAAAATTTTGAATTAAAAAGCATTAAAATTGTGAAATGAAAGGTCTCTATTTGATTGCAGGGAAATCAAATAGTGCAGAAGGGTTAGGGATAGCTGAAGAATCATGCGTGCAGAGTACGGGCTTCATTGGCCAACATCTGACTGTCGGCGCTGGCCCATGGGCATTTTCCGCCGGTTGATCTAGGGCTTTAGGTCTCGAGATTCATGCCACATGGATTATTCAGAGTTTACTCCATTTTCCACATGTTCGATTTTTTGAACTTTTCATTTCCCCGTGTATTGCATGTGCAATCTTTTGGGAATCCAAAAAGTTAAAAAGAAATATCAGAAAAAATAATTGTTTTTGATGGAAATCGAATACAGGGGATACGTCACAATAATGCATTGGCTTTACCAGTGAGCTACAAGTTGCTTCTTGTTGTTATTTCACAAAAGTGACTTATAACTCAAACTAAGGTTGTAAAACTCATTTCTTGTATATAAACAGAAATTTCCGTACAAAGATTTTAGAGTCGTTACACAATCCCTCCAGACTTTACTGGTATGGAGCTATGATTACAGGTTGAGCACCAGATTGTAAATCAATACTAAATTCAAGAGCACGATCGGGTGGCAAACCTGATATGTCTTCAGGGAACACATTCTCGAACTCTCGAACTATCTTAGGTTTTTCTTGTTCAGCTGGTAGAGGGAACACTTCTGCAATCTTCGGTTTAGCATTGTAGCTTTCTGGCTCCAAGGTTCTATCTCCACTTTTGAAATAGAAGACTGGGTGATCTGGTATCTCAAATACTACCCTCTTTTGACGGCAGTCAATGGTAGTATAAAATACTCCCAGCCAATACATTCCCAAAACAACATCAAAATTTGGTATGTCCAGTACTTTGAATTTTGCGTAGAATTCTCGACCGCAAACTATAACCGGGCACTGATCATATCCCAAAGTTGCCTTCAAGACTCCATTCCCGGAACTGACATTCCAGCTTGTAATGAGTGGCTTCACAGAAATCGCGTGCGTTCTCAAGAATCGTTGTGACATGAAGCAGTGTGAAGCTCCAGTGTCGAAAAGTGTGAGTGTAGGAAGGGTGGCTACTAGTATAGTACCTAAGTGGTGTAAAGTTGTGTTTAGATATAGGGATAGTATATCGATGCACAAGAATTGAAAGGTTGAAAGGATGGGAGAATTTACCGGTGATGACTTATTCTGTGGTTTTGGCCTCCTCGACCATCATTGTAAATGCCTGTCGTCTCGGTACATTCCTCCTCGCCGGAGGCACTGTTCCCGCCAATTTTTTTAGCTAAGAGCTATTTGTTCCCTTATATAAAAGGGGAGAGAGAAGAAAGAGGAAAAGAATCCTCATAGTTTGGCATCACGTGTTAAACACGTGGGCGCGCTGAAAGCAAATAACTAATGGCCAAACTGGTCTTACATTTTAAACACGTGAGCGCTCATATACAAAGTATATGAGCGCTGAATAAAATAAACCTAAAGGCCAAACTGGCCTCACATGTTAAACACGTGAGCGCTCATGAGCGCTGAACATAAATAACCAAAAGGCCAAACATGCCTCACGTGTTAAACACGTGAGCACTTATATGCAAAACATATGAGTGCTGAAAATAAACAGGCTAAACCCACACCAGGGGTCACGTGTTAAACACGTGAGTTCTCTTGTCGCATTCTTTGGCAGCGATCACATGCAAAGCATGTGAGCGCCCCAATTTAAAATGCTACCATCTAATAGAATTAAATTCTATTTGGGAAATATTTTCCCTGATCTTTCTAATATAGAAAGATCTTTCTCTAACAGAGAATTTTGGATTTAAAATCTAATGGTGATAAAATATCACCAATTAAATCATCTGATAGAATTAGATTCTATTTGGGAAATATTTTCCCTGAACTTTCTAATATGGAAAGATCTTTCTCTAATAGAGAATCTTGGATTTAAAATCCAATGGTAATAAAATATCACCAATTAAACTATCTGATAGAATTAAATTCTATGTAATAAAATTAAATTCTATTTGGGAAATATTTTCCGTGATCTTTCTAATATGGAAAGATTTTTCTCTAACAGAGAATTTTGGATTTAAAATCCAATGGTGATAAAATATCACCAATTAAACCATCTATGAGAATTAAATTATATGTGGGATATTTGCTAAAATGACCCAGATGGCCCTTCTGATCCAGAATATGGCTGGAATGTGGTTAAATCGGAACCACTGGCAGTTGAACCGCCGGTAGTCGCTTTCAAAGATAAGGGTGACATTGCAAATTCTCTGCAAGCCTCATCAACGGCCGAAGGGGAAATGATTCTAAAAGAAAAGCTGGACGAATATATCGCTCAGCAAATCAAAGCTCACTACGCCAGTGATACTACAAATAGATCGATCAAGACTGGTCAACCGTATCCAGCGTGCTACAATCAAATACAGAACTCGCCAGATTACACACTTCCAACGTTCCACATGTATAAAGGAACTGGGAATGCTCGTCAGCACATCGCACGTTTTAAATCTATGTGCGGCAACACCAAAGGAAATGAAATATTGCTCCTCCGACAGTTCATCAGCAGTTTGACAGCACCGCCTTTGAATGGTACGCGGGACTCCTAAATGATTCCATAAAGACCTTCGACGAGATGGATATGCTCTTCTGTCAGAGGTTCGCTAGCGTGAATAAACACACTACCGTAGCAGCGTTGGTCAACGAAATGGTTGGACTGAATGAGACCTGCGTTCAATATGTTATCCGACGGCGAAATCTCTGGTCAAAATGCGAGCAACGCATTGACAAAGCTGCAGGCGTGGGAATGTTCATAACCACCCTTGACCCAAATTCAAAGGTGTTCCCATTTATGGCCTTCTTCAAGCCGATGACCTTCCAAGAGCTCATCAATAAAATGACTCGATTGGATGAGATGGGTCAAGACCTTTCATCATCCGATGAAGATGAATGAAAAGCGGAGGCAAGATGACGTTTGTCACCAACGCTCAACAAAAAATGAGTGGCTCTGAAGCAACCTATTGCCAAAATAGCGACGGCGTGGGTACTCGCTCCCCACGAGATATACACAGGGGGCATATTTCTCACTGGCGGAAGAATCTCTACGTGGGATGGTCCTTTCTTCTCACAAATAGAAAGGATATCAAGGGACTTACAAGCGGGTCCTGCAATCAAGTGGAATATCCTACTTAAACCAAAAAACCATGGGAGGGATGTGAAATCCATGTCCCACTCCGAATCAGACGATGAGGGGAAAACCCCCAAGTCAAGTTTATTCTTCTAGAGAAGAGGAAGACTCGGCAGAAGGAATGACGTGATATCTCGTTCCTTCGTATATGAAGAAGGTGCTACATCAGTATCGGAAAGCGACATTGATGAGCAGGGGGCAGGTGCCGTGTAAAATGCCCAGAACTTCTCGCAGAACAACTCGATTGGCACGATGATAGATGAAACAGTCTAAGAAGGTGAAGGTAGTCTAAGGCGTGAAGTGCCCATGCAAACAAAGGACATGCAGCAGCGCCTTAGCAAACAAGAGTTGGAAGGGATGGGTTATGCAACTCTCTGGCTGAATGCTAAAATGGACCGAAACGTCCCTAAACTAATGCGTTCCCCCCAAAAACGGGAATGTTGGACTGAAACGTCTTTAAACTAACAATGGACTGAAACGTTCTTAAACTAACAACGGACCGAAACGTTCTTAAACTAACAACGGACCGAAACGTCCTTAAACTAATATGCGTCCTAAAAATGGGAATGTTTGACCAAAACGTCCTTAAACTAATACTCGCCTAAAAATGGTAATAATGGACCGAAACGTTCCTAAACTAGTGCGTCGACTCAAACACGATGCGTCGTTTCAAACACGGCGATAATGGACCGAAACGTCCCTAAACTAGTGCGTCACCTCAAATATGGCGATAATGGACCGAAATGTCCATAAACTAGCGCATCATCCCAAATACGACGATATTCTCCCTTGAGATCTATATTGCAATCGAAGTTCCAACGGCGAAGGTTGCAATTCAAGTCCTATCGGCTACACAGCTACTCCAGTGGTGAAGCCACCCCCAAGTCCCACCGGCAAACAGATGAGTCACCTAAAAAAAAGAAATAAAAAATGGTACGTCCACAAGCGAAATAGGCATGGATGAAAACCTGAAAGAGCGTCATGAGTAAAAACAGCAGGACTACCGGCGAGCTTGTGAAAACTCGGGTGGGTGCAAACTCGTTAAAAAACAAAAAGAAAAAAAGAAGAAAAAGAAGAAGAAAAACTGTACGTCCACAAACGAAATGGACACGAATGAAAACCTGAAAGGGCGTCGTAAGAAATAACAGCAGGACTGCTGGCGAGTTATGAAAATCCGAAAAGGGCGTAAACTCATAAAAAACACTCATGTGCACTTGTAAGGTCCTCTCGACCTTGTGAGGAGAAAATACCCGCGTGAGATCCTTACGACTCACAAAGGAGCAACACACTTAGGAATCCCTACGATTCCTAAGGAGAAATTATACTTGCGAGATCCTCACAACTCGTAAGGAGAATTTTCCTCCTATGAGACTCTCACGGCTTATGGGATTTAAAAGCCTTAAGTTACAGGGATCTAAACCTGTTCTTAAGCAGTCATATTCCCCTAATATTTCCCTACAGGTGGTCCAATATTGACCCTTGTATACAATCTACGGCAATAAATAAATATTCTCCCAACATGTTCCACCAATGATGAGAAATGTCCTTATATGGTGAACGACACTTATAAGTTCTTTCGACTTATAAGAAGAAAATGCTCTTGTAAGATACTTACGACTTATAAGAGAGAACACACTTAGAAGTCCTCACGATTCTTAAGGAGAAAATATACATATGAGATCCTCACGACTCGTAGGGAGAAAAACCTTTATGAGACCCTTACGGCTCATAAAGTTAAAAAGTCTTAGTCGACAGGATCCTAACCCTGTTTGCTAAGCCACCTTTGTTCAAATCGACAAGGGCAAATGATGATTCGCTCCTGGCAATATCTCAGTTGTAGCGATACTGATGCCTAAACAGGCGTCAAACTTCAAGTCTTCTCATGGCAAATGATGATTCTCTCTTGGAAATATTCCAGTTGCAGCGATACTGATGCCATTGGTATCAGATCTCAAGTCCCTGACTCGTAATAAAACTTAGAGAGTTAAAAAAATGCATATGAAATAGCCGAAATGATGGGGCAACTCGCAATAAAAACCAACGAGCAAAAAATATGCATAAAAAAGCAGAAATGTTTGAGCAACCTGCAATAAAAAGTAGCGATTAAATAAAAAATAGCCGAAATGATTGGGCACCGTGATAAATAGCCGAAATGATTGGGTAATCGCAACTTTCGCGATATGAAAGCTGAAAAGATAAAGCATCGCGGAAATAAAAAAAATAAAATTTCCTCTGCCTTGCAAGTATGTTCATATTGAATCTTGTATACGATCCATGGGCACAAATGAAATAAGGAGAACCATATTTTCCCACCAGGCTCCGTCAAAGGGAGAGCCAGATCTCGATGGTTCATATACAACCTACAGAACAGCTCGACGTGCTTCTCATGCCAGCAGGATGTAGATGCAACGTCAACAAGAACCCAAGGGCCAAATATAAGTGGAGCAATAGCATATTCCTAGCTCCAGATCTCGATGGCAACATTTAAAGCCTAGAGATCACCCCGACGTTCTCTTCATTTTAGCAGGATGTAGACAAAACGTCAACAAAAGACCCAAGGGTCAAAACAAAAATAGAGCCATGGCGAAATCCTAGCTCCAAGTCTTGATGGTACATATACAACTTCAAGACTATCCCTGTGTCCCCCTTCATTCCAACAGGGGCAGACACACTAATCAAATAAGTGTGAAGCGATGACAAAATCCTAGCTTCAGATCTTAATGGCAACATCTAAAGCCTAGAGATCACTCGACGTTCTCCTCATTCCAGCAGAATGTAGATACAACGTCACTGTTCACCGCCGGAAACCGGGAAAACAAATGTTTTGCTTGAATTTAGGGGCAGATGCTATTTGGTTTGATCCATCAACCTCTCTGAAGATGCCAAGTTGATTTATGGCACCGTGTATCGAAGGTTTGGACAGATGTCGCCGTTGTAGCAGACTTCGTCAGATTCCCTCTCGTTGTGAGGGGTTTTTTGATTGTGAGGACGCTCTTCCCTGCAGGTGCAAGCCCCTGGAGTTAATTACGTTACCATGTAGCGATAACCACTTTCTCCTGCTCCAGAAGGTCACTTCATGTTGTGTGTGTTTGTTTTATTTTTGGTTGCCCGCGGATTGTATACGAAGACTAATTTATGTTGTTGCCCGTAGGGCGGGGATTAGTCTAAATCCGTATTTTCTTAGGTTTGGTTTTGGTTTGATTTAAGGATCGTTAACCTCGTTTGAGATTAAGATCAACTTAAATATTTGTTATGGATACGTTAGTCTAATTTTTAGACTAAGATCTACTTAATGGGGGTTTGGGATCATTTTTGATCCAATGAAAGAGTATTTGGGCTTTATCGTTTTAGTTTAGGGATGTTACGGTCCATAGTTTAGTTTAGGGACGTTGCGGTCCGTTGGGTTTAAAGACATCATAGTCCATAGAGTTTAATTTAGGGATATTGCGGTCTATTGGGTTTAAGGACATCACAGTCCGTGGAGTTTAGTTTAGGGACGTTGCGGTCCATTGGGTTTAAGGACATCACAGTCCGTGGAGTTTAGTTTAGGGACGTTGCGGTCCATTGGATTTAAGGACATCGTAGTCCATGGAGTTTAGTTTAGGGACGTTGCGGTCCATAGTAGTTTAAGGACGTTACGGTCCGTTATTAGTTTAAGGACGTTGCGGTCCATTGGGTTTAAGGACATCATAGTCCGTGTTCAAGGACATGATAGTCCATGTTGTTTTGGTTTATTGGTTTGGAGGTGTGCCAAGAGTTATTGGTTATTGGGACCCTCCACCTCTTTGAAGACGTTGAAAAATTACAACGACATATATCAGAGGTGTGGAGAGATGTACCCTTAAACCAATTTCCAGATCGAGGGAAGATGTGAGATGGACATCATTTTAGATGCCATCTGTAGGAGATCACTAGTCATCTTTGGAACTAAGATCGACTTGGGAAGACCTGAGTATAGGAGTTCATTTGATTGGTGACCAAAAGGGTTTTGGTCTCGGGAGACTTAGCTAATTTGTGCTAAGGTTGGCCTCTCATAGTGTTAAACACTAACATTTGCTCGGCGCTCACATGCTCCTACGTGAGGTCTTAAAGTAGTGTTAAACACTAAAAATTTGAGGCGTTCACGTGGGGTCACGTGAGGCGCTTGAAGTAGTGTTAAACACTGAAAATTTAAGGCGCTCACGCAGGGTCACGTGAGGCACTTGAAGTTGGCGCTTCTCCTTTGGGTTTATTCCCTCATTTTTTCTTGGTGCTAAGCACTACTGGGTTACGTGGGATCACATGAGGTGCCCCAAAAAATGGAAACTGCCTTTGATTTATTTCCTTTTTTCTTTATAAGTGTTAAGCACTATTTGAGGGTCATGTGGGATCATGTGAGCTGATCTCAGTTGTCATTGTAATGTTCAAGCACTAATCTTTTCTTTACGTGCATGGAAGTCTTGAGTTTTGGGACGTTCGAGCCCCTTTGTTTTATAAGAATTAAATTCTTTTATAGGGTTAAACCTTAATTTTATTAGAGGAACTAAATTTCTATATGTTCTTGTAAGAATTAAATTCTTTGAACTTAGTTCTTTTCCCTAGGTTTGAATCTTCATAACAGAATCTTCCCGATGAGAATTAAATTCTCAACTTTTGGGGAAATTTGCTTCTGCAGATTTCAACCAGAGGAAGAACTAAGTTCTTTTTTGAAGAGTTAAACTCTTATGGAGGCGAAAAAGAGGCAAGATATTCTCCGTATTTTGTTTCTTCTCTTATCTAGGGTTTCTTTTTCTCTTTGAGGAGATCTTCTTCTTTCTGGAGAATTAAATTCTCTTTTCTTTCTAGCTTACGAGGGGGTTATTCTCTCTATCTCTGTTTCTTCCGTCCCTCATTTTTTCTGTCTCTTAGCTCTTATTTATAGGAGAAAGAAAAGAATCAGTTTGTTCAGAAAATCTCTCACTGAGAGATTTTGATTGATTTTATAATCAACCAAAATGATCTTTTAGATTAATCGGTGAATTTTATTCACCATTGGATTTTTAATCCAAGGACTTCTGTTTTACAGAAGATATTTCTCTTGTTTTTTAACAAGATTTAGAAAAATATTTCCCCGTACAGAATTTTCTTCTGTGGATTGGTGACTTTTAATCACCATTGGATTTTTAATTCAACGGTGCTCTGTTTTACAGAGCGTAATATTTCTTGTTTAGAAAGATCTAAGGAAATATTTTCCAAATAGGGCTTTTGATCTCTTTTATTTAGAATTTAATTCTATCGGCTTAGAAGACATAGGAGCCCTCACGTGTAGCACGTGACCTCCCAAAGTTAAGCCCACCAAAGAGCGTCACGTGCTGTCACGCGAGTTTTTCTGGCCAATTGTTTATTTTTTTAGGAAGGCGCTTATATACTTTGTATATAGATGCTCACGTGCTTGCACGCGAGGCTCAGTTTCAGCCTTATTTTGTTAAGCGCAATGCCTATCACGTGTGGGCACGTGATACTCCATTTGGGGAATTTTCCCATTGCTTTTTATTTATTATTCATTTTTCATAAGGGAACAAATGCCCCCACAGCGTTGTTCTCACGTGGCTTGCACGTGAGTGCAACGCTGTCACCTTTACAGCCGTTGGATGGTCTTGGGGAACGGGGAGGTGAACCGCTCTTGTCACGTCTTATAAATGTAAGGGTTTGGCCTTTGGGAAGCCACTGTTCTTTCATCTTCCTTTTTTGTTTTCTTTGAGAATTTAATTCTCTTCTTCAGAGCTTAGTTCTCTGCCATTGCAATTCCAGAGTTAGACTCTGTTGGAAAAAGAAACCCATTTTAGGTAAAGATCTTGCACATCAGAGAAACCCTTTTGAACAAAAAACTTTTGGATTTTAAATCCACTATAAGAGCTTTGCTCTCTTCTGAAATCCATCTGCTTAGGGATCTCAAGACGTGATCTTTGAATAGTAGACCTTAATGTCATGGGGTTTCTGGGATTTAATTCCATCACATAAAAGGAATTTAATTTCTCACCGAAGAGCTTAGCTCTGAAAGATCAAGAGGGCCCTTCGGGAATTTGATTCCCCAGTGTTCTTGAAAATCTTTTCAAGGGATTTTTCCTTTATTTTTACCCATTTGATAGAGTTTGTAATGGGTGTTGTTTTGTAAGGATGTCCCAAGTCGTTTAAACTCTAATGTGCATTTATTGAGAATCTTTTTTTTATTCTCGCAATGATTAACCTGCCTCATGATTGGCGAGCCGTCATACTGATTTTGTGGGGTCCATTGTTTTTGCAATCAATGGTCCCATGAAATAAACTTCTTGTCGTTTTCTTCTGCTGTTTATATATATATATATATAAGTTGCATTAATAGTTTTTCCTCCCTTTATTTCAGGAACAATGGCTTCTCTTCCCTACTTTCCTTTTACTCACTTAGACGCTGCTTTTCCACAATCGCCGTCGGACGAAAAAGTAATGGCGATGATCAGGCCCCATGACAGGGACTGTACCAGTTTGCTCTTGTGGGGAACTTGGTATGGACATATCATCCGAGGCCGTCGCTACTTTATTTGCGAAGTGCCAGCAGAGCCTCTTCGCCCAATTTTGCCGATGGAGTGTCCGCAGACTACTTTTGCGGTGGAGACGGCTGATTGGACTCCTATAGGCCGGCTTAAGCCGTCGACAACTGGGATACCCAACCAGCCTTTGTCGGCCATAGACATTTTGGGGCGTCGCATTTGTGAGGGTGAAGCCCAACCCTGGGGAAAAATTTATAAGATAGGGCTTACCTCTCGCCACCCAACAGGCTATCTTCCCCGGGCTTGATATGTTCTGTCTGCCCATCGTGCGCGATTGCAGAAGGTCGGGCTCTATCAGGCGGTGTAGGCGTCCCTTTTTCATTATCAACCCCCTCATGTCTGGTGGGTTAAGGCTTTTGTGAACCAGTGGAATCTTCCCACCAACACTTTCTTGCTAGGGGTTCGCGAGGTCTCTATTTCATTGGAAGAGTTTTGCGAGATTTTGGGACTACCAATCAGGGGAGAGTATTATGAAGAGTTGCTGCCTCTTGATGAGTATGTGTTTGAGACGATACCAGCTTCGCTTGACGGCTTGACGACTGAAAATGCCGTCCGCTATAAGTACCCTAGCTTAATCAAGGTTTTGGTTATTTTTGATAAACTGTTCGCAGCGTCGGAAGGGCATGGCATCACTTTTGAGAGCTTCATTGCCTGCTTTATCCTTGAAGTTGCTTTGTCCAAGACGGCTCCAAAGTTTGTGAACATCGAAGACCCTTTTGGGTTTAGACTAGACAAACTGCCGGCCAAAGAAGAAGATTTACCGCAGTTTTATATCCCGATCTTGTCATCCGTGTCCTTCGATTCGATTGCGGCTCCCGGCATAGACGAAGAGACCTTCTTTGTTGGCTTTATCAGTCTTTGGCTCAGTTGGTTCGCCATTCCAACGCATCATCGCTTCATAAGAGCTTCGGTCATCTATCCTGCTCATAGCGTGGCTGAAGGGACTCGACTGGCTATGGGCATCGCGGGGCTATCACACTTATACCATGGGCTGAGCGCTGCGGCCAATACTTTGACCCCGGGTGTAGATGTTGTAAATTTCTCCCTCCACTACTTTACGTCGTGGATCGAGATGCATGTATTGGGGGCGTTCGCAGAGCATCGGAGGCCCGATTTCTATGACGCTTATACCTTCCCGCGTCTTATGAGGTTGGTGAATTCTTCTGCTCCTGATCTAACTCAGCTAGGGGCCCTTCGTGTGTTGCTTAACCCATATGCTAATGGAGGTGGGATAGTATTCAACGACCGAGTCCTCTCTGCTCCTTCGGGACCTGTTCAGCAACTATTCGATTTATCGAAAGAGGGAGCACCATCCTTAAAGCCTAAGGAGATTATGCATTTATACTCGATTAGGCCGGATTTCTTGGTATTTCGTCAGAGTAACGTGGTTCTTTTTATGTGGTATAATCCACACCGCTTTGCCCAGCAGTTGGGTTATAACCAAGGTGTTCCTTTTGAGGCGTTCTTAATCGAGCCTACTTCGTCACTGACGGGTATTCGCGACGCTATCCATCATTTTATACGGCTGAACACTGGTTCCCGTTTCATGATCCTCGAGGCTGATATCTTCCAAGGCCTGCGGGGTCTTTTATGGGTTGGTACCGTCATCGAGTTGGTCTCGTAATTGCCAAGGAGAAGCGGATACTCTTTGGATATAGAGCTCCCATCCCGACCCAACCTACGGGCGTTCCGCCACGACCGTGGATAGTGGTTCGCCTTCCATTGAGGGGTAATGGTACCTTACTTATCCCTAAGGCGGCGGATGCGGAATCGACTCCTCCCACAGTTAGTATACAATTGCGCACTAGAGCCCAGGAAAAGGCTTCCGATAATGCGCCAGCAGTAGTTTCATCAGTTGCGGCATCATCAATGGCGGTGTCATCACTGGTAGTACCGCCAAAAGAGGATATTGAAGGCGTGGTTGGGCAGCGCCGTATCAATGCACCAAAGGGGAGGAAGTGATCCTCTTCCAGTGTTAGCTCCAGTTCGAAAAGGAGGAAGAAAACAGTTGCTGGCTTGCTTGACCTTTTGCTGGAATTTGAGCCTACTGATCAAGACGAGCCAATATTGATGCAAGAGCCGGATGATGGTCTTATTTACCCTAGCTCGTCTGCTGAGGAAGCCGCGCAATTGGCTGAAGCTTTAAGGCGTCCATAGGATGAGACTGAGAATGTGCACATCCCGAAGAAGCCCTACCCTCCGGTTATCTTTTACGAAGATCCCCCATCGCTACGGAGAGTACATATAGGTCCTTTGCGAAGGGAAGACGAAAGAGCCCTCAAGCAGCCCATTTCGGCTGCTTCTAAAGATGAGCTGGTATTGAAGACCGGTGGGCATAAATCCGCATTTGAAGCCTGGCGAGCACATTTCCTGAAGAAGGAATGATGGCTTGAAAAATCTATACTAGAAGCACCCTGGCGTATCGGTATGCATGTTTTCCGTATTTTCCTTTGGCAAGTAATTTGTATCGCTTTTTTATGTCTTCTTATCTTTGTGAAAACTTTGTAGGGACTTCGGCAATGACAGAGGATTTGAGCCTAAGTCATGTCCCGACTGTGGATTCTATAAATGTCTCCGATAAGACACCGGAAGGTGTGGGGGAGGTCGTTATAGCTGCTATTCCTGTTGTGGAGCTTCCGATGATAGCCTCTGTTCCTTCTGTGTCAATTCCTTCAGCGGAGGTAGCCCCATTGGCCGATCCTATGGATGTCTCTAATGGCGCACCGAAAGGTATAGAAGAGATTGTCAAAGCGGTTGGTTCTATCTTGGAGCTCCCGGTGATGATCTCCACTTCTTCATCGTCTGTATTTTCCACGGAGGCGACCTTGCCGGTCATAAACCCAGTGGATCTTTCCGGTGGCGTCTTGAAGATTGTAGGAAAGACCGCCAAGACCACTGTTCCCTCTTTGGATCCTAAAGTAGCTGCTATCGTTTCGCAACTGGGAGCTGCTACGCCAGCACAAGTCTCTCATGATGTGCCTGAGGGCGCGGAGGAGGCTGCCGAAGCTGCTATCCCTCCAGTTCAAGGCGAGTGGAGCATCGAAGGTAATCTTTTACATTTTATTTTAATGATCTCCTTGTTTTCTGAACTCTTTTTCTTTCCAGAATTATGAGGGTTGGCGGCGTCCATCGTGGATCTATCTCCCAGAAAGTCCTTTCAGCGTCTGCTCGAGATGGCCGCCCCACAGGCAATATCTCCGCAACGCATAGTTCTTTCTTCCGGGCAAGGTTGGTGTTATCTGACCCCTTCATTGTATTATCATTACTTTGTATAACGATGTTAATATGTCTTCTGCAGTTCTGGAAGCTAATGACGAAGTTGAGATCCTCGACGGGCCTGCGGATCTTTCCAACCCTCATTGCATGACTGTGGGTAAGTAAGGTTTTGACGTTGTTTTATTTATTCTTTGTTTGCAGATCTCACTGATTGTTCACGAATCTTGACAGCTTTGCCAGTCCTGACCCTGTTAGATCTCGAATCGCCATGCCACTGGGCCTTTATGCTCGACGTGTATCTGAAAAGATAGCGAGACAAAGCATTCATTCCTTGTCGGCTCTTATTGAAAATCTTCGCACTGGTAGTTCTGTTACGGCCAAAGAATTTGCTGCCGAAGCCAACATTTCTTTGCCTTTTCTTGCCACCTATCACGACGAAACATTGGTCCATGTCTGGGTAGAGTATTGCCACCGAGTATAGGCTTACCTACATGGCCTTGAGTGCATACACCTTTCCTCTGAGCTCTGAACTGCAAAGGCGAGCCTACGTGGGTGGATCGAACGGTGCGCTGCCAATCTACAATCGTGTGAGAAAAGGCTCAACCGGAAATTTTCGGAAAGGGAACTAGTCTCGAATGCCTTGGGGGGACTTCAAGCTCAGCTCACTACCAAGACCATTCGTGCGTACGAAATTTGGTGAGTGCTTCAAGAAGCTATCACCAAGGTGGTCGCTCTTGATAAAGCCGTCGTCTTTACCCGCGAGATGATCGGGGCTCATAAAGTTGCTGAAAAGGAGCTTGAAGGTCGGTTTGCTTCATATCAGACCCAACAGTCTCAGGCGGAGACCCGTCTTGTGGCAATAACAAAGCTTGAACCCGAGGCCCAGCGGAAGAGCGATGAATTGATGAGCTTATTGCACCACCTGCCGGCTTAAAGAATTTTTTTTGTCTGTTGTATATTTTTTGTATTCATTTATGAAGAGGAATATCTTATATTCATTTTGATTCTTTTTATGAGATGTACTTTGTATTCATTTGGATTCATGAATAAAGAACCATATTTTATCTCATATTAGCGCTTCCTTTTCTTTGCCGTGTCGTTGGCATGTTACTTTAGTAAATGTAGCGCATAGATGGTAGACAACGGTCCATCTTGACTTCAGGTAGCGATGGTTTAGAAAGAAGGTTCAGGTCTTTTACCCAAGACTTTTCAACTTTATGAGCTATGAGGGTCTCATAAAGATTTTTCTCTCTACGAGTCGAGAGGATCTCGTAGGTGTAATTTCTCCTTAGGGGTCGTGAGGACTCCTAATTGCGTTTTCTCTTAAGAGTCGTAAGAATCTCTCAAGAGTTTTCTTTATGCACAGGGACACTAATTTCCCCGCCGTTCGAGACGAATAAAGAGATTCTCGCAAAGACACCGATTTCCTCACGGGTCGAAACGAATCGAGAAGTTCTCGCCAAGGACGCTGATTTCCCTGAATCGAGAGGTTTTTCTAAGGACACTGATTTCTCTGGGGTCGAGACGAATCGAGAGATTCCTGCAAAGACATTGATTTCCTTGCGGGTCGACGCGAATCGAAAGGTTCTCGCCAAGGACGCTGATTTCCCTGAATCGAGAGGTTTTTGCCAATGACACTGATTTCCCTGGGGTCGAGATGAATCGAGTGATTCCTGCAAAGACACTGATTTCCTTGCGGGTCGACGCGAATCGAAAGGTTCTCGCCAAGGACACTGATTTCCCTGAATCGAAAGGTTTTGCCAAGGACACTGATTCCCTGGGGTCGAGACGAATCGAGAGATTCCTGCAAAGACACTAATTTCCTTGCAAGTCGACGTGAATCAAAAGGTTCTCGCCAAGGACGCTGATTTTCCTGAATCGAAAGGTTTTTGCCAAGGACACTGATTTCCCTGGGGTCGAGACGAATCGAGAGATTCCTGCAAAGACACTGATTTCCTTGCGGGTCAACGCGAATTGAGAGGTTCTCGCCAAGGACGCTGATTTCTCTGAATTGAGAGGTTTTTGCCAAGGACACTGATTTCCCTGGGGTCGAGATGAATCGAGAGATTCCTGCAAAGACACTGATTTCCTTGCGGGTCGAAACGAATCGAGAGGTTTTCTCCAAGGACACTGATTTCTATGAATCGATAGGCTTTGCCAAGGACACTGATTTTCCTGGGGTTGAGACGAATCGAGAGATTCCTGCAAAGACACTGATTTCCTTGCGGGTCGATGCGAATCAAAAGGTTCTCGCCAAGGACGCTGATTTCCCTGAATCAATAGTTTTTGGCCAAGGAAACTGATTTCCCTGGGGTCGAGACGAATCGTGAGATTCCTGCAAAGACACTGATTCTTTGCGGGTTGACACGAATCGAAAGGTTCTCGTTAAGGACGCTGATTTCCCTGAATCGAGAGGTTTTTGCCAAGGACACTGATTTCCTAGGGTCGAGACGAGTCGAGAGATTTCTGCAAAGATATTGATTTCCTTGCGGGTCGAAACTAATCGAGAGGTTCTCGCCAAGGATGCCGATTTCCCTGAATCGAGAGGTTTATGAGTTGACTTGATTCCAAGACGGAGTATTGATCCAGCGGGGAGGTCATTGGTTGACTTGTTTCCGAGACGGAGCATTGATTCGGCAGGGAGGTCATTGATTGACTTGCTCCGCTTTCTGCGGTGTCACGGTTGACTTGCTCCGTTTTCTGTGGTGTCTGGGTTGACTTGCTCCGCTTTCTGCGGTGTCAGGGTTGACTCTAGGTTGTCTGTGAACCATGGAGTCTTAGAACTAGGGACTTTGCCGTGGTTCCGATTGATGGTGTCACGTCCGTATCGTGCTGGAATGAGGAGAAACGCCGTTACTGATCTCTAGGCTGTAGATGTGGCCTTTGAGATCTGACTCTCCGTTTGAAAGAGCCCGGTGGGAAAATGTAGTTCTCTTTTCATTTATGCCCATGGATTGTATACATGGGGCACTATGGATTTACATGCAGGGCAAAGTTTCATTTTATTATTATTTTTTTATTTTTCTTTCCGCGATGCTCTATCATTTCAGCCTTTTATATCGCGAAAGTCGCGATTGCTCAATCATTTCGGCTGTTTTTCGCGGTGCCCAATCATTTCGGCTATTTTTCTTTTTACTCGCTGCTTTTTATTGCGAGCTGCCCAATTATTTCGGCTATATATTTTCTTTTGTATTTTTGGCTCGCTGATTTTGTTGCGAGTATGGACCTGAGATCCAATACCAATCTTAGCATCAGTATAGCTGCGACTGGAATATTTCCAGAAGAGAATCATCATTTGCCTGTGTCGATTCGAACAAAGGTGGCTTAGCAAACAGGGTTAGGATTCTGTCAACTAAGGCTTTTGACTTCATGAGCCGTAAGGGTCTCATAAAGGTGTTTCTCCTTACGGGTTGTGACAATCTCGTAGGCATGTTTTCTCCTTAGGAGTCGTGAAGATTCCTAAGTATATATTCTCTTATAAGTCGTAAGGATCTTACAAGAGTGTTTTCTCCTTATAAGTCGAGAGGACCTACAAGTGTGTTCACCAAATAGGGGAATTTCACACCATCGGTGGAACTGGGCGAGAGAACACTTATTTATGCCCGTAGATTGTATACAAGGGTCAATATTGAACCGTTTGTAGGGAAGTTTGGGGGATATGATGGCTTAAGAACAGGTTCAGGTCCCTGTATCTTAAGACTTTTGAATCCTGTGAGCCGTGAGGGTCTCATAGGGGGACATTATCCTTACAAGCCGTGAGGATCTCGTAAGTGTAATTTCTCCTTAGGGATCGTGAGGATTCCTAAGTGTTTTGCTCCCTTGTGAGTCGTAAGGATCTCACGCGGGTATTTTCTCCTTACAAGGTCGAGAGGACCCTGCAAGTGTACAGGAATTTTTTTACGAGTCTGCGCTCTTTCGGGTTTTCACAAACTCGCCGGTAGCCCTGCTATTTTTACTCACGGGGCCCTTTCGGGTTTTCAACCGTGCCCGTTTCGCTTATGGACATACCTTTTTTTAACGAGTCTGTGCCCTTTCGGGTTTTCACAAACTTGCCGGTAGCCCTGCTGTTTTTACTCACGGAGCCCTTTCGGGTTTTCATGCTTACCTGTTTCGCTTATGGACATACCTTTTTTTTAAACCGCGCTAGCCAAAGAATGCTGCAGTTCACAGTAGTTTAAGGACGTTACGGTCCGTAGTTAGTTTAAGAACATTTCGGTCCGTAGTTAGTTTAAGAACGTTTCGGTTCGTAGTTAGTTTAAGGACATTTTGGTCTGTAGTTGGTTTAAGGACATTTCGATCCGTAGTAAGTTTAAGGACGTTTCGGTCAGCTGTTTATTCTACATGCATGTGTATTTGTTACGTGACGGGATACACAACGATGATGTGGAATACACACAGTTAGGGTGCGATTTGACGGGCTTCGTTCAGCGGCGTGTCAATCCCTTCGTCTGACGGTTTCAAGGATTTTGGCACCGATCCTTCCCTCAGCTCCCCTATGAGAGATCATGCGACAACTTGCCACATAATCCTCGGGTTCTTCTGACGATTCATCCCCGTCGTCATTGTCATTATCTCCGCTCTCAAGGATATGGTTGAGAAACTCTTAGAGCGTGACTGGGGTTCGCGTCTTCTGATTGTATTCCTCCAGTGCGTCAATATACCTTTGCAGGTCCATGCGTTTGTCATCAGGCTGCGCGGGCTAATTGATCTTTTTCTTTTCCTTCGAAGATTTTGATGGCTGGGCCTGGGTATTTTGCCCATTGCTACCAACTCTCGGTGTTGGGCGCGGTTTCAGCATCTCTTCAATAACCTCTGGCTCTAGCGGGCTTTTCCACCTGATCACGGGGAATGATTGAAGATCCTTCAGCATGCTTTTCGTTTTGGCTGAAAGGACAACTCCCCATGGATCTTCTTCTACAAATGAGCATGATGCCCAGGCGTGTCTACCTTTTTAGGAGTGTGCTGTTGTGGCGGATTTACCTTTCAGTTTTCAGACAGCGCGAACTTTCCCTGTTGGTACTAGTCTTCAACCCAGTTTTTGAAGACGTAGTAATCTTCGATTGGGTGGCCCACTATTCGGTGGTAGGGGCAGTAATTGGGATTGTTGACATCGTCCGGTTGTAGTGGGCGTCTCGGATCCGGCAGAGTGATGAGCCCATTGCGCGCCGCCAGTTCGAACAGTCTCCTCGTTTTATCCCAGGGAAACGAGTAAGGACATCTCAACTTCTCATCAAGGGATCGTGGCTTGTTGCTTTGGCGAACAACCGGTCTTGAGCCACTCGATTGTTGTTGAGCATTGGCGATGAAGGTTGCTTTCGTTTTGCCCTTTTCATTCCGGGGATCTACTTTCGAGGAAGACGGTCTATGACCCATCTGGTCCATTTGGGCCAGCTTGTCGATCAAGGCCTGGAAGGTGGTCGGCTTGAAAAACATCATGAATTGGGATATAGTCGTCTGCGGATCGAGGGTTCCCACAAACATGCCCACAACAGGAGCTTCTTCTATGCATTGTTCGCATTTTGACCATAGGTTCCGCCACCGAATTGCATACTGAACCCATGTCTCTCCTGGATCACCCTGGCATTGATCAATGCCGTGATCGGGGTGCGTTTGCTGGCGCTTGCGAAATGCTGGGTGAATAGCAACTCCATTTCCGTGAATGTTTTGATGGAGTCATTCGGAAGCTCCGAGTACCATTCGAACGCCGTCTCCACTAAGCTGCCGATGAACTGGCGAAGTAGCAATTTGTCATCATCTCCAGTATTGCCGCAGAGAGCCCTGAACTGAGCGACGTGCTGATGGGGATTGCATGTCCCCTTATACACATGAAATTTAGGGATGCGGGTACTTAATTTGATCGTACCAGCTTGGATAGGGTCGCCCAGTCCCGACGACTTGATCAGTGGTTTCGCTTGCCTGACGAGCTCGTATCTGTTGAGCTATATAGTCATCAAGCGCAGTTTTCGAGATCGTCTCCTCCCTGGCTGCTGATAAAGTCGGAAGAGGGTTTGACGTCTCCCCTCTGTCGTCTTCAATGATTATTAGGGGATTTTCGGCTGGAGAGTCTGGCTGAATCATCATCCCCACCATATCTTGGAATAGTAGCGTCATTTGTTTTATGTTAGCCGTTTGTTCCGCGGCCTCTTTATCTTTCTTTTCGAGCATACTTCGGAGGAACTCGGCATCGGTTTCTTGCTCCTAGCATTGATCCGACGATGCTTCCGGGCTTTCCTTCTGCCCAGTGAGTGCGGCCATCTTTGTTAGCATCTCCTGGAGTTTCTGTTGTTGCTCCTGAGCCTTTGTTACCGAGCGTGTAAGTGGTCGAGGACCCCCGGAAGCACGGCTTTCTTCTTTTTTGGAAGCCATGTAGACGGTGTGCACTACCATGCCCCCAGACTTGGGGCGTTTGGATTCAGCGCCCTTAAGATTTTTCGTAGGCACAGGGATCTTCTCCGGCCTTCTCCTTTTATCGGTGGTCGAAGTTAAGAGGGCTGTTGCAGATGATACTTTTTGTGGTATGACGGCAGGATGATCCTCCTCTTGCCGGACCTTCATTCTCTTCGATCGGCAGGAGTAGTCCTTGTCGATTATAGTGTCTTGGACTCTTCGCCAAACCCTGTGGATTTTGGAGGACAGCCGCTGAGGGGGATGCTCCAGCTTTGCCTTTGTAACGTTCTCCACAGGTGGAGGAAGCTTTTTCAATACGGCAGTTGGAGAGTTCTTGTGCGCCCTCCTGAGCGGCTCAAAACTGTTCCCAGTTGGAACAGCAGCATCAACTTCCACCATTGGAGCTGGTGGGGTCGGTTCAGAAAGGGAATTTCCCCCAGCTTTCCTCACTCGGCGCCAGTGACGACGTCGAGCATGTCATGTAGCTGAGATCACCTCTATCGTCGGAGTAGCTTCGTTATGCCTCCTGCTTTGAGGAGAGGCTGTTATTGGCGCCAACCTGTCAAAGACTGACATCTGCTGGGGAAGAATGGTCAACCTGTTGAAGGCCGACTTTCGAGTAGGGAAAGTAGTTTGGACTACCCCATCTGCAGCAGGAGTTGGGATAACCTTCTCTGGTACTACGAGCCTCTTCGCGGGCCTATTTGAGCTTAGGCTCAACCTGTCGAAGACTGAGGTGGTAGATTTAGACGACTCATTGAGAGGGGCCGCGATAGTTGCAAGCCGATTGAAGACCGACTTCTTTAGAGCTTCCTGTGACGGCATTGGAGCGTTGAAGCTCATTGGCGGGAGCATGGTCCCGAAGAACAACCCAGTGGTAGCCTGAGTCACCTGCTCCACTGGCATCGCAAAGATGGAGGCCGCTTGGGGCCTATAAGGCACTCCTCTAGTAGGGATGGAGTAGAAGTTGCTGTTGCAATTGGTGCAGTTGGAAGCCATCGATGTCATCTTCTCTTCTGCATGGAACAAGACACCAAATCTTAGTACCTCGAATCCAAGGGCAACCATATTAAACCGTGATTCATTCACGAACACGATACACGAAGTGTGGAGTAGAAAGAGGAAAAGGTCCCACCGGGCGTGCCAGAATCTGTTTAGCGCTGAAAGACGCGACCGGGACGTTAAGACGTCTGGCCTGAATTTTGGGGGGCAGATGCTATTTGGTTTGATCCATCCACCTCTCCGAAGATGCCAAGTTGATTTATGGCACCGTGTATCGGAGGTTTGGACAAATGCGGCCGTTGTCAGACTCCCCCTCGTTGTGAGGGTTTTTTTGATTGTGGGGACGCTCTTTCCTGCAGGCGCAAACCTCTGCAGTTAATTACGTTACCGCGTAGCGATAACCACTTTCTCCTGCTCCAGAAGGTCACTTCGTGTCGTGTGTGTTTGTTTTATTTTTGGTTGCCCGTTGATTGTATACGGAGACTAATTTATGTTGTCGCCCGTAGAGCAGGGATTAGTTCAAATCCGTATTTTCTTAGATTTGGTATTGGTTTGATTTAAGGATCGTTAACCTTGTTTGGGATTAAGATCAACTTAAATATTTGTTAAGGATATGTTAGTCTAATTTTTAGACGAAGATTTACTTAACGGGGGTTTGAGATCATTTTTGATCCAATAAAAGAGTATTTAGGCTCTATCATTTTAGTTTAGGGAAGTCACGGTCCATAGTTTAGTTTAGGAACGTTGCGGTCTGTTGGGTTTAAGGACATCATAGTCCATAGAGTTTAGTTTAGGGATGTTGTGGTCCATTGGGTTTAAGGACATCATAGTCCGTGGAGTTTAGTTTAGGGACATTGCGGTCCATTGGGTTTAAGTACATCATAGTCCATGGAGTTTAGTTTAGGGACGTTGCGGTCTATTGGGTTTAAGGACATCATAGTCCATAGAGTTTTGTTTAAGGACGTTGCGGTCCATTATTAGTTTAAGGACGTTGCGGTCTATGGAGTTTAGTTTAGGGACGTTGCGGTCCATTAGGTTTAAGGACATCATAGTCCATAGAGTTTAGTTTAAGGACGTTGCGGTCCATTATTAGTTTAAGGACGTTGCGGTCTATGGAGTTTAGTTTAGGGATGTTGCGGTCCATTGGGTTTAAGGATATCATAGTCCATAGAGTTTAGTTTAGGGACGTTACGGTCCATTGGGTTTAAGGACATCATAGTCCGTGGAGTTTAGTTTAGGGACGTTTCTGTCCGTTGTTAGTTTAAGGACGTTTCGGTCCGTTGTTAGTTTAATAACGTTTCGGTCTGTTGCCCTCCGTGTTTGATACGGAGTACCGTTGGATACTGCCTTTAGAGTTTGACTCAAGAAGATAGTGAGCGGACATAGGCGTCGTCATCTATCGTTGACCTGAGTCATGACTCGTCAGGCGTAGTACTTCTTAAGAAATCCGCCATTTATTGGCCGGAAGGGTCTTTCGCCATGCATATCCATGAGCAAGTAAACCCCACCTTGGTAGACTTTGTCTATAATGTATGGGCCCTCATAGTTTGGCTCGAATTTCCCCCGTTTGGCACGATTAGGGATCATAGGTCTTTTGACAACTAGCACGAGTTCGTCTTGTCGGAATGTTCTCGGCCTAGTCAATTTTTCATATGAACGCGTCATCCTTGCTTTGTAAGCTTCTAGGTTTTGTTGCGCCATGAGATGAGTTTCATCGAGGGCGTCGAGCTCCTCAAGCCGAAGATGAGCATTCTCTTTGTTGGAGATATTGCCCTCAGAGTCAATTATTGGATCACAGGCACGTGATTGCGATGGTTGAGGGAGGACCTATCCCGGTAAGACAGTCTTACTCGAGATGATAGTATGCTATCTGGTTTACCTTTATCATCGTGTATTGCTTTAGGTGACCTGACAGGTCGCTATTGCACGTTGATAGAGCCCCTAGGATTCTTGCTTGACTGCCAGCAGTATGAGGGCGATCATATAAGTGAGAGCTGGAGTCTATAAGCACATCCTTAATAGGTCCCTAGTCGTAGGAGTTTCGAGACAGGGCATCGATTCTCCAGAGTAGACTAGTGTATACAGTCGAGACCCCGACGAGGGGCGGTGGCCGGTCTCGCAAGCCACTGGTGTCAGTTGGTTCACCTAAGATGTATACAGGTGCTCATTGGGTTATGAGTACACCGGACAGGACTCGCCGGGAACATGCTAGTTGGTCTTATACCTGACGTCAGATAGCAGTTCCCAGGTGACATGTGTACAGGTTAGTTCATCGACCTGGGGATCGTCATTTGTCTCGTGTGAGTTCCCACTGTGCTTTGATTACTACCCTACCACGGCTCAAAGGAGTCGTGCAAACAGGTTTTAGTTGGGTACAGTCCCGAGCCACATGGAGGCAGTGAGCGGATCTTCGGGGGTTTCGTCTCTCCCGGTATTGGGGGTGAGGTCGCGCTGTGTCTAGGAGAGCCATTACATGAAGTCCTTGGCCAAGGCAGGAGATTTACTGGTAGGTATTTCAGTAGTATCTCAGGGTGTTCTGGGCTACACTCCGACACGACTTGTACCGCTTTTGGGGGTCTGACTTTTACCCACCCCCTAGGCCCGACATGCGATGCTCATAGACGAACGGACCGGACTGTACGGATATTGTCACTGACAGGCTCAGTAGGGTGTCAGGATGAGCTCGCTCATCGACGTCCCTTTTGGTCAATAGCTGGTGGCCCGTTACGTATTGGCTTATACCTCTGACGTGCTAGTGGTTAAATCCACAACCATAGTATTGACGAGTCTTTAGAGTCCACCACACATTCAGTTACTCAGTTTTCGGGCGAAACGCTGTAGAGGCCGTATGGAGATATGGCAGGGTCCGATCAGATACGTGCGGTATTGCACGGATCAGGATCGGACGGTTTGTACTAGTGGCCGTATGGATATATGGCAAGGTTCGATCAGATACGTGCGGTATTGCACGGATCAGGATCGGACAGATATTACTAGCCGGCTTTGTTTTAAGCCGGATCCTAGTTTAGTACAGTGTAGATTTTGTCTTTTTGCATTTGTATCCGGTCGGAATACAGATGCGGGTGTGTATGCACAGTATCGGGGTTTTCCTGTGATTTATTACGGGACCAGTTTTCTGGAGTTGCCAGTTTGCATTCCGTTCCGGCCGGTTTTCCTTTGTTCTTTCCCGGCCGGACTTTTCCGATGGAGGGTGTTATTTGCAAGTTTGCAAATAACACATTGTGGAGGTTTTTCTTGCATATATATTTATTATGAAAGCATCTTTTGATACCATTCTTTTCTATCATCATCACTTGCTTTTTGGTGATTTGAGGTGATTAGAGGTTGATGTGAATTTGTTATGATGATGTTTTGGATGTGGTCACCACTTGTGCTCCTACCATCACCTCCCTTCATGCTTCATATTCTTTCCTCCACCATTTTCTAAAAGAATAAGTTTTTCATACTTGAGAGAAGAAGAAGAGAGGATCATTTTCAAGAGGGAAAATTTGTTCATCTCTTTTCATGCTAGAAAAATGCAAGCACCATTTTTCTTATCTTGATTCCTCCATCATCTACAAAGGCAACAAACCCCAAATGAGACATAAGCTCTACACTACATTCTACAGCAAATCTTGGACGCGTCGGCTAGCCTACTTCGCGCCCGAGTTGCCTCGATATTGAGGTGGGAGCCCGTAAAAGTACCCGGCTTCGTGGTGCCCTTTTCGACGAGGAGGAGACGGACGGAGATCCCGCGAGGAGATCGGAGTGGAGATGAAGACCGGAGGACTCGGATCAGTCGGTATATCTCTTCCCTATCTTGTTAGTTAGCTAGATCTAGTTTAATGGCCCGATCCGGGGTTTAGTGCGCGGTGGTGCCGGTTTGCAAAGTTCGCAAAAATAAAGTTTATCACCGTTTCCGCATTTGGCCGTCGGATTGACGACCGGGGCGCCGCCGTGCACTTACAGTGGTATCAGAGCCTCGCCATTAACTTCGTCTAGCTTCGTTTGATGTGTTTTTCAGTTCCGATCGATCAAAATTCCAAAAACCCAATTTTAGTTCACATCAGTTTTCTGTTAAGTTTTTTTTGGTGTCCAAAAATTTTTCAGGTTGCATAAAACTGATGTACAAGATATTATAAGACTGCTGTAAAAATTCGACGCACTCAGTCGATGGATGAAGCGCGGAACCGCGGCCAAACCCCCCCTTGGGCCGCGGTTCCGCCGCACTTTACTGTTCTCACTGTGTCCAATTTTTACAGTGGGCTTGTGGGCTGTTTTTGGGGGTTTTGGAATATTAAAACTGGGCCCAGAATTTCTGTGAGTGCTACAGTATTGCTTGGGGGCCCACTTGTTAATTTTTGATCGATCGGATTTTTTAAACACATTTTTCACAGTATTTACATTATATCTGCGACCGTGAATGTCACTTGATCGGTAAATCTCGTCTAACTGCTATAGCCCGGTTAGACGGATTTGCGAACGTGACTTTCACGTTGATGTTCTATGTTTTTGCTGTGATATTGCGGATCGGTCGTGGGGGATAGCCTGGATGCAATGCTAGTACAGTGTTGTTGTTTTATGTACATTTGATATTGCAGGGCGAGCGTCCGACATGTGGACTGCCGTCACTGCCTGTTTGTATTATTCTTTTGGGGCACGACCTGGTTGCGGTCGATGTACCCGTTGTATGTATATTTTACTTTCTGTACTAGGATTACCCCGCGGAGGGGTGCACGGATAGCCGGGTTCTAGAGAGAAACGGGCCCGCATCTCAGGGCATTGAGACGGAAGGGGCTTCTGTCTGGAATTGGCAGGCTATTCGCCGCACTCGTAGGGGGTACAATTTGACCCAGGAGGGGTGCCCAAGTTACCGGATTCCGTGAAGTGCTGGGTGGTCCATTCACGGCGCTGAAGGGGGCTGCCTCGCTTCAGGTTTTGGCGGGTAACTTGCCGCGCCCGTAGGGGTCTAGGATTTCATTGCACAGGCTATCTACACGACCAGGGGAACGTCGGGTTTCAGTAGTGGCTCTGTGAAACCCGGGGATCCTAGATATCTGTATTGTTCTGTGATGCTGTACATTTCTGTGATGCTGCATTTTTTTTCACGCCTTGAGCGAAATACTATATATTGGTATATATATTAGTAGATGTTGTATATGTTTTTCATCCGCGCTAGTCCAGTCCCCGCTCTGCCGTTAGTTAGCTAACCTAACGGGTGATGACGGGACCCAGTGGCGAATGCGGATGGCATATACGTACGTCAGTATATTTTCGTTCTTTGTGGTGTGATCAATTGATGGGAATGCGTTGATTCGGATCAATGCATGTTAAAACAAACCTAATCTGATGTTGTTGGAACACTTTTCAAAAAGCTGTTATTGCAAGGACGTTCACTTTTGTTTTGCATCGTGGTATTCATTTGGAATATCCTGCTCCTCAGTCGACGAGGCAAGGGCCGAGATCCCCTTCACCGGGAGTGACCCCTTGGACAGAAGTTTGCGTCAGGGCATTAACTTCACTATAGCCGATTACTTTTGCTTTGCACAGTGATATTCGGTTATGAATATCCAGCATCCCATTCTACGGGGAAAGAGCCGAGATCCCTTCACCGGGAGTGACCTCTTTAGTAAAGGTTTTCGTCACTATATTTTCTAAAAAGCTATCCGTTCCTTCAACGATATCAAGTTCATTACGTTAAAGGTTTTCGCCAGAAACCATTCGTAGCCCTCCGTCGTTTCAGACGGGTAGCACGTAGTATTCATGCTATGTTTGTTGGCCTTCGTCAAGGCATAGTGTATGGTAGCTGCTTGTTGCCTTTCTGCAGCATAGATAGATGCGTTGGTTTGGGACAGTCGTATAGCCTTGTTGGCCTTCGTCAAGGGCTTGTGCGGGTGGGTTCAAATCAACCTGGAGAATGACGGGTAGAACTTGACATGTGACTTATGATTTGTTGGCCTTCGTCAAGGTCATAAGAGCATGGGGCAGAAATCACATCGGGAGTTTCAAAAGAACTGAAACTTGCCAGATATGCGCATACCTTCTGGAGTGTGATACCGTGAGCGGATTCCGTCACGTTATCATGCGATGATAGTTGGATCCCGATTCCCACTGATGAGTTAGTTTACTCCTCGGGTGACCCCGACTAATTCTTCTTTCAGGTTTGGAGGAGAATTTGAGGTACAGTGGGAGGTTTCCAGATTAGATAAATTGGTAACCATTCTGATCTAGGTTAGAGTGCACGCTGAGTGTTTCTTTTCTCTCTCTCTCTTGCAGCGACCATTAACCCGACCCTAAGACTATGACTCAGTGACCAAGTTGACCGAACCTTCTTAACACTGGCTTTTGGATTGTTAGAGTTGCAGACCTCATTGCCACTCCTACCTTTACCCTTTTCTCCAGGACACCCCGTATTACTACGAACGTCCACTTCCATTGGACAAAACCATCGTATGGTTAGATACGAACTCGAAGGAATTCGAGGATGGTTTCCTGTTCTGCAGAAAACGGATAGGATTATTCAGTTGTCTTTTCTTTTCACCTTCTCTCAGGTTGCGAGTACTCCTTGGTTTAGGAGTAGTACACCTATTACGCAAATTGGATAGTCTTCTTCCAAACCATAGGCTGGTGCCGACCGGTAGGGAATGAAGAAAACCAGTTAGCCTAAACGGTGTACAGAAGGTATTAAGTTCAGACAAAGAAAGGGATTAGTAAGAGGGCAAAGTAAATTGCGACTGATATTCACGACCAAACCAAGTATTTCTTCGCCAATCCTAAATCACCTTTGTATTTCTCCAGGACACTCCGTATCACTACGAAGATCCACAGTTTATTGGATACTCCATCGTATGGTTATATACGAACTCGAAAGGAACTTGTTCCAGTTCGGGGATGGATTCTGGTCCAGGAGAAATAGGAATATGGTTTATTCGGTTGTCTTTTATCTTCACCTTCTCTCGCATTGCGAGTGCTCCTAGGATTAGGACAGTACACCCATTATGCTTACTGGATAGTCTTCTTCCAAACCATAGGCTGGTGCCGAACGGTAGGGAAGGAAGAAAACCATTTGGCCTAAGGGGTGTGCAGAAGGTAATGACTAAAGACATATAAAGGGATTTGGAGAGGTGGCAAAGAATTATACGGTTATAGTTGTGAATCTGGATAATGGTAGAGGCATTACTAGGAATACCAGGATACCCCACCGAAACATTTCAATGTTTCAGTTTCACTGTGTAATGTTAAAAGAAAACTGATTTCCCGATTAGATACTTACTCCAGGGTATGTATTTGCCAGGTATGATTCTCACATCTGTATGGTTTTACAGATGATGAGTGGGAGTAAGTCATTGGGAATTGGGTGATCATCCTCATTATATCGGGATTCGTTGTAATCGGTGATATTTGAGGAGATCACCTGGGCTGTTTGCCGGTCGGCAAATATTTGGTTTTGAATATCCGCTGTTGTGCACCAATTTCAAATTGATATATCTGTACGTCTATTTTCATAGAGTGAGATATACCTTTTGATATTATGTCGATGACATTTACCTATATCAGTGGATGGTTAGGTAAGGAGCATTAAACAGCGGTGTAATTCTTCTTAACCATAAGTACAGTTTTCAACCTGCGACACACAGTGAAAGAGTTGTTAGACTCAGCGGACTTATACAGAGTATTGTATGTTGTCCAGTGTCCATTAGGACAGAGGGGTTGGTCCTCATACTATATTCTGTTTACTTTTAACTTCTCTAGTTCTTAGACATGTGTTTCGTAGAAACACAGGGTCTAAGTTTTGAGGAGTTATAAGTATTTGAATAGAGTAGAGAACCAAGTGTAGCAAGTATCGGGATTCTTCAAAGTGATCGAAGATGTAGATACTTGTGTATGGTATTCAGTTGATAGTAATGATAAAGAGAAATTGCTTCTCTTTCAGGTTACTCATAATTGGAAGCATTCCTAAGTTGAGTAACGCTGATCAGCCTCTCTCCATTTAGTTGACATGCACTGGAGACAGCTGCATGATTTGAATCTGGTTCAATTAAATCAGTGCCTCTGGTTCTATATTGGATATAGTACAGTTCATATCTTAACATTGTTAAGGTACGGGGAGTTGTCCGGCTTATGATTAAAACCAGACTCTGGATAACTCTAGGCACGTTTCTGTAATGGCTGTTTGTGGGTTGACCCAGGCTATGACGAGGGTTGGTTTTCTACCATCTGGAAGATCAATAGTGATATTGTTCTTAACTCGCCACATTTTAAAAGAAATGGTTATTTTTCAGAAAAACAGTAGTGGGAGTATGGTAGAACTGGAAGCGATTCCAGAACTGCAAACGATTACTGAAGATTTGATAAGGAACCTAAAGATTCAATCTGATTTGACATTCCATTGGCCACTCCGCAGATAAGGTGGGTAACTTCAGGCACCCGAGAGGTACTCCGGTAGCCTCAAGGACGGTGACAGGGAAGTTCTTGTTTACCCACACTTGCCATTGTTGTTGTTCCAGGCTGCGAGACCCGGCAGGAGGATGAGTATAGCGTCGTTCTAAACTAACTTTAGAAGTGCACGTCTATATGACTCTGCCAGAGGGTTGTCGTAGTCAGTGGGAGCAGCGAAAGCATTGATGGACATCAGGCTTATGTCTATTTATAGACTAAAGCAGATGTAGCGGAGATAGATCATCTATTTCTGATGTGACAGTCATAGGTTTGACGTCATCAGGATAGGGGATGGATCTGTTGAGAAGGTAGTAGGGTGTGATATCCGGGTTTTGGATGACATACACAAAGTAGGAAGTGATATTCCTATACTACGATCGGTTATACTTTGGTCGTCACACAGTGGTTTCTCCACATGGGACTTGGACATTATATCAGACATACTGGTTACTAGATCTATGGTTTTAGATCTAGATTTGGGTGGTTTCCCAATCAGGGTACTTCGACAACATTCTAAGAGTATTTAGAATGGACGACTCCTGGCACGGTAGTGTACCTGCAGGTGATGGAGTCACCCTCTCTAAAGGTGTCTTATAGACTAAAGTAGAGAGGGATGTGCATGATTGGCAGATCACTTGCTTAGGCAATTGAGTCAATCATAAGATGTCAAGTACCACACCAGATGTTGTTCTTGCACTAGATGCAATAAGTTGACATTGATCCAATCCTGGAGAAACAGTCGGAAGCAGTTTTAGAACATAAGTGGATGTTCTAGGGATATGATAACGATAGCTTCATTTAGGAGACAATTATCATTCCAGGCTTCCAAGGTGACATGGACGACAAGGATGTTATCAGAGTTACAGTTTTCCTTCTGATGAGGGACAGTATTTTGGACAGGTGATCCAAGGCAATACTGAGGGAGGCATGACGCAGGATACTGATTAAGTTCAGTTGACGATACAGTCTAAGAAGTTTGGATTTGGAGTTCATTTATGAGCTCGGTCCCATTAGACATCCAGACACTCTAAGACAGGTATTGCTCATTTCGGGAGATGGCTTTCTCCGCGAACTTGAGATATAGAGGGATATAGAAAGAAACATCAGAGCGGATCCACTCGCTGAGGCTATTCCTCGAACGCAAGAGTTTCGCAAACAGGCTTTATGAGACTGACTAGTAGAGGAGTTGGGTGTTCGGTATCACTCGGGTTGTGAGTATGCGACATCGCAATAATTAGCCTTGAGTGCTAGTGGGAGATTGTTGGAGATATTGCCCTCAGAGTCAATTATTGGATCACAGGCACGTGATTGCGATGGTTGAGGGAGGACCTATCCCGGTAAGACAGTCTTACTCGAGATGATAGTATGCTATCTGGTTTACCTTTATCATCGTGTATTGCTTTAGGTGACCTGACAGGTCGCTATTGCACGTTGATAGAGCCCCTAGGATTCTTGCTTGACAGCCAGCAGTATGAGGGCGATCATATAAGTGAGAGCTGGAGTCCATAAGCACATCCTTAAAAGGTCCCTAGTCGTAGGAGTTTCGAGACAGGGCATCGATTCTCCAGAGTAGACTAGTGTATACAGTCGAGACCCCGACGAGGGGCGGTGGCCGGTCTCGCAAGCCACTGGTGTCAGTTGGTTCACCTAAGATGTATACAGGTGCTCATTGGGTTATGAGTACACCGGACAGGACTCGCCGGGAACATGCTAGTTGGTCTTATACCTGACGTCAGATAGCAGTTCCCAGGTGACATGTGTACAGGTTAGTTCATCGACCTGGGGATCGTCATTTGTCTCGTGTGAGTTCCCACTGTGCTTTGATTACTACCCTACCACGGCTCAAAGGAGTCGTGCAAACAGGTTTTAGTTGGGTACAGTCCCGAGCCACATGGAGGCAGTGAGCGGATCTTCGGGGGTTTCGTCTCTCCCGGTATTGGGGGTGAGATCGCGCTGTGTCTAGGAGAGCCATTACACGAAGTCCTTGGCCAAGGCAGGAGATTTACTGGTAGGTATTCCAGTAGTATCTCAAGGTGTTCTGGGCTACACTCCGACACGACTTGTACCGCTTTTGGGGGTTTGACTTTTACCCACCCCCTAGGCCCGACATGCGATGCTCATAGACGAACGGACCGGACTGTACGGATATTGTCACTGACAGGCTCAGTAGGGTGTCAGGATGAGCTCGCTCATCGACGTCCCTTTTGGTCAATAGCTGGTGGCCCGTTACGTATTGGCTTATACCTCTGACGTGCTAGTGGTTAAATCCACAGCCATAGTATTGACGAGTCTTTAGAGTCCACCACACATTCAGTTACTCAGTTTTCGGGCGAAACGCTGTAGAGGCCGTATGGAGATATGGCAGGGTCCGATCAGATACGTGCGGTATTGCACGGATCAGGATCGGACGGTTTGTACTAGTGGCCGTATGGATATATGGCAAGGTTCGATCAGATACGTGCGGTATTGCACGGATCAGGATCGGACAGATATTACTAGCCGGCTTTGTTTTAAGCCGGATCCTAGTTTAGTACAGTGTAGATTTTGTCTCTTTGCATTTGTATCCGGTCGGAATACAGATGCGGGTGTGTATGCACAGTATCGGGGTTTTCCTGTGATTTATTACGGGACCAGTTTTCTGGAGTTGCCAGTTTGCATTCCGTTCCGGCCGGTTTTCCTTTGTTCTTTCCCGGCCGGACTTTTCCGATGGAGGGTGTTATTTGCAAGTTTGCAAATAACACATTGTGGAGGTTTTTCTTGCATATATATTTATTATGAAAGCATCTTTTGATACCATTCTTTTCTATCATCATCACTTGCTTTTTGGTGATTTGAGGTGATTAGAGGTTGATGTGAATTTGTTATGATGATGTTTTGGATGTGGTCACCACTTGTGCTCCTACCATCACCTCCCTTCATGCTTCATATTCTTTCCTCCACCATTTTCTAAAAGAATAAGTTTTTCATACTTGAGAGAAGAAGAAGAGAGGATCATTTTCAAGAGGGAAAATTTGTTCATCTCTTTTCATGCTAGAAAAATGCAAGCACCATTTTTCTTATCTTGATTCCTCCATCATCTACAAAGGCAACAAACCCCAAATGAGACATAAGCTTTACACTACATTCTACAGCAAATCTTGGACGCGTCGGCTAGCCTACTTCGCGCCCGAGTTGCCTCGGTATTGAGGTGGGAGCCCGTAAAAGTACCCGGCTTCGTGGTGCCCTTTTCGACGAGGAGGAGACGGACGGAGATCCCGCGAGGAGATCGGAGTGGAGATGAAGACCGGAGGACTCGGATCAGTCGGTATATCTCTTCCCTATCTTGTTAGTTAGCTAGATCTAGTTTAATGGCCCGATCCGGGGTTTAGTGCGCGGTGGTGCCGGTTTGCAAAGTTCGCAAAAATAAAGTTTATCACCGTTTCCGCATTTGGCCGTCGGATTGACGACCGGGGCGCCGCCGTGCACTTACACTCTTTATCTGTTAGTTCATAATGAACCGCCACTCATAGAGAGGGTAGCTCTATCTCTAGAAGGAGTACTGCTTCCGTTCTAAATACCAACGCGAATGGTGTTATATTCGTGGCTGTTTTGAATGTAGTTTGATACGCCCAGAGAGCTTCATGTAGTCTTTCATGCCAATCTTTTTTTATTTTTGGACACCGTCTTCTTTATGATCTTTGTCAAGGTTTTGTTGAAAGCCTTAGCTAGACCGTTGGCTCGGAGATTATAGACCGAAGAGTATCACCAGTCTATGATATGCTGCTGTGTGAAGCGGCTGATTCTGTGACTTCTGTAGGCCGGCCCGTTATCGGAGATAATATGCCGTGAAGTACCGAACCGATAGATGACATGAGTCTTGAAGAAATGGATAATATTCTCTGTCTTCACTTCTCTTAGCGGTATGGCTTCTGCCCACATAGGTAATCGGTTGTCGCCAATATGAACCGATGTCCTTTGGATGACAATGGTTCGATGGGTCCGATTATGTCGGTTCCCCACATTTCGAACGGCCAGCTAGCCACTATTGGGTGTAGCGGGTTTGGATGCAGGTGGATGAAGTCTCCATGAATTTGGCATGAGTGGCACTGCTTCGCGTATTCGAGGCAATCCTGAATCATCGTGGGCCAATAGTAACCCATCCTTTTAATCTTCAGCTTCATCTTTGGCCCGGCTTGATGAGAACCGCAGAGTCCGTCGTGAGTTTCTTGGACAACTCTCCTTGCTTCTTCCGGTCCCAGCCATCTCAGCCACGGAGAGTCGAACAATCTCTTATATAGAGTATCATTGATGAAGGTGCAAGACAGAGCTCGTTTCATGAGCTGATGTCTTGATGATGCATCTTCCGGCGTTTGACGGGATTTGAAGTAGTCTATAAAGACTTCTCTCCAATCCTTAGCCTTTTCTTGGTCCTCTATTTGTAGTGCTGTTTGCTTGGCCGCTTCCTTTTCTTTAGACGACTCCGGAGATATTTCTGCTGGTGTAAGAACCCGGCGGCTTTGTACAACGATCCTTATGTCATCGAGGTTTTCGTCAGCCAGTTCTTTAGCGAGTTTGGCTAATGCACCCGCTTTGCTATTTTCTGTACGCGGTATGCTTTCTAGGTCGTAGAAGGGAATTTAAGTTAGTAACCATTGCACTCTCTCTCCGTACTTTACCAATTCTGGTTTGCACGTTTGATAATCACTGTTTACTTGACTAACAACCAGCTAGGAGTCTCCGTATATGAGGAGGTTTTCGATTCCCATGTCAACAGCGATCTCAAGACTTGCTATCAAACCTTCGTATTCCGCTTCGTTGTTTGTTCTTGGCTCCGTTAAGGAAAAGGCAAAGTGCATTATCCTTCCTTGTGGAGTCACGAAGATGAGGCCTACCCCAGATTTGATTATGGGGGAGCTGTGCTTTCACTTCTTCAAGGAGAACGCTCCATCGAAGTAAAGTTCCCATCGGGTATCACTCTCTCCTCATCGATCGTGTCAAACGCGTGCTCGTCTGGCAATTCGCAATTTAGGGATGAATCGGCAGGTATCGGATGCTCAGTGAGGAAGTCGGCGATGGCCTGGCCTTTTATTACCTTGAGGGGTCGATATACTATCGAGAACTCTATTAGGAGGAGGGCCCATTTGGCAAGCCTTTCCGTTAGCATGGCTCTTGATATCAAGTACTTGAGAGGATCCACCTTTGATATGAGATGGACCTCATGTGCCAAGGCGTAATGTCGGAGCTTTGTTATTGCGAAGATCAGTGCCAGGCAGTGTTTTTCGATAGGGGAGTACTTGTTTTCTGCCCCCAGGAGAACTCGACTCAACTAGTAGAGGGCTCTCTCTTTCCTTTGGTCATTCTCCTGTGCCCATAACGCGCCTAAAGAACCTTCAAGGGCGGTTGTGTACAAGATGATGGGCTTTCCCTTGACCGGAGTGGTCAGTACCGGCGGATTCTACAGGTATTGCTTGATTTCGTCCAGTGCACTCTGGCATTTACGATCCCAAATGAATGGGGTCCCATTCTTCATTAGATGGTTGTAGGGACGACACTTTCCGGGAAGGTTGACTTGGAGTTTGACACCTGTTTAGGCATCAATATCGTTATAACTGGGATATTGCCAGGAGCGACTCTTCATTTGCCTTGAGAGGACTCGGAATTTGATACCGATTTAGGCATCAGCATCGCTACAACTAGGATAGTACCAGGAGCGAATCATCATTTGCCCCTGTCTATTTGGACAAAGGTGGCCTAGTAGATAGGGTTAGGATCCTGCCGACTAAGACTTTTGACTTTATGAGCCGTAAGGGTCTCATAAAGGGTTTTCTCCCTACGAGTCATGAGGATCTCGTAGGTGTATGTTCTCCTTAGAAGTCGTGAGGACTTCTAAGTGGTGTTTCCTCTTATAAGTCGTAAGGATCTCATAAGAGTATTTTCTCCTTATAAGTCGAGAAGACTTACAAGTGTTATTCATCATATGGGGACATTTTTTGTCATTTGTAGAACTTGGCAAAGAAATATTTATTCATGCTCCTGGATTGTATACAAGGGTCAATATGAACCGCCTATAGGGCAATTTGAAAGATATGACGGATTAAGAACAGGTCTAGATCCTTGTAACTTAAGGCTTTTGAATCCTATTAGCCGTGAGGGTCTCACAGGGGGATTCTCCTCACGAGTCGTGAGGATCTCGTAAGTGTATTTATTTTAACGAGGTTGCGCCCTTCCGGGTTTTCACAAGCTCACTGGCAGTCCTGCTGTTTTTACTCACGGCGCCCTTTCGGGTTTTCATCCATGCCCATCTTGCTTGCGGACGTACCATTTTTTTAACGAGATTGCGCCTTTCCGGGTTTTCACAAGCTCGCCGGCAGTCCTGCTGTTTTTACTCACAGCGCCCTTTCTGGTTTTCATCCGTGCCCATTTTGCTTGTGGACATACCATTTTTTTTCTTTTTTCTTTTTTTTTTTTTAAGAGGGGCATTCCACTAGATTGTGAGACCTGTTTGGAGGACCCTTAATATCCTTCTTGTCCTTTGAGAAGAAATGACCATTCTACATAGAGATTCTTCCGCCAGTGAGAAATATGCCCCCTGTGTATATCTCGAGGGGAACGAGTACCCACGTCGTCGCTATTTTGGCGACAGGTTGCTTTAGATCCGCTTATTTTTGTTGAGCGTTGGCGACAAACGCCATCTTGCCTCCGCTTTTCACTCGTCATCATCGGATGAGAAAGAGTCTTGACACATTTGATCCAATCGAGCCATTTAATCCATGAGTTCTTGGAAGGTCAGGAACGCCTTTGAATTTGGGTCAAGTATGGCCATGAGCATTCCCATGGTTGCAACTTCATCGATGCGTTGCTCACATTTGACCAGAGATTTCTCCATCGGGTAACATATTGAACCCAGGTCTCATTCGGTCTAATCCTTTCATTGACCAACGCCGTTACGAAAGTGCGTTTATTCACACTAGAAAATCTCTGACAGAAGAGCATCTCCATCTCGTCGAAGGTATTCACGGAGTCATTCGGGAGTTCCGCATACCATTCAAAGGCAATGCCCACCAGACAGCTGACGAACTGTCAGAGGAGAAGTATATCATTCTCTCCAGTTTTACCGCACATGGATTTAAGTCGCGCGATGTGCTAGTGAGGATTCCCGGTTCCTTTGTATATGTGGATTCGAAAGTATGTATTCTGGCGAGTACTGTATTTGATCGTAGCACGCCGGATACGGTCGACCAGTCTTAATTGGCCTATTTGATGCTTCACTGGCATAGTGAGTTTTGATTTGCTGAGCGATATATGTGTCCAGCTTTTCTTTAGGAATCATTTCCTGCTCAGCCGTTGATGGGGTTTGCAGAGGATTTGAAATGTCACCCTTGTCTTTAGGACCGACTACTGGTGGTTCATCTGCCCGTGGTTCCGATTGAACCATCATTCCAGCCATATTCTGAATCAGAAGGTCCATCTGGTTCATTTGAGTGGACATTTCTGCCGCTGCTGCATCTCCCTTTTTTAGAGTGCGCTTTAAGAAATCAATATCCGACTCCTTCTCTATTCTTTCTTCGGGTGCGTCCTCGGGATTTTCCTTAGGCGATGGATTAGTGTTTGCTGCCGCCTGAGCGAGCATCTCCTGCAGCTTTTCACGTTGCAGTTGAACTTTTGTCAGGGACCGAGTTTGAGGTTGGTGACTAGTAGAAGCTCGAACTTCATCTTTAGAATTCACCACATAGACTATGTGAACTACCATGCCCCCAGGTTTGGGGTGTTTGGAGTTTACTCCGGACACATGAGCTTTAATAGGCCTCTCTTCTTCAGAAGAACCACTGTATCAGGATTCGTCTTGGGATGAGTCCTGTTGTATTTGAAAGGGGATTTGTCAGAATTTGGCTGCTGTCTAGGGGAAGAGCCGCGGTTGACGACAGAGACCTTTACCTGCTTTCACACCTTATATATAGATGAGGAAAGTTGTTTTAGGGAGCGAACTAGTTTCTGTTCTCATGGGATCTCCATGGGCTGCGGAGATTTCTTCAATATTGCGGTAGGAGAATTTTGTCTGACCCCTCGCAACAGTTTGAAGCTGATCCTAGTTGGAACAACAACACTCACCACTAGGGTTGGAAACATGACCATACGGAGAACCGCCCCGGCTAATTTTGTATGATGCCGATATCGACGTCGACCGTTTCCTACGGCCGGGATTTGATCAGCTTCAGGATTTTGTCGAGCTTGCCCCCTGTTTCCTTTGAGAGCTTGAATATTCTGCCCCCTGCGTCGGCAAAGCTGCAGCTTGGGGAACCTGTCTGTGGAAGACAAACTTCCTCTGGGCTTCCTCCATCGGCATTAAGGCACTGAGGGTAGGAGGTGGGAGTATCGACCCAAAAAAGAAACCCGTTGATTTCTTAAAGAGCCAGATTATAGAGATTTGAGGCTGCAAGTGACCCATACTAGACTCCGCTAGATGTGACAGAGCCTGGGTTGCAGTGAGTGAAAGCAAACGCCATTCTCGGAAAAGACGCAACGCCGGCTTCAATATCCCATCACCCAAGGGAAACCACAAACACATATACCGTGATTATTTGATCGCGGAAAAACACGACACACGAAATGTGGAGTGGAAAGAGGAAAAGGTCACACCGGGCGTGCCAGAATTT
Source organism: Agapanthus africanus (assembly GCA_030015575.1). Lineage (NCBI taxonomy): Eukaryota > Viridiplantae > Streptophyta > Magnoliopsida > Asparagales > Amaryllidaceae > Agapanthus > Agapanthus africanus. Next base: position 125,134,497 of record CM057339.1, on the reverse strand, counting down.
GTTCACCGCCGGAAACCGGGAAGACAAACGTCTTGCCTGAATTTGGGGGCAGATGCTATTTGATTTGATACATCCACCTCTCCGAAGATGTCAAGTTGATTTATGGCACCGTGTATCGGAGGTTTGGACAGATGCGGCCATTTTAGCAGATTTCGTCAGATTCCCCCTCGTTGTGAGGGGTTTTTTGATTGTGGGGACACTCTTCCCTGCTGGCGCAAACCCCTGCAGTTAATTACATTACCGCGTAGCGATAACCACTTTCTCCTGCTCCAGAAGGTCACTTCGTGTCGTGCGTGTTTGTTTTATTTTTGGTTGCCCGTGGATTGTATACGGAGACTAATTTATGTTGTCGCCCATAGGGCGGGGATTAGTCAAAATCCGTATTTTCATAGATTTGGTTTTGGATTGATTTAAGGATCGTTAATCTCGTTTGAGATTAAGATCAACTTAAATATTTGTTAAGAATACGTTAGTCTAATTTTTAGACTAAGATCTACTTAACGGGGGTTTGAGATTATTTTTAATCCAATGAAAGAGTATTTGGGCTCTATCGTTTTAGTTTAGGGACGTTACGGTCCATAGTTTAGTTTAGGGACGTTGCGGTCCGTTGGGTTTAAGGACATCATAGTCCATAGAGTTTAGTTTAGGGACATTGCGATCCATTGGGTTTAAGGATATCATAGTCCGTGGTGTTTAGTTTAGGGACGTTGCGGTCCATTAGGTTTAAGGACATCATAGTCCATGGAGTTTAGTTTAGGGACGTTACGTCCATTGGGTTTAAGGACGTTACGGTCGGTTATTAGTTTAAGGACGTTGCAGTCCATTGGGTTTAAGGACATAATAATCTATAGAGTTTAGTTTAAGGACGTTGCGGTCCATTGGGTTTAAGGTCATCATAGTCCGTGTTTAAGGACATCATAGTCCATGTTGTTTTGGCTCATTGGTTTGGAGGTGTGCCGAGAGTTATTGGTTATTGGGACTCTCCATCTCTCTGAAGACGTTGAAGAATTACAACGACATGTATCAGAAGTGTGGAGAGATGTACCCTTGAACCAATTTCCAGATCGAGGGAAGATATGGGATGAACATCATTTTAGATGCCATATGTAGGAGATCACTAGTTATCTTTGAAACTAAGATCGACTTCGGGAGACCTAAGTATAGGAGTTCATTTGATTGGTGACCAAAAGGGTTTTGGTCTCGGGAGACTTAGCTAATTTGTGCTAAGCTTGGCCTCTCATAGTGTTAAACACTAACATTTGCTCGGCGCTGACTTGCTCCCACGTGAGGTCTTAAAGCAGTGTTAAACACTAAAAATTTGAGGCGCTCACGTGAGACGCTTGAAGTAGTGTTAAACACTGAAAATTTAAGGCGCTCACGTGGGGTTTGAAGTTGGCGCTGCTCCTTTGGGTTTATTTCCTCATTTTTTTTGAGTGCTAAGCATTACTGGGTTACATGGGATCACGTGAGGTGCCCCCAAAAAATGGAAACTGCCTTTGATTTATTCCCTTTTTGCTTTATAAGTGTTAAACACTATTTGAGGGTCACGTGGGATCACGTGAGCCGATCTCAGTTGTCATTGTAATGTTCAACCACTAATCTTTTTTTTACGTGCATGGAAGTCTTGAGTTTTGGGACGTTCGAGCCCCTTTTTTTATAAGAATTAAATACTTTTATAGGGTTAAACCCTAATTTTATTCGAGGAATTAAATTCCTATATGTTCTTATAAGAATTAAATTCTTTGAACTTAGTTCTTTCCCCTAGGTTTGAATCTTCATAACAGAATCTCACCGATGAGAATTAAATTCTCAACTTGTGGGGAGATCTGCTTCTGCAGATCTCAACCAGAGGAAGAACTAAGTTTTTTTTTGAAGAGTTAAACTCTTGTGGAGGCGAATAATAAGTAAGATATTCTTTGTATTTTGTTCCTTCTCCTACCTAGGGTTTCTTTTTCTCTTTGAGGAGATCTTCTCTCTGGAGAATTGAATTCTCTTTTCTTTCTAGCTTACGAGGGGGGTTTTCTCTCTATCTCTGTTTTTTCCGTCCCTCCTTTTTTTCTGTCTCTTGGCTCTTATTTATAGGAGAAAGAAAAGAATCAGTTTGTTTAGAAAATCTCTCATTGAGAGATTTTGATTGATTTTATAATCAACCAAAATAATCTTTTAGATCAATCGGTGGCTTTTATTCACCGTTGGATTTTTAATCCAAGGACTTCTGTTTTACAGAAGATATTTCTCTTGTTTTTTTTAACAAGATTTAGGAAAATATTTCCCCGTGCAGAATTTTCTTCTGTGGATTAGTGACTTTTAATCAACATTGGATTTTTAATCCAATTGTACTCTGTTTTACAGAGAGTAATCTTTCTTGTTTAGAAAGATCTAAAGAAATATTTTCCAAATAGGGCTTTTGATCCCTTTTATTTAGAATTTAATTCTATCGCCTTAGAAGGCATATGAGCCCTCACGTGTAGCCCGTGACCTCCTAAAGTTAATCCCACCAAAGAGTGTCACGTGAGTTTTTCTGGCCAATTGTTTTTTTTTAGGAAGGCGCCTATATACTTTGTATATAGATGCTCACGTGATTGCACGTGAGGCTCAGTTTCAGCCTTATTTTGTTAAGCGCAATGCCTATCACGTGTGGACTCGTGATGCTCCATTTGGGGACTTTTCCCATTGCTTTTTATTTATTATTCATTTTTCATAAGGGAACAGTCACCATCAAAAGAAAAAAGAAAGACCCAAGGATCAAAACAAAAATGGAGTAATGGAAAAATCCCAGCTCCAGTTCGACATTCCTTCTTGATGCAGACGCGACGTCTGTAGGGTGTTTTCCGTCACCCCATTGAGATGGGAATATGCGCTCGCTTATTAGGCGTACTACAGATTCCCCCTGCCTAGGGTAGGCGGGGGTTTATTGATTGTAGAGATCCGAATCTCCGGCAGCCGCGGACTAATCTGCCGTTAATTACCCATCGCCTTTGGAGCGAGGGAACCTCCGATTAACGGGTTAAACTGGTCATGCGAACTCAATGTGCAGTGTACGTGTGTTTTGTTTTGGAGGGGGCTTGGGTATATCAGGAGCCACGCAGAGTTGCGGGGCAGCACCCCGGCCCAAAATTTTTTTAGAGGGACGGTGTTGTGGAGTGTGTGAGTATATATACGTATATATAAAATAAAAAAAAGGAAAAGGCATCTAAAGGATGCGTGGGAAAAAGCGTCAGCGCTTTGAGCGCACCGCGTGTCTGCACGTAGGCGCTCGGGTGCTAGCGTTTTGAGTGCTAGTGCACCACTTGGACGCTCGGACGCTAGCGCTTTGGGCGCTAGCGTTTTGAGCGCAAGAGCGCTAGCGCACCATGTGTCAGCATATGGGCGCTCGGGTGCTAGTGCTTTGGGCGCTAGCGCTCTGAGCGCAAGAGCGCTAGCGCACCACGTGTCAGCACGTGGGCGCTCGAGCGGCAAAAGAGGCTTGGTCCCTGCAATGGGAGTTGTACTCCCAGAAATGAGCACTTATTATTTTGTGTGTGTGTGTGTATATATATATAGTTAAACTCCTAGGATATTTTGAAACTGATGAAAGGGGTTCTTCTTTGGAGCCCTGGGTCTTCCCAAAAATGGGGTTTTCGGAGATGGGCCTCCTTCTTCCTCCTCTGTTGGCAGGATCTTGAAGATCAAGAGATGCGAGATTTTAAAAATCTCTTCTTTTTGAGATCTGATGGGAGATCTAAGCTCCTCTTTGTGGGTTTTGTGGTGAAAAACTATTTAGTTTTGGAAAAGAAAGAGTAAATCTCTTGATTTAATTTCAAAAGAAAGAAGAAGGTTTAGAACCTTCAGAAAGGGGAAAGAGACACAAACCCTAGATTTTTAAGGGGAATGAAAAAAGTATATTAGATATTTTCATCATGTTGCCTTATATAGGCTTACATATTTACATATAGCCCCTTGGGCTTTACAAAATGGCATTTTGCCCATCCCATGGCTCATGTGCCATTTCTTTTTGCACATAAGCCATGGGCTTTACAAAAAATTGGCTTTATGCCCATTTTGCATACATTCATGCATAAAAAATTACACAAAAATTATTTATTACATGATCTATATTTTGGCATGGAGGTGGCTGGCCGCGGGCTCGACTTGGGCATGGGCCCGCCTGACCTGGGCTTGGGCCCACCTGGCCTGGGGTTGACCTTGACTTTGACTCGGCCAAGCGGGGTGCAAATTTTGACCCCAACAAAGTGCCCCCCATCAATAAATGCACACCGCACATTCGAGTTGTGTGCATGAGATTGATGGATCTTGAAGCTGAACTTCAAGGTGGAACATCATTCCGGGGGCGGAGCATCATCCCGGGGAGCATGACTCCCGGGGATCGGAGCATCATTCTGATTCGTGGAGCATAATTCCAGGGTCGGAGTATCCCTTGGGGAGCATGATTCCCGGGGATCGGAGCATCATTCCGATTTGCAGAGCATAATTCCAAGGATCGGAGCATCATTCCGAAGAGCGGAGCATGATTCCAGGAATTAGAGCATAATTCCGATGAGCGGAGCATGATTCCCAAGGGTCGGAGCATAATTCCGAGGATCGGAGCATCATTCCGGAGAGCGGAGTATGATTTTAGGGATCAGAGCATGATTCCGATGAGCGGAGCATGATTCCAAAGGGTCGGTGCATAATTCCGGGGGTTGGAGTATCCCTCGGGGAGCATGATTCCTGGGGATCGGAGCATCATTCCGATTTGCGGAGCATAATTCTAAAGATCGGAGCATCATTCCGAAGAGCGGAGCATGATTCCAGGGATCGGAGCATCATTCCGAAGCGCGGAGCATAATTCCAAGAGATCGGAGCATCATTCCGATGAGCGGAGCATGATTCCAGGGATTAGAGCATCATTCCGAAGCGTGGAGTATGATTCCAAGAGATCGGAGCATCATTCCGATGAGCGGAGCATGATTCCAGGGATCGGAGCATCATTCTGAAGCGCGGAGCATGATTCCAAGAGATCGGAGCATCATTCCGATGAGCGGAGCATCATTCCAAAGCACGGAGCATGATTCTAAAGATCGGAGCATCATTCCGAAGGGCGGAGCATGATTCCAAGGATCGGAGCATCATTCCGTAGGGCGGAGCATGATTCCGAGGATCGGAGCATCATTCCGAAAAGCGGCGCATGATTCCGAGGATCAGAGCATCATTCCGAAGAGCGGAGCATGAGTCCAAGGATTGGAGCATCATTCCGAAGAGCGGCAGACATTCTGACCGAAGCATAATTTCGATGCAGAGGTTGATTCCCAGGCGAAGCATAATTTCGACAAGGAAGGCAAATATTCCAAGGCGAAGCATTGATTCCGACACGGGATACATTCTGAGACGGATCATGATTCCGGCGCAGAGCTTGTTGGCTGACTTGATTCCGAGAAGAAGCATAATTTTGACAGGGAAGGCAGATACACCGAGACGAAGCATGATTTCGACACGGGGTGCACATTCTGAGACGAAGCATGATTCCGACGCAGAGCCTGCTGGTTGACTTGATTCCGAGGCAGAGCATAATTCCGATGAGGAGGTCGTTGGTTGATTCCGAGCCGAAGCATAATTCCGACAGGGAAGGCAGATACACCGAGGCGAAGCTTGATTTCGACGCGGGGTACACATTCTGAGACGAAGCATGACTCCGACGCAGAGCTAGTTGGTTGATTTGATTCCAAGGCGGAGCATAATTCCGGCAGGAAAGGTAGATATCCCGAGGCGAAGCATGATTTCGACACGGTGTGAATTCTGGGACGGAGCATGATTCCGCCGCAGAGGTTGTTGTTTTGATTTGATTTCGATGGACATCAGCATCGCTACACTGGAATATGGTACCAGAAGCGAATCATCATTTGTCATGAGAGGATTTGGGTATTGGTTTTCGCTTGGCGTCAGTATCGCTAAACTGAAATTGGGTACCAGGAGCGAATCATCATTTGCGCTTGCTTATCGGGAAGCAATGGCTTAGGAGACAGGTTTTAGGTCCCTATCACCTAAGACTTTTCAATTTTGTGAGCCGTAAGGGTTTCACAAAGCAATTTCTCCCTACGGGTCGTAAGGATCCCGTAGGTGTATTTTCTCCTTAGGAGTCGTGGGGACTCCTAAGTGTGTTGCTCCTTTGTGAGTCGTAAGGATCTCACGTGGGAATTTTCTCCTCATAAAGTCGAGAGGACTTTGTGAGTGCATTTCATCTTTTTTTCATGAGTTTGTGCCCTTTCGGGTTTTCACAAACTCGCCGGCAGTCCTGCTGTTTTTACTCACGGAGCCCTTTCGGGTTTTCATCCATGCCTATTTTGCTTGTGGACATACCCTTTCTTTTTTTCCTTTTGAATTTTCACCGCGGTGGGACTTTGAATGTGGTCTCGCTGGTAGGACTTGGGAGAGATTGGGATCATTTTACGCCCTTGGATTGTATACGGTTTTGCAGGATGTATGATCCAGACCGTAAGGCTGGACAAATTTCGAGATTTTGTTAGCGTCTGCATCGCTGCACTGGAATATGGTACCAGAAGCGACTCACCATTCGCCGTTTTGGGGTATGGGATTTGGAATTTGGTTGGCGTCTGCATCGCTGCATTGGAATATGGTACCAGGAGCGACTCATCATTCGCCATTTTGGGGTATGGGATTTGGAATTTGGTTGGCGTCTGCATTGCTGCACTGGAATATGGTACCCGGAGCGACTCATCATTCGCCGTTTGGGTATGGGATTTGGAATTTGGTTGGCGTCTACATCGCTTTACTGGAATATGGTACCAGGAGCGATTCATCATTCGCCGTTTGGGTATGGGATTTAGAATTTGGTTGGCGTCTGGATCGCTGCACTGGAATATGGTACCAGGAGCGACTCATCATTCGCCGTTTGGGCATGGGATTTGGAATTTGGTTGGCGTTTGCATCGCTGCACTGGAATATGGTACCAGGAGAGACTCATCATTCGCCATTGGGGTATGGGATTTGGAATTTGGTTGGCGTCTGCATCGCTGCACCGGAATATGGTACCAGGAGCGACTCATCATTCGCCATTTAGGGATTGGGGAGCGGTGGCTTAGGAGACAGGTTTAGATCCCTATCGCCTAAGGCTTTTCAATTTTATGGGCCGTGAGGGTCCCATAAAAGCATTTTCTCCCTACGAGTCGTAAGGATCCCGCATGTGTATTTTCTCCTTAGGAGTCGTGAGGACTCCTAAGTGTGTTTTTCTTTTATGAGTCGTAAGGATCCCATAAAGGTTTGTTCTTCTCATGTATCGTGAGGACACATGAGTGGGTCTTCTCAATGGAGCATAATTCCAAAAGCGGAGACCAGCCACGCAACTAGTGATTACGGTGGGGCATGGGTATGATGAGAATTATTTGAGCCTATGGATTGTATATGATGGTCAACTTTGGGTCCAACCGTAGGGCCGGGAGAATTTTGGGAAATTGGACTTTGGTTGGCGTCTGCATCGCTGCACTGGAATATGGTACCATGAGCGACTCATCATTCGCTGTTGTTTTGTTTTTGTTGTTTGTTTTTTTTGTTTTACCGCGATTGCTCTATCATTTCAGCTTTTCTATCGCGAAGATCGCGATTGCCCTATCATTTCGGCTTTTATTCGCGGTTGCCCCATCATTTTGGCTTTATTTTCATCTTTATTTTACTCGCTGATTTTTGTTGCGAGTTGCCCCCATCATTTCGGCTTTTCTTTATTTTTCTTTTATTTACACATTTTTTTGTTTATTTACATATATATATATATATATATTTTACATTCCCAGTTTAACGACTTAGAGGTCGACTGTTCCCAGTTTAATGACGTGGTGGTCGATTGTTTTCAGAGAAAGGCAGATGTCTGAGAGAATCAGTTTCACGAAGAACTTCGGTCTCCGTTTGTATGAAATTGGCGGTCGCAGCTAGATTATTTGTAAACACACCTTTAGACAGTTCTATCTCTCCTGCCTTGTATTGCTTTTCGACCCAATTTTTGAAGACGAAGTAGTCCTCAATGGCATGACCTATCACTCTGTGATAGGGGCAGTATTTGGGGTCGTTTGTCATATTCGCTTCTTGTGGTCTTTTTGACTCTGGCAGTTGTAGACCGTTCTTCAGGGCGTCTTTGAATATTTTACGGATTTTGTCCCTTCTGAAGGAATTGACCTTATCTAGCTTCTCTTTGAGTGGAGATTCTCCTCCCTCTCCGAACACAGGCTTCCGAGGCTGGTTGGCATTAGGTCCGCTCATCCCTTGCTTATTTCGATTAGCCGAAGTGTTAAAAGATTCAGAATCGTCAGAATTTCCACCTTTGCGATTATCGTCCTTTCGGTTTCTCCAGGACCTATTGTTATTTTGGGAATCCGAGGAGGACTCCTGCTTTGAGCGCTCCAGCATCTGAACTTTCCTGGTCAGCTCCTGGAATGTTTTGAGACCCGTGGTGCATAGAAACGGGGCCATCCAATTGTTGAGATTTTCGACGAGGAGACTGACAGATTGGTCCTGCTCTATCGGCGGTTCACATTTGACGGAGAGATTGCGCCATCGGGTTATAAAATCCGTGCTGCTTTCGCTATTCTTTGGCTTGGTCTTTACGAGCTCGGCAATGGTGATCTTATTGCTGACGGTCATGAACCTCTGCCGAAACAGAGACTCCATTTGGACAAAAGTTGTGACGGAGCCATCCGGTATGCTCGCGTACCAGTCGAAAGCAACATCGGTCAAGCTATTAACGAACTGGCGGAGGAGAAGCGCATTATTGCCCCCAGTATTCCCGCATGAGGCTTTAAAGTGGGCGATGTGCTGATTCGCATTTCCCGTCCCATCGAATCTTCCGAATTTAGGGATGATATAGCCGTTGGGAAATTCTACCAGATCATACTGAGCAGGATATGGTCTCCCATTACTGTTGATATCTTTTTGCGCTTCAGCTTCGGCTACCAAGGTTTTGACTTTGTTGGCAACCAAATCCATGATTTGATCTTGAGTTAGCGGGCTACTATCATCGGTAGCCAAGACATTTCCCGAGATAGGACGCGACTGATTTTCATGCGGTCCGCCCACTTTTGGATTTGAGGGAACGGGCGTCGGCTGTTTCGGGACACCGTTTCCCGGTTCATGAGAGCCCTGCGCCTGGTTAGGCGGCAGAGAGGCAAGTTGGGTCGTGAGCTGTAAGACGACGCTTGTTAAGTCGTCAATTTTTGGGTAGAGCTTGGACATCTCCTTGTCTTTGATTCTGAGCTGTTTTCGGAGCTCTTGGAGAAGTTGCTGCTCTGCGTTCTTGGGACGGAAAGTTGGCCCATCTTTGCTTTCCGAGCCCGACTCCTCATGAACTGAGGGCTCTCTCTGCCTATCAGCCTCACTGGGAGGATTTTCATCACCCTCTGGAGGATGCCGGTCTTGAGAAGTGACAGCTATATTCACACCAGGTTGGATTTGAGATGTGGTGGCCCCATCCTTGCTTTTGCTGCGAAGGTTGTTGCTGGGACGCGTGCCCACCATGTAGACGGTGTGGATAACACATTCAGCCATCCTTTCATCACTGGCAGCTGGTTCCGCGGAGCGGTCCGGGCTTTGTAAATTCACAAATTTTAACATGGCCGGAGCCCTAGCCCGTTTGTTGGCTCTGTATTTGAGCCGCTTCTGCCTTAGCTTCTTTGCCTTGAGTGCTTGGCAGGCTTCTGCTCTCTGGGAAGCCGCCATAGGCTGAGTGATGGGGAGCTTAGAGAAGATACCCAATTGAGCAGTTGTCATGGGCATCGTCGGAGCTTGCTCGGGACGCCCTGTTGCTTTGTTAGTGTTGATGGCCTTGCCCCCAGCTAGGGCCAAGGAGAGCCGTTCAAACACCGACTTGCGTTTGAGTTGGGGCGCCTTTGAGACTACCACATTTGGCCTCTTGCCTTTCGAGACCGATTTGTCTGTCACCGGGGCTTGAGGAGCTGGGATGGCGTTAGCTGACACGAACAGAATAGAGCCGAATGGTAGCGGCGGCTCCTCCTACTGTTGCCCAAGACCGTCCGGAAGGACCGTCCTGGCGTCCATCTTCATCGTGTAGAAGATGGGAGCCGAGTTCATCTTCGGAGACATTGTTGAAAGGTGATTTCTTGAAAATCTGCGTGAAAGAGCATTATTTTAGTATAAATATAGATATGTATATTGATTGAGTTCGCATGAACGTTTAACCCGAAATATGGAAGGAGAGAGAAGTCCCACCGGGCGTGCCAGAATCTGTAGGGTGTTTTTCGTCACCCCATTGAGATGGGAATACGCGCATGCTTATCAGGCGTACTACAGATTCCCCCTGCCTAGGGTAGACGGGGGTTTATTGATTGTGGAGATCCGAATCTCCGGCAGCCGCGGACTAAGCTGCCGTTAATTACCCCTCGCCTTTGGAGCGAGGGAACCTCCGATTAACGGGTTAAACTGGTCATGCGAACTCAATATGCAGTGTACGTGTGTTTTGTTTTGGAGGGGGCTTGGGTTTATCGGGAGCTACGCAGAGTTTTTACGGGGGTCCCGCTACCCGGATAGCGGGCTGGGGGTCAAGGGGGCTAGCAGCCCCCTTGCGGGGTGCGGGGCAGCGCCCCGTCCCAAAATTTTTTTTAGAGGGATGGTGTTGTGGAGTGTGTGAGTATATATACATATATATAAAATAAAAAAAAAGAAAGGGAATCCAAAGGATGCGTGGGAAAAAGCGCCAGCGCTTTGAGCGCTAGCGCGCCACGTGTCTGCATGTGGGCGCTCGGGCGCTAGCGCCCTGAGTGCAAGAGCGCTAGCGCACCACGTGGATGCTCGGGCGATAGCGCTTTGGGCGCTAGCGCTCTGAGCGCAAGAGCGCTAGCACTTTGAGCACTAGCGCACCACGTAGGCGTTCGGACGCTAGCGCACCACGTGTCTGCACGTGGGCGCTCGGACACTAGTGCTTTGAGCGCTAGCATACCACGTGTCAGCACGTGGGCGCTCGAGCGGCAAAAGGGACTTGGTCCCTGCAATGGGAGTTGTACTCCCAGAAAGAAGCACTTATTATTATATATATATATATATATATATGAGGAGTTAAACTCCTAGGATGTTTTGAAGCTGATGAAAGGGGTTCTTCTTTGGAGCTCTGGGTCTTCCCAAACATGGGGTTTTCGGAGATGGGCCTCCTTCTTCCTCCTCTGTTGGCAGGATCTTGAAGATCAAGAGATGTGAGATTTTAAAAATCTCTTCTTTTTGAGATCTGATGGGAGATCTAAGCTCCCCTTTGTGGGTTTTGTGGTGAAAAACTATTTAGTTTTGGAAAAGGAAGAGTAAAACTATTGATTTAATTTCAAAAGAAAGAAGAAGGTTTAGAACCTTTAGAAAGGGAAAAGAGGCACAAACTCTAGATTTTTAAGGGGAATGAAAAAAGTATATTAGATATTTTCATCATGTTGCCTTATATAGGCTTACATATTTACATATAGCCCCTTGGGCTTTACAAAATGGCATTTCGCCCATCCCATGACTCATGTGCCATTTCTTTTTGCACATAAGCTATGGGCTTTACAAAAATTTGGCTTTATGCCCATTTTGCATACATTCATGCATAAAAAATTACACAAAAATTATTTATTACATGATCTATATTTTGGCATGGAGGAGGCTGGCCGCGGGCTCGACTTGGGCATGGGCCCGCCTGACCTGGGCTTGGGCCCACCTGGCCTGGGGTTGACCTTGACTTTGACTCGGTCAAGCGGGGTGCAAATTTTGACTCCAACAACGTCAACAAAGGCTCCAAGGAGCCAAATAAAAAGGAGTAATGGCAAAATCCTAACTCCAGCTCGATGTGCTTCTTGTGCCAGCAGCATGCAGATGCAACGTCAACAAGGACCCAAGGGCCAAATATAAGTGGAGCAATGGCATATTCCTAGCTCCAGATCTCGATGGCAATATTTAAAGCCTAGAGATCACCTCGACATTCTCCTCATTTCAGCAGGATGCAGACACAATGTTAACAAAAGTCCCAAGGGTCAAAGCAAAAATAGAACCATAGCAAAATCCGAGCTCCAAGTCTTGACGGTACATATACAACCTCGAGACTATCCCTGTGTCCCCCCTCATTCCAACAGGGGCAGACACAATAATCAAATAAATGTGAAGTGATGTCAAAATCCTAAGTTCAGATCTTAATGGCAACATCTAAAGCCTAGAGATCATCCTGACGTTCTCTTCATTCCAACAGAATGCAGACGCAATGTCACCATCAAAAGAAAAAAGAAAGTCCCAAGGATCAAAACAAAAATGGAGTATTTGAAAATCCCAGCTCCAGCTTGACGTTCCTTCTCGATGCAGACGCGACGTCAACAAAGGCTCCAAGGAGCCGAATAAAAAAGGAGTGATGGCAAAATTCTAACTCCAGCTCGACGTGCTTCCCTTGCCAGCAGGATGCAGATGCAACGTCAACAAAAGACTCAAGGATCAAAGCAAAAATGGAGCCATGGCAGAATCCTAGCTCCAAGTCTTGATGGTACATATACAACCTAGAGACTATCGCCGTGTCCCCCCTCATTCCAGCAGAGGCAGACACAAAAATCAAATAAAAGTGAAGTGACGACAAAATCCTAGCTTCAGATCATAATGGCAACATCTACAGCCTAAAGATCGACTCGACGTGCTTCTCACGCCAATAGGGTGCAGACGCGACGTCAACAAAGACCCAAGGGTCAAATAAAACTGGAGTGATGGCAAAAATCCTAGCTCCAGCTCGACGTTCTCCTCATTCTCACAGGGTGCAGGCGTAACTGTCAAATGAAATTGGAGCAATGGCATATTCCTAGCTTCGGACTTCAATTGCAATACGTACAGCATAGAGGTCCTATGGATGTCTACCCATCTTCAGCAAAGAATCGGTATAACATCACCAAAATAAAACCGGAGCAACGACATATTCCTAGCTCCAGATCTCGATGGCAACATCTACAGCATAGAGATCAGCTCGACGTTTCTTCTCGGCGCAGATGCAACGTCAACAAAGACACAAGGGTCGAACAAAAGTGGAGCAATGACATATTTCTAGCTCCAGCTTGACGTTCTTTCTCAGTGCAGGCGCAACGTCAACGAAGACCTAAGGGTCGAACAAAAATGGAGTAATGGCAAAATCCTAGCGCCAAGTGTTCATACCATAATATTGTATTATTATTTTCCCCATTCTTATTCGTTTTATAAATAAACAGGTGCTTTTGACGCATGTCTGCTAAATATTACAGGATACAGGTTCTTGGAGCAAAGACAGTGAAAAAGACAAAAGATGATACAAAAGAGGAACTTTTGACACACAAGTAGAAGGATTCTAGTCAAGCCTAGACGAAGAACAATTCACAATTGTACAAGGCAATGCGAGGTCCAAAATGTCAAAGTGAACGGTTAAAAGATCATTACAAGTTTTCATTGATGATCTGAAGAAGACCCAGAAGCCAAATTGAGAAAAGAACTATAGAAATAAAGAGCCTAAAGCATATAGAATGAGCCAAGAAAATTTCACCAGATGAACTCATCAAAGGGCCGTGGAACCGCGGCCCCACCCCTACTAATGCCACGGTTCCGCGGCCATCTGACGCACGTGTCGGTGCAAATTTCTTCTGACGGTGCGTCGGTGCGTCGGTTGGGATTTTTAGGGGGTATTTTTGTAATAGCACATGTGCGAGTCCTGTAACCCTAATTTTCCTATTTCCTTATAAATATATAATCAAAATACTGTAATAGGGATGCCTCTTTTCAATGAAAAAAATTCAGATTCAATTAAGTGGGAAAGGCATCGTTTCTGTAAGTTCTTATTTTAATTTCTGCCTTAGTTTAAAAGTAATTTCTTGCCCTAGCTTTCTAATTTAATTATTGCCTTAGATTAAATTAATCTTTTGCCTTAGTTAATTCTAGTATAGAATCTCTTAAAACTGCAGTAGGAAATTAATCCAATAGATCTAAAAATGCAAAATCTCAAAATGATGTTTTTAATAAATCCCCTAATGAGCGAGTAATTTCCTCGCTTGTTAGGGTTAGGAATAAGGGAGGGATTGAGAGATGAATATCTCTCATCTCTTTCACGCCCAATTATTTTTAATAACTAGAACTTCATGCATGCATGCATGATCCGCTCCCTACTGCACCCTACCCACGAGGTAACGGTGAAACTGTAGTATAAAGGACCGGACATGCATGTCTTCCATGAAGGTTAGAGCAAATATTAGGAAATGAAGGATAAGGATCTAGAGGAAGAAACTTTGTTTCTTCCTAATCATCCTAATTCCTTTTTCTAATAGTTGCTATAACTTCTAAAAGATTTCATTTAGGGCATTGAAAGAGATGTGTCATCAAATCTTACCAAACCCCACCTTTGACCTAACCCTAGCAAGTTTCTTTATCATCATATAACTTAGTTTTAGATTCTATTAAAACAAAACCAAACAACCATTGGAATCAACTCGTAAGAACACTTAGGAAAACTACACATCCCTGTGGACCGACCCGTATTCACCGGCTAGCTTCATGCGACGCCGTTCTTGATTGCGGTAAAATATTTTTGGTGATCGATAAAACCTCTCTTAATCAAATGGCGCCGTTGCCGGGGATGACGTAAAATTTCTTTTGTGTAATTTCTGGTTGATATAAATTTAAAAATCATAAAAATCTGAAAATAGAAAAAAGTACAAAAACATTTTATCAATTTTTATCTGTTTGAAGGGTTTTATTGTTTGAATCTTGCAGGAACAGCGAAGAATCTCGGATCTGGAAATTTACAGAGGGCGAAACAAAAATTGGTACATCAGAACAGAGGAGTATTAGAACAAAGGAGCGGCAGAATTTTTCTCAGAGAGTGATCCCTCCTCCAGACCGCGTTTCCGCGGCATAAGTGGGCCCCAAATCGCGGTTCCGCAGCAAGTTGGCCACGTCAGCTCCTAAAAATTTGTCGGTTTGTTCCTCATTCTCCCCTTTGCCAACCTCCATATATCTTTTGTGAAATTTTCTGTAGGATTTCTTTGCGCTAAAAATCTTCTTCCCCCTTCTCAATAACAGATTTTCTGCAGGTTTCTTTGCGCCGCGCTAAAAATAATTGATTGCAAGTGAATTTAATGTTTTGCATAATTTAATCGGACTTTGAGGGGCTATTGACCAAACTCAGATTGGGTGGGGATTTCATCACCCTTCCCAGGACCCCAGAAAGCACTTAAAGCATTTGCATTGACCATAATTAATTAAAAAATACTAGACTCAGCCCTAAGGACTTCGAGCTCAATAGGACAAAGGACTAGACATAGGCATCGACCGTTTATCCTAACTGACTTTACGGTGTCTAGGCAAGTGTGTCAATGCAAGTGGTTACTTAATTAGGACCGCTACTTGTAGCGGGGAGCCTCTCACTTACCTTTCACTTACCTGGCCGCAATTGGCGGTGAAGAGGCGGTTTGAGGTCCTATTTCTAATCCTAGTTAGGAACTGTCTAGCTGACCCTAGATCTAGGCCTGATTGTGCATGTGTGGTTGATCGCATTTGTGTCACAAGTCCCTTTTCAAAAATCTTTTTGCAAAAATCTCACATAAAATAAAATAAAAAAACAAAAAGAAAAATAAACTTTTCAAAATTTGCAACTTGTCGCTAAAGAAATCTTGCAACTCACTTACACCACTTCCTTTCATTGACGTTCTCTTACCTCCACATTCTGTCTTCCATTTTTTTTCTGACTACACTACCCCTTTAGTGTATGTCACTTTGGACTAGGGACACTAACGCCCGATTAGTCCGTGTTTCGTTGGTACCCACCGACGAACCCTTCGACACTGAAGTCGACATTCCGTCCACTTTCTTACCTCCACCATCAAATTCTTCTTCCGAAGCCATGTCGGGATTCAATCCCAACAATACCTTACCGACGGGAATGATTCCACCTCTGTTAGGTGCGAATAACCCGAATCAACCGCCTGTTGAAGCGCCCGCACGAGTCGCGCTCCAGGATCTCTTTTATCCTGTCCGCACTTCTTTACCTACCTGTCTTTCACCCCCACCGGCGAATGGGGACAATTTTGAAATAAAACTACATTTCATCAATATGCTGCCAAAATTTCACGGTTTGGAATCAGAAGATGCGTATATTTTTATCAATAAATTCCAAAACGTTTGCGCTATGATGAAAACGACCCAATTAAGTGATGACGCTATAAGGCTAAGGGTCATTCCTTTCACCTTATGTGACCTAGCCGAGAAGTGGCTATACAGCACCGCATCACATTCCATTAGAAATTGGGACGAGTTTGTGAAAGCCATTCTTAAAAAGTTCTATCCTCATCACAAAACTGTTAGAATCCGCAATGAGATTATACAATTCTCACAGCTTCCTTCCGAACCATTTTGGAAGTGTTTTGAAAGATTCAAAGACCTACTCGTTCAATGCCCTCATCATGGGATCGAAAGTTGGCAACTTTGCCAAACATTATACGAGGGATTGAACTCGGCAACGAAGCAGTTGCTAGAAACCATCTGTCAAGGTCACTTTCTCTCTAAATCTAGTGAGGAAGCGTGGCAGTTTCTTGAGGATCTTAGTGAACAAAAAATTCAGTGGGAGAGCTCCAAGACCACATCATCTTCTTCTAGTGGTCAATCTAGGGCAGGCATACATCAAGTAGAGATGTCAATTGCTATGAAGGCCGAGATGGCCGCTCTTACAAAAAAGCTAGAAGCGATTGAGACCAAAATCTCATCGTCTTCTCCTGCCCCTGTTGTGCCTCCACGAACTGTTTGTGCTTGTTGTTCGGCTCCATCACATCTCACCGAAGAGTGTCCTTACAATGCATCTACTTAAGGACAGGATCAAGTCAATCCTGCCTTTTAGCAACGACAGATAAACGATCCATACTCTTCGACATACAATCCGGGGTGGAGGAGTCACCCAAATTTCGCTTGGAACCAAAATCAACAATTCCAAGGAAATAACAATTATCAAGGGCCTCCTCCACAACAACAACAAGCACCCCCACAAACTCAATTTCAACAACCTTTCCAACAGCAACCTTACCCTAATCAAGTGAACAATTTTGTGCCTAATAATTCTTACGCGCCAAACAATTTTGTTCAACCTAACAATGACAAGGTTAGCTCGCTCGAAAGAAGTCTAGATGCGTTCCTAAAGCAATCTACACAGTTTACAGCAAGACTAGAGACTTCTATTCAATCTTTGGTGCAAAACAGTGCCTCACACAATCAAAGCATCAAATCTATTGAGGCACAAATTGCACAACTCAATGCAGCATTGAGCGAGCGAGAGAAAGGAAAGCTCCCATCTCAACCACTGCCCAATCCCGGTCACGCACATGCTGCACATCAACAGCAAACTCATAACGTAAACGCTGTGACCACGTTGAGATCGGGGAAAATGTTGCAAAACAATGTGGGTATTCACAATGACATCCCTGCCGGTGGTTCTTCTTCACCTTCTTCTTCTTCGTTAGAGCCTGTTCTCCATCATTCACAAGGCTCTACTCCTTCTAGCTCGAACGGACCCACTTCTCACAACGCGAACACATCTACACGAGGTTCCGTTCCAACTCAACAATCTGATCCGCAAAAATTGGACTCAACAACATTGCAAAATGCTCCTTTTCCAAACCGGTTGAGATCCAATAAACCAACTCCACAAATGGATAAGATTGTCGAGTTGTTCAAACAGGTGAGCATAAATATCCCTCTTTTGGATGCGATCCAACAAGTTCCTTCATATGCAAAAATCTTAAAGGACTTATGCACCAAAAAGAGGAAGTCATAAGTACCAAAGAAAGTTTTTGTGGCTAGTGCTATTAGCGATGCTCTTGTCAATTCTTTACCCCAAAAGCAAAAGGACCCCGGTTGTCCTACCATTTCGATAACAATTGGGGACAAGAACATCAATAAAGCACTACTAGATCTTGGTGCTAGTGTCAATTTGCTACCTTATTCTGTGTACGAGCAATTAGGCATTGGAGAGCTTAAGCCCACTCACTGTACTCTCCAAATGGCTGATCGATCAATCACCCATCCAAGGGGTGAGCTAGAGGATGTGTTGATCAAAGTTGGGGAGTTCATATTCCCAGTTGATTTTATTGTTATGGACACACAACCTGTTGCTAACTCACGGAACCAAATTCCGGTGATCCTCGGTCGACCATTTTTGGCCACTTCCAATGCCGTAATAAACCGTCGCAATGGCTCCATGACTCCATCCTTCGGGAAGACATCTAGTGAGTTCAATATTTACAAGTTAGGAAGTCTGCCCCCCGTGCCTAATACTAGTACACGAGAAGTTTGCTCTATTCACGAAATCACGCAGGAGGACTGCGAGTTTGAAAGATTCTTGTTTGATGAGAACAGTTTTGATGCCACTAGTGCGTCCCTCCTTAAGCCTACCACAGTTGACACAACCGATATTGATTATGAAAGTTTCACTTTTTCGGATGATGACGACTCACAGCCCGAATATGAGTCTTTTGAATTTTTGGATGAGTTAGTTGAACCATCCGAATCGGTTGTTTGCAGTGGTTTCGAACCTGTGTTGGAGTCCTTTGAGTTCGAGGTAGATTCCGCAATGATTCTTTCGCCTTCGAAACTCGAACTCATGTCCTTGCCGTCTCACCTTAAATATGCTTACATAAGTGAGAATGAGACCTTTCCCATTATAATATCAGCCTCTCTAGCCTTCGAGCAAGAGAACGCTATTTTAAAGGTCTTACAAGATAGGCGGCAGGTTTTCGGTTGGACTATGACGGACATCGAGGAGATTAGTTCCCTCATAATTGAATATCATATGCAATTGATGGATGATGCCAAGTCAATAAAGGACCCACAGAAACATTTTGGGGGTATTGTGGTGAGTCAACCTCCTCCTTTAGAAGTTGAACCACCCCCATTTCTTTTAATAAGCTATGAGAATGCCAATATTCCACTGACTGCTGATCATTCCCATTCTCGTTTTTATTCATCACCACTTCCTATCCATTCACTTCCACACTTTCCATACCACCACTTCTATCTTCCCCAATTCTTTTTGGATCGGTACAACATATTCTTCCACCAACCGATACTCCTTACAGACAAATTTTTGCCTGGTTGGTGTTGACATGGCCTTTGCAAAGTTTGGCAACGACGTTTAACATTGTTTCAATGAATTTTGGGGGGGCCTTTCTGTGTGTGTGTATATATATATATATATATATATATATATATATATATATTTTCTTTTACCAATAATAAATAAAAAAATTATTATAAAAAACAATTTGTAAATAAATAAACAGGACATTGCCGACATTATCGACCCTCTTGGTGCAGCATGACAGTGAGGACACTGTCAAGTTCAAGTTTGGGGGTATGCTCGATACGTCTTCTTCCTTCGTATTCATTTGTACATATTTTTGCATTTGTATATTTATTTGAAAACCCATAAAAATTGAAAATTTTCAAAAATTATAAAAATTATTGTATTCAATTTTGGCCATATTTAACTTGAGTTTGACAAATAGGTTAACTGGCTAAGAACAACTAGATCTTAGACTTAGTAAATTAAAACCCTAAAAATAACCTTCTTTAAATATTAACGGTAGAAAGTATATGTCTTTGTAGTTTATTTAGAACTAGGCAAATTTTGAGTTCACTTTTTGGGCTAAGTTGAAATAAAGGAAAAATATTGATATTCTTATTAGAGTATAAGTTTGAAAAATAATTCCTAGCTTAAGTCTATATTCTGAAAATGTATACCCTACAAATTGCACACTCATGCACCTTGAAACTTGGAATAGTAGAAGATACCTTGAAATGCTCTTGTCTAAAGTCCTTAGTACGAAAAAAAAAATTGTGAATAAAAAATGAACACTGGTCTTTGTGATTACTTAAGGCTGCAAAAATAGAAAAAATATTTAGCGAAGGTGCTTCATCACCTAGTGCCTTAGACCAACTGGTTTGGGAGTCACTGCTAAAAGCCTTGGGTGTTGCAAGACTAGGAATTACGCTTTAAAATGTAAACATATCTTGTAATCGGTTGTTGGTACCTCAAGAAGTATTAACAGTTGCATGAAGGATGTGAATTCACTAGTTAATTAGTGCTGTGGACAACGGGCAAGAGTATAATTGCTTGATTTGAATTTCCAAGTGTAGGGGTGATTTATATACACACGTGGGGATATATGATTAGAGTTGAGATAAGAGAAGGGAATGAAGAATAGAACTTGTATCTTTGGTAGAGTTGATAGAAAAATTCCTAAATGGAGATGGAACCTTAGAAGGAAAACTTAAGAAATGCCGAAGGCTGAATGAGTCTATCGAACATATATAATCTTAAGTTAAATGATGAGGAAGTGTAAAGAATATGGGTGAATAGTTTACAAGTCGACGGTAATAGAATTCCTTGTTAGAAGACCTAATTGGAGAATTAAAGTTAAAAAGCCAAATTGATAGGATTTTGTGGGTGTAATCCGCTGAAAACCCTCAAGAGACAACACTCCTCCTACTAGGGACACCTAAAGGTTTAACGGCTTGTTGCACGTGCTCAGTGCAATCGCGTTTCCCTGTGAAAGTGCGGTTAGGTTTTATCGAGAATAAAATAATAAGTTTGCTCGAGGACGAGCAAAAGATAAGTTTGGGGGTATTTGTTCATACCATAATATTGTATTATTATATTCCCCATTCTTATTTGTTTTATAAATAAACAGGTGCTTTTGACGCATGTCTGCTACATATTACAGGATACAGGTTCTTGGAGCAAAGACAGTGAAAAAGACAAAAGATGATACAAAAGAGGAACTTTTGACACACAAGCAGAAGGATTCTAGTCAAGCCTAGACGAAGAACAATTCATAATTGTACAAGGCAATGCGAGGTCCAAAATGTCAAAGTGAACGGTTAAAAGATCATTACAAGTTTTCACTGATGATCTGAAGAAGACCCAGAAGCCAAATGGAGATAAGAACTATAGAAATAAAGAGCCCAAAGCATATAGAATGAGCCAAGAAAATTTCACCAGATGAACTCATCAAAGGGCCGCGGAACCGCGGCCCCATCCCCACTAATGCCGCGGTTCTGCGGCCATCTGACGCACGTGTCGGTGCAAATTTCTTTTGACGGTGCGTCGGTTGGGATTTTTAGGGGGTATTTTTGTAATAGCACATGTGCGAGTCCTGTAACCCTAATTTCCCTATTTCTTATAAATATGTAATCAAAATACTGTAATAGGGATGCCTCTTTTCAATGAAATAAAATTCAGATTCAATTCAGTGGGAAAGGCATTGTTTCTGTAAGTTCTTATTTTAATTTCTGCCTTAGTTTAAAAGTAATTTCTTACCCTAGCTTTCTAATTTAATTATTGCCTTAGATTAAATTAATCTTTCGCCTTAGTTAATTCTAGTATAGAATCTCTTAAAACTGCAGTAGGAAATTAATCCAATAGATCTAAAAATGCAAAATCTCAAAATGATGTTTTTAATAAATCCCCTAATGAGCGAGTAATTTCCTCGCTTGTTAGGGTTAGGAATAAGGGAGGGATTGAGAGATGAATATCTCTCATCTCTTTCACGCCCAATTATTTTTAATAACTAGAACTTCATGTATGCATGCATGATCCGCTCTCTACGGCACCCTACCCACGAGATAACGGTGAAACCGTAGTATAAAGGACCAGACATGCATGTCTTCCATGAAGGTTAGAGCAAATATTAGGAAATGACGGACAAGGATCTAGAGGAAGAAACTTCGTTTCTTCCCAATCATCCTAATCCCTTTTTTTAATAGTTTCTATAAGTTCTAAAAGATTTCATTTAGGGCATTGAAAGAGGTGTGTCATCAATTCTTACCAAACCCCACCTTTGACCTAACCCTAGCAAGTTTCTTTATCATCATATAACTTAGTTTTAGATTCTATTAAAACAAAACCAAACAACCATTGGAATCAACTCGTAAGAACACTTAGGAAAACTACACATCCCTGTGGACCGACCCGTATTCACTGGCTAGCTTCATGCGACGCCGTTCTTGATTGATGTAAAATATTTTTGGTGATCGATAAAACCTCTCTTAATCACCAAGTCTTGACGGTTCATATACAACCTGAAGACTAGCTCGACGTTCTCCTCATTCCAGCAGGATGCGGACGTAACCGTCAAATGAAATTGGAGCGATGGCATATTTGAAGCTCTAGACTTCAATCGCAATACATATAGCATAGCAGTCCTACAGATGTCTACCCTACTTCAGTAAAAAATTGATGCGATATCGTCAAAGCAAAAAACGAAGTTACGACATATTCCTAGCTTCGGGTCTTCATATAAAACCCAAAAGACCATTGGAGATCATCCCACCCCAGAAGGGTGCGGTTTTGACTCATCGGGGCTCCAAATTGAGCCTAACCTCAAGTAAAAGCGTCATGGCAAATTCCTAACGCTTGCTCTTCTAACGGTAATATAACCTGAGGAGATTACTTGAAGATGTCTTGTCCATCCCCCGAAGGGATCAGAGATACGACAATCACGGGGCTACTCGAACAGCAGCTTAAAGACTGCATATCGATGAATATATCAGCCAACGCGACGGTACCACGGACTAAAACCTTAGTACCACAAACCTAACGGACATCTATCATAAAAGAATGCGGGTTATCTATATTTCACGTTAGGATATACCTGAGAGATCCTCTTGACTCGTCTCGACTCGTAGGAAAAAACATCTTTATGAAACCCTCACGGCTCATGAAGGTGCCTTAGGCGACGGGGATATCAACATATTTCCTAAGCACTGTAGCCTTACAAGTAGGTCCAAATTGACTCTTGTATACTATCCACGGCCATATTCTCCAAAGTCGCATACCGAAGAGGAGGAGAAACCATTTACGAGTCCTCTCGACCCGTAAGGGGAAAATTCTCTTGTGAGATCCTTACGACTCTCAAGAGAAAACGCACTTAGGAGTCCTCACGAATTCTAAGGAGAAAATACAATTACGAGATCCTCTCGACTCGTAGGGAGAAAAGTCTTTATGAGACCTTCACGGCTCATAATGTTGAAAAGTGTTAGGCGACAGATCTAAACCTGTTTTCTAAGCCATTATTGCCCTACAAGGAGGTCCAAACTGATTTTTGCATACTATCCACACGCCACATTTGCCAATGAAATGAAGAAGCTACTTACGGGTCCTCACGACTCGTAAGGAAAAAAATACCCGAGTAAGATCCTTACGACTCACGAAGGCGATGGGCACTTAGGAATCCTCACGATTTCTAGAGAGAATATGCATCTATGAGATCCTCACGAGTCATAGGGAGAAAAACCTTCTTGAGACCCTTACGACTCATGAAGATGAAAAAAGCCTTTGGCTACAAGAATCCTAAACTTGTCTCTTAAGCCATCAATTCTATGGCCATGCATAACTTGCACTACTTCACCCGCGTACATACTTACGTGAGCAAAGTAGTAGGGGGCATTTGTTCCCGCCAATTTTTTTTGGTTAAGAGCTATTTGTTCTTTTATAAAAAAAGGCGAGAGAAAAGAAAGAGGAAAATAATTGTCATACTTTGGTAACATGTGTTAAACACGTGGGCAATTTTATGCAAAGTATATAAGCGCTGAAAGTAAATAACTAAGGGCCAAACTGGCCTCATGTTGAGCGCTCATATACAAAGCATATGAACGCTGAATAAAATAAACCTAAAGGCCAAACTGACCTCACGTGTTAAACACGTGAGCGCTCATGAGCGTTGAACATAAATAACCAAAAGGCTAAACAGGCCTCACGTGTTAAACACGTGAGCGCTCATATGCAAAGTATATGAGCGCTGAAAATAAACAGGTTAAACCCACACTAGGGGTCACGTGTTAAACACGTGAGTTCTCTTACCGTATTCTTTGGCAGCGATCACATGCAAAGAATGTGAGCGCCCCGATTTAAAATGCTATCATCTAATAGAATTAAATTCTATTTGGGAAATATTTTTCCTTATCTTTCAAATATGGAAAGATCTTTCTCTAACAGAGAATTTTGGATTTAAAATCCAATGGTGATAAAATATCACCAATTAAGTCATCTGATAGAATTAAATTCTATTTGGGAAATATTTTCCCTGAACTTTCTAATATGGAAAGATTTTTCTCTAATTGAGAATCTTGGATTTAAAATCCAATGGTGATAAAATATCACCAATTAAACTATCTGATAGAATTAAATTCTATGTAATAGAATTAAATTCTATTAAGGAAATATTTTCCCTGATCTTTCTAATATGGAAAGATTTTTCTCTAACAGAGAATCTTGGATTTAAAATCCAATGCTGATAAAATATCACCAATTAAACCATCTGATAGAATTAAATTTTATGTGGGAAGTATTTCCCTGATCTTTCTCAAACTAGAAAGATCTTCTCTGTTAAACAGAGGACCCTTAGATCAAAGGTCCAATGGTGATTATAAAATCACTCATCGATCATCTGATAGAATAAAATTCTATCTTAGGACAATATTTTCCTAATCTTGTTAAACTAACAAGATATTCATATAACAGAATTAAATTCTATGTTAGGAAAATATATTTCTAATCTTGTTAAACTAACAAGATATTTATATCATAGAATAAAATTCTAATCTTATTAAACTAACAAGATATTCATATGATAGAATAAAATTCTATATGATAGAATTAAATTCTTTGTTGGAATTAAATTCTAATCTGGTTAAACTAATAAGATATCTATATGATAGAATTAAATTCTATATTAGGAAAATATCTTCCTAATCTTGTTAAACTAACAAGATATCCATATTATAGAATAAAATTCTAATATTGTTAAACTAACAAGAAATTCATATGAATGAAATTCTATCTTAGGAAAATATTTCCTAATCTTGTTAAACAAACAAGAAATCTTCTTTGTTAAATAGAAAGCTTTTGGATTAAAAATCCAACGGTGAATAAAATTCACCGATTGATCTAAAAGTTCATTTTGATTGATTATAAAATCAATCATGATCTTTCAATGAGAAATTTTCTCAATAAATTGATTTTTCTCTTTTCCTATAAATAGAAGCAAAGAGATTAATCAAAGAGGAGAACAAGGGGAGGAGGGAAAAAGGAGTGGAGACCCCATATAAGCTTCTGTAAAATTACAGAAGGCTCTCAAAATAACAGAGAATTTAATTCTCTCAAAGAAAAGATTTCCCTCCTAAAAACCCCAGGTAAAAAAATATTGAAATCAAAACTTGTTTAAGGGTTTAACCCTTCTCAAAGAACTTAGTTCTTTTTATGGATCTGAGATCCGCAAGACAAATCTTCCACAAGTTGAGAATTTATTTCTCATCGGGAAGATCTTTTTCTTGAGAATCAAAGATTCATGAAGGAACAAAATTGAAAAGAAAGAAGATGGAGTTTATAATACTCCAGGAATTTAGTTCTTTCAAACCAAGAACTTAGTTCTTTAAGAACCCGATCCAAGATCCTCAAAATAAGGATCTTGGTGATCTTTAATGGTCAAAATACCATTAACAGAGGTTTAACCTCTCTGAAAACATGAATAGAAAAACATGGATTAAAGAACATGGAAAACATGGAGTTCATAATATTCCAGGAACTTTGATCCTTCAAATCAAGAACTTAGTTCTTAAAAAATATGATCCCAGATCCTCAAAATAATGATCTTGGTGATCGTTAATGGTCAAAATACCATCAACAGAGATTTAAGTTCTCTAAAAACATCAACAGAGATTAAATCTCGAAAAGAACTCAGCATCTCACGTGAAAAGCACGTGAGCGTTCAAGGCTAAGTTATATAGCGCCTAATGTGAAACACACGCGAGCGCCGGGAAAAGTTAATACTTAGCACTATTGGAGCGCCTCACGTGAAATACATGTGAGTTCCACAAAAGTTAGCACTTAGCACTATTGGAGCGCCTCACGTGATATACACGTGAGCGCTATATGTAACCGAGTTCTTAGAACGGCTGGGTGTTACAGAAACCCAATCTTAGCTCAAATTGGCTAAGCTTATATTCATGATATCCAAACTGATATCCAAACCGATCTTAGTCTCAAACATGACTAATGATCTCTCATTGATGATATCCAAAACGATCTTCATCCCATATCTCCTAAGCTAATCTTACTCTCATATACGGCTAATGATTCTTAGATGATCCACCATGATCTTTTCTCTCAAATACGGGATTTGATTTAAGGGTACATCTTTCCACACCTCTGATATATGTTGTTGTAATTCCTTAGCGTTTTCAGAGAGGTGGCGGGTCCCGACAACTAACAACTCCTTTCATCCTACATTGATGCACTTCCAAATTAACGTGCACACCTCAAATCGGATCGCACCCCAAATTGGGCGCATTCTATGTCACCATCGTTCACTCCACCACGTAACAAATGCACATGCACACAAGATGGATAATGGACCAAAATATCCTTAAACTAACATTCGTCCCCAAAATGGGAATGTTGGACCGAAATGTCCTTAAACTAACATTCATCCCCAAAATGGGAATGTTGGACCGAAATGTCTTTAAACTAATATTCGTCTCAAACAGGGAATGTTGGACCGAAATATCCTTCAACTAATATTCACCTCAAACATGGCGATAATGGACCGAAACATGCTTAAACTAATATTCGCTCCAAACATGACGATGTTGGACCGTGATGTCCCTAAACTAATATAATTGAGCTCTTATGCTAACTTGTTTCTAAGTTGATTTTAGTCTCAAATATGACTAGTGATTCTTAGATGAAACTCAAATATCTTATGAACGGATGGACCTCACAAATGTGAGAAATGTGTCCTAAGTTCATTCCCGTTGGCAAACCAAGTTACCAACGTGGACCCCGTCAAGAAAATCCTTGACCCAACCCAAATCTCAAATATACGGATTTGGACTAAACCGCGCCCTATGGGCGACGACATAAATTAGTCTCGGTATACAATCCACGGGCAACCCAAAATAAAACAAACACAACACGGCACAAAGTGAACCACCGGAGAAGAAGAAAGTGGTTATCGCAACGCGATAACGTAATTAACTGTAGGGGCTTGCGCCTGCAGGAAAGAGCGTCCCCACAACCAAAACCCCTCACAAACGAGGGGGAATCTGATAAAGTCCGCTACAATGGCCGCATCTATCCAAACCTCCGATATACGGTTCCATAAATCAACTTGGTATTTTTGGAGAGGTGGATGGAGAAGTCCAAATAGCATCTGCCCCCAAATTCAGGCCAGACGTCCCAACGTCTCGGTCCGGTCTTTCGGCGGTGAACAGGAACATTCCTCTGCCCTTGAGGAACGTTTCTCTATACCTGATGGAATTGACGCTGAGGCTGTGCTGGTGGTCCATATGGAGCTGGTGCAGGAAGAACTAGGCGGGGTGCAGGTGCCTGAATGGCTGGTCTCTGCGGAGCTGTAATTGCGGGTCTGGGTGCTGGTGTTGTGTTAATACGATATGGGCATGCTCCTATAGCGTGAGTAGATGCACCATAAATCAAACACAGGTCATTTGCACGCCTGCAGTTTTTCGCCAAGTTTCCAGTTCTCTTGCAGTAAAAACAGAAATCTGGACTGAACCGGTTAAATGATCCTCCTGACCTCTTCGGTGCCAAAGTCAGCCTAGAAGAGGCTCCTCCTATCATCTGGATAACAGGGCGTTTGATTCCGGCTGTTTGAGACTTACCCTTCTTCTTGACCACAGCTTCATAACGGCGTGCTTCCTTCAGTACGAATTCATGAGTTGGATAGTCACCTGTGGCTAAAGCCGCCTGAATCTCCGGGTCTAAGCTCTGTTGGAATCGTCTAGCCTGAATCTCATCGGTCGGGATCAAGTGTGCCGCGAACCTAATAAGATATTGATGTCAGGATAGTGATGTGTTTTACGGAATAGAATTTTATATGAATTCTTTACCTGCTAAGCATGATGAATTCAGCATCATATTCATTCACCGATTTTACCCACATAGAGCCTTGTTGTAGGTGGATGAATTGTTGTTACATCTCAAAGCGAGCAGTCTCGGGGAAAAACTTCGCATCGAAAATATCGCGGAACGTTTTCCACTCTATTGGTTGTGTGAGACGGCTTTTCTCAGCTTTCCACCAGAATCTTGCTTTGTCGGTGAGCTGGAGCTTAGCCACACGAACCCAAGCTATGTCTAGTACCTGTGCTGCTACAAGGTCGTCCTCGATACTTTAGGCCCATTCTTCCACCTTAGGAGGTCTCTCTTTCCCTGAAAAGTTCCTTGGATGCAATGCACGAAATTGCTTTACTCCAGATGCTTCGGCTTCAGGGCGGTTCATGAGAATAGTAGTCTACTGCTGGCCCTCCAGAAGACTTTTGATGGCTTCTAGAAGCACTGTATGTTCATTGATCGGAGCAGTAACAGTAGGGGGAGGTAGTAAGATAGGTGGTGGTGTGTTACCATTGACGTTGGTGCTAGTGTTGTCGGGAGAATTCATTATCTTGATAGAAAAGGAAAGGTTATGATAGATTCAAGAAACTTGAAATGCAAGGAATATATAGTCGCTGATTCTTATAATTATTATGATATATTTCTTAAGACTTCATACAGAACTGACCTGTATGAGCCACTAATAAAACATGTCACACTTCGCATCCCAGCGGACGGAAACAGCGATGTGGCAAGCCCGCAACGTATTTACTAAGAAAATACGTTAAGTGTAATTAAGCAATATAACAATGTACAAAAATAATAAGAGTAATAAAATGAAACAACTTTATTTACATTCAAATTTACATACAACTGTTTGTAATGAAAAGATACAATAATAGAGCAAATGCCTAAACAATGGTATACTGGAAGTAAATACAAACATGAGCTAGAAATCAGGCAGAGAAGCAAACTGGTCCAAATCTTCCTGGCTCGGCTCTATACCCTCAGAGTCCGGTCCTCCTGACGAACATTCCAAAGAAAAGAAAGAGAGGAATGTCGTCAGCGAACTAGCGCTCAGAAAGTCCCCAAAAAAATAAGTAATGATGAATGAAAGTGAATAGAAATCAACTGAATGTGAACATGTAAGGTTATATATAAAAGAGTATTTAAGCATATTTATTTACCGGTATAAGATAGTTATTCTAACGTAGTTATTTTTAGTTTGATAAAGAAATTATTCATGTATACGAGAGGAGTCCATCTTACCCCGTGGACTATGATAACATGTAGTATAAGGCCCCATCATAACCCATGGGGCAACAGCACGTGAATTCATGTAGGTGTCTTTTAAAGTGACCTATCGTGCTATGATATACGTTCTGTACCAATCTAACCCTTTATCCCCGCGTATTGTATTGTATAAATTAAGATTATATGCCTTGGCCGGATCCATGGATATAAAATGTATAGATTCATGTTCAAGATGTAATCATGTGTTCAGGTATTCATGTCAAATTCATGTCAAGTTATAACCATGGTTCGGTCAAGTCGAGTCAAGTATTCAAGTTCAAATTTGATATTTGAATTCGAGTGTTCAGTTTCATGATCAAGTATTCAAGTTCGTGTTTGATTTTGGATTCTAATTTGAGTTTGGATTCAGGTTGAAGTCAGAATCTTCTGAAAGGATTTAGTTCTTGAAATTCTTAGGTTCGGAAGTAATCGGCAACCGCTGCACATGGACGGCAGGATTTGTGTCTTGTTTCAAGACAATTGCTATTGATAACTCTGTTAAGTTGTCTAACCTGAATAGACAAGTACTCACTTTCTCCAGCTCACCGAGCCTCAAGAGAAATGATGCCGCTTAAGTCTATAGTCGTTAAAATATTGTTTGTATATCTCGAGGGGGTTTTATGAAAATTACTATAATATAGTTTTAAAAAATAAAGCTCGAGGGTGATTTATAATATTTAGGGTTTTCATGAACATGTATTTTAATTATTGGGGTGTTTTAGTGATAAAAACCTAGCTTTTAAAAGTTTATGGTATTTTTATGAAAACTAGCTCTTTTGGTAACTTTTTGGTGTTTTATTAAAAATTCTAATCTTTCATTAAAAATATAGTTTCAAAATTTGATTTTTTATAGAACATACGAATTCATAGTTTTATAAAACTTCTAAAGTTTAGTTTTTATTTAGAAAAGTCGTATTTCTTAAAAACCGTATTTTTTATTTCCTTTCGAGACTGAATACTCCGTGAGGAGTTCTGCATCTCGCTCTACTATCCCAAGAATATGAGATAATCCACACCATCCATTAGCGGGTCCCCTGACGAGGGTTGTAAGGGCATATTTTCCAAGGATTTAAAATATCCATTTAAAAGAAACCCGTTTTGAAAAAAATGGTATTTTAATGAAAAGCTTCTTTTGAATGACCCATATACTTAGAATACCATGCTATGAAACTATAGTGTGTATGTGAGATAGGTCGTTACCCCGTGAATGATCTAAAGGTTTATACTCTAGTTAATTAAATTACCGTTATATTAAAGTTCATGGTATTTTAATGAAAAAGTTCGTTATATGAGTATTTCATATGGAAATTTTCATTATGCTAAAAAGCTAAATGATGTGAACAAGGTTAAGAGTGATTTTATAGTTTGTTGTGATTTATTTTTCATATCAAGCGGGTTAAAAGATTTGAAAAGAGCAATATCGGTTCTAACTCCAATTTACCGATATATTTTAAGAATGCGATTTTAGTTGAAAAGAAGGAGAGGGGGAAAGGACTTACGACTTTATAAAGTCCAGAAAAGAGTTAAGAAGAGAGAGGGGGCTCCGTGGCATTGCGGTAGCTTCGGGATTGTTGAAGTCAAAATTTGCATCCCGGTTGACCAAGTCAAAGTCAAGGTCAACCCCAAGTCAAACGAACCCATGCCCAGGTCGAGTCCGAACATGAAGCGGCCGACCCTCCTCCATGCCAAAATATAGATCATGTAATAAATAATTTTTATGTAATTTTTTATGCATGAATGTAAACAAAATGGGCATAAAGCTAAATTTTTGTAAGCCCTTGGCTTATGTGCAGAAAGAAATGGCACATGAGCCATGGGATGGGCAAAATGCCATTTTGTAAAGCCCAAGGGGCTATATGTAAATATGTAAGCCTATATAAGGCAACATGATGATGAATAAAGTAAGACTTTTTCATTCCCCCAAAAAAAAATTAGGGCCTGTGCCTCTTTCTCCTTCCTCAAGGTTCTAAAACCTTCTTCATTTTCTTGAATTAAATCAAGAGTTTTACTCTTCCTTTTTCAAAACTAAATAGTTTTTCACCACAAAACCCACAAGGGAGAACTTGGATCTGTCGTTAGATCTCAAAAAGAAGAGATTTTTGAAATCTCACATCTCTTGATCTTCAAGATCCGGCCAAACGACAGGAAGAAGAAGGAGACCAATCTCCGGAAACCCCACTTTGGGAAAGAACTAGGGCTCAAGGGGAGCCGCCCCCTTCATCAGCTTCAAAACATCCTAGGAGTTTAACTCCTCATATATATATATATACAGAGAACAATAAGTGCTCCTTTCTGGGAGTACAACTCCTATTGCAGAGACCAAGTCCCTTTTGCGCTCAGAGCGCTAGCGCCAGAGCGCCCACGTGCTGCCACGTGGTGTGCTAGCGCTTTTACGCTCAGAGCGCTAGTGCCCAAAGCGCTAGCGCCCGAGCGTCCACGTGCTGACACATGGTGCGCTAGCGCTCTTGCGCTCAGAGCGCTGGCGCCCAAAGCGCTAGCGCCCGAGCGCCCACTTGCTGACACGTGGTGCGCTAGCCCTTAAAGCGCTAGCGCTTTTGCGCTCAGAGCGCTAGCGCCCAAAGCGCCCGCGTCTAAGCGCCTACGTGCTGACACGTGGTGAGCTAGCCCTCAAAACGCTAGCGCCCTTGCGCTCAAAACGCGAGCGCCATAAGCGCTGGTGCTTTTCCCACGCATCCTTTGGATGCCCCTTTCCTTTTTTTTATTATTATACACACACACACACACACACACACACATACTCTACAACACTATCCCTCCCAAAAAATTTTTGGGCCGGGACGCTGCCCCACATTCCGCAAGGGGGCTGCTAGCCCCTTTGACCCCCAGCCCGCTATCCGGATAGCGGGACCCCCGTAAAAACTCTGCGTGGCTCCTGATATATCTAAAACCCCTTCAAAACACAACACTGTACGTTGAGTTCGCATGACCAGTTTAACCCGTCAATCGGAAGTTCCCTCGTCCCAAAGGTGAGGGATAATTAGCGGCAGCTTAGTCCGCGGCTGCTGGAGATTCGGATCCCCACAATCAATAAACCCCAGTCTACCATAGGCAGGGGGAATCTGTAATGCGCCTGACAAGCGCGCGCGTATTCCCATCTCAATGGGATGATGAAAAACACCCTACAGATTCTGGCACGCCCGGTGGGACCAATCTCTCCTCCCATATTTCGGGTTAAGCTTTCATGCGAGCTCAATCAATGTACATATCGATTGTCTATACTGAAATTATGTTTCTATTTGCAAGGGTTAACAATTTTCAGTTGCCATCCTCAAACGCAAGTCGGCATTTGAACGATTTTCCTCGGCCCCAGCTGGGGGCAAGGCCATCAACACCGACAAAATAATAAGGCATCTCGGGCAAGCTCCAGCGGTGCCCCTGACAACTGCTCAATCGGGTATCTTCTCTAAGCTCCTCGTCAGATGACCTCTACGTCGTTAAACTGGAAACAGATGACCACCAAGTCGTTAAACTGGAAACGGATGACCACCAAGTCGTTAAACTGGAAACAGATGACCTCTACGTCGTTAAACTGGAATCAGATGACCTCTAAGTCGTTAAACTGGAAACAGATGACCGCTAAGTCGTTAAAGTCGAAACGGATGACCACCAAGTCGTTAAACTGGAAGCAGATGACCATTACGTCGTTAAACTGGAAACAGATGACCTCTACGTCGTTAAACTGGAAACAGATGACCACCAAGTCGTTAAAATGGAAACAGATGATCTCTACGTCGTTAAACTGGAAACAGATGACCTCTAAGTCGTTAAACTAGAAATAGATGACCTCTATGTCGTTAAACTGGAAACAAATGACCTCTACATCGTTAAACTGGAAACATATGACCTCTACGTCGTTAAACTGGAAACATATGACCTCTACGTCATTAAACTGGAAACATACAACCTCTACGTCGTTAAACTAGAAATAGACGACCTCTAAGTCGTTAAACTGGAAACAGATGACCACCACGTCGTTAAACTGGCAATGACTGACCACCACGTCGTTAAACTTGCAATGACTGACCCCACGTCGTTAAACTGGGAATGACAGACCACCAAGTCTGTAAACTGGAAATAATCGACCACCGCGTCATTAAACTGGAAACAATAGACCTCTAAGTCTTTAAACTGGGAACCGATGACCACCACGTCGTTAAACTGGGAACAATCGACCTCTAAGTCATTAAACTGGGAATATAAATAAATAAATAAATAAATAAATAAATATATATATATATATATACACATGTAAATAAACAAAAAAAATGTGTAAATAAAGATGGGGCAACTCGCAATAAAAATCAGCGAGTAAAAATAAAAATGAAAATAAAGCTGAAATGATGAGGCAACCGCGAATAAATAGCCGAAATGATAGGGCAATCGCTACCTTCGCGATAAGAAAAGCTGAAATGATAGAGCAATCGCGGTAAAAAAAAAGAAAAGAAAAAGAAAAAAAAACAAGACAAAGGCGAATGATGAGTCGCTCCTGGTACCATATTCCAGTGCAGTGATGCAGACGCCAACAAAAATTCAAATTTCCAGAATTCTTCCAGCCCTACGGCCAGTCCCCAAATTGACTGCCGTATACAATCCATGGGCTCAAATAATTCTCATCATACCCATGCCCCACCGCAATCACCAGTTACGCGGCTGGTCTCCGCCTTTGGAATTATGCTCCATTAAGAAGACCCACTCATGTGTCCTCACGATACGTGAGGAGAACAAACCTTTGTGGGATCCTTATGACTCATAAAGGAAAAACACACTTAGGAGTCCTCACGACTCCTAAGGAGAAAATACACCTACGGGATCCTTACGACTCGTAGGGAGAAAATGCTTTATGGGACCCTTACGGCCTATAAAATTGAAAAACCTTAGGTGATAGGGATCTAAACCTGTCTCCTAAGCCATCGCTCCCCAATTCCCAAGTGACGAATGATGAGTCGCTCCTGGTACCATATTCCAGCACAGCGATGCAGACGCCAACTAAATTCTAAATCCCATACCCCAATGGCGAATGATGAGTCGCTCCTGGTACCATATTCCAGTGCAGCGATGCAGACACCAACCAAATTTCAAATCCTCCCGGGGCAAATGATGAGTTGCTCCTGGCATTATTCCAGTGCGGCAATGCAGATGCCGAAAAAAAAACCAATTCCCAAATCCTTCCGGGGCAAATGATGAGTTGCTCCTGGCATTATTCTAGCACGGCAATGCAGATGCTAAAAAAAAACCAATTCCTAAATCCTCCCGGGGCAAATGATGAGTTGCTCCTGGCATTATTCCAGTGCAGCAATGCAGATGCCGACAAAAATACCAATCCCAAAATTCTCTCAAAGACATATGAAGATTCGCTCCTGGTACCATATTCCAGTATAGCGATGCTGATGCCAACTCAAATCAAACAAATCAAACCAACCAATTCCAATATCGACCTCTGCGTCAAACAACAGACACTCTGTAACGGGGAAACGTCAAGCAGACACTCCGTGCCGGGGACACGTCAACCAGCCAACACTCCGTACCGGGGAAACGTCCAACAATAGACACTCCGTGCCGGGGAAACGTCAAGCAGACACTCTGTCTCGGGGATACGTCAACCAGCAACACTATGTATCGGGGAAACGTCCAACATAGACACTCCGCATCAGGGAAACGTCCGACAATGACACTCCGTAACGGGGAAACGTCAAGCAGACACTCCGTCTCGGGAACACGACAACCAGCGACACTCTGCATCAGGGAAACGTCCAACACAGACACTCCGCATCAGGGAAACATCCAACAGCGACACTCCGTGCTGGGAAAACGTCAAGCAGACACTCCGTGCCGGGGACACATCAACAAGCGACACTCTGCATCGGGGAAACGTCCAACACAGACACTCCACATCAGGGAAATGTCCAACAACGATACTCCATGCCGGGGAAACGTCAAGCAGACACTCCGTGCCGGGGACACGTCAACCAGCGACACTCTGCATCTGGGAAGCGTCCAACACAGACACTCCGCATCAGGGAAACGTCCGACAACGACACTCCGTAACGGGGAAACATCAAGCAGATACTCCGTCTCGGGGATACGTCGACAAGCCGACACTCCGCCTAGGGGAAACGTCGACCAGCGACACTCCGCACCGGGGAAACGTCCAACAACGACACTCCGTACCGGGGAAACGTCCAACAGTGATACTTCGTAATGGGGAAACGTCAAGCAGACACTCCGTCTCGGGGAAACGTCGACCAGCGACACTCCGCACCGGGGAAACGTCCAACAACGACACTCCGTACCGGGGAAACGTCCAACAGTGACACTCCGTAACAGTGAAACATCAAGCAGACACTTCGTCTCGAGGACACGTCAACCAGCCGATACTCCGCCTTGGGGAAACGTCGACTAGCGACACTCCGTGCCGGAGGCACGTCTACTAAATCACTCGGGGCCAGAGAAACGTCTACCACAGACACTCCGTCTCGGAGACGCGTCAAGCGTCGACCGTCCATGCCGCAAAAAGGGCAGTGCAGGCTTCCCACAAATCGGGAACCAAATCACTCCGGATCAGAGCGTCGACCGTCCATGTCGTAAAAAGGGCAGTGCATCCTAAAAAGTGGGAACCAAAGCAAGTTGCCTCCACGCGAAAGAAGATCCATCAATTTCATGCACACGACTCACATGTGTGGTGTGCATTTATTGATGGGGGGCACTTTGTTGAAGTCAAAATTTGCACCCCGGTTGACCAAGTCAAAGTCAAGGTCAACCCCAAGTCAAACGGGCCCATGCCCAGGTCGAGTCCGAACATGAAGCGGCCGGCCCTCCCCCATGCCAAAATATAGATCATGTAATAAATAATTTTTATGTAATTTTTTATGCATGAATGTAAACAAAATGGGCATAAAGCCAAATTTTTGTAAGCCCTTGGCTTATGTGCAAAAAGAAATGGCACATGAGCCATGGGATGGGCAAAATGCCATTTTGTAAAGCCTAAGGGGCTATATGTAAATATGTAAGCCTATATAAGACAACATGCTGATGAATAAAGTAAGACTTTTTCATTCCCCCCCAAAAAATTAGGGCATGTGCCTCTTTCTCCTTTCACAAGATTCTAAAACCTTCTTCATTCTTTTGAATTAAATCAAGAGTTTTACTCTTCCTTTTTCAAAACTAAATAGTTTTTCACCACAAAACCCACAAAGGGGAACTTGGATCTGTCGTTAGATCTCAAAAAGAAGAGAATTTTTGAAATCACGCATCTCTTGATCTTCAAGATCCGGCCAAACGACAGGAAGAAGAAGGAGACCCATCTCCAGAAACCTCACTTTGGGGACGAACTAGGGCTCAAGGGGAGCCACCCCCTTCATCAGCTTCAAAACATCCTAGGAGTTTAACTCCTCATATATATATATATATATATATATATACAGAGAACTATAAGTGCTCCTTTCTGGGAGTACAACTCCCATTGCAGGGACCAAGTCCTTTTTGCGCTCAGAGCGCTAGCGCCAGAGCGCCCACGTGCTGCCACGTGGTGCGCTGGCGCTCAGAGCGCAGGCGCCCAGAGCGTAGGCGCCCGAGCGCCCACGTGCTGACACGTGGTGCGCTAGCGCTCAAAGCGCTAGCGCTCTTGCGGTCAGAGCGCTAGCGCCCGAGCGCCCACGTGCTGACACGTGGTGCGCTAGCGCTCAAAGCTTTAGCGCTCTTGCGGTCAGAGTACTGGCGCCCAAAACGCGAGCGCCCACATGCTGACATGTGGTGCGTTAGCGCTCTTGCGCTCAGAGCGCCGGCGACCAAAGCGCTAGCGCCCACGTGCTGACATGTGGTGCGCCAGCGCTCTTGCGCTCAGAGCGCCGGCGACCAAAGCGCTAGCGCCCACGTGCTGACATGTGGTGCGCCAGCGCTCTTGCGCTCAGAGCGCTAGCGCCCAAAGCGTCCACGCCCGAGCACCCACGTGCTGACACGTGGTGCGCTAGCGCTCAAAGCGCTAGCGCCCTTGCGCTCAAAGCGTGAGCGCCCAAAGCGCTGGCGCTTTTCGCACGCATCCTTTGGATGCCCCTTTCCTTTTTTTTTTATTATTTTATATATATATATATATATGTATACACACACACACACATACATACTCTACAACACTATCCCTCCCAAAAAATTTTTGGGCCGGGGCGCTACCCCGCACCCTGCAACTCTTGGGCTTCCGAAAAATTAAAAAGAAAAATCTTAAAAAATAATTGGGACTAAGGGATTAAAGGGAATCGAACACACAGGTTATGTCACAGCAGTGTAGAGGTTTAACCAGTGAGCTACAAGTTGCTTATTTCTTTTATTGAACAAAAATAACTTATAACTTTACAACAGGCTGAAATACCCTTTCTATACAATAAACAAGTAATTTTTGTACAGGGATTTTCTGAGTCGTTACATACACTCTTGGCTGGACACAATAATTCCGTTACCCGTATGTATCTCCTAACCCTTAGGCAACGGCTCGTGAGGTATAGAGTGTGTGTCAATAAACCGTGCAGAAATAAAACAATGCGTAGCACCCGAATAAAAAAGAACTCCAGCTGATATAGAATAAATAAGGAGATTACCTGCAACCACTTCTCCAGAAGCCTCTACCTGCTCGGTGGTCAGGGTGAAAGCCCGTCCCTGACACCGACTCGTATCAGTCTGCCTCTGACCGAATAATCATCGTTGGGATACCAGAGGTGGACCCCTCTGAGTTGAAGTGCCGTATGACGGCTGTTGTTGCCCGGATCTTCCTTGCACCTCGGATCTCTGGGGACACTCGCTGACCCTGTGCTCGCTGGATCCGCAAATCAGACACTGCCTCTTGGCTATGCGATAATCTCTCTGCATGTGCCCTGGCCTCTGGCAATAGTCGCAAATCAGAGCCCTCCACTACGGCTGCCGAGGTGAGAAAGTATGCTTCATCTGCGTAACACCCGGCCTGTGAACTGGGATCTCTCCACGAGGGGAAATGGTAGCTCGTGATGGAACTACATAGGATCTACTGTCCATTAATCGCTGGCCCTTGGCCTTCTCCGCTAATCTTTCCTGTACTCGAGCAGTGTTTAACACCTGTGCGAAGGTCTGCAGGTTGAGGGACGTGATAGGCTGCCGTAGCTCGATATCGAGCCCCTGCTAAAACCGTTTGGCCATGGCAGCTTCGGTAGTTACCATGTACGGTGCGAAGCGACTCAGTCGGTTAAACTCTGTAGCATAGACATCCACTGAGCGTCCATTTTGCTTCAACATGATGAATTTTACCTCTATCTCTGCTTTGGCAGTGGCCGGGAAATAGTTATTTAGAAAGCACGCTGAGAACGTGTCCCATCCGATAGGTTTCTCTAGCCGGCTTTCCTTTACAGGCCACCACGTGTGAGCCTCGTCTTCTAGCTGGATCATTACCATGCTCACTCTGTCATCTT
This sequence comes from Agapanthus africanus, assembly GCA_030015575.1. Taxonomy (NCBI): domain Eukaryota; kingdom Viridiplantae; phylum Streptophyta; class Magnoliopsida; order Asparagales; family Amaryllidaceae; genus Agapanthus; species Agapanthus africanus. The sequence goes on along the minus strand of CM057339.1, from coordinate 125,095,878 downwards.
CAGGGACCCAAGCGGCCGTCAAAAGATTCTCCACGTTGATGAGCCATTGCTCGGCCTCAAATGGATTCACTGTGCCTGTGAAAAGCATAGGGTGAAGTCTCCTAAAATCAGAAATGGTACCAGCTCTAGCCAGTGTAGTCGGTACGAGGGAGCCCTCGAGGGTGGCAGGCACAGCTGTAGATATCTCCATAGCGGTAATTGCGGTCTCTTGCACCGCCTTCAATCCTTCAGCCAAGAGATCGGTCTTCCTCTCCTGAGCCTGTGCTAGGGTCGTCAGTACGCTGAGGATCTTCTCGGTACGATCGTGGGAATTGGTACCTGAGGAGTTGCCTAAGAAGTCCATATCTCTGAAAGATGATCAAGAAAAAGAATCAGATTCAAGCAAGAATTATAGGATGATTCAACGAGGATTAGAAAAAGTGAAAATGAAATGTAATAAAGCATAAACCATGGGTGTAACTCAATATCGGGATCTCTCGACAGAACTGTAATTTCATTCTAACCTGGCTCTGATACCAACATAACTATGTCATGCCTGCTTCCTAAAATACGAAAAATGAGGGGTGACTGGGCCAGCCATGCTCCTACGGTCAAGGAATAATCCCGCCGCAGTTACATTTTGGCTTCTAGTATTACATGGTAATCAGTAAACAAATCACTAGAGTAAAAGAAATCACAGTTCACAACTTTATTACATTAAAGTAACAGAGTTCATGATACATTTATTTCAATAAAGAAATAACTAACCAAAAATAACAGTGTTCTTGTGGCGATAGCGCTGATGTCGCGGTCTAAACCTCCACGAGCTCGAATAGCAGGTCCTGCTCCTTAGCTAGGTCTCCTTCGTCCTCTGAGCATGCAAACTCAGGTCGCCAGGGCGACACATATAGAAAAAAATATATAGTGTGTGTACAATGTTATTAAACATGAAATGCACGGCAAAATACAGTAATATGAGAATAAGAAATATCAAATGGAATGAACTATGCAGTATATGTATCATGTCAGCAAACCAGGCAATGTGTATGTCACTACTTATCAGTCACTAAGTCAATTGAAATCAATCAATGGAAAAGAATGCTCGTGTTTAATAAGGGTCTCGTGCGTACCCGAAACTACGGTCCACTATTGCTTGGGACATAAACCTGCAGCCGTGCCGCTAGGCCCACGACCTAATATATATATATATATATATATATCACTAATATCGAATGATCATCCTCTAAGTCACCGTACCTCGCTAAATACGAGTTCAATTAGACCTTGATTTCCCCTTTTCCCTAGGTCACAATAACTATACGTATAGGACTATTTGTGTACAAGCACGCGCCAAATCATGATCTTATTCACTTTCATTGCACTGTTCACTTTCACGAATCAATCATTTATCACTGGCGTGCTTGACACAACTAATCCAATACCACTCACATTCGACAATGCAAAGTTCGCTATAAATCACTATGAACATTCACTATCACTAAAGGTATCACGTTCGGGTAAAATACAAGAATGATGCAACATAGCAAGTCACATACGATATGAAACACAATGCACCTTATGATTTCAGAAAAAAATATTAATCTACACGATCGTATTTAGACAAAATGCTACAAAAGAGGTAAAAAGCAAACTCCAACAGTGATCTAAAAAAATTGGTTCCATATCAAACGGGCTTTAGGTTTGCAGGATGCGGTCGTTTCATTTTAAGTTTTCATTGCTGAAAATTCAGTTACTGAACTGAAAGTCCAATTCGCGACACATTTTTCACCCTGTTGGGATCATAATTAGGCAAAGATACAGTTGAGTGAAATTTATTTATTAATTAGGTTTCCAACGCACCAGACAAATCGACAATATCCACTATTTTCTGGGAGATGAGTTCCTTTCAATGTTAGGGTATACGTTCTGTCTCTGCTTGGGACTGCAGTACATTTCGACAATTTAAATTGCAATTAAAATATCAAACGGCAGTAAAATAAAACGAAACCAAAACCAATAGTTAGCTAACAGGATTATCTTTACAACAGTATAGGGTTATGCATAATTCCATGTTTGTACAGCGCTACACATTCATATAAAATCAGGTATCAACATGGAATGCTGCTCTGGACTGCAGTTCAGAGCCGCATTTCCAGACAGTTCTCATTGCTGTGATCTATCAGTATCAAAGAATAAACTATAGAGGGTTCTATCTTATCGAGTCGGCTTCAATATGATCCATAGAACATTACATTCCGACATGTATTAAATTTTATATTAATTTTAACATCTCGGCATGTACAGTAAAAACAGAATTGACGTCGCCTCTTTGGGGAGTCGTTACACGTGCGATATTTCGTCATTTAGAGTTCAGTTTTCTACGTGACATTCATAAGCAGCAAAAGAAAATATGGGTATGTTCACCGCCGAAAATAGAGACGAACCGGGATGGGTCGTCTTGCCTAAATTCGGGGCAGATGCTATTTGGAGTTATCCATTCACCTCTCCGAAAATACCAAGTTGATTTATGGCACCATATATTGGAGGTTTGGATAGAAGCGACCGTTGTAGCAGACTTCATTAGATCCCCCCTCTTTTGTGAGGGGTTTTTGATTGTGGGGATGCTCTTCCCTGCAGGCGCAAGCCCCTGCAGTTAATTACATTACCGCGTTGCGATAACCACTTTCTCCTACTCGGGAAGTTCGCTTCGTGTCGTGTCGTGTTTGTTTTATTTTAGGTGCCCGTGGATTGTATACGGAGACTAATTTATGTCGCCGCCCGTAGGGCACGGATTAGTCCAAATCCGTATATTTAAGATTTGGGTTTAGGTCAAGAATTTTGCTTGACAAGGCCCACGTTGGTAGCTTGGTTTGCCAACGGGAATTAACTTAGGACGCAGATCTCATATTTGTGAGGTCTATCGGTTCATGGGATATTTGGGTTTGATCTAAGGATCATTAGCCATATTTGAGATTAAGATCGTCTTATGAGCAATGAGCATATGGGCTCAACTGATCATTAGATCATATATGAAAAGCCTATGGAGAGTATATGATAGTCATTATGAAGATAGTCCACAGGGAAAAACATATTAGTTTAAGAACGCCGCAGTCCAACATTCCCTGTTTGGGACGAATGTTAGTTTAAGAACATTTCGGTCCAACATTCCCATTTTGGGGACGAATGTTAGTTTATAGACGTTTCGGTCCAACATTCCCATTTTGGGGACGGATGTTAGTTTAAGGACATTTCGGTCCATTATTCATCTTGCGTGCACGTGTATTTTTTACGTGACGGAGTGAACGATGGTGATATGGAATGCGTCCAATTCGGGACGCGGTCTGATTTGAGGTGTGCACGTCAATTTGGAAGTGCACCAATGTGGGATGGAAGGAGTTATTGGTTGTCGGGACCCGCCACCTCTCTGAGGACATTGAGGAATTACAACGACATATATCAGAGGTGTGGAGAGATGTACCCTTAAATCAAATCCCGTATTTGAGGGAAAAGATCATGGTAGATCATCTAAGAATCATTAGCCTTATTTGAGACTAAGATTATCTTAGGAGATATGGGATGAATATCATTTTGGATATCATCAATGAGAGATCATTAGTCATATTTGAGACTAGGATCAGTTTGAAAAATCATGAGCATATGGGCTCGCTTGAAGAATTAAAGAGATTTAATCTCAGGAAACTTAGCCAATTTGGGCTAAGACTGGATTTCTGTACTACCCAGCAGTGCTAAGCACATAGTTATACAGCACTCACGTGTGTTTTGTTGGAGATAGTGCCCTCAGAGTCAATTATTGGATCACAGGCATGTGATTGCAATGATTGAGGGAGGACCTATACCGGTAGGACAGTCTTACTCGAGATGATAGTAAGCTATCTGGTTTATCTTTGTCATCGTGTACTGCTTTAGGTGACCTTACAGGTCACTATTGCACGTTGATAGAGCCCTTAGGATTCTTGCTTGACTGCCAGCAGTATGATGGCGATCATATATGTGGAAGCTGGGGTCTATAAGCACATCCTTAAAAGGTCCCTAGTCGTGGGAGTTTTCAAGACAGGGCATCGATACTCCTGAGTAGACTAGTGTATACAGTCGAGACCCCGACGAGGGGCGGTGGCCGGTCTCACAAGCCACTGGTGTCAATTGGTTCACCTAAGATGTATACAGGTGCTCATTGGGTTATGAGTACACCGGATAGGACTCGTCGGGAACATGCTAGTTGGGATTATACCAAGCGTCAGATAGCAGTTCCCTGGTGACATGTGTACAGGTTAGTTCATCGACCTGAGATCGTCATTTGTCTCGTGTGAGTTCCCACTGTACTTTGATTACTACCCTACCACGGCTCAAAGGAGTCGTGCAAAAAGGTTTTAGTTGGGTACAGTCCCGAGCCACATGGAGGCAGTGAGCGAATCTGCAGGGGTTCGTCTCTCCCGGTATTGGGGGTGAGGCCGCGCTGTGTTTAGGAGAGCCATTACAAAGAGCTCTCGGCCAAGGCAGGAGATTTACTGGTAGGTATTCCAGTAGTATCTCAGGGTGTTCTGGGCCACACTCCGACACGACTTGTACCGCTTTTGGGGGTCTGACTTTTACCAACCCTCTAGGCCCGCCATGCGATACTCATAGACGAACGGACCGGACTGTACGGATATTGTCACTGAAAGGCTCAGTAGGGTGTCAGGATGAGTTCGCTCATCGACGTCTCTTTTGGTCAATACCTGGTAGCCCGTTACGTATAGGCTAATACCTCTGACGTGCTAGTGGTTAAATCCACAACCAAAGTATTGACGAGTCTTTAGAGTCTCCCACAGACCGTTTTCTCAAGTTTCGGGCGAAACGCTCTAGAGGCCGTATGGAGATATGGCAGGGTTCGATCAGATACGTGCGGTATTGCACGGATCATGATCGGACGGATTATACTAGCGGGCTTTGGTTTAAGCCGGATCCTAGTATTATACATTGTAGATTTTGTCTCTTTCCATTTCTATTCAGTGGGAATACAAATGCGGGTATGTATATACAGTCGCGGGGTTTTCCTATAATTTATTACGGGATCGGTTTTTTTGAAGTTGCCAGTTTGTATTCCGTTCCGGCCAGTTTTCCTTTGTTCCTTCACGGCCGGATTTTTCTGATGGAGGGGCTAATTTGCAAGTTTGCAAATTAGCAATTATGGAGGGTTTATTTGTAAATGGAAAGATTATGATAGCATCTTTTCTTTTCATGCATCATTTTATAGCATTAATGGTGATGGGATTTGATTAGGATGTGATAGGATTTTGAAGTGAGATAATTTCCTTATTATCATCTCATTGGTTATGGTCACCCTTTGGCTTTTACAACACTCACCTCCCTTTATGGTTTTAGTTTTCTCTCCTCATTCTATATAGGGGCCGCCACTTGAGGGGTGAGATGAGAGAGTTCATTTTGGTTGTGAGGGAAATTCATTCATCTCATTTTGCTTGCTTGCAAAATTCTTAACACTTCTCCAAAGTTCTTTTCTCTTCTCCATCATCAAAGGCAACTTCAACCCCATTGAGACAATAGTTTCTACACTTCATCTACAGCATTCCTTGGGCACGTCGACTCGCCAACTTCGTGCTCGATTTGCCTCGGTCCAGAGGTGGGAGCTCGTAAAAGAACCCGGCGATGTGGTGCCCTTTTCGACGAGGAGCTGAAGACCGGAGATTCCGCGAGGAGATCGGAGTGGAGGCCGAAGACCGAAGGACACGGATCGCTCGGTATAGCATTCTACCCTTTCTCTTGTTTGCTAGGTTTAGGTTAATGGTTCGATACGGGTTTTTAGGATGCGGTAGTGTCGGTTTTAAAGTCAAGAAAAATTTTCGTTTCCGCATTTTGGCCTCGGATAGACGGCCGGGGCGCTACCGTTCTCCTACATGGTATCAGAGCCACGCCATTAACCTAGTCTAGCTTGCTCTAATGTGTTTACAAGTTCGATCGAACGGATTTTCCAAAAACCGCGTTTTTCATTGCATCAGTTTCTGTCGAAATTTTTTTGGCTCAAAATTTTTTTCAGGTTGTTGCAGAAACACATGCAGGCAATTATAAGCATTCTGTGAAAATTTGGTCGCATCTTCTCACTATACCACCGCGGAACCGCGGCCAAACCCATGCTTGGGCCACGGTTCCGCCCCTATATTTACTGTTCAGTGCACCAAAATTTCACAGAGAGCTCCTGAGTTGAAAATGGGGTTTTTGGAATGTTCTGTTTGGGCCCAGACTTTCTTTGAGAGTTACAGTAGTGCTTGGGGCCCACTTCGGTAAATTTGATCGATCGAAAATTTTAAACATGTTAGTTCACAGTATTTACATTATATCTGCGACCGTGAATGTCATTTGATCGGTAAATCCTGTCTAACTGCTATAGCCCCTTTAGACGGATTTGCGAACGTGACATTCACGTTGATGTTCTATGTTGTGCTGTGATGTTGCGGATTTGTCGTGGTGGATAGCCTGGGTGCAATGGTAGTACAGTTTCGTTTTATATGTACATTTGATATTGCGGGGCGAGCGTCCGACATGTAGACTGGCGTCACTGCCTGTTTGTATATTATTCTTTTGGGGCACAACCGGGCTGAGGTCGATGTACCCGTTGTATGTATATTTTACTTTTTGTACTAGGATTACCCCGCGGAGGGGTGCACGGGTAGCCGGGTTCTAGAGGGCAACAAGCCCGCATCTCATGGCGTTGAGATGGAGGGGACTTCACTCTAGAATTGGCGGTCTATTCGTCGCACTCGTAGGGGGTACAGGTTGACCCAGGAGGGGTGCCCAAGTTACCGGATTCCGTGAAGTGCTGGGTGGTCCATTCACGTCGTTGAAGGGGGCTGTCTCGCTTCAGGTTTTGGCGGGTAACTTGCCGCGCCCGTAGGGGTCTAGGATTTCATTGCACAGGCTATCCACACAACCAGGGGAACGTCGGGTTTCAGTAGCGGCTCTATGAAACCCGGGGATCCCAGATATCTATATTGTTTTGTGATGCTTATTACATTTCTGTGATGTTGCATTTTATCACGCTTTGAGCGAATATTATATATTGATATATATACTAGTAGATGTTGTATATGTTTTGCATCCGCGCTAGTCCAGTCCCCGCTCTGTCGTTAGTTAAGTAACCTAACGGGTGATGACGGGACCCAGTGGCGAATGCGGATGGCATATACGCACATCATTATTTTCGTTCTTTATTGGTGTGATCAATTGATGGGACTGCGTTGATTCGGATCAATGCAAGCTAAACAAACCTATTCTGATGTTGTTGGAACAATTTTTCAAAAAAGCTGTTATTGCAAGGACGTTCTCTTTTGTTTTGCACAGTGGTATTCGGTTATGAATATCCAGCACCTCAGTCGACGAGGCAAGGGCCGATATCCCTTCACCGGGAGTGACCCCTTGGACAGATGTTTGCGTCAGGGTAATAACTTCACTATAGCCGATTACTTTTTGCTTTGCATCGTGGTATTCATTTGGAATATCCCGCACCTCATTCTACGGGGAAAGTGCCGAGATCCCTTCACCGGGAGTGACCTCTTTAGCAAAGGTTTTCGCCATTATATTTTTATAAAAAGGCTATGCAGTTCCTTCAACGATATCAAGTTCATTACGTTAAAGGTTTTTCGCCAAAAACCAGCCGTAGCCCTCCGTCATTTCCTACAGGTATTATTTAGTATTCGTGCTGCGTTTGTTGACCTAGTCAAGACATAGTGTTCGGTAGCTAAGTGGTACTTGTTTATTGCATAAGTGGGATTGGTTAGGACAGTCGTGCAGCCTTGTTGACCTAGTCAAGGGCACGTACGGTTGGGTTTAATGCAATCCAGAATAATGACGGGTTGAACTTGACTGGCGGTTTATGGTTTGTTGACCTAGTCAAGGTCATAACCCTCTTGGGGTAAAAATCACATCGGGAGTTTCTAAAGAAACTGAAACTTTCCGGTCATGCGCATACCTTCTGGAGTGTGGTAACGTGAGTGGATTCCTTCACGTTATCATACGATGATAGTTGGATCCCGATTCCCACTGATGAGTTGGTTTACTCCTTGGGTGATCCCGACTAATTCTTCTTTCAGGTTTGGAGGAGAATTTGAGGTGACAGTGGGAGGTTTCCTGATTAGATAAATTGATAACCATTCTGATCTAGGTTAGAGTGCACGCTGAGTGTTTCTTTTCTCTCTCTCTTTGGCAGCGACCATGACCCGACTCTTGACTATGACTCCGTGACCAAAATTAACCGAACCTTCTTAAACACTGGCTTTTGAATTGTCAGAATTGCATACCTCATTGCCACTCCTACTTTTACCATTTTCTCCAGGACACCCCGTATTACTACGAACGTCCACTTCCATTAGATAAAACCATCGTATGGTTATATACGAACTCGAAGGAATTTACTCGAGGATGGTTTCAGGTTCTGGAGAAAACAAATAGGACTATTCAGTTGTCTTTTCTTTTTACCTTCTCTCAGGTTGCGAGTACTCCTTGGTTTAGGAGATAGTACACCTATTACGCAAATTGGATAGTCTTCTTCCAAACCATAGGCAGGTGCCGAACGGTAGGGAATGAAGAAAACCAATTAGCCTAACGATGGTGTACAGAAGGTATTAAGTTAAGACAAATAAAGGGATTAGAAGGAGGGCAAAGTAAATTGCGACTGCTATTCACAACTGAACTAAGTATTTCATTACCACTCCCATTTCACTTTTGTATTTCTCCAGAACACTCCGTGTCACTACGAAGATCCACAGTTATTTGGATACTCTATTGTATGGTTATATACGAACTCGAAAGGAACTTGTTCCAGTTCGGGGATGGATTCTGGTTCAGGAGAAATAGGAATAAGGTTTATTCAGGTGTCTTTTATCTTCACCTTCTCTCGCATTGCGAGTGCTCCTAGGATTAGGACAGTACACCCATTATGCTTATTGAATAGTCTTCTTCCAAACCATAGGCTGGTGTCGAACGGTAGGGAAGGAAGAAAACCATTTGGCCTAAAGGGGTGTGCAAAAGGTAACGACTAAAGACATATAAAGGGATTTGGAGAGATGGAAAAGAAATATACGGTTACAGTTGTGAATCTGGATAATGGAAGAGGCCTTACTAGGAATACCAGGATACCCCTACGAAACATTCACATGTTTCAGTTTCACTGTGTACTGTTAAAAGAAAACTGATTTCCCAATTAGCCCTTGCTCCAGGGTATGTATTTACCAGGTTTGATTCTCACATCTGCATGGTTTTACAAATGATGAGTGGGAGTAATTTATTGGGAATTGGGTGATTATCCTTATTATATCGGGATTCGTTGTAATTGGTGATATTTGAGGAAATCACCTAGGCCGTTTGCCGGACGACAAATATTTGGTTTTGAATATCCGTTGTTATGAACCAATTTCAAATTGATATATCTGTACGTCTATTTTTATAGAGTGAGATATAACCTTTTGCAATTATGCCTATGACATTTACTTATATCAGTGGATGGTTAGGTAAGGAGCATTAAACAGCGGTGTAATTCTTCTTAACCATAAGTACAGTTTTCAACCTACGACACACAGGGAATGAGTCATTAGACTCAAGGGACTTATACAGAGTATTGTATGTTGTCCAGTGTCCATTAGGACAGAGGGGTTGGTACTCGTACTAGATTCTGTTTACTTGTGACTTCTCTGGGTCTTAGACATGTGTTTCGTAGAAACACAAGGTCCAAGTTTTGAGAAGTTGTAGGTATAAGAATAGAGTAGAGAACCAGGTGTTGCAAGTATCGGGATTCTTCAAGGTGATCGAAGATGTAGATACTTGTGTATGGTGTTCAGTTGATAGTAATGATTAAGAGAACATGTTTCTCTTTCAGGTTACTAATATCTGGATGCATTCCTAAGTTGAGTAACGCTGATTGGCCTCCTTCCATTTAGTTGACATGCACTGGAGACAGTTGCATGATTTGAATCTGGTTCCAATTAAATTAGTGCCTCTGTTTCTGTATTGGATATAGAACAGTTCATATCTTAACGATGTTAAGGTACGGGGATTTGTCCGGCTTATGCTTAAAACCAGACCACGGATAACTCAAGGCACGTTTCTGTAATGGCTGTTTGTGGGTTGACCCGGGCTATGACGAGGGTTGACTTTCTACCATCTGGAAGATCAATAGTGATATTGTTCTAGACTCGCCACAGTTTTAATAAAAATGGATTTTTTCAGAAAACAGTAGTGGGAGTATGGTAGAACTGGAAGTAATTCCAGAACCGCAAACGATTACTGAAAATTTGATAAGAACCTAAAGATTCAATCTGGTTTGACATTCAATTGGCCACTCCGCAGATATGGTGGGTAACCTCAGGCACCCGAGAGGTACTCCGGTAGCCTCAAGGACAGTGACAGGGAGGTTCTTGTTTACCCAGATTTGACACTACTGTTGTTCCAGGCTATAAGACCCGGCAGGAGGATGAGTATAGCGTCGTTCTAAACTAGCTTTAGAAGTGCACGTCTATATGACTCTGCCAGAGGGTTGTCGTAGTCAGTGGGAGCAGCGGAAGTATAGTGGACAAGTAGCTTATGTCTATTTATAGACTAAAGCAAATATAGCGGAGATAGATCATCTATTTCTGATGTCACAGTCATAGGTTTGACTTCATCAGAATAGGGGATGGATCTGTTAAGAAGGTAGTAGGGTGTTATGTCCTGGTATTTGGATGACATACACAGAGTAGGAAGTGAAATTCCTATACTACGGTCGGTTATACTTTGGTTGTCACACAGTGGTTGTAGGGTTCCTAAGCACACTATAGAGGACTCACAAGGCATCGAACATGCCAATTTAAAATTTTATGGGTGCCGAGAAACCCTAATACGGATCGTCGGCTAGATTTCTAGGCGAAACGGTAAACTAGTTAACTACTTAACTAAAAGTAAGATGCTACAACCTTTGTAGATCCGGTTACCCTCTTCCTTGGCTCCACGAAGGCATCCTCTCGCTGTCCATCTCGAATCTTGGACTATCGCGACGGCTTCATCGGAGAAGTGAGCGGAATAGGTCGTCTGCTTTGTGCCGAAGATGATCTACGTCGAGGTTGCACAAGTTCAAGCTCCAACTTCAAAAAGTTGTGAAACTTGTGAAGAAAACATCCAAAACAACTTGGCAAGAGGTAGAGGGTGAAGAAATAGGAGGTGGGTTCACTTTAGAATTGGATTTCACTCACTTTTGCTCAAGTTGCCATTGATGGCATCTAGTTTTCTTTCTTGAAGAAGAAGGAGAAGATGAAGCTAGAATATGATAAGTGTTATGTATATTAGAAAAATAAATCAATACTTATCATATCTTAACCAAGGTTAAGTGTAGAGAAAAGACCATGGTAAATGAGAAGGGTTAGGGTTAAGCTAGAAGACAAAATGGTTTCTTTAGTCAAAGCTTCATGAAGCTTTAACAAGCTTCATGATGAAAAGAAACCATTATGTTTTCATTTATCCATTTAAATAAATAAAGAATGGATAAATAAATGAGAGAATAAATCAAAACCCTAATTATCTTTTTAACCATGGTTTAATTCTTTACACTTAACCATGTGAGCAAGTATCATCAAACATGATACATATATGTGCATAAAAGTATATCACATATACAACTTGCACATCAAGTGAGAAAATCCGTATAAAGTGAACCAATACTAGTTAATGCAAAGTAATATATCAAATATATAATTATACATTAAATCATTAAATCAACATTTGATTCAATGATCCGGTCATGTCGCACATAACCGACTAGTATTCTATGTATCGATTTATCGAATCAATGATTCGATAACTAGGTCATATCGAATATAACCAATCGAAACATTTATCGCGAGAATGAAATGCGGTATCACATACACGCATTATTCTCCCTCCCGCACATATCTCATATGCGCTCCTATTTCGTTTCGCTTGAGCCAGGAAACCTCTGTGTAGGACTCTAAAGACTCGTCAATACGCCGGTAGCAGATGATGATCATATCAAGCACCCACAAGCCGCAAGCGGTCTGCTAAACGTAACGGTCATCCGGGTATTGAGCGATCAGAAGATCGACGAGCTAGCCCGCTCACACTCCTGTGAATCCAACCAGTAACACTTACCGTACAGTCCGGTCTGTTCGTCTGATATGTCGCATATCAAGTCTAGGGGTGGTATACGTCAGACCCCAATAACCGATAAGTCGTGCCGATGTGAGGCTCATAACGGGTCGAGAAACTACTGGTAACACTTACCAGCAAATCTCTGATCAGCCCTGGCCAGGGACTTCCCTGTTACGGCCAATCGAGCACTGCGCAACATCAACCCCCAATACCGGGAGAGACGAAACCCCTCCTATCGCTCATTGCCTCCATGTGACTCGGGACTGTACCCAAAGACCACCGTTTTGCACGCCCTCATGGACGTGGTAAGGTGGAGATCAAAGCACAGTGGGAATCACACAAGACTCTATGACGATCTCGGGTCTACAGACTAACCTGTACAAGTGTCACCTGAGAACTGCCATCTGACGTGAGGTATAATACCATCTGGGAGTTCTCGGCGAGTCCGTCCAGTGTACCCAGTCTCCACTGAGCACTCGTATACCATCTCTGATGTCAAACACCAATGGATGTGGGATCATCCATCGCCCATCTCATGGGTCGAGAAGCGTATACGCTAGTCTACTCTGGTATATCGATGCCCTGTCTCGATACACCCACGACTAGGGACCTTGAAGGATGTACTTATGGACTACCATGTCCCCACTAGTATGATCTGCATCACAGTCCAGGTAGTCAAGTACATATCCTAAGGGTTTTACCAACATGTAACTATAAGACAGTATAAAGAGACAAGTGTACATGTTAAGGTAAAGAGTAACCAGATAGCATACTATCATATCGAGCAAGAAAGTCATCTCTATATATGTCCAAGCATCCAATATAATATACATCATCTGTACAATACTGGCCTCTAGGGCATACATACAACTAACAATCTCCCACTTGCACTAGGGCCAGCTGCTGTAGTATCGCATACCGAGCATCCCGAAGAGTCTTTCAAACTGTATTTGGGGAATGGCCTTCGTGAGTGGATCCGCCGTGTTGTTCTTCGTGTCAACCCTCCTGACCTCGATCTCCCGGTGATCAACTATCTCCCGGATCAGGTGATACCGCCTCAGAATATGCTTGGATCGCTGATGGGACCTGGGTTCCTTGGCCAAAGCCACCGCTCCATTGTTATCGCAATACAAAGGTATTGGATGCTCAATGGATGGAACCACTCCAAGTTCAGTAATGAACTTCTTGATCCAGACAGCCTCTTTGGCAGCATCGTTGGCAGCGATGTATTCAGCTTCCATCGTCGAGTCTGCCACGGTTTCCTGCTTAGAACTCTTCCAGCTAACCGCCCCTCCGTAAAGGGTAAAGACAAATCCCGACTGCGACTTAGAGTCGTCCTTATCACTCTGGAAGCTCGAATCGGTAAAGGACTCCACTTGGAGTTCCCCGTTACCATACACCAAGAGCATCTCTTTAGTCCTTCGCAAGTACTTGAGAATGCTCTTCACAGCTGTCCAGTGATTCTCTCCAGGATCAGCTTGATACCTGCTCACTACACTTAGTGAGTATGCAACATCGGGTCTGGTACATAGCATCGCATACATGATAGAGCCTACAGCAGAAGCATAGGGTATCCCTTGCTTGCGAGCTCTCTCCAAATCAGTCTTGGGAGACATCTCTTTGGAGAGAGTGACTCCAGAGATCGTGGGCAAATTCCCACGCTTGGACTCTTCCATACTAAACCTCTTTAGTATGGTGTCAATGTACCTGGATTGGGACAATCCCAAAATCCGTTTTGATCTATCTCTATAGATCCTAATTCCCAATATGCAGGAGGCATCACCAAGATCTTTCATTGAGAATCTTTGTGATAAGAAGAGCTTGACCGATTGCAGCATAGGAATATCATTTCCTATCAAGAGTATGTCATCCACGTACAATACGAGGAAGACAACCTTACTCTCTGCCACCTTCTTGTAGATACAAGGTTCATCTGGGTTTTTGACGAAATCAAACTCTTTGATAACGACGTCAAAGCAGATGTTCCAACTCCGCGATGCTTGCTTTAATCCATAAATGGATTTAAGCAGCTTGCACACCTTCCCGCTGCTCCCACTGTCTACGAAGCCCTCTGGCTGAGTCATGTACACGCACTCTTCTAAATCACCATTTAGAAAGGCGGTCTTAACATCCATTTGCCAGATTTCGTAATCATGATAAGCAGCGATGGCAAGCATGATCCGGATGGATTTAAGCATAGCCACTGGAGAAAAGGTCTCGTCATAGTCCACACCTGGTCTTTGACGAAAACCCTTTGCTACAAGTCTAGCTTTGAAAGTCTCCACTTTCCCATCTACACCAAGTTTCTTCTTGAAGATCCACTTGCTCCCAATGGGTTTTACCCCTTCAGGAGCAACGTCCAAAGTCCATACTTTGTTGGTGTACATGGATTCCATCTCGGACCGCATAGCATCCAGCCATTTCACTGAGTCACCACTCGTGATGGCCTGCTCGAAACTAGTCGGGTCATCATCTTCCATGATGCAATCCTCGCTTCCACCATCAATGAGAAAACCGTAGTATCTCTCAGGTGGACGAGAAACCCTACTAGATCGGCGGAGAGGCTGGGGTTCGTCGGGTACCACTGAATCCTCTGGTTCTACTAAATCGTTAGTTGCAGTTTGTGGTGCTGGAACCTCTTCCAACTCTACCTCTTTGCCATTAATTTCTTTTGCAAGAAATTCCCTTTCCAAAAAGGTGGCATGTTGAGCAACAAACACTCTTTGTTCCTCAGCTTGGTAGAAAAAATATCCTTGAGAATTCTTAGGATATCCCACAAACTTGCAAAGGACTGATCGTGCCTCAAGTTTGTCCGGATTTTGCTTTTTGACATAGGCCGGACAACTCCATATCTTAATTCGTTTAAAATATGGTCTCTTCCCACTCCATATCTCATATGGTGTGGTAGGTACAGATTTAGACGGAACCGGATTCAATAGGTATATGGCTGTCTCAAGCGCATACCCCCAAAAGGAAATAGGTAACTCAGCATTACTCATCATTGAACGCACCATATCTAATAGGGTGCGATTCCTTCGTTCCGATACACCGTTGTGCTATGGTGTATAAGGAGGAGTAAGTTGAGAGAGAATCCCATTCTCTTTTAGATAATCCAGGAATTCACTGCTTAAGTATTCACCTCCTCGATCAGATCGAAGAACCTTAATACTTTTGCCCGTTTGGTTCTCTACCTCGTGCTTATATTCTTTGAATTTCTCAAAAGTTTCAGACTTGTGTTTCAACAGGAACACATGCCCGTATCTAGAGAGATCGTCAGTGAATGTAATGAAGTAGGAAGAACCATTTCTGGCGTGTGTAGACATTGGACCGCATACATCACTATGCACCAGTCCCAAGAGTTCAGTAACTCTTTCTCCGTGTCCCGTAAACGGAGTTTTGGTCATTTTTCCTTTGAGACATAAATGGCAAGTGTCATAAGATGATAATTCGAATGAATTCAAATATCCATTGTTATGCAACTTAGCTAGTCGTGTCTCATTGATATGGCCAAGTCTACAGTGCCACAAGAAGGATTCGTTCATTTCTGAGCTTTTCCTTTTGTGTGTGTTTTGTATATTGAAGACTGTATTTTGATTGAGAATGAATATGCCATTATGCAGTGAGCCTGATGCAATCAACCTTTGATCTAGGAATATGTTCATAACATTATCCTTTACTACAAAATTATATCCTTCTTTACTCAATAAAGAAACTGATATAATGTTGCACATCATGTTTGGTATATAATAGCACTTATTCAGAATTATTGTATCACCACTTGGTAATACTAGGTGATATTCGCCAACTGCTTTGGCTGCAACATTTGCACCGTTCCCTACTTGAACGGAATGATCACCTTTTCCCAGTTCTCTACCTTTTCGCAGCCCATGTAACATCTTACATATGTGGGATCCTGATCCGGTATCTAATACCCAGGACGTAGGGTGAACTGAGAAACAGTTCTCAATGACAAACACACCCGAAGATGATGCATCAACATGCATGTTCTCCGTTTGGGCGGTGTGAGAATCCAGATATTCTCCTGTTTCCTGTTCATTCTTATAACACTTATAAGATAGAATGGGTTCAACGTTCCCCTGCACAGTATAACATGCGGGTTCGGTCAATACATCCATATTTTTATCTTCATTAGGGCATGAAATGGTCGCTACCTGGAGAGAGAGAGAAGAAAACACTTTAGCGTATGCTCGTGCAAGATCAGATTGGTTATTATCTTATCTAATCAGGATGGCTCCCACTGCTTTTTATCAAATCTTCCTTCAAACCCTAAAAGGAAAGACTAGCCGGGATTAATTACACACTACAAGTTCGCCAATCTTTCAGCCAGGCCAGTGTCGGTACTTTGAGGGAGGTCCCCCGTGCTTTCGCACGAACCTAATTAATGTAAAACTCGTTTTCCCAGAGGCGTAACCTCGTTAACACCTTTCTAGACACCTACTTGATCGGCTAATTGTAATGTGTAAAACTCTCCCAGGAGTAACTCTTACTCGCAGTGGGTATCGGGATCCAACTATCTCATAGAAGGTATGCAATCTCATTGCAAATTTCAACACTTGAAATTCCCGATAATATTTTGCCCCTAGCGATCTATGACCTTGACTAAGTCAACAAACCATAAATCGCAAGTCAAGTTCAACCCGTACATTTCCCGATTGAATTAAACCCACCCGTACGACCCTTGACTGAGTCAACAAGGCCGTGCGAATGCTCTAATCCAATCACATCTCATGTTGTTACAGATAAACATAATTTAGCTACCATACACTATGCCTTGACTAAGTCAACAAATATAGCACGAATACTAAATAATATCTATCTGAAATGACGGAGGGCTACGCGGGTTCTTTCAGAAAAAAAACCATGAGCGTAATGAACTTGATATCGTTGTAGAATCGAATGAAGTTTTGAAATAGAGTGATTTTGAGGCTTTTCTAGTTTTGCTAAAGGGGTCACTCCCGGTGAAGGGATCGTCGGCCCTTTCCTTGTCGAATGAGGTGCGGGATATATCACATATATCGCTGTGCAAAGCAAAAACCCAAAAGCAGTCAAAAGCAAACCGAGTGTGCAGCATCTGCCAGTTATTGCTAAAGGAGTCACTCCCGGTGAAGGGATCTCGGTCCTTTCCTCATCGAATAAGGTGCAGGGTATATCATATATACCGCTGTGTAAAGCAAGAACTGTAGCTACCTGTTTTATTTTAAAATTCGATTCCACAACATCTTAGGTTTCTTATCTTTCATTAATCACATTAATGAAGTCCCATCATTTAAATACCTAAACATGACAGATAGATATGACGTACACTTATGCCATCCGCATTCGCCTCGATGTCCCCTCGTGCACCGTTAGGTTAGGTAACTAACGACAGAGCAGGGCAGGGCTAGCACGGGTGTAAAACATAAGTAACGTCTATATAATATATCATATATACTATATACTATATCCATCACAGAAACACATCACAGATATCGCAGCAGAAGAAACATATGAAACATTGGATATACTAGGACGTCCGTGTTTTCAATACGAGCCAGTATAAAACACGGATTCCACGGTCGTGATGAATAGCCAATCCCACACCCCTAGACCCCTACGAGAGCGGCAAGCAACCCTGCCAATTCTAGGGTTAGGAGACCCGGACTCGACTCCTCGAGTTGGTCTCCCACTAGACCCCAGAACCCGGTTACTTGTGCTCCCCTCCTTGGGTCTATCCTAGTGCAGAAAAGTAAATAATATACAAAAGGTGACAGCTTCCGCAACCTGAAAGTGCCCCAAATAAAAGAATATTACATACAAGTTTTTACATGAATGAAAATGAAAAACACTCATCTCATATAAAAAACCCCGGCTATTCAAACACGACAATCCAATATAACATATCCAGCAACACATAACATCACATGTCATCAACGTAAGTAAATATGCGCATCCCAATTGTCGTTGACATATAGTAACGAAACCGGCGATATCACATATTACACTTACGGTCACAGAAAAGAAAGTGTAAAACTACAACAATTGGAATCCGCAACTTCTTTAGACATCGCATGCCTAATCAAATGAAATACTTAGACATCACATGCCTAACAGTTATAAACCCCGCATTTTAGTCTCATTATCGAAAACTCTTTTCAATATCAAGTGAAACTAAACCGCTAGATTTATAACATTCATTCAGTTATCTCATAACTGTTTGTGAATTCCAATTATTGTATCACATTCCAGATAAACAGAAAATGTTAAACTTTCCGATCGAACAGTCGAATACCCAAGTTTTCCCGATACAGCTCAACACATGAAATAAGTCTAACAACATTCAGTTCGTGCCTCAGTACCAACGGTCCAGCCGTAGAAGGGTCAAGCCAACGCCTCACATGTGGCACGCCGTACTGCCCTAAACCCGAAGGTTCAAAGGGCAGTTCAAGACGGTCACATAATCGAGTTAAGGTTTGTTGTCTTCTAGAGGGTCCATCGCGTTACTTGCACTACTTAGAACGTCGTTAAACTACGGAAAAATCCAACACTTGGAAATCTCCCGACAGGGGAAAAAATGGATATTTATATCCGGTCGAACTTTTTAACATATTCTAAAAATTATCCGGAAATACACAAATGACGAAATTTGATAATCCGATCGAAATACCGAATCCCCAAAACAACCCTGAAAATTAAAAATCTGGAAAAAACATTAAAAATTCCCAGGAAAATCACCACTGGAAACTAAGAGTTACCGTGCAAATAACTTTACATACTGTGGCCGTACGGCCGCGGAACCGCCGCATGAGCCTTGCTCATGCCGCGGAACCGCGGTGATATAGTGGAATTAGGCTCACGAATTTCACAGTAAACCTTAGAATTTCCTGCTGATTTTTCTGCATATTTTTAATATCGAAAACCTCCAGATTTTGGAAAAAGTCCAGAGAGCATGTTTGGTTTAGGGTTTCGGGTTCGTTCGGGCTTCAAATTGCGTCTAGACTTTGCCTAAGGCTCTAGCTAGGCTCTGATACCACTGTAGGGTTCTTAGGCACACTATAGAGGTCTCACAAGGCATCGAACATGCCGATTTAAAATTTTATGGGTGCCGAGAAACCCTAATACGGATCGTCGGCTAGATTTCTAGGCGAAACGATAAACTAGTTAACTACTTAACTAAAAGTAAGATGCTACAACCTTTGTAGATCTGGTTACCCTCTTCCTTGGCTCCACGAAGGCATCCTCTCGCTGTCCATCTCGAATCATGGACTCTCGCGACGGCTTCATCGGAGAAGTGAGCGGAATAGGTCGTCGGCTTCGTGCCGAAGATGATCTACGTCGAGGTTGCACAAGTTCAATCTCCAACTTCACAAAGTTGTGAAACTTGTGAAGAAAACACCCAAAACAACTTGGCAAGAGGTAGAGGGTGAAGAAATAGGAGGTGGGTTCACTTTAGAATTGGATTTCACACACTTTTGCTCAAGTTGCCATTGATGGCATCTAGTTTTCTTTCTTGAAGAAGAAGGAGAAGATGAAGCTAGAATATGATAAGTGTTATGTATATTAGAAAAATAAATCAATACTTATCATATCTTAACCAAGGTTAAGTGTAGAGAAAAGACTATGGTAAATGAGAAGGGTTAGGGTTAAGCTAGAAGACAAAATGGTTTCTTTAGTCAAAGCTTCATGAAGCTTCAACAAGCTTCATGATGAAAAGAAACCATTATGTTTTCATTTATCCATTTAAATAAATAAAGAATGGATAAATAAATGAGAGAATAAATCAAAACCCTAATTATCTTTTTAACCATGGTTTAATTCTTTACACTTAACCATGTGAGCAAGTATCATCAAACATGATACATATATGTGCATAAAAGTATATCACATATACAACTTGCACATCAAGTGAGAAAATCCGTATAAAGTGAACCAATACTAGTTAATGCAAAGTAATATATCAAATATATAATTATACATTAAATCATTAAATCAACATTTGATTCAATGATCCGGTCATGTCGCACATAACCGACTAGTATTCTATGTATCGATTTATCGAATCAATGATTCGATAACTAGGTCATATCGAATATAACCAATCGAAACATTTATCGCGAGAATGAAATGCAGTATCACATACACGCATTATTCTCGCTCCCGCACATATCTCATATGCGCTCCTATTTCGTTTCGCTTGAGCCAGGAAACCTCTGTGTAGGACTCTAAAGACTCGTCAATACGCCGGTAGCAGATGATGATCATATCAAGCACCCACAAGCCGCAAGCGGTCTGCTAAACGTAACGGCCATCCGGGTATTGAGCGATCAGAAGATCGATGAGCTAGCCCGCTCACACTCCTGTGAATCCAATCAGTAACACTTACCGTACAGTCCGGTCTGTTCGTCTGATATGTCGCATATCAAGTCTAGGGGTGGTATACGTCAGACCCCAATAACCGATAAGTCGTGCTGATGTGAGGCTCATAACGGGTCGAGAAACTACTGGTAACACTTACCAGCAAATCTCTGATCAGCCCTAGCCAGGGACTTCCCTGTTACGGCCAATCGAGCACTGCGCAACATCAACCCCCAATACCGGGAGAGACGAAACCCCTCCTATCGCTCATTGCCTCCATGTGACTCGGGACTGTACCTAAAGACCACCGTTTTGCACGCCCTCATGGACGTGGTAAGGTGGAAATCAAAGCACAGTGGGAATCACACAAGACTCTATGACGATCTCGGGTCTACAGACTAACCTGTACAAGTGTCACCTGAGAACTGCCATCTGACGTGAGGTATAATACCATCTGGGAGTTCTCGGCGAGTCCGTCCAGTGTACCCAGTCTCCACTGAGCACTCGTATACCATCTCTGATGTCAAACACCAATGGATGTGGGATCATCCATCGCCCATCTCATGGGTCGAGAAGCGTATACGCTAGTCTACTCTGGTATATCGATGCCCTGTCTCGATACACCCACGACTAGGGACCTTGAAGGATGTACTTATGGACTACCATGTCCCCACTAGTATGATCTGCATCACAGTCCAGGTAGTCAAGTACATATCCTAAGGGCTTTACCAACATGTAACTATAAGACAGTATAAAGAGACAAGTGTACATGTTAAGGTAAAGAGTAACCAGATAGCATACTATCATATCGAGCAAGAAAATCATCTCTATATATGTCCAAGCATCCAATATAATATACATCATCTGTACAATACTGGCCTCTAGGGCATACATACAACTAACAGTGGTTTCTCCACATAGGATATTAATCCAGTCCTGGAGAAATGATCGGAAGCAGTTTTAGAACATAAGTGGATGTTCTAGGGATATGATAACGGCATCCTCTTTCGGGAGACAGTTATCACTCCAGGCTTCCAAGGTGACCTGGATGACAGAGTGTCTGCCAGAGTTATAGTTTTCCCTCTGACGAGGGACGGTATTTTGTACAGTTGGTCTAAGCGGATACTAAGGGAGACATGGCGCAGGATACTGATCGGTTTCAGTTGACGATACAGTCTAAGAAGTTTGGATTTAGAGTTCATTTATGAACTAGGTCCCATCAGATATCCAGACATATTCTAAGACAGGTATTGCTCATTTCGGGAGATGGCCTTCTCCTCGAACTTGAGATAAAGAGAGACATAGAGAAAGAAACATCAGAGCAGATCCACTCACTGAGGCTATTTCTCGAACGCAATAGTTTCGCAAACGAGCTTTGTGAGACTGACTAGTAGAGGAGTTGGGTGTTCGGTATCACATAGGCTGTGAGTCTGCGACACCGCAATAATTAGCCTTGAGTGCAAGTGGGAGATTGTTGGAGATAGTGCCCTCAGAGTCAATTATTGGATCACAGGCACGTGATTGCAATGATTGAGGGAGGACCTATACCGGTAGGACAGTCTTACTCGAGATGATAGTATGCTATCTGGTTTATCTTTATGATCGTGTACTGTTTTAGGTGACCTTACAGGTCACTATTGCACGTTGATAGAGCCCTTAGGATTCTTGCTTGACTGCCAGCAGTATGATGGCGATCATATACGTGGGATCTGGGGTCTATAAGCACATCCTTAAAAGGTCCCTACTCGTGGGAGTTTTCGAGACAGGGCATCGATACTCCAGAGTAGACTAGTGTATACAGTCGAGACCCCGACGAGGGGCGGTGGCCGGTCTCACAAGCCACTGGTGTCAGTTGGTTCACCTAAGATGTATACAGGTGCTCATTGGGTTATGAGTACACCGGACAGGACTCGCCGGGAACATGCTAGTTGGGATTATACTAGGCGTCAGATAGCAGTTCCCTGGTGACATGTGTACAGGTTAGTTCATCGACCTGAGATCGTCATTTGTCTCGTGTGAGTTCCCACTGTACTTTGATTACTACCCTACCACGGCTCAAAGGAGTCGTGCAAACTGGTTTTAGTTGGGTACAGTCTCGAGCCACATGGAGGCAGTGAGCGGATCTGCAGGGGTTCGTCTCTCCCGGTATTGGGGGTGAGGTCGCGCTGTGTCTAGGAGAGCCATTACATAAAGCCCTCGGCCGAGGCAGGAGATTTACTGGTAGGTATTCCAGTAGTATCTCAGGGTGTTCTGGGCTACACTCCGACACGACTTGTACCGCTTTTGGGGGTCTGACTTTTACCAACCCCCTAGGCCCGCCATGCGATACTCATAGACCAACGGACCGGACTGTACGGATATTGTTACTGACAGGCTCAGTAGGGTGTCAGGATGAGTTCGCTCATCGACGTCCTCTTTGGTCAATACCTGGTAGCCCGTTACGTATAGGCTAATACCTCTGACGTGCTAGTGGTTAAATCCACAACCAAAGTATTGACGAGTCTTTAGAGTCCCCCACAGACCGTTTTCTCAAGTTTCGGGCGAAACGCTGTAGAGGCCGTATGGAGATATGACATGGTTCGATCAGATACGTGCGGTATTGCACGGATCATGATCGGACGGATTTTACTAGCGGGCTTTGGTTTAAGCCGGATTCTAGTATTGTACAGTGTAGATTTTGTCTCTTTGCATTTCTATTCAGTGGGAATACAAATGCGGGTATGTATATACAGTCGCGGGGTTTTCCTGTAATTTATTACGGGATTAGTTTTTTTGAAGTTGCCAGTTTGTATTCCGTTCCGGCCAGTTTTCCTTTGTTCCTTCACGGCCGGATTTTTCTGATGGAGGGGCTAATTTGCAAGTATGCAAATTAGCAATTGTGGAGGGTTTATTTGTAAATGGAAAGATTATGATAACATCTTTTCTTTTCATGCATCATTTTATAGCATTAATAGTGATAGGATTTGATTAGGATGTGATAGGATTTTGAAGTGAGATAATTTCCTCATTATCATCTCATTGGTTTTGGTCACCGTTTGGCTTTTACTACACCCACCTCCCTTCATGGTTTTAGTTTTTCTCTCCTCATTCTATATAGGGGCCGGCCACTTGAGGGGTGAGATGAGAGAGTTCATTTTGGTTGTGAGAGAAATTCATTCATCTCATTTTGCTTGCTTGCAAAATTCTTAACACTTCTCCAAAGTTCTTTTCTCTTTTCCATCATCAAAGGCAACTTCAACCCCATTGAGACAATGGTTTCTACACTTCATCTACAGCATTCCTTGGGCACGTTGACTCGCCAACTTTGTGCTCGAGTTGCCTCGGTCCAGAGGTGGGAGCCCGTAAAAGAACCCGACGATGTGGTGCCCTTTCCAACGAGGAGCTGAAGAGCGGAGACTCCGCGAGGAGATCGGAGTGGAGGCCGAAGACCGAAGGACACGGATCGCTCGGTATAGCATTCTACCCTTTCTCTTGTTTGCTAGGTTTAGGTTAATGGTTCGATCCGGGTTTTTAGGATGCGGTAGTGCCTGTTTTAAAGTCAAGAAAAATTTTCGTTTCCGCATTTTGGCCTCGGATAGACGGCCGGGGCGCTACCGTACTCCTACATGTTTCACGTGAGCTGCTGCACTAGTGCTTAGGGTTTTTGTGGCGCCTACGTGCGTTTCACATGAGGCGCTGCACTAGTGTTAAGCACCAACCTTTTCAGGCGCTCACGTGCGTTTCACGTGAGGCGCTATGTAACTTGGCCTTGAGCGCTCACGTGCTTAACACGTGTGGCGTTGAGTTCTTTTGGAAATTTTATTTCTGTTGATATTTTTAGAGAACATAAATCTCTGTTAATGGTATTTTGACCATTAACGATCACCAAGATCATTATTTTGAGGATCTGGGATCATGTTCTTCAAGAACTGAGTTCTTGATTTCCATATTTTCCATGTTCATGTTTTCAAAGAGGTTAAATCTCTTTTAATGGTGTTTTGACCGTTAAAGATCACTAAGATCACTATTTTGAGGATCTTGGATTGGTTCTTTAAAGAACTAAGTTCTTGATCTGAAGGAACTAAGTTCCTGGAGTATTATAAACTCTATTTTCTTCATGTTCTTGTATCCATGTTCTCCTCTGAATTTTTTTTCTCAAGAACAAGATCTTCTCGATAAGAATTAAATTCTCAACTTATGCGAGATTTGTCTTGTGGATCAAATCCAGAGAAAGAACTAAGTTCTTTTAAAAGGGTTAAACCCTTAGATAGGTAAAAGAGATATTTTAATCTATGTGTTTTCTTTACCTAGGATTTTGAGGATGGAGATCTTCTTCGTTTATTGAGAATTAAAATTCTCTATTTTTTTGGGAGCCTTCTATATTTTTACAAAAGCTTATCAGTGGTCTTCTCTCCTTTTTTCCTCCTGTCCTCCCTTCTCTTCCTTTTTTGCTCCTATTTATAGGAGAAATAAAAGAATCAATTTGTTGAGTAAATCTTTCATTGAGAGATCATGATTGATTTCATGATTAATCAAAATGGTCTTTTATATCAACCGGTGAATTTTATTCACTATTGAATTTTTAATCTAAAGACTCTCTGTTTAACAGAGAAGATTTTTTGTTTGTTTTATAAGATTAGGAAATATTTTCCTAAGATAGAATTTTATTCTATCATATGAATATCTTATTAGTTTAATAAGATTAGGAATATATTATCCTAAAATAGAATTTAATTCTATCATTTGAATATCTTGTTAGTTTAACAAGTTTAGAATTTTATTCTATCATATGCATATCTTGTTAGTTTAACAAAATTAAGAAAATATTTTTCTAAGATGGATTTTTATTCTATCAGATGATCGATGGGTGATTTTATAATCACCGTTGGATCTTTGATCCAAGGGTTCTCTGTTTAACAGAGAAGATCTTTCTAGTCTGACAAAGATTAGAAAAATATTTCCCAAATAGAATTTAATTCTATCATATAAAATTTAATTCTATCAGATAGTTTAATTGGTGATATTTTATCACCATTGGATTTTAAAACCAAGATTCTCTGTTAGAGAAAGATTTTTCCATATTCATAAGATCTGGGAAAAATATTTTCCAAATAGAATTTAATTCTATCACATAGAATTTAATTCTATCAGATGGTAGCATTTTAAATTGGGGCGCTCACATGCTTTGCATGTGAGTGCTTCTGGAAAGCTTTTATGAAATTTAGAATGCCAAAGAATATGGTAAGAGAATTCATGTGTTTAACACGTGACCCCTAGTGTGGATTTTAGCCTGTTCATTTTCATTGCTCATATGCTTTACATATGAGCGTTCACATGTTTAACATGTGAGGCCTATTTGGCCTTTGGTTATTTATGTTCAGCGTCCATGTGTTTAACACGTAAGGCTAGTTTGGCCCTTAGTTATTATCTGCTTCCAGCGCTTATATCTTTTGCATATAAGTACTCACGTGTTTAACATGTGAGGCCTTTTTGGCCTTTCGTTATTTATGTTCAGCGCTCATATGCTTTGCAAATGAGCGCTTATGTGTTTAACACGTGAGGCCAGTTTGGCTTTTAGGTTT
The DNA here is from genome assembly GCA_030015575.1 of Agapanthus africanus. Lineage (NCBI taxonomy): Eukaryota > Viridiplantae > Streptophyta > Magnoliopsida > Asparagales > Amaryllidaceae > Agapanthus > Agapanthus africanus. Next base: position 125,069,842 of record CM057339.1, on the reverse strand, counting down.
ATTTTATTCAGCGCTCATATGCTTTGCATATGAGCGTCCGCGTGTTTAACACGTGAGGCCAGTTTGGCCCTTAGTTATTTGTTTTCAGTTCTTATATGCTTTGCATATAAGCGCCCATGTGTTTAACACATGATTCCAAACTATGAGGACTATTTTCCTCTTTCTTTTCTCCTTTTTTAATAAGGGAACAAATAGCTCTTAACCAAAATATTTGGCGGAAACAAATGTTCCTACTACTTTGCCCACGTAAGTATATACGTGGGTGAAGTAGTGCAAAGTTATACATGGCCATAGAATTGATGGCTTAGAAGACAAGTTTGTGGTCCTTGTAGCCTAAGGCTTTTTTTCATCTTCATTAGCCGTAAGGGTCTCAAGAAGGCTTTTTCTCCCTATGAGTCATGAGGATCTCATAGGTGCATATTCTCCCTAGAAATCTTGAGGATTCCTAAGTGTTCATCGCCTCCGTGAGTCATAAGGATCTCACTCGGGTATTTTTTCCTTACGAGTCGTGAGGATCAGTTATTGGCGAATGTGGCCCGCGGATAGTATACAAGAGTCAGTTTGGACCTTCTTGTAGGGCAGCGATGGCTTATGAATCAAGTTTAGATCCGTCGCCTAAGGCTTTTCAACTTTATGAGCCGTGAGGGTCTTATAAAGATGTTTCTCCCTACGAGTCGAGAGGATCTCGTATATGTATTTTCTCCTTAGGAGTCGCGAGGGCTCCTAAGTATGTTTTCTTTTGAGAGTCATTAGGATCCGACAAGAGAATTTTCTCCTTATGAGTCGAGAGGACTCGGAAGTGTTTTTTCCTCCTCATCGATATGCGACTTTGGAGAATGTGGCCTGTGGATAGTATACAAGAGTCGGTTTGGACCTACTTGTAGGGCCACAGTGCTTAGGAAGCAGGTTGATATCCCTGTCGCCTAAAGCTTTTCACCTTCATGAGCCATGAGGGTTTCATAAAGATGTTTTCCCTACGAGTCGAGATGAGTCGAGAGGATTTCGCAAGTGTATCCTAACGTGAAATATAGATAACACCTATTCTTTACGACAGGGGTCCGTTAGGTTTGTGGTACTAGGGTTTTAGTCCGTGGTACCGTTGCATTAACTGATGTATTTCTCGATATGCAGTCTTTAAGCTGCTGTTCGAGTAGCCTCACGACTGTCGTGTCTCTGATCCCTTCTGAGGCTGGACAAGATGTCTTCAAGCAATCTCCTTAGGTCATATTACCGTCGGAAGAGCAAGTGTCAGGAATTTGCCATGACTCTTTTTACTTAAGATTAGGCTCAATTTGGAGCCCCGATGAGTCATAACCACACCCTTCTAGGGTGGGATGATCTTCGATGGTCGTTTATTCTTTATATGAGTTGCCGTCAAGACCCGAAGCTAGGAGTATGCCATCACTGTTCCCCTCCGAACGGCGGCCGAGACGTTAGGACGTCACGTGCCTGAGGTTCGGGGCAGATGCTATTTGGTTTTTATCCGTCCACCTCTTCGAAGATGCCAAGTTGATTTATGGCACCGTGTATCGAAGGTTTAGACGGATGCGGCCGATGTAGCAGACTTTGTCAGATTCCCCCTCGCTTGAGGGGTTTTTGATTGTGGGGACGCTCTTCCCTGCAGGCGCAAGCCCCTGCAGTTAATTACGCTACCGCTTTGCGGTAACAACTTTCTCCTTCTCCAGAATTTCACTTCGTGTCGTGTGTGTTTGTTTTGTTTGTGGCTGCCCGTGGATTGTATACGGAGACTGAGTAATGCCGTCGCCCGTAGGGCGTGGATTAGTCTAAATCCGTATTTACTTAGATTTGGGTTTGGTGTTTTTAGTTTAAGGATGCATTAGTCGCGTTGCGACTAAGATCAACTTAAACATTCGTCAAGGATACGTTAGTCTTGCTTTGGACTAAGATCAACCTGACGTGGTGATTCATTTAATTTATGGCCATCGGGACTCATCACCTCTCTAACATCGTTGAAGGATTACAACGATAGGTGTCAGAGGAGCTCAGAGATGTACCCTTGAACCAAACCTGATTGAGGGTTTTATAGTCCATTTAAGTGCTTAAGGATACGTTAGCCGTATTTGGGGCTAAGATCAACTTAAACGGGATCGTTTAGATCCGGCAAAAGAGCAATTGGCTCTATTGTTCCAGTTTAGGGACGTAGTGGTCCCTTATTAGTTTAGGGACGTCTCGGTCCGATACCAGTTTAAGGACGTAGTGGTCCATTATTAGTTTAGGGACGTTTCGGTCCGATCCCAGTTTAGGGACGTAGTGGTCCATTATTAGTTTAAGGACATTTCGGTCCATCGCCAGTTTAGGGACGTGGTGGTCCGTCATTAGTTTAGGGACATTTCGGTCCGATGCCAGTTTAGGGACGTAGTGGTCCATCATTAGTTTAAGGACGTCTCGGTCCAATATTAGTTTAAGGACATCTCGGTCCGATATTAGTTTAAGGACGTCTCGGTCCAACATTAGTTTAAGGACGTCTCGGTCCGATATTAGTTTAAGGACGTTTCGGTCCGATATTAGTTTAAGGACGTCTCGGTCCAATATTAGTTTAGGGACATCTCGGTCCACGAGTTTAAGGACCCCGCAGTCCATATCGATGTGTGGTCGTTGGGACCCGTCACCTCTTTGACGTCGTTGAGGAATTACAACGACGGATGTCAAAGGAGTTCGGAGATGTACCCTCGAACCGGATGTAGATTGATTTAGGAGAGCCATTTTGCTCAGTCAATTTAATTTAAGGACTTATGGCCAAAATTGGGCTAAGTCCAGTTGAAATGTTCAACATTTTATTTGCTTTTGCATTGCATTTCTTTTTTTTTATTTTTTTATTTGGGCCTTGCCCAGAAAGGATGCAGAGTATCAATTTGTTTTGGGCTCTACCCTTTTAGGAATGATGCAAGGTATCAATTTTATTTGGGCTCTGCCCTTATATAAAGGATGCAAAGCATCAATTTATTTGGGCTCTGCCCATTTATTGCCTTGCAATTTATTTTGGCCTGTCAGGTCATTTTGATTTGGGCCTGGCCCTTCAAATAGTGCAAAGCACCAAGAATCTTTTGGATTCAAGAAAATGAGTGCAGAGCACTTTTTAATGATCTAAATTTAGATCAAAGAAGAGAAAAGAAAATCTTTTCTTTCTTTCTGTCTCAGAGAACCAGAGGTTCATAGCAAGTGCAAGGCACTATTTTTATTTATTTATTTATCTGAGAACCAGAGGTTCATAGCAAGTGCAAGGCACTATTTTTATTTATTTATTTATCTGAGAACCAGAGATTCATAGTAAGTGCAAGGCACTATTTTTATTTATTTATTTATCTGAGAACCAGAGGTTCATAGCAAGTGCAAGGCACTATCTGTTGTGCGCACGTGCGTTGCACGTGGTGCCGCATGGCGGGCATACGTGCGTTGCACGTGGCGCACATGCGCATTATGAGGAGAAGCAAAGTTTCTATATATGGAGAACAAGCTCCTTTTAATATTATTAAATATTCTCATGTGGTGCGCACGTGCGTTGCACGTAGTGCCGCATGGCAGGCACACGTGCGTTGCACGTAGCGCACATGGCGCTTGCGCATATGCGCATTATGGAGGAGCATGCTCCTATCTTGGAGAACTAAGCTCCTTTGAGTATTGAATCCTTTGAGGATTTTTACTCTACCCTTTCTAAGAGGTATCCCCTCTTATTTATATGGGAGTGGTAGAGAAGCCAGCTCTCCTTTTCCCGATGTGGGACTAAAAAATGCATTCCCCATGTAGTAGAGCATTACTTTAGATTACACGTGTATAACACATTTGCTCATAACTTTTGATCTCGGATGAATTATGAGGCCCATAATATATCAAATCGAAGGTCTTTTCGAGATGCTTTCAATATCATCAGAATTTAGCTGTTTTTCGTTCCGGAGTTTGTCAAAATACAGCTCGGAAAATACTGGTTCGCATCTTCTTCCTTAAATCACATGTGCATAGACATTTGCTCATAACTTTTGATCCCGGATGAATTATGAGGCCCATAATATATCAAATCGAAGGTTTTATCGAGACGCTTTCGATAAAAATAGAATTTATCTATTTCTCATTCGGGAGTTTGTCAAAAAACAGCCCGGAAGATACTGGTTCGTATTTCCTTAAGCGTATCGCTGCCATTTGATATCTTGGACTCTTTTGCGCAGAAATTTTTGGTGGGAACAAATGCCCCCCACTACTTTGCCCACGTAAGTATGTACGTGGGTGAAGTAGTGCAGAGTTATGCAGAGTTATGCATGGCGTATGGCCAGTTTTGGGTTGATGTATCACTTTCAGAATCTTGATCTGAGAAGATAACGAGCGGACACAAGCGTCGTCATTTATCTTTGACTCAAATCTCAACTCTTAAGGGATATAGTTCCAACCCTTAACTCCATGAGCCGCATCCTTCTATTTCTTTTTTTGTCTCACTCTGGCGTAGAGTAGTTCATACGCTTATGAGTAAGTTCTCCATTTCAGTGGCATGTAGCTTTGGCAAGTGTGGCCCATAGATGGTCGGCCCATCTTGACTTCTTTGCAGGGCAGTGATGGCTTAGGAGATAGGGGTAGGATCTGCCACCTAAGGCTTTTCAACTTTACGAGCCGTGAGGGTCTAATAAAGACTTTTCTCCCTACGAGTCGTGAGGATCTCGTAGGTGTATTTTCTCCTTGGGAATCGTGAGGATTCCTAAGTGTGTTTTCTCTTATAAGTCGTAAGGATCCTATAAGAGAGTTTTCCCTCTTACGAGTCGAGAGGACCCGTAAGCGGTTGTTTCCCTCCTTATCGAGATTCGACTTTGGAGAGTGTGACCCGTGGATAGTATGCAAGAGACCGTTTTGGGCCGACTTGCAGGGTCCCAGTGCTTAGGAAACAGGTTTTTTAATCCCTACTGCCTAAGGCTTTATCTCACGAGTCAAGACGCATCGAGAAAATCTCGCAAAGACATCAATTTCCTCACGAGTCGAAACGGATCGAGCAGATCTCGTAAGAACATCTTAACGTCGCATTTAACCTCTGCTCTTTACGACAGAAGCCCGTTAAGGTTGGTGGTACTTAGGGTTTTGGCTATTGTACCATCGCATAAGCTGATATAGTCCTCGATAGGCAATCGTGCTGTTCGAGTAGCCCCGCGACTGCCGTGTCTCTGATCCCTTCGGGGGCTGGACAAGACGTCTTCAAGCAATCCTCCTTGGCAGTTTGACCGTCAGAAGAGCAAGCGCTAGGAATTTGCCATGCCGCTTTTTACTTGAGGTTAGGCTCATTTTGGAGAGCCCCGATGAGTCATAACCACTCCGCGCTGGTGTGGGGATGATCTCCGATAGTCTTTCGGGCTTTATATGAGTTGCCGTTAAGACCCTGAAGCTAGGAATTTGGCCTTTGCTTCGTTTGCTGGCATTGCGTCTGCTGTATCGAGACGAATGTTGCGGTGGGAACTAGGGATTTTGCCGTGGCTCCGTTTGTTCGATGACGTTACGTCTGCTGTGTCGAGACGAACGTTGGGGTGACATCTCGTCTGCTGTATCGAGACGGACGTCGAAGTGGTGACCACTCCACACTGGTGCGAGATGATCTCCGATTGTCTTTCCGGCTTTATATGACTTGCCGTTAAGACCCTGAAGTTAGGAATTTAGCCTTCGCTTCGTTTGCTGGCATTGCGTCCTCTGTATCGAGACGAATGTCGTGGTTGTCTATAGGTTACTGGTGAACCGCCGAGGTTTGGAACTAGGGATTTTGCCGTGGCTCCGTTTGTTTGATGACGTTACGTCTGCTGTGTCGAGACGAACGTTGGGGTGACATCTCGTCTGCTGTATCGAGACGGACGTCGAAGTGGTGACCACTCCACACTGGTGCGAGATGATCTCCGATTGTCTTTCCGGTTTTATATGACTTGCCGTTAAGACCCTGAAGCTAGGAATTTAGCCTTCGCTTCGTTTGCTGGCATTGCGTCCTCTGTATCGAGACGAATGTCACGGTGGGAACTAGGGATTTTGCCGTGGCTCCATTTGTTTGATGACGTTACGTCTGCTGTGTCGAGACGAACGTTGGGGTGACATCTCGTCTGCTGTATCGAGACGGACGTCGAAGTGGTGACCACTCCATACTGGTGCGAGATGATCTCCGATTGTCTTTCCGGTTTTATATGACTTGCCGTTAAGACCCTGAAGCTAGGGATTTAGCCTTCGCTTCGTTTGCTTTGGTGTGTCTGAATCCCTGCTGGAGGAAGAACGCTGAGGTTGACATTTCGTCTACTGTATCGAGACGAACGTCATGGAGGTGACCACTTCATGTGAGATGGTCTCCGATTGTCTTTCCGGTTTTATGTGAGTTACCGTTAAGACGTCGAAGTTAGGAATGTGGCCTTCGCTTCGTTTGCTTTGGTGTGTCCAAATCCTGTTGGAGGAAGAACGCCGGGGTTGATATATCGTCTACTGTATCGAGACGAACGTCAAGGAGGTGACCACTTTCTGTGAGATGGTCTCCGATTGTCTTTCCGGTTTTATGTGAGTTACCGTAAAGACGTTGAAGCTAGGAATGTGGCCTTCGCTTCGTTTGCTTACACTGCGTCTGGTATATTGAGACGAATGCTGAGGTGGAGCTGGGATTTTGCCATCACTCCGCTTTGTTTCGACCATGGGGTCTTTTGTTAACTTTGCATGTACACCCCGCTGGGCTGCGAAGGAACGTCGTTGTTGACATTGCGTCTGTTGTAACGAGACGAATGCTAAGGTGGAGTTGGGATTTTGCCGTTACTCCGCTTTGTTTTGACCGTGAGGTCTTTTGTTGACGTTGCATCTGCCTCCAGCTGGACTGCGGAGGAACGCTGTTGTTGACATTGCGTCTACTGTATCGAGACGAATGCTGAGGTGAAGCTGGGATTCTGCCATCGCTCTGCTTGATGGTGTAACATCTGTGTCCTGTTGGAATGAGGAGGCACACCGTTGTTGGTCTCCAGGCTTTAGACGTGGCCATTGAGATTTGGAACTAGGGACTTTGTCATGGTTCCGTTTGTTGCGATTCTGAGGTCAGTTGTTGACGCCATGTCTGCATCTAGTTGAAGTGAGGAGAAACGCCGTTGGTGATCTTTAAGTTGTCGATATTGACGTCGAGACCCTGAAGTTAGGGACCTTCCTTTGCTTCATTTGTTGACATCGTGTCTGTAATATTGCGACAAATGTCGAGATGGTCTCTAGGTTATCTATGAACCGTCGAGATTTGGCTTCGCTTTCTGGTGGAGCCTGTTGGGAAGGTATTGTTCCCTTTTTATCTGTACCCCTGGATTATATACAGGGATCGATGTGATTTCACCTGTAGGGCAAAAGTTTCATTCTTTCATTTTTTTTTATTCTTTCCGCGATGCTCTATCATTTCAGCTTTTATATCGCGAAGGTCGCGATTGCCCAATCATTTCGGCTATTTTTCGCGGTGCCCAATCATTTCGGCTGTTTATTTTATTTTTACTCGCTACTTTTTATTGCGAGTTGCCCAATAATTTCGGCTGTTTATTTTATTTTTACTCGCTGTTTTTTATTGCGAGTTGCCCAATCATTTCGGCTATTTCATATGCATTTTTTTTTTGGCTCGCTGATTTTTTTCTTTCTCACGAGTAGGGGATTTGGGATCCGATACCAATCTTGGCATCAGCATCGCTGCGACTGGAATATTGCCAGGAGCGAATCATCATTTGCCATGAAAGGACTTGGAATTTGATACCGGTTTAGGCATGAGCATCGCTACAACTGGGATATTGCCAGGAGCGAATCATCATCTGCCTCCGTCGATGTTGAACAAAGGTGGCTTAGCGAACAGGGTTAAGATCCCGTCGACTGAGGCTTTTGACTTCATGAGCCGTAAGGGTCTCACAAAGGTATTTCTCCCTACAAGTCGTGAGGATCTTGTAGGTGTGTTTTCTCCTTGGGAATCGTGAGGATTCCTAAGTGCATGTTCTCTTGTAAGTCGTAAGGATCTTACAAAAGGGTTTTCTCCTTATAAGTCGAGAGAACTTACAAGTGTTGTTTGCTGTACAAGCATATCCCTAGTCACGGATGGGACTTTGTTAGGGAAATATTTATTCATGCCCGTGGATTGTATACAAGGGTCAATATTGGACTACTTGTAGGGCAATGTCGAAAGTTGTGGGGGTTGCTTAAGCACAGGTTTAGGCCTCTGTAACTTAAGACTTTCAAATCTTACGGGCCGTGGGGGTCCCATAAGAGAGTTCTCCTTACGAGTCGTGAGGATCTCGCAAGTGTATTTTCTCCTTAGGAATCGTGGGGATCCCCAAGTGTGTTGCTCCTTTGTGAGTCGTAAGGATCTCACGCAGGTGGTTTCTCCTTACAGGGTCGAGAGGATTCTATAAGTGTTTCTTTAATGAGGTTGCGCCCTTTCGGGTTTTCACAAACACTCGCCGGTAGCCCTGCTGTTTTTACTCACGGAGCCCTTTCGGGTTTTCATCCGTGCCCTTTTTGCTTATGGACATACCTTTATTTTTTCTTCTTTTTTTTTACGAGATCGCGCCCTTTCGGGTTTTCACGAACACTCGCCGGTAGCCCTGCTGTTTTTACTCACGGAGCCCTTTCGGGTTTTCATCCGTGCCCATTTTGCTTGTGGACGTACCGTTTTTTTTATCTTTTATTTTATTCTTTTTTTTTAACGAGGTCGTGCCCTTTCGGGTTTTCACGAACACTCGTCGGTAGCCCTGCTGTTTTTACTCACGGAGCCCTTTCGGGTTTTCATCCGTGCCCATTTTGCTTGTGGACGTACCCTTTTTTTTTTTTATTAACACGTCAGCCTGAAGATGCTGCGGGTTGGGAGTAGTTTAACGACGTTTCGGTCATTTGCAAGTTTTAGGACATTGCGGTCCGTCGTTAGTTTAAGGACATCTCGGTCCGTTGTTAGTTTAAGGACGTTTCGGTCCGTTATCCAGTTTTAGGACGTAGTGGTCCGTTAGGCTTTCTCTATGAATGAGCATGATGCCCCCGGCGTGTCCATAGTTTTCGGAGCATGCGGTTGTGGCGGGTTCACCTTCCAAATTTCGGACAACGCGAACTTGCCCTGTTGGTATTGGTCTTCAACCCAGTTCTTGAAGACGTAGCAATCCTCGATCAGATGACCTACCGTTTGGTGGTAAGGGCAATAATTAGGATTATTAATATCGCCTGGCCGCAATGGACGTTTTGGATTCGGCAAATTGATGAGTCTGTCGCACACTGCCAGCTCGAACAGTCCCCTTGTTTTATCTTGCGGAAACGAGTAAGGACGTTTCAACTTTTCCTGGAGGGATTGCCGCTTGTTGCTTTGGCAAGCAACCGGTCTAGGGTCACCTGATTGTTGGTGAGTGCTGGAGACGAGGGCCGTTTTTCTTTTTCCTTTATCCTTTTTGTTCGATCCTTTGTTTACGGGGCCGAGATTTTTTCCGAGTAGCATGCGATTGCACGGCTGAACGTTCTCGCAGATTCTCAATTCCTTTATTTTTGAAATAGATTCCCCGATGGAAGAGTTGGGGGTAGCTTCTTCGTCAGAGTCGCTTCCAAAGGTGATAATTTGTGATCCCTTGAAGTCGGCTATATGACAGTCGGCGGTGGCTCTTTTGCGCTCATATATCGCATTTTTCCGATGTCCACAAGCTTCACACTTTGTCCTGTCGAAGTGTTGCTTTTGAGCGACATACCCTTGCCACCAACAGTTAAAGGACTCGCAGTCTTCGGTAGGATGTATGATCTTCTGATGATATAAACAGAAGTTAGGGTGCATCTCTACCTCAGAGAAAGGATTTTCTTCGGAGGGCGGTAGCTTCATTCCTACTGATAGAGCTTTGGCGAACCGTTTCCTCGTCTTGAATTTATTTTTACCCGCAGTGTATGGCTTTTGATTTGACGGGAATACCTTGGTTCTTTCCAGTATGGCCATTTCATGCTCTTGATTGGCTTTTGCTTTCAAACGAATTTCATTTAGGAAGGCATCGATCAACTTGTCTGACGGCCGCGAAATTTCTGTTTCAGGGTCCGCCGTTGATTTCTCAGCGTAAGGATCCTCCTCCTCATCCGTCAGTGAATGAGAAATCACATGACAAGTCGCTACGTAGTCTTCGGATTCATCCGATAAGTTTTCTCCATTGTTTTCATCCTCGACGAAAGAACAAGTTGCCCCCGGCGTGTCCGTCTTCTTTGGAGAGTGCGGCTGTGAGGGGTTTACCTTCCAGCTTTCAGACAGCGTGAACTTGCCTTGCAGGTATTGATCCTCAATCCATCCCTTAAAGACGAAACAATCCTCAATCGGGTGACTTACCGTTTGGTGGTAAGGGCAATAATTGGGATTATTAAGATCGCCTGGCTGCGACAGACGCTTTGGACTTGGCAGATTGATGAGTCTGTTACGCACTGCCAGCTCAAACAGTCTTCTCGTTTTATTCTGAGGAAACGAGTAAGGACGTCCTAGCCTCTCTTCGAGGGATGGGCGTGGACGCACGTTGTTTTGGCGAGCGACCGGCTTTGAGTTGCTCGGCTGTTGCTGAGCGTTGGCGACGATGATCGCTTTTCCTTTCTCATTTCGGGGATCGGGTCTTGGAGGAGACGGTCTATGGCCCATCTGGTCCATTTGGGCTAATTTGTCAATCAAGGCCTGGAAGGTGGTCGGCCTGAAGAACATCATGAATTGCGAGATGGTCGCCTGCGGATCGAGAGTGCCCACAAACATGCCTACCGCAGGAGCCTCTTCTATGCGTTGTTCGCATTTCGACCATAGGTTCCGCCATCGTGTTGCGTATTGGACACATGTTTCGCCTGACCTTATCCTGGCATTTATCAGTGCTGTAATCGGGGTGCGTTCACTAGCACTTGCGAATCTTTGTGTAAACAGCAGTTCCATCTCTGCAAATGTTTTGACAGAGTCGTTAGGTAGCTCCGAATACCATTCAAAGGCTGTTTCTGCTAAGCTGCCGACGAATTGACGTAGCAACAATTTGTCATCGCCTCCAGTATTTCCGCATAAGGCCCTGAATTGAGAGACATGCTGATGCGGATTCCCTGTCCCTTTATATACGTGGAATTTAGGGATCGTATATCCTGGCGGGTAATTGATATGGTCATACCAGCTCGGATACGGTCGTCCGGTTCTAACAATTTGCCCAGCCGCTTCATTCGCCTGATGAACCCGGATCTGCTGAGCTATATATTCGTCTAGGTCAACTTTGGAGATTGCCTCCTCCTTGGCTGTTGATAGAGCCGGCGGAGGATTTGACGTTTCTCCCCTGTCGTCTTCAAGGACGATCGGAGGATCTTCGGCAGGAGGGTCCGGCTGTAACATCATCCCTACCATATCTTGGAAGAGGAACGCCATCTGTTTTATGTTAGCCGCTTGTTCTGCAGCTTCTTTGTCCCTCTTTTCGAGTACTCTGCGTAAAAAGTCAGCGTCGGTTTCTTGTTCTTGACGCTCATCCGAAGACGTTTCAGAGCTTTCTTTTGGCTCAGTGAGTGCAGCCATTGTAGTCATCATTTCCTGAAGCTTTTGTTGTTGCTCCTGGGCTTTCGTCACGGATCGGGTGAGCGGTCGGTGGCCCATAGAAGTGCGGCTTTCCTCCTTTCCAGAAGCCATATAAACAGTGTGCACCACCATGCCCCCAGACTTGGGGCGTTTGTGTTCGGTGTCTTTGCGATTTGCCGAAGACACAGGGGCTTCTTGCGGCCTCCTTTTTTGAGTGATTGGAGTTAAGGGAGCCGTTGTAGTGGGCACCCAAGTAGCTTTTGCTTTTTGTGCTTTGACAGAGTAATCCTTCCCCTGCCGAACCTTCATCTTTTTCTGTCGTCGGAGGCAGTCTTGATCGATCACCGACTCTTGAACTTGTCGCCAGACTTTGTAAATTTTAGAGGACAGCCGTTGAAGGGGCTGCTCTAGCTTCTTCTCTGGAATATTCTTCACAGATGAATGAGTTCGCTTTAGCACCGCAGTAGGAGAGTTTCTGCGCACCGAGTTCAGCAACTCAAAGCTGTTCTTGGTTGGAACAGCAGTATCGATCTCCACCATTAGAGTTGGAGGAGTAAGTCCAGAGGGGGAGTTGCCCCCAGCCTTCTTCACTCGGCGCCAGTAGCGACGTCGGGCATGTCGTGCTGATGGAGTTGTTTCAGCTATAGGGGTGACCTCCTCATGCCCCCTGTGTTGGTCAGAATATACCGGTACCAGCTTTTTAAAGATCGACGTCCGTTGAGCGGGGACGGCCAACTTGTCAGAAGCGGACTTCTGAACATGGGAAGCAACCTTGGTGATTTTGCCAGGAACGGGAGTTGGGATGGCTATCCGTTTCGGGATAACGCCTTCTGGTATGGCAGGCTTCTTCATGGGCCCGATGGAGCTCTGGCCTAATCCATTAAAACCTGAAGCAGTGGAGTTGGATGACTCGTTGAGAGGGGTCGCGGCAGTGGCAAGTCGGTCGAAGACCAACTTCTTTGGAGCTTCTTGCGATGTTATTGGGGCATTGAAGCTTATCAATGGGAGCATAGTCCCGAAGAACAATCCAGCGGTGGCCTGAGTTACTTGCTCCACTGGCATCTTGAAAAGGGTGGCCGCTTGGGGCCCATAAGTCACTCCTCCGGACGGGATGGAGCGAGAGATGCAGTTGCAGGTAGTGCAGTCTGAAGCCATTGATCTTCTGTTTCCTGCACGAAGCAAGATACCAAATCTTAGTACCTCGAATCCACAGGCAACCACAGCAAATCGCGATTCGTTCGCGAACACGACACACGAAGTGTGGAGTGGAAAGAGGAAAAGGTCCCACCGGGCGTGCCAGAATCTGTTCCCCTCCGAACGGCGGCCGAGACGTTAGGACGTCACGTGCCTGAGGTTCGGGGCAGATGCTATTTGGTTTTTATCCGTCCACCTCTTCGAAGATGCCAAGTTGATTTATGGCACCGTGTATCGAAGGTTTAGACGGATGCGGCCGATGTAGCAGACTTTGTCAGATTCCCCCTCGCTTGAGGGGTTTTTGATTGTGGGGACGCTCTTCCCTGCAGGCGCAAGCCCCTGCAGTTAATTACGCTACCGCTTTGCGGTAACAACTTTCTCCTTCTCCATAATTTCACTTCGTGTCGTGTGTGTTTGTTTTGTTTGTGGCTGCCCGTGGATTGTATACGGAGACTGAGTAATGCCGTCGCCCGTAGGGCGTGGATTAGTCCAAATCCGTATTTACTTAGATTTGGGTTTGGTGTTTTTAGTTTAAGGATGCATTAGTCGCGTTGCGACTAAGATCAACTTAAACATTCGTCAAGGATACGTTAGTCTTGCTTTGGACTAAGATCAACCTGACGTGGTGATTCATTTAATTTATGGCCATCGGGACTCATCACCTCTCTAACATCGTTGAAGGATTACAACGATAGGTGTCAGAAGAGCTCAGAGATGTACCCTTGAACCAAACCTGATTGAGGGTTTTATAGTCCATTTAAGTGCTTAAGGATACGTTAGCCGTATTTGGGGCTAAGATCAACTTAAACGGGATCGTTTAGATCCGGCAAAAGAGCAATTGGCTCTATTGTTCCAGTTTAGGGACGTAGTGGTCCCTTATTAGTTTAGGGACGTCTCGGTCCGATACCAGTTTAAGGACGTAGTGGTCCATTATTAGTTTAGGGACGTTTCGGTCCGATGCCAGTTTAGGGACGTAGTGGTCCATTATTAGTTTAAGGACATTTCGGTCCATCGCCAGTTTAGGGACGTGGTGGTCCGTCATTAGTTTAGGGACATTTCGGTCCGATGCCAGTTTAGGGACGTAGTGGTCCATCATTAGTTTAAGGACGTCTCGGTCCAATATTAGTTTAAGGACATCTCGGTCCGATATTAGTTTAAGGACGTCTCGGTCCAACATTAGTTTAAGGACGTCTCGGTCCGATATTAGTTTAAGGACGTTTCGGTCCGATATTAGTTTAAGGACGTCTCGGTCCAATATTAGTTTAGGGACATCTCGGTCCACGAGTTTAAGGACCCCGCAGTCCATATCGATGTGTGGTCGTTGGGACCCGTCACCTCTTTGACGTCGTTGAGGAATTACAACGACGGATGTCAAAGGAGTTCGGAGATGTACCCTCGAACCGGATGTAGATTGATTTAGGAGAGCCATTTTGCTCAGTCAATTTAATTTAAGGACTTATGGCCAAAATTGGGCTAAGTCCAGTTGAAATGTTCAACATTTTATTTGCTTTTGCATTGCATTTCTTTTCTTTTTTTTTTTATTTGGGCCTTGCCCAGAAAGGATGCAGAGTATCAATTTGTTTTGGGCTCTACCCTTTTAGGAATGATGCAAGATATCAATTTTATTTGGGCTCTGCCCTTATATAAAGGATGCAAAGCATCAATTTATTTGGGCTCTGCCCATTTATTGCCTTGCAATTTATTTTGGCCTGTCAGGTCATTTTGATTTGGGCCTGGCCCTTCAAATAGTGCAAAGCACCAAGAATCTTTTGGATTCTAGAAAATGAGTGCAGAGCACTTTTTAATGATCTAAATTTAGATCAAAGAAGAGAAAAGAAAATCTTTTCTTTCTTTCTGTCTCAGAGAACCAGAGGTTCATAGCAAGTGCAAGGCACTATTTTTATTTATTTATTTATCTGAGAACCAAAGGTTCATAGCAAGTGCAAGGCACTATTTTTATTTATTTATTTATCTGAGAACCAGAGATTCGTAGCAAGTGCAAGGCACTATTTTTATTTATTTATTTATCTGAGAACCAGAGGTTCATAGCAAGTGCAAGGCACTATCTGTTGTGCGCACGTGCGTTGCACGTGGTGCCGCATGGCGGGCATACGTGCGTTGCACGTGGCGCACATGCGCATTATGAGGAGAAGCAAAGCTTCTATATATGGAGAACAAGCTCCTTTTAATATTATTAAATATTCTCATGTGGTGCGCACGTGCGTTGCACGTAGTGCCGCATGGCAGGCACACGTGCGTTGCACGTAGCGCACATGGCGCTTGCGCATATGCGCATTATGGAGGAGCATGCTCCTATCTTGGAGAACTAAGCTCCTTTGAGTATTGAATCCTTTGAGGATTTTTACTCTACCCTTTCTAAGAGGTATCCCCTCTTATTTATATGGGAGTGGTAGAGAAGCCAGCTCTCCTTTTCCCGATGTGGGACTAAAAAATGCATTCCCCATGTAGTAGAGCATTACTTTAGATTACACGTGTATAACACATTTGCTCATAACTTTTGATCTCGGATGAATTATGAGGTCCATAATATATCAAATCGAAGGTCTTTTCGAGATGCTTTCAATATCATCAGAATTTAGCTGTTTTTCGTTCCGGAGTTTGTCAAAATACAGCTCGGAAAATACTGGTTCGCATCTTCTTCCTTAAATCACATGTGCATAGACATTTGCTCATAACTTTTGATCCCGGATGAATTATGAGGCCCATAATATATCAAATCGAAGGTTTTATCGAGACGCTTTCGATACAAATAGAATTTATCCATTTCTCATTCGGGAGTTTGTCAAAAAACAGCCCGGAAGATACTGGTTCGTATTTCCTTAAGCGTATCGCTGCCATTTGATACCTTGGACTCTTTTGCGCAGAAATTTTTGGTGGGAACAATCACTTCGTTTTTTCTTTGGCTGATATATTCCTTGATATGCAGTCTTTAAGCGGCTGTTCGAGTAGCTCCGTGACTGTCGTGTCTCTGATTCCTTCTGAGGCTGGACAAGATGTCTCCAAGTAATCTTCTTAGGTCATATTACCGTTGGAAGAGCAAGCGTTAGGAATTTGCCATAACGCTTTTTTACCTGAGGTTGGGCTCAATTTGGAGCTCCGATGAGTCATGACCGTATCCTTCTGGGGTGGGATGATCTCCAACGGTCTTTAGGCTTTATATGAGTTGCCATCAAGACCCGAAGTTAGGAATATGCCGTCACTTCGTTTTTTGCTTTGACGATGTCGTGCCTATTCTTTGCTGAAGTAGGGTAGACATCTGTAAGACCTCTATACTGTACGTAATGCAATTGAAGTCTGGAGCTAAGAATATGCCATTGTTCTAATTTCATTTAATACATGCGTCCTCATCCTGCTGACATGAGGGAGGAGCGCCAGGATAGTCCCTAGGTTGTATATGAACCATCAAGACTTGGAGTTAGGATTTTGCCATCACTCCTCTTTTATTCAACCCTTAGTTCTTTGTTGACGTTGCGTCTGTGCCGAGAAGGAACGTTGAGCTGATCTCTAGGCTGTAGATGTTGCCATCGAGATCTAGAGCTAGGAATATGCCATCGCTCCAATTTCATTTGACAGTTACGCCTGCACCCTGCTAGAATGAGGAGAACGTCGAGCTGGAGCTAGGATTTTTGCCATCACTCCACTTTTATTTTTCCCTTAGATCTTTTTTGACGTCATGTCTGCACCCTGCTGGCATGAGAAGCACATCGAGTCGATCTTTAGGCTGTAGATGTTGCCATTATGATCTGAAGCTAGGATTTTGCCATCACTTCACATTTATTTGATTGGTGTGTCTGCCTCTGTTGGAATGATGGGAGACACAGGGATAGTCTCGAGGCTGTATATGTACCGTAAATACTTAGAGCTAAGATTTTGCCATATCTCTATTTTTGCTTTGATCCTTGGGTCTTTTGTTGACGTTGCGTCTGCATCCTGCTGGAATGAGGAGAACGTCGAGGTGATCTCTAGGCTTTAAATGCTGTCGTCGAGATCTGGAGCTAGGAATATGCCATTGCTCCACTTATATTTCGTCCTTGGGTCCTTGTTGATGTTGTATCAGCACCGAGAAGGAATGTCGAGCTGGAGCTGGGATTTTTCCATTACTCCTTTTTTATTTGGTTCCTTGGTGCTTTGTTGACGTCGCGTCTGCACTGAGAAGGAATGTCAGGTTGATCTGTAGGTTGTAGATGTTGCCATTGAGATCTGGAGCTAAGGATATGCCGTTGCTTCACTTTATTTTGGTGATATCATATCGATTCTTTGCTGAAGTTGGGTAGGCATCTAAATGAACTTTATGCTGTATGTATCTCCATCGAGGTCCGGAGCTAGGAATATGCCATTGCTCCAATTTCATTTGACAGTGACGTCCGCACCTTGTTGGAATGAGGAGAACGTCAAGTTGGAGCTAGGATTTTTGCCATCACTCCACTTTTTTTTTTGACTTTGCGTCTGCACCGAGAAGGAATGTCGAGTTGGAGCTGGGATTTTTCCATTACTCCTTTTTGATTTGGCTCCTTGGAGCTTTGTTGACGTCACGTATGCATTCTGTTGGAATGAGAAGAACGTCGAGTTGGTTTCTAGGTTGTATATGAACCGTCGAGATCTAGCTCTTCCTTTGACGGAGCCAGATAGGAAAATATGGTTCCCTTTCTTTTATTTGTGCCCATGCATCGTATACAAGAGCCAATATGGACCTACTTGCAGGGCAGAGGAAATTTCATTATATATATATATATATTTATTTATTTATTTATTTCCGCGATGCTTTTTAGCTTTTCATATCGTGAAAGTCACGATTGCACAATCATTTCGGCTATTTATTGCGGTGCCCAATCATTTCGCTATTTTTTATTTACTCACTGCTTTTTATTGCGAGTTGCCCAAACATTTCGGCTCTTTTATGCATATTTTTTGCTCGCTGATTTTTATTACGAGTTGCTCTATCATTTCGGCTATTTCATATGCATTTTTTTGACTCCCTGAGTTTTATTATGAGTCAGGGACTTGAGATTTGATACCAATCTTGGCATCAGCATCGCTGCAACTGGAATATTTTCATGAGTGAATCATCATTTGCCGTGAGAGAACTTGAAATTTGACACCTGTTTAGGCATCGGTATCTCTACAACTAGGATATTTCCAGAAGCGAATCATCAGTTGCCCTTGTCGATTTGAACAAAGATGGCTTAGCAAACAGGGTTAGAATCTTGTCGACTAAAACTTTTTGACTTTATGAGCTGTAAGGGTATCATAAAGGTATTTCTACTTACGAGCCGAGAGGATCTCGTAGGTGTATGTTCTCCTTAAAAGTCATGAGGACTCCTAAGTGGTGTTTTCCCTTGCAAGCCGTAAGGATCTTACAAGAGTGTTTTCTCCTTATAAGTTGAGAGGACTGTTCTCCGCCGAAAAGACGCGACCGTGGCGTTAGGACGTCCGGCCTGAATTTCGAGGGCAGATGCTATTTGGTGCTATCCGTCCACCTCTCCGAAGACGCCAAGTTGATTTATGACACCATGTATCGAAGGTTCAAACGGATGCGGCCGATATAGCAGACTTCCTTAGATTCCCCCTCATTTGAAGGGTTTTTGATTGTGGGGACGCTCTTCCCTGCAGGCACAAGCCCCTGCAGTTAATCACGCTACCGCATCGCGATAATAACTTTCTCCTTCTCCAGATGGTCACTTCGTGTCGTGGGTGTTTGTTTTGTTTTCGGTTGCCCGTTGATTGTATACGGAGACTAATTTATGTCGTCGCCCGTAGGGCGTGGACTAGTCCAAATCCGTATTTTTTTAGATTTAGGTTTTGGGTTGGGTTTAAGGATGCGTTAGTCTCATTTGAGACTAAGATCAACTTAAACGTTTGTTGAGGATACGTTAGTCTAATTTTTAGACTAAGATCTACTTAACATGATCGTTTAGATCCAACAAAAGAGTATTTGGACTCTATTGTTTAGTTTAGGGACTTTGCGGTCAAAGGTTAGTTTAAGGACATTACGGTCCAAGATTAAGGATATCATAGTCTGTGGGTATAAAGGGACCCCATAGTCCGAGGTTAAGGACATCATAGTCCGTGGGTTTAAAGGGACCCCACAGTCCGAGGTTAAGGACATCATAGTCCATGAGTTTAAGGACCCCACGGTCCAGTTTAAAGACGTCATAGTCTGTGAAATGTGTGGTTGTCGGGACCCGTCACCTCTCTGAAGATGTTGAAAGATTACAACGACAAATATCAAAGGAATGAAGAGATGTACCCTTGAACCAAAGTTGATTGGGAGATCTATAGTCCAATTTGAAACTAAGATCAATTAATTAGATTATAAGAACATTGGCTCAGTTAAATCTGAATTGAGGACTTATGGCCAATTTAGGTTAAGTCCAATTAAGTTTGAAATGTTGGCCCTTTGTTGGGCTATTGAACATTTGCCTGGGTTCAGCCCTTCATTACTTAGCAATGCTAAACAAGAGTTTGAAGTTTCTGATAACATTTTGTCTTTGAGCATTAAACATTATAGCTCTAGATTTTAAGGCTCATTTGAAGGGGATATTGGCCTCTGGAAAACTTAGCCAGTTTGGACTAAGCTGATTTTAGAATAGTGTTAAACACTAAAGGACATCTGGTGGTCATGTGTCCTCACATGATGTATTTAAAACAGTGTTAAGCACTGGAGACAAAATGTTCAAAATAGTGTTAAACACTGAAAATGAAGGGGTCATGTGGGGTCACGTGGGGCGCCTGAAATGGGGCCAGACCTTTTTTATTTGATTCTCAAACCTGCAAATAAGTGTTAAACACTTCTGATCTTCTGGCCACCACGTGATGGCACGTGATGGATATCCATGTATTGATTATTAAAGTGTTTATTAAGGGTCACGTGAAGACACGTGAGGGCGCCCAAAATCAGTACTGCCTTTGGCTTTGTTCTCTTCATTTATGAGGGTCATGTGTGAGCATGTGAGGCATTGCCTCCAAGCTTTTTTCTTCTCATTTTGGGGAGTCTGTTTAAGGGTCATGTGGGAACACGTGACCTAGTCTTGTTCCTTCTTTTCTGGTTATTGAGGATGGGGGTCACGCATCACCACATGACCCGGTTCTTTACGTGCATGGAGAGCTTTAAGTCTCTTGTTTTAAGAATTAAATTCTCTGTAGGGTTAAACCATAATTCTGTTTTAGAGGAATTAAATTCCTGTGCATGTGGAAGAATTAAATTCTTATGTTGGGTTAAACCCTAATTTCATTTAGAGGAATTAAATTCTTATGAATTTGGGGAGAATTAAATTCTCATATAGGGTTAAACCCCTAGTTCTGTTTTGGAGGAATTAAATTCCTGTGAATTTGGAAGAATTAAATTCTCATATAGGGTTAAACCCTAGTTCTATTTGGAGGAATTAAATTCCTATGAATTTGGGGGAATTAAATTCCTTAAACTCAGATTCTCCCTCTAGGTCTTAGATCTGCATGGCAGAATCTCCCCGATGAGAATTAAATTCTCAACTTGTGGGGAGATCTGCTTTTGCAGATCTTCAACCAAAGAAAGAACTAACTTCTTATTCAGAAGAGTTAAACTCTTAAACTTGAGAGTTAAATTCTCTTTTATTTTATGGAGCTTAGATCTCTTTCCCCTTTCTCGCCTAGGGTTTCTTTTCTCTGAAAAAAACTTCTTTTCTCTCTTAAGAATTAAATTCTCCTCTCTTTTCTCTCTGTTGTTGTTTTTTCTCCAGAAAATCAAAATTCCAATATCTCTTCTCTTCTCTTCTTGGCTCCTATTTATAGGAGAAAGAAAAGAATCAATTTGTTTAGTGAATCTTTCGATGAAAGATTTTGGTTGTTTTTGTAACTAACATGATCTTTTAGATCACTCAGTGAATTTTATTCACCATTGGATTTTTAATCCAGAAGATATTCTGTTTGTTATTCTTGGTGAATTTCAGGGAAATCTTTCCTTGTATAAAATCTTTCCATAAATTGGTGATTTTTAATCACCATTGGATTTTTAATCCAACGGTGCTCTATTTTACAGAGCACCATCTTTTTTATTTGGAAAGATTTAAAGAAATATTTTTCCAGTTAGGGTCTTTGATTTCCCTTAATTAGAATTTAATTCTATCAATTCAGAAGGCTTTTAAAAGTCTATCACGTATTGGCACGTGATCCCTTTATTTGATTATTAAATAGAATTTAATTCTATAGATTAAAGAGCTTAGAAGCTCATCACGTGTTGACACGTGACCATAATTTAATTCTGTTTTCAGGGAGCTAAGGAATCATCACGTGTCAGCACGTGACCCTTGGTCACGTGTGAGTATGTGACGCCTCATTGAGGTTTTTCCTTACTGTTTGTTATATTTTTGTTTGACTAGAATTTAATTCTATAGAGCAGAGATCATAGGAACTTATCACGTGTCAGCACATGACCCTTGGTCACGTATGAGCACGTGGTACCCCATTGGGGTATTTCCTGATATTTATCAGGGAACAAGGACTTACAAGTGTCGTTCACCATATGGGATTTCTCGCCATCGGTGGAAATTGGTGGGGAATTGGTTATTCATGCTCGTGGATTGTATACAAGGGTCAATATCAGACCGCCTGTAGGGCAATATTAGGGGAATATGACGGTTTAAGAATAGGTTTAGATCCCTGTACCTTTAGGCTTTGAATCTTATAAGCCATGAGGGTCTCATAGGGGGACATTTTCCTTACGAGTCGTGAGGATCTCACAAGTGTAATTTCTCTTTAGGAATCGTAGGGATTCCTAAGTGTGTTGCTCCTTTGTGAGTCATAAGGATCTCACGAAGGTATTTTCTCCTCAAAAGGTCGAGAGGACCTTTCAAGTGCACATGAGTTTTTTTTTATTTTACGAGTTTACACCCTTTTCGGGTTTTCACAACTCGCCGGCAGTCCTGCTGTTTTTACTCATGGCGTCCTTTCGGGTTTTCATCCGTGTCCATTTCGCTCGTGGACGTACCGTTTTTTTAAAACGAGTTTACACCCTTTTGGGTTTTCACAAGATCGCCAATAGTCCTTCTGTTTTTACTCACGGCGCCCTTTCGGGTTTTCATCCATGCCCATTTCGCTTGTGGACATACCGTCTTTTTTTGCGAGCAATGGAACTCTCGAAACTAGCTTAGTCGCAGGTGACCCATCTATTTGCTGGTGGGACTTAGGGGTGGTTTCACCACTGGAGTAGCTATTTAGCCGGTAGGACTTGAGTTGTAGCTTTCGCCATTGGGACTTTGATTGCAATATAGATCTCAAGAGAGCATATCGCCGTATTTAGGACGACTCGCTAGTTTAGGGACGTTCGGGTCCATTATCGCCATATTTGAGGTGACGCACTAGTTTAGAGACGTTTCGGTCCATTATTGCCGTGTTTGAGGCGGCGCGTTGTGTTTGAGGCAACGTACTAGTTTAGGGATGTTTCAGTCCAGTATCGTCATTTTTTAGGCGACACTCTAGTTTAGGGACATTTCGGTCCTACATTCCCATTTTAGGGATGAATGTTAGTTTAAGGACATTTCGGTCCAACATTCTCGTTTTGGGGATGAATGTAAGTTTAAGGACATTTCGGTCCGTTATTAGTTTAAGGACGTTTCGGTCCAACATTCCCATTTTTTTAGGGGAACGCATTAGTATAGGGACGTTTCGGTCTAATATCGCCATGTTTGAGGCAAATTTTTAGTTCAGGGACTTCTCGGTCCATGTTATCATTCGGTCGAGGAGTTACACAACCCACCCCTTCCAACTCTTGTTTGCAGAGACGTTGTTGCCTGTCCTTTATTTGCATGGATACATCATGCCTTAGACTATTTTCACCTTCTTAGACTGCTTCATCTATCATCGTGCCAATCGGGTTGTTTTGAGGGAAGTACCGGGCATTTTACATGGCACTTGCCCCCTGCTCATCAATGTCGCTTTCCGATACTGATGGAGTATCTTCTTCATATATGAAGGAACGAGATATCACGTCATTCCTTCTGCCGAATCTTCCTCTTTCCTGGAATAATGAACTTGACTTGGGGTTTTTCCCCCCATTGTCTGATTCGGAGTAGGACATGGATTTCACATTCCTCCTATGGTTTTTTAGTTCAAGTGGGATATACTACTTGATTGCAAGACCCACTTGTAGGTCCCTTGATATCCTTTCTTTTCTTTTAGAAGAAATGACCATCTCTCGTCGAGATTCTTCCACCAGTGAGGAATATGCCCCTGTGTATATTTCGGGGGGAGGGGGGAAGGGACGAGTACCCACACCGTCCCTATTTTAGCCACAGGTTTCTTCAAAACCACTCATTTTTAGTAAACGTTGGCGACAAATGACACCTTGCTTTTGCTTTTCATATATTTTCATCGGCAGAGGAAGTATCTTGACCCATCAGGTCCAATCGAGCCATTTTATCCATGAGCTCTTAGAAAGTTGTCGGCTTGAAGAGGGCCATATATGGGAACACCTTTGAATTTGGATCAAGGGTGGCTATAAACATTCCCACGGCTGCGGCTTCGTCGATGCGTTGCTTGCATTTTGACCAGAGATTTCCCCATCGGGTAACATATTGAACCCAGTTCTCATTCGGTCCAATCCTTTCGTTGACCAATGCTGCCAGGGTAGTATGTTTATTTACACGAGCGAATCTCCAACAGAAGAGTCTATCCATCTCGTCGAAGGTCTTTATGGAATCGTTTGGGAGTTCCGCATACCATTCGAAGGCAATACCCGCCAGACTGCTGATGAATTGTCGGAGGAGCAATATATCACTTCCTCCAGTGTTGCCGCACATGAATTTAAATTGCGCGATGTGCTGGCGTGGATTCCCGGTTCCTTTGTATAAGCGGAACGTCAGAAGTATATATTCTGGCGGGTACTGTATTTGATCGTAGTATGCCGGATACGGTCGATCGGTATTGATTGACTTATTTGATGCTTCACTCGCATAGTAGACTTTGATTTGCTGAGCGATATATGCGTCCACCTTTGCTTTTCGAATCATTACCTCTTCGGTCGTTGATGAGACTTGCAGTGGATTTGAAATGTCACCTTTGTCTCTAAGAGTGACTACCGGCGGTTCATCTGCCAGTGGTTCCTAATGGACCATTATTCTATCCATGTTCTAGATTAGAAGGGCCATCTGGTTCATTTTAGTAGACATTTCTGTCGCTTTTTCATCTCTCTTTTTGAGAGCGTGCTTTAGGAAATCAATATTTGACTCCTTCCCTACACCTTCTTTGGATGCGTCCTCGGGATTTTTCTTAGGCGATGGATTAGTGAGTGCTGCCGCCTGAGCGAGCATCTTCTGCAGCTTTTCACGTTGCAGTTGAAATTTTGTCAATGACCGAGTTTGAGGTCGGTGACTAGTACAAACCGAACTTCGTCTTTGGAGTTCACCACATAGACCGTGTGAACTATCATACCCCTAGGCTTGGGGCATCTGGAATCTTGACCCTTGGAGTTTGCCTCGGGCATTTGGATTTTATTAGGCATCCCTTTTTTTAAGAAGCCGCTTTGGCTTTGGGAGGAGCCGTTGTATCAGGAACCGTCATAGGATGAGTCCCCTTATATTTGAAAGGGGATTTGTCAGAATTTGACTGACGTTTAGGAGAAGAGTCGCGGTTGACGACGGAATCCTTCACATGCTTCCACACCTTATGTATAGATTAGGAAAGTTCTTTTAGGGAGCGAACTATTTTCTGCTCGCGTCGGATCTCCACAGGCTGCGGAGATTTCTTTAATATTACGGTTGGAGAATTTTGTGTGACCCTTCGCAACAGTTCGAAGCTGTTCCTGGTTAGAACAACACATTCACCACTGGGGTTGAAACAGGACCATATGGATAACTACCCCCAGCTTGTCTTGTATGACGCCGATATCGATGTTGACCGTTTCTTACGGCCATAATTTGATTAGTCTCAGAATTTTGCTGAGCATGTCCCTTATTTTTTTGAGAGCTTGAATATTCTGCTCCCTGCATCGACCATGGCCTTTGGAAGGTACCGGTTGTTTGGAGATCGATTCCGTCGGCAAAGCAAAAACTTGAGGAGCAAGCCTATAGAAGACAGACTTCTTCTGGGATTCCTCTTTCGGCATTGAGGTACCGAGGGTGGGAGGTAGGAGCATAGACCTAAAGAGAAGCCCATTGATTTCTTGAAGAGCCAGATTGCAGAGATTTGAGGTTGCAAGTGTCTTATACTTGACTCCACCAGATGTGACAGCCTGAGTTGCGGTGAGGGAAAGCAAATGCCATTCTGCATAGAGATGAAACGCGGGCTTCAGTATCCTATCACCCAAGGGCAACTACAAATATCTATACCATGATTATTTGATTGTGAAAAAACACGACACATGAAGTGTGGAGTGGAAAGAGGAAGATGTCCCACCGGGTGTGCTAGAATCTGTTCACTGCTGAAAAAAGAAACGAACCGGGATGGATCGTTTTGCCTGAATTTAGGGGTAGATGCTATTTGGACCTATCCATCCACCTCTCCGAAGATACCAAGTTGATTTATGGCACCATATATCAGAGGTTTGGACAGACGCGACCGTTGTAGCAGACTTCATC
The DNA here is from genome assembly GCA_030015575.1 of Agapanthus africanus. NCBI lineage: Eukaryota > Viridiplantae > Streptophyta > Magnoliopsida > Asparagales > Amaryllidaceae > Agapanthus > Agapanthus africanus. The sequence continues at coordinate 125,044,585 of CM057339.1, read as the reverse complement.
AGATTCCCCCTCGTTTGTGAGGGGTTTTTGATTGTAGGGACGCTCTTCACTGCAGACGCAAGCCCCTGCAGTTAATTACGTTACCGCTCTGCGATAACCACTTTCTCCTGCTCCAGAAGTTCACTTCGTGTCGTGTCGTGTTTGTTTTATTTTGGGTTGCCCATGGATTATACACGGAGACTAATTTATGCCGTCGCCCGTAGGGCGCGGATTAGTCCAAATCTGTATATTTGAGATTTGAGTTTAGGTCATAAATTTTGCTTGACGGGGCCTATGTTGGTAGCTTGGTTTGCCAACGGGAATGAACTTAGGACGCAGATCTCACATTTGTGAGATCCATCGGTTCATGGGATATTTGGGTTTGATCTAAGGATCATTAGCCATATTTGAGACTAAGATCGACTTATGACAAGTGAGTATATGTGCTCAACTGATTATTAGATTATATATGAATAGCCCGTGGATAGTATACGGTAGTCATTATGGAGACAGTCCGCAGGGCAAAACATATTAGTTTAAGGACATCGCGGTCCAACATTCCTTGTTTGGGACGAATGCTAGTTTAAGGACATTTCGGTTCAACATTCACATTTTAGGGATGAATGTTAGTTTAAGGATGTTTCAGTCCAACATTTCCATTTTTGGGACAATTGTTAGTTTAAGGGTATTTCGGTCTATTATTCATCTTGCATGCACGTGTATTTGTTACGTGACGGAGTGAATGATGGTGATATGGAATGCGCCCAATTTGGGGCGCAGTCTGATTTGAGGTATGCACGTCAATTAAGAAGTGCATTAATGTGGGATGGAATGAGTTGTTGGTTGTCAGGACCTGCCACCTCTCGGAAGACATTGAGGAATTACAACGACATATATCAGAGGCGTGTAAAGATGTACCCTTAAACCAAATCCTGTATTTGAGGGAAAAGATTATGGTGGATCATCTAAGAATCATCAGCTTTATTTGAGACTAAGATTATCTTAGGAGATATGGGATGGATATCATTTTGGATATCATCAATAAGAGATCATTAGTCATGTTCAAGACTAGGATCAGTTTGAAAATCATGAGCATATGGGATTGCTTGAAGAATCAAAGAGGTTTAACCTCAGGAAACTTAGCCAATTTGGGCTAAGACTGGGTTTCTGTACTACCCAACAGTGCTAAGCACTCAGTTATATAGCACTCACGTATGTTTCACGTGAGGCATTGCACTAGTGCTAAGCACTAACTTTTTGTGGCGCCTACGTGTGTTTCACGTGAGGCGTTGCACTAGTGCTAAGCACTAACTTTTTCAGGCGCTCACATGCGTTTCACGTGAGGTGCTATGTTACTTGGCCTTGAGTGCTCACGTGCTTAACAGGCGCTGAGTACTTTTAGAGATTTAATTTCTGTTGATATTTTTAGATAACTTAAATCTCCGTTAATGGTATTTTGACCATTAACGATCACCAAGATCATTATTTTGAGGATCCGTGATCATGTTCTTCAAGAACTGAGTTCTTGATTTGAAGGAACTAAGTTCCTGGAGTATTATAAACTCCATGTTTTCCATATTCATGTTTTCAGAGAAATTAAACTTCTTTTAATGGTGTTTTGACCATTAACGATCATTAAGACAACTATTTTGAGGATCTTGGATCGGTTCTTTAAAGAACTAAGTTCCTGATTTGAAAGAACTAAGTTCCTGAAGTATTACGAACTCTATCTTCTTCATGTCCTTGTATCTACGTTCTCCCATAAACCTTAGATTCTCAAGAACAAGATCTTCCCGATGAGAATTAAATTCTCAACTTGTGGGAGACTTGTCTTGTGGATCTCAAATCCAGAGAAAGAACCAAGTTTTTTTAAAAGGGTTAAATCTTTAGATAGGTAAAAGAGATATTTTAATCTCTGTGTTTTCTTTACCTAGGATTTTGAGGAAGGAGATCTTCTTCGTTTATTGAGAATTAAATTCTCTATTTTTCTGAGAGCCTTCTGTATTTTTACAGAAGCTTATGAGGGGTCTCCTCTCCATATTCTTCCTGTTCTCCCTTCTCTTCTTTTTTTGCTTCTATTTATAAGAGAAAGAAAAGAATCAATTTGTTGAGAAAATCTCTCATTGAGAGATCATGATCAATCAAAATGATCTTTTAGATCAACCGGTGAATTTTATTCATCATTGGATTTTTAATCCAAAGGCTCTCTGTTTAAAAGAGAAGATTTCTTGTTTGTTTTATAAGATTATGGAATATTATCCTAAGATAGAATTTTATTCTATCATATGAATATCTTGTTAGTTTAACAAGATTAGGAATATATTTTCCTAAGATAGAATTTAATTCTATAATATGAATATCTTGTTAGTTTAACAAGATTAGACTTTTATTCTATCATATGCACATCTTGTTAGTTTAACAAAATTAAGAAAATATTTTCCTCAGATGGAATTTTATTCTATCAGATGATCGATGGATGATTTTATAATCACTGTTGGATCTTTGATCCAAGGGTCATCTGTTTAACAGAGAAGATCTTTCTAGTTTGAGAAAGATCAGGAAAATATTTTTCAAATAGAATTTAATTCTATCATATAGAATTTAATTCTATTAGATAGTTTAATTGGTGATATTTTATCAAATAGATTTTAAATCCAAGATTCTCTATTAGTGAAAGATTTTTCCATATTAGAAAGATCAGGAAAAAATATTTCCCAAATAGAATTTAATTCTATCACATAAAATTTAGTTCTATCAGATGATAGCATTTTAAATTGGGACACTCACATACTTTGGATGTGAGTGCTGCCAAAGAATACGAAAAGAGAACTCTGTTCCCCGCTGAAAATGCGGAGACGCGACTGCGCGGGTCCGTCTTGCTTAAATTTCGGGACAGATGCTAATTGGTGCTATCCGTCCACCTCTCCGAAGATGCCAAGTTGATTTATGACACCGTATATCGAAGGTTTAAACGGATGCGGCCGATGTAGCAGACTTCGTCAGATTCCCCTACATTTGAGGGGTTTTTGATTGTGGGGACGCTCTTCCCTGCAGGCGCAAGCCCCTGCAGTTAATTACGCTACCGCATCGCGGTTACAACTTTCTCCTTCTCCAGGTGGTCACTTCGTGTCTTGGGTGTTTTTTTTATTTTTTGGTTGCCCGTGGATTGTATACGGAGACTAATTTATGTTTTCGCCCGTAGGGCGTGGATTAGTCTAAATCTGTATCTTCTTAGATTTGGGTTTGGGGGTTGGGTTTAAGGATACGTTAGTCTCATTTGAGACTAAGATCAACTTAAACGTTTGTTAAGGATACGTTAGTCCAATTTTTAGACTAAGATCAACTTAACATGATCGTTTAGATCCAACAAGAGAGCAATTGGGCTCTATTGTTTAGTTTAGGGACATTGCGGTCGATTAGTTTAAGGACATTACGGTCCAGCGTTAGTTTAAGGACATCTCGGTCCAGGTTAAGGACATCATAGTCCGTGAGTTTAAAAACCTCACAGTCAAGGTTAAGGACATTATAGTCCGTGAGTTTAAAGACCTCACAGTCAAGGTTAAGGACATCATAGTCCGTGAGTTTAAAGACCTCACAGTCAAGGTTAAGAACATCATAGTCCGTAGGTTTTAAAGGACCCCACAGTCCGTAGAATATTTGGTTGTCGGGACCCGTCACCTCTCTAAAGAAATTGAAAGATTACAACGACAAATATCAGAGGAGTAAAGAGATGTACCATCGAACCGATGTGAGTTGGTTGAAAGATGTTGTCCAATTTGAGCAGATAATCTCAATTAATATGAGTTGAGGACTTATGACCAATCTTGGCCTGTTGAGCATTTTATTTTGGGCTGTTGAGCCTTTATTTGGGCTTGGCCCTTTTAACAATGCTGAGCATTGATTTATATCTTGACAATGTTTTTGTCTTTTATTGAATGCTGAGCATTTATCAGAGCTCTGGGCTTATTAAAGAACAATTTATGTTCTGTCAGCGCAACACATGGCGCGCTAGGCGCTTTGCGCCAGTCAAAGAGCGCAGTGTGCTTCTGCCACATGGCGCACATGTAAGGGACACGTGTCGCACTCAGTGCTAGGCGCCAGATGATGAGCGCATGATGCCAGTTTATGAACGCTGAGCGCTAGTTCATGAGCGCATTGCGCTTTCAGTTTAGTGGCGCACACGTGAGTGACACATGGTGCGCATGGCGCTGAGCGCCAGCCCATGAGCGCAGTGCGCTATTTCAAGAGCGCAGAGCGCTAGTGGTTAATTGGAGCATATGCGGTTGACACGTGGCGCATTTGGCGCTGAGCACCAGTCCAGAGAGCGCAGAAGCGCAGTTCAAGAGCGCAAAGCGCAGTTCAAGAGCGCAAAGCGCATCTGATCAATTTTATGATTTGGAAAACAAATTTATGTTCTTTTAAAAGAGACTTTATCTCAAGATATAAGAACAACAATTCTTATTTGCAGGAGATATTTCCAATCTCTTACATTGATTAAAGGCTTTGCCTTTATAGATCCATGATCTGTGAGAAGAATTATGTTCTTCTTCTTTTTTATTTTATGATGTGATCTCTTGATCTTTTTGTGAAAGACTTTGGTGTTGTAGATCTATGATTTTTAAAGAATTAAATTCTTCTTTTTATGAGATGATTTCATCTCTATGTTCATCATTATCATTTTTTCCTTGAAGAAGGATCTTCTTGCAAGATCTTGCTCTTTATCTTTGAGTTTCTCAAAGTTTATGGGGGGGGGGGGGTTTCTCTGTCTAAGACTGGAAGTCTTGGGGCCTTTATATAGGGCAAGCTGATTTGTTCAATCAATTAAAGAGATCTTTCTCTGATTGATTTGGGGATGTTTCCCCACCATTGGATCTCTGATCTTAGGGCTTCTGTGTTACAGAAGGCAATCTTCTTTTTTTAACAAGATTTATAAATCTTTCCATACAGAATTTATTCTGTCTTTTGGTAATTTTTATTTACCATTGGATCATTGATCCAACGGTGTTCTGATTTACAGAGCACAATCTTGTTATTTGGAAAGATTTTGAGGAATCTTTCCTTAACAGATTTTAATTCTGATTACTTAAAGATTTATTATTATTATTAGATCTTTGATCTAATGGTGAGGAGCTTTTAGTTCCAGCGCTAGCGCACCTGTGCTTTCCACGTGGTGCGCTGCTTAGAGCGCAACACACCTAGCGCTAGCGCACCCGTGTCTTACACGTGATGCGCTGCTTAGAGCGCAGCGTACCTACCGCTAGCGCATCCGTGTCTCACACGTGGTGCGCTGCTTAGGACGCAGCGCACTTGGCGCCGCATGTGAAGCATTGTTTCATTTTGAAATTTAAATTTCAAATAAAGCTTTGCTCTGATTAGGGGAAACAAATGCCCCCCACCGTTGTGCTCACATGGCCCACATGTGAGTGCAACGGTGGTAGCATCTGCGCCATTGGATCAACTCAGAAGTTGAAAAGGCATTTCAATGCCTATAAATAGGACCTTTGGTTCTTTAGATGATTCTGTTCATCTTCCTATTGTTTTCTGAGAATTTTTATTCTCCCATAGAGCACAGCTCTTTATTTTAAGAAATTTTCAAGAGTCAAAACTCTGCCAAAATTTAGGTAAATTTTTTTTAACGATCTGGGGTTTTACCCATTAATAGAGCCTTGCTCTTCATAGATCTTTAATATAAAGGAAACCCTTTTTTAGGGTTTCATTAACAGAGCTTTGCTCTTTCAAAACCATAGATTTAAAGAGATCTTCTTTCAGGGTTTCTTAACCCATTGCTCATAAAGAACTCTTAGAGTTTGTTCATATATCTTGAAGATCTCAGAATTTTTAATTCATAAAAAATTGATTTTAATTTTTCTTATGGATTCTTTCATCATCATTTTTTCTAGAGCAAGGCTCTTGAGGAATTTTTATTCCTTTATGATCAGAGTTTGACAAGTGTCACTCTGTCACAGAGCATTGCTCTCAAAGGGAGATTTACTCCTCTGCCTGAGAGATTTCTCATTTAATGAGAATTTCTTTTGAGGATTTCCTCACTTAATCAATAGTCTCATCAAATGATGAGGCTGTTTTATTAATGATGAACTGTCATCTAGATTTTGTGGGTCCCCTTTTGGTCCCCTTTTTACTGCATTGCAGTGCGGTACAAATTTTAAAGTACCAAATGTCGGAATTTAAATTATAGCACCGACAATTGACTTTTGTCCCTTTTTGCGCAGGCGACATGTCTTTCGATCCCTTTTTCCCGTTTGTTCGTTCAGAAGGAGGGTTCCCTGGAGCGCCTGTAGACCGTGAAGTCCTAGCTTTGATCAAAGATCATGAACCGGAACATAAGAATCTTCACCTTTGGGGGACATGGTATAATCAGATTATTTAGGGTCGGCAAAGCTTTTCGCGCGCGGTACCCTCAGAGCCCATCATGGAGATCCATTACGCCGACCCACCCCCGGTGAACTATACCGTGGAAGAAGTCAACTGGACTTCTGTAGGTCTTCTTCAGCCTGCTATGGCTTCGATACTCGTTCAGCCTCCAATGGCTTTGGATACCCTGGGGCGACGTATTTGTCAAGGCGAGCCACGACCGTGGGGACAACCATATATGATTGGCCTGATTCCTCGTCATCCGACTGGTTATCTGCAATGGGCCCGTTATATTTTGTCGGCGAAGAAGTCGCAATTGCTAAGGCTTGGGTTGTATCCCGCAATTTATGCTTCTCTCTTCCAGTATCCTATGCTTCCCGCCTGGTGGGTTAAGGCCTTTCTGGAGCAGTGGAATATTCCTACCCATACCTTCATTTCGCTGGACCGAGAAGTATCGATCTCCTTAGAGGAATTTGCAGAAGTTTCTTGCTTACCGGTTATGGGGGAGCATTATGAGGAACTGCTTCCTACAGATGAATATGTTTTTGGTGCCAAGCCAGTGATGACCGGCCTTACCCCGGAGAGCGCCATTCAACACCAATTTCCTAGTTTGATCAAAGTGTTGAATATTTATGAGGGCCTTTTCCTCGAATCTGGGAGCCGCGAGGTTAATTTTGAGGACTTCATCGCTCGTTTTCTTCATCCGGAGGTCCTCTCGAAGGAGGCTGCTAAATTCACCACGCTTGACGACCCTTTCGGCTTAGGTTTAAACAACCTGCCAATGGCGGAGGCAGATCAGAAGAGTTTCTTCCTTCCCAACACTCCAGTTGTTTCTTTCGCGGAGGTCGCAGTCCCTGGGATTGATGAGGAAACGTTCTTTCTGGGGTTTCTTGGGCTATGGCTGAGCTGGTTTGCGCTCCCGATGCACCTTCGCCGTATGAGGCCGTCTGTCTTCTATCCGTCCCACCGAATGATTATTGGGGTGAAAGTGGCTGTCGGGGTCGCCGGTTTAGCTCATTTGTATTACGGCCTTAGTCAAACGGCGGATACTACTGAATCCGGAGTGCAGCATGTGAGCTTCTCGATGCATTACTTCATGTTATGGCTCGAGCTACATGCACTTGGCGTTTTTGGTATCCATAAAAGGCCTTCATTCTATGACAGGTGCGGCTTCCCCCGGATTATGCGATTAGTCGGCGCATCTATTGTAAATCCGTCACCGCGGGAAGCTAGAGGTTTGCTCCTTCATCCTCGCACGGTTGGAGATGGCAAGACCTTCACCGACAAGATTTTGACCATCGGCAAAGAGTCCGCAACAACGGTACAACCATTGCGGGATATTTTTAAAGATGGAGCCTCTGTTTTGAAAGCTCGGGAAATCTTCCATTTATATTCTATCAGACCAGGATTTCTAGTGTTTAGGCAAAATGATGCGGCGTTATTCATGAGATACAATCCGCATCGTTTCGCCCAACAATTGAGCTATAATCAGGGAGTTCCGCTGGAGGCTTTCTTGCTAGAACCTGCTGCCACCGAAGAGGGGATGCAAAACGCGCTGCATCATTTTATGCGCGTGAACACAGGGTCCAATTTCTTTATCAGCGAACCGAGCTGTGTCCCGAAGGCCCTTAGTGTGTATGTGGCGTGGTACCAGCATTCAATGGGCGCCGTCATCAGAGAAGAGAAGCGACTGCTACCCGATCGCAAAGGTGCACCCCCTGCTGGCGATCGAAATGTCCCCCTGAAGCAACGGACCATTGTCCCACCTCCGCTAAGAGAAGCTGCCGTGATCGAAGTCCCGCACGACAAGCCCGAGCTACCGATACCCTGGGCTCCTGTAGAAACGGTGACTGTAGCTTCCCCCGATTCTGGCATGGGCTCAGATATCGGGACTCGTTGCCCCAAGGTTCCCACTAAACGTAAACTTGTGCTTGCGGCGACCGGAGCTCGCTCGCAGAAGAGGAAGAAGAAGTCGATCCTCTCTGCCGACGTTGTATTTGGTCAGGAGCCTCATGCTCCATATAGTGAGGGCTTGGGCGAATATCGGACCAACGAGGGTCTATTCGTAGCGCCGGACGATACCGACCTCGAGGCTGCTATTGCAGCTTCTGTGCGATCAGCAAGCCACAAAACGAGACTGGCCATCCTTGCGCAATCAAGTAAATATCATCCGTACCTTTTGTCATTGCATTATATTTTTATTATCATGTTTTGATTGACACTTTTTCTTCTTTAACAGGCATTTCCACTGAAGAGCCTCTCGCGGCTTCCCTTAGGACCTTTGAGGAGGAGGAGAGGATTCGCGCTTCGCTGAGCATTGGTATATTTCGGCTCAACGCGTCTCTGCTCCCATTTCTTATGGGTAATCTGACCCCTTCTTATCTTATTGTAGGGACTACAATGCCAATCCCGCAAGGTGATGCGGAGATGCTTCTAGGGCCAGCCATCGAAGTCCCGGCCTCCTCAGCACTGCCGAAAGAGGCCTTACTCAAACGGCCGATGACGGATACCATAACGGCTCCAGAGGAAATGCTTGGCGCGGACGATGACGTCCTATTGATGGAGGCTTCTAGAAGATCCGCTCTCACGGCCCGAGCGGAAAGGAAGCGTAGAATGCGCGCGGCAAAGGAGCGTAGTGCCACCTTGGCCGCGGATGCAGGTTCGAGCGCTGCTACCCCTGCCCCTACTCCTTCAGAGGATATTTCGGCTGCCTTGTCCACCGCCCACAGACAGCCAACACGTGTTGCTCGGGAAGCAATCGGAAAACCGACTCAAGGTAACATGACATTGGGTTTTTTTGTCAAAGTTTTAATTTTCAGGTTCTCATATATCCTATCTTGCAGGGACGAGTCTTGCCGAGGAGGTGGTGGGTGTCATGGCGGCAACCATCGAGCCTGAGGTAGCGGTAGGTGAGACAGCTACAATCGTCGAGCCTGAGGTAGCGGTAGGTGAGATGGCTACAATCGCCGAGTCCGAGGTAGCCGCTCCTTCTCAAGAGTCGGGCACTGCTCCAATCGTCATTCTTTCCGCCTGCGGTTCTCTTCCATCTCCTAGCGTCGCGAGCGTTACAACGGCTCTCGTAGAGTCAGAGGATGAGGCGACAGGAAGCGAGACCATTTTGTTGGAGGAGGGTGAGGCAGTCACTGCATCCAGTGATGCCCTTATCGTGGTCTCGACCGGCGACTTACCAGGTAAATTTCAGGTTATTGCTTTTATTTTATTCTGCAATCCCTTTTCGACCTTTTCTGACATTACTTTTGTTTCGAATGCAGCTGCGGTAGGCATTGAGGTTGTGCCACCCGAGGAAGCGTCTCCAGTTGCTGCTTTAACGGTAACCGCTCCTTTACCTTCTTTCGTACCCTCTCAAATGCTGGAAGGTGCGGATTTGTGACCCATCGGCTTCATTGTAGACAGTATACTTCATGTACTGACATTGCATTATTATATCCTTGCAGGAGTCCTTTTTGATCACCTGTATCAGGTGCTACACCCACACTTCTTCTTTCATTCAGAGATTTCCTCTTCTAGCGGAGCTGGTGAGTACAGCCTTTAGCTAACGTCTCTTCTTTTTTTACGGGTAGTCAAATCGTTTCTAATTCTTCTTTGTTTTAATTACAGCCTTACAGCTCGAAGGGGGAGACGAAAGAACAGTGGCACCGCCGGTACTCCCAGTCTTGCCCCCTGCTGCAGCCTGTATAGTAAACTCCGTTGTTCATGAACCTCCTTTATTTCTCGAACTGTTACTTGACTGTGATTTGCTTTGTAGCTGTGACATCGACTTCAGCTCCATTCGAGTCTCAAGTTATAATGCCAGCAGGCCCCTTCTCTCGACGTCCCTCTTCCAAAGGTGCTGTGAATAGCCTGCGCATGTTGATCGATCACCTCGAGGTGCTTGATGTGGAGACTCTTGCCCTTGCTACCTATTTCGCTGCTGAGTTTAATCCCATGCTGGCGACGCTCGTGCACTTTCATAATGAAGGCGTCGTGGAGTACTGGGTTAATCACTGCAGGAAAATCGAGGCCTTTCTGGATGAGCTCGAGTTTAGACGTCCTGCCCCCGAGGTCTTGGCTGTGAACTCCTAGCGGGCTGCATGGGTGGAGGAGAGCACTCCTTACTTCCGCCATCTTAAACAGGAAGTGGCCCTGAAGCGTAAGGAGTACGAAGAGGCTTCAAGCGAATCTGCTCGATTGCATGCTCAAGTTGATGCAAACGCTGCACAGTTGAAAGTTATCTTCGAAAGCCTTCTACGATGTATTTCCGACGGGCTAACGCTGATGCAGAAGCTCGACCTCATCGAGCGAGATGCACAAAGTCGTGGGGCAGCTCAGCGGGTCATAGATGAGCAACTTTCATCTTATTTGTAGCAACAGGCTCAGGTTGAAGCAGAGTTGGCCGCGGCAGCTGACCAAGACAAGAGGATGAGGGAAGTGCGCGAGCGGCTGATTGGTTTATTGAAAGCGCTTCCTTCTCAATAATTGTTTTTGTACCATTTGTAATTTTGAATAAAATGTATCCATTTTTTTCTTTCATAAGATGTATTCTGTACCCAATTGAATTTATGAATAAAAGATACATTTCTTTCGTAATGGCTTGTGTCATCTTTTTGCTTTCTTCTTTTCTTCGTTACCAGCATGTCACTTTAGTAAGCATAGCCTGCAGATGATATAGAGAGTATCCCGTTTTGAATTCTTCGAGAGGCAGTGATGGCTTAGAAAGCAGGTTCAGATCTGCCACCTAAGATATTTCAATCTCATGAGCCGTGAGGGTCTCATGAAGATTTTTCTCCCTACGAGTCGAGAGGATCTCGTAGGTGTATTTTCTCCTTAGGAATCGTGAGGATTCCTAAGCGCGTTTTCTCTTGTAAGTCGTAAGGATCTTACAAGAGAGTTTTCTTTCTTACGGGTCGAGAGGACCTGTAAGTGATTGATGGTGTTGCCATTATCCGCACTTTGCGGAGTCAGGAGTTACTTTGGGCATTTCCACGGGGTTAGGATTGGCTTTAACCGTGTTCCACGGGACCAGGAATTTGCTTTGGATGCTTCCCACGGGGTCATAGCCGTGTTTCGCGAGAACCAGGCTCCTCTCTGGACGTTTCCCACGGGGTCAGGATTGACATAAGCCACGTTCCACGTGACCAGGAATTTGCTCTGGATGCTTCCCACGGGGTCATAGCTGTGTTCTGCGAGGACCAGGCTCCGCTCTAGATGCTTCCCACGGGGTCATAGCCGTGTTCTGCGAGGACCGGGAAACACTCTGGACGTTTCCCACGGGGTCAGGATTGACATAAGCCGTGTTCCACGTGACCAGGAATTTGCTCTGGATGCTTCCCACGGGGTCATAGCCGTGTTCTGCGAGGACCAGGCTCCGCTCTGGACATTTCCCACGGGGTCAGGATTGACATAAGCCGTGTTCCACGTGACCAGGAATTTTTCTTTGGATGCTTCCCACGGGGTCTTAGCCGTGTTCTGCGAGGACCAAGATCTGCTCTGGACGTTTCCCACGGGGTCAGGATTGACATAAGCCGCATTCCACGTGACTAGGAATTTTGCTCTGGATGCTTCCCACGGGGTCATAGCCGTGTTCTGTGAGGACCAGGCTTCGCTCTGGACGTTTCCCACAGGGCCAGGATTGACATAAGCCGCGTTCCAGGTGACCAGGAATTTTGCTCTGGATGCTTCCCATGGGGTCATAACCGTGTTCTGCGAGGACCAGGCTCCGCTCTTGACGTTTCCTATAAGGTCAGGATTGACATAAGCCGCGTTCCAGGTGACCAGGAATTTTGCTCTGGATGCTTCCCACGGAGTCATAGCCGTGTTCTGTGAGGACCAGGCTCCGCTCTTGACGTTTCCCACGGGGTCAGGATTGACATAAGCCGTGTTCCACGTGACTAGGAATTTTGCTCTGGATGCTTCCTACGGGGTCATAGCCGTGTTCTGCGAGGACCAGGCTCCGCTCTGGACATTTCCCACGGGGTCAGGATTGACATAAGCCGCGTTCCATGTGACCAGGAATTTGCTCTGGATACTTCCCACGGGGTCATAGCCGTGTTCTGCGAGGACCAAGCTCTGCTCTAGACGTTTCCCAAGGGGTCAGGATTGACATAAGTCGCATTCCATGTGACCAAGAATTTTGCTCTGGATGCTTCCCACGAGGTCATAGCCGTGTTCTGCGAGGACCAGGCTCTACTCTGGATGCTTCCCACGGGGTCATAGCTGTGTTCTATGAGGACCAGAATCCGTTCTGGACGTTTCCCACGGGGTCAGGATTGACATAAGCCGCTTTCCACGTGACCAGGAATTTGCTCTGGATGCTTCTCACGGGGTCATAGCCGTGTTTTGCGAGGACCAGGCTCCGCTCTGGACGTTTCCCATGGGGTTAGGATTGACATAAGCCGCGTTCCACATGACCAAGAATTTTGCTCTGGATGCTTCCCACGGGTTCATAGCCGTGTTCTGCGAAGACCAGGCTTCGCTCTGGACGTTTCCCACGGGGTCAGGATTGACATAAGCCGCGTTCCATGTGACCAGGAATTTGCTCTGGATGCTTCCCATGGGGTCATAGCCGTGTTCTGCAAGGACCAGGCTCCTCTCTGGGCGTTTCCCACGGGGTCAGGATTGACATAAGCCGCGTTCCACGTGAACAGGAAGGGTTGACTTTATCCGTATTTCATGGAGTCGGGGTTTGACTCTCGGTCATCTGCGCACCGCCGAGTCATGGAACTGGGAATTGCCGCGGTTCCGCTTTGCTTGATGTTGCGTTTGTTGTAATGAGACGCATGTTGAGATGATCTCCAGGTTGTCTGTGAACCGTTGAGATTTGGCTTCTTCTTCTGATGGAGCCTGGGGAGGGAAGGTGTGATTTCTTCTTCGTTTGCGTCCCTGGATTGTATACAGGGATTGATGTGATATCACCTGTAGGGCATAGATTTCATTTTTTTTATTTCTTTCCGCGATGCTCTATCATTTCAGCTTTTATATCGTGAAAGTCGCTATTGCCCAATCATTTCGGCCATTTTTCGCAGTGCCCAATCATTTCGGCTATTTGTTTTATTTTTACTCGCTGCTTTTTATTGCTAGTTGTCCAATCATTTCGGCTAGTTTGCATGCATATATTTTTACTTGCTGATTTTGTTGCAAATTGCCCCATCATTTCGGCTATTTCGTATGCATGTGTGGCTAGCTGGTTCTTTGCTGCAAGCTTGGAATTAGACACCGATTTCGGCATCAGCACCGCTACAACTGGGATATTGCCAGGAGCGAATCATCATTTGCCTCTGTCGATGTCGAACAAAGGTGGCTTAGCGAACAGGGTTAGGATCCTGTCGACTAAGCCTTTTGACTTCATGAGCCATAAGGGTCTCATAAAGGTATTTCTCCCTGCGAGTCGTGAGGACCTCGTAGGTACGTTTCCTCCTTAGGAATTGTGAGGACTCCTAAGTGTATGGCTTCTCATAAGTCGTAAGGATCTTACAAGAGTATTTTCTCCTTCTAAGTCAAGAGGACTTACAAGGGATGTTCACTGTGCAAACATATCCCTAGTCACGGATGGATTTTGTTAGGGAAATATTTATTCGCCCCCGTGGATTGTATACAAGGGTCAGCATTGAGCCGCTTGTAGGGCAGCATTAGAGGTTGTGATGGCCGCTTAAGAACAGGTTTAGATTCCTGTAGCTTAAGACTTTTGAATCTCATGAGCCATGAGGGTCTCATAAGAGAGTTCTCCTTACGAGTCGTGAGGATCTCGTAAGTGTAATTTCTCCTTAGGAATCGTGGGGATCCCTAAGTGTGTTTCTCCCTTGTGAGTCGTAAGGATCTCACTCAGGTGGTTTCTCCTCACAAGGTCGAGAGGACCTTGCAAATGTCTTTTAACGAGGTTGCGCCCTTTCGGGTTTTCACAAAAACTCGCCGGTAGCCCTGCTTTTTTTACTCACGGAGCCCTTTCGGGTTTTCATCCGTGCCCATTTGCTTATGGACATACCGTTTTCTTCTTCTTTTTTATTTATTTATTTTTTTATTCTTTCTTTTTTTTAGCCTTGGGATGCTGCAGTCCACAGTAGTTTATCGATGTCTCGGTCAACAGCTAGTTTTAGGACATAGTGGTACATTGTTAGTTTAAGGACGTTTCGGTTTGACGCCAGTTTTAAGACATAGTGGTCCATCGTTAGTTTAAGAACGTTTTGGTCCGACGCCAGTTTTAGGACATAGTGGTCCATCGTTAGTTTCAGGACATTTCGGTCCGTTATTAGTTTAAGCACGTTTCAGTCCGTTGTTAGTTTAAGGACGTTTCGGTCCGTTAAATGGCTACTACTTATAGAGTTTGGGCTTAGGAAGATAGCGAGCGGACATAGGCGTCGTCATTTATCGTTGACCTAGGCCGCGACTCGTCAGGCATAGTATTTCTTTAGGAAGCGACCGTTTATTGGATTGAAAGGTCTTTCACCATGCATGTCCATGAGTAGATAGGCTCCACCCTGGTAAACTTTGTCTATGATATACGGGCCTTCATAGTTCGGCTCGAATTTCCCCCGCTTGTCCCGATTGGGGATCATAGGTCTTTTAACCACTAGCACGAGTTCGCCTTGGCGGAAAGTTCTCGGCCTAGTCAATTTTTCATGTGAGCGCGTTATCTTTGCTTTATAAGCCTCCAGACTTTGTTGCGCCACGAGCCGGTTTTCATCAAGGGCATCAAGCTCCTCAAGTCGAAGGTGGGCATTCTCTTCATCTGTTAGCTCGTAGTGAACCGCCACTCGTAGAGAGGGTAACTCTATCTCGAGAGGGAGTACCACTTCTGTGCCGAATACCAATGCATATGGCATTGTGTTCGTGGCCGTTTTGAACGTAGCTCGATATGCCCAGAGAGCTTCATGCAGTCTCTCATGCCAGTCCTTCTTATTTCGAGACACCGTTTTTTTCACGATTTTCGTCAAGGTCTTGTTGAAAGCCCCGGCTAGACCGTTAGCTCGGGGATTATAGACCGAAGAGTATCTCCAGTCTATGTTATGTTGTTGTGCGAAGCGGCTGATTTTGTGGCTTCTGTAGGCTGGCCCGTTATCGGAGATGATCCGTCGCGGAGTTCCAAACCGATAAATGACGTGCGTCTTGAAAAAATGGAGAATATTCTCTGTCTTCACTTCCCTCAGCGGTACTGCTTCTGCCCACTTGGAGAAGTAATCAGTTGTCGCCAAAATGAACCGATGTCCTCCGGACGATGCTGGCTCGATGGGGCCAATTATGTCAGTTCCCCACATTTCGAACGGCCAGCTAGCCACCGTTGGATGTAGTGGATTTAGATGCTGATGGATGAAGTCCCCATGAATCTGGCACGAGTGGCATTGCTTCGCGTATTCGAGGCAGTCTTGGATCATCGTGGGCCAATAGTAGCCCATCCTTTTGATCTTCAGTTTCATCTTCGGCCCGGCTTGATGAGAACCGCAGAGTCCGTCGTGAGCTTCCTGGACGATTCTCTTTGCTTTTTCATGTCCCAGGCATCTTAGCCATAGAGAATCAAATGATCTCTTATACAGAGTATCATTGACGAAGGCGAAAGACAGAGCTCGTTTCATAAGCTGATGTCTTGAGGACGCATCTTCAGGTGTTCGATGGGATTTGAAGTAGTCTATAAAGACTTCTCTCCAATCCATAGCCTTTTCCTGGTCTTTTATTTGTAGGGCCATTTGCTCGGTCGCTCCTTTTTCTTCGGATGACTCCGGAGATATTTCTGCTGGTGCGAGAACCCGACGGTTTTGCACAACGATCCTCATGTCATCGAGGTTCTCTTCGGCCAATTCTTTAGCGAGCTTAGCTAATGCATCCGCCTTGCCATTTTCCGTACGCGGTATACTTTCCAGGGTGTAGGAAGGAATTTGAGTCAGCAGTTGTTGCACTTTCTCCCCGTACTTCACCAACTCAGGCTTGCACGTCTGATAGTCGCCATTTACTTGACTAACGACCAGCTGGGAGCCTCCGTATATAAGGAGGTTTTCAATTCCCATGTCGACGCCGATCTCAAGACCTGATATCAAAGCTTCATATTCGGCTTCCTTGTTCGTCCTCGGCTCTGTTAAGGAGAAGACAAAACGCATTATCTCTCCTTATGGAGTCACGAAGATGAGGCTTACCCCTGATTTGATTATGGGGACGCTTTGTTTGCGCCTCTTCATGGAAGATGCCCTATCAAAATAGAGTTCCCATCGGGTATCATTTTCCTTTTTCTCCTTGGCGATCGTGTCAAACGCGTGTTCATCTGACAATTCGCAGTTCAAAGGAGAATCGGCGGGTATCGGGTGCTCAGCGAAGAAGTCGGCGATGGCCTGGCCTTTCACTGTCTTAAGAGGTTGATAAGTTATCGAGAATTTCATCAAGAGTAGGGCCCATTTAGCGAGACGTCCCGTTAATATGGCTTTCGACATCAAATACTTGAAAGGATCCACTTTTGATATGAGACGGACCTCATGCGCCAACGCGTAGTGTCTGGAGCTTCGTTATCGTGAAGAACAACGCCAGGCAGTGTTTTTCGATGGGAGAATAATTGCTTTCTGCCCCCAGTAGAACTCGACTCAAATAATAAAGGGCTCTTTCTTTCCCTTGGTCGTTTTCTTGTGCCCACAGAGCGACTAAAGAACCTTCGAGGGCGGTCGTATACAAGATGAGAGGTTTTCCTTTAACGAGAGCGGCCAGCACTGGCGGATTCTGCAGGTACTGCTTGATTTCGTCCAGTGCACTTTGGCATTTTTGATCCCAGACGAACGGGGTTCCCTTTTTCATCAAGTGACTGTAGGGGCGGCACTTGCCGGAGAGGTTGGCTATAAATCGCCGGATATACGCGAGCTTCCCTTGGAGAGACCGCAGTTGCTTGAGAGTCCTTGGTGGAGGCATTTCCATAATCGCCTTGATCTTTGACGGATCTATCTCGATGCGTCGGTGTCGGATGATGAATCCTAGGAATTTGCCCGAGGAAACTCCGAACGCGCATTTGAGAGGGTTTATCTTCAAGTTGTATTTCCGAAGGCGCTGAAACACGATCTTCAGATGCTTTAAATGTTCCTCGTATGATTTGCTTTTAACTACGAGGTCGTCGATATAGCATTCGACGATTTCATGTATGAGGTCATCGAAAATCTTCGTCATGGCCCTCTGATAGGTGGCACCGGCGTTCTTTAGACCAAAAGGCATCACCTTATAGCAAAATATGCCCAAAGGAGTCCGAAAAGCGGTATGCTTCTGGTTTTCGGGATGCATCTTTATCTGATTGTATCCTGATGAGCCGTCCATGAAGGAGAAAACTTAGTGAGTGAACGTATTATCTATCATCAGCTCAGTGACTGGTACTGGGAAGTCGTCCTTTGGGCAAGCTTCGTTAAGATCCCAAAAGTCCACACAAATGCGCACCGTCCCATTCTTCTTCATCACTGGGACAATGTTGGCAATCCAGTCAGGATATTGAACCTCTTGGATGAAGCCGGAGTCGATTAGCTTCTTGACCTCGGCATTGATGCTCATTTCAAGCTCGAGCTGTATTCTTCTCGGTGCTTGTTTGATCGGCTTGACGGCCGGGGATATTGCCAATTTGTGTATAGCAATCTCTGGATCTAGTCCTGGCATCTCGGAATAGTTCCATGCAAAGCAATCTTTATGCTGCATGAGTACGTCTTTTAGCGTAGCCACCCTTTCTTCAGACAACAGCTCACTGACGAACGTCGGCCGCGGGTCACTTGCCGTCCCCAAATCAATTTTCTTGAGGTTATCTGCGGTAGTATGTATTCCATCTTCCGGCTCTTTTGGCGCCGGTGGAAACTCTGAGATTACCTCATCATCATCATTTTCGAAGCACCAGGGGAGTTTATCCATATCCTCAGGTTCTTCTTCCGACAGCGTTAACACGTGACAGGTACGAGATCGCTTCCAAGACCGATGTTGATCCGGTTCTACTCTCGTGGTTTTGGGTTCATGCTTCTGTGGCGGGGATACCCTCCAGCTGCTGGATAGAGCGAACCTGCCTTGATGATACTGGTCTTCTACCCAATCTTTAAATGTGAAGCAGTCTTCGAGAGGATGTCCTATTGCCCTGTGATAGGAGCAATAGTCCAGGTGAGAGACTTCGCCTGCTTACTCGGGTTCTTGGAATCCGGGAGGATAATCATTTGATGTTTTATAGCAAGATCAAGTATCTTCTTTGTCTTGTCTTGGGCAAAAGAGTACGCTCGACCCATCTTCTTTATAACAGACGAATCCTGGTTGCTCGATTCCCGATCACGTGGCTTCTTGGTCCCGCTTTGTTGCTGTCGAACGCCTTTCCCGCTTTTTGATTTATGCCTCTGCGTCGGGCCTTTTGTATGACGGGTTGACAAGGAAGAGCATTTTTATTTTCCGCAACCTGTTGAAGGAGGCGATGCGTTCTGTCTTTCTCATAGATGGCCATTTCGCGATTATGATTACCTCGAACCTTTTGACCCGCTTCCCTTATAAGCTTGTCCATCTGTTCTTCGAACGACGGACTTGGCATTTTCACGACGGGGGCTCGTTTTGGTTCAGGGTTGGCATCTTCCCACAGAGTATCTCCTTCTTCCTCAAAGTCATGTATGACGTAGCAGTCACGGAATAGTTCCCATTTCTTGGATCGAACAAATCCAAGTCCGATCGTTTCCATTCTCCCGTTGAGCAACTTTCGTTGAGTTCCGGGAATGTTCCAGATCCTGTTATAGAACCGTGCTTGTCGAGCAGTTTGCTTAAGGGGTACACCTTAGCGTTTCAAGAGTCTCTTTAGTCCGTCTATGTAATATCTGGGCAAACGGATCGGCTGGAGCCTGTCAAGTGTAGAATCCGCACCATACCAAATTTCTTTCTCCACTTTGGTTTTCCCGGATCGGTAGAATAGGATCGCCTTTTCACCTTTTCGCCTCGGAGGGACGTAGAATGTCTACAGTTCTTCCATACTGTAGGTATCAAGCGCGTCTAGCTCTTTATGATGCTTTGGCGGAACTATGGCAACTTGCAAACTTTGATCTTCATCAGCGAAGGCTTGTATTGATGGTCGAGCAGAGAATACGGCATTGACCTCATCTTCCGAGTCTCTGCCGAAGATCAACATAGGAGGGGATGGTCCTGGCTTGTTGCACTGGGGCGGACCTAAATAAACTATTTCTTCTTCCTCCTCAGTATCACTCCCGAAGACTGGAATAGTGGTGATAGCTTTGTTCTTGTCCTCCGATTTACGACATCTTTCTGTGTCTTCGAAATCTGGCAGGAAGTATTTTGCATCCTCATATTTGCGAACTTCATTTACGGAGAACGGGTTAAGTTCGCCTGGGTGTATTCGAGACCATCCTTGAAATATTTCATACACTGATATTGTGTAGAGGGGATGATGTTGTACTCGTGTAACCAAGGCCGGCCGAGCAAAGCGTTGTAGCAAGTCTTGGCGTCAATGACGTGAAATTTAATGTCCGTAACGAGCAGCCCAAAGCGCAGCGTCAATATTACAGATCCGAGCGTCCGTGATGACTGGGAGTCAAACCAGGAGATAGTGATCTTATCCCAAGTGAGCTGTTGAACGCTCATGCAGATTTCCTTCAACACTCTCACATTGAGGAGATTGATGGAGGACCCATTATCAACCAGAATTTTGCCTATCTTGATATCATGACAGTATCTGGAGACATAAAGGGGACGGTTATGCTCGCATGTCCCAAGGAGAAGATCTTCATCGCCGAAGGTGATATCGGCTGTGTGCACTTCTTCCAACTCGTCCTTCATCTTTTCTTCGGTGAGAAAAGCATGGAATTGTTTCGGCTCTTGTAATGCCTTGATCAGTGAATCTCTCGCCTCTTTGGATAGCAGATGGGCGTCGAGAATGCTTAGCTGTGAAGGTAGCTTTCTCAAGTGTGCCAGAACGTTGTAGTCCACCTTGTTTTTCTTTGGCGGGTCCTTGGCTGTCAGCTCTTTGATGGCTTTCTCATCAAGGATGATATCCCCAGATTCTTTTTATTTTCCCTTACCTTTTCTATTTGACCCACTGTTCGAGAGCCCAAGATTTTTTTCGGGCAGCGTACAATTGCGCAGCTGAATATTTTCACAGCTCTTCGGTTCTTTCTCTTTTCCCGAGGTGGATTCTTTAAAGAGAGGGCCAAGGGTCATTTCTTCGTCAGAGTCGCTCCCGAAGGTGAGAACTTGCGATCTCCCGTAGTCAACCATATGACAGTTGGCGGCAGTTCTTTTGCGCTCCTCGGTCATATTTCTTTGCTTCCGAAGAGCTTTGCGTTTCATCCGCTTGAAATGTTGCCGGTGAGCAACATATCCCTGCCACTATTTTTTAAAAGCATTGCACTCTTTGGTAGGGTGCGCAATCTTTCGATGATATAAGCAGTAGCTAGGATGTATATCCGCTTCATCAGAAGTGTTTCCTTCGGAGGGTGGCAGCTTCATTCCCATCGATATGGCTTTGGCGAACCTCTTCCTCGTCTTGAACCTACTTTTATTTACGGCGGATGTACTTTGATCTTCTGGGAGTGCTTTGACCCTTTCGTCCAGTCGTCGGCGTTTGGCCTTTTCAAATATGGCCATTTCACGCTCCCGGTTAGCTTTACTTTTCAAAAAAGCTTCGTTTAGGAATGCATCGATCATTTCGTCCGATGGTCCTAGAAGTTCCGGCTCAGGATCTGCCCCCAGTTTCTCTGCGTAAAGAGCTTTTTCATCGTTTATTAATGAGTGAGAGATCACATGGCAGCTTGCCACATAATCTTCAGACTCATCTGACGAGTCTTCTCCATCGTCATCACCTCCGTCCTCAAGGACATGGCTGAGAAATTCTTGGAGCGTGACTGGAGTCCGTGCCTTCTGATTTTATTCTTCCAGCGCGTCGATATATTTTTGCAGGTCCGTGCGCTTGTCACCAGGCTTCATGGGCTTCTTGGCTTTCTTCTTCTTCTTCGAAGACTTTGACGGCTGGATGTGAGCGTTTTGGCTATCATCACCAATCTTTGGTGTTGGGCGTGGTTTCAGCATTCCCTCGATGATCTCGGGTTCCAGTGGATTTTTCCACCTAATCGCCGGGCATGTTTGGAGATCCTTCAGCATTCTTTTCATCTTGGATGAAAGAGCGACCTCCCATGGAGCTTCTTCTATGAAAGAGCATGATGCCCCCGGTGTATCCGTCTTCTTGGGGGCGTATGGCTGCGGCGGGTTCACCTTCCAATTCTCGGACAGGGCAAATTTGCCCTGTTGGTATTGATCTTCAATCCAGCCTTTAAATACGAAGCAATCTTCAATTGGATGGCTTACTGTTTGATGGTAAGGGCAATAATTGGGACTATTAGCCTCGCCGGGTTGCAACGGTCGTTTTGGATTCGGCAGATTGATGAGCCTGTTGCACACCGCTAGTTCGAACAATCTCTTCGTTTTGTCCCGGGGGAACGAATAAGGACGCTTCATCTTCTCATTATAGTATCGCCGTTTTTCCTCTAGGCGATCCGTTAATTTTGGACTACTGGGATGCTGTTGAGTATTCGCAATGAATGTTTCCTTCCCTTTACCCTTTTCGTTTCGCGGCTCCGGCTTTAGAGGAGACGGTCTATGACCCATCTGATCCATTTGGGCCAGTTTGTCGATCAAGACCTGGAACGCGGTTGGCTTGAAGATCATGAATTGGGAAATAGTTGCCTGAGGGTCCAGAGTGCCCACGAACATGCCCACTGCCGGCGCTTCTTCAATGCGCTGCTCACATTTCGACCACAAATTCCGCCATCGTATTGCGTATTGTACCCAAGTTTCGCCAGGCTTCACCCTGGCATTGATCAATGCCGTTATTGGGGTGTGTTCACTAGCACTCGTGAAACGCTGGGTGAATAGTAGATCCATTTCTGCAAAAGTCTTGACGGAGTCGTTTAAAAGTTCAGAATACCACTCGAATGCCGTCTCCGACAAGCTACCGACAAACTGGCGGAGTGGAAGTTTATCATCACCCCTGGTGTAGCTGCACAAGGCTCTGAATTGAGCGACATGCTGAGGTGGATTCCCCGTCCCTTTATATACATGAAATTTAGGGATCGTATATCCCGGCGGTACTTTATTTGGTCATACCAACCTGGATAAGGTCGTCCAGTCTTAACGATATGTCTAGCCGCTTCGTTCGCCTGGTGAGCAATGTAATCATCCAGAGCGGCCTCGGAGATGGTCTCCTCTTTGGCTATTGAAAGAGCCTGAGGAGGGTTCGATATCTCCCCTCTGTCTTCTTCAACGATAATCGGAGGGTCTTCAGCTGGAGGTTCCGGCTGTAACATCATCCCGGCCATGTCTTGGAACAAAAGAGCCATTCGTTTTATGTTGGCCGCCTATTCTGCGGCCTCTTTTTCTTTCCTCTCGAGCATTCTTCGGAGGAATTCAGTATCAGTTTCTTGTTCTCGACGTTGTTCCGAGGTCTCCGGATTATCTTTTGGCCCAGTGAGTGCGGCCATTGCAGTCGGCATCTCCTGAAGTTTCTGCTGCTGTTGTTCCTGAGCCTTCGTTATCGATCGGGTAAGCGGTCGATGACCCATAGAAGCACGGCTTTCCTCTTTTGCGGAAGCCATATAAACAGTAAGCACCATCATGCCCACAGACTTGGGGCATTTAGATTCGATGTCCTTGTTGCTTGCCGCATCACGGGGGCTTTCTCTGGCCTCCTTCTCTTGTGAGCAGTTGATGTGGAGGGAGCCGTTGCAGTGGGCACCCAAACGGCTGTCGCCTTTTGTGGCTTAACAGGATGGTTTTCTCCTTGTCGAGCTTTAAGCTTCTTTGATCGGCGAGAGTAGTCCTGATCAATCACCGATTCCTGGACGTGTCACCAGACTTTATAAATTTTGGAGGACAGCCGCGGAGAGGGCTGCTCCGTCTTCTTTTCTGTAATAATCTCCATAGGTAGAGGAGATTTCTTCAGCACGGCGGTCGGAGCGTTCTTGCGAACCCTCCTAAGCGGTTCAAAGTTGTTTCCAGTTGGAACAGCAGCATCGATTTCCACCATGGGAGCTGGTGGAGTTAGCCCAGAGGGGAAGTTGCCCCGGCCTTCCTTACTCGGCGCCAGTGACGACGGCGAGCATGTCGCGTAGATGGTGTTGGTTCAGCTATGGGGTTGGCTTTGTCATGCCCCCTGTTCTGGTCAGGCGCTGCTGGTACCAGCCTCTTGAAGACCGACGTCCGTTGAGCAGCAGTATCCAATATGTCAAAGACAGACCTTTGAGCAGGAACGGGAGCCGAAGTGGCCACCCTCGTAAAGACTGATCCTTTGATGGGAGAAGCTTCTTTAGTGACCTCGAGAGCAGGAATGGCTATCCATTTTGGGATGGCCGCTTCAGGTATCGTGGGCTTCTTAACGGGCCCATTGGAGTTCAAGCTCAGCCCATCGAAGACTGATGCTGTCGGCTTGGCATTGGATGACCCGTTGAGATGGGTCGTGGTGGTAGTGAGTCGATCAAAGACCGACTTCTTCTGCGCTTCTTGCGGCAGCGGGATGTTAACGCTCACTGGTGGGAGTATGGTCCCGAAGAACAACCCGGCGGCAGCCTGCGTTACCTTCTCTGCCGGAATCATGAAAAGGGAGGCCGCTTGGGGCCCGTAGGTTACACCTCCAGATGGGGCGGAACGGGAGTTGCAGTTGCAGCTGGAACATTTTATGCAGGTAGACGCCATTGATCTTTTATTTTCTGCATCGAGCAAGACACCAAATCTTAGTACTTCGAACCTAAGGGCAACCATAGTAAACCGTGATTCGTTCGCGAACATGACACACGAAGTGTGGAGTGGAAAAAGGAAAAGGTCCCACCGGGCATGCCAGAATCTGTTCCCCGCCGAAAACGCGGAGACGCGGCCGCGCGGGTCTGTCTTGCCTGAATTTTGGGGCAAATGCTAATTGGTGCTATCCGTCCACCTCTCTGAAGATGCCAAGTTGATTTATGACACCGTATATCGAAGGTTTAAACGGATGCGGCCGATGTAGCAGACTTCGTCAGATTTCCCCTCATTTGAAGGTTTTTTGATTGTGGGGACGCTCTTCCCTGCAGGCGCAAGCCCCTGCAGTTAATTACGCTACCGCATCGCGGTAACAATTTTTTCCTTCTCCAGATGGTCACTTCTTGTCGTGGGTGTTTGTTTTGTTTTTAGTTGCCCGTGGATTGTATACGGAGACTAATTTATGCTGTTGCCCGTAGGGCGTGGATTCGTCCAAATCCGCATCTTCTTAGATTTGGGTTTGGGGGTTGGGTTTAAGGACACGTTAGTCTCATTTGAGACTAAGATCAATTTAAACGTTTGTTAAGGATACGTTAGTCCAATTTTTAGACTAAGATCAACTTAACATGATCGTTTAGATCCAACAAGAAAGCCATTGGGCTCTATTTTTTAGTTTAGGGACATTGCGGTCGATTAGTTTAAGGACATTACGGTCCAGCGTTAGTTTAAGGACATCCCGGTCCAGGTTAAGGACATCATAGTCCGTGAGTTTAAAAACCTCACAGTCAAGGTTAAGGACATCATAGTCCGTGAGTTTAAAGACCTCACAGTCAAGGTTAAGGACATCATAGTCCATGAGTTTAAAGACCCCACAGTCAAGATTAAGGACATCATAGTCCGTAGGTTTTAAAGGACCCCACAGTCTGTAGAATATTTGGTTGTCGGGACCTGACACCTTTCTGAAGACGTTGAAAGATTACAACGACAAATATCAGAGGAGTAAAGAGGTGTACCATCGAACCGATGTGAGTTGGTTGAAAGATCTGTAGTCCAATTTCAGCAGATAATCTCAATTAATATGAGTTGAGGACTTATGGCCAATCTTGGGCTAGTCCAATCAGGTTAAAATGTTTAACATTTTATTTTGGGCTGTTGAGCCTTTATTTGGGCTTGGTCCTTTTAACAATGCTGAGCATTGATTTATATCTTGACAATGTTTTTATCTTTTATTGAATGCTGAGCATTCATCAGAGCTCTGGGCTTATTAAAGAACAATTTATGTTCTGTCAGCGCAACACGTGGCGCGCTAGGCGCTTTGCGCCAGTCAAAGAGCGCAGTGTGCTTCTGCCGCATGGCGCATATGTAAGGGACACGTGTCGCACTCAGCGCTAGGCGCCAGATGATGAGCGCATGATGCCAGTTTATGAACGTTGAGCGCTAGTTCATGAGCGCATTGCGCTTTCAGTTTAGTGGCGCATACGTGAGTGATACGTGGTGCGCTTGGCGCTGAGCGCCAACCCATGAGCACAGTGCACTATTTCAAGAGCGCAGAGCGCTAGTGGTTAATTGGCGCATACGCGGTTGACACGTGGTGCATTTGGCGCTGAGCGCCAGTCCAGAGAGTGCAGAAGCGCAGTTCAAGAGCGCAAAGTGCATCTGATCAATTTTATGATCTGGGAAACAAATTTATGTTCTTTTAAAAAAGTATTTGTCTCAAGAACAACAGTTCTTATTTGCAGGGGATATTTTCAATCTCTTACATTGATTAAAAGGATTTGCCTTTATAAATCTATGATCTGTGAGAAGAATTATGTTCTTCTTCTTTTTTATTTTATGATGAGATCTCTTGATCTTTTTGTGAAAGACCTTGGTCTTGTAGATTTATGATCTTTAAAGAAGTAAATTCTTCTTTTTATGAGATGATTTCATCTCTATGTTCATCATTATCACTTTTACCTTGAAGAAGGATTTTCTTGCAAGAGCTTGCTCTTTATGTTTGAGTTTCTCAAAGTTTATGGGGGGGTTCTCTGTCTAAGGCTGGAAGTCTTAGGGCCATTATATAGGGCAAGCTGATTTGTTGAATCAGTTAAAGAGATCTTTTTCTGATTGATTTGGGGATGTTTCCCCACCATTGGATCTCTGATCCTAGGGCTTCTCTGTTACAGAAGGCAATCTTCTTATTTTTAACAAGATTGATAAATCTTTCCATACAGAATTTATTCTGTCTTTTGTAATTTTTATTTACCATTGGATCATTGATCCAATGGTGTTCTGATTTACAGAGCACAATCTTGTTATTTGGAAAGATTTTGAGGAATCTTTCCTTAACGGAATTTAATTCTGATTACTTAATGATTTATCATTATTATTAGATCTTTGATCTAATGGTGAGGAGCTTTTAGTTCCAGCGCTAGCGCACCCGTGTCTTATACATGGTGCACTGCTCAGGGCGCAGCACACCTAGCGCTAGCGCATCCGTGTCTCACACGTTGTGCGCTGCTTAGGGCGCAGCACACTTGGCGCTGCATCTGAAGCGTTGCTTCATTTTGAAATTTAAATTTCAAATAGAGCTTTGCTATGATTGGGGGAAACAAACTCACGTGTTTAACACGTGACCCCTAGTGTGGGTTTTAGCTTGTTCATTTTCAACGCTCATATGCTTTACATATGAGCGCTCACATGTTTAAGTCGTGAGGCCTATTTGACTTTGGTTATTTATGTTCAACGCTCATATACTTTGCATATGAGCGTCCACGTGCTCAACACGTGAGGCCAGTTTGGCCATTAGTTATTATCTGCTTCCAGCGCTTATAAGATTTGCATATAAGTGCTCACATGCTTAACACGTGAGGCCTGTTTGGCATTTGGTCATTTATGTTCAATGCTCACATGCTTTGCATATGAGTGCTCACATGTTTAACACGTGAGGCCAGTTTGGCCCTTAGTTATTTGTTTTCAGCGTTTATATGCTTTGCATATAATCACCCACGTGTTTAACACGTGATGCCAAACTTTGACTAATCTTTTCCTCTTTCTTCTCACCTTTTTTATAAGGGAATAAATAGCTCTTAGCCAAAAAATTTGGCGGGAACAGGGTAAAAGTTTTGAGCATGATCGACGGGGTTTAAGTTCAGTTCTCTATATCGAACTTAACTACACAATATCGAGAATTATCGAATTAAATTTGGTTTTACCTAACCCGTGAAAACGGTATCTAATATTTACAACTTCCACGCAATATTAACATGACGTTTTTTTGATCCGTTTGTGCTCAAAACTAACACTTTAGATTTAATACGAAGATGACATACAAAATATATGTGATAGCATACTACGTAATACGGATTCGCAATAATTAAACTAGTATAATGTTAACATGAACTTATAGATCTATGTATGTAGAATGTTAAAGAAAGTACGGTTTCACTTGGCTTCGGTCGCTGATATAGAAGCGACACTACGTGCAGGATTCGTTTCGACACACGAGATGGTGCGATGCTGGACACGGTGCGTAGCGCGTGCGCGATGCGTAGTTACTTGGTACTGGACGCGGTGGCGACGCGAGCGTGATACGGTAGCGGGCGTGGTGATGACGCGGGCATGACACGGTGTTGGGCACAGTTTTGACTCGGTGCATGGTGCGGGTATGGCACGGCACGACACGGTACTGGACATTATTGAACACGGTGCTGGGAACGAAGCGGCCACGAGCTGCGACACGTCAGGGCATGCGGGCAACACGAGGCTGGGCACGGCGGTTGTGCAGTCGTAGCACAATGCCGGTGTGCAGGTGGGTACGTTGGTGGGCTTGGTGAGAAGGTGGAGGCGGTTGGTTGAGGTGAAGCGAGGTAGCTCATGGAAGGTGCTCAGGGGTCGGTTGGCGGTGTTGCAAGCGAGGGCTCCGGTGAGGCGGTTGGAGGAGTTGGAGTATATATATCGTCCATACCCAACTTATTACAAATAAATTGTATTATATCACGAGAAAGTGATTTAGTGAGTATATCGGCTAACTGGTGATCTGTGCACACATGTCGTGTCTCAATCTCTGGAGACTCCTTCTCAGTTCCAACAACCTTATTTCGGACCATACAACAATCTATTTTGATATGTTTGGTCCGATCATGGAACACCGAATCTGAAGCAATATAGATAGCAGTTGTTCCCGCTAAAATTCTTGGCTCAGAACTTAAGTTCAAAACCTTGGCGCTGCAACACGTGCAAGGCACGTAGCGCAAATGCTTCTTGGCGCAAGCAACGCCAGATGTTCTTTGGCGCTGCACAACGTGTAGATTATGTGGCGCCAATGCCATAGTGGTGTATGGAGCGCCAATGATCTGTCTGGCGCTGCACTATGTAAAAGGCACGTGGCGCAAGCGCTAAATCTTTGAACCGCATTCTTCAGTATAACTTAAGTTAGATTTGGGAAAATATTTCTCTATATTTCTAAAAACAAAAAGATTTTTCTTGTTAACAAAAGATAATTTTAATATTTTTCTAAAAAAGGAATATATTAACTCCGTTAACAGATGGCTTTTGGATCAATGATTTAACGGTGCTTAAGCACCCGGGTTGATTTTAAGATCAATTAGAGAGATCTTAAAAAAGAGATCTTTTCTACTTGTCCAACAATTTTATCCTCTATATAAAGAACTCTTGAGATTAATCTCAATATAGAGAGACCCCTCATAACCTTTAAGAAAACATAGACTCAAGCCTCTTTCTTCTTCTTCTTTCAAAAAACCTTAGGTAAGGAGATCAATCTCCATTAAAAAAGAAGGTTAACCTTCAAAAAGAACTTAGTTCTTCCTTTGAATCATAGATCCTTAAGTCAAATCTCTTTGATGAGAACTCAAGCTCTCATAAAGGGATTTTCGATCTTAAGATCTAGGATTTGAAGGAGGACTTAGAAAATTGTTCCATTGAAACGATGACAAAATATCAAAATCCTAGTGATCCTCATAAAAAAATGGTTAAGTTTAAACTTCAGAAGACACCAAATTCTCAACAAGGAACATTGATAAAATCTAAGACCACAGAAATTTGATCTTGGTGATTGTTAATAGCCAAAAGACCGTTAATGGAAGCTTAAACTTCATAAAACTTAAGTTTCAAAAAAGATAGAGATTAATCTCCGAAAACCCTAACCGCTGCGCCACGCGTGCTGTGCACGTGGCATCGGCTTCAAAAAAAGGATATGATATGTAGGCATGCGTTATGTGATATGCACGTGGACATGCGCTAAGTCGACAAGCCGCACCAAACATACCAGCGCCAAAACCCATGTGCCAAGATGTGGGCATGCGCCAGACATGCTAGCGCCAAAACCCATGCCCTACATGATATGCACGTGGGCTGCGCCAATATATCATGCGCCAAACAATGTCATACAGACCGAACCCTAGTCCAAATTGGTTAAGTGTTGATCTTAAAATCATTTGAGCCTACATGCTCATAATGTCTAAGTTGATCTTAGTCTAAAACAAGACTAATGATCCTTATATAAACTCAAGTATCTCCTGAACTGATGGACCCCATCGATATAAGAAATGCGACTAAAGTTCATTCCCTTTGGTAAACTAAGATACCAACTTGGACTGAAAACTCCAAAATATAATATGTACAGATTTGAACTAATCCACGCCCTACATGCGAAGATATAAATTGGTCTCCATATATAATCCAAGGGCAATCCAAAATAAACTAAATCACGACACATGAAGGAATAGACATGGAGTGTTGTTATTGTTCACGATAATGTAATTAATTGCAGGGGCATCCACCTGCAGGAAAAAACATCCCCACAATCAATAAACCACTCATCTTTGAGAGGGAATTTGAAGTCATTTACATTGGTCGGATCTGTCCAAACCTCTGATATATGGTGCCATAAATCAACTTGGTATATTAGGAGAGGTGGATGGATCAAACTTATGCATCTGCCCCTAGATTTAGGCTAGACGCGCTCCCCATCCCCCGGTCCGGTTTCTGGCGGTAAACAAATTCTAGCACGCTCAGTGGGACCTTTTTCTCTTTCCACTCCACACTTCGTGTGTCGTGTTTTCGCAAACAAAATCGCGGTATACTATGTTTATGGTTGCTCTTGGTTTTGGGATACTAAACTTGGTGTTTCATCTCAGTGTAGATCAATGGTATCATTTTATAGCAACTGCAACTCAAGCACCACCCCATCCGGCAAGGTCAAGTCTGGGCCGCTCGTGTAGGGTTCCTATAAACGACAGCAATGTTTCGGGAGGCATCGTCCATGCTATTTTAAAAATTTTGCCATTTTAAAGAACCTTAAACTAGAATCTTTAACTAGAGAATCATACGAAACATATTGTAAACTACTTTACAACTAAGTGATTAGGGATTACAACCTTTGTAGTTCGGTCCTTCACTTCTTTAGCTCCTTGTAGTCATCCCTTCACTCTAAGTTGCAATCTTGCGGACTCTCGAACGGCTCCACAAGAAGAAAGATGCATGCTTGCTTGAAGTCTTCCAAGCCGAAGATGATCTACATCGAGGATTCACAAACCCAAGCTACCCTCTTCACTAATGTGGGATTAGTGAAGCTAACACCCTATACTAAAGTGCTAATCAGCAGAGGATGATGAAGTAGGATTTTTTCTCACTTTAGAATTACTTTTCTCACTTGTTTTTATGCTTCTCTCAAAACCTAGAGAGCTCTCTTGAGTTTTGAGGAAGAAGAAGCAAATAATAGATGTGAGAGAGAATAGCAAACCATAGGTGAGAAAATATCTAATATATCTCATGTAGAGACTTAACCATGAGTTTAGATAATGGTGGTTAACAAATATTTAGTATAAGACAAAACTGGTGGACTAAGTCAATGGGTCTCCAAGCTTCATGAAGCTTCATGCCATATGAAAAATTTCCAACCAATAAATGTTTTATTCTAAATAAATAAACCCTACATTATCATTATCATGGTGTAGGTCTCATACACCCATGTTGCATATATCATCAACCATGACACATAAATAAAACACAATTAATATATATCACATATATATCAAGTGTGCACATGTGAGAAAAAGAAATGCTTAAGTGAGCTAATATCAGTTAATGTAAATTAATATATTATATATATAATTATACATTAAATTATTAAATCAACACTTGATTTAATAATCCGGTTATATCTCATATGACCTACTAATATAATTTGTATCAACTTATCGAACCAACACTTGATTCGATAACCCGACTATCTCTTATATAATCGTCCGATACTATATCGATTTATCGAATCAACACTTGATTCGATAACCCGGCTATATCTCATATAACCGATCGATACATTATATCGCGAGAATAGAATATGGTATCATATACTCGTATTAATCTCGGTCCCGCACATATCACATATGTGCTCCTACTTCGTTTTTCCTGAGCCAGTGAAACCTCTGTATAGAACTCTAAAGACTCATCAATACGCCGACAGTAGGTGATGATCACATCAAGCACCCACAAGTCGTCAGCGGTACTAGCTGGATGTAATGGCTACCCGAGTATTGAACGATCAAAAGATCAGCAAGCTAGCCCACTCTAACTCCTACAAAAGCCTGTCAGTAACACTACCGTACAGTCCGGTCTCTTCGTCTGATATGTCGCATATCTAGTCTAGGGGTGGTCAACGTCAGACCCCAATAACCGATAAGTCATGCCGATGTGAGGCTCATAACGGGTCGAGAAACTACTGATAACACTTATCAGTAAATCTCTGTATCAGCGCTGGCCAGGGACTTTCCTGTTATGGCCAATCGAGCACAGCGCAACATCAACTCCCAATACCGGGAAAGACAAATCCCCTCCTATCGCTCATCGCCTCCATGTGATTCAGGACTGTACCCAAAAGCCACCGTTTTGCACGTTCTTTTGAACGTGGTAAGGTGGAAATCAAAGCACAGTGGGAATCAGACAAGACTCTATAACGATCTCGGGTCTACAGACTAACCTGTACCTGTATCACCAGAGAACTGCTATCTTACAATAAGTATAATACTAACTAGGAGTTCTCGGCGAGTCCGTTCAGTGTACCCAGTCTCCACTGAGCACCCGTACACCATCTTTGATGTCAAACACCAATG
The DNA here is from genome assembly GCA_030015575.1 of Agapanthus africanus. Taxonomy (NCBI): domain Eukaryota; kingdom Viridiplantae; phylum Streptophyta; class Magnoliopsida; order Asparagales; family Amaryllidaceae; genus Agapanthus; species Agapanthus africanus. The sequence continues at coordinate 125,012,426 of CM057339.1, read as the reverse complement.
GACGTGAGATCATCCATCGCCCATCATATGGGTCAAGTTGCGTATACGCTAGTCTACTACGAAATATCAATGCCCTGTCTCGATACACCCTCGACTAGGAACTGTTTTAGGGTGTACTTGTGGTCTACCCTTGGCCCCATTAGTATGATCTCCATCATAGTCCTAGTAGTCAAGTACACAATCTAAGGGCTCTATCAACATGTGAGAGCAAGACAACATCACATATACAAGTCAACATGTTAAGATAAAGAGCAACCAGATAGCATACTATCATGTCGAGCAAGAAAGTTCTCTCTATATATATCCAAGCATCCACTATAATATACATCACATGTACAATAATGGCATCTAGGGCATATATATAATTGACAACTAGCAGCCCTAATACTCTGCATTCCAGCTGCCCAAGTTACTTAAAGAATGAATGGACTTTTCTTTAGGTCTATGCTCCCACCCCTACCTTCGGTGTCTCAACGTCGAAGGAAGAAACCCCAAAAAAGTCAGACTTCGATCGGCTGGCAACTACCTCGGCAGACCTTTCCGAGAAGCCTACCAAGTCTCAAGGATTAGTCCTCATAAGGCTGAATACAAGCTTCATAGGCCCCTTTCAATAAGCCCATGATCCCCAAGATGTCTGTTTTCAACATGCTAGCTTTCTCAGCTCCTACTGCCCCCGAGGTGCTAAAGAGCGTTTCACCTCCACGACAGTCTATCTTCAACAGGGTGGCACCTCAAGCTCCTGCTCCTGCTTAGCCGAAGGTGTCGATCTTTCACCGGCTAACCTTTAATGAAGTTCCCAAGCAACACAGGGGGCATACTGAAGAAGCTCCCAAAACCAAAGAAGCTCCTGCCTCAAAAGGTGCTCGATATCGTTACTGGCATCAACAAAGACAAGCTGGGGGTAGCTCACCATCTAGGCTGACTCCACTAGCTCCAATGCCAGTTGTCCATACTGCTGTCCCAACTAGGAACAGTTTTGAACCGTTAAGGAAGGCGAAATACAACTTTCCTACTGCGGTGCTAAAAAAATCTCCACCTCCTGCAGAGATACCAAATGAGCCAAAGCTAGCACTGTATGGTGTTTTTCGTCACCCGATTGAGATGGGAATATGCGCACGCTTGTCAGGCGCATTACAGATTCCCACTGCCTATGGTAGGCTAGGGTTTATTTATTGTGGGGATTCGAATCTCTGGCAGCCGCGGACTAAGCTGCCATTAATTACCCCTCGTCTTTGGAGCGAGAGAACCTCCGATTGACGAGTCAAACAGGTCATGCGAACTCAATGTACAGTGTTGCGTTTTGAAGGGGGTTTTGATATATCAGGGGCCCCACAGAGTTTTATGGGGGCTAACGGGGGAAGTACATTTAGTGTGGAGTGCATATAAAATGGCGGAGGAGGAGCGTCTTAAAGATACGTGCATGGCACGTGGGTGTTGGGAGCCCACGGGTCATGTGCCTAGCGCGTGGGCGTTGTCACCCGCGGGTCACGTGCCTGGCGCGTGAGCGCTTGGCATCTACGGTTGCGCACGCGACCGCTGGGCGCCAGCGGGTCACGTGCGCTGCACGCGACCACTGGGCACTGAGCGCCTACGGGTCGCGTGAGGCGCACATGGGCGCTTTGCGCCCGCGGTCCACGTTCCTTGCACGCGACCGCGGGGCGCCCGTGGGCCACATGCCTTGCACGCGACCGCGGGGCGCCCGTGGGCCACGTGCGCTGTACGCGACCGCTGGGCGCTGAGCGCCTGAGGGTCGCGTGAGGCGCATGTGGGAGCTTTAGCGCCCGCGGGTCACGTGCGCGGCATGCGACCGCTGGGCGCCCATAGGTCTCGCACACGGCACGCGACCGCTGGGTGCTCGTGGATCATGCGCATGGCACACGACCGCTGGGCCCGCCGGCGGAAAAGGGGCTTAGCCCCTGGGTTAGGAGTTGAACTCCCAAAGGGGTTTGATTTATGGAGTTAAACTCCAACAGATCTTGAATGGAGTTAAACTCCTAAAGATCTTTGGATCTTCTTTTGAACCTTAAATCCTCTCGGAATGGGGATTTTGGAGATGGGTCTCCTTCTTCTTCCTCTCTGTGGGCTGGATCTTAGGGGGAAAAAGGGAGGTGAGACTTAAAATCTCTCTTTTTTGGGATTTGATGGGAGATCCAAGCTCTCATTTTTGGGTTTTATGGTGAAAAATTATTCCTTTTTGGAAAAGAAAGAGTTAAACTCTTGATTTAATTCCAAAGAGGAAGAAGGTTTTAGAACCTTGAGGAAGGAGGCACAGACCCTAATTTTTTGGGGAGAATGAATTATTATATTTTATTTCATCATCATGTTGCCTTATATAGGCTTACACATTTACATATAGCCCCTTGGGCTTTACAAAATGGTATTTTGCCCATCCCATATCTCATGTGCTCATTTCTTTTGCACATGAGCCATGGGCTTTACAAAATTTGGTTTTATGCCTATAAAGATTATATCAAAATTATTTATTACATGATTTTTATTTTGGCATGGGGGAGGCTGGTCACGGGGCTCGATTTGGGCATGAGCCCACTTGACCTGGGTTTGGACCCACTTGGCTTGGGGTTGACTTTGACTTTAACTCGGTCAACCGGGGTGTAATTTTTGACCCCAACAAGCACGCTCACCCAAGCGACTTTCCTCGATGATTCATAAAATCTAGGAGGATGTTCAAGTTTCTGTCATCAATGACAGTTACCCTCACCAACTAAAAAATACGAAGAGTCAGCCGAGGGCTGGCAATTTGTCTCCCAAATCTGAGATGACTTCTCACAAAAGACAAAGGCCGGAAAAAACTCAAGCGCTGAAAGAAAACCTCAAGCGACGAGATTGCAAGCGCCTTAGGCATGGGGCATGATAGTACACACCGTTTACATGATGAGTTCTTCAGGAGAAAGCAATGCTCCCATCAGTTATAAGCCCCATACTTGGTTTCTGACGAAAGCGCAACAACAACAAGAAAAGCTGCAAGAAATGCTTGTTCATGCAGCTTCCCTTGCTAGTCCTTCGCCAAAATCAATCCCGGAAAAAGAATCCGAAGAACCGACAGGGCAAGAGTCTAATGTGGACTTTTAGAAGCGTGCCCTTAGTAAGAAAGACGAAGAAGCGGCGGAAATGGCCGCTAAAATGAAAAAGATGGCCCTCCTGATCCAAAATATAGTTGGGATGATGGTTCAATCTGAACCGCCAGCAAATGAACCATTGATAGTCCTTGATAACGACAAAGGAGTTACTTCAAGCTCTCCACAAGCCCTTTTAGTGGAAAAAGAGGAGTTGATCTCAAAAGCAAAGATGGATGAATATATCACCCAGCAAATCAAAGTGCAGTAGGTCATCGAGGCGGCAAATAAGATGGCCAAGACTGGTCATCGTGTTACGATCAAATGAAGTACCCTCCAGTATGTGTGATCCCGAAATTCAACATCTACAAGGGAACTTCTGCATGCCACACAATTTAAAGCTATGTTCAACAATACGGGAGGTGATGATAAGCTATTCCTCCGCCAATTCGTCAGCAGACTGGCGGACACCGCTTTTAAGTGGTATTCGAAGCTGCCAAATGACCCCATTAAGACCTTCGTGGATATGGAATTTCTCTTCATGCAGAGGTTCACTAGTATAACATTTTATAAAATAGTAAATATTATTTTGTAATTTAAATAATAATATAATATGTTTAATTAAAATAATACCAATTATTGATTTAGTTTATCAAAAATTAGGTATATAAAGATAATTATAAATCTTGTCCTGAAAAACTTAGTCTATGTTTTCCAAATTTTGCCATGACAAGTTAATAAGGGTTTAAAAATATGATTAGGGTTTTATCTGGGTTTCAAAAATATTGCATGTCTACATATTATTTTTTCATATTAGAATAGTAGAGAGAGGGGGACATGAGAGGCATGGGCTATTCATGCCATGCCTCCTCCATCCCTCTTTGTCCCTTATCCTCATTTCCTCCCTCTCCTAATTTTTTTTCTCTCCCAAACTCCCAAACACTCTCTTTCTCTCAAAACTTTCACTCTCTCTCATACTCTCAAATTCAAATCCCAGCTCCAAACAAAATTCACACTTCATTACATAAAACCACATCAAGAGTTAAGTTGAAGCCATCTCAAGAATCAAATGGAAACCTTCGAGTCCCCAATTCCTTCAATGTTGCTCTAACAAGATTTGACCTCTTCTTTCATCTCATCAAATCGGTAAAAATCCCTCTTTTCTACAAGTTCTTCTAGTATTTAAAGTATTAGCCATGGAAAAGCGTAGTATTAGCATAAAATGGAATTTGATGGGTTTTGATATGATATGACTTGCAGTGGTGGTGTTGTAGGGTTTAAATTGTAACCACAACTTGTTTGAGATGTTAATAGTATTGTTCCCGCCAAAATTTTTGACTTAAGTTATGAAAACTCCAAAGTGGGTACTTGAAACATAATGAAATAAAATTTCTAAGTTTAAGCTTTGAAAATCCCAAAATGGGTATTTTAAAAATAAATAAATAAATAAAAAAGAACTTAAATTCATGCGCTAGAATATCATTGGAACAGCTTCCACGTATTAAATATGCTGGAGCCAAAATCGTTCCCTTATAAAAAATAAAAGGGCAGCCCCTACGTGTTAAACACATGAGCACTCATGTGCAAAGCACGTGAGCACTAGAGCCCAAAATCAGAGCAGTTTGCTTCAAATAGAATTAAATTGTACATGGGAAAATATTTCCCCTGATCTTTCTTATAAGAAAGATCTGTTTTGTTAAATAGATAACCCTTAGATCAAAAATCCAATGGTGATTAAAAAATTACTGATTAATTAGAAAATAGAATTAAATTTTCTGTTAGGAAAATATTTTCCCAATCTTGTTAAATAAACAAGATATATATTCTCCGTTAAACAGAGAGCTGTTAGATCAAAGGTCCAACGGTGATTTAAAAATCTCTGATAGATTATAAAATCGATCAAGATCTTTCAATAAGAGATTTACTCAAACAAATTGATTTTTCTCTTCTTCTATATAAAGAATCCAAGAGATTAAATCTCACATAAGAGAGACACCCCATAAGTTTCCATAAAAATCCGAGAATTTAATTCTCCTGGAAGATCATCTTCAACCTCTCAAACCCTAGATAAAAATAAAGGAGAAATATGTCTCTTTTTACCTATCATGCATATCAAAATAGGGTTTAACCCTTTAAAGAATTTAGTTATTTCTCTGGACCTAAGATCCATAAGACAAGTCCCACATAAAAAGAGAATTTAATTCTCACAAAGAGATCTTGACCTTAAATTTAGGATTCAGAGAAGAACTTTGATATTTTTCAATCAACATAAAAAATAGAAGAAAGAAAGACAGAGTTTTATTTCTAGGAACTTAATTCTCTCAAATAATAAAGAACTTAGATCTTATATGAACAAGATCTTCAAGTTTTTAAAGAACTTGCTTTCCTTTTATCCCAGATCGTTAAATATCGATCTTGGTGATCGTTAATTGTCAAAATACCATTAACAGAAACTTAAGCTTCTTTGAAACTTAAGTTTCAAAAATAAACAGAGATTAAATCTCTTAGGAAGAAGCGCCTCATGTGATATGCACATAAGTGCCAAAGAACAAATCAAAGAGGAGCGTCTCACGTGATATCCATGTGAGCACCCAGAAGCTCAGAAATTCAGCATCCTATGTGACAGCATATGAGCATCCAAGAAAACAGCAGCTCACGTGATATAGACGTGAGCGCCCGTAAAGACAGCGGCTCACATGAAATGTACGTGAGCGCCGAGAAGAAAAGCAAACAGAAGCGACTCACGTGATAGCACGTGAGCGCCCAAGAAAACAATGTCTCACGTGATATACACGTGAGCATTTGAAACTCAGCGGCTCATGTAAAATACACATGAGCGCTATATGATTGAGTGTTTAGCACTACTGAGCGATATATAAACACAATTTTAGCCCCAAATTGGCTAAGTTTATGAAGTTTAAACTTCTTTGTGCCCAAATGCTCACATGTTTAAGTCGATCTAAATATAAAACAAGATTAACGATCCTTAAACTCCTGAACTGATGGCAGATAATATCTAAGTTCATCCCAAATCCAATATATATAGATTTGGACTAATCCGCGCCCTATGGGCGACAACAATGTTACCGTATACAATCCAAGGGCAACCCAAAAATAAAAAAAATTATAAAACGACACGAAATGATGCAAATGGAGAAGGAGAAAGTGGTTATCGCTTTGCGATAACATAGTTAACTATAGTGGCTTGCGCCTGCAGGAAAAAGTGTCCCCATAATCAAAAACCCCTCACATATGAAAGGGAATATGATGAGTCTGCTAAAACGACTGCGTCCATCCAAATCTCCGATATACGGTACCATAAATTAACTTGGTATCTTCGAAAATATGGATGGATATGTTCTATATAGCATCTGCCCCCGTATTCAGGCTGGATGCGCTCCCCGCACCTCAGTTCCTTATTTCCGGCTGTAAACAGATTCTGGCACGCTCGGTGGGACATTTTTCTCTTTCCACTCCATACTTCGTGTGTCGTGTTCTTCATGAACAAAAATTGCGGTATATATGTTTATAGTTGCCTTTGGGTCTTGGGATACTGAAGATGGTATTTCGTCTGTATGTAGAGACCAATGGCTTCTAATTGCAACTCAAGCTCTGCCATATACGGTGGAGTCAAGTATAGGCCACTTGCAACCTCCATTCTCTGCATTTCGACTCCTTAAGAAATGAATGGGTTTCACTTCAGGTGATGCTTCCACCTCCTACCCTTGGTGCCTCAACGCCGAAAGAGAAAGCCTAAAAGAAGTATGTCTTCCACACGCTGACTCCTCAAGCTTCAGCTTTGCCAATGGCATTAGTATTCATATAACTGGCACCTGCCGAAGGCTAAGACCAACACTGAGGGCATAATAGTCATTCTCTGAATGAAAACCGCGGGCAAGCCTAGCAAGTTCCTGAGACTGAAGAAGCTCTGGTTGAAGGACATGATCGACGTCAATATTGGCGTCAAATAAGACAAGCTGGGGGCAGTTCTCCGTCCAGGTTGATTCCACCCGCTCCAACTCCAATGGTGAATACTACTGTTCCAATTGGGAACTGTTCCAATTGGGAACAGCTTCGAACTTCTGCGAAGGGTCAGAAAAAAATTCCCCCACCACAGTATTGAAGAAGTCTCCGCAGCCCGTGGAGATCCAAGGAGAGCAGAAGCCAATTCGCTCTCTAAAGAGACTTTTCTCATTTATATATAAGGTTTGGAAGGAGCGCCATTGTCTGCAGCTCTTCTCCCGAGTTCAAGCAAACAAAGTGTCAGCCAAACACCGACAATTCCCCTTCCAAATACAAGGGGATTCATCCCAAGGCGGTTCCTGCAATGAGGGTTCCTCCTAAAATTATTTTTCATAAAAGAAAGAGTCCAGAGAAAGTTCAAGCGTCCGAGGTAAACTCCAAGGGCCGATATCCCAAACATCCCAAGTCTAGGGGCATAGTAGTTCACACAATCCGTATGGTGAGCTCCAAAGATGAAAGTCAAGCTTCTGTTAGTCACAAGCCGCATACTCGGTCTTTGACAAAGGCTCAGCAACATCATCAAAAGCTGCAGGAGATTCTTGCTTAGGCAGCAGAACTTGTTTGTCCACTGCCTAAAGCAAACCCAAAGGACGCACCCAAAGAAAGGATAGGGCAGGGGTCAAATATTGACTGCTTGAAGCGCGTTCTCAAAAAGAAAGATGAAGAAGTGCAGAAATGATCGCTAAAATGAACAAGATGGACCTCTTATTTTAGAGCATGGTTGGGATGATGGCTCAGCCCGAACAGCCAGTAGAAGAACCGTCAGTGGATATTAACGACGACAAAATGGGCACATAAAATCTTTTGCAAATCTCACCAGCAGTGAAGGAGGAGATGATCTCCAAATCACAGCTGGATGAATACATTGCCCAGCAGTTCAAAGCACGTCAAGCCAACGAAGCTGTAGGCAAACTGATCAAGACTGGTTGACCTTTTCCGGCATGCTACGACCAGAGGCAGTACCCTCCACGACACATATTTTCGATGTTCTGTATATACAAAGGGATCGAAAATCCTTGCCAGCATATCAGGCAGTTTAAATCCATGTGCTACAACACTGGAGGAGATGATATGCTGCTTCTCCTACAGTTCGTCAGCATTCTGGAAGGCATTGCTTTCGAATGGTATTCGGAGCTTCCAAGTGACCCTGTGAAGACCTTCGATGAAATGAATCCGCTTTTCTGCCAAAGATTCACCAGTGCAAATAAACGCACTACCATGACGGCATTACTCAATGAAAGCGTTAGACCGATCGAGACATGGGTCCAATATGTTACCCGATTGCAAAACCTTTGGTCTAAATATGAGAAGCGGATGGATGAAGCTCCAGCCATCAGAACGTTCGTGGCTATTATAGACCGACATTCGCAGGTGTATCCGTTGATGGCCTTTTTAAATCCTGCTACCTTCCAAGAGCTTAAGGATAAATTAGCTCAATTGGATCAAATGGGTCAAAGCCCTTCCAAGAGCTTATGGATAAAGCGACGTTTGTCTCCAACGCTCAATAATAAATGAGCGGTCTTAAAGCACCTGGTTGCCAAAATAATGACTGCGCAAGTCCCACCCTTGAAAAGATTAGGACATGGATATTTATTCCCCTAAAACATACGCAGGGGGCATTTTGCTCTTCTAATGAAAAGAAGAAGAAGATGAAGAAACAAGTCCAGAATGCCGAATATGTAGACAGCCAGATGAATATGAAAAATACATCGACACGCTAAAGGAATATAATTAGAAGGCGCGTTCATCAGTGTCTTCAGCATCCCTTCAAAATAAGGATTCTGAGGTAGAAGAAGACTTAGCAGAACGAGTGACATGATATCTCGTTCCTTCGTATATGAAGAAATTGCTCCATTAGCGTCAGAAAGTGACATTGATGAGCAGGGGCCAGGTACTATGTAAAGTGCTCGGTATATCCTGCAAGACAACCCGATTACTTCGACGATAAAGTAGTCCAAGAGGGTGAAGATAGTTTAAGGTGTGAAGTGTCCATTTATAAAAAGGCCAGCCAGTAACACCTAAGCAAGTAAGCAATGGAAGGGACGAGTTATGTAATTCCCCCACCAAAACTAATAATGTACCGAAATGTACCTAAACTAGTACGTCACCCCATGTATGGTGATGTTGGACCGCAGTGTCCCTAAACTAATAAGTTGCCCTACGGCTGATTTCCATATTAATCACCGTATCCAATTCATAGGCATGGGCGATATGTATCGCCACCATGTGCTTCCAAATATATGTTGTACTACGGGCACCTTGAGATCGACATTGCACCTGAAGTCCCACCGGCGAAGATTGAAACTTAATTCCCACTTGTGAGACTGCACTTGAAGTCATACAGGCTATGAAGCCCTACTGATGATGCTGTCCTCCAAAAGACGCTATGCTCTACGGCAGATCTCTATATTGATCACCGTATGTAATCCCTAAGTCCCACCGACAAACAATGGGGTCATCTGCGGCGAAGCTACATCCGAGAGTTTCACCGTTTGCAAAAAAAGGTATGTCTATAAGCAAAATGGGTACAAATGAAAACCTAAAATGGCTCCATGAGTAAAAACAGCAGGACCGCCGGTGAGCTTATGAAAACCTGAAAAGGGCGCAAACTCGTAAAAAATGGTACACTTACAGGGTCCTCAAGACCTTGTAAGGAGAAAATACCTGCGTGAGATCCTTACGACTCACAAAGAAGGAACATATTTAGGAATCCATACGATTCCTAAGGAGAAAATGCATTTGCGAGATCCTCACAACTCGTAAGGAGAATATACTTCTAATGAGACCCTCACAGTTCATAGAATTCAAAAGCCTTAGCTTACATGGATCTAAACATGTTTTTAATCCATCATATCCCAAAAACCGTCCTAAAAGTGGTTCGATATCGACTCTTGTATACAATCCATGGGCACAAACAAATATGTTTCGAACAAGTCCCATCAAAGCCGAATGACACTTCCCTGATGGTGAACAACACTTGTAAGTCCTCTCGACTTGTAAGAAGAAAATATTCTGTAAGATCCTTATGACTTGCAAGAGAAATAAAATTTAGGGATCCCCACGATTCCTAAGGAGAAAATACAACTACGGGATCCTCTCGACTCGTACGGAGAAATACCTTTATGAGACCCTTACGGCTCATAAAATAAAAAAGCCGTAGTTGGTAGGGATCTAAACCTTCTTCTATGCCAACTTTGTCCAAATAAAAAACGGCAAATGATGAGTCACTTCTGGAAATATTCCAGTTGTAGCGATACTGATGCCAAAGCTGGTATCAGACTCCAAGTCCTCAACTCATAATAAAAATGAGCGAGTAAAGAAAATATAAATAACCGAAATGATTAGGCAGCTCTCAATAAAAAGCAGCGAGTAAAAATAAAATGAAATAGCCAAAATGATGGAGTAACCCGCAATAAAAAGCAGCAAGTAAAAATAAAATGAAAAAACCGAAATGATTGGGCACCACGAATAAATAGCCGAAATGATTGGGCAATCATGACTTTTGCGATATGAAAAACTGAAATGATAGAGCATCACAAAAATATAAAAAATGAGAAAAGAAATATATATGGAATTTTGCCCTACAAACATGTCAATATGGACTCTTGTATACAATCTACGGGCACAAACATATGAAAATGAGCAATGTGCTCCACTGAATGCTACCAAGAAAGCAATCGGTAAAGATTTGAGTCTTCGTGGCTCCATATAAGCCCAAAGAATACAGAGAGCCACTTCATACCCTGATGGATTTAGTGGCAGCTTCTCAAGCAAATCAAAAGTGGAGTAATGGCAAAATCCTAACTCCAGATCTCGATGGCAACATATACGGCCTATAGCTTATCTCGATGTTCCTTCTCATTCCAGCAGGGTGCCGATGTAATGTTAGCAAGGACCAAAGGTTCAAATCAAAGACAGTGTGACGACATATTCCTAACTCCAGGTCTCGATGGGAATATATGCAGCTTAAAGACCAATTCGACATCCCTCTTATTTCAGCAGGGTACAGACGTGACACCATGAAAGCTCTAAGGAGCCAAAGCAAAAGTGGAGTGATGGAAAAATCCTAGATCCAGATCTCAATGGCTATATATACAGCCTAAAGATCATATGGATGTCTGCCCTACTCCAGTGAAGAATCGGCGCGACATTATCAAAGCAAAAGCGGATTGATGGCACATTCTTAGCTTCAGGTCTTGATGGCAATACATATGAAGCCTAAAGACCATTGGATGTTATTCCACCTCAGACGAATGCGGCTATGACTTCCCTGGGACTCTTCAAAGAAAGGAGTTTGACCTCAAGGTAAAGCGCCACGGTGAGTCCTAACGCTGAATCATCGGACGATAATACGGACATACCGACCTAGGAAGGTTACTTGAGACATTATATCCTACAGTGGTAGGGTTGGGTGATATAGAAAGTACGCGGCTACTCGAACCAGCGACCCGAGCGGACGTGGATCGAGAAGATATCAGCTGACATAATGGTACGATGGACTAAAACCAGCACCACAAACCTAACAGACTCTTATTATAAAAGGGGTTATGTATGTTTAACGTTATGATGAGTTTATCTATAAGCCCAAAGGAAGGGCAAGTTGAATGCTCTGAGACGAGTAAATAAACTAAGGTAGGTCACTTTAGCACAAACGATGAAGAGAAGAAGCCACTTGCGGGTCATCTTGACTCATAAAGGGAAAAAACTTTTGAGAGATCCTTACGACTCTCAAGAGAAAAGACACTTAGGAGTCTTCACAACTTCTAAGGAGAAAATACATCTACGAAATCCTCTTGACTTATAGGGAGAAATTCCTTTATGAGACCTTTACAGCTCATAAAGTTGAAAAGCCTTAGGTGACAAGGATCTAAACCTGTTTCCTAAGCCATCGTTTCCTTATGGACTATCTCCATACTGACTACCGTATACTATCCATGGGTCATATACAATAAAGTTGCATCAAAATTATTCTCCATTGGCCAACCAAGATACCAATGAGGTGAAGAAGCCACTTGCGTGTCCTCTCGACTCGTAAGAAGAAAACACTCTTGTAAGATTCTTACGTCTTACGAGGGAAAAAGACACTTATGGATCTTCATGACCCCTAAGGAGAAAATACACTTACGAGATCTTCTCGACTCATAGGGAGAAAATAATTTGTGAGACCCTCATGGCTTATAAAGATTGAAAAAGCCTTGGGCGACAGGGATCTAAACCTGTTTCCTAAGCCCTCAAATCTCTAGCGAGACATTACTTTGCACTACTTAACCCACGTAAATACTTACATGGGCAAAATATGGGGGCATTTGTTCCTGCCAAACTTTTGGCTTAAGTTATGAAAACCCCAAAGTGGGTACTGGAAACATAATGAAATAAAGTTCCTAAGTTTATGTTTTGAAAATCCCAAAATTGGTATTTTAAAAATAAATAAATAAATAAGAACTTAAATTCATGGGCCAGAATATCATTGGAACAGCCTCCACGTGTTAAACATGTGAGCACTCACGTGCAAAGCACGTGAACGCTGGAGCCCAAAATTGTTCCTTTATTAAAAAATAAAAAGGCAGCTCCAATATGTTAAACACATGAGCACTCATGTGCAAAAAACGTGGGTATTGGGTTCAGATAGTATTAAATCCTATAATAGCACCCGCGTGTTAAACATGTGAGCACTTACGTGAAAAGCACGTGAGCACTGGAGCCCAAAATCGGAGCGGTTTGCTTCAAGTAGAATTAAATTCTACATGGGAAAATATTTCCCCTGATCTTTCTTAAATAAGAAAGATCTGCTCTGTTAAAAAGATAACCTTTAGGTCAAAGATCCAACAGTGATTAAAAAAATCACCGATTAATCAAAAGATAGAATTAAATTCTATGTTAGGAAAATATTTTCCTAATCTTGTTAAATAAACAAGAAATATATTTTTTGTTAAACAGAGAGCTGTTGGATCAAAAATCCAATGGTGATTTAAACATCTTCGATTGATTATAAAATCAATCAAGATCTTTCAATGAGAGATTTACTCAAACAAATTAATTTTTCTCTTCTCCTATATAAATGACTCAAGAGATTAAATCTCACATAAGAGAGACCCCCTCATAAGCTTCCATAAAAAAACCGAGAATTTAATTCTCCTAGAAGATCATCTTCAACCTCTCAAAGCTTAGGTAAAAGCAAGGGAGGAATACGTCTCATTTTACCTATCGAGCATATAAAAACAGGGTTTAACCTTTCAAAGAACTTAGTTATTTCTCTGGATCTAAGATCCATAAGACAAGTCCCCCACAAAAAGAGAATTTAATTCTCATAAAGGGATCTTGATTTTAAAGTTAGGATCCGGAGAAGAACTTTGATATTTTCCCATCATCATAAAAAAAAGAGAAGAAAGAAAGACGTAGTTTTATCTCTAAGAGCTTAGTTCCCTCAAATAATCAAGAACTTAGATCTTATAAGAACAAGATCTTTAAGTTTTTAAAGAACTTGCTTTCTCTTGATCTTAGATCGTCAAATATCGATCTTGGTGAACGTTAATTGTCAAAATACCATTGACAGAAGTTTAAACTTCTCTGAAACTTATGTTTCAAAAATAAACAGAGATTGAATCTCTAAGGAAGAAACGCCTCACGTGATATGCACGTGAGTGCCAAAGAACAAATCAAAGAGGAGCGTCTCATGTGAGCGTCCAGAAGCTCAGATATTCAACATCCCACGTGATAGCACGTGAGCATCCAAGGAATCAACAACTCACGTGATATACACGTGAGCGCCCATGAAGACAGCGACTCACGTGAAATGCACGTGAGTGCTAAGAAGAAAAGCAAAAAGAAGTGGCTCACATGATAGCACGTGAGCGCCCAAGAAAACAATGCCTCACGTGATATCCATGTGAGCATTTGAAATTCGGCGGCTTACGTGATATACACGTGAGCGCTATATGATTGAGTGCTTAGCACTGCTGGATGATATAGAAACCCAATTTTAGCCCCAAATTGGTTAAGTCTGTGAAGTTTAAACTTCTTTGAGCCCATATGCTCACATGTTTAAGTCGATCTTAATATAAAAAAAGATTAACGATACTTAAGCCCCTGAACTGACGGCAGATAATACCTAAGCTCACCCTAAATCTAATATATACGGATTTGGATTAATCTATACCCTACGGGAGACGATAATATTAGTCTCTATATACAATCTAAGGGCAACCCCAAAATAAATAAATTATAACACGATACGAAGTGATGCACATGGAGAAGGAGAAAGTTGTTGTCACGCCCCGCTTCCTAGTGTATGGGCAGAGGACGTGATGGGTCACGCGACGTATTTACTCAGAAGTAAACACGCTATGTGTATCTAAGCAATATAAAATAAAATGTACACAAGAGACAAGATGTAAATGAACAGCAACTTTATTTATTTAACATTATTTTTACAATACAAATGAAATGAAAATACATGTGCTGAAAGCAATGCCTAAACAACGATATAACAGAAATGAAAATGTACAAGTAACTAGAGCTCCGGGTCAAAGGCTAGCTAATCCAAATCCTCGCTGGCGGGCGCTGTCTCCAGAAGGTCCGATCCACCTGACAACATTTCAAAGAAAGAAGAAAAGGAATGTCGTCAGCGAACAATCGCTCGGTAAGTCCCAAAAGTAAGAAGAGACAGAATAGACAGAAGGAGAATATAACTTTTAAAGTTGTATTATATTATTAACGCTGTTGTTTGTAGCTTGGTACAAAAAATGCCAGTGTATACGAGAGGAGTCCCACTATCCCGGAGACTAAGGTATACGGAGTACAAGGAACCATTCAGCCACGGTACAACGACAATGGAGATTCAGGTTAGGTGTCTTATGGTTACAGTCTCGTGCCACTTTTAACACCTTCCATACCAATCTACCCCTTATAAACCCCGCGATGTCTTGATTGTATTGATTGTATTGTATTTTATTGTCTTGTATTGTAAATTGTATATGGATGACTTGCCGACACTATGATATCAGTAATGGAATGGATATAATGGATGAACATATAAATGGAGTATATCCATAGTTCGGTTCAGTCAAGTTGTATAGATTGAATATATGGATTCATATTGAATTGTGTTTTTATACTTGAATCACATTCAAGTTGGATTGATTATATTTAGACTCAGTCTGAGTCAGATAATTAGAAAAGAAATTGAAGTCCTGAATTAGGTTTTGATATTATCGGTAACTGCTGCACATGGACGGCAGGATTTGTATCTTTTTCCAAGACAATTACCGTGTTGATAGCACCGTTTGTTAGATTGTCTACCTTAAATAGGCAAGCACCCATATCTCCGGCTCCCTGAGACTCAAGAGACTGGTCCCGCTTAAACCTATGTTTACTAGGGTCCTTATTGTAATTTAGTATAACTTGAGGGGGTTTTATGTAAAAATGGTTTTGGCATAATTTTAAAATACACCTCAAGTATTTAATTATCGTCTTTAGAGTTTTTCATAGATGTGTATTTTATATTTGTTCGATTTCTAGTAAATAGAATCTAATTTCCATAGTATATGGTATTTTCTTGAAATGTTGTACTTGTGTTGTATTTGGATGGTATTTTTATGTAATAGTAATTCCTTTGATTTAGAAAACTTGGAATATTTATATAATTAAATTAGATATTTTGATAATATATATATATATATATATATTTAATGAAAATAATTATTTATTTTCTTGTAGAAATCTCATTTTTCTAAAGAAAAATGTATTAAAATTCCATCGAAATCGAATGCTCCTTGCGGAGGTCTGCATCTCGCTTTACTAAGCCCGAGAATGTGCGATAATCCGCACCATCCCGAACGGGGTCCCTAAATTGGGTTGTAGAGGCGCAATTGCATGGAAATATTTAATATACCTTTTATAGAAAACAGTTTTGTAAATTTAGGGTATTTATTTGTAAAGTCGTATTTCCCGTATTATATTTTCCCAAAATCAACCGTGCTATGATAGAAATGAGCGTTGTGATGAGGTAGGTCATTACCTCGTGAACTATCTATAGGTATAGCAAGGGATAAGGGTTATAATGTCGAAATGTAAAGTATGTGGTATTTTTATGAAAAATGCGATAAATGTCACAAAAATGATTATTTTGATGTGAAACTTGTTTTATTGAGTTTGTTAATATTTATTAATCAACATATGAGAATATGGTTTTATCTTATTAAAGAAAAGTGTAGTTTTAAAGAAAACCGAATCGGAAATCGGACTAACTCCGCTTCCGTCAGGTTTTCGAAATTAAACTTTTTAAAGATGAAGATGAGAGGGGAAATGAGAATTACTGGCTTTTGGACTAGAGAAGAGAGAGGGGGTACTAAAGAAGGCTTCGGGGCTTCGATTCATCGCCGGAATCTCCTCGGAAGTTCGTCGGAGATTCACCCTTCACTAACTCCACTTGTACACTAAAATACTTGGGATTTTGGTATAGTTTTTGCAAGAGAATTCTGAGTGAGAGAGGTGTAGAATGGAGTGGGTATTTGTAGGACAATTTAGGGTTAGGGGCGATGAATAATGCATTAAAATGGAATTTGAAGGGTTTTATTATTCTCTGTAAATGTGCATAGTAAATTAGCAATACTGGAGTTATGGGGGTAGTCCAAGGGTCTAGGGTTTACAAAAAAATGGGGTTTTGGCTCAACAGAACCGGCGGCGCCGGCCCATGGCGAATTCTCGCCGGGCGGATCATAGAGGTAGGCGCTCGGATTCTCGCCACGTGTTCAAGTCGGTCTGAATACTAATTTGCACCTGTTTGTTTTAAGTGTGACCCTTCAGTTTACGTGCAGTGCTCGTGCAAACTCTTGGGCTTCTAAAAGGTTAAAAGAAAATTAAATAAAAATATAATGTGGATTATAGGATTTGAACTCGGGTGCTTTGTCTCAGCAGTGCAAGAATTTACCAGTGAGCTACAAACTCTTTCTTGCTGTTCTAAATTAAAACAAATACTTATAGTATACACAGAATTTGCAAATACCCCAATTGTACATTAAATTTTACACAATTTTATGTACACAGAATTTGGAGTTGTTACAGTTGTTATCGTTTTACGATAATGTAATTAACTGCAAGGGCTTGTGGCTGCTGGAAAAAGCATCCCCACAATCAAAACCCTCTCACATATGAAAGGGAATCTGAAATGGTTGCGTCCATCCAAAACTCCAATATACGGTGCCATAAATCAACTTGGTACCTTCGGAGAGGTGGATGGATATACTCTATATATCATTTGCCCGCGTATTTAGGCTGGCCACGCTCTCCGCGCCTTAGTTCCTCGTTCCGGTGGTAAACTGATGGCTTATGGATTTTCATAATCATACTATTTAGTTTCGATGATGTTATACAGTATTAATAGATCTATACATATGTTTCATATTGCATATTTTATAATACTGTATCTAAGCTTGGTCGTGTTTGAGAAAGATTTCAGGATATCAACCGACAAAGCCTACGATGGAGGATGGAGGAAATTGAGCTAAAACAGAAAATCTATTGGAGGTTAATAGACTAAAGCTCCTCAACGATCACATTCAAACTTCATGAAGCTAAGGAGCTAAAGTCCAAGTTCAAAAGAATTTAAGAAATCGAAGATTGAAGTGCTCGTGTCGAGATATCGGAAGATTCAAGATTTGGAAAAAGAACGATATCGATATAGGAAATCAATGTGAGTACTCGTGACTATGGAAAACATCACATTAAGCTCTTGCACACACTCTTTGTATGATTTTTGAAACACTTGGTGAAAAACTTGCGTTGGTTTTCGTTTAAAATCTTTTTCAAAACCAAGTTCAAATTTGTCTGAAAAATCCTTCTTCAGACATTTTAAATATCACTCTTTTACTTCAGAACAAACTTCTGGAGTCTACCAGAACAAACGTCTAGATGTTCTCTGAGCTTTCATTGTTTAAAACTTTTTACAGAACAAACGTCTGTCGTTGCTTCTTCATACGTCTGTTTGTTCTTTAGATTTTCATTAGCTTAAATTTTTTTAAAGAACAAATGCCTGTCAAATTTTCTTCAGACGTCGGTTGTTCTCTGTGTTTTCATTGCATTAAAACTTTTTGTGGGAACAAACGTCCAAACCTTATTGGCACAAACGTCTGAAGGTTAAAAACTTTGAAAATCTTTTCTTCTTCATACGTGTGTCACTTGTTCATTAAACGTCTGTTTGATCTCTGTACTTTCATTGGCCATATTTTGAAAACCACGGTAAATGTCTGAAGCTATTTTAGACAAATATCTAAAGCTCAAATTTATTTGAAACATTTCTTCTTCAGATATTAGTGTCCCTCTCTTCAGACGTCTGTTCGCTTTCTATGTTTTCTTGCCTTCTTGTAAATACTATCGGTAAACGTATGAAACTTTTATAAACAAACGTCTGAAGATATGTTATAGACATTGTTGATCCTTTTTTCAGACGTCTGTCTAGTTGAACTTTAAACGTCTGATAACAGATCTTTTTGAATGATTTGACTTGTAACGGCTAGTTTTTCTTGAATGGTATTTATTGAGAATTGTTTTCGGTTTTGAACAGTCAAGAGTTGCAAAATTATTCTGAGATATTCCAAAGCCTTTTTCTCATTTCTTGTAAGAGAAAAAACTTGATTTTGATTATCCTTTCCCTTACACACTCAAAAGATCAAAGAGGTTAATTTGATTATTCCATACTCATTGAGTATTAGTTGTGAGCTTTAAGAGAAACTCCTTTGAGAGTATTGTGTTTTATTGTAAACCCTCTTCTTGTCTTTGTGTGAGAATATCTTGAGTCCAAGAGAGTATTTTATAAGGAAGAAGAGTGAGAAGTTTTCCTTTCTTTTTGTGAGGATCCTTGAGTGCAGGGACGCCTTGTAAGGAAAGAGAACTTGTTGGTTTCGGTGGAGACGTGGTGTAAGAAGTTGCAAGTGCGCAACGTGTTGTCTTGGTGGAGACGTGTTTTAGTGAAACGGGCTCATATGCCTAAATAAAGAGGACTAAGGAATCTCTCGAACCTCTCTAAATGGCTCGTGTTTGCATTTGCTTTTTCTTTCTCTTTCCCTAGATTTCAATTGCTTAGATAGAATTTGCATACTCAACACCTTTTGGCTCTATATGCTCTTTACTTACTTGATTGCTATATTTATTGCTTGCTATATATTCATGTGTTCATAATTGTAGATTGCTTAGCCTCTTATCCTTATTGGTATATCGTTTGCTTAAACTTTGCAATTGTGTTTGGTTGGCAAGTGTAGTTTGTATAGTTTTTTATTTGAGCATATCTCTAACTTTGTCTTATTCACCCACCCTCTGGGACACCTTTCAACTGGTATCAGAGCTTAGTGCTCTTCTTTTAGGCTTTACAATCTAGAGTTGATCCTATGGATTCCTTTTTGCCTTCGTGCTCTTATAATGATAAACCATCTATATATAACCATCCATATTTTGATGGTTCTAAATTTGATTTGTGGAAAATTATGATACAATGTTTTCTTAAATCTCAGGATAGGGATATATGTAAAATAGTTGATAATGAGTACTCTATTCCTTTTATTGTTAAATATATGTGGAGTATTCATGAAAAAGATTTATTTATTTTGAACATTAAAGCTCTTAAAATTTTATATTGTGCTTTAAATATTGATGTTCTTAACAATGTCTCCTTTTGTAAGACAGCTTATGAATTGTGGCATTCATTGGAAAATAGTTATGGAGAACAAGCCCTATCCAAAGAGAAGAAGAAAACTAAAAGTTTGACATCTATAGCGACTTTGGATGCGTCTCAATCAGTAGAAAATCAAAAAAGACGATCCAACCATATGGAGTCGACAAATGAGTATCTTGATCTTGGGGTTGTAAGTAATCCTTCTTTTGATTATCATATGCTTACTCATGATCAATTATTAATAGCTTTTAATACCATTAATTTTAGTTTCAATTTGATGACTTTTAGAAATGATTTGTTAGATGAGCAAAATTCTTCTCTCATTAATAAGAAAATTAAGTTGATTTCTTGTTGCAATTCTTTCGAGACTTTGTGCAAAAGCATGATTGCCAAATATAATGTTTTATCTCATGCTCATGAATCTTGTGTTCCTTTGATTAATGATTTGGATTTGGAGAAAAACGAACTTCTTTCAAAGCTTGGTTCTCCTTGTAGTTCTTTTGATATTTTGAAAAAGGAAAATAAGAGTTTAGTTTTATCCATGGATTCTTTGAGCAAGGAAAATGATGTTTTGATTTCAAATTTAAAAAGTGAGATTGCTATTTTGAAATCTTCCATTTTATCTCAAAAATCCTCGATTGTTGATTCTACTTCTTTAAAAAGGGAAAACGAGAAATTGGTTTTAACTTGCGATATTTTAAGAAAAGAAAACGTTGTTGTGATTTTAAGTTTACAAAAAAATTGATTTATTGAAATCTTCAATTACTTCTCAAGAGTCTTGAGTTTATCAAAATACTTCTCTCAAATCTCAAAATGAGATTTTAATTTCTTCGCTTACTAATTTTTCAAATGTTGATGCTTAACCTAGCAAGGAAGTGGTCTTAAACCAAAGATGCGTGGGTTTATAATCTTCAAAGCTACAAAGCCCTCTTCATCTAGACGTGTCAAATATATTTCAATGTTTGCTAAATCTCATGTTCGCATTCATGCATACTTATATCGTTTTGGCACAAGAAAATCTCTTGAAAAACACATACAACACAACCCTTCCTCATCTCATGCATATAATGGCATATCTAGCACCATGCATATACATACTCACTCTTGTCATTATTGTGGTGCATTTGATCACTTTCTTTACTCATGTCCTTTTAGAAGAATAAATTTGTCAAATGCAAATATGATGTGGGTTCCTAAATCTAACCCTATTGGATCTAATAAAGTTTGGATACCAAAATCACCTCCCATGCCTTGTTTTGCAGGTATGGAGAAATGTTTGACTTAAGAAATAGGGGCGACGATGAACCAAAGCATAACAAAAGGAGATATTTGTTTACCTCATCAATTTGTGGGATAACAATCTTGAATTTATTCTCTATTGTCAATTCTTGATTGTCATGTTTTTTTTTCCTGTTGTCGTGCCTTTCTTTTATTATGGTTCATGTTATAAAAGGCTCAGTTGTTGTTGTTGTTGTTGTGTCTTTCTCTACTAGCACTTGTGTTCATGAATTTTCTCTAGTTCTTTTTTTAAGAGATATGTTGAGAATAAAAGATTTGATTGGTTTTGGTTTGTCGTTATTTTGAAAACATTTTTTTTGAAAAACAAAATTATCTTGAAAAACTGAGTTTTATGGAAGTTTTAAACAAGTTCAGAAGTCAGTAGAATTCTTGTTCAGACGTCAGTCATCGACAAATGTCTTAACAAGACTCTGACACGTGTCTGAACTAGGACTTTCAGTTATATATATATATATATATATATATATATATATATATGGGTTTCTCTCTCCCCCCCCTTCATCTCACAGCCATGCCTCCTCTTTAAAACCCCTAATCAAGGTTCCTAGCCTTACCCTTCTTCAATGGCTTCCAAGCCTGCTACTCAAGGAGATTTTAAGAAGAAGAGACATAGGGGAGAAGGATCGTCCCAAAGTGCTAATTTTGATCATCGCCTCTTTCTCAATACTTCTTGTGAGAGATTGTTCTCTTCTATCCAAGCCCAAAATATAATATCAGGTTTTGGGATTACTTTGGTTGATTATAATGAGTATTATCTTCCTAGTCTCTTTAGAACTCAAGGTTGGGTTGACTATGCCTCTATTGATGAATCCTTCTTTCCTAACCTTGTAAGATTTTTCTTCGCCAATCTCTCCGTTTCAAATACCGATGAATTCGTCTTAAACTCTTATGCACTTGGTAAGAAAATTGTTGTTAATGAAACTCTTCTCCAAAATCTTCTTGGAGTTCCATCTGGTGGAGCTATTTTCCACCTTTTCAACCTTGAGTACTATACTTTCTATCCCGGAGATTAGAATCTGGTATCCGCAACCAATTTTCTTCATAGTCGGCCGGTCCACCCTCTCTACGCATCTACCGCTAAGTTGAAATTTGAAGTTAAAGTCGTTGGCAATACTCTCGGGAAGGTGGTTCTTTATAAACCGGGAGATAAGGGGCCTTTAGGGAATGTTATAAGTTCTTGACCTTCCTTTTCCGGTACCGGATCAAAATAAATCTCCCTAATATCTTTTTGGAAGTAATCTCATTGGCCGGCAACTTTGGACCTTCAAAAAACCTTCCTTTTGGAATGATTTGCACAAAGATATCCTGGCATTTCAAGGTTCCTTTGGAAAGGAAACAGTTGGGCACCATGGATGCACCACTCGACATATGCATCATAAATCTGATGAAATCCGCAGCTGAGCTTGCGATGAGACCGGATAGTGTGGAAGAGGATGAAGAGGCGGAAGATGCTCCCGATCAACCCATGCACGATCCTAATGTTCCAAGTATATTTTATTGTTTCGATTCTTTAGAGCGAGAGGTGATGTGTGTGAGGGCTAATCAAGAAACTTTGACCGAAAATGTAGATGCTATGAGAAGAAAAAGCCATGAGTCCCACGAATACACGATGATATATTTGGGAGAGCAATTTGGAAACATTAATGCTATGTTTGAGGGTTTCTAAGGCGGCAAGAGCGGGAGTTCAAGAAGGAAGAGTTCCAAGGGTGGCAATGGTGATAATGTCAGTTAGGATACAGTGGAAAGCAATGATGATGATGATGATGATGATGAGGCATAATGAGGAGACGCTAGATGAGATCTTTTTTTTTGTTTCCTTTTGCTTTAGTTTTTTTTTATGATTGGATGGAAAAATGGATTTTGTTTTGTTTTGACTAGTGTTTTTGATTATGAAACGATAATTTTTGATGAACTCGTTTGTAAGCACTTATGGTTTTTAGTTTATGAATCACATCTTTAGTTTATTTTCTTGGTCTTCTTATGCGATTGATGGATCATTGAGTAGATTATCTTTTTATTACTTTTTTCTATGCTCATGAATATGTGATTGATGGAATATTCATTGAATATGAATATTTGATGGTATTTTTGTGCAAACTTCATTCAATATAGGTTGTGAGATATTTTATTCCTCTAATTCATACGTTTTTGCCTAATGTGTATTATATCTTTGAGTATATGAGTTGTAGAGAGTCACACACAAGATGACGTCAAACACAAGCTTTGGAGAACACATTGCTCAAGATTGGTATATCTAACTTCTCCGTTGATATTCTAGTTTATATGATTGTTTGCTTATGAGTTCTAATAGCTCATATATTATCATAAGTATCATCTTGCCAATATGGCCTCCACAATCTTGTTAGGGGAACCCAATTATGGATTTATTGTTTATAACATATCTTAGGATTTAGCGGAGTGTATTTAGGGTCTTCTTGGGCTTACTAACACTAAAGATCAGAAAACCCTATTTTACTATATCTTTATCTCATCTTTTCCACTATATGATATTAGAACTTGTTTATAAATTGCATATGGTTATTTTGCATGCACCGCTTACTTTTGCTTATCCTTTATACATGCTTGTTGATATGGGTCTAATCCTTGTTTTTCAAAGTTATTCAAACGTTTAATTTTAACTCTTACTCATATCAACTCCTATTATGCATACATTTAGGGAGAGTTATTCAAATGTTTAACTTACTTTTGGTGTACACATGTGTCTAGGGGGAGTAATTTAAAATTTTTATTTCTTAGGACACCCTTTTTGATTATATAAAAAAGGGGAAGAGTAGTAGATTCGTATCAATATATTGAAGTTATTCAAACAATTAACTTTAGTATATTGATCTTTTTATCGATTATTGAAGATTATTCAAACGTTTGATTTTCAATATATCGATATTTTCTATTAATATTTTGACAATATCAAAAGGGGTAGATTGATGGCTTATGGATTTTCATAATCCTACTATTTAGTTTTGATGATATTATACAATATTAATAGATCTATACATGTGTTTCATATTGCATATTTTATAACACTGTATATGAGCTTGGTCGTATTTGAGAAAGATTTCAGGATATCAACTAACACTCGCCTACGATAGAGGATGGAGAAAATTGAACTAAAACGGCAAATCTATTGGAGGTTAATGAACTAAAGCTCCTCAATGATCACATTCAAGCTTCATGAAGCTAAGGAGCCTAAGTCCAAGTTCACAAGAATTAAAGAAATTGAAAATTTAAGAGCTTGAGTCGAGTTATCGGAAGATTCAAGATTTGGAAAAATAACGATATAGACATAGGATATCAATGTGAGTACTCGTGACTATGGAAAACATCACATTAAGCTTTTGCACACACTCTTTATATGATTTGTGAAACACTTGGTGAAAAACTTGCGTTGGTTTTCGTTTAAAATATTTTTCGAAACCAAGTCCAAATTTGTCTAAAAAATTCTTCTTCAGACATCTATACTATTGTAATTTAGACGTCAATCATGTTTTCCAAAGTATGCACAAGTTTAAAATATCAGTCTTTTGCTTCAGAACAAATGTCTGAAGTCTACCAGAACAAACGTTTGGATGTTCTATGAGGTTTCATTGTTTAAAACGTTTTACAGAACAAACGTATGTCGTTGCTTTTTTATACGTCTGTTTGTTCTCTGGATTTTCATTAGCTTAAAACTTTTTTTAAGAACAAACTTCAGTCAAATCTTCTTCAGATGTCTGGTTGTTCTTTGTGTTTTCATGGTATTAAAACTTTTTATGGGAACAAACGTCTGAACCTTATTGGCATAAACGTCTGAAGGTTAAAAACTTTGAAAATATTTTCTTTTTCAGACGTGTGTCACTTGTTCATCAAACGTCTGTTTGTTCTCTGTACTTTCGTTGGCCATGTTTTGAAAACCATTGCAAACGTCTGAAGCTCAAAATTATTTAAAACATTGCTTCTTCAGACGTTTGTTCGCCTTCTATGCTTTCTTGCCTTCTTGTAAAAACTATCGGCAAACGTTTGAAACTTTTATAAACAAACATTGAAGTTATTTTATAGTCGTTGCTGATCCTTCTTCAAAATTCTATTTGGTTGAACTTCAGATGTCTGATAACGGCTCTTTTTGACTTGTAACGGCTAGTTTTTCTTGAGCGGTATTTATTGAGAATTGCTTTGGGTTTTCAATAGAAAAGAGTTGCAAAATTATTATGAGATATTCCAAAGCCTTTTTCTCATCTTTTATAAGAGCAAAAACTTGATTTTGATTATCTTTTCTTTCTCACACTCAAAAGATCAAAGAGGTTAATTTGATTATTCCATACTTATTGAGTATTAGTTGTGAGCTTTAAGAGAAACTCCTTTAAGAGTATTGTGCTTTATTGTAAACCCTCTTCTATTCTTTGTGTGAGGATATCTTGAGTGTAAGAGAGTCCGTCCTAAGAGAGAAGAGTGAGAGAAGTTTTTCTTTCTTTATGAGAGAATTCTTCAGTGCAGTGGTGCCTTTGTCAGGAATGAAAACTTGTTGGCCTCAGTGGAGGCGTGGTGTAAGAAGTTGTGAGTGCGTAAAGTGTTGTCTCGGTAGAGACGTGTTTTAGTGGAACGGGCACGTACTCCTAAAGAAAAAGGACTAGGGGATCTCCCTAACCTCTCTAAACGGTTGATGTTTGCGTTTGCTTCTTTCTCTTATTTTAGATTTCAATTGCTTAGATAGATTTTGCATGCTCAACACCTTTTGGCTCTATATGCTCTTTACTTACTTAATTGCTATATCTATTGCTTGTTATATGTTCATGTGTTCACAATTGTAGATTGCTTAGGCTCTTATCCTTATTGGTATATCTTTTGCTTAAGGTTTGCAATTGTGTTTGATTGGCAAGTGTAGTTTGTTGATTTTCTATTCGAGCATATCAGAAATCTTTTCCTATTCACCCCTCTCTAGGACCATTTTCATAAACAGACATATAGATGCAAGATTTATTGATTTAAAAGTGTTTTAAAGTTTTAAAAACTAGGAATTTATGGAATTTTCATGTTCAAATAAATTCTGATGCTATTTGGGTTATTTCTAAAATAAAATAATGGTATTTTATTACCTAATTGGACCAGTAGGAGACCACCATAGAAGCACGAGCACTAAACTCCATTTCCAGACCGAAAATAGCGGCCATATTGAATTATTTGGCGGCCATGTTTCTGACTTTGGTGTCGAGGTTTGGGTGGTAGCGTACACACTGTATAACTAAGCTACTGGTATAGTTCTTTTTGTCTCAGGTTGCATGTGTTAAAATCTTGAAGCACTTTGGCAGGTTTTTGATGATGTTTTACGGGTTTTAAACTTGTTTTTTGGATTTCTATATCTTAACTTGATCGTTCGACGTTCGTACGTCGACGTTCGGGGTATTTTATCGCTTTTAGCATATGTTGGTCATATGTTCTAACCTATGTGTGCTTCTCTCATTATGTTGTTTTCGATTTGGATATTTATGCGGCTGTGTTATGGTTTCGATGTTAGGTACGATCATGAGGACTTTCGAGACGGCGAGGATGGGCGAGACGGTCGTATGTTTCGACTAGCTCGAGATGTTGGTGAGTAGAATGGTATGTACAAGTTGAAAATCGGGTGGATTGTGTATAGCACCCCCGACTAGTAGAAATTTTAATAAAACTTCATGTCATTTTTAAACCATATTCTTGACACTTGATAGAATTACCATGCTAGTAGTGTTGTATTGAGTACCACCTCATATATTTAGTAGTATGTTTAATGTGTGTGTATGCGACAATAGGTCTATACTGGCTATAGTTGGATATTTGATTGATACCGTATGAGAAGAGATTCCGTACTGGATGGGTTGAGGATGGAGTGCCGAATACGGACGATATTTATTTGATTCGTGGAGTCTTGCTATTTACACTGATTGGGATATTACGAAAATGCTTATATGAACACACTTGATAGAACATTGCACAAATATCAACGATCGCCATGTTGCACAATCATAGACGCGTATGCTACACTACACATCGTTGGTACTACCATGACACTTAAAAACTATCATGCTATTAGTATTAGATTATCTTCATGCTATTAGTATGTATTGATTGCTACTTACCGTGATTTTGTTATGCATTATATATGGTTGATCTTGTGAGATTGCAGTTTTTATTGATGATGATATATATTAGTGGTATGTGACACTGATATGTGTGTGTGTGTGTGTGTGTCAGTGGTATGGGACACTAATACACACACACACACACACACACACACACACACACACACACACACACATATATGTATGATATATCATTATTATTAATTATAAAACTTGCTTGGATTTTTATTATGCGTATATTATAATTATATTTGGTGATATCTGGTTATCGAGGAAGGGGGGACAGACCGGTACGGATATCATGAATTTCTTGTGTAGATATGTGTTTGGTGATATCCGGCTATCGAGGAAGGGGGAGACTGGTGTAGATATCATGAATTTCTTGTGTAGATTTATGTTTGGTGTGATCCGATAATTGTATCGACTCTGAAATCACTGTACGGAAATTTCTTGTATTTTACAGTAAAGGGTATTTCAGCCTGTGTAAGAGTTAAAAGTTATTTTTGTTAAATAAAAGCAAGAAACAACTTGTAGCTCACTGGTAAAGCCTCTACACTGCTGTGAACATAGCCTGTATATTCAAATCCCATCAGACACAATTATTTTAAAGATTTTTTCTTTTAATTTTTGGAAGCCCAAGAGTTGCACTTGCAATACACGGAGAAATTAAAAGTTTTAGAAAAATCAAACATGCGCAAAATGGAGTAAACACATATATACACACGTGGCATGAATCTTGAGGCAATGCCTCAAGATCCAACCACCCAAACTCACCTATTGGCCGGCGCCGACGGTCAGATGTGCCCTATTTTATTCCGTGCTTTGCACACTTGTCTCTTCAGCTGCACATAACTCTCCTGCACTGTTTGATTTTCCTGCAATCAAATAGAAGCCCTTCAATTCACCATTTAATACATTTTTAATACTTTTTAATTCAAAATTTTAATTCCCAAATCCTAATTCTTCACTATAAATATCACCTCATGCCCTAGCCCCCCTCTATTCTGAAAAATTCTAGTAAAATCACCTCAAAAGTTCATAAGTGCAAGTGGAGTTAGCAACCAAGCTCCTTCTATCGAAAATCGAAGCCGTTTCCAGAGCTTCCGCAATGCCACAAAGCCCCCTTCCTTCTTCCTTACTCTCTTCTCGATATTACCAAGCCATAAGTCCCTATCATCTTTTCTTCTTTGTATCTCAATTCATCTCCTAAAAATATATCGGTAAAGTGGAGTTATCTCCGATACATTCTTTTTAGAACCTGGAACTCCCTTTTTCTTAATACATAGCTTAAACTAATTTTACCACCCTACTTGTAACTTTAATTAAAAACTTTTAGGTTTTAGTTTAACCAAAATTTTCATGTGAAACAAATATAAACGAATATTTTCATCAAAATACCTTGAATTTTAATATCACCCTCTTTTCGATAATTGTTAAAACAATATCTTTAGAAAAACTTCATGGGGTAACGAACCATCCCACACGCACACTATAGTTTCATAGCACGATATATATATGGTTGGTTCAATTAATAGCTTTTACAATAAAATACCACATATTTTCAAAAACGGGTTTCTTTTAAAGCGGTATTTTGTAATAGTTGGTAAATACGCCTCTACAACCCTCGTTAGGGACTCGATAATGGATGGTGCGGATTATCGCACATTCTTGAGATAGTAGAGCGAGATCCAGAACTCCTCACGGAATATTCGATCTCGAAAGGAAATAAAATACGGTTTTTAAGAAATACGGCTTTTCTAAATAAAATTAATTTTTCAAAAAATTATATAAAAATATAAATCTGTATTTTTAATAAAACATATAAACTATATTTTTTAATATGAAAGATTAAAATTTTAATAAAATATTATCAAGTTACCAAAAAGGCTAGTTTTCAATAAAATACCATAATTTTTAAAAACTAAGTTTTTATCATTAAAATACCTAATAATTAAAATACATGCCCATGAAAACCCTAAATCTTTTAAATCACTCTCGAGGTTATTTTTAAAAACAATATTAATATATATTTTTCATAAAACACCCTCGAGATATACAAACAATAATTATGGACTTTAGATTAATATAGATTTAAACGGGATCAATTCTCTTGAGCGCTAGGGAGCCGGAGAAAGTGAGTGCTTGCCTATTCAGGTTAGACAACTTAACAGAGTTATCAATGGCAATTGTCTTGGAAAAAAACATAAATCCTGCCGTCCATGTACAGCAGTTACCGATTACTCCCGAACTTAAGATGTTACAAGAACAAAGTCCTTTTCATAAGATTTTAACTCAAACCAGAATCCAAACTCAAACCAGAATCCAAAATCAAACACAAGCTTGAATACTTGATGATGAACCTAAACACACGAATTCAAATATCGAACTCAATCTTGTATGCTTGACTCGACTTGACCGAACCATGGTTATGAATTGACATGAACTTGACATGACTACCCGAACACATGATTACATCTTGAATATGAACCTGAACATTTTATATCCATGGATTCGGCCAAGACCTGTAATCTATATAATACAATATGCGGGGATAAAAGGGTAGATTGGTACGGAACGTATATCGTGATACGAGAGGTCACGTAAAAAACACATACATGAATTCATGTGCCGTTGTCCCGTGGGTTATGATGGGTTCTTGTACTACATGTTACCATAGTCCACGGGATAAGATGGACTCCTCTCGTATACATGAATACCTTCTTTATCAAACTGCAAATAACCATTGATTGTTCGTGTGCGAAAGAGAAGTGTTTTTGTAAATAACCGCAATCAAGACGGTGTCGCTAGTAACTAGCCGTGATGAGTACGGATCGTCCGCAGGAAAATGTGAACTCTTTTCTTGCTTTAGATGAGTTGATGAAAAATGGGTGATTGTTTTGTCGTTATATTTTAAAACGGATATAAAATTTATAATAAAAAGGGTTGGAGGGTTCATAGGACTTAGTAGTAATGGATGAATAATTAAAAATAACTCTTTTATCTTTTAATAGTTTAAAACTAGATCGGCAGTGATGAATGTAGATTAGGGTTCTTGGAAGAAACTAAAGTTTCCTCACTTCTAACCCTTGTCCTTGAATTAATCTCTATTCATGTCTAGCCCTTAACAAAACAAGTGTTCAACCAATCTCAAATCGTGGTCGAGCCTATCAATAAATTGATAGCGCTCCCGATAAAGAGGTTAGCATTTATTTTGCAAAAGTTTATAAACTTTAAAATGTATAAAAGAAGTTAAAAGGTTTTCTCATCCATTATCTTACCCTATCCTACAAATCCTTGCAAGTTAAGAATTACTCGCTCATGGTTAATTTAGAAAAGAGGATGAAGGTGAATGAAAGCATAATGAAGATGCAGAAAAGTAAGAACAGAAAGTAAATGCGGAAAAAAAGGAAAAAGAATTAAAACTAAAAACTACTTTTATTAATCAACTATTGCATTTACAATTCTCCTCTGAAAGTCGATTACAAGAACCCTAGTTTGCTCTAGATCTTTCTCTTGTTGGAGATAGATGAATAGATGATGATTACTCGGATACGTGGATCTCTTGATCTCTTCGGTGATAATTTTCAATGTGCAGCTCTCGATTCCTTATATAGTCCTTGAAACCAGAAACCCTAGATTCCATATAGGAATAGATGCAGTTAAGATCATGATCCATAAATCTCACATCCAATGGCCCAGACTTGACCGCTGAACCGCCGCAAAATGCCACGTTTGGCCGCCCTTCCGCCGCGCTTTAGTAGGATCATGACTTGGGATTTTTTCTGGCTTCTTGTGTTGATTTTTGGAGATCCTTTTGATATCTATATTCTGAAAACAATACTCTGAGTCTCTGTCATTGCTAGATTTCTTGATTTGCTTCTAAATTTTGGCAGATTCGGTTCCAATATCCCGATTTAACTTGGATCTCTTACTTGGATTCCAGACTTGAGCTAGTACCTGTACAATATCTCAAATCAAAATGTTTAGTAGCATTTGGTATTTTTGAGATATCATCCTAACCATTTATATGATATAATATCTTAAGAATATTGATTAGAAATATTTGATATGATATGCATATTTTAATTATTAATATTTCATTTAAATATTATATCATATATTTTCCCTAATTATATTAATTAAAATGTAGAAACATATGATAATAAACTGTTTACAAATAAACCTAAATATGTTCTATATTTACAATAAACACCTTTTAGTACTTAACAATAATAGGAAAAATATTCATTCAAAAGTGCAATATTTTAGACTAATCAGATACACCCAAACTTAATTTTAATCATCCCGACCAAACTAGTTATTAAAGAGAAAAAGAAAAACCTAATTAGCACACTTTCGTAGGCAACACGATTGCACTAAACATGTGCAACAAGACTTTAAACATTTAGATGTCCCTAGTAGGAGGAGTGTTGTCTCCTGAGGGTTTTCAGCGGATTACACCCAAAAAATCCCATAATAAAAAAAAGAAGATGAAAATTACATACAAAAATAAGGAACTTATAAAAGAAAGAACTTGAAAATAAGAGTTTCGAACTACACTAGTTTTTTAGTTACCATGAGCCCTACCTTAATAGTCATGAAAAGATATCAGAAATCACACCATCTCTCAATAAAACAACGTCTTTAGCCTTCCTCCCAACCCTTTCTTCCAAATATCGATCATATATCCCTACGTGTGTGTAAAAGATATCTCTAAACTTAGAAAATTCAATTCAAGCTATTATACTCTTGTCCATCTTCCTTCGTACTTTTTAGTTGGTGAATATTTTCAGATGGAATTGCTCACACATTTTTCAGGCGACCGTTAATATTTCTTGAAGTACTAACCAACCGATTATCAAATGTGCTCACTCATTAAAGCGTAATTAGCAGTATCCTAGTCTTGTAATACCTAAGGCTTAGCAGTGACTCCCAAACCAGTTGGTCTAAGGCATTGGATGATAAGGCACCCTCGCTATATTATTTTTGTTATACCGCCTTAAGTAATTACAAAACCAGTGTTTATTTTTCTTCACCATTTATATTTTCTGTGTCATATATATATATAAATAAATATATTTCTTATACTAAGGCTTTAAGACAAGAGTATTTCAAGGTATTCTCTACTATCCTAAGTTTTAAGATGTGTGCAAGTGTGTATGGTAAGGTATCAATGTTCAGATATTTGGACTCAAGAATATGGACTATTTTTTAGACTTATTTTTAATCTGCTGATTAGTGATTCTTTTCATCTTACTAACCCTTAGGACAATAGCTCATTACTACCTATTACCAGCTTTGTTTTAAAACATCTAATTTTCTTACTTTTCTTAAATCTTTTCGTTTCTTTCATATGTATATTTACTTTCTAACCTTTATTTCTTTAAAAAATTATATCATATAAATGGTTAGGATAATATCTCAAAAATACCAAATACTACTAAACACTTTGATTTGAGATATTGTGCAGGTACTAACTCAGGTCTGGAATCCAAGTAAGAGATCCAAATCAAATCGGGATATCGGAATTGAATCTGCCAAAATTTAGAAGCAAATCAAGAGATCTAGCAATGGCAGAGACTTAGAGTATTGTTTTTAGAATCTAGACATCAAAAGGATCTCCACATGTCAACACAAGAAGCTAGAACAAATCCCAAGTCATGATCTCACCAAAGCGCGGCGGAAGAGCGGCCAAACGTGGCATTTTGCGGCGGTTCAGCGGTCACGACTTGGGATTTTTTCTGGCTTCTTGTGTTGACATGTGGAGATCCTTTTGATATCTAGATTCTGAAAACAATCCTCTGAGTCTCTGCCGTTTCTAGATCTCTCGATTTGCTTCTAAATTTTAGCAGATTCGGTTTCGATATCCCGATTTGTCTTCGATCTCTTACTTGGATTCCAGACCTGAGCTAGTACCTGCACAATATCTCAAATCAAAGTGTTTAGTAGCATTTAGTATTTTTGAGATATTATCTTAATCATTTATATGATATAATATCTTAAGAATATTGATTAGAAATATTTGATATGATATGGAAATTTTAATTATTAATATTTCATTTAAATACTATATGCATATATTTTCCCTAATTATATTAATTAAAATGTAGAAATATATGATAATAAACTTTTTACAAATAAACCCACATATGTTCTATATTTACAATAAATATCCTTTAGTACTTAACAATAGTAGGGAAAATATTCATTCAAAAGTGCAATATTTTAAACTAATCAAATACCCCCAAACTTAATTTTGATCGTCACGAGCAAACTAGTTATTAAAGAGAAAAAAGAAAAACCTAACTAGCACACTTTCGTAGGCAATACGATTGCACTGAATATGTGCAACAACCCTTTAAACCTCTAGGTGTCTGTAACGACTCTGTTTTTAATGTACAGAAATTTGTTTAAAGTTAAAATACTAAATGGAGTATTTTCAAACCTGAGTATGCTATAAGTATTTAATTTAAGTTTGAACAGCAAGAAACCACTTGAAGCTCATTGGTAAAACCTTGCATTGCTGTGATATAGCCCCTGTGTTCAAATCCTCCAAGACACATATTATTTTTAATGATTTTTCTTTTAAATTTTTTGGAAGCCCAAAAGTTTACACGTGCAATACACGTAAAATGAAAAGTTACTAAAATCAAACATGGGGAAATTGTTTTTTGAACAGCCAGAACACATGTCACCAATCCAAGCACCTCACCCCCTACATCGATCGGCGAGATGAGCTCTGGGGCCGGCGCCGCCGGCCCCCACATCGCAAATGCCCCCATTTTTTACCCTAACACCCTTTGGCCCCCCATTACTTCTTTGCAGTTTGATTTCTCCGTAAATTTATAGAGAGATTAATTCACCTCTTTAATCCATTTTAATGCATTTTTAATTCCTTGAACCCTAATTCTATCTTATAAATACCACCCCACACCCTAGCCCTCTCTATTCTGAAATTTATTATCAAAACTATCAAATTTTTCTAAGTCAATTTAGTTGTACAAGTGGAGTTAGCCCAAGGTCATTTTCCGGCAACGACTCGACACAAATCCGGCGACACCGTGGCTCCACGAAGCACTCAAACTCTTCCTCTACCTCCCCTCCCTCATTTAATCTAGTAAGTCCCCTCTCCTTTTCCCTCTTATTGACTTACAAAGTTCTCTTCTTAAAACTCATCGGAAGTGGAGTTATTCCGACTTTCGATTCTAATTTTGTTTAAAACACAACTTTTCTTAATAACCAAACATTCATATTATTACATCTTATTTAGTAATCTTAAAACAAACATTTAGAACAAGTTTCAATTCAAAATATAATGCTATACAACTTTTATTTTAATTTTACGGTTAAATACTACAAAGTTTACTTACGGCATCATTTCATCATATTTGCTCATATTACCTTAAGAAAACTCACGAGGTAATGACCAACCTCATCACAACACTCGTTATGATATAGCACGTTGGCTTTTGGAATAAAATTTTGTAGGATAAATATAATTTTACAATAAAATACTTTAAACTAATAAAATCGTATCCTTTAAGATTGTATTAATTAAATTCCTTGCAATTAAGCCTCTACAACCTATTTTGGGGAACCCGATTGGGATGGTGTGGGTTATCGCACAGCCTCGGAACTAGTAAAGCGAGATGCAGACCTCCTCACGGAGCATTCGATCTCGATGGAATTTTTAATACAATTTTAAAGAAAAACGTGAATTTCTATTTAATAAATAAATTTTTTTTTAATAATTATATATATAATATTATCAAACTATATATTTTAAATATATAATAAATTCCATGTTTTCTAAATAAAATAAAAGAATCACAAGTTTCAAGAAAATACCATTATCAATCCATACAATTCCAATTTACACTAAAATACCATATATTATTAAAGTTATGTATTTAGTCACTAGAATACTTCACTTTTAAAATCTACATCCATGAAAACCCTAAATACGATAAATAAATTCTTGAGGTTTATTTTGAAAGTTTATCAAAACTATTTTTCATAAAACCCCCTCAAGTTTATTAATTTACAATAAGGACCCTAGTAAATATAGGTTTAAGCGGGACCAATTCTCTTGAATCTCAGGGAGTCGGAAAAAGTGGATGCTTGCCTATTTAAGATAGAAAACTAAAACAGGGTTATCAATCATAATTGGTTTGGAAAAAGTCACAAATCCTGTCGTCCATGTGCAGCAGTTACCGATAACTCCAAAACCTAATTCAGGAATCAAATTCTGTTTAAATTTCTGACTCAGAAAAAGTCTCAGTCTAATCTGAATACAATTCCAATTTACATACAATTCAAATATAACTCCAATACATCATGAATCCATATATACTGGAATTTGAACATGAATAGCAGAATACAATCAAATATCAACATGACTTGACTGGACCGAACCATGGATATATATTGACTTGATTACATGATTATCAGTTTACATCCTTATCCGTTTACATGAACAACTGATATTATGGTTTCGGCAAGTCTTACATCTATAAAACAACACAATATACATTACAGCTTTTTTTAAAGGGGTAGACTGGTACGGAATGTGTTAAAAGTGACACGAAACGATCACTTTAATACATCTAACCTGAATATCCGTTGCCGTTGTCCCGTGGATTTTGACGGGGCCTTGTACTTTATATACCATAGTCCACGGGGTAAGTTGGACTCCTCTCGTATACACTGGCACATTTTGTACCAAGCTACAAATAACTACGTTAACATAACAAACTGACATATACCAGTTATATTCTCTTATCTGTCTATTCTATTTCTATATCTCTTTGGGACTTACCGAGTGATTGTTCGCTAACGACATTCCTTTTCTATTCTTTCTTTAGAATATTGTCAGGAGGACCCAATTTTCTAAAGATCGAGCCCAGCCAAGAAGACTTGGAGCAGTTTATTGAGGACCTTGAGCTCTAGTCACTTGTATATACTTTACTTTTAGTTCATGTCATTGTTTAGGTGTAATAACTCCAATTTCAATGTACAGAAAATTCATTTAAAATTAATGTACATATGGGGTATTTGCAAATCCTGTAAATGCTATAAGAATTTGTTTTTCTTTTGAACAACAAGAAAGTACTTGTAGCACATTGGTAAAGCCTTGCACTGCTGTGATGTAGCTCCTGTGATCGAATCCCCCAAGCCACATAATCTTTTAAATTTAATTTCTTTTAAATTTTGAGAAGCCCAAGAGTTTGCACGTGCACTACACATAAAATGAAGAGTCACACTTAAAACAAACATGTGTAAATTAGTATTCAGACTGGCAGGGACACGTGGCCCAATCCAAGCCCCTACCTTAATGATCAGACCGGCGAGATTCATGCACAGGCTGGCGCCGTTAGTTTTTATATGGCCAAACCCAATTTTTTTTGAAAACCCTAAACCCTTGAACTACCCCCTTAATTCCAGTATTGTTTATTTTCTGTGCACATTTACAGAATAATAAAACCCTTTTAAATCCCATCTCCCCCTCTCTCCTTCTTCTATAAAAATCTATATTTCCAAAACCCGACGGAAGCGGAGTTAGTCCGAATTTCGATTCGGTTTTCTTTAAAAACTATACTTTTCTTAAAAAAGATAATACCATATTCTCACATATTGTTTAACAAACATTAATAAATTTATTAAAACAAGTTTCACCTTAAAAGAATCATTTTTGTAACTTTTATCGCACTTTTTAAGAAAAAATACCATATACTTTAGTTTCGACATAAATCATCATAATTCCTTGCTATACCTAATTCATGAGGTAATGACCTACCTCATCACAACACATATCTCTAACATAGCGTGATGAAGTTTGGGATAATAGAATACGGGAAAATATGACTTTACAAATAAATACCCTAAACTTACAAAACAGTTTTCTATAAAAAAATGTATTAAATATTTCCATGCAATTACGCCTCTACAACCCATTTTGGGGACCCCGCTCAGGATGGTGCGGATTATTGCACATTCTCGGGCTTAGTAGAGCGAGATGCAGACCTCCGCAAGGAGCATTCGTTCTCGATAAAATTTTTATACATTTTTCTTTAGAAAATGAAATTTCTACAAGAAAATAAATAAATTATTTTCATTAAATATATATATAAATATATATTCATTATCAAAATATCTATTTTAATTATATAAATATTCTAAGTTTTCTAAATCAAAGGAATCACTATTACATGAAAATACCATCCAAATACAACACAAGTACAATATTTCAAGAAAATACCATATACCATGAAATTAGGTTCTATTCATTAGAAATTTCACATTTATAAAATATATATCTATGAAAACCCTAAAGACGATAATTAAATTTTTGAGGTGTATTTTGAAATTATGCCAAAACTATTTTTACATAAAACCCCTTCAAGTTATACTAAATTACAATAAGTACCCTAGTAAACATAGGTTTAAACGGGACCAGTCTCTTGAGCCTCAGAGAGCCGGAGATATGAGTGCTTGCCAATTTAAGGTAGATAATCTAACAAACGGTGTTATCAACACGGTAATTGTCTTGGAAAAAGACACAAATTTTGCCGTCTATGTGCAGCAGTTACCGATAAAATCAAAATTAATTCAAGATTTCAAGTTCTTTTGAAAAGTGTCTGACTCAGACCGAGTCTCAATCTAATCAATCTGACTTGAATACGATTCAAGTATAAACTTACAATACATCCATTCAATTAGAATCCATCTGTACAATCTATTTCAATATATAACTTGACCGAACCGAATCATGGATATACATCAATCTACATGATTTTCTAGTTACATCCATTTACTAATATTATGGTTTCGGCAAGTCATCCATCCATATAATAAACAATAAAAACAATACAATCAAGACATAGCGGGGTTTATAAGGGGTAGATTAGTACGGAAGGTGTTAAAAGTGGCACGAGACTGTAACCATAATACACCTAACCTGAATCTCCATTGCCGTTGTACCGTGGCTGAACGGTTCCTTGTGCTACGTATATCTTAGTCTCCAGAATAGTAGGACTTCTCTCGTATACACTGGTATTTTATGTACCAAGCTATAAACAACAGCGTTAATAATATAATACAGCTTTAAAAGTTACATTCTCCTTTTGTCTATACCTATTCTTTGGGACTTACCGAGCGATTATTCGCTGACGACATTCCTTTTCTTCTTTTCTTTGGAATGTTGTCAGGTGGATCGGACCTTCTGGAGACAGAGCCCACCAGCGAGGATTTGGATCGGCTAGCCTTTGACCCGGAGCTCTAGTTTACCTGTACATTTCATTTTCATTTCTGTTATGCCATTATTTAGGCATTGCTTTTATTTCAGTTGTATTGTAAAAGAATGTTTAATAAATAAAGTTGTTGTTCATTTACATCTTGTCTCTTGTGTACTTTACTTTATATTGCTTAGATACGCTTAGCGTGAAACTTCTGAATAAATACGTCGCGTGACCCGTCGAGTCCTCTGCCCGTACACTGGAAAGCGGGGCGTGACAGGTTTTGTTGGTGGCCCATGCAGGTCAACACTGTATGGACATCCAGGTCTGCTATGCGTGGACAACCTAAGCAATATAACACAAGAACCAGCA
Source organism: Agapanthus africanus (assembly GCA_030015575.1). Taxonomy (NCBI): domain Eukaryota; kingdom Viridiplantae; phylum Streptophyta; class Magnoliopsida; order Asparagales; family Amaryllidaceae; genus Agapanthus; species Agapanthus africanus. Next base: position 124,973,647 of record CM057339.1, on the reverse strand, counting down.
ACTGAAAACATTCTTTACAATTCATATTCCTTGAATATTCTAATTTCATATATTTTGAATCAGTCCTAACCCAAATTTTTCTTTCAATGTTATGCATTCCCCAAACAACACCAGCACCAACTTCAACAACACTCCACCACCACTACCAATTACACCGTCCGTAGATGCTCCGATCAATGAGCAGACGGTACTGCTTGAGGAGATCCTCAGCCTCCTAGAAGGACAGCAGTAGCAGACTGCTATCTTGATGAACCATCCCGATGTAGAAGCACCTGGGGTGAAGCAATTCAGGGCCTTGCATCCCAAGCAATATTTGGGAAAAGAGAGCCCTCTAGAAGTCGAGGAATGGTTAAAGTATTGAAGATGACCTGGCGGCGGAAAAAGTGCCAGAGATAGCTTGGGTTCAAGTTGCAAACCTGCAGTTCACTGACAATGCACGGGTCTGGTGGAAGGTGGAAGAAACCCGTCTCACCCAGCTGATCGAATGGAGGACTTTTCGCGATATGTTCGACGCAAAGTACTTCCTCCAGACTGCTAGATTCAATATGGAACAACAGTTCATCGACCTACAACAGGGTTCAATGTGGACCAAATCAGTGGATGGGTACGATGCTGAGTTTACCATGCTCGGTCAGTAAGATATGTCTCAATAGTTCAATTTTCATTATATCACATACTACACAGCTAACATAATATCTTAATAGATTCGTAGCACACTTGATACTGACGGATGAGATCAGAGCCCGTCGATTTCAACAAGGGTTAGATCCGGAGATCTAAGCCGCGTTAGCCACAAGGGATTTCCCGACTCATGAATTAGCTCTGAAAGCGGCCCGTCGATATGAGGCAGTGGTAAAGATGAGAGGCAGACCTCAATCTACCGGATTTAATCGTCTTACCAATCAGATGGCAGGAGAAGTCTCTTCAAGGCCAGCATTTATGCCAAGAAGACCGGGAGTACCAAACAACTGACCCAACCCAGCCTTTTGTATCTACTGCAAGAGAGATGGACATCTGGTGAAAGATTGCCGGTGTGCGAATCATCTTTGCTTAGTCTGCGGTTCAGCTACTCATGACATTGGGTCTTGTCCTCGTAGACATAACCCATTCACCAAGACCAGCAATCACTTACCAACAACGTCCAGCCATCCAGGCACCTGCTCCGAGACTCGCACTACCTGCTCTACCTCCTCGTGGACCGACTGCACCTCCTCCTTGTCAGTTCCATCAAGCTCAACGGAACCCACCTCAAGGACCAAGGAACGGACAGAGGAATGATCCTCCAGCAAAGAGGAATATGCCAAGGTGACAGGCTTTCACAATGACTATGGAAGAAGCTGAAACCACCGGCCAAGTCGTCATGGGTAACCTTTCTCCATCAAGCTTTATTTTCCATCTATACATACCTATATATATTTTCTTCATACCTAAAACATATCCCATATACTTTAGGTACAATCTTAGTAGCCTCACTCCCTGCACTAGCACTCTTCGATACTGAAGCATCTCATTGCTTTATGCCGCAACGGTTCATCCGAACTCATGTGATTCCAGTCACACCGCTTGTATCCAGCTGGAATGTCAGTTCAGGGAACGGCATTCTAAAGGCAACAATGGGATACAACTTGTGTCCAGTGGTCGTCTCCAGCAGAGAATTCTATGCTCACTTCAAGGTGCTGGACATACCGAACTTCGATGTGGTTCTAGGTATGGATTGGCTAGGATCCTTTTACGCTACCATCGACTGTCGTTAAAGGAAGGTAGTGTTCGAGATTCCAGACCATCCGGTCTTCTATTTCAAAAGTGGAGACCGTACCCTGGAGCCAAGTACGTACAAGGAGAAACCAAAGAAGGCAGTGATTGCGGCAATTCAAGCAGAGGAAGAATCAAAACCAGAAGTAGTTCGAGAGTTCGATGATGTGTTTCCTAACGATATATCAGGTTTGTCTCCCGATCGAGCTCTTGAATTCAGCATTAATTTAGTACCAGGAGCCCAACCATTGATTAAAGCACCGTATCGGTTAAGTCCGGAAGGTTTGAAGGAAGTCCAAAACCAGTTGGATGAATTATTAGCGAAAGGATGGATTCGTCCCAGCACTTCAAGTTAGGATCACCAGTTCTACTTGTGAAAAAGAAGGAAGGTTCATACAGAATGTGCATCGATTATATAGACTTGAACGAAGTAACGATAAAGAACAAGTATCCACTCCCGCGCATCAACGATCTGTTCGATCAGCTAAGTGGATCTTGTGTTTTCTCCAATTTAGATCTTCGTTCGGGTTATCATCAGGTGAAGGTCAAAGAATCTGATATCCATAAAATGACATTCAGAACTCGCTATGGTCATTACGAATTTCTTGTGATGCCATTTGGAGTGACCAACGCACGGCTATATTCATGAACCTAATGAATCAAGTTTTCGGAGAGTACCTAGAAAGGTTTGTTGTCATCTTTATCGACGACATCCTGGTGTATTCTAAGAGTCAGAAAGAGAACGCCGAACACCTATGAATTGTCCTGGAAACTCTACGATAGCATCAACTCTATGCCAAATACAGCAAATGTGATTTTTGGCCAGATCAAGTCGGTTTCCTCGGACACATTATATCAGGCGAAGGAATCTTTGTGGATTCAACGGAAGTTTTAGCAGTAAGCGAATGGCCGACACCAAAGTCAGTGAAGGACATTTGAAGTTTCTTGGGTCAAGCAGGATATTACAGAAGGTTCATTGAAGGATTTTCAAAGATAGCGACACCTCTGACCAAGCTCACACGTAAAGATGAAGAATTCGTATGGTCAGAAGCATGCGAACAAGCTTTCGTAGAACTCAAGTCAAGATTGACATCAACACCTATCGTTGTCATACCGGACCAATATGGAGGTTTCGAAGTGCATTGTGATGCATCCGGTAAGGGATTATGATGTGTTCTACATCAGCACAGTAAGGTTGTGGCTTATGCTTCAAAACAGCTGAAAATTCATAAGCGCAATTATCTGACGCATGACTTGGAATTGACGGCCGTAATCTTTGCTCTTAAGATTTGGCGCTATTATCTTCTTGGAGAACGAGTGAACATATACACAGACCACAAGAGTCTGAAATATGTGTTTACTCAGAAAGAGTTGAATATGCGGCAGAGAAGATGGTTAGAACTCATGGCGGACTTCGACATCAACCTGCAATATCATCCAGGGAAGGTGAATGTAGTACCTGATGCCCTTAGTCGCCAACCATTAGCATTGAATCTCACCGCTCAGTGGAAGCTTCAACAAGACTTGCATCAGACGGAGATTGAAGTGGTCATGCCAGGTAACGCTTCAAGTTTGGTGAACTTACAAGTTCAATCTACCATTTTCAATCAGATCAAAGCAGCTCAAGAAAGTGATTCTAAGTTGTAAAATATCAGAGAACAAGTAGAGAATGGACTCAGAACAGAATTCATCATCCATGAAGATGGATCTTTGTGATACGGCAGCAGACTGTGTGTACCAAAATGTTCTGTTCGGGACGAGTTAATGAAAGAAGCTCACAGCTCTCCCTATCGAGTACACCCTGGAAGTACAAAGATGTACAAGGAACTGCGTCAAAATTACTGGTGGCATGGAATGAAGCGTGAAGTAGCCAGAAGCGTCGTTAAATGCTTGGTGTGTCAGCAAGTAAAGGTTGAATATCACAGGACTACTAGATTACTTCAACCGTTACCTATCCCAGAATGGAAGTGGCAACACATCATAATGGATTTTGTGACTGCACTTCCTCGCAGCACAAAGGGTAACGATGCGGTATGGGTTATTGTGGATCGACTCAAAAAGAGAGCTTACTTTATTCCCTTTCGAGTTGGCCAATCTACTGAGACACTAGCAAAGAATTATATGGAGGTAAGAATCTAAATAAGATTTAAACTATTCATAAATGTATTATCTCTGATACCCATAAACTCATGTAGGAAATCGTGAGATTATATGGAGTACTGGTTTGCATTGTCTCCGATCGTGACACCAGATTCCGATCGCAATTTTGGCAAAGTCTCCAAGCAAGCTTGGGAACAAGTCTGAACTTTAGAACAGCTTATCATCCACAAACAGATAGTCAGTCTGAGCGAACTATTCAGATCTTAGAAGATATGCTTAGAGCATGTATGCTAGACTTCGAAGGATCGTAGGAAGATCACCTACATCTTGTGGAGTTTTCATACAACAACAACTACCAAGAAAGTATAGGAATGGTACCTTTTGCATCACTTTATGGAAGGAAGTGTCGATCGCCATTAAGTTGGGATGATATCGGAGATAGAGAACTCCTTAGACCTGAGATGATAGTAGCAACTGTTGACGTAGTTCGTACTATCAGGGAAAGAATGCGCATAGCGCAAGATCGACAGAAGCACTGGGCTGATGCAAGGTGCCGTCATTTGGAGTTCCATCCGAGAGATCACATATTTCTGAAGATGTCTCCAAACCGCGGAGTGATTCGTTTTGGAAGGCGGGGTAAGCTTAGTCCAAGGTACATTGGACCGTTCGACATACTCGAACGAGTCGGTGAGGTGGCCTATCGCTTCGCACTTCCACCTTCATTGGAAGGAGTGCACAATGTGTTCCACATATCCTAACTCAGAAGGTATGCGAGTGACCCCAGCCATGTTCTTCATCATTCCGAGCTCATTGTACAGCCAGACTTATTTTGTGAGCAACAACCTGTTGAGATCCTGGATAGAAAGGTGAAGTCACTCGGGAACAAGGAAGTCAACTTTGTTCGAGTCATGTGGAGAAAAGACACACCAGAAGAATCAACATGGGAAAGGGAAGATGAGATGCGTGCAAGATACACTCATTTATTTGTAAACTAGTCCTTAAAATAAATTATAAATTTCGAGGACGAAATTTTTGTAAGGAGGGTAGACTGTACCAACTCCAATTTCAATGTACAGAAAATTCATTTAAAATTAATGTACAATCGGGGTATTTGCAAATCCTATGAATGCTATAAGAATTTTTTTTTGCTTTTGAACAGCAAGAAAGTACTTGTAGCATATTGGTAAAGCCTTGCATTGCTGTGACGTGGCCCCTATGATTGAATCCTCCCAGCCACATAATCTTTTTAATTTAATTTCTTTTAATCTTTGAGAAGCCAAAGAGATTGCACGTGCACTGCACGTAAAATGAAGAGTCACGCTTAAAACAAATATATGCAAATTAGTATTCAGACCGATAGGGACACGTGGCCCCAATCCAAGCCCCCACCTCAATGATCGGACCAGTGAGATTCATGTACAGGCTGGCGCCACCGGTTTTTGTATGGACAAACCCAATTTTTTTTGAAAACCCTAGACCCTTAGACTACCCCCTTAACTCCAGTATTGTTTATTTTCTCTGCACATTTACGGAGAATAATAAAACCCCTTTAAATCCCATTTTAATGCAAATTTTAATGCATTTTTCATCACCCCCTAAACCCTAATTTGTCCTATAAATACCCAGTCCATTTTACACCCCTCTCACACAGAATTCTATTACAAAAACTATACAAAATTCTCAAGCACTTTTGTGTACAAGTGGAGTTAGTGAAGGGCGAAGCTTCGACGAACTTTCGAGGAGATTCCGGCGACGAAACGACGTCCCGAAGCCTTCTTTAGGACCCCCTCTCTCTCCTATTATTCAAAAGCCAGTAAGTCCCATCTCCTCGTCTCTCCTTCTTCTATAAAAATCTACATTTCCAAAATCCGACGGAAGCGGAGTTAGTCCGACTTCCGATTCGGTTTTCTTTAGAAACTATACGTTTCTTTAACAAGATAATACCATATTCTCACATATTGTTTAACAAACATTAATAAATCTATTAAAACAAGTTTCGCCTTAAAAGAATCATTTTTCTAACTTTTATCGCACTTTTTAAGAAAAATACCATATACTTTAGTTTCGACATAAATCATCATAATTCCTTGCTATACCTAGTACATGAGGTAATGACCTACCTCATCACAAAACACATCTTTAATATAGTACGATGAAGTTTGGGATAATAGAATACGGAAAAATACGCCTTTACAAATAAATACCCTAAACTTACAAAACCGTTTTCTATAAAAAGATGTATTAAATATTTCCATGCAATTACGTCTCTACAACCCATTTTGGGGACCCCGTTCGGGATGGTGTGGATTATCGTACATTCTCGGGCTTAGTAGAGCGAGATGCAGACCTCCACAAGGAGCATTCGATTTCGATGAAATTTTTATACATTTTTCTTTAGAAAATGAGATTTGTATAAGAAAATAAATAAATTATTTTCATTAAATATATATATATATATATATAAATTATAAAAATATCTATTTTAATTATATAAATATTCCAAGTTTTTTAAATCATCACTATTACATGAAAATACCATCCAAATACAACACAAGTACAATATTTCAAGAAAATACCATATACTATGAAATAGGTTCTATTCATTAGAAATTTCACATTTATAAAATATACATCTATAAAAACCCTAAAGACGATAATTAAATACTTAAGGTGTATTTTGAAATTATGCCAAAACTATTTTTATATAAAACCCTCTCAAGTTATACTAAATTACAATAAGGACCCTAGTAAACATAGGTTTAAGCGGGATCAGTCTCTTGAGCCTCAGGGAGCCAGAGATATGGGTGCTTGCCTATTTAAGGTAAACAATCTAACAAACGGTGTTATCAACACGGTAATTATATCGGAAAAAGACACAAATCCTGCCGTCTATGTGCAGCAGTTACCGATAACATCAAAATTAATTCAGGATTTCAAGTTCTTTTGAAAAGTGTCTGACTCAGACGGATTCTCAATCTAATCAATCGCTTGAATATGATTCAAGTATAAACTTACAATACAACCATTCAATATGAATCCGTCTGTACAATCTATTTTAATATATAACTTGATTGAACCGAACCATGAATATACATTTATCTACATGATTTTCCAGTTACATCCATTTACTGATATCATGGTTTCGGCAAGTTATCCATCTATATAATAAACAATACAAACAATAGAATCAAGATATCGCGGGGTTTATAATGGGTAGATAGGTACGGAAGGTGTTAAAAGTGGCATGAGACTGTACCCATAATACACCTAACCTGAATCTCCATTGCCGTTGTACTGTGGCTGAACGGTTCCTTGGACTCCGTATACCTTAGTCTCCAGAATAGTGGGACTCCTCTCGTATACACTGGCATTTTCTGTACCAAGCTACAAACACCAGCGTTAACAATATAATACAATTTAAAAGTTACATTCTCCTTCCGTCTATTCTGTCTATACCTATTCTTTGGGACTTACCGAGCGATTGTTCGCTGACGACATTCCTTTTCTTCTTTTCTTTGGAATGTTGTCAGGTGGATCGGACCTTCTGGAGACAGAGCCCACCAGCGAGGATTTGGATCAGCTAGCCTTTGACCCGGAGCTCTAGTTTACTTGTACATTTCATTTTCATTTCTGTTATGCCATTGTTTAGGCATTGCTTTCATTCCATGTATTTTCATTTCAGTTGTATTGTAAAAGGAATGTTTAATAAATAAAGTTGTTGTTCATTTACATCTTATCTCTTGTGTACTTTATTTTATATTGCTTAGATACGCTTAGCGTGTTTACTTCTGAGTAAATATATCGCGTGACCCGTCACGTCCTCTGCCCGTACACTGGAAGCGGGGCATGACAGGTTTTGTTGGCGGCCCATATAGGTCGACATGCAGGTCTACTATGCGTGGACAATCTAAGCAATATAACACAAGAACCAGCAATTGAAAACATTATTTACAATTCATATTCCTTGAATCTTCCAATTTCATATATTTTGAATCTGTCCTAACCCAAATTTTTTTTCAAGGTTATGGATTCCCCAAACAACACCAACACCAATTTCAACAACACTCTACCACCCTTATCAATTACACCACTGCAGCTGCTCCGATCAATTAGCAGACGATACTGCTTGGAGCGATCCGCAGCCTCATAGAGAGACAGCAGCAGCAGACTGCTATCTTGATGAACCGTCCCGAGGCAGAAGCGCCTGGGGTGAAGCAATTCAAGCAGTTTTCGGGAAAAGAGTGCCCTCTAGAAGCCGAGGAATGGGCTCAAAATATTGAAGATGACCTGGCACTGGCATAAGTGCCAGAAATAGCTTGGGTTCAAGTTGCAAAGCTGCAGCTCACTGACAATGCACGGGTCTAGTGGAAGGTGGAAGAAACCCGTCTCACCCAGCTGATCGAATGGAGGACTTTCCACGATATGTTCGATGCAAAGTACTTTCCCGAGACTTCCAGATTCGATATGGAACAGCAGTTCGTCCACCTACAACGGGGTTCAATGTGGACCAAATCAGTGGATGAGTACGATGCTGAGTTTACCATGCTCAGTCGGTAAGATATGTCTCAATAGTTCAATTTTCAATATATCACATACTACACAGCTAACAAAATACCTTAACAGATTTGCGGCACACATGATACCGACGGATGAGATCAGAGCCCGTCGATTTCAATAAGGGTTAGATCCAGAGGTCCAAGCCACGTTAGCCACAGGGGATTTCCCGACTCATGAATTAGCTCTGAAAGAGGCCCGTCGATATGAGGCGGTGGTAAAGATGAGAGGCAGACCTCAATCTACCAGAGTTAAGCGCCCTGCCAATCAGATGGCATGAGGAGCCTCTTCAAGGCCGCCATTTGTGCTAAGGAGACCGGGAGTACCAAACAACCGACCCAACCCAGCCATTTGTACCTACTGCAGGAGAGATGGACATCTGGTGAAAGATTGCCAGCTTGCGAATCATCTTTGCTTAGTCTGCGGTTCAGCTACTTATGACATTGGGTTTTTTCTTCGTAGACATAACCCATATGCTGTACCCAGACCAACAATCACTTACCAACAGTGTCCAGCTATCTAAGCACCTGCTCCGAGATATACACTACCTGCTCCACCTCCTCATGGACCGACTGCACCTCCTTCTCGTCAATTCCATCAAGCTCAACGGAACCCACCTCATGGACCAAGGAACAGACAGAGGAATGCTCCTCCCGCAAGGAGGAATGTGCCAAGGCGATAGGCTTTCACAATGACCATGGAAGAAGCTGAAGCTACCGGCAAAGTCATCATTGGTAACCATTCTTCATCAAGCTTTATTTTCCATCTATACATACCTATATATATTTTCTTCATACCTAAAACATATCCCACATACCTTAGGTAAAATCTTAGTAGCCTCATTCCCTGCACTAGCACTCTTCGATACTGGAGCATCTCATTGCTTTATGCCGCAACGGTTCATCCGAACTCATGCGATTTCAGTCACACCGCTTGTATCCAGCTGAAATATCAGTTCAGGGGACGGCGTTCTAAAGACAACAACGGGATACAACTTGTGTCCAGTGGTCGTCTGCAGCAGAGAATTCTATGCTCACTTCAAGGTGCTGGACATACCGAACTTCGATGTGGTTCCAGGTATGGATTGGGTAGGAACCTTCTACGCTACCATCGACTGTCGTCAAAGAAGTGTAGTGTTCGAGATTCCAGACCATCCGGTCTTCTATTTCAAAAGTGGAGACCGAACCCTGGAGCCAAGTACGTACAAAGCGAAACCAAAGAAGGTACAGATTGCGGCAATTCAAGCGGAGGAAGGATCAAAGCCAGAAGTAGTTCGAAAGTTCGACGATGTGTTTCCTGACGATATATCAAGTTTGCCTCCCAATCGAGCTCTTGAATTCAGCATTGATTTAGTACCAAGAGCACAACCAGTGATTAAAGCACCGTATCGGTTAAGTCCGAAAGGTTTGAAGGTAGTCCGAACCCAGTTGGACGAATTATTGGCGAAAGGATGGATTCGTCCCAGCACTTCAAGTTGGGGATCACCAGTTCTACTTGTGAAAAAGAAGGAAGGTTCATACAGAATGTGCATCGATTATAAATCCTTGAACGAAGTAACGATAAAGAACAAGTATCCACTCCCGCGCATCAACGATCTGTTCGATCAGCTAAGTGGATATTGTGTTTTCTCCAAGTTAGATCTTTGTTTCGAGTTATCATCAGGTGAAGGTCAAAGAATCTGATATCCATAAAACGACATTCAGAACTCGCTATGGTCATTACGAATTTCTTGTGATACCATTTTGTGTGACCAACACACCGGCTATATTCATGAACCTAATGAATTAAGTTTTCCGAGAGTACCTAGACAGGTTTGTTGTCATCTTCATCGACGACAGCCTGGTGTATTCTGAGAGTCGGAAAGAGCATACCAAACACCTACTAATTGTCCTGGAAACTCTACGAAAGCATCAACTCTATGCCAAATACAGCAAATGTGTATTTTGGCTAGATCAAGTCGGTTTCCTTGGACACATTGTATCAGGTGAAGGAATCTCTGAGGATTCAGCAAAATTTTAGCAGTAAGAGAATGGCCGACACCAAAGTCAGTGAAGGACATTCGAAGATTCTTGGGTCTAACAGGATATTAAAGAAGGTTTGTTCCCCTCCGAAAGACGGCGACGACGTGAGGACGTCTAGCCTGAGATTCGGGGCAGATGCTATATGGTTTTATCCGTCTACCTCTCCGAAGATGCCAAGTTGATTTATGGCACCGTGTATCGGAGGTTTAGACAGATGCGGCCGATGTAGCAGACTTCGTCAGATTCCCCCTCGCTTGAGGGGTTTTTGATTGTGGGGACGCTCTTCCCTGCAGGCGCAAGCCCCTGCAGTTAATTACGCTACCGCATCGCAGTAACAACTTTCTCCTTCTCCAGAATTTCACTTCGTGTCGTGGGTATTTGTTTTGTTTGTGGTTGCCCGTGGATTGTATACGGAGACTGAGTAATGCCGTCGCCCGTAGGACGTGTATTAGTTCAAATCCGTATTTACTTATATTTAGGTTTGGTGTTTTTAGTTTAAGGATACGTTAGCCGCATTTGAGACTAAGATCAACTTAAACATTCGTTAAGGATACGTTAGCCGCATTTAAGACTAAGATCAACTTAACGGGATCTTCTAGATCCATTTCCAGTATAAGGACGTAGTGGTCCATTTAATATATGTAATGACCCCAAAATCTTTATACATTTGTATTATCCCTCTTCAATAATATACCGTATTTATTTGTACTTGGTATTTTCCTTTTTTCTATTAAATTTATTATTATTTTATTCCTCAATCTATTATGTATTTTTTTCTAGGTACAAATTCTTTTTTCTTATATTTAAGTTTTTAACCTCTCATTCTTATTTTTCCTTTCATAAATATTTAACCCAAATCCATTATTCTAATTCTCTACAGCCCATCTAAAAAGCCCATTTTCTTTTTAAGCAACATCATATATTTAATTCTAGTTAAATATATGCATGAACAATCTTATAGCTTATTGGTTAAGTCCTTGCATTGTTATTCCATAAGTCACATGTTCAAATCCCCATTCTTGCAATTATTTTTTATCATTTTTTATTCTTCCCATAACCTACAAATGAGACCTTTCATTTCCAAAATGAATGGTGACCTTTCATTTCTCTTTTAATTCTTATGTTAAATGCATTTATTATTATACATAATTCACCATTACACCATCTTAATTGTCCTCCATCTTTTCCTTCCTCATATTTTTCTATCTCTCATTTCTCCCTCTTCACCTAAAGTCCAAGAAGAAGAACATGAAGAACTCTTCAAGAAGGTCTCGCTACTAACGCGAGGCTATCGGCGGATAGACAAGCCCGGTGACAATACCGGCTTGTGCATGTAAGTCCCTTCTCTCTCCTTTTCCCCCACCTCTTATTTTCCTCTTGTCATGCATCGTGAACCCTCTATTCTTTTCATATCATAATCCATAAGAGAAGATACACATAAACATATACATATACATATACATAAGTTTAGATATATATGATTCTATATGGTTTAATAATATCTTATTATCTCTTGTTCAAATTAAAGTATTTTTAATTCTTTCTTCATGATTATGAATGTTTATTACAAGTTGTGAGAACATAGATTTCAATCCATAATATATCTACGATATCTCATGGAATCGGTTTGGTTATTAAAAGAAAGGATAAAGCTTGCATAAAAATACTAGTTAATCTTTTTGCCGATTTTAGTATACACATCAATACCTTTAGGTTTAAAATAATTTTTAGACATTAATTTTTACTTCTGAAAATTTCATGGAATTTACATATGATAGATTATATTATTTTATACATGCTGTAAAAATTTTAGATCGATCCGCATAACGGTTTGTGAATTACATCGTATTTATTCACTGATCGTAAAACAGAAAACTTCAGTTATCGGTCAACTTCTAGGACACATAACTTGGTATACCGGTATCCAAATTGAGCAAAATCAGGTGTTTTTGATATCTACATCGAATGATCTAGATTTTATTAGTTTTATAGTTTTACTGAAAACCCATCTAAGATAAAGAAAACTGCGTTACAATATTAAGTGACGGATCTGGACAGAATCTGTTCCGATTCGCACACTGTTTTTAAATTGGACATAACTCGAACACCCGATGTCCGTTTGTGATAAAATTTAGATGTGTAGATGCACCATTGATAGAACTATAATTTTATGTATATTATATTACTTAGGAATGCATGAAACAACCTGATATAGGCTTTGCAATAGAATATATAGTTGCTGTCCAGAAATCTGAATTTCTGTTTTAAACGCTGATATTAAAATGATCATAACTAGAGCTTCAGAAATCCAAATCTTATGAATCTTGGTGTTTTAGATAAGTACATCGAAAGACCTAAAAGTTTCTAATAATCTTCGTAACCTGAAACCCGATAGAAATTAACTCAAACTGCGTTTTAAAAATATGTGACGGTGCCGAATAGATTCTGATCTGTTTTGCGCGACGATACGAAAACATATATATCTCTCAAACCGGTAGTCGTATTTAGGCAAAACTGGAACTCACGCATGCAAAACACTTAGAGCCATATTTTTGTTTATGTTCTTGCATTCGTTTGACTTGATTAATTAGTCGTACATAATATTTCTTTACAGCATTGTTTTTGGTAGTTACTCGTATAATATACTTGACTCATTTCATACTATTCGAACATGTATACATATTTATCTTGATCATTAAATTGTTGTATATACATAAAGACGATAATCAAATACTTGAGGTGTATTTTGCAAACTATACAATATTACTTTTTACAATAAACCCCCTCAAGTTTTATAAATTACAATAAGGCCCCTAAAAAATGAAGAACTTCAAATTATCTTCTCTAGTTCGACTCGGGTTAGAGTCTGACTATTTCTGACTTGAATATAATTCAAGTCAATCTATATTCTTTATATTTCAACTCAAGATGAATACATGAATCCCAGAATCCAGTTAACAATCTATATAACTTGACTGAACCGAACCATGGATATTCCTTTTACATGATTCCCAGTATTCCATTTACATGACTCTATGGTTATAGCCGTTTCCTGATATCATGGTTTCGGTCAGTCAGTTAATCACTCATACAATCAACACAATTTTACAAGATAACAAAACAAACAAGACATCGCGGGGTTTAAGGGGTAGACTGGTACGGAATATGTTAAAGGTGGCACGAGGTGGTCACTTAAGACGTAATTACATCCATGCCGTTGTTCCGTGGTATTATCGACGGAGCCTTGTACTACAGGTTACCAAAGTCCCCGGTGTAAGTGGGACTCCCCTCGTATACACTGGCATCTTCTGTACCAGGCTACAAACAACAGCGTTAATACAACATTACAATATTATAATACAACATTAAAAGCTACACTCTCCCTCTCTTACTCTCTGTCTATTCCTCTCTTATCTTTGGGACTTACCGAGCGACCTGTTCGCTGACGACATTCTATTTCTCTCTTCTTTGAATGTCGTCAGGTGATTTGGACCCGGCCGAGATTGAGCCATCGCAAGAAGACTTGGAGCAGTTTACTGAAGACCCTGCACTGTAGTTTCATTGTACACTTTTCCTTTCTGTACTTTTCATTTCCTGTTATGCCACTGTTTAGGCATCTTTTATTTCAGTTGTATTTCCTTTCATGTATTGTACAAAGAATGTTAATAAATAAAAGTTGCTGTTCTTTTTATACTCTTGTCTCTTGTGTAATATTTTATATTGCTTAGCTACGCTTAGCGTATGTACTTCTGAGTACATACGTAGCGGACCTCGTCGCGTCCACTTCGCCGTACACTGGGAAGCGGGGCGTGACAGGTTTTGTTGGTGGCCCATGCAGGTCAGAGCTGTATGAATCCCTGTCATGCAGTTCTGGTCTGCGTGAACAACCTAAGCAATATAACACAAGAAACAGCAACTAAAACATTCTTTACAATCATGTTTCTTGAATCTTACCATTTCATATTCCTTGAATCTTATCATCCGTTGAATCTATCCTAACCCTATTCTTTCACTCACAATCACCAATTTGTTTTGAAACTGTTACACTTTCCTTTTACAAATTTCGAGGACGAAATTATTTTTAAGGAGGGTAGAATGTAATGACCCCAAAATCTTTATACATTTGTATTATCCCTCTTCAATAATATACCGTATTTATTTGTACTTGGTATTTTCCTTTTTTCTATTAAATTTATTATTATTTTATTCCTCAATCTATTATGTATTTTTTTCTAGGTACAAATTCTTTTTTCTTATATTTAAGTTTTTAACCTCTCATTCTTATTTTTCCTTTCATAAATATTTAACCCAAATCCATTATTCTAATTCTCTACAGCCCATCTAAAAAGCCCATTTTCTTTTTAAGCAACATCATATATTTAATTCTAGTTAAATATATGCATGAACAATCTTATAGCTTATTGGTTAAGTCCTTGAATTGTTATTCCATAAGTCACATGTTCAAATCCCCATTCTTGCAATTATTTTTTATCATTTTTTATTCTTCCCATAACCTACAAATGAGACCTTTCATTTCCAAAATGAATGGTGACCTTTCATTTCTCTTTTAATTCTTATGTTAAATGCATTTATTATTATACATAATTCACCATTACACCATCTTAATTGTCCTCCATCTTTTCCTTCCTCATATTTTTCTATCTCTCATTTCTCCCTCTTCACCTAAAGTCCAAGAAGAAGAACATGAAGAACTCTTCAAGAAGGTCTCGCTACTAACGCGAGGCTATCGGCGGATAGACAAGCCCGGTGACAATACCGGCTTGTGCATGTAAGTCCCTTCTCTCTCCTTTTCCCCCACCTCTTATTTTCCTCTTGTCATGCATCGTGAACCCTCTATTCTTTTCATATCATAATCCATAAGAGAAGATACACATAAACATATACATATACATATACATAAGTTTAGATATATATGATTCTATATGGTTTAATAATATCTTATTATCTCTTGTTCAAATTAAAGTATTTTTAATTCTTTCTTCATGATTATGAATGTTTATTACAAGTTGTGAGAACATAGATTTCAATCCATAATATATCTACGATATCTCATGGAATCGGTTTGGTTATTAAAAGAAAGGATAAAGCTTGCATAAAAATACTAGTTAATCTTTTTGCCGATTTTAGTATACACATCAATACCTTTAGATTTAAAATAATTTTTAGACATTAATTTTTACTTCTGAAAATTTCATGGAATTTACATATGATAGATTATATTATTTTATACATGCTGTAAAAATTTTAGATCGATCCGCATAACGGTTTGTGAATTACATCGTATTTATTCACTGATCGTAAAACAGAAAACTTCAGTTATCGGTCAACTTCTAGGACACATAACTTGGTATACCGGTATCCAAATTGAGCAAAATCAGGTGTTTTTGATATCTACATCGAATGATCTAGATTTTATTAGTTTTATAGTTTTACTGAAAACCCATCTAAGATAAATAAAACTGCGTTACAATATTAAGTGACGGATCTGGACAGAATCTGTTCCGATTCGCACACTGTTTTTAAATTGGACATAACTCGAACACCCGATGTCCGTTTGTGATAAAATTTAGATGTGTAGATGCACCATTGATAGAACTATAATTTTATGTATATTATATTACTTAGGAATGCATGAAACAACCTGATATAGGCTTTGCAATAGAATATATAGTTGCTGTCCAGAAATCTGAATTTCTGTTTTAAACGCTGATATTAAAATGATCATAACTAGAGCTTCAGAAATCCAAATCTTATGAATCTTGGTGTTTTAGATAAGTACATCGAAAGACCTAAAAGTTTCTAATAATCTTCGTAACCTGAAACCCGATAGAAATTAACTCAAACTGCGTTTTAAAAATATGTGACGGTGCCGAATAGATTCTGATCTGTTTTGCGCGACGATACGAAAACATATATATCTCTCAAACCGGTAGTCATATTTAGGCGAAACTGGAACTCACGCATTCAAAACACTTAGAGCCATATTTTTGTTTATGTTCTTGCATTCGTTTGACTTGATTAATTAGTCGTACATAATATTTCTTTACAGCATTGTTTTTGGTAGTTACTCGTATAATATACTTGACTCATTTCATACTATTCGAACATGTATACATATTTATCTTGATCATTAAATTGTTGTATATACATAAAGACGATAATCAAATACTTGAGGTGTATTTTGCAAACTATACAATATTACTTTTTACAATAAACCCCCTCAAGTTTTATAAATTACAATAAGGCCCCTAAAAAATGAAGAACTTCAAATTATCTTCTCTAGTTCGACTCGGGTTAGAGTCTGACTATTTCTGACTTGAATATAATTCAAGTCAATCTATATTCTTTATATTTCAACTCAAGATGAATACATGAATCCCAGAATCCAGTTAACAATCTATATAACTTGACTGAACCGAACCATGGATATTCCTTTTACATGATTCCCAGTATTCCATTTACATGACTCTATGGTTATAGCCGTTTCCTGATATCATGGTTTCGGTCAGTCAGTTAATCACTCATACAATCAACACAATTTTACAAGATAACAAAACAAACAAGACATCGCGGGGTTTAAGGGGTAGACTGGTACGGAATATGTTAAAGGTGGCACGAGGTGGTCACTTAAGACGTAATTACATCCATGCTGTTGTTCCGTGGTATTATCGACGGAGCCTTGTACTACAGGTTACCAAAGTCCCCGGTGTAAGTGGGACTCCCCTCGTATACACTGGCATCTTCTGTACCAGGCTACAAACAACAGCGTTAATACAACATTACAATATTATAATACAACATTAAAAGCTACACTCTCCCTCTCTTACTCTCTGTCTATTCCTCTCTTATCTTTGGGACTTACCGAGCGACCTGTTCGCTGACGACATTCTATTTCTCTCTTCTTTGAATGTCGTCAGGTGATTTGGACCCGGCCGAGATTGAGCCATCGCAAGAAGACATGGAGCAGTTTACTGAAGACCCTGCACTGTAGTTTCATTGTACACTTTTCCTTTCTGTACTTTTCATTTCCTGTTATGCCACTGTTTAGGCATCTTTTATTTCAGTTGTATTTCCTTTCATGTATTGTACAAAGAATGTTAATAAATAAAAGTTGCTGTTCTTTTTATACTCTTGTCTCTTGTGTAATATTTTATATTGCTTAGCTACGCTTAGCGTATGTACTTCTGAGTACATACGTAGCGGACCTCGTCGCGTCCACTTCGCCGTACACTGGGAAGCGGGGCGTGACAATATATGGCCGTCGGGACCCGTCACCTCTTTGACGACGTTGAAGGATTACAACGACATGTGTCAGAGGAGTTCGGAAATGTACCCTTGAACCAAAGTTGATTGGGGGTCTTATAGTCTAATTTGGGACTAAAGTCTGTTTGAATGTTTAAGAATACGTTAGCCATATTTGAGGCTAAGATTAACTTAAACGAGATCATTTAGATCCGACAAAAGAGCATTTGGGAGCTCTATTGTTCCAGTTTAGGGACGTAGTGGTCCATAGGTAGTTTAGGGACATTGCGGTCCATTGGTAGTTTAAGGACATTGCGGTCCATATTCCAGTTTAAGGACATGGTGGTCCATAGGTAGTTTGAGGACACTTAAGTCCGAGGGTTTAAGGACCCCACAGTCCGTGTTTTAGTTTAAGGACGCATAAGTCCGCGGGTTTAAGGACCCCACAGTCCGTGTTTTAATTTATGGACGCATGAGTCCATGAGTTTAAGGACCCCACAGTCCGTGTTTTAGTTTAAGGACGCATGAGTCCATGAGTTTAAGGACCCCACAGTCCATGTTGATGTATGGTTGTCAGGACCCGTCGCTTCTCTGACGTCGTTGAAGGATTACAACGATAGGTGTCAGAGGAGTTCGGAGATGTACCCTTGAACCGGATGTAAATTGATTTAGAAGAGCAGTCTTGCTCAGTCAATTTAATTTGAGGACTTACGGCCATGATTGGGCTAAGTCCAGTTGAGAATATTCAACGTTTTTTATCTTTGGCCTATTAGGCCTGTGCTAGGGCTTTGCCCCTGTTTAATAATGCACTGCATTTTATTTTGGCCTGCTAGGCCTTTCTGATTTGGGCTCTGTCCCTTTATAAATGATGCAGAGTATATGTTTGGACTCTGCCCTTCTTTAAAATAATGCATTGCATTTAATTTGGCCTGTTAGGCCTTTTGCGCTAATTAATGAGCGCAAGCGCATGTGGAGGTGACACGTGACGCTCTCTGGTGGCTTGCGCCAATCCAAGAGCGCAACAGTACAGATTTATAAGTGCAAGGCACTGTTTTAATATCTTGATCCAATTTTGGATTCAAGAAAATAATCTTTTTAAGATTCCAGAACCAGTGGTTCATCAAAAGGCAATGTCTTTATGTAGATCAAATGATCTAATAAAGAAGTATATTACTTCTTATTTTATTCTTATTATTTGATCTTTTGTTTTTATTTTAAGATCTTGATCTTGTTCTTAGATCATTGATCTTTTCAGAAGAAATTCTTCTTTTCAAAAGTTTACCTTCTTTTCTTTCTGATTTCTTCTCAAACTTTCTTTTTAGGAGTTCTCTGAATTCTTTCCCTGTTTCTCTGTCAATGTTCTCTCTTCTTCTCTTTTTTTTAATTTTAGAAAGAAGGATCATTGGTCGTTGGGACCCACCACCTCTCCGACGACACTGAGAGATTACAGTGCCATATATCGAAGGTGTGGAGGGATGTACCCTTTGAACCATGTCTCAATCATTAGGGGGGAAGAACAGGCTGGAGCTTAAGTTTCTCGCTGCTGAAAAAGGCTTCTTTGCGTTCGCGCACGTGCGTCGCACGTCTTGGGCGCACGTGCGTCGCACGTGTTGGGCGCCCATATTTGCACGTAGCGCACATGCTCATTATGAGGAGAAACAAAGCTTCTATATATGGAGAACAAGCTCGTTTTAATATTATTAAATGTTCTCATGTGGTGCGCACGTGCGTTGCACGTGGTGCGCGCGTGGCGAGCGCACGTGCGTTGCACGTAGCACACATGCGCATTATGAGGAGAAGCAGAGCTTCTATATATGGAGAACAAGCACCTTTTAATATTATTAAATGTTCTCATGTGGTGCACACGTGCGTTGCACGTGGCGCGCGTGGCGGGCACACGTGCGTTGCACGTGGCACGCGCGTGGCGAGCACACGTGCGTTGCACGTAGCGCACATGCGCATTATGAGGAGAAGCAGAGCTTCTATATATGGAGAACAAGCTCCTTTTAATATTATTAAAGATTCTCATGTGGTGCGCGCATGCGTTGCACATGGTGCCACATGGCGGGCACACGTGCGTTGCACGTAGCGCACATGGCGTTTGCGCATATACGCATTATGGAGGAGCATGCTCCTATCTTGGAGAACTAAGCTCCTTTGGAGAACTAAGCTCCTTTGAGTATTGAATCCTTATTTAACTCTCCCTTTCTAAGAGATATCCCCTCTTATTTATATGGGAGTGGTAGAGAAGCCATCTCTCCTTTTCCCGATGTGGGACTAAAAAATACATTCCCCATGTAGTAGAGCATTACTTTAGATTACACGTGCATAACACATTTGCTCATAACTTTTGATCTCGGATGAATTATGAGGCCCATAATATATCAAATCGAAGGGCTTTTCGAGATGCTTTCAATATCATCAGAATTTAGCTGTTTTTCATTCCAGAGTTTGTCAAAATATAGCTCGAAAAATACTGGTTTGCATCTTCTTTCTTAGATCACATGTGCATAGACATTTGCTCATAACTTTTGATCCCGGATGAATTATGAGGCCCATAATATATCAAATCGAAGGTCTTTTCAATATGATTTCAATATCATTAGAATTTAGCTATTTCTCATTCCTGAGTTTGTCAAAATAAAGCTCGGAAAATACTGGTTCGCATCTTCTTTCTTAGATCACATGTGCATAACACATTTGCTCATAACTTTTGATCCCGGATGAATTATGAGGCCCATAATATATCAAATCGAAGGTTTTTTCGAGATGCTTTCAATACAATCATAATTTAATAGTTCCTCATTGGTAAGTTTATCAAAATACAGGCCGGAAGATACTGGTTCGCATTTTCTTAAGCGTATCGCTGCCATTTGATACCTTGGACTCTTTTGCGCAGAAATTTTTGGCGGGAACAAATGCCCCCCACTACTTTGCCCACATAAGTATATATGTGGGTGAAGTAGTGTAAACTAATGCATAGCGTATGACCAGTTTCGGGTTGGTATATAACTTTCAGAATTTTGATCTGAGAAGATAACGAGCGGACACAAGCGTCGTCATTTATCATTGACTCAAATCTCGACTCTTAAAAGATATAGTTCCAAACTCTCAATTCCATGAGCCGCACCCTTCTATTTCTTTATGTTTTACTCTGGTGTGAAGTAGTTTATATGCTCATGAGTAACTTCTCCATTTCAGTGGCATGTAGCTTTAGCAAGTGTGGCTTGTAGATGGTCCATCTTAACCTCTTTGTAGGGCAGTAATGGCTTAGAAGACAGGGGTAGGATCTGCCACCTAAGACTTTTCAACTTTATGAGCCGTGAGGGTCTCATAAAGACTTTTCTCCCTACAGATCGAGAGGATCTCGTAGGTGTATTTTCTTCTGAGTAATCGTGAGGATTCCTAAATGCGTTTTCTCTTATAAGTCATAAGGATCTTATAAGAGAATTTTCTCCCTTACAAGTCGAGAGGACTCATAAGTGGTTGGTGGGTTGACTTGTTTCCGAGTCGAAGTATTGCTCCGACGGGGAGGTCGTTGGCTGATTTGTTTCCGCGACGGAGGTCATTGGCTGACTTGTTTCCGAGACGGAGGTTGTTGGCCGTGAGTACTCAATGGACAGCATGGCTCGAGCAAAGCACTTCTCATTTCCACCATTTGGAACAAGAAGCATCTTTAAGGCTGAAGGAGCGTTAGGAGTATTCAAGCGAAACTGCTCGCCTACGTGCTGAAGTTGAGGCGAACGCTGCCGAGGTGAAGGCTGTCTTCGAGGGCCTTCTGGAGTGTATCTCACATGGGCTAAACTTGAAGCGAAAGCTTGATGTTGCCGAGCGTAATGCCCAAGGCCGCGAAGCCACTCAGCAAGCCGTTGGGGAGCAGCTTGCATCTCTCTTGCAGCAAAGGGCTCAGGTGGAGGCAGAACTGGCGGTGGTGGCAGATCAGGAAAAGGCGTGGAAGGAAGTGCGCGAACAATTAATAGGGCTATGCAAGACGCTTCCTACCCAATAGCTGCCTTTGTACCAATAAACTTGTAAAAAAATTTTCTTTTCAAATAATATGTATCCATTCTTTATTCTCTTGTACTATTCACCTTGTACTTCTTTGAGTTAATGAATAAAGATACGCATTTTTTCCTCTGCAATGTCTTGTATGCTCTTTCGCTTTCTCCCTTTCTCTTATTATCAGCATATTGACTTGATAAACATAATTGGCAGATAACTTAGTTTTTTTTAAGAGATATCGATGGCTTAGGCCATAGGTTCAGATCTGCCGCCTAAGACTTTTCAACTCTATGAGCCGTGAGGGTCTCATAGAGACTTTTCTCCCTACAGATCGAGAGCATCTCGTAGATGGGTTTTCTCCTTAAGAATCGTGAGGATTCCTAAATGTGTTTTCTCTTATAAGTCGTAAGGATCCTATAAGAGAATTTTTCCCTCTTACGAGTCGAGAGGACCCGTAAGCGGTTGTTTCCCTCCTTGTCGAAACTCGACTTTGGAGAGTGAGACCCGTGAATAGTATGCAAGAGGCCGGTTTAGACCGACTTGCAGGGTCCCATTGTTCAGGAAACAAGTTTTTTAATCCCTGCTGCCTGAGGCTTCATCTTGCAAGTTGAGACGAATCGGGAATTTCCCGCGGAGACACTGGTTTCTCTGCGAGCCGACGCGAATCAAGAGGCTTTCATCAAGGACGCTAGTTTCCCTGAATTGAGGTATTTGCCAAGGATTATTTGTTTCCCTGGTGTTGAAACGAATCGAGAATTTCCCATGGAGACGCTGGTTGCTCTGCGAGTCGACGCGAATCAGGAGGCTCTCATCAAGGACGCTAGTTTTCTTGAATTGAGGTATTTGCCAAGGATTATTTGTTTCCCTGGTGTTGAAACGAATCGAGAATTTTCCACGAAGACACTGGTTGTCTGCGAGTCGACGCGAATCAGGAGGCTCTCATCAAGGACGCTAGTTTCCTTGAATTGAGGTATTTGCCAAGGATTATTTGTTTCCCTGGTGTTGAAACGAATCAAGAATTTCCCACGGAGACGCTGGTTGCTCTGCGAGTCGACGCGAATCAGGAGGCTCTCATCAAGGAAGCTAGTTTCCTTGAATTGAGGTATTTGCCAAGGATTATTTGTTTCCCTGGTGTTAAACGAATCGAGAATTTCCCACGGAGACACTGGTTGCTCTGCGAGTCGACGTGAATCAGGAGGCTCTCATCAAGGACACTAGTTTCCTTGAATTGAGGTATTTGCCAAGGATTATTTGTTTCCCTGGTGTAGAAACGAATCGAGAATTTCCTACGGAGACACTGGTTGCTCTGCGAGTCGACGCGAATCAGGAGGCTCTCATCAAGGATGCTAGTTTCCTTGAATTGAGGTATTTGCCAAGGATTATTTGTTTCCCTGGTGTTGAAACGAATCGAGAATTTCCCAAGGAGACACTGGTTGCACTGCGAGTCAACGCGAATCAGGAGGCTCTCATCAAGGACGCTAGTTTCCTTGAATTGAGGTATTTGCCAAGGATTATTTGTTTCCCTGGTGTTGAAACGAATAGAGAATTTCCCACGGAGACACTGGTTGCTCTGCGAGTCGACGCGAATCAGGAGGCTCTCATCAAGGACGCTAGTTTCCTTGAATTGAGGTATTTGCCAAGGATTATTTGTTTCCCTGGTGTGGAAACGAATCGAGAATTTCCTACAGAGACGCTGGTTGCTCTGCGAGTCGACGTGAATCAGGAGGCTCTCATCAAGGACGCTAGTTTCCTTGAATTGAGGTATTTGCCAAGGATTATTTGTTTCCCTGGTGTTGAAACGAATCGAGAATTTCCCACGGAGACACTGGTTGCTCTGCGAGTCGACGCGAATCAGGCGGCTCTCATCAAGGACGCTAGTTTCCTTGAATTGAGGTATTTGCCAAGGATTATTTGTTTCCCTGGTGTTGAAACGAATCGAGAATTTCCCATGGAGACACTGGTTGATCTGCGAGTCGATGCGAATCAGGAGGCTCTCATCAAGGACGCTAGTTTCCTTGAATTGAGGTATTTGCCAAGGATTATTTGTTTCCCTGGTGTTGAAACGAATCGAGAATTTCCCACGGAGACACTGGTTGCTCTGCGAGTCGACACGAATCAGGTGGCTCTCATCAAGGACGCTAGTTTCCTTGAATTGAGGTATTTGCCAAGGATTATTTGTTTCCCTGGTGTTGAAACGAATCGAGAATTTCGCACGGAGACACTGGTTGATCTGCTAGTCGATGCGAATCAGGAGGCTCTCATCAAGGACGCTAGTTTCCTTGAATTGAGGTATTTTCCAAGGATTATTTGTTTCCCTGGTGTTGAAACGAATCGAGAATTTCCCATGGAGACACTGGTTGCTCTGCGAGTCGACGCGAATCAGGTGGCTCTCATCAAGGACGCTAGTTTCCTTGAATTGAGGTATTTGCCAAGGATTATTTGTTTCCCTGGTGTTGAAACGAATCGAGAATTTCCTACGGAGACACTGGTTGCTCTGCGAGTCGACGCGAATCAGGATTTTCTTCGTCAAGGACACTTGTTTCCTCGAGCCGAAGGATTTTGCCGAAGACACTGGTTTCTTCGGGGTTGGGATGAACCGTCGAGATTTGGCTTCGTTTTCTGGTGGAGCCTGTTGGGAAAGTATGATTCCCTCTTCGTTTTCGCCCTTGGATTGTATACAGGGATCGATGTGATCTCAACTGTAGGGCCAAAGTTTTATCATCATTTTTTTTGTTTTATTTCCGCGATGCTCTATCATTTCAGCTTTTATATCGCGTAGGTCGCGATTGCCCAATCATTTCGGCTATTTTTCACTGTGCCCAATTATTTCGGCTATTTACTTTATTTTCACTCGCTGCTTTTGATTGCGAGTTGCCCAATCATTTCGGCTATTTTGTTTGCATACGTTTTTACTTGCTGCTTTTTATTGCAAGTTGCCCTATCATTTCGGCTATTTCGTATGCATGTGCGGCTTACCGGCTTTTCACCGTAAACCTGAAATTAGACACCGATTTCGGCATCCGCACTGCTACAACTGGGATATTGCCAGGAGCGAATCATCGCTTGCCTCCGTCGATGTTGAACAAAGGTGGCTTAGCGAACAGGGTTAAGGTCCTGTCGACTAAGGCTTTTAACTTCATGAGCCGTAAGGGTCTCACAAAGGTATTTCTCCCTACAAGTCGTGAGGATCTTGTAGGTGTATTTTCTCCTCAAGAATCATGAGGATTCCTAAGTGTATGTTCCTCTGTAAGTCGTAAGAATCCTACAAGAGGGTTTTCTCCTTGTAAGTCGAGAGTACTTATAAGGGTTGTTCATCATGCCACATATCCCCAATCACGGATGAAACTTGGTTAGGGAAATGTTTATTCACGCCCGTGGATTGTATACAAGGGCCAGTATTGAACCACTTGTAGGGCAATATTAGAGGTTGTGTGGGTTGCTTAAGCACAGGTTTAGGTTTCTGTAACTTAAGACTTTCAAATCTTATGAGCCGTGAGGGTCCCATAAGAAAGTTCTCCTTACGAGTCGTGAGGATCTCGCGAGTGTATTTTCTCCTTAGAAATCGTGGGGATCCCTAAGTGTGTTGCTCCCTTATGAGTCGTAAGGATCTCACGCGGGTGGTTTCTCCTTACAAAGTCATGAGGACCCTATAAGTGTCTTTTAACGAGGTTGCGCCCTTTCAGGTTTCCACAAACACTCGCCGGTAGTCCTACTATTTTTACTCACGGAGCCCTTTCGGGTTTTCATCCATGCCCATTTTGCTTCTGGACATAACCCCCTTTTTTTATTCTTTTTATTTTTATTTACTTTTTTTTACAAGGTCGCGCCCTTTCGGGTTTTCACGAACACTCGCCGGTAGCCCTGCTGTTTTTACTCACGGAGCCCTTTTGGGTTTTCATCCGTGCCCTTTTTGCTTATGGACATACCGTTATTTTTATCATTCATTTTTTTTATTATTTTCTTTTTCTCTCGTCAGCCCAAGGATGCTGCGGTACTAGTTTAAAGACGTTTCGGTCCTTCATTAGTTTAAGGACGTTTCGGTCCGCCATTAGTTTAAGGACGTTTCGGTCCATCCAGGAATCGGCTGGCTACTGCTTATAAAGTTTGAGCTTAGGAAGATAGCGAGCGGACATAGTCGTCGTCATCTATCACTGACCTAGGCAGTAACTCGCTAAGCGTAGTATTTCTTTAGGAATCGACCATTTATTGGCCTGTAAGGCCTTTCACCGTGCATATCCATGAGTAGATAGGCTCCACCTTGGTAGACCTTGTCTATGATGTACGGGCCTTCATAGTTTGGCTCGAATTTTCCCCGCTTGGCGCGACTGGGGATCATAGGCTTTTTGACCACTAGCACGAGTTCGCCTTGGCGGAATGTCCTCGACCGGGTCAATCTTTCATATGAGCACGTCATCTTTGCTTTATAGGCTTCCAGATTTTGTTGCGCTATGAGCCGGGTCTCATCGAGGGCATCAAGCTCCTCAAGCCGAAGGTGAGCATTTTCTTCGTCCGTCAGCTCGTAGTGGACTGCCACTCGTAGAGAGGGTAACTCTATCTCGAGGGGGAGTACTGCTTCTATACCGAATACCAACGCATATGGCGTTGCGTTCGTGGCCGTCTTGAACGTAGTTCGATATGCCCAAAGAGCCTCTTGCATCCTCTCATGCCAGTCCTTCTTATTTCGGGACACCGTTTTCTTCATGATCTTTGTCAAGGTCTTGTTGAAGGCCTCAGCTAGACCATTAGCTCGCGGATTATAAACCGAGGAATATCTCCAGTCTATATTGTGTTGTTGTGCGAAGCGACTGATCTTGTGGCTTCTATAAGCTGGCCCGTTATCGGAGATGATCCGTCGCGGAGTTCCAAACCGATATATGACGTGCGTCCTAAAGAAGTGGAGGATATTCTCCATCTTCACTTCCCTCAACGGTACCGCTTCTGCCCATTTGGAGAAGTAGTCGGTCGTCGCCAGGATGAAACGATGTCCCCTGGACGATGCTGGTTCGATGGGGCCGACTATGTCAGTCCCCCACATTTCGAATGGCCAGCTAGCCACTGTTGGATGGAGTGGATTTGGATGCTGGTGGATGAAGTCCCTATGAATTTGGCATGAGTGGCATTGCTTCGCGTATTCGAGGCAGTCCTGAATCATCGTGGGCCAGTAGTAGCCTATCCGTTTGATTTTCAACTTCATATTTGGGCCCGCTTGGTGAGAACCGCAAAGTCCATCATGAACTTCCTGAACGACTCTTTTCGCTTCGTCAGGTCCCAGACATCTCAACCAAGAGAATCAAATGACCTCTTGTAAAGCGTATCATTGACGAAGGCGAAAAACAGAGCTCGTTTCATAAGCTGATGTCTCGAGGACGCATCTTCGGACGCTCAACGGTATTTGAAGTAGTCTATAAAGACTTCTCTCCAATCCTCGGTATTTTCCTGATCTTTTATTTGCAGGGTCGTCTGCTCACTCGCTCCTTTTTCTTCGGATGATTCCGGAGATATTTCTGCTGGGGCAAGCACCCGGCGGCTTTGTACCATGATTCTTACGTCATCGAGGTTCTCATCAGCCAGTTCCTTAGCGAGCTTGGCCAACGCGTCTGCTTTGCTGTTTTCCGCGCGCGGTATGTTTTCCAAAACATAGGAAGGGATTTGGGTCAACAGTTGTTTCACCTTTTCGCCGTACTTCACCAACTCTGGTTTGCACGTTTGGTAGTCGCCGTTTACTTGACTAACGACTAGTTGGGAGTCTCCATATATGAGGAGGTTTTCAATTCCCATGTCGATGGCGATCTCGAGGCCTGCTATCAAAGCTTCATATTCGGCTTCATTGTTTGTCCTTGGCTCTGTTAGAGAGAAAGCAAAACGCATTATCCCTCCCTGTAGAGTTACAAAGATGAGTCCTACCCCCGATTTGATTATTAGGGTACTTTGTTTGCGCTTCTTTACGAAAGATACTCCATCGAAATAAAGCTCCCATGGGGTATCACCACCGTCGACCGCATCAAACGCATGTTCGTCTGGGAGATCGCAATTTAAAGGAGAATCGGCGGCTATCGGATGTTCAGCGAGGAAATCAGCGATGGCCTGGCCTTTTACTGCCTTGAGAGGCCGATAGGTTATCGAGAACTCCATCAAGAGTAGGGCCCACTTAGCGAGTCGTCCCGTTAATATGGCCTTTGGCATTAAATATTTAAGACGGTCCACCTTCGAAATGAGACGGACCTCATGCGCCAACGCATAGTGCCTGAGCTTTGTTATCGCGAAGATTAACGCCAGGCAGTGTTTCTCGATGGGGGAGTAGTTGCTTTCTGCCCCCAGTAGAACTCGACTTAAGTAGTAGAGTGCCCTTTCTTTCCCTTGATCATTCTCTTGTGCCCATAGTGCGCCTAAGGAACCTTCGAGGGCGGTTGTATAAAGAATAAGGGGCTTTCCCTTGACCGGAGCAGCCAGCACCGGCGGGTTCTGCAGGTACTGTTCAATTTCATCCAGCGCGCCTTGGCATTTTTTATCCCAGACGAATGGAGTTCCCTTCTTCATCAGGTGGCTGTAAGGACGGCACTTGCCTGAAAGGTTGGCTATAAATCGCCGTATATACGCGAGCTTTCCTTGGAGAGACCGCAACTGTTTGAGAGTTCTAAGCGGAGGCATTTCCATGATCGCCTTGATCTTTGACGGATCTATCTCAATACCTCGGTGTCGGACGATGAATCCCAGGAATTTGCCCGAGAAAACTCCGAACGCACACTTGAGGGAGTTCATCTTCAAGTTGTGTTGTCGAAGGCGTTGAAACACGGTCTTCAAATGCTCGAGATGTTCTTTGTATGATTTGCTTTTAACCACAAGATCGTCGATATAGCATTCGATGATTTCGTGTATAACGTCATCAAAGATCTGCGTCATGGGTCTCTGAGAAGTAGCACCGGCGTTCTTTAAACCGAAGGGCATCACCTTGTAGCAGAATATACCCAAAAGAGTCCTGAAGGCGGTGTGCTTCTGGTCTTCGGGATGCATCTTTATTTGATTATACCCTAATGAGCCGTCCATGAAAGAGAAAACCTCATGAGTGGACGTATTGTCTATCATCAGTTCGGTGACTGGCACTGGGAAATCGTCTTTCGGGCAAGCTTTATTGAGATCCCAGAATTCTACGCATATGCGCACTGTCCCATTTTTCTTCATCACCGGGACGATGTTGGCGATCCATTCAGGGTATTGAACTTCCTGGATGAAGCCAGAGTCGATCAGCTTCTTGACCTCGGCGTTGATACTCATCTCAAGCTCGAGCCGCATTCTTCTTGGTGCCTGTTTGACTGGCTTGACGTCCGGGGATATTGCCAATTTATGCACAGCAATTTCTGGATCTAATCTCGGCATTTCAGAATAATTCCATGCGAAGCAATCTTTTTGTTGCATAAGCAGGTCTTTTAACGCAGCCACCCTTTCTTCAGATAGCAGCTCACTGACGAATGTCAGCCGTGGGTCACTTGCCGTGGGCACCCAAGTAGCTATCACCTTTTGTGGATTGATAGGACGGTCCTCTTCCCGCTGAACTTTCACCTTTTTCTGTCGGCGGGGATAATCTTGATCAATTACCGAGTCTTGGACTTGACGCCAGACCTTGTAGATTTTAGAGGACAGCCGTTGAGGGGGCTTTTCCGGCTTCACCTTTGTAGCGCTCTCCATAGGTAGAGGAGATCTTTTCAGCACAGTGGTCGGAGAGTTCTTGTGAACCTTCCTAAGTGGTTCAAACCTGTTTCCAGTTGGAACAGCAGCATCAATTTCCGCCGTTGGAGTCGGCGGAGTCAGTCCAGAAGGAGAGTTGCCCCCGGTCTTCTTTACTCAGCACCAGTGGTATATCCCTAGTAGGAGGGGTGTTGTCTCCTGAGGGTTTTCAGCGGATTACACTCACAAAATCGTATAATAAAAGAGAGATGGTGAAAGTTATATAAAGATAAGAACTATAAAAGAAAGAACTTGAAAATAAGAGTTTTCAACTCTACCAGCTTTTCAGTTGCTATGATCCCTATCTTAATAGTCATGAAAAGATGTTAGAAATCACATCATCCCTCAATAAAACATCGCCTTTAGTTTTCATTCCTACCTTTCTTCCAAACATTGATCATATACCCCTACGTGTGTGAACTGGACATCTCTACACTCAGAGAATTCAATTTAAGCAATCATACTCTTGTCCATCTACCTCAGTACTTTTTAATAGATATTTAGATGGAATTTGCTCACACATTCTTCATGCGACCGTTAATACTTCTTGAGGTACTAACCGATCGATTACTCATGTGCTTGCTAATTAGGTGTTTTTCCTCGTCTTGCAACACCTAAGGCTTAGCAGTGGCTCCCAAACCAGTTGGTCTAAGGCACTAGGTGATAAAACACCCTCGCTATATTTTTTTATTGCTGCCTCGGTGATAACAAAACCAGTGTTCATTTTTCTTTTCACCATTTTATCTTTTAATCTCCACTTTTATTTTCTTCATACTTTGGCTTCTAGACAAGAGCATTTCAAGGTATCCTCTACTATCCCGAGTTTCAAAATGTGTGTACGTGCGTATAGTAGGGTTTCAACGTTCAAATGTTTGGCTTCCAGAATAGGAACTATTTTTCAGGCTTATTTTTATCCTCAGATTAGTAATTTCCTTCATCTTACTAACCTTTGGGACAATAGCTTATAACCACTTATTACTAGTTTCATTTAAGAAAACATCTAACTTTCTTATTTTTCTTAAACTATTCCTATCTTTTAAATATAATTTTTCACTTTCTACTATTTTATTATCACAATTTTTTTTTTGTGCTTATATACAGTATAATGCAAAGTAAGGCGTAAATAAGCACAGGAGCGCTGAAAAACGACTTCTTGGGAGCTTCTTGCGATGGTACAGGAGCGCTGAAGCTCGTTGGCGGGAGCATGGTCCTGAAGAAGAGCCCAGTGGTGGCTTGAGTTACCTGCTCCACTGGCATAGTGAAAAGGGAGGCCGCTTGGGGCCCGTAGGTTACTCCTCCAGATGGGACAGAGCGAGAGTTGCTGTTGCAGTTAGTGCAATTTGAAGCCATTGATTTCTTGAATAGCTTGAATATTCTGCCCCCTGCGTCGACCTTGGTCTTTGGCATGTGCCAACTGTTTGAGGACCAATTCCGTCGGCAAGGCTGCTGCTTGGGGAGCCTGCCTGTGGGCGAAAGACATTCTCTGGGCTTCCTCCATCGGCGTTGAGGCACCGAGGGTGGGTGGTAGGAGCATCGACCCCAAAAGAAGCCCGTTAATTTCTTGAAAAGCCGGATTGCAGAGATTTGAGGCTGCAAGTGACCCATACTTGACTCTGCCGGGTATGACAGAGCCTGAGTTGCTAGGGTGGGAGCAAATGTCATTCTTTATAGAGACGAAATGCCGGCTTCAATATCCACTCCGTTAAGGGCAACCGAAAACATACACACCGCGATTATTTGATCGCGGGAAAAACACGACACATGAAGTGTGGAGTGGAAAGAGGAAAAGGTCCCACCGGGCGTGCCAGAATCTGTTCCCCTCTGAAAGACGGCGACGACGTGAGGACGTCTAGCCTGAGATTCGGGGCAGATGCTATATGGTTTTATCCGTCTACCTCTCCGAAGATGCCAAGTTGATTTATGGCACCGTGTATCGGAGGTTTAGACGGATGCGGCCGATGTAGCAGACTTCGTCAGATTCCCCCTCGCTTGAGGGGTTTTTGATTGTGGGGACGCTCTTCCCTGCAGGCGCAAGCCCCTGCAGTTAATTACGCTACCGCATCGCAGTAACAACTTTCTCCTTCTCCAGAATTTCACTTCGTGTCATGGGTGTTTGTTTTGTTTGTGGTTGCCCGTGGATTGTATACGGAGACTGAGTAATGCCGTCGCCTGTAGGACGTGGATTAGTCCAAATCTGTATTTACTTATATTTGGGTTTGGTGTTTTTAGTTTAAGGATACGTTAGCCGCATTTGAGACTAAGATCAACTTAAACGTTCGTTAAGGATACGTTAGTCTGATTTGAGACTAAGATCAACTTAACGGGATCGTCTAGATCCATTTCCAGTTTAAGGACGTAGTGGTCCATTTAATATATGACCGTCGGGACCCGTCACCTCTCTGACGACGTTGAAGGATTACAACGACATGTGTCAGAGGAGTTCGGAGATGTACCCTTGAACCAAAGTTGATTGGGGGTCTTATAGTCCAATTTGGGACTAAAGTCTGTTTGAATGTTTAAGAATACGTTAGCCATATTTGAGGCTAAGATCAACTTAAACGGGATCGTTTAGATCCGACAAAAGAGCATTTGGGAGCTCTATTGTTCCAGTTTAGGGACGTAGTGGCCCATAGGTAGTTTAGGGACATTGCGGTCCATTGGTAGTTTAAGGACATTGCGGTCCATATTCCAGTTTAGGGACATGGTGGTCCATAGGTAGTTTGAGGACGCTTAAGTCCGTGGGTTTAAGGACCCCACAGTCCGTGTTTTAGTTTAAGGACGCATAAGTCCGCGGGTTTAAGGACCCCACAGTCCGTGTCTTAGTTTAAGGACGCATGAGTCCATGAGTTTAAGGACCCCACAGTCCGTGTTGATGTAAGGTTGTCGGGACCTGTCGCCTCTCTGACGTCGTTGAAGGATTACAACGATAGGTGTCAGAGG
Organism: Agapanthus africanus; assembly: GCA_030015575.1. NCBI lineage: Eukaryota > Viridiplantae > Streptophyta > Magnoliopsida > Asparagales > Amaryllidaceae > Agapanthus > Agapanthus africanus. The sequence continues at coordinate 124,941,293 of CM057339.1, read as the reverse complement.
AGTTCGGAGATGTACTCTTGAACCAGATGTAAATTGATTTAGGAGAGCAGTCTTGCTCAGTCAATTTAATTTGAGGACTTACGGCCATGATTGGGCTAAGTCCAGTTGAGAATATTCAACGTTTTTTATCTTTGGCCTATTAGGCCTGTGCTAGGGCTTTGCCCCTGTTTAATAATGCACTGCATTTTATTTTGGCCTGCTAGGCCTTTCTGATTTGGGCTTTGTCCCTTTATAAATGATGCAGAGTATCTGTTTGGACTCTGCCCTTCTTTAAAATAATGCATTGCATTTAATTTGGCCTGTTAGGCCTTTTGCGCTAATTAATGAGCGCAAGCGCATGTGGAGGTGACACGTGGCGCTCTCTGGTGGCTTGCGCCAACCCAAGAGCGCAACAGTACAGATTTACAAGTGCAAGGCATTGTTTTAATATCTTGATCCAATTTTGGATTCAAGAAAAGAATCTTTTTAAGATTTCAGAACCAGTGGTTCATCAAAAGGCAATGCCTTTGTGTACATCAAATGATCACTACTAGAATAGGGGATTGCCCCTACGGATAACAACATCCGTAGGGGCAGATTTAGTTTGACCCTACGGATTACTCCGTAGGGCTAAAAGGTTGCACCTACGGTCCTTACATATTAATTTAAAAAATATTAAATCTTAAATTGTTGTTTTCCCCTACGGAGCCGCAAACCAAGTACCTACGGACTTATCCGTAGGAGCATCTAAATAGAGATTTAATTAAAAAGGCACGGATCGATCCCTATGCTCATTACCTAAAATTTATTTTTCCATCGCCCGCGAACCCAAAATTGCTACGCCGATCGCCTGTGTTTCGTCGCCGTTCTCGTCGTCGCCAGCACAGGCCGATTCCTCGTCGCCACCGTCTGGTTCTTCCTCATCTCCGATTTCGTCATCGCCTGCTTTCGTCGTCGCCTCCGATCGATCGTCGACGCCTCCACTGCACAGGTTAGGAAATCTTAAATTAAACAAATTTTTGATTATTTTAGGGCTAGAGTTCATGGTTTGGGTACCGATGAGGCATCCGTTGGGGTTAGTGTTAGGGTTGCGGTTGGGGTTGGGGTTAGGGTTGGGGTTGCGATTGCGGTTGGAGCTGGGGCTGGGGTTGCGGTTGGGGTTGGGGTTCGGCAGGGGGTTGCGGTTGGGGTTGGGGTTAGGGTTAGGGTTAGGGTTGGGGCAGGTGGTTGCGGCAGGGGGTGAGAATTTTTCTAGGTTTCTTTTAAAGCTTGTGAAGGAAATTTTGAGCCCCCTAAAAATGAACATTTCTAATGATTTTGATAAGAGACAAGGGAGCAATAAAGTTTTGTTTTCTATTTGTCTAGATTCAAATGACTACTTATATATATATATATATATATATATATATTTACAATATCAATATTCGTGGCATGTTGGTTATAAATTTCTCTCTCTGTAGAGATATATAGCCTACTTCAGCACATAGCTAGGTATGTGATAAAATTATTTTTGATAAAACAATGCATGATATAATATGGAAATATATTTGTTTCTTAGCTTCAATCATACAAACGTGTTCCAAATTAACGTAATTCAAATAGCAATTCCTTGGAATTTTTTAGTCTAGAGAATCTTGATCGAGTCTCAGGATCATATTGATTCAAGAATTTGGTGTGACACCAAAGACTGGACGTTAGACGAATAGCCGGTGGTAAAACTTCTTAAAGTATATTAATTTTGAATCTTCTTCTAAACTCAATGATTCTACATTGATAAAGAAAAGCTTAGATATCGATGACAAATGGCCACATATTACAAGTTACAAAGATGATGTTCAACACCTTCCCAACTTTTTCATTGCTTGTGATATTTTCTCTCCTCTCTCTCCTTTTCTCCTGGTCTCTGTCTATCATGAAACTTTGGGCATGCAAATTAAGACTCTCTCCTCTTTTTGGTTATTATTTTTCCCTTTGTCGGCTTAATTATTGAGATGGAGATTTGATTAGAGTTTTGGTGTTCATAATTTCATAATATGAGCAAGGCAATTGACAAATCATCATGATGTTGTTATGATCATAGCAAGATGTAGGTGCTTGTGTGTTGGTACTAAAGCATGATACAATCTCTTTTATTGCTAGTGGATGCGTTTTGTTCAAAGAGTCTTTTCCTTTTAGTAATTTTCCTCTTTAGGAAGTTTTCGACATTGAAATCTCACTAGTTGATAATGTTAAATGAGTTCTAGTCCTAGTTTGCTACATTTTTTGATATATAGTAGATGGTGATACTTCTTTAAGTGCTTGTCGTATTAACTTGGAAGCCGACCATACCAAAGGTTGTGGAGGACATAATTATCGAGACACGAATCAAATGGTTTCATGTTAGAGCTACATCTTCACTCGAACTTTGGGCATGTACAAAAGGAAGAGTTAATGTACATGTTATTAGAACTCATAGGTATGAGATGTCCTCTTTCTCCATTTCAAAAAAAAAAAATACAAAATACAAAAGGAATTTTTTTTTGCTCCAATAACAAAACTTTCCGAAATTTTTAAAACCAGTGGTTTACCTCTCTCAACCATAATTTATTCTCAAAATGGGCTTCCTTTAAATAGTTCATTAAAATATTTAAATGAAATAAGATAGAGAGGAAGAAGGATCTATACTTAAGTGCATAAATAACCAAAAAGGAAAACGAAGAAAAACAACAAAAGAAACCAAAAGATAGAGAAGGTAAAGCTAGAAGAATCGCGCCATTAGCTGCGGGTCATCTTTTAAATGAGCCCCTTCTTTGATCCCTTGCCAGCAGCCATCACAATCCCCATATATATAATTTCTTCAGGCAGTCCACTTAGCCGGTACCTGAAAATAGCATAAGTGTCACACGACAACAGTTAATTTCTATCAGTTAACATACGTTCGATATTCGTCGTGACATAGAACTATACAAAGTTGATCTTAGTCTAAAATAGCATCTGCCCCGAAGTTCAGGCCCGGACGTCCTAACGTCCCGGTCGCGTCTTTTGGCGGAGAACATATGTGACATGTGATATGTATGCATGTGTTTATGTGATATGTGCGTATGTATGCATTTAAGTAAAAACAACCCTACACTTAAGCGAAATCATAAATTGAAACACATATATAGAATACAACTCATATATGGGTATCCTCAAATCTAACTTTAATTATCGATAATTTATTCTTTTCAACGACAAACGCACACACAAAGCATATACACGGATTTTCTCCTTTGTCAGTAACCATCCCGTTCTTAGATTTCTCAATATAGTCATTATAACCTACAATTTATATGATACAGTCTAACATGGCCCATGAGTACGTCAGGGTTAAGGACTGGATATATGTGAATTGGCAACAACGTATGCAACCTAAGTTTGTCACTGGAGTTTCTGCTTTCATTGAATTTGCACGCGCACATAATAAGAACGAGAAGACAGTAATGTGGCAGAAGAAGAAGGAGAAGACAGTAATGTGGCAGAAGAAGAAAAAAATGGCATTCCTTGTTCTCTGTTTCAGCATCAATCTTCTGATATGAACTAATGATGGCTTTCACATTGGCTTTTCCTTTTAGAAACTTCTTAGTGTCCAATAGAAAGTATACATCAGATTTGTGCAGGTCAGGTTCTTCTATGACTTTCAAGAGTTTTAACTGATTCTGTAAATTACACCCTAGTTGGGTGATATTTTTACCACTTTTCACTGCAGGTGCGCTCTCTAATATCCATTTTGAATGTAATATTATAGATATTCATGTCTGTTTATGTCAAAATTACTTATATTGTCAATGTTTGATTATCTAGTTGTTGGTGATGCATCCATATCAGAGACAGAGGCCACTCCCTCTCCTCCAGGTATGTTTATATATCATATAGTGCATGTATATTGATTTAGAATGCTATATCATAAATATACACACATTTCTTTTGCTCTTACTTAGATAGTAATTTTTATTATTGTCTAGCTGTAGGTGGTGACAGTAGTTGACAATAAAATTTGTCATCCTAGAAACTATGATTTTTATATGTGCTCGGGAATGATTGTAAGTCGTGGACCTGTACAATAAATTCTTATTTGGTATTTATTTGAAATCAAATTGAATACTATATAATTGATAAGTTTGTTATATTTGTATTTAGTTTGGAATTAACACAATATTTATTCACACAGCATGCACTTATGATCAACCAACTGCTCATGATATTTATAGCCCAGCATAGAGATCACCACATCAACTTTTTTTATTGCCTCCACCAAGCTCTTGTGATCATGCATATCACCCTACATATATTCAACATATATATCATCAGGCCTTTCTAAAATCAACGACCTTTAATTCAAAAAAAAAAAAAACACACACACAGGGAGTGAATTAATGAAGAAAAGAGGGTCCACTTTTCGTTAGGTGTCGTCAAAAGTTTATATCCTCCATCAATTATCAAGCTACCGAGGACGAAAAGCCACCTTTGTTAGTCGAGAGTCATGGTAATAGACTTGTCATTATAGATCATAGTCAATTGTTTTTCCTATCATTTTCTTGATCCAGATGTTAATCAACTTGTTAATTGGTTACTGTTTTTATGACGTATTTGTCTATATTTATTGACAGTGGCCTTGTTTTTATAGAGCGGCTGGCTGGCTAAATTTCATACAACATAATAACTGCGCCGGGCTTGTTATGTTTCACCACTTGGGTATTTAAGGAAACATCTTCTATTTTCTACCATTTGACTGAAATTGCATGTTTTTATTGAAAATAATACAATTGCATAACCTTAAGAAAAACAACCACCCCTTTTTTAATGAATTTGGATGGGTAATTATCCCAAATTTTTTTAAAACAAAAGAAAAACAACGACCTATATACAAAATGGGTAAATGTCGTGATCAATAAATTACTTACCATTTGCCGAGACATGTATTTTTGCAGCATCCATACATCCTTTTCCTCTTCTTCGATGCCGTATTCTCATTATCTTCGTCTAATCCATCTGAAACTGCAATTAAATTTAATTAAAACAAATAAAATCAAAAATTAAAATCAAACAGCAACAACAAAATCAATGAAATTTATAGCCTACCAGAGTCTTCAAGAATCTCCACATATGAATTCTGGACCTTCTTCTTTTTCTTCAAAAATCTTTTAGAAGCAGAGATTTTTTTTTTTGGCAAGTGCTTTGATCAAAAGCTTTGAAGCTAAACATCATATTACCTTTGTATTTGAAAACCAAAAAATGCCCAGTTTGCAGATTATTGGCTACTTAAAATTCATGCCATCCATCTCCACTCATGGAAGCAACTTTGTTCTCGATGCGAAAATCAACATGCCATATTTTTCCATTGTGGCTCACTGGGTTAGCCTTTTCTCTTCTCTTAACAATCTTGCTAATCTGCTTGGTAAATTTATTCGGAACCGGCTGCGAATTATTAAATGACATGCATAAGAAAGAAAGCTAAAATACAGATATATAGTATACCGATACATCGAAAGTTCAAAGTTGCGATGATAATCCAGAGATATTTATTTCTACACACGTGGTGCACGTGCGAATGCGTCAGGCATCATGGACAAATATTTGAGAACATGGAAAGTATTATTAGTATAAAGTAATTAAAGCTTTTAAACACCTTGGGTAAAATTTTCTTAGTTGATGCAATCATATCTTGAGGACTAAATTTAAGCTATTATACATATACATATGTATTTTTCTAATCTAATATATTACACACACACACACACAGAGAGAGAGAGAGAACACCAATTTGGTAGAGAAATTTGGTAGCAGGACCTTAAAAAATGGAGTCCATAGCATTGCTCATCATCATCATCCATGATCCCTTTAAAGAAATATTATCAAAAGGGGAGAATTAATACTACAAGCAGTGAGAATTATTATATAAATGGGTTGAACGCACGTTTCAACTTCTTGCAAGCATTAACTAGCAGTAACAATTTATTCTCCCCTTTTGATAATATTTCTTCAAAGGGATCATGGATGATGATGATGAGCAATGCTATAGACTCCATTTCTTCAGGGTTCTGCTACCTGATTTTTCTACCAAATTGGTTCTATCTCTCTCTCTGTGTGTGTGTGTGTGTGTGTAATATATTAGATTAGAAAATTACATATGCATATATATAATAGCTTAAATTTAGTCCTCATGATATGATTGCATCAACTAAGAAAATATCTATCCAAGGTGTTTAAAAGCTTTAATTACTTTATACTAATAATACTTTCCATGTTCTCAAATATTTGTCCATGATGCCTGACGCATTCGCATGTGCACCACGAGTGTAGAAATAAATTTCTCTGGATTGTCATCGCAACTTTGAAGTTTCGATGTATCGGTATGCTATATATCTGTATTTTAGCTTCCTTTCTTATGCATGTCTTTTAATGATTCGCAGCCGGTTCCGAATAAATTTACCAAGCAGATTAATAAGATGGTCAAGTGAAGAGAAAAGGCTAACCTAGTGAGCCACAATGGCAAAATATGGCATGTTGATCTTCACATCGAGAACAAAATTGCTTCCATGAGTGGAGATGGGTGGCATGAATTTTAAGTAGCCAATAATCTGCAAACTGGGTATTTTTTGGTTTTCAAATACAAAGGCAATATGGTGTTTAGCTTCAAAGCACTTGCCAGAAAACAAAATTCTCTGCTTCTAAAAGATCTTTGAAGAAAAAGAAGAAGGCCCAGGATTCATATGTGGATATTCTTGAAGACTCTGGTAGGCTATAAATTTCATTGATTTTGTTGTTGCTGTTTGATTTTAATTTTTGATTTTATTTTATTTAATTAAATTTAATTGCAGATTCAGATGGATTAGACGAAGATAATGAGAATACGGCATAGAAGAAGAGGAAAAGGATGTATGGATGCTGCAAAAATACATGTCTCGGCAAATGGTAAGTAATTTATTGATCACGACATTTACCCATTTTGTATATAGGTCCCTGTTTTTCTTTTGTTTTAAAAAAATTTGGGATAATTACCCATCCAAATTCATTAAAAAAGGGGTGGTTGTTTTTCTTAAGGTTATGCAATTGTATTATTTTCAATAAAAACATGCAATTTCAGTAAAATGGTAGAAAATAGAAGATGTTTCCTCAAATACCCAAGTGGTGAAACATAACAAATTAACCATTGTGAAAAATAGAGTAAAGATGCAAAATTTGAGGAGTGAAATTTTCTAGCATTTGCAGAAAATAAATCATGTTTCGGGATTACTACAAAGTTGCGAAACCATAAATTAGTGGCGATTAAAGTTGAGAGCAATGTGCAACTTCAAGATCCACCGTCCGCTCAGACTCCCGCAGCCGCGGCTCCGCAAGCTACTATCTCGACGGCGGCTGCGCAGACCACACCGCCAGCTCCACAGGCCGCTCAGACTCCTGCACGCGCCGAATTGCATGGTTTATTGACCGAGGAGCAGGCGCGCCAGATTCTATCGTTTATCAGAGGTGGAGCTGGACCGAGCTAGGGTAGCTTTTTGATTCTTATTTTTTGGAACATGTATTTATTTATATGATACATATTGTACTACATTTTGAAACGATATTGATATTGATATTGGTTTATATTTATATCATATTCAGTTTTTGGGTTTCTTTTAATTGTATATTATATGCGTGAAATGTGATTATGAATATTGCGATATATGTTGCGTGATGATTAATTTTATATTTTATTGTTATATATATTATTGTGCACAGGACGGGAAAAAATCAGGCAGCCCTTTTTTTACCCATCCAAATTCATTAAAAAAGGGGTGGTTGTTTTCTTAAGGTTATGCAATTGTATTATTTTCAATAAAAACATGCAATTTCAGTAAAATGGTAGAAAATAGAAGATGTTTCCTCAAATACCCAAGTGGTGAAACATAACAAATTAACCATTGTGAAAAATAGAGTAAAGATGCAAAATTTGAGGAGTGAAATTTTCTAGCATTTGCAGAAAATAAATCATGTTTCGGGATTACTACAAAGTTGCGAAACCATAAATTAGTGGCGATTAAAGTTGAGAGCAATGTGCAACTTCAAGATCCACCGCCCGCTCAGACTCCCGCAGCCGCGGCTCCGCAAGCTACTATCTCGACGGCGGCTGCGCAGACCACACCGCCAGCTCCACAGGCCGCTCAGACTCCTGCACACGCCGAATTGCATGGTTTATTGACCGAGGAGCAGGCGCGCCAGATTCTATCGTTTATCAGAGGTGGAGCTGGACCGAGCTAGGGTAGCTTTTTGATTCTTATTTTTTGGAACATGTATTTATTTATATGATACATATTGTACTACATTTTGAAACGATATTGATATTGATATTGGTTTATATTTATATCATATTCAGTTTTTGGGTTTCTTTTAATTGTATATTATATGCGTGAAATGTGATTATGAATATTGCGATATATGTTGCGTGATGATTAATTTTATATTTTATTGTTATATATATTATTGTGCACAGGACGGGAAAAAATCAGGCAGCCCTTTTTTTTATAAAAAATACAGATAATGTGTACCTACGGATTAATCCGTAGGTACACATGTTGTCCCTACGGATATATCCGTAGGGGCAAAATATCAGCAGTAACTGATATTTCCCCCCTGATCTCAGTACCAGGGGGGTTGGGAGTGCCCCTACGGACAAGTACCTACGCAGATATCCGTAGGGGATACTACTTGGACCTACGGCTATATCCGTAGGTACTGTTAATATATTTAAAAAATCCGTAAATAGTATAACTTTTTTTACCCTACGGCCTACTCCGTAGGTGAAACTGGCCCTACACAGAACTCCGTAGGGGCAAGTTCAGGGCTTCAACTTGCACCTGCGGCCTTTGCACCTACGGGGTATTTTTTCGCCCCTACGGATATATCCGTAGGGGCAGTGGGTTGCCCCTACCGATAAATCCGTAGGGGCAACCCTTATTTGTAGTAGTGGATCTAATAAAGAAGTATATTACTTCTTATTTATTCTTATTATTTGATCTTTTGTTTTTATTTTAAGATCTTGATCTTGTTCTTAGATAATTGATCTTTTCAGAAGAAATTCTTCTTTTCAAAAGTTTACCTTCTTTTCTTTCTGATTTCTTCTCAAACTTTCTTTTTAGGAGTTCTCTGAATTCTTTCCCTGTTTCTCTGTCAATGTTCTCTCTTCTTCTCTTTTTTTTATTTTAGAAAGAAGGATCATTGGTCGTTGGGACCCACCACCTCTCCGACGACACTGAGAGATTACAGTGCCATATATCGAAGGTGTGGAGGGATGTACCCTTTGAACCATGTCTCAATCATTAGGGGGGAAGAACAGGCTGGAGCTTAAGCTTCTCGCTGCTGAAAAAGGCTTTTTTGCGTTCGCGCACGTGCGTCGCACGTGTTGGGCGCGCGTGCGTCGCACGTGTTAGGCGCCCATATTTGCACGTAGCGCACATGCGCATTATGAGGAGAAGCAGAGATTCTATATATGAAGAACAAGCTCCTTTTAATATTATTAAATGTTCTCATGTGGTGCACACGTGCGTTGCACATGGTGCGCGCGTGGCGAGCGCACGTGCGTTGCACGTAGCGCACATGCGCATTATGAGGAGAAGCAGAGCTTCTATATATGGAGAACAAGCTCCTTTTAATATTATTAAATGTTCTCATGTGGTGTGAACGTGCGTTGCACGTGGCGCGCGCGTGGCGAGCATACGTGCGTTGCACGTAGCGCACATGCGCATTATGAGGAGAAGCAGAGCTTCTATATATGGAGAACAAGCTCCTTTTAATATTATTTAATGTTCTCATGTGGTGCGCACGTGCGTTGCACATGGTGCCGCATGGCGGGCACACGTGCGTTGCACGTAGCGCACATGGCGCTTGCGCATATGCGCATTATGGAGGAGCATGCTCCTATCTTGGAGAACTAAGTTTCTTTGGAGAACTAAACTCCTTTGAGTATTGAATCCTTTGAGGATTTAACTCTTCCTTTCTAAGAGGTATCCCCTGGAGTGGTAGAGAACCCATCTCTCCTTTTCCCGATGTGGACTAAAAAATGCATTCCCCATGTAGTAGAGCATTACTTTAGATTACACGTGCATAACACATTTGCTCATAACTTTTGATCTCGAATGAATTATGAGGCCCATAATAGATCAAATCGAAGGTCTTTTCGAGATGCTTTCAATATCATCAGAATTTAGCTGTTTTTCTTTCCGGAGTTTGTCAAAATACAGCTCGGAAAATACTGGTTCGCATCTTCTTCCTTAGATCACATGTGCATAGACATTTGCTCATAACTTTTGATCCCGGATGAATTATGAGGCCCATAATATATCAAATCAAAGGTCTTTTCAAGATGCTTTCAATACCATCAGAATTTAGCTGTTTCTCATTCCAGAGTTTGTCAAAATAAAGCTCGGAAAATACTGGTTCGCATCTTCTTTCTTAGATCACATGTGCATAACACATTTGCTCATAACTTTTGATCCCGGATGAATTATGAGGCCCATAATATATCAAATCGAAGGATTTTTTGAGATGCTTTCAATACCATCATAATTTAACAGTTCCTCATTGAGGAGTTTATCAAAATACAGGCCGTAAAATACCGGTTCGCATTTTCTTAAGCGTATCGCTGCCATTTGATACCTTGGACTCTTTTTCGCAGAAATTTTTGGCGGGAACAAGGTTCATTAAAGGATTTTTGAAGATAGCGACACCTTTGACCAATCTCACACGTAAAGATGAAGAATTCGTGTGGTCAGAAGCATGCGAACAAGCTTTCGTAGAAGTTAAGTCAAGATTGACATCAGCACCTATCATTATCAGTTCTGCATGAAGTCATACCATACAGGGTCAGTTCTGCATGGAAACCTAAGCAATATATCACAAGAATTATAAGAACAACAACTGAACGTTTTTTACATTTCATATTTTTTGAATCTATCATAACCCTATTTTTTCTTTCAAGGTTATGGATTTCCCAAACAATACTAGCACCAACATCAATGGCAACACCACACCACCACCTCTTCCACTTACGCCTACCGTTGTAGCTCCGATCAATGAGCATACAATACTGCTCGAGGCAATAGAAAGCCTCCTGGAGGGACAACCGCAGCAGACCGCTATCCTACAGAACTGCCCAGAAGCTGATGCACCTGGAATGAAGCAATTCAGGGCACTGCATCCGAAGAAATTCTTTGAGAAAGAGAGCCCCTTGGAAGCTGAATAATGGGATCAGTCGATCAAAGACGATCTGGCTGCAGCATAAGTGCCAGACATTGCTTGGGTAAGGGTTGTGAAGCTGCAACTTACCGATAACGCCCGAGTATAGTGGAAGGCGGAAGAAAGCCGTCTTGCCAAGCCGATTGAATGGAGGATTTTTCATGAGATGTTCAACGCGAAATATTTCCCTGAGACTGCCCGATTCGACATGGTGCAGCAATTCATCCACTTGCAACAAGTTTCGATGTGGACCAAATCTGTGGATGAGTATGTCGTTGAATTCACTATGTTGACCAAGTAAGATATGTCTTAAATATTCGAATTTCTATTATCACATACTACACAGTTAACGCAAGACCATAACAGGTCCACGGCACATCTCATACCGATTGCTGAGATCAGGGCCAGACGATTTCAGGAAGGGTTGGACAGGGAGATCCAAGCTGCTTTAGCTACAGAGGATTTCCCAACCCATGACATAGCTTTGAAGCCTGCCCGAAGATATGAGGCAGTGATGAAGAAGAAGGGCAGACCTCAATCTGCCGGGGTGAAGCGCCCTGCTACTAAGATAGCAGGAGGAGCCTCTTCTAGGCCACCGTTTGTACCCAGGAGACTGGGAGTACCATTCAACCGGCCCAGTCCAGATTTATGCTTTTATTGCAAAAGGAATGGACACTTGGAGAAGGATTGTAGGCATGCTAATCACCTCTGCTTAGTCTGTGGCTCATCCACACATAATATTGGGTCTTGTCCTCATAGACTCAATCAGAATACTGCACCCAAACCAGCAATCACTTATCCGCAATGGCCAGCTATCCAGGAACCTTCTCCTCATCTTCCTTTCCCAGCTCCACTTCCTCGTGGACCTACTGCACCTTCCCCTCCTCAGTTCTGACATGCACAAAGGAACCTACCTCAAGGACAGAGGAACGGAGAGAGAAATTCTCCCCCAGGAAGGAGGAATGTAACTAGACGACATGCTTTCGCAATGACTGTGGAAGAAGCTGAAGCCACTGGCCAAGTCATCACAGGTAACTCTTTTCTTTCAAACTTTCTTTCAATCTTTATACATATCAAAATATCTTTTCCTATACCTAAACATATTCCACATAACTTAGGTACAATCTTAGTAGCCTCACTTCCTGTACTAGCACTCTTCGATACTGGAGAATCTCATTGCTTTATATCGCAACGGTTCGTCCGGACTCATGCGATTCCAGTAAAACCGCTCGTATCCAGCTGGAATGTCAGTTCAGGGAATGACGTTCTAAAGGCAACAATGGGATACGACCTATATCCAGTGGTCGTCTGTAGCAGAGAATTTTATGTTGACTTCAAGGTGATGGACATACCGAACTTCGATGTAGTTTTGGGCATGGATTGGCTAGGAACTTTCTATGTTACCATCGACAGTCGTCAAAGGAAGGTAGTGTTCAAGATTCCAGAGCATCCGGTCTTTTATTTCAAAAGTGGAGACCATACCCTGGAGCCTAGCACATACAAAGAAAAACCGAAGAAGGCAGTGATTGCAACAACATAAGCTGAAGAAGACAAGTCAGAGATTGTTCGAGAGTTCGAAGACGTATTTCCTGAAGACATCTCAGGTTTTCCTCCTGATAGTGCTCTTGAATTTTGAATTGACTTAGTACCTGGTGCACAACCAGTGATCAAAGCACCATATTGCTTAAGTCCAGAAGGATTGAAGGAGATCCATACTCAGCTGGACGAACTTCTGAAGAAAGGATGGATTCATCCCAGTACTTCAAGTTGGGGATCTCCAGTTTTTCTTGTGAAGAAGAAGGAAGGTTCATACAGAATGTGCATTGATTATAGAGTTTTGAACGAAGTCACGATAAAGAACAAGTATCCACTACCATGAATCGATGATCTGTTCAATCAGCTAAGTGGGTATTGCGTTTTCTCAAAAATATATTTTCGTTCGGATTATCATCAGGTGAAGGTCAAAGAGTCTAATATACCGAAGACGGCATTCAGGACTCGCTATGTACATTATGAGTTTCTCGTGATGCCATTTAGAGTGACCAATGCACCAGCCATATTCATGAACCTAATGAATCAAGTTTTCCGAGAATACCTAGACTGGTTTGTTGTGATTTTCATCGAAGACATCCTGGTATATTCAAAGAATTGGAAAGAGCATACTGAACATTTATGAATTGTCCTAGAGACTTTGAGACAGAATCAACTCTATGCTAAGCACAGCAAGTGCGAGTTTTGGCTAGAATAAGTTGGATTTCTCGGATATATCGTTTCAGGCGAAAGAATCTCTGTAGATCCAGCTAAAGTATCAGTAGTAAGCAAATGGCCGACATCAAAGATAGTGAAGGACATTCGAAGTTTCTTGGGATTAGCAGGATAATATCGAAGATTTATTGAAGGTTTTTCGAAGATTGCAACACCCCTGACCAAGCTCATGTAAAGATGAAGCATTCATGTGGTCGGAAGCATGCGAACAGGCGTTTGTAGAACTCAAGTCAAGATTGACATCAGCACCTATTCTCGTCATACCGGACCAATCTGGAAGTTTCGTAGTGTATTGCAATGCATCCGATAAGGGATTAGGATGTGTTCTACACCAGCACGCTAAAGTTGTAGCTTATGCATCAAAATAGTTGAAGATTCATGAGCGCAATTATCCAACGCATGACTTAGAGTTGGCAGCTATTATATTTGCACTGAAAATTTGGCGTCATTATCTTCTTGGAGAACGAGTAGATATATACACAGGCCACAAAAGTCTGAAATATGTGTGTACTCAGAAAGAGCTGAATAGGTGGCAGAGAAGATGGTTAGAACTTATGGCAGACTTCGACATCAACCTACAATATCATCTAGGGAAGGTGAATGTAGTTCCTGATGCACTTAGTCGCCAACCATTATCAATGAATCTCACCACACAGTAGAAGCTATAGCAAGATTTGCACCAGATGGAAATAGAAGTGGTTATGCCAGGTAATACTTCAAAGTTGATGAACTTAGAAGTTTAGTCTACTATTGTCAATCAGATCAAAGTAGCTCAAGCAAGTAATGCTAAGTTGCAAAGAATCAGAGACCAAGTGGAAAGTGGACTTAGAACATACTTCATCATCTACGAAGATGGATCTTTGAGATACGGAAGAAAATTATGTGTACTACAAGGTTCTGTTCGGGAAGAGTTGAAGAAAGAAGCTCACAACTCTCCATACTCAGTACACCCAGGTGGTACAAAGATGTACAAAGATCTATGTCAACATTACTGGTGGCATGGAATGAAAAGTGAAGTAGCCAGAAGCGTAGCCAAATGCTTGGTGACAGTCAGAAAGTAAAAGCTGAACATCATAGGACTGTCGGTCTACTTCAACCGTTACTTATCTCAGAATGGAAGTGGCAATATATTACCATGGATTTCATGACTGCTCTTCCTCGCAGCACAAAAGGTAACGATGTAGTATGGGTTATTGTGGATCGATTCACAAAGTCGGCTCACTTCATCTCATTTCGAGTTAGCCAATCTATTGAGACACTAGCAAAGAAGTATATGGAAGTAAGTCTGAATCTAAGTAAGATTTAACTCTTCATAGTGTGCTATTTCTGATACCCATGAACTCATGCAGGAGAGTACCGGTTTGTATTGTCTCCGATCGTGACACCAGATTCCGATTGCAATTGTGGCAAAATCTGCAAGCTAACTTGGGAAGTCTGAAATTTAGCACAGCTTACTATCCACAAACAGATGGACAGTCTGAGCGAACGATTCAGATCCCTGAAGATATGCTAAGAGCTTGTATGCTAGACTTCGGAGGATCGTGGAAAGATCACCTACATATGCTGGAGTTTTCATACAACAACAACTACTAAGCAAGTATTGGAATGGCACCCTTTGCAGCGCTCTATGAAAGGAAGTGTCGTTCACTATTAAGTTGGGACGACATTGGAGATAGGGAACTCCTTGGACCTGAGATGATAGTGGCGACTGTAGATGTAGTTCGCACTATCAAAGAACGAATGCGCATAGCCCAAGACCGACAAAAATACTGGACAGATGCAAAGCATCGACACTTGGAGTTCCAAACGGGCGATCGTGTCTTTCTGAAGATTTCTCCATACAGTGGAGTGATTCACTTTGGAAAGAGGGGTAAGCTAAGTCCGGGATTTATGGGACCGTTCGACATATTCGAACGAGTCGGATAAGTAGCATATCGCTTGGTACTTCCACCCTTATTGGAAGGAGTGCACAACGTGTTCCACATATCTCTGCTCCGAAGATATGTGAGCGACCTTAGCCACATCCTTGATCATTCTAAGCTCACTGTACAGACGGATTTATCTTGTGAGTAACAACCCGTTGAGATCCTGGACAGGAAGGTGAAGTCACTTCGGAACAAGAAAGTAAACTTGGTTCGAGTGATGTGGAGAAAAGACTCACCAGGAGAATCAACGTGGGAAAGAGAAGACGACATGCGTGCAAGATACCCTTTCTTATTTATAAATTAGTCCTTAAATAATTGTAAATTTCAAGAAAGAAATTTTTTAAAGAAGGGTAGAATGTAAAGACTTTGTTTTTAATGTACAGAAATTTATTTAAAATTAAAGTACTAAATGGAGTATTTGCAAACCTGAGTATACTATAAGTATTTAATTTGAGTTTGAACAGCAAGAAAGCACTTGTAGCTCATTGGAAAAACCTTGCACTGCTGTGATGTAGCCCTTGAGTTATCCCCCCAGCCACATATTATTTTTAATGATTTTTCTTTTAAATTTTTTGAAAGTCCAAAAGTTTACACATGCAATACACGTAAAAATGAAAAGTCACTAAAATCAAACATGTGGAAATTGTTATTTGAACAGCCAGGAACACGTGTCACCAATCCAAGCACCCCACCCCCTACATCGACCGGCGAGATGAGCTCTGGGGCCGGCCTCGCCGGGCCTCCCCGTCGCAAATGCCCCCATTTTCTTACCCTAACACCCTTTGGCCTCCCCCCAGAACTCCTTTGCTGTTTGATTTCTCTGTAAATTTACAGAGAGATTAAATTCATCTTTTTAATCCATTTTAATGCATTTTTAATTCCCTAAACCCTAATTCTATCCTATAAATACCACCTCATACCCTAACCCTCTCTATTCTGAAATCTATCATCAAAACTCTCAAATTTTTCCATGTCAATTTAGTTGTACAAGTGGAGTTAGCCCAAGGTCGTCTTCCGGCGACGACTCATGACAAATCCGGCGACATTGCGACTCCTCAAAGCTCTCAAACTTTTCATCTACCTTCCCTCTCTCATCTAATCCAGAAAGTCCCCTCGCCCCTTCCTTCTTATTGACTTAAAAAGTTCTCTTCTCAAAACTCATCGGAAGCGGGGTTATTCCGACTTTCGATTCTAATTTTGTTAAAAACACAACTTTTCTTAATAACCGAACATCCATATTTTTACATCTTGTTTAGTAATCTTAAGAAAAACATTTAGTACAAGTTTCAATTCAAAATACAATTTTATACAACTTTTATTTCAATTTTACGGTTAAATACCACAAAATTTACTTACGGCATCATTTCATCATATTTGCTCATATTACCTTTAGAAAACTTATGAGGTAATGACCTACCCTATCACAACACTCATCATGATATAGCACGATGGATTTTAGAACAATATTTTGTGGGATAAATACAATTTTACAATAAAATACCTTAAACTAATAAAACCGTATTCTTTAAGATTGTATTAATTAAATTCCTTCCAATTAAGCCTCTACAACCCATTTTGGGAAACCCGATCGGGATGATGCGGGTTATTGCACATTCTTGGAACTAGTAGAGCGAGATGCAGGCCTCCTCATGGAGCATCCGATCTCGATGGAATTTTTAATACAATTTTTAAGAAAAACGTGAATTTCTATTTAATAAATAAAATTTATTTTTAATAATTATATATATAATATTATCAAACTATCTATTTTAAATATATAATAAATTCTATGTTTTCTAAATAAAATAAAAGAATCACAAGTTTCAAGAAAATACCATTATCAATCCATACAATTCCAATTTATATAAAAATACCATATATTATTAAAGCTAGGTATTTACTCACTTGAATACCTCACTTTTAAAATCTACATCCATGGAAACCCTAAATACGATAAATAAATGTTTGAGGTTTATTTTGAAATTTTATCAAAACTATTTTTCATAAAACCCTCTCAAGTTTATTAATATACAATAAGGACCCTAGTAAATAAAGGTTTAAGCGGGACCAATTCTCTTGAGCCTCAGGGAGCTGGAGAAAGTGGGTGCTTGTCTATTTAAGGTATGAAACTAAAACGGGGTTATCAATGGTAATTGGCTTGGAAAAAGTCACAAATTCTGCTGTCCATGTACATCAGTTACCGATAACTCCAAAACCTAATTTAGGAATCAAATTCTGTTTAAGTATCTGACTCAGACTGAATCTCAGTCTAATCTGAATACAATTTCAATCTATATACAATTCAAATATAACTCCAATACATCATGAATCTATATATACTGGAATTTGAATATGAATACCAGAATACTATCAAATATCAACATGACTCGACTGGACCGAACCATGGATATATATTGACTTGATTACATGACTATCTGTTTACATCCTTAGCCGTTTATATGAACAACTGATATCATGGTTTTGGCAAGTCTTACATCTATAAAACAACACAATATACATTACGGGTTTTTTAAAGGGGTAGACTGGTACGGAATGTGTTAAAAATGGCACGGGACAGTCACTTTAATACACCTAACCTGAATATCCATTGCCATTATCCCATGGGTTTTGACGGGACCTTGTACTCCATATACTATAGTCTACGGGGTAAGTTGGACTCATCTCATATACACTGGCACATTTTGTATCAAGGTACAAACAACTACGTTAACATAACAAACAGACATATACCGGTTATATTCACTTATCTGTCTATTCTATTTATATATCTCTTTGGGACTTACCGAACGATTGTTCGCTGACGACATTCTTTTTCTATTCTTTCTTTGGAAGATTGTCAGGAGGACCCGACTCTTTGGAAATCGAGCCCAGCCAGGAAGACTTGGAGCCGTTTATTGAGGACCACGAGCTCTTGTCACTTGTATATACTTTACTTTCAGTTCATGCCATTATTTAAGCATTGCTTTTCACATTGTATTTACTTTTAATTTGTCTTGTAAAGAATGTTTAATAAATAAAAAGTTGTTGTTCATTTACATCTCATGTCTTTCTTGTGTACATTTATATTATATTGCTTATTTACGCTTAACGTGTTTACTTCTGAGTAAATACGTCGCGTGCATCATCGCGTCTCCTTATCCGTATACCGGGAAGCGGGGCGTGACAGTGTCCCTAGTAGAAGGAGTGTTGTCTCTTGAGGGTTTTCAGCGGATTACACCCAACAAATCCTATAATTAAAAAAAGAAGATGAAAGTTACTTACAAAGATAAGGAACTTATAAAAAAAGAACTTGAAAATAAGAGTTTCAATCTACACTAGCTTTTTAGTTGTCATGAGCCATATCTTAATAGTCATGAAAAGATATCAGAAATCACATCACCGCTCAATAAAACATCATTTTTAGCCTTCCTACCCACCCTTTTTTTTCCAAACATCAATCATATACCCCTACATGTGTGTAAAAAATATCCCTACACTTAGAGAATTCAATTCAAGCTATCATACTCTTGTCCATCTTCCTTAGTACGTTTTAGTCGGTGAATATTTTCGGATGGAATTGCTCACACGTTCTTCATGCGACCGTTAATATTTCTTAAGGTACTAACCAAACGATTACCAAATATTCTCACTGATTAAGGTGTAATTAGCAATATCCTAGTCTTGCAATAGCTAAGACTTATCAGTAACTCCCAAACCAGTTGGTCTAAGACACTAGGTGATAAGGCACCTTCGCTATATTATTTTTTATGCTGTCTTAAGTAATTACAAAACCGGTGTTCATTTTTCTTCCCCATTTATATTTTCTGTGTCATTTATATATATATGTGTGTGTGTGTGTGTGTGTGTGTGTGTGTGTGTGTGTGTGTGTGTGTGTGTGTGTATGTATGTATGTATGTATTTCCTTCATACTAAGGCTTTAAGACAAGAGTATTTCAAGGTATTCTCCACTATCCCAAGTTTTAAGATGTGTGTAAGTGCGTATAGTAGGTATTAACGTTCAAATGTTTGGCCTAAAGAATAGGGACTATTTTTCAGACTTATTTTTATCCACAGATTAGTGATTCCTTTCATCTTATTAACCCTTGGGACAACAACTCATGACCACATATTACTAGCTTTGTTTTAAAAAACTTATGTGCTTTTATTTAGTATAATGAAAAATGATGCGTGAATAAGCACAAACTTCCCCCCC
Source organism: Agapanthus africanus (assembly GCA_030015575.1). Lineage (NCBI taxonomy): Eukaryota > Viridiplantae > Streptophyta > Magnoliopsida > Asparagales > Amaryllidaceae > Agapanthus > Agapanthus africanus. Next base: position 124,921,679 of record CM057339.1, on the reverse strand, counting down.
CAAACCTATTTGCTGCAGTGTCCTCACTGATGTCATCCTTTAAGCTCAAAACCTATAAACTTGGGAGAAAAGTTCTCAATGATTAGTAAAAGGGGACAAAAATCAATGATAGTGAAATCCTCCCATAAACTTATTTTTGGCTCACAATTGTGCAAAAAAATTCTTTTCTTTCAAGAGCCAAAATATTTTTCTCCCCCAAACTTGAGTAAAACTTTTTTTAAGCATTTAAAATCATAAGGGGGTAAAATTATTGGTCTATGCAAAGTTTTACAAAGACCAAAAGTCAACACCAACCATTTGAATATTTTATCAATGTAACACCATGGCTGGTAGATGATCACGTCACAGATAGACGTGAAGAAGTAGGGAGGAGATAAGAGGTGTAATCGAAAGTATTTACGTCTCGGTTGATAGAGACGAAACAGTGATGGTGAACGAAAATGAGAATATGAAAGAGAAGGAGTAGGTGGAATATTCCTATTCTTATACTTGATAAGAAGAAGGGGTGGCGATTCAATTTCTTCGGGTGGAGGTTGATTCATTACAATATCCAAGTCTTTAAGGAACGCGAGTTCATCGTCAAATATGTCTTCAAAACTTCCATCGATATTCCGAATGATATTCTTATCGGAAAAAAAGGTATGATACTCAGATAGCTCGACTAAATCATTCGATAAGTCAAAAGATTCGGATTTAGGTGTGGACTTGTTGACAGAAGGGTCTTCACGTGTATTATAAATAGCAGGATCAAGCAATGACGCACTAGTGGCATCGAGATCAGTATCGTGAAGCTCCTCAATTTCGCAACTGTCGGAAGCTATCTTTTCGACAGAACATACATCAACTATATGAGCATAAGGTTCGGATGGTTGACTTCTTAACTTATAGATGTTAAGCTCAATTGTCATCTTTTCAAAGGACAGCTTCATTGAACCATTACGATAATTGATTATTGCATTGGAAGTTGCTAGAAAAGGTCGACCTATAATCACCGGAATTTGGTTTCGTGGGTTTGCTACAGGCTGTGTATCTATAACTATAAAGTCCACCAAGAATATAAATTTCCCGACTTTGATTAACACATCCTCTAGCTCATCTTTAGGTTGGGTGATAGATCGATCGGCCATCTGGAGAGTGCAGTGTGCAGGTTTCAACTCTCCTATGCCTAATTGCTCATAAACAGAATACGGAAGCAAATTAACACTAGCACCTAAATCGAGTAGAGCACGATTGATATTTTTACCTCTAATAGTTATAGATATTATAGGACAATCGGGGTCCTTACGTTTCGTAGGCACCAGTTGGGTAAGAGAATTGCTCATATTACTTGCTGAGAAAACTTTTTTAGGCACTAGAATTTTTCTTTTCCTAGTGCACAAGTCCTTTAGTATTTTTGCATAGGATGGAACTTGTTGGATAGTATCTAAGAGAGGAATATTTATGTTAACTTATTTAAAAATTTCCACAATCTTCTCCATTTGGGGACTTGGTCTGTTGGCCCTTAATCTGTTTGGAAAAGGAGCTTTATCAATAAGGGTTGGGTCCATCTTTTGAGGAGAAGTTTGTGGGGATAGAATGGATCCCAAAATTGGAATTGGGATGGTCATAGATGGTAATTCCTTCAAAGAAGTAGGCTGAGGGTTTGAGCCTAATGAAAAACGGAGAATAGGCTCGGAAGAAGATGTTGGATTAAACAAAGTAGGAGTAGAAGTAGTAGCCAGGGTATCATCAATGTCATCAACTTCAACTTGTTCACCAACTTTGTTATTCAGCACTTTTCCCGATCTCAACGTAGTTACGACACTCACATTATGATTTTGAAGGATGAGATTTGCGCTTTGTGAGTGGCCGGGATTTGGTAGAGGTTGAGATGAAAGTTTCCCATTCTCTCTCTCACTCATCGCGGCATTTAACTGTTCAAATTATGCTTCTATCAATTTTATGCTTTCACCGTGGGAAGCAGTGTGTTGCACTAACGTTTGGATAGAAGACGTTAAATTAGCCGTTGTTTGCGTGGATTGTTTAATGAATGTTTCTAAGTTTCATTCGGGTGCAGAGATTTTATTGGTATCGGCCGTTAAAATATTATTATAAGGAGCAATGTTGTTGGCCGGATTTTGAAAATCTTGCGATTGAAAGGGCTACTGAATTTGTGGTTGTGGCGGTTGTTGCTGTGGAGGAAGCCTTTGATAGTTATTTTGGCTTGGGAACTAATTTTGATTTTGAGATTGGTTTTGGTTCCAAGCAAAATTAGGATGATTCTTCCATCCCTGATTATATGTGGATGAATAAGGGTCATTTCTAGGTTGTTGCTGAAAAATAATATTGGTTTGTTCATGACCTTGAGACGGAGGATTCAAAGGACATTCTTCCATTAAATGGGATGGGTCAAAACAACAACCACACAGGGTTTTAGAGAGCGTAACTTGTTTTAGGGAGGCTGAAAAGAATTTGTTTTCTATAGCTTCGAGTTTCTTTCGTATCGCCGCCATTTCGGCTTTTACGGCGATAGAAACGTCGAGCTGATGGATACCTGCCCTAAATGAAGACGATGTTGGTCTAGTGCTCTCCCATTGTAACGTTTGTTCGGCGAGATCTTCCAGAAATTGCCAAGTTTTTCCATCGTCTTTTGACATGAAATGTCATTGACAAATGGTTTCAAGCATTTGTTTCGTGGCTGAATTAATACCCTCATATATAATTCGACAAAATTGCCATCTATCAATTCTATGATGAGGGCATTGGACAAGAAAATCTTTAAACCGTTCATAGCATTTCCAAAATGGTTCATTGGGAAGTTGGGTAAACTGGTTAATCTTGCTTCGAACACGGGCGGTTTTGTGATGAGAATAAAATTTCTTAAGGAATGCTATAACGTATTTATCACATTTAGCGATGAATGTGAGGCAGTGCTATAAAACCATTTTTCTGCTAGATCGCACAAGGTAAAAAGGAGAATACGTAATCGCATAGTATCCCCTGAATGTTGGGTTGTGCTCATCATTGCACATACGTTTTCGAATTTAGTTATAAAAACGTATGCGTTTTCGGATTCAAGCCCGTGGAATTTGGGCAACAAGTTGATGAAGTGGGGTTTAATTTCGAAATTATCCTTATTGGCTGGTGGAAGAGACAGACAAGTAGGAAGGGGTCCACGTACGGGGTAGCATCTTTCTTGGAAAGAGATGTGCGGTGGATTCTGCGCAACCTACGGGTGGTTGCAAGGTGGTATCATTAAATCCCGATGGAGATCCATCCATCTCGGGAGATGTGGTCGGTGGAGGAAAAAAAGAAGATGAAAAAGTACCGACTTCGGAGTCGATAGCAAAAACGCGGACAAGATGGGCACTAGAATCCCTATCCAGTCGATCATGCATTAAGCGAGTTTAGAGCACGTGGCAGCGTGTGATATGTGTGAAAACGATTTTTAAGAAGGTTTGTTTTGAAAAAAAATAGCCGGATGTGAGGTTTGACTCAACAAATCACAAAATGCACAATCAATCCCTAGAACTAGGGTCACCTAAGTTAAGTCATTAGACCGCTCTTAGACATCCAAAGGATAAGTCGCATGATCAATCCTTTAGTACCTTCTTATCAATCTTGTGGCCATGTAAGTGCCAGGTAAGTGGGAAGTATCGGCTATACGAATCACTGAAATAGCGGGCCTAATTAAGTAACAACTTTCCTTTGTCACACTTGCCTTAGACACCACAAGAAAAATGCGGATAAGCAATATATTACCTACAACCTTTCTCTGTCCTAATTGAGCGCGAATGTCTTTAGGGTCTAGGTCTAGATATTTTTTAATTAATGTAGAGTGAGAGTATACTCGTTTGTGATTTGTGGGGCCTAGGAAGAGTGATGAAATCCCCACCTAATCTGAATTTGGATTTATTGCCCTTTAAAGTCCGGTTTAAGTATGTAAAAACAAATCGAAATCAAAACACGCAAAAAGATTTTTGAGCGGCGCTGTTTGCAAAGAATTCTGCAGGTAAAATCAGATTATTGGAGTTTTAGAGGAAAGAGAAAGATATTAGGAAAATATCTGAGAATTTTGGGCGTCCAAACCTACCAATGTGCCGCGGTTCCGCCACCAAACCTTACTAAATGCCGCAGTTCCGCCGCAAGGTGGGAAGTTCTTTTGCTAAATTTTCTTTAGGGCGCTCCTATACTCCTCTAGTCCAAGTTGAAATCTCTGAATCTCTGTTTCCTTACTCCGGTTACTCTAGATTCCCTTGCAAAACTCGCACAATAATCATTAAAATCGCAAGATGTGGTTTTAGTTCTCGTTTATTTTATGTTTCCAGGTTTTAATAAGAAATCAACCCGAATAACAAGAAAAAAAATTATGACCGTTTCCCCGGCAACGACGCCATTTGATTGTTCTTGTGCGAAAGAGAAGAGTTTTTGTAAATAACCGCAATTAAAGCGGTGTCGCTAATAGCTAGCCGCGATGAGTACCGGTCGTTCGAAGGAAAACGCGAACTCTTTTCTTGCTTTAGACGAGTTGATGAAAGATGGGTGATTATTTTGTCGTTATATTTTAGAACGGATATAAAATCTATAATAAAAAGGGTTGTAGGATTCATAGGACTTAGTAGTAATGGATGAATAATTAAAAATGACTCTTTAATCTTTTAATAGTTTAAAATTAGATCGATAGTAATGAATGTAGATTAGCGTTCTTAAAAGAAACTAAGGTTTCCCCACTACTAACCCTTGTCCTGCATTGATCTCTTTTCATGTCTAGCCCTTAACAAAATAAGTGTTCAATCAATTTCAAATCATGGTCAAGCCTATCAATAAATTGATAGCGCGCCCGATAAAAAGGTTGACGTTTATTTTGCTAAATTTTATAAACTTTAAAATGTATAAAAGAAGTTAAAAGGTTTTATCATCCATTATCCTACCCTATCCTACAAACCCTAGCAAGCTAGGAATTACTCGCTCGTGGTTAACTTAGAAGAGAGGATGAAGGTGAATGAAAGCATAATGAAGAAGCAGAAAAGTAGATGCAGAAAGTAAATGCGGAAAATAAATGCAAAGGGAATTACAACTATAAACTACCTTTATTAATCAACTATTGCATTTACAATTCTCCTCAGAAAGTCGATTACAAGAACCCTAGTTTGCTCTAGATCTTTCTCTTGTTGGAGGTAGATAAATAGATGATGATCACTCGGATACATGGATCTCTTGATCTCTTTGGTGATGATTTTCAATGTACAGCTATTGATCCCTTATATAGTCCTTGAAAACAGAAACCCTAGATTCCATATAGGAATAGATGCAATTAAGATCATGAGCTCAAAATCTCACATCCAACGGCCCAGATTTGACCCTAAATCGCCGCAAAATGCCACGTTTAGCCGTCCTTCCGCCGCGCTTTGGTGGGATCATTGTTGGGGTCAAAATTTGCACCCCGGTTGACTGAGTTAAAGTTAAGGTCAACCCCTAGCCAGGTGGGCACAAGCCCAGGTCAAGCGGGCCCATGCCCAAGTCGAGCCGGCGGCCAGCCTCCTCCATGCCAAAATATAGATCATGTAATAAATAATTTTTATGTAATTTTTTTTATGCATGAATGTATGCAAAATGGGAATAAAGCCAAATTTTTTGTAAAGCCCATGGCTTATGTGGAAAAAGAAATGGCACATAAGCCATGAGATTTACAAAATGCCATTTTGTAAAGCCCAAGAGGCTATATGTAAATATGTAAGCCTATATAAGGCAACATGATGAAAATATCTAATATACTTTTTTTCATTCCCCTCAAAATCTAAGGTTTATGCCTCTTTCCTCTTTCTGAAGGTTCTAAACCTTCTTCTTTCTTTTGAACTAAATCAAGAGTTTTACTCTTCCTTTTCCAAAACTAAATAGTTTTTCACCACAAAACCCATAAAGGGGAGCTTAGATCTCCCATCAGATCTCAAAAAGAAGAGATTTTTAAAATCTCACATCTCTTGATCTTCAAGATCCTGCCAACAGAGGAGGAAGAAAGAGGCCCATCTCCGAAAACCCCATTTTGGGGAAGACTCAGGGCCTCAGAGAAGAACACATTTCATCAACTCCAAAACATTTTAGGAGTTTAACTCCACTCTAAATCCTCTTTTGAGATTTTAAATCCTATTTCTGGGACTAAAAGCCCCTTTTTACTCGCCGGCGCCTAAGCGCCCGAGCGCCTGGCGCCCGAGCGCTCAAGCGTCCAGTGCCCACATGCCAGACACGTGGTGCGCTGGCGCTCTAGCACCCACGTGCCGGGCACGTGGTGCACTCGTGCTCAAGCACCCACGTGCCGGGCACGTGGTGCGCTCGTGCTCAAGCGCCCAGGGCCCACGTGCCGGACACGTGGTGCGCTCGCGCCTGGCGCTCAAGCGCCTGGCGCCCACATGCCGGACACGTGGTGTGATAGCGCTCGAGCGCCTGGCGCTCAAGCGCCCAGCGCTCAAGCGCCCAGCGCCCACGTAGAAAGCACGTGGTGCGCTCGCGCTCGAGCGCCCTGCGCCCACGTGCCGGGCACGTGGTGCGCCAGCGCCTAAGTGCCCAGCGCTCGCGTGTTAGACACGCGAGGCGCTAGCCCCTACGCATCCTTTGGATGCCCTTTCCCTTTTTCATATATATATATATACATACACACACACATACTCTACAACATTGTCCCTCTCAAAAAAATTTGGGCCGGGGCGCTGCCCTGCACCCCGTAAGGGGGATGCTAGCCCCCTTGACCCCCAGCCCGCTATTCGGGTAGCAGGACCCCCGTAAAAACTCTGTGGGGCCCCCGATATATCCCAAACCCCTTCAAAACACAACACTACATATTGAGTTCTCATGACCAGTTTAACCCGTCAATCGGAGGTTCTTTCGCTCCAAAGGCGATGGGTAATTAACGACAACTTAGTCCGCGGCTGCCGGAGATTCGGATCCCCACAATCAATAAGCCCCGGCCTACCCTAGGCAGGGAGAATCTGTAGTACGCCTGACAAGCGCGCGCGTATTCTCATCTCAATGGGGTGACGAGAAACACCCTACAATCATGACTTTGGATTTTTTCTGGCTTCTTGTGCTGACATGTGGAGATCTTTTTGATGTCTTGATTCTGAAAACAATACTCTAAGTCTCTGTCGTTGCTAGATCTCTCGATTTGCTTCTAAATTTTGGCAGATTCGGTTTCGAATTCCCGATTTGACTTGGATCTCTTACTTGGATTCCAGACCTGAGCTAGTACCTGCACAATATCTCAAATCAAAGTGTTTAATAGCATTTGGTATTTTTGAGATATTATCCTAACCATTTATATGATATAATATTTTAAGAATATTGATTAGAATTATTTGATATGATATAATATCTTAAGAATATTGATTAGAAATATTTGATATGATATGCATATTTTAATTATTAATATTTCATTTAAATATTATATGCATATATTTTCCCTAATTATATTAATTAAAATGTAGAAACATATGATAATAAATTTTTTACAAATAAACCCACATATGTTCTATATTTACAATAAACACATTTTAGTATTTAACAATAGTAGGGAAAATATTCATTCAAAAGTGCAATATTTTAGACTAATCAACCACGTTAGTATAACTATCTTATATCTGTTTACCTGTTCATTTCACATTATATACTATTTTCTCTTTCTTCTTTTGGGACTTATCGAGCGCTAGTTCGCTGACGACGTTCCTCTCTGTTTTTTTTCTTTGGAATGTTCATCAGGAAGATCGGACTGTGAAGACGTAAAGCCGAATCAGGAGGACTTGGACCAGTTTGCAGCTCAGCCTGACTACTAGTTTCTTCCTACACTTACTTTCAGTATGCCATTGTTTAGACATTTACTTTTATTATTGTATCTTTTACTGTCAGACAATTGTATATAAAGTTGAATGTAAATAAAGTTGTTGTTTCATTTTATTACTCTTGTCACTTTTATTTATTGTTATATTGTTTAATTACGCTTAACGTATTTATTTTCATAGTAAATACGTTAAAGGCTTGCCACGTCACCGTTTCCATCTATTGAGAGGCGAGGCGTGAAGTAATCGAGGTTAGGGGAGAGACCGATTCGGATACACCGGTATGATATATGTTTGATATGATCCGGTAATCGAGAAAGGGGGAAAGACTGATTCGGAAACATCGGTGTGATATGATGAGATTCTGGTTAGTGATGATTGACACGGATTTCATGATGATTTTAAAGATGATGTTGATTTCATTGTGCTCACTTTTATACATCATGCTTTATATATATATATATAAATCATCATGCTTTATACATCAAGCCGATACATGATGATTTTAAAGCATATAAGCGCTGAAAACAAATAACTAAGGGCCAAACTGCCTCACGTGTTAAAAACGTGGGTGCTCATATGCAAAGCATATGAGCACTGAATGAAATAAACCCAAAGGCCAAACAGCACGTGAGCGCTTATATATAAAGCAAATAAGCGCTGGAAGTAGATAATAACTAATGGCCAAACAGGCCTCACGTGTTAAACACGTGAGCGCTCATATGCAAAGCATATGAGCGCTGAACATAAATAACCAAAGGCTAAACATGTCTCACGTGTTAAACACGTGAGCGCTCATATGCAAAGCATATGAGCGCTGAAAGTAAACAGGCTAAAATCCACATTAGGGGTTACGTTTTAAACACGTAAGTTCTCTTGCCACGTTCTTTGGCAGCGCTCACATGCAAAGAACGTGAATGTCTCAATTTAAAAATCACCCATCGATCATCTGATAGAATAAAATTCTATGTTACGAAAATATTTTCTTAATTTTTTAAAACTAGCAAGATATTTATATAATAGAATAGAATTGTAATCTTGTTAAACTAATAAGATATTCATATGTTAGAATAAAATTTTATCTTAGGAAAATATTTCCTAATCTTGTAAAACAAACAAAAAATCTTCTCTGTTAAACAGAAAGTCTTTGGATTAAAAATCTAACGGTGAATAAAATTCACCGATTGATCTAAAACATCATTTTGATTGATTATAAAATCAATCATGATCTCTCAATGAGAGATTTTCTCAACAAATTGATTTCTTTCTTTCTCCTATAAATATGAGCAAAGAGATTAATCAAAAAAAGAGGAGGGGGAGGAGGAAAAAAGGAGAGGAACTCCCCATAAGCTTCTATGCAAATACAAAAGGCTCTCAAAACAACAGAAAATTTAATTCACTCATAGAAGAAGATCTCCATCCTAAAAACCCTAGGTAAAGGAAAAAGAAGAGATCAAAATATCTTCTTTACCTAACATACCATATCTAAGGGTTTAACCCTTCTCAAAGAACTTAGTTCTTTCTCTGGTCTGAGATCCACAAGACAAGTCTCTCATAAATTGAGAATTTAATTTTCATCGGGAAGATCTTGTTCTTAAGAATCAAAGATTCAGGGAAGAACAAGGTTGAACATGAAGGACATAGAGTCCATAATACTCCAGGAACTTAGTTCTTTCAAATCAAGAACTTAGTTCTCAAAGAACCCGATCCAAGATCATCAAAATAGTGATCTTGGTGATCGTTAATGGTCAAAATACCATTAACATAGATTTAAGTTCTTTAAAAAACATCAATAGAGATTAAATCTCCAAAAACATAGCGCCTCACGTGAAACACATGTGAGCGCCAGAGAAAATTAGTGCTTAGCACTTATTGGGCAGCGTCCATGTCTGAGCTCCTCACATAATACACATGTGAGTGCCTAAAGCAGCGCCCAGCGCCTCACGTGCTCCTGACGTGGGTGTCATACAAAAGTGCTTAACACTTCATAAACAGCCAAAACGGCCAAGTGCTTAGCACATATTGAGTAGCGTCTATGTTGTAGCTCCTCATGTGATACACATGTTAGCGCCAGAGCTCCAAACAAGTGCTCAACACTTCTGCAATAGAAAGAAGACTGAGCAGACCAAGCCCAAATTAGCTAAGTCCCTCTGGAGTCAATTGCAACTGAGCCCAAATGCTCTATTGTTGGATCTCAACTAAAATTTGATGATCCTTAAATGTTAATAACTTGATCTTAGTCTCAAAGAAGAATAACGTATCCTTAGTTAAAAATAAATTGAGCCTAAACGCTCATATGTTTAAGCCGATTTTAATCTCAAACTAGATTAACGGTCCTTAAACCAAACAAAACATTTTTAAACTAAAGGAACATATAATCTAAGTTCAAAACTCAAAACCCAATCTTAGCCCAAATTAGCTAAGCTTATGTTTGTGATATCTAAACTGATATCCAAACCAATTTTCATCCCATACTTTCTAACTTTATCTTAGTCTCAAATATAACTAGCAATTCTTAGATGGTCCACCACAATTCTTTCCTTCAAATACGAGATTTGGTTCAAGGGCACATCTCTTCACACCTCTGATATATGTCGTTGTAATTCCTCAACGTCTTCAAAGAGGTGGCTGGTCCCGACAACCAACAACTCCTTCCACCCCACATTAATGCCCTTCTAAATTGACATGCACACTTCAAATCAGACCGCACCCCAAATTGGGTATATTCCATATCACCATTGTTCACTCCGTCACGTAACAAATACACGTGCACGCAAGATGAATAATGGACCGAAATGTCTTTAAACTAATATTCGTCACCAAAATAGGAATGTTGGACTGAAATTTCCTTAAACTAATATTCATCCCCAAAATGGGAATGTAAGACCGAAATGTCCTTAAATTAATATTTGTCCCTAAAATGGGAATGCTGGATCGAAATGTCCCTAAACTAAATATTCGCCTCAAACATAGCAACCCAATCCTAGCCCAAATTGGTTAAGCTTATATTTGTGATATCCAAACTGATATCCAAACCGATCTTCATCGCAGTCTTAAATATGACTAACGATTCTTAGGTCCATCACAATCTTTTTCCTCAAATACGGGATTCGGTTTAAGGGTACATCTCTTTACACCTCTGATATATGTCGTTATAATTCCTCATCCCTCAACGTCTTCAGAGAGGTAGAGGGTCCCGGCAACCAACAACTCATCTTAATGCACTTCCAAATTGACGTGCATGCCTCAAATCGGATCGTGCTCCAAATTACGCACATTTCGTATCACCATCGTTAACTTCGTCACATAAAAAATACACGTGCGCGCAAGTTGAATGATGGACCGAAATGTCCTTAAACTAATATTCGCCCTAAATTCGACGATAATGGACCAAAATGTCCTTAAACTAACATTCATCCCCAAAATGGGAATGTTGGACCGAAATGTCCTTAAACTAAAATTTGTCCCCGAAATGGGAATGTTGGACCGAAATGTCCTTAAACTAACATTCGTCCACGAAACGGAAATGTTGGATCGAAACGTCCTTAAAATATTATTCATCCCCAAAATGGAAACGTTGGACCGAAATGTCCTTAAACTAATATTTGCCCCAAATATGACGATAATGGACCGTGACGTCCTTAAACTAAAACAACCTGAGCCCCAAATGCTCATATATATTTAAGTTGATCTTAATCACAAACCAGATTATCGGTCCTTAAATAAACCAAGCCTGAATCTAAAATATAATGATTTGGACTAATCCATGCCCTACGGGCGATGACATAAACTAGTCTCCGTATACAATCCACAGGCAACCAAAACAAACAAAAACACACACGACACGAAATGAACTTCCGGAGTAAGAGAAAGTGATTATCGCAATACGGTAACGTAATTAACTGCATGGGTTTGCGCTTGCAGGGAAGAGCATCCCCTCAATCAAAAACCCCTCAGAAAATGAGGGGGAATCTGATAAAATCTGCTACAACGGTCGCATCCATCCAAACCTCCGATATACGATGCCATAAATTAAATTGGTATCTTCAGAGAGGTGGACGGATAAATCCAAATAGCATCTGCCCCCAAATTTAGGCAAGACGATCCATCCCGATACATCCTTGTTTTCGGCGGTGAATAGACACACTTCTTATTTCGAGTGATTACTTTGGCAGGTGGGTTACATAGTCTCATCGTAACCGCCTCTAGTATATGTATATTCTTTTGTGATCTAGTTAAAAACTCTATTGACCAAGACTTGTATATTTGTGGACCCAGAGACGAGAATTGTATGTTATTCTTTTAGATGTCGAGTTTGGATATAGTCGACTTATTGATGCTTATAGTATTTTACTTATTTTTGTGCTGATTTTTGCCTTGAGCATTGTATATTAATTGCGTGGTTGCTCCACCGTTTGGGCACGGAATCTAGCTTCCGTTGGGGACGCTTATTATATTTTATACTTGTATGTGGTTTTACTTAAAAATTACAAAGGAGGTACTACCTGATTTTTAAACGACGAAATGTTGTAAATCAAACTTTGCTTATACTTTCAAAATGACTTGATTTCATTTAGAAACCATTTTCAAAACTTCACCTCTACTATTTTCATTTAAAAGGGTTTAAATTCATGGTTTTTGACATACTTGGGTTACGTTGGGGTCCTATAGATTTCACGTGATTCAAGTGCCGGTCACGTGCCTTTTCCGGGTCATGACAAAGATGGTAGCAGAGTGCTAGGTTTAACATTTGTTGAATCTATGTTTGACTATATAGAGTCTAGGACGTATATTTTCGGAACCTAGGCTTAACCTTACGGAACTTAGACTTTATTTTGGGGTATTAGACCCGAACTTTTATAGGTTGACCTTGGTATGATGGAGTCAGTAGCTTAAGTAGAGTGACAGTAGCGTACGTATGTTCCGCGACATATTTACGATATGATACTCTGCCTAAGTAACCTTAAGATATATCTTGAGATCCTTTCTTCTGTTTGTTTCGGTTGATCTATCCTCATTGATGATTGTTGTTATGGTCACTATGTCTACGCGAGTCGGGAGGGATGAGGCGAGAGATGCGGTCAGGGCAAGCTTATCTGAGACGAGTACTGATCAGGGTGTTATCCCGGTGACACAGGAATATATTGATTATCCTTTTTATGTTTGGATTTCTCATTTGAAGGCGAGTGTTCTGGATCCGCACCAGATGGTCGGGTCGATGCTTGAGGCCAGCCGGACTCAAAGGCCGAATGTTGTTCAGTCTACTCTGGAAGTCATTGTACTGCCTACTGTTCAAAAAGTTATACCAATAGTTGCTGGGATTTTGGAGGCGTCACTTCCAGAGATCATGAAGCTGAAGCCGCTGTGTTTATGGGCGTGGGTGTGAAAGAGGATCCTCGGTCATTCCTGGATAGGGTGGTAGGGATATTTCGTTTGTTGAGATGCTCTGATGTGAGATTAGTGGAGTTAATTATTTTCTGTTTGAAGGGTATTGCTCAGACTTGGTGTGTGTCGATCGAAAGAGGCCATGGATTTAGTGGTCTATAGACAGAGACAGGACCCTGAGGCATAGGATACCAGACAGGACCCAGAGGCATAGGACGCCGGACCTTGGGTAGAACACAAGTAGGAATCCTTGCTCTGCCAGCTCCAGGTGCACAGATACCTTTTGACATTGAAGAAGGTATACTTCAATGTCATTTGTTTTTATTATGTTTTAGTTATCCGAGTATCACATTTTTGACGTTGAAGAAAGTATACTTCTATGTCGGCTGTTTTGACTTATGTGTTTTGATGACTTGGTTGATGTTTTGTGCACACCACTTGCATATGATTGATTTTGTTTTTGTGCACAACAATTGCACTCGATTGTTGTTTTATGCACACTCAGTACACTTGATGTTGTTTTGTGCACATCCGTTGCACTTGGTTTTATTTTCATACACATACGTTGCATTTGATTTCGTTTTCATGCATCACACGTTGTGTCGTAACCGGTGTGGTCCTTGTAGCGTGTGTTAGAGTTCTAGTTATCTGGGTTTCACACTTTCATTCCTTATGCATACACATTGCATCATGATATTTTAGGATTTCGGGTGTCGATGATTGGCACAGGATTTTGAAGATGTTTTATCGATAAGGATTTCATATTGTGCGTGATTCATTAGGACACGCTTGTTTTTACTTGTGCTATATATATACCCGTTACTAAGAAGTATTCCTAGCTTGTGTAGGACTTCGGAGCCCTGTTGATTTGGTTTAATGAAATTTTTTAAGTTTTGGGTTAAATTTAAATTCGGGGACAAATTTATTTAAGGGGGAATATTTTAATATTTCAGAAAATGGTAAATATTATTTTGGGATTTAAATAATAATGTAATATATTTTATTAAAATAATACCAATTATTAATTTGGGTTATCTTAAATTGGGTATATAAAGATAATTATAAATCTTGTCACGATAAAACTACTATTTATTTTCCAAATTTTGCAATTAAAATGCCATGACAAGTTAACAAGGGTTTAAAAATGTGATTAGGGTGGGTTTCAAAAATATGGCATGGCTACATATATTTTTTCATATTAAAATATTAGAGAGAAAGGACATGAGCGGCATGGGCTTCTCAAGCCATGCTTCCTCTATCTCTCCTTGTCCCCTATCAACATTTCCTCCCTCTCCTAATTTCTTTCTCTCTCCCAAACTCACAAACACTCTCTTTCTCTCAAAACTCTCACACTCTCTCATACTCTCAAATTCAAATCCCAACTCCAAACAAAATTCAAACTTCATCACATGAAACCACATCAAGAGGAAAGTTGAAGCCATCTCAAGATTCAAGTGGAAACCTTCGAGTCTCCAATCCCTTAAATGTGGCTCCATACAAGATTTGACCTCCTCTTTAATCACATCAAATTAGTAAAAATCCCTCTTTTCTATAAGTTCTTCTAGTATTTAATGTTTTAGCCATGGAAAAGTGTAGTATTTACATAAAATTGGTATTTTGATGGGTTTTGAAATGGTATGACTTGTAGTGGTGTGTTTTAGGGTTTAAATTGTAACTACCACTTGTTTGAGATGTTAATTGTATATAGATGCAAGATTTGTTGATTTAAAAGTGTTTTAAAGTTTTAAAAACTAGGAATTTATGGAGTTTTCATATTCAAATGAATTCTGGTGCTATTTGGGTTATTTCTAAAATAAAAGAATGGTGTTTTTGACCTAATTAGACTGGTAGGAGACCACCATAGAAGCACGAGCACCAAACTCCATGTCCAGGCCGTAAATAGCAGCCATATTGAATTTTTTGGCGGCCAAGTTTTTTGGGTTTGGTGTCGGGGTTTGGGTGGTAGCACACATCGTATAACTAAGCCACTGGTATACCTTTTTTTGTTCCATATTGCATGTGTCAAAATATGGAAGCACTTTGGTAGGTTTTTGACGATATTTTACGAGTTTTAAACCTGGTTTTTAGATTTCTATATCTTAACTTGATCGTTCGACGTTTGTACGTTGATGTCGGGGGTATTTTGTTGCTTTTAGCGTATGTTGGTCATAAGTTCTAATCTATGTGCGCTTCGTTCGTTGTGTCGTTTTTGATTTGGATATTTATGTGATTGTGTTATGGTTTCGATTTTAAGCACGATCGTGAGGACTTCCGACACGGCGAGGCGGTCTAAGGTTTCGATTAGCTTGAGACGTCGGTGAATAGAATAACATCTATAAGTGGGAAATCGGGTGGATGGTGTATAGCACCCCTGACTACCAGAAATTTTAATAAAACTTCGTGTTGTTTTTAAGCCATATTCGCGACAGTTGATATGATTACCATGCTGGTAGTATTGTATTGAGTACCACCTCATATATTTAGTAGTATGTTTAATGTGTGCGCGTACGCGACTAGAGGTCCGTACTGGTTATGGTTGGATATTTGATTGATACCGTACGAGGAGAGATTCTGTAGTGGATGGGTTGAGGATAGAGTGCCGAATGCGGCCGATATTTATTTGACTCATGGAGTCTTGCTATTTACCATGATTTGGATATTACGAAAATGCTTATATGAACACACTTGATAGAACACCGCACAAATACCAACGATTACCATATTGCATAATCACAGATGTGTATACTACACTACACATCGTTGGTACTTCCATGCCACTTAGAAACTATCATGCTATTAGTATTAAATTATCTTCATGCTATTAGTAAGTATTGATTACTGCTTACCCTGATTTCGTTATGCGTTATATACGGTTGATCTTGTGAGATTGCGGTCTTTATGATGATGATATATATCAGTGTTATAGGACACTAATATATATGTATGTATGTGTGTGTATCAGAGGTATGGGACACTAATATGTGTGTGTGTGTGTGTGTGTGTGTGTGTGTATGATATATCATTATTATTAATTATAAAACTTTCGTGGATTTTTATTATGCGTATGTTATATTTATTTTTGGTGATATCTGGTTATCAAGGAAGGGGGTGAGACCGGTACAGATATCATGAATTTCTTGTGTAGATATATGTTTGGTGATATCTGGTTATCGAGGAAGGGGGAGAGACCGGTACAGATATCATGAATTTCTTGTGTAGATATATATCCGGTTTGATCAGGTAATCATGGAAGGGGGAGAGACCAATTCGGATACACCGGTGTGATATATGTTTGGGGTTATCCGGTAATCGATGAAGGGGGGAGACACCGATTCGGATACACTGGTATGATATGATGAGATTCTAGTTATTGATGATTGACACAGATTTCGTGATGATTTTAAAGATGATGTTGATTTCATTGTGCTTACTTTTATACACCATGATTATATATATAGGGTAATGATCCAGTGAGACACTTTCTTATATGAGATAAATGGAACGCGCTTTATAACACCCTACCCCGGTGTATTTTACCGATCCAAACCATTCACCATGATCTACACGTCATGCATACCCTAAGTATTAATTTTCAAGAGATTCCTACACTTTTAGCACATGTGATGAAGTGAACAAAAAATGAACGTCTTTCGGTAGTCTGAAAAATGATGTCATCGATTGCACGTGCTTGAGATTTAGGAATCTCATGAAAATGGATAAGTAGGATATGCGTGACATGTAGATCTTAGTGAATGGTATGGATCAGTGAAATACACAGGGGGTAGGGTTTTATAGAGTGCGTCTCATTTGTCTCACATACGAAAGCGTCTCACTGGATCATTACTCTCTCTCTCTCTCTATATATATATATATATCATTACTCTCTCTCTCTCTATATATATATATATATATATATATATATATATATCTTGTGATGTTAATTCTGTTCGTTGAGTTTGCAACTCACCCCCGTTGTGCCTTAATTTCTTGCAGGATGACCGCTAGGATCAGTAGTGGCTAGCCGACACACTTCTTACTTCGAGTGATTGCTTTGGTAGGTGGGTTAGATAGTCTCATCGTAACTTCCTATTGTATATGTATATTCTTTTGTGATCTAGTTAAAAACTCCATCGATCAAGACTTGTATATTTGTGGACTCAGAGACGAGATTTTTATGCTATTTTTTTAGATGTCGAGTTTGAATATAGTCGACTTGTTGATGCTTATAGTATTTTACTTGTTCTTGTATTGATTTTCACCTCGACCATCGTATATTAACTACATTGTTGCTCCGCCATTTAGGCATGGAAGCTAGCTTCCATTGGTGACGCTTATTATATTTTATGCTTGTATGTGGTTTTACCTAAAAATTACAAAGGAGGTGATGCTCGATTTTTAAACGACGTAATGTTTTAAATCAAACTTTAATCATACTTTCAAAACGACTTGATTCATTTAGAAACCATTTTCAAAACTTCACCTCCACTATTTTCATTTAAAAGGGTTTAGATTCCTGGTTTTTGGCTTACTTAGGTTACGATGGGGTCCTATAAACTTGACATGATTCAAATGCCGGTCATGTGTCTTTTCAGGGTCGTGATAGCTAGTGTAATTGAACGTACTATGATCACTGTGTTAATAAACAAAAGGGTAAGATTGAGCGAGACGCTGGTGCAGTACGTCATTCGATGGAGGAATCTTTGGTCTAAGTGTGAGCAACGCATCGCTAAAGGTTTAGCCGTTGGGATGTTTATAGGTACCCTTGATCCACAATCAAGGGTGTACCCGTTCCTAACTTTCACCAAGCCTGTTACTTTTCAAGAGCTTATCATAAAGCTGGTTCAGATGGATCAGATTGGTCAAGGCCCTTCCTCCTCAAGTGGAGAATCTCTGAGCAACAAGAATAAAGGCAAGGCGGCGTTTGTCGCCAATGCTTAACTACAACCAGGCGGCCCTACAATAATCGACCGCCAATATAACAGCCGCATGGGTCCTACTTTAGAAAAAAGATTGGGACGCAGATACTCATTTTCGCGTGACAAGTAAATTTTTAGTAATAATCTATTATGAAATATGTATAAAATTTGCCTCCTAAACTTGCATTGCGACTACGACCGAAAAGATCTATATGAAACAATTGCAATGGAGTGTTAGAGGATATATTGTTCTTAGGTTTAAATGAAGTTTAAATTTGTTCTCCTCTTTGACAAGTATCATATAGTCTATTTTTTATAAATTTTAGACTGGGTATGCCTTTGACTAGGTTATTCCTTATAATTTTGGATAAATTATCCATTGAGGAACGACCTAATCTTGTATGCCAAAGTAAAGGGTCTACTACATTGTTTGCTATTGAACATGTAATATTTGAATTCTTATAATCATATGTATATATTATATATATGTTATGATATCTTTTACCAGTTATGATTATTTTATTATCATATATTATATTGCATATGTTTTTTCGAAAACTACGTTATACCCTTTATCGCAGAACTGGCTAATACTAAATATGTTCTGTTTTAAATTTTCTACATATTGTTCATCTTTTATGATAGTTGAGTTAGATGAGTTATTAAAGCAAATATCACCTTTACCGATGATTTTGCCTTTGTTGTTTTCGCCAAAAGCGACACTGCCGCTTTTTTCCCTTGCTAGTGTTTCAAAACTTTGAATATTTTCAGTCATATGCCTTGAACAACTACTATCAAGTATCTATCGACTTCTACGCCTTTGGATGTCCTGCAATACAGGAAGAAGAAAGTGTTAATTTAGGGACCCAAACAATTTTAACTTGATTAGGAATAAAATTGTATTTATAAGTGGAATTATTTTTAATGTGGCAATTTTGTGATATATGTCGTAACGTGTAACAATAGTCACATGTTAAATTAGCATATTGATTACCATATTTATAATAATAATATTTAGGTCTATAAGGTTTAGTTTTAGGAACTAACTTCGTATATTTATCAAAACCTATTCCTACTTTATCATGGTATTTTATAGATTGTCCTAATAAAATATCTAGATTATTTTTAGTTTTAGTAAAATTCAAAATTATTTCATCTTTTATTTATAATTTTCGTTTAAGATCAAAGATTTCAAATTTATTTGTTTTAATTATATTTTCTTTAGTTAAGATTACAGACTTAAGTTGTCGTTGTCTAATTTAACTTCATTTAATTTATTTTTAATTACTTTTTCTGAATTATTATTTGCGATTAATTTAGTTTTTAAAATTTTATTTTTAGACTTAACTTTATCATAATTATCCTAAAGTAAATGACAAAGACAAATTAAATTTTTTTTACTAAGAGATTCAATATCAAAGTCGTCATCGGTTACCTTTTCGTCTAAAGCTATTTAATACTCTCATCATGGGAGTCAGAGTTTTTCTGGATTTTATCGACAGAAGTCTTTATATCAACCGAAACTTGCATGAAATTTTTCAGAATCAAATTCATGGTTTGTGCGAGTGAAGAGGATTCATCAGTACCGGTCAACTGCAAAGGATTATACGGTGCAGGTGTGTTAACCGGATTTTGAAAGTTGTGTGATTGATAGGGGTGCTGAGTCAGTTGTAGTGGTTGCTGTTGTGTTGGAGGACCCATTTGGAAATTATTTTAATTTGGAACCGTGTTTTGAGTTTGTTGTTGGTTCCAAACAAAGTTAGGTTGATTCCTCAAACCCTGATTATAAGTGGAAGAATACAGATCGTTTCTAGGTCTTTGTTGGAAAGCAGCATTGGTATGCTCTTGATCTTGAAACGGAGAATTCAAAGGACATCCTTCCGTAAGATGAGATGGATCAGAACAGCATCCACAGACAGTTTTGGAGAGTGACATCTGATATATGGAGGCTGCTAAAAATTTATGTTCCATAACTTCGAGTTTCTTTTGCATTGCTGCCATTTCAGCTCTAACTCCTATGGAAAAATCAAGTTGATGAATGCCACCCCTAGACAATGACTGGTTTACACTCTCCCACTGCAAAGTTCTTTCAGCGAAATCTTCTAAAAATCTCCAGGCTTCACCATCATCTTTATTCATGAAGATGCCTTGACACATGGATTCAAGGGTCTGTTTTGTTGTAGGATTAATGCCGTCATATATGATTCTGCACAGATCCCATCTAGGAATTCCGTGATGAGGACATTGAACTAACAGATCCTTGAAGCGTTCAAAACACATCGAGAATGGTTTATTTGAAAGATGGGTAAATTGATTTATTTCACTACGGACTCGAGCTGTCTTATGATTAGGGTAGAATTTCTTTAGGAAAGCTGTTACGAATTCTCCCCAGTTCGAAATAGAATGTGCGGCTGTGTTATAAAGCCACTTCTCGGCTATATCACACAAAGTGAATGGGAGAAGACGTAATCTCATAGCATCCACAGAAAACTGTGAAGTACCCATCATAGCGCATACATTTTCAAATTTGGTAATAAAGACGCATGCGTCTTCAGGCTCGAGACCGTGATATTTTGGTAGAAGATTGATGTATTGTGGTTTGATTTCAAAATTGTCCCCATTGGCTGGTGGAATGGTAAGACAGGTCGAAAGAGGACCTCGGATAGGGTAACATCTCTCTTGGAGAGAGATGCGGGGCGGATTCTGCGCACCTGCGGACAGTGGCAGAGTAGTGTTAAAGAAATTCGATGGAGAACTGTCCATCGAAATGGGTGTGGTAGTGGGTGAAGAAAAAGTAGACGTAGAAATACCGACTTCGGAGTCGATAGGTGGAACGCGGACAAGACGGGCACTAGAATCCCGTGTCCAGCCGAGTATGCAATAATGGTTTAGCATAAGTGGCAGCGTTAAGTGATAATTAAGGAAAAGATGAGTTGGTGTTTGGTTTGAAAAAGTACAGATTTTTGAAAAATCACACAAACAATGCACAAGCAACCCTAAATCTAATGGTCACCTAGGTCAAGTCTCTAGACCGCTCCTACACTTCCAGAAGACAAGTCGCAAGATAGATTCTCTACTGCCTCTTTGCCCCTTCTGTGGCCAGATAAGTGCCAGGTAAGTGGGAGGTTCTCCACTACGTAAGTAGTAGGCCTAATTAAGTAACCACTTGCCTTAGACACACTTATCTTAAACACCACAAAAGAAACGCAGATAAGCAATAGATTACCCACGATCTCCTTCTGTCCAAAGTGAGCGCGACGGTCCTTAGAGTCATGTCTAGATATTTTTTAGTTAATGAGGGTGATGCAGATGCAAGTTGGTGATTTTTGGGGTTTAGGAAGGGTAATGAACTCCCCACCTAATCTGAATTTGGTCTTTGCCCCTTAATTTCTGTATTAAAAATGCAAACAACCAAGATCAAACATGCAACAATTTTTCTTTTTGCGGCGCTGCGAATTTTTGCAAAGAATCCTGCAGAAATTGGTTAATGGACAGAGCAGGGAGGAGATAAGAAAGTTCAAAATGTACCAGAGAAGTTTGAAGCAGTGAAGCTGCTGAATCGCCGCGGAACCACCGCGAGATGCCTCCTTTGGCCGCGAATGCGCGGTCTGAAGATGAGATCTCTGCACAAAAATTCGTGCAGATGCTCCCGTTCACTCACTGAACTCTCTGAGATGTCCTGAAAATTTTTCCTCTCGCTCCACAGATTTCAGATCTCCTTGTAATAAATCACAACAAATCGTTAAGCGCTTATGCGAATTTTGATCTAAAAATTCTAACGGAATAATAAATTTTCCAACTCAAATTACAAAAACGAACAAATTAGCAAACTATCCCCGGCAACGGCGCCATTTGATTGAATTGTTTCCGTGTCGTGTTTTGAAAAGTTTAAAAGATCACAACCAAAGAAATTTATATCGCAATCAATTGACGGTTTCTATTGTAGTTTCGTCGGTGAATGCGGATCGTCCATTGAGAAAGTGTGATTTGTTCGTTATCGTTTTAGTTGAGTTGAAAATTAAAAGATAAAAGAAAATTGCACGAAAATTGATTCAAGATTTATGATTTTTCATTTCAAGAAACATAAAGAAAATAGAGATCTAGAATCAAGAATCAAGAAATGCCCCAATCAATTTAGTTATCAAGATTTGTAAAAAGGCTTGTCGGAATCGATCTAATTGATAGTGATGATGAATACTAATGATTACAAATTCTTATCTATTGAAGATTTATTGCTAGATCGATGACAATCAATGAGGTTTAGGGATCTATTGAAGAAATTAGGGTTTCTCCATCATCATCCCTTGTCCTTTCATTGATTATCATTCAAATTCTAGCATCTAGCAAATTGAATCATCGATCGTTGATATCTAATTTGGAGCGAAAACATTCAAGAAAGCGATCTCACTCAAATTAGGTTTTCGATGATTCAATTTCCTAAAGTTTACAAAACTCATAAGACTTAAGAATCGTTCATGAATTTAATCATCATTATCTATCTATTTTCTCGATTCCGCTACAAGCGGAGTTTTCACTCAAACATCATGAAAAAGAAAAGAATCAAGAATCTATAACTCTTCATAATGCAAGAATGTAAAGAAAAGAAAGTTCTTAGAATTTTCACCTTTTATTCATCAACGTTTAGGTACAATTCACTCAAAGACTACAAAATTTGATGAGGAACTAAATCGTCGAAACTAGCTTCGCTTTGGTCTTCTTGAGTCACGGATCGTCGTGGATCTCTTGCTCAGATGAAGATTGGCGTTGCTTCAAAGGATCGTTGAAGGCTTGCTTAAGACACTTCTCGATGGATCTTGATTTGGCTTTGGAATTGGATTCGGGCTAGGGTTTTGAGTTGCAAGTTGTGTCACTCAACTTGCGGAATTTTGGCTCAATATTCAACAACCCTTGTAATGATGCCCTAGGTCCCTTTTTATAGTTTTCCCTTTAGTTTCCCCTAGAAGATAGGTCTAGCTTCCCTTGGAAGCTTGGTTGTTATGAAGCTTGGTAGGTATTAAGCTTGCACAAGAAGCTTGGCTGTTATGAAGCTTGCATGAGAAGCTTGGTAAGTATTAAGCTTGCACAAGAAGCTTGGCTGTTAGAAGGAGAAGCTTCTGGAGAAATCTATACAATTCGAAGTGTCTTGGAGAAGCTTAGCCGTTAAAAGCAGACATCTGAAACAAATACCAACCGCCAATGAGTCGACTCGGCCGCGGATCCGCGGCGGATCGGCCTGACTCGGCTGCGGATCCGCGGTCGTTTGGAGTGATCTCTGCATGAAACTTCCAGGTTGATTTCATGTTGACTTTATGGCACTTTCTTGATGTCTGGAATATTTTTATATTTTCTTGTTTACTTCCAGATTTCAAGTCTTTGACTTGATGTGTTTTATCAGCTCTTTTAGCAGTTCCGGTTCTTTTACCTGGAAAATTTCCTGCACACAATCTCGAGACAAGTGTTGATATACAAAAGTTCATGCGTGTAATAATAAACACACAATTTCTCTCATAATACCGGTTATAATGTATAACACATGTTATTTAATATTTTGCAGACGAATTGCTAATATGTGCTATATTTATACAAAACACCTTTAGATGGTTACAAAGAGTAGAGAAATTGATGTGTTAAAATTGCAATATTTTCGACTGATTAGCTATGAAGCACATGTTGGCGACTTCTTCGATTTTCGAGTCATTGAAATCCATGTCGTCCCAAATTGCTTGAAATGAACATTTTTTTGATTCTTTCTTTGACTTCCATTTGTTTTTATTGAGAGTTGGACACTCGAACTTCAAATGGTCTTCCCTATTGCAATAAAAACAATGCAACGTTTTATTAGAATTAAAATTCTTATTAGACTTATATGTACATTTCTTTTGAGTAAATCTTCTAGACTTCAGATATTTCTTGAAGTGTCTTGCAATGTGGGCTATTTCTTCATCATCGCTTGATGATTCTTTAGGTTTTGATTTGTTAGTCGTTGCCTTTAGCGTGATAATTTTCCTTTGAGTGTCATTCTCCTGTTTTTGTTTAAGATCCCCTAATTGTATCTCGTAAGTTTTTAATTTTTCTATAAGAGTGTCAACTTTCAACGTTGTCATGTCATTAGCCTCTTCAATGGCAATGATCTTAGGTTGCCATGATATCCTAAGAGATCTCAACAACTTATAGCACTTTTTTGTCATCGAATTTCTTTCCTAAATTGAAAAGTTCGATAATGTCATTATTGAATCGAGAATACGTGGAGTCGATCGATTCATCGTCTTTCATTTGGAATATCTCATATTCATGCATGAGATGGTTGATATTACTCTCTTTGACTTGACTGGTTCCTTCATGAGCAGTTTGGAGAGTAGTCCAAATTTGATTAGCAGTCTGACACATTGAGATCCTATTGAATTCTTCTGAATTCAATGAGCAATGAAGTGCATTCATTGTCATGACATTTAACGTCATCAATCTCTTATCAGCATCAGATAATGGATTTGTCGTTGGAGGAACCGGGGGATTTTCAATGACCTCTAGAACTTGTAGATCTATACATTGAAGGAAAACCTTAATCTTAATATTCCAAAACCGATAGTTTGTACCATTGAATAGAGGAGGACGATTAATGGCTTGTCCTTCCATTTGGTTCATAGGATCAAAAACTCAAGAGGTTAATCTTACAAATGAGTAATCTTACTCTGATACCAATTGAAAACAGCCTTAGAGGAGGTTGAATAAGGCTTTTTGGCAAACACAAAGTAATTTTGCGAATATAGAAATTATGCAGTGGAATATAAAAATACTAAACTATCACAATTACAAAAACAGTCACAGAAGTGCAGAAAAGTAAATGGACACATAGGATTCAACACACTATCTAGTGACTCCTTATGGGTAGAGAAACCTAGATCTTTTCCTAGGCTCAGATCCGAACCTTTACAATTGCAGACTATTAATCACCTAGATTTTTTCCTATGCTCAAGTCCAAACATTTACAACGTGAAGATCTTAGATTATTTTCTCTAGGTCATACAAGATAAGATTTTACAATCTTAATAAACCAACTCTAACAATTCTAACGATCTCAAAAGATAAATCAAAGTTTTGATTCAAGAAGATGAGAGATTGTATTTTGGAGATTAATAAAAGTTTAAAAACAATTTCGAACAAGTTTTCAAGATTAAACGAGTTTAGAAACAATTGCTCTTTCAAAACTTTTAAAGATATTTCTTTTTTAAAATAATAAAAAAAGTCTAATAGCTCTAGAAAGATCTCCTCTCTGAAAAAGAGTAGTAAAAAACTTGAGAACAAGAGAGGCAAAGGTTTCACCAAAACTTGAGAATAAAAACGTTTTTAAAGAAAGAATTGGTGTGAAAACTTAAGAAAATGAGTCTTATATATAGAATTATGAAAATAGATGGTTGGGATAGTTATTACTACTGCATAAAAAAGAAGATAGGACAGTCAGTAGCAGTTTATAGCCGTTAAGAATTAAAAAATCCTACCAAAATTCAAATTTGAAAATTTTCAAAACCTGCAATAGACGTCCATAAAGGACGTCCATAGCTGATATCATCAGATACAGGAATTTGAATTTTAAAAGAAAATTTAAAATAGATTTTGGTGCTTAGGAATTGAAATAGAAAAATTTGATTCTAACCATTTGAGATCGACTTAACTCTAAACTCAAATAAAATAGAAAAGTTTTGAATGTTTTCAATGTGCGACTTCTCCATTTATAACCTTTAAATGCGTATTGAGTGCGTCTGAGTCTTGAATGTCTTGAGATATTAGTTTGCGATATTGAGTGCCCTTATACTTGAATAACACCAGTTGTGTAGAACTTTGGCTAATCTGACATGGTTAATAATCATGTAGTATATTTGAAATACGATTTTATAAAATAATCAAAACAAAAGAGATTCATATTTTAACAAGTCAAAACTCAAAGAGATTCATATGTTAACAATCTCCCCCTTTTTCATATTTTACAAAACACACATAAAATAATTTGAAAATATACTCATATGCTCCCCCTTAATATATGCTTATTATTTTCCCCTATTTTTGGAAATATCAAAAGTTGTAAGCATGGAGAAGAAATACAAAAAATAAAGAAGCATATGAATGGGTTTTTATAAAAATGTGATGATAATAAAGTTATTAAAGATGCATAATAACAACTTAGACTTAAGCATACAAACGAAAGAACTTCAAATACTTAATAAGTTTCTAATACACATCACACATAAATCTAGACAAGTGCAAATATAAGCAAATGTATAATCCTAATGCATAAAATCTAAAAAATAAAAGAACTGTGTATTATCGTCTGGCTGTGGAGGTTGATCGACATCTATGTAAGAGTGATGCTGAAATGGAGGTGGTGGAGAATATGAAGTGTGAGCGTACTGATAATCGAAGTGGTAATGGAGATAAACTTGTGTTTCATCTAGCCGGGGGTTAAGATTTTCAAAACGATTGTTGATATTGAGATTCAAATTATCGAATCGTTGGAAGAAACGGTTTTCAAATTCTTGAAAATTGTAAGGAAGTGGTAGTTATGGTTCGGGTGCCGGAGAAGAATGTGGTGGATATTGATGTGGAGATGGAGCTTGCATATCATAATCCGCTAATTCCATGAGGCGGACATTATAAAAAACAAAATGTATGTCAACAGACTGAATAGAGGAGTCAATAGTGGGATTGATTCCGGCATCTTCAATGATCTTTGTGATCACTTTGCCGTAATAAAGATTGGATTTGGATTTGGAATTCGGAAAACTCCACATCGAATTGATGATTAATAAAGGAAGATTGACTTTGATTCAAACCAACACACAATAGGTAAGGAGTTTGTGTGTTAGTGTGATTTTATCTCTACCACCGAATTTAGGATATACAGTGTGACCCAAAAGAAATGCTAGGACATGGGCTTGTGGTGTAAGAGTTTGGATAAGAGGATCAATGAACAAATAAGGGTAATCATTACCGTAGAGGAGTCGAGAAACATGCTCTTTGGTAAAATTGGGTGGAAAGTGAGGAAAAGTAGAGAGTGTAATGAAATGTCCACACTTTCGTTAGGAACCTGAAGGATTCTAGCGAGGGATGTAGGTGAAATAGTGATAGCGTGTCTTTGTAGCCTAGTACGAAGAACGGTGACATCATTTTGATTATTAATTATGTTGGAGAAAATAAGATAGACAAAATTGACATGGGTGGCACAATCAAGTTGAAAGAAAAGAACCCAATCTTGAAATTGAAGTAAAGGGGTGAGTTGAAAATGTGAGATTTCATTCAAGTGAACAAACGCACCGGCGACGATTCATTTCTTGACAAAAAGATCGTAGAGAGCGAAGGCTTCTGGGTTGATGAATGCAAACAAGACTACTTCTTCTTCATCGGCATGTGCTTGAGTAGTATCCTCGATCTTTTGATCGTAAATTTCATCATCTTCTTCTTCATTGTAAGAATTGCTCTCGGATTATTCTATGGTTTGTGGTGGAGGAAGTGCTTGGTGATGGCGTTTGTTTTTTGATGATTCACCAACTTCCACGTTCTTGGATCGATCTATTTTTGGGGAATTTGAGAATTGGAGAAATTAAGGTTTGAGTAGAAATTTGAGGAGGAAGAAAGAGAAAAGAGATGATGTTATGAAGGTTTGGAAATGACAAAATGAATAAATAGGAGTTGAATGGACGTCCGAGATGTAAATGGACGGGTCCAAGAGGTGTGATTTTTCAAAATAGGTCGCGTCTGTTGATTGAAATCGACGCATGGACGTCCTATATAGACGCCCATACCCAAATGGACGTTTCCAAGGACGTCCATTGAGGCGTCCCTACACATATTTTCTGAAAAATAGTGCATGGTAAATTTGGAGTAAACGGTTGGTTTTGAGAATTTGGTTAGTGTCTAAACTTGGTGGTTAGTATATATATACACGATATATACGTCTAATATACAGATAAGAAGCAATATTAACAAAAAACAAATATGTTTATTTCATTAACATAAACGATACATAACAAATACATAAAGACACGAAAAAGGAAAATTTATCTTAATACAACGATGGACTTATGCATTAATATAGAAAAACAGTACAAACAAACATTAACGTGGCATAAAATACATAAAGTTTTGAGAAAACAACGAAATTTAGAAACAAGAGAGATGCTTCCAAAATTCAGTCGTTTTCGTCTCCTTTTCTTTGATAAACTCTCCCTTCACTCTGTTGAACGCTTGAATTTGAGTTTCGTGCATTTCGACTCAAGCAATGAATATTATACGCTCATCTATACCCGGATGAACGTAGAATGGATCATTCTCTCCAGTCTCAAAACCATTTGGGGCATGATAGTGACTATTCACATTGGAACCGTTTGGTGGTGGTCCTTGTGTTGTCGGATCGACTGGAGCGGGGTCTTCACCGGTTGGAGAAGTAGGGAATGTGAATTCCTCGAAAGGTTCTTCAGAAGGGTCGTCTTCAGAAGAAGGCGGCAAAAGGAATTGTGGTAAAGTGAAAGGAAGAATTCTCGATGGATTAGGAGACGAACGAACCAGAGAGATTCGTTCATTTTTTATTCTTTTTGACGATGGTGAACCCTTCTCTGTAAAAAGGGTTTTTCTAATAATCATCGTTCGTTTAGACATGATTTAGTGTAGGTTTTGTGTATGTTTGAGAAATAATAGAGTGAACATAAGACGATATAAATCAAAGTTTGTGCAATTCTATATATAGAAGGGATTAGGGATAGTTTCAAAACTGATAAATAGTTTTAAAGACGTTTAAAGTTTGGATTTTGAAAAATTCAAATGTTTAAACCCTAAATATTCATCAAACTGCTATGTGGTTTGTATGAACAGATTCATCAATGGACATCTATAATGGATATCCTACGGACGTCTATTATGGATGTCTATTTGTATGAAAGTTTTCTAGGTGTAAGAGATTCAAATTGTTATATATCATTTGGTTTCTAGTTCTAACACATTTAGTTCATCTCTAATCATTGCAAAACAAGTTCTACCTAAAGGTTTTGTGAATATATCTGCCAGTTGTGAGTCAGTCAATATATATTCAAGAATAATATCATCCTTGTGATGGTGATCTCGTAGGAAATGATATCTAACATCTATGTGTTTGGTTCGAATATGTTGGTCAGCATTTTTTGGTCATTTGGACCGTGCTAGTGTTGTCATAAAATATTGGTATTTTAGAGACTAATCTTTATAGTCTTCTAGGGTATATTTAATCCAAAGACTTTGTGCACAACATGCACTGGCGGTAATGTACTCTGCTTCAGCAGTGGACAATACTACTGATGCTTATTTCTTGGAATTCCAAGACATTAGGTAGTTTTCTAGGAAATGACATATACCGCTAGTACCTTTATGATCAGTTTGACTTCCAACATAATCTGTATCCGAATAACTTGTTAAGTGAAACATATTATTTTTCGGATACCATAACTCTAGATTGATAGTGCGTTTGAGATATCTAAACATTTTCTTGACTACTATCAAGTGTGATTCTCTAGGATCAGGTTGGAACCATATACAAAGATAGACGATGTATATTATATCAGGTCTATTGGCAGTTAAATATAATAAACTTTCAATCATACCTCGGTAGAGTTGTATATTTACAGCCTTACCGATTCATCCTTGGTGAGTTTTGTTGTCCTTGCCATAGGTATCTCACAAGTGTTTGCATCTTCTTAGCCGAACTTCTTGATAAGTTCCTTTGTATACTTCTCCAAATGGACAGAGACAGTGCCGCTAAAAGAAATGAAGACGAAGAATATCCTGCACTTCCTCAAAAATTATATCATCTACCAGTTCAGAGTCCCATTGCGGATAGTCTCAGAAAACAGACCAGCATACAGAAACTATAAAATAATCCGCTTCGCACAATAGCATAAGATAGACTGGAGATATTCTTCCGTCTACAATTCCGGAGCCAATGGTCTTGCGGAAGCTTTTAACAAGACTCTAACCAAGCTCATAAAGAAAATGGTGTCCAAGAATAAAAAGGATTGACATGAAAGGCTACATTAAGCTCTTTAGGCGTATCGAATGACGTTCAAGACGACCACAAAAATGACACCTTATGCATTCGTGTTTGGAACCGAAGCAGTGCTTCCACTGGAGATCGAACTGCCATCACTACGAACGACAATTTGGTATGAGCTCATAAGTGAAGAAAATGCTGATCTCCTGCTCAAAGAACTCGATACTCTTGATGAAACCCATCTTGCATCACATCAAAGCCTAGAAGCCCATCGAGCAAGGATGACCTAGGCATATAAAAGGCTAACCAGACCGAGAACATTTCCCTAAGGAGAACTCATATTGGTTTTCAAAAGATCAATGATCCCCAACCGCGCAAAATGCGGAAAGTTCGAGCCAAATTCTGAAAGCCCGTACATCATAGAAAAGTTCCACCAAGGTGGAGCCTACATGCTAATGAACATGCATGGAGAAAGGCCCTTACGGCCAATAAACGATCGGTTTCTCAAGAAATACTATACTTGAAGAGTTCTAACTTAGGTCAATGATAGATGACGATGTCTATGTCTGCTCCCTATCTTCCTAAGTTAAGACCCTAAAGGCCATACAGTCCTACTGGGAAACTATACTCCCTAAATATATATGGCCGTGTGGTTGGTCTCCAAATTGGCCATCGTACTCAATCCATGGGAAATTCACAACAAAGGCTGCAACTTCAAAGACCCCCGATTTACCACTATATCCTTAAACTGATATTCTGCTATACGCAAATTGGCTACTGTATACAATCCACGGGCACAAACGAGCTATATCATCCCCAAGTCCCACCGGAGAGCGATGTTGAGTCACCGGAGAAAAGCTACATCCGAGAGTTCTACCGGTTGTGCAAGGCTAAAATAAATAAATAAATAAATCTGGTATGTCCATAAGAAAAAAAGGGGGCACGGATGAAAACCTGAAAGGGCTCTATGAGTAAAAACAGTAGGAATACCCGCGAGTTTGTGAAAATCCGAAAGGACGAAAATTCGTGAAAAGAAAACACTCTCATGAGATCCATACAACTCATGAAAGAAAATACACTTAGAAATCCACATGGTTCCTAAGAAAAAATACACTTGCGAGATCCTCTTGACTTGTAAAGAGAAAACACTCTTGTAAGATCCTTACGATTTATAAGGGAAAACCCGCTTGGGAGTCCCCATGACTTCTAAGAAAAAATATACTTACGAGATCCTCTCGACTCGTAGAGAGAAAATACCTTATGAGATCTTTACGGATCATAAAGTCAAAAAGCCTTAGTTGACAGGTATCTAAACTTGTCTTTTAAGCCACTATTGTCCAACATGCAACGACAAATGATGAGTCGCTCCTGAAACTATGCTTCAGTGTTAGCAGTGCTGATGCCGAACTAAAACCCAAACCCCAAGTTTCCTCAAAAGGCACATGATGATTCGCTCCTGGCACTATTCCAGCACAACGATGCTGATACCGAAAAGAGCACCAACTCGTAACAAAATCAGCGAGTTAAAAAAGCCGAAATGATTGGGCAACTCGCAATAAAAATCAGCGAGTAAAATAAAAATAAATAGTCGAAATAATTGGACGACCGCGAATAAATAGCCGAAATGATTGGACAATCGCGACAAGAAAAACTGAAATGATAGAGCAATCGCAGATATATAAAAAAAAGAAAAAAAGAAATTTTTTTCTTTCCTACAAGTAGTTCAATCCCGACTCTTGTATATAATCCACGGGTACAAACAAATGAAAAATGAGCAATGCATTCAGCCATGTTCGATCGAACAAAGAATGGAGTCTTAATAGCAATACATACAGCCTGGAGACTATCCAGACGTCTCTCTTACCCCAACAGGGCACAGACGCGACGTCATGAAAACTCAAAGGAACCAAAACAAAAGCGGAGTGACAGCATTCTTCTAGCTCCAAGTCTTGATGGCAATTCACAGCCTAGAAACTATCTTAACATCCAATTTACTCCTGCAGAGTACAGAAGCGACGTCAACAAGGACCGAATGGTCAAAATGAAAGATGGGTGATGGCATATTCCTAGCTCCAAGTCTCGATAGCAATATATATAAGCCTAAAAACCATTGGATGTCATCTTACCTCAGAAGAGTGTAGTTATGACTTCCTAGAGACTGATAACAGTCTGACCTCAAGGTAAAGCACCATGGTGATGCCCAATGCTGAATCTTCTGACAGCAATATGGATACCCTAGCTTAGAAAGATTACTTGGGACGTCGTTTCTCGCCTCGGAAGGGATTGAAGATACAGCAAGTGCGTGGCTCCTTGAACCGCGACCCGAGGGGCGCAAACTGAGAAGAAGTCGGCTAACGCAACGGTCCATTGGACTAAATCCAGTATCAAAAACCTGTTGGATATAGTGCCCTCAAGGAAATTATTGTGATCACAAGTAGGAGATTATGATAATTGAAGGAGGACCTATACAGGTATAACGGTCTTACTTGAGATAATAGTATGTTATCTGGTTTGTCTTCATTATTGATGAAGCCCATAGGATTGTTGCTTGACAGCCAGCATTATGATGGCGATCATATATGTGAGAGCTGGGTTGTCCATAAGCACATCCTTAAATATCCCTAGTCATGGAAGTATCGAGAGTAGGCATCGATATTCCGGAATAGACTAGTGTATACGCTTCTAGACCCTAACGAGGGACAGTGGCCGGTTTCACAAGCCATTGGTGTTGTGTCAACTAAGATAGTATACAGGTGCTCACTAGAGGTGAGTACACCGGACGGACTTGCCAAGAACTTCAAGATGGTATTATATCCATCGTCAAATGGAAGTTCTCAGGTGGCATGAGTACGGGTTAGTCCTTTAACCTGAAGTCGTTATTTGTCTTGTGTGAGTTCCCACTGTAATTTGATTACTACCCAACCACGGCTCAAAGAAGTTGTGCAAACATGTTTTAGTTGGGTACAGTCCCGAGCCACATGGAGGCAGTGGTCGACTGTGAGAGATTCGTCTCTCCTGGTATTATGAGTCAATGTCGTGCTGTATTGAGTTGGCTATCACCAGAAATCTGTGGCCACGGTAGATGAGATTTACTGATAGTTGATCAGTAGTATCTCTATTGGTGATGAGCTTGACTCAGACACGACTTATCAGGTTAGTACGGGTCTGACGTTATCCACTCGTAGACCCGATATGCGATACTCTTTGACGAAGAGACCGTACTGTAAAAAGATTGTCACATTCATGCTCAGTAGGGTAAGGACGCACTTGATTGTCGACCGCCCTTTCGACAAGTATCTGGATAGCCGTTACGTACAGCTAGTGCCGCTGATGTGCTTATGGTTAAACCCACTATCAGCGTATTGTCAAGTTTTTAGAGTCCCATACAGAGAGTTTTCTCGGTTTAGGCTATAGATGTAAGAGCCGTATGTTGATACATAACGGAGTCCAATTAAATACGTGATACACGAAATTTAATCGGGCGATTGATAATACTAGCCGGCTTAGGATTAAGCCGGATTATTAAATCAGGTTTTGATTTAATAATTTATGTATGTATTTTGATACATATATTTTAGTATTATTGTTCACTATTTATTTTCTCTCTTTGGTGCTATCTGTATTTTTATACGGATACGCATATATGTAGCGATACATATACTGAGCGAAGTATTCCGTATTTATACGGAAATGCTTTTAGAAGAAGGACACCTCATATTTGAATTTTTTTTTTTAAAAAATTAAATAGAAATGAGGGGGAAAGTGAAGAGTTATGAAACATGGTTCTTAGCATGTAGAGAGGTATGGCTTGGGGATTTTATATTGGAAAATTCATTTGTGTGCACTATTGCACCATGGTTGATAAAAGCAAGCCATCCTCATTTTTTCAACACTTGATGTTTTTTCCCTCACTTGAACTCATGCTTCATGATTGCTTCCTCTTTTCCTTCTCCTTCTTCTTCTTGCTTTCATTTTGAGCATAGATTTTAGAGAGAAAAATTTAGTGAAGTATTCCTACATCACTGACCATCCAAACCTAGCAAGTCTGGATCGTCGGTTAGAGCCTCCTCCGGATTCTTTCGGGTGGATCGTCTTCGGCAAGGGTGGTCGATTCTCAAGCGCGATCCCGGCAGTTACAAGCTTGGAGGGGTCTTCCACAATTAGGTGTGCACGCGACAAAGATTGTATTTTCTCAATCATTGCATTTTTAGTTAGCTAGTTTAGGTCTATGGATCGAATCTTGGGTTTTACGGGCATCTGGTGCTCGCTAAAATTTTTTTTTCGCTTCTGTCTCGGCCGCGGTTTCCGCGGCGCGGGCACCAAAACCAAACATGGTATCAGAGCCTCTCTGTAAACCTTAACTAGCTAGTTTGCACTTATTTAGAATTTCGATCGACAGATTTTTCCGAATCGCATTTCCATTTTGTATGCTCGCTGTTCAAATTTTAAAGTTGTTCAAAAAAATCATTTAGATTGCCTTAAAATTACATGCAGGCAATTATAGAGGCTAGGAAGAAATTGGAGCACAAACACCTAATTTTTTGTCGCGGAACCGCCGCTTATCATAGAATTTGGCCGCGGTTTCGCGGTCATCTTGGGGCCGTTGTGCCCCCGTTTTCTTTAGATGTTCTATTATATGGAAATGTGATTTTTGGGATGTTTGGTTTTGGCACAGATTTTTTTGAGTACTGGTTTGTATTTGGGGCCAATGCGGAAAGTTTTAGTCGATCGAAATTTCGAATTCGTGTTTTTCAGTGCATATGTTATTTTCTGTGACCGTGAATATCATAGAGCTGTACAATCCGACTGGTTGCTATATGTATAATCAGACGGGTTTACAAACATGATATTCACATTGATGTTCTGTGTTGCATTGATATTATGAATGGATTGTCATGATGGATAGCCTTGTGTGCAATGTTAGATGTACAGTTCAGATTCATTTGTATATTCATTATTGTGGGGCGAGCGTCCGACATGTGGAATACCTTTTCTTCCAATTTGTATATTATTTTATTGGGGCACTACCAGGTTGAGGTCGATATCACCGTTGTATATATGTTTTCTTTTCTGTACTAGGATTACTTCGCGGAAGAGTGCTCGAATAGCCGGATTCTAGAGGGCAACGAGCCCGCATCTCATGGCGTTGAGACCGAGGGGGCCTTACTCTAGAATTGGCGGGCTATTCTCCGCACTCGTATGGGGGTATAAATTGACCCATGGAGGGGTGCTCAAGTTACCGATTTCCGTGAAGTGCTGGGTGGCCTATTCACTTTGTCAATTGGGGTTGCCTCCCTTCGGGGATTGGCGGGTAACTTGCCGCACTCGTAGGGGTCTAGGATCTTCATTACACTGGCTATCCACACGACCAGGGAACATCACGTTTCATTTATGGATGAAATGAAACGCGGGGTTCTAAAATTATCCATTATTCCATATTGTTGTTCGCACGCATGTGATGATTTTTATCTGCCTGTGATGACTATTATCTGCCTACGATGTTGATATATATATTATATATATTTAGTAGATACTTCTATATGTTTTTCATCCGCGCTAGTCTTACCCCGCTCTTCCGTTGGTTATGTAACCTAACGGTGCATGACGGGGCCTCGTGGCAAATGCGGATGGTATATAAAAAGCATATTATTTTGGTTGTTTCTTTTCTGGCTTGGAAACATAAAATGATGGGAACGCATTATCTGAATAATGCAAGAAAAAATAAACCTAAATGATCTTGTCGGAACCAATTTTAAAACTACTTGGTTTTCTTCAAAACTCATAGTCGTATTCTTTTGCTTTGCATAGAGGTATTCGGTTAGGAATATCCCCCATCTCATTCTATGAGGGAAGAGCCTTGATCTCTTCACTGGGAGTTCGCTCTTAAACAAAAGTTTATGTTACTAGTTTTAAAATGCGGAGCTTAAATCACTCCATTTCAAAGCCACTCGAGTTTCTTCAACGATATTAAGTTCATTACATTAAAGGGTTTTTGCCAAAAACCAACCGTAGCCCTCCGTTATTTCAGACAGGTAGCGCCTAGTATTCATGCTCTATTTGTTGGCCTTCGTCAAAGCATAGTATATGATAGTTATGTATTACTTTTCTGTTGCATAGATATGCATTAATCTAGGACAGTCGTATTGCCTTGTTGTCCTTCCTTAAGGGCGAGTACGGATGGGTTTCGATTAATCAAGACAATGACGGGTAGAACTTAACTTGCGACTTATGATTTATTGGACTTCGTCAAGGTCATAAGACGCTTGGGGCAAAAAACATATCGAGAGTTTCAAATATACGAGAAACTTGCCAGGCATGCGTATACCTTCTGAAGTGTGATGACTTGAGTGAATTCCGTCAAGTTATCACATGATGATAGTTGGGTCCCGATTCTCACTGATGAGTATGTATTACTCTTCGAGAGATTTTTCACTTCACAATTAGCTAACCTATTAGGTGTCTAGAAAGTGTTAATGAGGTTACGCCTCTGCGGAAATGATGTTATTAATTGGGTCCATGCGAAAGCACGGGGGACCTCCTTCGGAGTACCAACACCGGCCTTGCTGAACGGTTAGCGAACTTGTAAAGTGTAAATGATCCCGACTAGTTCTCCTTTTAGGGTTTGAAGGAGAATTCAAGGAAACAGTGGGAGCCATCCTATTTAGATAAAGTGAAAACCAATCTAATTTTGATAGAGTGCATGTTGAGTATTTCTTTTCTCTCTTTCCGGTACAGCGACCTATGACTTACCTTAAAAACTCATGAACCAATTTGACCGAACCTTTTTACACCTTTTGGCTTCAGATTGTCCTGATTCGCGACAAAGTCGCATATATCCCTGCCACTCCTACTATACCCTTTTGCATTTCTTCAGAACACATTGTATCACTATGATGATCAATATTGCTTGAAACGACCATCGTATAATTACATACGAACTTGAAGAGGTTACTTCAGTCGAGAATGGCCACGGGTTCTGAAAAAATTGAATAGGACTATTCGGTTGTCTCTTCACTTTACCTTCTTTCAGGTTGCGAGAGCTCCTTGATTAGGAGAGTACACCAGTTACGCTTATTGGATAGTCTTCTTCCAAACCTCATGCTGGTGCCGAAAGGTAGAGAAGGAAGAAAACCAAATTAGCCTAAGGACGGTGTATAGAAGGTAAAATGTAGAGAATATAAAGGGATTGAAGTGAGGACAAAGGAAATTGCGACTGCTGACATGAATCTGGATAATGGAAAATGCATTACTAGGAATACCTCATCACCCCATATGAAATATTTTCATGTTTTAGTATTTCTGTGTACTTGTAAAAGAGAACCGTTTTCCCAATTAATTCTGACTCCAGAGTATGTATTTATCAGATTTGGATCTCACATCTATACAGTGTTACAGATGTTGAGAAGGAGTAGAATATTGGAAAATGGGTGATTTGATTCTCAATATTGAAATCCGTTGTAATTGGTGATATTGGATTAAATCGCCTGGCTTTTGCCTGACAGCAAATATTTGGTTTCGAATAACCGTTATTATGCACCAAATTTTAAAATGAAATATCCGTACCTTTATTTTTATAAAGTAAGATATACATTTTGAAAATTGTGTTTTGGACATTTACCTTTATCAGTTGAGAATAAGTTAAGGCGCATTGAATAACGGTGTAACCAAGATACCGTTTTTATTTACAAAACACAGAATTTGAGTTGGTATACTCTTGGGAATTATACATGAAAATGTATGTTGTCCAGTGTCCTTCGGGACAAGGGGTTGGTACTCTGACTTCATTCACGATTACTTATGAGTTCTCTGATTTTAGACACGCATTCGTAGTAATACAATGTCCAAAGATTTTGAGAAGTTTGTAGGTATAAAAATAAAGTCGAGAACCATACATTGGAAGTATCGGGATTATTCGAGGTGATCGAAGATATAGATACTTATGCTAGGTATTCCATCATAGTAATATCGAGAACTTGATTCTCTCATAGGTTACTCATTCATGGACGCGCTCCATGATAAGTAATATTGTTGGCCCTTTTCCATTAGATAATATGCACAGGAAATAGCTGCATGACATTTGAATCTGGTTCCATCTAAATTAGTGCCCTGATTCTATATAGATATAGAATGGTTGCATATCTTAAGCTTGTTAAGATATGGAGTTATTTGGTTTATATTTAAAAGTAGAATCCGGACAAACTCGAGACACGCTTCGGTAATGGTGGTTTGTGGATTATCCCAAGCATTCGCTGGGATTTTGTTTCTACCATTTTCAAGATCAATAGTTACATTGTTTTTTATTCGTCACCATTTTATAAAAAGATCTTTTTGCAAAAGAAACTAGTGGGAGTATGGTAGAATTGGAAGTTATTCCAGAACCATAAACGGTTACCGAAAATTTAGTAGAACCTAAGAATTCAATTGGACTTGAAAAATCGTTAGCCACTCCGCAGATTTTAGTAGGTGACCTCGAATACCTAAGAGATACTTCGATTTTCTCATAGACGGTGCCAGGGAGGTCCGCATCATGGTGATGATGAACCTACTAGTTATCAGTCGGTCATAGGAAGTGGTAACATCCAGATGACCAGATGCTTATATCCAAGATGGAATCCACGCACTTCAGCAAAATTATGGATTATGGACTTTGCTGGGTGCTCCTGAAGGGGTAAAACCCATAAGGAGTAAGTAGATCTTTCGAGATTTGTGCAGATGGAAAGGTACCGACCTAATAAGGCAACACTTGTTGTAAAGAGCTTTCATCAAATACCCATTGTGGATTGTGATGAGACTTTTTATTTTAGTGTCTATACTAAAGTCTATATGGATATGACTTGACACTGCTATTCTTCCTACTTGTTATCAGCAGGTCATACGAAGTGGTAATTTCCAGATGACCAGGTATTTCATACCCAAGATAGACTCTACGAACTTCAGCAAATCATGGATTTTGGACTTTGCTGGGTGCTCCTGAAAGGGTAAGAGCCATTAGGAGCAAGTAGATCTTTCGAGATCTGTGCAGGTGGGAAGGTGCTAACCTAATAAGGCTAAACTTAATGTAAAGAGTTTTCATCAAATACCTGTTATGGATTATGATGTGACTTTTACTTTAGTGTCCATGCTGAAGTTCATATGGATATGATTGTCACGACCCGAAAGTACGGAACGTGACTGGCACTTAGATTACGAGACGTCTAAAGGCGTACCGTAACCTAAGTCAGCCAAAACCTAGAAAATCTAAACCAAAATCAAAAGAGAGTGAAGGAAAACCTTTAATGAAAACGGCTTTAAAATCATTTAAGTTGCATAGAATCCCTTTTTAAAACATCAAAAATTTCCGAAAATTTCGGCAGAGTCTCCCCTGTATTTTCTATCCCCCAAAATGGGTACAACAAGATAATACATATGAAATCATAAAAATGGCATCCCCAAGCGGGAGCTAGCTCTTCGCCCAGGGCGGATCACAACCACATGCAATATATAAGCAATACCAAGAAAAGAGCATAGAAGAAACCCAAAATATCAGAAAACGCAACGCCGGCTCAAGTGAGCTCGACCCAAAAGAAACCACCAAAATACAAATCTCTCAGTCTCATCACTATGTCGCATATACAATATATAAAGTGGTAGATGGAGAATACTAGATACAATGATAAAGCAAAAGATATAAAATATGCTCGCAACCCACCTACGGGCGATGTCGCGAGTCTGCACAAAAGGAGCTGATGATAAGATAGCCGCCGCTACAAGAGTGACGGGTCCGACCTACAAGACACTGTGGTACAACGGGGGTGAGTTGCCAGCTCGTGAGTAAATATAACATCTAGTAAGGCAATCGTAAGAATGCACGCAATGCGGAACAACCTGTATGTCCATATGTGATATAATATCTCTAGTATGCATGAACATGTATGCAATGTCTTTTCTAACTCCTTAAGTGGTTTAAATGTTAAGGTTACTGCATTCTTAACTTTTAGAAAATGAATATCTGTACAATAGCTAAGTATCATCAAGAAATCATCTGAAAACCCGTGTCAAGCATCGACACCAAATAGGAATCATATCTGTCTCAATATCGGGCTCCGTCAGTCCGGATCGGCCCATATCATAAATCTCACGACAACGGTCGGTATCCTCCGGATATCCGCCGCGCCAGACATCACCGGTAGGTAGTCTTCCCCTGCCAGGCTCATCGTCTACAACTCGATCTTCTTGCCCCGGGGTACCATACCGGGCCCACCATGTACCCGAGACGGTTCATCCACTCCTCGAATCGGGTCTCGAAATCCAACAGAAAATATGAAAACTCATGGTGGACGACACATACATCACGAGAAAACCGCAACTTTATTTTAAAAACGATAAATATAAGCTTTTGTTAAATTCTTGCGGTTTTCCCCAAAAATCCAGAAATCACAGAAATACTGAAATCCTCGAGAAAATCATAATGTTCACATGTTATATATGATAAATGTCTATGATATCAATGTATATGATGTGAGTTTTGGCTAGAAATCTATGTAGATATGATGGTAATGCGAGGTATATGCATGCTATGCAACTCCATATATCATGTATGAATGCAATGACGTTATTAAGTTAAACAGGTTCTATAGTGCACGTGGCATGGCAATTACCAAAGGCGTGTGTGTCACATGATTAGTGCGCGTGCAACAGATGCCAATGGTAATGGTGTTCGTGCCCTACGAAGTGATATCGCATAAGTATAGATGAATGGATAAGTTAGCTAATATATAAATCTTACAAAAGTAGGGTAATCCTAACTAGGGGGGCGCCTCGCGCCATTCAGACGATTCCCCCATAGATGAATACATCTACTCACCTGAAATCTCCGCTAATCTGATCCGGCCACCGCCTTGCCTTTTCGCGCCGTGTCCGATGTTTCCCCGATCGATCCTATATTTGCACAATATCAAGCATAAGATTACAAAACCTAACACAATGCTAGTCACAACATACAATTATCCACGCCCTCGCATTAAACGTAGCATGCACTCGGTGCGCGGAAAAACGCACGAAAATCGCTAACCTTTAACTAGAATTGTCATTTCGGGAAAATCGACTAAACTACAACCCGACTAGACGAAACCCCGCGTTCGCGCATTCTAATAATCCTATACGAAGCTAATAATATTGCTAACCTAACGCAAATTGAACGCATTCTATTTTTCGTAAAAAATCTAGCAAGCAAATTCAACGCCGATTCAATGCAAACATCGAATTTTAACGATTTAGCGAGCATATAAATACACCATTAACCACTACAACCAATTAGAAACCCAAAGCCCTAATTTAATCCTAACAACTATGCTTCAAACCCTAGTTTTAAAATCAATCCTTCTCTTGATTTTTCCTAAACAACATTTACCACTAAACTAATATTTAGAATTTCAATTCTAGCATAATTAAATCACAAGTTAACAAAAAGATTAGAATTTTCACCTCTCAAGCTTGAACCCTAGCTTGATCAAGTCACCAAGAAGCCTCCTTTCATCTATTTTTTGAACCAATTTGGGTAGAAGAGAGAGTGGTTTAAGGTTTGGCCTTGAATGGAGATGGGAAAATGTGAATTTTTATTGATTTTTAGCAAGAAAAAGAAGCAAGAATGAAGTGGGAAGTGGGGAAATTCTGCAGAATTGGGGTCGGCTGCAGCAAGAGGAGGAGGTGGGGAAATTTTGAAGAAGTTTCTAGTTCATTACAACATCATATGTTATCATTTCATGCTTTCATGTCAACTTTTTTTTACAAAAAAACCCATTTTTTACCTCATTTTTCATTAAATTTCCCACCTTTAAACCAAAAGTTTGCAAGACATGATACAATTTTATTAACACCATATTTTAGCTTATAAAGACTCCTAATTAAGAAATTTACCTAA
The DNA here is from genome assembly GCA_030015575.1 of Agapanthus africanus. NCBI lineage: Eukaryota > Viridiplantae > Streptophyta > Magnoliopsida > Asparagales > Amaryllidaceae > Agapanthus > Agapanthus africanus. The sequence continues at coordinate 124,879,667 of CM057339.1, read as the reverse complement.
TTAAATTTGTATTTATCCCTAATTAAATGTATTTTAAAAAGCTTAAAATAATAAAAAAAATTAATTAATTACGAATTTTTTTTTATTTAACTAGAAAATTATAAGTGACATTTTAGTGACAAAATTATAGTAATATCTTATCTAAATTTTGTATAATTAGATCTACAATGAAAAATACCTATTTCGACTTTTTACGGAAAAAGCCGAAAAATTAGCCGATTACCGAAAAACTGCCTAAACGATTTTCGAAGGGTTACAATCTTCCACCCTTAAAGAAATTCGGTCCCCGAATTTAAAATTTAACTACGCGTACCTTCAAAAAGATGGGGATATCTCTTCCTCATCTCGACCTCGGTCTCCCAGGTGACCTCCTCGCTGTTCGGGCCACGCCAAAGGACCTTGACGGACGGTATAACCTTCGACCTCAATTTCTTCACCTGCCGATCCAAAATGACCACCGGTTGCTCGGTGAAAGAAAGATCACGCTCTAGCTGGATCTTCTGGTGCTGAATCGCCTGGGAAGGATCATGAAGGTACTTGCGGAGCATCGAGACATGGAATACGGGGTGAACATCGGGGAAGCTGGGCGGAAGAGCTAACCGATAAGCGACTGGACCAACACGCTCTAGGATCTCGAAAGGACCAACATATCTAGGACTCAGTTTCCCTTTCCGCCCAAATCTCATCACACCCTTCATCGGAGAGACCTTCAGGAAAACATGATCGCCAACAGCGAACTCGAGTCGGCGACGGCGCCTGTCAGCATATGATTTCTGCCTGCTCTGTGCCGCTCTCATCCTGTCCCGAATCAGCTGTATCTTCTCAGTCGTCTCTTGTACAATCTGTGGCCCCAAAATACTGCTCTCCCTGAGCTCTGTCCAACATACAGGCGATCGGCATCTCCTCCCATATAAAGCCTCAAAAGGTGCCATCTAGATCGTCTCCTGGAAGCTATTATTGTAGGAAAACTCGATCAAAGGCAAATGACGATCCCAGCTACCACCGAAATCTAAAACGCAAGCTCTGAGCATGTCTTCAAGAGTCTGAATAGTACGCTCTGACTGACCGTCAGTCTGCGGATGAAAGGCTGTGCTAAAACTCAATCGGGTGCCCAAAGCTTCCTGAAGTTTCTGCCACAATCGGCTGGTAAACTGGGTGCCACGGTCGGACACGATGCAAGTCGGAACACCATGCAGTCGCACTATCTCATCAATATAAACCTGGGCATACTGAGAAAATCCAAAAGTGGTCTTCACTGGCAGGAAGTGAGCCGCTTTCGTCAGTCGATCCACAATCACCCAAATAGAGTCATACCCTCGACTGGTCCTGGATAGACCCACAACGAAGTCCATGGAGACCTGCTCCCACTTCCACTCAGGGATGGGCAAAGGCTGTAGCTCGCCGGATGGCCTCTGGTGCTCGGCCTTGACTTGCTGACAAGTCAGGCATCTCGACACAAAGTCTGCAATATCCTTCTTCATCCCGTCCCACCAGTAAACCTCTCTCAAATCACGGTACATCTTGGTGGAACCTGGATGCACACTGTATTCTGATCTATGTGCCTCCTCAAGAATATCATGCCTCAGTCCCTCTGAATCTGGCACACACAGTCGAGTCCCAAATCGAAGTATCCCCTGATCATCAATCATGAACTCGGAAACTCTGCCCTGCCGAATCTGCTCAATAATCTCTAAGATACGGGCGTCGCCGGACTGTGCCTCGCGGATACGGTCAAGTAACTGTGGGCGTGCTCTGAAATGGGCCAGCTGTCCCCCTGAAGAAGTAAACTCGAACTGCACTCTGCTGTCACATAACACCTGCCAATCCGCCGTCGACTGCATCTGTACTGCGCTCAAACAAGATAGGCTACCTCCGGGCCTCCTACTCAAAGCATCTGCCACTACATTCGCCTTGCCCGGATGGTATAGAATCTCGCAGTCATAATCCTTCACCAACTCCATCCAACGGCGCTGTCTCAGGTTCAGGTCTCGCTGCTGGAAGATATACTTCAAACTCTTGTGGTCAGTGAATATCTGGCACGACTCACCGTATAGGTAATGTCTCCAGATCTTGAGTGCAAATACCACTGCAGCCATCTCTAAATCATGGGTGGGGTAGTTCTGCTCGTGTTTCCTCAGCTGCCGAGAAGCATACGCGATAACTCTGTCGTGCTGCATCAATACACAGCCCAGCCCCACTCTAGAAGCATCACAATATACCACGAACCCGCCTGATCCTGAAGGCAATGCTAACACTGGTGCAGTAGTCAGACGAGTCTTCAACTGCTGGAAGCTATCCTCACATGCCTGGGTCCAATCAAAAGGAACCCCCTTCCGGGTCAACCCGGTCAAAGGTGCAGCAATGCGGGAGAAATCCTGGACGAAACGTCGATAATAGCCGGCCAGACCTAGAAAGCTGCGAACCTCTGTAACTGATACTGGTCTAGGCTAACGCTGAACTGCCTCGATCTTCTTCGGGTCCACACAAATACCATCTCTCGTCACCACATGACCCAAGAAGTCTACACTGTCTAACCAGAATGCGCACTTGGAGAATTTGGCGAACAGCTGATGCTCCCTCAAAGTCTGCAATGTGACACGTAAGTGCTGCTCATGCTCCTCCCGGCTCCGAGAATAAACCAAGATGTCGTCAATGAACACAATGATGAACTGATCGAGATACGGCCTGAATACGCGGTTCATCAAATCCATAAACGCTGCCGGGGCATTGGTGAGCCCGAACGACATCACCAAGAACTCATAATGACCATATCGAGTACGGAAAGCTGTCTTCGGAATATCCTCCTTCCGAACCCGCAACTGGTGATAACCTGACCGTAAATCAACCTTCGAGAAGAACCCTGCACCCTGGAGCTGATCAAATAAGTCATCAATACGGGGTAGGGGATACCTGTTCCGCACAGTAACCCGGTTCAGCTGACGATAATCAATGCATAAGCGCATACTTCCGTCCTTCTTCTTAACAAACAAGACGGGAGCACCCCAAGGTGACACACTCGGTCGGATAAGCCCTTTGTCCAGCAAGTCCTGTAACTGATCCTTTAGCTCTCTCAGCTCCGCCGGGGCCATCCGATAAGGCGGTATAGAGATAGGCCCTGTGCCGGGGATCAATTCAATACAGAACTCAATCTCGCGCTCTGGTGGCAGACCAGGCAGCTCGTCAGGAAATACATCAGGAAACTCTCTCACAACAGGGACCTGGTCCAACGGAACCTCTGTGGAGCTAGTATCACAAACATAAGCTAAGAATCCCTGACACCCTTTCCTTAAGAGCTGACCAGCGCGAAGAGAAGAAATCAAGCTGGGAAGGGTAGCGCTACGATCTCCCTGAATAATAAGTACCGGCTCACCAGGAAAACTGAATCTGACTGCTTTTTCACGGCAGTCCACGGATGCATAACAGGTGGCTATCCAGTCCATACCAAGAAGAACGTCAAAGTCTAGCATATCGAGGAGAATCAAATCAACTGAAGAATCTCTCTCCCCGATACGAACGGAACACGATCGGTACACAAAACGGGCGACAAAAGACTCGCCTACCGGGGTAATAACGACAAGCGGCTGATCTAACGGAGAAGACTCTCGTCCCAACCTCGGTGCAAAGTACGTGGATACATAGGAATGTGTGGAGCCTGGATCAAATAATACCCGTGCATCAAAAGAACATACTGGCAGAGTACCTGTCACGACGGCATTGGATGCCTGTGCATCCTGAGGAGTCAACGCGAACACTCGGGCCTGTCCACCACTAATAGCTGGCTGTCCTCTGTCTCTACCTCGGCCTCTACCTCTGCCTCTGTCGCCTCGTCCTCTCGGAACTGGACCGCCACGCCCACGGCCTCTAGAAGCATCTGACTGACGTGGAGCATCGTCAGGAGTAGGAAGTAAAGCTCTCTGAGAAGGTGGTGAGGGTGGTAAAGTCACATGCGGGACTGTCGCCGCGCCCGGACGTCCCATGGTACAGTCTCTGACACGGTGGTACTGACTCCCACACCGAAAACATCCTGGAGACGACTGTTGGGTCTGTGGATATGAACCAAATAACTGACCTCGTCTCAATCCTCTTCCTCCACCATCTCCCGGAAATAATCTATCACGATGTCTGCCCATCTGCCGCTGAGCTGGCATATCAGTACAGATCCACTTCGGCCCAGAAACGACCGGAGTCTCAGAAATACGCTCCTCCAAAAGTAAGGCTGCATCCATCGCGGCTGCGTATGTATCAAAGTGCTGGGTGCCGATGGCAAGGAATAGCTGTGTATCAAGCCCTCGTACAAACCTCTTTATTCTCTTCTCTTCTGTGTCGACTAGGTACGGAGCATATCGAGACAACTGGGTAAACTGCATACTCCGACACCGTCATCCCAGGAGTCTTGCGCAAAGACTCAAAACTACGGGCGCGAGCATCTCGGTCACTCTCCGGAAGAAAACGGGCAAGAAATGCAGATGTAAACTCATCCCAGGTCATAGAAGGCAGACCTGCAGCTCGGCCTCTCTCTACTGAATCGTACCATGTCTGGGCAAGACCCTCCAGACGAAAACTCGCAAACTCCACCAATCTATCATCAGAACACCTCAACGAACGGCAAATCCGAGCCATCCTATCAAGAAATGCCTGTGGGTCCTCTGTCGCATATGTACCGGTAAAAGCTGGAGGTTTCAATCTCATGAACTCCTGTAGTGAAACAGGGATAGTTTCCGTAGTAGCAGCAGGAGTGACCATCTGTGCAGCAGGTACGATCATGGTCTGTGCGGTGGAAGGAACGTCCTCGGATCTCTGTGCCCGGCTGGACTCAACTAAAGATCCCATCATCTGCCGCACCTCTTGCATGCCGGCCTCTAGTCTGGCAATACGGTCAGGATAAGGCGGATCAGTATGACCCTGAGGGGTAGGCGTACCCTCCCGCTCGATCCTCGCCTCAGACGGGCCCGCCCGAATCTCATCCCTAGCGGCAGCCCGCTGAGCTCTCGTAGTCTTTGGCGGCATCGAAGCTAGAATAAGAAAAAGGACTGATAAGATCATTGCAATTGAATCAAGGAATGCAAGGAATCAAGAAAGGAAATACAAGCAATTATGTCCAAAGGTCACTTAGGCGGAGTACCGTATCGTAAGTATGCCGCGGATCATACCCACGCTACGCCACTCTGCTTAAGTCACCTACTCCATCTACCAAGGTCGTCCAACACTCAGAAAGGTGAAACCTACGCTCTGATACCAACTTTGTCACGACCCGAAAGTACGGAACGTGACTGGCACTTAGATTACGAGACGTCTAAAGGCGTACCGTAACCTAAGTCAGCCAAAACCCAAAAAATCTAAACCAAAATCAAAAGAGAGTGAAGGAAAACCTTTAATGAAAACGGCTTTAAAATCATTTAAGTTGCATAGAATCCCTTTTTAAAACATCAAAAATTTCCGAAAATTTCGGCAGAGTCTCCCCTGTATTTTCTATCCCCCAAAATGGGTACAACAAGATAATACATATGAAATCATAAAAATGGCATCCCCAAGCGGGAGCTAGCTCTTCGCCCAAGGCGGATCACAACCACATGCAATATATAAGCAATACCAAGAAAAGAGCATAGAAGAAACCCAAAATATCAGAAAACGCAACGCCGGCTCAAGTGAGCTCGACCCAAAAGAAACCACCAAAATACAAATCTCTCAGTCTCATCACTATGTCGCATATACAATATATAAAGTGGTAGATGGAGAATACTAGATACAATGATAAAGCAAAAGATATAAAATATGCTCGCAACCCACCTACGGGCGATGTCGCGAGTCTGCACAAAAGGCGCTGATGATAAGATAGCCGCCGCTACAAGAGTGACGGGTCCGACCTGCAAGACACTGTGGCACAACGGGGGTGAGTTGCCAGCTCGTGAGTAAATATAACATCTAGTAAGGCAATCGTAAGAATGCACGCAATGCGGAACAACCTGTATGTCCATATGTGATATAATATCTCTAGTATGCATGAACATGTATGCAATGTCTTTTCTAACTCCTTAAGTGGTTTAAATGTTAAGGTTACTGCATTCTTAACTTTTAGAAAATGAATATCTGTACAATAGCTAAGTATCATCAAGAAATCATCTGAAAACCCGTGTCAAGCATCGACACCAAATAGGAATCATATCTGTCTCAATATCGGGCTCCGTCAGTCCGGATCGGCCCATATCATAAATCTCACGACAACGGTCGGTATCCTCCGGATATCCGCCGCGCCAGACATCACCGGTAGGTAGTCTTCCCCTGCCAGGCTCATCGTCTACAACTCGATCTTCTTGCCCCGGGGTACCATACCGGGCCCACCATGTACCCGAGACGGTTCATCTACTCCTCGAATCGGGTCTCGAAATCCAACAGAAAACATGAAAACTCATGGTGGACGACACATACATCACGAGAAAACCGCAAATTTATTTTAAAAACGATAAATATAAGCTTTTGTTAAATTCTTGCGGTTTTCCCCAAAAATCCAGAAATCACAGAAATACTGAAATCCTCGAGAAAATCATAATCTTCACATGTTATATATGATAAATGTCTATGATATCAATGTATATGATGTGAGTTTTGGCTAGAAATCTATGTAGATATGATGGTAATGCGAGGTATATGCATGCTATGCAACTCCATATATCATGTATGAATGCAATGACGTTATTAAGTTAAACAGGTTCTATAGTGCACGTGGCATGGCAATTACCAAAGGCGTGTGTGTCACATGATTAGTGCGCGTGCAACAGATGCCAATGGTAATGGTGTTCGTGCCCTACGAAGTGATATCGCATAAGTATAGATGAATGGATAAGTTAGCTAATATATAAATCTTGCAAAAGTAGGGTAATCCTAACTAGGGGGGGCGCCTCGCGCCATTCAGACGATTCCCCCATAGATGAATACATCTACTCACCTGAAATCTCCGCTAATCTGATCCGGCCACCGCCTTGCCTTTTCGCGCCGTGTCCGATGTTTCCCCGATCGATCCTATATTTGCACAATATCAAGCATAAGATTACAAAACCTAACACAATGCTAGTCACAACATACAATTATCCACGCCCTCGCATTAAACGTAGCATGCACTCGGTGCGCGGAAAAACGCACGAAAATCGCTAACCTTTAACTAGAATTGTCATTTCGGGAAAATCGACTAAACTACAACCCGACTAGACGAAACCCCGCGTTCGCGCATTCTAATAATCCTATACGAAGCTAATAATATTGCTAACCTAACGCAAATTGAACGCATTCTATTTTTCGTAAAAAATCTAGCAAGCAAATTCAACGCCGATTCAATGCAAACATCGAATTTTAATGATTTAGCGAGCATATAAATACACCATTAACCACTACAACCAATTAGAAACCCAAAGCCCTAATTTAATCCTAACAACTATGCTTCAAACCCTAGTTTTAAAATCAATCCTTCTCTTGATTTTTCCTAAACAACATTTACCACTAAACTAATATTTAGAATTTCAATTCTAGCATAATTAAATCACAAGTTAACAAAAAGATTAGAATTTTCACCTCTCAAGCTTGAACCCTAGCTTGATCAAGTCACCAAGAAGCCTCCTTTCATCTAGTTTTTGAACCAATTTGGGTAGAAGAGAGAGTGGTTTAGGGTTTGGCCTTGAATGGAGATGGGAAAATGTGAATTTTTATTGATTTTTAGCAAGAAAAAGAAGCAAGAATGAAGTGGGAAGTGGGGAAATTCTGCAGAATTGGGGTCGGCTGCAGCAAGAGGAGGAGGTGGGGAAATTTTTAAGAAGTTTCTAGTTCATTACAACATCATATGTTATCATTTCATGCTTTCATGTCAACTTTTTTTTACAAAAAAACCCATTTTTTACCTCATTTTTCATTAAATTTCCCACCTTTAAACCAAAAGTTTGCAAGACATGATACAATTTTATTAACACCATATTTTAGCTTATAAAGTCTCCTAATTAAGAAATTTACCTAATTAAATTTGTATTTATCCCTAATTAAATGTATTTTAAAAAGCTTAAAATAATAAAAAAATTAATTAATTACGAAATTTTTTTTATTTAACTAGAAAATTATAAGTGACATTTTAGTGACAAAATTATAGTAATATCTTATCTAAATTTTGTATAATTAGATCTACAATGAAAAATACCTATTTCGACTTTTTACGGAAAAAGCCGAAAAATTAGCCGATTACCGAAAAACTGCCTAAACGATTTTCGAAGGTTTACAATGATTTAGCACTGATGCAGTGCATGGCTATGATATCTGGCAGGTAGATGACTATAACGTCTTTTCAAATGGAATTTTGGAAGTGCACGTGTATATAACTCTGCTAGAGAGTTATCGTAGTCAGTGGGAGCAGCGGAAGGTGTGTAAGTTGCTTATGTCTATTCGTAGGCTGAAGTATGGATAGCGGAGACGAATCATCTGTTTTAATGTAACAGTCAAGATGATTGACTTTATCAAAACAAAAGATGAACCTAGTAAGTAAGATGTAGGGACTACTGTCTGGGATTTGGATGATATACTCCAGATAGGAAGTGATGTTTTTATACTACAATCGGTCAAACTTTGATTGTCACATAGTGTTTTCTCCACGTTAAATATGGATAGTATATCAAGAATTTTGGTGACTAGATCTAGATTTGGGATGTTTCCCAAATTGGGTACTTAGAAAACATTCTAAAATTATTTTAGAATGGAAGACTCCTGGCGTGGTAGTGTACCCGCAGGTGATGGAGTCACCTTCACTAGATGTCTTCTAGACTGATGAGGAGAGAGACCTGTTCCCCTCCGAACGGCGGCCAAGACATGGACGTCTTGCCTAAGATTCGGGACATATGCTATTTGGTTTTTATCCGTCTACCGAAAGATTTGGGTTTGGGGTTTTGGTTTAAGGATACGTTAGCCGTATTTGAGGCTAAGATCAACTTAAACGTTTGTTAAGAATACGTTAGTCCAGTTTGAGACCAAGATCAACTTAACGGGATCGTTTAGATCCGACAAAAGAGCATTTGGGGCTCTATTGTTCCAGTTTAGGGACATAGTGGTCCTTGTTTACTGTATGGCCGTCGGGACCCGTCACCTCTCTGATGTCGTTGAAGAATTACAATGACAGGTGTCAGAGGAGTTTAGAGATGTACCCTTGAACCAAAGTCGATTGGGGGATCTATAGTCCAATTTGGGACTAAAGTCTGTTTGAAGGTTTAAGGCTACGTTAGCCGTATTTGAGGCTAAGATCAACTTAAACGGGATCGTTTAGATCCGACAAAAGAGCATTTGGGGGCTCTATTGTTCTAGTTTAGGGACATAGTGGTCCATCTCCAGTTTAGGGACATAGTGGTCCATTTCCAGTTTAGGGACATGGTGGTCCATTTAAAATGTATGGCTGTCGGGACCCATCACCTCTCTGAAGACGTTGAAGGATTACAACGACAAATATCAGAGGAGTTCAGAGATATACCCTTGAACCAATGAGTTGGTTGAAAGAGTAGATGTGCTCAATTCAAGATGATTTGAGGACTTATGGCCAGTTTGGGCTAAGTCCAATTATGTTTGAAATATTGGCCCTTTGGACCATTAGACATTTGTCTGGGTTCAGCCCCTCATCATTCAGCAGTGCTAAAAAGAGGTTTATGGGTTCTGACAACATTTTGTCTTTGATTTCCTCAATTTTGAGATTCATTTGGAGGGGAGACTTTTGCCTCTGGAAAATTAGCCAATTTAGCTAAAAGTAGTGTAAAACACTAGAGAACAACAATGTTAAACACTGGAAATATAGGATCCCAAATTAGTGTTAAACACTAAAAACAATCAGTGTTAAACACTGGAAATAAGGTCTTGAAATTAGTGTTAAACACTAAAGCCTTCATTTCCTTTGCTTTTTCTTTCTGCGTTTTGGGAGTCACGTGGGGACACGTGAGGCATTGCCTCAAACCTTCTTTTCTTCAGGGATCTTTTCAAGGGTCACGTGGGGGCACGTGACCTCAGTTCTTTTCATGTACAGAGATCTTTTAAGTCTCCTTATTTTAAAATTTGAATTCTCTGTAGGGTTAAACCCTAATTATGATTTTGGAGGAATTAAATTCCTATTGTGCAAGAATTAAATTCTTATGTAGGGTTAAACCCTAATTTCTTTTAGAGAAATTAAATTCCCATATATGTAAAAGAATTAAATTCTTGATTAGGGTTAAACCCTAGTTCTGTCCATCTTGAAAGAATTAAATTCCTATACTTTCAGGAGAATTAAATTCTCAGATAGGGTTCAAACCCTAGTTTTATCATTGGGAGAATTAAATTCTCTAAACTCAATTCTCTCTCTAAGTTTTGGATCTGCATGGCAAGATCTCAACCCGATGAGAATTGAATTCTCATCCTATGGGGAGATGTGCTCTGTATAGATCTTCAACCAGAAGAAGAACTAAGTTCTTTATTTGTAGAAGAGTTAAACTCTTAGATTTTAAGAATTAAATTCTCTTTTTGAAGTTGATCTTTTTCCCTTTTCTCACCTAGGGTTTTCTTTGTTGAGAATTAAATTCTCCTTTCTCTGTTCTTCTCTCCAAAAAGTACCCTCCTCTCTCTTCTCTTCTTGGCTCCTATTTATAGGAGAAGGAAAAGAATCAATTTGTTTAGCAAATCTCTCATTGAACAATTTGATTTGTTTTTATATTTAATATAAGCCTTTAGATCATTCAGTGAATTTTATTCACCGTTGGATTTTAAATCCAAAAGATATTCTGTTTGTTATTTCGGTGAGATTTGGGGAGATCTTTCCTTATTTGAGATTTTTTCCATAAATTGGTGATTTTTAATCACCATTGGATCTTTAATCCAACGGTCCCCATAATCCTTTTCATTTGGAAAGATTTAGAAGCTTTTAGAATTTAATTTTATTAAACTGTAAGGCTTTCGAAGCCAGTCACGTGCTGACACGTGACCCTTGGTCACGTGTGAGCACGTGACCCCCAATTGAGTCCTTTTCTCAGCGTTTATTTACGCTTCAGTTTTAACCATCACGTGTCAACACGTGACCATTGGTCATGTGTGAGCACGTGATACCTCATTGAGGTATTTCCTTCAGCCGTTTGTTATTTCATTTCTGTTTCGATTGTCACGTGTCAACACGTGACCATTGGTCACGTGTGAGCACGTGACCCCCAATTGGGTCCTTCTTCAGCCGTTATTTTTATTTCTGTTTTAAGTATCACGTGTCAACACGTGCCCATTGGTCACGTGTGAGCACGTGATACCTCATTGAGGTAATTCCTGATTTTTAATCAGGGAACAGTGCATAGCATATTTGCTCATAATTTTTGATCCCGGATGAATTATGAAGCCCATAATATATCAAATCGAAGTGTTTTTCGAGATGCTTCCAATATCATCAGAATTTAACAGTTCCTCCTTTGGGAGTTTATCAAAATACAGGCCGGAAGATACTGGTTCGTATTTCCTTAAGCGTACCGCTGCCATTTGATACCTTGGACTCTTTTGCGCAGAAATTTTTGGCGGGAACAAATGCCCCCCACTACTTTGCTCACGTAAGTATATACGTGGGTGAAGTAGTGCAGAGTAATGCATAGCGTATGATCAGTTTCGGGTTGGTATATAACTTTCAGAATCTTGATCTGAGAAGATAACGAGCGGACACAAGCGTCGTCATTTATCATTGACTCAAATCTCGACTCTTAAGAGATATAGTTCCAAACTCTCAACTCCATGAGCCGCACCCTTCTATTTCTTTATGTCTTACTCTGGCGTGAAGTAGTTTATACGCTCATGAGTAAGTTCTCCATTTTAGTGGCATGTAGCTTTGGCAAGTGTGGCTCATAGATGGTCCATCTTAACCTCTTTGTATGGCAGTGATGGCTTAGGAGACAGGGTTAGGATCTGCCACCTAAGACTTTTCAACTTTATGAGCCCTGAGGATCTCATGAAGACTTTTCTCCTTACGAGTCGAGAGGATCCCGCAGGTGTATTTTCTCCTTAGGGGTCGTGAGGACTCCTAAGTGTGTTTTCTCTCATAAGTCGTAAGGATCTTATAAGAGAATTTTCCCTCTTACGAGTCGAGAGGACCCGTAAGCGGTTGTTTCCCTCCTTGTCGAGATTCGACTTTGGAGAGTGTGACCCGTGGATAGTATGCAAGAGACCATTTTAGATCGCCTTGCAGGGCCACAGTGCTTAGGAAACAGGTTTTTCTTTAATCCCCGCTGCCTAAGGCTTTTCCTCACGAGTCGAGACGAATCGAGCATTTCTCACAAAGACACTAATTTCCTCACGAGTTGAGACGAATCAAGCATTTCTCGTAAGAATATCCTAACGTCACAGTTAACCTCTGCTCTTTACGACAAATGTATGTTAGGGTCTGTGGTACTAGGGTTTTGCCCGTCGTACCGTCGCGTTGGCTGATGTATCCCTCGATAGGCAATCTTGCTGTTCGAGTAGCCTTACGACATGTCGTGTCTCTGATCCCTTCGAGGGCTGGACAAGACGTTTTCAAGCAATCCTCTTAGGCAGTTTGACCGTCGGAAGAGCAAACGTTAGGAATTTTGCCATGCCGCTTTTTACTTGAGGTTAGGCTCATTTTAGATAGCTCCGATGAGTCATAACCACTCCGCGCTGGTGTGGGATGATCTCCGATAGTCTTTCAAGCTTTATATGACTTGCCATTAAGACCCTGAAGCTAGGAATTTGGCTTTTGCTTCGTTTGCTGGCATTGCGTCCTCTGTATCGAGACGAATGTCGTGGTTGTTTCTAGGTTGCTGGTGAACCGTTGAGGTTTAGAACAAGGGATTTTGCCGTGGCTCCTTTTGGTGATGTTGCGTCTGCTTTATCGAGACGAACGTCGAGGTGGTGATCACTCCTTGCTGGTGTGAGATGATCTCCGATGGTCTTTCCGGTTTTATATGAGTTGCCGTCAAGACTCTGAAGCTAGGAATTTGGCCTTCGCTTCGTTTGCTTGCATTGCGTCCGTTGTATCGAGACGAATGTCACGATTGTCTCTAGGTTGCTGGTGAACCGTCGAGGTTTGGAACTAGGGATTTTGCCGTGGCTCCGTTTGTTGATGTTGCGTCTGAATCCTGCTGGGGAAGAACGCTATGGTGACATCTCGTCTGCTGTATCGAGACGAACGTAGGTGGTGACCATTCCGTGCTGGTGGGAGATGATCTCCGATTGTCTTTCAGGCTTTATATGACTTGCCATCAAGATCCTGAAGCTAGGAATTTTGCCTTTGCTTCATTTTCTTTGTCACGTCCAAATCCTGTTGGAGGAAGAACGCTGTGTTGACATCTCGTCTGCTGTATCGAGACGAATGTCGAGGTGGTGACCATTCCGTGCTGGTGCGAGATGATCTCCGATTGTCTTTCAGGCTTTATATGACTTGCCGTCAAGATCCTGAAGCTAGAAATTTTGCCTTTACTTCATTTGCTTTGTCACGTCCGAATCCTGTCGGAGGAAGAACGCTGTGATGACATCTCATCTGCTGTATCGAGACGAATGTTGAGGTGGTGACCATTCCGTGCTGGTGCGAGATGATCTCTGATTGTCTTTCAGGCTTTATATGACTTGCCGTCAAGATCCTGAAGCTAGGAAGTTTGCCTTTGCTTCATTTGCTTTTTCACTTCCGAATCCTGTCGGAGGAAGAACGTTGTGTTGACATCTCATCTGCTGTATCGAGACGAACGTCAAGGTGGTGACCATTCCGTGCTGGTGCAAGATGATCTCCGATTGTCTTTTAGGCTTTATATGACTTGCCGTCAAGATCCTGAAGCTATGAATTTTGCCTTTGCTTCATTTGCTTTGTCACGTCCGAATCCTGTCGGAGGAAGAACGCTGTGTTGACATCTCATCTGCTGTATTGAGACGAACGTCGAGGTGGTGACCATTCCGTGCTAGTGCGAGATGATCTCCGATTGTCTTTCAGGCTTTATATGACTTGCCGTCAAGATCCTGAAGCTAGGAATTTTGCCTTTGCTTCATTTGCTTTGATCGTGGGGTCTTTTGTTGACGTTGCATCTGCATCCTGCTGGACTGCGAAGGGACGCCGTTGTTGACATTGCGTCTGCTGTAACGAGACGAATGCTGGGGTGGAGTTGGGATTTTGCCGTCATTCCACTTTACTGACCATGGGGTCTTTCGTTGACGTTACATGTACATCCTGCTGGACTGCAAAGGAACGCCGTTGTCGACATTGCATCTGCTATAACGAGACGAGTGCTGAGGTGGAGTTGGGATTTTGCCGTCACTCCGCTTTGTTGAACATGGGGTCTTTCGTTGACGTTGCATCTGCATCCTGCTGGACTGCGAAGGGAAGTTGTTGACATTGCGTCTGTTGTAACGAAACGAATGCTGAGATGGTCTCTAGGTTGTCTGTGAACCGTCGAGATTTGGAACTAAGGACTATGTCGTAGCTCCGTTTGATGGTGTAGCATCTATGTCCTGCTGGAATGAGGAGGCACACCGTTGTTGGTCTCCAGGCTGTAGATGTGGCCATTGAGATTTGGAACTAGGGACTTTGCCATGGCTCCGTTTCGTTGCAACTCTGAGGTCGATTGTTGACGTCACGTCTTCATCTGGTTGGAGTGAAGAGAAACGCCGTTGGTGATCTCTAAGTTGTCGATGTCGACGTCGAGACCCTGAAGATAAGGATCTTCCTTCGCTTCGTTTGTTGACATTGTGTCTGCAATATTGCGACAAATGTCGAGGTTGTCTCTAGGTTGTCTATGAACCCTCAAGATTTGGCCTCGTTTTCTGGTGGAGCCTGTTGGGAGGGTATGGTTCCCTCTTTGTTTGTGCCCCTGGATTGTATACAGGGATCGATGTGATCTCACCTGTAGGGTATAAATTTCATTTTTCTTTATTTCTTTCCGCGATGCTCTATCATTTCAGCTTTTTATATCGCGAAGGTCGCGATTGCCCCATCATTTCGGCTATTTTTCACGGTGCCCAATCATTTCGGCTATTTATTTTATTTTTACTCGCTGCTTTTTATTGCGAGTTGCCCAATCATTTTGGCTGTTTTTTTTACTCGCTGTTTTTTATTGCGAGTTGCCCAATCATTTCGGCTATTTTTCATGCATACATTCTTACTTGCTGCTTTTTATTGCAAGTTGCCCCATCATTTCGGCTATTTCGTATGCATGTATTGCTCGCTGATTTTCTTTTATCGCGAGTGTGGAATTTAGAATCTGACGCCAATCTCAGCATCATCATCGCTACAACCGGAATATTGCCAGGAGCGAATCATCATTTGCCATGAAAGGACTTGGAATTTGATACCGATTTAGATATCAGCATTGCTACAACTGGGATATTGCCAGGAGCAAATCATCATTTGCCTCTGTCGATGTCGAACAAAGGTGGCTTAGCGAACAGGGTTAGGGTCCTGTCGACTAAGGCTTTTAACTTCATGAGCCGTAAGGGTCTCACGAAGGTATTTCTCCCTACAAGTCATGAGGATCTTCTAGGTGTGTTTTCTTCTTAGGAATCGTGAGGATTCTTAAGTGTATGTTCCTCTGTAAGTCGTAAGGATCCTACAAGAGGGTTTTCTCCTTGTAAGTCGAGAGGACTTATAAGGGCTGTTCGCCATATGGACATATCCCTAGTCACGGATGGGACTTGGTTAGGGAAATGTTTATTCGCGCCCGTGGATTGTATACAAGGGTCAGTACTGAGCCACTTGTAGGGCCACATCGAAGGTTGGGGGGTTTGCTTAAGCACAGGTTTAGGTCTCTGTAACTTAAGACTTTCAAATCTAATGAGCCGTGAGGGTCACATAAGAGAGTTCTCCTTACGAGTCGTAAGGATCTCGCAAGTGTAATTTCTCCTTAGGAATCGTGAGGATCCCTAAGTGTGTTGCTCCCTTGTGAGTCGTAAGGATCTCACGCGGGCGGTTTCTCCTCACAAGTTCGAGATGACCCTGTAAGTGTTTTAAAGAGGTTGCGCCCTTTCGGGTTTTCACAAACACTCACCGGTAGCCCTGCTGTTTTTACTCACGGAGCCCTTTCGGGTTTTCAACCGTGCCCATTTTGCTTATGGACATATCCTCTTTTTTTTATTCTTTTTATTCTATTTTCTAACGAGGTTGCGCCCTTTCGGGTTTTCACGAACACTCGCCGGTAGCCCTGCTGTTTTTACTCACGGAGCCCTTTCGGGTTTTCATCCGTGCCCATTTCGCTTATGAACATACCGTCTCTTTTTTATTTTTTTTTACCACGTCAGCCTGAAGATGCCGTGGGTTTGTAGTAGTTTAACGACGTTTCGGTCATCAGTCGGTTTTAGGACATAGTGGTCCATCGTTAGTTTAACGACGTTTCGGTCTACAGCCAGTTTTAGGACATAGTGGTCCATCGTTAGTTTAACGACGTTTCGATCTATCGTTGCCATATTTAAGGCGAGTTTCTAGTTTACGGACTTTTCGTTCCATGGGGCTTTCTCTATGAAAGAGCATGATGCCCCCGGCATGTCCATCTTTTTCGGAGCATGTGGTTGTGGTGGATTCACCTTCCATTTTTCGGATAATACGAACTTGCCTTGTTGGTATTGGTCCTCCATCCAGCCTTTGAAGACGAAGCAATCTTCGATTGGATGGCTTACTGCTTGGTGGTAAGGACAGTAATTAGGATGGTTGACATCGCCTGGCTGCAGCGGACGTTTTGGATCCTGCAGATTGATGAGTTTGTTGCGCACTGCCATCTCGAACAGTCTCTTTGTTTTATCCTGGGGAAACGAGTAAGGTCGTCCCAGTCTCTCCTCGAGGGATGGGCGTGGACGCACGTTGTCTTGGCGAATAACCGGCTTTAAGTTGCTCGGCTGCTGTTGAGTATTGGCAACGAAAGTTGCTTTCTCTTTGCCCTTTTCATTCCAAGGCTCTGTCTTTGAAGAGGAAGGCCTATGGCCCATCTGGTCCATTTGGGCCAGCTTGTCAATCAAGGCCTGGAAGGTGGTCGGCTTGAAGAACATCATGAATTGGGAGATGGTCGCTTGAGGGTCAAGAGTACCCACGAACATGCCCACGGCAGGAGCTTCTTCTGTGCGTTGTTCGCATCTCGACCATAGGTTCTGCCACCGGATTGTATATTGCACCCACGTCTCTCTCGGCTTCACCCTGGCATTGATTAATGCCGTGATTGGGGTGCGTTCGCTAGCGTTTGCGAAACGCTGGGTGAATAGCAACTCCATCTCTGCGAATGTCTTGACAGAGTCGTTAGGCAGCTCCGAATACCATTCGAAGGCCATTTCCTCTAAGCTGCCAACGAATTGGCGAAGCAGTAGCTTATCGTCACCCCCGGTGTTGCCGCACAGAGCCCTAAATTGAGCGACATGCTGATGAGGGTTGCCTGTCCCTTTATATACATGGAACTTAGGGATCGTATATCCCGGCGGGTAACTTATTTGATCATACCAGCCCGGATAGGGTCGTCCGGTCTTGACAATTTGGCCTGCCGCTTCATTCTCCTGGTGAGCTCGTATTTGCTGAGCAATGCAATCATCCAGGGCGGCTTTTGAGATGGTCTCCTCCTTGGCTGCTGACAGAGCCGGCAGAGGATTTGATGTCTCTCCTCTATCATCTTCGAGGACAATCGGAGGGTCTTCAGCTGGAGGATCCGGTTGTATCATCATCCCGACCATGTCTTGGAAGAGAAGCGCCATTTATTTTATATTGGCCGCTTGTTCCACGACCTTTTTGTCCTTCTTCTCAAGCATTCTCCGAAGGAATTTGGCATCGGTTTCTTGCTCCTGTCGCTGATCTGAGGATGCTTCTGGGCTTTCTTTTGGCACGGTGAGTGTGGCCATCGCGTTCATCATCTCTTGGAGCTTCTGCTGCTGCTCTTGAGCCTTAGTCAATGATCGCGTAAGCGGTCGATGACCTGTGGATATGCGGCTATCCTCTTTCCCAGACGCCATGTAGACGTTATGTACCACCATGCCTCGGGACTTAGGGCGTTTAAGCTCACTGCCTTTGACATTTGCCGCAGGCGTGGAGACTTTCTCCGGCCTTCTTCTCTTGTGGGCCATCGAAGTTGAGGGGGCCGTTGCTGTGGGCACCCAGGTAGCCGTCGTCTTCCGTGGCTTAACAAGACGGTTTTCTTCCTGTCGGACCTTCGACTTCTTATGCTGGTGGGAGAAATTCGGATCAATCACCGATTCTCGGACTCGTCGCCAAATTTTGTAGACATTGGAAGATAGCCGTTGAGGGGACGGCTCCGGCTTTGTTTCTACGACGGTCTCTACCGGTGGGGGAGATCTTTTGAGCACCGCAGTTGGCGAATTTCTACGTACCCTGTTCAGCGGCTCAAAGCTGTTCCCGGTTGGAACAGCAGCATTAATTTCCACCGTTGGAGCTGGTGGAGTTAGCCCAGAAGGGGAGTTGCCCCCAGCCTTCCTTATCCGGCGCCAGTGGTGACGTCGGGCGTGACGAGTTGTTGGGATTGGTTCAGCGACGACTTTGTCTTGCCCCCTGTTCAGGTGAGGGGCTGTTGCTGGTGTCAGCCTCTTGAAGACTGACGTCTGTTGAGAAGCAGGAGCGGGAGCGGGATTTGGGACAGTCAGTCTTGTAAAGACCGACCCCTTGACAGGAGAAGCCGCCTTGACGACTATAGGAGCAAGGTTGGTTACTCTCTTCGGAATAACCTTCTGTGCAGGCTTCATCATGGATCCACCTGAACTTTGGCCCAATCTGGAGAAGACCGAGGCGCCGGTGTTGGACAACCCGTTGAGAGGAGCCGCAGTAGGTGTAAGCCGATCGAAGACCGACTTCTTGGAAACTTCCGGCATTGGCACAGGAACGGTGAAGCTCGTTGGCGGGAGCATGGTCCCGAAAAATAAGCTTGTGGTGGCTTGAGTGACCTGTTCCACGGGCATCGTGAACAGGGAAGCAGCTTGGGGCCCGTAGGCTATGCCCCCAGTTGAGGCAGGACGCGGGTTGCAGTTGCATGTGGAACACTTTGAGCAGGTGAACGCCATTGATCCTTTGCTTTTTGCACCAAGCAAAACGCCAAATCTTAGTACCTCGAAAACCACGGGCAACCATTAGCAAACCGCGATTCGTTTGCGAACACGACACACGAAGTGTGGAGTGGAAAGAGAAAAAGGTCCCACCGGGTGTGCCAGAATCCGTTCCCCTCCGAACGGCGGCCAAGACATGGACGTCTTGCCTAAGATTCAGGGCAGATGCTATCTGGTTTTATCCGTCTACCTCTCCGAAAGATTTGGGTTTGAGGTTTTGGTTTAAGAATACGTTAGCCGTATTTGAGGCTAAGATCAACTTAAACGTTTGTTAAGAATACGTTAGTCCAGTTTGAGACCAAGATCAACTTAACAGGATCGTTTAGATCCGACAAAAGAGCATTTGGGGGCTCTATTGTTCCAGTTTAGGGACATAGTGGTCCTTATTTAATGTATGGCCGTCGGGACCCGTCACCTCTCTGACATCGTTGAAGAATTATAATGACAGGTGTCAAAGGAGTTCAGAGATGTACCCTTGAACCAAAGTCGATTGGGGGATTTATAGTCCAATTTAGGACTAAAGTCTGTTTGAAGGTTTAAGGCTACGTTAGCCGTATTTAAGGCTAAGATCAACTTAAACGGGATCGTTTAGATCCGAAAAAAGAGCATTTGGGGGCTCTAATGTTCCAGTTTAGGGACATAGTGGTCCATCTCCAGTTTAGAGACATAGTGGTCCATCTCCAGTTTAGGGACATGGTGGTCCATTTAAAATGTATGGCTGTCGGGACCCATCACCTCTCTGAAGACGTTGAAAGATTACAACGACAAATATCAAAGGAGTTCAGAGATGTACCCTTGATCCAATGAGTTAGTTGAAAGAGTAGATGTGCTCAGTTCAAGATGATTTGAGGACTTATGGCCAGTTTAGGCTAAGTCCAATTATGTTTGAAATATTGGCCCTTTGGACCATTAGACATTTGTCTGGGTTCAGCCCCTCATCATTCAGCAGTGTTAAACAGAGGTTTATGGGTTCTGACAACATTTTGTCTTTGATTTCCTCAATTTTGAGATTCATTTGGAGGAGGGACTTTTGCCTCTGGAAAATTAGCCAATTTAGCTAAAAGTAGTGTCAAACACTAGAGAACAACAGTGTTAAACACTGGAAATATAGGATCCCAAATTAGTGTTAAACAATAGAAACAATCAGTGTTAAACACTGGAATTAAGGTCTTGAAATTAGTGTTAAACACTAAAGAAAAGGGGTCACGTGATAACACATGAGAGCGCCCAAGGGTGGGACCATATTCCTTTTACTTTGCTCTTTGAATAAGTGTTAAAAACTTTTCTATTTTTATTTGAGCATCACGTGTTGACACGTGATGGGAGTTTCATAGGCTGATTGTCAAAGCATCTGCTAAGGGGTCACGTAATAACACGTAAGAGCGCCCAAAACCTTCATTTCCTTTGCTTTTTCTTTCTGCGTTTTGGGAGTCATGTGGGGACACGTGAGGCATTGCCTTAAAGCTTCTTTTCTTCACGGATCTTTTCAAGGGTCACGTGGGGGCACGTGACCTCAGTTCTTTTCATGTAAAAAGATCTTTTAAGTCTCCTTATTTTAAGAATTGAATTCTCTGTAGGGTTAAACCCTAATTATGATTTTGGAGGAATTAAATTCCTATTGTGCAAGAATTAAATTCTTATGTAGGGTTAAACCATAATTTCTTTTAGAGGAATTAAATTCCCATATAGGTAAAAGAATTAAATTCTTGATTAGGGTTAAACCCTAGTTCTGTCCATCTTGAAGGAATTAAATTCCTATAGTTTCAAGAGAATTAAATTCTCAGATAGGGTTCAAACCCTAGTTTTATCTTTGGGAGAATTAAATTCTCTAAACTCAATTCCCCCTCTAAGTTTTGGATCTGCATGGCAGGATCTCAACCCGATGAGAATTAAATTCTCATCCTATGGGGAGATGTGCTCTGTACAGATCTTCAACCAAAAGAAGAACTAAGTTCTTTATTTGCAGAAGAGTTAAACTCTTAGATTTTGAGAATTAAATTCTCTTTTTGAAGTTGATCTGTTTCCCTTTTCTCACCTAGGATTTTCTTTGTTGAGAATTAAATTCTCCTTTCTCTGTTCTTCTCTCCAAAAAGTACCCTCCTCTCTCTTCTCTTCTTGGCTCCTATTTATAGGAGAAGGAAAAGAATCAATTTGTTTAGAAAATCTCTCATTGAAAGATTTGATTTGTTTTCATATTTAATATAAGCCTTTAGATCATTCAGTGAATTTTATTCACCGTTGGATTTTAAATCCAAAAGAAATTCTGTTTGTTATTTCGGTGAGATTTAGGGAGATCTTTCCTTATTTGAGATTTTTTCCATAAATTGGTGATTTTTAATCACCATTGGATCTTTAATCCAACGGTCCCCATAATCCTTTTTCATTTGGAAAGATTTAGAAGCTTTTAGAATTTAATTTTATTAAACTGTAAGGCTTTCGAAGCCAGTCACGTGCTGACACGTGACCCTTGGTCACGTGTGAGCACGTGACCCCCAATTGAGTCCTTTACTCTGCGTTTATTTACGCTTCAGTTTTAACCATCACGTGTCAACACGTGACCATTGGTCACGTGTGAGCACGTGATACCTCATTGAGGTATTTCCTTCAGCCGTTTGTTATTTCATTTCTGTGTCGATTGTCACGTGTCAACACGTGACCATTGGTCACGTGTGAGCACGTGACCCCCAATTGGGTCCTTCTTCAGCCGTTATTTTTATTTCTGTTTTAACTATCACGTGTCAACACGTGACCATTGGTCACGTGTGAGCACGTGATACCTCATTGAGGTAATTCCTGATTTTTAATCAGGGAACACTGCATAGCATATTTGCTCATAACTTTTGATCCCGGATGAATTATGAAGCCCATAATATATCAAATCGAAGGGTTTTTCGAGATGCTTCCAATATCATCAGAATTTAACAGTTCCTCCTTCGGGAGTTTATCAAAATACAGGCCGGAAGATACTGGTTCGCATTTCATTAAGCGTATCGCTGCCATTTGATACCTTGGACTCTTTTGCGCAGAAATTTTTGGCGGGAAAAAGACCGGTATGAATGACATATCATTTGCCTATGCAATTGAGTCAATCATGCAATGTCTTGTACAAAACCAGATGGATAATGCATCAAGGATTCTGGTTTTAGATCTAGATTTGGTAAGTTTCCCAATCGAGTACTTAGACAACATTTTAAAAGTATTTTTAGAATGGACGAATCCTGGTGTGGTGGTGTACCCACATGTGATGGAGTCACCCTCTCTGAAAGGAATGTCTTCTAGACTGATGAAGAGAGGAACTGGCATGAATGACATATCATTTGCTTAGATAATTGAGTCAATCATGCAATGTCTTGTACAACACCAGATATTGCTTTTGCACTAGCTGCAATAAGCATATATGAATCCAATCCTGGAGAAATAAAGGGAAGCTATTATGAATATAAGAGGATATTCTTGGTATAAGGTAACGGCAGGCTCCTCTGGAGGGCTGTTATCGGTTAAAGCTTCCAAGGTGACATGGATGACAGAGATGCTGTTAGGGTTTTGAGTTCAACCTCTTCTGAGGATCAGTATATTGGATAGTGTTCCAATAAGGATACTGGGGTAATCATAGTGCAGGATGCCGGTTATAACTCAACAGAGGATACAGCCTAAGAAGTTTGTTAGATAGAGTTGTTCATTTATGAACTTGGTCCCATGAAGCATCCAAACAAATTCTTGAGGCGGAGCATCGCTCAGTTTGGGAGATTGTTGATCTTTGCAAAGGTGAGATATAGAGAGATGAAGTTGGAACATTATAGTGAGTCCATTCACTGAGACTATTTCTGGAACACGTTAAGTTTCACAAACAAAGTTTACGAAACTAATTAGTAGAGAATTTGGGTATACGGTAGCACACGAGCTGTGGGTACGCGATACCGCAATAATTGGCCTTAAGTGCAAGTGGGAGATTGTTGGATATAGTGCCCTCAAGGCAATTATTGTGATCGCAAGTAGGAGATTATGATAATTGAGAGAGGACCTATGCAGGTATAACAGTCTTATTTGAGATGATGGTATGTTATCTGGTTTGTCTTCATCATTGATGAAGCCTATAGGATTGTTGCTTGACAACCAGCATTATGATGACAATCATATATGTGAGAGCTGGGTTGTCCATAAGCACATCCTTAAATGTCCCTAGTCATGGGAGTATCGAGAGTGGGCATCGGTATTCCAGAGTAGACTAGTGTATATGCTTCTAGATCCCGACGAGGGGCAGTGGCCGGTCTCACAAGTCATTTGTTTTGTGTCACCTAAGATAGTATACAGCCGCTCACTGGAGGTGAGTATACCGGACGGACTTGTCGAGAACTTCTAAATGGTATTATATCTATCGTCAGATAGAAGTTCTCAGGTGGCATGAGTAAAGTTTAGTCCTTTGATCTGAAGTCGTCATTTATCTTGTGTGAGTTCCCACTGTACTTTGATTACCATGGATTAAAGGAGTCGTGTAAACAGGTTTTAGTTGGGTACAGTCCCGAACCATATGGACACAGTGGTCGACTGTCAGGGATTCGTCTCTCTTGGTTTTAGGAGTCGATATCGCGCTGTGTTCAGTTGGCTATCACCAGAAATCCATGGCCACGATGGATGAGATTTATTGATAGTTGATCATTAGTATCTCTATTGGTGATGAGCTTGACTCAGACACGACTTATCGGGTTAGTAGGGTTCTGACGTTATCCGCCCCCTAGAATCAATATGCGATACTCTTTGACGAAGAGACTAGACTGTACGAAGATAGTCACATTCAGGCACTGTAGGGTAAGAGGATGCACTTGATTGTCGACCCCCTTTCGACAAGTACCTGGGTAGACGTTACATACAGCTAGTGCCGCTGACGTGATTGTGGTTAAATCTACTGCCAGCGTATTGTTGAGTGTTTAGAGTCCCACACAGAAGGTTTTCCCAGTTCAGGCGACAGATGTAGGAGCCGTACGTTGGTACGTGCAGCAGTCTGATTAAATACGTGTACGTGATACATGGATTTTAATCAGGCGGTTGATAATACTAGCCGGCTTAGAATTAAGCCGGATTATTAAATCAGGTTTTGATTTAATAATTTATGTATGTATTATTATATATATTTTTTAGTTTTATCGTTCACTATTTATATTCTCTCTTTAGTGCTATCTGCATTTTTATATAGATACATGTATATATAGCAATACATATACTGGGTGAACTATTCCGTATTTAAACGGGAATGCTTCTAGAAGAAGGACACCTCATATTTGATTCTTTTTAGAAAATTAAATAGAAATGAGATGGAAAGTGAAGAGTTATGAAGCATGGCTCTTAGCATGTAAAGTGGTATGGCTTGGGGATTTTATTTTGAAAAATTCATTTGTGTGCACTAATGCACCATGGTTGATAAAAGCAAGCCATCCTCATTTTTTCAACACTTGATGTTTTTTCCTCACTTGAGCTCATGCTTCATGATTGATTCCTCTTTTCCTTTTCCTTCTTCTTGCTCTCATTTTGAGCATAGATTTTAGAGAGAAAAATTTAGTGAAGTATTCCTACATCACCGGCCATCCAAACCTAGCAAGTTTGGATCGTCGGTTAGAGCCTCCTTCGGATTCTCTCGGGAGGATCGTCTTAAGCAAGGGTGGTCGATTCTCAAGCGCGATCCCGGCGGTTACGAGCTTGGAAGATTCTTCCACAATTGGGTGTACACGCAACAAAGATTGTATTTTCTCAATCAATGCACTTTTAGTTAGCTACATAGGTCTATTGATCGAATCTTGAGTTTTACGGGCGTTTGGTGCTCATTAGAATTTCTCTTCAGTCTCGGCCGCAGTTTCCTCAGCGCGGGCACCAAAACCCAACATGGTATCAGAGCCACTCTGTAAACCTTAACTGTTAGGTTTACCTAGCACCTAATGAAGGGTTTGGAAGCAACACATGTCTCAAAATTAAATTTTTAAGGTGCTAAGTGAACATACAAAGAATCATCACTAGAAAATTAGGGTTTCATAACTTGAACAGCATCACAAGTAACAAAGGTTAGGGTTTTGAGAGTACAACCTTTGTAGCTCCCTACGCTAGACTCCTTGGCCACTTGAGGGTTGGAAAAAGGTTCGCTTGAGGTCTTCTAATGTCCACGACGATCCACCCGAAGCTCCTTTGCCCAAAGCTCCTTGCTTTACTCGATGTATCAATGGAGTAGAGCAAATACCCTACACAAACCGGCTAGATGTGTGTAGTATGATGATGTGGTTTGTATTCTTTGATCAAAACTCTTTCTTTTAATTAACCTCACTTAAGAAAATGATCAAGAGAGGAAGAAGATGGTGGCTTTGCTTTCTCACAAAAAGAAAAGAGATGAGAGAGTGAATAATTGAAATGAGAAAAGAATAATATATCTAAATTCCTTCTCACTTCAACCATGGTTAGAATTATCTAGATCTTTTCCAAAATAAGTTAAAAGGTAAAAGGATAATTAACTCAAGGTTAATAAGTGGTTGAAGCATGGTCAAAGATGATAAACATTAACCTCTTGTGAATTATCCTTTCCATTTTACAAAATGAAATATAAATAGATAATTCTACAATGTAAGTCTTGCATTGCCACCAAACTTATATCAACAACCATGATACAATGTATGCATGTATGTATCCATGCACATCATCATGTGCATACATGTATGTATACAAAATAGAAAAGAGTTTGATTAAAGAATTAATCTAAAAGTCATTTGTTAAATCAACACTTGATTTTGCAAACCGGTCATATCACATACGACCCGACCAATAGAAAATGCCCGATTAATATACGGTATCACATATCCGTATTTAATCGGGTCCCCGCGCATATCTCATATGCACACCACATCTTTTCGCCTGAGCCAGGAAACTTCATTGTGGGACTCTAAGACTCGTCAATACGCCGGCAGTAGGTAATGATCATATCAAATACCTACAAGCCGCAAGCGGTCAGATAAACGTAACGGCCACCCGGGTATTGAGCGATCAGAAGAAAACAAGCGAACCTGCTACAACTCCCGTCGAGCCAACCGGCAACACTACCGTACAGTCCGGTCTCTTCGTCAGATATGCTGCATATCGAGTCTAGGGATGGTAACGTCGACCCTAATAACTCAATAAGTCATGCCGATGAATGGTCTATAACAGATCGAGAAACTACTGATAACACTTATCAGCAAATCCCAACAGCCCTGGTCAGGGACTTACTGATATAGCCAGTCGAGCACAGCACAGCATCAACTCCCAATATCGGGAGAGACGAAACCCCTCCTATCACTCATCGCCTTCGTGTGTCTCGGGACTGTACCCAACGGCCACCTTTTTGCACGACTCAGTAGAGCCGTGGTAGGATGATAATCAAAGTACAGTGGGAGAACACACAAGACTCTATGACGATCTCGAGTCTACAGACTAACCTGCACCAGTGTCACCTGAGAACTGCTATCCGACGATAGATATAATTCCATATAGGAGTTCTCGGCGAGTCCGTCCAGTGTACCCAGTCACCACTGAGCACCCGTATATAATCTCGATGTCAAACACCGATGAATGTGGGAACATCCATCGCCCATCATATGGGTCTACTATCATATACGCTAGTCTACTCTGGTATATCGATGCCCCATCTCGATACACCCACGACTAGGGACATTCCAGGATATGCTTATAAACTACAGATGTCCCACTAGTATGATCTCCATCATAATCACAGTAGTCAAGCCTATATCCTCAGGGCTTTCTCAACATGTATGAATGAATAAAAGCATGATCAAATCAACATGTCAGATAAAGAAGAACCAGATAGCATACTATCATGTCGAGTAAGAATGTACACTGAATATATATATATATATATATATATACATGTATAAATACATCCACTATCATATAATGGCCTCTAGGGCATACATATATCCTACAATCTCCCACTTGCACTAAGGCCGGTTATTGGCGTATCTCATACCCAACATCTCAAAAAGTCGCTCATGCTGCGGCTGAGGGAGGGCTTTGGTGAGTGGATCCGCGGTGTTATTCTTTGTGTCTACTCTCTTAATCTCGATCTCGCGGCGATCTATAATCTCCCGGATCAAATGAAAGCGTCTCAGGATGTGTCTGGATCGCTGATAGGACCTGGGATCTTTGGCTAACGCCATAGCCCCATTATTATCACAATACAATGGTATTGGATCAATAATGGTTGGAACTACTCCTAGCTCCGAGATGAACTTCCTCATCCAGACGGCTTCCTTGGCGGCATCATTCGCAGCAATGTACTCAGCCTCCATCGTAGAGTCTGCAACGGTATCCTGTTTGGAACTCTTCCAACTTACCGCCCCTCCATTAAGGGTAAATACAAACCCTGAGATAGATTTGCTGTCGTCCTTATCGCTTTGGAAGCTCGAATCGGTAAAGGCCTCCATTTGGAGATCTCCATTACCATACACCAAGAACAATTCTTTAGTTCTTCGCAAGTACTTAAGAATGTTCTTCACAGCTATCCGGTGATTCTCCCCTGGGTTGGATTGATACCTGCTTACAACACTAAGTGCATAAGCTACATCTGGGCGTGTACATAACATTGCATACATTATAGATCCTACTGCCGAAGCATAGGGTATAATGCTCATGCGAGCTCTCTCTTCATCGGTCTTTAGGCAAGAGTCCTTGGAGAGAGTGACCCCATGGCAATCGGGTAAGGCACCCCGCTTGGAGTCTTCCATACTAAACCTTTTTAGGATAGTGTTGATGTACCTGGTTTGGGACAATCCCAATAACCTCTTGGATCTATCCCTATAAATCCTAATACCCAGAATGTATGTGGCATCACCCAGGTCCTTCATGGAGAACCTTAGTGATAAGAAAGATTTGACCGACTGTAGCATAGGAATATCATTTCCTATCAGAAGAATGTCATCCACGTACAATACGAGGAATGTGACAGCTCTCCCTACAGCCTTCTTATAAACACAAGGTTCATCTGGATTTTTGATGAAATCAAACTCTTTGATAACATCATCGAAACAGATGTTCCAACTCCGTAATGCCTGCTTTAACCCATATATGTATTTAAGCAATCTACATGCTTTCCCGCTGCTCCCACTATCAATGAAGCCCTCCGGCTGATCCATATAAACGCATTCTTCTAAATCCCCATTTAGAAATGCCGTTTTAACGTCCATCTGCCAGATTTCATAGTCATAGTGAGCAGCAATAGCAAGTAGGATCCGAATGGATTTAAGCATGGCTACGGTCGAAAAAGTCTCGTCATAGTCCAAACCTGGTCTTTGACGAAAACCCTTAGCCACAAGTCTTGCCTTGTAGGTCTCTACCTGCCCATCTACACCAATCTTTCTTTTAAAGATCCATTTGCACCCCACAGGTTTTATCCCAGGGGGTACAACATCTAAAGTCCATATTTTGTTGGTGTACATAGACTCCATTTCGGATCTTATGTCATCCAGCCACTTCACAGAGTCACCACTCATGACAGCTTGCTAAAAACTGGTAGGGTCATCATCCTCCATGATGCAGTCTTCTCTGTCACCATCAATGAGGAAACCGTAGTACCTCTCCAGTGGGCGAGAAGTCCTACCAGACCTATGGAGTGGCCGAGGTTCCTCAGTTTCTATTGCAACAGCCGGTTCATCCAAGTCGTCATTTGTAGTTTGTGTCTCTAGATACTCTTCTAGATCCACCACCTTGCCATCATCTTTATCTGTGAAAAACTCTTTTTCTAAGAATGTGGTATACTGAGAAACAAACACCTTTTGTTCCTCCTTGTGGTAGAATAGATATCCATAAGAGTTCCTTGGATATCCCACAAAGTTACACATGACCGACCGTGTCTCGAGTTTGTCCGGGTTCTGCGTTTTAACATAGGCCAGGCAACCCCAAATCTTAATTCTCTTAAGAGATGGTCCCTTCCTATGCCATATCTCATATGGCGTGGTAGACACGATTTTGGTTGGAACCCTGTTCAGTAGAAATGTTGCAGTCTCCAATGCATGCCCCCAAAATGAGACAGGTAACTCAGCATCACTCATCATGGATCGGACCATATCTAATAGGGTCTTATTCCGTCGTTCAGACACACCGTTGTGCTGTGGTGTGTAAGGAGGAGTGAGCTGAGAGAGAATCCCATTCTCTTTTAGGAAGTTTGCAAATTCTGTACTGAGGTACTCCCCACCTCGATCTGATCGAAGCATCTTGATACTCAAGCCGGTTTGTTTTTCTACTTCTTGTTTATATTCAGTGAATTTCTCGAAAGTTTCGGATTTGTGCTTTAATAAAAATACATGACCGAATCTTGAGAAATCTTCAGTGAAAGTAATGAAGTAAGAAAAACCGCCTCTAGCCTGTGTAGACATTGGCCCACATACATCACTATGTATAAGTCCTAGGAGCTCGGTAGCTCTTTCTCCGTGTCTGGTAAACGGAGTTTTGGTCATTTTACCCTTGATACAAGACTGGCAAGTCGCATAAGATTTATATTCAAAGGAGTTTAAATATCCATCTTTGTGTAACTTGTTTAGTCTTGTTTCGTTAATATGACCAAGTCTACAGTGCCAAAGAAAAACTTCATTTATTTCTGAAAGTTTTCTTTTATTAGTGTGTTGTATGCTGAAAACTGTGTGTTGATTTAGGACGTATATCCCGTTATTAAGTGTACCATACCCAACCAACATTTGATTCAGGTGAATGTTCATAACATTGTTCTGCAATATAAAGTTATATCCTTCATTGTCTAACAAAGAAACAGATATTATATTACATAGCATACTTGGTACAAAATAACATGGGTTCAAAACCAATATACACCCAGATGGCAACCCCAAGTGATACTCTCCCACTGAGACTGTATGTACATTGGAACCATTTCCAACGCGGAGAGTATGTTCACCTATCTTCAAAACCTTGCTATTTCTCAGCCCCTGCATAGAATTGCAAATGTGAGAACCTGAACCGGTATCTAATACCCAGGAAGCAGAGTTTATTGAAAAACAGTTTTCTGTCACAAACACACCTGAAGCGGAAGCATCCCCATGCTTCTTCTTGAGATTTAAGTACTCCGTACAGTTGCGCTTCCAATGTCCTGTTTTGTGGCAATGAAAACATTCACCTTTCCCCGATTCTCTAGCTTTGGACTTTTCCTTCCCCTTAACCTTTTTAACTCCACCCTTAGGATTGGTGGGCTTCTTCTTTTTCTTTCCCTTGGCCTTATCCTTTGGGCGAGAAGAGGAAGATTGTCCAACAGTCATAACGGGAGTTTTCACTAATTTCAGTGTGCTCTCTGCACTCCTTAACATATTAAGGAGTTCAGGTAGTTCCCTCTCCATATTGTGCATGTTGAAGTTAACTATGAACTGAGCAAAGGTGGAGGGGAGGGACTGCAGAATAATATCCGTATATTGTTCATTGTCCATTGTCCATCCAAGGTCCTCAAGCTCTTTTATGAGAGCTATGATCTTCAGAACATGGTCTCCTACTGATGTGCCAGGGGCCATTCGCATCTGAAACAATTTCTTTGATGCTTCGTATCGTAATATGCGGGATTGCTCTCCATACAACTCCTTTGTATGGAGGAATATGTCATGAATGTCCATATTCTCGTGCTGCTTTTGATGTGTGTTGTCCATCGATGCAAACACAAGGTATTTGGCCGTGGCACAGTCAGCGTCTCATGTCTTGCGGACTTCTTTGTCCGCAACCGAGGATTTTGGACCTGGGACGGGCGGGGCTGGAGCCGTGAAGACATATGATACTTTATCATAAGTCAAGGCTATTTTCAGATTCCTCAGCCAGTCTTTATAATTGGCCCCATTCAGTTTATTTTTATCCAGTAGAAACTTGAGTCCAGTCATTGGTATATGCCATTAAGAGAGAGAAAAGAATACACTCAGCGAAAGCTCTTGCAAAGATCAGATTGGTTATTATCTTGTCTAATCGATGTCTCCCACTGCTTTAATCAAGTTTTTCTTTCAAACCTTAAAAAGAAAACTAGCCAGAATTAATTACAGTCTACAACTTCGCTAACCGTTCAGCCAGGCCAGTGTCGGTACTTGAGGGAGGTTCCCCGTGCTTTCGTACGGACCTAATTAAAGCAAACCTCGTTTTCCCAGAGGCGTAGCCCCATTAACACCTTTCTAGACACCTAATGAGTTAGCTAATTGTAAACTGCAAAACTCTCCTAGGAGCAACTATTGCCCACAGTGGGATCGGGATCCAACCATCATATGGAAGGTATGCAATCTCATTGCAAATCTCAACACTTGAAATTCCCGATGCGGTTTTTACCCCTAGTACTTATGACCTTAACTATGGTCAACAAATCATAAGTACCAGTCAAGTTCTACCTATCATTTCTTGATTAATTAGACCCACCCATATGACCCTTAACTATGGTCAACAAAGTCGCATGAATGTCCTAATTAATCTGCATCATATACAGTGTAGGAAGACATCACTTAGCTACCGTTCACTACGCCTTAACTAAAGTCAACAAACGTAGCACGAATACTAAGTACCCTACTTCCTAAAATGACGAAGGGTTGCGGATGATTTTTAAGAAAATCTTTAACGCTTTGAACTTGATATCGTCGTAGAATCAAATGGTTTTCAAAAGGAGTGGCTTGTGCTCCGCAGTTTTGAAAAGTAGCTTTTTCATAAAGAGCCGAGTGGTTTTCAAATCCGATTCTACAACATCTTTTTAGGTTTATTTTCTTTACATTAATCATATTAATGTAATCCCATCATTTAAGTCCTTAAGCCAATCACAGAAAAGAAACGAAAATATAACGTACGCTTATGCCATCCGCATTCGCCACAATGTTCCGTTATGCACCGTTAGGTTACTTAACTAACGGCATACCGGGACGGGACTAGCACGGGTGTAAAACATAAGCAATGTCTACTATATATCTCATATATAATATATCATTCGTCTCAGATATCACAGAACACAGGCAGCAGAAACATATATATAATGTGGGATATACTAGGACGTCCGTATTTAGTATTTAGCCAATAATAGAAAATACGGATTCCACAGTCGCGATGAATAGCCAAGCCCACATCCTTAGACTCCTACGAGAGCGGCAAGCGACCTTACCAATCCTGGAGTTTAGGAGACCCGGTCTCGGCTCCTCGAGATGGCCTCCCACTGAACCCTAGAACCCGGTCACTTGTGCTCCCCTCCTTGGGTCTATCCTAATGCGGAAAAGTAAATAATATACAACACTGGTGACATCAATCTCAACCCGGAAGTGCCCCAAATAAAAGAATATTACATTACATTTGAATTTTACATGAATGAAAAATAAAACTCTCATCTCACATAAAACCCCTCGGCTATTCAATCACGACAATCCTGCACATCATATCTCAGCAACACATAATATCATATATCATCAACGTAAGTAAGTATGCATACCCCGATTGTCGTTGATGTATAGCAACGAAACCGGCGATAAGCGACATACTACACTTACGGTCACAGAAAAGAAAGTGTAAAACTACAATATTTGGAATCCACATTCTCTTTAGACATGCAAATCCGAGATATCACATACCTCGGATTTCATGCCTAACTATATGAATTCTACATATTGTATCACATTCCAGATAAATAGACAATATTAAACATTTCGATTGAATAATCAAATACCCAAAATTTCCTAAAGCTCAACACTTGAGCGGAGTTCAAAAAACCCGGAATGTGTCACAGTAGTAGCGGTCCAGCCATAGAAGGGTCAAGCTAACGCCTCACAAGTGGCACGCCGTACTGCCTCAAACCCTAAGGTTCAAAAGGCAGTTCAAGACGGTCACATAATCGAGTTAAGGTTTGTTGTCTTCTAGAGGGTCCACCACAAAACTTGCACGCATTTCCGAAAGATTTAAACTCGAGAAAAGATTCAACACTTGAAAAATTTTCGTGTCGGGAAAAGGTGAGTTAATGATATCCGTTCGAACTTTTTAATAATTTCTAAATTATCCGAAAAAGGCACGAGATTAAAATTCCGATCGAATCACCGAATCCAAAACAATCTCCAGAACATATATCACTGAAACCAGATTAAAAATACCCAAAAACATCTATAAGCAGGTAATAAGATCACTGTATAAAAACGAGGCCTTAATGTATCTGTACGGCCGCGGAGCTGCGGCCTAAGCAAGCTTTGGCCGCGGTTCCGCGGTGGGATTTAGTGATTAGGGCTTCGTTTTTTATAGTGTTTCTTAGAATTCCCTGCTGAATTTTTTTACATATTTTTAATTCTGGAAAAACACAGGTTTGAAAAAATGTCCAGAGAGAGTTCTAAAAGTCCGTATTTTGGTTCGATCGGAATATTAACTTCGCTAAAGTGTCGCCTAAAGTTCTAGGTCGGCTCTAATACCAATGCTAGGTTTACCTAGTAACTAATGAAGGGTTTGGAAGCAACACATGTCTCAAAATTAAATTTTTAAGGTGCTAAGTGAACATACAAAGAATCATCACTAGAAAATTAGGGTTTCATAACTTGAACAGCATCACAAGTAACAAAGGCTAGGATTTTGAGAGTACAACCTTTGTAGCTCCCTACGCTAGACTCCTTGGCCACTTGAGGGTTGAAAAAAGGTTCGCTTGAGGTCTTCTAATATCCACGACGATCTACCCGAAGCTTCTTTGCCCAAAGCTCCTTGCTTTACTCGATGTATCAATGGAGTAGAGCAAACACCCTACACAAACCGGCTAGATGTGTGTAGTATGATGATGTGGTTTGTATTTTTTGATCAAAACTCTTTCTTTTAATTAACCTCACTTAAGAAAATGATCAAGAGAGGAAGAAGATGGTGGCTTTGCTTTCTCACAAAAAGAAAAGAGATGAGAGAGTGAATAATTGAAATGAGAAAAGAATAATATATCTAAAGTCATTCTCACTTCAACCATTGTTAGAATTATCTAGATCTTTTCCAAAATGAGTTAAAAGGTAAAAGGATAATTAACTCAAGGTTAATAAGTGGTTGAAGCATGGTCAAAGATGATAAACATTAACCTCTTGTGAATTATCCTTTCCTTTTTACAAAATGAAAAATAAATAGATAATTCTACAATATAAGTCTTGCATTGCCACCAAACTTGTATCAACAACCATGATACAATGTATGCATGTATGTATCCATGCACATCATCATGTGCATACATGTATGCATACAAAATAGAAAAGAGTTTGATTAAAGAATTAATCTAAAAGTCATTTGTTAAATCAACACTTGATTTTACAAACCGGTCATATCACATACAACCCGACCAATAGAAAATGCCCGATTAATATACGGTATCACATATCCGTATTTAATCGGGTCCCCGCACATATCTCATATGCACACCACATCTTTTCGGCTGAGCCAGGAAACTTCATTGTGGGACTTTAAGACTCGTCAATACGCCAGCAGTAGGTAATGATCATATCAAATACCTACAAGCCGCAAGCTGTCGGCTAAACGTAACGGCCACCCGGGTATTGAGCGATCAGAAGAAAACAAGCGAACCTGCTACAACTCCCGTCGAGCCAACCGGCAACACTACCGTACAGTCCGGTATCTTCGTCAGATATGCTGCATATCGAGTCTAGGGATGGTAACGTCGACCCCAATAACTCAATAAGTCGTGCCGATGAATGGTCTATAACAGATCGAGAAACTACTGATAACACTTATCAGCAAATCCCAACAGCCCTGGCCAGGGACTTACTGATATAGCCAGTCGAGCACAGCACAGCATCAACTCCCAATACCGGGAGAGACAAAACCCCTCCTATTGCTCATCGCCTTCGTGTGTCTCGGGACTGTACCCAACGGCCACCTTTTTGCACGACTCAGTAGAGCAGTGGTAGGGTGGTAATCAAAGTACAGTGGGAGAACACATAAGACTCTATGGCGATCTTGGGTCTACAGACTAACCTGCACCAGTGTCACCTGAGAACTGCTATCCGACGATAGATATAATTCCTTATAGGAGTTCTCGACGAGTCCGTCCAGTGTACCCAGTCACCACTGAGCACCCGTATACGATCTCGATGTCAAATATCGATGAATGTGGGAACATCCATCGCCCATCATATGGGTCTAGTATCATATACGCTAGTCTACTCTGGTATATCGATGCCCCATCTTGATACACCCACGACTAGGGACATTCCAGGATATGCTTATAAACTACAGATGTCCCACTAGTATGATCTCCATCATAATCACAGTAGTCAAGCCTATATCCTCAGGGCTTTATCAACATGTATGAATGAATAAAAGCATGATCAAATCAACATGTCAGATAAAGAAGAACCAGATAGCATACTATCATGTCGAGCAAGAATGTACACTGAATATATATATACATGTATAAATACATCCACTATCATATAATGGCCTCTAGGGCATGCATATATCCTACATTAACTAACTAGTTTGCACTTGTTTAGAATTTCGACCAACTGATTTTTCCGAATTGCATTTCCATTTTGCATGCCCGCTGTTCAAATTTTAAAGTTGTTTAAAAAATCATTTAGATTGCCTTAAAATTACATGCGGGCAATTATAGAGGCTAGGAAGAAATTGGAGCACAAACACCCAATTTTTTGCCGCGGAACCGCCGCTTATCATAGCATTTGGCCGCGGTTTCGCGGTCATCTTGGGACCGTTGTGCCCCAGTTTTCTTTAGGTATTCTATTATATGGAAATGTGATTTTTGGGATGTTTGGTTTTGGCCCAGAATTGTTTGAGTACTGGTTTGTAGTTGGGGCCAATACAGAAAGATTTAGTCGATCAAAATTTTGAATTCGTGTTTTTCACTGCATATGTTATTTTCTGCGACCGTGAATATCATAGAGCGGTACAATCCGACTGGTTTCTATATGTATAATCAGACGAGTTTACGAATATTGATATTATGGTTGCTTCCTCCTTTCCTTCTCCTTCTTCTTCTTGCTCTCATTTTAAGCATAGATTTTAGATAGAAAAATTTAGTGATGTATTCCTACATCATCGACCATCCAAACCTAGCAAGTCTGTATCGTCGGTTAGAGCCTCCTCCGGATTCTCTCGGGTGGATCGTCTTTAGCAAGCGTGGTCGATTCTCAAGTGCGATCTCGGGGGCTATAAGCTTGGAGGGGTCTTCCACAATTGGGTGGACACACGACAAAGGTTGTATTGTCTCAACCATTGCACTTTTAGTTAGCTAGTTTAGGTCTATGGATCGAATCTTAGGTTTTACAGGCTTCCGGTGCTCGCTAGAACTTTTGTTATCGCTTCCGCCTCGGCCGCGGTTTTCGCGGCGCGGGCACCGAAACCCAACAAAACCTGATAGCCTCTTCTACTAGCTGGGGTATGTTAACGTCACTATGAATTTATCTACATCTAAAGGTAAGGTAAACTGAATGCTCCGAGACGAGTAAATAAACTAAGTTAAGCCATTTCAGCACAATCAGAAAGAAGAGACGTGCAAACCAAGATAGTATCATTGTACCAAAATTGAAGAAGAGATACAAAACGTATAAAACAAAAAGGGGTCAAGTTTAGTCATTCCTGAAAGTATAATAAACAAAGCAATCTCAGACAAGCATACACAAAACCTGTGAAAGCCTCATAAGCACAGATAAAAAGAAAAGGAAAGACAAACATTTAAAACTAAGTTCATTACATTTCATCATTCAAAGTTTACAATGGTAAGAAACTAGCGTTGTTACAAGGATTGATGGATTCAAAGATAAAACCAAGCCAGACTTCATCAGCATCGTCCACCATCTTCTTGTGCGCCAGTTCATGAAGACAATCTTCGATGTCATCACTTATATCCTCCGTCCTCTTGTCTGGGGATATTATCGCTTTCCGTTGATAAATCTGGTGCAGCAGAGTAGTCGTGTAATCTCTATGGTTCTTAGAAATCAAGCCCATCAGATAGACCGAGCGTTCTTTTGTCGGCCTAATCAAGTACTCGGAGTGACCATGCCTCAGAAAAGCCCAGAAATAGCATGCTAGATGGCTTTAAAAATCATCTGCAACATGGAAGAGCGGTGAGAGAGAAATCGCCCACAATGATTCTCCAAGCAACTCAACACGACTTCACATTAGGCGTCGGTATAGCTCGGCCTATAAGAGCGAATGTCAGCACAAGAGATGATGCCTCTGATAGAATATAAATGACCGTCCATGGTATCTGCAAAGAAAAGAAAAAGGAATATCATTTCAAAATATACATAAAGCACTATAAGTTCAACAATGTAGTGTCGCTAGCTTCAAAGCTAAGAGACCCCACTCGGTCAAAAGTTTAAACTTGGCCTCATTCAAAAGTTGGCACAAGAACATATGCTCTGTAAAAAATAAAATATTTTCTATAGAACTTAAATCCTAAAGTCCCAAAACAGGGAAGGCTCAAAGCGCTAGAGCCTAAGCTACGAAAACCCTAAAATGTGTATTTAAATATAACAAAATAAATTTCTTAAGGTTAAGCTTAGAAAAACCAAAAATGGGTATTTAAAATAAACCGAACTTAAGTTCTAAGAAGTTCTAAGTTTTTACCAAAGTTTGATGTGACGTTTAAGAAAAATTTGACAACACCTTGTTTTAATATAGCAGGTAAAAACTAAAGCTTAAGCTTCGAAGGTTTAGAGCTTAAGCTCTAAGAAGAAAACTTAAGTTTTCAAAGGAAAGGAAAAAATGAGAAGGCATAGATTTTCCAAAGCTTAAGCTTTATATATAGGGGTGTGGGGTTGGATGAAATTCCTCAGATCTCAAGGAAAATCCGACGGCCCCGATCCTGACACCATGGCCTCCACGTGCAATGCACGTGAGCACCATGGTGGGGGGCATTTATTCCCACCAAAACTCTTAACCAGAACTTAAATTCAAAATCTTGGCGCTGCATCACGTGCAAGGCACATAGCACCAATGCTTCTTAGCTCAAGCAGTGCCAGATGTTCTTTGGCGCTGCACAACATGCAGATCATGTGGCTCCAATTCCATAGCGGTGCATGGAGCACCAATGATCTGTCTAGCTCTGCACTATGTGCAAGGCATATGGCACAAGCGCTAAATTTTTGAAGCGCATACTTCAGTATAACTTAAGTTATATTTGGAAAAATATTTCTCCATCTTTCTTAAAACAGAAAGATTTTTCTTATTAACAAGAGATAATTTTAATAGTTTTCTAAATTAAGGAAAATATTAACTTTATTAACAGAGGGCCTTTGGATCAATGATCCAATGGTGCTTAAGCACCCGAGTTGATCTTAAAATTAAAAGCTTTGAGAAAAGAGATATCTTCTCTACTTGCCCAAAAATTTCATCCCTTATATTAAGAACCCTTGAGATTAATCTCAATATAGAGAGACCCCCATAAGCTTTGAGAAAATAGAAACTCAAGCCTCTTTATTCTCAATCCTTCAAAAAACCCTAGGTAAGGAGATAAATCTCCATTAAAAAAAGAAAATTAACCTTTAAAAAGAACTTAAGTCCTCTTCTAGATCATAGATCTTTATGTCAAATCTTCTTGATAAGAATTCAAGCTCTCATAAAGGGATTTTCGATCTTAAGATCTAGGATTTGAAGGATGACTTAAGAAAATTCCTCTATTGAAACGATGAAAAAACATCAAAATCCTAGTGATTCTCATAAAAAACGATGAAGTTTAAACTTCAGAAGACCCTAAATTCTCAACAAGGAACATAGAAAAAAATCCAAGATTATAGAAAGTTGATCTTGGTGATTGTTAATGACCAAAAGATCATTAACAGAAGTTTAAGCATAATGAAACTTAAGTTTCAAAGAAGACAGGGATTAAACTTTGAAAATCATAACTGTTGCGCCATACGTGTTGCACACGTAGCGCCAGCGCCAGAAAGAGGATATTCCATGTGGGCATGTGCCATGTGATATGCATGTGGGCATGCGCCAAGCCGACAAGCCGCGCCAAACATGCTAGCGCCAAAACCCATGTGCCAAGTTGTGGGCATGCACCAAACATGCCAGCGCTAAAACCCATGCCCCACGTGATATGCACGTGGGTTGTGCCAATATATCATGTGTCAAACTATGTCATACAAATCGACTCCTAGCCTAAATTGGTTAAGTGTTGATCTTAAAATCATTTAAGCCTATATGCTGACAATATCTAAGTTGATCTTAGTTGAAACAGCTAATGCTTCACTTTCAACCGGGAGAACGACAAGACTAACGATTTTTAGATAAACTCAAGTATCTCCTAAAATGACGGATCTCATCGATATGAGAAATGCAACCTAATTTCATTCCCGTTGGTAAACTAAGATACCAACGTGGACACAAAACTCCCAAAATTAATATGTATGGATTTGAACTAATCTGCACTCTACGGGCGACGACATAAATTAGTCTTTGTATACATTCCAATGGCGACCCAAAATAAACTAAAACACGACACATGAAGTAATAGACTTAGCGTGCAGAATGTTGTTATCGTTCATGATAACGTAGTTAACTGCTGGGTTTGCGCCTGCAGGAAAAAGGGCCCCTATAATAAATAAAAAGAAATCTGAAATCATTTACATCGGTCGTTGATTAGTCTAAAATATTGCACATTTGAATGATTATTTTCCTTACTATTGTTAAGTACTTAAAGGTGTTTATTGTAATTATAGAACATATGAGGGTTTATGTGTAAAAAGTTTATTATCATATGTTTCTACATTATAATTAACATAATGAGGAAAAATACATGCATATAATATTTATATAAAATATTAGTAATTAAAATATGCATATCATATCAATATTTCTAATCAATAATCTTAACATATTGTATGATACAAATGGTTAGGATGATATCTCAAAATAATAACAAATATTATTAACACTATGACTTGAGATATTATACGGATATGAGCTCAGAAGATCCGAGATGTCGGAATCAAATCTGACGAAATATTGAATCAAATCATAAGATCTAGCAACGGCAGAGACTCAGAAAAAGATTTGAAGAATATAGATATCGAACTGATCTCCAAATGTCAACAGAAGAGTGCACAAGAATTTTCAAATCCTGATGCCATTATGGCGCCGCGGTTGAGCGGCCAAACACCTAGATCCGCGGCGGATCCGTGGCCCTTTGATGGCCGTTGGATTTGATATTTTCTGACTGTGATCGTAACAACAAATAATCACACATGGCAACTAGGGTTTCTAGCTTCTGTGACTAGTTAAGGAACCGAGAGCTTCATATGAACAATCATCAATCCGAAGTGATCAAGAGGTCCAAAGAGATCTATGCATCCAGATGATCATTAGCTAAGAGAGAGAGAGAGAGGGAGAGCAAAAACTAGGGTTCTTTGTAATATACTTTGTACGGAGAGTTGTATGCAATAGTTGATTAATAAAAGTAGTCTTTTTATTATTCTTTTCGCATTTACTTTCTGCATTTTATTTCTTCATCTTAATCATGTTTTCTTCTTCAACTTTTCTTCTATCTCAAACCATGAGTGAGTAATTCCTAACTTGCTAAGGTTCATAGGCTAGGGTAAATCAATGAATGATAAAATCATTTAACGACTTTTATACATTTTAAATTCTATAAACTTTAGCAAAATAAATGTTAATATCCTAATCGGGAGCGCTACCTATTTATTGCTAGTCATGACCACGATTCGAGATCCATTTAACACTTGTTTTGGTAAAGGCTGGACATGAATAGAGATCAATGCAAGGACAAGAGTTAAGAGGTGGATGGATCAAACCTATGCATCTGCCCCTGTTCATACCATAATTTTGCATTATTTTATTCCCCATTCTTATTCAGTTTATAAATAAACAGGTGCTTTTGACCCATGTCTGCTACATAGTTACAGGTTACAGGTTCTCGGAACAAAACAGTGAAATTAAAGAAAAGACGATACAAAAGTGAAACTACGATCGATAAATGGAGGAATCTTGATCATGCCACATTTTGAAGGACAATGAAGATCAATAAATAAGTTCACAGAGTACAAAGGCAGCGCAAAGTTCAAGACTTCGTCACGAAGCAACGGTAAAAGTCCACTACAATTATTCACTGTGGAGATCTGTAAGAGAACCAAAAGACATTCTGAAGAACAAACTATGGAAAACAGAAGACAAAGCCAACCAGAACAAACCCTGGAAAAATGAGCCCACAAGCCCAATATACGGCCGCGGAACCGCGAGCAAACGTGGGTTTTGGCTGCGGAACCGTGGCCGTGTGGGGCCCGTGTCAGTGCAGAAAGTTTGAGGCGTTGGCGGTGTGTTGACTAGGTCTTTTTCTTAGGGGGTATTTTTGTAAAAGCAGATGTGACGCGATTGTAACCTAGGGTTTCTATGAATCTATAAATAGGAACCCTAAATCTTGTATTAGGTCATGCCTCTTTTCATTTCATAAATTCAGATCTGTAATTCCTGTGTTGATTTTTGGAGAGAGCCATCAATAAAATTAGTAAGTTTTCTATTTCATTGCCTTAGTTTACTTTTAATTATTTGCCTTAGTTAGATAGTTAGAATGTTTTTCAATTCTCTAATGAGCGAGTAGTCTCCTCGCTTGTTAGGGTTAGCTTTAGGGTAAGGCTTGAGAGATGAAATCTCTCAGCCCTTTCGTGCCCCATCACACATAATAATTAGGACTCCATGCATACATACACACACCGTTCCCTACGGCACCTTACCCATCGAGGTAACGGTGATATCGTAGTATAAAGGACCGGTTGTGTATGTTTTCCATGGAGATTAGGGTAATAATTGAGAAAGGAAGGACAAGAACCTAGAGGAAGAAACACCGTTTCTTCCCGATGGTACTAATCCCCTTTATTAATTATTACCATAACACCTAATAGATCTAAAATAGGGCATTGAAAGCGGTGAGGAAACATTCAATTTCCCAACTTACCCTAAACCTATCCCTAGCAAGATTCCAGTTTTAATATAAAATTAGGTTTTAGAGATAATCCATTCACAACGTTTGGAATTAACTCGTTTGAGCAAATTAGAAAAGACACAACATCCCTGTGGACCGACCCGTACTCACCGGCTAGCTACCAAGCGACGCCGTTCTTGATTGCGGTTATAAAATAATTCTTTGACATATGAATCAAATGGCGCCATTGCCAGAGATGGCGTAGTATTTTCGTTTTGCAATTTCAGGTTAATATAAATTAAAAAATCATAAAAACAGAAAAAAAAAATTATTATAAAAATTTTATCATTTATTTTTTGATGGGTATTTTTGTTTGAATTTTGCAAGATCTACAGTCGAGTTCGGATCTGGAAAAATCCAGAAATCAAAACAGAAAAAGGCAGATCTGACCAGCAGAGGATTTTACCAACAGAACAACAAAAAAATCTCGAGAACCGAACAGTCAACACGACCGCGTTTCCGCCGCCAGAACCTACTTCCCGCCGCGCATCCGCGG
The DNA here is from genome assembly GCA_030015575.1 of Agapanthus africanus. NCBI lineage: Eukaryota > Viridiplantae > Streptophyta > Magnoliopsida > Asparagales > Amaryllidaceae > Agapanthus > Agapanthus africanus. Next base: position 124,837,182 of record CM057339.1, on the reverse strand, counting down.
TCTGCTGACGTCATCAGCAGACCAGAAAAATTTTCAGGAATCGTGCCACCGATCCGACCGCTGAACCGCCGCCGAAGCCCACTTGCGACCGCGGAACCGCCGCGGGTTGGTCGCTTCGGCACGTAGATCCTCTCTGTAAGTCTTCTGATTTTCTCCTTTCAAATCCCGATATATCTTTTGTCAAATCTCCTGCAGAATTCTTTGCGCTAAAAAAATCTCTCCCCTTCCAATAATTGATCTTGTGCAGGATTCTTTGCGCCGCGCTTAAAATAAAAAAAATTTGATTGCAAGTGGTTGTTACTGTTTTGCATATTTTTAATCGGACTTTAAGGGGATTGAGACCAATCCAGATTGGGTGGGGATTTCATCACCCTTCCCAGGACCCCAGAAATCACATAAGGCATATGCATTGACCATCATTAATTAAAAAATACTAGACTCAGCCCTAAGCACATCGAGCTCAATAGGACAGAGGACTAGTTGTAGACATCGGCCGTTGATCCTAACCTGACTTTGCGGTGTCTAGGCAAGTGTGTCTAAGGTGAGTGGTTACTTAATTAGGGCCACTACTTGTAGTGGAGAGCCTCCCACTCACCTGGCACTTACCTGGCCGCAATTGGCGGTGAAGAGGCGGTTTGAGGTCCTATTTCTAGCCATTAAGAACAGTTAGGAGCTGTCTAGCTGACCTAGGTGACCCTAGATCTAGGCCTGATTGTGCATTTGTGGTTGATTGAAAGTGTGTCAAAGCCCTTTATCGAAAATATTTTTTTGCAAAAAGTTCCAAATAAAGAGAAAAAGGAAAAAGAAAAAAAAATTTATAAAAACTTGCAACTTGTCGCTTAAAATCCGTGCACCCCACCACCACCCACTTTCTTCTCATTGACATTTTCTTACCCCCACATTCTGTTTTTCACCTTTTTAACTACACTACCTCTTTAGTGTATGTCCGTGTGGACTAGGAACACTAGCGCCCGATTAGTCCGTGTTTCGTTGGTACCGACCGACGAAACTTTCGACTCCGAAGTCGAAATTCCTTCCACTTTCTTTCCTCCACCGTCAAATTCTTCTTCCGAAGGTATGTCGGGATATAATCCTAATAACACCTTACCCACGGGACTGATTCCACCTCCGCTAGGTGCGAATAACCCGAATCACCCGCTTGTTGAAGCGCCCCAACGAATCGCGCTCCAGGATCTCTTCTACCCTGTCCGCACCGCCTTACCTACCTGTCTTTCACTCCAACCAGCAAATGGGGACAATTTTGAGATAAAACCCCACTTCATCAATTTGCTGCCAAAATTTCACGGACTGGAATCCGAAGATGCCTACATCTTCATAAACAAAATCCAAAACGTTTGCGCAATGATGAAAACAACCCAATTATCAGATTATGCTATAAGGCTAAGGGTCATTCCTTTCACCTTATGTGACTTAGCCGAGAAGTGGTTATATAGCACAGCATCACATTCAATTAGAAATTGGGACGAGTTTGTTAAAGCTTTTCTTAAAAAGTTTTATCCTAATCACATGACCGCGAGAATTCGCAATGAGATTTTATAATTTTCCCAGCTTCCTTCCGAACCATTTTGGAAGTGTTTTGAAAGATTCAAGGACCTACTTGTTCAATGCCCTCATCATGGGATCGAAAATTGGCAACTTTGACAAACATTATACGAGGGATTGCCCCCAGCAACGAAGCAATTGCTAGAAACCATTTGTCAAGGTCACTTTCTAACCAAATCTAGTGAGGAAGCGTGGCAGTTTCTCAAGAATCTTGCTGAACAAACACTTCAGTGGGAAAGCACCAAGACCACCTCATCTTCTTCTATTGGTCAATCTAGGGCAGGCATACATCAATTAGATATGTCGATTGCTATAAAGGTCGAGATGGCTGCACTTACGAAAAAGCTAGAAGCCATTGAGACCAAAATCTCATCGCCTTCTCCTGCCCCTGCTTTACCCCCACGAACTGTTTGTGCTTGTTGTTCGGATCCATCACACCTTATCGAAGAGTGTCCTTACAATCCACCTGTTCAAGGACAAGATCAAGTCAATGCTGTCTTTCAGCAACAACAAAGAAATGATTCTTACTCTTCGACTTATAATCCGGATTGGAGGAGTCACCCAAATTTTTTTTGGAATCAAAATCAACAATTCCAAGGAAACAACAACTTTCAAAGATCTCCTCCTCCACAACAACAAGCACCCCAACAAACTCAATACCAGCAACCTTTCCAACCATAACCTTATCCAAATCAAACGAACAATTTTGTGCCTAACAACTTCTACCCTCAAAATAATTTTGTTCAACCAAATGATAATAATGTTATCTCGCTAGAAAAAAGTTTAGATGCGTTTCTCAAACAATCTACACAATCCGTAGAAAGGTTGGAGACTTTCATCCAGTCTTTGGTGCACAACAATACTTCACACGATCAAAGTATCAAATCTATTGAGGCACAAATTGCACAACTAACTACTGCGTTGAGCGAGAGAGAAAAGAGAAAGCTTCTATCTCAACCATTGCCAAATCCCGGTCACACACACAATGCACATGTCACATATGAATATCAAAATCATAATGTAAATGCGGTGACCACGTTGAGATCTGGAAAAGTGTTGCAAAATAACGTGGGTATTAGTGATGACACCCCCGCCGGTGGTTCTTCTTCTTCTTCTTCTTCTTCTTCTTCTTCTTCTTCTTCTCCATCCTTTTCTTCTTCGCCTTCATCTTCTTCACTAGAGCCTATTCTTCATTCTTCAAAAAGCTCTTCTTCTTCTAATCCGAACGCACCCACTTCTCACTTCACGAACACACCCACACTGGGATCCGTTCCAACTCCACATTCTACTCCACAGACATTGGACTCAACAGATTTTCAAAATGCTCCATTTCCAAACAGGTTGAGTCCCAATAAACCAACTCCACAAATGGAGAAGATTGTGGAGTTATTTAAACAGGCTAGCATAAATATACCTCTCTTGGATGCAATCCAACAAGTCCCTTCGTACGCGAAAATCTTAAAGGGCTTATGCTCCTCGAAGAGAAAGTCTTAAATACCCAAGAAAGTGCTAGTGGCTAGTGCAGTGAGCAATGCTATTAACCAACCTCAACCCTTACCCCAAAAACGAAAGGACCCTGGCTGTCCTATAATTTCAGTAACAATTGGGGATAAGAACATCAATCGAGCACTTTTAGATCTTGAGTCTAGTGTTAACCTGCTTCCCTACTCCGTGTATGAGCAATTAGGGGTTGGAGAGTTGAACCCACTCGTTGTACTCTCTAAATGGCTGATCGATCAATCACCCATCTTAGGGGTGAGTTAGAGGATGTGTTGATCAAAGTAGGGGATTTCATATTCCCCGTTGATTTTATTGTTATGGACACACAACCTGTTGCTAACCCACGGAACCAAATTCCGGTGATCCTCGGTCGACCATTTTTTGCCACTTCCAATGCCGTAATAAATTGTCGCAATGGCTCCATGACTCTATCTTTCGGGAAGATGTCTAGTGAGTTCAATATTTACAAGATAGAAAGTCTGCCCCCCGTGCCTAAAACTAGTACACGAGAAGTTTGCTCTATTCACGAAATCACGCAGGAGGACTGCGAGCTTGAAAGATTTCTGTTTGATGACAACAGTTTTGACGCCACTAGTGCGTCCTTCCTTGAATCTACCACAGTTGACACAACCGATATTGATTATGAATGTTTCACTTTTTCGGATGATTTTGACGACTCACCGCCCGAATATGAGTCTTTTGAATTTTTGGATGAGTTAGTTGAACCATCCGAATCGGTTGTTTGCAGTGATTTCGAACCAGTGTTGGAGTCCTTTGAGTTCGAGGTAAATTCCCCAATTTTGCTTTTGATTGTTTCGCCTCCAAAACTCGAACTAAAGCCCTTGCCGTCTCACCTTAAATATGCTTACCTAGGTGAGAATGAGACCTTTCCTGTTATCATATCGGTCTCTCTAGCCCTCGAGCAAGAGAAAGCCTTTTTAATGGTCTTACAAGATAAGCGGCAAGCTTTCGGCTGGACTATGGCGGACATCGAGGAGATTAGTTCCCTCATAATTGAATATCATATGCATATGATGGATGATGCCAAGTCGATAAAGGATCCACAGAAACATCTTGGGGATAGTGTGGATAGTCAATCTCCTCCTTTAGAAGTTGAACCACCCCCTTTTCTTTTAATAAGCTACGAGAATGCCAATATTCCACTGATTGCTGATCATTCACATTCTCGTTTTGATTCATCACCACCTCCTATCTATTCACTTCCACACTTTCCATACCACCACTTCTATCTTCCCCAATTCTTTTTGGATCGGTACAATATGTTCTTCCACCAACCGATACTTTATACAGATAAATTTTTCAACTGGTTGGTGTTGACGTTTGGTCTTTGCAAAGTTTGGTAGTGACGTTTAACATTGTTTCAATGAAGTTTGGGGGGGCCTTTCTGTATGTATATTTTTGTTTTTCTTTTAACAATAAAAAAATAAAAAAAATTATAAATAAATAAACAGGAGAGTGCTGACATTTTGACCCTCTTGGTGTAGCATGACAGTGAGGACACTGTCAAGTTTAAGTTTGGGGGTATGCTCGGTAAGCCTTCTTCCTTCGCATTCATGTGTATATTTTTTGCATTTGCATACTTATTTTAAAACCCATAAAAAATGAAAATTATAAAAATTATAAAAATTAAACTATTCAATTTTGGCCATAATTGACTTGAGTTTGACAAAAATGTTGACTAGCTAGGAACAACTAGATCTTATACTTAGTAAATTAAAAACCCTAAAAATAACTTTTCTTAAAGTTTAACGGTAGAAAGTATATGTCTTTGTAGTTTATTTAGAAATAGGCAAATTTTGAGTTCAGTTCTTGGGCTAAGTTAAAACAAGAGAAGAGTATTGATCTTTTTATTAAAGTATAAGTTTGAAAAATAATTCCAAGCTTAAGTCTAAATTCTGAAAATGTATACCGTACAATTTGCACAAACACGTACCTTGAAACTTAGAATAGTAGAAGAGACCTTGAAATGCTCTTGTCTAAAGTCCTTAGTACGAAGAAAATAAAATAAAAAATACAAGTGTGAATAAAGAGATAATAAAAAAATGAACACTGGTTTTTGTGATTACTTAAGGCTGCAAAAATAGAAAAATATTTAGCGAGGGGGCTTCATCACCTAGTGTCTTAGACCAACTGGTTTGGGAGTCACTGCTAAAGCCTTAGGTGTTACAAGACTAGAAATTACGCTTTAATGTGCAAACACATCTTGTAATCGGTTGTTAGTACCTCAAGAAGTATTAACGATCGCATGAAGGATGTGTGAGCAGTTTCATCTAAAAATTCACCAATTAAGAAGTGCTTTGGACAACGGACAAGAGTATAATAGCTTGATTTGAATTTCCAAGTGTAGGGGTGATTTATACACACACGTAGGGGTATGTGATTGGGGTTTAGATAAGAGATAGGAATGAAGAATAAGTCTTGTATCTTTAACAGTGATGATAAAAATTCCTAAGTTGAGATGGAACCCTAGAAAGAAAACTTAAGAGATGCCAAAAGATAAGTAAATTCACAAGAACATATATAATCTTAAGTTAAATAATAAAAAAGCGTGAAGAATATGGGTGGATAATTTACGAGTCTAAGATAATAGAATTCCTTGTTGGAAAACTTAATTGGAGAATAAAAGTCAATAGGCCTAATTGATAGGATTTTGTGGGTAGTATCCTCTGAAAACCCTCAGAAGACAACACTCCTCCTACTAGGGACACCTAGAGGTTTAACGGCTTGTTGCACGAGCCCAGTGCAATCGCGTTTCCCTGCGAAAGTGAGGCTAGGTATTTTGTTGAGAATAAAAACTAGGTTTGCTCGAGGACGAGCAAAAGATAAGTGTGGGGGTATTTGTTCATACCATAATTTTGCATTATTTTATTCCCCATTTTTATTCAGTTTATATATAAACAGGTGCTTTTGACCCATGTCTGCTACATAGTTACAGATTATAGGTTCTCGGAACAAAAACAGTGAAATTGAAGAAAAGACGATACAAAAGTGAGACTACGATCGATAAATGGAGGAATCTTGATCATGCCACATTTTGAAGGACAATGAAGATCAATAAATAAGTTCACAGAGTACAAAGGCAGCGCAAGGTTCAAGACTTCGTCACGAAGCAACGGTAAAAGTCCACTACAATTATTCACTGTGGAGATCTGGAAGAGAACCAAAAGACATTCTGAAGAACAAACTATGGAAAGCAGAAAACAAAGCCAAGCAGAACAAACCCTGGAAAAATGAGCCCACAAGCCCAATATACGGCCGCGGAACCGTGGCCAAACGTGGGTTTTGGCCACGGAACCGCGGCCGTGTGGGGCCCATGTCGGTGCAGAAAGTTTGAGGCGTTGGCGGTGCGTTGACTAGGTCTTTTTCTTAGGGGGTATTTTTGTAAAAGCAGATGTGACGCGATTGTAACCTGGGGTTTCTATGAATCTATAAATTGGAACCCTAAATCTTGTATTAGGTCATGCCTCTTTTCATTTCATAAATTCAGATCTGTAATTCCTGTGTTGATGTTTGGAGAGAGCCATCAATAAAATTAGTAAGTTTTCTATTTCATTGCCTTAGTTTACTTTTAATTATTTGCCCTACTTAGATAGTTAGAATGTTTTTCAATTCCCTAATGAGCGAGTAGTCTCCTCGTTTGTTAGGGTTAGTTTTAGGGGAAGGCTTGAGAGATGAAATCTCTCACCCTTTTCTTGCTTCATCACACATAATAATTAGGACTCCATGCATACATACACACACCGTTCCCTGCGGCACCTTACCCCTCGAGGTAACGGTGATACCGTAGTATAAAGGACCGGTTGTGTATGTTTTCCATAGAGGCTAGGGTAATAATTGAGAAAGGAAGGACAAGAACCTAGAGGAAGAAACACCGTTTCTTCCCGATGGTACTAATCCCCTTTATTAATTATTACCATAACACCTAATAGATCTAAAATAGGGCATTGAAGGCGGTGAGGAAACATTTAATTTCCCAACTTACCCTAAACCTAACCCTAGCAAGATTCTAGTTTTAATATAAATTTAGGTTTTAGAGATAATCCATTCACAACGTTTGGAATTAACTCGTTTGAGCAAATTAGAAAAGACACAACATCCCTGTGGACCGACCCGTACTCACCGGCTAGCTACCAAGCGACGCCGTTCTTGATTGCGGTTATAAAATAATTCTTTGACATATGAATCAGCCCCCAGATTCAGGCTAGACGCGTTCCCCGCGCTTCAGTCCGATTTCCAGCGGTAAAAAGCAGCCTGATGGTTGCAATATAACTTCATCAAGTTGTGTTAAACCACACCTTGTTCTTCCAGAAATCATTTGACCCCTACCATCTTATAAGTGATGTCCTCCATAGAATGGTACTCGAACTCTGCAATAGAACATGATACCACACGTTGCTTTTTGCTCTTCCAAGTCACTAGATTTCCACCTACGAACACACAATCCCTATAGTGGATCTTCTAGTTATTGGGCGCCATGCCCAGTCAGTATCGGAAAAACCCGCTATTTTGTTGTATCCTCCATCAGTATACAACAATCTTTTTCTTGGAGAACTATTTAGATATTGAAGAATCCTAATAGCTGCATCCCAATGGCCTGTGTGGGGTGATTTCAAAAACTGACTCACAATACTAAGTGGATATGGGATATTTAATCGAGTGGCAGTGAGGTAGTATAACCGACCGACCGACCAACCTCCTATATCTAGCTGGATCATCTAGTAACGTTCCCTGATCTGGTAACAACTTGGAATTTGGATCCATCGGTGTGTGTGACCAGGTGTGTAGTCCAACATTCTATTTTCAGAAAGTATTTCCAGTGCATATTTTCTCTGTGATAGATGGATTCCTCCTTAGATCGAGCTATCTAAATCCCTAAGAAGTAGTTAAGTCGGCCAAGATCTTTAGTTTGAAACTACTTCTGAACATACGCCTTAAGATCATGAATACCTTCCTCATCATTACATACGATAAAAATGTCATCCACATAAATTAGCAGAATGATTCGATGGCTGTGATGATGTCTATAAAACACTGTGTGATCACCACTGCTTCTCCTCATCCCAAAATCTCTAATACTTTCTACAAATCGTCCAAACCAGGCCCTCGGTGAGGAGAGGCCCAGATATAATATTTGTGGAAATGATATATTTATCCCAAAAAGGATGTGTAAGAGCCTCAGATACATTCATGGGAACGGTATATTTATCCATAGATGAAATGATGGAACTGTGTGGAAAAGACAAATGAGCATAGGAGACAGATCGGTAAAGTGGATTGGCAGTGGAATGAGGTGTTTTGCGGATCGCGATGGGAACATTAAGGTTAGAAGGTGCGGCAGGTGTAGGTTTAGAAATCAGATCAGGAGTAGGCTCAAGGGTAGGTATAACAGGAGCTAGGGTTAGAGAAATATCTTGGTCCGGTGGAGGCGTCTCAGGTGTTGGAGCAGTAGCAGTGTCCAAAGATGGGTTGCAAGCTTGAATGAGAACAGTCTTGTCCTGTGGAATGTCAGGGTATTCAAGAAATACCATGTCACCGGTGTCATTTGGGGATAGATTCACGGGAAAGAAAGACTATTATTCAAGAAATGTGACATCAGCTGAGATAAACCAACGACGAAGGGTAGGATGATAATAGCGATACCTTTTCTGGTAGAGAAAGTATTCTAAAATGACACACCGAAGGGATCGAGGATCCAACTTAGTTCGACCATGTATATATTCATGGACAAAGCATACGCAACTGAAAATTCAAGGAGGGAAAGAAAACATAGGGTCATCAGGGAATAGGATAGAAAAACACGTTTGACCATCTAATACAAGAGAAGTCATACGATTAATGAGATAAGCAGCCATAAGAACTGCATCTCTCCAGAAACGATGACGAACCTCTCATGCCCCGCTTACCAAAAGACGGTAGTAGACCCGCGATGAAGCCTGCAGCATATTTATTCCGATAAGGATCTTTCTCTCAACAAATATGTTAAACGCTTTGTAAGCATTATAAATATAACAAAAATAAATAAGAGATTAAAAATCCAACTACTGATTATTACAATTCAATTTCTATAGAGTTCAAAACAGTAACAAGATGTCTAAAATGCGATACAATAACATGATAAGCCTTAATAAAGAGGCTTACTGAATATAAAAGCTGGAAGGAAAACTAGTAGTCGGCCTATGCCGAAAACTGAGCGTACTCCTCTTCTGTCGGCTTTATCTCCTATGTCCCTAAGTCACGTGACGAATATTCCAAAGAAAAAAGAAGACACGGAATGTCCGTCAGCGAACTTGCGCTCGGTAAGTCCTCAATAAAAATATGAATATAGAAGCAATAACGACAAGCATATAAGTAGAAACCAATAGCATGAAGTAGAGAACTGTAAGTAGATACTTGTGTTCGTACTGCAAACTTACGGCCAAAGCGGAATGTAAAACAAAATTTTTTAAGACAAGAGCACTAGCTTCTACGACCTATAATCGATTCCAAACACTAAACTACCAAACTAGAAGAAGTTTAACTACTCGGTTAGGTGTTAACGACATTTGTAGTCGTGTCTTTCTTCTTCTTTTCCACTTCTTTAGCTTTTAGGTCCATCGGGAACGAGCTTGAGAGTCAGTATTCCTTGTCGAAAACGATCCACCCGAAAGAACCCAGCAAAAACTCTAGCTTCACACTAAAAGGATAAGTGAAGAAACTAGTGAACAAAACTTGCTAAGAATTGATCACTAGAGATATAGTAGTGGTTATCTCTAAGTTTTCTCTCTTTTTATTTTTTCCTTTCTCATTTTTGATAACTCAAGAGAAGAAAGGAAGAAGATGAAGCAAGCATGACTCTAAAAAACTGAGTGGAATTGTGACTCACCATTGTGAGTTACAAGCCCACACTATTCTAAAGAGATCATGAAGAAATGAGAAGAAAAAGAGTAGCTATATCATGCGTGCGCGAGCGCGCGCACACATATATATACACACACACCGAAATACACGCACACACTCACACATTCAAGTTTATTCTACAAATACATACATCCGTATTCATATTTAAATACATATACCCGTATTCTTATAAAATACGAATACCCGTATTTGTATCAAAACATAAATACCCGTAATTTTACAAATACCTATATTCGTATAAATACTGTATTCTGTCAAAATACAAATATCAAAAAGAGAGATACCAAAAAGGGATATATAATACTAGCTCACATTTTATCCAAATGTCATAATTTGGATATCTTTTAAACTGGCTAGTGTTAAAAAAATGTTCGATTAAAAGTACGTGTACAAATACACGTATTTAATCAAATCTCTGTACATATCAAAATACATACACCACATCGTTTTTTCCTGAGCTAGAAAACCCTCTGTGTAGGAATAAAGACTCGACAATACGCTGGTAGTGAGATTAACCACAAGCACGTCAGCGGCACTAACTGTACGTAACGACTACCTAGGATATGATCGAAAGGAATGTCGACAAGCAAACTCGTCCGTATCCCTACTGAGCCTGAAAGTGACAATCTCTATACACTCCGGTCTCTTCGTCTGAGAGTATCGCATATTGATTCTATGGGTGGAAAACTTCAGAGCCTAATAACCTGATAAGTCGTATCGATGTGGCCCAAAACTATCCTGAGAAACTACTGATATCACTATCAGCAAATCTCATCTTCCTTGGCCAAGGTCTTATGGTGATGACCAATTAAACACAGCGCGACATCAACTCCCTATACAGGGAGAGACGAATACCTTCTATCGTTCACTGCCCCCAAGTGCTTCGGGACTGTACCCAACTAAAACCTGTTTGCACAACTCATTAAAGTCGTAGTAGGGTAGTTATCTAAGTACAGTAGGAACACACTCGAGACAAATGACGATATCAGGTCTAAAGACTAATCTGTACCTATGTCACTAGAGAACTGCTATCTAACGATAGGTGTATTACTATCTAGAAGTTCTCGACGAGTTTGTCCCGTGTAACTCATAACATAATGAGCACCTGTATACAATCTTTAGTACCGGACACCAATGGATGTGGGATAGGCAACCTTTCCTCACGGGAATAAGAAACATATACACCAGTCTACTCCGGAGTATCGATACCCTATTTTGAAACTCCAACGACTATGGACAATTTAAGGATGTGCTTATAGACTATCCAACCCCCATAAGTATGATCGCTATCATAACACTAGTAGTCAAGCAAAGATCCTACGGAATTTACCAACATGTATTAGAGATACGTAATATAAATAGAATATATACACTTGTTGAGGCAAAGAAAAACTAGATAGCATACCATCATATCGAGCAAGACTGTCCAGTACATATATATCCTAAGCATCCACATGTAATATATATTCTTGTACTATACAATAATGGCATCTAGGATATACATATCCAACACGAATAAGTAATGAAAGGATGTTATGCTCACTTTGCAACAATTTAAAACATGGCAAAAGGTATATATTTTGAAATTCAAGAGAGCAGGAACACCCAAACCTAACAAAATCAACCAAAGACCCTAACTTGCAACTAGCTAGAGAGCTTAAACTAAGTATTTATGAGATTACAATCTTTGAAACGTGCTTGAACTTGCTTGAAAGGTTGTATGGAACTCTTGCTAGGCTCCTAGACAACGGAAACGAGCTTGAGAGGTGACCTTCTTCGTCGAAGATGATCCATTTGAGAAGATCCTTATTCTAGCTCCAACTCCACTTCAAAGATGACCTTTTGATGAAGTAACTAGAATCCTAAACTTTCTAGGTTATGGATTCTAGTGATGTAGATAATTTTCTCTCTTTGTTTCTTTCTCTTTTGTTATCTTTTTCTTTTTTCTTTTGAGAAGGGAAAAGTGAAGGGAGAGAATAAGAAGAAGCAAATGAAAGTAAGCACAAAGGAAAAGGGAGAGACTCTTCTCTCTTATTCCTTTCATTCCTCTCTCCTCTACTTGTCATCAAAATTGTGGTGGGTGTGTACCTTAAACTCATATGCCATCACATGGCCACAAAAGAAAGGAAAAGAAAAAGAAAATGAAAAAGAATATGTTAACATATCTTTTTCCATAAGCATCCAAAATGCTAAATTACAGAGAGTAAAAAATAAAAGATAAATAATACTATATATATATATATATATATAATAAATACTTGATTCAATATCCGTCTTTATAAAACAATGGCTAGTATTATCAAACGTCCGATTAAAGTTCGTGTATCTAATACACATATTTAATCGAACTCCTGCTTGTATTAATATACAGCCTCTACATTGTTTCGCCAGAGCCAAGAAAACCTCTGTGGGACTCTAAAGACTTGATAATACGCCTGCGGTGAGTTACTGGATAATATCCATAACCCACAAGCACTTCAGCGGTACTAGCTGCACGTAACGGCTATCCAGGTATTAATCGAAAAGCAGGCCGACAAGCAAGCCCATCCGAATCCAACAGAGCCTATCAGTGAAATTCACCGTACAGTCCAGTCTTTTCGTCTGAGAGTGTCGCTTACCTGGTCTGGGGGGTGGAATCCATCAAACTCCTAATAGCCCGATAAGTCATGCCGATATCTAACTCATAACCACCTGAGAAATTGCTGATAACACTTATCAATAAATCTCGCCTGCCCTGGCCAGGAACTTATGCTTATAGCCAATTAAGTACAGCGCGACATCAATTCTCTATACCAGGAGAGACGAATCTCTTCTGATCGCTCACTGCCTCCATGTGGCTCAGGACTGTACCCAACTAAAACTTGTTTACACGGCTCTATAAATCCGTGGTAGGGTAATAATCAAAGCACGGTGGGAACCACACAAGACACTATGACGATCTCAGATCTACAGACTACCATGTACTCTTGTCACCAGAGAACTGCTATCTGAAGATAGGTATAGTACCATCTAGAAGTTCTCGGCGAATCCGTTCAGTGTACTCATTTTCCAATGAGCACTTGTATACAATCTTTGGTGTCAAATTTCAATGGCTATGGGACCAATTACCGTCCCGGTCGGGGTCAAGAAATATATACACTAGTCTACTCTGAAATATCGATGCCCAGTCTCAATACTCTCACGACTAGAAACGTTTAAGGATGTGCATATGGACTACCTAGGCCCTACTAGTATGATCGACATCATAATCCTGGTAGTCAAGTAAAAATCCTACAGGCTTTATCAACTTGTATTAGCGATAAGTAATATCTAGTAAAACATCTACACATGTTAAGACAAAGACAAACCAAATAGCATACTATCATATTGAGTAAGACTGTCATATACATACATATGTCCAAGCATCTAATATAATATACAATAATGGCCTCTAGGGCATACATATCCAACAAGTAAGAGCAGACAGTTAAACATGGTGGAGTTACATAACATGGCAGTTTAGTATAAATATGGTGTCAGTTAACATAAACCTATGATAAGTATAATTGATGAGCATGAAGTGATTGACAATGTGTTCTGAGAGGTCACTACTAGGGTAGCTAATCTAAAGTCAGTTCAAGTGTGAGTGTCAACCAATTTCAAAAGTATTCTCAAACCCAAGACTGTAATTCACGGAGAAGAAAACACGGGCCCAAATCAAGAAAATGTTAGTAATAGGACTCTAACCGTCGTAGGAGTATTCATAAACCCAAGGTTATACAGTAAAACCTCCGTATAGGAATACTCTATATAGGAATAACCTCCCTATAGTGATAAAAAGTCCCGGTCCCGACTCGGGACCAGTTATAAATAAGAATAACCTCCACAGTGTGATATTCCATACTTTTTCCAAGTCCCGCCTGTACTAATTTACCTCTATATAGTAATAAATTGGCATTAAATTTTAAATAATTTTTTATATATATAAAAAATACATAAAATTACTTGGCTATTACAATTGAACTTAAGATGACATAAATTACTTAACTACACAATTGAACTTAAGATGACATAAAGTACTTATTCAAAGTTGTTTGGGACAATGACTTAATTTTTTGAGTTACTACCATATCCTTTAACTTGCGAGTTCGTAGTAACTCGTCACCACAATCACCTTCTTGTTGAATCCAAAACATTTCTAACTTATCCAACATGTTTAAAGCTTCTCGACATGACACCTTTTCTATTTCCACACTATCGTCTTCCGGATTATCACCTTGCGCTTCTTGCCTTATTGCCGCCATGATTTCTTTTATATATAAAACTCTACTTAAGAATAACCCCCCTATAGTAATATTTTTCCCCGGTCCCAAGGATATTACTGTATAGAGGTTTTACTGTAATTCAGAGGTAAAAAAACAGGGGCCTTCAAAAGTATTCATGTGTTAGTATTCAAGAATTCATGTACTAGGGGAACTCTTGAGATTCCGTTGAACTCATAACTCAAACAACCCCAACACCCCGTGTATTCTAAATTGTAGATAATATCACAAGCCTTGCCCAAACCCATGAATACATAAGAGGTACAAGTTCAGTGTCAAGTTTCATGTCGAGTTCAAGTATTCATGTCAAGCCCTTACATTTTCATGGTTCGAATCAAACATGCAATAGGTTTTATCATACAAGTCGTGTAGATACAATAAATAAGCAGTCACATAGCATGAGATAAGTCAAGTATTATATCAGAATCAGATCAAATTACATGTCAAGTAATATATCAGTATTCATAACAGTTGAAACGGCTCATGTATTCTCGATCTGGCTCACAAGCCATCTCCAACTATAATTTGATCTTTGGTTGCAAAAGACGGCTCAAAAGTTCTTGAAACAGCTTGACTCCTAGCTTGAGTCGGCTCAATATATTTTGAGATGGCTCAAATCCAAATTTAAGCCGGCTCACGACTTGTTTATGATGTTGATTTCCTCTCTGTGTATAGGAGACGGCTTGTCACGCCCTGCTTCCTAAAATATGGAATACGAGGGGTTGACAAGGCCAGCCATGCTCCTACGGTCAAGGAAACATCCTGCCGTAGTCACACTTCGGCTTCTAGCTTTACATGGTAATCAGTAAATAATGCGCAGGTACTGAGAAATGCAGCAACTGAACAAAACAATGTAAAGAACTGACCTGATGGGAAACAAAAGGGTATAACCCTGGATAGCTAATCAAGATGTCCGTGATATACGTCTAGTCCTGGTCCAGGCTAAATCTTCTCCTCACACTGAGCATGCATACTCAGGTCGTCAGAGCGACACAATAGCAATAATATATATAAATTCATGTGACAATTCTAACAGTGATAATAGATATATATAACAGTAAATCAATGACGGTATAGGTATGAACATGTAGTAATCAATGCGGCGGAACAGTAAAAGCAGTATAATGATATGCTACGTATGTCAACACAGTAAGTATGTATATCGATGCTATCATCCCTATCAGTCTCTAAGTCTCACTGTACAGGTCACTAAACCTATCGTCAGTCCAAGTGTGAGAGTCAACCATTCGCGAGTGTCCTCCACCCAAGGGTAGAACCCAAGGGCAAGGGACCACGGGCCCAACATGTAAATCACGGTAATAATCATGTACCCTGTAAATCTCCATATATCTCCCTAAATATATAAGCCGGCATGGGATTCCCGAGATTCTGTTGAACTCACACTCAAACTACCCTATACCCCGTGGTCTACATCAAACGCTAACCATGACCCTAAATACCAATCGGTCTGTGACAAGTCTGCGCGAGAACTGGAGGCAGGACCTCCAACAAGCACGTCCCGACTAATACCTAAGATAAATGGCAGTGTCTGGTGCCTTATCTGTGACACCCGTGCAAGAGCTTCCATAAGTGTCCCATACCACTTATAGTCACACGTGCACGCGTCCCACAGACGTCGACAATGCAATAGAATCATAAGATTCACTGATTGTGTACAAGTACGTATCACTTTCACGTATTCACTGATACACGAACACTAACGTACTTGCTACAATCATCACTAATACCGAACACTGGGTAATGCACGTTATCACTAGGTTATCAATGCAGTGACATGTGTATGATATGATGCGGAAACGGTATATAAAGCATGATTAAGATATTATAAGTCAGTATTCTACCACTTGCAATATTTATCATAAATAACATGCATATAGTTTAGCGATACTATAAAAGGAGAATTAATAGTATGATTAATTATCTAACCAGCGAATTTGGTTTCACGGTGATCTGGTTTCAGGATCATTAGTTATGGCCATTTCATTTTAAGCGTTCACGGCTGAAAATCCGGTTTCAGAATCGGAAGTCAGTTTCGCAACGCATTTTAAACCCAGTTGGGATCAGATTTTAGCGACACTACAGTTGAATAAAATCTAGGGTTTTCAGTAAAGTTTTCAACGCAATAGAAGGATCTTCGATCGCGTCTGTACGTCAGAAGATATACACTGTTTAATACTAGTATGTCAATTCTGATTCTGTTCTGGACTGTTATACGTCCACATCTATTAAATTACAGATTAAATAGCAAATGGTGACGAAACAGTATGAAACCACTTGTATTGTCTATCTATCAGATTCATCTTTAATAAAAAACAGAGTTCCGCAACCTACGAGTTAAGAAAACAGTGTGGTACCCATTACGGGACAGTAAACAACAACTGGAGTCGGTCTGGACTGCAGTCCAGAGTCGCACTCTGATCCAAATATTTTACATTTTAAGTACAGAGACTAATATAAACTTGCATAGGGTTAAAGTTCGTCGAGTCGGCTTCAATTTGAGCCCTCGATCGCATCATTCCAGTATGTATATAATTTATGGTAATTTTAACGGTTTTCAGGTACAAGAAAATTCCAGTTTTACGAGTAAACCTGAGGGTAGTCGTTTTAGTCTCTAACAGTCATATTTTCCAGCGAAATTTGTACAGGGTATTCATCACTACAAGGGCCACTATAAACAATCCAGTTCCATCAAATTAGAAAAGTATTTTCTTTGGGAACATACATCGAACAGGTACGTAATATACTTTATCAGGAATTATTATTACGGAATCTATACGATTTTAATTTGTAATAAAGATAACTTAGCATGTAGCAAGTAGATAAATTGCCTGGGCACGTCTCGGGAATGTACGGTGATGGTAACATCACGAACGCGCGACGAACGGCGACGGCAGCGTCTCGGAATGAGCTTGGGTCGGGTAGGATGCAGCCGAGGCTCATGGATGTTAGGGCTCGTGCTGTTGGTAGTCGATATGGAGGGCAGTCGTGTAGCGGGGAGATGAATTCGCCGTCTAGGGTTTGAGGGGGAGAGAAAGAGAGAGAGAGATAGCTGAGGAAGAGAGAGAGAGTGAGAAGAGAGAGAGAGGAGAGATAGAGACAGAGAGGGGTAAGGAGAGGGGAAGAGAGATCGAGAGAGAGAGAGAGAGAGAGAGAGACAAGCAGAGAGAGATGAGAGAGAACAGAGAGAACAGAGAGCAGGGAGAGAAAGAGATGCAGGGAGAGAGAGAAAACGGAGAGAGAGGGTGAGGAAGAGAGAATCAGAGGAAAGAGAGGCTGAGAGATTGAGAAGGTAAACCAGAGAGAGAGAGAGGTGGTGACGTCGGAGGTTGTTGGGTTAATGGGATGGCCGGAGGAGGCGAGCTCGGTGGGTGATGGGGTGCCGGCAAGATTCGTTGGAGGTGTCTTGTGGTGATGGTGGGGGATGGTGATGCAGCTGACGACGATGAAGGTGCGGGGGAGTCGACGAAATGCAGTGGGAGTTCGCCGGCGAGAGGGAGGTGAGGTGAGGTGACGAGGGGAGAGGTCGTGGGATTCATCGTCGTCGTCGTCGAGACAGGGACTCGAGTGGGTAAGAGTTTTGAGGGGAAGAGAGAAATGAGTTCGCGGGTGAAAGAGGTGGTTGAGTGGATCGAGTCGTAGGGTGTGCGAGTCGGGGGAAAACGGCAACGCGTGGGCGTAGGATGCGGCGGAGATAGGGGATCGAAGGAGACAGGGAGCGGGAAGTCGGGAGAGCCGTTGGGGAAGAAAGGGTAAGTGGGCCGGGTCTGGTTGGAGCGCGGGAGCGGGTGAAGGCTTGGGCTGCTGGGCCAGAGTTTAAATAAAAGAATTATAAGGAAGGAAAGAGGTCCGGGCCGGGAATTTAAAAGAGATTTAGTTTAGAAAAATTTAATGCATGGGCTGAGGAAAATTCTGGGCCGGCCAGTTTTAAAATAGAAAATGAATTCCTTTAATAAAACTGAGGGGATGGGCTGGGGTTTTATGATAAAAAGGAATTTTAGTTTACTTAAAGGGAATGGGCCGAGGGGATTTATTAATAAAAGGAAAAGATGGTGTTTTGGGTTTAGTTTTAAATGAATAAAAGAATGGGGTTGAAGGGGAAAAGTTAGGGTTTTGAGTCTAAATAAAATATGAAAAGAGACGGGTGTATATTGAGGTTTATATTAATGGGATAGGAACATGAGGACTTAGGATTAGGGTTTTTGATTAGAATATGAAACAACTAGGGTTAGAAAACTAGAAATATAGTAATATAGGAAAATATTTTGATGAAGAATAAACCTATAGTTTGGGTTTGGGCTAAACAGGTTTTAAAATAAATTAATAACTATAAATAAAATAAATAATAAAAACAAACTGTATAAGTTAAAGAGAGGTACGTGTTATTGGTATAAAAAGGGCTGGGTGTTACATCATACCACCCATATAAAAATTTCGTCCTCGAAATTCAAAATAGCGATGAGTTATACAAACATGGGCGAAAATTATTATATTGCAAACTAACACAATGCTTTCCTTGAAATAGGCAGATGAAATTTTTGAAGGTATATACTATATAAAAACAGCATACACAAGAATAGGTCTAAATAAGTATAAGGCAAGAAATAACTATAAGGGAAAACTACATGTATACGGGAATATAAATAACAACAATAACGAACAATATTATTCGAGGCGTACTCGATAAAATCGAAATTCAACTATGTGCACGTATAAGTATATTAAAAGTAGCACAGCAGAAATAATAAGTATAAAGTACAACCACTTATAATAGTAACCATAGGCACCACACCCGAAAATAAAGTAACGACAATGAGGTAGTGAAAGCTTAGTCGGTATGTTAAAATATTTTAGGATAATATATCGGTCAAATAACGTAGGAAACTCATATAGTGAAAATAAGAGACATGGAACGAAAATATGCGCGATGTAAGATTGCGCTACTGAAAATTGAGAATAATAGTAATATACTTAAAATACATAAAACGGAGTAATCAATAACACGCACTCTTTGGTAAATACAAAATAATGAAAACTAAATTTTCGAATTCAGTGTCCCTAAATATAGTTAGGATAACAGGAAGCATATATAGGGCTAGCTAGGGTAGGAATTATAAGGAAATGTGGCTCATTCAGAAGGTCGGGGTGTGACGGCTTGAGACTGAAGGTCAAAGAGATCGGGGTCGGGTCAGTACAGAAATTAGAGGTGAGCAACAAAGGACGACAAGGGGAAAATATAGGGAGGATAACGGTCGGTACATCATATGAATTCAAAAATTTGAAGGGTTAGCGAACACGGAGATTTCACTAAAATTTTCTCCTCCCAGAAGGAATCACAAACGAGGCACAGACGAAGGATGAAGGGTGGACCTCTAAAAGACCGGGTGCGGTACTAGTTAATCTCAGCGAGGGTTAAAACAATACAAGGAGTAACGGTGGACAGACCTCAGCAGAAACTAAATGTATATAAGAAATAATCAAACATCAAGTGAACTAAGAAAATCGAAAGATTGGCGAACTCAACAATTTATTTTATTCCAGAAGATTTTAAACAAGGCATTCTCAAAGACGAAAGGTGGCCCTAAACTATACACAGATTTATTTGGCCAGATAAGACAACATCTAAAAAGAGTCCCGTCAGTCGCGGTTGTGGAGATTCAGTAGGTTGCGGTAGGTTCGCGTGCTCAAGTAGGGGCGTCCATTTTCATAGCGCCTCGTAGGGATCGCCATTGGGAGTTCTTCCATAGTCGGGTCTTGATCTTCTGGTCCTTCTTCCTCGGATGGGGCTTCTTCGTCGAGGTCCGATTCCATGTGATTCTCTTCTCTTGGATTTTCTTCCACGGGATTTTCCTCAACTGGGTTTTCTTCTATCGGGTCTTCTTCGGAATCTTCCTCTGTCGGGTTCTCTTCAGGGTCTCCTTCCTCTTCTTCGGAATCATCTATCATGTTAAACTCTGGGGCGACTGCTCCTTCGTCTTCAGAATCGCTGTTCCCGAAAATGGCCTGGGGATCGTTGATCTCATCATCAGAACTCATCAGTGTGCGGTCTAAAGAACCGCACGACTGCGCATCCTCATCTAGATGCGGCGCTGCTCCGGGGTGGGCCATAGCCTGAAAAGGAAGAGTCATGATTAGACAGTGGAATACATCAAGAAAATAGCTCAGGGTACGAAGTATAGGAAAATATGCGGTGGCAGGAACTGAAAAATCAGGATAGAAACGCTGTGATAATGAATAGTATGAATAAGGGGGAAAGACAAGAGAATGATACATATATTACGATTCAAAGTTTTTATTGCATTCAACTAAAATTTCGACGGATACAAGATTTCAAACAAAAAGAAATATTTATAAGAGGATGACAACATTTTATTAAAAGCAGAAAACGTGATAACTCTTCTTCGATTACTAGGCCACTGCATTCTCGTCACGCGAGTTGAATCCTGAGTTGGGTCCGCCTTATCCTCGAAGTATGAACTGCGCAATCATCATCACTTGGCAGGAGTGGAGAGTGTGGACGAGTCTCCTCCTTGCAGCTCTTTTCTTTTTGGGCAACCGCTGATGAGATGTTCGCTGGATCCGCAAATCAGACATTTTCCTTTGGCGCGGCGATAATCCCTCTGAAGATGTCCTGGCCTCTTACAGTACCCACAGCATGGGGTCTTCTGCTGCTTCTGTCATGGGGAAACAAATTGGCGCTTCATCTTCTTCTCTTTTCCTCGTCTAACGGGAATCCCTTTATGATTTGAGACTCCCGCCGATGCCCGATTCACCTGCCTTCTCAGTCCTTCAGCTAACAAATCATTCGTTCGCTCCTGAGCTTCCTTCAGACTTTGCAGTACTCTCAGAATCTCAACGGTCTGATTCTGGAGATTGGAGATAGAGGAAGAGTCGTTGGACGACATGATCCTGAAACAATAATTTTGAGGATGATATAAGGCACAAGTTATAAGAATCAAGATATAATATGGATTGGACAAAGATTCAAGAATATCAGATGTGACGAAATTTATTACAAGTGGAAAATCAATTGTATGACTCTAAGTCACTTAAACAGAGTACGGTAGGGTAACTATGATGTAGTTCACAATTACACCCACGTAACTTTGCCAAGTCACCCGAAACCCTAGCGGATGGATAACAGAATACTCGATGTGAATATGGATCAAGAATGACAAGTTTACAACCTAGACCAAGGAGTGTCTTAGATTGCCAAGCTGTACACGGAAAACTGCAATCCCAATCGAAGCAAAACCTAGCTCTGATACCAACTAAACCATGTCACGCCCCGCTTCCCAAAATACGGAATACGAGGGGTTGACAAGGCCAGCCATGCTCCTACGGTTAAGGAAACATCCTGCCGTAGTCACACTTCGGTTTCTAGCTTTACATGGTAATCAGTAAATAATGCGCTGGTAATGAGAAATGCAGTAACTGAACAAAACAATGTAAAGAACTGACCTGATGGGAAACAAAAGGGTATAACCCTGGATAGCTAATCAAGATGTCCGTGATGTACGTCTAGTCCTGGTCCAGGCTAAATCTTCTCCTTACACTGAGCATGCATACTCAGGTCGTCAGAGCGACACAATAGCAATAATATATATAAATTCATGTGACAATTCTAACAGTGATAATAGATATATATAACAGTAAATCAATGACGGTATACGTATGAACATGTAGTAATCAATGCGGCGGAACAGTAAAAGCAGTATAATGATATGCTACGTATGTCAACACAGTAAGTATGTATATCGATGCTATCATCCCTATCAGTCTCTAAGTCTCACTGTACAGGTCACTAAACCTATCGCCAGTCCAAGTGTGAGAGTCAACCACTCGCGAGTGTCCTCCACCCAAGGGTAGAATCCAAGGGCAAGGGACCACGGGCCCAACATGTAAATCACGGTAATAATCATGTACCCTGTAAATCTCCATATATC
The DNA here is from genome assembly GCA_030015575.1 of Agapanthus africanus. Classification (NCBI taxonomy): domain Eukaryota; kingdom Viridiplantae; phylum Streptophyta; class Magnoliopsida; order Asparagales; family Amaryllidaceae; genus Agapanthus; species Agapanthus africanus. The sequence continues at coordinate 124,814,936 of CM057339.1, read as the reverse complement.
TCCCTAAATATATAAGCCGGCATGGGACTCCCGAGATTCTGTTGAACTCACACTCAAACTACCCCACACTCCGTGGTCTACATCAAACGCTAACCATGACCCTAAATACCAATCGGTCTGTGACAAGTCTGCGCGAGAACTGGAGGCAGGACCTCCAACAAGCACGTCCCGACTAATACCTAAGATAAATGGCAGTGTCTGGTGCCTTATCTGTGACACCCGTGCAAGAGCTTCCATAAGTGTCACATACCACTTATAGTCATACGTACACGCGTCCCACAGACGTCGACAATACAATGGAATCATAAGGTTCACTGATTGTATACAAGTACGTATCACTTTCACGTATTCACTGATACACGAACACTAACGTACTTTCCACAATCATCACTAATACCTAACACTGGGTAATGCACGTTATCACTAGGTTATCAATGCAGTGACATGTGTATGATATGATGCGGAAACGGTATATAAAGCATGATTAAGATATTATAAGTCAGTATTCTACCACTTGCAATATTTATCATAAATAACATGCATACAGTTTAGCGATACTATAAAAGGAGAATAAATAGTATGATTAATTATCTAACCAGCGAATTTGGTTTCACGGCGATCGGGTTTCAGGATCATTAGTTATGGCCATTTCATTTTAAGCGTTCACGGCTGAAAATCCGGTTTCAGAATCGGAAGTCCGTTTCGCAACGCATTTTAATCCCAGTTGGGATCAGATTTTAGCGACACTACAGTTGAATGAAATCTAGGGTTTTCAGTAAAGTTTTCAACGCAATAGACGTATCTTCGATCGCGTCTGTACGTCAGGAGATATACACTGTTTAATACAAGTATGTCAATTCTGATTCTGTTCTGGACTGTTATACGTCCACATCTATTAAATTACAGATTAAATAGCAAATGGTGACGAAACAGTATGAAACCACTTGTATTGTCTAGCTATCAGATTCATATTTAATAAACAGCAGAGTTCCGCAACCTACGAGTTAAGAAAACGGTGTGGTACCCATTACGGGACAGTAAACAACAACTGGAGTCGCTCTGGACTGCAGTCCAGAGTCGCACTCCGATCCAAATATTTTACATTTTAAGTATAGAAACTAATATAAACTTGCATAGGGTTAAAGTCCGTCGAGTCGGCTTCGATTTGAGCCTTTGAGCGCATCATTCCAGTATGTATATAATTTATGGTAATTTTAACGGTTTTCAGGTACAAGAAAATTCCAGTTTTACGAGTAAACCTGAGGGTAGTCGTTTTAGTCGCTAACAGTCATATTTTCCAGCGAAATTTGTACAGGGTATTCATCACTACAAGGGACACTATAAACAATCCAGTTCTGTCAAATTAGAAAAGTATTTTCTTTGGGAACATGCATCGAACAGGTACGTAATATACTTTATCAGGAATTATTATTACGGAATCTATACGATTTTAATTTGTAATAAAGATAACTTAGCATGTAGAAAGTAGAGAACTTGCCTGGGCACATCTCGGGGATGTACGGTGACGGTAACGTCACGAACGCGCGACGAACGGCGACGGCAGCGTCTCGGAATGAGCTTGGGTCGGGTAGGATGCAGCCGAGGCTCGTGGATGTTGGGGCTCATGCTGTTGGTAGTCGATATGGAGGGCAGTGGTGTAGCGGGGAGATGAATTCGCCGTCTAGGGTTTGAGGGGGAGAGAAAGAGAGAGAGATAGCTGAGGAAGAGAGAGAGAGTGAGAAGAGAGAGAGGGGAGAGATAGAGACAGAGAGGGGTAGGGAGAGGGGAAGAGAGATCGAGAGAGAGATCGAGAGAGAGAGAGAGATCGAGAGAGAGAGATGAGAGAGAACAGAGAGAACAGAGAGCAGGGAGAGAGAGAGAGATGCAGGGAGAGAGAGAAAACGGAGAGAGAGGGTGAGGAAGAGAGAATCAGAGGAAAGAGAGGCTGAGAGATTGAGAGGGTAAACCAGAGAGAGAGAGAGAGGTGGTGACGTCGGAGGTTGTTGGGTCGATAGGATGGCCGGAGGAGGCGAGCTCGGTGGGTGATGGGGTGCCGGCAAGATTCGTTGGAGGTGTCTTGTGGTGATGGTGGGGGATGGTGATGCAGCTAACGACGATGAAGGTGCGGGGGAGTCGACGAAATGCAGTGGGAGTTCGCCGGCGAGAGGGAGGTGAGGTGTGGTGAGGTGAGGTGACGAGGGGAGAGGTCGTGGGATTCGTCGTCGTCGTCGTCGAGGCAGGGACTCGAGTGGGTGAGAGTTTTGAGGGGAAGAGAGAAATGAGTTCGCGGGTGAAAGAGGTGGTTGAGTGGATCGAGTCGTAGGGTGTGCGAGTCGGGGGAAAACGGCAACGCGTGGGCATGGGATGCGGCGGAGATAGGGGATCGAAGGAGACAGGGAGCGGGAAGTCGGGAGAGCCGTTGGGAAAGAAAGGGTAAGTGGGCCGGGTCGGGTTGGAGCGCGGGAGCGGGTGAAGGCTTGGGCTGCTGGGCCAGAGTTTAAATAAAAGAATTATGAGGAAAGGAAAGAGGGCCGGGCCGGAAATTTAAAAGAGATTTAGTTTATAAAAATTAAATGAATGGGCTGAGAAAAATTCTGGGCCGGCCAGTTTTAAAATAGAAAATGAATTCCTTTAATAAAACTGAGGGGGTGGGCTGGGGTTTTATGATAAAAAGGAAATTTAGTTTATTTAAAGGGAATGGGCCGAGGGGATTTATTAATAAAAGGAAAAGATGGTGTTTTGGGTTTAGTTTTAAATGAATAAAAGAATGGGGTTGAAGGGGAAAAGTTAGGGTTTTGAGTCTAAATAAAATATGAAAAGAGATGGGTGTATATTGAGGTTTATATTAATGGGATAGGAACAAGAGGACTTAGGATTAGGGTTTTTGATTAGAATATGAAACAACTAGGGTTAGAAAACTAGAAATATAGTAATATAGGAAAATATTTTGATGAAGAATAAACCTATAGTTTGGGTTTGGGCTAAACAGGTTTTAAAATAAATTAATAACTATAAATAAAATAAATAATAAAAGCAAACTGTATAAGTTAAAGAGAGGTACGTGTTATTGGTATAAAAAGGGCTGGGTGTTACACGGCTCATGGTTCTGTTGAGCTGGCTCAAAGCCCTTTCGTTCAGATAATTGGGTTTAGTGTTCCAATTATTTAGTCATGTAACGATATAGTATTGATTTACGCATCATTTCACCGTGTTACTAATTTGTGTTTTCTACATCTACGGCAAGTATAAGTTGTTGTTAAGTATGGAAAACAATAAGTGGGTATAGACCTTCAACAACAACAAAAACTACATCTAACATACCATATACAACTAAATCTACATATATAAAACTTTCTCTCATTAGGAACTTCGATGAAACGCGGACATCGGTTTTTTTTGTGAGGGAAACCCGATAAGGAAAAAGAGAGAGAAAGATGAAGAGAGAGAGAAAGACGGAGGGAAACTTACTTGCGGTGCAATATGGTATAACAACTGTATCGTCGTTCACAATAGAACACGGACTTGATCGGGTGTTCGTCTAGATGTGAGGAGATCGGCGGTAGGTTTTGGGAGGATTATTAGAGTATGTTTCTCAGAGGAGAAATTTTTAGAGGAGGAGATAGGTTTTGACAGCCGTGAGAATGAAGAAAAAAGAGAAAATAAAAGTATGGTGTGTTTAAAAAGAAATAAAGACAATTAAAAAGAAAGTTTATAAAGGAATTGATGAGTTGGGGGGTTTACAGAATTAATTGGGTGGTTTAGAGATGATACGAACGGTCACGATCACAAAGAAACTCACATCCTGGCGTTTGTAACGGTTCAGGATCGAACGAGGGTATGAGATGGCTCAAAATTATGTTGAGACGTCTTAGAGAGACAGAGAATAAAACAACTCCCCAAGAGTGGGTTGAGATGGCTCAAGAAACTCATGAGCCGTCTTAAGAACAAAGACAAAATGATCTTCAAAATGATCCATGAGCCGGCTCACACTTTTATAAGCCGTCTCACACTCGAAAAGAAAACGATATTTTATTAAGGAAAGAGTATACAAAAGTATAGAAATTTTGGGGTCGTTACAAAACCTATCGATGAAGGAGTAGTGTTCGGACGACTTTTAGCAGATGACGATTTTTGCACTCAGTAATACTTTTCTGTGGGGGGGTATAGAAACAAGAGAACTCATGAAGAATATCAAATACAGACATAAAATTCTGAAACTCAGAAGAAAGAAATTCTTTCGCATTATCACTACGGAGTATTTTCACAGAAACGTCAAATTGTGTTTTAATTTCAGCATAGAATTTGCGAAATACGACAAAAAATTTTAGAGCGGGATTTTATTAGATATAACCAAGTTGCACGGGAAATATCAACAATAATGTGACAAAGTACTGATCACCGACTCAACAGGACATAGTCCCCATATATCGTAATGAACTAAACTAAATGGAGTACTAACTCACTTATTAACTCGAAGAGGGTAAGAAACACGATGGTGCTTACCCAACTGACAACACTCACACAATAACTCAGTAGCCGCAGAAATTTCTGGATGTAACTTTTTCAGGTTCTGTAATAATGGATGTCCCAATTGACAGTGCAAATCTAAGACTGTAAAATCACTTAAGCATGCAACTGACTCTGAAAAACTACTTATCAAATACAGACCATCAGACCCATGTCCGGTACCAATCATCCTTCTCGTTCCCAGTTCCTGAAATACACAGTGGTTATGATAAAAAATAGCAAGACAGTTTAAGGATTTTGTGAGTTGACTAATAGAAAGTCAATTGATAAGAAAGAGAGACATATATAAAACGGAGTGTAAAGGTATAGAAGGATTTAAAATCATTGAACCTATACCACTAACAGGTGAAACAGAACCATCAGCTACTTTGACAGGTGTGTGAGAAATATATGAGAAATTGGACAGTATACTTGAATTCCTAGTCGTGTGATATTACACTCTTGAGTCAATCACCCATGACGTGAGAGCTACCGAGGATAGACAAGCCGTAGAATTATTTGTCTTAGTAAATGTTGCACTAAAGGATGACGGCGACTGAAAGAGATGAAACTGTTTGAAATTTTCTAACATCTCCGCATTCATAGAATTAATGGCAGAGTCGATACCGGAAGCGACATGAGCTGTAGAACTGTTAATTTTTTTCGGGCAATCATATTTCATATGTCCAAATTTATGATAATAATTACACTGAATCCCTTCTCGACTACTACCAGATTATCTCTCTGAGTAACTAACTTGGCTACTATCCATACTAACTCCTCTTCCATAATAACTACCATGACCTTCTCTTCAACCAGAACGACACCTGTCTTGACTGAAGCCGCCTCTCTGTGGCATAGTGGCCAATTCAAACTTTTCTGCGTTGGTTGAGTTGGAAACATCTCTCGGATCAGATGGAATGCCTCCTAACGATTCTTTGACGACTCACTACCAATCACCAGTGGTCGTGTCGCATCATAAAAAGAATTCAAACTCCCTAGCAAAATCACTACATCAAACTTATCTTTGCGTGTCTTCATTTTCTCCAAATCAGCTTTTAAAGCGAAAATAGCCCATAACTCATCACATATCTTTTTGAAGGCAGCATAGTGCTCCTCTAATATCCGACTCCCCGTATTTGATCTAGAATAATTCTGAAAGATAGAGAAAGCCTGAGACATGCTACTCTTCCCTAAATAAGTGGACTGCAATAATTTACACATCTCCTTCGCAGGAGAGCAACTAAGAACCAGATCCATCACCTTCTGCTCCATGACCTTCCGTAAGAGACATTTCACCAAGCTATCATCTTTTATCCAAACAGCAATTTTTGGGTTTGGGGGATCATTGGTAAGATGATGATCTTTACTCCTTCCAGTCAAATTCGTCATCACAATAATCTGCCATTATTTCTAATTCAAACTATTGATCCGACAACTTAACAGAAGCCAATGTTGGCCTGATAACAAATCGCTCGACAATTTCCTTTTCAACGTCATCCATGAAAACAACAACAGATTCACGAAAACTCCCAGCACCACCATACCTCCCAATCGACCAAACGAATCCGAACAGATAATCCACGACCGGATCTAAACAGACATTCAACCGAACAGATGATCGGCGACTAAACCGAGCAGATGATGGAGTAGATCATCGATGCAATGGTGCTGAGGTGATGCGGTGATGATGTGACGGTGGTGCGGGGTGATGCAGCGGTAGTGCGGGGTGATGCGATGGTGATGCGGTAGTGGTGCAGGGTGATGCGGTTCTTGCCGAGTTCTAATTCAAACCTAATTAATGCATAGGTTGTTGATGAAATGAGCAGGATCATTTTCATCCCCACGAGACATCGGCAAGAAATCAACCACCTATGCATTAATTAGGTTTGAATTAGAGTCAAGGTTCTTCTCTCGATCATTTCATCAAACAGTTTGAGGACGTCCACGTTATGACAGGACTGAAACAGTAGTACGATGACGTGGTGGTAGGCGGTGGGAAAGAGCACCACGCGGAGCTAGGTCAGAGAGGCGGTGGATCGAGGAGAGAGCGACGTAGGGGGTGATGATGTGACGAAGGGACGTAAGACGGTGAGGATAGAGGAGGAAAACGATGGAGAGTAGCTTGGAATCGATAGCGCGTTGGAGCACGTGGGAAAATAGCGACGGCCAGATAAGCGAGCTTTGATGGGGAAGAAATGGATTCACGCAAGGAGAGATCATGAGAGGGAGTTCTGGAGAGGGAAGGAGCTTGTGAGAACATCAGAGAGTGAGGAGAGAGGCGTCGGAGAGGGGAAGGAAAGATTTAGAGGGAAAGATGAGTGATAGTTCAATTCTATTTTGTAATTTGGAAAAAGCAGTAGGGTAACTCAGTCATTTAATATAAAATTCAACGATAGGTGGCAATAGGCAAGCAAATGTAAACTTTATGGGATATTGGACTAACGGCAAGACCATCGGGATTTCTGGATATTACCCCAAACGACGAGAGGGTTTTGATGAAATAACCCTAGAAATTAATTAGGGAGGAAATTAAGCAAAGACATAATTCTATATATCATGGATGAAAGTGTACTACCCAAATTGTACCAGATCGGAGAAATTGGTAATTGCGAGAATTTTCTAGTTATGAGCTAAATCGCCTGCATCAGAAGATCAACCAACGTGTGACCAAATTAAAACCTCTCCAACATGAGTCACAAGTGATCCCCAGAAAGCGAACATATATCAAATTATGGCTAGTGCAGCATAGGGGTAGCATAGCTTGAAAATATTTGGGTATCGTCGTATCTATGAGGTTTTTTTAATTGCGCCGTCAATGATCTTGAATCCAAGTTTCGATTTGTTGATTGCCTGAAAATGACAATCTTGACTTATTTATTTATATGTTTAATTCCCACTCATTTGATCATTAAAATTTTAACAAGATATGTATAATAATTAAGTAGACAAATGTTTCCGGCTACCAGTGCACTTTGCGAGTTCTAAATTTCTATATATAAAGATTAAAAATTAATTGCCCCATGATGTGCTTGTATATTTATATAATTTGTATCAATGTTTATCAGAAAAGTATATCCAAATTTCCTTCACGTGAGAAAAAATAAATTCCATCAGTACAGTAGGGTCGTGATGGAGGTCTTGATCTCCTTCAGATATTATCTTCCGTTAATCTGTAGCGAGCGTTGATGGATGGCTGAGATTGGGTTTGAGAGTTGCCTCTTGAAGCGTGTGGATCTCAGTGGGCTTGGTTTGATGCGAAGCCAAGCTACCTACAAAGAAGTCTCGGGATGGTTGTACTACCGTGGACCCTCCGACGATCAAGTTAGTCGAAATATTTGGGCAAAGTAGCGGCCTATTCAGATAGAATTGCTTTACCTGAGTCGTTTAAGAAGGGTTTATATAGTGGCAGCCATGGGCTAGTGGGTGCGAGATTTACGCCAGCCGTTACGTTCTTAGAGACGCGTCTACGCGAATGGTAGGATCCTCCAATAATGGCGAGATACGCCTGTTAACGGGGGAACGCGATGGCATGGGACGCGGGATCGTGGGGCGGCAGATATCTCGCGTATGGCAAGATTCGCGGGGCCATGTCCGGGACGCTGATGATCTGCACTCTGGGTCGGTCGATGAGACCGAGGAAGCTGAGCTCGGCAGGAGGCTCGGAGGCGAGCGGGAGGCCGAGCAAGCTTGGTTCTGTGATAGCTTGGAGGCGAGTTGGGAGGGCTGAGAAAGCTCAGCATGCAGGAGGGCTCGGAGGCAAGCCAATGGTTATTTGTAAGACGAGCATAGGTGTGGTCTGGAAGGCCACCGAGGGTCGGGAACATCCTCGGGAGGAAGGCCCGGGGTACGCCTTCAACGTATCGTTCTTACTCCTTTCTCGTAAGCCTTGGGATACATAATCTGCCACATGTCGTGATCTGGGGAGTTCTCAGTATTGAGCATCATCATTAGCCCCCCACTCTCGTCCCGATCTATTTATGGGTCGGGTCGAGAGTGGTCTGATCGGTCACTCTGGCTAAGTTCTTATTTGAAGATATCGTCGGCGTGGATTCCTGGGCAGTTAGTTGTATTTTTTGATGACATCAGCGGATCAGAGAAGAGATCGTGCATTAAAGGGGAAGCGCACCAGGCCATGCGTCCGGCGCTGGTTGGCTGACGTGATGGGCCACCGGTGTTCTTGGTGCTTGAAGAGACGTGTCCAATGCTCTTGAGACACATGGAAAGTTGATGGCCGTCGGACGCGAAGCGTCTGTTTTGGTGGGAATCGATCGGCGCCGTTGGATGCGCTTGCTGAATGCTATAAATAGATGTGGGATCCCCCACGGTCCACACTTCGCTATAATTTCCACATCGGTGCGTGTGTTAACTCGGCGCTCTTCTCTTTATGTCGGATTTCTTGCGTTCTTTTCTCGGACGTCTCCTTCCTTTGCTCAGGTTAAATGTCTTCCTCTGAGGAGTCTGTTGAGATAGTTCGGATAGAATCTAGGGAGTCTTTAGCCGCTTCTTTCTCTGCCTCGTCCGAGTCGGATTCCCCCCGGGGAGTTAGGGTTAATCATGCCACCCGGGGTCGTGCGGCAGGGACAGTCCCCAAAGCGCGTGTCAAGAGTGTTTGTGACGCGCTTTCCCTCCTGAGGCATATGGACGAGCTTACCACAATTCGGGCCCGCTTCCACATTCCCCCCGGCTACTCGCTTCGCTTGGCTGGGGAGGGAGGGCACACCAGGTACGGGGCAAGGAGATTGCCTTGTATTTGGAAGCCTTTTGGGTCGGAATGCGTCTGCCTTTCTCCCCCGAGGTGAGTGCGGCGCTGTGTTGCTTTCAATTAGCCCCGGGCCAGGTAGTGCCGAACTCGTGGAGGATTCTCCTCGGGTTCCTGGTCCGGTTGAGACTGCAGGAGATCTCTTTCAGCCTGAACCTTCTCATTTCCTCCCTCTGCTATAAAAATCACCCCGGCACTTGTAAGAACGAGCCTAGCTGGGTATACGTTTCTTTTAGAAAACACAGAGGAGGGACGGCCGGATTGGGGTCATAGCAGTACCTTCTTCCATTCATGAATGGAAGGAGAAGTTCTTGTTTGTTGGGCTACCCGAGGGTGAGAATTGGCCTGTGCCTGTCCAGTGGCATAGGGCCAACTACCCACGGGTGAGGTGGTCGTCCGATTCCGAAGCGAGGGCAGTGTCGGCATGGGACCCCGTCCAACGGGCTGATGTGTTGCTGTTCGAGCAGGCCCTCAGTTGGGCCGGGCTCAGCCCCGCTCAGTTTGCGGGTAAGTTAGGAGCTTAGGCGACCTATTTAGACTTGTGTATTCTTCTATTCTTTTTGGCATAGCTAACCCCCTCTTTGTATTTTCGCCCCCTTTTTTTTGCAGAACCGATGGACCGATCTAAATTCCGGGCTTCCATGGCCGAGAAGAAAGGGAGGAAGGCCGGAGGCGCCGGCCTGTCACGCCCCGTTGCGAGCCCGGCCCCGTCGGCAGCCGCTTCGGCTAGGCGTTCCACTACTCCCCAGGCTCTGGAGACCAGCCACGGGGAGAGCCGTAAACACACTCGGGAGCAGGAACCCCAGGTCCTGGAGGTGGCGAATGAGGTCGACCCTTCTATGGCCCCCCTCAAGCGGCGCAAGAGGACAGCGTCACGAGCCCCATCTTTCCATATCTTCGCGCAGGAGGGGGATCTTCGCTACGAGGTGCCCTCGGGGTTTTCTATCGCCGATAGCTTGCACTCCGAGATGGAGCGGTCGGTTGGGGGCAGAATCCCCTGGGGGACCCTCAAGGGCCAAATCGCAGCCATAGCTCAGGAGGCCGTGCAGCTTAGTGTATGCCTCCCGTTCGGGTTTTCATTAAGCCTTTTTGTTGGCAGGATCGGATACCTTTTTAACCCCTCCTTTCGTTTTCCTCGGGTCCTCCAGCACTGCGCCCTCGTTGCCAACATGGAGCATGATGAAATTGCCCCGGCGCTGCAGATAGCGGGCGAGTCTTCCTCGCGGGAGGAGAGCCTGAGCAGAGAGCTGCGTCAGGCAGGGAGAGGATCGCCACCCTCGAAGACCAGGTGTCTGCCGAGGAGGGGGTGAACGCTAACTACCGGGAGTCCAACCGAGTTTTGATGGAGTCCAACAAGGTCGTTGAGGCCAAGTTGGAGGATGCCAGGGTGCTCGCCGCTACTCTGAAGAAGACGCGGGACACCCTCAAGAGGGAAAACAAGGAGATGGAGGAAGGAATGAGGCGCGCCGACCTCCGGGCTGTGAAGGCGGTGGAGAGCTACAAGACGTCGGATCAATTCTACGCCGACCTCGCGGACGCCTCGGCCCTCGTCTGACATGATGCCCTCGACGCCATCAAGGCGCTGATGCCGGAGTTCCCCGACGGTAAGCTCTGGCTCGAGTACCACCTCGAGGGTGAGCTGCAGGGGGATGCCGTCGGAAGCATCACCGTGGGGAAGGCCCCTGGTGGGGGCGTTGGGGAGAAGGAGGTCACCCCGGCTCCCCGTGCTGAAGCTCCTGCTGTGGGCGCCGACCCTCCAGCCGCTACCCCGGCTCCCGGTGCTGCCACGGAGCATGTCGAGGTCCTTCCCGACCCCGAGGCCTGAGTCTCCCTGCCTTCTTTTTTATTTTTTTCTATTTTGGAATTTTATAAGCCTTCGGGTGATTTTGTAAAGCTGGGGAGCCCACAATACCTTTGTAAAGGTTCCCAAGTTGTAAATAAAGCCCTTTTGCAGAAATTTTTGTGGCAATGTTTCCATTTCGCGATAATGTCTTCATTTTGCTTGCCATATGAGCGCTAGGTCGGCGACCGATCCTTGAGTTGGCGATCGCGCGTCGAATTAAATCCAAGTATTTGTTAAAGTGTACAATGGTCGGTGTGAGGTCGGCATCGTTATGGCCCCGAAGTTGAGGTGATGATCGCACGTTGAAGGTATGTCGGTTGGTACCTCTGAGTAGAAAGGCGTAGACTCGCCCATTTCCTCGAGTTGGAGCGGCGACCATCTCTCTAAAGATAGGTCGGCATAGACGAGTTGAGGGATTCCAATCCTCAGTATAGATGAGTAAGGAGTTACCCACTAAGGATAGACCGAGCAGGGAAGCTGCTCGGTGACCTCTTGGGAGGGTTTAGATCCTTAGCACAGATAGGTAAGAAGTTACCCACTAAGGATGGACCGAGCAGGAGAGCTGCTCGGTGGCATCTTGACGAGGGCTTCGATCCTTAGCGTAGATGGATAAGAAGTTACCCGCTAAGGATGGACCGAGCAGGGAAGCTGCTCGGTGGGCTCTTGACGAGGGCTTCGATCCTTGGCATCGGTGGGTAGTGAACTACCAGCCAAGGATGGACCGAGTAGGGAAGCTGCTCGGTGGCCTCTTGATGAGGGCTTCGATCCTTGGCGTCGGTGGGTAGTAAACTACCAGCCAAGGATGGACCGAGCAGGGAAGCTGCTTGGTGGCCTCTTGATGTGGGCTTCGATCCTTGGCGTCGGTAGGTAGTAAACTACCAGCCATGGATGGACCGAGCAGGGAAGCTGCTCGGCGGCCTGTTGATGAGGGCTTCGATCCTCAGCGTAGATGGGTAAGAAATTACCCACTAAGGATGGATCGAGCAGGGAAGCTACTCGGTGGCCTCTTAACGAGGGCTTCGATCCTCAGTTTAGATGGGTAAGAAGTTATCCACTAAGGATGGACCGAACAGGGAAGCTGCTCGGCGGCCTCTTGATGAGGACTTCGATCCTTAGCGTAGATGGGTAAGAAGTTACCCACTAAGGATGGACCGAGCAAGGAAGCTGCTCGACGGCCTCTTGATGAGGGCTTTGATCCTTAGCGTAGATGAGTAAGAAGTTACCCACTAAGGATGGACCGAGCAGGGAAGCTGCTCGGTGGCCTTTTGATGAGGGCTTCAATCCTTGGCGTCGGTGGGTAGTAAACTACCAGCCAAGGATAGACCGAGCAGATAAACTGCTCGGTGGCCTCTTGATCAGAGCTTCGATCCTTAGCGTAGATGGGTAAGAAGTTACCCACTAAGGATGGACCGAGCAGGGAAGCTGCTCGATGGCCTCTTGATGAGGGCTTCGATCCTTAGCGTAGATATATAAGAAGTTACCCACTGAGGATTGACTGAGCAGGGAAGCTGCTCGGTTTTGCGAGGCTCTGCCCGACCTTCCGACATGTGTGAATATCGAGAAGAGTGACCGTCGCGGGCGGCACGTGACAGAAACGCATAGGTGAAGCAAGGCGTTCCAAGATCCGCGTCGTTCCGACTTCGATTCACCGAGAAATTCAGGATACCCGCCACGTGGCAATACAGTATTGGAAGAATTGAGCGAATCCTAGGATTCGCGCCCATGCGCGCGCAAATTTGGGCTCTTGGGGATTCTGTGGAGGCTATAAATAGAGAAGGAGAAGCCAACTTTTCAGCATTGCTTTTTCGAGATGTCCGGGCGTATCTATGCGATCGAAGAGATTATTACTCCAGATGACATCTATCTATACGACCAGTCCATTTCCATGGAGTGGTACCGGGGAGTGGTCCAGCGCATCGAAGACCACATCGGCCGTCTCCTTCCTCGTCGGTCGTCCCTTCTCCAATTGCTGATGTACGCAATCTGGAGGAGTTCCCCGGGGTTGTACAACCCCCTCTCTAAAGAGTTGCTGGACGAGGCACTCGAAAAGACGCGTACGATCTATGTGCTTGGCCTCATCTCGAAGAGAAGGCATGACGGATCTTTGGCCCTTATTTTGGAGTGCTTCTAAAAGAGACAGATCGCGAGCCAGGGCTCGACAGATGGAGGGCCCGGCGTTTCCGTGGCATCCCAAGTTCGTGGGCAGCATCTGCAGGAGCGGGCTGAAGAGGCAGGGGCTCGTCTGGCGGAGATTTCCAGAGAATATCACCAGCAGTGCTTCCTTGACCCTGTTCCCCCTCTTTTGTAATTTCAATTTTTATGTAAGGCTGAGGAGCCCACAATACCTTTTGATAAATAAATAAAGTTCTCCCTTTTGCGATGTTCTATTGTTTCTTTTTGTCTTCCGGGTGCATTTGGGTATTTTTGCGAAACGAAATCCGTGAGCTTTGAACCGAGGAAGAGGGAAACACATAGGGGAAGTCCCTTCTTATTATTAAAAAAAATTTGCATCGCTTTGTAAAAGGAGAAACATGTACTCATAGATATACTTTTCAATGGTATAACTTGAGCTTCTCGGTATTGTAAGGCCGTGGAAATTTACGACCCGCGGCATCTTGTAGGAGATAGGCCCCGCCGGGCAAGACTTCGAAGACGAGGAAAGGGTCGTACCACTTCGGAGAAAACTTGTGCAATTTACCCTAATCAACGAACTCGTTCCGCCTTTGGACCAAATCTCCAGTTTTGAAGGCGCGGTGCTTGACTCGTGCGTTGTAGTAGCGGCCAGTCTGTTGTTGGTAAGCGGTAGCCCTGATTTGTGCCCGGTCCCGCTTCTACAACAAGATGTCCAAATTAGTCCGGAGGGCCGAGGTGTTTGCTTCGTCGTCGAAGTGCTCGACCCTGTAACTGGGTAGCCCAATCTCTACTGGGACCATCGCTTCGGTGCCGTAGCAGAGGCTGAAGAGGGTCTCTCCAGTGGAGGTTTTCTTCGACGTGCGCAAGGCCCATAAGACCTGGGGTAATTCGTCGACCCAACTGACCTGTCGTCACTCCAGGAGAGCTCGAAGACCTCGAATGATGTCTCGGTTAGTGACCTCGGCCTGCCCGTTGCACTGGAGGTGTGCGACCATGGCGAACTTCATCAGTATATGGTATTCGCTGCAGAATCCTTTAACTCTTTCGTTCTCGAAATTCGTCCCATGGTCAGTGATGATACACCTCGGGATTCCGAACCGGAATATTATGTTGTTCTTAAGGAACTTAATGGTCGTGGTGGCGTCTGGTTTTCTGATGGGGACGGCCTCGATCCACTTCGTAAAGTACTCTACCGCGACTAGGATGTATTTGTGCCCGCCTGTACCGGTAGGGAGTTGGCCTATCATGTTCATTCCCCACTGGGCAAACGACCAGGGGGAGGTTAGGGTCGTTAGCTCGGTAGCCGGAAGGCGAGGTATGCTGCCATGGAGTTGACAGCTCTTGCACCTCTTGACGAGCTTCTGGGTGTCCTCATAGATGCTCAGCCAATAGTATCCTTTGAGGAGTGTCTTCTGGACTAAAATGAGGGCCCCTTGATGTGCTCCGCCGACCCTTTCGTGAACCTCGCGGAGGACTTAGTTGGCTTCATGGGGATCGACGCACCGAAGAAAGGGTTGAGTGAAGGATTTCCTGTAGAGGTTCCCTCTTCTCCAGACAAAATGGTGGGCTTTAGCTCGGAGGAGGCGGGCTTCCCCTCGATCTACGGGGAGCGTACCCTCTTTCAGGAATTCCACGAGGGGCTGCCTCCAATCCCGGCCTTCTTCTCGGGCCGTGTAAACTTGGAGTGTTGTCGCTCTGTCTTCTATGCTGGGCCGTAGCAGAACCTCGAAGAGGATATTTCGCTTGTTGTTGGCCGTGTAGGAGGAAGCTTGCTTGCTCAGGGCGTCGGCCTGGGAGATTAGGTGCCGAGGGATTTTCTCCACTTGAACTTTGTCACGCCCCGCTTCCCAGTATACGGCGAAGGGGACGCGACGAGGCACAAAACCTGTCACGCCCCGCTTCCCGGTGTACGGGCAGAGGACGCGACGAGGCCGCTACGTATTTACTCTGAAGTAAATACGCTAAGCGTAACTAAGCAATATAAATGTAAATGTACAAGAGACAAGATATAATTGAACAACAACTTTATTTATTAACATTCTTTTTACAATACATGGAAAAGTAATTACATCTGATGAAAGCAATGCCTAAACAGTGGCAAAACAGAAAAGAAAAGTACTTAAATAAAAATATGTACAATGAAGCTAGAGCTCTGGGTCGTAGGAAAGCTGGTCCAAGTCCTCACTAGTAAGCTCGATCTCCTGAGTGTCCAGATCTCCTGACAACATTCCAAAGAAGAAAGAAAAAGAATGTCGTCAGCGAACAATCGCTCGGTAAGTCCCAAAGATAAGGGAGAAATAGAATAGACAGAAGGAGGGAGTAGCTTTTAAAGTTGTATTATATTGTATTAGTGTTAACGCTGTTGTTTGTAGCTTGGTACAGAAGGATACCAGTGTATACGAGAGGAGTCTCTATATGCCAGAGACTAGAGCAAACGGAATGTACAAGGCTCCGTTATACAACCTGGAACAACATCAATTGGATTTAGGTTAGGTGTCTTAATCTTGCAGTCTCGTGCCACTTTTAACACCTTCCGTACTAATCTACCCCTTAAACCCCGCGATGTCTTAATTGTATTGTTTGTATTGTATTTCAACTTGTAATTGAATTGTAATATAGATTGTATATTTGGATGACTTTCCGAAACCATGATATCAGTAAAATGGATGTACTGGAGAATCATGGATGTAACTGGAGAATCATGTAAATAGAAGTATATCCATGGTTCGGTTTAGTCAATACAGATTGAATAGATTGAATATATGGATTCATGGATTCATGTTGAATTATAGTTTTGTAATTTCATTCTTGAATCATATTCAAGTCAGATTATTATAATGAGACTCAGTCTGAGTCAGAACAATTAGAAAAGAAATTAAAGTCATGATTGTTTTGATGTTATCGGTAACCGCTGCACATGGGCGGCAGGATTTGTGTCTTTTTCAAATACGATTACCGTGTTGATAACACCGTTGTTAAATTGCCTACCTTAAATAGGTAAGCACCCACTTCTCCGGCTCTCTGAGGATCAAGAGATTGGTCCCGCTTAAATCTATATTTACTAGGGTCCTTAGGGTAATTTATAGAAATTGAGGGGGTTTCATATAAAAATACTTTGTATAGTTTTCAAGATACATCCCAAGTATTTAATTATCGTCTTTAGAATTGTCATAGATATAGATTTTATATTTGTGATATTTCTAGTGAAAATAACCTATTTTTCATAATACATTGTATTTAATTGTAACATTGAACTTGTATGAAATTTATGGTATTTTAATGTAAAATGATTCTTGTGTTTTTAGGAAAAAGTTGGAATATTCATATTATCACAAAATAGATATTTTAATGATACATATACACATATTTATATAAAAAAAAATTCATATATATTATATTTCTAGAAATCACATTTTCTTAAGATATTTGTATAAATTATTCGAGACCGAATGCTTCTTGCGGAGGTCTGCATCTCGCACTACTAAGCCCAGGGATGTGCGATAATCTACACCATCCCAGTCGGGTTCCCCAAAATGGGTTGTAGCGGCGCTTTGCAAAGATTTATAAAAAATACGAATTCTTATAGAAAACGGTTTTAATAGTTAGTGTTATTTATATGTAAAGTTTCGTTTTCCCGTATTCTATGTTCCCGAATGGTATTGTGCTATATTGTATATGAGTGTGTGAGGAGGTAGGTCATTACCTTGTGATCTAATTAAAGGTATAGCAAGATTGTGATATTTTAATGTCGAAATGAAACTACATGGTATTTTACTGAAAAAGAGCGGTAAAAATTACAAAATAAAATAGATTGTCATGAGACTTGTTCAATATGTTTATTAATGTTTAATAGTCAACATGTAATGGTTTGGTATGATTGTATTTAAGAAAATGTTTAATTTTTAGAAAGAACCGAATCGGAAATCAGATTAATTCCGATTCCGTCGGTTTTTGGAATTTCGTATTCTTAGAAAAGAAAAGAGAAGAGGGAGGTGGGACTTACTGGATTAGAGTCAAGAGAAGAAGGAGAGGAGGAAGTAGGATTTGCCGGTGCGTCGTTTCGTCGCCGGAAGCTCCTAGAGTCATCGTCGGAAATTCGCCCTTCGCTAACTCCACTTGTACACAAAATTCTAGAGAGTTTTGATCAGAATTTTGGAGTGAGGGGGGTGTGTGTAGGGGTTGTATTTATAGGGTAAGGCTACGGTTAGGATAGGTGAAAGGTTTAATTGAAAAAAATGTAATAAAATGTGATAAAATGTATTAAAATGGAGTAAATATGGGTTTTAAAGGGTCTCTGGAACCGATCTAAGGAAATAAAGTATGCAGGAGTGATGGGGAGGTGAAAAGGCACGACTTTTGTGTTGACGACTCGGCGGTCCGGCCGGTGGAGGCGAGCCGAGTCGACCGAGTCGCCGGCCCGAGTCGGCCGAGTCGGGATGGGGCTCGCCACCACGTGTCCCTCGTCGCTTGGTATAGCCCCTGGGTCAGTTTTTTTTTACATGTGTAGTGGGGTTTTTATAAGTTTAGCACGTGTAGACTCTTGGAATTCTAAAAATTCAAAAGAAAACAATATTAAAAATAATGTGGGGTATGAGATTTGAACTCTGGTGGCTTGGTTTAGTAGTGCAAAGTCTTACCAATGAGCTACAAGCACTTACTTTCTATTAAAAAGAAAAACAAACTTATATCTTGTACTCAGGTAAAAATACCCCTTTCTGTATATTTTGAAAAATTGTACAGAAAGTTGTACAAGAAATTTAGGGTTGTCACAAATTTCGTCGAAGTCCTTCCGTAGCCTTCTCACCTCGGCTAAATATTTCACCATCAGAGGTTCCTGCGCCACGAAACGTTCTGTCACTTGGCCTACGACCAGGGTGGAGTCACTGCGGATTCGTATCGTCTTCAGCCCCATACCACAGGCGATCCGCAGTCCAGTGAGCAAAGCCTCGTACTCTGCGGCGTTGTTCAAGGCTTTGAACACGAGTTTTAAGGAATACTCCATCTCTGCCTCGTTCGGGCCCCGGATGATGAGGCTGGCACCACAGCCTTCCTCGGTTGATGACCCGTCGACGTAAATGACCCATTCGGGGATAGAGTCGGGCCCCTCTTTGATCGAAGGTTGAGATCCAAGGGCCGACACGGACACCGCCTCTTTGCTGGGGATAGTGCATTCGATGATAAAATTGGCCAAGACCTGCGCCTTAATAGCCTGCCTCGGGCAGTACCTAATGTCGAATTGGGACAACTCCTACCTCCACTTCTCCAAATGACCAGAAGACTCGGGGGAGGCGATAATAGCCCCTAAAGGGCGCTCGGAGAGAACGAGGATGGTGTGTGCCTGGAAGTAGTGCCGTAGTTTCCTTGAGGCCACTATAAGCGCCAGGACAATCTTCTCTATGGACGGGTACCTTGTTTCCGCGTCATTAAAGACGTGGTTTACATAGTAGACCATCCTCTGGACTCCTTCGACCTCTCGGACGAGCACCGAGTCTGCAGCTTGATCGGACACCGCTAGATACAGCGATAGCCTGTCTCCTTCAACTGGTCGGGTAAGTAGTGGGGGAGTCGCCAGGTGCATTTTCAATTGTTCGAAAACGATCTGACACTCCTCCGACCATTCGAATTTTGGGATCTTCCTCAAGGCTTTGAAGAATGGGAGGCACTTTTTCCCGAATCTTGACATGAAACGACTCAGGGCGGCTACCCTCCCCGTGAGCCGCATGATTTCTGCGTTGGTCTTTGGCGCGGCCATGTTGAGGATGGCGCTGATTTTCTCTGGGTTAGCCTCGATTCCTCGGTGGGTAACCATGAATCCGAAGAACTGTCCACTAGTGACCCCGAACGCACACTTGGCGGGATTCAGCCTCATTTTGTATTTGCGGAGGACGTTGAAAGTTTCGCAGAGATCTTTGGCATGCTCCTCTGACGAGTCGATTTAACGAGCATGTCGTCGACGTAAACCACTATGTTCCTCCCAATCTGTGGTTTGAACATCCTGTTGACCAAGCGTTGGTATGTAGCCCCGGCGTTTTTAAGGCCGAAGGGCATCACTTTATAGAAGTATACCCCCCGGTACATTGTAAATGCGGTGAGTTCTTCGTCTGCCGGATTCATACGGATCTGGTTGTAGCCGGAGAAAGCATCCATAAAGCTGAGTAGCTCGTGGTCTACCGAACTGTCGACGAGCTGATCTATCCGAGGGAGGGGATAGTTGTCTTTCGGGCAGACCTTATTGAGGTCGGTGAAGTCGATGCACATGCGCCACTTTCCGCTCGCCTTTTTAACTATTACCATATTCGCCAGCCATTCTGAGTAGGCCAAGTTTCGAATGAAGGTAGCTGCGAGCAATCTGTCAAGCTTGTCTTCGATCGCCATTTGTCTGATCGGGGCGAAACTTCGTCTCTTTTGCCTGACGGGTCGGAAAGTCAGGTCGACCCTAAGCTTATGTGATATTGCTTTGGGGTCGATCCCGGTCATGTCGGCGGGTGCCCAAGCGAACACGTCCGAGTTCCCTTTGAGGAAGCGAACTAGGTCGTCGCGTCGGTCCCCTGTTAAGAGTGACCCGATTTGGACGGTTCGTTCATTGTCCCCTTCGACGAGGGGAACCTCCATTAGTGGCTCCACCGGGGCTCCTCGGATTTCTTTTTTCTCGTCCCGAGTATCCAAGGACCCCCTGAAATCCTCCGTGCCTTCAAGGTCATCGCCTCGCTTCTCGGGCATAGATGTCGCTGTGAAGCAAATTTTTGCAGTTTGCTAGTTTCCGTAGGCTCGGCCTATTCCATCTTGGTCGAGTGGAAACTTGATCGCGGGGTGGTAGGTCGATATCTGGGCTCGGAGGGAGTTTAGCGTCGGCGTCCCAGGAGGATATTGTAGGACGATGGAATTCTGGCGACGATGAACTCCACAGGCACGGTACGTGTACGACCTACCTCCCCGATGTTAAGTAGGAGGGTGACCACTCCTTTCGCCAGGATGGAGTGGTTAGTAAACCCTAACAGGATGTGGGCGGTCGGCCTCAGGTCCAACGGGCTAAGCCCCATACATAGGAAGCAGTCGTAGAAGAGGATGTCTGTCGAGCTCCCTGAGTCGACGAGTATCTTTTGAACCTCGTAGTGGTGGACCCACGCTGTAATCACCAGGGGGTCGTTGTGAGGAAAGAATATCCCGTGGAGATCCTCATCGGTAAAGGTGATGGGTTCGGCTGCCTTGGTCTTCTTCATGGGTTGGCTGCTTGTCCCTTCGACTGGCAAGAGGCGGTGAATCTCGCCGGCTCCAGGCGCACCCCCTGCTGATACAACTATGATTTGGTCGATCGTCAACTCACCGGGAGGAGGAGGCTGCTCTTGCTCTCGGTCCGTTTGTCGCTTTTCCCGCAAGTATTTTGCCAGGTGCCTTGAGCGAATTAACTCCTCAATGTAGTATCGGAGCTGTTTGCAATTTTCGGTGGGGTGTCCCTGCGACATGTGGAAAGCGCAATAGGGGCCTCGTGTCCGTTTGGCCACCTTATTGTTGACCGAGGGGAGTTTGAAGAATCTCTCTCCCTTCGCCTCCTCCAACAGCTCTGTCTGGGAGATATTGAGTGGGGTATACTTCTGGAACTTCGAGGAGTACGACTTTGGCCGGTCAATCTTCTTTTTCTCTTCTCTGGTTCTTTTCTTTTGATCGGCCTGGTCGGTCCGGGGCAGGTTCGCGTTCACCTCGGACTTGAGCTGGATCTCACGCTCGGTCGAGGGTTTTACCTCAGCCATGGTCTTAGGTTGCGCTAATACAAAGGAGCGGAGCCACTCCTTGTGCCTAAGACCAGACCTAAGGGCCGTGATGACCGTCTCGTCCCGGTGCTCTGGGACTTCAAGAAGAGCGTTGTTGAAACGGGTGACGTATCCTTTGAAAGACTCCCTGTCCCCGCTCTTTATGGTGAAGAGGTGGTCGACGATCCGCTTCTTCCGCCCGTTCCCGACGAAATGACCGAAGAATTGGATGGCCAGCTCATCAAAGGTAGAGATGGAGCGTGGCGTGAGTCCTCGGAACCAGTCTCGTCCAGAGTGGATGAAAGTGGTGGGGAATGCACGACATTTTGCGGCGTCGGAGTTGTCCTGGAAGCTCATCCCTGTCGTGAACGCGTCCAAGTGTTCTTTCGGGTCGGACTTTCCGTCGAAGAGTGATATCTTTGGAGGCTTGTTCCTGGAAGAGACGTACACAGCGAGCAGCTCTTCAGTGAAGGGCCTCATAAGCGAGTCGGCGACATATCTAGCCCCGTCGCTTGAAGGTTGACTCTCTCGATTTATTCCCTCAATCTTCTTTTCGAGGGCATCGAGCCGGTCGTGGTATCCTGAGGATTCGGCATACTCGAATTTATGGCCCCTGCTGCTGGCGACCTGCGCCTGGCCGCGGTTCCGGTTCCGTTCGATGAGGATCCTTACGTCCCCTGGCGAGGTCGTCCTCGAGCTACCATGGTGAGTCCCATCCGCACGAACCTGTCGAGGGAGAGGGCACCGGCCATGCCTGGGAGCAGGCGAGCTGAACGATACCTTCTCAGGAGGGACAGGAGCACGATAGGCCTCAGGGCGGGGTGCTCTTTCATAAGACCTCGGCGTCGAGCTATGAGGTACCTACCAGGTCTTCGAATTGGTTGCCACGGAGGATCTGTAGCTGCCGGAGATAGTGAGGCGGTGCTCAGATGTGCCGTTGCGGGCAGTGTCTTCTCTCTCTATTTGTCGCTTCCGGGGTAGGGAAGCGACGACTTGGGGAGCTTGTCCCGCCGTTTGGACACGGACGACGCATCCACGACGGACACGAGCCGATCTATTCGCGCAGACAGTGCGTGAATGGCGTTCGGGGGAGGAAGGGATCCATCTGTACCTCCGTTGTGGGGAGGACGGCGGCTAGTGCTTGGATCGTCGCGGTGATCACTCTCCATGAGCTCGAGATCGGAAGATCAACTTTCATTGAGCGGAATTTTCAACGTTCCCACAGACGGCGCCAACTGATGGAGGTTTTGATTCCTTTCATATGCTGTCTTCCGTTGATCTGTAGCGAGCGTTGATGGATGGCCGAGATTGGGTTTGAGAGTTGCCTCTTGAAGCGTGTGGATCTCAGTAGGCTTGGTTTGATGCGAAGCCGAGCTACCTGCAAAGAGGTCCCGGGGTGGTTGTACCATCGTGGACCCTCCGACGATCAAGTTAGTCGAGGTATTTGGGTAGAGTAGCGGCCTATTCAGATAAAATTGTCTTACCTGAGTCGTCTGAGAGGGGGTTTATATAGTGGCAGCCATGAGCTGGCGGGTGCGAGATTTACGTCGGCCGTTACGCTCTTGGAGTCGCGCTTGCTCGAATGGCGCGATCCTCCAATAATGGAGAGATACGCCCGTTAACGGGTGAACGCGATGGCGTGGGACGCGGGATCATGGGGCGGCGGATATCTCGCGTATGGCGAGATTCGCATGGCCATGTTCGGGACTCTGATGATCTGCACTCTGGGTCGGTCGATGAGACTAAGGAAGCCGAGCTCGGCGGGAGGCTCGGAGGCGAGCGGGAGGCCGAGCAAGCTTGGTTCTGTGATAGCTCGGAGGCGAGCTGGGAGGGCTGAGGAAGCTCAACGTGCAGGAGGGCTCGGAGGCGAGCCAATGGTTATTTGTAAGACGAGCATAGGAGTGATCTGGAAGGCCACCAAGGGTCAGGAACATCCTCGAGAGGAAGGCCCGGGGTATGCCTTCAACGTACCATTCTTACTCCTTTCTCGTAAGCCTTGGGACATGTCATCTTCCACATGTCGTGGTCAGGGGAGTTCTCAGTATTGAGCATCATCAGGTCGTACTGCATATTATCTGTATTGGATGACAAATGCACTCAATTATCTGTATTTCATTTCATATCTATTCTACAAATTAATGAATGATTGTAAAGATTAGATTTGATAAATAGCAACTGATCAGGAAGAGAAAATAGCATTGGATTTAACAATGTTCGGGCGTCTACATCCATTATAAGAAAAAAAAATATTAATTTATTTTATCAAATTAAGGCTTACAAAAGGATATATAATATATATTGGTTGAATTTTGAATTATACACTCGTGTACATCTCCTAAAATAACATCTTCATCTCTTATATAACCAATACAATAATATTAAATACCCTCGATCGAGTTAATTATATGCATGAACCCGCATACATGACTGACACTTAATAGAAAATTCATGTCAATATCAGTCCGTCTTGTTATCTCTGAATTACAAGACATCACTGCAACAATATATAAGACAGTGATTTCTTATAAGGTATGACTTAATATTTTTTAGATTTTTATTCTTTAATTTATTCTTTTTCTTTTTTCCTTTTCCTTTTTTTTATGTTGTGGTTTGGAAGAGGAGGGTGGTGGTGGTGGTGGTGGTGGTGAGGTTCAAGATTTTGATAAAAGGTATAGTCCTCAAATTAATGAGCTGTAAAATAAAGGAAAAGGAATCTTATAGATGATTTTCAAGAATATATATAGAATAAAAACTTGTCATTTTAGACAAATATGGAAGTTAAAGAAGTAGAGCTATTGCAAGTAGGAGTTTAGCCCATGGTCTTTCAAGCATTAAAACACATAGGTTCCTACAGTGTGAGATTATAAAAAAAGACAAAGAGACAAAGCACTTTTTTTTGGTCAGTGGTATGCTGTTGGATTTGATTTGGGCTGAAGATTCTCAACATCATCAGTATGCTCATAATCTGCAGATGCTCAAGAGGTCTCTTTGTGTGTGTGTGTGTGTGTGTGAGAGAGAGAGAGGACTAAGGTACTTTTAAAAAAAAGAAAAAGAACAAAAAAGAAAGAAAAGCCCAAGATTTTACTACTCTAAAACCCAAGAATTGGTTAAGAAAATAATAATAACCTAAGACCAAACACAGTTGTCCTAGAGCAGACAACAAAAAAACAAGCATGCACTGAAACAAAGATAAGTACATAAGAAACATGAATTCTTTTTCTAGAGTTTTTAAAATAAATTATAATAGTGCTATTTCAATATTAAACATTATAATTTTTTATATTTGCTTTTAATATACTTCCAAAGTACCTAATAAGTAAGTTATAACCAGGATTTATATAGGCTAGATCGGTATTGAGCTGAAGCCTATTCACATAAAACGGAATCATACATAACATAAATACTCTTAGTCTAATACAAGACTATGAAAATGAAACGGAATATAACCCTAACCTATAATTTGATTTAAAATGAGTGAATTTGGAGGACCAAATAACAAATTTGATATGAAAAAATATCTAAATCTGTATAATTTAAGGAAATTATAAATAATACCATTACCCAACAGGATAGGCAAAAAATATGAAATACCCAAAATATCCCTCCTATATTTGTTTAACCAATCCTTGATTCAGGGGAATCTGGCCTCTACCTTGCTTTCACAAGTACCAATGCAGTCTGCTAAATAGAGGGGGGAGAGAAAGAGAGAATAAAGCAAGAAATGAAAAGAGGGGGAGAGAGAGAGAGAGAGAGGAAACCCTTCATGGGTTTTTATTGTCAGAGGTTGTAAGAGGATGATAGATAGAAATGGAAGCCTGAGGGGGGAATGAGAGATGAGTCAGTAAAAGGAAAAGAAACGAAGAGAGAGTGTGGAAAAATAATGGAAAAGAGAGAGGAGGGGTCTCTGCTCTGTTTGTGTAGTACAAGAAGAGAGCAGTAGTGCAAAACAAAGCATAGGGGTAGGGGTTTTAGAGATGTGGGGCTCAGAATTCCATGCACAATTTGATATGGTGTGCACCCATTGGCTTGAGTTTGGGCTGTTGTTTGTTTGTGTGTGGGAGAGAGGGAGAGGGGGAGAGGGGGATGTGTGTGTATATAGAGACTAATGAAGGAAACCTGACATAAAAGGGAATAATTCTTTCTATGGCGTCAAAAAATACACCCTTCATGTTTTTATTCGACGATCGGTATCGATTATCTTCATCTTTATCATCTAAGATGTTGATACACCAAATTTCATTTGATTCCAATAGTTTTTCACTGTTGATTTGGTGGTTACAAAATTAACGGTTTATCGACAATAGAACTTTTTATATTGCTAATTCAACGGTGAAAAAATGGTGGAATCACATGAAATTTGGTGTATCCTCCATATCGTACATGATAAAGAGGATGATGATGGGTGCTGATCGTCGAAAATAATCGCAAAGAATATAAATTTTAGACGACACCCGACGAAAAAGCCTTCAAGGGCCTCTTTCCTCCATTATATATATATATATATATATATATATATATATATATATATATATATATATATATAATTGCACAGGAAAATAACTTATTTTGTTGGCACAGGAAATAACTTATTTTGTTGAAATCAACCTGATGATGCTCACAAGTGGGAACTCCATAGATTATGACACGTGGCAGATGACGTGTCCCAGGGCTCACGCAAACAGGGGCAAGCACTATGCGTTGGAGGTCTTCCCCGGGCTATCGTCCCGGGGTGTATCCCGACCTTTTATGCCCCCCCCGACGCTCTCATGCACACCTTACAAATGACCGAGGGCGTCTCCGAGCCCTCCTATGTGCTGAGTTTTCTCAACCCTCCCAGCTCGCCTTCGAGCTATCACAAAACCGAGATTTCTCGGCCTCCCGCTTGTCTCCGAGCCTCCCGCCGAGCTTGTAACAGCCCCGGTTCTACTAAGCAACCAAGGACGCAGAGCCCATCTGCTTCGCTACGGCTCCGCATATTTCTCCAGAAGTGAGATATCCGCCATCCAATATCCCGCGATCCATGTCGCCGTATCCCCCCATTAACGAGCGTATCTCGTCATTAATGGAGAGATCCCGTCATTCACACAGACGTAACGCTAGGGGCGTAATGGCCGACAAAGATCTCGCGCCAGTTCGCTCCAAGCGACCACTATAAAAATCCCTCTCCCAGACGACTCAGGTAACGCGATTTTATTCTAATAAGCCGCTACTCTGTCCAAATTTCTCGGCTAACTTGATCGTCGAAGGGTCCACGGTGGTACAACCACCCCGGGACTTCTTTTGCAGATAGCTCGGCTTTGCCTCAAAACAAGCCCACTGAGATCCACACGCTCAAGGAGGAAGTCCTCAACTCGGCTCCAACAACTGGAACCTCATCGTCTGACTCTACCCTAACAACTTCCACAGACTCTTCAGAGGAAGACATCTAACCAGATTCGGGCGGAGGCAGGGGTCCCCCTAAGCCCAACTTCGGCCTTATCGACGCCATCACGTGTTACTCCCCCCCCCTCCCGGTTAAGCAGGACAGAGCAAGATTGCCGAAATATCCTACTAGAAACGGAAACCAGTGGAGGAGTCTTTCGAGGAAAGAGCACGAGGGGTCTGATCTAAAGGACAGAGCGCCGAGCTATCTCTCGCAGCAAAAGGAAAATAATTATGAAAGTGTGGACACTGGGAAGATCCCACCCCTATTTATACTACTTGGGCGATGCATTCAACGGCTCAGATCGATTCCCGCTAAAACGAAGCTTCGCGCTTTGATTGACACGAAAGAAGTGTGTTTGTAGTTTAACCGCAATCAGAACGGTATCGCGCGTAGCTAGACCGAGGTGAGTACGGGTCGTCCTCAGGGAAACGTTGAACTTTTTACTTTTACTTTAGATGTGTTGAGAAAGAGAGGAGGAATAAAGAATTTTATAGAATGTTTTCTAGATCTACGTTAAACAAGAATGTAAAATATAGATCTAGATTATTTTAAAGATGTAGTCAATATAATAAGGGGGCTTGTAGGGTTCGTTAGGATTTAGTAGTTATGGACGATTAATTAAAAGTTACCCTTTTTATCCATTAATAGATTTAAAACTAGAACGACGGTGATGTGTGTAGATTAGAGTTTCTGGAGGGAAAAGGAACCCCACTCTTAACCCTTATCTCGACACGGAATTCCGTTCATATCTAGCCTTTACCAAAACAATCATTAATCTAATCTCTAATCGCGGTCGGAACTAGCAAAGAATTGCTAGTGCGTCCGATTAGGATGTTAATGATTCTTTTGATAAAGTTCCTAAACTTTATAGGACTTAAAAAGGGTTTAGTTATTTTCATCATCCATTAGCCTACCCTAATCCTACGAACCCTAACAAGCGGAGAATTACCCGCGCATGTTGGGAGAAGAAGATGAAAAGATAGAGAGGGAAAACATAATATAAAATGCAAAAGAGTTAAATAAAACAACTACCTTTATTAATCAACTTGAACAATCTACACTTTGATTCCTTAGAAAATGATTACAAAGACTGGTTTGCTTCTCGATCTCTTCCAAGGAGGTAGACGAACAGTTGATGATCAGCCTGGATGCGTGAGCGTCTGGAGTTTCGTGATCTCTTCGGCTTGATAATTTTTTCAAGAGGCTCTCGGTGCTCTTTTATAGTGCAAAGCCAGAATCTTCTTGTTGAAAACTTGGTAAATTTATCATAGATTTATGCCAAGAAATCTCATGCTCTAACTCCCTGGAATTGCGGCGGATCCGCGGCCCAAGAAGGGTTTGGCCGCGGATCCGCGCTCAAAGGTGAGGATCTCTTGACAGAATTTTTTGGGCTTGCATCTTGTGACATGTGGCAATCCTAGGCACCTTCAGAATTCAAAAATCTTTTCTCGGTTGCTTCCAGACTTGGTCTCCAAGTTTTGCTTCTTAATTTGGCAAGTTTTCTTCAACAACTTGATTGTTTGATAAATTCTGCATAACAACTTGGAAAATTCTGCACAATAATCTCAAATAATATTTAGTAGGCTTAGGTCTACTAGGATTTGGTCAATGAATTTATTTGCATACATTTTTCTACCAAATACTAATTAAAATATATTAACACATGGAAAATGGTGTTTTTACACAAAAACCCTCATATGTATAACATATTAAAATAAAGTCCTTTTTTAATATAAAAATGGTAGAAAAAATGTAATGCAAATGTGCAGTTTTATCAACTGAACAAATACGCCCAAACTTATCTTTGATCGTCCCGAGCAAACTAGTTTATTCAAAAGGAGAAAAAGAAAGGAGAAAATTAAGCACACTTTCGTAGGCAGACACGATTGCACTGAGCACGTGCAACAAGCCGTTAAACCTCTAGGTGTCCCTAGTAGGAGGAGTGTTGTCTCCTGAGGGTTTTCAGCGGATTACACCCACAAAATCCTATAACAAAAGAAAGATGGTGAAATTTACATATAAAGATAAGAACCATAAAAGAAAAACTTTGAAAATAAGAGTTTCCAACTATACTAGCTTTTCAGTTGTCATGAGCCCTATCTTAATAGTCATGAAGAAATGTTAGAAATCACATCATCCCTCAATAAAACATCGTCTTTATTCTTCATTCCTACCTTTCATCCAAACATTGATCATATAACCCCACGTGTGTGTAAAGAACATCCCTACACTCGGAGAATTCAATTCAAGCTATCATACTCTTGTCCATCTGCCTCAGTACTTTTTAATTTGATGAATACTTAGGTTTGCTCACACCTTTTGATGCGACCGTTAATACTTCTTGAGGTACTAACCGACCGATTACTCAAGTGCTTGCTGATTAGGTGATAATATTTTCCTCGTCTTGCACCACCTAAGGCTTAGCAGTGACTCCCAGACCAGTTGGCCTTAGAGCACTAGGTGAAGAGGCACCCTCGCTATATTTTTTTATTGCTGTCTTGGCGATACAAAACCAGTGTTCATTTTTTTCTTTCACCATTTTTATATTTTCTTCATTTTTTTATTTTTTCATTTTTTTCATACTTTGGCTTTTAGACAAGAGCATTTCAAGGTATTCTCTACTATCCCTAGTTTCAAGACGTGTGTAAGTGCATATAGTAGGGTATCAACATTCAAATGTTTAGCTTCCAGAATAGAAACTATTTTTCAGACTTATTTTTATCCTCAGATTAGTGACTTCCTTCATCTTACTAACCCTTGGGACAACAGCTCATAACTACTTATTACTAGTTCGTTTAAGAAAACTTCTAATTTTCTTGGTTTTCTTAAACTATTCCTATCTTTTGGATGTAATTTTTCACTTTCTACTCTTTTGTTATAAAAGAAAATTTTTTAAAATTTTTGAAAAATGTTGTGCTTATGCAAAATATGATGTAAATTGATGTGTAAATAAGCACAAACCTCCCCCAAACCTGTTTACAGCAGTGTCCTCACTGATGTCATCCGTTAAGCTCAAAAAACCTGTAGACTTGGGAGGAAATTATTAATGGGGGCAAGAATATATGAAAGTGAAAATCCTCCCCCAAACCTATTTTAGGCTCACAATTTGTAAAAATCATTTTCTTTCAAGAGCCAAAATATACCCCCCAAACTTGAGTTAAATAATTTTAATCTTTTAAAAGCACACGAGGGGGTCAAGGTTATTGGTCAATGCCAAGGTTTGCAAAGACCGAAGGTCAACACCAACCATTCAAAAATTTTATCGATGAAGAACCAAGGTTGGTGGAAGAACATGTCACCTTTTGATGTGAAGAAGTAGGGAGGTGACAAGAGGTGTAATGGAAAATGATTGCATCTCAATTTGGAGAGACGACACAGTGATAGTAATGATGGATTACTCGCATTATCATGATTGTCCAAAAGAAGGGGTAGAGGTCCAATTTCTTCATCTTGGAGTTGATTCATCTCAACACCCGTGTCTTGTAAAAATGCGAGTTCATCAGCGAAAATTTCCTCAAAGCTTTCATCGATACTCCGAAAAATAATGTCATCAGAAAAAATGGGGTGATCGTCCGACTCTATAAAAAGTTCCTCATCAGCGTTAGATGTTGACCCGGACAACTCGGTGGAAGAGTCTATAGTTGGGTCAAACAACAACATATGAAAAGAGTCAGTATCATGAGGTTGATCAAATTCGCTGCTGTCGACATCCATTAATTCGACAGAACACACATGAGCATAGGGTTCGGAGGGTTCACTTCCCAACTTGTAAATGTTAAGCTCAATTGACTTCTTTCCAAATGATAGGGTCATAGAGTCGTTTCTACAATTGATTACTACGTTGGAAGTGGCCAAAAAGGGTCGACCGAGTATCACCGGGATTTGATTGCGTGGGTTTGCCTCAGGTTGTGTATCTATAACGATAAAGTCCACAGGGAATATGAATTCCCCGACTTTGATTAACACATCCTCTAGCTCACCCCTAGATTGGGTGATAGATCGATCGGCCATCTGAAGAGTGCAATGCGCAGGTTTTAACTCTCCGATCCCTAATTGCTCATAAACAGAATACGAAAGTAAGTTAACACTAGCACCTAAATCGAGTAGAGCACGATTGATATTTTTACCCCCAATAGAAATTGAAATTGTAGGACTTCCAGGGTCCTTTCGTTTCTTGGGTAGTTGTTGTGTAAAAGCAGTGCTCACATTACTCGCAAGGAAAACTTTTTTAGGTACTTGAACTTTTCTCTTCCTAGTGCACAAGTCCTTTAGGATTTTCGCATATGACGGAACTTGTTGAATAGCATCTAGGAGAGGAATGTTTATGTTAACTTGCTTAAAAATTTCCACAATCTTCTCCATTTGTGGACTTGGTCTGTTGCCCCTTAACCTATTTGGCTAAGGTGCTTTATCAATAAGGGTTTGGTCCAACATTGGAGAGGATTGTGGGGACGGATTGGATCCCAAAACTGGAGTGAGAATCGACTTAGATAGATTTGGCGAAATGGGCGAAGGGTTCGAGCCTTGGGGAACACGGAGAATAGGCTCGGGTGAAGGTGGGAGACTAGACGAATTAGAGGAAGAAGAAGAAGCTGGGGTATCATATGTGTCACTAACATCATCATCACCTTGCTCACCCACTCGGTTATTCAGCATTTTTCCCGATCTCAACGTGGTAACAGCACTCACATTATAACTTTATGAGTGGCCAGGATTAGGTATGGGTTGAGATGGGAGTTTCCCTTTCTCTCTTGCACTCATTGCGGCGTTTAATTGTGCGATTTGGTTTTCTATTGATTTAATACTCTCACCATGGGAGGCAGAGTTTTTCGTTAGGGTATCAATAGAAGACGACATCTCAGCCGACAATTTCATGGATTGTTTCATGAACATATCCAAAGTTTGTGCGAGTGAAGAGTTATCAGTACCGACCATTTGTTGTGTAGAAGTATTGGCCGGATTTTGGAAATTTTGTGACTGAAAGGGGGGCTGATTCTGTGGTTGTGGTTGCTGTGGAGGAGGTCTTTGATAATTGCTTTGTTGGTTTTGATTCCAAGCAAAATTAGGATGATTCCTCCATCCTTGATTGTATGTGGAAGAATAAGGGTCGTTTCTAGGTCGCTGCTGAAAAGCAGCATTGGCTTGAAACGATGCATTCATAAGACATTCTTCCGTTAAGTGTGAAGGATCCGAACAGCAACCACAGACGGTCTTAGGAAACGTGACCTGATTTAGGGAGAATGATGAGAACTTGTTTTCAATAGCGTCGAGTTTCTTCTGTATCGCTGCCATTTCGGCTTTTACTGCGATAGAAATATCGAGCTGGTGAATACCTTCCTTAGTTGAAGGTGGTCTTACGCTTCCCCACTGCAAAGTGCTTTCTGCGAGATCTTCCAGATATTTCCATGCTTCACCGTCATCTTTAAACATGAAATTGCATTGACACATTGTTTCAAGCATCTGCTTTGTCGCTGGATTAATGCCCTCATATATAATCCGACATAAATCCCATCTTTATATTCCATGATGGGGGCATTGAACAAGCAGATCTTTGAAACGTTCAAAGCATTTCCAAAATGGTTCATTGGGAAGCTGGGTGAACTGGTTGATCTCGCTCCTAATATGGGCAGTCTTATGGTTTGGGTAAAACTTCTTAAGAAATGCTATGACAAATTCATCCCAATTAGTGATAGAGTGTGCGGCAGTATTATAAAGCCATTTTTCTGGCAAGTCGCACAGTGTGAATGGGAGAAGACGTAAGCGCATAACATCTAAAGTCAATTGTGAAGTACCCATCATTGCGCATACGTTTTCGAATTTGGTGATGAAAACGTACGCGTCTTCCGATTCGAGCCCGTGAAATTTGGGAAGCAGATTGATGTAGTGGGGTTTAATTTCGAAATTATCCCCGTTAGGTGGTGGAAGAGATAGACAAGTGGGAAGAGGACCACGAATAGGATAGCATCTCTCTTGGAGAGAGATGCGCGGTGGATTCTGCTCACCTGCGGGCGGTGGCAGCGTGGTGTTATAATTTAATGGAGTGCCGTCCATCTCGGTCGTGGTGTGTGGTGGGGGAAAAGAGGATGAAGAAGTACCGACTTCGGCGTCGATAGCAGGAACACGGACAAGACAGGCACTAGGATCCCGTGTCCAGCCGAGCATGCACTAAGCGGGTTTAGTGCAAGTGGCAGCGTGTGTGTGATTTTAAAATTGGCTTGTTTTTGAAAAAGTGGGACTCAAGACAAATCACCCTAAGATGCATAAGCAATCCTAGAACTAAGGTCACCTAGGTCCAGTCTCTAGACCGCTCCTAGATTTCCAAAGGACAAGCCGCAGGATAAATCCTCTACCGCCTCCGTACTACCCTTGTAGCCAGGTAAGTGCCAGGTAAGTGGGAAGGAACCACGTCGTGGGCCTAATTAAAAACCACTAGCCTTTGTCACACTTGTCTAGGCACTACAAAAATAATGCGGATAAGCGATAGATTACCCACGACCTTCCTCTGTCCTTATTGAGCGCGACAGTCCTTAGAGTCTGGTCTAGATATTTTTTAAATTAATGAAGGGTTGATCTATATACCCGGTTCGTGATTTGTGGGGCTTAGGAAGGGTGATGAAATCCCTACCTAATCTTGATTTGGTCTTTGCCCCTTAAAGTCCGTATTAAAATATGCAAAACAAAACCAATCACAAAACTTTTGCAAAAAGTTTTTTTCAGCGGCGCAATTTTGCAAAGAATCCTGCAGAAAATAGATTTTATTGGATTTGAGGAGAGAGAGGAGTTAAGAAAGATACCAGAGAAGTGTGAAACCCTCGATCTTCTGTTTTCCTCAATTCTGTGACTCCAGATTTCCTCGCAAAATTCACGCACAAATCGTTAAATATGCAATTTGCAGTTTTGTGTTAATAATGATATGAATCGTCTAAGAATTCAACACAAATAGTAAAAATAAAAAATTACGCACGTATCCCCGGCAACGGCGCCATTTGATTGACACGAAAAGGTATGTTTTGTAGTTTAACCGCAATCAGAACGGTGTCGCGCGTAGCTAGACCGAGGTGAGTACGGGTCGTCCTCAGGGAAACGTTGAACTTTTTACTTTTACTTTAGATGTGTTGAGAAAGAGAGGAGGGATAAAGAATTTTATAGAATGTTTTCTAGATCTACGTTAAACAAGAATGTAAAATATAGATCTAGATTATTTTAAAGATGTAGTCAATATAATAAGGGGGCTTGTAGGGTTCGTTAGGATTTAGTAGTTATGGACGATTAATTAAAAGTTACCCTTTTTATCCATTAATAGATTTAAAACTAGAACGACGGTGATGCGTGTAGATTAGGGTTTCTGGAGGGAAAAGGAATCCCACTCTTAATCCTTATCTCGACACGGAACTCCGTTCATATCTAGCCTTTACCAAAACAATCATTAAGCTAATCTCTAATCGCGGTCGGAACTTGCAAAGAATTGCTAGCACGGCCGATTAGGATGTTAATGATTCTTTTGATAAAGTTCCTAAACTTTATAGGACTTAAAAAGGGTTTAGTTATTTTCAAAATCCATTAGCCTACCATAATCCTACGAACTCTAACAAGCGGAGAATTACTCGCGCATGTTGGGAGAAGAAGATGAAAAGATAGAGAGGGAAAACATAATGTAAAATGCTAAAGAATTAAATAAAACAACTACCTTTATTAATCAACTTGAACAATCTACACTTTGATTCCTTAGAAAATGATTACAAAGACTAGTTTGCTTCTCGAGCTCTTCCAAGGAGGTAGACGAACAGTTGATGATCAGCCTGGATGCGTGAGCGTCTGGAGCTTCGTGATCTCTTCGGCTTGATAACTTTTCCAAGAGGCTCTCGGTTCTCTTTTATAGTGCAAAGCCAGAATCTTCTTGTTGAAAACTTGGTAAAATTTATCATACATTTATGCCAAGAAATCTCATGCTCTAACTCCCTGGAATTGCGGTGGATCCGCGGCCCAAGGGGTGGTTTGGCCACGGATCCGCGCTCAAAGGTGAGGATCTCTTGACAGAATTTTTTGGGCTTGCATCTTGTGACATGTGGCAATCCTAGGCACCTTCAGAATTCAAAAATCTTTTCTCGGTTGCTTCCAGACTTGGTCTCCAAGTTTTGCTTCTTAATTTGGCAAGTTTTCTTCAACAACTTGATTTGTTTGATAAATTCTGCATAACAACTTGGAAAATTCTGCACAATAATCTCAAATAATATTTAGTAGGCTTAGTTCTACTAGGATTTGGTCAATGAATTTATTTGCATACATTTTTCTACCAAATACTAATTAAAATATATTAGCACATGGAAAATGGTGTTTTTACACAAAAACCCTCATATGTATAACATATTAAAATAAAGTCCTTTTTTAATATAAAAATGGTAGGAAAAATGTAATGCAAATGTGCAGTTTTATCAACTGAACACGCTTGCTAGCCGTCGATGCCCCACGTGTCAAACGACCATTGAAGACATCCCTTTGGGTGCAGGCTACAGCGACAGCCCGTCACGTCCGCCAATCCATGTCGGACACGTAGCATGCGCCTCAACGGACATACAAGCGAATCGGCGCTCACTCTTTAATGCACGATTTCCCCTCTGATCCGCTGACGTCATGGAAGATACGCCCAGCCGCCTCAAAGATCCGCGCTGGTAGGTTCTTGACTACAGGCTAAGCCCGGGAGACCGGTCAAACAACTTTCGACCCAACCCATAAATAGGTCGAGATGATAGTGGGGGGCTAATGATGATGCTCACAAGTGGGAACTCCACAGATTATGACACGTGACAGATGACGTGTTCCGGAGCTCACGAAAACAAGGCAAGCACTATGCGTTGGAGGCCCTCCCCGGGCTATCGTCCTGGGGTGTATCCTGACCTTCTATGCCCCCCTCCCCCGACGCTTTCATGCACACCTTACAAATGACCGAGGGCTCGTCTCCGAGGCCTCCTACGCGCTGAGTTTCCTCAACCCTCCCAGCTCGCCTCCGAGCTATCACAGAACTGAGCTTCCTCGGCCTCCCGCTTGTCTCCGAGCCTCCCGCCGAGCTTATAGCTGCCCCGGTTCAACCGAGCAATCAAGGACGCAGAGCTCATCCGCCTTCGCCACGGCTCCGCATATCTCTCCAGAAGTAAGATATCCATCACCCAACATCCCGCGTTCCACGCCGCCGTATCCCTCCATTAACGAGCGTATCTCGTCATTAATAGGGGGATCCCGTCATTCACGCAAGCGTAACGTCAGGGGCATAACGGTCGGCGAAGATCTCGCGCCAGCTCGCTCCAAGCAATAACTATAAAAACCCCTCTCTCAGACGACTCAAGTAACGCTATTTTATTCTAATAAGCCGCTACTCTGCCCAAATTTCTCAGCTAACTTGATCATCGGAGGTTCCACGGTGGTACAACCACCCCAGGACTTCTTTTGCAGATAGCTCGGTTTCGCCTCAAAACAAGCCCACTGAGATCCACGCGCTCAAGAAGGCAACCCTCAACACCAATATCAACTGTTCACCAACGCTCGTTACAGATCGATGGAGGACAATATCTAAAGAAGATCCTAGCCTCCATCACATCCCCTTCAGGATTGAACCTGAGACCTCTCATATTGCAGAGAGAAAAAATGATTCACAAAAAGAGAATCCTAAAGAAACAATCATAAATATTTTAATTCATTAATAATCTTTTTCGCAAATTAGCCAAATATTTTAATCTGGGCTGGACTTCTTCTAAAGCTTCAGAAGGTTACATCTTTCGCTGCTCAAAACTTCAAAAAATTTAACGAGACCTTGCAAGCTGAGCCTTGAAACCTGGTATTTCTGCAGGGTTTATTTATTTATTTATTTTTTTTTTTGTTTTGCTGATTTTATACCATCTAGAAGTTTCTAGCAATGCATCATAAAACAGCATATTTATGTGGAGCATCGACTACTGTAATTTTATGTTAATTTTATTAAGGAGGATGCTATTTTACTCGCCAAAAGATAATCAACTTAATTATGTCATGTGAAAAATGATCTATTTTGTTCCTTAATTAATAACTAAGATGGGATTATTGTTGTCCTTTAATACACCCTTATAATAAATGTTCATCCTTTGTCATTTAATACATCCTTGTCATTTTACATCCCTGCTTCTCCCTGCCTAGTTGTTGTCATTTATTGCAAGGATGTATTAAACGACAACAATAACCCAAGTTATTAATTGAGGGGCAAAATATATCATTCTCCAGAGGGCATAACTTTGGTTAAGCCTGGGAGTAAAATAGCCTTCCCCTAATACTATATAGTTTGCCTCTCGAAGGCATCTATCATATTGTTCCTAATGTGGGCAATGCTCTCTAGCCGTAATTAACTAAATCAAATCATGCCTTGTACGTTATCCTAAGAAGAGTATTCAAAAGAAATCTATATAGTATGTAATACTAATCTACCAGTTCTATTTTGGGCATGGCATACAATATTTTCATAAAAATTTTAACATCGGGAGAGTTAATTATATTAGAAATTTAAGCCAATCAATCCCTAATAAATATGAGAAAACCCCGATAGTTTCATCCAAAGTAATCATGCATACCTTGTAGAACAGTATATACTTCTAAAACGGTATTTTTTAATACACATTTAGATTAAAAAAATTAAGAAATATAATTTTTCAGTAAAAGAAATAATAGAACTCACCAAAACTCAATGGCGAAAGTGCGGGGCACATAACCCAGTGGTGGGCAATAGGAGTTTGTAGGGAGAGATCCCGAATCAAATCCGGAATTTCTCATTTAGTGCTTTGAAGAGAGGCATGCAGGACCGGTGGGATTCATTACAGTCAGAAAATAAAAATCAATGGCGAGACCCAAGTCAAAGTTAAATAGTCTTCAATTGTAATATCTCAAATGCCTGAATTAAATAAGAAATAAACAAATAAAAATTAGGTCATGAAGGGAGGAAAAAGGAAAAATAGATTGAAATTATCAGAGAGAGAGAAGAGAGAGAGAAAAGAGATCCAGGGATATATGACTATCATAGATTAACGGTACAGACACTACTAAAAATAAGGGTTGCCCTTATGGATTTATCCGTAGGAGCAAACCACTGCCCCTACGGATATATCCGTAGGTACAAGAAAATACCATGTTGGTACAAATACCGTAGGTGCAAGTCGAAGCCTTGAACTTGACCCTACGGACTAAAAGTTGCCCCTACGGAGTTATGTGTAGGTCCAGTTTGCCCTACGGAATAGGCCGTAGTGGCAAAAAATTTATTTTATTTACGGTTTTATAAAATAGATTAGGTGTACCTACGGAAGAATCCGTAGGGCCAAGTAGTAGCCCTTACGGATAAATGCGTAGGTATCCATCCGTAGAGGCAAAATAACAGGAATCCTGATATTTAGCCCCTACGGATAATTGTGTAGGGGCATTTGTTTGCCCCTACGGATATATCCGTAGGGGCAAGCTTAACCCCCTGATACTGAGATCATAGGGGAAAATATTAGTTATCCTGATATTTTGCCCCTACGGATTAATCCGTAGAGGCAATGTTGGGCCCTACGGATTAATCCGTAGGTGCATATTATCAGTTTTTTTTTAAAAAAAGGGCTGTATATTTTTTTCTCGCCCTGTGCACAATAATATTTACATCGATCAAATATAAAATTAATAATCACACAGAACATATATCGCAGTATTCATAATCACATCTCACGCATATAATATACAAAAGAAACCAAAAAGCAGAATATAATATAAATATAAACACACAAACACCACTAATATCAATATCGTACAAAATGTGGTACAATATGTATCATATAAATAAATACATGTTCAAAATATAAGAATCAAAAACCTACCCTAGCTCGGTCCAGCTCCACCTCTGATAAACGCCAGAATCTGGTGTGCCTGCTCCTCGGTCAATAAATCATGCAATGCGGAGCGTGCGGGAGTCTGAGCGGGCTGTGGAGCTGGCGATGTGGTCTGCGCAGCCGCCGTCGTGGTAGTGGCTTGCGGAGCCGCGGCTGCGGGAGTCTGAGCGGGCGGTGGAGCTATAGGAGCTGTCTGCGGAACCGCAGCCGATGTAGTGGCTTGCGGAGCCGCAGCCGAAGGAGATGCATGTGGAGGCTCGGCCGATATACTCTGTCGCGTCTGGACCTAACGTGTGTAATAAGCGAGTAAGAACTGTGTATTATTCGAATTCGTATCATTATCAAGTTATTTCGAAATCCCATTTGGATATCTAGTTTGGAAAACCGTAGTTTATTTTAATTAGATATGTATGTATGATTAATCAAAGCTAAGTCTAGAACCAAATAAGCTCAGGCTACGTACTAATATTGGATATGTTGATATCTATAATATGACATGATATTTTACTATTAAGTAGTATACATACCAGCATCTCCTTCAACTCCTGAACGGTGGCCTTCAAGCTCTCCTGTTCCTGCTGGACACGTCGCTCACTAGAGACGGAGGAAGTAACCGCCGGAGTGGAGTCCAACCTCATATGGGCCCTGCTAGGGCCTAGTCCCCGGCCTCTCTCTCAACCTCCGTGGTGCCCTCCGTGTGCGGCGTCCAGGACTGGGGTCAGCAGTCTCGGATCGCTCTGTCCGGTAAAATCGATCCCCGATGCCTCGGCCTGCTCAACCACTCGCTCCTACACCCACATTAGCCAGTAAAATATAAGTATATCATTTAAATTTGAACCTTCCAAAACTAAAATTTCAAATAGGGGTTGAATAAATATTAACACTTACGCAATACTCCTGGGTAGCGACGTCGGGGTATCGAAGCTCGCCCATGGCGGGATCTGTCGAGGTGCCGTGGACGGCAAGATATGCAGACAGCACGCTCGGTGTACCACCTTGCGCCAGGGTCTGAGCTGTCTGCAATATTAGAAAATAACTCTTAATATTAGATATATTAGATATATTAGAAAATAACTCTTAATATTGCATTATATCACAAAGGCCGGTCTATTGTAATTTACTGATAACTCCATGGCTC
Source organism: Agapanthus africanus (assembly GCA_030015575.1). Lineage (NCBI taxonomy): Eukaryota > Viridiplantae > Streptophyta > Magnoliopsida > Asparagales > Amaryllidaceae > Agapanthus > Agapanthus africanus. The sequence goes on along the minus strand of CM057339.1, from coordinate 124,775,505 downwards.
GAGTAATATTCCTCGAGCCACTCGAGCCACCTGTACAAGTGGGGCGACCCCTCTTCGCCGACTTCCTATTCTCTATATCTTGAGCGGACTGTTTCTGCACAACACATTCACATTTAGTTTTCTAATTAAGGAACACAAAAAAAAATTATATACTAAATAATGAATTACATTTAAAATACATACCTATTTGCGTTGAGAGTCAAAATATTCACACAATAGAGACCATGTCTCTACGTCGACTCTCGCAAAGGCCGGAGTAGATAGGAGGGCCGCTCTCTCTGCCTCGGGGGTCGCCATCCACAGGGAGTAGCAGTCGGCCTTCAGCTCATTCCTGTTGTATCGGACCTTGGTCTGCATGTTCTTCATCAGGCCATTGTACAGAGCATGAAGGTCGAGCACTCTCCCAGGGTGATCAGGGTCGGGTACAGGCTGAAAATCGTAATCCGACTGAAAATACAAAAAAAAAAATTGTTATTAGATTGCAAGTGTTAATAATAAATATATTGGATAAATCAAATAAAAATATATATTAATACCCGAGTCTGATCAAAGAAGAGGGCGAATGAGCGCCGGTGCTGCTCGCTCCCACTCAACGTGAAGTGGATAGTTCTTCACGAGCCGGCTCTCATCCCCCATATACCGGCCGAACCTCTCGGCATGAGGACCGGTATAGTGATAATCAAGGGTAAAAAAGAGGGGGAATGCTGCCTCCCCCTAGCTCTGTCAGGCCTCATCCTATGGGACTGATTCGGGCCTCGAGTCCCCCTCTGGGGATGGGGAGGCCCTGTGTCTGCAAGAAATATCAAGACAATCAATATTAAGACAAAGTTGTATTAAGAAATCAAGGTTAAACGAAAATTAAAGTGTGATATATACCTCCGATGACTAAAGCACGAGCCTGGGCCCGGGCAGCAGCACGAGCGAAACGATAGTTCCTCCGGTGAGGAACAGCCGGTGTCCCGGATGTGGACGCATCCCCTCCAACTAGAAAATAAACATTGACACTAAATTTCCATGAAGTTCATATTTATTCTATAGAGCATATGTAAAATGAATAAATATTTTATATTTATTCATACTAACCTACAGACGATGCGGAGGGTACGGAAGTGGCAGGAGTGGCAACCCCATATTGTAGTAGTGAGAAAGGTAAAAAAATTGGGAGGAAAATGTCAATATTTATGATAATCTGGTGCAATAGCATATATATTGAGAATTGAATCCAAATCCTTTTGAATTTATTTGGCATAATATTTTTTATATAGAAACTTTTCTTATTACCTTCGTCATTCTAAGTTGCTAGTGCTCGCACCGCTACACTTGCGACAAAGACGGAATCAAAAACTTTAAAATTTAAGCAAGCACTAGAAACTAAAGCCCTAGGATTCATTCCAAACACTAAACTAGCTAATAATCTACAAGGTTATAAGGATTACAGCCATTGATGCATGTTCATATAATCACGGAAGACCTCTCCGTTCGCTCCTAGGTCGCCGGGATCGATCTTATAAGCCGGTCCTCCTTCATCGAAGATGATCCACCCGAGCGAAGCAATTCGAGCTCTAGCTTCACCTAGATAACTAGTGAAGCAACTAAAGATCACAACTTGCTAAGTTATGATGCTAGAGATGTAGAGAGTGTCAAAATATTTTTCTTTCTCTTTATCCTCTTTAAATCTCAACACAAAAGAGAGGATAATGAAGGAGGCAAGTGAGAAAAGAGAAGCTTAAGATGAGAATGAGAGAGTAGTATGAGAATGAGGCATGACCATTTTAGTTTTGATAAAATCATTTTCCTAAAAAAAATCTATTCATGCCTCAATAGAGATGGCAAATAACCATCCCTCTCACCATGTTTCTTTTCACATCAACCCTCCACTTCTTTTCCATTTTCTACAAATGGAAAATACATATATGACGTGTCGTTCTTTTAGAAGTATTATTGTATGAATATAAGAATACAACTCCGTATATATAAATAACCGTATTCGTACCAAAATACGAATACAAAAAAGATAGAAAAATACAATGAATATAATATTAGAATATATATATATAAAGAATAATGGAGAAAATAGGACATAGGAGGAAATTTCCTTCTATGGCGTGGATAAAATACAATCTCCACCAATTTTTTCGACGATCGGCACCCATCATCTTCATCGTTATCATCTAAGATGTGGATACACCAAATTTCATGTGATTCTACAACTTTTTCACCGTTGATTTAGCAATGTAAAAAGTTCTATTGTCGGTAAACCGTTAATTTTGAACCCACTAAATCAATGGTGAAAAAGTTATGGAATCACATGAAATTTGGTGTACGCACATCTTAGATGATAACGATGATGATGATGGGTGCCGATCGTTGGAAAAAATGGTGGAGGTTGTATTTTTTCCACGCCATAGGAGGAAATCCCCTCATATGGCCTCTTTCCTCCATTAATCTCATATATGTGTGTGTGTGTGTGTGTGTGTGTAAATTATTAAATTAATACTTGATTTAATAATCCTGCCTCATCTTAAGTCGGCTAGTATTATCAAATAGTCCGATAAAAGTCGTTGTATCTAGTACACGTATTCAATCGGACCCCTTGCACATATCAACATACGGCCTCTACATCGCTTCGTCAGAACCGAAAAAACCCTCTGTGTGGGGCTCTAAAGACTTGACAATACGCTGGCAGTGAGTTACTGGATAAAATCCATAACCACAAGCATGTCAGTGGCACTAACTGTACGTAATGGCTATCCAGGTATCTATCAAAAAAAAGGCCGACAAGTAAGCTCATCTGAACCCCTATTGAGCCTATGAGTGATAATCTCCATACAGTACAGTCTGTTCGTCTAAGAGTATTGCATACCGGGTTTAGAGAGTGGATAACGCCAGACCCCTAATAACCAGACAAGTCATGCTGATGTGGCTTAAGACTATCCGAGAAACTACCGATCTAACTATCGGTAAATATCATCTGCCCCAGCCGGGGTCTTATAGTGTTGGCCAACCGAATACGGCGTGATATCAATTCCTTATACCAGGAGAGATGAATCCCTTCCGATCACTCACTGCCTCTATGTGTGTAACGACTCAAATTTTACCGTACGAAAATTTTCAAGTTAATGTACAAAATAGAGTTGTAATCCTGAGCACAAATTATAAATTTAATTTGTTTAAGAACGGTAATAAAGCACTTGCAGCTCATGAGTAAATCCCTTGCACCTCATGGGTAAAACCCTTGCACTGCTATGACGTAGCCCCTGTGTTCGAATCCCATCAGCCACATATATTTTTTTCTGAATTTTTATTTTAAACTTTTTGAAAGCCCGAAAGTTTACACGTGCAATACACATAAGAAATGAAAAGATAGAAAATCAAAAATGTGCTAAATGTTGTATGAGCAGCTCTATACACGTGTCACCAATCCAAAGCCCCACACCCCAAGAATGGCCGGCGAGATGGAGCCTACAGCTGGCACCGCCGGGCTCCCCGTAGGGGATGGTCCCCATTTTCTTCACACCAGTCCCTTGGCCTACCCCCACTACTCTTATTCTGTTTATTTTTCCTGCAATTAACCAGAGAACATAAATTCACCCTTTAATCCAATTTTTAATGCAATTTTAATTCTCTCTTCAATCCCTAAACCCTAATTCCATCTTATAAATACAACATCATACCCTTGCCCTCTTCATTCTGAAATTTATTATCAAAATTCTTAAAATTTTCTAAGCCAAAGAAGAGTATAAGTAAAGTTAGCTCAAGATCACTTTCCGGCGAGGAATCGAGACGGTTCCGGCGGCCCCGCGACTCCACGAAGCTACCTTTCTTTTTCCCTGCCTCTCCTCTAACCTTACACTAAAATACCTTGAACTATTCAAGCTTGGTATTTATTCACTAGAATACCTCACCTTTTAAAAGTTACATCCATGAAAACCTTAAATACGATAAATAAATACTTGAGATTTATTTTGAAAGCATTCTAAAAATATTTTTCATAAAAACCCTTCAAGTTATATAAAATTACATTAAGGACCCTGGTAAATATAGGTTTAAGCGAGACCAATTCTCTTGAGCCTCAGGGAGCCGGAGAAAGTTGGTGCTTACCTATTTAAGGTAGAAAACTAAAACAGAGTTATCAATGGTAATTGTCTTGGAAAAAAACACAAATCCTGCCGTCTATGTACAGCAGTTACCGATAACTCCTAAACCTAATCAGAATCCAAGTCTGTTTAAGCGTCTGACTCAAGTCCGAGTCTCAATCTAATCTGAATACAATACAAACATGAATCCAAGTCAATATGAATCTAAACATGAATACCAGAACAATATCAAATATCAACATGACTTGATTTGACCGAACCATGGCTATATCTTGAACTTGACTACATGACTACCGTTTATATCCTGAATCGGTTTACATGAACAACTTATATCATGGTCTCGGCAAGTCTGGTAACTACAAATCATTACAATCAATATAATATGCATTACATGAATTTTAAAGAGGTAGACTAGTACGGAATGTGTTAAAAGTGGCACGATGACGGTCACTAAAAGACATCTACATGAATATCCTGTACCGTTGTCCTGTGGGTTTTGATGGGGCCTTGTATTTACATGTCAGCTTAGTCCATGGAGCAAGTTGGACTCCTCTCGTATACACTGGCACATTCTGTACCAAGATACAAACAACTACGTTAGCTTAACAAACGCATACTTTACCTATTCTATTCTCTTTACCTGTCTATTTCTATTCTATCTCTTAGGACTTACCGAGCGCTAGTTCGCTGACGACATTCCTTTTTCTTCTTTCTTTGGGATGTTGTCAGGAGGACCCGACTCTCAGGAGATCAAGACCAGCCAGGAAGATTTGGAGCAGTTTATATAAGAAGCAGAGTTCTAGTTCCTACTTGTACTTACTTTTCTTTCAGTTCATATGCCATTGTTTAGGCATTGCTTTCCATCATTGTATTTTACTTTTCAATTGTATGTAAAAAATAAATATAAATAAAAAGTTTTTGTTTCATTACATCTCTTGTTATTCTTGTGTTAATTCATTTATATTTCTTATTTACGCTTAACGTGTTTACTTCTGAGTAAATATGTCGTGGCTCGCCACGTCTCCTTCCCCGTATACTGGGAAGCGGGGCGTGACAGGTTTTGTTGGCGGCTCAATACAGGTCAGTTCTGCATGGAAACCTACATAACCATGCAGGGTCGGTTCTGCATGGAAATCTTAAAGCTAAGCAATATATCACAGGAATTATAAGAATCAACAACTATACATTCTTTACATTTCAATTTTTTGAATCTATCCTAACCCTATTTTTTCTCTCAAGGTTATGGATTCCCCAAACAATATCAGCACCAACGTGAATGGAAACACTCCACCTCCTCTACCACCACCACCTACAACAGCAGCCTCCTATCAACGAGCAGATGATACTGCTTGAGGCAATTAAGAGCCTCTTGGAGGGACAGCAGCAGCAGGTTGCCATTCTCCTACACCGCCCAGAAGATGAGGCACCCGGAGTGAAGCAATTCCGGGCACTGTACCCCAAACAATTCTCTAGGAAAGAGAGCCCTTTGGAAGCAGGGGAATGGGCTCAGTCAATTGAAGACGACCTGGCAGCAGCACAAGTGCCAGAGATTTCTTGGGTAAGATTTGCGAAACTGCAACACACGGATAACGCCAGAGTATGGTGGAATGTGGAAGAAAGCCGTCTTAACCAGCCGATTGAATGGAAGACTTTTCGCGATATGTTCAACGCGAAATATTTTCCCGAGACTGCCCATTTTGACATGGAGCAGCAATTCATCCACCTGCAACAAGGTTCGATGTAGACCAAATCTGTGGATGAATATGATACTGAGTTCACCATGCTTAGCAGGTAAGATATGTCTCAAATATTCAATTTCCTAATATCACATACAAAACTGCTAACACGAGACCGTAACAGGTTCGCGACACATCTCATACCGACTGCTGAGATCAGGGCTAGACGATTTCAGCAAGGATTGGACCAGGAGATCCAAGCTGTTCTAGCTACAGGGAATTTCCCAATCCATGACCTTGCACTGAAGGCTGCCCGAAGCTATAAAGCAGTAGTGAAAAAGAAGGGCAGATCTCAATCTGTCGGTATGAAGCGTCCTGCTACTCAGATAGAAGGAGGAGCCTCTTCCAGGCCACCGTTTGTACACAGGAGACAACCGGCCCCATCCAGACTTTTGTTTCTATTGCAAGAAGAATGGAAACCCGGCGAAGGATTTCAGGCGTGCTAACCGCCTATGCTTAGTTTGTGGCGCATCTACTTACGCCATAGGAGATTGCCCACATCGTCTCACCCCATCTCCTACACCCCGACCAGCGATCACCTATCCGCAGCGGCCAGCTATCCAGGCTCCTGCACATCGTCTTTCCCTACCTGCTCCACCTCCTCATGGACCTCCTGCACAGCCTCCTTTTCAGTTCCATCAAGCTCAAAGGAACCTACTTCAAAGACAGAGGAATGCTCCCCAACAAGGAGGAATGTACCTAGGCGTCAGACTTTCACAATGACTGTGGAAGAAGCTGAAGCCACTGGCCAAGTCCTCACTGGTAAGTCCCACTCTTTCAAAACCTTTTCAATCTTTATGTACCTCAATATATATCTTTTCCTATATCTAAACATATTCCACACAAACTTAGGTACAATCTTAGTAGCCTCACTACCTGCCTTAGCATTCTTCGATACTGGACATCATATTGCTTTATGTCGCAACGGTTCGTCCAAACTCATGCAATTCCAGTTAAATCGCTCGTATCCATCTGGAATGTCAGATCAGGGAACGGCGTTCTAAAGCCATCTTTGGGATACGACCTGTGTCCAGTGGTCGTCTGCAGTAGAGAATTTTATGCGGACTTCAAGGTGCTGGACATATCGAATTTTGATGTAGTCTTAGGTATGGACTGGCTAGGAACTTTCTACGCTACCATCGACCATCATCAAAGGAGAGTAGTATTCGAGATTTCAGATCATCCGGTCTTTTATTTCAAAAGTGGAGACCGTACCCTGAAACCTAGTACTTACAAAGCTAAACCGAAGAAGGCAGTGGTTGCAACACTACAGGCGGAAAAAGATAAGCCAGAAGTAGTTCGAGAGTTCAAAGATGTATTTCCTGAATACATTTCAGGTTTGCCTCCCGTTCGAGCTCTTGAATTCAGTATTGACTTTATACCTGGTGTACAACCGGTGATCAAAGCACCATATCGCTTAAGTTCTGAAGGATTGAAGGAGATCCGTACTCAGCTGGACAAACTTTTGAAGAAAGGATGGATTCGTCCCAGTACTTCAAGTTCGGGATCTCTAGTTTTGCTTGTGAAGAAGAAGGAAGGTTCATACAGAATGTGCATAGACTACCGAGCTCTGAACGAAGTGACGATAAAGAACAAGTATCCACTACCGCGCATCAACGATTTGTTCGATCAGCTAAGTAGGTATTGTGTTTTCTTAAAGTTAGACCTTCGTTCGGGTTATCATCAGGTGAAGGTCAAATAGTCTGATATTCCTAAAAACGACATTCAAGACTCGCTATGGTCATTATGAATTTCTCGTGATGCCATTTGGAGTGACCAACGCACCAGCTGTTTTTATGAATCTGATGAACCAAGTTTTCCGAGAGTACCTGGACAGGTTTGTTGTTATTTTCATCGACGACATCCTGATGTATTCAAAGAATTGGAAAGAACACGCTGAACATTTATGAATTGTCCTGGAGACTTTGCGACAGCATCAACTCTGTGCCAAGTACAGCAAGTGCGGATTTTGGCTAGATCAAGTCGGATTTCTCGGACACATCGTTTCAGGCGAAGGAATCTCTGTAGACTCAGCTAAAATATCAGCAGTAAGCGAATGGCCGACACCAAAGACAGTGAAGGACATTCAATGTTTCTTGGGTTTAGCAGGATACTAATGAAAATTCATATATGGCTTTTCGAAGATAGCAACACCCCTGACCAAGCTCATACGTAAACATGAATCATTCGTGTAGTCAAAAGCATATGAACAAGCTTTTGTAGAACTCAAGTCAAGATTGACATCAGTGCCTCTTCTCGTAATACCGGACCAATCTGGAGGATTCGTTGTGCATTGCGATGCATCCGGTAAGAGATTAGGATGTGTTCTACACCAGCAAGGAAAAGTTTTAACTTATGCATCAAGACAGCTGAAGATTCATGAGCGTAATTATCCGATACATGATTCAGAATTGGCGGCCTTTATCTTTGCACTTAAGACTTGGCATCACTATCTTCTTGGAGAACGAGTGGATATATACACTGACCACAAGAGTCTGAAGTATGTGTTTACTTAGAAAGAGTTGAACATGCGGCAGAGAAGATGGCTAGAACTTATGGCGGATTTCGATAACAACATACAATATCATCCAGGGAAGGTGAATGTAGTTCCTGATGCACTTAGTCGCCAGCCAATATCAATGAATTTCACCGCATAGTGGAAGCTTCAACAGGAATTTCACAAGATGGAGATAGAAATGGTTATGCCAAGTAATACTTCAAAGTTGATGAACTTACAAGTTCAGTCTACTATTGCCAATCGGATCAAAGCAGCTCAAGCAAGTGATATTAAGTTGCAAATGATTCGAGAACAAGTAAAAAGTGGACTTCAAACCGACTTCATCATCCATGAAGATGGATCTCTGAGATACGGAAGCAGATTGTATGTACCACAAGGTCTTGTTCGGGAAGAGTTGATGAAAGAAGCTCATAACTCTCCATAATCAGTACAACCTGGTGGTACAAATATGTACAAAGATCTACGACAACATTACTGGTGGCATAGAATGAAGCGTGAAGTAGCCATAAGCGTAGCCAAATACTTGGTGTGTCAGCAAGTAAAAGCTGAACTTCACAGGACTGCTGGTTTACTTCAACCGTTACCTATCCCAGAATAGAAATGGAAATACATCACCATGGACTTCGTGACTTCACTTCCTCGCAGCACGAAAGGTAACGATGCGATATAGGTTATTGTGGATCGACTCACAAAGTTGGATCATTTCATCCCATTTCGAGTTGACCAATCTACTGAGACACTAGCAAAGAAGTAAATGGAAGTAAGTCTGAACCTAAGTAAGATTTAACTCTTCATAGTGTACTATTTCTAATACCCATGAACTCATGCAAGAGATTATGAGATTACATGGAGTACCGGTTTGTATTGTCTCCGATCATGACACCAGATTCCGATCGCAGTTTTAACAGAGTCTGCAAGCTAGCTTAGGACGAGTCTGAACTTCAGCATAACTTACCATCCACAAACAGATGGACAGTCTGAGCGAAGGATTCAGATCCTTGAACATATGCCAAGAACGTGTATGTTAGACTTCAGAGGATCGTGGGAAGATCACTTACATATTATGGAGTTTTCATACAACAACAGCTACCAAGCGAGTATTGGAATGGCACCCTTTACACTCTATGGAAGGAGGTGTCGTTCACCATTAAGTTGGGACGGTATCGGAGATAAGGAACTCCTTGGACCAGAGATGATCATGGAAACTGTGGACATAGTTCACACGATCAGGGAAAGAATGCGCATAGCCCAAGACAAACAAAAGTACTAGGCGGATGCAAAGCGCCAACATCTGAAGTTCCAATCGGGAGATCATGTGTTCTTGAAGATCTCTCCAAACCGTGGAGTAATTCGTATTGGCAAGAGGGGTAAGCTAAGTCCGAGATATATTGGACCGTTCGACATACTCGAACAAGTCGGAGAAGTGGCATACCGTTTGGCACTTCCACCCTCATTGGAAAGAGTGCACAACGTGTTTCACATATCCCAGTTTTGAAGATATGTGAGCGACCCCAGCCACATCCTTGATCACTCCGAGCTCATTGTACAGACGGATCTATCTTGTGAGCAGCAACCCATTGAAATTCTGGACAGAAAGGTAAAGTTACTTCGGAATAAGGAAGTAAACTTGGTCCGAGTGATGTGGAGGAAAGATTCACCAGAAGAATCAATATGGGAATGTGAGGAAGACATGCGTGCAAGATACCCTTTCTTATTTCTAAATTAGTTCTTATGTAAATGTAAATTTTGAGGACAAAATTTTTGTAAGAAGGGTAGAATGTAATGACTCAAATTTTACGTACGAAAATTTTCAAGTTAATGTACATAATAGAGTTGTAAGCCAGAGCACAAGTTATAAATTTAATTTATTTCAGAACAACAAGAAAGCACTTGTAGCTCATTGGTAAAGCCATTGCACTGCTATGACGTAGCCCCTGTGTTCGAATCCCATCAGCCACATATATTTTTTCTGAATTTTTATTTTAAACTCTTTGGAAGCCCAAAAGTTTACACATGCAATACACGTAAGAAATGAAAAGACAGAAAATCAAACATGTGCTAAATGGTGTATGAGCAGCTCTAGCCACGTGGCACCAATCCAGAGCCGCACACCCCTAGAATGGCCGGCGAGATGGAGCCTACGGCGGGCACCGCTGGGCCCCCCGTAGGAGATGGTCCCTATTTTCTTCACACCAGTCCCTTGGCCTACTCCCACCACTCCTATTCAGTTTATTTTTCCTGCAATTATCCAGAGAACTTAAATTCACCTTTTAATCCAATTTTTAATGCAATTTTAATTCTCTCTTCAATCCCTAAACCCTAGTTCCATCCTATAAATACAACATCATACCCTTGCCCTCTTCATTCTGAAATCTATTATCAAAATTCTTAAAATTTTCTAAGTCAAAGAAGAGTACAAGTGAAGTTAGCTCAATGTCACTTTCCGACGAGAATTCGAGACGGTTCCGGCGACCCCGCGACTCTACGAAACTACCTTTCTCTTCCCCCACCTCTCCTCTAACCTATTAGCAAGTAATTCCCACCTCATTTCCTCTCTTCCTATCTTAAAATGTTCTCTTTTCAAAACTTATCAGAAGTGGAGTTATCCCGACATTCAATTCAAAAATCTTTAAAATCACAAATTTTATTAAGAATCACTCATCCATATCACTATATCTTGCTTAGTAATCATGAAACAAATATTGAGAACAAGTTTCATCTTAAAATATTATGTTATGTAACTTTAATTAGCATTTTTCGTTTAAATACAACAAACTTTACATATGACATCTTTTATGTATTTAGCATAGCATACCTTTAGAATATCTCACGAGGCAATGACCTACCTCTCACATACACACATCTTGACATAGCGCGATTCGGTTGAAAACAATATCTTATGGCAAAATATGACTTTTCATCAAAATACCCTAAACTTTTAAAAACCGGATTTCTTTAAATTGTGTTATTACAATTCCTTGCGATTATGCCTCTACAACCCATTTTGGGAAACCCGATCAGGATGGTGTGGATTATCACACATTCTCAGTACTAGTAGAGCGAGATGCAGGCCTCCTCACGGAACATACGATCTCAATGGAATTTTTAATACAATTTTCAAGAAAAACTTGATTTTTACTTAATAAAGAAAATTAATTTTTATAATTATATAAATATTATCAAATCACATATTTTGAAATATTATTAAATTCCATACTTTCTAAACAAAATAATAGAATTACAATTTCATAAAAGTACCATCAAGAATCAATACAAGTCTAACCTTACACTAAAATATCGTAAACTATTCAAGCTAAGTATTTATTCACTAGAGTACCTCACCTTTTAAAAGTTACATCCATGAAAACCTTAAATACGATAAATAAATACTTGAGATTTATTTTGAAAGCATTCTAAAAATGTTTTCATAAAAACCCTTCAAGTTATATAAAATTACATTAAGGAGCCTAGTAAATATAGGTTTAAGCGGGACCAATTCTCTTGAGCCTTAGAGAGCCGGAGAAAGTGGGTGCTTGCCTATTTAATATAGAAAACTAAAACGGGGTTATCAATGGTAATTGTCTTGGAAAAAGACACAAATCCTGCCGTTTATGTGCAGCAGTTACCGATAACTCCTAAACCTAATCAGGATCTAAGTCTGTTTAAGCGTCTGACTCAAGTCTGGGTCTCAGTCTAATCTGAATATAATCCAAACATGAATCTAAATCAACATAAATCTAAACATGAATACTTGAACATGAATACCAGAACAATATCAAATATCAACATGATTTGACTTGACTGAACCATGACTATATCTTGAACTTGACTACATGACTACCATTTATATCCTAAATCAGTTTACATGAGCAACTTATACCATGGTCTCGGTAAGTCTGGTAACAACAAATCATTACAATCAATAAAATATGCATTACGAGTTTTTTAAAAAGGTAGAATGGTACAGAATGTGTTAAAAGTGGCACGATGACGGTCACTAAAAAACACCTACATGAGCACCATGTGCCGTTGCCCCGTGGGTTTTGATGGAGCATTGTACTTACATGTTACCTTAGTCCACGGAGCAAGTTGGACTCCTCTCATATACACTGGCACATTCTGTACCAAGCTACAAATAACAATGTTAGCTTAACAAACACATACTTTACCTATTCTATTCTCTTTACCAGTCTATTTCTATTCTATCTCTTGGGACTTACCGAGCGCTAGTTCACTGACGACATTCCATTTTCTTCTTTTTTTGGGATGTTGTCAGGAAGACCTGACTCTCAGGAGATCGAGGCCAGCCAGGACGATTTGGAGCAGTTTACAGAAGATGCAGAGTTCTAGTTCCTACGTGTACTTACTTTTCTTTCAGTTCATATGTCATTGTTTAGGCATTGCTTTCCATCATTGTATTTTTCTTTTCAGTTGTATGTAAAGAATGAATATAAATAAAAAGTTGTTGTTTCATTACATCTCTTGTTATTCTTGTGTTAATTCATTTGTATTGCTTATTTACGCTTAACGTGTTTACTTCTGAGTAAATACGTCACGGCCCACCACATCTCCTTCCCCGTATACTGGGAAGCGGTGCGTGACAATGTGGCTCGGGACTATACCCAATTAAAATATGTTTGTGTCACGACCCACATGTGGCACGTGACCGGCACTTAATTCACGTGACATCTAAAGACGTCGACGCGGTTCAAGTAAGCCGAAACCCGGAATCTAAACCCTTTTGAAAATATTGGAGATGAGTTTAAAATAGTTATCAGATGGGATCAGTTTAAATAACATTTGAATTTAATTAAGTACGCTTGAAAAATTTCTATGACGTTTTGAAAAAAAATCTGACATCACATCCTTTGCATTTATTTAAAAACCTGATACAACATAATAATAAAATAGCAACCCAACGGAAGCTAGTCTTCATGTCCAAACGATGGAGCAACCAACAATCTAAATCAGAAATCGACTCCAAAGATTGCGACATCGCCATACATAAACTCTAAGTCTTGCTTCTAAGTCTATAATATACCGCTTCTAAGTTGATGGAGTTCTCACTAGATACAAGAATATATGAATAATCAAGAGTGAGTATGATACAATAATAACCCACTTACCAATCAATCCCCGAATAGAATGTGTGCCCAAGCCGCTGAGCTGATAATCCAAGCGGTAAAACCTGCAAGAAACTGTGGCACAACGGGAATGAGTTGCCAACTCAGTGAATAAAAGTACATATAAAGGTAGAAATCGAAATGCATGACGATACCCAGGTCATAAATATAGTCCTATCATAATCTGTACCAATATACTATATGATATGCATATGTACAATACTATCTATCATGCAATCCCATGTATAATATCTCAATGTCAGATGAGTCAAAATCATGAATCTACAGTTCGTGTTGGAATCCCTTTTTGTATATGAATGTCTGTACAAATATATACAGGTACTATCCCCCGGATCAGTCCTGGTTGAATCCAATAAATAATATCTAACTGTGTACCTCATGATAATGATCATATCAATATATATATATATATATATATAGATGTCCAGCATCGACATCAAAATCCGAAATCTCTCGTGTCCAGCATCGACACGTAAATGCAGATACCGTCGACACCATCTCAACAGATGATCGCCACCCGATATCCCTGGCCCCGGTCGGTATCCCCTTGATATCCGTCGTGTCCAATCGAACCCCGGTCAGTATCCCCCGAATATTTTCCGTGCTCATCTCTATCTCCGGTATCGAGTATCCTCGCTAGGCTCCCCCACCTCAATGCGGCTATCCTTCCCCTCGGTCTCGATCCGGGTCCACCATGTATCCGACTGTATATCTCCCCCACTCAGTCCGGATAATAACAAATCTGAAACCGTATAGCTCCCCCACTCGGTTCGGAATCAAAATCAGAACACACAAAACGCATGGTGGACATTTAACTCATCATATCAAAAATATCAAGTAAGGAATAAGAATACTTACATAGAGTATATTGATGATATAATATATATATACATATATAACAGTGTCCCATACTACCGATATATATCATCAGGAGTAAATATCCAGAAAATCCATAAGAATCAAATACAGCCTCTATAGAACTAATATTCGTAATTTACAACAGGAGTAAGGAAGACTACACACTTATATCACATAAACATAGATTTCAATTATACTGTGTCATGGCATTACTAATGATGTGTAGTGTAGTATGCGCGTCTGTGCTCGTGCAATATGGCAATCATTAGTATTTGTGCAGGTGTTCTACGGTGTAAAAACCGATTTTTTTAATATATATATAACAGCACGGTTCTACAGTGACATGGCAGTACCAATGAGGTGTAGTGTAACATATATTCACGTGCTTGTGCAGCATAGTACTCATTGGTATTTGTGCAGTGTTCTATCAGAGTGTGCGTAACGCAGAAACGTATAATATTGATAATATAATGCAAATATGTAAAGTAATCTAAACGTAACTATTGTAATTACTTTCTATGAGCTATACTATTATCTTTAGAAATGATCGAAACGTTAAGTTTGAAATAAGGAAGCTGCCCTAGATTTAAAATAGATATTCGTTTTAGAACTGGCACGCATCCTAGTATTTTATTTAAAAGACAACCGAATCGTAGTTTTTAAAAGAATATAGCTCACACAAGTATTACATCCTAAAACAGAATATAACCTAACTCTACGAGTCAAAAGATAATTTGGCCGTTATTCGGCATACAAATTTCATCATTTCCAATACGTATAAATCCTGGTATTATATCTCATCATATCGCTATATCCCTATCATCTCAAGTACGGCATGATCCCTCGTACGAATCCATCAAACCATATCCATATCGTACGGATCTAACATCACGTACGTATCTTAAAAACTACATAAGAAACTTTATGCAATTAAAGAACATTCTAGATACAATACTATATCAATATTTTAAATAAATACTATACTAACTAGATATCATAATAAGATGTATAAGGTTGCGGGGGTGCTATACGCCATCCACCCGACTTCCCCTGTAGATGTAAATCTACTCATCAACTTAAAAGCTCGCTGAATCCACGTTGCTACATCGCCAACTCCGTCTCGGAATCCTCGAATCGTACCTATATTCGTATTTGAATGTAAATATCATATCGAAAACCAAAACAACAAGCTAAACGCCCGTAGGTTAGAACCTACAGCACACTTCACCCAAAAACGACAATATAATTCTGTCGTTAACGTATAAACGTCAACGGTTCAGCTGCAACATCAAAATACGAAAACTCCGTATCGTAAATATCTGAAATTTGATAAAACCATTTCTAAAACGTTCCCAGATTTTACTGTATAAATATTTAAACAACACAAACAATACAGAGATTTGTAAAATACCAACTCAAAGTTACAGAAGAAGAATCAACACCAAATGCCATAGGATGGCCGGCGTCGCCGGAAATTTGGTGTGTGTCGCCGGATGGAATAGGAAGTTTGGGGATAGGGTCTTAAGTGGTGTCTTCCAGTGGTCTTATTATACTCTTGGTCTTGCTAGTTTTTCTAGTAATTATACCTGTTAGTTCCAGATTCAATTACAGTAGCTAAATTTACACAACAACCTAGTTTATGATACTGCACAACTAACATGCTACGTATCGTATATAGAATTTACCCCCAATCTGATATTAGCTTACAGATTTAACCTACTGAAAAATTTACTTATTTAAACAATACCAAATATACCCAAACACCTACAAAGAGATACCCAAAAACCCCACAACACCTAATTCCCTCACAAATCCGGCGAGCTCTGATTTTCCCTTCATGTCGCCGGCCAAACTCCGAGGTTCATGGGTCGTTTTCCTATGGTTTATTCTAGGTCTAGTTTATCAGATTATTTAGTTTTTTGATTACTTTATTTATGAACTAAACTAGAGCAGATTCCAACAGAGGTTAAAAACATCAAAATACGATATCCGATTTCTAAAACACAACAGTTACAGAATTAAATCCTACAGTGATTAAAGATTATACCTACAGAGGTTTGCTGGAAGATCTTCCTCCAAGATGCACAAGCTCCTAGTTCATAGCTAGAGGGTGGTGATATTGATCTTAGTACTTAGCCCTTCTCATCACTTCCCTTTTCTTTTATTTCTTTGTTGTTCTAAGTTTTCTCTTTTCTCTTTCATTCTAACTCAGTTTCTATTTCCTTATCCTAATATATCAAATGACCTAATTAACCAAGATAAGAATATATGATGATAATGCTAGTAGGGGGTGTCACCATAAGAAATGGTGGTGCTTTCATGGAAGCATGATGTGTAGACTTAAGGTGCAACCTAAGGTGTGGTGTGTGTTAGGTTCATTTTAATCTTAACCGTTACCTAACCCTTTTTTACATAATAATCCTCACAAAATCCTAATCAGCATAAAGAAACTAACATTTTCACAAAAAACCCTTCATTACACATATTATTATATAAACAAACTATTTTCTTTACTAATTTATTCTACCACATATTAAAAGATCCTCTTATTACAAACACAATAAAAATAATTGTTTTAATTAAATAAATAACATAATTAATTATCTACAATATTTCAAAATGTTACAATTTAAATCCATATGAAATAAAAGATATAAAATGATTTAACTTATCACTTAAATGTCATTAGCGTAATGTAAAATTCAATATCATGTTAAAATAATTAAATATATCATTTTTATGATATCGCACACCTCTCTTTGTATTTACCAAAATACCTATATTTTTACGGATATTATTCTGATACCCAAAAGCTGTATGTGACATCACTTTTATAACTCATTATTTTTAAATTCTAAATTAATATTTATAATTTTCCAAAATGTTACAGTTTGCTTGACTCAGTAGAGCCGTGATAGGGTAGTAATCAAAATACAGTGGGAACTTAACAAGATAAATGACGATCTAAGGTCAACAGACTACCATGTACTTATGTCACCAGAGAACTGCTATCCGACGATAGGTATAATACCATCTAGAAGTTATCGGCGAGTACGTCTAGTGTAACTCATCCTCCAATGAGCACATGTATACAATTTTTGGTACCGTACACCAATAATTGTGGGACCGGCCATCGTCCCTTGTCGGGATCAAGAAACGTATACACTAGTCTAGTCTGGAATATCGATACTCAGTCTCAATATTCCTATGACTAAGGATATTTAAGTATGTGCTTATGGACAAATCAACCCCCACAAGTATGATATCCATCATAATCTTGGTAGTCAAGCAAGAATTCTACGGGCTTTATCAATATGTATTAGCGATACGTAATAAATCATAAACATATGTTAAGATAAAGGAAAACCAAATAGCATACTATCATATCGAGTAAGACTGTCTTGTACATACATACCCCAGCATCCAATACAATAATGGTCTTTGGAACATACATATCCAACAATCTCACACTTTTACTAAGGCCGATTTTGGTGTATCATATATCCAACATCTTCACTAAGGCCAGTTATTAGCGTATCATATACCCAATATCTCGAACTGCACTTGAGGGGTAGCCTTGGTGAATGGATCCGCTATATTGTCTTTTGTGTCTTCTCTCCAAATATCGATCTCACAGCGATCAACTATCTCATTGATCAGGTGATACCGACTCAAGTTGTGTATGGATCGCTGATGGGACCGTAGTTCCTTCGCTAATGCCATATCCCTATTATTATCGCAATATAAAGGTATTGGATCAACAATGGATGAAACTATCTTAAGTTCAGAAATGAACATCATCATCCAGACCGCTTCTTTTGCGGCACATTGGCAGCAATGTACCTATTTACATCATAAAATTGCATTTTATACCATCCATTCGTTACAATATTGCCTATAAAATTAGTGTTTTTAATCAAAATTTGCTACATAAGTGCAGGAAACAGCTTTGGAGCGAGTGACGGACTTTAGAGGTAAAACCGGACCGATCCAGTTAAAGTCAAAGTCAACTTAGTCAACTCTGCAAATTTCAGTATCAGCAAAAATGAGATATTATGTGTTTAAAGATAATCTAAAATAGAGAGAATGCAACACAAAATGTTTAGAAGCCCAAACCCATCTCCAGACCGCGGATCCGCCGCCCCTTTAGCGCTGCACAAGTTAGGGTTTTGGGGGCAGTTTCCTCTTCTTGTGTACAGCGACTTCGACGCGAGAGTTTCATATTTCAAGGCCTATAAATAGCAGCGAGAGCACCCAACGGAGAGGCATCTAGGGTTTCATGTTCTAAGGTTTCTCTTTTTATTTTTAGTTTCTTTTCATTAGTCATTAAGAAATTGTAATGAACCTCGAGTTTGATCAATAAAAGGTAGAGTTTTATTTAATTCTTGTCTCTTTTAATTTCTGCATTTTATTTGCTTGCATGTTTTTTTATCTTGCTTGTTACTGTTATTATTAGGTTAATGATATTCTAAATATTTTCCCTTTCTCTACGATCTCTCCCTCAACGATTTTTTTGAAACCATGGTGCTCAAAAAATCTTCTCGCTATCGTGAGGGATCTAGTAGCTAGTTTGTTTGATTAAAAGAAAACTTTTTTCTCCTTCCTTTCTCAACCTAATTATTTGTATGCAATGATATTCAAAGGTTGTTGATTGATCTGTATTTAAAGAAGTGTGTGTAGTAACCGCAATCAATAACGGTGTCGCGTGTAGCTAGACCGAGATGAGTACGGGTTGTCCTCAGGGATATGTGAAATCTTTCAGTTTTACTTTAGACGTGTTGAAAAAGAGAAAGAATAGATGAACAAAGAATAGTGGAGAATAGTTTCTAGATCTACGTCAAAATACGGATATAGATTTTATAAGAAGAATGCTTGTAGGGTTCATTCAGATTTAGTAGTCATGGATGACTAATAAAGATTACTCCTTTTATATATTGATATATTTAATACTCGATAGATAGTGATGAATGAGAATTAGGGTTCTTGGAAGAAATTAGGATTTCCCCACTATTGATCCTTTTCCTTTTATTGATCTCTATTCATGTCTAGCCCTTAACAAAACAATTATTAATCTGATCTCAAATCGCGGTCGAGACTAGCAATAAATTGGTAGCGCGCTCGATAAGGATGTTAACGATTCTTTTGCTAAAATTTATAAACTTTATAAGACGTAAAAGAAGTTAAAATATTTTCGCATCCATTGATCTATCCTAATCCTACGAACCCTATCAAGCGGAGAATTACTCGCGCATGATGGAGATAGAAGAACGGATAGAGATGAAATTAAAAATGTAACTAAATAATTAAACTAATTAAACTAAAGATCTACTTTTATTAATCAACTTCACAAGTACAAACTTCAAGTTTAGATTACAATAGGAAGAAGAAGTTGCCTTGATCTCTGCCTTGTCGGATGTAGATGTTCCGTCGAATCTCACGCCGCTTTATCATGTCGAATCATAGACCTATCTTGGATCACTTGTTCTTTGACGGTGATTAGCTTGTGTTAAAGATTGATGATTTCTAAGTTTAGCCCTCTGTCACACCCCGCTCCCCAGAATACGCAAAGATCGGCACATGACAGAGCCAACCATGCTACCTGTGGTTAGGAAACATCCCACCACAGTCACATTATGGCTGTCTATAAGATATCAAGAACAGTAAAATAAAATAAACTATCTAGTACATGTCCATATGCCAGAATAAACGAGTCAAGAAATATAAATGTGCGGAAGCAATAAATCCAATAAGCAATAATATCTGGAAAGTACGTCCAAAATACGGGCTCACATCAGGAAATGAAAGTACGGAAATAAAACTAAACTAAACTAACAAGGTCCTCACTGCTCGGCCTAACGGCGAAAATACTCCTGATCAGCCTGCGAAAGAGACAGAGGATCTGGGCCATGTAAAACCCAGACGTCGGTGCGTCATAATATCAAACAATAAAGTGAACAGGATACACGAGATATGCAGGCATGAATATAAATGATAACAAGAATATAACCAGTAAACACGGATATGGAACGGTGAAGTGTATACGTGCAGGTGAAGTGCAGCGAGTAATCTAAACCATACTACTGGGTTATCTATTCTAAAGTCTTCGAAATCAATTAATGTAATCCTCATCGTAACCCATTGGTCTATGCCCCGTTCATTCCCCATGGGACCGCGGTAACAGGATTATTCCGTAATGTCCGGAAAAACGACACACTATATTCCGTAACGCCCGGAAAAACGGCAAACAATATAATAGCCCTTTGAGTTACGTTCGGTTACATTTTTGATTTTCCCTTACCCCCAACGTTATGTGTTCAAGTCAGGTATTGCCAATCGATATCTAATGCCAACACATGATCAAGCAGGTACAGGTTTTGTCTATACAGACAACAGTAACGTCCATCGGGACAACAAGTCAGGGTTGTCGGCATTAGTTACAGGATCAGGTATCAAGTCAAGCAGTGGTGTATCAGGTTATGACAGGTAGTGCACAATGTATCAAATGGATGCCAAACAGTAAAATATAGCTAGTATCGAAACACGGTAAAACACGGATGCACAAGTGTTTATCAGGAATCACATCTACAACTTCATGACTACATATGATGCACATTATCAAGTATGGGGTACTAACATAACAGTAACATGAAATTATATGATATGGCATGTAACTAGAGATGCAATAAATGATACGGATGCGAACAGGTATCGCAAAACAGTAAAACGGTAACATGGATACACAATACAATAAACATGTAATATTTTTATTCATATGGATGTAAAATATATATATCATAGCATGTAGCAAGATAAACTTGCCTGATCGGATCTCACGACGGGGTGCGTACGCCACGTACGATGTCGGTAAATGTTGCGATATACACACGCGCGCACGGGACAGGACCAGGCAAAGCAAGAAGGTGACCACGCTGGCTGGGAACATCCTCAGGGTTGCCTAGATCGTCGGCGACGAGCACGGCTCCGGCGATCACCGGGAAACACGAATCCAAGAAAGGAAGGAGAAGAGGAAGAAGAAGAATAGGAAGAAGAAGAATAGGGTTGTTCTCTGTATTTGGGTGCTCTGGGATCAGAGAAGAAGAAAGGGTGGTGATGTAGACGATGGGTCGTGGGTCACCGGAGATAGGGGTTTTCCGGCGAGGCAGTGGGTGCTAGGTTCTTAGGATCGGGGTTTTCTCGGGTGTGCAGGGGAGAGTCGCGGGTGATGGTGGTGATGAAGAGAAGTAGAGGAGAAGGGGGTGGCGAGGATGAGGGCCGACGAGGTCGGAGTTCCGACGGCTACGGCGACGAAGTGCAGGTGAGGTCGATGGGTCGGGTGAGGCATTGGGATTGTAGCGGTGATGGGTTACTATGGGGGATAAGTCATCGGGGAAAGAAGTGAGGAGGCGAGGGTGAGGCAGCAATGGCGACGCGGGCGAAGGCGTGGGTTAGGGTTTCGCATGGAGGCGACGGCGTGAAAAGAATGAAGAAGATGTGGGTTTTGTGGGAAAACGTGGGGTTTAATATGAGGTTTAAAAAAATGAATTAATATATAAATATGCAGAGAGAGACGGTGATTGTTTAGTTAGGATTTAAAAGATTTAAAAATATATTTGGTTTGGTAAAATTATTTAGTTTGGTAAAATTATAAATGGATAACAGTATAATATAATATTAGTTTGTTTAAAATATGATTGAATAAATTTTAACAGTTTAAGGATATTAGAATATAATATTAATAAAATTTGAGTTTTAGGCTAAATATAAAATAGTCCAAAAGACGTCCGGGTCGGGTCTAAAATTATAATTTAAAAATACGGATAATATACGTATTAACCAAAACCAAAACAGGATATCCGGATAACGGAAATGCATACCCCCAAGAACGGATACATGTAGGGTGCACGTAGCTATCCAAACGAGTCCGTTTCACTGAACGGGATGAGAACACGATGTACGGATGCTATCACAGGGTCAGGGGTATGATACAAGCCATGCTAGATATTTTTAAAATATTTTATTTGATTTTTTATGTTATATTGAAAAAATGTAGATATCAGATATAATGCAGTTATACAACATGAAAGTACAAGGATTCTCATAACTAGTCGGGATAAATCCTAAATAGGAATCAAGACGGGTTCCCAGTATGCGGGTCGGGTCGGATGCAAACACGGATACCAATTATACTATCCGCACCCAAAACACAATAAATCAAGAAATAGCCATTCAATATATAAATTAATCAAATCAAGCATGGTATAACGAACTAGGGTGTTAAATTATACCCAATTACAAAAAGAATTCCGTCCTCGAAATTTTCGGAACAAGAAAAGAAAAACAAGCATGAATCTAGGAAAAGAGGTGTGGAAACTTCTGTCGAAACTCGTCTTCTCGTTCTCAAGTCGATTCTCCGTGCGAGCGATTCCCCCATGAAACAAGTACTAGAGACATAACCTTGTTCTTGAGGATCTTTTCTCTTCGATCAACAATCGACGTCGGTCGTTCCTCATAGGTCAAATCTTCCCTTACAGTCAACTCCGAATGATCCAGCACGTGTGTATCATCTCGAACATATTTACGGAGTTGAGATACATGAAACACGTCATGAACACTCGCCAAAAATGGTGGTAAAGCCAATCGATAAGCTACTTCTCCAACACGCTCAATAATATCGAAAAGCCCCACGAATCGAGAACTAAGCTTGCCTCGGCTCCCAAAACGAATCACTCCTCTAGTCGGTGATATCTTCAAGAATACAAGATCACTAACAGCGAATTCTAGAGGTCTTCTCGATGTATCGGCCCAACTCTTCTACCGATCCTGTGCTGCCTTCATGTGATTCCGGATAGTATTAACCTTCTCTATTGTTTGCACGATCAAATACGGTCCCAACAATCTTCGTTCACCAACATCTTCCCAACAGACGGGTAAGAGACACTTGCGACCATACAATACTTCGAATGGAGCTATCTGAATAGTCGCCTGAAAACTGTTATTGTAAGAAAACTTCACCAAGTGTAGATGATCCTTACACGAACCCTTGAAGTCTAGCATGCAAGCCCTCAACATGTCTTCAAGAATTTGGATTGTTCTCTCCGACTAGCCATCTGTCTAGGGATGATAAGCAGTGCTAAACTTCAATCGCATTCCCAGACTTTCCTGTAAACTCTTCCAGAAGTGCGATAAGAATCGGGTATCACGATCGGAAACGATGCTCACAGGTACTCCATGCAATCTCACAATCTCCTGCATATACCACTCTGCTAACGATTCCGTTGACTAACCAACTCGAAACAGTATGGAATGAGCTGCCTTGGTCAATCGATCAACGATCACCCAAACTGCATTGTTGCCCTTTGGACTCCGCGGTAAAGCTGTCACGAAATCCATGGTTATATGTTCCCACTTCTATTGAGGAATCGGAAGTGGTTGCAATAAACCAGCTACCCTTTGATGTTCGGCCTAAACTTGCTGACACACCAAGCACTTTGCTACAAGTGGGCAATCTCCCTTTTCATGCCTTCCCACCAGAAATGCTGTTGTAGATCAAGATACACCTTCGTGCTTCCTGAATGTACAGAATATGCAGAATTGTGCGCCTCCTTCATAACATCTTCGTGAATGTCTCCTTTCGGCACACATAAATGGCTACCATAACGCAACGAACTATCCTCATGAATCAACAAGTCCGTTAGAAGTCCCGCTTCTACCTGTTCTCGAAACTTCTACAATCTTGGATCTTGCAACTGCGCTGCTTTAATAGTATCAATTAACGATGACAATACTTGCAGCTGCATCAACAGTCCCGAAGAATGTGGTAGCACGAACTCCAACTCGAATCTCCGGAAATCATCTATAAGCTCCTTCTGTGCAGTCAACATCCAAATTGCTGGCAACCGACTAAGCGCATCCGGCACTATATTAACTTTTCCCGGATGGTACTTGAGATCAAGATCATAGTCAGCCATCAGCTCCAACCATCTACGCTGTCTCATGTTAAGCTCTTTCTGCGTGAACACATACTTTAGGCTTTTGTGATCGATGAATACTTCGACCCTTTCGCCCAATAAGTAGTGTCTCCAAATCTTCAAAGCGAAAATCACCGCCGCAAGCTCCAAATCATGAGTTGGGTAATTCTTCTCATGGGTCTTCAACTGTCTCGATGCGTAAGCTATAACCCTCCCATGTTACATCAAAACACATCCCAAACCTTTTCCAGATGCGTCGCTGTGAATCACCAATCCTCCGGAACCGTCTGGTATGGTCAAAATAGAAGCGGTTGTCAACTTTTACTTCAACGCCTCAAAAGCTGACGCACAACTATCCGTCCAAACGAATAGAACTTCCTTCCGCGTAAGCTTGGTCAAAGGCTCGGTCAATCGAGCAAAATTCTCCACGAATCTTCTGTAGTATCCTGCAAGTCCCAGAAAACTTCTGTCTCCGCTACATTCCTCGGAATCGGCCAATCTTGAACTGCTGCAATCTTCTCAGGATCAACGGCGATTCCATTTCCGGATACGACGTGCCCCAAAAACTTCACTTCTTAAAGCCAAAACTCGCACTTACTCATCTTTGCATATAATCTTTCTTGCCTCAACGTCTGCAGTATGATCTTCAAGTGTTTTGCATGCTCTTCTAGGCTCCTCGAGTAGACCAGAATATTATCGATGAACACCACTATAAACTGGTCCAAGAACGGTGAAAAGATTTGATTCATCAAGTCAATAAATATCGCCGGTGCATTCGTGACTTCGAATGGCATCACTAAATATTCGTAATGTCCATATCGAGTTCGGAACGCAGTCTTGCAAATATCCTCTGATTTAACTCAAACTTGATGATATCCGGATCGCAAATCTAGCTTCGAGAATACCCTCGTGCCACTGAGTTGCTCGAATAATTCGCCAATGCGAGGGATTGGGTACTTGTTTTTAATAGTCACCCGGTTTAATTCTCAATAGTCAATGCACATCTTCCTTGTGCCATATTTCTTCTTGACTAGAAGAACTGGAGCTCCCCAAGGTGAATTACTGCTGCGAATCCAACCTTTCTCTAGAAATTCGGTAACCTTCTTTCTTACTTCTTCCAACTCCACTGGTGCCATCGGATAGTACGCCCTTGAAATTAGCGCTGCACCAGGAACAAGATCGATCGCGAACTCCACATCTCGTTTTGGCGGTAAACCCGAGATGTCCTCAAACACGTCCATAAACTCTCGTACTACTGCTGGCACTTCCTCCCTATCAACTTCCATCGATGAAAGAACGGTGTTTATCGGCCTAGCCCAAAACTCGACTGGCCCGGCAGAACTGCTATCTCCAACAAATACAAACTCCGGATGTCCGGGAATCTGGAAAATCACTTTCTTTGCCCTACAATCAATGTGAGCATGGAAAGTGCCGAGAAAATCCATTCCCAAGACAACATCATAACTGCCAGTATCGATCACCAAGAAATCTGTAAATAACTCTCGTCCGCAAATAACAACCGAAAAATCCTAGTACTCACTACTAGATATGATCTTACCGTTCCTAGTGTGTATGTCCCAACAACAAGACAGGGTCGTGCAAGAAATCGAGTGTGCAACAATAAACTTGAACGACATAAAACAATGGGATGCACTAGAATCGAATAATGCTAATACGGGGAAATCATGAACGAGTAGGATACCCGAAATGACTTCATCAGAAGCCAGAAGAAGATAAGCACGGTAAACAGGATTCAAACTTGCGATAAAACATGAACTGATAATCAATGAAACCGAGAGAAGAAAGGTAATATAACGACCATAAATCAAGGAAATGAATCAAGACTAAGACTCCAAGTTACTTAAATAGAGTACCGCATTGTAACCATGCTGCAGTTCATGCGTACAATCACATAACTCCGTTCAAGTCGCCCAAATTCTAGTATCAGAATCAAAGTAATAGGACGAACCAAAAGGCTTTCAAACCGAGATGCAAAGTCATTCCATCTCGTCAAGATAAAGGGTTAAGTGAAAGATAAGATTCAAGTACCACGCCAACAATGTGGCAGGACATGATCTTAATCACGGGTTTTCTGATTCGTGTATTGGGTCCAATACCCAACTATAAAAGAATCAAACCCGATTAACCTAAATCCGATGGCTCTGATACCAAACAAACCCTGTCACGCCTCGCTTCCCAGAGTGCGCAAAGATCGACACATGACAGAGCCAACCATACTACCTGTGGTTAGGAAACATCCCTCCATAGTCACATTATGGCTGTCTATAAGATATCAAGAACAGTAAAATAAAATAAACTTTCTAGTACATGTCCATATGCCAGAATAAACGAGTCAAGAAATATAAATGTGCGGAAGCAATAAATCCAATAAACAATAACATCTGGAAAGTACGTCCCAAATACGAGCTCACATCAGGAAATGAAAGTACGGAAATAAAACTAAACTAAACTAACAAGGTCCTCACTGCTCGGCCAGACGGCGAAAATACTCCTGATCGGCCTGCGAAAAAGACAGAGGATCTGGGCCATGCAAAACCCAGACGTCAGTACGTCATAATATCAAACAATAAAGTGAACAGGATACACGAGATATGCAGGCATGAATATAAATGATAACATGAATATAACCAGTAAACACGGATATGGAACGGTGAAGTGTATACGTGCAGGTGAAGTGCAGCGAGTAATCTAAACCATACTACTGGGTTATCTATTCTAAAGTCTTCAAAATCAATTAATGTAATTCTCATCGTAACCCATCAGTATATGCCCCGTTCATTCCCCATGGGACCACGGTAACAGGATTATTCCGTAACGCCCGGAAAAACGGCAAACAATATATTCCGTAACGCCCGGAAAAACGGCAAACAATATATTCCATAACGCCCGGAAAAATAGCAAACAATATAATAGCCCTTTGAGTTTCGTTCGATTACATTCTTGATTTTCCCTTATCCCCAACATTATGTATTCAAGTTAGGTATTGCCAATCGATATCTAATGCCAACACAGAATCAACCAGGTACAGGTTTTGTCTATACAGACAACAGTAACGTCCATCGGAACAACAAGTCAGGGTTGTCGGCATTAGTAACAGGATCAGGTATCATGTCAAGCAGTGGTGTATCAGGTCATGATAGGTAGTGCACAATGTATCAAATGGATGCCCAACAGTAAAATGTAGCTAGTATCAAAACAAGGTAAAACACGGATCCACAAGTGTTTATCAGGAATCACATCTACAACTTCATGACTACGTATGATGCACATTATCAAGTATGGGGTACTAACATAACAGTAACATGAAATTATATGATATGGCATGTAGCTAGAGATGCAATAAATGATACGGATGCGAACGGGTATCGCAAAACAGTAAAACAGTAACATGGATACACGATACAATAAACATGTAATATTTTTATTCATATGGATGTAAAATATATATCATAGCAAGTAGCAAGATAAACTTGCCTGATCGGATCTCACGACGAGGTGTGTACGCCGCGTACGATGTCGGTAAACGTTGCGATGTATACACGCGTGCACGGGACAGGACCAGGCAAAGCAAGAAGGTGACCACGCTGGCTGGGAATGTCCTCAGGGTCGCCCGGATCGTCGGCGACGAGCACGGCTCCAGCGATCACCGAGAAACGTGAATCCAAGAAAGGAAGCTGAAGAAAGAAGAAGAAGAAGAAGAAGAAGAAGAGGGTTGTTCTCTGGGTTTGGGTGCTCTGGGATCAGAGAAGAAGAGAGGGTGGTGATGTAGACGATGGGTCATGGGTCACCGGAGATGGGGGTTTTCCGGTGAGGAAGTGAGTGCTAGGTTCTTGGGGTCGGGGTTTTCTCGGGTGTGAAGGGGAGAGTCGCAGGTGATGGTGGTGATGAAGGGAAGTGGAAGAGAAGGTGGTGGCGAGGATGAGGGCCAACAAGGTCAGAGTTTCGATGGCTAGGGCAACGAGGTCAGAGTTTCGATGGCTAGGGCGACGAGGTGCAGGCGAGGTCGATGGATCGGGTGAGGCATCGGGGTTGTAGCGGTGATGGGTTACTACGGGGAAGAAGTCGTCGGGGAAAGAAGTGAGGAGGCGAGGGTGAGGCAGCAACGGCGACGCGGGCGAAAGCGTGGGTTAGGGTTTCGCATGGAAGAGGAGGCGTGAAAAGAATGAAGAAGACGTGGGTTCTGGGGGAAAACGTGGGGTTTAATATGAGGTTTAAAAAAATGAATTAATATATAAATATGCAGAGAGAGACAGTGATTGTTTAGTTAGGATTTAAAAGATTTAAAAATATATTTGGTTTGGTAAAATTATTTAGTTTGGTAAAATTATAAATGGATAACAGTATAATATAATATTAGTTTGTTTAAAATATGATTGAATAAATTTTAACAGTTTAAGGATATTAGAATAAAATATTAAAAAAATTTGAGTTTTAGGCTAAATATAAAATAGTCCAAAAGACGCCCGGGTCGGGTCTAAAATTACAATTTAAAAATACGGATAATATACGTATTAACCAAAACAAAAACAGGATATATGGGTAATGGAAATGCATACTCCCAAGAACGGATACACGTAGCGTGCACGTAGCTATCCAAACGAGTCTGTTTCACTGAACGGGATGAGAACACGATGTATGGATGCTATCACAGGGTCAGGGGTATGATACAGGCCATGCTAGATATTTTTAAAATATTTTATTTGACTTTATATGTTATATTGAAAAAATGCAGATGTCAGATATAATGTAGTTATACAACATGAAAGTGCACGGATTCTCATAACTAGTCGGGATAAATCCTAAACAGGAATCAAGACGGGTTCTCAGCATGCGGGTCGGGTCGGATGCAAACAGGGATACCAATTATACTATTCGCACCCAAAACACAATAAATCAAGAAATAGCCATTCAATATATGAATTAATTAAATCAAGCATGGTATAACGAACTAGGGTGTTACACCCTCGGTCCTTTATATAGCCCCAAAACTAGAAACCAAAGATCCACAGAATTAGGGTTAGTTGTAGCAAATCCAACCTGAAAATCCTAGCTTCTGATTCGGTGACTCGGTCGCGGATCCGCCACATATTGCATGGGTAGGCCGCAGATCCGCGATTTGTTGGTGAGATCTTGGGTGCAAATTTCTAGGGCTTTATTCTTATGACACATGGAGATTTAGTTGATATCTGGAACTTGAAAATATTTCCTGAGTCTCTGCCAGTATTGATTCTTCGATTTTCTTTAATATTTCGGTAGATTTTTTATTCCGACATCTCAACATCTCGATCTCCTGACCTGAGCCAAAGATTGCACCATATCTCAAAGAATAATGTTAGTAATATTTGGTGTTTTTGAGATATTATCC
Source organism: Agapanthus africanus (assembly GCA_030015575.1). Classification (NCBI taxonomy): domain Eukaryota; kingdom Viridiplantae; phylum Streptophyta; class Magnoliopsida; order Asparagales; family Amaryllidaceae; genus Agapanthus; species Agapanthus africanus. The sequence goes on along the minus strand of CM057339.1, from coordinate 124,745,798 downwards.
TAACCAATTTGATATGGTATTATATTTTAAGAATATTGATTAAGGATATTTGATATGATAAGCATATTTAAATTATCAAAATATTATATAAATATTATATGCATATATTTTCCTTCATAATGTTAATTATAATATATAAACATATGAAAATAGTATTTTTACAGATGAACTCTCATATGTGTCATATTTATAATAAACACCTTCAGATATTTAAGAAAAGTAAAGAAAATGTTATATCAAAAGTATGATATTTTCGACTGAACAAATACCCCCAAACTTAATTTTGATCGTCCCGAGCAAACTTATTTATTCAAGAGAGAGAGAAAGAAAAAGAAAAACGTAAGTAGCACACTTTCATAGGCAACACGATTGCACTGAGCACGTGCAACAAGCCGTTAAATCTCTAGGTGTCTCTAGTAGGAGGAGTGTTGTCTTCTGAGGGTTTTCAGCGGATTACACCCACAAAATCCTATAATAAAAGAAAGATAGTGAAAGTAACATACAAAAATAAAAACTATAAAAGAAAAAGCTTAAAAATAAGAGTTTCCAAGTACACCAGTTTTTCAGTTGTCATGAGCCCTATCTTAATGGTCGTGAAAAGATGTTAGAAATCACATCATCCTTCAATAAAACATCGTCTTTAGTTTTCCTCCCTATCTTTCCTCTAAACATTGATCATATACCCCTACGTGTGTGTAAAAGACATCTCTACACTTAGAGAATTCAATTCAAACTATCATACTCTTGTCCATCTTCCTTAGTACTTTTTAGTTGGTGAATATTTTAGATGGAATTGCTCACACATTATTCATGCGATCGTTAATACTTCTTGAGATACTAACCAACCGATTACAAAATGTGATCGCGTATTAAGGCGTAATTCTTCGTCTTGCAACACCTAAGGCTTAGCAATGGCTCCCAAACCAGTTGGTCTAAGGCACTAGGTGATAAAGCACTCTCGCTATATTTTTTTATGCTGCCTTAAGCAGTTACAAAACCAGTGTTCATTTTTTTCTTCACCACTTATATTTTATTTTATTTTCCTTCATACTAAGGCTTTTAGACAAGATCATTTCAAGGTATCCTCTACTATCCCAAGTTTCAAGATGTGTGTAAGTGTGTATAGTAGGGTATCAACGTTCAAATGTTTGGATTTAAGAATATGGACTATTTTTCAGACTTATTTTTATCCTCGGATTAGTAATTTCCTTCATCTTACTAACCCTTGGGACAACGGCTCATAACTACTTATTACTAGTTTCGTTTAAAAAAATATCTAACTTTCTTGCTTTTCTCAAACTATTCCTATCTTGAATATATAAATTTTAACTTTCAAACTTTCATTATCAATTTTTTTTTGCTTATATATAGTATGATGCAAAATAATGTGTGAATAAGCACAAACCTTCCCCAAACCTGTTTGCAGCAGTGTCCTCACTGATATTATCTGTCAAGCTTAAAAAAACTGTAGACTTGGGAGGAAAAGTAACGGGGACAAGAAATAATGAAGGTGAAATCCTCCCCCAAACTTATTTTTGGCTCACAATTTTATAAAAAAAATCTTTTAAGAGCCAAAATATATCCCTCCCCCCAAACTTGAGTAAAATCGTATTAAAGATTTAAAATTATGAGGGGGGTTAAAGTTATTGGTCTATGCAAAGCTTTACAAAGGCCAAAAGTCAACACCAACCATTCAAATATTTTATCGATATAACGCACTGGTTGGTAGAAGAACATGTCACCTATCGACGTGAAGAAATGGGGAGGGGATAAGGGGTGGAATATATCGTGTTTATGTCTCAGTTTATAGAGACAAAACAGTGATGGTGGATTACTCGCATTCTTGTTATTGATAAGAAGAAGGGGGTGGTTCAACTTCTTCGTATTGTGGTTGATTCATCACAACATCCATGTTTTCTAAGAATGCGAGTTCTTCAGCGAAAATTTCTTCAAAGCTTCCATCAATATCCCGAATAATAATCTCATCGAAAAGAACGGGATGATACTCGGACTCCATAAAAGGTTCATATTCAGCGTTAGATGTTGACCCGGACAGCTCGATAGAAGTGTTCGTATGTGTATAACAAATAGCAGGGTCAAACAACAACATACTAGCGGAGTCAAGATCAAAATCATGAAGCTGTTCAAATTCGATGCTGTCGAAATTTATCACTTCGACAGATAATACTTGAGCATAGGGTTCGGAGGGTTCACTTCCCAACTTGTAAATGTTAAGCTCAATTGACATCTTCCTGAAGGATAGGGTCATAAAGCTGTTTCAACAATTGATTATTGCGTTGGAAGTCGCAAGAAAAGGTCGACCTAAAATCACCGGAATTTGATTTCGTGGGTTCTCTACAGGCTGTGTATCTATAACGATAAAGTCCACAGGGAATGTAAATTCCCCGATTTTGATTAACACATCCTCTAGCTCACCCTTAACTTGGGTGATAGATCGATCGGCCATCTGAAGAGTGCAGTGCGCCGGTTTTAACTCTCTGATCCCTAATTACTCATACACAGAATACGGAAGCAAGTTAACACTAGCGCCTAAATCGAGTAGAGCACGATTGATATCTTTACCCCCAATAGAAATAGATATGGTAGGACTTCCGGGGTCCTTTCGTTTCTTGGGTAGTTGTTGGATAAAAGCAGTGCTTACATTACTCGCTAAGAAAACATTTTTAAGCACTTGAGTTTTTCTCTTCCTAGTGCACAAGTCCTTTAGAATTTTTGCATAAGACGGAACTTGTTGAATAGCATCTAGGAGAGGAATGTTTATGTTAACTTGCTTAAATATTTCCACAATCTTCTCCATTTGTGGACTTTGTCTGTTACCCTTTAACCTGTTTAGATAAGGTGCTTTATCAATAAGGGTTGGGTCCAACATTAGAGATGATTGTGGGGATGGAATGGATCCCAGAATTGGAGTTGGGATTGTTTTAGGTTGACTCGAGGAAGTGGGCAGAGTATTCGAGCCTTGGGGAAAACGGAGAATAAGCTCGAAAGAAGGTGGTGGACTAGAAGAAATTGGAGAAGAAGTAGAAGCCAGGGTATCATTAATATCATCAACGTCATCAACGTATTCACCCACTTGGTTATCCAACACTCTTACTGATCTCAACGTGGTAACAACACTCACATTATAACTTTGTGAGTGGCTAGGATTAGGTATAGGTTGATATGGAACTTTCCCTTTTTCTCTCGCACTCATCGCAGCATTTATTTGTGCAAGTTGTGCCTCTATCGATTTTATACTTTCACCATAGGAGGTGGTGGTCTGTGTTAATGATTGGATAGAAAACTTTATTTCATCCGTCGATTGCATGGAATATTTAATAAACATATCCACGCTTCGTTCGAGTGCATCGTTACCGGTCGTTTAGAAAGAATTATTATAAGGTGTAGAATTGTTGACTGGATTTTGAAAAGGTTGCAAATGAAAGGGGTGCTGACTCTATGGGTGTGGTTGTTGTTGCTGTGGAGGAGGTCTTTGATAATTTCTTTGGAACTGGTTTTGATTTTGGTTTTTGTTTTGGTTCCAAGCAAAATTAGGACGATTCCTCCATCCCAAATTATATGTGGAAGAATAAGAATCGTTTCGAGGTCGTTGCTGAAAAGTAGCATTAATTTGTTCTTGACCTTGAAATGGTAGATTCAAAGGACATTCTTTCATTAGATGTGATGGGTTGGAATAGCAACCACACACGGTTTTGGGGGCGTAAATTGGTTTAGGGGGGCTGAAGAGACTTTGTTTTCTATAACATCGAGTTTCTTTTGTATCGCGGCCATTTCGGTTTTCACTGCGATGAAAAAATTGAGCTGATGGATACCTCCCCTAAACGATGCAGGTCTAACACTTTCCTACTGTAGGGTTTGTTCAGCGAGATTTTCCAGAAATTGACAAGCTTCACCATCATCTTTAGACAGGAAATGACATTGACACATGGTTTCAAGCATATGTTTTGTTGTTAGATCAACACCCTCATATATAATGCGACAAAGGTCTTATCTATTGATTCCGTGATGAGGGCATTGTAAAATAAGATTCTTAAACCATTCAAAACATTTCCAAAATGGTTCATTGGGAAGTTGGGTAAACTGGTTAATCTCGCTTCGAACGCGGGCGGTCTTATGATTGTGATAAAATTTCTTAAGAAATGCTACAATGAATTCATCCCATTTGGCAATAGAATGTGAGGCAGTGTTATAAAGCCATTTTTCTGCTAGATCGCACAAAGTAAAAGGGAGAAGACATAAGCACATAGCATCCACAGACAGTTGTGACGTACCCATCATTGCGCATACGTTTTCAAATTTGTTTATAAAAACGTATGCGTCTTCGGATTTAAGCACGTGAAATTTGTGCAACAGTTTGATGAAGTGAGGTTTAATTTCAAAATTATGCACATTGGCTGGTGGAATAGATAGACAGGTAGGAAGGGGTCCGCGCATGAGGTAACATCTTTCTTGGAGAGAGATGTGCGGTGCATTCTGTGTACCGACGGGTGGTGGCAGGGTGGTATTATAATCTGATGGAGAACCGTCCATCTCGGTCAATGTGGGTGGAGGGAAAAAAAGATGAAGAAGCACCAACTTCGGAGTCGATAGCAGAAACGCGGACAAGACGGGCACTAGAATCCTGTGTCCAGTCGAGCATGCACTAAGAGGGTTTAACGCAAGTGGCAGCGTGTGTGATTTAAAATTGGTTTGTTTTGAAAATTTTCGAACATGAGACAAACCAAAAAAAATGCACACACAACCCTAGAACTAAGGTTACCTAGGTCAAGTCTCTAGACAACTCTTAGACTTTCAAAGGACAAGCTGCAGGATCAATCCTCTACCACCTCTTTATCACGCTTGTGGCCAGATAAGTATCAGGTAAGTGGAAGGCATCCGCTATACGAATTACCGAAAATAGGGGGCCTAATTAAGTAACCACTTGCCTTAGACACGCTTTCCTAGACACCACAAAAGTAATGCGGATAAGCGATAAATTACCCATGACCTTTCTCTGTCCTTATTGAGTGCGATGGTCTTTAGAGTCTTGGTCTAGATATTTTTTAATTAATATAAGGTGATGCGGATGCTCGTTTTATGATTTGTGGGGCTTAGGAAGTGTGATGAAATCCCCACCTAATCTGAATTTGGTCTTTGCCCCTTAATGTCAATATTAAAATATGCAAAAACAAACCGCAAAAAAAAACTCGCAAAAAGATTTTTGAGCGGCGATATTTTGCAAAGAATTCTACAGAAAATATATCATTGGATTTTTCAGAGGAGAGAGAAAGAGATAGAAAAGATACTACAGAAAATTGAAACCCTAATTCACCAACACCGCCGCGGTGCCGCCGCCAAAACGCATTTCTTGCCGCGGTTCCGCCGCGGAGTTGAGAGTTCTTTGAAAACTTTTTGCTACGGTAGCCTCACTTGCTTCTCTGGGTCTTGATGAATGTCTCTGAATCCTTATCTCCTCGCTTCAGTGACTCCGGATTCCCTCGTAAAAATCGCACACTAATCGTTAAATATGCAAGATGCGGTATGTTTTGTTTTATGATATAGATCGAATAAGAATTCAACACGAATAGTTAGAATAAAAAATTACGCACGTATCCCCTGCAACGGCGCCGTTTGATTGATCTGTATTTAAAGAAGTGTGTGTAGTAACCGCAATCAATAGCGGTGTCGCGTGTAGTTCGACTGAGATGAGTACGGGTCGTCCTCAGGAATATGTGGAATCTTTCAATCTTACTTTAGACATGTTGAAAAAGAGGAAGAATAGATGAATAAAGAATAGTGGAGAATAGTTTCTAGATCTACATCAAAATACGGATGTAGAATACAGATCTAGTTTGAATACGGATATAGATTTTATAAAAAGAATGCTTGTAGAGTTCGTTCGGATTTAGTAGTCGTAGATGACTAATAAAGATTACTCCTTTTATCTATTGATAGATTTAATATTAGATAGATAGTGATGAATGAGGATTAGGGTTCTTGGAAGAAACTAGGGTTTCCCCACTATTGACCCTTGTCCTTTCATTGATCTCTATTCATGTCTAGCCCTTAACAAAACAATTGTTAATCTGATCTCAAATCACGGTCGAGACTAGCAATAAATTAGTAGCACGCCCGATAACGATGTTAACAATTCTTTTGCTAAAGTTTATAAACTTCATAAAACGTAAAAGAAGTTAAAATATTTTCTCATCTATTGATCTACCCTAATTCTATGAACTCAATCAAGCGGAGAATTACTCGTGCATGATGGAGACAGATGAACGGATAGAGATAAAATTCATAATGTAACTAAATAATTAAACTAATTAAACTAAAGATCTACCTTTTTTAATCAACTTCACAAGTACAAACTTCAAGTTTAGATTACAAGAGGAAGAAGAAGTTGCCCTTGATCTCTGCCTTTTCGGATATAGATGTTCCGTCGAATCCCATGCCGCTTTATCACGTTGAATCTTGGACCTGTCTTAGATCACTTGTTTTTTGACGATGATTAGCTTGTGTAAAAGATTGATGATTTCTAAGTTTAGTCATCGGTCCTTTATATAGCCCCAAAACCACAAACCAAAGATCTCCAGAATTAGGGTTAGTTGTAGCAAATCCAACCTGAAAATCCTAACTCCTGATTCGTTGAATCGGCTGCGGATCCGCCGTATATTGCATGGTTTGGCCACGGATCCGCGGTTTGTTGGTGAGATCTTGGGTGCAAATTTCTGAGGCTTCTTGTGACACATGGAGATTTAGTTGATGTCTGGAACTTGAAAATATTTTCTGAGTCTCTGCTAGTATTGATTCTTCGATTTTCTTTAATATTTCGGCATATTTTTTATTTCCGCCATCTCAACATCTCGATCTCCTGACCTGAATCAAAGCTTGCACCATATCTCAAAGAATAATATTAGTAATATTTGGTGTTTTTGAGATATTATCCTAACCAATTTGATATGATATTATATTTTAAGAATATTGATTAAGGATATTTGATATGATATGCATATTTAAATTATCAAAATATTATATAAATATTATATGTATATATTTTCCTTCATAATGTTAATTATAATATATAAACATATGAAAATAATATTTTTACAGATAAACCCTCATATGTGTCATATTTACAATAAACATCTTCAGATATTTAAAAAAAATAAGAAACATGTCATATCAAAAGTGCGATATTTTCGACTGAACAGTTGTCCCTCGCTATAGTGAGGGCCCTAATAGTTAGCATATATTGATTCTTCTTCAATATTTCTTCTTTGTCCTCTTATTTTTAATAATGAGCGAGTAAATTCTCGCTTGTTAGGGTTGTAGGAAAAGTGAGTATAAGGGATGGTAAATCCCTCATGTTCTTTTTATATTTTGATTTTTATAAATTTCAACAAGATGAGTATTAATCCTTTTATTTAGGCGCACTGTCAATTCATGATAGTTGCGACCCCAATTTGAGAATGAGTTAATATTTGTTTTGTTGAAAGCTTGAATTTAATATGAATGAATGGAAGGATATTGGTCAATAGAGAGAATCCCTAGTACCTTGCTAAATACCCTAATCCACATTCATTCATATTTCTCAAGCTATAAATAATTAAAAAATAAAAAGATAAATCTATTTAATCACCTACCTAATCCTAAAACCCTAATAAGCATTTTTCTCATTGTTATCTCACGCTTAGAATAAAAAGAAAACAAATCCATTTTTTCTGAATCAAATCGTCTAAAATACTAAAAATAAGGTTACAGTCTCCTTGTGGATGACCCGTATTCACTGCGGCTAGCTATTGGGATACCGTGTTGATTGCGGTATTTAAAGCGATAAAAGACACATAATTTCACGACAATCAAATGGCGATGTTGCCGGGAAGATAGTAATTTTATTCTTCTTGTTATTCGGGTTGATCTAACATTAAAAAATAAAATTAAAAATTATTTAAAAAATGTTAAACCGCATCTTGATATGATATATGATATTTGATCGAGCTGTGCAGGAAATCTGGAGCATCTGGTTGATTCTATGGTGAATACAATTGCTTGAATCAGGAGAGAAGAGGATTAGGAGTTCAGTGCCAGAGAATTGGGCAGTTTGGCCTAAAGGAGGCGGCAGAACCGTGGCCAAAGTGTGCAGTTGGCGGCGGAAGCGCAACCATTTGGTCGTATTTCCTCTCCAAATTTTTTTGGTAACTTACTTTCTTCCTTCCACCCCTTCTGAAGCTTTAATAAATTGTTTCTATTTGCAGAATTCTTTACAAACAACACCGAAAACAAAAAATATCTTTTTGCGTGTTTTAGATTTTTTGTGTTTTTGTTTTGCATGATTTAAACTGATATTAAGAGGCAAAAAACCTAAATTCAGATTAGATGGGGAGTTCATTACCCTTCCTAAACCCCAAAAATCACAAACGAGCATACGCATTATCTTTAATTAATAAAAAAATATCTAGACTAATCCTCTAAAAACGATCGCGCTCAATTATGATAGAGGAGGGTCGTGAGTAATCTGTTACTTATCCGCATCTTTCTTGTAGTGTCGAAGGTAAGTGTGTCTATGGCATATTGTTTATTTAATTAGGCCCACTATTTCGGTGATTTGTATAGCAGATACCTCCGATTTACCTGGAACTTACCTGGCTGCATGTACGATTAGGAGGTGATAGAGGATTTATCCTACGTCTTGTCCTTTGGAAGTCTTGGAGCGATCTAATGATTTGACCTAGGTAACCTTAGCTCTATGGACTGTTTGTGTATTTTTATGATTGGTTGAGTTAAGTCTTGTGTCTGTTATTTTGCCAAAGTAAAGCATTCTTAAAATCTTTCTTCCCACTTTCTCACACGCTGCCACGTGCACTAAACTCGCTTAGTGCATGTTCGGTTGGACATAGCATTCTAGCATCTGTTTAGTCCGCGTTTTCACTATCGACTCCGAGGTTGATACTTCTTCATCGTCTTCTTCTCCTTCACTTACCACATCTCCCGAGATGGATGGACCTCCACCGAGTTTTAACGTAAACAACCCCATGATGCCACCCCCTCTTCATGCGCAAATTCTACCTCCCACACAAACGCCGCCACGCATCACTCTCCAAGACCGATGCTACCCTACACGCGGACCCCTTCCTACGTGTCTATCTCTTCCACCAGTCAATAGGGATAATTTCGAAATTAAATACCACTTCATCAACTTGTTGCCCAAATTTCACAGGCTTCAATCTGAAGATGCCTACGTTTTTATCACTAAATTTCAAAACGTATGTGCAATGATGAGCACCACCCAACTGTCTGGGGATGCTATGAGATTACATATTCTCCCATTTTCCTTGTGCGATCTCGTGGAGAAGTGGCTTTATAGCACCCCCTCACATTCCATCACCAGTTGGGATGAATTTGTTGAGGCATTCCTTAAAAAATTCTATCGTAATCATAAGACTGCCCACATTAGGAGCGAGATCAACAAGTTTGCTTAACTTCCCACAGAATCCTTTTGGAAATGCTTTGAAAGGTTCAAAAATCTCTTTGTCTAATACCCTCATCACGAATTCAAAAAATGGCAAATTCGCCAAATTATGTATGAGGGCGTTAATCCAGCGACAAAATAAATGCTAGAAACCATTTGTCAATATCATTTCATATCGAAATCTGACGAGGAGGCGTAGCAATTTCTTGAAGATCTCGCCGAGCAAACAGTACAGTAGGAGAGCACAAGATCGACAGCATCATCTTCAACTTCATTTAGGGTAGGTGTCTATTAACTCGACACTTCCATTGCAATGAAAGCCGAAATGGCTGCGATGCAAAAGAAATTCGAAACTATTGAGAGCAAATTCTCTTCAACCTCTCTAAATTAAGTTTCTCTCCCCAAAACCATGTGTGGTGGTTGTTTTGACCCATCACATTTGACTGAAGAATGTCCTTTGAATCTTCCGTCTCAAGATCAAGAACAAACTAATATTGCTTTTCAACAATGACCTAGAAACGATCCCTATTCTTCTATATGTAACCCGGGATGGAGGAATCATCCTAATTTTGCTTGAAACCAAAACCAAACTCAAAGCAAAAATCAAAATCAGTTCCAAAATCAAAACAACTATTAAAGGCTTCCTCCACATCAACAACAACCACCACAACAAAAATTCAGCAGCCCTTTCAACCACAACAATTCCAAAATCCGGACAACAACTTTGCTCCTTATAACAATTCTTTCTAACCACAAAACAATGTTCCTCTTGCCGGAACTGACAAAGTCTCTGCACTCGAGAGAAGCTTAGAAGCCTTCATTAAACAATCTGCTCAAACGTTGGCTAGTCTGACTTTTTCTATCCAATCGTTAGTACAACACACTGCGTACCATGGTGAAAGTATCAAATCAATCGAAGCACAAATTGCACAGTAGAACGCAGCAATGAGTGAAAGAGAGAAAAGGAAACTTCCTTCTCAACCTCTAACAAATCCCACAAAACACTAACGCTATTCTTAACCAACAAAATCATAATGTGAGTGTCGTAACTATATTGAGATCAGAAAGAATGTTGAACAACCATGTTGGAGAACAAGTTGATGACAACGTTGACACCCCGGCTACTACTTCTTCTTCTTCTAATCAATCATCTTCTTCAAAGCCCATTCTCCGTTCTCCACTGGGCTCGAACTCTCCATCTACTTCCTTGAATGGATTCCCCTCTCATGCTACCCCAACTCCAGTTTCGGGATCCATTCCATCTCCACAAACTTTTCCCGAAGTGTTGGACCCAACCCCTTTTAATAAAGTTCCATTTCCAAACCGTTTGAGGCCTCCACAAATGGAGAAGGTTGTGAAAATGTTTAAACAAGTTAACATTAATATTCCTTTCTTAGATGTTATCCAACAAGTCCCGTCCTATGTAAAAATTCTTAAGGACTTGTACACTAAGAAAAGAAAATCTCAAGTAACTAAAAAAGTTTTCTTGGCGAGTAATGTGAGTGATGCTCTTACCCAAAATTTGCCCAAAAAACGTAAGGACCCCGGTTATACTACAATTTCTATAACTATTGAGGGTAAAAATATCAATCGCGCTTTTATCGATCTTGGTGCTAGTGTTAACTTACTCCTATATTCTGTGTATGAGAAATTAGGTATAGAAGAGTTGAAACCCACACACTGTACTCTCCAAATGGCCGATTGATCAATCACGCACCCTAGCGGTGAGCTAGAGGATGTGTTGATTAAAGTCGGGGAATTTATATTCCCTGTGGACTTCATAGTTTTAAATACACAGCCTATGGAGAATTCACGGAACTAAATTCCTGCAATTCTTGGTCGACCATTTCTCGCAACCTCAAATACGGTGATCAATTATCAAAATGGTCCAATGAACCTATCCTTTGGGAAAATGACAATTGAACTTAATATTTTCAGGTTAGGAAGTCAACCCTCCGAACCTTCTGCTCATATGATAAATATTTGTTGTATCCATGAGATAGCTCCCGACGGTTGTGAATTCGAGGAGTTTTTGTTTAATGACAATGATCTTGACGCCACTAGTGTGTTATTGTTCGATCCCGCCGCTTCTTACACAAATAGAGAATACGAAGGGTTCACCTTCCTTGATGATTTTGATGCATGGGACCCTTCTATCAATGAGTCAACCCCCGAATTCGAATTCTTTGACTTTTTGGATGAGTTAGTTAAGCTGTTCGAGTCAGTCTTTTATGCTAGCTATGAACCACTCATGGAGTCCGTCGAGTTCGAGCATCAACCCCTTACCCTACTTTCTATCATCTCTCCGCCGACACTTGAACTCAAGCCGTTGCCGTCTCATCTTAAGTATGCATAGTTATGGGAGAATGAAACTTTTCCCGTCATCATCTCGACTTCTTTAACCTTAGACCAAAAGAAAACCCTTCTGTCTGTCTTGAAATCAAATCGGCAAGGTTTCGGTTGGACAATGATGGATATCAAAAAGATTAGTCCCTTAATTGTTGAACATCATATACATATGATGAATGATACCAAACCAACCCGTGATCCACAAAGACGGTTGAATCCCATCATGAAAGAGACGGTGAAGAAGGAAATCATCAAATGCTTAGATAGTGGTATCATTTACCCAATATCTGATAGCCAGTGGGTGAGTCATATTCACGTTGTCCCTAAGAAGTCTGGCATCATGGTGATAACTAATGAGGCAAATGAGTTGATTCCGACCCGTACCCAAACCGGGTGACGGTTATGTATTGATTATATAAAACTCAATACCGTGACGAGAAAAGATCACTTCCCTCTACCCTTCATTGACCAGATTTTAGAACGCTTAGCTGGGTATGAGTACTACTGTTTTTAGGACGGTTACTCATGCTACAATCAGATTCCCATCACCGATAAGGATTAAGGCAACTTTTATTTGTTCTTTCGGCACTTTCGCTTATAAACGCATGCCCTTTGGGTTATGCAATACTCCCGCTACATTTCAACGGTGTATGATGGAGATATTCTTTGACATGGTCGAGAATTTTCTGGAGATATTCATGAACGATTTCTCTATCTTTGGAGACTCTTTCGAGAAATGTTTACATCATCTTGACGCTGTTCTTACCTGCTGTAAAGACAAGAATCTAACTTTAAATTAGGAGAAATGTCATTTCATGATTTAAGAAGGTATTGTCTTAGAGCATATCATCTCACGAAATGGCATTGAGGTTGACAAAGCTTAAATAGATGTCATTTCCAAACTTTCTCCTCCCAAATGCGTCAAAAATATACGATCCTTTCTTGGCCATACTTGTTTTTATAGACGGTTCATCAAAAACTTTAGTAAGATTTCTAGACCTTTGACTATTCTCTTGGCCAATAATACAACTTTTCACTTCGACTCGGATTGCTTGGCTGCTTTTGAATCACTTAAACGTTATCTCACTACCGCCCCCGTTCTATCATCTCCCGACTGGAATCACCCTTTGAGTTTATATGTGATGCAACCGACTTTGCTATCGGTGCAGTTTTAGAACAACACATCGATAAGATACCACATGTAATTTATTATGTGAGCTGGACCTTGAATGATGCCCAAATGAACTATACAACCACTGAGAAGGAACTCTTTGCAGTTGTTTTTGTATTAGAAAAATTCAGGCCCTACCCAATTTGCTCACCAGTCGTATTCTATACCGATGATTCCGCCTTAAGGTATCTTTTCACAAATAAGGATGCTAAATCCAAGCTAATACTTTGGATTCTCTTGTTGCAATTTGATCTTGTCATAAAAGACAAAAGTGGATGTGAAAACATTGTAATCAACCGTCTTTCATGATTTCCTTCTTTACCGATGTTGACCTTGCCAATAAAAGACTTTTTTCTGGATGAACACCTCTTGACCGAACCTTGGTTTGCTGATATCATGAATTATTTAGCAACGGGACTCTTACCCAGTAAATGGTCCAATCAAGACAATCACAGATTTTTATCCTAGGTAAAACACTTTTACTGGGACGAATCTTATTTGTTCAAGTATTGTCCCGATCAAATCATTCGCCGGTGTGTCCTTAATAATAAATTAAAAAGTGTATTGTCCTTCTGCCATGATCAAGCTTGTGGCGGTCAGTTTGGCCCAAGAAAAACTGCAGAAAAAGTTTTGCAATATGGATTTTATTGGCCAACACTATTCAAAAAAGCATATGATTTTTCCAAAACTTGTTCACGGTGTCAACACATGAGCCGGATTTCACGGAGGAATGAGATGTCGCTCCAACCAATATCGATTGTTGAGATATTTGATGTGTGGGGGATTTCATGGGCCCGTTTCCCAACTCTTTTGGGAACTTATACATTCTCTTGGCGGTTGATTATGTCTCTAAATGGGTTGAGGAAACACCGAGCCGAACAAATGACAATAAGGTTGTCGTTAAGTTGCTTAAGGAAAATATCTTTTCTCGGTTCGGTCACCCTCGCGCTATCATTAGCGATAATGGGACGCATTTCTGCAATCGGTCTTTCAAGGATTTGATGTGGAAATATTCAATCAAGCACAAATTTTCTACGCCCTATATTTCCCAAACAAGCGGACAAGCCGAGGTCTCTAATCGACAAATCAAGCAAATTTTGGAGAAAACGGTTTCTAAGAACCATAAAGATTGGTCTTCTAAACTGACTGATACTTTTTGGGCATTTCGTACTACATATAAAACCGATCTTAGTATGTCTCCTTATCGGCTTATGTTTGGGAAGGCTTGCCACTTTCCTGTCTAGATCGAACATAGGACGATGTGGGCAATTAAAAAACTTAACTTGGATCTTGACCAAGCGGGCAGCTATCGGAAGCTGATTAAACAAGATGAACGAGCTTCGAGATGAAGCCTATGATAACGCGGTTATAGTAAAGAACCGGACGAAGGTGTTTCACGACAAACACATTTTGCGAAAGACATTCACACCGGAACAGCAAGTCCTTCTTTACGATACCCATCTTCATCTTCATCCGGGTAAGCTGAGATCTTGTTGGATGGAACCTTTTGTGGTACGGTACGTATTCCTACACAGCGCATTGGATGTAGAAAATCCTAAAGACAGTTCACTTTTAAAAGTAAATAGACATAGATTAAAGCCGTAGTTTTCCACTGATTCATCGGAGGAGCTCCTGTTATTACAGGAGCCGCTTTATTACGACTAACTTCCTCCGCCTCTCCTCCATGCTTCGGTTTTCCAGCCATAAACAGTGGCAACACTTTTCCAAATAAGTATGGGGCTGTGTACATTAGTGGTTATTTAAAACAAAAAAATGTATGCTATGAACAAGTTTGGGGGAGGCTTTCCCATTGACTACCTTTTTCCCCAATGTCCACCATCCTTTTCCACCCAAGTTTCCAGATTTTTGCGCTCGAATGACAGGATCGGTAGGGACACTGCTGCAAAGAGGTTTGGGGGAGCTTTGTATTTATCCGTGTATCATTTTGCACTATATAAACAAAAAAAAACTCTGTCATCAAGTTAGCTAATGGGAAATATAGACTCCAAATCCTATAGTTCAAATTGATAGGTTAGAAGTAACTAAATTTTAAGATTAGAAGTTGAAAACTCAAAAAATAACCCTCCTTGAGTTTCAAAATAGTAAATATACGTCTTTACACCATACTACACGTGTCGTGAATTTTTGAGAATTAGATGACAAGTTTGATATGTCTAAGTTAAAACTTTATGAATTTTCTTGAGATCAAACAATTTTATTTGAAAATAAGAAATTTTGAGCATGATTCATGAGCGAAGTTAATATGAAAGGATGAAAAGCATAACTTAAAATATCTTCGTTGGTTTTCTTTCTAAGAATTCTCATGCATAAATAGTGACTTAGGCAATTAAGTCCTTAGGGGTGTCTTTATACCTCATGCCCTAAAACAATCTGGTTTGGGAGTCATTGACCCAAAACTTGTTAAGAAACCTCGAAAGCCTAATAAAATAAGCCAAGAAAGTGTTCTCTCCAAGTTAAAAGTCCTCGGGTTTTTTTAGGAAGAATAATCTTGGTTAAGGACGAATTTCAAATACAAGATATAAAACTTTAAAAGAGAATTTAACTAGGATATGAAAGTTTAAATTGAAGTTACGAAACTAAAGACTATTTCATGTTCACGAAGGTGTGTATGAACGAAAACATGTGAGAGGTGGAGTGAAGAATGAAAACTCAAGAAAACTTAGGACTTTATAAGCTCATGAGATACTTTTGAAACTGATTCCTGGTTTTTATTGAAGGCATGAAGACTTTTAATCGAAAATTTTGAAACAAAACGACATTATCTGCACAAGCATGTAAAGACATATATGAGCTTTAGTTAAATGAAACGTGAGGCGTGAAGAATAAGGGTTGAAGGGTTCTAATTTAAGATGATAGAGTTTCTAATTTGGATACTAAACTTTAGGATTAGAATTGAGATTAACCAATGAACTAGTTTGACGGGATTTTGTGGGCGTAATCCGCTGAAAAACCCACAGAATACAACACTCCTCCTACTAGAGACACCTAAAGGTTGAACGGCTGGTTGCAAGAGCTAAGTGCAATCGTGATGCCTACGAAAGTGAGCTAAGATTTTCTTTTTCTTTAAAATAAAACGGTTTACTCGGGAGGAGCAAAATATAAGTTTGGGGGTATTTGTTTCCATCATAAATTTGCATTTTAATACCATCCATTCTTTATAATATTGCTTATAAAATTGGTGTTTTTAATCCAAGTTTGCTACATAAGTACAGGAAACAGGTTTGGAGCGAGTGACGGACTTTAGAGGTAAAACCAGACCGATCCAGTTAAAATCAAAGTCAATTTAGTCAACCCTGAAATTTTCAGTGTCAGCGAAAACGAGATATTATGTGCTCAGAGACCATCTAAAATAGGGAGAACGCAACACAAAAAGTTTGGAAGCCCAAACCCATCTCCAGACCGCGGAACCGCCGCCAACCCCATCTCCAGACCGCGGATCCGCCGCCCCTTTAGCGCCGCACAAGTTAGGATTTTAAAGGCAGTTTCTTCTTCTTGTGTACAGCGACTTCGATCCTAGGGTTTCAAATTTCAAGGCCTATAAATAGCAGCGAGAACACACAACAGAAAGGAAACTAGGTTTTTATGTTATAGGGTTTTTCTTTTTATTTTTAGCTTCTTTTTATTAGCCATTAAGAAATTGTAATGAAGCTCGAGTTTGATTAATAAAAGGTAGGGTTCTATTTAATTCTTGTCTCTTTTAATTTCTGTATTTTATTTACTTGCATTTTTTATCTTGCTTGTTACTGTTATTATTAGGTTAATGATATTCCAAATGTTTTTTCTTTCTCTACGATCTCTCTCTTAACGAATTTTTTGAAACCATGATACTCAAAGAATATCCTCACTATCGTGAGAGATCTAGCAGCTAATTTCTTTGATTAAAACAAAACTCTTTTCTCCTTCCTTTCTCAACCTAATTATTTGTATGCGATGATACTTAAAGGTTGTCCCTCGCTATAGTGAGGGGCCTAATAGTTAGCATATATTGATTCTTCTTCAATCTTTCTTCTTTGTCCTCTTATTTTTAATAATGAGCGAGTAAATTCTCGTTTGTTTGAGTTGTAGAAAAACGGAGTATAAGGGATGGTAAATCCCTCATGTTATTTTTATATTTTGATTTTTATAAAATTCAACAAAGTGAGTATTAACCCCCTTATTTGGGCGCACTGTCAATTCATGATAGTTGCGACCCAAATTTGAGAATGAGTTAATATTTGTTTTATTGAAGGCTTGAATTTAATATGAATGAATAGAAGGTGTCACGCCCCGCTTCCCAGTATACGGAAACAGTGACGTGGCAGACCACAACGTATTTACTAAGAAATAAATGCGTTAAGCGTAATTAAGCAATATATAAAATTGTACAAGAATGACAAGAGAAATAAAATAAAACAGCAATTTTATTTACATTCATCTTTACATATAACTGTTTGAAATAAAAGATACAATGATGTAAAGCAGTGCCTAAACAGTGGCATACAAAAAGAAAATACAAGTGAACTAGTAGTCAGACTGAGAGGTGAGCGGGTCCAAGTCTTCCTGGTTAGGCTCGATCTCCTAAGAGTCCGGTCCTCCTGACGAACATTCCAAAGAAAGAAATAGAAAGAATGTCGTCGGTAAACTAACGCTCGATAAGTCCCAAAAGAAGAAAAAGGATGTAACAAGTAATGTGAAATGAACAGGAAAGTGTATATGATCAATTACTGGTATATGTTAGTTATTCTATCGTGGTTGTTTGTAGTTTGATACAAAAGGTATTCATGTATACGAGAGGAGTCCATCTTACCCCGTGGACTATGGTAACATATAGTACAAGGCCCCGTCATAACCCACGGGACAATGGCACGTGAATTCATGTAGGTGTCTTTTAAAGTGACCTCTCATGTCACGATATACGTTCTGTACCAATCTACCCCGTTATCCCCGCGTAATGTATTGTATAGATTATGTTTGCAAGTCTTGCCTAGAACATGGATACAAAAATGTTCAAGTAATTATGTTCAGGATGTAATCATGTATTCCAGTAGTCATGTCAAGTTATAACTATGGTTTGGTCAAGTCAAGTCAAGTACACGTGTTGATATTGATGTTTGAATTCAAGTATTCATGTTCATGATCAAGTATTCGTGTTTGAATTTGGATTCAGGTTTGAATTGGACTCAGATTGAGTCAGACACTTATAAACTGATCTAGATCTTGAATTAGGTTCGCGAGTCAACGGTAACTGCTGCATATTGACGGCAGGATTTGTGTCTTTTCCAAGACAATTACCGTTGATAAATCCATTAAATAAGCAAGCACTCACTTTCTCCAGCTCCTTGGGGCTCAAGAGAATTGATCCCACTTAAACCTATATTTACTAAAGTCCTTAAAATATTGTTTTTATATAACTTGAGGGGGTTTTATGAAAAGTATTTTATTCAAAATAAACATCGAGGGGTGATTTATATTATTTAGGGTTTTCATGAGCATGGATTTTAAATATTAGGTATTTTAATAATGAATACTTAGCATTTGAAAGTTCATGGTATTTTACTGAAAAACTTGTCCTTTTTGGTATCTTGATGGTATTTTATTAGCATTTGTTAATCTTTTCATTTTTGAAAAACATAGGTTTATTATATTTTGAAAATATGGATTTATAATTTTATATAATTTTAATTTTAAGAAATAATCTTAATTTATTTAGAAAATTTGTATTTCTTAAAAACGTATTTAAATCCTTTCGAGATCGAATACTCCGTGAGGAGGTCTGCATCTCGCTCTACTATCCAAGGATGTGCGATAATTAAAAGAGACAACCATTCACCTTCTTTGAATCTGTTGGTACGACGCTACCCTAAAGTCTTCCAAAGACTGTTCCAGACTAGACATGGATTGTGAAGGGGTTTCAGTAAAAGATTCAAAGTTGTTTGAATACTGAAAACTCCTAAATGGCGGTTCAGAAGCAATGTCTAGGGAAGGTGCAAAAGTCGGGTAGGACTGGTAGGAATTGAATGGCTGGACAGGAGCAGGATCAACATTTGGATAAGAAGGTGAATGGAATTGTTGATCCCAAGAATCTGTAGTGGTGAAAGGAGTGAAAGATCGGTTACAGGATTGTTCAATATGTTCAGCGATGGACAAAAGACGACTTGCAAAAGGGGTATCAACATAAGAGGGTGGGGAGGTTGAAAAGGTTGATACAAAGTGGATTGCGAAGGGCAAGTATTTGTCCTATACGCGTCTATCCGATCTTTCAAAGAGATTTTGGGCATGGAGGGATCGTTCGACGTTCGGCCAAAGCAAAAACCGTAAGAAGTAATGTCTGGTTGTGGGTACCAAAGTTTAGCAAGAGTTTTGCGAGGTGGTGTACCCATGATATGAAGAGAGAAAGAAAGAAAGAAAGAAAGGCAGAGAAAAGGAGGGGAAAAAGAATGCGATATTTTTTTGGTAGTTATTAACAAAAGAATGAAATATACACACAAAAAGAATCTGGATAAAAACAATCACGACACAAAAATACCACACCTAATCGTTCTAGGGTTCACCTAGGTCAACTAGACCTGCTCCAGAACTTGATTGTCGAAGTAAAACTGTGTCGAGAAACGGGCTCAAGATACACTGATCACGAGGCCAGGTAAGTGCAGAGATAAGGGGAGGTTTTCCAACGCTTTCGTGAAGTTCCTTAATTAAATAACCCTTTCTCTTTTGGCGATTTCGCCGTTAACACTTTCCTAGACACCCCGTAAAAATATACCGTTAAGCGAGGTTCTAAACACAGTTAACTTCTCCTAGTGAGCGCGAAGTCCTTAAGACTTAAAGTCTAGTTTCTTTTAAATTTTGTGCGGGTAAACGTTATGCTCAAGCTCGTGATTTGTGGGCCACGGAAAAGGTGATGAAATCCTTTACCGTATGTTATGGGGTTCGTTTGCCCTTAAGTCCGTATTAATGTATGCAATGCGCAATTCAATAAAAATTCTATAAAGAATCAAATAATCATTTTTTAGTTTAAGCACGGCATTGCAACAAATAAGGGTTAGTCAATTTTTAGCGTTTGCTAGCGAACTTGCAAAGAATCCTGTAAAGAATAGTATATTGGATGCGTCGGATTTGAGAAGAAGGTGTTAGTAAAGTACGTACCGTTAAGTTTTTGGGTTAGGAAACCCCCGTTGAATCAAATCCGATAAGCTTGAAAAGTTCGCTTGCGCGGGTCAAACTACCCGGATCTTTGGCACTGTACTTTGCAATCACCTTAGCCTTGAACGTACACTTTGCTCTCCACAATCGCAGTTTGCAAATCTGCAAAAATCTGCACTCTTGCCCACAAAAATGATCAAAAATAACAAAAAGATTTTTTTGATAAATATATACAAAAAGAATATTAACCCGAATAACAAGAAAGAAAATACGCTACCGTCTCCCCGGCAACGGCGCCATTTGATCGCACGCTGTTGGCGTGTCGGATGTTCAAAGTTCTAAAGTTATAACCGCGATCAGGACGGTGTCGCTTTGCAGCTAGCCGGTTGAGCACGGGTCGATCCACAGGGAGATGGTTGTATTTCCGTTCTTGTCTTAGACGAGTCAAAAAAGAATGTGTATATGTTTGTTCGATTCTAACCTAAGTGTTTTATATGCAAGTATAAAGTTGTCAAGAAAAAGATACGAAATTGTAAGCTAAAGAAATCCGTACTCAAAACCTTTGAGCCGAGTCTTGACCAATTAAAGCTAAAGCAATCGGCAACAACATGGATTAGGGGATTTAAGCATGGTATTCGTGGAATCCGGCTTATTTACCCTTGTCCTTCCGTTCTTGTCTCTTGCTTTCGCCTCCGGCCAAACTGAACGCAACCGGTCGCGGTTAGAAATCACCGTTACCTTGGTAGGGTAGGGTGCCTAACGGAGCGCTTGCGTAACGTTTGGGCGGAGTTCAATGGAAAATAACGGGAAAAGGAAACGAGCAAAGAAATATTAACTTACAATACCGTATTTATTCTTAACAACGATAATTACAACCATTCACAAAAACGAACCAAAAAGAGCAAAAGAAAAGAAAAGATTACAAGTAAGTAAGTGCATAGAATTTAAGTGCAAGAAAGTAAAGCATGAATGTAAAGCAAGTAATAAAAAGCAAGAAAGAAATAATCAAGAAAGTAATTACAAGAACATAGAACTCAAGACAAGCATGGGATCAATAGCCAACCCTTAAACTTGCAAGCTCACTCAAGAGATTGCAAGATCAAGAGAAGAGTAAAAGAACTCATGTGAAATGAAGCACTAATTCCATAAGAAGATACAACCCTTGAAATCAATAACAAACCCTTAAACTTTCAAGATCAATGAAGAGGTTGAAAGATCAAGAGAAAGCAAGGATCTCAAGGGGAAGCTAAAACAAAAGAATGATACAAAAACCCTCATCTTCATTTCATCATCCACTTAAAAAGCTCTCACTACAATTTTCATGGAGAAAAGAATGAAGAAGAAGAAGACTAAAAACTAGTAAAAAGAGGCTAAAGAATGGACACCCTTGGTTTGGCTCAGAACTGGGGTATTTATAGGCTGGAAACAGAGAACCTAGGGCAACATTCTGACAGTATATGAAATTCCAAAACTGCCCCTGAAATTTGACCAAGTGAGGAGCCTATACGGCCGCGGAACCGCGGCCTAAGCGTGCTTATGCCGCGGAACCGCGGCCGTTTAGAGGAGTTAGGCCATGAAATTTGGTGGTTTTCCCTAGTTTTTAGTACTCTTCAGTGTGGTATATGACTTTTTCTCAGAAACTCTTCCCATTTCTTCCAGAATTTCAGTAGATCAAAAGGTGATGTGATGTGGATCTTTTGCCAAGATTTCCTCGAGCTCCGCGTAGATATGTTGGATCTTTTGTTGACATTGAGGTTTGTGCACGAAAATGACATCGATTTGCCATTTTGTCCCTTAAACTGGTGTGTGGCAACCTACGGATAGAGAGCGGAGACCCTTGTTTTATCTGTTGTTGGCAGTAATCCGGAATTTGACGTACTTTTCTATGAATTTCACTGTCTAGAGCTGAGAACCAGTATCCTGTAAATATGTAGCAAACACTGATTAAAAGCACCTGCCTATAACCAAACGAGCGTAAGAATGGGCGGTATAAAATGTAATATTCTGGTATGAACAAATACCCCCAAACTTAACTTTTGCTCGTCCCGAGCAAAACCAATTATTCACAAAAAAGTCCTAACCGCACTTTCGCAGGGAACGCGATTGCACTGAGCACGTGCAACAAGCCGTTAAACCTCTAGGTGTCCCTAGTAGGAGGAGTGTTGTCTCCTGAGGGTTTTCAGCGGATTACACCAACAAAATCCCGTCAAGCTAGTGTCATAAGTTAATGTCGATTCTACTCCTACAGTTTAGTATTTACGTTAGAAATTCTATCATCCTAAGTTAGAAATATCCAACCCTTATTTTCACACCTCCTATCTATTTAACCTTGGATCTCCTGAGTTTTCCTTCTAAAGTTTGGCCTCAAATCAGGGATTTTTATCAACTTTACAGAAAACACAAGTCTTATTCTTTATTTCTATCTTTTATCCAAACATCGATTGTATACCCCTACGTGTGTGTATATTTGCACCCCTACACTCAAGAATTCAATTCAAGCTATAATACCCTTGCCCTAATACCTAATACTACTTCTTTTCATTAAGGATGGACGGATTTGCTCACACACCTTTCATGCGACTATTAATGCTTCTTGAGGCACTAACGACCGATTACTGAATGTGTGAACTTTAAAGCGTAAATAGCAGTTTCCAGGTTTTGACTTTATTCTATTTTTTCTTTTTATTTTTCTTTTTCTTTTTCTTTTTCTTTTTCTTTTTCAAGACCGGATATATTTTTCAATATGCTCTTTTGGTGTTTAGCTTTAAATACCGTTTTTTCTTTCATACTAGGCTTTCAGGCAAGAGTATTTCTAGGTATCCTCTACTATCCCAAGTTTCAAGGTGCGTGTAAGTGCAGTTTGTAGGGTATATACTTTCTAAATTTGAACTCAAGAAAAGAAACTATTTTTCAGACTTATCCTCCAGTAAAGCTTCAATACTTTCCCTTCATCTTGACTTAACTCAAGAACTGAACTCAAAAAACTGTAAGGACGTATACTTACCAAAGTTAGACAAAATGAGGGTTATTTTAAGGATTTTCAATTCCTAAGTCTAGAATTTAGTTATTTCTAACATATCAACTAAATTTTCAGAATAAAAATCTAAGTTACCCTATTAGCTAACTTGACGACAAAGTTTTTATATTTTTTGGAAAATTTTCAATTTTTGTGGGTTTTTAATAAGGTATGCAAATGCAAAATATAAAAATGAATGCAAAGGAAGAAAGTTTACCGAGCACACCCCCAAACTTAAACTTGACAGTGCCATCACTGTCAGGCTACACCAAGAGGGTCAAAATTGTCGGCGCTCTCTAGAAACAAATTATATACAAAACAAAAAGGAAAACAAAAAAATATATATATACAAAAAAGGAGTCCCCCCCAAACTTAAGTAAAACAGTGTTTCCACTGTTAAGCATCGAAGTTCAGTATTAGGGGGGAAAGAGAATAGTATCAAGCTATACAAGGCCTTACAAAGGCCAAAAGTTAATACCAGCCATTCAAAAATTCTATCTCTGTAAGATGCGGGTTGGTGAAAGAAGGTGAAGAGGAAAGAAATAGAGAATACGCGAGACCGTATGGAGATAGAAGCGGGATACGGTCTCGGTATATGAGAAGAAGAATAGCGGAAGGGAGAAGGAAGTGGAATACGAACTTGAGGGTGGAAATGGAGTGAATAGATTAGCACAATTTGTGATGACTGATGTGTAAGAAGCGTTTGTGCTAATCTATTAACCCATCGAGAAATGGGGTCAAATCCCTCAAGATTCGTGAGAAACCATAGGTACGCCGAACTCGGTAAACCAAACATATGAAATGAAAGTGAGATGGTTTCTTGCAAGGTCGGAACGATGGAAAGGATGGAGGTAGGTGATTAAGGAAGGTTAGCGGTTAAAGGTTCCGGAGGGTGTACACAGTCAATGAAAGGAACAGGATGAATTGGAAAATCCGACTCATCAATTAAAACTGATTCATCCTCAAAAATATCCTCAAAAGTTTACTCAAAATTCAGCTTATCCATGCAAATTTCATCAAAATCAAGACGCATATGGGGTTCGGGAAAAACAGTTAATGACTCAGGATGATGAATTGGAGAGAAAAACTCTGCCAAATCTACAGGTTCATCATCCAAAATATTCCCGGCGTCAATATCCTCAATCAAGTGAAAATCAATATTCTCAGACACCTCAAC
Source organism: Agapanthus africanus (assembly GCA_030015575.1). Lineage (NCBI taxonomy): Eukaryota > Viridiplantae > Streptophyta > Magnoliopsida > Asparagales > Amaryllidaceae > Agapanthus > Agapanthus africanus. Next base: position 124,721,473 of record CM057339.1, on the reverse strand, counting down.
AAAAGCATGGATATTAATCAATTCAGGTTCTAGAGTGGAGGTGTAGAGGTCAAAAGGATTGGGTGTGGTTTCACTCGAAAGGGACCCTTCACAATCGGGCAAATCAAACACTACAAAGTCACACAACTCATTATCTGTTCTATCTTTAATCAATGAATCGTTTGGAACACTAGATAGACATTCAAAACCAGAGTTATGGGATGCAAGTTGAAACGGGTAGGCTTGATTCGGAAGGGGGTACAGCTCACTCTCTCCACTCAAATTCTCAACATGTCCTGCCGCATCTTCATACATTGGAAAATTTGGAGCTAGTTGAAAACTAGCTACCGGGTCACTAGGTTGTATGAGCACGGCCATGGACGCATTCAAATCCATCATCTGTTGGTACGACGCTACCCTAAAGTCTTCCAAAGACTGTTCCAGACTAGACATGGGTTGTGAAGGGGTTTCAGTAAAAGATTCAAAGTTGTTTGAATACTGAAAACTCCCAAATGGCGGTTCAGAAGCAATGTCTAGGGAAGGTGCAAAAGTTGGGTAGGACTGGTAGGAATTGAATGGCTGGACAGGAGCAGGATCAACATTTGGATAAGAAGGTGAATGGAATTGTTGATCCCAAGAATCTGTAGTGGTGAAAGGAGTGAAAGATCGGTTACAGGATTGTTCAATATGTTCAGCGATGGACAAAGGACGACTTGCAAAAGGGGTATCAACATAAGAGGGTGGGGAAGGTTGAAAAGGTTGATACAAAGTGGATTGCGAAGGGCAAGTATTTGTCCTATACGCGTCTATCCGATCTTTCAAAGAGATTTTGGGCATGGAGGGATCGTTCGACGTTCGGCCAAAGCAAGAACCGTAAGAAGTAATGTCTGGTTGTGGGTACCAAAGTTCAGCAAGAGTTTTGCGAGGTGGTGTACCCATGATATGAAGAGAGAAAGAAAGAAAGAAAGGCAGAGAAAAGGAGGGGAAAAAGAATGCGATATTTTTTTTGGTAGTTATTAACAAAAGAATGAAATATACACACAAAAAGAATCTGGATAAAAACAATCACGACAAAAAAATACCTCACACCTAATCGTTCTAGGGTTCACCTAGGTCAACTAGACCTGCTCCAGAACTTGATTGTCGAAGTAAAACTGTGTCGAGAAACGGGCTCAAGATACACTGATCACGAGGCCAGGTAAGTGCAGAGATAAGGGGAGGTTTTCCAACGCTTTCGCGAAGTTCCTTAATTAAATAACCCTTTCTCTTTTGGCGATTTCGCCGTTAACACTTTCCTAGACACCCCGTAAACAATATACCGTTAAGCGAGGTTCTAAACACAGTTAACTTCTCCTAGTGAGCGCGAAGTCCTTAAGACTTAAAGTCTAGTTTCTTTTAAATTTTGTGTGGGTAAACGTTATGCTCAAGCTCGTGATTTGTGGGCCACGGAAAAGGTGATGAAATCCTTTACCGTATGTTATGGGGTTCGCTTGCCCTTAAGTCCGTATTAATATATGCAATGCGCAATTCAATAAAAATTCTATAAAGAATCAAACAATCGTTTTTTAGTTTAAGCACGGCATTGCAACAAATACGGGTTAGTCAATTTTTAGCGTTTGCTAGCGAACATGCAAAGAATCCTGTAAAGAATAGTATATTGGATGCGTCGGATTTGAGAAGAAGGTGTTAGTAAAGTACGTACCGTTAAGTTTTTGGGTTAGGAAACCCCCGTTGAATCAAATCCGGTAAGCTTGAAAAGTTCGCTTGCGCGGGTCAAACTATCCGGATCTTTGGCACTGTACTTTGCAATCACCTTAGCCTTGAACGTACACTTTGCTCCCCACAATCGCAGTTTGCAAATCTGCAAAAATCTGCACTCTTGCCCACAAAAATGATCAAAAATAACAAAAAGATTTTTTTTATAAATATATACAAAAAGAATATTAACCCGAATAACAAGAAAGAAAATACGCTACCGTCTCCCCGGCAACGGCGCCATTTGATCGCACGCTGTTGGCGTGTCGGATGTTCAAAGTTCTAAAGTTATAACCGCGATTAGGACGGTGTCGCTTTGCAGCTAGCCGGTTGAGCACGGGTCGATCCACAGGGAGATGGTTGTATTTCCGTTCTTGTCTTAGACGAGTCAAAAAAGAATGTGTATATGTTTGTTCGATTCTAACCTAAGTGTTTTATATGCAAGTATAAAGTTGTTAAAAAAAATACGAAATTGTAAGCTAAAGAAATCCGTACTCAAAACCTTTGAGCCGAGTCTTGACCAATTGAAGCTAGAGCAATCGGCAACAACATGGATTAGGGGATTTAAGCATGGTATTCGTGGAATCCGGCTTATTTACCCTTGTCCTTCCGTTCTTGTCTCTTGCTTTCGCCTCCGGCCAAACTGAACGCAACCGGTCGCGGTTAGGAATCACCGTTATCTTGGTAGGGTAGGGTGCCTAACGGAGCGCTTGCGTAACGTTTGGGCGGAATTCAATGGAAAATAACGGGAAAAGAAAATGAGCAAAGAAATATTAACTTACAATACCGTATTTATTCTTAACAACGATAATTACAACCATTCACAAAAACGAACCAAAAAGAGCAAAAGAAAAGAAAAGATTACAAGTAAGTAAGTGCATGGAATTTAAGTGCAAGAAAGTAAAGCATGAATGTAAAGCAAGTAATAAAAAGCAAGAAAGAAATAATCAAGAAAGTAATTACAAGAACATAGAACTCAAGACAAGCATGGGATCAATAGCCAACCCTTAAACTTGCAAGCTCACTCAAGAGATTGCAAGATCAAGAGAAGAGTAAAAGAACTCATGTGAAATGAAGCACTAATTCCATAAGAAGATACAACCCTTGAAATCAATAACAAACCCTTAAACTTTCAAGCTCAATGAAGAGGTTGAAAGATCAAGAGAAAGTAAGGATCTCATGGGGAAGCTAAAACAAAAGAATGATACAAAAACCCTCATCTTCATTTCATCATTCACTCAAAAAGCTCTCACTACAATTTTCATGGAGAAAAGAATGAAGAAGAAGAAGAAGACTAAAAACTAGCAAAAAGAAGCTAAAGAATGGACACCCTTGGTTTGGCTCAGAACTGGGGTATTTATAGGCTGGAAACAGAGAACCTAGGGCAACATTCTGACAGTATATGAAATTCCAAAACTGCCCCTGAAATTTGACCAAGTGAGGAGCCTATACGGCCGCGGAACCGCGGCCTAAGCGTGCTTATGCCGCGGAACCGCGGCCGTTTAGAGGAGTTAGGCCAAGAAATTTGGTGGTTTTCCCTAGTTTTTAGTACTCTTCAGTGTGGTATATGACTTTTTTCTCAGAAACTCTTCCCATTTCTTCCAGAATTTCAGTAGATCAAAAGGTGATGTGATGTGGATCTTTTGCCAAGATTTCCTCAAGCTCCGCGTAGATTTGTTGGATCTTGTGTTGACATTGAGCTTTATGCACGAAAATGACATCGATTTGCCATTTTGTCCCTTAAACTGGTGTGTGGCAACATACGGATAGAGAGCGGAGACCCGTGTTTTATCTGTTGTTGGCAGTAATCCGGAATTTGACGTACTTTTCTATGAATTTTACTGTCTAGAGCTGAGAACCAGTATCCTGTAAATATGTAGCAAACACTGATTAAAAGCACCTGCCTATAACCAAACGAGCGTAAGAATGGGCGGTATAAAATGCAATATTCTGGTATGAACATCCTCCAGAATCTGAATTATTCGCTCGGACTGTCCGTCCATTTGTAGATGATAAGCTATGTTGAAATTCAGGTTTGTTCCTAGGCTAGCTTGCAGACTCTGCCAAAACTGTGATCGGAATCTGGTATCACGATCGGAGACGATACAACTAGGTACTCCATGTAATCTCACGATCTCATGCATGAGTTCATTGGTATCAAATATAGTACGTATTGAAGGGTTAAATCTTACTTTAGATTTATGTTTACCTCCATGTACTTCTTTGCTAACGTCTCAATTGATTGGCCAATTCGAAATGGAATAAAGTGAGCCGACTTGGTGAGTCGATCCATAATAACCCATACTGCGTCGTTACCCTTCATGCTGCGAGGAAGGGCAGTCATGAAGTCCATGGTAATGTGTTTCCATTTTCATTCTGGGATTGGTAACGTCTGAAGTAGACCGGCAGTTCTGCGATGTTAAGCCTTCAGTTACTGACACACCAAACACTTGGCAATGCTCTTTGCTACTTCGTGTTTCATTCTATACCACCAGTAGTGTTGTCGTAGATCCTTGTTCATTTTCGTACCACCGGAGTGTACTGAATAAGGAGAGCTGTGAGTTTCTTTCATCAACTCTTCTTGAACTGGGCCGTTTGGTACACATAATCGACTTCCATATCGCAAGAATCCATCTTCATAGATGATGAAGTCAGTTCGAAGTCCACTTTCTACTTGTTCTCGATATAGTTTGGCATCATTTGCTTGAGCTGCTTTGATTTGATTGACAAAAGTGGACCGGACTTATAAGTTCATCAAATATGAAGAGTTACCTGGCATAACTACTTTGATCGCCAATCCGTGGAATTCCTGCTATAGCTTCCACTGTGCGGTGAGATTCATTGCTAATGGTTGGCGGCTAAGTGCATCAGGAACTACGTTCACCTTCCCAGGATGATATTGTAGGTTGATATCGAAGTCCGCCATGAGTTCTAGCCATCTTCTATATCGCATATTTAATTCCTTCTGAGTAATGCATACTTTAGACTCTTGTGGTCAGTGTATATATCCACTCATTCACTCAAAATGTAGTGGCGCCAAATCTTAAGTGCAAAGATGACGGCTGCCAAATCCAGATTATGTGTTGGATAGTTGCACTCATGAACCTTCAGTTGTCTTGATGCAAAGGCCACAACTTTTCCATGCTGGTGTAGAATACATCCTAATCCTTTTCCGGACGCATCACAATGCACAAAAAATCCTCCAGATTGATCCGTTATTACAAGGATAGGAGCAGAGGTTAATCTTGACTTGACTTCTACAAAAGATTTTTCGCATGCTTCTGACTACACGAATGTTTCATCTTTACGTGTGAGCTTGGTCAGGGATGCTGCAATCTTTGAGAAGCCTTCAATGAATCGTCGGTAATATCCTGCTAATCCCAAGAAACTTTGTATATCCTTCACTGTCTTTGGTGTCGGCTACTCACTGACATCTGACACCTTAGCTAGATCTACTGAGATTCCTTCGCCTGAAACGATATGTCCAAGAAATCCGACTTGATCTAGCCAAAATTCACACTTGCTGTACTCGTCGTAGAGATAATGTTGTCGCAATGTCTCCAGAACAATCCGTAAGTGCTCGACGTGTTCTTTCTGATTCTTTGAATTCACCAGGATGTCGTCGATGAAGATGACAACGAACCTGTCTAAGTACTCTCGGAAAACTTGGTTCATCAGATTCATAAAGATGGCAAGTGCATTGGTCACTCTAAATGGCATTACGATATATTCATAATGACCATAACGAGTCATAAACGCCATCTTCGGAATGTCGGATTCTTTGAACTTCATCTGATGATAACCCGAACGAAGATCTAGCTTCGAAAATATACAAGACCCACTTAGCTGATCGAAAAGATCATCGATGCGCTGTAGTGGATACTTGTTCTTAATTTTCACTTCGTTTAGAACTCGGTAATCCACACACATCCTGTATGAACCTTCTTTCTTCTTCACAAGTAATACCGGAGATCCCCAGCTTGAAGTACTAGGACGAATCCAACCTTTCTTCAGGAGTTCGTCCAACTGAATGTGGACCTCCTTCAATTCTTCTGGACTTAACCGGTATGGAGCTTTGATTACAGGTTGCGCACCAGGTAGTAAATCGATGCTGAATTCAAGAGCTTGATCAGGAGGCAAACCTGATATATCTTCTGGGAATACATTCTCGAACTCTCGAACTACCTCTGGCTTCGATTCTTCCGCTTGTAATGCTGCAACCACTGCCTTCTTTGGTTTTGCTTTATAGACGCTAGGTTCCAAGGTACGGTCTCCACTCTTGAAATAGAACACTGGATGATCTGGTATTTCGAACAATACCCTCCTTTAGCGACGGTCGATGGTAGCGAAGAAAGTTCCCAGCCAGTCCATTCCCACGACTACGTCAAAGTTCGGTATGTTCAGCACTTTGAAGTCCGCATAAAATTCTCCACTGCAAACGACCACTGGACACAGATCGTATCCCAAGATTGCTTTTAGAACATCGTTTCCTGAACTAACATTCCAGCTGGATACTAGCGGTTTAACTAGAATCGCATGAGTTCGGACGAACCGTGTTGGGGTCAAAATTTATACCCCGGTTGACCAAGTCAAAATCAAAGTCAACCCCAAACCAAGTGGGCCCATGCCTACGTCAGAACCGAGCATGGAAAGGACCGGTCCCATGACAAAAGGAATGAAGCCATAAATTAGTTTTAATGTAATTCTTTTTTTAGAAATAAATGTATGTAAATGGGCAGAAAACTGAAATTTTGTAAAACCCATGGCTTATGTGCAAAAAGAAACAAGCATATAAGGCATGGGGTGGCACAAGCGCCATTTGGCAAAGCCCAAGGGGCTATATGTAAAGTGTGTAGCCTATAAAGGCAAACATGATGAAAATATCTATGACAACTTTTCCATTCTCTAAAAATTCTAGGGTTTGTACCTCCTCCATCCTCAAGGTTCTAAACCTTCTTCTTTTCTTTTGAATTAAATCAAGTGTCTAACTCTTCCTGTTACAAAAATAAATAGTTTTTCACCATAAAACCCTTAAAGGGGAGCTCGAATCTGCCATCAAACCCCTAAAATGGGAGATTTTAAGTCTCGCCTCCTTTTTTCCCCCAGATCCAGCCAACAAAGAGGAAGAAGAAGGATACTCATCTCCAAAAAAAGTCCCATTCCGGGAGGATCCGAGGCTCAAAAGAAGATCCAAAGATTTCTAAGAATTTAACTCCATTCAAGATCTGTTGGAATTTAACTCCATAAATCAACCCCCTTTTTAGGAGTTTAACTCCAAATCTATACATAATCCCTATTAGAAGTTCAACTCCAAAGACCCTTGGGAGTTCATGTCCCAGCCCAGGGGCTAAGCTCCTTTTCCGCTGGTGTTTTCAGCGGTCGCGTACCGCACACGTGATCCATGGGCGCCCAACGGTCGCGTGACACGCACGTGAACCATGGGCACCCAACGGTCGTATGCAGGGCACATGACCCATGGGCGCTCAGGGCCCACGTGCGCCTCACGTGACCCGCGAGAGCCCAGCGCTCGACGGTCGCGTGCCGGGCACGTGACCCGCGGATGCCAAGCGCCCACGCGTCTGGCACGTGACCCACGGGCGCCAAGCACCAACGCGCCTGGCACGTGACCTGTGGGCACCTAACGCCCACATGCCATGCGCGCGTCTTTAAGACGCTCCTCACCCCTCATTTTCCATGCACTCCACACCCAAAACACGTCCCTCATTGGAAAAAAAAATTCTAACGGGGCACTGCCCCGCACCCCGCAAGGGGGCTGCTAGCCCCTTTGACCCCCAGCCTGCTATCCAGGTAGCGGGACCCCCGTAAACTCTACAAAGCCCCGATACATCCAAAACCTTTTCAAAACACAACACACGCATATGGAACATTGAGTTTGCATGATCAGTTTGACCCGTCAATCGGAGGTTCCCTCGCTACAAAGGCGATGGGTAATTAACGGCAGCTTAGTCCGCGGCTGCCGGAGATTCGGATACTCACAATCAATAAACCCCTGCCTACCCTAGGCAGGGGGAATCTATAGTACACCTGACAAGCGCGTGCGTATTCCCATCTTAATGGGGTGACGAAAAACACCCTACAAACCATTGTGACATAAAACAATGTGATGCTCCAGTGTCGAAAAGTGCTAGAGCAGGTAGGAATTATATTAGTATAGTACCTAAATTGTATGAGTTTAGGTTTAGATATAGGAAAGGTATAGTGATTTACAAGGATTGAAAAGGTGTGAAAGGATTGGGAATTACCAGTGATAACTTGGCCCGTGGCTTCGGCCTCCTCAACCATCATTAGGAAAGCTTGACGTCGTGGTACATTCCTCCTTGCTGGAGGCACATTCCTCGGTCCTTGGGGCACGTTTCATCTGTCCTTGAGACATGTTTCTCTGTGCCTGATAGAACTGACGTTGAGGCTGTGTAGGATGTCCGTGTGGAGCTGGTGCAGGGAGAGCTAAACGGGGTGCAGGAGCCTGAATGGCTGGCCACTGCGGAAATATAATTGCGGGTCTGGGTGCTGATGCTGTATTAATACGATATGGACATGCTCCTATCGCGTGGGTGGATGCGCCAAAAATCAAACACAGGCCATTTGCACACCTGCGGTCCTTCGCCAAGTGTCACGTCCTCTTGCGATAGAAACAAAAGTCTAACCTGGACCGGTTAAATGATCCTCCCAGTCTCCTGGGTGCAAAAGTTGGCCTGGAAAAGGCTCCTCCCGACATCTGTATGGCAGGGCGTTTCACACCGGCAATATGAGGTCTGCCTTTCTTCTTCACAACTGCCTCATAGCATCGGGCAGCCTTCAAAGCAAGTTCATGGATTGGGAAATCTCCTATAGCGAGTGCGGCTTGGATTTTCGGGCACAACCCTTACTGAAATCGCCATGCCCGGATCTTAGCAGGAGGAATCAGGTGTGCAGCGAACCTGTTACGACCTTTTGTTAGCAGTGTAATGAGTGAGTTCAGGAATTTGAATTTGAGACAATATTTTACCTGTTAAGAATAGTAAACTCAGCATCGTATTCATCCACAGATTTGACCCACATCGAGCCTTGTTGTAGATGAATGAAATGTTGCTCCATGTCAAAACGAGCAGTCTCAGGGAAGTACTTCAAATCAAACATATCGCGAAATGTCTTCGACTCGATCGGTTGGGTGAGACGGCTTTCTTCAGTCTTCCACCAGACTCTGGCATTGTCTGTCAATTGAAGCTTCGCAACTTTCACCCAGCCAATATCTGGCACTTGAGCTGCTGCCAGATCATCTTCAATCGATTGAGCCCATTTTTCCGCCTCTAGTGGGTTCTCTTTTCATGAGAAGTGCTTTAGATGCAATGCCAGGAATTGTTTGACTCCGGGTGCCTCGGCTTCGGGGCGGTGCATGAGGACAGCAGTCTGCTACTGCTGAACCTCCAGTAGGCTTTTGATAGCCTCAAGTAGTACTGTTTGCTCGTTGATGGGAGCTGCAACGGTAGATGGTGATGGTAGAGTAGGCGATGGGGTGTTGCCATTGACGTTCGTACTGGTGTTGTTGGGAGAATCTAGGACCTTGATAGGAAAAGAATGGTTAGGATAGATTCAAGAAAATAGAAATGTAAGGAATGTATAGTTGCTGATTCTTATAATTCTTGTGATATATTGCTTAAGACTTCATGCAGAATTGACGTGCATGGGAAACCAACAAAATCTGTCACGCCTCACTTCCCAGTATACGGAAACAGTGACGTGGCAGACCACAACGTATTTACTAAGAAATAAATACATTAAGCGTAATTAAGCAAAATATAAAATTGCACAAGAATGAAAAGAGAAATAAAATAAAATAGCAACTTTATTTACATTCATATTTACATATAATTGTTTGAAATAAAAGATACAATGATGTAAAGCAGTGCCTAAACAGTGGTGTACAAAAATAAAGTACAAGTGAACTAGTAGTCAGACTGAGCGGTGAGAAGGTCCAAGTCCTCCTGACTAGGCTCGATCTCCTGAGAGTCCGGTCCTTCTGATGAATATTCCAAAGAAAGAAATAGAAGAAATGTCATCAGCGAACTAACGCTCGATAAGTCCCAAAAGAAGAAAAAGTATGTAACAAGTAATGTGAAATGAACATGTAAGTGTATATGATCAATTACTGGTATATATTAGTTATTATATCGTAGTTGTTTGTAGTTTGATACAGAAGGTATTCATGTATACGAGAAGTGTCCATCTTACCCCGTGGACTATGGTAACATCTAGTACAAGCCCCCATCATAATCCATGGGACAACAGCACGTGAATTTATGTAGGTGTCTTTTAAAGTGACCTCTCGTGCCACGATATACGTTCCGTACCAATCTACCCCGTTATCCCCGCGTGATATATTGTATAGATTATGTTTGCAGGTCTTGCCGAGACCATGGATACAAAAATGTTCAAATAATCATGTTCAGGATGTAATCATGTATTACAGTAGTCATGTCAAGTTATAACCATGGTTCGGTCAACTCAAGTCAAGTATACATATTGATATTGATGTTTGAATTCAAGTATTCATATTCATGATCAAGTATTCATATTTGACTTTGGATTCAGGTTTGAATTGGACTCAGATTGAGTCAGACACTTGTAAACTGATTTAGATCTTGAATTAGGTTCGGGAGTCATCGATAACTGCTGCACATGGATGGCAGGATTTGTGTCTTTTTCCAAGACAATTACCGTTGATAACTCCGTTAAGTTGTCTACCTTAAATAGGCAAGCACTCACTTTCTCCGGCTCTCTAAGGCTCAAGGAAATTGATCCCGCTTAAACCTATATTTACTAAAGTCCTTAAAATATTTTTTTTATATAACTCGAGGGGGTTTTATGAAAATTATTTTAATATAGTTTCAAAATAAACATCGAGGGGTGATTTATATTATTTAAAGATTTCATGAGCATGGATTTTAAGTATTGGGTATTTTAATGATGAATACTTAGCATTTGAAAGTTCATGGTATTTTACTGAAAAACTTGTCCTTTTTTATATCTTGATGGTATTTTATTAGCATTTGTTAATCTTTTCATTTTTGGAAAACATAGGTTTATTATATTTTGAAAATATGGATTTATAATTTTATATAATTTTAATTTTAAAAAATAATCTTAATTTATTTAGAAAATTCGTATTTCTTAAACACATATTTAAATCCTTTCGAAATCGAATGCTCCGTGAGGAGGTCTACATCTCGCTCTACTAGCCTAAAGATGTATGATAATCTGCACCATCCATTAGCGGGTCCCCTAAAAAGGGTTGTAAATGCTTAATCGCAAAGGATATGAAATAACGCTTTAAAAGAAATCTGGTTTTTAAAGTAGTTGGTATTTTATTGTAAAGTTTTCTTCGTAACATATATTCATAAGAAATAGCTATCGTGCTATAGAACCAACTGTGCGTGTGGGGTAGGTTGTTACCCCGTAAATTTTCCTAAAGGTATTGTTAAGCATGTTTTGTCGAAAAGATGTGATAACAAAGTTTAAGGTATTTTAATGTAAAAGTTAAATTATGATTGTTTTATATGAGATTCTTGGATAAAATTTATTCTAAACATTAGTATTAAGATTACAAGTGAAAATATAAAAATGATTTGATCAAAAGGTAAAGGAAAATGGAGTTATAGGATTTAGAAAAGATGATATCGGTACAAACTCAACTTTTACCGATTTTGATTAAAAAAGAATTTCAATGAAGAGCAAGGGAGTTTGGGAGAGACTTACGGTTTAGGAGTTTCAAAGAGAAGGTTAGGAAGAAGGGTTGAATTTCGTGGCGTCGCGGGAGCTCCGGAATTTTCTACGATCTTCGCCGGAATTTACTTGCTCGCTAACTCCTCTTTACTCCACTTGCACTTAAGAACTTTTTAGAGAGTTTTGGCAGGAATTTTTAGAATGGTGATAAGCCAAAGTGTAGGGTGGTATTTATAGTGGAGAATTAGGGTTTGGGAATTAAAAGTGTGGATTAAAAGCATTAAAATAGGATTTAATTATGAAATGAAAGGTCTCTGTTTGATTGCAGAGAAATCAAACAGTGCAAACGAGTTAGCGGTAGCTGAAGGGGTGTGTGTGCAATGCTCGGGGCTCATTGGCCTTAATCGGACCATCGGCGCCGGTTTTCCATCAAGTTTGGCCGGTCGATTTTTACCATCTGGCCTCGAGATTCGTGCTACGAGATTAAATCAGTGTTTACTCCATTTTCCACATATTTTATTTTTCTGACATTTCCTTTCCCTGTGTATTGCACGTGCAATCTTTTGGGCTTCCAAAAACTTAAAAGAAAATTTCAGAGAAAAAAATAATGTGTCTAATGGTAATCGAACACAAAAGTTATGTCACAGCAGTGCAAGGGTTTTACCTGTGAGCTACAAATTGTTTCTTGCTATTATTTAATAAAAATTAACTTATAACTCAAACTCAGACTGTAAAACTCATTTCTTGTATATTAAAAGTAAAATTTTCGTACAAGATTTTAGAATCGTTACAGAAGAACGAGGGTCAATAGAGGGAATCCCTAGTACCCCTCTAAATACCCTAATCCACATTCATTCATATTCCTCGAGCTATAAATAATTAAATGATAAAAAGATAAATCTATTTAGTCAGCATCCCTTAACTATCTAATCCTAAAACCCTAATAAGCTTTTTTCTCATTGTTATCTCATGCTTAGAATAAAAAGGAAATAAATCCATCTTTTCTGAATCAACTCGTCTAAAACACTAAAAATAAGGTTACAGTCTCCCTTTGGATGACCCGTACTCACCACAGCTAGCTATTGCGACACTGTGTTGATTGTGGTATTTAAAACGATAAAAGACACATAATTTCATGACAATTGGTACTCGGCCTCCATCGTCGAGTCTGCTACGGTGTCCTATTTGGAAATCTTCTAACAGACCGTCCCTCCGTTGAGAGTAAACACATAACCCGAGATGGATTTGAAGTCATCCTTGTCACTTTGGAAGTTTGAATCGGTAAAGACCTCCATCTAGAGGTTTCCATTACCATACACCAAGAATATCTCTGTAGTCCTTCTCAGATACTTAAAAATGTTCTTCAAAATTATCTAATGCTTCTCCCCTGGGTTTAACTAATACATGCTTACCACTCTACGTGTGTAAGCTACATTGGTCTGGTACATATCGCATACATTATAGACCCTACCATAAAAGCATAGGGTATAATGCTCATGCGAGCCCTCTTCTCATCAGTCTTGGGAGACATCTCTTTGGAGAGGATGATTTCGTGATAAGCGGGAAAATTACGGCGCTTGGAATTTTCCATACCGAACCATTTTAGTAGGGTTTCTTTGTACCTAAACTATGACAGTCCTAACATTCTTTTAGATTTGTCCCTGTAGATCTTAATCCCTAGAATGTAAAAGGCATCACCCGGGTTTTTCATGGAGAACTTCTGTAACAGGAAGAGCTTGATCGATTGTAGTATAGAAATATCATTTCTTATCATGAGTATGTCATCCACATACAATACGAGAAATATGACAGCTCCCCCTACAATCTTCTTATAAATATAAGCTTCATCTACATTTTTGATAAAGCCAAATTCTTGGGCCGTCTCATCAAAGAAGGTGTTCCAACTCCGCGATACCTATTTTAATTTATAAATGAATTTAAGCAACTTGCACATCTTTCCGTTGCTCCCACTGTCTACGAAACCCTCTGGCTGATCCATATAAACACACTCTTCTAAATTTCCATTTAGAAAAACGGTTTTAACATTCATCTGCTAAATATCATAGTCATGGAAAGCAACAATGACAGGTAGGATCCGTATGGATTTAAGCATAGTCACTGGAGAAAAGGTTTCGTCATAGTTAACACATGGTTTTTGACGAAAGCGTTTTGCAATAAGTCTATCCTTATAGGTTTCCACCTGTCTATCTGCACCAATCTTCTATTTGAAAATCCATTTTCATCGAACGGGTTTTATCTCTGGAGGAGCAACGTCTAAAGTCCATACTTTGTTGATGTACATGGATTCCATTTCGGATCTCATAGCATCCAGCCATTTTACCGAGTCTCTACTCGTGATGGCCTGCTAAAAATTAGTAGGCTCATCATCATCAATGATGCAATCCTCTTTATCACCGTATATGAGAAAACCATAGTATCTCTCGGACGGATGAGAATGCCTACTAGATCTGCGGAGTGGCAGAGGTTCGTCGGGCTTTACTGAAACCTCATGTTCGACCAAGTCTTCAGCAATATTTGTGGTTCTGGAATTTCTTCCGGTTCTACCGAGTTTCCAATAATTTCTTTTGCAATAAATTGTGTTTCCAGAAATGTGGCATGTTAAGAAACAAACATTTTTTGTTCCTTGGCGTGGTAGATAAGATACCCCCATAAATTCTTGGGGTATCTCACAAACTTGCACAATACCGCTCGTGCCTCGAGCTTATCTGGATGCTGCTTTTTGACAAAAACATGACATCCCCATATCTTAATATACTTAAGACATGGTCTCTTTCTACTCTACATTTTATATGGAGTGGTAGGCACTAACTTGGTTGGAACTGTATTCAATATATATGCGGTTGATTCAAGCGCAAAACCCCAAAAGGAAAGCGGCAACTCAGCACCGCTCAGCATGAAACGCGCCATATCTAGGGTGCGGTCCCTTCTCTCCACTACAGTGTTATGCTGTAGTGTATACGGAAGAGTATGCTGAGAGAGAATTCCATTCTCTTTTAAACATTCAAGGCATTTGGTGCTCAACTATTCCCCGTCTCGATCAGATCGAAGTATCTTGATACTCTTGCCCGTTTGATTCTCCACTTCATTCTTGTATTATTTGAACTTCTCGAAGGCCTCGAATTTATGTTTTATCAAGAACATATGTCCATATCTTGAGAAATCATCAGTGAAAATAATGAAGTTGAAGAACCCGCTTCTTGCATGTGTAGACATCGGACCACATACGTCGCTGTGTATGAGTCCCAAGAGTTCAGTAGCTCTTTCTCCGTGTCCGGAGACATGATTGACAAGTTGCATAAGATACATATTTGAATGGATCCAAATATCCATCTTTATATAACTTTGTCAATCATGTTTCATTGATAAGACCAAGTCTACAATACCATAAGAAATCTTCATTTGTGTCTGAAGTCTTCATTTTGAGTATGTGTTGGACGTTGAACACTTGATGTTGATTGAGAACGTATATATCGTTATCTAGTGTACCAGACCCAATCAGTTCATGATTTAGATGAATATTCATAGCATTATTTTCAAGTGCAAAATTATATCCTTCTTTAGTTAATAAAGCAACCGATATAATATTACATAGTATAGATGGTACACAAAAACAGTTACGTAAAAATAACTTCTTGCCACTCATCAATCCAAGGTGATAATCCCCTACAACCACAGCATCAACACTTACTCCGTTACCAACCATAAGGGTCATATCACCTTCCTTCAGAACTATACGGTTTCTCAGCGCCTGCAAAAATTTACAGATGTGAGATCCTGAACAGGTATCTAATACCCAGGAAGTAGATTTAATTAAGAAACAGTTCTCAATCACAAACACATCTGAAGCCGAAGCATCAGCTTGCTTCGTGTCCATGAAGCTGGATTTCAAAGACCTGCAATTGTTCTTCCAATGTCCCTTTTTGTGACAATAGTAACACTAATCCTTTCTAGCTACCACGCTCCCAGTCTTGTCCCTTCCCCTTGCCTACTTGACGCCTCCTTTCGGTTTGGTAGGAGTCTTCTTCTTCTTTCTCTTGGCTTTAGTCTTGGACTTAAAGGAAGAGGATTTCCCAACAAACAGAATGAGTGCCTTTTTCTCCTTCAAGATGCTCTCAGCATTCCTCAACATGTTGAGAAGCTCAGGAAGTTCAACTCCATCCTAGGCATATTGAAATTCAATATGTATTGAGTATAGGTGGAGTGAAGGGACTGCAGAATCAAGTCAATATACAACTCATTCTCTAACATACATCCAAGGTTTGCGAGCTCTTCTATGAGACTAATCTTCTTTAGAATGTGGTCCCCAACATATGATCCAACAGCCAATCTCTCCTGAAACAACTTCTTCGAGATCTCATATCTTGCGATACGAGATTGCTCTTCATACAGGTCTTTGCAATGGAGAAAGATGGATTGAAGATCCATCTTCTCGTTCTGCCTCTGAAGCTCATTATTCATGGAGGCCAGCACAAGGCACTTGGATTTCGTGCAATCTTGGTTCCACGTTTGACGGACCTCAATGTCCATAGCCGAGGAATCTGGATTAGAGAGTTAGGGTGCAGTAACTGTGAGGGAATATGCAACCTTATAATAAGTAAGGGGAAATAGTGACATTCCTTAGCCAAGCTTTATAATTAGGTCCATCCATTTTATTTTTATCTAGTAGTACCTTAAGTCCAGTCATGATCGCTTCCTGGAGAGAGAAAAAAAACACTCAGTGTGCACTCTTGCAAGATTAGATTGGTTTATTAATTTATCTAATCAGGATGGCTCCTACTGTTTCCTCGAATTCTCCTTCAAATCTTAAAACGAGAACTAGCTAAGATCATGTACACCCTATAAGTTCGTTAACCGTTCAGCCAGGCCAGTGTTGGTACTCCAAAGAAGGCTCCCTGTGCTTTCGCACGGAACTAATTAAATAACCTCGTTTCCACAGAGGCGTAACTCTGTTAATATTTTTTTAGACACCTAATGGGTTAGCTAGTTGTGAAGTGAAAATCTTCCAGATGTAATACCTACTCACAGTAGGAATTAGGACCAAACTGTCATTGTATGATAACCTTGATAGAAGCCAACAAAGGCCACCACACTCCAGAAGGTATGAACTCACTTTGTAAGTTTTCCTTATATTTGAAACTCCCGATATGGTTTTTACCCCTAACGCTTATAACCTTGACAAAGGCCAAATTATCATAAGTCGCTTGTCAAGTTTAACCCGTCATTGTCCTAATTAATCTAGACCCAACCATACTAACTCTTGACAAAGGCCAAAATAGTTGTACAACTGTCCTAGATTAATACATCTCTCTATCCTACAGACAAGTATCATCTAGCTACCATACACAATGCCTTGACGAAGGCCAAAATACATAACATGAATACTAGACGCTACTCATCTGAAATGACGGAGAGCTACGACTAGTTGTAGAAAACCTTGAACGTGATGAACTTGATATCATTGAAAGAACCGAGCAGTTTTGAAAAGGAGTGGTTTAGGTTCCGGTTTTAAAACGAGTGGTTTTGAAAAAAACTGAGTGATTTTAAAATTTTGTTCCAATATCATTTTAGGTTTATTTCTGTACATTAATCAAAATTAATGTGGTTCCATCATTTTAAGTTCCTAGTCACACTAGAAACAACCAAAATAGAATGCTTTATATGCTATCCGCATTCGTCACGGGGCATCGGGTCTTCACCGTAAGGTTACTTAACATACGACAGGGTGGACACAAGGCTAGCGCGGATGCAAAACATATAAACACATTTATTATATATATTATCATCACAAGCAGATAATAATCATCGTAGGCAGGTGATAAATAATATGGAATAGCAGATAAAGTAAGAGCCCGCGTTTCATTTGAACCACAAATGAAACGTGATGTTACCCGGTCATGTGGATATCCCATTCAATATCAAACCAAGACCCCTACAAGCGCGGCAAGTTACCCGCCAATCCTAGAAACGGGGCAACCCGGCCTCAATATCATAAATGGGTCATCCGACGCTTTTTAGAATCCGGTAACTTAAGCGCTCCATCTTGGGTCTATCCAAGAACCCTACAAGTACGGCGAGCAACCCACCAATTCTAAAGCGAGACAGCCTGGTCTAAACTCTATGAGATGGCCACCTACCGCACTCTAGAACCCGGCGACTCGAGCACTTCTCCGCGGGTTCATCCTAGTACATGTAATGAGAAATTTACAATGGCAACAACGTCCGCATCCTCTACGTATCCCAATAAAAGAATATACATCAAGCGGTAATGGCGACCACAATCCGGCCGCTCATTTCAAATAAATGAATATACATACAAGTTACACGAGGCTATCCATCACGACAATCAGGCTAAACCATCACAAAAGATATACACAACAACATCACAAGAACCATATATGCAATCCCTTCTAATTGACATATAGCAATTAGATAACGTTTATCAACACATATACAAAGATACGGATAATCAACAATGCTTTAGTTTCGATTAAAACCTTTTCGTGTTGCCTGTAAACTAAGATAACAGTGACTGAAATTTGGGCAAAAATGAAATATGCCAAAAATCCCATTTACCAAAACCCAAGCAACTAAGAGAAGCTGGAGGCCCGAGCTTGCATTCTGGCCAACCCACGTGGCTAAGGAACCGACCTGGGCGGCCAGAGCAAATGCTTTGGTCCTCGGGCTTCTCTAGTGTCACGAGCCAAAAGCGGCACGTGACCGGCACTTGAATCACGTGAAGTTAATAGGACTCCACCGTAACCCAAATAAGCCAAAAATCAGGAATCTAAACATTTTTAAAAAATAGTGGCGGTGAAGTTTTAGAAAGAGTTATTAAATGGAATCGAATATCTTTTAAAGTGCAAATAAGTTTGTTTGAAAATGCCTGTGTCGTTTGAAAATCGGGCAGCACCTCCTTTGTAAATTGTGTCGCCCTAAACACGTCGGAATAGTGAGACTATAACTTATTTGAAAACCTCTTTATGTGCATCGATATGTGAAAATAGTATTTAGGTATTGTCCCATGGATCAGTCCTGTTCGACAACTATATGGCATAATCTATAACAGCGCATCTCGACGGATCACGCAAATATCAACATATGAGTGTCCGGTATCGACACTCAAAATATCATCCACTGAGTGTCTATCATCGACACTCAAAATCATCATAAATCTCATATCTACCACCGACACGTAAATTCAGAAATTGTAGCCACCGTCTCGTCAGACCGATCCTCTCCAGATATCAATAGTCTCAGTCGGTATCTTCCGTATATCTGTCGCGCTCTAATACTCGCTCCGGTATCGATCCACCTCGCTAGGCTCTCCGTACCTCCCTACGGACTTTCTGCCCCTCGGTATCGTACCAGTCCACCATGAACCCATAATCGGTTAACCCCTCTCTGGATTCGGATATCTCATCATAAAAACCAAACTCATGGTGGATGCCAAATCATCATATCATAAGAAAACCGTTTTAAAAATATTCACAAGTTTTATAAATCCCACCGCGGCTTCTCAAATCCATGGAAAACAATAAGTTCTGAAGAACACATATATAATCTGTCTCGAGTTCATAAAAATATAACGCATATATCATCTTTTCCACACTAGCAACAATCATATACGAATATCCATAACGATGGTATTCGTATATCAAAATCATTATAGGTATCATCACATCTATCATGGATATCTAGAACACGAGTAAACATGGCAGTCCTATTGTGTCATGACAATACTAGTGATGTGTAGTGTAGCATATGCGTCTGTGCTTGTATCACATGGAAATTATTAGTATTTGTGCAAGCGTTCTATCAAAGTTGGCAAATTATCGTCTCAAAATAAATGTTAGAAGGTGCTAAATCAATAGGTGCCGGAGTAGAACATCACTCACATGGATATGTCAATCATCGCATTCATATAATAACATTAACGCTATCAAGCATGGAAATCCTACAGTGTCATGGCAGTACCAATGAGATGTAGTGTAACATGCACGTCTGTGATTTGTGCAATATAGCAATCATTGGTAGTTGTGCAGTGTTCTATCAGTGTGTTCGTATGAGAATAATAACTCAACTAGCATATATAGGTAATCGAAACGCGAGCGTATAAAAAGGTAACATAATCGTAACGCGAATAATCGTTAAACGTAGCTAACTATTATGAGCAATACCGTTATAGTTTAAAATAGAATGAAACGTTGTTTTACAAATAAGGAGACTACAGAGTTTTTGAAATAGATATTCATTTGGAATTTTTAGTACATCCTTGATATTACCATTTAAAAGTAGCAAACAGATCGTTAGTTTTTTTTAAAAGAGTATAAATCAACAAACATAACAATATCTCAATCGGGATATAGCAAGACTCCGCGAGTCAAATACATATCGGCCGTATCCGGCAATCTATCCTTATCATAACAATATCCCAATCGATATCGTACGGATCTATAGTTGTATACGCATATCACAATAATCATATATAACTATATATCCACGCATACATATAGCCTACTAGATACAAACTATATACTAATTTAGTTATAAACTAAGTTATCTAACATAACACTATCCTAGATATATAGTATAGGTATCCTAGTTAATTGGTTGCGGGGGTGCCATACGCCATCCACCCGACTTCCCCCGTAAATATAAGTCTACTCACCGACGTCTCGAACTAGTCGAAACCCACGATCGCCTCACCCGTCCTCGTTGTCCTGGAAATTCCCATGATCATACCTACAATCGAAATCATGACACAATAGCATAAATATCCAAATCGAAAACGATACAACTAGTGAAGTAGACATAGGTTAGAACCTATGGCCAACATATACTAAATACGACCAAATACCCCCAACGTCGACGTACAAATGTCGAACGATCAAGTCGAGATATAGAAATACATAAAACTAAGTTTTAAAAACCGGAAAATATCGCCAAAACCAAACTAAAACACTCCCAGATTTCTCTACATAAAACCTGAAACAAAAAACCCCAATACAGTGGCTTAATTACTACAAGATGAAGTTACAGAACAACCTAACTCAAAAGAGGGGCCGCAAATTGCGGTTTTAGGGAATATTTCTGCAGCCACAACATGGAGTTAGGGGCTCAAGCTTCTAGGGTAGTCTTCTACCGGTCTCATCATATCACAGTACTCTCTAAATATTTTTCAAAGAAGCTTACTGGCTCCAAATTTAATTTGAACACCAAAAAATCATAAAATTCCTACTTTTCTGATATCTAACAAAGTAGTCTGAATTTTAACACTTGGAAACTTGCAAGAAAGATAATTCTTACCTATATGGAAAGAGCATAAAGAAAATACATCTCTTGAAGTGATTTCTTGAAGTTTCATGAAGTGATATTGGCCTAGCTTGAAATTTTGAACAATTTGAATGAAGAAATCATCACTTCCTCTTGTGATATTATGAAGAGTTGCAAAATTGAAATGGAAGTTTGAAGGAAGATGATAAGTTCAGTTTAGACAAGAATGAACCATTAGAATTTTGATAGAGTGAAAAAGGAGGTGTAGAAAAAGGTAGATGTATAAAGGGAAAAGAAGGAGGTGTAGGCTAGAGAGTGTATGTGAGGGTGTGATGTGTATGGAGGTTAATTCTAATCTAACATAAACCCAAAACACTCTTAACAAATAAAAACCCCTTTTCAAATAATTAAAATTACACTTAAATGCCGCAATCTTATACCATGTTAAAAACAAAATACTTATCATTATTTAGAATATCATATGTTTTCATTTTTCCCAAAATAATTACATTTTTACGGATACCAATCCGAAAACCCAAAATCCATACACGATATTATTTTAGTAAACTCATAATATCCATATTTAAATTATAAATTAATATTTAAAATTTTCAAAATGTTACATCTAGTATCATCATTTTAAAAGTATTTCCAGTCCTCTGACATATTTCAAAAAAATTTCAAAGCTCGTTTTAAAAATTGGACAGAAACATGGATTTTTAAAATAAAATACAGAAAAAATCTTCTTCAAAACATAAATATCGTCTACTACTAGTTCTACCGTTTGGGTTGCTCTGATACCAGTGCAAGTTGCTAGTGCTCGCACCGCTACACTTGCGCCAAAAGCGGAATCGAAAACTTTAAAATTTAAGCAAGCACTAGAAACTAAAAGCCTAGGTTTCATTCCAAACACTAAACAAGCTAATAATATACAGGGTTATAGGGATTATAACCTTTGATGCGTGTCCCTCTAATCACGGAATACCTCTCTGTTCACTCCTAGATCGTTGTGATCGATCTTGCAAGCCGGTCGTCTTTCGTCGAAGATGATCCGTCTGAGAGAAGCAGTTCAAACCCTAGCTTCACTTAGATAACTAGTGAAGCAACTAAAGATCACAACTTGCAAGATTATGATGCTTGGGATGTAGAGAGTGTCAAAGTATTTTTTTCCCTCTTTATCCTCTTTAAATCTCAACACATGAGAGAGGATAACGAAGGAGGCAAGTGAGAAGAGAGAAGCTCAAGATGAGAATGAGGCATAACCATTTTATTTTTGGTAAAATCATTTTCCTAAAAAAATCTAGCAATACCTCAATAGTGCCTATCCCTCTCACCATGCTTCTTTCCACCTCACCCTTCCACCCCATTTCCGTTTTCTACAAATGGAAAATACATATATAAGGTGTCCTCCTTCTAGAACTATTCTTGTATGAATATAAGAATACAACTCTGTATATATACATACCCGTATTCATACCAAAATACGAATACTAAAGAGATAGAAAAATACAATAAATATAATACTAGAATATGTGTGTGTGTGTAAATTATTAAATCAATACTTGATTTAATAATCCGGTTTAATCCTAAGCCGGCTAGTATTATCAAACCATCCGATGAAAATCCGTGTATCTACTACACGTATTCAATCGTACCCCCTGCGTGCATCAACATACAACATCTACATCATTTCGTCTAAACCGGGAAAACCCTCTGTGTGGGACTCTGAAGACTCGACAATACATTGGCAGCGAGTTACTGGATAAAATTCATAACCACAAGCACGTCAGTGACGCTAGCTATACGTAACGGATACCCAGGTATCTGTCGAAAGGAAAGCCGACAAGTAAGCTTATCCGAACCCCTATTAAGCGTATGAGTGACAATCTTCATACAGTCGAATATGTTCGTCTAAGAGTATCGTACACCGGGTCTACGGGATAGATAACGTCAGACCCCTAATAACCCAATAAGTCATGCCGATGTAGCTCAAGACCCTCCGAGAAACTGCTGATCCGACTATCAGTAAATCTCATCTACCTTGGCCAGGGTCTTATAGTGTTGGCCAACCGAACACAGCGCATTTTCGACTCCCTATACCAAGAAAGACAAATCCCTTCCGATCGCTCACTTCCTCCATATAACTTGGGACTGTATCTAACTAAAACCTATTTGCATGACTCAGTAGAACCGTGGTAGGGTAGTAACCAAAGTACTGTGAGAACTCACATAAGATAAATAATGATCTCAGGTCAATAGACTACCATGTACTCATATCACCAGAGAACTGCTATCTAACGATAAGTATAATACTATCTAAAAGTTCTCGGCGAGTCCGTCCAGTATAACTCATCCTCCAATGAGCATCTATATATGATCTTTGGTACCGAACACCAATGGCTGTAGGACCGGTCATCGCCCCTTGTCGAGGTCAAGAAACGTATACACTAGTCTTTCTGGAATATCGATATCCAGTCTCGATAATCCTATGACCAGGGACATTTAAAGATATGTTTATGGACTATCCATCCCCTACAAGTATGATGTCCATCATAATCCTGATAGTCAAGCAAGAATCCTACGGGTTTTATCAACATGTATTAGCGATACATAATAAAACATATACACATGTTAAGATAAAAACACATCAAATAGTATATTATCATATCGAGCAAGACTGTCATGCACATACATACCCCCAGAATCCAATACAATAATGACCTCCAGGGTATACATATCCAACAATCATAACCAGTAATTTATAATATCTATATTTCCACTATTATAACCACAAAACTTGAAGGTCCCCAAATTGATTTCAATTTGATGATCTAACGTTGTCTCAAATAGCGCCACATCAGCAGTAAAAAAATTAAATGTAGAATTCTTTAATAAATCTCTACTATTATAATGTAAAGAGAAGGGGTGGCATGTGGCCTCTCACCTTTATTTTAGATTAATCATTTATTCTTAGATGGTACACATGCATCATTTATTTTTGCACATGTGACGCACGTTAATACATATTAGCATTAAACAACCAATATTTAAAAAGATTTTTAATGAATTTTAGTTAAGATAATAAATACTTTAAAAACTTTTAGTTAAAAATAACGAAAATATCGACATCAATCCTTTAAATAATAAATGAGTAAAAAATATTTTTAATATTCTTATAGTTTTGAAAAAAATATCCACATTGAATGGAATTATTCACATCATGCATGTTTTTATTTTAATAAAGACGTGTATCGCATGTGTGAAATACTAGTACAAGAATAATTACATCTTGAATTCTGGATAAGTACATTTTATATGTAAGAAAACCTACCATTATCAATTTTTAAAGAAATATCCTTTTCTTTCTATCTTTAATTGTTTCTTTACTCAATACGAACCTAAATCATTTTTACCTTCTGTATACCCATGATCCAAATGGAATATATATATATAGATTGTTGTTGTTTCTTTTGTCATAGTTAGTTTTGATGGTTGGTTCTATCTTGTTTAGTGTAAGCCTATTATCATGTTTTCCTTGTGATTGTAATGGATGACGACATAGGTCGACATTCCCCATTCTTTCGTTATGCAACATGATAATTTGCAAACACTATGCCATGTAGTCAACTCTTCTTATTTTTTTTCATCTTGTAAATACACTTTGCCTTCTTTAGTTATATATTGAGCAGGGTATCTTGCTCTACTTTTCTTCTTTGAAAAATGGAATATAATAAACCATTTTTTAAACAAAATGGCATAAGATCGATTCACAAAAATATATTTCTCATTCATTATTCAACATATTTGATTTGATTTTTATTAAAATTATAATAATATATAATGATTGAGTTGGGATTCCAAGGCCCGGCCTAAACTAAGGAATTCATGTACGATTTAAGATAGTAAATCTGGGTTAGCAACCTTGGATTGTAATAAAGATTATAGACTGGGGTTGCCAACCCCGGTTTTTAATTGACATTGATTAAAAGAGTTTAATCTGGCATAATTAACACCATATTGTGATGTGCTTTGAGGTAGATTTTCATAATAAAAATTTTTGAGGTTGATTTTTCTATGAAAATTGTCCTCATTATATAATTTCAGACTACTACAGTACAAGGACACACAACAACCACCTTATCTGACAATCCCAGTGTGTCAAGGCATTAACCTAAACTGAAATATTTGATTATATTTCCTTTCGAAAGATCACTAAAAATAATTTTTAAAATTATTTCAAAAGATTCAAGGCTACAAGCGTGTGAGTTGTTCATTTTGAAACCATCATACCTTCAATTTACGCGATTCAGAAATTAAGTTCCCAGTAGTGCGCTGCAAACAAAATTGGATATCATATAAGAAAGTTATGCTGGTTTTCATGTGTGTGTTGTTTTTGGTTTGTGTGTGTGTGTGGGGAGGAGGGGGGGGGGGGGGGGGGAAGATATGTAGGCAGAGGAAGAGGCATGCATCAGCTTTATCTTTATGCGTTGGCCCTTTCTCTATCTTTCCATATGGTAGCTGAAACGAGAGAGAGAGAGAGAGAGAACACATGGGAATCTTTGTAATAACAGCGTGGGTTCTCTGCTCTGCTCGCTCGCTCTCTCTCTCTCTCACGTTGCATCACATGAAGCTCCATCATGCAACATAATCCATGTTCAGGAATCAGATTCGAAGTTGCTTTTCCGTGCGCGCATCTTGTCTCACACTTTTATATATACAAATGCTTAACGAGGTAGATCTCTCTAGCTAGTTTTATTTAACCCAATCCAAATCCTATATAATAATTAAATCTTCTGATCAATTATATATCCTTCAATGTATTATTTATACATTACTTCATACTTTACTGTGTGTTTGTGCATGTGCTTGATTAGAAAATAAAAGAAATTAACTAACTAATTTGTATATATTTCTCAAAAGAAGTGTGTGTGTGTAACTCCATGCAAAAAAATTATAGAGTCGGCGTTGTAGTACATATATGTAAAGAAGATATTTAAAGGGCGTTTCTCGACCTCTAGAAAGATGCATATGGTAATCTAAGTGATCTATGCTACACAAATTGCTCTTAAATTCACATATAGGTTTACTCTCTCTATATATATTATAATAATACATATCTTAGATGTCTCTACTTTAAAATCTTAGCAGCTGCTAGGGTTTTGCTTTATGAGGAGTACCCTATATAAGGATCATGAAATGGGGTTCAATCAAATATCTTTTGGTGCATTTGAATGGAAGCTACCTTAGCTACAAAGTAAACCAACACTTTCTTAATTTGGTTTGATTGAGAATTTATAGATATACGTTGGAAGCGGGTAAAATGGAGGATTAATTAATTTGACTATGACTATAATTAACAACGAGGCAATCCGAGCGAAAAACCATAGAGAAATTGATGCACACCCCCTTGGATTCTCATGACCTTTCCATGCAAAAAAATGGAATATGCATTTTGGGTAATTACTTATATCAAGATCGACATAAAATAGAGGGCACCTTGGAAATCATGCCACAAAAATACAATTTTACTAAATGGATGATATTTATATGAGATCCCTAAAGTTAATGGTATTTGTCGAAAAAAATATTGCTAAAGATCATGGTCTTTTCATGAACTTTAGCCAACTATTTATTTTTATTATTTTGGCACTGAGCCAACTATTAATTTATGAGATCCAGGACATATGACCATAAAACATAGAGAAAAGCTTCACTATAAGAAATTGGGACTTATTTCGAAGGGATACCAATTTTGAAGGGAGTCTCCCGTCGAATTAGAATGTCCATTTCTGAAAATTTGTTGACTTTAGTCAATACCTATTTCGACCCTATTGTCGAATTAGGTGTTGACAAAGTCAACAACCCTAACCCAGTTATCAGCCAATTTCCTCCCTCCTTAAAACAAATTACTTTCCCTCCTTATTCTTCCCCAATTCCACTGAGCCCCTCCTCCCCTCCGAGCCCTCGCCGCCTCCACCTCCACCAACCCCCCACTCCCACCCTCCAAGCCCTTCCCCAGACCCCACCTTGTCCACCGAGCCCCCACCTCCACCTCCACCGAACCCCTACCTCCACCGAGCCCCCGTTATCAGCCCCCACCTCCACCAAGCCCTTGCCTCCACCGAGCCCCCACCTCGACCTCCTCATCTCGATCTCCTCATCAAGCCGAGCCCCTCCTCTTCACCGATCCCCCTCCTCCACCGAGCCTCTCCTTCACTGATCTACTTCGATGCGAAATCGACGACATATTAGATGAATAAATTTTCTAAACTTTAAATTTTCAAAGTTTATTTGTTGTTAATTTTAATTAATTTCATTATATGGAAAGATTTATGTGATATTTGGGTTAGGCTTTGGCCCAACATGAATAATGTATGTTAGGGTTAGCCTTTTTAAATAAAAAAAAAGTATGTCCCAGGTTTTTAAAAAAATTGTAATTAAAAAAAATTGTGTAATTACAGGGTTGATGTCAGCGTGATTGCTCGCTCTTTCTTCGCATTCAATATACGACAGTCTCCGCTACACCACTTTACCATTTTTAATTCTTAACTGCTAAACTAGGACTAAGTCATCATACCAAGATTAAGTCATCAATTAAATATTAATTAAATCGAAAACTATGTTGTCCTAATCTACATAGTTAATAATCAATTAACCAATTGATCATTCAATCCTAATCTAGATGCTTCGTTATTAATTAAGATGCTTCATGAGGCTTACCTTTATATAATATTCGTTATATGGATGCATGTTTATTTCAATGAATCCATATACCTCGTTATTGATATAAATTGTTTGACCAATTTATCATTTAAATTGAAAATTCCAAAACCCTAAACTAAATACTTAAACAATAGACGATATTGAAATGATAACCATCAAAACTAATTTAATTAAGTGCATGATACTCAATGATAACAAAAAGTAAATTAATACATATCGTCATCGAGTATTTCACATTGATAAAATCTCACGCCTTAGAACCCATCTATCAGTTATATGCGTATGGTTATCTTCATGACATAAAAATACGCGTGAGTTGTTAACCTCGAACGTTAATCGTTCTTTATTGACGACCATCTCGTAGTTTATACGACGAGAATACTAGTCGCATTATAACCGATAAATTTGTTCCGTTTTGGACAAGTTAAGAATGTATAACGTATACACTTCCCTGCATATTTATGCTTTCATTCGTTTCGATATGAATTCTGTCGATACCTTTCCGTTGGTTCTGTGTTTACAAATATATCTGAGATGATCATTTTAATACTAATAGTATTGAGATATTTATCTTTTTTATTGTAGTGTACTCGGAGAATACTGGAGAGGTGCTGTCGAAATGACAACTATATTTATTTAAAGTCGTTGATCGATGAGTTAAATGAGCTGTAAGAGACCGGTATCGTTGCTTATGATGTCCACAGAAATGAGAGATTCATATTATGCGCGGCGCTGCTTTGGAAAATAAACGATTTCCCGACATATGCCATATTGTCGGGATTGAGTACGAAAGATCACCATGCTTGCCCCTGTTGTCAAGAATACACTGTCAGTGAAACGCCAGTAAATCGGATTTCTTGTTACACTGGATATCGCCGTTGGTTAGATGTTGATCATCGTTATCGACGCAATGGAATCAAGTTCAATGGTGAGCGGAATCATCGGCCCTCTCCTCCTAAACGAAATGGGAGAAAGGTGTTTGAGAACGTATAACACATCAATGTTGTTTTCGGTAAGAAGCATAATCATACTATTCCGAATGAAATATCAAATAACTGGAGAAAGAGGTCTATATTTAATGATTTGGCGTATTGGTGATTTCTTAATCTTCATCATAACCTAGACGTCATGCACAATGATAAGAACATCTGTGAGCTCTTGCTGGATACCCTGCTGAATACTAAATTCAAGAACAGAGAAACACTTGCGGTTCGAAAATGGTTTTTTACAAAGAATTTGCAGCCAGAATCGCATCCAGTTTCAAAAGGGAATGGAAAATGGATGATTCCACCATCAAAGTACACGATATCCGATAATGAGAAGCTGGATTTCCTTAAGGTATTTAAACAAATAAGGATACCGGATGCATATTTTACGAACATCAGTAAATGTTTAAACTTGAAAAATAAAACCATCATTGTCCTGAAGAGTCACGACTGCCATGTGAACATGCAACAATTGCTGCCCATTGCTATTAGGGCATTACCAGATAACGACATTGTATCAGTTGTGACCGATTTGTGAAATTATTTCAGAGAGTTATTCTCTAAAGATTACTCGGCAAATGAATTTAGAATCCTGGAGAATAAGTTACCCCGCATCCTTTGTAGAATGGAAATATTGTTTCCACCTTCTGTTTTCCCCGTAATGTTGCATCTCACGATTCATCTTGCTCAAGAAGCGCGTTTAGGTGCTTCCGTGAACTATCGGTGGATGTATCCATTCGAGAGGTAAAACTAACTTAATAATTCTTTACTGTTTATAATAAATAGAATATTTATAATAAAGCGAATTGAATTTATTTGAATCCGTCAGGATCGTGTACAAAGTAAAACGGTATAACCATAACAGGAGTCGGCCTGAAAAGTCGATCGCTGAGGGATTTCTCATGGAGGAATGTATAACGTTATGTTCTATCTATCTAGAGGGTGTTGAGACTGCATTTAACAGACCGAGACATAATGAGGACATGGTTGACAATAGACCCGTAATATCCGTCTTTTAGGCCCATGGAAAGAAACTGGGTAAAGTAAAGTCGGGTCACATTACGTCTCAACAGCTCGGCATGATTCACCGTTACGTTTTATTCAACTGTTCAGATATGAGTATGTTTACCGCCGAAAACGGAGACGAACTGGGATAGAACGTCTTGCCTGAATTTAGGGACGGATGCTATATGTAGCATATCCATCCATCTCTTCGAAGATACCAAGTTGATTTATGGCACCGTATATCGGAGATTTGGATGGATGCGACCGATTTAGCTAAATTTTCAGATTCCCCCTTACGGATGAGGGGTTTAATGATTGTGGGGACGCTTTTCCTACAGGCACAAGTCCCTGCAGTTAATTACGTTATTGCAAAGCAATAAAAATTTTCTCTGCTCCAGTTTACTTCATGTGTCATGTTATAGTTTATTTATTTTGGGTTGCCCTTGCATTGTATACGGAGACTAATATTGTCATTGCTCGTAGAGCGCGGATTAGTCCAAATCTGTATATATTAAATTTGGAAATTTAGGTCCACGTTGGTGGTTTTATTTGCCAACGGAAGTTGAATTTAGGACGCGTTTCTCATATCGATGAGGTCCATCAGTTTATGGGGTATTTGAATTTCATCTAAGGGACATTAGTCATGTTTGAGATTAAGATCAACTCATAGGGTTTGAGCATATGGGCTCAATTGATCATTTGATCGCATATGTAGCATAGGTTTCTGTACTTAGCATATTTTAGCTGTGTTCCAAACTTTGGCTTGTCATCATATGCGCGTGCGCACTATATCAGTCCACGTGCACAACACGGAGTGTGCATGCTTCGCATGGTCTGCCATAGGATAGGGGTTGGCACTTAAGCGCTGAGGATGCGCATGTGTAGACACGTGGTGTTCATGTCCTCATAAAGGCTTCTTCCAGCTTGCGCGCATGTGCATATCGCGTGGCGAAATGCATGATGCGAACATCTAAATAGGATGCGCCCAATATTGGGGTACGATCCAATTTGCAGGTATTTATATTTTCTCCAAAGATATATACAAATACATATATATATGCTTTCATAGAACCAAGTCTCTATTGTTCTTTGTTTTGATGGAAGTTCATATCTTTCAAGAAAAACCTTAGTTTTCAATAGAGTCGAAACTCAATGAGGCCGAAACTTTAAGAAGATGGGACAAGAAAGGAAGGCTCATTGGTTGTTGGGACCCAATACCTCTCTGAAAACGCTAAGAAATTACAACGCCGTACATTAAAGATGTGGAAGGATGTATTCTTGAACCAAATCCATTTTTGAGGGGAGAGAACGTGTTGGAACTTAATCTCCGATTTGCAAAAAGGGTTTCTTGGCAAACTTATATTTTATCTAAAGATCATCGGTCTTATTCAGGACTAAGATCAACTTAGATATTTTGATTATATAGGCTTAGTTGATTAAAAAATCAAAAAAGTTTAGAACTTCAAAGGCTCAGTTCATTTAAGACCAAGTATTGGGTTTTTATATCACCCAACTGTACTTAGCGCTTAACCACGTGAGTGTCATATGCAGCGCTAATGAAGTTTTAGGCGCTCACATGGGCCGCTGAGTCTTGAGCGCTCACGTGTTCATCACATGGGCCGCTGATGCTCCGACTCTCACGTGTTCATCACGTGGGCCGCTTCGGGCGCTCACGTGTTCATCACGTGCATCGCTCACGTGTTTAACACATGCGGCTCTACCATATTTTTTTACAGAGACTAAACTCTGCTTTAAAATATTAAATCTTTTAAGAGGTATAATCTCCCATTGGTCCATCAAAGTCATCATTCAATTTTTCATTGAGATCTTTAAGATCGTGTCCATGTAAAATTTTAGTTCTCAATATGTTTTGAGAAAACTAAGTTCCTAAAGGAAAAGACTCTATTTCTTTTTCCTTCTTTCTTTTTCTTTTCCTTCTTTTCTTTTATTTTCTTTTTATAGTGGTGGGAAAAACACCAGTGTTCTCCTCTTGATCTTAAGTTTAAAATCAAGATCACTCTATGAGAATTCAATTCTCTTTTTTATGAGAGACTTGTTTTATAGATCTCAGATCCAGAGAAAAACAAAGTTCTTATGAAGGGCTAAGCCCTTTTTCATGCAGCAGATAAGTAAAAAGAGATAATTTTCTCCATTATTTACCTAGGGTTTTGGGTGGATGGAGATGATTTTCTTTCTGCAGAGAATTTAATTCTCGGTTGTAAGGAAGAAGCTTATAGGGGGTCTGTCTATGTGAGATTTAATCTTTTGGATTCTTTATATAGGGTATGAAGGAGATCATTTAGTTTGAGAGAATCTCTTATTTAAGAGATCTCAAATTGATTGGATTGATCTTAGAATTAATCGGTGCTTTTTATTCACCGTTGGATTTTTGATCTAAGGGCCCTCTGTTTAAAAGAGTATATCCATAGAATTTAATTCTATCTTATAATTAAGCGATGATTTTTAGCCACCGTTGGATCTTTAATCCAAAGGTCCTCTGTTTAACAGAGCGCCTCTTTCTTATTTTAGAAAAATTAGGAAAATATTCTCCCATATAGAACTTAATTCTATCAGAATCAATTGTTTCAAATCTTAGTGGTGGCGCTCACGTGCGTTGCACATGAATGCTGCCAAAAATGTTAGCATAAGCGCCACGTGCCTTGCACGTAGGCGCTGCCAAAGAGATGATGATTGATCTGTGATTTTGTGAAAGAAAAAATAGTAGTAAAATAACCACAATTAATAACGGTGTCGCGTGTAACGAACTTTTAGTGGGTACGGGTCGTCCTTTGGGATTCGTGGAATTTTATAGTTCTTACTTTAGATCGGTTGAAAGAAATAGAAAAGAGAAAATCAAGAAAATCAAGAAAATAGTTTCAAGAAAATTAAGAAAATAATTTCAAGAAAATCAAGAAAATAGTTTCAAGATCTAATTGAGTTATCAAAAAAATTTATATGAAGAAGGCTTGTAGGATTCGATTAGATTTAGTGGCCCTGGATGACTAATAAAGATGACTCCTCTTATCTATTGATAGATTTAAAACTATATTGATAGCGATTAATGAGGATTAGGATTCTTTGGAAGAAACTAGAGTTTCTCCTCTACTGACCCTTGTCCTTTCATTGATCTCCATTCATATCTAGCCCTTAACAGAAAGATCGTCAATTTTATCTCAAATCGTGGACGAGACTATCAAGAAATTGATATCGCGTCCGTTAAGGATGTTGACGATTCTTTTGCTAAAGTTTATAAACTTCATAAGATTTAAAAGAAGTATAGAATTTTCTCACCCATTTATCTACCCTAATCCAACGAATCCTATTAAGCGGAGAATTACTCGCGCATCATGAAAATAAAAAAAAGAATTCATAATGCAAAAATTAAAAGAAAGCGGATTACTGATAATCTACCTTTATTACTTAACTTCACAATACATTTCTTTGAGTTTAGATTACAAAATGAAGAAGAATTGCTCTCGATCTCTGCCTCGAAAAAGTAAATGTTCCGTCGATCTTCCCGTCGCTTGATCACTTCGAGTCGTGGACCTGTCTTGGATCGCTTGGTCGTTGATGATGATCGACTTCGTATAAAGGAGAATTGATTGATATCGCTTGAAGAATTTCTCGATGATTTCTATCTTGGATCTTAAGATCGAAAATTCTTGATCTTAGATCTTAGATCCCCTTTTTGATATTATATTTGATCTTTGATTTGATGTAGAGATTTGTTGGCTCTTTTCTTGGTTTTATTTGAAGAGATTGAATCAAATTGGTTGTAGCCCTCGGTGTTTTTTATAACCCAAAATCCAGTAATAGAAAATCCAAACAAACTAAGTTTGTTGCACAGAAGCTTCCAGAAGAATCTTGAACCCTAACTCCTTTTCTTGACCACTGAACTGCGGAAATTCGGCCGACTCGGCCGCGGATCGGCCGCGACTCGGTAGGTTCTTGGCTTCATTCTTCTGAAATCTTCTCTTGTTAATATTTGGGTATTTATTTGATATCTGGAACTTTCTTATCTTTTCTGAGTCTCTGCCAGTATTTGATTCTTCGACTTTCTTTACTTTATCGGCAGATTCTTGATTCCGAATTTCTGACCTGAGCTAAACATGCACAATATCTCAATGAAGAATGTTAGTTATATTTGAGATACAAAATATTATGCGTAAAATATTAAACATACAATTTCCTTCATAATTTTGATTATAATATATAAACACATGGTAAATGGTATTTTGCAGATGAACTTCTAACATGTGTTATATTTATAACAAACACTTTTAGATGATTAAGAAAAATAAGGAAATTGGCATATTAAAAATGCACTATTTTCGACTGAACAAATACCTCCAAACTTGACTCTGATCGTCCCGAGCAAACTATTTATTCAAGAGAAGGAGAAAAGAAAAATAGAAAAAACTGACTAGCACACTTTCGTAGGCAACACGATTGCACTGAGCACGTGCAACAAACCGTTAAACCTCTAAGTGTCCCTAATAGGGGGAGTGTTGTCTCCTGAGAGTTTTCAGCAGATTACACCCACAAAATCTTATAATAAAAGAAAGATTATGAAAGTTACATATAAAGATAAGAACTGTATAAAAGAAAGAACTTGAAAATAAGCGTTTTCAACTACACCAGCTTTTCGGTTGTCATGAGCCTTATCTTAATGGTCATGAAAAGATATTAGAAATCATACCATCCCTTAATAAAACATCGCCTTTAGTTTTCATCCCTACCCTTCTTCCAAACACCGATCATAAACCCCTACGTGTGTGTAAAAGACACCCCTACACTCGGAGAATTCAATTCAAGCTATCATACTACCTCAATACTTTTAGTCGGTGAATATTTTAGATAGAATTGCTCACATATTCTTCATACGACCGTTAGTACTTCTTGAGGTACTAACCGACCGATTACTAAATGTGCTCACTTATTAGACGTAATTAGAAATTTTCTCGTCTTGCAACACCTAAGGCTTAGCAGTGGCTCCCAAATCAGTTGGTCTAAAGCACTAGGTGATAAAACACCCTCGCTATATTTTATTATGCTGCCTTGGTGATTACAAAACTAGTGCATTTTTCTTCACCATTTTATACGTTTATGCTTCATTTATATTTCTTCGTACTTTGGCTTTTAGACAAGAGCATTTCAAGATATCCTCTACTATCCCGAATTTCAAGACGTGTGTAAGTGCGTATAGTAGGGTATCAACGTTCAAATGTCTGGCCTCAAGAATTGGGACTATTTTTCAGACTTATTTTTATCCTCGGATTAGTGACTTCTTTTATCTTATTAACCCTTGGGACAACGGCTCATAACTACATATTACTAGTTTCGTTTAAGAAAACATCCAACTTTCTTATTTTTCTCAAACTCTTCCAATCTTTTAAATGTAATTTTTCACTTTCTAATCTTTCATTATCAAAGAAAAAAATTGTGCTTATGCAAAGTAATGCGTAAATAAGCACAAACCATAGTATGGCTGTTGTGATTTTGTGAAAGAAAAAGTAGTTGTAAAATAACTGCAATCAATAACGGTATCGCGAGTAGCGAACCTTCAGTGAGTACAGGTCGTCTTCTGGGATTCGTGGAATTTTAAAGTTCTTGTTTTAGATCGTTTGAAAGAAATAGAAAAGAGAAAATAAGGAAAATTAAGAAGATAGTTTCAAGAAAATAGTTTCAAGATCTAATTGAGTTATCAAGAAAATTTTATATGAAAAAGGCTTGTAAGATTCGATTGAATTTAGTAGCCCTGAATGACTAATAAAAATGACTCATTTTATCTATTGATAGATTTAAAACTCGATTGATAGCGATAAATGAGGATTAGGGTTCTTTGGAAGAAACTAGGGTTTCTCCCATGTTGACCCTTATCTTTTCATTGATCTCCATTCATATCTAGCTTTTAAAAGAAAGATCGTCAATCTTATCTGAAATCGTGGTCGAAATTATCAAGAAATTGATATCGCGCCCGATAAGGATGTTGACGATTCTTTTGCTAAAGTTTATAAACTTCATAAGACTTAAAAGGAATATAGAATTTTCTCACCCATTGATCTACCCTAATCCTACGAATCCTATCAAGCGGAGAATTACTCACGCATCATGAAAATAAAAGAAAGAATAGAGAAAGAATTCATAATTCGGAAATTAAAAGAAAACGAATTGATAAAACTGATGATCTATCTTTATTACTCAACTTCACAATACATTTCTTTGAGTTTAGATTACAAGAGAAAAAAGAATTGCTCTCGATCTCTGTCTCGAAGAAGTAAATGTTCCATCGATCTTCACGTCGCTTGATCACCTCGAGTCGTGGACCTGTCTTGGATCGCTTGCTCGTTGATGATGATCAGCTTCGTGTAAAGAAGAATTGATTGATGTCGCTTGATGAATTTCTCGATGATTTCTTGATCTTAGATCTTAAGATCGAAAATTCTTGATCTTAGATTTTAGATCCCATTTTTGATATTGGATTTGATCTTAGATTTGATGTAGAGATTTGTTGGCTCTTTTCTTGATTTTATTTGAAGATATTGGATCAAATTGGTTGTAGCCCTCGGTCCTTTTTATAACCCCAAATCCAGTAACAGAAAATCCCAACAAACTAAGTTTGATGCACAGAACCTTCCAGAAGAATCTTGAACCCTAACTCCTCTTCTTGACCGCTGAACCGCGGTAACTCGGCCGACTCGACCGTGGATCGGCCGCGACTCGGTAGGTTCTTGGCTTCATTCTTCTGGAATCTTCTCTTGTTAATATTTGATGTCTGGAACCTTCTTATCTTTTCTGAGTCTCTGCCAGTATTTGATTCTTCGACTTTCTTTACTTTATCGGCAGATTCTTGATTTCAGATATTTGAACTGAGCTAAACTTGCATCATATCTCAATGAAGAATGTTAGTTATATTTGAGATACAAAATATTATACGTAAATTATTAAACATACAATTTCCTTCATAATGTTGATTATAATATATGAACACATGGTTAATAGTATTTTACAGATGAACTTTTAATATGTGTTATATTTATAACAAACACTTTTAGATGATTAAGAAAAGTAAGGAAATTGTCATGTTAAAAGTGCACTATTTTCGACTGAACAAATACCCCAAAACTTGACTTTGATCGTCCCGAGCAAACAATTTATTCAAGAGAAGGAGAAAAGAAAAATAGAAAAAAAACTAACTAGCATACTTTCATAGGCAACACGATTGCACTGAGCACGTGCAACAAACCTTTAAACCTCTAGGTGTCTCTAGTAGGAGGAGTGTTGTCTCCTGAGGGTTTACAGTAAATTACACCCACAAAATTCTATAATAAAAGAAAATTTGTGAAAGTTACATATAAATATAAGAACTATATAAAAGAAATAACTTGAAAATAAGAGTTTCCAACTACACTGGCTTTGCGGTTGTCATGAGCCCTATCTTAATGGTCATGAAAAGATATTAGAAATCACACCATCCCTCAATAAAATATCGCCTTTAGTCTTCCTTCCTACCTTTCTTCCAAACACCGATCATATACCCTTAAGTGTGTGTAAAAGACATCTCTACACTCAGATAATTCAATTCAAGCTATCAAACTCTTGTCCATCTACCTCAGTAATTTTAGTCGGTGAACATTTTAGATGGAATTGCGCACACATTTTTCATGCGACCGTTAATACTTCTTGAGGTACTAACCGACCGATTACTAAATATGCTCACTTATTAGGCGTAATTAGAAATTTTCTCGTCTTGCAACACCTAAGGCTTAGCAGTGGCTCCCAAACCAGTTGGTCTAAAGCACTAGGTGATAAAACACCCTCGCTATATTTTTTTATACTGCCTTGGTGATTACAAAACCAGTGTTCATTTTTCTTCACCATTTTATACGTTTATGCTTCATTTATATTTCTTCGTACTTTGGCTTTTAGACAAGAGCATTTCAAGATATCCTCTACTATCCCGAATTTCAAGACGTGTGTAAGTGCGTATAGTAGGGTATCAACGTTCAAATGTCTGGCCTCAAGAATTGGGACTATTTTTCAGACTTATTTTTATCCTCGGATTAGTGACTTCTTTTATCTTATTAACCCTTGGGACAACGGCTCATAACTACTTATTACTAGTTTCGTTTAAGAAAACATCCAACTTTCTTATTTTTCTCAAACTCTTCCAATCTTTTAAATGTAATTTTTCACTTTCTAATCTTTCATTATCAAAGAAAAAAATTGTGCTTATGCAAAGTAATGCGTAAATAAGCACAAACCTCCCCCAAACCTGTTTACAGCAGTGTCCTCACTGTTGTCATCTTTTAAATCTCAAAACCTATAGACTTGGAAGGAAAAGTTATAAACGGAGACAAGAATAAATGAACGTGAAAACCTCCCCCAAACTTATTTTTGGCTCACAATTTTGTGTACAAATTTTATTTTGAAGAGCCAAAATATCCCACCCCCTAAACTTGAGTTAAACAATGTTAAGCTTTTAAAATCATAAGAGGGGGGTAAAATTATTGGTCAATATAAAGTTTTACAAAGACCAAAAGTCAACACCAACCATTCAAATTTTTTATCAATGTAACGCACCGGTTGGTGGAAAAACATGTTATATATAGCCAAGAAGAAGTGGGAAAGAGATAAGTGGTGTAATAGAACGGGTTTGCGTCTCGATTTGTAAAGACGAAATGATGATGATGGATAAAAACGAGAATGTGAATGATTAAGAATGAGTGGAATATTTGCATTCTCGTATTTTATAAGAAGAAAGGGTGGTGGTTCAGCTTCTATAGGTGGAGGTTGATTAATCACAAAATCCGTGTTGTTTAGGAATGCAAGTTCGTCAGCAAAAATTTCTTCAAAGCTTTCATCGATATCCCGAAGAATAACTTCGAAACTTTTATTGATGGTGTGATTGAACGTTTCACTTTCAATAAGTGTTGTGCCAGAATTTATCATACTTGATTTGTCAAAAATTATGGAGGTAGGAGACTCGAAAAACTCATCTACCTCATTCTCAAAAGTGTCTAAATCAAGTTGGCTTTCTAGAATTATCGAACTTGAATTATCGGATTGTGAGTCGTCAACACTAGCTAAACTTAAAGGAAGAATAGAAGAACCAGATAAAGTGGAAGATGAAATGGGTAAACAAATTGGTGTGTCGAGTATCGCTGAACCAAATGTGGGAAATGAAGGCTGAATTTCGGTCTACTTTTCGGTTATACAATTATCATCAACTTCAAGGCGCATATGGGGTTCGGGAAGAATAGTTAAAGGCTCAAGAGGATGACCATACAAGAGTGAAATGACCTGATGAATTGATGAGACAAATTCATCCAAAATTTCGAGTTCATCATTCATTATATCCCCAACATCAATCTCATTCAAGTGAAGGTTGGAAGTCTCAGGCATCTTATCTAAAGTATGATTTTCAATCAATTTCGCTTCTAGAGTGGAAGTGTAAAGATCACAAGGATTGGATATGGTTTCACTTAAAATGGAACCCTCACAATCGGGTAAATCATACACTACAAAGTTACACAACTTATCAGACATTCTATTTTCAATTGGTGAATCATTTGGTGTACTCGATAGATCTATAAAACTAGAGTTGTGGATTTCAATTTGAGTTGGGGAGGTTTGATTAGGAAGGGTGTACAACTCTCTCTCTCACTACCCAAATTCTCAATTTGTCCGATAGTCGTATCATACATTGAAAATTTTTGAGCTGGGTCGAAACTAGTTGATCGTTCTTTTTGTTTATTGAGGATGGCCATGGACTTCTTCAATTCCTTTCTGATGCGTCCCGTCACTACCATATATTCTTCCACGGTCCGTTCAAGACTAGACATGGGTCGGTAAGGGGTTTCAGCATAAAATTGAAATTCTTGTGGATAAATAAAACTCCCAATAACTGATTAGAAGGAATGTCTAAAGAATGTGTAAAAGTCGGATAGGATTGATAGGAATTGAATGGTTGTGAAAATTGGGCAGAAATAGGATCAATATTGTGATAAGAAGAATATTGATATTGGTTGGTGGGTTGGCAACTTTCAATAGACATCATATACGCCACAAACCGAATCTTAAAATCTTCTTTAGAAAGTGGTGGTGTTTGTTGTCCTAATGGTTTGACTGGATTGAAACTTTGGTCGTTAGCCCTCGCTATATGCTCAGCGATGGACATGCGTTTAAGAGTTTCCTCACTCGGAGTATCAACATAAAAAGATGTAGAATTAGGATGTAGGTTATAGGACCTGGACTGAGGTGGCCAACTGTTTCTATCCGTTTGTTCTATCCGATCTCTTAAGAACATGGGAGAGTCGGATGGTATACCGAAGCGATTATGAAAACAAGAAATAAGTGGTTCTGAATAGCAAAGATCGGCAAGAGTTCGTCTATTTGGGTTACCCAGAGTTCGGCTATTTAGGTTACCCATTATAAGAAGAAAAGAGGAGGAGGGTAAAAAGGGAAAAATTTAAGATCTAGTTGGATTGGTTTGCTTTTAAAAGTAGGACTTGGGGGTTGACTCACAAAATCACAAAAATGCACAAACAACCCTAGAACAAAGGTTACCTAGGTCAAGCACTAGACCGCTCCTAAACTTCCAAAGGACAAGTCGCAGAATCAATCCTCTACCACCTCTTTATCTCTCTTATGGCCAGGTAAATGCCAGGTAAGTGGGAGGTATCCGCTATACGATCACCGAAATTGCGGGCCTAATTAAGTAACCACTTGCCTTAGACACACTTGCCTAAACACCACAAAAGAAATGCGGAAAAGCAGTAAATTACCCACGACCTTCCTCTGTCCTAAATTATCACGACGGTCCTTAGAGTCTTGGTCTAAATATTTTTTTAATTAATGAAGGGTGATACGGATGCGAGTTTTGTGATTTGTGGGGCTTAGGAAGGGTAATGAAATTCCCACCTAATCTGAATTTCGTATTTGCCCCTTAATTTTCCGTATTACAATATGCAAAAACAACCAAAAAACAAAACACGCAACAAGAATTTTTTAAGCGGCGAATTTTTTTTGCAAAGAAACCTGCAGATAAATTGTTATTGGACTTTTCAGAGGAGAGAGAAGAAGATAGAAAAATTTACCAGAGAAACTTGAAGCCCTGATTCACCCAAGCCGCCGCGGTTCCGCCGCGAGAATGGCCTTCTTTCCGCAGTTTCGCCGCCAACTTGATGGTTCTTTAAATTCTTTTTTCTACAGTTGCTTCACTTGCTCCTATGGTCTTGATGAATGCTTCTGAATTTTTATCTCCCTGCTATAGTGATTCCAGATTCCCTCGCAAAATTCACACACTAATTGTTAAACACAAGATGTGGGCTTGCTTTATATTTTGATGGAATAATAATATTTCAACCTAAATAGCAAGAAAGAAAAAAATTACGCACAGATCCCCGGCAACGGCGCCATTTGATTGATCTATAATTTTTTGAAAGAAAAAGTAGTAGTAAAATAACCGCAATCAATAACGGTGTCGCATGTAGCGAACCTTTAGTGAGTATGGGTCGTCCTCTGGGATTCGTGAAATTTTATAGTTCTTGCTTTAGATCAGTTGAAAGAAATAGAAAAAAGAAAATCAAGAAAATTAAGAAGATAGTTTCAAGAAAATCAAGAAGATAGTTTTCAGAAAATGGTTTCAAGAAAATCAAGAAAATAGTTTCAAAATCTAATTGAATTATCAAGACAATGGTTCAAGATCTAATTGAGTTATCAAGAAAATTTTATATGAAGAAGACTTATAAGATTCGATTGGATTTAATAGCCTTGGATGACTAATAAAGATGACTCCTCTTATCTATTGATAGATTTAAAACTAGATTGATGGCGATGAATGAGGATTAGGGTTCTTTGGAAGAAACTAGGGTTTCTCCTCTATTAACCCTTGTCCTTTCATTGATCTCCATTCATATCTAACCCTTAACAGAAAGATTGTCAATCTTATCTCAAATCGTGGTCGAGATTATCAAGAAATTGATATCGCACCCGATAAGCATGTTGACGATTGTTTTGCTAATGTTTATAAACTTCATAAGATTTAAAAGTAGTATAGAATTTTCTCACCCATTGATCTACCCTAATCCTACAAATCCTACCAAGCGGAGAATTACTTGCGCATCATAAAAATAAAAGAAAGAATAGAGAAAGAATTCAT
Organism: Agapanthus africanus; assembly: GCA_030015575.1. NCBI lineage: Eukaryota > Viridiplantae > Streptophyta > Magnoliopsida > Asparagales > Amaryllidaceae > Agapanthus > Agapanthus africanus. The sequence goes on along the minus strand of CM057339.1, from coordinate 124,679,848 downwards.
AATGCAGAAATTAAAAGAAAGCGAATTGATAAAACCGATGATCTACCTTTATTACTCAACTTCACAATACATTTCTTTGAGTTTAGATTACAAGAAGAAGAAGAATTGCTCTCGATCTCTGCCTCGAAGAAGTAAATGTTCCGTCGATCTTTACGTCGCCTGATCACCTCAAGTCGTGGACCTATCTTGGATCACTTTCTCGTTGATGATGATCGGCTTCGTATAAAGGAGAATTGATTGATGTCGCTTGATGAATTTCTCGATGATTTCTTGATCTTAGATCTTAAGATCGAAGATTCTTGATCTTAGATCCCCTTTTTGATATTGGATTTGATCTTGGATTTGATGTTGAGATTTGTTGGCTCTTTTCTTGATTTTATTTGAAGAGATTGGATAAAATTGGTTGTAGCCCTCGGTTCTTTTTATAGCCCAAAATCCAGTAACAGAAAATCCCAACAAACTAAGTTTGTTGCACAGAAGCTTTCAGAAGAATCTTGAATCCTAACTCCTCTTCTTGACCACTGAACCGCGGCAACTCGGCCGACTCGGCAGCGGATCGACCGTGACTCGGTTGGTTCTTGGCTTCATTCTTCTGGAATCTTCTCTTGTTAATATTTGGGTATTTATTTGATATCTGGAACCTTCTTATCTTTTCTGAGTCTCTACTAATATTGGATTCTTCGACTTTCTTTACTTTATCGGCAGATTCTTGATTCCGGATATCTGACCTGAGCTAAACTTACGTAATATCTCAATAAAGACAGCTAGTTATGTTTGAGATACAAAATATTATGCGTAAAATATTAAACATACAATTTCATTCATAATGTTGATTATAATATATAAACACATGGTAAATGGTATTTTACAGATGAACTTCTAATATGTGTTATATTTATAACAAACACTTTTAGATGATTAAGAAAAGTAAGGAAATTATCATGTTAAAAGTGCACTATTTTCGACTGAACAAATACCTCCAAACTTGGCTCTGATCGTCCCAAGCAAACTATTTATTCAAGAGAAGGAGAAAATAAAAATAGAAAAAAACTGACTAGCACACTTTTGTAGGCAACACGATTGCACTGAGTATGTGCAACAAACCGTTAAACCTCTAAGTGTCCCTAGTAGAAGGAGTGTTGTCTCCTGAGGGTTTTCAGTGGACTACACCCACAAAATGCTATAATAAAAGAAAGACTGTGAAAGTTACATATAAAGATAAGAACTATATAAAAGAAAGAACTTGAAAATAAGAGTTTCCAATTACACTAGCTTTTCGGTTGTCATGAGCCCAATCTTAATGGTCATGAAAAAATGTTAGAAACCACATCATCCCTCAATGAAACATCGCCTTTAGTCTTCCTCCCTACCTTTCTTCCAAACACCGATCATACACCCCTACGTGTGTGTAAAAGACATCCCTACACTCGGAGAATTCAATTCAAGCTATCATACTCTTGTCCATCTACCTCAGTAATTTTAGTCGGTAAATATTTTAGATGGAATTGCTCACACATTCTTCATACGACCATTAATACTTCTTGAGGTACTAACCGACCGATTACTAAATATGCTCACTTAATAGGCGTAATTAGCAATTTTCTCATCTTGCAACACCTAAGGCTTAGCAGTGACTCCCAAACCAGTTGGTCTAAAACACTAGGTGATAAAGCACCCTCGCTATATTTTTTTATGCTGCCTTGGTGATTACAAAACCAGTGTTTATTTTTCTTCACTATTTTATACTTTTATGCTTCATTTATATTTCTTCATACTTTGGCTTTTAGACAAAAGCATTTCAAGGTATCCTCTACTATCCCGAGTTTCAAGACGTGTGTAAGTGTGTATAGTAGGGTATCAACGTTCAAATGTCTGGCCTCAAGAATAGGGACTATTTTTCAGATTTATTTTTATCCTCGGATTAGTGACTTCCTTCATCTTACTAACCCTTGGGACAACGGCTCATAACTACTTATTACTAGTTTCGTTTAAGAAAACATCTAACTTTCTTGTTTTTCTCAAAATCTTAAAATCTTTTAAATGTAATTTTTCACTTTCTAATCTTTCATTATCAAAGAAAAAAATTGTGCTTATGCAAAGTGTAATGCAAAGTAATGCGTAAATAAGCACAAACCATGGGGTAGCTACTGTGATTTTGTGAAAGAAAAAGTAGTAGTAAAATAACCGCAATCAATAAAGGTGTCGCGTATAGCGAACCTTTAGTGAGTGTTTTCCGCCGTAATACGGGAGACGGAACCGCGTAGGTTCGTCTCGCCTGAATTTGGGGGCAAATGCTATTGGTTTTATCCGTCTACCTCTCTGAAGATGCCAAGTTGATTTATGACACCATGTATCGAAGGTTTAGACGGATGCGGCCGATATAGCAGACTTCGTCAGATTCTCCCTCATTGTGAGGGGTTTTTGATTATGGGGACGCTCTTCCCTGCAAGCACAAGCCCCTGCAGTTAACTACGCTATAACATCGCGGTAACCACTTTCTCCTTCTCCAGATGGTCATTTCGTGTCGTGTATGTTTGTTTTGTTTTTGGTTGCCCGTGGATTGTATACGGAGACTAATTTATGTTGTCACCCGTAGGGCGTGGATTAGTCCAAATCCGTATTTTCTTAGATTTGGTTTTGGATTGGGTTTAAGGATCGTTAATCCCATTTGAGACTATGATCAACTTAAACGTTTGTTAAGGATACATTAGTCTAATTTTAGACTAAGATCTACTTAACAGGTTCATTTAGATCCAACAAAAGAGCATTTGGATTCTATTGTTTTAGTTTAGGGACATTGCGGTCCATTAGTTTAAGGACATCATAGTCCATGGAGTTTAAAGACACCATAGTCTGTAAAGTTTAAAGACTTCATAATCTATGAGTTTAAGGACCCCATAGTCCATAAAGTTTAAGGACATCATAGTCCATGAGTTTAAGGACCCCACAGTCCGTAAAGTTTAAGGACATCATAGTCCAGTTTAGAGACGTCGTAGTCTGTGTGGTTTTGGTTCAACCGTTTGGGGATGCACCAAAAGTTATTGGTTATTGGGACCCTCCATCTCTCTGAAGACGTTGAAGAATTACAACGACATATATCAGAGGTATGAAGAGATGTACCCTTGAACCAATGTCAGTTGGGAGATTTGTAGTCAAGTTTGGGACTGAGATCAAAGATTTATGAGCATATGATCTCAATTAGGGATCTGCGGCCAATTTGGGCTCGGCCCATTCAGTTAAAATTTTGGACATTTAATTAGGCTCAGTCCTTTTTCATTTAACAATGCTGAGCATTGGTTTGGGTTCTGACAACATTTTTGTCTTTTATTGAGTGCTGAGCACTCATTATGGCTCTGGGGCTTTATTTAAAGAACAATTTATGTTCTCTCAGCGCACACGTGAGGAGCAGGTGATGCGCTTGGCGCTAAGCGCCAGTCAATGAGTACAGAGCGCTCTTTATAAAATAGCACACACGTGAGGAGCACGTGGTGCGCTTCGGTGAGCGCCAACCTTGGAGTGATGGGCGCTTCCTTTAAAATAGTGCTTGGAGCGCTGGGCGCTGAGCGCCAGACTTGAAGCGCTGAGGCGCTTCTTTAAATTGGAGCGCTAAGGCGCTTCTTTAAATTGGAGTGCTAAGAGCGCTGAGGCGCTGTGCGCCAGTTTTGGAGCGCTAAGACGCTTTTAATTGGAGTACTAAGGCTCTCTTTAGGCAACTTTAATCAGTTCTGCGCTCTGAGAATTAAATTCTCATTCATGGGAGACTTTGTCTCATAGATCTAAGAACTAAGTTCTTATTTTAATACAAGATTTTACAATCTCTTTTGTTTTTGTGAAAGACTTCGTCTTTATTTTATAGATCTATGATCTGAAGAGAATTAAGTTCTTCTCCCTCACTTTTTATGATGAGATGTTATGATCTCTTTTATAAAAGTCCTCGGTCTTATAGATTTATGATCTAGAAAAAGAAATAGGTTCTTCTTCTCTTATGAGATGATTTTATCTATCTATTTTATTTACCTTGAAGAAATTCTTCTTCTTCCGAGAGCTTGCTCTTCTCTTTGAAATTTCTCAAAGTTTGTGGAGGGGTTCCTCTGTCTAAGACTTGAAGTCTTGGGTCCTTTATATAGGGAAACTGATTTGTTGAATTAGTTGACGAGATCTTTTCTCTAATTGATTTGGGGATGTTTCCCACCGTTGGATCTTTGATCCTAGGGCTTCTATTTTACAGAAGATAATCTTCTTGTTTTTAACAAAATTGGGAAAATCTTTTCCCATACAGAACTTATTCTGTATCTTGGTGATTTATTTAATCACCATTGGATTTTTTATCCAACGGTGCTCTAATTTTCAGAGGTAATTTGATGATTATTAGTCATCTTTGTTGGATTTTTGATCCAAGGGTGAGGAACTTTTAGTTCCAGCGCTAGCGCTCTCGTGCTTTGCATGTGAGCGTTGCATCAGAGTCTTTGACTCTTGATGCTGGCGCACTTAGCGCTAGCGCTCTCATGCTTTGCATGTGAGCGCTGCATCAGAGTCATTGACTCTTGATGCTAGCGCACTTAGCGCTAGCGCTCTCGTGCTTTGCACGTGATCTTTGACTCTTAGCGCTGGCGCTGCTAGCGCTACATTAGAGTCTTTGACTCTTAGCACTGGCGCTGCTATGAAACGCCGCTTCATTTCAAATTTCAAAAATTTGAACAGAGCTTTGCTCTGAGTAGGGAAACAAATGCCCCCCAACCGTTGCCCTCACGTGGCTTACACGTGAGTGCAGCGGTGGCAGCATCTGCGCCATTAGATCAACTTAGAAGTTGAAACGGCTCTCAGTGCCTATAAATAGGGCCTTTGGCCCTTGAGATGATCTCTGTTCATCTTCTTTCTTGTTTTTCTGAGAATTAATTCTCTTTCATAGCAAAGCTCTTTGTCTTAAGAACTCTCTTAGAGACAGAAGCTTGTCAAAAATTTTAGGTAAAGATTAAATCTTTGAAAGGATTACTTCATAATCTAGGGTTTCACCCATTAACAGAGCCTTGCTCTTTTCAAATCATAGATCTAAAGAAATTTTTAGGGTTTTCTTAACAGAGGTTTGCTCTCTTGAAATCATATAGATCTAAAGAGATCTTTCTTAAGGGTCTTTTAACCCGCTAAAGAAGAACTCTTAGAGTTCATTTTGCAGATCTTAAAGATCTCAGAGTTTTTAACTCAGTAAATCTTTGCTTTTTAGAGTTTTTGATGGATTATTCCATCTTCTTCGCAGAGCATAGCTCTTCAGAATTTTTGGGGAATTTTTATTCCCTTCATAATTGATTTTGACAAGTGTTACTCTTGTCTGCAGAGCGTTGCTCTCGAGGAGTTTAACTCCTTGACTCGAGGAGTCTCTCATTAAATGAGAATCCTTTTTAGGATTTCTCCTTTGCCTGTACAGATTTGAATTTGTTAGGTGGTTTTAAACAGAACTTATTTTCTTCGTGGGGATATCAAAAGTTGTTTAAATCCCCGTGTCTGTTTCAATAAGTTTTTTCTTGATCAGTCTGTCTAATAAATTCTTACTGATTTTCCTTTTTAGGCGCTATGGCCACTCATCTGTACTGTCTTAACGAAATCATTTCTTATGAGGACATTCGCACACAAGGCCGTTGTCAAAGCCAAGAGTTCACAAACACTCAATGCGCTGAAATTATGAATCGTTTCAATGCACACAACGGTCGACTACTACCTCGCCGCTCCGCTCTCTTGAAAATTGTAGTGAGAGCAATCTGGGAAGCCCTTCCTGGTTTTTATGGAGCCATGCCGCTTGAAGCACTGGATGACGTTGAAGATAAGGTGCACTAAGTGTACCTGACGGGCCTGATCTTAAAGAAACAGCGAGATAATCTCACTGATATCTTGTATCAAGTTTTCCAACAGACCACGATAATCACTGCTTATCAGAGGGCGGAAGACATCGGGGAAGACCCTGACACTTGCGATCGTGAGAGGATGCATACGAGAATGGTCCGAAAGGCCCGAAACATTTTAGATGGCCTTACTTTTGAATTTCTCAATCCATGTCCTGGATTTGATGTCTTACCTTTGTAAACGTTTTAATGATGTTTTTGTTTAATGTTTTCATCAATGTAGGAATTTTCTGAAGTATGAATAGCAAATTTTCGTTTCCATGTGTTTATTTTATGCATTAAACCTTTTCGCACATATATGAATGGGTACGCTTCGAACGCTTAACCGGATGTGAATCAAATGTTCTCCTTTTTGCCTTGCATAATATATGATTGACGTCCATGGGTTATACCTCTTTTTTCGACTTGGCCCAAAGCAGTTTACGTATTCTTGAGTAGCACCTCGATTTTCATGGCATGTAATTTTGGCAAATGTGTCCTGTAGATAGTCCATCTTGACCTCCTTGTAGGGCAGCGATGGCTTAGGGAACAGGTTTAGGTCTGCTGCCTAAGACTTTTCAACTTTATGAGCCATGAGGGTCTCACAAAGATTTTTCTCCCTACGAGTCGAGAGGATCTTGTAGGTGTATTTTCTTCTTAGGAATCGTGAGGATTCCAAAGTGTGCTTTCTCTTGAGAGTCGTAAGGATCTCGCAAGAGAATTTTCTCCCTTACAAGTCGAGAGGACTCGTAAGTGGTTGATGAGTTGACTTGTTCCCGAGTCGAAGTATTGCTTCGACGGGGAGGTTGAGGGTTGACTTTCTCCATTTTCTACGGTGTCGGGATCGACTTTCTCCATTTTTTACGGTGTCGGGGGGTTGACTTTCTCTATTTTCTACAGTGTCGAAGATTGACTTTCTCCATTTTCTACGGTGTCGGGGGTCGAGTTTCTCCGTTTTCTACGGTGTCGGGGGTCGAGTTTCTCCATTTTCTACGGTGTCGGGTATCGACTTTCTCCGTTTTCTACGGTGTCGGGGATCGACTTTCTCCGTTTTCTACTGTGTCGGGGGGTTGACTTTCTCTGCTTTCTACGGTGTCGGGGACGACTTTCTCCGTTTTCTACGGCGTCGGGGACGACTTTCTCCGTTTTCTACGGTGTTGAGGTCGACTTTCTCCGTTTTCTACGGTGTCGGGATCGACTTTATCCATTTTCTACGGTGTCGGGATCGACTTTCTCCATTTTCTACGGTGTCGGGGTCGACTTTCTCCGTTTTCTACGGTGCCGGGATCGACTTCAGGTTGTCTGTGAACCGTGGAGTCTTGGAACTAGGGACTTTTCCGTGGCTCCGATTGGTGGTGTCGCGTCCGTGTCCTGCTGGCATGAGGAGGAACGTCGTTGTCGGTCTTCTGGGATACAGATATTTCCGCTGAAACTTGATTCTACCTTTTGACAGAGTTTGTTGGGACATGTGGTTCCCATTCGTTTATGCCCATGGATTATATACATGGGTCAGTATGGACTTACCTGCAGGGCAGAAGTTTCATTTCATATATTTTTTTTTGTTTTCTTTTCGCGATGCTCTATCATTTCAGCTTTTTGTATCGCGAAAGTCGTGATTGCCCAATCAATTCAGCTATTTTACGCGGTGCCCAATCATTTCGGCTATTTTTTTTACTCGCTGCTTTTTATTGCGAGTTGCCCAATTATATCGGCTATTTTTGTATGCATATATTTTACTCGCTGATTTTTATTGAGAGTTGTCCAAACATTTCGGCTATTTCATATACATTTTTTTCCGAGTATGGAACTCAAGGTCTGATACCAATCTTGCATCAGTATCGTTGTGACTGGAATATTGCCAGGAGCGAATTATCATTTGCCGTGAAAGGACTTGGAACTTGATACCGATGTAAGCATCAGCATCGCTACAACTGGGACATTGCCAGGAGCGAATCATCATTTGCCTTTGTCGATTTAAACAAAGATGGCTTAGCAAACAGGGTTAGAATCCTGTCGACTAAGGCTTTTGACTTCATGAGTCGTGAGGGTCTCATAAAGATGTTTCTCCCTACGAGTCGTGAGGATCTCGTAGGTGCATTTTTCCTTAGGATTCCTAAGTGTGTGTTCTCTTATAAGTCGTAAAGATCTTATAAGAGTGTTTTCTCCTTATAAATCGAGAGGACTTACAAGTGTTTGTTCATCAAATGAGAGCATTCCTTGTCGTTGGTGGGACTCGGAAAGGAAATAATTATTTGCGCCCGTAGATTGTATACAAGGATTAGTATTAAACCACTTGTAGGGCAGCGATGGAAATGTGATGGCTTAAGAACAGGTTCAGATCCCTGTAGCTTAAGGCTATTGAATCTTATGTGTCGTGAGGGTCTCGTAAGTGTATTTTCTTCTTAGGAGTCGTGAGGACTCCTAAGTGTGTCGCTCCTTTGTGAGTCGTAAGGATCTCACGCAGATAGTTTTCTCCTTACAAGGTCGAGAGGATCTTGGAAGTGTCTTTTAACGAGATTGCGCCCTTTCGGGTTTTCACAAACTCGCCGGTAGCTCTGCTGTTTTTACTCACGGAGCCCTTTCGGGTTTTCATCCACGCCCATCTTGCTTATGGACGTACCGTTTTTTTTATGATTCTGTGCCCTTTCGGGTTTTCACAAACATCGCCGGTAGCCTTACTGTTTTTACTTACGGAGCCCTTTCGGGTTTTCATCCGTGCCCATCTTGCTTATGGACGTACCGTTTTTTTTACGAGTTTGCGCCCTTTCGGGTTTTCACAAACATCGCCGGTAGCCTTGCTGTTTTTACTCACGGAGCCCTTTCGGATTTTCATCCGAGCCCATCTTGCTTATGGACGTACCGTTTTTTTTACGAGTTAGCCCAAGGATGCTGCGGGTTTGTGGTAGTTTAAAGACTTTTCGGTCAGGCGTAGTATTTTTTCAAGAACCGACCGTTTACTGGGCTAAAAGGTATTTCACCATGCATATTCATGAGTAAGTAAGCCCCACCTTGGTAGACCTTGTCTATGATATACGGGCCATCATAGTTTGGCTCGAATTTTCCCCGTTTGGCATGATTAGGGATCATAGGTCTTTTTACGACTAGCACGAGTTCGCCTTGGCGGAAAGTTCTCGGCCTAGTCAATCTTTCGTACGAGCGCGTCATCCTTGCTTTGTAAGCCTCCAGGTTTTGCTACGCCATGAGTCGGGTTTCTTCAAGGGCGTCGAGCTCCTCCAGGCGAAGATGAGTATTCTCTTCGTCCGTTAGCTCATAATGAACTGCCACTCGTAGAGAGGGTAGCTCTATCTCCAAAGGGAGTACTGCCTCAACGCCGAATACCAATGCATACGGCGTTGTGTTTATGGCTGTTTTGAACGTAGTTCGATACGCCCAGAGAGCTTCATGCAATCTCTCGTGCCAATCCTTTTTGTTTTTGGACGCCGTCTTCTTTATGATCTTCGTCAAGGTCTTGTTGAAAGCCTCAGCCAAACCATTAGCTCGGGGATTATAGACCGAAAAGTATCTCCGGTCTATGTTATACTGTTGTGCGAAGCGGCTGATTTTGTGACTTCTGTAGGCCGGCCCGTTATCGGAGATAATTCGTCGCGGAGTGCCGAACCGATAGATGACGTGTGTCTTGAAGAAATGGAGAATATTCTCCGTCTTCACTTCTCTTAGCGGTACTGCTTCTGCACACTTAGAGAAGTGATCGGTTGTCGCCAATATGAACCGATGTCCTCTGGACGATACTGGTTCGATGGGCCCGATTATGTCAGTTCCCCATATTTCGAACGGCCATCTAGCCACCATTGGGTGTAGCGGACTCGGATACTGGTGGATGAAATCCCCGTGAATCTGGCACGAGTGGCACTGCTTCGCGTATTCAAGGCAGTCTTGAATCATTGTGGGCCAATAGTAGCCCATCCTTTTGATCTTCAGCTTCATCTTCAGCCTGGCTTGATGAGAACCGCAGAGTCCGTCGTAAGTTTCTTGGACGACTTTCTTTGCTTCTTCTGGCCCCAAGCATCTCAGCCATAGAGAGTCGAACGATCTCTTATACAGCGTATCATTGACGAAGGCAAAAGACAAAGCTCGTTTCATGAGCTGATGTCTCGAAGATGCATCTTCAGGTGTTCGATGGGATTTGAAGTAGTCTATAAATACTTCTCTCCAATCCTTGGCCTTTTCCTGGTCTTTTATTTGTAGGGCCATTTGCTTGGTCGCTCCATTTTCTTCGAACGACTCCCGAGATATTTCTACCGGTGCAAGAACTCGACGGCTTTGTACCGTGATCCTTACGTCATCGAGGTTTTCGTCAGCCAGTTCTTTGGCGAGTTTGGCTAACCCATCCGCTTTGCCATTTTCTGTACGCGGTATGCTTTCCAAAACATAGGAAGGGATTTGGGTCAGCAGTTGCTGCACTCTCTCACCGTACTTTACCAACTCCGGTTTGCACGTTTGATAGTCGCCATTTACTTGACTAACGACTAGCTGGGAGTCTCCGTATATGAGGAGGTTTTCGATTCCCATGTCGACAGCGATCTCAAGACCTGCTATCAAAGCCTTATATTCGGCTTCATTATTTGTCCTCGGCTCTGTTAAGGAGAAGGCAAAGCGCATTATCCCTTCCTGTAGAGTCACGAAGATAAGGCCTACCCCAGATTTGATTATAGGACAGTTGTACTTTCGCTTCTTCATGGAGGATGCCCCATCGAAGTAGAGTACCCATCGGGTATCACTCTCTCTTCTCCCCCGTCGATCGTGTCAAACGTGTGCTCGTCTGGCAATTCGCAATTTATGTGTGAATCGGCAGGTATCGGATGCTCAGCGAGGAAGTCGGCGATGGCCTGGACTTTCACTGCCTTGAGGGGACGATAAGTTAACTCCATCAAGAGGAGAGCCCATTTAGCGAGTCGTCCTGTTAGTATGGCTCTTGACATCAAATATTTGAGAGGATCCACTTTTGATATGAGATGAACCTCATGTGCCAACGCATAGTGTCTGAGCTTCGTTATCGCGAAGATTAGCGCCAGGCAGTGTTTTTCGATTGGGGGTAGTTATTTTCTGCCTCGAGGAGAACTCGACTCAAATAGTAGAGGGCTCTCTCTTTCCCTTGGTCATTTTCCTGTGCCCATAACGCGCCTAAGAACCTTCAAGGGTTGTTGTGTACAGAATGAGAGGATTTCCCCTGACCGGAGCGGTCAGCACCGGCGGATTCTACAGGTATTGCTTGATTTCGTCGAGTGCACTCTAGCATTTGCGATCCCAGACGAACGGGGTCCCCTTCTTCATTAGGTGACTGTAGGGGCGGCATTTGCCGGAGAGGTTAGCTATGAACCGTCGGATATACGCGAGCTTTCCTTGGAGAGACCGCAGTTGTTTCATAGTCCTTGGCGGAGGCATTTCCATAATCGCCTTGATCTTTGATGGGTCTATTTCGATGCCCCGATGTCGTACGATGAATCCTAGGAATTTGCCAGAGGAAACTCCGAATGCGTATTTGAGAGGGTTCATCTTCAAGTTGTATTTCCGAAGACGTTGAAACACGATCTTTAGATGCTCCCAATGCTCCTCATGCGATTTACTTTTCACCATGAGGTCATCGATATAACATTCGATAATTTCGTGTATAAGGTCATCAAAAATCTTCGTCATGGCCCTCTGATAGGTTGCGCCGGCGTTCTTCAGACCGAAAGGCATCACTTTATAGCAGAATATGCCCAGAGGAGTCCGGAAAGCGGTATGCTTCTGGTCCTCAGGATGCATCTTTATTTGATTGTACCCTGATGAGTCATCCATGAAGGAGAAGACTTCATGAGTGGACGTATTGCCTATCATCAGCTCGGTGACCGGTACGGGAAAGTCATCCTTTGGGCAGGCTTTGTTGAGGTCCCGAAAGTCTACGCAGATGTGCATCGTCCCATTTTTCTTCATTACTGGGACAATGTTGGAAATCCAGTCAGGGTATTGAACTTCTTGGATGAAACCGGAGTCGATTAGCTTCTTGACCTCGGCGTTGATGTTCATCTCAAGTTCGAGCCGCATTCTCCTCGGTGCTTGTTTGACTGGCTTGACGTCCGGGGATATCGCCAATTTATGCATAGCTATTTTCGGATTTAGCCCCGGCATCTCGGAGTAGTTCCATGCGAAGCAGTCTTTATACTGCATGAGCACGTCTCTTAGCATAGCTACCTATACTTCGGACAACAGCTCACTGACGAACGTAGGCTTCGGGTCATTTGCCGTCCCCAAGTCGATTTTCCTTAGGTTGTCCGCAGTAGTATATATTCCATCTTCCAGCTCTTTTGGCACCGGTGGAAGTTCTGGGATCAACTCATCTTCATCCTCATTTTTGAAGCACCAGGAGAGGTCATCCATATCCTCGCGTACTCTTTCTCCTGACAACGTTATCCCGTGACAGGTACGAGATCGCTTCCAAGACCGATATTGATCCGGCTCTACTCTCGCTGAATATGTGGCTTTCGGTTCATGCTTTTGTAGCGGGGTTACCCTCCAACTACTGGATAAAGCGAATCTGCCTTGCTGATACTGGTCCTCGACCCAGTTTTTGAAGGTGAAGCAGTCTTCGAGAGGATGTCCTATCGCTCGGTGATAGGAGCAATAATCCGGGTGAGAGACCTCGTCTGCTTGTTCGGGGTGTTTGGACTCCGGGAGCGTAATCATTTGATGCTTCATGACAAGATCGAATATCTTCCTTGTCTTTTCTTAGGGAAAAGAATATGCCTGACCCATTTCTTTATAAGAGACGGATCCCGGCTGCTCAATTCTCGATCGTGGCTTCTTGGACCCGTTTTACCGTTGTCGAACATTTTTTTCGTTCTTTAGCTTGTTTTTGCCTCCGCGTCGGGTCTTCTGTATAACGGGATGGCGACGAAGGGCATTATCATTCTCCGTAGCCTGCTGAAGAAGGCGCCGCATCCTGGCTTTCTCGTAAATGGCCATTTCGCGGCTATGGTCATCCCGGACCTTTTGACCCGCTTCCCTTATTAGCTTGTCCATCTGTTCTTCGAACGATGGACTTAGAACTTTCATGGAGGGACCTCGTTTTGGTTCGGGGTTAGCATATTCTAACAGAGCATCTCCTTCTTCATCAAAGTCATGTATAACGTAGCAGCCATGGAATCGTTCCCGTTTCTTAGATTGAACATATCCAAGCCCAATCGTTTCCATTCTCCCGTTGGGCAATTTTCGCTGAGTTCCAGGGACGTTCCAGATCTTATTGTAGAACTGAGCTTGTCGAGCAGTCTGTTTGAAGGGTATGCTTTGGCGCCTTAACAGCCTTTTTAATCCTTCCGTGTAGTATCTGGGCAGACGGATGGGCTGGAGCCTGTCAAGCGTAGAATCGGCACCATACCAGATTTCTTTCTCCACTTTGGTTTTCGTGGATCGATAAAAGAGGATCGCCTTTTCATCACATCGCCTGGGAGGGACGTAGAACGTCTGCAGTTCTTGCACACTATAGGTATCAAGTGCGTTGAGGTCTTTGTAATGTTTTTGCGGAACCATGGCGATCTGCAAACTCCATTCATCGCCAGTGAGGGCTTGTATTGATGGCCTAACAGAAAATACTGCATTGACCTCATCTTCAGAGTCACTGCCGAAGACCAACATAGGGGTAGGCAGTCCGGGCTTGTTGTATTGGAGCAGCCCCGAATAAACTATCTCTTCTTCCTCCTCGGTATCGCTCCCAAAGACCGGAATAGTGGGATAGCCTTCTGCTTATCTCCGGCTTATGGCATCTTTCCCTGTCTTCAAAGTCTGGCAGGAAATACTTTGCATCCTCGTACTTTCGGACTTCATTTATGGAAAATGGGTTCAGCTCTTCTATCACGGTGTACTCAAGACCATCTTTGAAATACTTCATACACTGATATTGTGTAGAAGGGATGATGTTGTACTCGTGTAACCAAGGCCTGCCGAGCAAAGCGTTGTAGCAAGTCTTGGCGTCAATGACATGAAATTTGATGTCAGTGATGAGCAGTCCAAAGCGCAACGTCAGTATCACAGACCCGAGTGTCCGTGATGACTGGGAGTCGAACCCGGAAATAGTGATTTTATCCTGAGCGAGGTGTTGAATGCTCATGCAGATTTCTTTTAGCACCCTTACATTTAAGAGGTTGACAGAGGACCCGTTGTCAATTAGGATCTTCCCTATCTTGATGTCATGGCAATACCCGGAGACATAGAGGGGACGGTTATGCTCGCACGTCCCGAGGAGGAGGTCTTCATCGCTAAAGGTGATGTCGACTGTGTACACTTCTCCCAACTCGTCCTTCATCTTTTCTTTGGCGAGGAAGGCTTGAAACTGCCCAGGGTCCTGTAACGCCTTGATCAACGAATCTCTCACCTCTTTAGATAGCAGAAGGGCATCGAGAATGCTTAGCTGCGAAGGTATCTTTCTCAAGTGTGCCAGAACGTTGTAATCCACCTTGTTTTTCTTTGGCGGGTCCTTGGCTGCCAACTCCTCGACGACTCGATCATCGAAAGTGATATCCTCAGGGACTTTTTCCTTCCCCTTATCATTTCTATTCGATCCCTTGTTTGTGGATCCGAGATTCTTTTCGGGTAGCATACAATTGCGCAGCTAAATATTCTCATAGGTCTTCGTCTCTTCTGTTTCAGAGATGGATTCCTTGAAGAGAGGGCCGAGGGCTATTTCTTCATCAGAATCGCTCCCGAAGGTGAGAACTTGTGATCCCTTGCTATCAACCATGTGACATTTGCCGGCGGTTCTTTTGCGCTCATCTGTCGTGCTCTTCTGCTCTCGACGCGTTTTGCACTTCTTCCGGTTGAACTGCTGCCGATGAGCAACGTATCCCTGCCACCAATTTTTAAAGGCATTGCACTCTTCGGTAGGGTGCATGATCCTCTGATGGTGCAAGCAGAATCTTGGATGTGCATCTAGTTCGTCGGGGAACGCATTTTCTGAAGTATCTTCTTCGGAAGGTGGCAACTTCATTCCCATCGACAGAGCTTTAGCGAACTGCTTCCTTGTCTTGAACCTGCTTTTGCCGGCGGCAGAAGTGCTTCTATCCGGTTGGGGTATTTCAATCCTTTCGTTCAGTCGCCGACGTTTGGCTTTTTCGTATATGGCGATTTCACGCTCTCGGTCAGCTTTGCTTTTCTGAAGAGCTTCGTTAAGGAATACATCAATCATCTCGTCTGATGGTTCTAGGAGTTCCGGTTGGAGATCTGCCCCCAGTTTCTCTGCATCAGGAGCTTCTTCACCGTCTATTGACGAATGAGAGATCACGTGGCAGCTCGCCACATAGTTCTCAGGTTCATCTGATGAGTATTCTCCCTCATCATTGTCATCATCTCCATCCTCAAGGATGTGGTTGAGAAACTCTTGGAGCGTGACCGGGGTTCGCGCCTTCTGGTTATATTCTTCCAGCGCGTCAATGTGTATTTGCAGGTCTGTGCACTTGTCATCGGGCTTCACGGGATTTTTGGTCTTCTTATTCTTCTTTGAATACTTTGACGGCCGAGCATGAGCGTTTTGACTACCACTGCCAATTCTTGGCGTCGGGCGCGGCTTCAGCATTCCCTCGATGACCTCGGGTTCTAGCGGACTTTTCCACCTGATCGCCGGGCATGTTTGGAGATCCTTTAGCATTCTTTTTGTTTTGGCTGAAAGGGCGACCTCCCATGGAGTTTCTTCTATAAAAGAGCACGATGCCCCCGGTGCGTCCACCTTTTTAAGAGCGTGCGGCTGGGGCGGGCTTACTTTCCAATTCTCGGACAGTGCGAATTTTTCCTGTTGGTATTGGTCCTCAATCCAGCCTTTGAAGACGAAGCAATATTCGATTGGATGGCCTACTACTCGGTGATAGGGACAGTAATTAGGATTGTTGACATCACCGGGCTGCAGTGGGCGTTTTGGATCCGGCAAGGTGATGAGCCTGTTGCGCACCGCCGGCTCGATCAGTCTCCTCGTTTTATCCCGGGGAAACGAATAAAGGCACTTCAGATTCTCGTTAAAGAATCGTCTTCTATCGTCTTGGCGATCAGTTGGTTTTGGACCACTGGGCTGCTGCTGAGCATTGGCGACTGTTGGAGATAGTGCCCTCAGAGTCAATTATTAGGTCACAGGTACGTGATTGTAATGATTGATGGAGGACCTATCCCGGTAGGACAGTCTTACTCGAGATGATAGTATGCTATCTGGTTTACCTTTATCATCGTGTACTGTTTTAAGTGACCTGACACGTCGCTATTACACGTTGATAGAGCCCCTAGGATTCTTGCTTGACCACCAGCAGTATGAGGGCGATCATATAAGTGGGAGCTGGGGGTCTATAAGCATATCCTTAAAAGGTCCCTAGTCGTGAGAGTTTCGAGACAGGGCATCGATTCTCCATAGTAGACTAGTGTATACAGTCGAGACCCCGACGAGGGGCGGTGGCCGGTCTCACAAGCCACTGGTGTCAGTTGGATCACCTAAGATGTATACAGGTGCTCATTGGGTTATGAGTACACCGGACAGGACTCGCCGGGAACATGCTAGTTGGTCATATACCAGACGTCAGATGGCAGTTCCCTGGTGACATGTGTGCAGGTTAGTTCATCGACCTGGGGATCGTCATTTGTCTCGTGTGAGTTCCCACTGTACTTTGATTACTATCCTACCACGGCTCAAAGGAGTCGTGCAAACAGGTTTTAGTTGGGTACAGTCCCGAGCCACATGGAGGCAGTGAGCGTATCTTCAGGGGTTCGTCTCTCCCGGTATTGGGGGTGAGGTCGTGCTGTGTCTAGGAGAGCCATTACACAAAGCCCTCGGCCGAGGCAAGGAGATTTACTGGTAGGTATTCCAGTAGTATCTCAGGGTGTTCTGGGCTACACTCCGACACGACTTGTACCGCTTTTGGGGGTCTGACTTTTACCAACCCCCTAGGCCCGCCATGCGATGCTCATAGACGAACGGACCGGACTGGACGGATATTGTCACTGACAGGCTCAGTAGGGAGTCAGGATGAGTTCGCTCACAGACGTCCCTTTTGGTCAATACCTGGTAGCCCGTTATGTATTGGCTTATACCTCTAACGTGCTAGTGGTTAATCCACAACCAAGGTGTTGACGAGTCTTTAGAGTCCCCCACATTCAGTTACTCAGCTTTCGGGCGAAAGGTTGTAGAGGTCGTATGGAGATATGGCAAGGTCCGATCAGATACGTGCGGTATTGCACGGATCAGGATCGGACAGTCTGTACTATAGGCCGTATGGTTATATGGCAGGGTTCGATCAGATACGTGCGGTATTGCACGGATCAGGATCGGACGGATATTACTAGCCGGCTTTGGTTTAAGCCGGATCCTAGTATAGTACAGTGGAGATTTTGTCTCATTGCATTTGTATTTCGGTCGAAATACAAATGCGGGTGTGTATGCACAGTATCGGGGTTTTCCTGTAATTTATTACGGGACCAGTTTTCTGGAGTTGCCAGTTTGCTTTCCGTTTCGGCCGATTTCCATTGTTCCGTTCATTGGCCGAAGATTGGTGGAGGAGGGCTTATTTGCATTGTTGCAAATAAGTGTTTGTGGAGGGGGTTCTTTGCATCTTATTGCTTCATGATCACTTCACCATCATTGACTTGTTTTGACTCCATCATGGCTTGACTTTTAAAGTCATGATTGTTGATGATGTTGAGGGGTATGGTTGTTGAGTGAGGACTTTTCTTGTGATCATTTCTTTTCATATGATAACCATTCCTCTCTCTCTCTTTTTTTGGATAATTGATATTGTCACCTCCCCCTTGACTTTTTCCACTCTTCCATTTTTCCTAAGAGGGCCGGCCACTATTGGAAGGAGGATGATTGATTTTGGTGTGGCAATTTTTGGTTCTCTTGATGCTCCAAAAATCACACAAGAAGACTCTCCAAAATTCCAAGTTCTTTTTCCTCCACCACAAAGGCAATTCCACAACCCCAAAGTGAGACATGGTTCTTCACACATTCTACAGTAAATCTTGGGCACGTCGAGTAGCCGGCTTCGTGCCCGAGTTGCCTCGGCATTGAGGTGGGAGCCCGTAAAAGAAGTAGGCGATGTGGTGCCCTTCCGACGACGAGGTGGAGACCGGAGCTTCCGCGGGAGATCGGGACGATGACGAGAAGACCGGAGGACTTGGATCGTCGGTATATCTCTATTCCCTTTCTTATAGATAGCTAGGACTAATTAATGGTTCGATCCGGGTATTAGTGCGCGGCGGTTTGCCAGTCCAAGTAAATTTTAAAGTTTATCACCGCTTCCGCATTTGGCCGTCGGATGGACGGCCGGGGCGCCGCCGTGCACTTACAGTGGTATCAGAGACTCGCCATTAACATAGTCTAGCTTGGTGTAATGTGTTTTTCTGTTTCGATCGATCGAATGTTCCAAAACTGCATTTTAGTTCGCATCAGTTTCTGTTGAAAATTTTTGGTCTCGAAAAATTTTTCAGGTGATTGCAGAATGATGTACAGAGTACCCTAAGACCACTGGAAAATTTTGGTTCCCTGAACCCTCCGTACGACCGCGGAACCGCGGCCATAACCCCTTGTTGGCCGCGGTTCAGCCGCACGTAGTTGGGTTCAGCTCACCAGCTTTTTCCAGAGGGCTTGTGGGCTTAAAATATTGGTTTTGGAATATTAATTTTGGGCCCAGATTTTCTTGATGTGCTACAGTAGTACTTGGGGGCCCACTTGTTATATTTTGATCGATCGGATATTTTAAACACATTATTTCACAGTATTTACATTATATCTGCGACCGTGAATGTCACTCGATCGGTAAATCCCGTCTAACTGCTATAGCCCGGTTAGACGGATTTGCGAACGTGACTTTCACGTTGATGTTCTATGTATTGCTGTGTTGTTGCGGATCGGTCGTGGGGATAGCCTGGATGCAATGCTAGTACAGTTGTGGTTGTATTATGTACATTTGATATTGCGGGGCGAGCATCCGACATGTGGACTGCCGTCACTGCCTGATTGTATTATTATTTTGGGGCACGACCAGGTTGCGGTCGATGTACCTGTTGTATGTATATTTTACTTTCTGTACTAGGATTGCCCCGCGGAGGGGTGCAC
Organism: Agapanthus africanus; assembly: GCA_030015575.1. Lineage (NCBI taxonomy): Eukaryota > Viridiplantae > Streptophyta > Magnoliopsida > Asparagales > Amaryllidaceae > Agapanthus > Agapanthus africanus. Next base: position 124,660,894 of record CM057339.1, on the reverse strand, counting down.
GGATAGCCGGATTCTAGAGGGCAACAAGCCCGCATCTCATGGCATTGAGACGGAGGGGGCTTCACTCTAGGATTGGCGGGATATTCGCCGCACTCGTAGGGGGTACAGGTTGACCCAGGAGGGGTGCCCAAGTTACCGGATTCCGTGAAGTGCCGGGTGGTCCATTCACGTCGCTGAAAGGGGCTGCCTCGCTTCAGGTTTTGGCGGGTGACTTGCCGCGCCCGTAGGGGTCTAGGTTTTCATTGCGCAGGCTATCCACACGACCAGGGGAACGTCGGGTTTCAGCGGCTCTGTAAAACCCGGGGATCCCAGATATCTGTATTGTTTCTGTGATGCTGTTCATTCTCTGTGATGTTGCATTTTATTCACGCCTTGAGCGAATATAATATATTGGTATATATATTAGTAGATGTTGTATATGTTTTACATCCGCGCTAGTCCAGTCCCCGCTCTGTCGTTAGTTAGCTAACCTAACGGGTAATGACGAGACCCAGTGGCGAATGCGGATGGCATATACGTACATCGGTATATTTTCATTCTTTTTGGTGTGATCAATTGATGGGACTGCGTTGATTCGGATCAATGCAAGTTAAAAACAAACCTAATCTGATGTTGTTGGAACACTTTTTCAAAAAGCTGTTATTGCAAGGACGTTCACTTTTGTTTTGCATCGTGGTATTCAGTTGGAATATCCTGCTCCTCAGTCGACGAGGCAAGGGCCGAGATCCCTTCACCGGGAGTGACCCCTTGGACAGAAGTTTGCGTCAGGGCAATGACTTCACTATAGCCGATTACTTTTGCTTTGCACCGTGGTATTCAGTTGGAATATCCTGCACCCCATTCTACGGGGAAAGAGCCGAGATCCCTTCACCGGGAGTGACCTCTTTAGCAATGGTTTTCGTCACTATATTTTTAAAAAGCTATCCGTTCCTTCAACGATATCAAGTTCATTACGTTAAAGGTTTTCGCCAGAAACCATTCGTAGCCCTCCGTCGTTTCATATGGGTAGTCAATAGTATTCAAGCTGTGTTTGTTGGCCATAGTCAAGGCACAGTGTTTGGTAGCTGTTGGGTGTTCATATGCTGCATAGATAGATGCGTTGGTTTGGGACAGTCGTATAGCCTTGTTGGCCCTAGTCAAGGGCTTGTACGGGTGGGTTCAAATCAACCTGGATAATGACGGGTAGAACTTGACATGTGACTTATGATTTGTTGGCCTTAGTCAAGGTCATAAGAGCATGGGGCAGAAATCACATCGGGAGTTTCAAAAGAACTGAAACTTGCCAGATATGCGCATACCTTCTGGAGTGTGATAGCGTGAGCGGATTCCGTCACGTTATCATGCGGTGATAGTTGGATCCCGATTCCCACTGATGAGTTAGTTTACTCCTCGGATGACCCCGACTAATTCTTCTTTCAGGTTTGGAGGAGAATTTGAGGTACAGTGGGAGGTTTCCAGATTAGATAAATTGGTAACCATTCTGATCTAGGTTAGAGTGCACGCTGAGTGTTTCTTTTCTCTCTCTCTTCGGCAGCGACCATTGACCCGACCCTAAGACTATGACTCAGTGACCAAGTTGACCGAACCTTCTTAACACTGGCTTTTGGATTGTCAGAGTTGCGAACCTCATTGCCACTCCTACTTTTACCCTTTTCTCCAGGACACCCCGTATTACTACGAACGTCCACTTCCATTGGACAAAACCATCGTATGGTTAGATACGAACTCGAAAGAATTTATTCGAGGATGGTTTCCGGTTCTGGAGGAAACGGATAGGATTATTCAGTTGTCTTTTCTTTTTACCTTCTCTCAGGTTGCGAGTACTCCTTGGTTTAGAAGATAGTACACCTATTACGCAAATTGGATAGTCTTCTTCAAAACCATAGGCTGGTGCCGACTGGTAGGGAATGAAGAAAACCAATTAGCATAACGATGGTGTACAGAAGGTATTAAGTTTAGACAAAGCAAGGGATTAGTAAGAGGGCAAAGTAAATTGCAACAGATATTCACGACCAAACCAAGTTTTCCTTCGCCAATCCTAAATCACCTTTGTATTTCTCCAGGACACTCCGTATCACTACGAAGATCCACAGTTTATTGGATACTCCATTGTATGGTTATATACGAACTCGAAAGGAACTTGTTCCAGTTCGGGGATAGATTCTGGTTCAGGAGAAATAGGAATAAGGTTTATTCGGTTGTCTTTTATCCTCACCTTCTCTCGCATTGCGAGTGTTCCTAGGATTAGGACAGTACACCCATTATTCTTATTGGATAGTCTTCTTCCAAACCATAGGCTGGTGCCGAACGGTAGGGAAGGAAGAAAACCATTTGGCCTAAAGGGGTGTGCAGAAGGTAAAGACTAAAGACATATGAAGGGATTTGGAGAGGTGGCAAAGAATTATATGGTTACAGTCGTGAATCTGGAAGAGGCATTACTAGGAATACCAGGATACCCCATCGGAACATTTCAATGTTTCAGTCTCACTGTGTACTGTTAAAGGAAAACTGATTTCCCGATTAGATACTTACTCCAGTGTATGTATTTACCAGGTACGATTCTCACATCTGTATGGTTTTACAGATGATGAGTGGGAGTAGGTTATTGGGAATTGGGTGATCATCCTCATTATATCGGGATTCGTTGTAATCGGTGATATTTGAGGAAATCACCTGGGCTGTTTGCCGGTTGGCAAATATTTGGTTTTGAATATCCGCTTTTATGCACCAATTTCAAATTGATATATCTGTACGTCTATTTTCATAGAGTGAGATATACCTTTCTGAAATTATGTCTATGACATTTACCTATATCAGTGGATGGTTAGGTAAGGAGCATTAAACAGCGGTGTAATTCTTCTTGACCATAAGTACAGTTTTCAACCTACGACACACAGTGAATGAGTTATCAGACTCAAAGGACTTATACAGAGTATTGTATGTTGTCCAGGGTCCATCAGGACAGAATAGGGGTTGGTCCTCGTACTATATTCGGTTTACTTATGACTTCTCTAGTTTTTAGACAGGTGTTTCGTGGAAACACAGGGTCCGAATTTTGAGAAGTTATAGGTATTTGAATAGAGTAGAGAACCGGGTATAGCAAGTATCGGGATTCTTCAAAGTGATCGAAGATATAGATACTTGTATAGGGTATTCAGTTGATAGTAGTGATTAAGAGAAATTGCTTCTCTTTCAGGTTACTCATAATTGGAAGCATTCCTAAGTTGAGTAACGCTGATCGGCCTCCTTCCATTTAGTTGACATGCACTGGAGACAGCTGCATGATTTGAATCTGGTTCAATTAAATCAGTGCCTTTGTTTCTATATTGGATATAGAACAGTTCATATCTTAACGTTGTTAAGGTACGGGGAGTTGTCCGGTTTATGATTAAAACCAGACACTGGACAACTCAAGGCACGTTTCTGTAATGGCTGTTTGTGGGTTGACCCAGGCTATGACGAGGGTTGACTTTCTACCATCTGGATGAACAATAGCGATATTGTTCTAAACTCGCCACAGTTTTAATAAAAATGGATTTTTTCAGAAAACAGTAAGTGGGAGTATGGTAGAACTGGAAGTGATTCCAGAACCACAAACGATTACTGAAGATTTGATAGGAACCTAAAGATTCAATCTGGTTTGACATTCCATTGGCCACTCCGCAGATAAGGTGGGTAACTTCAGCCACCCGAGAGGTACTACGGTAGCCTCAAGGACGGTGACAGGGAAGTTCTTGTTTACCCACAATTACCATTGCTGTTGTTCCAGGCTGCGAGACCCGGTGGGAGGATGAGTATAGCGTCGTTCTAAACTAGTTTTAGAAGTGTACGTCTATATGACTCTGCCAGAGGGTTGTCGTAGTCAGTGGGAGCAGCGGAAGCATTGGTGGACAGGTAGCTTATGTCTATTTATAGACTAAAGCAGATGTAGCGGAGATAGATCATCTATTTCTGACGTGACAGTCATAGGTTTGACTTCATCAGAATAGGGGATGGATCTGTTGAGAAGGTAGTAGGGTGTGATATCCTGGTATTTGGATGACATACACAAAGTAGGAAAGGAAACTCCTATACTACGATCGGTTATACTTTGGTCGTCACACAGTGGTTTCTCCACATGGGACTTGGACATTATATCAGACATTCTGGTTACTAGATCTATGGCTTTAGATCTAGATTTGGGTAGTCTCCCAATCTGGGTACTTAGACAGCATTCTAAGGGTATTTAGAATGGACGACTCCATGCACGGTAGTGTACCTGCAGAAGATGGAGTCACCCTCTCTAAAGGTGTCTTATAGACTAAAAGGGAGAGGGATGTGCATGATTGGCAGATCACTTGCTCAGGCAATTGAGTCAATCATGAGATGTCAAGTACCACACCAGATGTTGTTCTTGCACTAGATGCAATAAGTTGATATTGATCCAATCCTGGAGAAACAGTCGGAAGCAGTTTTAGAACATAAGTGGATGTTCTAGGGATATGATAACGACAGCCTCATTCGGGAGACAGTTATCATTCCAGGCTTCCAAGGTGACCCGGACGACAAGGAGGTTGTCAGAGTTATAGTTATTCCTTCTGACGAGGGGCAGTATTTTGGACAGTTGGTCCAAGGCAATACTGAGGGAGGCATGGCGCAGGATACTGATTAAGTTCAGTTGACGATACAGTCTAAGAAGTTTGGATTTGGAGTTCATTTATGAGCTATGTCCCATCAGACATCCAGACACATTCTAAGACAGGTATTGCTCATTTCGGGAGATGGGTTTCTCCGCGAACTTGAGATATAGAGAGACATGGAAAGAGACAACAGAGCGGATCCACTCACTGAGGCTATTCCTCGAACGCAATAATTTCGCAAACGAGCTTTGTGAGACTGACTAGTAGAGGAGTTGGGTGTTCGGTATCACACGGGCTGTGAGTATGCGACATCGCAATAATTAGCCTTGAGTGCAAGTGGGAGATTGTTGGAGATAGTGCCCTCAGAGTCAATTATTAGGTCACAGGTACGTGATTGTAATGATTGATGGAGGACCTATCCCGGTAGGACAGTCTTACTCGAGATGATAGTATGCTATCTGGTTTACCTTTATCATCGTGTACTGTTTTAAGTGACCTGACACGTCGCTATTACACGTTGATAGAGCCCCTAGGATTCTTGCTTGACCACCAGCAGTATGAGGGCGATCATATAAGTGGGAGCTGGGGGTCTATAAGCATATCCTTAAAAGGTCCCTAGTCGTGAGAGTTTCGAGACAGGGCATCGATTCTCCATAGTAGACTAGTGTATACAGTCGAGACCCCGACGAGGGGCGGTGGCCGGTCTCACAAGCCACTGGTGTCAGTTGGATCACCTAAGATGTATACAGGTGCTCATTGGGTTATGAGTACACCGGACAGGACTCGCCGGGAACATGCTAGTTGGTCATATACCAGACGTCAAATGGCAGTTCCCTGGTGACATGTGTGCAGGTTAGTTCATCGACCTGGGGATCGTCATTTGTCTCGTGTGAGTTCCCACTGTACTTTGATTACTACCCTACCACGGCTCAAAGGAGTCGTGCAAACAGGTTTTAGTTGGGTACAGTCCCGAGCCACATGGAGGCAGTGAGCGTATCTTCAGGGGTTCGTCTCTCCCGGTATTGGGGGTGAGGTCGTGCTGTGTCTAGGAGAGCCATTACACAAAGCCCTCGGCCGAGGCAAGGAGATTTACTGGTAGGTATTCCAGTAGTATCTCAGGGTGTTCTGGGCTACACTCCGACACGACTTGTACCGCTTTTGGGGGTCTGACTTTTACCAACCCCCTAGGCCCGCCATGCGATGCTCATAGACGAACGGACCGGACTGGACGGATATTGTCACTGACAGGCTCAGTAGGGAGTCAGGATGAGTTCGCTCACAGACGTCCCTTTTGGTCAATACCTGGTAGCCCGTTATGTATTGGCTTATACCTCTAACGTGCTAGTGGTTAATCCACAACCAAGGTGTTGACGAGTCTTTAGAGTCCCCCACATTCAGTTACTCAGCTTTCGGGCGAAAGGTTGTAGAGGCCGTATGGAGATATGGCAAGGTCCGATCAGATACGTGCGGTATTGCACGGATCAGGATCGGACAGTCTGTACTATAGGCCGTATGGTTATATGGCAGGGTTCGATCAGATACGTGCGGTATTGCACGGATCAGGATCGGACGGATATTACTAGCCGGCTTTGGTTTAAGCCGGATCCTAGTATAGTACAGTGGAGATTTTGTCTCATTGCATTTGTATTTCGGTCGAAATACAAATGCGGGTGTGTATGCACAGTATCGGGGTTTTCCTGTAATTTATTACGGGACCAGTTTTCTGGAGTTGCCAGTTTGCTTTCCGTTTCGGCCGATTTCCATTGTTCCGTTCATTGGCCGAAGATTGGTGGAGGAGGGCTTATTTGCATTGTTGCAAATAAGTGTTTGTGGAGGGGGTTCTTTGCATCTTATTGCTTCATGATCACTTCACCATCATTGACTTGTTTTGACTCCATCATGGCTTGACTTTTAAAGTCATGATTGTTGATGATGTTGAGGGGTATGGTTGTTGAGTGAGGACTTTTCTTGTGATCATTTCTTTTCATATGATAACCATTCCTCTCTCTCTCTTTTTTTGGATAATTGATATGGTCACCTCCCCCTTGACTTTTTCCACTCTTCCATTTTTCCTAAGAGGGCCGGCCACTATTGGAAGGGGGATGATTGATTTTGGTGTGGCAATTTTTGGTTCTCTTGATGCTCCAAAAATCACACAAGAAGACTCTCCAAAATTCCAAGTTCTTTTTCCTCCACCATAAAGGCAATTTCACAACCCCAAAGTGAGACATGGTTCTTCACACATTCTACAGTAAATCTTGGGCACGTCGAGTAGCCGGCTTTGTGCCCGAGTTGCCTCGGCATTGAGGTGGGAGCCCGTAAAAGAAGTAGGCGATGTGGTGCCCTTCCGACGACGAGGTGGAGACCGGAGTTTCCGCGGGAGATCGGGACGATGACGAGAAGACCGGAGGACTTGGATCGTCGGTATATCTCTATTCCCTTTCTTGTAGATAGCTAGGACTAATTAATGGTTCGATCCGGGTATTAGTGCGCGGCGGTTTGCCAGTCCAAGTAAATTTTAAAGTTTATCACCGCTTCCGCATTTGGCCGTCGGATGGACGGCCGGGGCGCCGCCGTGCACTTACAGCGACGAAGGTCGCTTTCCCTTTCCCCTTTTCATTTCGAGGCTCTATTTTCGAGGAAGACGGTCTATGACCTATCTGATCCATTTCGGCCAGCTTGTCGATCAAGGCCTGGAAAGTGGTCGTCTTGAAAAACATCATGAACTGGGATATAGTCGCCTACGGATCAAGAGTTCCCACAAACATGCCCACTACAGGAGCTTCCTCTATGCGCTATTCGCACTTCGGCCATAGATTCCACCACCGTATCGCGTACTGAACCCATGTTTCTCCTGGCTTCACCCTGGCGTTAATTAGTGCCGTGATTGAGGTGCGTTCGCTGGCTCTTGCAAACCTTTGTGTAAAAAGTAGCTCCATTTCTGCAAATGTCTTAACGGAGTCATTCGGGAGCTCAGAGTACCATTCAAACGCTGTCTCCGACAAGCTGCCAACAAACTGGCGAAGCAGCAGTTTGCCATCACCCCCAGTATTACCGCACAGGCCTCTGAATTGAGAAACGTGCTAGTATGGATTACCCGTCCCTTTATACACATGGAACTTAGGGATCGTGTATCCCGGCGAGTACTGATTGATGTGCTATTTGCGTATTCCTTAAATTTAAATTTACCGCAATCAAGACGGTTTCGCTTGGTAGCTAGCCGGTTGAGTACGAGTCGATCCACAGGGAAATGGTGTTCTTTTCTTTAAGTTCTAACGAGTTAAGTCCTAACTTGGTAGGTTTTGATTTAAGATCTACGAATGAGAATGAATTGATTTAAAGGCTTGCTAGGGTTAGGATTAGGTTAGTTCGAAATAAAGATTCTTCTCACTTCTATCAATGCTCTAGTTAAGAATATAGGTGTTAGGTGTAATAGTCAACAACGGGGATTAGCACCACTAGAAAAAAACTTGGTTTCTTCCTTTTGGTTCTTGTCCGTCCGTTCTTAGCTCTTAGCCCTAACCTCCGGTTAATTCAAGCACAACCGGTCTAACTAGGAAATCACCACTATCATGTAGGATAGGATGCTGTAGTGAGCGGTGTGTGGTTGATTTAAAAAGAGTCCGTATTTTAAAAATTATATAGGCAAAGAAAGGAGTGAGAGAGATTTCCTTCTCTCAAACCTTCCCTATCCTAACCTTAACAAGTGAGGAATTACTCACTCAATAGGAAAGTGACAATAAAATTCATTTTTTTTTTCTTTTTTATAGACAAACTAACTTGTAAATAATAAAAGAACAGGTAAAAATTTGCAGGTAATAAATTGTAAATAAAAAATGCAAGATAAAAATAAAAAATCACTTTATTGATGACCTCTCAATGATTACAAGGGAAATTAAAATTTTTAGATTTAGAAATTAAAAAGAGCCATAAAAACTAAATAGAGGCATCTAAGAAAGGCACCCTAAAAGAGGCACAATTTATTTTGGCTTTTAGCACTCCTATTTATAGATAGGAAAACCCTAGGTTTACATTTTGATCCATACACGAAATTACAAAACTACCCCCAGAGAGCCGAGTCAAATCACCGACACTGCCACCGACATGTGCAGAACGCGGCCGCGGTTCCGTGGCAGAAGTGCCTGTTTGGCCGCGGTTCCGCTGCCAATTGGTGGAATCGTGGGGCCATCTTTTCAGGGTTTCTCCATGCTGCTTTTATCTTCTGTTTTATTTACTTGGTTTCTCAGAATCTCTTCAATTTCCTTCCAGATTTCCAACAGTGCGAAATGATGTGGACTTTTGCCTTGAGCTCCGCGTTGAAGTCTTGGATCTTGTGATGCCCTTGTGCTTTGTGCATTGAAGTGCCTAATGATTTTCCATTTGTCCCATGAACTGGTAGGCGGAATCATACGGATGGTTAGCGGAGATCAGTATTCATCTGTTGTTGGTCGTAGTCCCGCATTTGTTGCAACTTTTCATGAATTTCACTGTAAAGAGCTGAGAACCTGTAACCTGCAACTATTTAGCAGACATGGATCAAAAGTACCTACTTATATGCAATGTGATTAAGAATGGGCGATATAAAAATGCAAAAATCTGATATGAACAGGTACTTTATTTGGCCATACCAACCCGGATAGGGTCGTCCAGTCTTGACGATTTGGTCGGCCGCTTGGCTCGCCTGATGAGCTCGTATCTGTTGAGCGATATAGTCATCCAGGACGGCTTTGGAGATCGTCTCCTCTTTGGCTACTGATAGATCCGGAAGAGGGTTCGATGTCTCCCCTCTGTCGTCTTCAAGGATAATCGGTGGGTCTTCAGCTGGAGGATCCGGCTGTATCATCATCCCGACCATATCTTGGAATAAAAGCGCCATTCGTTTTATGTTGGCCGCTTGTTCCGCGATTTCTTTATCTTTCTTCTCGAGCATTCTGCGAGGGAACTCAGCATCGGTTTCCTGTTCTTGACGTTGCTCTGACGATGTCTCCGGGCTTTCTTTTGGCCCAGTGAGTGCGGCCATCTATATTAGCATCTCCTGGAGTTTTTTCTGTTGTTGCTCCTGAGCCTTTGTCACCGATCTGGTGAGAGGTCGATAGCCCATGGAAATACGGCTATCCTCTTTTCCAGATGCCATATAAACAGTATGCACCACCATGCCCCTAGACTTGGGGTGTTTAGGTCCAGTGCCCTTTAGATTCATCGCAAACATGGGGATTTTCTCTGGCCTTCTTCTTTTGTGAGCGGTCGAAGTTGAGGGGGTCATTGCAGCGGGCACCCAAGCAGACGACGCCTTCTGTGGTACAACAGGATGGTCCTTCTCTTGCTGAACTTTCATCTTCTTCGGTTGGCGGGAGTAGTCTAGGTTGATCACCGAGCCTTGGACCTGTTGCCAGACCTTGTGAATTTTAGAGGACAGCCGCTGAGGGGGATGTTCTGGCTTTGTCTTTGTAGCATTCTCCACAGGTAGATGAGATCTTTTCAGGACGGCAGTCGGAGAGTTCTTGCGGACCCTCCTGAGTGGTTTAAAGTTGTTTCCAATTGGAACAGCAGCATCGACTTCCACCGTTGGAGTCGGTGGAGTCAATCCAGAAGGGGAACTGCCCCCAGCTTTCCTCACTCGGCGCCAGTGGTGACGTCGAGCGTGTCTAGCAGATGGGATCACCTTCGAGGTAGCTGCATCGTGCTTCATGCTTTGATGAGAAACTGTTGTTGGTGTTAGCCTGTCAAAGACTGACGTCCGTAGAGAGTGAATGGTCAACCTGTCGAAGGCAGACTTTCGAGCAAGGGTAATGGCTTTGGTGACTTTTCCTGGAGCGGGAGTTGGCACGGCCAGTCTTGCGAAGACCGTCCCCTTAGCAGGAGAAACCGCTTTGGCGACTTCAGGAGTAGGAATGGCTATTCGTTTTGGGATAACCCCTTCAGGTATCGTGGGCTTCTTCATGGGCCTATTGGAGTTTTGGTCCAGTCTGTTAAAGACTGAGGTGTTATATTTGGGCGACCCGTTGAGAGGGGCCGTGGTAGTCGTAAGCCGATCAAAGACTGACTTGTTCGGAGCTTCATGCGACGGTAGTGGGATGTTGAAGCTCATGGGTGAGAGCATGGTCCCAAAGAATAGCCCAGTGGTGGCTTGAGTCACCTGTTCCACTGGCATCGTTAAAAGGGAAGCCGCTTGAGGCCTATAGGTCACTCCTCCAGCAAGGTCGGAGTGGGAGTTGTTGCAGTTGTTGCAGTTAGTGCAGTTGAAAGCCATTGATCTTCTGTTTTTTGCACGGAGTAAGACACCAAATCTTAGTACCTCGAATCCAAGGGCAACCATAGAAAACTGCGATTCGTTCGCGAAACACGACACACGAAGTGTGGAGTGGAAAGAGGAAAAGGTCCCAACGGGCATGCCAGAATCTGTTCTCCACCGAAATACGGGAGACGAAACCGCGTAGGTTCGTCTCGCCTGAATTTGGGGGCAGATGCTATTTGGTTTTATCCGTCAACCTCTCCGAAGATGCCAAGTTGATTTATAACACCATGTATCGAAGGTTTAGACGGATGCGGCCGACGTAGCAGACTTCGTCAGATTCCCCTCATTGTGAGGGGGTTTTTATTGTGGGGACGCTCTTCCCTGCAAGCGCAAACCCTGCAGTTAATTACGCTACCGCATCGCGGTAACCACTTTCTCCTTCTCCAGATGTTCACTTCGTGTCGTGTATATTTGTTTTGTTTTTGGTTGCCCGTGGATTGTATACGGAGACTAATTTATGTTGTCGCCCGTAGGGCGTGAATTAGTCCAAATCCGTATTTTCTTAGATTTGGTTTTGGATTGGGTTTAAGGATCATTAATCTCATTTGAGACTAAGATCAATTTAAACGTTTGTTAAGAATACGTTAGTCTAATTTTAGACTAAGATCTACTTAACAGGATCATTTAGATCCAACAAAAGAGCATTTGGATTCTATTGTTTTAGTTTAGGGACATTGCGGTCCATAAGTTTAAGGACATCATAGTCCATGGAGTTTAAAAACATCATAGCCTGTAAAGTTTAAAAACATCATAGTTTATGAGTTTAAGGACCCCACGGTCCATAAAGTTTAAGGACATCATAGTCCATGAGTTTAAGGACCCCACAGTCCGTAAATTTTAAGGACATCATAGTCCAGTTTAGAGACGTCATAGTCTGTGTGGTTTTGGTTCAACCGTTTGGGGATGCACCAAAAGTTATTGGTTATTGGGACCCTCCATCTCTCTGAAGACGTTGAAGAATTACAACGATATATATCAGAGGTATGAAGAGATGTACCCTTGAACCAATGTCGGTTGGGAGATTTGTAGTCAAGTTTGGGACTAAGATCAAAGATTTATGAGCATATGAGCTCAATTAGGGATCTGCGGCCAACTTAGGCTCGGTCCATTCAGTTAAAATGTTGGACATTAAATTAGGCTCGGTCCTTTTTCATTTAACAATGCTGAGCATTGGTTTGGGTTCTGAAAATATTTTTGTCTTTTATTGAGTGCTGAGCACTCATTATGGCTCTGGAGTTTTATTTAAAGAACAATTTATGTTCTCTCAGCGCACACGTAAGGAGCATGTGGCGCGCTTGGCGTTGAGCGCCAGATTTAGAGCGCTAAGGCACTTCCTGTGAGATAGCGCACATGTGAGGAGTACGTGGCGCGCTTGGCGCTTGGCGCCAGTCAATGAGTGCAGAGCGCTCTTTATAAAATAGCGCACGCATGAGGAGCACATAGAGCGCTTCGGTGAGCGCCAACCTTGGAGTGCTGAGCACTTCCTTTAAAATAGCGCTTGGAGCGCTGGGCGCTGAGTGCCAAACTTGAAGCGCTGAGGCGCTTCTTTAAATTGGAGCGCTAAGAGCGCTGCGGCGCTATGCACCAGACTTGGAGCGCTAAGACGCTTCTTTAAATTGGAGCGCTGCAGCGCTGTGCGCCAGTTTTGGAGCGCTAAGACGCTTTTAATTGGAGCGCTAAGGCTCTCTTTAGGCAACTTTGATCAGTTCTGCGCTCTGAGAATTAAATTCTCGTTCATGAGAGACTTTGTCTCATAGATCTAGGAACTAAGTTCTTATTTTAATAAATGATTTTACAATCTCTTCTGTTTTTGTGAAAGACTTCGTTTTTATTTTATAGATCTATGATCTGAAGAGAATTAAGTTCTTCCCCCTCACTTTTTATGATGAGATGTTATGATCTCTTTTGTAAAAGACCTCGGTGTTATAGATCTATGATCTAGAAAAAGAAATAAGTTCTTCTTCTCTTATGAGATGATTTTATCTCTCTGTTTTATTTACCTTGAAGAAATTCTTCTTCTTCCGAGAGCTTGCTCTTCTCTTTGAAATTTCTCAAAGTTTGTGGGGGGGGGGGGGGGTTCCTCTGTCTAAGACTTGAAGTCTTGGGTCATTTATATAGGGGAGGCTGATTTGTTGAATCGGTTGAAGAGATCTTTTCTCTAATTGATTTGGGAATGTTTCCCACCATTGGATCTTTGATCCTAGGGCTTCTGTTTTACAGAAGATAATCTTCTTGTTTTTAACAAGATTGGAAAAATCTTTTCCCATACAGAACTTATTCTGTACTTATTATGTATCTTGGTGATTTATTTAATCTCCATTGGATATTTAATCCAACGGTGCTCTAATTTTCAGAGGTAATTTGATGATTTTTAGTCATCTTTGTTGGATTTTTGATCCAAGGGTGAGGAACATTTAGTTACAGCGCTAGCGCTCTCGTGCTTTACACGTGAGCGCTGTATCAGAGTCTTTGACTCTTAGCGCTGGCGCTGCTGGCGCTGGCGCAGCTGGCGCGAGCGCTGCTAGCGCTGCATTAGAGTCTTTGACTCTTAGCGCTGGCGCTGCTGTGCTGGCGCTTTTATGAAGCGCCGCTTCATTTCAAATTTCTAAAATTTGAACAGAGCTTTGCTCTGATTGGGGAAACAGTGAGTACGAGTCGTCCTCTGGGATTCGTGGAATTTTACAGTTATTGCTTTAGATCGGTTGAAAGAAATAGAAAAGAAAAAATCAAGAAGATAGTTTCAAGAAAATATTTTCAAGATCTAATTGAGTTATCAAGAAAATTTTATATGAAGAAAGCTTGTAGAATTCGATTGGATATATTAGCCCTGGATGACTAATAAAGATGACTCCTCTTATCTATTGATAGATTTAAAACAAGATTGATGGCGATGAATGAGAATTAGGGTTCTTTGGAAGAAACTAGGGTTTCTCCTCTATTGACCCTTGTCCTTTCATTGATCTTCATTCATACCTTGCCCTTAATAGAAAGATCGTCAATCTTATCTCAAATCGTGGTCGAGATTATCAAGAAATTGATATCGTGCCCGATAAGGATGTTGACGATTCTTTTGCTAAAGTTTATAAATTTCATAAGACTTAAAAAGAGTATAGAATTTTCTCACCCATTGATCTACCCTAATCCTACGACTCCTATCAAGCGAAAAATTACCCGCGCATCATTAAAATAAAAGAAAGAATAGAGAAAGAATTCATAATGCGGAAATTAAAAGAAAGTGAATTGATAAAACTGATGATCTATCTTTATTACTCAACTTCATAATACATTTCTTTGAGTTTAGATTACAAGAGGAAGAAGAATTGCTCTCGATCTCTATCTCGAAGAAGTAAATGTTCCTTCGATCTTCACGTCGCTTGATCAGCTCGAGTCATGGACATGTCTTGGATCGCTTGCTCGTTGATGATGATCGGCTTCGTGTAAAGGAGAATTGATTGATGTCGCATGATGAATTTCTCGATAATTTCTTGATCTTGGATCTTAAGATCGAAGATTCTTGATCTTAGATTTTAGATCCCCTTTTTGATATTGGATTTGATCTTGAATTTGCTGTAGATATTTGTTGGCTCTTTTCTTGATTTTATTTGAAGAGATTGGATCAAATTGGTTGTAGCCCTTGGTTCTTTTTATAGCCCAAAATCCAGTAACAGAAAATCCCAACAAACTAAGTTTGTTACATAGAAGCTTCAAGAAGAATTTTGAACCTTAACTCCTCTTCTTGACCGCTGAACCGCGGCAACTCGGCCGACTTGGCCACGGATCGGCCGCAACTCGGTAGGTTTTTGGCTTCATTCTTTTGGAATCTTCTCTTGTTAATATTTGGGTATTTATTTAATGTCTGAAACTTTCTTATATTTTCTGAGTCTCTGCCAGTATTTGATTCTTCGACTTTCTTTACTTTATCGGCGGATTCTTGATTCTGGATATCTGACCTGAGCTAAACTTGCACAATATCTCAATGAAGAATATTAGTTATGTTTGAGATACAAAATATTATGCGTAAAATATTAAACATACAATTTCCTTTATAATTTTGATTATAAAATATAAACACATGGTAAATGGTATTTTGTCGATGAACCTCTAATATGTGTTATATTTATAACAAACACTTTTAGATGATTAAGAAAAATAAGGAAATTGTCATGTTAAAAGTGCTCTATTTTCGACTGAACAAATACCCCCAAACTTGACTTTGATCGTCCCGAGCAAGCTATTTATTCAAGAGAATGAGAAAAGAAAAATAGAAAAAAAAACTAACTAGCACACTTTCGCAGGCAACACAATTGCACTGAGCACGTGCAACAAGCCGTTAAACCTCTCGGTGTCCCTAGTAGGAGGAGTGTTGTCTCCTGAGGGTTTTCAGCGGATTACACTCATAAAATCCTATAAAAAAAAGAAAGACTGTGAAAGTTACATATAAAGATAAGAGCTATATAAAAAAAGAACTTGAAAATAAGAGTTTCCAACTACACTAGTTTTTCGGTTGTCATGAGCCCTATCTTAAAGGTCATGAAAAGATGTTAGAAATCGCATCATCTCTCAATAAAACATAGCCTTTAGTCTTCCTACCTATCTTTCTTCCAAACACCGATCATATACCCTACGTGCGTGTAAAATACATCACTACACTCGGAGAATTCGATTCAATCAATCATACTCTTGTCCATCTACCTCAGTACTTTTAGTCGGTGAATATTTTAGATGGAATTCCTCACACATTCTTCATGCGGCCGTTAATACTTCTTGAGGTACTAACCGACCGATTTACTTATTAGGCGTAATTAGCAATTTTCTCGTCTTGCAACACCTAAGGCTTAGCAGTGGCTCCCAAACCAGTTTGTCTAAGGCACTAGGTGATAAAGCACCCTCACTATATTTTTTATGCTGTCTTGGTGATTACAAAACCAGTGTTCATTTTTCTTCACCATTTTATACTTTTATGCTTCATTTATATTTCTTTGTATTTTGGCTTTTAGATAAGAGCATTTCAAGGTATTCTCTATTATCCCGAGTTTCAAGACGTGTGTAAGTGCGTATAGTAGGTGTTTCCTGATTTAAAATCAGGAAAGCCTACAGAAGAGGCATCACGTGCTAACATGTGACCAGCAGTCACGTGTTGGCACGTGATATTTAAAAGCGGCTTCGAAGGCACATCAGTTCCCTGATCAAATCAAGGAAAAGGCTTCAGAAGAGGTCACGTGCTCACACGTGGCCAGGGGTCACGTGTTGGCACGTGACATTTAAAAGCAGCGGACTCATTCTCTGATTAAATCAAGAAAAAGGCTCCAGACGAGGGTCACGTGCTCACACGTGACCAGGGGTCACGTGGTGGCACGTGACTGCTAAGCAGCAGCCAGAAGGCAGAGCGCAAAAAGAAGAAGAGGGCTCGTTCCAAGGGGTCACGTGCCCACACGTGACCAGGGGTCACGTGGCCACACGTGACCGGCTTTCAAAGCCTATTTATTTAACAGAATCAAATTCTGAAGAGATCACTCAAATTTTTCCAAAGGAAAATGATTATTTGGAACCGATTGAATTAAAAATTTAAAGGTGATTAAATATCACCTATCTATGGAAAAATCTTGAATTTGGAAAGATTTCCCCTTAAAATCTAACCGAAATAACAAAGGAAAATCTCTGGATTTAAAATCCAATGGTGAATAAAATTCACCTAATAATCCAAACGTCCAAACGAATAGTGAATACAAATCAAATCTCTCAATGAAAGATTCATCAAAAACTAATTGATTCTGCTGCTTCTCCTATAAATAGGAGCCAAGAGACACACAGGGGGATATATATGCAGAGGGATCGATAAATAGAGAAAAAATAGAGCCTTGACACTTTGGAGGAATTTGGATCTTCTGCAAAAGAAAAGCTTAGGTAAGAAAGGGAAGGCCTTAAAAGAGAATTTAATTCTCAACAGAGTTTAACTCTGATATTAAACAGAAGAACATAGTTCTCTCTTTAGTGGAGGATCTGTAAAGTGCACATCTCCCCTTGAATTGAGAATTTAATTCTCATTGGGTTGAGATCCTGCCATGCAGATCCAAAGCATAGAGAGGGAATGGAAGCTTGAGAATTTAATTCTCACAGAACTATAGGAATTTAGTTCCTTTAAAATAAAATTAGGGTTTGACCCTATGGGAATTTAATTCCTTCAGAATGAACAGAATCAGGGTTTAACCCTAGTTAAGAACTTAGTTCTGTTAAAATAACAGGAATTTAATTCCCTTAAGAAAGAAGAAATTAGGGTTTCACCCTATGACAGAATCTCATTCCTCAGAATAATTCTCTAAAAGAGAGTGGGAACTTAATTCCTTAAAGCTGTTATTAGGGTTTAACCCTATGATAGAATGCAGTTCTTCACATATATGACGAATTTAATTCCTACAGAAAATTCAGAGTTCAACTCTATCCCAGAATATAAATCTTCAGAAGGAAATAGGAATTTAATTCCTCAAAAAATTATTGTTAGGGTTCAACCCTGCGAAGAATTTAATTCTTAAAGGGATTAACAGATCTTCCAAAAAACATACAAAGAGGCAGGGTCACGTGCTACCACGTGACCCCCGAAAAGATCCACAGAAAAGGCCCTTTGAGGCAGTGCCTCACGTGACCCACGTAACCCTTGGCAGAAGCTTTAACATATAAGCATTTAAATTCCCATCACGTGATGGCACATGATGCTCCAAAGTATTCAATATCCTCAGCAGAACAAATAAAGGGGAGGGTGCCCTCACGTGCTACCACGTGACCCCTCTTGCCTTAGTGTTTAACACTAAATTGGAGCCCCTGAATCCAATGTTAAACACTGTTTTGCCTTAGTGTTCAACACTAATTAAAGAGCTTTCTTGCAGTGTTTAACACTGAATTTCTTATTGTTTAACACTAAATTAAATCTCTGTTGACAGAGTTTAACATTAATTTTCTTAGTGTTCGACACCGATTATCTTAGTGTTTAACACTAATTTGAGATCCCTGTTGCTAGTGTCTAACACTGACTTGCCCTAGTGTTTAACACTAATTTGAGATCCCTGTTGCTAGTGTCTAACACTGACTTTCCCTAGTGTTTAACACTAATTTGAACCTCCTGTTGCTAGCGTTTAACACTAATTTCAGCCTAATTGGCTAAATATCCAGAGGCAAAGCCTCTCCTCTAATGGACCAACAGAGGGCTAATATCCTAAACATGATTGGACTTAGCCCAAGCTGGCCATAAGTCATCAATTCAAATTCAACTGAGCCGACGGGCTCATAATATAATTAATTGGTCTTGGTTCCAAATTGGGCCAAAGATTATTTAATCTACCTCGGTTCAAGGGTACATCTCTTCACTCCTTTGATACGTGGCGTTGTAATTCCTCAACGTCTTCAAAGAGGTGACGGGTCCCGATGACCACATATTGATACGGACTGTGGAGTCCCTAAATTCACGGACTATGAGGTCCTTAACCTTGACCGTGATGTCTTAAAACTAATAACGGATTGTGGAGTCCCTAAACCCACGGACTATGAGGTCCTTAACCTTGACCGTGATGTCTTAAAACTAACAACGGATTGTGGAGTCCCTAAATCCACGGACTATGAGGTCCTTAATCTTGACCGTGATGTCTTAAAACTAACATCGGACTGTGGAGTCCCTAAGTCCACGGACTATGAGGTCCTTAACCTTGACCGGGATGTCTTAAAACTAACTACGGACTGTGGAGTCCTTAAATCCACGGACTATGAGGTCCTTAACCTTGACCGCAACGTCTTAAAACTAATATTGGACCGCAATGTCCTTAAACTACCCATGGACCGCTATGTCCTTAAACTACCTACCGACCGTAATGTCACTAAACTAAACAACAGAGCCCCCCCTTTTATTGCTCTCTTGTTGGATCTAAACGATCCCGTTAAGTTGATCTTAGTCTAAAAACTAGACTAACGTATCATTAACAAACGTTTAAGTCGATTTTAGGCTCAAATTAGGCTAACGTATCCTTAAACCCAAACCCCCAAACCCAAATCTAAGATAATACGGATTTGGACTAGTCCACGCCCTACGGGCGACGACATAACTGAGTCTCCGTATACAATCCACGGGCAACTAAACATAAAATAAATACACACGACACGAAGTGACCATCTGGAGAAGGAGAAAGTGGTTACCGCGATGCGGTAGCGTAATTAACTGCAGGGGCTTGCGCCTGCAGGGAAGAGCGTCCCCACAATCAAAAACCCCTCAAGCGAGGGGGAATCTGACGAAGTCTGCTACATCGGACGCATCCGTTTAAACCTTCGATATACGGTGCCATAAATCAACTTGGCATCTTCGGAGAGGTAGACGGATAGCACCAATTAGCATCTGCCCCGAGCTTCAGGCGAGACGACCACGCGTCGCGCCGTCGTTCGGAAGGGAACAGATTCTGGCACGCCCGGTGGGACCTTTTCCTCTTTCCACTCCACACTTCGTGTGTCGTGATTCGCGAACCAATCGCGGTTCGCTAATGGTTGCCCTTGGGTTTCAAGGTACTAAGACTTGGCGTATTGCTTATTGCAGAAAGCAAAGAATCGATGGCTTCTATTTGTGCGAAATGCTCCAATTGCTCGGACTGCAATTGCAACCAACGCTCTGCCTCGCCAGGAGGTATAGCCTACGGACCCCAAGCTGCTTCGCTATTCACAATGCCCATGGAATAAGTCACGCGAGCCACCACAGGATTGTTTTTTGGGACCATGCTCCCGCCGACAAGCTTCACCGCTCCGATGCTGACAAAGGAAGCTCCCAAGAAGTCGGTCTTTGATCGTCTTACCCCTGCCGCGGCCCCTCTCAACGGGTCTCCCAACACCAGCGCCTCGGTCTTCTCTAGATTGGGCCAGAACTCCTGTGGACCCACAATGGGACCTACAATCCCAGAGAAGGCTGCTTCTAAGAAAGTGACCAGTCCTACTCCTGAAGTCGTCAAGGCGGCTTCCCCTGCCAAAAAGTTGGTCTTTACAAGATTGACTATTCCAGCTCCCACTCCTGCTACCCAAAGGACATCAGTCTTTAACAGGCTGGCACCAGCAACGACCCCCCACCTACACAGGGGGCAAGACGAGACTATCGCCCTCACCAAGCCGGTTCCATCAGCACGACGCGCTCGGCGTCGTTACTGGCGCCGAGTGAGGAAGGCCGGAGGCAACTCTCCCTCTGGGCTAACTCCACCAGCCTCGATGGCAGAAGTTAATGCTGCTGTTCTGACTGGGAACAGCTTTGAGATGCTAAATAAGGTGCGTAGGAATTCTCCTACCGCGGCGCTAAAGAAATCTCCCCATCCGCTGAAAAGAGCTATAGAAGTAAAAACAGAACAGCCCCAATCTCCTCAACGGCTGTCCTCCCGAATCTATAAAGTCTGGCGGCAGGCCCGAGACTCGATGATCGATCCAAACTTCTCCCGCCAGCACAAGAAGCTGAAAATTCAACAGGAAGCCAGTCACCAGGCTAAGCCACGAAAAGCTGTCTGGGTGCCCACCTCAACGGCCCCCTCAACTTCCACTGCTCATAAAAAGAGGAGGCCGGAGAAGATCCCCGGGCCTGCAACGAGAGATAAAAACGCTGAACCCAGACGCCCTAAGGCTGGGGGCAGGATGGTCCATACTGTATACATGGCGTCGGGGAAGGAAGACAGCCGTGCGTCTACAGGCCATAGACCGCT
Source organism: Agapanthus africanus (assembly GCA_030015575.1). NCBI lineage: Eukaryota > Viridiplantae > Streptophyta > Magnoliopsida > Asparagales > Amaryllidaceae > Agapanthus > Agapanthus africanus. The sequence goes on along the minus strand of CM057339.1, from coordinate 124,640,273 downwards.
TACACGGTCAGTAACCAAAGCTCAGGAGCAACAGCAAAAGCTCCAGGAAATGATGATTGCAATGGCCGCGCTTACTGGGCCGAAAGAAAGCCCCGAGGCTTCCTCGGATCAGCAACAAGAACAGGAAACCGACGCCGAGTTCCTCCGGAGGATGTTGGAAAAGAAGGATAAAGAGGCTGCGGAACAAGCGGCCAATATAAAGCAGATAGCCCACTTATTCCAAGACATGGTGGGAATGATGATCCAACAAGATCCTCCCGCTGAAGATCCCCCGACCATACTTGAAGACGATAGGGGAGAAACGTCGAATCCTCCGCCGGCCCTCTCAACAGCCAAGGAGGAGACAATCTCTAAGGCTGACTTAGACGACTATATAGCCCAGCAAATCCGGGTTCATCATGCGACTGAGGCAGCTGGTCAAGTCGTAAAAACGGGGCGGCCGTATCCAAGCTGGTACGACCAAATCAAATATCCGCCGGGTTATACAGTACCAAAATTCCACGTGTATAAGGGGACCGGCAATCCCCATCAACATGTTGCCCAGTTCAGGGCCTTTTGCGGTAACACCGGCGGTGATGATAAACTGTTGCTTCGACAGTTCGTGGGCAGCTTATCAGAAACAGCGTTCGAATGGTATTCGGAACTCCCGAACGATTCTATCAAGACGTTCGCTGAAATGGAGTTGCTATTCACTCAGCAGTTCGCGAGCGCCAGCGAACGCACTCCAATAACGGCATTGATTAATGCCAGGGTAAAATCAGGCAAAACGTGGGTCCAGTACGCTATACGCTGGCGAAATTTGTGGTCGAAATGCGAGCAACGCATTGAGGAAGCGCCCGCGGTGGGCATGTTCGTGGGAACCCTAGACCCTCACGCAACTATCTCCCAGTTTATGATGTTCTTTAAGCCAACCACATTCCAAGCTCTAATCGACAAGTTGGCCCAGATGGACCAAATGGGTCATAGACCGTCTCCCCCGAAGCCCGAGCCTCGGAGTGACAAGGGTAAAGGAAAGGCAACCTTCGTCGCAAATGCCCAGCAGCAACCCAATGCCCCAAAGCTGGCGGATCAATTGGAAGAAAGACGCCGGTATTATAATGAGAAGATGAAGCGTCCCTACTCGTTCCCACGGGACAAGACGAAACGGTTATTCGAGCTGGCAGTACGCAACAGACTTATAAACCTGCCAAATCCAAGGCGACCACCACAACCCACTGAGGTGAATAACCCTAACTATTGCCCTTACCATCAAACGGTAAGTCATCTGATTGAGGATTGCTTCGTCTTCAAAGGATGGATTGAAGATCAATACCTCCAGGGGAAGTTTGCGCTGTCCGAAAGGTGGAAGGTGAACCCACCACAGCCGCATACTCCTAAGAAAGCAGATACACCGGGGGCAACCTGTTCCTTTATTAAGGAAGCTCCATGGCAGGTCGTGCTGTCAACTAAAACCAAAAGAATGCTGAAGGACCTTCATGCGTGCCCGGCAGTCGAATGGAAGGACCCGCTGGGACCCCAGATCATTGAAGGAATGCTGAGGCCGCGCCCAACTACAAAAAGCGGTGGTGATGGCCCAAGTACTCATGCCCTACCATCAAAATCTTCGAAGAAAAAGAAGAAGAAATCTAAGAAGCCCGTGAAGCATGGAGACAAGCGCATGAACTTGCAGAAGCAAATCGACGCGCTGGAAGAGTACAATCAAAAGGCGCGAACTCCTGTCACGCTGCAAGAGTTCCTCAACCATATCTTTCAAGAGGAAGATGATGGAAAGAGTTCGTCGGATGAATCCGAGGGATATGTGGCGAGTTGTAACGTAATCTCCCACTCGTTTACCGACGATGAAAAAACTCCTAGCACTAAGAAACTGGGGACAGAGCCTGAACCAGAGCTTGTGTGGCCAACAGATGAAATGATCGACGCCTTTCTAGACGAGATTCGTCTGAAGAGTAAAGCGGATCAGGAGCGTGAGATGGCCGCATCGGAAGGAGCCAAACGCAGGTGACTAAACGAAAGAGTTGAAGTACTCCCGCCAGATCGAAAGGCATCCGAGGCAGACAAAAAGATATTCAAGACGAGGAAACGGTTTGCCAAGGCCGTATCAATGGGAATGAAACTACCACCCTCGGAAGAAAGCACGCTCGATGGGGCGGAGATGCATCCTAATTACTGCTCATATCATCGGAAGATTTCACACCCCACAGAGGAGTGCGACGCTTTTAAGATGTGGTGGCAAGGATATGTTGCTCACCGGCAACACTTTAAGCGCATGAAACGCAAGACTCGTCGGGAACGAAGAAGTACTGCCGACGGGCACAACAGAACTGCTGGCAACTGTTACATGGTTCATGCCGGAGGGTCACAAGTTCTCACCTTTGGGAGCGACTCTGATAAAGAAATGGCTCTGGGCCCTCTCTTTAAAGAATCAGTTTTAGGGAAAGAGGAAGAACCGAGGCCTGCGAAAACATTCAGCTGCGCAATCGTACGCTCCCGGAAAAGAATCTCGGGCCCGCAAATAGAAAAGATAAGGGAAAGGAAAAGGTCACTGAGGATATCACTTTAGATGACCAAGTCATGAAAGAGCTGACTACCAAGGACCCACCCAGGAAGGGTAAGGTGGACTACAACATCCTAGCGCACCTAAGGAAGCTACCTTCTCAACTCAGCATTCTTGATGCCCTCCTATTATCAAAAGAAGCGCGAGATTCACTAATTAAGGCGTTACAAGAACCCGAGAAATTCCAAGCCTTTCTCGCCGCGGAAAGGATGAAGGATGAACTGGAAGAAGTGCATACGGCCGACATCACTTTCGATGACGAAGACCTCCTCCTCGGGACATGCGACCACAATCGTCCCCTATATGTCTCTGGATACTGCCATGATATCAAGATAGGCAAGATCCTGGTAGATAATGGATCCTCCGTCAATCTCCTTAACGTTCGGGTGTTAAAGGAAATTTGCATGAGCGTGCAGCACCTCGCTCATGACAAAATTACAATCTCTGGTTTCGACTCCCAATCGTCACGGACTCTCGGATCCGTAATATTGACATTACGCTTCGGACTGCTCGTCACGGACATCAAGTTTCACGTCATTGACGCCAAGACCTGCTACAACGCCTTGCTCGGTCGTCCTTGGTTACACGAATACAACATCATCCCTTCTACACAGCATCAGTGTATGAAGTACTTTAAGGACGGTTTCGAGTATACCGTAACAGGTGAGCTGAACCCATTCTCCGTAAACGAAGTCCGCAAGTACGAAGATGCAAAGTATTTTTTGCCAGATTTCGAGGATACAGAAAAGAGTCGCAAGCCGGAGAACAAAGTCGCCGCCACCATCCCTGTTTTCGGGAGCGATACCGAAGAAGAAGAAGAGATAATTTATGCTGGGCCGTCTCGACGCATCAACCCGGGACCGTCCGCCCCCATGTTGATCTTCGGAAGTGACTCGGAAGATGAAGTTAATGCCGTGTTCTCCAGTCGGCCGTCAATACAGGCATCCCCTAGTGATGATCAGAGTTTGCAAATCACCATGGTGCCGCGGAAACACTACAAGGATCTTGACGCACTTCAAGCTCACAATGTGCAGGACCTGCAGACGTTTTACGTCCCTCCCAGGCGAAAGGGTGAAAAGGTGATCCTATTCTACTAATCCACAGAGACGAGAGTGGAGAAAGAGATATGGCATGGCGCGGACGCTACACTCGACAGGCTCCAACCCATCCGTTTGCCCCGATATTACACAAGTGGACTAAAGAGGCTATTGAAGCGCCAAGGAGTACCCTTAAAACAGACTGTTCGACAAGCTCGATTCTACAACAAGATTGGGAATGTCCCTGGGACTCAGCGCAAATTGCCCAACGGAAGAATGGAAACGCTTGGGCTTGGATATGTGAGATCTGAGAAACGGGAGCGAGCCCACGGCAGCTACGCCATATATAACTTCGATGAGGAGGAAAACGCCCTGTCCAGCAATGCCAACCCTTCATCAAAACTAGATCCCGCAACCGAAGTGCCGAGTCCGTCATTTGAAGAACAAGTGGACAAGCTTATCAGAAAAGTAGGTCAAAAGGCTCAGGAAAACCACAACCGCGAGATGGCCATCTACGAGAAGGCCAGGACGCAACGTCTGTTTCAACAGGCTGCAAAAGACAAAGATGCTCCTCCCTGTCAACCCGTTGTACAAAAGGCCCGACGCAGAGGCAGAAATAAATCAAGAAGCGGAAAGAAGAGCCGACAACAACGACGCACGATTAGAGAGTTATGTGATCTGGTATTGCGCGGCCCGGATTTGTCCCTCATGAAGAAGATGAGTCGAGCGTATTCCTTCCCCCGAGACAAGACGAAGAAGTTACTCGAGCTCGCTATAAAACATCAAATGATCGCACTTCCGGAGTCTAAGCACCCTGAGCAAGTTAACGAGGTTTCTTATCCGGGCTATTGCTCTTATCACCGAGCCATAGGACACCCTATCGAAGACTGCTTCACCTTCAAGAACTGGGTCGAAGACCAGTACCAATAAAGCAGATTTGCTTTATCCAGCAGCTGGAGGGTAACGCCGCCACAAAAGCACGAACCCAAAACCGCAAAAGCAGAACCAGATCCACATCAATCTTGGAAGCGGATTCGCATATGTTACACGATTACAATATTAAAAGAAGAGCCCGAGAACATAGATGAGCTCCTTTGGTGCTTCGAAAACAAGGACAATGAGGTAATCTCAGAATTTCCACCGGCTCCGAAAGAACTGGAAGATGGCATACATATTACTGCAGATAACCTCAAGAAGATTGAGTTGGGATCGGCAGATGATCTGCGACCGACATTCGTTAGTGAGCTGCTATATGAAGAAAGGGTGGCTGCGTTAAAGGACGCGCTTCTACAGCATAAAGATTGCTTCGCGTGGAACTATTCCGAGATGCCGGGATTAGATCCGGAGATTGCTATGCATAAATTAGCAATATATATCAAGCCAGTCAAGCAGGCGCCGAGAAGGATGCGGCTCGATCTTGAGATGAGCATCAACGCCGAAGTCAAGAAGCTGATCGATTCTGGATTTATCCAAGAAGTCCAATATCCTGACTGGATTTCCAACATCGTCCCGGTAATGAAGAAAAACGGGACGGTGCGCATATGCGTGGATTTCAGGGATCTCAATAAAGCCTGCCCGAAGGACGATTTCCCAGTACCGGTAACCGAGCTAATGATTGATAACACGTCCACTCACGAGGTTTTCTCCTTTATGGACGGTTCATCAGGGTACAATCAGATAAAGATGCATCCCGAAGACCAGAAGCACACCGCTTTCCGGACCCCTTTGGGTATATTCTACTACAAGGTTATGTCCTTTGGTCTAAAGAACGCCGGTGCTACCTATCAAAGGGCCATGAAAAAGATCTTCGATGATCTCATACATGACATCATCGAGTGCTATATTGATGACCTCGTAGTGAAGAGCATGTCATACGAAGAGCATTTAGAGCATCTGAAGACTGTATTTCAAAGCCTTCGGCAATATAATTTGAAGATGAATCCCCTCAAATGCGCGTTCGGAGTCTCCTTGGGTAAATTCCTGGGATTCATCATCCGACACCGAGGTATCGAAATAGATCCATCTAAGATCAAGACGATCATGGAAATGCCTCCGCCAAGAACCCTCAAACAGTTGCGGTCTCTCCAAGGGAAGCTCGCATACATCCGGCGGTTTATCGCCAATCTTTTAGGCAAGTGCCGTCCTTACAGCCACCTGATGAAGAAGGGAACTCCATTTGTTTGGGATCACAAATGCCAAGGCGCACTGGACGAGATCAAGCACTACCTGCAGAACCCTCCAGTGTTGGCTGCGCCGGTCAAGGGAAAGCCTCTCATTCTTTATACAACTGCCCTAGAAGGTTCTTTAGGCGCATTATGGGCGCAAGAGAATGACCAGGAAAAAGAAAGGGCACTCTACTACTTAAGTCGAGTTCTGCTGGGGGAAGAAAGCAATTACTCTCCCACTGAAAAACACTGCCTGGCATTGATCTTTGCAATAACAAAGCTCAGGCATTATGCATTGGCGCACGAAGTCCGTCTCATCTCGAAGGTGGACCCTCTTAAATATTTGATGTCAAAGGCTATATTGACGGGTCGACTTGCTAAATGGGCTCTACTCCTGATGGATTTCTCGATAACATATCGACCTCTCAAGGCAGTGAAAGGCCAGGCCATTGCCGACTTCCTTGCTGAGCATCCAGTACCTGCCAGTTCTCCTCTGAACTGCGATTTGCCGGACGAACATGCATTTGATGCGATCGGCGGCGGTGATACCCGATGGGAACTCTATTTTGATGGGGCATCTTCCATGAAGAAGCGCAAACAATGTACCCCCATAATCAAATCGGGAGTAGGCCTTATCTTCGTAACCCCACAAGGAGGGATAATGCGCTTTGCTTTCTCCTTAACGGAATCGAGGACGAACAATGAAGCCGAATACGAAGCTTTGATAGCGGGTCTCGAGATCGCCATTGACATGGGAGACCTCCTTATATACGGGGATTCTCAACTGGTCGTTAGTCAAGTAAATGGTGACTACCAAACGTGCAAACCGGAGTTGGTGAAGTACGGCGAAAAGGTGCAACAACTATTGACCCAAATTCCCTCCTATACTTTGGAAAGCATACCACGTGCGGAAAATAGCAAAGCAGACGCGCTAGCTAAGCTCGCTAAAGAACTGGCTGACGAAAACCTCGATGACGTCAAAATCATGGTACAAAGCCGTCGAGTGCTCGCCCCAGCAGAAATATCTCCCGAATCATACGAAGAAAAAGGAGCGACTGAGCAGACGACCCTACAAATAAAAGACCGTGAGAAGGCTGAGTACTGGAGGGAAGTCTTCATAGACTACTTTAAGTCCCACCGAATCCCCGAAGAAGCGTCCTCAAGACATCAGCTCATGAAATGAGCTCTATCTTTCGCTTTCGTCAATGATACTCTGTATAAGAGGTCGTTTGATTCTCTGTGACTGAGATGTTTAGGACCTGACGAAGCAGAAAGAGTCGTTCAAGAGGTTCATGACGGAATCTGTGGTTCTCATCAAGCAGGCCCGAAGATGAAGTTAAAAATTAAACGGATGGGTTACTACTGGCCCACGATGATCCAGGACTGCTTCGAATATGCGAAGCAATGCCACTCATGCCAAATCCACGGGGATTTCATCCACCAGCATCCGAGTCCACTACATCCGATGGTGGCTAGCTGGCCATTCGAAATGTGGGGGACTGACATAGTCGGCCCCATCGAACCAGCATCGTCCCGGGGACATCGTTTCATCCTGGCGACAACTGATTACTTCTCCAAATGGGCAGAAGCAATACCGCTGAGGGAAGTGAAGACGGAGAATATCCTCCACTTCTTCAAGACGCACGTCGTCTATCGGTTTGGAACTCCACGGCGGATTATCTCCGATAACGGGCCAGCCTACAGAAGCCATAAGATTAGGCGCTTCGCGCAGCAGCACAATATAGACTGGAGATATTCTTCAGTTTACAATCCACGAGTTAACGGTCTGGCTGAGGCCTTCAATAAGACCTTGAAAAAGATCATAAAAAATACGGTGTCCCGAAATAAGAAAGACTGGCACGAGAGGCTGCAAGAGGCCCTTTGGGCCTATCGAACTACGTTTAAGACAGCCACGAACACAACGCCGTACGCGTTGGTATTTGGGACGGAAGCAGTGCTCCCCCTCGAGATAGAGTTACCCTCTCTACGAGTGGCAGTCCACTACGAGCTGACGGACGAAGAAAATTCTCACCTTCGGCTTGAGGAGCTTGATGCCCTCGATGAAACCCGGCTCATAGCGCAACAAAATCTAGAGGCCTACAAAGCAAAGATGACGCGCTCGTACGAAAGATTGACCAGGCCGAGGACATTCCGCCAAGGCGAACTCGTACTAGTGGTCAAAAGACCTATGATCCCCAATCGTGCCAAGCGGGAAAAATTTGAGCCGAACTATGAAGGCCCATACATCATAGACAAGGTCTACCAGGGTGGAGCCTATCTACTCATGGACATGCACGGTGAAAGGCCTTTCAGGCCAATAAACGGCCGCTTCCTAAAAAAATACTACGCTTAATGAGCCACAGCCTAGGTCAATGATAGATGATGACGACTATGTCCGCTCGCTATCTTCCTAAACTCAGACTTTATAAGCAGTAGCCGGCCTTCCCCTGAACGGACCGAAACGTCCTTAAACTAACTACGGACCGAAACGTCCCTAAAACTACTACCACGGCATCCTTAGGCTGACGAGGTAAAAAAAAAGGGAAAAAAATAATAGAATAAAAAAAAACGGTATGTCCATAAGAAAGAAGGGCACGGATGAAAACCCGAAAGGGCTCCGTGAGTAAAAACAGCAGGGCTACCGGCAAGTGTTCGTGAAAACCCGAAAGGGCGCGATCTCGTAAAAAAAAAAAAGAAAAGAATTAAAAAAACGGTATGTCTATAAGCAAGAAGGGCACGGATGAAAACCCGAAAGGGCTCCGTGAGTAAAAATAGCAGGGCTACCGGCGAGTGTTTGTGAAAACCCGAAAGGGCGCAACCTCGTTAAAGGACACTTGCGGGATCCTCACGACCTTGCAAGGAGAAACCACCCGCGTGAGATCCTTACGACTCACAAGGGAGCAACACACTTAGGAGTTCTCACAATTCCTAAGGAGAAAATACACTTGCGAGATCCCCACGACTCGTAAGGAGAATTCTCTTATGGGACCCTCACGGCTCATAAGATTTGAAAGTCTTAAGTCACAGAGACCTAAACCTGTGCTTAAGCAAAATCCCTCATACCCTTCGATACTGCCCTACAAGCGGCTCAATACTGACCCTTGTATACAATCCACGGGCGTGAATAAACATTTCCCCAGCAAAGTCCCACCCGTGACTAGGGATATGTCCATATGGTGAGCAACCCTTGTAGGTCCTCTTGACCTATAAGGAGAAAGCCCTCTTGTAGGATCCTTACGACTTGCAGAGGAACATACACTTAGGAATCCTCACGATTCCTAGGGAGAAAATACACCTACAAGATCCTCACGACTTGTAGGGAGAAATACCTTTGTGAGACCCTTACGGCTCATGAAGTCAAAAGCCTTAGTCGACAGGACCCTAACCCTATTTGCTAAGCCACCTTTGTTCAACATCGACAGAGGCAAATGATGATTCGCCCCTGGCAATATCCCAGTGGTAGCGATGCTGATGCCGAAAGAGGCGTCTAAAACCCAATCTTGCAGCGAAAAGGCTAGCAAGCCACACATGCCTACGAAATAGCCAAAATGATGGGGCAACTCGCAATAAAAAACAGTGAGTAAAGAATAAATAAATAGCCGAAATGATTGGGCACCGCGAAAAATAGCCGAAATGATAGGGCAATCGCGACCTCCGCGATATAAAAGCTGAAATAATAGAGCATCGCGGAAAAAGAAATAAAAAAAAAAAAAGTTTTAATTTATGCCCTACAGGTGATGTTCCATCACACCCTGTATACAAACCAAGGGCGTAAACAAAAAGGGGATCATACTTCTCCTCCAAGTTTCATCATAAGAAGAAGCAAAATCTCGACGGGCCGTGAATGACTTAAAGATCATCTCAGCACTATTCTCGTAACAACGGACACAACTCTAAGCTAAGCGGAACAGCGGCAACTCCCAGTTCCATGGCTCGGTGATATACATATCGCCAACAGTCAAACCTCCATCCCGTGAAATGCGGATACAATCAGCAAAATTCCTGGTTATGTGGAACGCGGATAACGTCACTCTTTGACCCCGTGGAAAACGTCCAGAGCGGATCCTGGTCCTCGCGGAGTACGGCAGTGAACCCATGTGAAGCATCCAGAGCAGAGCCTAGTCCTCTCCGAGCACGGCAGTGAACCCGTGTGAAGCATCTAGTGCAAAATTCCTGGTTACGTGGAATGCGGATAACGTCACTCTTTAACCCCATGGAAAACGTCCAGAGCGGATCCTGGTCCTCGCGGAGCACGGTAGTGAACCCGTGTGAAGCATCCAGAGCGGAGCCTAGTCCTCGCCGAGCACGGCAGTGAACCCGTGTGAAGCATCTAGTGCAAAATTCCTGGTTACGTGGAACGCGGATAACGTCACTCTTTGACCCCGTGGAAAACGTCCAGAGCGGATCCTGGTCCTCACGGAGCACGGCAGTGAACCCGTGTGAAGCATCCAGAGTGGAGCCTAGTCCTTGCCGAGCACGGCAGTGAACCCGTGTGAAGCATCTAGTGCAAAATTCCTGGTTAAGTGGAACGCGGATAACGTCACTCTTTGACCCCGTGGAAAACGTCCAGAGCGGATCCTGGTCCTCACGGAGCACGGCAGTGAACCCGTGTGAAGCATCCAGAGCGGAGCCTAGTCCTCGCCGAGCACGGCAGTGAACCCGTGTGAAGCATCTAGTGCAAAATTCCTGGTTACGTGGAACGCGGATAACGTCACTCTTTGACCCTGTGGAAAACGTCCAGAGCGGATCCTGGTCCTCGCGGAGCACGGCAGTGAACCCGTGTGAAGCATCCAGAGCGGAGCCTAGTCCTCGCCGAGCACGGCAGTGAACCCGTGTGAAGCATCTAGTGCAAAATTCCTGGTTACATGGAGCGCGGATAACGTCACTCTTTGACCCCGCGGAAAACGCCCAGAGCGGAGCCTGGTCCTCGCCAAGCACGGCAGTGAACCCGTGTGAAGCATCCAGAGCAAACACCGGACTGTGGAGTCCCTAAAATCCACAGACTATGATGTCCTTAACCTCGACCGTAATGTCTTAAAACTAACAATCAACCACCGCGATTCCCTACGGATTCTGCCTTGGTTTAAGGGTACATCTCTTCACTCTTTTGATACCTGGCGTTGTAATTCCTCAACGTCTTCAAAGAGGTGACGGGTCCCTGCAACCAAACATCGGACTGTGGAGTCCTTAAATCCATGGACTATGAGGTCCTTAACCTTGACCGTGATGTCTTAAAACTAACATCGGACTGTGGAGTCCCTAAATCCACGGACTATGAGGTCCTTAACCTTGATCGTGATGTCTTAAAACTAACATCGGACTGTGGAGTCCCTAAATCCACGGACTATGAGGTCTTTAACCTTGACCGTGATGTCTTAAAACTAACATCGGACTGTGGAGTCCCTAAATCCACGGACTATGAGGTCCTTAACCTTGACCGTGATGTCTTAAAACTAGCATCGGACTGTGGAGTCCCTAAATCCACGGACTATAAGGTCCTTAACCTTGACCGTGATGTCTTAAAACTAGCATCGGACTGTGGAGTCCTTAAATCCACGGACTATGAGGTCCTTAACCTTGACCGTGATGTCTTAAAACTAACATCGGACTGTGGAGTCCTTAAATCCGCGGACTATGAGGTCCTTAACCTTGACCGTAATGTCTTAAAACTAACATCGGACTGTGGAGTCCTTAAATCCACGGACTATGAGGTCCTTAACCTTGACCGCGACGTCTTTAAACTACGATGCCTCAAGAAACCCCTGACTCCGTGAAACACGCATAAGGGTGACCACATCCAGCACTTGCAGGTCCTCACGACCTGTAAGGAAGAAAAACTCTCTTCTGAGATCCATACGACTCTCAAGGGAAAACCCGCTTAAGAATCCTCACGATTCTTAAGAAGAACTCACACCTATGGGATCCTCTCGACCCATGGGGAGAAAAAACTCTTTATGAGACCCTCGTGGCTCATAAAGTGCAAAAGTCTTAGGAAGCAGATCTTAACCCTGAATCCTAAGCTATCGCTGCCCTGCAAGTAGGCCAAGATAAATTTTCCGCGGAATACATTCAATAAAAGAGACACATCATTGAGAAGAAAAATGTATCTTTTATTCATAAACCAAAATGGATACAAAGTACAATTCATGAAAGAACAAAAGAAAATACTCTCATCTATGAGTATATACAAGAAGGCAGGAAAAGATACAAATGTTTCAAGCCGGTGGGTGATTTAGCAGCTTGGTCAGCTCATCCTGCTTTTGTTAGGCCACGGCCTCATGATTTAAGATCGCCAAAAGATGGGCCTCCGCCTGAGCTTGCTGGGCCTGATATGAAGCAAGCCGAGCTTCAAGCTCTTTCTCGGTGGCTTTATGGGCCTCGGTCCTTTCACGAGTGAACGTGGCAGCTTTATCGAGAGCCACCACCTCTTTTATGGACTCCTGAAGCACCCGCCAGAGTTCGTACGCTTTGTTGGCCTTGGCAGTAAGACTCGCCTGAAACTCGCTCAGCGCCTTAGAAGCCAGCTCCCTCTCCGAGAATTTACGGCCGAGCCTCTTCTTGCATGACACCATGTTCATTACACATCGCTCTATCGGATTATGCAGCCCCATTTTCATGGCTTCAGCTTCTGAAACAGGACGGGTACGCTCAAGACTATGTAAACAGGCCCCGGTCGATAGTAATAGTCATTCTGCAACACGTGCACGTCATCCGGTGTGGGAAACAACAAGAAAGATTTTCGACGTATTTCAAGTATGCATTCGCAATCATACGAGTATTAAAAAAAAGGGGAGAGTAATAATAGCATTTGCACTCATGTGAATATTCATAATGCCAAGAAGGGGCTGATACGCATAAAAATGATAATATCATGTGCAACTGAAGAAAGTTCTCATAGAAAGAAAACAAGGTTCATTTATGCGAGCAAAAACATACAGGCGGATACCCAACACACATGAAAGTTCAACGTAAAAGCGGGCGAAAACTAATTTGAAAACACTACACTAGCGGGAAAAGGTCGCCAAACAAAGGATCGGTAGCGCAAGGGTTGACGAAACAAAGGACAAAATTCTCCATCTCTCTTTTCGCTCTCTCCAAAACGTCAAAGCGCCGGTTCTCGCGAGGAGTCGCTCCCGACCGATTAGCACCATGTTCATCCGCGAAAGCAGACATAACGGCCCGACGGGCCCTTATTTCGCTCAAAAGGTGAACCGAGCGATCTTTCAAAGCTTGAGTAATTAGGCACGCTTCGTGAAAGCCCTCGAGCTTTTCTTCGGCAGCGTCAAGCATCGCCAGGGTCATCTCTACCGGGTGAGGAGGGACGTCAGCAAGCACGGCGGCAAGAATCATTCGGAGCCAGAGGGAACCCATTGGGAAGGGAGACCCTCTGCGGATCGAGAGTTCATACGCCGCCGAGTCGCATTCGTCGTCGGTAAGAAGGGGATCCACCAATCGTGCAGCAAAGCGAGGAATCATCTCCTCGATAGGCACTTCCCATGGTTGTCGACGAGCATGTGGACGGTTGCAGGCCATGACACTTAGTTCTTCTCAAATTAAATCGCGTTAAAATGGGATTAAAAGTTCTCTGTGAAGAGAAAAGGAAAGCCATTGCCTCGGATATAAAGAGGTGCATTAAGTGCTGTGCGCGGAAAATCCTGCACGATGAAGCTATTTCCAAGTCCCGAAAAAAAGAAAGGCATCGAAAATCAAGGAGATGGAACTATTTCCAAGGCTCCTTTTCTGCATCTGATATTGTGCACTAAAGATATGGCATGGGAAAATTTTGTGAATAGTCCCATCAAATGATCCCACGTGCGGAACACGTGAGGCCCAAATTTGACGTGCACTAAAAAATGGAGTAGCACCATGCATATTAAAAGCATCGGCAACAACAATAGTGAAATGATAAAATCCCACAGAAAGGCATGTAAACATACAAAGACATAATAGAACTTATCATTCATACTTCAAGAAGGACATACAAAATAAAGAGAACACGTTTACAATGGTAAGACTTCAGACGCGGGGCACGGATTGAGAAACTCAAGTTTAACTTTGTCCAAGATCCTCCAAGCATTTCGAACCTCCCGAGTATGTTTTCTCTCACGATCACAAGCGTCGGGGTCCTCGCGAATGTCCTCCACCCTCCGATAGGCGGCAAGTACGGCCGACTGCTGAAATGCCTGGTGCAAGAGATCAACGAGGTTGTCGCGCCTTCTCTTCGAGATTAGACTCATCAGATACACCGAATGTATCTTATCCTCGGCAGCGTCCAATGCCCTTAGCGGTACACCGGCGCAGAAGAGAGGAAGTGCCTCCCAAATCGCCAGCACGATGAGTCTCAAAAGAGGAGAGCGACGGGGGAGTAGCCGATGATTGTACTCGTCAAAGCGGCTCATAATCTCAGCACACTGAGCATTGGTGAACTCCTGGTTCTGACTGCGGCCCAGTGCACGAATGTTCCCATAGGAAATGATTTCGTCAAGACCATACATATGAGCATCAATAATACCTGAAATAAAGGTCATGAGAGTTGTTACAAAGCTTCTGCTGCAGAAGGACAGCTTAGGGCAAGGAGACCCTAAGAAGCCCCTATGAGGAAGAACTTAGTTCTTCACAGGAATTGAATTCCTTTTGGAAAGGGGAATTAAATCCCCAGAAACTTTTTTCTGTGAACGGAGTTAAACTCCATGGATTCGAACTGTCATCATCATCTCCTTGGAGGATCAGATGAACCCTAAAAGAGATTTACTGCTGAAGATTAATTGGTTTCATGGGTTCATGTTTAAAGGGTAAAAACCCTTGTTTTGGATTTAAAATCCAGAGGAATGTAAAAGTTCATCGTTTGTTCAAGGACATTACCTGAGGAAAAGAATTCTTTTCGAACGGAGTTAAACTCTGAAAATTATTTCAAGGCAGAGAACTAAGCACTGGAAGAAGAGAATTAAATTCTCAGAAAAAGTTTGCAAGGAGGAAGATAAGCAAAAGTGGAGGCTCTTCTGAAATGACCCCAATATTTATAGGAGGTGATGGAAACGCTTCATCTCCCCAAATCCCTAGAGGAATCCAACGGTCGCAAAAGGTGACAGCGTTGCACTCACGTGCAGACACGTGAGAACAACGCTGTGGGGGCATTTGTTTCCTGATTTAAAATCAGGAAAGCCTACAGAAGAGGCATCACGTGCTAACACGTGACCAGCAGTCACGTGTTGGCACGTGAAATTTAAAAGCGGCTTCGAAGGCACATCAGTTCCCTGATCAAATCAAGGAAAAGGCTTCAGAAGAGGTCACGTGCTCACACGTGGCCAGGGATCACGTGTTGGCACGTGACATTTAAAAGCAGCAGACTCATTCTCTGATTAAATCAAGAAAAAGGCTCCAGACGAGGGTCACGTGCTCACACGTGACCAGGGGTCACGTGGTGGCACGTGACGGCTAAGCAGCGGCCAGAAGGCAGAGCGCAAAAAGAAGAAGAGGGCTCGTTCCAAGGGGTCACGTGCCCACACGTGACCAGGGGTCACGTGGCCACGCGTGACCGGCTTTCAAAGCCTATTTATTTAACAGAATCAAATTCTGAAGAGATCACTCAAATCTTTCCAAAGGAAAATGATTATTTGGAACCGATTGAATTAAAAATTTAAAGGTGATTAAATATCACCTATCTATGGAAAAATCTTGAATTTGGAAAGATTTCCCCTTAAAATCTAACCGAAATAACAAAGGAAAATCTCTGGATTTAAAATCCAATGGTGAATAAAATTCACCTAATAATCCAAAGGTCCAAACGAATAGTGAATACAAATCAAATCTCTCAATGAAAGATTCATCAAAAACTAATTGATTCTGCTGCTTCTCCTATAAATAGGAGCCAAGAGACACACAGGGGGATATATATGCAGAGGGATCGAAACATAGAGAAAAAATAGAGCCTTGACACTTTGGAGGAATTTGGATCTTCTGCAAAAGAAAAGCTTAGGTAAGAAAGGGACAGAGTTTAACTCTGATATTAAACAGAAGAACATAGTTCTCTCTTTAGTGGAGGATCTGTAAAGTGCACATCTCCCCTTGAATTGAGAATTTAATTCTCATTGGGTTGAGATCCTGCCATGCAGATCCAAAGCATAGAGAGGGAATGGAAGCTTGAGAATTTAATTCTCACAGAACTATAGGAATTTAATTCCTTTAAAATAAAATTAGGATTTGACCCTATGGGAATTTAATTCCTTCAGAATGAACAGAATCAGGGTTTAACCCTAGTTAAGAACTTAGTTCTGTTAAAATAACAGGAATTTAATTCCCTTAAGAAAGAAGAAATTAGGGTTTCACCCTATGACAGAATCTCATTCCTCAGAATAATTTTCTAAAAGAGAGTGGGAACTTAATTCCTTAAAGCTGTTATTAAGGTTTAACCCTATGATAGAATGCAGTTCTTCACATATATGAGGAATTTAATTCCTACAGAAAATTCAGAGTTCAACTCTATCCCAGAATATAAATCTTCAGAAGGAAATAGGAATTTAATTCCTCAAAAAATTATTGTTAGGGTTCAACCCTGCGAAGAATTTAATTCTTAAAGGGATTAACAGATCTTCCAAAAAACATACAAAGAGGCAGGGTCACGTGCTACCACGTGATCCCCGAAAAGATCCACAGAAAAGGCCCTTTGAGGCAGTGCCTCACGTGACCCACGTAACCCTTGGCAGAAGCTTTAACATACAAGCATTTAAATGCCCATCACGTGATGGCACGTGATGCTCCAAAGTATTCAATATCCTCAGCAGAACAAATAAAGGGGAGGGCGCCCTCACGTGCTACCACGTGACCCCTCTTGCCTTAGTGTTTAACACTAGATTGGAGCCCCTGAATCCAGTGTTAAACACTGTTTTGCCTTAGTGTTCAACACTAATTAATGAGCTTTCTTGCAGTGTTTAACACTGAATTTCTTAGTGTTTAACACTAAATTGGAGCCCCTGAATCCAGTGTTAAACACTGTTTTGCCTTAGTGTTCAACACTAATTAAAGAGCTTTCTTGCAGTGTTTAACACTGAATTTCTTAGTGTTTAACACTAAATTAAATCTCTGTTGACAGAGTTTAACATTAATTTTCTTAGTGTTCGACACCAAATTAAAATCTCTGCCACCAGTGTTTAGCACTGATTATCTTAGTGTTTAACACTAATTTGAGATCCCTGTTGCTAGTGTCTAACACTTACTTGCCCTAGTGTTTAACACTAATTTAAGATCCCTGTTGCTAGTGTCTAACACTGACTTGCCCAAGTGTTTAACACTAATTTGAACCCCCTGCTGCTGGCGTTTAACACTAATTTTAGCCCAATTGGCTAAATATCCAGAGGCAAAGCCTCTTCTCTAATGGACCAACAGAGGGCCAATATCCTAAACATGATTGGACTTAGCCCAAGCTGGCCATAAGTCCTCAATTCAAATTCAACTGAGCCGACGGGCTCATAATATAATTAATTGGTCTTGGTTCCAAATTGGGCCAAAGATTATTTAATCTACCTCGGTTCAAGGGTACATCTCTTCACTCCTTTGATACGTGGCGTTGTAATTCCTCAACGTCTTCAAAGAGGTGACGGGTTCCGATGACCACATATTGATACGGACTGTGGAGTCCCTAAATCCACGGACTATGAGGTCCTTAACCTTGACCGTGATGTCTTAAAACTAACAACGGATTGTGGAGTCCCTAAACCCACGGACTATGAGGTCCTTAACCTTGACCGTGATGTCTTAAAACTAACAACGGATTGTGGAGTCCCTAAATCCACGGACTATGAGGTCCTTAACCTTGACCGTGATGTCTTAAAACTAACATCGGACTGTGGAGTCCCTAAATCCACGGACTATGAGGTCCTTAACCTTGACCGGGATGTCTTAAAACTAACTACGGACTGTGGAGTCCTTAAATCCACGGACTATGAGGTCCTTAACCTTGACCACAACGTCTTAAAACTAACATTGGACCGCAATGTCCTTAAACTACCCATGGACCGCTATGTCCTTAAACTACCTACCGACCGTAATGTCACTAAACTAAACAACAGAGCCCCCCCTTTTATTGCTCTCTTGTTGGATCTAAACGATCCCGTTAAGTTGATCTTAGTCTAAAAACTAGACTAAAGTATCATTAACAAATGTTTAAGTCGATTTTAGGCTCAAATGAGGCTAACGTATCCTTAAACCCAAACCCCCAAACCCAAATCTAAGATAATACGGATTTGGACTAGTCCACGCCCTACGGGCGACGACATAACTCGGTCTCCGTATACAATCCACGGGCAACTAAACATAAAATAAATACACACGACACGAAGTGACCATCTGGAGAAGGAGAAAGTGGTTACCGCGATGCTGTAGCGTAATTAACTGCAGGGGCTTGCGCCTGCAGGGAAGAGCGTCCCCACAATCAAAAACCCCTCAAGCGAGGGGGAATCTGATGAAGTCTGCTACATCGGACGCATCCGTTTAAACCTTCGATATACGGTGCCATAAATCAACTTGGCATCTTCGGAGAGGTAGACGGATAGCACCAATTAGCATCTGCCCCGAGCCTCAGGCGAGACGACCACGCGTCGCGCCATCGTTCGGAGGGGAACAGTAGGGTATCAACGTTCAAAAGTCTAGCCTCAAGAATAGAGACTATTTTTTAGACTTATTTTTATCCTCAGATTAGTGACATCCTTCATCTTACTATCCCTTGGGACAACGGCTCATAACCACTTATTACTAGTTTCGTTTAAGAAAATATCTAACTTTCTTGTTTTTCTCAAACTCTTCCAATCTTTTAAATGCAATTTTTCACTTTCTAATCTTTCATTATCAAAGAAAAAAAATTGGGCTTATGCAAAGTGTAATGCAAAATAATGCCTAAATAAGCACAAACCTTGGTGTGGGTGCTGTGATTTTGTGAAAGAAAAAATAGTAGTAAAATAACCGCAATCAATAACGGTGTCGCGTGTAGCGAACCTTTAGTGAGTACGGGCCGTCCTCTGGGATTCGTGAAATTTTATAGTTCTTGCTTTAGATCGATTGAAAGAAATAGAAATGAGAAAATCAAGAAAATCAAGAAGATAGTTTCAAGAAAATCAAGAAAATAGTTTCAAAAAAATCAAGAAAATAGTTTCAAGATCTAATTGAGTTATCAAGATGTAATTGAGTTATCAAGAAAATTTTATATGAAGAAGGCTTGTAGGATTCGATTGGATTTCGTAGCCCTGGATGACTAATAAAGATGACTCATTTTATCTATTAATAGATTTAAAACTAGATTGATGGTGATGAATGAGAATTAGGGTTCTTTGGAAGAAACTAGGGTTTCTCCTCTATTGACCCTTGTCCTTTCATTGATCTCCATTCATATCTAACCCTTAACAGAAAGATCGTCAATCTTATCTCAAATCATGGTCGAGATTATCAAGAAATTGATATCGTGCCCGATAAGGATGTTGACGATTCTTTTGCTAAACTTTATAAACTTCATAAGACTTAGAAGGAGTATAGAATTTTCTCACCCATTGATCTACCATAATCCTACGAATCCTATCAAGCGAAGAATTACTCGCGCATCATGAAAATAAAAGAAAGAATAGAGAAATAATTCATAATGCGGAAATTAAAAGAAAGCGAACTGATAAAACTGATGATCTATCTTTATTACTCAACTTCACAATACATTTCTTTGAGTTTAGATTACAAGAGGAAGAAGAATTGCTCTCGATCTCTGCCTCGAAGAAGTAAATGTTCCGTCGATCTTCACGTCGCTTGATCACCTCGAGTCGTGGACCTATTTTGGATTGCTTGCTCATTGATGATGATCGGTTTCGTGTAATGGAGAATTGATTGATGACGCTTGATGAATTTCTCGATAATTTCTTGATCATGGATCTTAAGATCGAAGATTCTTGATCTTAGATTTTAGATCCTCTTTTTGATATTGAATTTGATCTTGGATTTGATGTAGAGATTTGTTGGCTCTTTTCTTGATTTTATCTGAAGAGATTGGATCAAATTAGTTGTAACCCTCGATCCTTTTTATAGCCCCAAATCCAGTAACAGAAAATCCCAAAAAATTAAGTCTGTTGCACAGAAGCTTCAAGAAGAATCTTGAACCCTAACTCCTCTTCTTGGCCGCTGAACCACGGCAACTCGGCCGACTCGGCCGCGGATCGGACGCGACTCGGTAGGTTCTTAGCTTCATTCTTCTGGAATCTTCTCTTGTTAATATTTGGGTATTTATTTGATGTCTGGAACCTTCTTATCTTTTCCGAGTCTCTGCCAGTATTTGATTCTTCAACTTTCTTTACATTATCAGCGGATTCTTGATTCCGGATATCTGACCTGAGCTAAACTTGCACAATATCTCAATGAAGAATGTTAGTTATATTTGAGATACAAAATATTATGCGTAAAATATTAAACATACAAATTCCTTCATAATGTTGATTATAATATATAAACACATGGTAAATGGTATTTTGCAGACGAACTTCTAATATGTGTTATATTTATAACAAGCATGTTTACATGATTAAGAAAAGTAAGAAAATTGTCATGTTAAAAGTACACTATTTTCGACTGAACAAATACCCCCAAACTTGACTTTGATCATCCCGAGAAAACTATTTATACAAGATAAGGAGAAAAGAAAAATAGAAAAAAACTAACTAGCACACTTTCGTAGGCAATACGATTGCACTGAGCACGTGCAACAAACCGTTAAATCTCTAGGTGTCCCTAGTATGATGAGTGTTGTCTCATGTGGGTTTTCAGCGAATTACACCCACAAAATCCTATAATAAAAAAAAAGACTGTGAAAGTTACATATAAAGATAAGAACTATATAAAAGAAAGAACTTGAAAATAAGAGTTTCCAACTACACTAGCTTTTCGGTTGTCATGAGCCATATCTTAATGGTCATGAAAAGATGTTAGAAATCACATCATCCCTCAATAAAACATCGCCTTTAGTCTTCCTCCCTACCTTTCTTCCAAACACCGATCATATACCCCACGTGTGTGTAAAAGATATCCCTACACTCGGATAATTCAATTCAAGCTACCATACTCTTGTCCATCTACCTCAATACTTTTAGTCGGTGAATATTTTTGATAGAATTGCTCACACATTATTCATGCGACCGTTAATACTTGTTGAGATACTAACCGACCGATTACTTAATGTGCTCACTTATTAGGCATAATTGGCAATTTTCTCGTCTTGCAACACATAAGGCTTAGCAGTGGCTTCCAAACCAGTTGGTCTAAGGCACTAGGTGATAAAGCACTCTCGCTAAAAAAATTTTATGTTGCCTTAGTGATTACAAAACCAGTGTTCATTTTTCTTCACCATTTTATACTTTTATGGTTCATTTATATTTCTTCGTATTTTGGCTTTAAGACAAAAGCATTTCAAGGTATCCTCTACTATCCCGAGTTTCAAGACGTGTGCAAGTGCGTATAGTAAGGTATCAACGTTCAAATGTCTGGCCTAAAGAATAGGGACTATTTTTCAGACAGACTTTTATTCTCATATTAGTGACTTCCTTCATCTTACTAACCCTTAGGACAATGGCTCATAACCACTTATTACTAGTTTCGTTTAAGAAAATATCTAACTTTCTTGTTTTTCTCAAACTCTTCCAATCTTTTAAATGTAATTTTTCACTTTCTAATCATTCATTATCAAAGAAAAAAATTGTGCTTATGCAAAGTGTAATGCAAAATAATGCGTAAATAAGCACAAATCTTGGTGTGGCTGTTGTGATTTTGTGAAATAAAAAGTAGTAGTAAAATAACCGCAATTAATAACGGTGTCGCGTGTAGCGAACCTTCAGTGAGTACGGTTCGTCCTCTGGGATTCGTGGAATTTTATAGTTCTTGCTTTAGATCGGTTGAAAGAAATAAAAAAGAGAAAATCAAGAAGATAGTTTCAAGAAAATTAAGAAAATAGTTTCAAGAAAATCAAGAAAATAGTTTTAAGATCTAATTGAGTTATCAAGAAAATTTTATATGAAGAAGGCTTGTATGATTCGATTGAATTTAGTAGCCCTGGATGACTAATAAAGATGACTCATTTTATCTATTGATAGATTTAAAACTAGATTAATGGCGATGAATGAGAATTAGGGTTCTTTGGAAGAAACTAGGGTTTCTCCTCTATTAACCCTTGTCTTTTCATTGATCTCCATTCATATCTTGCCTTTAACAGAAAGATCGTCAATCTTATCTCAAATCGTGGTCGAGATTATCAAGAAATTGATATCGCGTCCGATAAGGATATTGACGATTCTTTTTTACTAAACTTTATAAACTTCATAAGACTTAAAAGGAGTATAGAATTTTCTCACCCATTGATCTACCCTAATACTACGAATTCTATCAAGCAGAGAATTACTCGCGCATCATGAAAATAAAATAAAGAATAAAGAAAGAAGAAATTAAAAGAAAGAAAATTGATAAAACTGATGATCTACCTTTATTACTCAACTTCAAAATACATTTCTTTGAGTTTAGATTACAGAGGAAGAAGAATTGCTCTCGATCTCTGCCTCGAAGAAGTAAATGTTCCGTCGATCTTCACGTCGCTTGATCATCTCGAGTTGTGGACCTGTCTTGGATCGCTTGCTCGTTGATGATGATCGGTTTCGTGTAAAGGGGAAATTATTGATATCGCTTGATGAATTTCTCGATGATTTCTTGATCTTGGATCTTAAGATCAAAGATTCTTGATCTTAGATCTTAGATCCCCTTTTTGATATTTGATTTGATCTTGGATTTGATGTTGAGATTTGTTGACTCTTTTCTTGATTTTATTTGAAGAGATTGGATTTTAGATCTAGATCCCCAAATGATGTAGCCCTCGGTTCTTTTTATAGCCCCAAATCCATTAACAGAAAATCCCAACAAACTAAGTTTGTTGCACATAAGCTTACAGAAGAATATTGAACCCTAACTCCTCTTCTTGACCGCTGAACCGCGGCAACTCGGCCGACTCGGCCGTGGATCTGCCACGACTCGGTAGGTTCTTGGCTTCATTCTTCTGGAATCTTCTCTTGTTAATATTTGGGTATTTATTTGATGTCTGGAACCTTCTTATCTTTTTCGAGTCTCTGCCAGTATTTGATTCTTCGACTTTCTTTATTTTATCAGCAGATTCTTGATTTCGGATATCTGACCTGAGCTAAACTTGCACAATATCTCAATGAAGAATGTTAGTTATGTTTGAGATACAAAATATTATTCGTAAAATATTAAACATACAATTTTCTTCATAATGTTGATTATAATATATAAACACATGGTAAATGGTATTTTGTAGATGAACTTTTAATATGTGTTATATTTATAACAAACACCTTTAGATGATTAAGAAAAGTAAGGAAATTGTCATGTTAAAAGTACACTATTTTCGACTGAACAGATGGCATCGGCGCTCACGTGTCTTACTCGTGGGCGCTGCCATATATATAGCCTTGATGCTCACATGTTTTACTCATGGATGCTGCCATATGTATGGCGTTGGCACTCACGTACTTTGCATGTGGGCGCTGTCATTTTTGGCGGGAACAAATGCCCTCCACCGCTGCGCCTACATGCATTGCACGTGGGTGCAACGATGTTAAGCTTATCATCGTTGGATATTAGATGGCTTAGGAGACAGGTTTAGATCGCTGTCTCCTGAGACTTTTTAATTTTTATGAGTCGTGAGGATCTCATAAAAGACTTTTCTCTTTACGGGTCGAAAGGATCTCACAGGTATATTTTCTCCTTAGGAATCGTGAGGACCCTTACGTGTCATTTCCCCTTGTGAGTCATAAGGATCTCATAGGAGTGTTTTCTTCTTACGAGTCGAGAAGACACGTAAGTGGCTTCTTCTCCTCATTGTGTCTTGGTTAGCCAATGGAGGATGTTTTTGTCGTAAATTGCCGATAGATAGTATACGGTAGTCAATTTTGAGACCGGCCGCAGGGCAGTGATGGTTTAGGAAACATGTTTAAATACATGTCGCCTAAGACTTTCAATTTTATGAGCCGTAAGAGACTCATAAAAGTATTTTCTTTTTACGAGTCAAGAGAATCCCGTAGGTGTATCTTCTCCTTAGGGGTCGCGAGGACTCCTAAGTGTCCTTTCTTTTATGAGTCGTAAGGATCCCAAAAGAGTGTTTTCTTCTTACGAGTCGAGGACCCGTAAGTGGCTTCTTTTCCTCGTTGTTTGTGCTAGAATGACTTGGCTTAGTTTATTTACTCGTTCCGGAGCGTTCAGTTTACCTTCCCCTCAGGTGTAGATAAACTTGGCCTAACATTAAACATACATAACCCTTTTTATTATTGGATTCTGTTAGGTTTTTGGTACTGGGTTCAGTCTGTTGTACCATTACATTAGCTAACTTCTTCTCGGTTTGCGTTCCTTCAGAATGTGGTTTGAGCAGCTATGCACTTGCGGTATTTCCAAACCCTTCTGAGGTGGGATTACAGCGTCTCATGTAACCTTCCTAGGCTGGGATATCTATGTTATCATCGGAGGATTCAGCGTTAGGCATTATCGTGGCACTTTACCTTGAGGTCGGACTCCATTCTTCGAGTCCCGGAAAAGTCATAACTGTACCCTTCTGAGATGAGATGATATCCAGTGGTCTTTATGCATTCACATGTCCTGCTATCAAGACCTGGAGCTAGAAATATGTCGTCGCTCCTCTTTTGCTTTGATGATATCGTGCCAATTCTTCACTGAAGTAAGGTAAACATCCATATGGTCTATAAGTTGTATATATCGCCATTGAGATCTTGAGCTAGGAATTTGCCATTACTCCAATTTTGCTTTGGCTCCTTAGAGCTTTGCTGACATCACGTCTCTGTACTCTTCTGGAGTAAGAGAGGCATCCAAACAGTCTCTAGAATGTATGTGTGCCGTTAAGACTAGAAGTTAGGAGATACCGTCATTCCACTTTAACTTTGGCTCATCACGCTATATTGACGTTGCATCCCCACTCTATTGAATTTTGGGAAGTTGCAACTAAATCCTGTAGGGATGAAGTGGCTCTTGGTGGTTTTTTGGCTTACATATGATGCCATTGAGACCTGAACCGTTACTGATGAATACTTTTGCTTTGCAGCCTTTGATGAAGCAACATTGTTCATTTTCATCAGTTTGTGCCTATGGATTGTATACAAGAGTTGATATCGAACTACTTATAGGGAAAAAATTCCATATATATTTCTTTTCTTTTCTTATCCGCAATTGATCTATCATTTCAGCTTTTCCTTTCGCAAAAATCGCGATTGCCCAATCATTTCGGCTATTTATTCGCGATGCCCAATCATTTCGGCTATATTATTTTCATTTTTGCTCGCTGATTTTTATTGCGAGTTGCCCAATCATTTCAGCTATTTTATTTTTATATTTTATTTCCCAGTAACGATTTAGGAGTCGAGAGTTTGTAACTTAGAATTTTGGGTGTCGTTCGGTATCAGTATCCCTAACACTGAAGTATAATACCAGGAGCGACTCATTATTTGCCATTGCTCGTTTGGACAAGTTGTCTTAGAAAAAAGGTTTAAATCCCCGTAATCTAAGGCTTTTCGATCTTTATGAGCCATGAGAGTCTCACAAAATTGGTTTCTCCCTATGAGTTAAGAGGATCTCATAGGTGTGTTTTCTCCTTAGAGGTCGTGAAGACTCCTAAGTGGATTTCCCTTATGGCTCGTAAGGATCTCTTAAGAATGTTTTCTCCTTGTAAGTCGAGAGGATTTACAAGTGTTGTTCACCATACGGGAAGTATCGTTCGCTTTTGTTAGGACTTGGTTGAAACATATTTGTTTACGTCCGTGGATTGCATACAAGAGTTGGTATTGAACTACTTGTAGGGCAATTTTAGGGACATGACCGCTTAAGCGACAGGTTTAGATCCCTGTAACCTAAGGTTTTGAACTCTATGAGCCGTGAAGGTCTCATAGAAATATTTTCTCCTTACGAGTCAAAAGGATCCCGTAAGTATATTTTCTCCTTAGCAATCGTATAGATTCCTAAGTGTGTTTTTCTTTTCCGATTCGTAAGGATATCACGCAAGTGTTTTCTCCTTGCAAATCCAGAGGATCTCGCAAGTTCATTTTTCTTTCTTTTCACAAGTTTGCGCTATTTCGGATTTTTACAACTCGCGGATAGTCCTGCTGTTTTTACTCACGGAGCTCTTTCGGGTTTTCATATATTCCCATTTTGCTTGTGTATGTACCTTTTTTTAACTCTCGGACATAGTTTTACTGCGGGTGCCCCAACATCGCTTGCCGGTGGGACTCAGGGAGAACTACATATCTGATAAAGCAACATAGTCGATGGGACTTAAGGGGACAACTTCGTAATGGGTAGCCCATAGATAGTATATGATAGTCAATTTGGAGACTAACCGTATGGCAGGATGCCTATTTAACGACATAGCGATCCATGGAAAATATAAAGTAACTTTGACTTTGGATAGCCCATGAACTGTATACATTGGTCAATTGGGAGACCGGTCGTAGGGCAGAACGCCAGTTTAGGGACATAGAGGTCTATCTCGTTTATTTCGGTCGGGGATTTACATAACCCGTCCTTTCCGTTGCTTGCTTACTTAGACGTTGTTTCTGGGCTTTTCATAAATGGTCATTTCACGTTTTAGACTATCTTCACCTTCTTAGACTGCTTCTTTTATCATCGTGTCAATCGGTTCGTCTTGCGGGAAATATAGAGCACTTTGCACGTGTCACACCCCGCTTTCCAGTAGAAGGAAATGGTGACGTGATAAGCTCGCGGCATATTTATCCAAAGAAGGTCATTCTCTAAATAAATATACTAAACGTATTGAAACAATAATACACAATGTAAGAATAAATGAAGACTGTAAAAATTTTCAGCAAATATCTTTATTTACATTCAAACTTGAAATATGTACAGATACAAGAGTTCAACTGAAAACTAAATACAAAACCAGAAATGCCTAAATAGGTGGCATACATAAACTAAAAGAAAAGGATAACTAGTCTAAGCTTAAGCCGCGATCTTGTCGTACTCCTCCTCTGTAGCGTCCACCTCCCCCGTCTCCACAGAATCCGATGAACATTCCAAGAAAACAAGGGTGGGTGGAGTTCCCGTCAGCGAACTAACGCTCAGTATGTCTCAAAGATAAGGTAAAATTGAAAAGTGACAAGTATGGGTTAATCATGAAGTAATGTATATGACAAGTAAAAGTATATGTAAATAAACATGGGTATATATACTATAGGTCTTCATAAGGTCTCTATGTTAACGTTAAGTTTCTAGTGTGAGTGTCAACGCAACCGTAGAAATATTCACGAGCTCAAGAGTGGGGCCTCAGGAGTAAGTAAACACGGGCCCATTTCATATGTTAGCATCGGAACTCCAAGCTGTAGAGGAGTCGACCTGAGATTCGAGGAAATAAAATTCAAGTTGGTTAATATGGGACTTCTGAAGTTCCATTGGATTCACACCTGAAACTATCCCAAACACCCCGAGTATAATAAATTATAACTGTTGTGTCGACTTAATTGATTTGATTGATTGATTATAACATGTCATGATCGAACTATAGATTGCAACAGGGAATAATGTAGTCGAGTAAGTCAAGTAAAATGCGAGTTGTGTTAATTGCAATCTTTGGTCGAGTCAAGTTAGTTCGAGTAGAATGAGTTCGAGTTAACGTTCCAGTTTGGGTTTGAGTTTGGATTATAGTTCGAATTTAAGTTCAAGTTTAGGTTCAAGTTTGTATTCGAATTATAAACATTTCATATTACTAGATTTAGCCTTGAAGCTCTTAAGTTCAGGAATGATCGGACAACCGCTGCATATGGATTGCAGGATTTGTTTATTTTTCCAAAACGATTATCATTGATAACTCCATTAATTTACAGTGTTATCTAATCTGGATAGGCAAACACTCACTTTCATCGGCTTCCTGAGGCTCAAGAGAAATGATACCGCTTAAACCTATATTAATCTAGAGTCCTTAAAGATTTATTCAAGTGGTTTAATATGTATTCGCATTTCTCGAGAGGTTTTATGTAAAATGTTTTAATATTGTTTTAAAAAAATAACCTCGAGGCTGATTTAGAATATGAAGAGTTTTTTTATGAAAATGAATTTCAGTTTTAATGGTATTTTAGTAATGAAACCTAGTTTTTGAAAGTTTATGGTATTTTTATGAAAACTACTACTTTTGGAAATTTGGTAGTATTTTATTAAAATTTTAAATTTTCATTTAAAAAATATATTTTTCACAATTTGTTTTCATTGAAAATATGGATTCATTATTTTATATAATTTTCCAAATTTTAATTTGTTTTAAAAAGTCATATTTCTTTAAAATTCGTATTTTTATTTCCTTTCGAGATCGAATTCTCAGTGAGAAGTTCTATATCTCACTCTACTATTTCAAAGATGT
Source organism: Agapanthus africanus (assembly GCA_030015575.1). Taxonomy (NCBI): domain Eukaryota; kingdom Viridiplantae; phylum Streptophyta; class Magnoliopsida; order Asparagales; family Amaryllidaceae; genus Agapanthus; species Agapanthus africanus. Next base: position 124,612,067 of record CM057339.1, on the reverse strand, counting down.
GCGATAACCCGCACCATCCATAAATAGGTTCCCTTAAAAGGGTTGTAGAGACGCAATTGCAAAGAATTTAAAAATAGTGATAAAAACATTTTATAAAAGTAGTGGTATTTTAATGTAATTTGTATTCTTCAAATTAAACATATATCTAAAATATCGTGCTATGAGACCATAGTGTATATGATGGGGTAGGTCGTTACCCCATGAATTTCTATAGGTATATTTTCTAATTATTGATAAAAGGATACTTTTAAAGTTCTTGGTATTTATATGAAAATGTTTGATACATGTTTATTTCGCATGGAATATAAATATATTAAAATGTAAAAGATGTGAATAATATTGTAAAGCGATGTTATAGTATTTGTGTGATATATTTGGCCTGTCAAAGAAGATAAAAATGTTTAAAAGAAATGATTTTAAGGTTAACTCCACTTTATCGATATTGTTTTAAGAATTATTTTGAGGTGAAATGAAAGTGAGAGGAAGGAACTTACGATTTGTGTAGCGTTGAGAAGAGAATAAAAAGATAGAGGGAAAGCCTTCGTGGATCGTAGTAGCGTCCTGGAGGGTTTCGGTCTTCGAAAACGATGTTGGCTCGAGCTAACTCTCGTTTTAACTCCTTTTGCCCAAGAAATTTTTAAAGAATTTTGATAATGATTTCAGAATAAAAGTGAGCTAGAGGATGGGGTGGTATTTATAGGGTAGAAATGAGAGAGTGTGTGAATTAAAAATGAATTAAAAATTGGATTAATGGAGGAATTGAAGAGTCTATGGTTGAATTCAGATAAAACAAACAAGAAAATAAGGTAGAGGGGAGCTGAAGGGGTGTACGGGCGAAGCACGGAGACATTTGGAGCAATCCCAACCGCCGGTGGCGGCCAAATGGAGGAAACGGGTGGCCAGATCTTGGCCATTTGTCTCGAAGCTCGTACCATGTGTTTACATTTGTACAGAGATTTCAAGGTCTTTACAGCATGGTACCAGCCCCTTGCTCATCAGTGTTGCTTTCTGACACTGACGGGACATCTTCATCATATACGAAGGAACGAGAGACCATGTGGAAGCTTCCCGCATGCTCATTTTCTTCTTCTGCTTAGTTTTCTTCTTTCTCAGCATCGCCATTTTCGAAGAGATGCTGAAAAAACTCTTCGAGTGTAATTAGCAATCGCGCTTTCTGGTTATATTCCTCCAGGGTGCTGATGTACTTCTGCAAATCCGTACGGCTGTCCACATATTTGGCAGGCTGCACGGATTTTTTGGTCTTTGCCTTCTTTTTCTTGGAAGAAGTAACTTGAATTGAGGGCTTTTCCCCTTATCATCCGTTCTCGGAGTGGGAAATCGCTTCTACATCCCTCCCATAATTTTTGGTTCAAGCGGGATTTTCCACTCGATTGTAGGACACGCTTAGAGTTCCTTTCAAATCATTTTGTTTTTGATGAAAGGACTACCTCCCATGGAGTTTCTACAACTTGCGAGTAGGATACCACTGCGTATCAACTCTTTTAAGGGTGTGTCTTTTTGGAGGATTCAGCCTCCAGTTATCTAATGGCATGAACTTGCCCTGTTTATACTAGTTCTCGACCCAGTTTTTGAAGACGTAATAGTCTTTGATCAGGTGGCTTACCACTTGATAATAGGGGTAGTAGTTTGGCTCATTAACTGCACCGGCTTGTGCTGGTCGCAGTGGCTCAGGAAACATCAGCATGTTGTTCTTCATGGCGAGCTCGAAAAACTTTCTCATCTTTGTTTCGGGAGAATGAGTATTCACATCCCAATCTCTTTTCAAGAATGGGACCCGTGTAATCGTTATTTTGGTGACCGGGTGCTTTATAGCCACTCATTTTTTGTTGAGCGTTGGCGACAAACGCCGTCTTATCTTTACTTTTGTTATTTCACAAGTCTCTACCTGAAGAGGAAGAATACTGGCCAATATATTCCAGCTGAACCAGATTTGTAGGGTTAGCTTAGCACCTTGTGAAGGTTTTGGCAAGCATCAATCATGCTACTTTAAAATTTTAGGGTGCTAAACAAACCCTAACCAAGATCTTAACTAGAGACTTAGGGTTAAACATGATATGTAAACTCTTCACATCTAAGTGAACAAGGAATACAACCTTTGTAGACCGGTCCTTCACTTCAATAGCTCCATATAGTAGTCCCTTCGCTGCGATCACGATCCCCCGGACTTTAGAAAGGCTCCCATAAAGAAACGAACAAGCTTGCTTCGAAGTCTTCAAGGCCGAAGATGATCTACGTCGAGAAGACACTAGCTCATGCTATCTCTTCACTAATTGTGTAGATTAGTGAAGCAAACACCCCAAACTAAATGGCTAATAGTATAGGATGATGAAGTAGGAAGTGGGCTCACTTTAGTTTTATTTTTCTCACAAGGTTTCATCACTTTAGAAAAAACTAGCAAGCTTTTTCTCTTAAAGAAAAAGAAGAAGTGATGAAGCAAATGAATGAGAGAGTGAGGTTAGAATTGCAACCATGGGTGAGTTAGTGTCATGCCTAACTCATGTAGAGAATAAACAATAGCTATGAGTTAAGGGTTGGGTTAAAAAATATCTTAAGCAATGACAAAAGAGTGGACTTGGTCAATGTTTTCTACAAGCTTCATCCATGACTCGTTCTCAATCTTTTGTGAATTACTTAATGATAAATAAAACCCAAACATAAACCCTAGAATGGTATAAGTCTCTTACATACATGTTGCAAGTATAATCTAACATGACACAACAATATATATCACATATATATTGTGTGTACAAAAAGAAAATAATACAATTAACATATATTACATATATATCAATGTATCATCAAGTGAGAAAACAAATCTTAAGTGGACTAATATTATTTAATGTAATTTAATATATCAAATATACAATTCTACATTAAATTATTAAATCAACACTTGATTTAATAATCCGGCTATAATACATATAACCGACTAATATCAAATGAATCAACATATCGAATCAACACTTGATCCGACCGATATCACATATCGGGATAATAGAATACGGTATCGCATACTCGTATTAATCTCGGTCCCGCACATATCATATATGTGCTCCTACTCGGTTTCGCATGAACCAGGAAACCTCTGTGTAGGACTCTAAAGACTCGTCAATACGCCGGCAGTAGGTGATGATCATATCAAACACCCACAAACTGCAAGCGGTCTGCTAAACGTAACGGCCACCCGGGTATTGAGCGATCAGAAAATCAACAACCAAGCCTGCTATAACTCCTGCAAATCCAATCAGTAACACTACCGTACAGTCCGGTCTTTTCGTCTGATATGTCGCACATCACAGCCTGGGGGTGGTATAACGTCAAAACCCAATAGCCTGATAAGTCATGCCGATGCAAGGTCTATAACGGTTCGAGAAACTACTGATAACTCTTACCAGTAAATCTCAGCAACCCTGACCAGGGATTTCCTGTTATGGCCAATCGAGTATAGCGCAACATCAACTCCCAACACCGGGAGAGACGAAACCCCTCCTATCGCTCATTGCCTCCATGTGACTCGAGACTGTACCCAAAAGCCACCGTTTTGCATGATCTCTTGACCGTGGTAAGATGGAAATCAAACCACAGTGGGAATCACACAAGACTCTATGACGATCTCGGGTCTACAGACTAACCTGTACCAGTGTCACCAGAGAACTGCTATCCGACGATAGGTATAATACCATCTAGGAGTTCTCGGCGAGTCCGTCCAGTGTACCAAGTCTCCACTGAGCACCCGTATACCTTCTCTGATGTCAAACACTAATGGATATGGGATCATCTATCATCCAACATATGAGTCAAGAAGCGCATACGCTAGTCTACTCTGGAGTATCGATGCCCTGTCTCGATACTCCCACGATTAGGAACATTTGAAGGATGTACTAATCGACTACCCTGTCCCCACTAGTATAATCTGCATCATAATCCTGGTAGTCAAGTAATCATCTTAAGGGCTTTATCAATATGTGATCACAAAACAGTATTTATTAACATGTTAAGATAAAGTGCAACCAGATAGTATACTATCATGTCGAGCAAGAAAGTCCTCCCTATATATGTCCAAGCATCCACTACAATATACATCGCATGTACAGTAATGGCCTCTAGGGTATACATATAACTAACAATCTCCCACTTGCACTAAGGTCATCTGTTATAGTATCCAATACCCAACAATATAGCAGTGGTTGTAGTATCCCATACTCAACCATTGTAGAGAAGTCTCTCTAGAGGTAAGGCATTTGTGAGTGGATCCGCTATGTTAACCTTCTGGTCTACTCTCCTAACCTCGATCCCTTAGATATCAGCCATCTCCCTGATCAGGTGATACTTGCCTCAGAATATGTCTGGAACGCTGATGGGACCGGTGTTCCTAGGACAAAACCACAACTCCATTGTTGTCACAATAACAGTTATCGGATGCTCAATGGTAGGAACCTTGTTCATCTTATGAACAAGAAATGTCCAGACAGCCACTTTGGTAGTTTCGTTGGTAGCAATGTATTCAGTCTTTATCGTCTAGTATGTCACGGTATCTAGCTTCGAACTCTTCCAACATACCATCCCTCCACTAAGGGTAAAGACAATGCATGTGACTGACTCTCAGTCGAACTTATCACTCTGGAAGTTGGAACCAAGAACTTTCTTTTAGTGCTTCTTAAGTACTTAAGAATGTTCTCCACAGCTTTTCAGTGATTCTCCCAAGATCCGATTGATTCCTGATTACTACACCTACTGAGTCATCTACATCTAGTCTGGTACATAACATCGTATACTCTGATAGAGCCTACTGCCAAAACATAGGGTATCCCTTGTACGCGATCTCTCTCCAAATCAGTCTTGGAAGACATCCTTTTTTGGAGAGAGTGATTCCTGAGTTAATGAGCAAACCACCACGCTTAGAATCTTCCATACTAAACTCTTTTAGTATGGTGTTAATGTACCTGGATTTGGGACACTCCCAACATCCACTTAGATCTATCACCATAGATCATAATCAATAAGATGCAGTAGGTATCATCCAGATCTTCTATTGAGAATCCCCGTGATAAGAGGAGCTTGACCGAGTGTAGCATAGGAAACCATTTCCTATCAAGAGTATGTCATCTACGTCTAATACGTGGAAGACAGCCTTACTCTCTACAACCTTCTTGTATATACAAGATTCATCTATCATTTTGATGAAGTCAAACTCTTTGACTATCACATCAAAACAGACATTCCTGACTGCCTGAACCCAGTTGAGCCATCATCTCATGATACAATCCGCGCTCCCACTGTCACCGAGAAGACCGTAGTATCTCTCAAGTGGATGAGGAACCCTACTAGATTCGTGGAGAGGCTGAGCTTCGTTAGAGACTATTGAATCCTTTGGTTTCACCAAATCATCAGTTGTTAGTTTATCTAGCTGGAACTCCTTCCAGTTCTACCTCATGACCACTAATTTCTTCACAAGAAATTCCTTTTCTAAAAAGGGGGCATACCGAGAAACAAAACACCTTTTGCTCCTCAGAGTGGTAGAAGATATTCTCTCACTAATGTTTTGGGATATCCTGACAAACTTACACAACTGACCTTGCCTCGAGCTTTTCCGGTTTTTGCTTTTCAACATAGGCCGGACAACCCCATATCTTAACTCGTTTAGACATGGTCTCTTCCCATTTCATATCTCATATGTAGTGGTAGGCATTGATTTGGATGGAACCTTATTCAACAGGTATGCAATTTCTCAAGTGCATAACTCCCAAAAGAAAACAGGTAACTCAGTAGTACTCATCATAGAGCGCGCCATATCTCATAGGATGCAATACCTCCGCCTCGATACACCGTTGTGCTGTGGTGTATACGAAGGAGTAAGCTGAGAGAGAATCACATTCTCCTTTAGAAATTCCAAGAACTTCATACGCAAGTATTTGCCTCCTTAATCACATCGTAGGACTTTAATACTTCTACCCGTTTGGTTCTCAAAAGAACCAACCTTGGCATTTGTAGACATGGGAGCATATACATCATCATGTATCTGTCCCAAGAGTTCACTAACTCTTTCTCTGTTTCCAGTAAACGGAGTATTGGTCATTTTATCTTTGAGACAAGACTAGCAAGTAGTATAAGATGAAAATTCGAACAGATTCTCATATTCATCCTTATGTAACTTAGCTGGTCGTGTCGCATTGATATGACCTAGTCTACAATGCCTCAAGAAGAATTCGTTCATTCCTGAACTGCTCCTCTTGTCTGTGTGTTCTACATACTTTGAACTGTGGTTTGATTTAGAACGTATATGCTATTATCTAACGTGCCTGATCGAATCAACTCTTGATTCAAGAAAATGTTCACAGCATTTTCCTCCTATACAGAATTATATCCTTCTTTAACTTAGTAAAGAACATGATGTAATGTTGTATATCAGGTTCGGTATGTAATAACATTCGTTCAGAATCAATGTATTAATACAAGGTGATATCTACCAACTGATTTAGCTGCAACACTTGCACCATTCTCTAACACTTAGAGACATATCACCCATTCTCAGTTCTCTATCTATTGCAGCCCATGTAACATATTACATGCATGGGATCCTGATCCGTTATCACATACCCAGGACGTAGAGGATACTGAGAAACAGTTCTTGGTAATAAGGACACCTGAAGAATATGCATCAACATGCACTTTCTTCGAATTGGGTGGCATGGGAATCCGGATATTCCCCCATTTCCTGTTCAGTCTTCTAACAATTATTAGAAAGAACGGAACCAACGTTCTCTAGCACAGTATAATAAGCAGGTTCGGTCAATGCATCCATATTATTATCTTGATTAAGACGTAACATGTTTGCAACCTGGAGAGAGAGAGAAGAAAACACTCTACGTGCGCTTTTGCAAGATTAGATTTGGTTATCATTTTATCTAATCAGGATGGCTCCCACTGTTTTAGTCAAATCTACCTTCAAACCCTAAAAGGTAAGACTATCCGGGATTAATTACACCTTACAAGTTCGCCAATCTTTCAGCCAGGTCAGTGTTGTTACTTTGAGGGAGGTTCCCCGTGATTTCGCACGGACCTAATTAAAATAAATCTCGTTTTCCCATAGGCATAACCCCGTTAACACCTTTCTAGACACCTACTTGATCGGCTAATTGTCATGTGTAAAACTCTCCCAGGAGTAACTCTTACTCGCAGTGGGTATCGGGATCCAACTATCTCATAGAAGTTATGCAATCTCATTGCAAATTTCAACAATTGAAATTCCCGATAATATTTTGCCCCTAGCAACTTATGACCTTAACATAGTCAACAAATCATAAGCGCTAGTCAAGTTCTACCCGTCATTTCCTGATTGAATTAAACCCACCCGCATGACCCTTAACATAGTCAACAAAGTCGTATGACTACCATAATCCAATCGCATCATATGCTTATGCAGATAAGAACTAGTCGGCAACCGCACACTACGCCTTAACATAGTCAACAAACGCAGCACGAATACTAAGTAGTACTTATCTAAAGTGACGGAAGGCTACGACAGGTTTTTAAGAAAACATTTTGCGTAATGAACTTGATCTCGTTGTAGAATCGAGTGATTTTGAAAAGGAGTGGTTTTGAGGCTTTTACTAGTTTTGCTAAAGAGGTCACTCCCGGTGAAGGGATCTCGGCTCTTTTCTCATCGAATAAGGTGCAGGATATTTCACAAATACCACTATGCAAAGCAAAAACTATAGAAGCAATCAAAAGACAAACCGTGTTTGTAGCATCTGCTAGTTTCGCTAAAGAGGTCACTCCCGGTGAAGGGATCTCGGCTCTTTACTTATCGAATAAGGTGCTGGATATTCTACAAGGAATACCGCTATGCAAAGCAAGAACTAGAGCTACCAGTTTTTAAACAAGTTTCTACAATATCTTTAGGTTTCTTTTTCTTTCATTAATCTCATTAATGAAGTCCCATTTATTTATGTTTCCCAAGCATCACATAAGAAACGAAAGCAGCAATATTTATTATATCTCATATATATAATATAGGCATTCGTCTCAGAACATATCAAATGATCACATCACAGAATATCAGCAGTAGAAGAACATATATGAAATATTGGATATACTAGGAATTCCGTGTTTTATTTAAGCCAGAAAAAACGCGGATTCCACGGTCGTGATGAATAGCCAAACCCACAACCCTAGACCCCTATGAGAGCGGCAAGCAACCCTACCAATTCTAGAGTTAGGAGACCCGGTCTTGACTTCTCGAGATGGTCTCCCACTGTACCTTAGAACCCGGTTACTTGTGCTCCCCGCCTTGGGTCTATCCTAATGCGGAAAAGTAAATAATATACATCAATTGTGATATCATCCTCAATCCGGAAGTGCCCCAATAAAAGAATATTACATACAATGAATTTTACATGAATGAAAATAAAAACCCTCATCTCACATAAAACCCCCGGCTATTCAAAACACGACGATCCAATATAACATATCACAGCAACACATAACATCACTTGTCATCAACATAAGTAAATATGCGTATCCCAATTATCGTTGACATATAGCACCGAAACCGGCGATACACCACATATTACACTTACGGACGCAGAAAAGAAAATGAAAAACTACAACAGTTGGAATCCGCAACCACTTTAGACATCATAAATCCAACGTATCACATACTTTGGATTTCATGCCTAACTAAATGAATTCCTTAGACATCACATGCCTAACAATTATAAATCCCGCATTTTAGTCTCGATCTCGAAAACGCTTTTCAATATTAAGTCGGGCAATTCAATAAGATTCCCGACATCCTGATCGAATGCTCGTCGAAAACTTTAGTAGAAGGCCGCACCCCCCGATGCCGTCGACGAAGTGCACTAAAGCGGAACACCGCTGCCGCGAGCACCCGAACGGATGATTTTGGCGATGGGGTTCTCCTACAGTCACTTGGTCAGGGCTATGGGGTGTGGCTCTCTAGTAAGGTTACCCGGCAAGTATCCGCGTACACTACGTAATTGCGACGGACTTTTGAACCACATCAAAATCCTGTGGGAACCGATCAAATGAGACTAAACTGCTAGATTTATAAAATTAAACTGGTTATCACATAACCAGTTATGTGGATTCCAAATATTGTATCACAATCACAGATAGCTAGACGAAGTTAGATAATTCGATCGATGCAACGAATTCCCAAAAATTCTCATAGAGCTCAACACTTGAGCACAGTTAAAGTTAACCAGAGACATGCCACAGTACCTACGGACAAACAGCTGAAGGGCCCGACCCAAGCCTCTCAAGTGGCGCCGCGGATCCGCGGTCACTTGAATGAGTTAGGGTTTAGTTCTTCAGGTGTGTCCATAGAATTCCCTGCATGATTTTCTGAGTATTTTTAACATGGAAAAATCCAACTTTTGGAAGAATTTCCAGAAAGGGGTCTTTTCGGGCTTTCGGAGTTCGATCGGACTTTAAATTTCGCCTACGCAATGCCTAATGCTCTAGCTTGGCTCTGATACCACTGTAAGGTTAGCTTAGCACCTTGTGAAGGTTTTGGCAAGCATCAATCATGCTACTTTAAAATTTTGGAGTGCTAAACAAACCCTAACCAAGATCTTAACTAGAGACTTGGGGTTAAACATGATATGTAAACTCTTTACATCTAAGTAAACAAGGAATACAACCTTTGTAGACCGGTCCTTCACTTCAATAGCTCTATGTAGTAGTCCCTTCGCTGCGATCACGATCCCCCGGACTCTGGAAAGGCTCCCATGAAGAAACGGATAAGCTTGCTTCGAAGTCTTTAAGGCCGAAGATGATCTACGTCGAGAAGACACTAGCTCATGCTATCTCTTCACTAATTGTGTAGATTAGTGAAGCAAACACCCTAAACTAAATAGCTAATAGTATAGGATGATGAAGTAGGAAGTGGGCTCACTTTAGTTTTATTTTTCTCACAAGGTTTCATCACTTTAGAAAAAACTAGCAAGCTTTTTCTCTTAAAGAAAAAGAAGAAGTGATGAAGCAAATGAATGAGAGAGTGAGGTTAGAATTGCAACCATGGGTAATTTAGTGTTATGCCTAACTCATGTAGAGAATAAACCATAGCTATGAGTTAAGGGTTGGGTTAAAAAATATCTTAAGCAATGACAAAAGAATGGACTTGGTCAATGTTTTCTACAAGCTTCTACAAGCTTCATCCATGACTCATTCTCAATCTTTTGTGAATTACTTAATGATAAATAAAACCCAAATATAAACCCTAGAATGGTATAAGTCTCTTACATACATGTTGCAAGTATAACCTAATATGACACAACAATATATATCACATATATATTTTGTGTACAAAAAGAAAATAATACAATTAACATATATCACATATATATCAATGTATCATCAAGTGAGAAAACAAATCTTAAGTGAGCTAATATTAGTTAATGTAATTTAATATATACAATTCTACATTAAATTATTAAATCAACACTTGATTTAATAATCCGGCTATAATACATATAACCGACTAATATCAAATGAATCAACATATTGAATCAACACTTGATCCGACCGATATCACATATCGGGAGAATAGAATACGGTATCACATACTCGTATTAATCTCGGTCCCGCACATATTACATATGTACTCCTACTCCGTTTCACATGAACCAGGAAACCTCTGTGTAGAACTCTAAAGACTCGTCAATACGCCGGCAGTAGGTGATGATCATATCAAACACCCACAAGCCGCAAACGGTCTGCTAAACGTAACGGCCACCCAGGTATTGAGAGATCAAAAGATCAACAAGCAAACCTGCTATAACTCCTGTGAATCCAATCAGTAACACTACCGTACAGTCTGATCTCTTCGTCTGATATGTCGCATATCACAGCCTGGGGGTGGTATAACGTCAGAACCCAATAGCCTGATAAGTCATGCCGATGTAAGGTCCATAACGGTTCGAGAAACTACTGATAACTCTTACCAGTAAATCTCAGCAACCCTGGCCAGGGATTTTTTGTTATGGTCAATCAAGCATAGCGCAACATCAACTCCGAACACCGGGAGAGACGAAACCCCTCCTATCGCTCATTACCTCCATGTGACTCGGGATTGTACCCAAAATTCACCGTTTTGCACGATATCTTGACCGTGGTAAGGTAGAAATCAAACCATAGTGGGAATCACACAAGACTCTATGACGATCTCGGGTCTACAGACTAACCTGTACCAGTGTCACCAGAGAACTGCTATCCGACGATAGGTATAATACCATCTAGGAATTCTCGGCGAGTCCGTCCAGTGTACCAAGTCTCCACTGAACACTCGTATACCTTCTTTGATGTCAAACACCAATGGATATGGGATCATTGTCACGACCCGAAAGGTACGGAACATGACCGGCACTTAAACTACGAAACGTCTAGAGGCGTACGTAATCTAAGTAAACCAAAACCCAGAAATCCAAACCAAGTAAAGCTATAGAGTGAGGGAAAAACCAATTTAAATCAAGTAGTTTAGCAACATATGCCGAAATATGCATTTTAAAAATCACCAATCTTTTCTAAAAATTTCGGCAGAGTTTCCTTTGTAAATACAGGCCCCAAACGGGATACAACATGGTAAATATATACATAATGATAAAATGGCATCCCCAAGCGGGAGCTAGCTCTTCGTCAATCGACGGCCACAACCACGCAAGCAATATAATATACAACGCCGAAGGGCGAGGATCAAAACTGAAAAGGAAACTCAAAACAACAAGAAAACCCATAATAATACAACGCGCGACTCTAAGGTCGAAAGAATAAACACTAGTCTTCTATGTCTATCAAATCTAAAAGTCTGGTTGATGGAATTTTAACTAGATACAACTGAAATAACAAATATACAATGGTGGTCCTGATACAAAAGAACCCACCAACCAAAGCAAATCACCCGGAATGGAAGCAGTGTGCCGGCAAAGCCGTAACGAAACCTGTACGGCAAAACCTGCAAGAAACTGTGGCACAACGGGGGTAAGTTGCCAACTAGTGAGTAGAAAACATCTACGAGCAGAAATCGCATGCATAACGCAATCCTAGGTCATACGATCAGTAATATCCTCAAATAATAACAATATGGCCTGAAGCATAAATAATGGTAAGGGCAAACATCTATCTATATAGCGAAATACCAAGAACTTGTGTCAGTGCCTCAGGTAACAACATGTCACTAAAATGACATGCAGATGCATATAATGAGAACGAAGTACATCATGAATTAAAGAACTGTTTTTCTTTATTTAATGAGATTTCTATATGTATATCAATCGGGTATCACCAATGAAATCAACAGAGAAATCAGTGTCAAGTATCGAAACAAAACATAAATATCAGTATCTCAATATCTCTGTATCTCAAATCTCAATATCTCAATTACTCGGGCTCCGTCAGTCCGGATCGGCCTATATCATCAATCATACGACCAAGAACGGTATCCTATGGATATCCGCCGCCTCAGGTAAAATCACCGGTAAGCAGTCTGCCCCTGCCAGGCTCATCGTCTACATCTCAATCTTCTTGCCCTGGGGTACCTTACCGGGTCCACCATGTACCCGCAGACGGTTCATCCAACTCCTCGAATCGGGTCTCGAAATCCATCTCATAACCGAGAAAACATCATGGTGGACGACTCATACATCATGAGAAAACCGCACTTTTCATTTTAAAAGAGAGAGAGAGAGAGAAGTTTATATATTCTTGCGGTTTTCTCCTAAATCCAGGAAATCTCATGAAAATCCGAAATCCAATCATCAATAGCGAGTAAACAGTGAATATCGGCATAAAACTCCATAACACTGCATAGCAGTAAATGATAATATCAATGAAGTAGCAAGTAATAACTGCAATGTCTAAACTGGCATATAAGGCAAGTACACTAATATCATGTCGAAACTATCAGCTAACAAGTTATGTCGATGAAATAATATTCTCTAAAGTGTACGTGACATGGCAATTTCTGATGATGATGTGTGTGAGCCAGCAAGTAAGTGTATGTGGAACATACGCATCATCGGTAATGGTGCTGGTGTCCTAACAGCATAATTTCAATATTAACATATGAAAACACAATATAAGCATGCAATGAGATGCGAGAAGCAAGAATATGCGGGAGCTGAATATCAAATACAATGATAACGAATCTGCATATGTCTAATTATGAGTCGTACAGTTTTCCGTTTGAAATAACACGAATCGTGGTGTTTTGAAAATAAGGGTTACGGTGTTTTAAAGAAAATATACGTCCTTTGAAATATCCGTAGAATCCCTTGGCCTGTCTTTAAAATACTCACGATTCGTTAGTTTTGAAATAGGTATGACTCGAGTCTAATCTACCATTTACAAGTAAACTGCAGGGCTAAACTAAAAGGGCTGATCAAAAGGTAAGGAAACCGCCTAACATCTGAGTCAATACATATATATATATATATATATATATATATATATAATAGTCGGTGATCCTGCCTCAGTAGTATCCTATACGATATAATATCTATAACATGACATCCTCAAGTCAAGAGTGCGGATCTAATATCAATATAGCTCGTACGGTAAATCCATCGTACGGCCTCCCAATCTGGGTACGGGTCAAATGTCACATGTATCACATTATTCATCTGGTATCCTCATCATCACATATCGGGAGCCGGGATACTAATCTAAGTCGAGTACACTACTAATATCATCAACAATATCATGATCTGGCTACTGACCTAAAGTCTCATACAATCTGATGTCATCAATACATATTATCATACAGAAGTATACATTGCCCAAGCGATCCATTATAACTATCATAACATATCTCATCTCATATCTCGATCATATGTCAACTATCACTATATATATCATCATCCACATAGTATCGTCGTCCAACGATCCGCTATAACATCATGACATATCTCGGTCACATATTAAATATCCCACGGCAACATGTCCGATCATATCGACTCGATCCCAAGCATCATATAACATCGTCATCATCCAAGCACATGAATACCAATATAAATATGTCTCCAATACGCACAAGGATATCAATGTATGTGAGTATGTATCTGTGCGTGTATGCAAATCTTTACCCTAGCGTTTTGGGACTAAGAAATCGACTAAAGTCCTTTCTTCAATTCTAGCTAACACTAACTCCTAATCTCCTAAAGCTTTTCTTGCTAAGTTTCATATCTCTCAACAACATACGAATGTATATCTATCTCATATCACATCATTTCTTACGACTTTGCGGGGGTGCTATACGCCATCCACCCGACTTCTCCCCGTAGATATAAATATACTCACCTGATCTGCTCTTTCTGGAGTCGATGACGCCACGCTCATCCTCGTCGTCTCGAAGTCTACGTGGGGTACCTACATATCATATATATAGCATCATAAACGAAATCACACACAAAAACCAAAATGTCGCACGAATCACCCATAGGTCAAAACCTATGGTCTACATCTCGCAATTCAACCAATATCAATCGATATAGACGTACAAACGTCAAATAATCGAATACAATACCAAATATCAAAACTTAAATCCATAACATCATGAAACACATGGCAGCAACCCAGAAAAGTGGTCCCAGATTTCTGTTCAGGTCAAAACAAGGTAAGCAAACAACACTGGGATGATATATAGGGTCTATATGAGCTATGGGGGCAACTTGGGCACCTATCACCTCAGAGGGGCCGGCCACACTAAGGCAAATTCCAGCGAGGCCAGTATTACAGGGTTTTGGGGTCTCATTTTGGTAGTGGGGTCTCGTGGTGGTCCATCTAGGCTACTGGTATTGTTTACTTTTCTAATATTGCTCGCGGGTCGCTCCAGATTTCCCTGCACGCTCCAAACCCTCACAAAACCGACATGGATCAATTTTAAAGTTTGTATTCTCTGTTCTAAACTCAGTTTCAGGTCTCTAATTTGAATCCTAGTGTCTTGTACAGCCACCACACATCACTAATTCCCCAAAATCCTCAAACCCGTCTCTTTAAATTTTCTAAACACAACATACCCTAACTAAACACATTCTAAACTAATCTAGAATACAAGAAATCTAAAACTAAACTAAATGGAAGAATTTATACCTCCTTTAGGCCACTCAAGACCGCCCTAGTTCCCCAAAGTTATCAAAATCCCATTTTGCTTGGTCCAATGTGCTTCCCTTAAGCTTGTGCACAATTTTTGTAAAGAGGAGATGGGGTTTTGGGTTTGTTTTGGTGGTGAAGTGAGGTGTTTTGTGGAGGAGGGAGAGGGGTGTTGCCATGAGAGAAGAAGAAGAAGAAAAGATGAAGAGATGAAGAGAGAAGAATGAGTCATGCCTATGGTTTGACCCCTCACCCTCTCTCTCTCATGCCCATCCCCCTTACAACCATGATGTCCCTTTGACTTTTCCTTTTTCTTTTTCTTTTCTTTTCTTTTCTTCTCTTGGCAATAATAAACCCAAAACAATAACCATACACCAAAAATCATGTAGGAAAAATGTAACAAGTGTGAAAAAAATTACATGTGCACAAAACACGCTTAAAGTCCGATTAGCGATTTTTAATCGCGATTAGCACAAAATTAGTGTATAATAAATCGTAAAATTTCATAATTTGCATAAATCACATAAAGCACCCTCTTTTTAGTAATTTCCATAATTTTCCAAATTTTTCCCAATTTATCGGTATTTAATTATACCGCCCTATTAAAATATTCATTATATTTATTATTTAATTATAAAAATTCCCAAAAATAATATTTTATTTTTTTGAAATGTTACAATCTTCCCCGCTTAAACAAATTCGGTCCCTGAATTTAAATTTAAACCCCTCAATACTAAAACATTTTAGTAAAAAGTCCAGGTCGTCGGAGCTCCGAAATCATCAATACATAAAACGCATAATAGCGCAATGCATGCGCATGAACAATGAGCAGATAACTCAAAAACAAAACTCCGTCAAGCATTCCGCAATAATCAGAGTCATGGTGAAGACACAAATGTCAAATCCAAAACAAAACCAATATGATATACATCAAAACTATCCATGTAAACATCAAAACTATACATGTAAATATCAGAAGGAAACGCATGCCAAACTTTTCATGTTACTGTGCGATACGCGTATCGCGGCACAGTGGCGGACGTCTCGTATAAGAAAATAACTCTCTATATATATATATATCCTTTGTTTAATATGCACGTACCGCCGTTTTGAAAACAATTTAGAAGGGTTTTCTTGTTTTAAACGTTTCGTGTCATCTCAGACACGTAGGTAAATACTAAGACTATAGCTCCTTTTTGGAAATCCCTTCGATATCTATCAATAAATGCAAAATATCCAGGTACTGTCCTCTGACTAATCCTGCTCAGTACGAAAACAAATAGAAAATATCATAAAAACATACTGCTCCATAAGAAATCAACCCTAAAATGTGCATATGAAAGCTATGTGCGTCTGGTGCGCACGGAGATCAAAATCCAAGAATGTGCCATACATGTGCACAAGACAACATCTAAGTGTAACGGGTGTGCATGAAACATCTGTCAGAGGCAACGTGTGTGCCTGACAGCAATATCAGGTGCATCTAATATGCACAAAGAATCCCGATTTAGTGCATCTGGTGTGCACCAAAATCGCATCTCATATCATGCACCCAATATGCGCAAAATCCAAATCAGGTGCACAGGGTGCACAAAACAAATATCGAGTATCACAATCGAAATCGACGGTATACAACACATCTCAAATCCAAATCCAGTATACCGTGGTATATAATCTCATAACCATGTGCAACCGCGTGCACAAAATCTAATCAAAACACTAAAAGTGCACGAAATCTATGCCGAAAGCATAAGTCAAATCATATGCATGCCCCAGGCATGAAATCAAAATTAATATCTCAAATGATACCAAACCGGAGTCCTGTGCAACTGTAGTGCACAAAATACGTATCAATGCGCTGCAAGCATATGTGAACTATACCGAGTGCAAAACCAAATCATGTGCGTATCATAAGCACAAAATCAACTCAACTGTATGGAATCCATGAAATCATAACCATTTGCAGCCAAGGCACAAAACGATATCAGTGCAATATCTGGGCACAAACTATAAATACCAAGTAGGTACAACCATGGTGCACGAAAATAAATATCATGAAACTCAATCATCAAAACTCAATCATGCGAATAGATCGCCCAAAATACCGAAATCAAGTATGGCGGAATAGTCCCGCTCAAGTACATCCTCTGAGAATCTATGGCCAACTGTCATGGTCACTCATAACATGTCTCGTCGACGATGCCGAACTCTGGCCTGCTGGTGTGCGTAAAATGACCACTCCTGGGTCCAAGTCTTCTCGTGCATTATTCCAGAAGGGTCATGTCTAGGTCTCTCCCAAATCTCGTCTCTGCCGAACTGTCCGGAAGTTATCACCCTTTACTACATCTGTTTCTGGATCCGGAACGGCTGCATACTCATCACGACTCTTTCTGGAAGTTATATCCATATATAACGCCTCTGCATGCGTATCGCATCTCTGATGTCGGCGGAGTGGAACGTCATCTCATCAAGATCTCGTGCGAACCTCTTACTCCACTTTTTTCTAATGTCGACTGCTTCGGACTCGTCTCATCATGGCTGCATGGACTGTGCTCCAATGGCTATACTCGTATCTGGAGTCTCTCAAGCAATGTATCCCATCGCATAGCATCCGAATGAAGTCGAACCATTCGATCGATTCGTCAAAACCTCGTAATCCCCCAAAAGCTCAACATCTTGGGTACAGTTTAATAGTATCAAGTACATACCGCAGCATCGGTAGACCAGCCGTAGAAGGGCAAACCCAAGCCTCACTAATGGCACCGCAGAACTGCAGCAAACCCTAAGGTTCAAACGCTTTCACACGGTCATTATGTCGAATTAGGGTTTCATTCTTCTAGAGGGTCCATAGAATTGCTTGCATGTATTTCCGAATACTTTAAACTTGGAATATGGGTTTCTGACATTCGATCGCCTCTGTCGACTCTCAACGTATCCGCGTGAAGTCGTCTCTAGCTGGAATCAGTCTATCTGATGACCTCGCATTGGGGTAAGCGAACGAACCACATGTCCTAGTCATTCATCCTCGGGTGACTAGCGACCTTCTATCATATCTCTAAGTACAACTCGTACCGCAATAGCTCCAACATCTGGGGCAATATCTCGTCGTTCGCAACAACTATCGGCCTATCCACCCGCACGCTGAACAGTGCTTCAATCATCAAATAATCTGAAATGTACGGTCATCACGTTCTGGCTGGCCTCTATCAGTGGCTCAATCTTCTGGTGCAATTCTGCACGCCCGAGAAATCTCATAATAGCGATCCATCCAATGCTCATGGCGCGAAAACACAATAAAATGACACCTCTATGCAATCGTGTGTCCCTGGAATCACGCCCTGGTCAATCCTCGTCCGTGACAAGCTCGTGCTGACCGCAACTCTAACCGTAGCTCTCTGTGCCCGCACAACCGTGGTAACAAAACCATAACTGGTACGGATGAGGATAGATCATAGGAAGGAATATAATACTGTGCAAAGAAATGTACATCCTAAGGCTTCTTAGGCGGAGTAGCGTATCGTAAGTATGCCGCGGAACATACGTACGGTACGTCACTCTACTCAAACTACCTACTCCATCAACCAAGGGTCATCCTACTCTCCGCAGGTAAAACCTAACGCTCTAATACCAACTTTGTCACGACCCGAAAAGTACAGAACATGACCGGCACTTAAACTACGAAACGTCTAGAGGCGTACGTAATCTAAGTAAGGCAAAACCCAGAAATCCAAACTAAGTAAAGCAGTAGAGTGAGGGAAAAACCAATTTAAATCAAGTAGTTTAGCAACATATGCCGAAATATGCATTTTTAAAATCACCAATCTTTTCTAAAAATTTCGGCAGAGTTTCCTTTGTAAATACAGGCCCCGAACGGGGTACAACATGGTAAATATATACATAATGATAAAAAGGCATCCCCAAGCGGGAGCTAGCTCTTCGTCAATCGACGGCCACAACCACGCAAGCAATATAATATACAATGCCGAAGGGTGAGGATCAAAACTGAAAAGGAAACTCAAAACAACAAGAAAACCCATAATAATACAACACGCGACTCTAAGGTCGAAAGAATAAACACTAGTCTTCTATGTCTATCAAATCTACAAGTCTGGTTGATGAAATTTTAACTAAATACAACTGAAATAACAAATATACAATGGTGGTCCTGATACAAAAGAACCCACATACCAAAGCAAATCCCCCGGAATGGAAGCAGTGTGCCAGCAAAGCCGTAACGAAACCTGTACGGCAAAACCTGCAAGAAACTATGGCACAACGGGGGTGAGTTGCCAACTCGTGAGTAGAAAACATCTACGATCAGAAATCAGATACATAACGTAATCCTAGGTCATACGATCATTAATATCCTCAAATAATAACAATATGGCCTGAAGCATAAATAATGATAAGGGAAAACAACTATCCATATAGTGAAATACCAAGAACTCGTGTAAGTGCCTCAGGTAACAACATGTCGCTAAAATGATATACAGATGCATATAATGAGAACGAAGTACATCATGAATCAAAGAACTGTTTTTCTTTATTTAATGAGATTTCTATATGTATATCAATCGGGTATCACCAATGAAATCAACAGAGAAATCAGTGTCAAGTATCGACACAAAACATAAATCTCGGTATCTCAATATCTCTGTATCTCAAATCTCAATATCTTAATACATCGGGCTCCGTCAGTCCGGATCGGCCCATATCATCAATCATACGACCACGAACGGTATCCTCTGGATATCTGCCGCGTCAGGTAAAATCACCGGTAGGCAGTCTGCCCCTGCCAGGCTCATCGTCTACACCTCGATCTTCTTGCCCCGGAGTATCTTACCGGGTCCACCATGTACCCGCAGACGGTTCATCCAACTCCTCGAATTGGGTCTCGAAATCCATCTTATAACCGAGAAAACATCATGGTGGACGACTCATATATCATTAGAAAACCGCACTTTTCATTTTAAAAAGAGAGAGAGAAAGAGAGAAGTTTATATATTCTTGTGGTTTTCTCCTAAATCCAGGAAATCTCATGAAAATCCGAAATCCAATCATCAATAGCGAGTAAACAGTGAATATCGGCATAAAACTCCATAACACTGCATAGCAGTAAATGATAATATGCATGAAGTAGCAAGTAATAACTGCAATGTCTAAACTGGCATATAAGGCAAGTACACTAATATCATGTCGAAACTATCAGCTAACAAGCTATGTCAATGAAATAATATTCTCTAAAGTATACATGATATGGTAATTACCGATGATGATGTGTGTGAGCCGGCAAGTAAGTGTATGTGGAACATACGCATCATCGGTAATGGTGCTGGTGTCCTAACAGCATAATTTCAATATTAACATATGAAAACACAATATAAGTATGCAATGAGATGCAAGCAGCAAGAATATGCGGGAGCTGAATATCAAATACAAAGATAATGAATCTGCATATGTCTAATTATGAGTCGTACAGTTTTGCCGTTTGAAATAACACGAATCGTAGTGTTTTGAAAATAAGGGCTACGGTGTTTTTAAGAAAATGTACGTCCTTTGAAATATCCGTAGAATCTCTTGGCCTCTCTTTAAAATACGCACGATTCGTTATTTTTGAAATAGATATGACTCGAGTCTAATCTACCATTTACAAGTAAACTGCAGGGCTAAACTAAAAGGGCTTATCAAAAGATAAGGAAACAACCTAACATCTGAGTCGATACATATATATATATAAATATAATAGTCAGTGATCCCGCCTCAGTAGTATCCCATATGATATAATATCTATAACATGACATCCTCAAGTCAAGAGTGTGGGTCTAACATCAATATAGCTCGTACGGTAAATCTATCGTACGGCCTTCCAATCCGGGTACGGGTCAAATGTCACATCTATCATATTATTCATCTGGTATCCTCATCATCACATATCGGAAGCCGGGGTACTAATCTAAGTCGAGTACACTACTAATATCATCAATAATATCATGATCTGGCTACTGACCTAAAGTCTCATACAATCCGATATCATCAACATATATTATCATACAGAAGTATACATCGCCCAAGCGATCCATTATAACTATCATAACATATCCCATCCCATATCTCGATCATATGTCAACTATCACTATATATATCATCGTCCACATAGTATCATCGTCCAATGATCCGCTATAACATCATGACATATCTCGATCACATATTAAATATCACATGGCAACATGTCCGATCATATCGACTCAATCCCAAGCATCATATAACATCGTCATCATCTAAGCACATGAATACCAATATAAATATGTCTCCAATACGCACAAGGATATTAATGTATGTGAGTATGTGTCTGTGCGTGTATGCAAATCTTTAACCTAGGGTTTTGGGACTAAGAAATCGACTAAAGTCCTTTCTTCAATTCTAGCTAACACTAACTCCTAATCTCCTAAAGCTTTTCTTGCTAAGTTTCATATCTCTCAACAACATACAAATGTATATCTATATCATATCACATCATTTCTTACGACTTTGCGGGGGTGCTATACGCCATCCACCCGACTTCTTCCCGTAGATATAAATCGACTCACCCGATCTGCGCTTTCTGGAGTCGATGACACCACGCTCATCCTCGTCGTCTCAAATTCCACGTGGGGTACCTACATATCATATATATAGCATCGTAAACGAAATCACACACAAAAACCAAAATGTCGCACGAATCACCCATAGGTCAAAACCTATGGTCTACATCTCGCAATTCAACCAATATCAATCGATATAGACGTACAAACGTCAAATAATCGAATACAATACCAAATATCAAAACTTAAATCCATAACATCATGAAACACATGGCAGCAACCCAGAAAAGTGGTCCTAGATTTCTGTTCAGGTCAAAACAAGGTAAGCAAACAACACTGGGATGATATATAGGGTCTATATGAGCTATGGGGGCAACTTGGGCACCTATCACCTCAGAGGGGCCGGCCACACTAAGCCAAATTCCACGAGGCCAGTATTACAGGGGTTTTGGGGTCTCGTTTTGGTAGTGGGGTCTCATGGTGGTCCATCTAGGCTACTGGTATTGTTTACTTTTCTAATATTGGTCGCGGGTCGCTCCAGATTTCCCTGCACGCTCTAAACCCTCACAAAACCGACATGGATGAATTTTAAAGTTTGTATTCTCTATTCTAAACTCAGTTTTAGGTCTCTAATTTGATTCCTAGGGTCTTGTACAGCCACCACACATCACTAATTCCCCAAAATCCTTAAACCCTTCTCTTTAAATTTTCTAAACACAACATACCCTAACCAAACACATTCTAAACTAATCTAGAATACAAGAATTCTAAAACTAAACTAAATGGAAGAATTTATACCTCCTTTAGGCCACTCAAGACCGCCCTAGTTTCCCAAAGTTGTCAAAATCCCATTTTTCTTGGTCCAATGTGCTTTTCTTGAGCTTGTGCATAATTTTTGTGAAGAGGAGATGGGGTTTTAGGTTTATTTTGGTGGTGAAGTGAGGTGGTTTGTGGAGGAGGGAGAGGGGTGTTGCCATGAAAGAAGAAGAAGAAGAAAAGATGAAGAGATGAAGAGAGAAGAATGAGTCATGCCTATGGTTTGACCCCTTACCCTCTCTCTCATGCCCATCCCTCTTGCAATCATGATATCCCTTTGACTTTTCCTTTTTCTTTTTCTTTTCTTTTCTTTTCTTCTCTTGGCAATAGTAAACCCAAAACAATAACCATACACCAAAAATCATGTAGGAAAAATGTAACAAGTGTGAAAAAAATGACATGTGTACAAAACACGCTTAAAGTCCGATTAGCGATTTTTAATCGCGATTAGCACAAAATTAGTGTATAATAAATCGTAAAATTTCATAATTTGCATAAATCACATAAAGCACTCTCTTTTTAGTAATTTCCATAACATTCCAAATTTTTTCCAATTTATCGGTATTTAATTATACCGTCCTATTAAAATATTCATTATATTTATTATTTAATTATAAAAATTCCCAAAAATAATATTTTATTTTTTTGAAATGTTACAATCATCCATCGCCCATCATATGGGTCAAGAAGCGCATACGCTAGTCTACTCTAGAGTATCGATGTCCTGTCTCGATACTCCCACGACTAGGAACATTTGAAGGATGTGCTTATCGACTACCCTGTCCCTACTAGTATGATCTGCATCATAATCCTGGTAGTCAAGTAATCATTCGAAGGGCTTTATCAACATGTGATCACAAAACAGTATTTGTTAACATGTTAAGATAAAGTGCAACCAGATAGCATACTATCATGTCGAGCAAGAAAGTCCTCCCTATATATGTCCAAGCATCCACTACAATATATATCGCATGTACAGTAATGGCCTCTAGGGCATACATATAACCAACAAGATTATTGCTGAGCTCTTGAAAGGTGGTCAGCTTTGCAAAAGCCAAGAATAGGTACACCTTTGATTTCTGATCAAAGGTACCTATGAGCATTCCCACAACTAGTCCTTCTTTGAGGCGTTGTTTGCACTTAGACCAGAGTTTCCACCATCGAATGACGTATCGGACCATCGTCTCGTTGGATTTCACCTTTTCATTAACTAACGCGGAGATCGTAGTGTGTTCACTTGCACTAACGAACCTGTGCATAAAGAGCACTTACATTTCTATGAAGGTGTTAACGAAGTCATTTGGGAGCTCTGAGTACCATTCAAAGACGGTTCCCGTCATACTGCCGACGAATTAATGGAAAAGCAAGGGGTCTTCACCACCAATATTACCACACATAGTTCTAAACTACGCAATATGTTGCTGAGGATTTCCTGTTCCATTGTGTCTTTTGAACTTTAGGATTATAAATACCGCAGGGTATTGCAATTGGTCATACCATACTGGATAAGGACGACCGATTTTAACCAGCTTATTTGCCGCTTCGCTGACCTGGTGAACTTTAATTTGTTGGGCTATATATTCGTCCAGCTTTGCTTTTATGAACACCTCCTCCTTCGCCGCTGAAGGGGCTTGGATAGAATTGAAAGTATCTCCTTTTTCACCCACAATAACGACCACCGGCGGTTCATCTGCCGGTAGTGGGGATTGAGCTATCATTCCAGCCATATTCCGCCGGTGGTTGGGATTGAGCTCTCATTCCTGCCATATTCTGGATCAAGAGAGGCATCAAGTTCATCTTAGTGGATATCTCTACCGCTTTTCATCTTTCTTCTCGAGATCACGCTTTAGGAATTCGATATCAGACTCATGTCCTGTCCTTTCTTCGGGTGTGTCCTCCGGACTTGCTTTAGACGGTGGACTAATGAGTTCTGCCACTTGAGCAAATATCTCCTGCAGCTTTTCTTATTGCAGCTGATCTTTCGTCAGAGACCGGGTAACCGATCTGTGAGAAACAGAAGCCCGGCTTTCGTCTTTAGAGTTCACCATATAAACTGAGTGAACTACCATGCCTCCAGGCTTGGGCGTTTGGAATCTCGGCCCTTGGAGTTTGCCTCGGGCGCTTAGAGCTTCTTCGGCCTCTCTCTCTTTTGTAAGAAGCCATTTTAGGTGGAACCATCATAGCAAGAACCACCCTCGGATGTGTCTCCTTGTTTTCGGAAGGGGAGTTGTCAATGGTTGGCTGATGCTTCATTTGTTTGAACTCAGGAGAAGAGCTGCGGACAACGACGGAGTTCTTCATCTCCTTCCACATCTTATATATAGATGAGGAAAGTCTTTTTGGAGAGCGAACCGGCTTCTGCTCTCCTTAGATCTCTACGGGATAGAAGACTTCTTCAATACTGCGGTGGGGCAATTTTTTATGACCCTTTGCAGCAATTCGAAACTGTTCCCGGTTGGAACAGCAGTATTCATCATTAGAGTTGGAGCATGGGGAGTCAACCATGATGGGAACCTCCCCCAGCCCGTCTTACTCGACGCCAGTCGCAACGTCGGGCATTTCTCGATGCAGGCACCTCTTTTTCTTGCGGGGTTTCTTCATCATGCCCCCTGCATAACTTGGGACCTTCGGTAGGAGTCAGTCGGTAGAAGACCGACACCTTGGGTAGAGCTGATGCTTGAGGAGCCAGCTTGTGCAAGATAGACTTCTTCTTTACTTTCTCTTTCGACGTTGAGGCACCAAAGGTAGAAGGTGAGAGTATTGACCTAAAGAAAAGCATATTCATTTCCTTAGGAGCCGGAATGCAGAGAGTTGAGGCTGCGAATGGCCCATACTTGACTCCACCGGTTTCAGTATCCCACCACCCAAGGGCAAATATAAATATATATACCACGATTTTGTTCGGGAAAAATATGAGACACGAAGTGTGGAGTGAAAAGAGAAAAAGGTCCCACCGGGCGTGCCAGAATCTGTTTACTGCCAAAAACTGGAGATGAACTAAGATAGAACGTCTTGCCTGAATTTGGTGGCAGATGTTATATGGAACATATCTATCCACCTCTCCGAAAATACCAAGTTGATTTATGACGCCGTATATCGAAGGTTTGGATGGATGCGGTCGATATAACTGACTTTTCATATTCCTCCTCACGGATGAGGTGTTTATTAATTGTCGGGATGCTTTTTCCTATAGACACAAGCCCCTGCAGTTAATTACGTTATCGCAAAGCAATAACAATTTTCTCTACTCCGATTTACTTCATGTGTCGTGTTATAGGTTGTTTATTTTGGGTTGCCCTTGGATTGTATACAGAGACTAATGTTGTCATCGTCCGTAGAGCGCGGATTAGTCCAAATCCGTATATATTAGATTTGGGGATTTAAGTCCACGTTGGTGTTTTTGTTTACCAACTGGAGTTGAACTTAGGACGCATTTCTCATATCGATGAGGTCCGTCAGTTTACGGGGTATTTGAATTTCATCTAAAGATCGTTAGTCCTTTTTGAGACTAAGATCAACTTGGAGGGTTTGAGCATATGGGCTCAATTTATCATTTGATCGTATATGAAGCATAGGCTTCTGTACTTAGCATATTTTGGCTAAGTTCTAAGCTTTGGCTTGTCATCATATACGCGTGCACACTATATCAGCGCACGTGAACAGCACGGGATGTGCATGCTTCGCATGGTCTACCATGGGATAGGGGTTAGCACTTATGCCCTAACGATATGCACGTGTAGGCATGTGATGCGCATGTCCTCATAAAGGCTTCTTCCATCTTGCGCTTATGTGCATATCACGTGGCGAAGCGCATGATGCGAATATCTAAATGAGATGCGCTGAATATTGGGGTGCAATCCATTTTGCAGGCATTTATATTTCCTTTAAAGATATATACATATACATATACGTATGCTTTCATAGAACCAAGTCTCCGTTGTTCTTTATTTTGATGGAAGTTCGCATCTTTCAAGGAAAACCTTAGTTTTCAATAGAGTCGAAACTCAATGAGGCCAAAGCTTTAAGAAGATAGGACGAGGAAGGAAGGCTCGTTGGTTGTTGGGACCCTCCACCTCTCTGAAGATACTAAGAAATTACAACGCCATACATCAAAAGTGTGGAAGGATGTACCCTTGAACCAAATCTCATTTATGAAGGAAGAGAACATATTGGAACTTAATCTCCGATTTGCCGAAAGGGTTTCTTGGCGAACTTATATTTTATCTAAAGATCTTCAATCTTGTTTGGGACTAATATCAACCTATATATTTTGAGCATATAAGCTCGGTTGATTAAAATAAATCAAAGAAGTTTAGAACTTCAGGATCTCAGTTCATTTAAGACCAAGTATTGGATTTTTATATCACCCAACAGTGCTTAAGACTCGACCATGTGAGTGTCACGTGCAGCGCTGATGAAGCTATGGGCGCTCACGTATTCATCACGCAGGCCGCTGAGGCTTGGGCACTCACGTATTCATCACGTAGACCGCTGACGCTTGGGCACTCACGTGTTCATCATGTGCACCACTCACGTGTTTAACACATGCGGCGCTGCCATATTTGTTTTACAGAGACTAAGCTCTGCTTTAAAAGATTAAATCTTTTAAGAAATATAATCTCTTCTTGGTCCATCAAAGTCATCATTCATTTTTCTTTCATTAAGATCTTTAAAATCTTGTTCCTATAAAATCTTAGTTCTCGATATGTTTTGAGAAAACTAAGTTTCTAGAGGTAAAAACTTCGTTTCTTTTTCCTTCTTTCGTTTTCTTTTCACCTTTTCTTTTCTTTTCTTTTTGTAGTGTGGGAAAAACACCACTATTCTCCTCTGGATTTTAAGTTTAAAATCAAGATCTCTCAATGAGAATTTAATTCTCTTTTTTATGAGAGACTTGTCCTATGGATCTCAGATCCAGATAAAGAACAAAGTTCTTATGAAGAGCTAAATCCTTTTTCGTGTAGCAGATAGATAAAAGGAGATATTTTTCTCCATTATTTACCTAGGGTTTTGGAAGAAGGGAGATGATCTTCTTTCTGCAGAGAATTTAATTCTCGGTTGCACGGCAGAAGCTTATAGGGGGTATGTCTATGTGAGATTTAATCTATTGGGTTCTTTATATAGGGTATGAGAAGGATCATTTAGTTTGAAAGAATCTCTCATTTAAGAAATCTCTAATTGATCGAATTGATCTTAGAATCAATTGGTACTTTTTATTCACCGTTAAATTTTTTATCTAAGGGCCCTCTATTTAACAGAATATATCTTTCTTATTCTTTGATAAGATTGAGGGAATATTTTTCATAGAATTTAATTCTATCTCTTGATTAAGCGGTGATTTTTAGTCACCATTGGATCTTTGATGCAAAGATCCTCTGTTTAACAGAGCGCCTCTTTGTTGTTTTAGAAAGATTAGGAAAATATTTTGTAATATAGAATTTAATTATATCATAAGCAATTGCTTCAAATTTTGGTGATGGTGCTCACGTGCGTTGCACATGGGCGCTACTAAAGATGTTGGTATAAGTGCCATGTGTCTTGCATGTGGGCGCTGCCAAAGAGATGGCATCGGCGCTCACGTGTCTTGCTCGTGGATGCTATCATATATATGACTTTGGTGCTCACGTGCTTTGCGCGTGGGCTGTGCCATATACATGACGTTGGCGCTCACGTATTTTGCACGTGAGC
This sequence comes from Agapanthus africanus, assembly GCA_030015575.1. Taxonomy (NCBI): domain Eukaryota; kingdom Viridiplantae; phylum Streptophyta; class Magnoliopsida; order Asparagales; family Amaryllidaceae; genus Agapanthus; species Agapanthus africanus. Next base: position 124,583,856 of record CM057339.1, on the reverse strand, counting down.
GCTGTTATTTTTGGTGGGAACAGAGCAGTTTTATCAGGTATGTATTTATTAATTTTTCCTTAACATTAATTAAAAAATTGGTTGAAATTAAATATTTATTTTGATATATGTAGCATTTAGAATGTTCAATATCATCCACCTACTAAACGACCTCGGCAATAGAATATCGATAAGGAGCGTTATAAACAATTTCCCGCTTGGTTGAAAACACATGTAAGTTTTAAACTATAGAAACATAACTATAACTCATGTTGATATATATATATATACACAACTGAATCCGTTTTACATTAATAGGTTGAAAGAGATACTGATACTTGACCTGTAACAGAGGACAAAAAAGCGTTAGTGTATGGTCTAGACAAGCCGAGTATCTCTCCTATTACGTTATTAACGGATTTAGATTCACGCCAAAAAACGAGATAACAATAAAAAGTTTCAAAATTGCGGCGTCTGTGTGACATCCAACGTTACTGGATATTCATCTTCTAGAAATTCAAATCCAACTACGGAAAACTGGACTATTACGAAGTACTGAAAAAAATAGTTCGGGTACGTTATCAGAAACAAACGGTTGTTTTGTTTAAGTGCTTGTGGTACGATATCCATCATCGACAGACTGGGTTCAAAGTTGAAAATATCCTACATTTACTCAATTCGTCGAAACTTGCTTTTGGTGTATCCTCACCAGTCATGCCCGCCAATGCTTTTACGTCGCAGACCCTAGAGATGCCCAGTGAGATGTTGCTATTGTGACGAATCCACGAGACTATTATAGCATATGTGAAAGTGATGTAAGCAAGATTAGTTGTCCTACAAACCCGGTTATACAAGCTGTTGATATTCCTCTCAAATTCGACAACAACAGTTTATCAAGGACGGACATAGAGCCAGAAATAGTCTCTGATATGTCATCGGCGGTCATAGAAGTAGAAATCTAAGACTTAAAACTGTAATTCTGAAATTGATTTCCATTCTTCTATGAACTATTTCGATGTAATCTTGATATTTAACTCGCTCTTATATGATATTCATAACTTAAGTAAGGTGAAATTTACAATTTATTGCGTCTTTATGATATGTTTTTAGTACTATTGCTCTGTCATCTGAACTAACTCAAGTAGGTGAAACTTACATATTTTTTGCTTCTGTATGATATTCTTTTCAGCGTTATTGCTCTATTATCTGTCCTAAATTATATCTACTTAAATAATATGTCCTACATTTCATCTACTTTTCAGCATATTCTTTTCAGCATTTGTTGCTCCTATATGATACTCTTTTCAGCATTTGTTCTCTAATATATTGAATTATATACCGTGAAATTGTTTTAGATATATTAGGTGATGATAAGACCGATCGGGATACTGGAGATGTAGGACAACCTTCCCAGAAACGGACACGGGGTGTGAGAGGACCCATATGAGCTACTGAGATCTGGAAGAGGATACTGCATGCCTCCGACAAGCCGATTGTATACCTTTCGTACACGGGGGACCCTATTCATAAGAGCGGCAGAGAAACGAAGAAGATGATGTCGTCTATAGTAAACAGTGAGGAACGCATACCTCATGTGATCGAGAACGGCGATGGCGAGTGTGTGGCCCTAGATTGGGAAAGCCCGGAGTTAGTTCAGAAGAAGACGTTGTTGTATGGAAGGTCGTGATGAAATTTGTTTATACTATTCAATACTCAACTGTATTTTGATTTGTTTAAATACGCATACCCATACGATGATGAATTATCCTGTTTTGTAGAATCGTTCGACTTCCGGTGGTATAGCGTAGAGGGTCCCAAAACAGTTGTCGATGAACGAGAAGTTCACGACAAACTACTTAAGCATACAGTGAAGAAGTGGAGAGATCATAAGCACAAGGTCTTCAAAAAACTTGAATCCGCTTCTTCACCGGATGAGATGTATGCGATAAAACCGGATCCACATTGGCCCGACGCATACTGGCATGACTTGGTCGAGCATTTCTTAACCGAAGAGTTTAGAGTATGTCTTTTGAAGATATCTTTTTATTCTTTTATAGCAACTCAATAAACGTTATTTAATGTAACTACAGGAGAGGAGCACGCGAGGCAAAGCATCTCGCACTCAGTTGCAAGATGTTTACAGGGAAGAGAACAAGAGTTTCCAACAGTTTTGCGTCGAATACGCAAGTTTCAACAATCAATATTTTATATTAATACGTTCAAAAAATATTTTGGAAATTTATATGTTAACTTTCTAAATGTAATATACAGCAAGAAAGCCATGATGGAGACCTCCTTGATCGGATCGAAGTCTTTAGGGCCGGATTTGTACGGGACGATGGCACGGCTGCATCGGTTGCACCACAGGAGCAATATGTAAGACTCCACTAATATTGTGTTTCTTAATTATTTCGAAATATTTATTATGTAGTCGTTAGAACGATAGTAATAAGTTTCTTCTCCAAATAGGTGGCGATAGCGGTTAAGAGAGATCGGTTGATCGAGGAGATGAAGACGGAGTAAGGACACCCGGATGATAGAGGACAGAGAATATTCGTTGCAAATAGGGCTTTCACGTCGTATCGATCAGATACTCATGGGAGAGTCCAATGTGTGTCCGCCAAAATCTCTCCCACCCAGTATAACGCTCTTTTTAGGCCGACTGGGCATCCACCTCCTAGGTATAGTCTGGCAGACGGCGTGGCATCGAAGACGTCGCATGGGACCAAGACCCCTGTGTATGATGGATCTCAGACTGAGCCAATACCAAATATCAGCGGTTCTTCATACCGATCAGCCCTCGCTCTCGCTCCCGCTGACGATCCACTTAGTGGCTTTAGCATAGCCCAGAGGCTTCATCTTATCCGTCTGTATGCACAACGAGAGGAGCCAGTACCTCCGGTAAGTTCAATAACCCTAAATAATATATAAATACCATATGTACTAAATTATATATTTTAAACTTTAATCACAGGGGCTTTATCTCCCAGATGAAGATGATGTGCCACCCTTGTGATCGACTTTCTCCTTTCCCATGATCTCCCTCCCTCTTGATTTCATTTCTAACTCTCATGTATATATATGATTTTAGGATTGTATTGGAATTGATATTGGATTTTAATTAATATTTGGATTGTAATTGATATTGCATTGCAATTGAAATTTGAATTGATAATGGATTATAATCGATATTTGAATTGATATGCATTGTAATCGATATTTGAATTCATATTGGATTGTAATTGAAATTCCAGATTTTCTGTTTTGAAAAATATTTCTTTTCCTGCTATTTATATCTATTTCGACAAGTATTACCCGTCGAAATACACTCTAATTCGACGGCATACCAGTCGAATTAGATTAAAAAAATATTTATTTTATATTTTAACAATATTCTATTATGATAAAATCAGGTATAATTCGACACACACGTCGAAATAAGATCTAATTCGACAGGCCTGACGCATCAAATTAGATAAGTCTAATTTAACACGTAGTGCCCGTCGAATTAAGCCTACAGCGACAAGGTTTACAGCGACGGTGGTCTTCCATCGCGAATTTAAACCTGCCGTCGAAAAAGACCTATTCGTCCAACTAGGGTTATAATTCCTGTAGTGCTTGAGGGAAAAAATAGGAACTTGTTGAATAAGATCTAATTGAAGAAGGGGGGAAATAAAAATCCTTTTGGCTACATATATTATTGACAATTAATCTTTAATATCATAACTAGAAGTATGTCATTTATCAACAAAATTAAAAATTAAAAAGGACAAAATTCCAATACCCAAAGTTCAAAACTTTGGTCCAATGAGCTATAGCTCAGTTGGTATGGGCATTTTCTCTCTTGAGAAGAGTGCGGAATGCGAACCTCATAAACTCTAGATCCGGAAGTGGCCACAAATTAACACTTGCGGGGCAAACTCATTGGTCTGCTGGATGCGTGTGTAGGATGTGTTGTGTGTACTGTGTGCTTGTGTGTGATGTGTGCATGGATGTGTTATGTGCATAGGTTAGTGCTTACGCACCATTGCCACAAAAAAAAAGTTGAGACTTGGAAATATCATCCTCATCCACCATAAACGACAAAAATAAGAAAATGAGAAGTCAACAACACTTTTTCTAAGCCTTAAAAAAGAATACAAATTTATAAGTAAGCTCTTATATTTTTGTTATTGTATAACTCATAAATTTCTCAATTTTAATATTATGATTCATTTAATATAAATTTAGAAAAACTATAGATATCTTTAGAGATTTTTGTGTAATGTTCAGGATAAAAAAAATTACACACGCCTTTAGTGTGTGTATGTTCAGGATAAAAAAAATTGCACACGCCTTTAGTGTGTGTGACTTTAGTGTGCGCGCGCAGGCTCTCTCTCAAAATATACACACATGTATCACACGTACAAAAATACTAAGTATGAATAACTCAAATAAGCATATAACGCAAGTAAGGTATTATTTTCTTTTTGCCCCCAAAAAGACCAGGAAGGGCCAATCTAATCTGTCAAGCGTCTCTATATATAAGATTTCCATTCTACTTTTGAGCCAAAAAAGATAGAAAAAGAAGAGAAAGAGCAGCTAGACGGTAATAATTAAGTTATCGGCACTTTGTACTATTACTAGTTACTAGCTACTCATTCTAAAATCCTTCCCATTCCAAAAAGGAAAGAACTTGATTATAATCTTCAGATTTAGTGGCTCTAACCCACATCCTCTTGTATCTCATCCTTTTCTTTCCAAATATTTCCTTGGACTACAATGAGTGCTTTACAATGAGTTTAACATCATCATATATATGCATCTTATCATAACTTATCATTATGAATAAATGAACTTGAAAAGGTTGTGCATTTGGTTGTTTGAATTTAGTAGTGGCAATCCGGTTGCTTCGCCCCAGATCTGATCTGATCCAATTATGTTCATGATCTACCCGTGATCCAATTTGTTATTGCGCGGATCATTTGTGCTATATGTGCAAATAGAATTCGGATAAATCTTTCCCCGGAGTAGAACATGAACCTAAAAGAGTTGAAAGGACCTATTCAGGAACAAGAAAATAACATCGTGATTTGAATCTCGACGAAACAATACATCAATGAGAGGTTAATTCAATAAGTTCAGTAAATTATTTTTTTTTTAGGGAAGGAGGGCAAAACTCATGTTTGTTTTTTTTGAAAAATAGAAGAAAAAAAACCCTTCATTAGAAAAACAGAAATCTGTTACAAAAAAAGAGATAGGATTGGAATCGACACATTGATCCTTTTTTTTTGCAATTTTTTTGAACCGTATGCATCCAAAGATGCACGTACGGTTCAAAAGGGATACAATTTCGTCCAAATAACAATAAAATTGTATATGGATAGGGGAGAAAATAACGATGTGGAAAACAAGACATGGATTTTGTACAATGACACTGTACAACAATTTTTAAAAAGGGATGTAGCGCAGCTTGGTAGCGCGTTTGTTTTGGGTACAAAATGTCACGGGTTCAAATCCTGTCATCCCTACCTATTACTTCTCCTATGGACGGTAACGAGGGATTAATTGAGTGAGATCGATTAAATAAAATTGGACATAATCTTTCATTTTTGCATGCATTGATATGCAAGACGCATTGGGGGTCCCAAAAAAAAATCTTCACGAACTCAGTCATGCATGTTCAATTTTGACCATATATGGTGTGGTAATAAACAACTACAACTGAGCATTTATCCCAAGCATATAGGGTAGGCTATAGGAACCAACATAAGAATCACGCCGGGTCCAATACATGAATCCTCCGTCTCCACTCACTCCTATCGAACAATATACTCTCATCGAGGCCTTTGGCAATCATATCTTTTCGTATCGCCTCCATCCACGTTTTCTTCCGTCTCATTTTCGCCCTTTTGATATTACCTATAACCGGTGCATCCATAGGTCTACGTCGCACATGACCAGACCATCTTTAGCCGGTTTTCCCGGATCTTCTCTTTCACAGGTGTTACACCAACTTTTACACGAATATCCTCATTTCGCACCTTATTTTTCCTAGAGTAACCACATATCCAACGAAGTATGCGCATCTCCACTACGTGCATTTTCTGTGTATAATATTTCTTTGGAATCCAGCATTCCGTACCATTTAATAAGGCGGGCCGAATAGCGCTCCGATAAAACTTCTCTTTCAACATTAACGGAAAGTTACGATCGTGCAAAATTCCTAGGCCAGTAGTGGCCATGTCTCCAGATCAACCAACGCTTCGGCCTGCTAGGTGCGGAAAGAACTTCTCAGTAGCTTGATTTGAAATCAAAGTTGGCATTGAAAGCATTATTTCTTTCTCCGAAGGCGAAGCAGGAGGAATCAACCCGATAACCCAACCGGAGGCCGGCCGCTGCAGAGCAGCGGAGCATAGCGGCGCCCTCGCCTGGCGTCATTCCCGGACCTAGCAGCAGACGGCCGGGCCGGGCCTGAATTCAGAGCGGACCAGACTCCTCTTTGTTTCAGTTGCTCCCACGCACGCAGACCAGAAGATCTAAGTTGTCCTGGACGTAGAGATCTTCGTGGGACTGGGGAGGGAGTCTCAATCGATCTTTTCTAGGATTCCAACTCACGCCACGCACGGAGATTTCTTAGTGAGTTGTTGTGAATCCTACTCGGGAATCTCGAAGTCCTGTTATGGGACTTTCCGGGCCCACCGGACAAGCAACAGGAGACGTTCGTGCTTGCCTACTGGGCAACCACTCACTGTTCGGGCTCACCAACCGGACAGTTTCCTTGAACAGAAGAGACAGGCGTCCCCTCAAGCGCCGAGGGCCTATGGGGCTGCGCCGTTCCACTCGTTCAACGGAAGCTCCTATCGTTCGTGGTTTTCCTTTCGGAACCACTCACTTGTCTGGTTAGAGTCCTCAAGACTCCATACGGTATCGGGAGGTGATGCAGAGGGGCAGAGCCCCCCGCCGCGCGCACGTGCGATAATAAGTACGCACACGTACGCGCTCAGGCGTATACACGCACTCGCGGAAAGAAAAGTCCAATACTGAAAGTAAACCGGAATAATGAGACAGGAGAAAAAAACGTTCTCAAAGGCTTCAAGCCTAGAACGATCGTTTTGATGCAGTTTAGGTCAAAGACAAAGACCACACACAACCAATTTGAGCAGCGACTCAAAATTCCTGTTGCACTTCTCCATTTCAACTAACCAGTATGAATCCTTTAGTTGGCATCGCTGTCGATCTTCCCATTCTTTGTCCTGATGAGAAAGGGTGAAGGTTGTGGTAGGCTTGTGACAGCCAACGTAAAACTGTTACATTCTATGACATGAACCATAATAAGAATATATGATGTGGTAATCAACTTAAATATATTAATCGATATTTGATCGACCCTGTAATATATGACTGGATATATGAATATATGGTTTATATCCAATTAGGTTATTGCATTTATTCTCTTGATAACAGAGGGCGATCCTCTTAAGGCGCTGGTAGTTAAAATTCAACACTATTAGTTTTGCGAATCTTGATATCCATCATCTAAAAACATTAATATACCAAATTTTTATGTAAATATATAACGAGCCCCAAGGCCTATTATTAGTTCAATTTATTCTTCATGTAATTAATATGCATGCCTGGCTAGAATACCCTCAAAGTAGTGGGCCCTAAGTGAGACACCAACAAACAAATTGCATGCTCATGAGGGCGTTTTGTGGTGCCGTTGCATCCAGGATTTTCCTACTGCTAAACTCAAATCTCTCTCAAGTCCGCTTTTACTTCTGGCTAAATCCCTCAAAATTTTCAACAATCATTCGTATCCCCTTTCAACCATCATCAGTAATCCCTGATGAGTTTTGAAAGCATCATTCACTTATTTTTTTCCATTCTAGAGAAAAACACAATTAACAACCTGACAAAAGGGTACTGCTATGAGCACACATGGGCAATCAGAGCTAACAATTACCATTTATGAACCTACTATTTACATCGACATCAAATTTTGTTCAACATTACATAAAACACACAAATTGTATCCACCCAATCTTCAACACTAGTGCAATTTTGTTGGAAAACTTCGACTGCCATCATACCATACTGAACTAAATAAACGATTAAAATAACATTTAACGTGGCCATTGTAACTCAGAATCAATACTTAAAAATCGTATCTAACTTCAAATATTGCTCAGCTTGCAGCAATTCTTAGTATTGGCTAAAAGTTTCCTTCAAAAGGGCACAGCTAATGTTGCTGCCTGCTGAAAACATGAATTATCCTTGCACGACCATAAAAATAGAAGTAACAACTTAGATGGATGTACGACAATCAAGAAGTGAAAAAGAAAAAAATCAAAATGTTTAGTATTAAGCACCAGATGATAAATCATATTTCCAAAAAAGAAAGCAGAATAAAAACACAGCAGAAATAATACCAAACCACGGTCACCGGCATGATATCTGCAGCTAACCTCCATATCAGCTAATAGAATAACAGAGACAATCAAAGGGCATGATAGTTTGCCTAAAAACTCGCTTCAACATGGTAAAATATGAAAATTTAATGGATAAAAATCCTAGACAATGCAATAATCTCCGAACAAAAGCAGGGAAAGAAAAGCTTGAGAAGAGGTCTTTTTTAAAGAAAACCCCATCATTTCTTCTTTTCCGACACTCCTGCAGACCTGCATACAGCAATCAACATGATAATAAATAATTCCATGAATGCAATAATGACGTGAATGTATTTGGGCAACACACATGCATGAGATAATAACTAGATGGTATGCATGAAGAAAGTACAATCATACACTAGCATGGTGACAATTTATGACTATAAAAACCGAAATGGGAATATTGAGATTGCATAGGTTACTTCCAATCTAGGTTTAAAATTCCAATGGTACAAATATCGCAGTTATTTTTGGGATCAGAATGACCTACCAGCCATCTCAATTTGGAATTTTGGATTGTTTATCATTTGACTTGAACAAACTTCGAGAAATTAGTAGAAATAATTATAAACAATGTAATTGACATATTTTCTGATAATTGATGGTGTCAATAGATGTTGTAAAGATAAACGATAAATCCTTGGACATTTTTCATAATTAATATTGTCAAATAAACCAAGAAACAATTAATAAACCCCTTAAATAAATAAATAATCAATAGGTTATCCATTAACAAGGTATAAAATGTCAGTATCAAAACTGGAACAGTCACTTCAGCGTTTGGTACATCTTGGATCGGAATCAAATATGGATCAAGTGATATTTAAAGCCATGATTCCAATGCCCTAATAGTTCTCAACTCAAGAAAACATGTTTACCGGCTAGGCATTGAGATTGCTCAAGGAACCTTCACCTCATCACTTCTCGTTTCGGTTATATCTGATCTGGCATGAAGTTTGCTAGAGATAGTGTTTTAATTGATAAGACGGAAGATATTGACTTCAAATAGGAAGAGGATGTATAACCCAAGGGACTTTGGACTTATCTCAACGAGTACAAAATACATGCCATGCAACGATAGCGAATTGTTGAGAAGAAAAGATCAGAGAAATTTATATACGATCGAAGTGGAGAAGTTTGTCTAGAGTGTTGTGCGATCCAATAATACCCATGATTTAAAAGAAAAACAAAACTGCAGATCATGAGGTCAGCAGCGCTAGCCACCCCAAAAGGAAGGGTAAAAGCTTGTTGGTTTGTAATGTAGTACATGAGATTAAAACAATACCTCATGGCTCGTAATATATGGCAGCCAAAAAACTTGTCCAGAAACTGATAGTATGGTTAAAAAAACAAGCAGAAAACTCTAATTATCAGGAGGGGGGATGAGTGAATCCATTTAGAAATTAGAAAGAAAAAAAAAGAGGTACAACAGCGAGGGTGTCAATTAAGAGTTGCACAAATGTCTTTGACGAAGCAACAAGAATTGAGGATGGGCTAAAAGAAAATGGATGTTAAAAAGATAGGAAGCCGTCATTAATGAACTGAATGGCCCTTAATAGTGCTGCATGGAATAAAAGGATTTGATTTATGTAGCTCGACTTAAAAGTTGTAATGGAAGCGATGCTGATGGAACTGATGTTTTATGTGCAAGTTGTGATATCGATATGGACTGAAAGCTCAACAAGAATCATGTAAGCAATATACTTATTGCAGCAAAAATTCTCTGAAAATTATAACATTGTTTTTATTATAAAAAAATTAACAATTGTTATGAGATCGTTCCTTGGAATGTTCCATTATAGAAGACTAATAATAAGAAGTACAAAAAAGACATATATTGCATAAATGAATCATTTTCTAACAAGATAACAATAACAATGAAACTTGAAGACAAGGTATAAGTCAACCTATCACCATTATAAAAAAAAGCATTTAGGGTCTCAAAAGCCCTACTCAGCATTTTGAACGTGCTTAATAAGATATTACAACCTTCTATTATTGGAGTGCTAAAGCCTTGTGATCAAAGTGATTTAGGGTCCTACAGCCATGCGATCAAAGGAAACGTGTGGTGTGGGTTAAACAATTACACTTATTTCTGTTAGTTAAAGGAAACGTGGGGCTTAAACAATTACACTTCATGCCAATAAATGCCATCATAGCATTTCTGTTGTCTAAATAAATGTCTCATAATCAATATAGAGAATAGCGCGCTACATAGCATAAATAGCATGCTACACAGCGTAGCAAGAACTATTTTACTGCACAGCGCTGCACATAGCACAAATACACTGTAGCTTACGCTAGCTTAAGCTAGCTTAAGCTATTTAAGCTATATAGCTTAACCTATTTAAGCTATGGAGCATAAGGCTTTTAGCGGGTATTTTTTTTTCTTAAAAATCCAGCCCGAATCCCTTTAACGATAACAAAAGCATTCAGAAACCCAAATCAATCATCTAGGGCATCAACGTTGTTCTTTCTCCTCTTTCCCCTTCTTTCGCATAAATCGATCTTCCCAACCAAAGTCATCGCCGGCCATCCAAGGCCTTGTCGCATCGTCGGCCTCTCAGGCCATCGCCTACCTCTTTCGAGGCTCTCTGAGGCTGTCAATGCATATATGATGTTCTAAATTCTTATGTTATTTGTTTATATTATTTTATTTCTTAAATACGAAAGTTGATCGTCGATTTATACATCACGAACGGGTATATAGCATTCTTGTGAACTATTGAAGATGGATAGGTATAAACTCATTGATTAAACATTAGAAAAAATGCCAGTATATGCTAGCGCTTAGTTGTTCCTTAGCTTTTTGAGAAAAATAGTTCTTTAAATTTTAGAGTAATTTTACTATTTTTGACATTAGTATAACTATGTTTATAGTTTTAAATTAAAATATTGGTATACTTCATAGCCTACGCTATACGTTACACTAATTATGCCTTTTCCTATTTGGTGGCGGAGCACTATGCTTTACGCCATAGCTAAATTCAACATTGCACAGAATTATGTAAGACTGAACGGTAAAGATTCAAGTGCAACGCTTTAGAAAAAGATAACTTACATGAGCATAATGAACAACTAAAGTATTTAAGATTCAAAAAAAGTGTCTCAAAAACAGTAATTTGTTCCGCTGTTCGCGTGATAGATGTTGATGTTCTAATGCTAAAATTAGGCAAATCCAAAGAACAATTAATTAATACTACATATCTACTAAATCAGAAGACAAACCAGGTAGACTGGAATAGCAAGAAGAAATCGAAAACTAACCTCATCTTCCTGAGGACATTAGCCATCTCCTCTCTCTTCTTCTTGGCCCTCTTGTGGGTGCCCAGCTTTCTTTTTGCAACTTTTAGGGCCCGCTTATCTTTGCCCACTTTCAAAAGCTCGGTGATTCGCTTCTCATACGGAGCAAACCCAGCAACTTCTCTGATTAAGTTCTTAACAAAGTGCACTCTTTTGCTAGTTTTCTGAAACACCAGAGAGACGATAAATCCACTAAGTACAAAGGCTCACATAACCAGAAAATAATATAATTGGTTAGGCAGACAAAACTTGTACCCTGCGACAAAACAATTACACAAATAACCAAATATTTGGCTGATTAGCAAAATGAAAAGGTAAAGCAAGTACAGGAAGTTTCATCTGATATGGCAAGAAACGAGATAAATTAATTTAGAAATTAAATGTTCAACTGATTTTCTTGAGAGAGAAAAGGGAAGCTACTGATGTTTTTTGGGGAAGAGCTTCTAGTTTTTAAGGGCGTCACAAACCTAAAATGCAGCAATAAACATGTTCTATTTGAATCTATAAGGCCCTGTTGGGAAGGTAGTTAAGATAACTAAAATGGAGTTTTACATAGTTTGCAAAACTTTAACTCCTAAATGCTAACCTTGCCTTCATTTTGGAGTTGAGATGACTTCAGTTACCTCAACTTTGGAGTTGAGGTACCTGCAGTTATCTAAACTACAATCTAATCTAAGTTATCTAAACCATAGATTGCATCCCCTCTACCTCCACTTAAAAATAAAATCCGGTTATCCAAACCCCATACCGAAACAGGACCTCGGAATTAAACTTGAAAGCATAATGTAGATGAATCAATTATCTATATATTTGTTTTAAAAAAATTTATGTAGTGATTCTGAACAAGGCAAAAAACTTTTCTGGGTATATGAAAATAGTTTATGAAAAGCAAAAGGCCCTGTGCAATTACAGAAGGTATATGGTGACCAGTTAAATCACACCTACAAAAATCAAGCAAAACCTATTATTCAATCTGCATGCGACAGCACAATAGTCAAAGAGGTAAACTAACAACTTTAAGTACGACAAATTCCGCATAACATTATCTTTTGATATACATAGAGGCCTTGCAAATGGAGTACTAGATGACGAGGCTTTTTAAAAAATTCATTTTTGGGCATACTTAAAAACCTCCCAAAGAATGTTTTGACACACCGCAAAATTGTTATGAGCATCGTACAAAGGAAGTGTCACAAACTATGGAAAAGGAAATGCAAATGGATAAGAAAAAAATAACCACTTCCGCATGGTAAATGCCCTGCACATTAATATTCACCAGTAATAAGTAAATCCCAAGCTAAAAATAAGTTCCCAACGAAGAACTGAACCATAAAACAACATATAAAACCAACACTCAACATGATTTTGCCAAGTATACTCGCCTTTTGTAAGTAACATGCGTGTTTTACATTTAGAATTAATGATCAGATTTTCAATGTCTAATACCATCCTATAGTAAATAGGACTGGAAAATGAAGCGATGCCTCGCAAGCTTGCCTCGCTCCGCCTCGCCACGAGGCAATTTTGCTCGCCTTGTTGTGACATGGACGAGTTGGCGAGTCAACTCGCTTCGTCCGGACGAGTTAGACAAGGCAAGTGAGTTTGGGAAAATATCCAATGTTGCCTCATTACCACTCACCTCGTCTGACTCACGAGTCAGCTCGCCTCGTCTCGCCAACTCGCGTGTCAACTTGTTTAAGTAGCCGTTGGCGAGTTCCAACGAGGGTTCCTAAAAGGGGACTAGGCGGCTGCCTCGGCGAAAACTGTGCTAAGCCGCTCTGATTCAGCCCTAAACGGATTAATTAAACGATTTAAGCGCTGAATTGGTGCTTAGGTTGCCTAGTCCTCTTAAGCGGGCGCCTAAACGGACCCAGCCCACTTAATAGAATAAAATTTAATCATTTTTTATGCATCATGGATCAGATTTGTTCTCTTTTCACCCTAACTAAGCCAAACACATAATGAAATAAAAGTTAGTCAATTTTGTCCTCTTTTCAGAATAATTTTTTATTATATAGCTCAAAACATATTTTTTGCTGAGTTAGACTGTTAAAATATCAATGTATTATCAATATATTTCTGTTTCTACTGCTGAAATTGCAATATGTTATTTTCTATGCTGACATGTCAATATTCTGCTAAAATTTCAATATGTATATATGTTAAATATAATTTTAACTATAATTAAAAAAACATCTTGACGGCTAGGTGCTAGACGATACCCTAACCGTTCAGCTCCGTCTAGTGCTTGTTACAACCTTTGGTTCCAACGGCAATAAACGAGACGACTCGCCTCGCCTCGTCTCGATTTCCAGTACCACCAGTCGAATTCGCCTCGTCACGTCCTGTCCAGCCTCGAGATCCGCAACCAACGGCTATAAATGGTTGGATTCCCATGAATTCGCCTCGCTTCGTAACGGCTATAAATTTCGATAAACTTATAAATACAACCCCCGCTCCCACCAAAACTCATCATCTCTCTCAAATTTGAAAATTATAGTTTACATTTCATTTATTTTAGTCTATTTTTTATTCAAATTTTATTTTATTATTTTTTAAAAATAAAATTAGGCGAGTAACTCGCATTATTCACCTAACTTGCCTCGACTCATGAATCGTCCAGGTGAGTCGGCGAGGTGAGTGGGTTTGGGTTTTAGGCTCTGGCAATTGGCCTCACCTCGGCTGGCTTGTCCGGCGAGTCGAATCCAACTCGCCTCGCCTGTGGGGCGAGTCAGGAGAGTCATTTGCCAGGCCTACTGAACTGCATCTCAATCTATCTAGTGGGATGTTTTCAATTTCGCTTTACTTCAATCTAAAGCATAGCATTCCATAGCATTCCACTTTTCACAAAAAACAATGTCCCTTACATCTAAACATTGATAGAAAAGGGAACTCTGCAAAATCAAATAAACAGCAGGATCTGACAACATATCACTAACATCAAGCCAAAAGGATGCAAACTTGAGGGTTTTATGTTGAGATCTATACCCCCTTTCTGCTCGAAGGGAGAAGAGGCAGCTCCCTCCTCGTCACAACGTGACCCTTGTTCAATCCAACGAATAATCCACTGTTTGGCTGCGGAGGAGCCATCGCTACTTACCTTCAACCAAAACCATCAAAATCGTCAGAAATCAAACAATAAATTAAGCTCAAAGCGACGGTTAGAATAAGAAATTCGATGCACTGGCCCTAATCTAGCAAGAATTAGGGTGGGTTTTTCCCCTTCATTAGGATCTGTTACCTGCGATTCGAAGAAGAGTAAACCCTAGGAGGCGGCAAGAACCCTAGCAAATGAGATGATGAGGGTTTTATATAGGAGAGGAGTTTATTAAATGACGAAAATGGGGCTGACAGTCGTATTATTTACTGATGTGTCCTACAATAGATCGGGTCGTGCTAAGTCCTAAAGTTGGGCTCAGATTGTTATTGATTGGGCTTTAATGATACTTTGGATACCCATGATATTTTGCCTTTCTCTTTGGGACTAAGTTTGAGACAAGAGATTATATATTAATTAGTGGGTCATTATAAAATTTTAATGTTCCAATCTGACTTAATATATCATGCGCCTCTTTATTATTCTAAGCAAGTTCATGGCATGACTCATATTTTATTCACTATCTTAATCTATTTGCTAATATACTCTATAAACAAATATTTCAATTTGATGGCAATAGAGCTTCATTTTAAAGCTGTATGAAATGAAAACCAAAATACAAAATATCACAACTGATGTTGTAGACTTAAGTTATCATTTTAGCGTGTTTATCACAACTCAAATTATTTTGAAACTGTCTCCAAAAGTATTTTTTCTAAATGATTATTTTGCAGCAACGTAGTATCATGCGATATACAAAATATAGGTTTTGGAATAGAAACATAGAAGGCTGACACCATAACTCCAATCATGCAACAATGATTGGCTTTTAATGCATTCCGATCCTTATATCATTAATAAGAAGATAAATATATCTAAATTTTCTAACAAAAAAGGAAAGTTATTTTCTAGTATGGCTAAATTTCTTCTGATTAAATTAGTAAACCTTATATTGAAATTCTATTGGAAAAAAAGAAAAAGAAAAAAGAATCTGCCTATTATTTAAGAGAATGCCAAAATTAGTAAATATTGACACATTTGGGAACCAAAATGATTGATCGATAGAATATCTAATTGTTCAAAACCAATAAAAGAGGCAACCCAAAAAAAAAAAGATTTACCGTCCTTTTAATCTTCTTTACAAACAAGATTAATAATATATTTTTGACGGCTATAAAATATTTTATGATCGACTATTCCTATCCATAAAAAAAATGCCATTATTGTGCTTAATATTTACAACTACCTATTAAGACTATTATTAAACATAAATATCATCTACAAGCATCATTATCAAAATGAAATAAAAAAATAAAATAGGAAAAGCATAAGCATCAACAGCTCGGAACTAAACAAGCAAGTAGATTATATTTTAGCAACTTATATACCTAAAAGGACTTTGTTTATTCCTTGCCACATTATCTCAATCTATAACAGTCAAGTTGGGAAGAATTATAATATTTGAAGAATAGGCGAAATATTAATGTTTATAATACTTAGTAAAACCTAAGACTTATTGGGCCAATAATAGCAATAGAAGAGAAAATATCCTACCAAAATCAATTTAGAGTATGATCACTAGTACCTTCTTAATGCACTGAATGATCTAATGAAACTTGTTTACTTTTTTAATGAAACAAATGGGTGGCAGCTTTTTGATCTTTAAAAAAGGGTAAATTGTCAAAAAGTCCTTCGGCCTGCTCGAAAAGTTGTCTAAAAACCCATGATATTTTCGAAATTGTTGGGAAGGGTCTACTGTTCAAAATCTTTATGAAAAAACATGAGCTGCATTTCATTTAGGCCTTTATTCTATGCAACTGCTTAGATATTACATGCAACTGCTTATAACATGACTAATAAGCATATGATATTATTTATGGCCAAAGTACATTTTAGAATTCTTTAGGGTAAATTGTCAAAAATCCCGGGGTTTGCTTGATACGTGTGTAGTAACCTTTGGGCCTTTTGCTCTCGTTAAAACCTATGGGCCCAATTAAAACCGGCTTTATATTAGTTCCATGTAATATCTAAAAAGTTTTATGTAAAGTATAAGCAGTTGCATGTAATATCTAAACAGTTGGAGAGAATAAAATCATGAAATGCGACCCAGGGGATTTTTCACAAAGATTTTGAGCAATAAGCCCTTCCAAACAATTTTGAAAATATCAAGGGTTTTTTAGACAACTCACGCAAAGCGCCAGGGCATTTTGACAATTTACGTAATTCTTTATTTGCAAAGGATAGGAAATTAACTCAAAATAATTCCTTTAGTTTTTGCCGATTGATTAAAAAATTAATTCATTCTTTTATGAAATATCTCATGCCTGCCCCCTTCTGAGCTCTAATCCCCAACTCGATTTCCAACCTTGAGCATCCAATACCATATGGATGATTATGGGCTTGCCCTTCAAGTCTCTTAGACTAGATTTCATATTTAATGTATGTGTACATGTATGGGTGAGTTTTTTTTCTTTTTTCTGTTTGAAGATGGCCCGTAAGCTCTAACTCATGCATACAACACACACAAACACACAGCTAGGAGATCCATGAATTTATCTCGAAAAGGTCAATCTTCCCGAGAGGAGAAGTGCTCATACTAATTGAGCTATTGCTCATTGGCGTGTATTGCCGAGCTGTGCACAAAAAAACATATGCAAAGTTAGAGGAGAGAGTTATATGGTATGGAGCACTTAGGGGGGTTAAATAAAACGGGATTAATGGTGCTATGAACCCTGACAACCAATTTAGCTGTGAACGCTCACGTGACTAGAGAGATGAAACATGGTTCCTTGGTTTAGTTGGGATGAGAGGCAACTAAGACAACTAACTTAGCCGTGACTTTCACATCCCTATTTGTAAAATGAAAATTTGTCTCTTTTTTTAAGATAAAAGAAAAGGATACGACTAGATCAAAACATATGAATTATTGATTAATAGATTTTATGCACCCCTCATGGAGGGTGAATACAATTATGTGAGAAAATATTTAAAAATTACTAAATATAGAAAGAGCTCTGTATGAAAAAAAAAATACCGAAACGGAAGTCCGAAGTCAACAAATTTTTTTACGAAACTTACGAAAAAAGTCACCAAAAAGGGAGGGGGGTGGGGGGTGGGGAAGGGTGTGACAATAAAAGGAAATTGGGACAAAGTAGAGAGCAGCTAACACACCCAACTCTCTCCCAAGACACTTATTAAGTTACAAACCAATTAAGCCAATTAAGCCATGTTTTCTTGTGATATCAAGTTGTTTTGGTGAAGGGAATGCAGATGTGTATTCTAGATTTATTAGATTGAGTACCCTTTTGGGAAACTATTAGTATTAGGTATCCTGTGTTTTCAAGCTTTAGAGCATTTGTGTACATTCAAAACATGCATTTAAGATTGAATGCAGAATGCATTTTACAAGATTTCGTGTTGGCTTGAGAGTTTTGGTTGCAATAGATAGTACATTTTTTAAATGTCTTTTCGAATTTTCACTCTATTATTTGATTGCATGGAAGATGATAAAATCGATATTTATAATTTACTTCCATCCCTTTGATTTTGTTTGGAAAAGAATAGGGTTCATAACATTAAAAAAAATAAACGGACATTTGTCCACATAACGGTTTGTTCCTCTGCTTGATTTCAATTCTGTCCAATCAAAATGAAAAGAATTGTCTCTTTCAATTATCATGATGTTTCATGTCAAACAAGATATAGAAATTCCTTTTCGACTCCTTTTAAACAAACATAAAGTTTTAAATTCCATATCAAGACGGTATTACTCTTTTAGGAGTAATCACAAAATTTGTATTACTATAGTAATTAGGAGAAATCATTCGGTATGCCGGGTATAATACATCTAGACAGAGGGTGAGAAAGAGAGAGGAGAGAGAGTTTCAGGCAGCATGTGGAACCTACATTTCTATTTTTCTCTCTTTTATCCGGATGTATACAGCCGCATGAAATAGTTTTTCCAGTAATCAGTCAGATGCCTTTCTTGTAAGATCTTGGGTTGATGGGAGACAGATATATTGGTGGTTATAAAAAAATATCACTTATCTTGACATTTTGTGTTTCTGGCTAATTTTTTTGCATCTTGTCACGAATTATGATAACTGCCAATTTAACTAGCAGGACCAACTTTGTCACAATTCACAAACATCTCTTTGAAAATATTGCTGCAAATCAGCATATCAATCAAAGGACCACAAGCCATATTATAATCAAGGAGCTAGGCAACTTAGAGAAGCATAAACTAATTGCAAAAATCTTTTGATGTCATAAATTCATCAAATGACCACTTCACTATGTGCCTTGGAACAAATAAGAAAAATCAATGAGCACAAATTACATAACTGGAATGCACAAAGTCAACCTTCTGGCAATGCCTTCACGAATAAAAAATATTATATGTTTGTTCCTACTTTATCTATGTCTCTATCCAAATTATAAGAAATGTGGCAAATGTTTTCATCGGACGGATATATTTGTCGAAACAATCCCAACTGTCGTTATTAGTGAGATTTATTTCTCCTCTGTGTCTTCGAGATCCCTCGGCCGAATGTGAATATATTTTAGTCATGGAGAAAGAAAAAAATTATACGTTTGTATTATCGGACAAATATACCCATCAAATATCAGTCGGTAAATACATTCCATCTTCATAATCTTACAATATACAAAGGCTTGATCTGTTTGTCGCTTAAACAGAGAATCATGAACAAATTAGATAAAGATAGGAATGGTAATAATAAGCATCTACGTCTTTTAGTAGTTATAGCTAAAAATAAGGACATTGGCCCTCTCACAGCGAGTTGGAGCATCATCTCATGCATGAAAACATCAAAGGAAACCAACATACCTTGTTATGGCCTATACCTTTGGTACTAGCAACATGAGGAGGAGCAATGAGGCCATTTGAGAACAAAGAAGTGGGGGTCTCTAAATCACATTGGCTTTCATGCAATCCTCGGAGTTCCTAAGTGATATTTCTTTTAGCATTAATTGCAAGCTCTTCTCTCTACTTCAAGGAGATGGCCAAGTGATGGAACATTACAAACGTCGTCATCATCATCACCATTGAGATAGGCTCTTGTGCAAAAGGTGAAACAATTCTTAACTTTGTAGCCCTTCTTCTTCTTCTCATCATTTATGGTGCATTGTTGCCTTGTCTTAAGAGGTTTGTTTGAGAGATCAAGAAACCTTGTGATGCCTATTAGGTTCCCAAGTGTGATGCTCTTCTCTTGGAAGAAAGAGCCAGTTGACTACAAACAAAAATGGAAGCAAGGCATTAGAAATAATGATTTGAGACAATTTTATGACCAATCATCAATGTAGTGATCTGACCTTTGTATCCAATGAACCAGTAGAAGAAGACGAAGTTAGAGAGGCAGTGGTGAGAGCGTTGAAGGAAAAGTTCCTGATCAATGCAACCCTCACATTTCTTAGTGGCTGCAATCCAAGAGGCCAACCTCCTTCCTGTTATTGATTCATTAAAATGAGATGTGTTTGTGTGTGTGTGTGAGAGAGAGAGAGGGAGGAGAGAGAGAGAGAGAGAGAGAGACCTGTTGACGTTGAGCCATTACTCAAGCAGAGAAGTTCAGAATCTCAATAGCTCCGAGAAACGGGCTTCACAATGAGTACTACAAGGGACAGAGGTAAAGAAAGGCTTTATAGGTTGCTCAAAATTAAGGGTGACAATTTTGATCCGATCTGATAATCTAACTCGAATGCGATCCGGAGTTAGCCGATGTGAATCACATATTAATAGGTTCCATTAACTACAACCCCGCCACACTTTCTGACCAACACTTATCTTTACTGATACGACAAAATAATCTCAATTACTTCTTTCTCATTTTACACTCTATTGAAGCTGATATCTTTACTTATATCTTATAAGGATGGTCCAGATCTTAATTATTGTATATCTACTCATCAACCTTAACATTATCGATGTCGTTTCAATCTTAGAACAACAGTTGCTCTATGATACCAAACACATGTCCACTTCAATAGTAGTAGGACAATGTATAATATCCTTCTCCTCTTTCTAAAGGTATAAAATGACAAACAGATTACCTCTCTCTCAGGGTGCAAATAATATAAAAATGACACATTAGGGTACCAAGGGATGTAATGAAAACTTTTTTTTAACCAAAGAGTCATGAGAAGAATCTATTGACCAAGAAAGAAAAGGTTGTAGGTTGCAAAACTGATAGGCCCATCAAAAGTCTGATAAAAGAAGAACACCCCATCATTATCCATGCCTTCATCTTAGGGTTGCACATATTAGCAATCCTTTATAACATTCCACACATATCCAGTAAGTGTGTACCATTAGATTTGTATTTTCCTGCTTGATAAGCGTCATCACAAGTCTTCTTTATAAGAGAGATGTTTTCCATGAAATACAAAGTTTCATGATTGATGTGATGAAGACTTATGACTGGATGTCAATCTGACATCAATGACATCAATGCTCTTTTAATTAGTGTCAAATCTTTGATTTGGTAACTATGACAAAAGAGAGATTTGTCGCGATGATCCTATGTCGTCAGCTAGCAGCTCCTTGTTTGTCTATAGGAGAAGTTCAGAAGCAGTAAAAAATGATAAAGTAAATGCAATAAGGAATTTCCATTACTCAAAACCAAACATTTCCTCAATTGTAGAAGGATTCATAAATCAGTTGGAAAAGAAAAGCAGAGGACCAGAGGCGCATCAATGTCTACTCATGGTGATAAGGGGAAATACAAGAATAGAAACAGGGAAAGTGCACAGCAAAAGGGAAAAAAGGATTGCTTTTGCTTTTCTTGTTTTGTCTCAAAAGCAAATAAGCCTCAAATAGTGAGCTTCTTTGGAATCTATCAAGTTGTGAAAAGAAAATGCAAATTATAGGACCACAGCATATGCAACTTCTCAACAAACAGCATAACCACTGACGCTTGATTATAAAAAACAACCTTACAGCAAATGAAATATACTGAAGTGTGCTGAAAAGTCTCGGTATATACTATCGTTCATGATTGGACTATAACGAGATTATTGTCTACAGATTTGAATTAGAAATTATACAAGAACAACGGGTAACGAATCGTTACCTGCTTTTGTTGATATAGAATTCGATACACGGCACTACAAGCACAGGACTGAAAATTGTACCCTAACAATAGCAGGCAATGACGAGGACACAAAATTTAAAATTTCGTCGGTTCTGCTTCTTGGAGATGGGAATTTTTCCGCTTGATGCCCATGATATGATTGCTACATGAACTCATCCATATATGTTTTACATGAAAGTTGAACTCACAAGGGTGATACAGGTTACAACGGTTGGCTTCCTTAGCTTACACCTTCACACCAGGCCGATACCCTCTAATTCCGAGCAGGTCCTAAACCATTATTTTTTAATAATAGAATTAAGGGTAATTGCACAAATATGGGAAAACAATGACTACACCATTATTTTTTAATAATAGAATTAAGGGTAACTGCACAAATATGGGAAAACAATGACTACACCATTATTTTTTAATAATAGAATTAAGGGTAACTGCACCCAAAAAAAACCTTATAGTTATACCATATAGCACTTGCGCCCTCTCGAGTGATTTATTGCACAAAAGGCCCCTTTCCTCATCAACAAAACCCTTAATAACAATCAAATTCTATACTCTAAACCACACAAACATGCTGTAGATCTAAATTAGACAATCATTTCAGTTGTTTAGAGTTGAATTTGAGAGTTTTTAAGGGTTTGGGTCAATGAACAAATAAGTGCTACACGGGGTAAACTACGTGGAGTTCCATGCAAAGTGGCAGAAAAGCCACTTGTATCTTTATCACGCAGAAAAAGAACCTTAAATTTGGGTCATCACAACCAAACCAGGCGACACTTATTACAGTCACTAGTTTTGCAATTAAAATTCATTATAATGAGGTTAAAAACCAATTGCATTTGGTTATATTTGGTTGCATATATCAAATTTTATAATGAGGTTCCATTTGTTAATTAAAAATCATGGATTTCTATTTGCTGCCTTTTTGGATTTCTCAGTTACACATAAATACCAATTCCATGACTTAGAGCTAAGACTCGACATAAATTTGCCACAGGAATAAAAAATATTTTAATATCAATGAGTAAATATCTCAATCACAAGTAACTAAATGGCCTGGATCGGAATGCAATTCATATATCAAATTTATTAATTCCAAAAGCACCAGAGCTTCAAACAAAGTTACCAATTAAACCATCAGTTTCGTTCAGATAATTTGCTTCTGGCAACTGCAGACAATTGTCTGAAAAATGCTAAATTGACCATGTTCTGGCTAGCTGCCAAAGAGGAATTTACCTGGGACGCTTTATTTTTAGCTCTGGTTTCCGCTGTGCTAGGAATGTCTTGGTTCGGCTTCAAAAATCGTTTCTCTCTCCGTTCACAAGAACCCCAACCATCAGACAACCTCCCGCCTCTAAAACCAGATGCATCTAAAGGAATTAGAAAGTTTATGATGACAGATTTAACAAAACCATCAATAGGTTAATATTTAAGAGTTGAACATACTGCATATATGCAGGAACAACAAACTCTGCACGCTGGACATTCCGGCTTTCATCAAAATCAATGGACTTATCTTTGATTT
This sequence comes from Agapanthus africanus, assembly GCA_030015575.1. Classification (NCBI taxonomy): domain Eukaryota; kingdom Viridiplantae; phylum Streptophyta; class Magnoliopsida; order Asparagales; family Amaryllidaceae; genus Agapanthus; species Agapanthus africanus. The sequence continues at coordinate 124,560,417 of CM057339.1, read as the reverse complement.
CATATGAGAGATTGAAATAAAACGATATCTCCCTCCATCCTGTAAAGGAAAGAGAGGCTCATTTCATTTTTGTTTTAACAGTTTAAAGAAATTAACTACTCAAGTCTTAGCTGTACTAAATGTCTTTATAAATGGATTCCCAGAAATAATGGTATAGCCACTTTTCTCCAGAATCTGCTCATTGAAATAAAAATAAAGGAAATGTCATAAGTAATGATAAAATTACAGTTGCCTTCTCATCAAGTAAAGTATTCCTAAGAGAAAGATTCTAGTAATATTTTTAAATTCGATCAAGTTATATCCTGACAGTAGTTCATTTCATTTGGAGTAGTTTAAAGTACTAAATGAATGGCCTAATATTACTAGGTGATATATACTTTGTTGTAACATTAAGTGACAGTAGCTCGCTAAGTTTGTAAAAGGCACTAGATGGTGCTGGGCCATAGGGGTACCGTATAGGTGCATACTGCTTAGGTGCTTATACGCCGACTAGGTAGTTTTATCTGTTTCTAAAACATACTAGTATTTGCAAAAATAAAAGCATGGATAATCACTAATATTCTAATAAAAATATATAAAGAATATGAAACTATCATTAAAAATATTGATATATGTTGAAATGTGTAGAGTAAAGTAGTCCCATATTGGAAAATCTATGAAATTTATATGCGTATAAAATATAAAATGGGACAAACCTCCATAAGGCTTGAGTCCTATTTGATGGAACCCATATATATATATGTATGAGGGCACACATGGGTTTTCAACATAGACGGGTTCCATCAAATAAGACTTAATCGGTCCCCCTCGTTCATGAACATTTAACTTTAATATGGTATCGTTCCCTTATTAATTAAACACAATAATAGGAGCTAAGCTCTATTTAAACACAATAAGGCAGCGTCCAGACGCTGGCGCCGGCCTCAAATCCTACAGCAGCGCCTCATGTGAAGTTCACGTACGTGGTGCCTCTTATATAATAAGAATTAAATTCTTAAGAAAATAGAATTAAATTCTATTAGGGAAAGATATCTCTCTAATCTTTCCAAATGAGAAAGATGTACTCTAGACACTTGGATTAAAAATCATCGTTTGATAGAATTAAATTCTATCTATGGAAAAATATATCCCTAATCTTATTAAAAATAAGAAAATATATTCTGTAAAACAGAAATCACTGGATCAAAAATCCAACGGTGGATAAAATTCCCCAAACTATCTTTGAGACCAATTAAATCAATTGGAATCTCTTAATGAGAAATTTTCTCAAAACTAATCAACGATTTGCCTTACCAATATAAAGGACTTAAGACTTCAAGTCTCACATACATACATACGGAGACATATAATAAAGTCGGCAGCATTGACCGTCCACGTAATGAAGTCGACAGCACCGACCGTTCACATCGCTAAAGTGGCAGCACCGACCGTCCACGTCGCTAAAGTGGCAGCACCGACCGTCCACGTCGCTAAAGTGGCAGCACTGACCGTCCAAGTCGCAAAAGTAGTAAAACCGACTGTCTGCGTCGCTAAAAGGGTAGCACCGACCGTCCAAGTCGCTAAAAGGGCAGCACCGACCGTCCAAGTCACAAAAAGGACAGCACCGACCCTCGACGTCGCAAAAAAGGCATTACCGACCCTCCACAGGAAACCAAACCAAATCAATCTCCATATGAAACAAGATCCATCAATTTCACGCACACAACACATACACACGATGTGCATTTATTGATGGGGGTACTTTGTTGGGGTCAAAACTACACCCCGGCTAACCAAGTCAAAGTCAAAGTCAACCCAAAATCAAGTGGGCCCGAGTCCAAGCCAAGTGGGCCCAAATCCAAGTTAAGACCGAGCATGGAAAGGGCCGGCTCCATGCTAAAAGGGAGACAATAAATTAGTTTAATGTAATTTTTTTTAGAAATAAATGTATGAAAAACGGGCAAAAGGCCAAAATTTCGTAAGCTCTAGGCTTATATGCAAAAAGAAATAAGCACATGAGGCATGAGGAGACACAAGTGCCATTTGGAAAAGCTCAATGGGCTACATGTAAAATGTGTAGCCTATAAAAGGTAAACATGATGAGAAAATCAATAACAACTTTTCATTCTCTAAAAAAATTCTAGGGTTTGTGCATCCATCTCCTTCCTCTCAAGTTCTCCCTTTTTTCCAATTAAATCAAGAATTTAACTCTTTTTTTCTAAAAAGAAATAGTTTTTCACTATAAAACCCTCGAAGAGGAGCTCAGATCTCCCATCAAATCTCTAAAAGGGTGATTTTTAATCTCACCTCCTTTTTTCTCCAAGATCCAGCAAAAAGGGAGGAGGAAGAAGAAGACCCGTCTCCAAAAATCCCACTTTGGGAGGATCCGAGACTCCAAGAAGAATAAATGGGTCCCCTTTGATCATCTCCGAAGATCTTCGAGGAGTTCAACTCCAAGATCCAAATTCTAAAAGGAGTTTAACTCCACATTCAGACCTTTTAGGAGTTCAACTCCAAATCCAAGCCTTTTAGGACTTTAACTTCAAATTCACATCCAATTTATTACATAGGAGTTTAACTCAAAATCCAAATCTTTTGGGAGTTTAACTTCAAATCAATACCTAATTCCTGTTTCGGAGTTCAACTCCAAAACCCCTCGGGAGTTCAACTCCCAGCCCAGGGGCTAATCCTCTTTCTCTGCTAGTGTTTCTAGCGGTCGCGTGCCGCGCACGTGCCCCGCAGACGTCCAACGCCCACGCGCTGGGCAGGCGTCCTTAAGACGCTTTTCACCCCTCTTTTTCTCTCAAGTTCTACACTCAAAACACGTCCCCTGTTAGAAAAAATTTCTAACGGGGCGCTGCCCTGCACCCCGCAAAGGGTCTGCTAGCCCCTTGAACCCTAGCCCGCTATCCGAATAGCGGCACCCCCGTAAACTCTGTGAGACCCTCAATACGTCTAAGTCCCCTTCATAACACAACCCACGCACACTATACATTGAGTTCGCATGACCAGTTTTACCCATCAATCAGAGGTTCCTCGCTCCAAGAGCGAGAGGTAATTAACGGCAGTTTAGTCTGCGATTGTCAGAGATTCGGATCCTCACAATCAATAAACCCCAGCCTACCCCAGACAGAGGGATGTGCAATACGTCTGACAAGCTACGCGTATTTTCCATCTCAATGGGATGACGAAAAAGTCCCTACAATCGGCTACCACGTTGTCTGATCCTTTCTTACCCTTGATGATAAGATCAAATTCTTGCAAAAGAAAGATCCAACGAATGAGTCTCGCTTTCGCATCCTTCTTTGCGAAGAGCGGAGTGGTTCGTGTACATAATGACAGAGAACCGATCAAATATGGATGAAACTTTTCGAGCGCAAATACCATAGCTAGAAATTCTTTCTCAGTCGTAATGTAATTAAGCTGTGCATCGTTTAACGTCCTGCTCATATAGAAAATCACGTGCAGTTGTTTATCAATTCGATGTCCTAAAACAGCGCCAATAGCGAAGTCTAAAGTGTCGCACGTGATTGCGAAAGGTTGAGACCAGCCCGGTGCAATAAGGATGGGAATAGAAGTGAGCTCCTTCAGAAGTTCAAAAGAGATGATGCACTTTGGACTAAACTCAAACGGTATATCCTTGGCCAAAAAGAGGTCAAGAGTCTAGCAAGTTTGCTAAAGTCCTTGGTGAATCGTCTTTAAAAACCGGCGTGGCCTAGGAATGCAAGAATGTCTTTGACAGTTTTGGGAGAAAGGCTTGAAATCACATCAATTTTTGCCTTGTCAACCTTTATGCCTTTTATTTGAAATGATGTGGCCTAACACAATATCGTGTTTGACCATAAAGTGGCACTTCTCCCAGTTGAGTGGTGATTTTTTTGCATCGTAACAGTACGAGCTCTAAATGCCTCAAACACTCAAAAAATAAATATCCGAAAATGAAAAAATCATCCATGAATACTTCTGAGAATCGCTCTACCATCTCTGAAAAGATGCTCATCATGCACCGTTGAAATGTAGCGGACGAATTGCAGAGGCCGAAAGGCAAGCGACGGTAGGCGAACGTACCAAAAGAACAGGTGAATGTGTTCTTTTCCTGGTCCTTAGGATCTATCGGGCAATGTTCTAAATCTTTTATGTTGGTGTCATGTCGGCCTGGAGATTTTGATATCGGATATCAGATATCGTGAAATATCGAGTTGTTTTATCAAATATCAGGTTCTACATTTTTTGTAATATAAACGTCATTTCTATAACTTATTTTTAAAAAATAATAAATTATGCAGGTTTTTAGTTTTATTAAATTTATATCTTCCTCAATGGCTCAGTGGCCTATAAATTACTTGATGTATAAAGCCCAAAACCCGAAAGAAAATTACCCATAAATTTTTTTCCACATATCGGTAAATGTCGGGTAAAACGCCAACATCACGAAATATTGGCTTACATTTACCAAAAATCGGTAACCGAAATAATTCTACAAATCTGTGTTATTTTCTTCTCAAAACCGACATGTCGCCGATATTTCAGCGATGTCCGACATTTAGAACACTGCTATCGGGGTCTGATTGTAGCCGAAGTATCCATCAAGAAATCAATAGTATGCATGTCTGGCTAGACGTTCTAGCATCTGATCAATGAAAGAAAGCGGAAAATGATCTTTGAGTGTTGCTTCATTGAGCTTTCTGTAATCAATACAGACTCTCCAACCTATCTGAGTCCGGGTTGGGACAAACTCGTTTGTTTCATTCGTGATAACGGTCATCCTGACTTTTTTGGCACAACATGAATAGGACTCGCCTATTTGCTATCGAAAATAGGATAGATTATCCCATGATCGAGACATTTCAGCTTCTCCTTTCTAACCGCCTCTTTCATAACCGAAAGGAGCCGGCGTTATGGATCTTGGGAGGGTTTAGCATCATCGTTCAAAAGGATACGATGCCGAGCAATCGTTGGGCCGGTTCTCTTGATATCAACCATCGTCCATCTGATAGCTTCCTTGTTCTGTCGCAAAATGTTCAACAGAGCCGTCTCTTGCTCTTGAGTAAGATCGGCTCCAATTATGACAGGAAGTGTATCGCCATCCCCTAAGTATGCATACTTATGGTGGTCAGGAAGAATTTTAAGATCCAATTTTGAAGATTCTACAACAGAAGGCTTCGCTCAGGGCTCGGTTCAATGCGAAGTGGTTCAAAGGGTGGCCCTCAGTGAATGTATGATATATGTTCCGGTTGTAGCTCATCCAACAAGAGGAGCTCCTTAAGGAAGATTTCTACGAAACATCCGTCAAGACATCAATCTTCGGAGTCAAATATCTCCTCCTCAGACATTTCGTATACTGTGTTTACTCCGAGTGGTTCATCGGACGGGTCACTTATCTGGTTTCCCGGGCTAAAGATGTTCAGATCAATTGTCATATTTCCAAATGACGGTTTCATTGAGCAATTACCGCGATTGATCAAAGCGTTGGCAGTGGCCAAGAATGGACATCCTAATATCACAGGAATTTGACTGCAAGCTTTTGAGCCGGGTTGCGTTTCCAGGACAATGGAATCAACGGGGTAAATGAATTCCCCGACCTTCATCAAAACGTCATCTATCTCTCCCAAAGGTATCTTCATGAAACGATCCGTCAATTGTAGCATGACCTTCGTCGGTTTCAACTCCCTCTAACCCAGTTCATACACTGAGTAGGGGAGTAGGTTAACACTCGCGCCTAAGTCAAACAAGACAAGGTTGATTTGCATGTCACCTATGATACATGAAATGGTCGGACTGCCAGGGCCCTTGTATTTCACAGGCATGAATGCTTGACTCTAAATACCTGAGAGCAATGCAGATTGATTTATCAAATCGGGAGTGAACCAAAAATCAGGAAATGATCTCAAAATAACACTGTGAAAAATTGCAAGCTTGTGTATGGTTTAGTATCATTTAAATTCCTATGATTCTTGCATTTTCTTCTTGCTTCGTTTTTATGAATTTTTCATTTGTTGTTTGTTTTAGCTCTTTTCTGATGACTTTTGAGTAATTTCCCTTTGCCTTGGAGAGAAGGGGGTGGCAAATGGCTAAGCCTTTCTCACCCTATCTTGATCATTATGAGCTTCATTTGAATATTAGAAGGTTGTTTTTGCAAAATATTTGATAAATTCCTTGATATGATATGTTGCTCTTTGATGGTTGCATATCAACCTTAGCACATACCCTATACTTGCTAACAATGTTTTTTGCACGAAACAATGTTTTAATTATCTTTTTATAACAAGCATAAACTTTTCAGGAACAACAATGACGTCTAGCCAGACATGCATACTATTGCTTTCATGACGGATACTCCGGCTACAATCAGATCTCGATTGATCCTAAGGACCCGGAAAAGACCACGCTCACTTGTCCTTTTGGCGCATTCGCTTACCACCGCATACCTTTCGGCCTCTGCAATGCACCCGCTACATTTCGTGCATGATGAGTATCTTTTTAGACATGGTAGAGCAAAACTTTACAAGGAGAGGTCGAAAGTCTTCCATGACAATGCGATTCTACGCAAGTCGTTGACAAAAAGTAATGTTATACGGTTCCCGCTTGCATCTGTTTTCCGGGAAATTGATGTCTCGATGAACAGATCTATTTGTTGTGCGCACCATTTTTCCGCACGGTACAGTTGAGATTGAAAACCCGCAGTCAAATGAACAATTCAAAGTGAACGGGCAACGTTTGTAGCCGTTTCTCGAATTTTGGGCAGAATCAAGGGAGCTCATGTTGTTACACGAGCCGCACTACAAAACTTGATCAGTCCCCACCACTTGTAAATTACAAGTGTAGTTTATATTCCTTAAATTTGTTATTCTTTTCTCAATTCTTTCTTTTAGGGGGTTATTTATAAATACTACACCATACTCTTTTATAATTCAATTCTTTTGAAGGGGTTGTGTAAATTGCCATTAAATAGTCCCTCATCACAACCCGAGAGCTATTTGCTCAGTTTTGCCCTAAATTTCAAATCCCTATCTTCTTCCTCGAGCTCCCCTAAAAACCCTAGCCCTCAATTCGTAGTTCTGGTCGCCCAGGCACATCTCCGACCGTCCCAGGCGGCACCACCAACCCCAAACCCACCTGATCTTTCGGATATGTAAATACTTCTCCTATTCAGCACAAAATTTCACTCCTAGTTCGAAAAATTTTGCTGCAGCGCTGTCATGACCGATTTGGTAGTTAAGAAAAATTTCCTCCATGTCTTGACGGATCCGGATATTAGGAGTTATTTCTTTGATGAGATAGTTAATCGAGATTGGGGTTATTTATTATATGACAATGACTAACTCTTCGCCATTGAGAAGTTAGTTCGTGAATTCTATGCCGCACTAAACCAAGGTGAACCCGACAGTGGGCAAGTACTATTTCGGTTTCATAGGAGACATGTCTTTTCGGCGGAAACCATCGCCAATGTTACCGGTATCCAACTCCAAGTTGGGTTTCAAAACCCTAATGAACTAGCTTTTTACGCCACACGGAAGGGTAAAAATTGCGTATTTCTAGATGGTGGATTGAGCGGGGCGTCGATGTACATGAATGTATAAACAATATGCCGGTGGGTTATTAGGAACGTCAGAAAGCTAGACAGGGTTTCATCTTTTCCTACAATAGTATGCCACATTGTCTACTATTTGCAAGAAAATGATCGTCGGTTTTGTATGAGTTCTCGGTTATTCATCGATCCTCGAGGGGGTTGCCGACGGGAGGCATGTGCTCTATGTATTCGTTACTCAGCTTTGCCGTTATTACATGGACGAGCATCTGTTTACCCATGCAGCAAACATTTGTGCTTACTTGGCAATTAAGCAGAGAATACTTCCCGTAGGTATCAAAACAGACAGACCGATCATAAACACTGGTCATGGAAGGACCCGAGTGAGCATGAATCTCTTGAATCATCTACGAAGGCTTACATTAATGAGCTTGAGCCGGCCAATACGCATGACTTGATGCTAATGGCAGTGTGTGGCATTAAGCAATCGCTCAAGAATCAGAAGGACATGCATCATGAGATTGACGAGATCAAGCAAGCTCGGTCCGGAGCAGGCACTAGCCGAAAGGGCAAGGGCCGGCGACGAGGACATCGTCAAAAGCAAGTTTGGGGGTGAGGCAAATGCTTCGTTGGTTGTACATTAGTGTATATATCTGCATCATTTAGTTTGCATTTGCATGTTTATTGCATTTCTGTAATTCATTTTCGTATTTTTCCTTTCTTTATTTTTCATTTGTTTGCATTTAGCTGCATTGCATGTTTGATTTTCTCTTTAAAACATAAAAATCCACAAAAAAATGAACTGCAAAAATCCATAAACAACTACAAAAATAAAAACAAAAGAATTTGAAAAACCAAAAAATTTAACTTCAAAAAACATAAAAACGTTTTGGATCATGTTGGTAAATAGAAGTTCAAGGATAAACATTGCTTAGGAATTTAAACTTATTAAGTTAACACAAAAACTATTTCTGAAAAGGCCTTGAACTTTTTACGACTGTCTACTCTTTATGTACAGGTCATTTTTATCCACTTGCTTCACATTCACTCACTCATTACCCTTGCACATTACTGTTATGCGTTCACTAAATGAAATGCACCTTCCCCAATTGCTATTTGATCTTGACCCTCTTACTTACTTATACACTAGAATATTGTGCTCTTTAGTTTGTGATAGTCACCATTTGTGTTCATTATGGCGGTATCTATGATTTCTTCGCATGTTGTGGTTTAAATTTATATACCAACTCACCTAGCTAGACATTATGCTTAAGTTTGAACTTGTTTACCTATATTGGAAAAAAGTTGGGTCGAAAAATGAAAAATATGATATCAATAACAAGTTAGGGGGTAAAAGTATATGGATATGTTTCTTTCTTACACCCCGCCAAACAAGTGTCTTCTCCGAGTTAAAAGTCCTCACGGTTCTCTGTGTGAAGATAATCTTGGCCTCCGATAGAAATTCTTCTGTCGGTTAAAGAACTAGTTGATTTAAAAACAAAAATGACGCCATCTTTATAGGCTTGCAAATTCGTTTTTAAGCACATTTTCTTATCAGGTTGTATAGGGATGTTTATTGCGTATGCATGCGTAAATCATCAGTATTTATCTACTTTTGGTATGAATGTATATCGTAAGTTTAAGAGTATCAATCCTAGCGCGTGATTTTGCTTGAGACTACCTGGATTTGTTGATATTTAGGGATGTGGGGCGAATAATGCAGTGAAACGTCTTATTAGGATAGTGAGTACGAGTACTTGATTTGTGGGTATAAATATCTCTGTTTAGTTAAGTATAAGAGTATGACAAATATATATTGAGGCATTTTGGCCACTTGAGAGATAGATTTGTGTTGGGCATTGCACTTCACATATTACTATTCCTATACTTTATTTATCCCTTAGATTTTTATCAACTAGCAAAATCCCAGATTTTATGGGTGTAATCCGCTGAAAACCCTCACGAGACAAAACTCATCCTCTAGGGTAATCTAGAGGTTTAACAGCTTACTGCATATGATAATTGCAATCGAGATTCCTACGAAAGTGAGTTAGAATTTAGTTGTTTCAAATAAGTTTTGCTCGAGAACGAGGAAAAGATTAGTATGGGGGTATTTGTTTATCATGATTATTTGCATTTAATACCGTCTATTCCATATCAGTTTGTTAATAATCAAGTGTTATTAATCCATGATTGTCACATAAGTACAGGTTTCAGGGTTTCAGGTTTTCAGGGGAATAAAGTCCAGAACGCAAAACATGCACATTCTCTGCATTTGCATCGATTTCAGGCCAAAACTGCCAACGGACGGACAAAGCGACCAAGATACGGGTTTCCGCAACCTAAGAAGACGTCACATCAACACACGGATGCAATGGGCAGACCATGGGGCATCACAAAACATGAATGGCCTGCACAAAGCTTAAGAAGATGTAAAGAGAATTGATGTGAAGAAAAAGACAAAAAGTCATAATGTTCGACTCCAAAAACCCGAGAGCAATGCAGATTAATTTATCAAATCGGGAGTGAACCAAAAATCAGAAAATGATCTCAAAATAACACTGTAAAAATTTGAAAACCAAACTTCAAAGTTGAACCGCCAGGACGGCCAATAGTAAGCCTAGGACGGCTACGGTGAGCCCAAATTGGCTCGTTCGCTGGTCAAGTATTCAGCATGGATCCCACAGCCCCCTGGTTATGTGAAAGTTGTCTGATTAATTCCCTATATATAGCATATCACTGGAAGTCATTAAGGAGAGAGTTTGTGTTGGCTCTACTTTTGTGATAATTTTGTGAGCTCTCTGCTTCTTCTCCATATTGCAACCTCCATTTCTGAGCTTGCAAGGTTGGGGTGAAGTTCTTGAGCTCAAGCTTAGTGTACTCACAAGTTCTAAATTCAATAAAAAGCTTTCATCTCTCTCATTTGTGCAAGCTTGTGCATGGTTTAGTATGATTTAAATTCCTATAATTCTTGCATTTTCTTCTTGCTTTGTTTTTATGAATTTTTCATTTGTGATTTGTTTTAGCTCTTTTATGATGACTTTTGAGTAATTTCCCTTTGTCTAGGAGAGGAGGGGATGGCGAATGGCTAAGCCTTTCTCACCTTCTCTTGTTCATTATGAGCTTCATTTGAATATTAGAAGGTTGTTTTTGCAAAATATTTGATAAATTCCTTGATATGGTATGTTGCTCTTTGATGGTTGCATATCAACCTTAGCACATACCCTATACTTGCAAACAATGCTTTTTGGAGGAACTATGTTCCAATTATCTTTTTATAACAAGCTTAAACTTAAATTTAAGCATATGCAGGTAAGCCCATTAAGTGTTTGAACAAATGTTTAATAGAACATGTAGCTTGTACGATAGGTATATCCTGCTCATGGCATATGTTTTATACTCTCAAAATACACATTTAAGGAGTTTATGATTAAATCAACCATTTATGCTTAAGATTGGAAATTATTAAAAAAGAATTGATATCGTATATAGCTTTTTCTTTAGCATATACGATTTACTCTTCACATTCACATATCTACAGGATTAAGGATAAGTGAATCTTATTTACTGTTCATTTACCACTTACTAGTTTTGATAATTAATTCTTGCAATCCTATGCGGTTGGTTTGATGTTTCATACTCACGTTCATGAGTTACAAATGGATATCGTATTTTGATCAAGAGGTGTGATTCAATAGCTTTTATCACGATTCATCCATCCAAACCTAATCCTAAGCATTCCTGTAATATCGTATTCCTATAACTTCGTATTTTCCAAAAGTCACATAACCGGCATTCAAAACCATTCTTTCTTTAACTCGCCTGAATAACTTCTAAAGCGAAACCTTTTCCTTGTGGATAGACTGCTTGCTGGCTAGCTACAAGCGAGCCGTGCACTTGCGGTATTAATATTTGAGATCTTGATTGTGTATGATGCTATTTTCCAAAATCCGACATATCACATGAACCACTAAACACATGCACGATTAAATCATCAGCATCCATCTGCCAAGACCTCCATCCTTTACTTGCTGCAAAAGCTATAAGAACTCATACAGTGGTAATCTTAACTGGACTAAACGTTTCATTGTAATCCACTCCATATTGCAGAGAAAACTCTCGAGCAACCAACCGTGCCTTCTACCTTTTAATCGACCCATCTGGTCAAGTCTTGAGTTTGTAAACCCATTTGCATGAGATAGGTTTAACATCTTTGGGCCTCGACATCAATTCCCAAGTCTAATTTTGTTGCAAGGCTTGAATTTCTTCTTCCATCATCGCCTTTAGCCAATTACTACTTTGGTGAGCTTCTTCAAATGTAGATGGCTCCTTTTTAACCTCTTCCACAATAACTGCATTAGAATATTTTGGATTTGGTTTTTTTGTCTTGACGATCTCCTAAGAATCGGCATATTTTCAACAGTGGCTTCTAGTTGAGTTGGACGATATTCTTCTGAAATCATGTAGTGAACACTAGTATGCTAAGAGCTTTTCTCCTTCGATGACATCGGAGAGCTGGATTTTGCATCTTTTGGTTATCGTGGCTCTTCATCTCGCTTTGGCTCCTCCATTTTCTCTTGCAGCTTTATTTCCAGACCATTAGAATCTGGCAAAACAACTTCATATGATGACCACCGGTGTTTTAAAAAACGTCCGCTTAAGCGGCCAAGCGGATTTCGCTGCTTCGCATTATCCCACTTAAACAGTGATATTGCACGACTTATTTATATTGATGTATTCACTTCATAAGTGTCATAATGGGTTTCTAAGTAGGGTTATTGGAGTGAGAATAACAGAAATACCAATTAATACAAAATCTCATCTTTTCTTTCTCTTTTTCCACGATTCTCTCGTTCGTGCCCAAGTCAATAGGGGCCAAGGTTTTTGAGTTGCTCGACTTCAAAAAACTTAAAAGATTTGGGTTTCAAAACTCTAAAATTTTGGTTTTATCAACTTCAAGAACCGAAATCTGAATCGATTTCGAGCAATCCAAGAATTTTCTATTTCGATTTCGAGTAGTTTTTTAATTTTGACCTTAAAATTCCAATTCGATTTCGACACTACTTGGTTTCGGATTACAATCTTCTTGGTACTTTTGTTTATGATTTGTTAGGTTTTTTACTGATTAAAGCTATGATGCTTGATGATGGGCATTGAAAAGCTTATGAATACTATAAGCTAATAAATTCCAAGAAAATTTCATCGTTGAATTGTCGAGCATATTCTTAGCAGATAATATATTGTTTGAGCAAACTTGTCAAAAATAACATCTGGTAATGCAAAATATAAAAATAGTTAGCGCCTGAGAATCAATATTTATTGACAAGAAATAAGAAAATTGATGAAACGCACATTTCTGATTTCTGAGCGGACGCTTAAGCGGTTTGGCTTCTCAACCGCTCCACTTTTCTTTTCCGCTTTTAAAACATTGATGACCACCAAGTAGACATTTCATCAAACACGACATTTCTTGAAATGTGACATCTCCCAAAAGTGGATCACAATATCTCCATCCTTTTCTTTCGTTATCGTATCCAACGAAAATACACTGAATTGCATTCTTATCAAACTTGCTATGCATGTGTTCTGGTATGAATACATATCACGCGCAACCAAAATCTTGAAAATGACTTACTGTTGGCTATATATTTCATAGCATCTGGAATGGCACGACGAACTCCAAGTTTGGTTGTAGTAGTCTGTTGATGACGTGTGTTGTAGTAGTCTTCATGCATTCCACCTAAAAACGTCCTGGAACATTCTTAGGATGCTACATGCTTCTGCATCTCTCCCAGATGTCAATTCTTCTTTTCGGCAAAAAATAATAAAGTCTGCGCCACAAAGTTGAAAACCATTTTTCATATACCCAAAACTATTTCACCATCCCCCATCACTCATATGGGCTTCCACTTTGCGCCATATTTTTCCTCCTAGTTTATATTATTCCACCTACTCAATTAAGTCTATAAAATGGAGCAAAATTATTCGTTGAAATCAAGAAAAGAGCAAAACAAGAGTAAGAGAGCTAGAGAGAAATAAAGCATTTACAGCTAGTTGTTTTTAAATAGAAAAACTAGTGTGTCTTTTCTAAGTATTTATAATATAGTGGCTAGGTTGAGTTATAAAAGAAAGGCCTTGTGTGTTGGTGTAAGAGAGATGTGTATATGAGAATATAGTTTAAAACTAAAAGTAGGTTGAACCATACCCATATTCTTGAACCATACACATTTCTTATTCTATCTTTTAGTATATTACTACTAATCCATCTTAGCATTCTCATTTCAGCCGCTCATTGTTCAGAGACATGTTGTTTCTTAGTTGCCAAACATTATAAAGTGTCGACCTTATAGGTGTCTTATAGAACGTTTCTTCAATTTCAAAAGGATCAAACGATTACATAGCACTCTTGAAGCACTTCTCCCTTCAACTATCACACTTTGATTTTATAAGCTACACTTTTATCGATCTCTCCATCATGATTAATTATAGATCTTAAGTAACAAAAATGGTTTTTCTATATATTTTGGTCATCGATTTGTACTGTACGCCATTCTCTTCCCACTGTTTTGCTGAAATTACATTCTATATACTCAGTTTTTATTCCGTTAATTCTAAATTGTTTAGATTCTAAAATATCTCTCCATTTTTCTATTTTTTAAAATGATTCCGTCTTTGGATTCATCTACTAAAACACTATTATCAGCAAAAAAAACATACACCATGGAACATCATCTTAAATATGTCTCGTAAAATCAACCATACCTAATGCAAAGAGTACGGGCTTAATGTCGATCTTCAGTGTAAACTTATGGATTGGTATTAAGTTCTTAACTCTTTGCATTAATAAAAGGGAAAAGAAATTTTAAAAAATCTTCCATTTTCATTTAAACATATATAAAATTTTGTGCCACACCATGAAACTTTTAGTGAAAGACAGTCAAGGATGTGAGAACTCGTAGTACATGAAAATTATGACAGGTAGGTCACCAGTTCAAGTAATTCGACCAAAACCAAAGAGGAATATTTCATGAAATTCTAAGCGGGATTGATTAATCCACCTAATTCGTCAAACATTTTCAGTGATGGTCCAAATCTTCTTAGTACTTTTCAGCTCAATTCCACTTATGCATAGGTGGTAAAGTTTTTTGTTTCACTCTTTCCTTTTTTTTTAGTTTTGAACATTATTTTCTGTAGTAAATCTATCTACTATCTTATCCCTTGTTCTAATATTTTACCTAAAACTAGGATAATTAGGAATTGTGGATCACATCATTCATGGTCTGAGGATTATGGCAAGCCCCTAGCTTGTTGATAGATTTTTTAAGTAACAATTTGGCACTAATTAAGAGAGTTTTTATGATATACTTCAGCAGACAATCCTAAATCCTCCCCCCAACAAAAAAGAACAGCTTTCTAACAGATCCTGTTTTGATGCAAAATGGCTTAGATAATGATGATGACGATGGCGATTTCCACATAAGCAAAGGGAAACTAATTGATTCTAGATCCCACAGTCCTAGCATTTCAAAAGTTGATTTTCAATCTAACTTAGCAATTCATGGCACCATTAACATTCAAAGATTTAAACTTTATCAAGCTAAAAATCCAAATCAACAAATAAACATGTAATTAATGATAATTTACCGCCATAGCTGCATTCTGATACTGCTTGAAAGCTGAAACCGAAGGAAATCACCCTGACAGACAATGCCGAGTCATATTCTCCTTCTCCTGTCCCCTCCACGACTCCATCGGCGATTGAGGGTCTCAATCACCGGGCTCGCCTCCATGGCCAAATACTTCCCTGTCGCCGGCCACGAGTATGCCGCCGCTGGATACGGTGACGTCAAATTCGCCGGCGACGGTGCTTTCTTCATCTGATTTCTCATCGAGTTCTTTGCCACAACCATACGATGATCAGTCACCTTCGCAGTCTTCGACAGTCGCCTATGAGGACACTTCTCTTCTTGAACGACCTCGCCGTCGGCAGAAACCCTAGATTCGTATTCGGATTGGAATCTTTTGATGGCGAGAAGGGGCTTCCAAGATCTAGAGGCGGCGGCGGAATCGATCACAGCCCAGAGCTCGGCGTCGTCGAGGTCGCGGTCGTCGATTGGGAATTGGATCGATAGTGATTGAGGAAGAGAGGACATAGCACAGGTTAGGGTTAGGGTTTCCAATTCTAGGTTTTTTGGAAGTGAGCGGGGAAATACCGAAGAGAGATGACTTTCATATTTGAAAGGAGAGACAAGAAATGGGTTATTTTCATAGAGGACCCTGTACAGATCACCCTTAATTCTTTGCATTCCAACAAAAAGGAAAAAGAAAAACACCCTGCAAAACCTTAAAAAGGGGAAGGAAAAAAAACCTCTTCCGTATTTATTTCTATCCCTCCTCTTCTTGCTGCTTACCACAAGTCCCCCCCAAAACTTTTAAGTTACTCATATTTCCTACCTCTAACATTTTTTGTTGCCTCAAATCTTTGCGCTTACTAACCGTCTTTATATCAGTTTTTCCTTCTTCTTTCGCTTCATTTCATTCTATGTATTTCTCTCTATCTCCTCTCTATCTCTCTCTCCTCTCAACCCCTTCTCATTCCTTCGGTCAGATCTACCAGCAGAAGTCACAGAAATTCAACGTCGCATTCGCCATATGCTCTTGTGATTTTTGGAGGTTTTTTTTGTTTAGATTCGGGTTTTTCAAGATTCAATGTCTCTTTTATGTTTCGATTTTGGGGGTTTTAAAGTTTTGTTATGAATGTTATTCCCATCGATTTTGCAATCCCGCGTCATTTTCAATTTAGGGTCACGGTTTCGAATCGTTGAATAACTGATAGTGAAATCACTGATTTTTATTAGTTTTGTCACAATTTAGACGCCTAAGGATGTTGAGATACCAATTAGACCCAAATATGATAGAATTTGGAGGAATTTTGATAGATTGAAACCGAATTCATGGCCAATTTAATGCAAAAGGAATGGAAATCCCTATCGGTATGAGTTTTTCTGATTATAATTTAAAGGGATATGGAAATCCCTATCGGTATGAGTGTTTCGCATCTGCTTTGTGCTTATATACCCATTTTAACATTGCATCGAAATTTATTGGCTATGCCATCCATGCATGAATACAATACGATATATAAGTAACGTTTCCAAAATAAAACACAAGCCCGTCTAGCTCAGCTGGTAGAGCGCAAGGCTCTTAACCTTGTGGTCGTGGGTTCGAGCCCCACGGTGGGCGTCTTTTTTTATGTACGTTTTACTAATTTTTATTTTGAGAAATTGTCCAAAAAATAAAAATGATTTTATCCAATGTCTTAAAAATATTACGGTGCCGGTAAATTTTTGGATTTCGTCCTTGCTTGCAAAAGCACTAGGTTTAGATTTTATTTTTCTTTGCAAGATTAGCAAAAATAAAATTACTTTCCATCACTATTGGAAATGGATACAGATATTTCTGGCTGGCCAGGTATTCATATCAAAATTTATCAAAGCGGGATAGCTATTTTCATTTTTGGATGACTATCCGAATACGTTTTTGCATCCGTCAATAGTCAACAGATATGGATATATGGTATAATCCCATGTCTGCAAATGGATATGGATGTAATTGGATACAAATAGTTCTAGCTGACTTTGTATTCATATCCGATTTTTATCAAATACATATTTTCATTTCCAATGATTATTCGAATATTTTTCTGTATCCATCTATAGTCACGAAGGATACAGATACCACCTATATGTGTTCTGTATCCATATCCGATACCAAAAATAGTAATTTTTGGCTTTATTAAGTATATTTTTTCAATATTTAGTTCATCCCTATCCGATTTTTACCACATACGTATGGTAACTTTTAATTCTAATAGATATCTATATCCGTATTTGAATCCCTCTCAGATTGCCAAATATGAATATGGTAACATCTTTATCCGATTTATTTACATCCCTGGTTCGTTCAAAACATAGCGAATACAGCTCATTTGGAAATAAAAGATATAAATTGTTTTGCGACACACATAAATCAGTGTAGTTTGGAGGGTTACTATGTTGTACAGTTGCCCGACATTTCACATGCAGATTTGTCATGGTCCAGATGCACCAAGTTGACATGATTTGGTCAATACAATCCAAATGATTTCTATTTTTTTTGAAATAAAGAGCGGGTGAAGAGCCCCGCCTTTCATTCAAAATCGCTCGACACAAAACTTACAAACATAAGGGGGAAAAAGGCAAGAAAGAAAAAGGATAAAATTACATTAGAAAAGGTAAAGCACCTATATCCCATATCAAGTTTTATGGATTCAATACGTACAGCAAGGTTCACTTCCCTCTTAACTTCAAATAAAGAGAAATTCATTCATGTTCTTTCCAAAACCTTAGCAGCATGGAGAATAGGTAAATCAAAATTCATTGTAAAAACAATGTTGCCCAATGAATACCCTGTTGCCCAATGAATACCCTCCTAAACCAGTCACTCGGTGGAGTTGTCAGTGATTTGCGGCTCTGCCTCGGCTAAGTTGTGAGATAGACCGTTAGCCCCGTTCTCAACTCCACCGTTCACTCCCGTTGTCCTAGTCTTATTTTTTGCTCCAGAATCGAAGATTTTTTGTACATTTTCCTCCGATGGTGCCATGTCTGATCCTCCAATGCCCAAAACATTTTGTGCCTTCCTTTTCACGTAAGTGGCGTAAACTCCTGCCCAAGACATATGTAAATCCCCGGTTTCCGTTTATATTTTCCGTATATTTTTCCAATTTTTTCCTTGAATTTTCCTATTTTTTTTTTATTATGAATTTTAAATAATTTTCTTTATCTTAATTTCCTAAACTCTAACCTAAACTAAATTCCCAAACCCAAACCCTAAATCCTACCCGATTCGACCCATGCCGGCCCAACCCGACCCGCTTTCCCTCTTCTCCCCCTCGTCTTCGTTTTCCCGCCTTTCTCTCTCGCGTCACCTCCAACGCCCCCGCGTCTCACGTGCCCGCGACGACCGCACCTACTCCCGCTCGCAACTTCCTCGCGCCAGCCTCCACTTGACCCGCTCACTCCCCAACGGCTCCAAGTCCCCAACGGCTTCCCGCTCCTCGCACTCGCTCCGATGGCCGCGTCCATCTCCCCACGACCCGCACGTCCCCAACGATCGCGACTCCCTCGTCACTCTCCCTACTTCACCCTCTCTCTCTCATTCTTCCTCTGTTTTCATACTCTTGCACTCTCTCCCTCTCTCGTTCTCCTCCAAACCGAACCCCCACCTCACATCACCGCCTCGACACCAGCACCTCCCCCGACACACCGCCGCCCCTCGCTGCAACCACCTCGCCGACAAGCCCTAGGACCACCTTGTCACTATCATCACCGCGACCACCACCAGCTTGATCCCCGCCTCCTTTCTCCTCTGCTCCCCACCTCCGAGCTGCGAGCTCCGAGCAACAAACACTCTCGTTCCCTGCGCCCTCACCTGAGCTCTGACCCCGTCGCCTCCGCGCCTCAACCGACCTCGCCAGAGCTAGAGCCCACTGCAGCCCCCGAGCCCCCCTGCACCCACTGCCTCCAGACGACGCCCGAACCCACTGCGGTCGCCACGACGAGCACCTCCGGCTGCCTACCTCGCCGTTGACGTTCCCCAGAGCCAGAACCCATCACCCTCTTCTCCAGAGCCCGTGGCCGAGCCAGTTGATCGCTGTTGCAGCCGTGAAGTGCTGTGCTTGTGGCCATGCCCCTGTCCTGATCGTGCCGTGTTCGTGTTCGTGCGATCGTCGTCGTTCTGCCGTCGTATTAGGCAAGTGAACCTCCTTCACTTGTTCAATTCATACTACATAATTATATAGTTAGTAAATATAGTCCAACGGTTTAATTGGTAAAATGTATGATGTGTGTGTAAACAAAATAGATAACATTCACATACACGCACCGAGTGCTCGATGCGACCACCCTATTAAAAATCCCTAAATTTACTATTGGAAGATTCGATTGATGTTAACTAGTGACGTGTAAGAAGTTGGGATTAAATAATTGAGACATCAAATGAAAAAGGGCATCCAACTGGTTACGTCAAATCTGAAAATCACCGTACGCATCACGTTGTAAAATTTGTAGCTATTTGAATATAATTCTAATCATGGTGTTCCAGGGTTCATATCGAACCTAACTAGATAACCTATAACCTTATATAATTAGTTTTGGAATAATGCAATTTCATG
Organism: Agapanthus africanus; assembly: GCA_030015575.1. Classification (NCBI taxonomy): domain Eukaryota; kingdom Viridiplantae; phylum Streptophyta; class Magnoliopsida; order Asparagales; family Amaryllidaceae; genus Agapanthus; species Agapanthus africanus. The sequence goes on along the minus strand of CM057339.1, from coordinate 124,540,699 downwards.
ACCCTGAAAAGTGAGGAGGAATGCAACTCTGAACTACAGTCCGAGGAGGCATCCTACGAGGGAAACTTGAATCTAAGCACCTGTACATACCTGCATAAAACTGAAAATGCGCGGAGCTCCATATGGTCGCGTAGATAACTTAATTAGCTAACACCTTAATTTGGTCCCGTGTATTTTCACGGTCGTTTGATATTTAAATTATATTTTAGAATGTCGTTATGTTCTGCAGTTTCTGCAGTAATATTCCTTACACCGTCACATTAAACTGAACATAACTTCTGATATAGAGGTGAGATTGATAATCCGTTTGATGCATTGGAAACTTAACTGACAGAACTAGATTTTATTCAACTAGGGAAATACCTTAATCTGAACATAATCGGTGGTAAAATGCGCGCGAAGTTGGGCTTTCAGTTCTGAAACTGGAACTCCAGAAATCGATCACTGCCGTAAATTGATTAAATTTCCCAAACCGGAACCCCGATTGATCTGAAATAAATTTTACAGTTTAGATAATCAAGTATTCTTCATACGCTCTTTATATTATTTTGGTCGAATCTAGGTGTATGATTTACTGTAAATTTTACAAGTTACATGGCATTGGTCGTTATAGAATAGTGAATACATGTTCAGTGCATTTCTGCATATTTTCATGCTTGATTTATACCTGCTGCATAGTGATCGTTCACATTGAGACCTAGCGACTGTTCTGCATTGTCGATATATATTAGTGTCAGTGATAGTGTTGTGGCAAATACGACAGTGATAGTGACAAGTGGAAAAGTGATTGAAAGTGACAGTGATACGTATTTGTTCACAACATATCTAATACATGAATACATACCATAACCTCGGGAATGGGGAAATCAAAATGGAATTGAACTCGTATTTAGCGAGGTACAGTGATTTAGAGGATGATCATTCGCTATCAGTGATACACACACACACATACTTTAGGTCGTAGGCCTAGCGGCACGGCTGATAGGGTTATGTCCCGGGCACAGTGGACCGTAGTTTTGGGCATGCACGAGACCCTTGTTAAACACGAGAATTCTCTCCACCATTTGATTTCATTGACTTAGTGACCGTTAAGCAGTGACATATGCATTGCCTAGTTCGCTGACATGATACTCATATTGCACTATTCGTATTTAGTTGTTATTATACACATGTTCCGCAGTTCATTGTACTCCTCATGTTTAATAATATTGTACGCCCATTGTATGTGTGTGTGTGTGTGTGTGTATATATATATATTTGCTATATGTGTCGTCCTGACGACCTGAGTGTGCATACTCAGAGGACGAAGTGGATCCAGCCCAGGAGCAGGATTTATCCTTCGAGATCGCGGAGATCCAGACTGCATCACCAGCGCTAGTTTCTTTGATTCAATATTTGTTTTATTGGTTAGTTGTTTATTATGTGAAATAAATGTATCTCGAACTCTTTTAAATTGTAATATAATAAGGTTGTGAACTGTGATTTTTCTTTACTGAAGTACTGTTGACTGACTACCATGTAATGCTAGAAGCCGAAGTGTGACTACGGCGAGATTATTTCCTGACCGCAGGAGCATGGCCGGCCGAGTCACCCTCGTGTCCCGTATTTTGGAAAGCGAGCGTGACAACATAACACGAGATTAGGGCTAATAATCGAGCCGAACGAGCCAAGCTTTGGCTTGTTCGACTTGAACTTGTCTTGGTGAAATTAGACTCGAGCTTTGCTTAGGCTCGTTTAAGCTGGATCCGAGTTCAAGCTCGGCTCAAGCTCACCAAAACTTGGCTCGTTTAACTACTTTTGGGCTAACCTGGGCTAAACAAAGCTCATTTTTAGATTGTTCCAAAAAATTAAGATAAAATTGGGTCAATTCATGGTACATGATAATCAAATCTTATCTAATAAAAAATTAGATATGCAACAATACATGACGCATAATTATATCTAAACCTAATAATTTAATATAAAATCATATTTACTTATAGACCGCATCAAACAACAATATACAAAGTTTTGGCATCCAGCTAAAGGTCTAATAATTTTTAAACACTTGGATATATAAATCATCTAGCAAATTATGAAATCAAATATCTTTTCGAAAAATAAATCATTACATATATTTTTTGAAATGTGTGGATTAAAATAGTCCCACATTAAAAGAAAAAAATACGATAAGTACATGAGTATAAAATATAAAATTGGTCAAATCTTGACAAGGCTTGAGTGTTATTGTTGGAACCCATTTATATCAAAAGCTCGTGCACGCTATTATATAAACTTTATGAAAACCATATCAAATCTAATTTTGGTATAAACTTAAAGTCCCTAGAAAAAATCTTTTAGATATACAAGTATTTTATTATATAAAAAAGCAAATCTTTTCAAAATGAAAAAATATTTTACTTGTTATTTAAATTTTTATGAAAATTCAAATCAAAGACAAGCCTATTTCAAGATGGACGTCTAAATCCTATAGGCTAGATATATTTCTTAAACCTACATAGTCCATATAAGCTATAAACAAGTCAAGCTCGAGCCGAGTCTAGACGAGTCGAGTTTGAGCTCGTTCATGTTCGTATTCGTTCATTTAATTCCTCGAGCTTAAATTTATGTTTAAGCTCAACTCATTTAGTTAACAAACACGCTTAAACGAGCTTTTAACCAGATGAGCTCGATCTGAGCCTTGAGCTTTGACAAGATTCACTTTGTTTGAGATTCATTTTTCCAATTGCAATTAAAAATCCTATTATTTCTCTCTTTTCCACAAGTTCCTAAATATTGCCACAACTATAATATCCCAAACTGTCATATCCAATCATTTTTTAATTATTCTCCCTCCTGTTCGTGCATTTTCAACCGATCTTATTAAACCCCTGTTACCATCTATCCTAAGCACCTCCAGACTTTGCTAGCATAATGGCATTGCAAGAATAAATGGTCCGTAGCCTCCATACATTTATACTAAAGAGTGTATATATCGAAAGAGTACCACCAAAACTTTTGTTTGTTTTTATTTAGAAGAGTCTTTAGATTTAGATAGATAAGATTATGTACAAATCTTTGATGACTTTTTGAGATACTCTAGTTAACACAGTATGTAGAAGATATCGAACCCTTCAAACAGAATTTTTTGGGGGAGATCTTGGATTCGAATCTCCCCATTTACCCCTCCCTCCAAGCCTACGGGACCCAATTTCGTTTAACTAAATTTTCTTTTTCTTAAATCGTGTTGTTAAAACACAACCACATGAATGCGCCCTAATTTTTGCTGGGACCTTTGATTTTCACAAACCATTCGAAATAGCACATTTTACCCTCCCCCGCCAATCGTTAAGGATTTTGCTCATAGCCTTAGCCAAAAATTCTTTGGTTCGATCATAATTGTATTGAATGTTATCTACCGTCGGCCCCATTAAAGATTTTCAATTTTCAAGATAATCAATCATTCGATGTCTTCTCTCCCTATATGTTAACCTTCTTACAAATTTCGGCCACCATTTTATTTCACTCCATTGTGAATCTACATATGCATCCTCTTCCTTAACCAACATCCCAAACCCTTCTTCCGATGTTGGCACCCATTATCCCAACCGATTCTTTGCAATAGCATGTGGAACGAAATAGACTTAGAATGTAAGTGCAGTTAAAAAATCGTAAGCTCATATATAAAAAATGCCACTAATTATAAAGATATCCTGTTTAGGCAACGGGTTATTAGCTAGCTAACCGATTTTAAACCGTAGCTAACCTATTGCATAACCCAATCCGATCGTCAAATCGACGATCCGCTCTGTCCATCTTGTTCCACACAAGCAGTGATTTATCTGTGTGAAGTTTTGATCAATACGGTACAAGTGGTGGATCAAGCATTTAAACAATGGATAGTTGTTAGTCACAATAAAAATGTCATGTATTGTGGACACTTGATTGAATACATAGATGGTGTCAAAGTGATTAAAATTTTCTATACATAGATCACTCTATGCGTGTGGAACAAAATGGCCCGAAGGGATCGTCGATTTAACGGTCAAGTTGGGCTATGCAACAGGCTAGCTGACGGTTTTATATCAGTCAGCTAGTCGATAACACGTTTCCTCTAATAAATAATTATATGAAATGCAAAACTTGTTATTTTATATATATTCAGGTATAATATCTTTTTATTTTATGGAGCTCATATTACTTGTAATTATTTATAATAATTTGCATGCATGTATTTTTTATATTTTAAATGACCGTTTATTGCTTTTATTGACCACTCCAAAAAATCGTCCTTTTGAAGATGGAAGATATCCTTCAGAAATTTAAATTTTATTGGAGATTGATGATATGGATAACCTAGAATGAAATGGTTTTTAAAATGATTCTTCTTTTTAACCAGTTTTTCTCGTAAAAGTAGAGATTAACAAAATCTACACAAAAAACAAAATCAATCTAGATCCAAAGAGTTTGCCTTAGAATAGCAGATATGATATAACCTTAAAAAATAAACCCTAAAATGTCTTTCTTTTAATCATTTAATTTAAAAATATTTCTTCTACTTTTTTTCTTATTCATCTATATATTTACATGAGGAGTATTTTGGAAATAAATTAAAGTAGGAAGAGCCACTGTACTAGAAATTTTATGGTGTTAACAGCATAAACTAAACTAGTTATGCTTTATCGAATAAAATAATGCCACGTGACCTTGAACAATGAAAGGAAAAATCTTTTAATTTCCCTTTCATTTTTTTGAAATTACAACACTACCCTTCTACTTTCTTTGTCTTTCTAATAAGGGCATGTGTGGTTGATGGATTTGGTAGGATTCTTGAGTTTTGGATTTGAGAATCCTTGGTTTCACAAAATTTGTATTTGGTTAGTTTGGATTACAAACATGGATTTGTATGGATTATGTGATGAGGTCCACAAAAAAATGGATTCCAAAATCCTTCAAAATTGAGAGGATTCTTGAGGATTCTCACTATTTGATGGTCCCCGCATGTACTTTAGTTATTAAAAAACTCTCCATCTCTCTATCTATCTCTTTAATCCTCAAATCCAAATCCTATTTACATTTTTCCAACAGGATTTACAAATCCAATACAGAAAATCTAATACCAATCAAATACAAAATTAGCTAATTCAGATTTTTTCACTCGCACTATTTAGGAATCCAAATTTCACAATCCAGCCACCAAACCGTCCTTAAGAAACCACGACGTTTAAATCGATGACGCCTACCAATCCAACACATACAATCATTGATTTCACTGATTATTTAACAAAACCCTGCAACGTGCATGCATTTAAATCTCGCGTATGAAATAATAATTTCTCATTGAATTTTTTTCCTTTATCTATGATTTTCTTTGTAGAAATATCTCTGGGTTTTATACAAATCAAAGATTGGGCTCCTTCCTACCTCATGTATGAAGCTCGGTCAATTAGTAAGTGATGAGGCTCGATATCGTGACTCTTCAAATACAGACACGTGGCAGATGACGTGCCCCCGAACTACGAGAAGGGATCAAGAACTTCAGTTGGGAGCGCACCTCGGATTCCGGACCGAGGAGTCTCCCGACCTTTGGCGACCTTCTCGGCCTTTCCCGGCTCGCTCCGAGCTATCATGATACAAAGACGCTTCGGCCTCCCGCTCGTTCCCGAGCCTCCCGCCCAGCTCATCTTCCTCGGTCTCATCCTGACCGACCCGCAGTGCTGATCACAGGCACCTACGCCACGGCTCCGCGAATCTCGCCATGTGCGAGATATCCGCCGCCCACGATCCCACGTTCCACGCCATCACGATCCCCCATTAACGAGCCCGTCTCGCCATTAATGCGGGATCCCTCCTATCCCGCGGGCGTGACGTCATGGGCGTAACGGCCGGCGTGATTCTCGCGCCTGCCTGTCCATTGTTGCCGCTATATAAACCGCTTCTCTCAGACGATCGAGGTACGCAATTTCTTTCCACTAAGCCGCTACTCTGCCCAATTTGCACCACTAACTTGATCGTCGGAGGGTCCTCGGTGGCACAACCACCTCGGGACTTCCTTGCAGGTAGCCCGGCCACAACCACTCAAAGCCCATTGAGATCCACACGCTTCAACCCCCCAACTCAATCTCAGCCGTCCGTCAGCCCTGGCAGCAGATCAACGGAGGATAACATCTGAAGGAAATCCAGAACTCCATCAGTTGGGGCCGTCTGTAGGAACTCTCTTGTTCCACTGAACCAAAAAGTTCATCTTCCGATCTCGACTATATGGCAAGCGGTCACCGCGACGATCCAAGTATCAGCCGTCGGCCTCCCCATAGTGGAGACGAAGGAGAATCCCCTCCTCCGCCGAGTGTCTATAATGCCCTATCTGTCCGGATAGATCGACTCACGTTCGTCGTGGATGCGCTCGTCCGCGTCTAAGCGGCTGGGCAAGCTCCCCAGGCCGCCGCTCCCCTTCCGCGGGACCGGGATCCCTACAGAGGGAGAGAAGACTCTGCACGCGTTGGCGTGACCGATCCCTGCCTCGCTGTCTCCGGAGGCCGCGGATCCCCCGGGCCGACATATTCAATGACCCGATAGGCACCACACAGTTTAACTCCAAGGTCATACGCCAGAGCACTTCGCCTCGAGCCCCGTCGCGCCCTTGTCTCTCCCGAGGAGGTTTCGGTCAGCTCGCCTGCTCCCAGGCATGACCGGCACTCCCTCCCTCGACGGAGTCGCGCACACGAGACTCGCCACGGCAGCTCGAAAACGACCTCGCCAGGAGACCTGAGGAACGTCATCGAATGGAACCGGGGCCGTGTCCACGCAGAGACCTCCGGCGGTCGAGACCAGAAAACTGAGTATGCTGACTCATCAGGATACCACGGCCGACTCGACGCCCTCGAGAAGAAGATCGAAGGCATGCATTGGGAATGTCGTCATTCGAGCGACGGGGCTAAATACGCTGCTGACTCGCTCACGAAGCCTTTCACCGAGGAGCTTCTCACCGTCCATGTCTCCTCATGGAACAAGCCCCCGAAGGTCTCACTCTTCGACGGGAAGACCGACCCGAAAGACCATCTGGACGCGTTCACAGTCGGGATGAGTTTGCAGGACTGTTCCGACGCTGCCCAATACCGCGCTTTCCCGGCCACTCTCATCCGCTCCGGACGAGTCTGGTTCCGAGGACTCGCGCCATGCTCCATCTCGACCTTCAGTGAGTTGGCCACCCAAATTCTCGGCCACTTCGTCGGGCACAGACGGCAGAAGCGGACCGTCGACCATCTTTTCACAATAAAGAGCGGGGATAAGGAGACCTTCGAAGGGTACGTCACCCGCTTCTACAACGCCCTCCTCGAAGTCCCGGAACACCGGGACTAGAAGGTCATCATGGCGCTTAGGTCGGGTCTTAGGCACAAACAGTGGTTACACTCCTTTCCATTAGCGCAACCTAAGACCATGCCGAGGTCAAGGCCTGGACCGAATGTGAGATCCAGCTCGAATCGAAGATGACCGTCAATTTGCCCTGGACAGAACAGACCGATCATAAGAAAAGGGCCCGAGAAGAGCAAAAGAGGCTTGAGCGGCCAAAGACCTACTCCCCAAAATTTCAGGAGTATACCCTGCTCAACGTCTCCCAAACGGTACTGCTGGAAGAAACCAAGGGCGAGAAGTTCTTCAAACTCCCCCCGGTCTCGCGCATGGCGGTAAAGCGCACCCGGGGTCCCTTCTGCGGCTTCCACAGGTCTCAAGGCCACTCCACGGAAAACTGTAAGCAGCTCCGAGATTATATCGAGGAGCTCATCCGTTCGGGGTACCTGACGACATACTTGCGAGACAAGCGGCAGACGGACCGCGAGCAAGAGCAACGTCCCCCTCCCGGTGAGTTGACAATCGGCTAAATCATGGTCTTGTCAGCGGGGGTACGTCGGGTACCTACGAGGCTCCGCATCCCACGCCGGTCGTGGAGTCTAGCAGCCGTCCGAGGAAGAGGTCCAGGGATACCGAGCCTATCGTTTTCAACGACGAGGACCTCCACGGTATATCTCCACCCCACAATGACCCTCTGATGATTACGGCTTGTGTCCACCAATATGAAGTGCAGAGGATATTGGTTGACTAGGGAAGCTCGGCGGATATACTCTTTTACGACTGCTTTCTGCGCATGGGGCTCACCCCGGCAGACCTGAGGCCGACCTCCCACGTCCTGTCAGGATTCACCAATCACTCCATCCCGGTAGAAGGAGTAATCACCCTGCAGTTTAATGTCGGAGAGGCTGGCCGTACGCGAACAGTGCCTATGGAATTCATCGTAGCGAGAATCCCATCGGCCTACAACATCCTCCTCGGCTGCCCAACGCTGAACTCCCCCACGGCCCAAATACTGACCTTCCACTTGGCTATGAAATTCCTGCTCGACCAAGGCGGGGTAGGTCGGGCCTACGGAGACCAGCAAACTGCAAAGGTTTTCTTCACCGCAACATCTTCTTCTGAACGGGCGAACAACGACGTTGAGGCCGAGAGTGAAATCAGGGGTTCTCTGGACACTCGGGACGAGCAAAAGGAGGTCCGAGGGACCCCGGTGGAGCCATTGACAGAGGTCCCCATCGTAGAAGGGGACGTTGAACGTACCGTTCAGATCGGTTCACTTCTGACAGGGACTCAGCACGATGACCTAGTTGGATTTCTCAGAAACAACGCCGACGTCTTCGCCTGGGCTCCTACTGACATGCCTGGGCTTGACCCTAAGATCATATCCCATAAGCTCGGGGTGGACCCTACGGCCCAACCCGTCAGGCAGAAGAAGAGAAGCTTCGCCCTGGTCAAGCAGAAAGTAATTGAGGACGGGGTAGACAGGCTCCTCGCCTCCAACTTCATTCGGAATGTGCCTTACTTCAAATGGTTGGCAAACGTAATTATGGTGATAAAGTCAAGCGGGAAATGGCGAATGTGCGTCAACTTCACCGACCCTAACAAGGCATGCCCGAAAGACAACTATCCCCTCCTTCGGATAGATTAGCTCGTCGACAGCTCAGCAGGCCACGAGCTACTTAGCTTCATGGACGCCTTCTCCGGCTACAATCAGATCCATATGAATCCGGCAGACGAAGATCTCACCGCATCCACAACGGACCGGGGGGTATACTGCTACAAGGTAATGCGTTTCGGCCTCAAAAACGCCGGAGCTACGTACCAACACTTGGTCAAACGCATGTTTAAGCCGCAGATCGGCAGGAACATGGAAGTTTACGTCGACGATATGCTCGTCAAATCGGTCTCGTCAGTCGACCACGCCAAGGATCTGGGCGAGGCCTTCGAAGTACTCCGCAAGTTCAAGATGAAACTGAACCCCGCCAAGTGCGCATTCGGGATCACTGGGGGAAAGTTCCTCGGTTTCATGGTCACTCACCGCGGGATCGAGGCTAATCCGGAGAAAATCAACGCCATCCTCAACATGGCCGCGCCTAAGACTAACGTCGAGATAATTCGGCTGAAAGGACGAGTAGCCGCTCTGTCACGTTTCATGTCGAGGTCTGGCGAGAAGTGTCTCCCGTTCTTTAAAGCTCTAAGGAAAATTCCGAGGTTCGAGTGGTCGGTGGAGTGTTAGACCGCCTTTGACCAATTAAAGAGGCACCTTGCAACTCTACCTCTGCTCACCCGACCAGTGGAAGGGGACGAACTATCGCTGTATCTGGCAGTATCCGACCAAGCAGCGGGCGCAGTGCTCGTCCGTGAGATCGACGGAGTCCAAAGGCCGGCATACTATGTGAGCCACGTCTTTAAAGACGCGGAAACAAGGTACCCAGCGATAGAGAAAATCGTCTTGGCGCTCATCGTGGCCTCAAGGAAACTGCGGCATTATTTCCAGGCTCACACCATCCTTGTTCTTACCGAGCGCCCCTTGGGGGTTATCCTCGCCTCACCCGAGTCCTCTCGCCGCCTGGAGAAGTGGAGGTGGGAGTTGTCCCAGTTCGACATAAAGTACCGCCCGAGGCAGGCCATCAAAGCACAAGCCCTGGTCGATTTTTTCGTTGAGTGCACTATCCCCAGCAAAGAGTCGGAGGCAACGCCGGCCCCCGCAGCTCAGCCCTCTGTCGATGGGAAGTCCGACTCAGTCCCTGATTGGATCCTTTATGTCGACGGGTCCTCGACCGAGGAAGGGTGTGGTGCCGGCCTCATCATTCATGACCCGAACGAGGCAGAAATGGAGTATTCTCTGAAGCTCGGGTTCAAGGCCTCAAATAACGCGGCGGAATACGAGGCCCTGCTGACCGGACTGTGCATAGCCTCCGGGCTGGGACTGAAAACAATTCGGATCCGCAGCGACTCAGCCCTAGTCGTTGGCCAGGTGACCGGTCATTTCGAGGCTCGGGAACCTCTGATGGTGAAGTATCTGGCCGAGGTAAGAAGACTTCGAAAGAATTTCGACGAAGTCTAGGTAGAGCAGATCCCCAGACAGCTTAACGCCCAAGCCGACGCCCTAAGTAAGCTGGCTTCATCCTACTCGGCCGATAACAAGCGGTCCATCCTCTTCGAGATTTTGCCACGGCCTAGCGTAGAAGATGGGGCAACAACACTTCATGTATACACAGCTCAGGAAGAAGACCGGGACTGAAGGAAGCCCCTCGTGGAATTCCTAAAGGAGGGCACGCTTCCAGAAGATTGGGGAGAAGCTCGCCGTCTCCGAGCCAAAGCCCGTCACTTCGTCTGGAGTAATGGGAACCTCTACAAGAAGTCCTTCACTCAGCCCTTGCTCCGGTGCGTCGACCTCTACGAAGCCGACGACGTCTTCCGGGAGATCTACGAAGGGGTCGACGGTGCACACCAAGGGGCCCGCACTTTAATCCAGAAGGCATTGCTCCAGGGATACTGCTGGCTAACTATTCACCAAGATGCCCAGAAGCTCGTCAGGAGATGCAAAAATTGCCAACTTCACGGAAGCGTACCTCTCCTTCCGGCTACCGAGCTGACCGTCCTAACCTCACCGTGGCTGTTCGCCCAGTGGGGAGTGGACATGATAGGCCAGTTCCTTACCGGCACAGGCGGGCACAAGTACATCCTCGCGCGGTGGATTACTTCACGAAGTGGATTGAAGCCATCCCCATCAGGAAACCAGATGCCACCACAACGATCAAGTTTCTGCAGAACAGCGTGATACTCCGTTTTGGCATTCCGAGGTGTATCATTACCGACCATGGGACGAACTTCGAGAACGAAAAAGTGAAGGAATTCTGCAATGAATATCATATTCTCATAAAGTTTGCCGCGGTCACACATCCCCAATGCAACGAGCAAGCCGAAGTCGCTAATCGGGACGTCCTCCGAGGTCTCCGAACACGCCTAGAAGGACGCCAAGGCAGTTGGGTCGAAAAATTACCCCGGGTCCTATGGGCCCTGCGTACGTCAAAGAAGATCCCCACCGAGGAAACCCCTTTCAGTCTCTGCTACGGGACCGAGGCAATGGTCCCAGCGGAGATCGGGCTACCCAGTTACCGGGATGAACACTTCGACGATGAAGCAAACACCTCGGCACTATGAACCAACCTGGACATCTTGTTAGAGAAACGAGACCGGGCTCAGATCAGAGCTGCCGCCTATCAACAACAGACCGCCCGCTACTACAATGCATGAGTTAAGCGTCGCCTCTTTAAGGCCGGAGACTTAGTCTTGAGGCGGAATGAGTTTGTCGACCAAGGCAAGCTGCATAAGTTTTTCCCAAGATGGGACGGTCCTTTCCTCGTCTCCGAGGTACTGCCCGGCGGAGCCTACCGTTTGCAAGACGCGGATGCACGCAAGTTTCCACGGTCTTACAACGCCGAGAAACTCAAACTGTACCATTAAAAAGAGGATCTACTAGCGTGCATTTCTTTTATTAAAGTAATGTAAACTTTTCTTAAGTTCTTTCTCTTCATATAATAAGAAGGGAACAATAAGACATTGCAAAAAGAAGAGTTTTATTTATTCAAAGGGTATTATGGGCTCCTCAGCCATACATTGAAATAAAAGAAAAACTACAATAGCGGGGGAAGGGGGTGCAGAAAACATTGTTCGTGGTACTCCGAGCATATTTCCGCCAGCCGAGCCCTCGCTGCCTCGGACCTTTGCCTCTGATGCCGCCCGCAAATGTCGACGTGATGCCTCAGTTGGTAGCACTCAAGGACGAGTGCCACCGAGCTATCACGCCGACCCGCCGAGATCAGACCGAAGCGGTACAAGGACCTCAGCTTACCGACAGCCTCATCCTTTAGCTGCTCGGACAGTGGGTTATACAGCCCCGACGATGCCCTCCAGATGGTATACATCAACAGCTGGAGCAGGGGCGAGCGCCGGGAGAGGAGCCGGCCGAAGTGGTCCTCGATGCGGCCTATAACCAACTGCACCGTATCCTCGGTACAATGCTGGTTGTATAGGTAAACATCTTCTATATTTATGATCTCAGGGATGGTAAAAGGGAAGTCTTCTATTCTTACGTCTTGGGGGTGGAGAAAGGAGTGCTCAACGCTCCCTCCACTTTATAGCCCCGTTGCGTCCTCAGGAGTCCAACAGTCGCTCGTGCTTTCCCCAACTGTACCGCCACGTGGCGGGCGTCCAGCCTTTCTCGGGGAAATCAGAACGACGCGGCTCTTACGCTCCGCTTCCCCCGACGCGTTAATGACACGTGTCAACCACGACGGTCACTTTTCCCGGTGCCCGAACGTTGTGGAAGATCAGACAGAGCCTCACGACTCAGCAACCGGGCAGCTACCCTGCTCAATTATCCCTAGCTGGTAGTTCCCTACTCTATGACGCCATGGATCAAAGCCCTGGCCAAGAGGCACCGAGCAGCAACCCTGCTCGGCTCGTCCTTAGCAGGCCTCTTACGGCCCCTCCCGCACTAAGGATCAAAGCCCTTGCTAGGAGGCAACCGGGCAGCTACGCTGCTCGGTTATCCCTGACTGGTAGTTCCCTATCCCATGACTCCAGGGATCAAAGCCCTCGTCAAGAGGCACCGGGCAGCAACCCTGCTCGGCCTGTCCTTAAGGATCAAAGCCCTCGCCAAGAGGCACCGAGCAACAACCCTGCTCGGCCCGTCCTTAGCAGGCCACTTACGACCCCTCCCGCGCTAAGGATCGAAGCCCTCTCCAAGAGGCACCGGGCGGCAACCTTGCTCGGCCGGTCCTTAAGGATCTAAGCCCTCGCCAAGAGGCACCGAGCAGCAACCCTGCTCGGCACATCTTTAGCAGGCCTCTTACGGCCCTTCCCGCGCTAAGGATCAAAGCCCTAACTAGGAGACAACCGGGGAGCTACCCTGCTCGGTTATCCCTGGCTGATAGTTCCCTACCCCATGACGCCAAGGATCAAAGCCTTCGCCAAGAGGCACCGGGCAGCAACCCTGCTCGGCCCGTCCTTAAGGATCTAAGCCCTCGCCAAGAGGCAACCGGGCTCGACCTTCCTCAGTTATCCCTGGCTGGTAGTTCCCTACCCCACGACACCAGGTATCCAAGCCTTCTCCAAAAGGCAACTGAGCGGCCTCATAGCCTATCCATCCTTAGCATGCTTCCCTATGCCCTCCCGCTAAGGATCAAAGCCCTCGCCAAGAGGCAACTGAGCAGCTACCCTGCTTGGTCATCCATGGCTGGTAATTACTACCCACCGACGCCAGGGATCAAAGCCCTCGTCAAGCGGCCATCCACGTCTAAGCGATCACCACCTCGACTTCGGGGCTATGGAGATACTGACCCTTCACCGGTCTTTGCACACTTGGCAAATGATCGAATTCAACTCGACGTGCGATCGCTAGACAAAGAACCGACCTGACATAAAAGCAGCATCGTGCGAATACAGATGTTTACCACAAACGAAAGGAAAATGTGCACGTAAAGAAACTGCAAAATGATTTTTTATTCACAAAAATCAAAAGTCTCTACAAAGGTATTATGAGCTCTCTAGCCAAACAAAGTGCCCGGAGGCTTACAAAGTTTCAGAGCAAAAGAGAGAAATAAGAAGACGAGGGGCTTCAAGCCTCAGGGGCGGGGAGGATCTCAACGATCCGCGCCTCCACTACGACCACCGGAGTGGCATCTTTAGGGTCGGCACCAACAGTGGGAACTTCGGTGACGGCATCCGGGGCGACCGACTTGCCCCTCACGCTCCCACCGGGGATTGCTTTCCCTGCATCGTGTCCGGGGGTGGTCCCTTGCGCGATGTTTTCGAGAGGGTACATGGCCCGGAGCTCAGCGTCGGGGAACTCCGGCATCTGAGCCTTGACAGAGTCGAGGGCGTCGTGCCAATTGACACCCCTGGCTCTGGCAAGGTCGGCGTAGAACTGATCCGACTTCTTATAGTTCTTCACCGCCTTCAGCGCCCGGTCCTTCGCCGCATCGTTCTCCTTCCGGAGGGTGCTCGCCGTCTTCTTCATGGTGGCAACGAGCACCTTGGAGTCCTCCAACTGGGACTCGGCGGCTCGGGTGGCCTCTCGGAACCTGGCGGTCTCCCGACTCACGGCCGCCACCTGGTCTTCAAGAGCAGCGATCCTCTCCCTCGCCGCCTCTAACTCGAGTCTCGAGCTCTCCTCCCGCGAGTAGAACTCGCTCGTGGCCCGCATCACCGTGGCAATTTCCTCGCCCTCTGATTTGAGAAGATTTTTAGATCAAAAATATTTTTTACCGCAATCAAGAACGGCGTCGCTTGGTAGCTAGCCGGTGAATACAGGTTGGTCCACAGGGATGTTGTGTATTTCCTAATTGTTCTAACGAGTTAATTCCAAATGGTGTTTGGATCTTTATCACTAAAAACTAAATTGACTTAGACTAGGATTAGGAATCTTGCTAGGGTTAGGTTTAGGTTAAGTTTGGAAAGTAAAGATTTCCCACCGCTTCCAATGCCCTAAATTAGATCTTCTTTAAGTGTTATGGTAATTATTAATAAAGGGGATTAGGACGATCGGAAAGAAACGACATTTCTTCCTCTAGGTCCTTGTCCGTCCTTTCTTAATCCTTACCCTAACCTCCATGGAAAACATGCACATCCGATCTTTTATACTACGGTATCACCGTTACCTCAAGGGTAGGATGCCGTAGGGAGCGGTATGTGTATGTATGCATGGAGTCCTAATTATTAATATGTGATGGGCAATAAAGGGATGAGAGATTTGCATCTCTCAAACCTTCCCTATTCCTAACCCTAACAAGCGAAGAACTACCCGCTCATTAGGGGATCTATGAAAAATATGATTTTTATGAGTTTTTGATTGAAAAGATTAATTATCTAACTACTGCAGATTAATTAAGAAGTTCTAATCTAAATTAAACTAGGGCAAAGAATAAATTAAACTAAGACAGAAAGAAGAATTAAGAACTAGGGCAAAATAAAAACTACTTACAAAATTGATGCTCTCAAAACTTGATAGAAATATGAATTTTATTCAATGAAAAGAGGCATAAGAAGAGGCATAACCTAAAAGAGGTTTTATGGTTTCTATTTATAGAACATAGAAACCCTACGGTTACATTCGAGTCACGTCTGCATTTACAATTTTACCCCCTAAGAAAGACTAGTTAACGCACCGCCAGCGATACTTTTTAGCAGCGACACGGGCACTATATGGCCGCGGATCCACGGCCAAAACCCTTGTTTGGCCGCGGTTCCACGGCCAAATAGAGTGATCTCTGGCTGTGTTTTTCTGGCTTTCTTCCTGTTGCATTTTCCTTGGCTTTTCTTCACTTGGTTTCTCAGATTGTCTTCTATTTTTCTTCCAGATTTCTACAGTGAACAATAACGTGGACTTTACCGCTTGCTTCGTGTCGATGTCTTGAACCTTGCGCTGCCTTTGTTCTTTGTGAAATTGTCCATTGATCTTCATTTAGTCTTCAAATTGTAGGCTTGATCAAGATTCTTTCATTTGTTGGTCGTAGTCTCACTTTTGTATCGTCTTTTTATCTTTTTCACTGTTTTTGTTCTGAGAACCTGTAACCTGCAACTATGTAGCAGACATGGGTCAAAAGCACCTGTTTATTTGTAAAATGAATAAGAATGGGGAATATAATAATGCAGAATTATGGTATGAACAAATACCCCCAAACTTATTTTTTGCTCGTCCTCGAGCAAACCTAGTTTTATTCTCGAAAAAGACCTAGCCTCACTTTCGCAGGGAAACGCGATTGCACTGAGCTCGTGCAATAAGCCGTTAAACCTCTAGGTGTCCCTTATAGGAGGAGTGTTGTCTCCTGAGGGTTTTCAGCGGATACTACTCACAAAATCCTATCAATTCGGCATATTGATTTTCATTCTCCAATTAGGTTTTCTAACAAGGAATTCTATTATCTTTGACTCAGAAATTATCCACCCGTATTTTTCACGCTTCCTTATCATTTATCTTAGGATTATATATATTCTTGTGAATTTACTTAGCTTTTGGTATCTTTTAAGTTTTCCTTCTAGGGTTCAATCTCAACTTAGGAATTTTTATCATATCTATTAAAGATATAAGTCCTATTCTTCATTCTTATCTCTTATCTAAACCCCAATCACATACCCCTACGTGTGTGTATATATCACCCCTACACTTGGAAATTCAAATCAAGCTATCATATTCTTGTCCGTTGTTCACAGCACTTCTTAATTGGTGAATTTTTAGATGAATTTTGCTTACACATCCTTCATGCGACCGTTAATACTTCTTGAGATACCAACAACCGATTACAAAATGTGTTTGCACATTAAAGCGTAATTCCTAGTCTTGTAACACCTAAGGCTTTAGCAGTGACTCCCAAACCAGTTGGTCTAAGGCACTGGGTGATGAAGCACCCTCGCTAAATATTTTTTTCTATTTTTGCAGCCTTAAGTAATTACAAAAACCAATGTTCATTTTTTTCTTCATTCACACTTGTGTTTATATTTTATTTTTCTTCGTACTAAGGACTTTAGACAAGAGCATTTCAAGGTCTCTTCTACTATTCCAAGTTTCAAGGTTCGTGTTTGTGCAATTTGTAGGGTTTATATTTTCAGAATTTAGACTCAAACTTAGGAATTATTTTTCAGACTTATATTTTAATAAAAATATCAATACTCTTCCCTTGTTTTAACTTAGCCAAAGAAGTCAACTCGAAATTTGCCTATTTCTAAATAAACTACAAAGACATATACTTTCTATCGTTAAATTTTAAGAAAGGTTATTTTTAGGGTTTTTAATTTACTAAGTCTAAGATCTAGTTGTTCCTAGCTAGTTAGCCTATTTGTCAAACTCAAGTCAATTATGGCCAAAATTGAATGTTTTAATTTTTATAATTTTTTGAAATTTTTCAATTTTTATGGATTTTAAAATAAGTATGCAAATGCAAAAATATACACATGAATGCGAAGGAAGGAAGCTTACCGAGCACACTCCCAAACTTAAACTTGACAGTGTCCTCATTGTCAGGCTACACCAAGAGGGTCAAAATTGTCGGTATTCTCCTGTTTATTTTTTTACAATTTTTTTAAAAGAAAAACAAAATATATATACAAAAAGGTCCCCCCAAACTTAAGTGAGACAGTGTTTCCACTGTTTAAACGTTAAAGTTTAGAGTTAGAGAGGAGAAAAATCAAACTATACAAGGCCTTACACAGGCCAAAGGTTAGCACCAACTATTCAAAAATTCTATCGTGATAATGGTAGGGTTGGTGAAAGAATAGAGTGTAGAGAAAGAAGTTGAGAAACACACGAGACCGTATGGGAAGAAGGGTGGAATATGGTCTCGGTGGAGGAGAAGAATGGCGGAAAAGTGAAAGAAGTGTAGCACGAACTTGAGGGTGTAAATTGAGTGAATAAATTAGCATAATTTGTTATGACCGATGTGTTAAAAGCGATTGTGCTAATCTATTAACCCGTCGAGAAATGGGGTCAAATCCCTCAAGATTCGCGAGAAAACATGGGTACATTGAACTTGGTAAACCATCCATTGAAAGCGGAAATGCGACGGATTCTTGCGTGGTCGAAACGATAGGAAGGACGAAAGGGAGTGATTTAGGGATAGTCTTATTCTCACCTAAGTAATCTGTCTCAAATTTGAAGGATTCCATCAATGGTTCGAAATGACCGTAGGCAACCGAGTCTGATGGTTCAACTAACTCATCTAAAAACTCAAAGGACTCAAACTCAGGCGGTGAGTCTTCAAAATCATCCGAAAAAGTGAAACACTCGTAATCGTTATCAGCTGTGAGAACTGTGTCAGTTTCAAAGAGAAACGCACTAGTGGCATCAAAACTGTTGTGATCAAACAGAAATTTTTTCAAGCTCACAGTCCTCCATTTTGATCTTTTGTGTGGTCGGAACGATTGGAAGGATGAGGGGTGATTTAGGAAGTATAACAGTTAAAGGTTCAGGAGCATGAATTGGAAAATCCGACTCGTCAAACAAAAATGGTTCATCCTCAATACTATCCTCATAATTCTCCTCAAAAATTAACTCATCCATGCAATTATCATCAAAATCAAGACGCATATGAAGTTCGGGAGAAACATTTAATGACTCGGGATGATGAATTGGAGATAAAATTTCAGTCAAATCTACGGGTTCATCATCCAAAATATTCCCGGCGTCAATATCCTCAATCAAGTGAAAATCAATTTTTTTGGACACCTCATCAAAAGCATGGATATTTATCAATTCAGGTTCTAGATTGGAGGAGTAGAGATCAAAAGGATTGGTGATGGTTTCACTCGAAAGGGGCTCTTCACAATCTGGCAAATCAAGCACTATAAAGTCGCACAACTCATTACACGTTTTATCTTTAACTGGTGAATCATTTGGGACACTTGTTTGAAAACCGGAGTTGTGGGATTCAATTGAGTATGGGTAGGTTTGATTTGGAAGGGTGTATAGCTCACTTTCTCCACTCAAATTATCGATCTGTCAACCTGCCGCATCATACATTGGAATTTTTGGAGCTAGTTTGAAACTAGCTACCAGTTCACTAGGTTGTATAAGGGCGGCCATGGATGCATCCACATTTCTCATCATTTGGTTTGTCGCTACCATATAAGCTTCCAACGACTGTTCTAGACTAGACATGGGTTGTGAAGGGATTTCAGTATAAGATTCAAGGTTGTTTGGATACGTGAAACTCCCAAAAGGCTGTGTAGAAGCAATGTCTAGGGAAGGTGTGAAAGTTGGGTAGGACTGGTAGGAATTGAATGGTTGGACAGGAATAGGATCAACATTTGGATAAAAAGGTGAATGAACTTTGTGATCGCAAGAACTTGAAGTGTTGAAAGGAATGAAAGATCGGTTATGAGATTGTTCTATGTGTTCAGCAATAGACATGGGTCTCGGAGTTACAAGAGGACTCGAAAAAGGAGTATCAACGTAAGAAGATGGTGAAAGTTGAAATGGTTGATACAAAGTGGGTTGTGGAGTCGAACTGTTTCTCCTAGATGCTTCTATTCGATCTTTTAAAAAAAAATTTGGTATGGAGGGGTCGTCCGTAATTCGACCAAAACAATTCATGTAAGAAGCAAAGTTTGGTTGAGGGTACCAAAGTTCGGCAAGAGATTTGTAAGATGGGGTACCCATGATGTAAGAAAGGAGAAGAAAAAGAATGTGGGGTGCACGGATTTCTTAGCGACAAGTTGCAAGTTTTTGTAAAATTTTTTCCTTTTTTCTTTTTGTGTTTTTTTTTATGTGGAGCTTTTTGCAAAAAAGATTTTCGATAAAAGGCTTAGACACACGTTAAATCAACCACAAATGCACAATCAGGCCTAGATGTAGGGTTACCTAGGTCAGCTCGACAGCTCCTAACTGTTCCAAAGGGCAAGAAGTAGGACCTCAAACCGCCTCTTCACCGCCAATTGTGGCCAGGTAAGTGCCAGTTAAGTGGAAGGTTCTCCACCACGTAAGGAGTGGGCCTAATTAAGTAACCACTCGCCTTAGACACACTTGCCTAGACACCACAAAGTTAGGTTAGGATCAACGGTCGATGCCTACAACTATTCCTCTGTCCTATTGAGCGCGAGTCCTTAGGGCTGAGTCTAATCTTTTTTTAATTAAATTGATGGTCAATGCAATATGCCTTATGTGATTTCTGGGGTCCTGGGAAGGGTAATGAAATCCCCACCCAATCTGGATTGGTGTAAAAGCCCCTTAAAGTCAATTTAAAGAATGCAAAGCAGTAAACACAATCAAACACTTGCAAACAATTTTTTTTAGTGCGGCACAAAGAATCCTGCACAAGATCAAGTTATTGAGAAGGGGAGAATTTTTAGCGCAAAGAATCCTGCAGGAAATTTTCACAGAGGAGATATCAGGGGTTGCAGAGAAAGAGAAAGGAAGCTCACAGAGGAAATTGCCTTTGCTGACGTCATAAGGGAGCGGCAGATCCACGACAATAAGTAGGTTACGGCGGCGGTTCCGCGGTCAGGAAGGAGGATCGGGCATCCAAACTTCTTCTGTTGCTCTGTTATGGTACCACTCTATTGTTCAGATTTGCTGTTTTCTATTTCGATCTCTGAATTTTTCCAGATCTGATTCCGATCGTCGATCCTGCACAATTCAAACGAAAATACCCTTCACAAAATAACAAGATGATAAATTTTTTTATATATATTTTTTTATTTTTTATGATTTTTCAATTTTATATTAACCCGAAATTACAAAAAGAAAATAACACGCTATCCCCGGCAACGGCGCCATTTGATTTGAGAAGATTTTTAAATCAAAAATATTTTTTACCGCAATCAAGAACAGCGTCGTTTGGTAGCTAACCGGTGAATACGGGTCGGTCCACAGGGATGTTGTGTATTTCCTAATTGTTCTAACGAGTTAATTCCAAATGGTATTTGGATCTTTATCACTAAAAGCTAAATTGACTTAGACTAGGATTAGGAATCTTGCTAGGGTTAGGTTTCGGTTAAGTTTGGAAAGTAAAGATTCCCCACCGCTTCCAATGCCCTAAATTAGATCTTCTTTAGGTGTTATGGTAATTATTAATAAAGGGGATTAGGACGATCGGGAAGAAACGATGTTTCTTCCTCTAGGTCCTTCTCCGACCTTTCTTAATCCTTACCTTAAGCTCCATGGAAAACATGCACATCCGGTCTTTTATACTACGGCATCACCGTTACCTCGAGGGTAGGGTGCCGTAGGGAGCGGTATGTGTATGTATGCATGGAGTCCTAATTATTAATATGTGATGGACAAGAAAGGGGTGAGAGATTTGCATCTCTCAAACCTTCCCTATTCCTAACCCTAACAAGCGAAGAACTACTCGCTCATTAGGGGATCTATGAAAAACATGATTTTTATGAGTTTTTGATTGAAAAGATTAATGATCTAACTACTGCAGATTAATAAAGAAGTTCTAATCTAAATTAAACTAGGGCAAATAATAAATTAAACTAAGACAGAAAGAAGAATTAAGAACTAGGGCAAAATAAAAACTACTTACAAAATTGATGCTCTCAAAACTTGATAGAAATATGAATTTTATTCAATGAAAAGAGGCATAAGAAGAGGCATAACCTAAAAGAGGTTTTAGGGTTTCTATTTATAGAACATAGAAACCCTAGGGTTACATTCGAGTCACGTCTGCATTTACAATTTTACCCCCTAAGAAAGACTAGTCAACGCGCCGCCAGCGATACTTTTTAGCACCGACACGGGTACTATATGGCCGCGGATCCGCGGCCAAAACCCCTGTTTGGCCGCGGTTCCACGGCCAAATAGAGTGATCTCTGGCTGTGTTTTTCTGGATTTCTTCCTGTTGCATTTTCCTTGGCTTTTCTTCACTTGGTTTCTCAGATTGTCTTCTATTTTTCTTCTAGATTTCTACAATGAACAATAACGTGGACTTTACCGCTTGCTTCGTGTCGAAGTCTTAAACCTTGCGCTGCCTTTGTTCTTTGTGAAATTGTCCATTGATCTTCGTTTAGTCTTCAAATTGTAGGCTTGATCAAGATTCTTTCATTTGTTGGTCGTAGTCTCACTTTTGTATCGTCTTTTTATCTTTTTCACTGTTTTTGTTCCGAAAACTTGTAACCTGCAACTATGTAATAGACATGGGTCAAAAGCACCTGTTTATTTGTAAAATGAATAAGAATGGGGAATATAATAATGCAGAATTATGGTCAAGCTAAGCCTCGCCTCTCTGTCATCTTTGATCGAGGAACTTCGCGCTGGCAACGCAATTACGGCCGAAGCATTTGCTGCCGAAGCTAACGGCTCTCTTCCCTTTCTTGCCACCTATCATAGCGAAGCAGTGGTGCAAGTCTGGGTTGAGTTCTGTTGGCAGGTGGAGGCTTGCTTGCACGTGCTCGAGTGTACCCGCCTTTCTTCGGAGGCCGTGGCTGCGAAGGCGAGCTTACGAGATCTGATAGAGCGGTGCGCGGCGAACATGGTGTCGTGCGAGAAGAGACTCGACCGCAAATTCTCAGAAAGGGAGTTGGCTTTGAAAGCGCTGAACGAGCTCCAAGCCAACCTTACAGCCAAAGCCAACAAAGCGTATGAACTCTGGCGAGTACTTCAAGAGGCCGTCAAGGAGGTGGTGGCCATCGACAAAGCCGCCGTGTTCACTCGTGAAAGGGTTGAGGCCCACAAGGCTACCGAGAAAGAGCTTGAAGGCCGGCTTGCCTCATATCAGGCCCAGCAAGTTCAGGCGGAGGCCCGTCTTTTGGCGATATTGAATCACGAAGGTGAGGTCCAGCGAAAGAGGGATGAGCTGACCAATCTGCTAAATCGCCCGCCGACCTGAAAACTTGTATATACTTTTTTTATTTTTCCTTTATACATACTCCTGAATAAGAGTACATTATTTTTTTTTTGTTCTTCCATGAATTGTACTCTGTATCCATTTTGATTCGTGAATAAAAGATATGTTTTTTCTTCACCATGGTGTCTCCCTTTTTATTGAATGTATTCTGTGGATAGTCTATCTTGATCTCTTTGCAGGACAATAATGGCTTAGGATTCAGGGTTAAGATCTGCTTCCTAAGACTTTTCAACTTTATGAGCCGTGAGGGTCTCATAAAGATTTTTCTCCCTACCGGTCGAGAGGATCCCGTAGGTGTAATTTCTCCTTAAGAATCGTGATGATTCCTAAGTGTATTTTTCCCTTGAAAGTCGTAAGGATCTTACAAGAGAATTTACTCCCTTACGAGTCGCAGGGATCCGCAAGTGATGGGTGAAGTTGCCCTTATCCGTATTTCACGGAGTCAGGGGTTGCTCTGGATGCTTCCCACGGGTTCACTGCCATGTTCTGCGAGGATCAGGCTCCGCTCTGGACATTTTCGAGGATACCGTAGTTTAAAGACATCGCGGTCGAGGTTAAGGATATCATAGCCCGTGGATTTAAAGTCTCCACAGTCTGTTGTTAATTTTAAGACATCACGGTCGAGCTTAAGGACATCATAGTTCGTGTGTTTAAGGACCTTACAGTCCAATGTTAGTTTTAAGACATCACGGTCGAGGTTAAGGACATCATAGTCCATGAGTTTAAGGATCTCACAGTCCAATGTTTGCTGTAGATGCTTCCCACAGGTTCACTGCCGTGTTCTGCGAGGACCAGGCTCCACTCTGGATGCTTCACACGGGTTCACTGCCGTGCTCTGTGAGGACCAGGATCCGCTCTGGACGTTTTCCACGGGGTCAGGAGTGACATAATCCGCATTCCATGTGACCAGGAATTTTGCTCTGGATGCTTCCCACGGGTTCACTGCCGTGTTCTGCGAGGACCAGGCTCCGCTCTGGATGCTTCATACCGGTTCACTGCCGTGCTCTGCGAGGACCAGGATCCACTCTGGACGTTTTCCACGGGGTTAGGAGTGACATAATCCACGTTCCACGTGACCAGGAATTTTTCTCTGGATGCTTCCCATGGGTTCACTGCCGTATTCGGCGAGGTCCAGGCTCCGCTCTGGATACTTCACACAGGGTCATTGCCGTGCTCTGCGAGGACCAGGATCCGCTCTGGACATTTTCCAGGATACCGTAGTTTAAAGACATCGCGGTCGAGGTTAAGGACATCATAGTCCGTGGATTTAAAGACTCCACAGTCTGTTGTTAGTTTTAAGACATCACGGTCGAGGTTAAGGACATCATAGTTCGTGAGTTTAAGGACCTTACAGTCCAATGTTAGTTTTAAGACATCACGGTCGAGGTTAAGGACATCATAGTCCATGAGTTTAAGGACCCCACAGTCCAATGTTTGCTCTGGATTCTTCCCACGGGTTCACTGTCGTGTTCTGTGAGGACCAGGCTCTGCTCTGGATGCTTCACACGGGTTCACTGCCGTGCTCTGCGAGGACCAGGATCCGCTCTGGACGTTTTCCACGGGGTCAGGAGTGGCATAATCCGCGTTCCACGTAACCAGGAATTTTGCTCTGGATTCTTCCCATGGGTTCACTGCCGTGTTCTGCGAGGACCAGGCTCCGCTCTAGATGCTTCACACGGGGTCATTGCTGTTAGTTATATGTATGCCCTAGAGGCCATTACTATACATAGGATGTATATTGTAGTGGATGCTGGGACATATATAGGGAGGACTTTCTTGCTCGACATGATAGTATGCTATCTGGTTGCTCTTTACCTTAACGTGTACACTGATTGTCTCTCTGTTACATGTTGGTAAAGCCCTTAGGATGTGTACTTGACTACTTGGACTATGATGCGGATCATACTAGTGGAGACATGGTAGTCCATAAGTACATCCTTCAAGGTCCCTAGTCGTGGGTGTATCGAGACGGGGCATCGATATACCAGAGTAGACTAGCGTATACCTTCTCGACCCATACAGATGGGCGATGGATGATCCCATATCCATTGGTGTTTGACATCAGAGATGATATACGGGTGCTCAGTGGAGACTGGGTACACTGGACGGACTCGCCGAGAACTCCCAGATGGTATTATACCTTACGTCAGATGGCAGTTCTCTGGTGACACTGGTACAGAGTAGTCTGTTGACCCGAGATCGTCATAGAGTCTTGTGTGATTCCCACTGTGCTTTGATTTCCATCTTACCACGTCCAAGAGGGCGTGCAAAACGGTGGTTTTTGGGTACAGTCCCGAATCACATGGAGGCAATGAGCGATAGGAGGGGATTCGTCTCTCCCGGTATAGGGAGTTGATGTTGCGCTGTGTTTGATTGGCTATAACCGGAAATCCCTGGCCAGGGTTGCTGAGATTTACTGGTAAGTATTACCAGTAGTTTCTTGACTTGTTATAGACCTCATATCGACACGACTTATCGAGCTATTGGGGTCTGACGTTTACCACCCCTAGGCGAGATATGCGACATATCAGACGACGAGACCGGACTGTACGGTAAGTGTTACTGGTTGGATTCACAGGAGTGTGAGCGGGCTTGCTCGTCGATCTTCTGATCGCTCAATACCCGGGTGGCCGTTACGTTTAGCAGACCGCTTACGGCTTGTGGGTTCTTGATATGATCATCATCTGCTACCGGCGTGTTGACGAGTCTTTAGAGTCCTATACAGAGGTTTTCTGGCTCAAGCAAAACGAAATAGGAGCGCATATGAGATATGTGCGGGACCGAGAATAATGCGTGTATGTGATACCGTATTTCATTCTCGCGATGAATGTGTCGAATGGTTGTATGCGATATAACCTAGTTATCGAATCAAGGATTGATTCGATAAATCGATACATTGTATACTAGTCGGTTGTGTGCGACATGACCGGATCATTGAATCAATTGTTGATTTAATGATTTAATATATAATTATATATTTGATATATTACTTTGCATTAACTAGTATTGGTTCACTTTAAATGGATTTTCTCACTTCATGTGCACATTGTATATGTGATATAGTTTTGTGCACTTGTATGTATCATGTTTGATGATACATGTTTACTTGAGTTTGTGTAAAGATTGAACCATGGTTATTTAAATGGTTAGGGTTTTGTTTTTCATACTTATTTATTTATTTATTTATTTTGGAAAAGATTAAAGAGAAGAATGGTGGCTTTCTTTGTTTGTAATTGAAGCTTCATGAAGGTTTGACCAAAGCTACCATTCTTGTCTTCTTCTCATAACCCTAACCATTCAACTAACCTTGGTTAATTCTCTATACATTACCATGGTTAATATTATGATAAGAATGATTTTATTATTCTTTTTAGAGATACTTATCATAATATTCCTTCTTCTTCTTCTTCATCATCAACATGAAGAAAGATTGCTCCATCAATGGCAACTTGAGCTAATGAGTGAGAAATCCAATTCTAAAGTGAACCCACCTCCTATTTCTTCATCCTCTACCTCTTGCCAAGTAGTATAGGGTGTTTCCTTCACAAGTTTTCAAGGCTTGGTGAAGTTGGAGCTTGATCTTGTGATGCCTCGACGTAGATCATCTTCGGCATCGAACCGACGACTAAGCCCGCCCATTTCTCCGATGACGCCGATGCTAGAGTCATGGATTTGATTTGGACAGCGGAGGGACCTCATCACGGAGCTATGGAGGTGGAGAACCGGATCTACAAAGGTTGTATTTCCGTTCACTTAGAGTAAAGTCGTTTACTTGTTTTTGTTTCGCCTAAAATTCTAGTTAACGATCCGTATTAGGGTTTCTCGGCATTTGTAAAATTTTATATTGGCATGGTTGATGCCTTGTGAGACCTCACTAGTGTGCCTAGGAACCCTACAGTGGTATCAGAGACTAGCTAGAGCCTTAGGCGATGCGTAGACGGAATTAGAAGTCCGATCGAACCGAAACCCAAACCCTAAAATGCTCTCTGTACATTTTTGAAATTCGTGGATTTTTGTGAATTAAAAATATGCAGAAAAGTAAGCAGGAAAAACTAAGAATTACTGTGAAGTTTGGGCCCCTAATTCCATAATTAGACCGCGGAACTGCGGCCAAACCAGGGGTTTGGCGGCGCTTCCGCGGCCCAAATTTGGACTTAGTCCCTCAAATTTCATATATTTATTCTTAGGTCCTTTCTTGGCAATTTTTTATGCGAATTTTTAATTCCACTCAAGTGTTGAGTTTTCTAGGGTTTTATTGGGGATTCGTTAATTTGATCGGATAATTTAACTTCGTTTATGTTTTTCCGGATATTTTAGAAACTGTTAAAAAGTTCGACCGGATATAAATACCCACTTTTTCCCCTGCCGGGAAATTTCCAAGTGTTGGATTTTTCCATGGTTTAAAGACGTTCTAAGTAGTGCAAGTAAAGCGATGGTCCCTCTAGAAGACAACAAACCTTAACTCGATTATGTGACCGTCTTGAACTGCCCTTTGAACCTTCGGGTTTGGGGCAGTACGGCGTGCCACATGTGAGGCGTTGGCTTGACCCTTCTACGGCTGGACCGTTGCTACTGAGGCACGAAATGAATGTTTTTAAGCTTATTTCATGTGTTGATCTGTTTCGGGAAAACTTGGGTGTTTGATTGTTCGATCGGAACGTTTAACATTTTCTATTTATCTGGAACGGGATACAATAATTGGAATTCACAATAAGTTATGAGATAACTGAATGAATGTTATAAACATAGCAGTTTAGTCTCACTTGATCGGTTGCCACGGAATTTTGATGTGATCAAAAGTCCGTCGCAATCACGTAGCGTACGCGGATACTCGCCGAGTAAACTTAATAGACAGCCTCACTCCATAGCCCCGACCAAGTGACTGTAGGAGAACCCCGTCGCCGAAAGCATCCGTTTGGGTGCTCGCGGTAGCGGTGTTCCGCCTTGGTGCACTTCGTCGACGGCGTCGGGGGTGCGGCCGCCTACTAAAGTTTGCGACGAGTATTCGATCAGGTTGTCGGGAATCTTGATGAATTGCCCGACTTGATATTGAAAAGAGTTTTCGATTTTGAGACTAAAATGCGGGGTTTATAATTGTTAGGCATGCGATGTCTATGTAATTCATTTGATTAGGCATGTGATGTCTAAAGAGATTGCGGATTCCAACTGTTGTAGTTTTATACTTTCTTTTCTGTGACCGTAAGTGTAATATGTGATATCGCCGGTTTCGTTGCTATATGTCAACGACAATTGGGATGCGCATATTTACTTACGTTGATGACATGTGATGTTATGTGTTGCTGGGTATGTTATATTGGATCGTCGTGTTTGAATAGCCGGGGGTTTTTATGTGAGATGAGTGTTTTTTATTTTCATTCATGTAAAAACTTGTATGTAATATTCTTTTATTGGGGCACTTCCAGGTTGCGGAATATGTCACCGTTTGTATATTATTTACTTTTCCGCACTAGGATAGACCCAAGGAGGGGAGAACAAGTAACCAGGGTCTGGAGTCCAGTGGGAGACCAACTCGAGGAGTCGAGTCCGGGTCTCCTAACTCTAGAATTGGTAGGGTTGCTTGCCGCTCTCGTAGGGGTCTAGGGGTGTGGGTTTTGCTATTCATCGCGACCGTGGAATCCGTGTTTTATACTGGCTCGTATTGAAAACACGGACGTCCTAGTATATCCAATATTTCATATGATTCTTCTGCTGCGATATCTGTGATGTGATCATGTGATATGTTCTGTGATGGATACTGTATATAGTATATATGATATATTATATAGGCGTTACTTATGTTTTACACCCGCACTAGCCCTGCCCCGCTCTGCCGTTAGTTACCTAACCTAACGGTGCACGAGGGGACATCGAGGCGAATGCGGATGGCATAAGTGTACGTCGTATTTATCTGTGATGTTTAGGTAACTTAAATGATGGGACTTCATTAATGTGATTAATGAAATAAAAGAAACCTAAGATGTTGTAGAATCGAATTTCAAAATAAAATAGGTAGCTACAGTTCTTGCTTTGCACAGCGGTATATATGATATATCCTGCACCTTATTCGATGAGGAAAGGACCGAGATCCCTTCACCGGGAGTGACTCCTTTAGCAATAACTGGCAGATGCTACACACTCGGTTTGTCTTTTGATTGCTTTTAAGTGTTTTTGCTTTGCACAGTGATATATATGATATATCCCGCACCTCATTCGACGAGGAAAGGACCGACGATCCCTTCACCGGGAGTGACTCCTTTAGCAAAACTAGAAAAGCCTCAAAAGCACTCCATTTTAAAATCATTTGATTCTACAACGATATCAAGTTCATTACGCAATAGGTTTTCAGAAAAACCTGTCGTAGCCCTCCGTCATTTCAGATAAGTACTAGTTAGTATTCGTGCTACGTTTGTTGACTATGTTAAGGCGTAGTGTGTGGTAGCTGATTAGTGCTTATCTGCATAAGCATATGATGCGATTGGATTAGGGTAGTCGTGCGACTTTGTTGACTATGTTAAGGGTCGTGCGGGTGGGTTTAATTCAATCGGGAAATGACGGGTTGAACTTGACTAGGACTTATGATTTGTTGACTATGTTAAGGTCATATAGCTGCTAGGGGAAAAATATTATCGGGAATGTCAAGTGTTGAAATTTGCAATGAGATTGCATACCTTCTATGAGATAGTTGGATCCCGATACCCGCTGCGAGTAAGAGTTACTCCTGGGAGAGTTTTACACATTACAATTAGTCGATCAAGTAGGTGTCTAGAAAGGTGTCAACGAGGTTACGCCTCTGGGAAAACGAGGTTTACATTAATTAGGTTCGTGCGAAAGCACGGGGGACCTCCCTCAAAGTACCGACACTGGCCTGGCTGAAAGATTGGTGAACTTGTAGTGTGTAATTAATCCCGGCTAGTCTTTCCTTTTAGGGTTTGAAGGAAGATTTGATAAAAAGCAGTGGGAGCCATCCTGATTAGATAAAATAATAACCAATCTATTCTTGCAAAAGCGCACGCTGAGTGTTTTCTTCTCTCTCTCTCCATGTAGCGACCATATCATGCCTTAATCAAGATAATAATACGGATTATTGACCGAACCCGCCTGTTATACTGAGCTGGGGAACGTTGGTCCCGCTCCAACTTATAATTGTTATAAGACAGAGAAGGAAATAGGGGAATACCAGAATTCCTAAGCCACCCAAACGAAGAGAGTGCATGCTGATGCATCATCTTCGGGTGTGTTCATTACAAAGAACTGTTTCTCAGTATCCTCCGCATCCTGAGTATATGATACCGGATCAGGATCCCAGATATGTAATCTGTTACATAGGGCTACAAAAGGGTAGAAAAACTGAGAACGGGTGATAAGTTTCTTAAGACAGAAAACGGGGCAAGTGTTGCAGCCAAGTCTGTTGGTCACTGTCACCCTGTATTACCAATACATCGATTCTGAACAAATGCTATTAGATACCGTACCTGATATACAAAATCATATCAGTCTCTTTAATAGTAAGAAATGATAAAATTTTGTATTGTTGGATAATGTTTTGAACATTTCCTATATCAAAAGTTGATCGGGACAGGCACGTCATCTAAAAGCATTGACGTTCTAAATCAAACTACAGTTCCTAGTATATAGAACACACACAAGAAGAAGAGTTCAGAAATGAACGGATCCTTCTTGAGGCATTGTAGACAAGGTCATATCAATGCGACCCGACTGGCTGAAGTTACATTCAGATGCATATTTAAATTAGTTTGAATTTACATCTTATGAAACTTGCCAGTCATGTCACAAAGATAAGATGGCCATAGCTCTGTTTATTGGAAACGGAGAAAGAGTTAGTAAACTCTTGGGACTGATACATGTTGATGTATGTAGGTTCCCTGTCTACACTTGTCAAGACCGGTTCTTTATACTTCATTACATTCTCTGATGATCTCTTTTGATTCAGACATATGTTCCTGTTGAAACACAAGTCAGGACCTTTTGAGATATTCAAAGAATATAAGTTAGAAGTAGAGAACCAATACGGATATAAGTATTATGTCCTTTGATGAGATCAAGGAGGAGAATACTTGGGCACGAAATTCTTGGACTTTTCTAAAAGAGAATGAGATTCTCTCTCAGCATTACTCCTCCGTATACACCATAGCACGATGGTATATCGGGGCGGAGCAATTGCACCCTATTCGATATGGTGTGCTCTATGATGAGTACTACTGAGTTACCTATTTCCTTTTTGGGAGTTATGCACTTGAGAAGCTGCATACCTATTGAATAGGGTTCGAATCAAATCAGTTGCCTACCACTTCATATTTGATATGATAAGGGAAGAGCCCATCTCTTAAGTTAGTTAAGATTTGGGGTTGTCCGGCCTATGTCTAAAAGCAAAATCCGGACAAGCTCAAGGCAAGGTCTGTTATATAGAACTGGAAAGGTTCCAGCTATACAAACTACAGCAGATGATTTGGTAGAACCAAAGAATTCAGTAGATTACCAACGAACCTCAGCCTCTCCGCCGATCTAGTAGGGTTCCTCACCTACCTGAGAGATACTACTGTTTCTCTATGACAGTGGGAGCGAGGATTGCATCATGAGATGATGACCCAACTAGTTTCGAGCTGGCCATTAGGAGTGGGACTCTGTAAGAATGGCTGGATGCTTAGCGATCTGAGATGGGATCCATGTACACCAACAAAGTATGGACTTTGGTTGCTATATCTGAAGGGTTAAATCCCCATCAGGAGCAAGTATATCTCGAGAAGATTACTTGGTGTAGATGGAAAGGTTGAGACTTTCAAAGCTAGACTTGTTAAAGGTTTTCATCATCGACCAGGCGTGGATAATGATGAAACCTTTTCCAGTGACTATGCTAAAGTCCATCCGGATCCTACTTGCCACGGCTACATACCATGACTATGATATCTGGCGGTTGGGTGTCATGACTGCTTTTCTAAATAATGTTTTAGAAGAGAAAGTCTATAAGTACACAGGCAGAGGGCCTCGTAGACAGTGGGAGCAGCGGAAACGTGTGCAAGATGCTTTATAGGATAAAGCAGGCATCGCGGAGTTGGAACATCTGTTTTGATGAATTAGTCAAAGAGTTTGACATCATCAAAATGGTAGATGAACCTTGTATAAACAAAAAGGTAGTAGGGAGTATGGTGGTGATCCTCGTAGAGTACGTGGATGACATACTCAGGATAGGGAAAGAGTTTCCTATGCTACGCTCGATCAATCTCCGCTTATCACAATGATTCTCCATATGGGATCAAAGTGATACCTCCTAAATCCTGGATTTTGGATCTATGAGATAGATCTAAATGGATGTTAGGATACTCACTAGTTGTAGTGAGATGGTATCGGTTGATCCTGAGGAAAATCACTGGAAGTGTTCTAGGGTGATAAAGACGACTGAATGTCAGTCACAGGCATTGTCTTTACCCTCTATCGAGGGACGGTATGTTGGAAGAGTTCCAAGCTAGATACCGTGGCATACTAGATGATAAAGGCAGGATACATCGCTACTTAAGATGCTACCAAAGAGGCAGTCTGGATGTATAATGGTTCATGAGATGAACTACGTTCCTACCATTGTGTGACAATGGAAGTGTGGCTTTGGCCAAGGAACGCCGGTCCCATCAGTGATCCAGACATATTCTAAGGCAGTGTCACCTGATCATGGAGATGGTTGATCTCCAGGGTGATCGAGGTTAGGAGAGCAGATTCAGAGGATAACATGGCGGATCCACTCACAAAGGCCTTTTCCCAGAGAGAGACTTTTATGGGATGGTTGAGTATGAGATACTACAACCACTGCTATCAGATGGCCCTAGTGCAAGTGGGAGATTGTTAGTTATATGTATGCCCTAGAGGCCATTACTATACATAGGATGTATATTGTAGTGGATGCTGGGACATATATAGGGAGGACTTTCTTGCTCGACATGATAGTATGCTATCTGGTTGCTCTTTACCTTAACGTGTACACTGATTGTCTCTCTGTTACATGTTGGTAAAGCCCTTAGGATGTGTACTTGACTACTTGGACTGTGATGCGGATCATACTAGTGGGGACATGGTAGTCCATAAGTACATCCTTCAAGGTCCCTAGTCGTGGGTGTATCGAGACGGGGCATCGATATACCAGAGTAGACTAGTGTATACCTTCTCGACCCATACAGATGGGCGATGGATGATCCCATATCCATTGGTGTTTGACATCAGAGATGATATACGGGTGCTCAGTGGAGACTGGGTATACTGGACGGACTCGCCGAGAACTCCCAGATGGTATTATACCTTACGTCAGATGGCAGTTCTCTGGTGACACTGGTACAGAGTAGTCTGTTGACCCGAGATCGTCATAGAGTCTTGTGTGATTCCCACTGTGCTTTGATTTCCATCTTACCACGTCCAAGAGGGCGTGCAAAACGGTGGTTTTTGGGTACAGTCCCGAATCACATGGAGGCAATGAGCGATAGGAGGGGATTCGTCTCTCCCGGTATAGGGAGTTGATGTTGCGCTGTGTTTGATTGGCTATAACTGGAAATCCCTGGCCAGGGTTGCTGAGATTTACTGGTAAGTATTACCAGTAGTTTCTCGACTTGTTATAGACCTCATATCGACACGACTTATCGAGCTATTGGGGTCTGACGTTTACCACCCCTAGGCGAGATATGCGATATATCAGACGACGAGACCGGACTGTACGGTAAGTGTTACTGGTTGGATTCACAGGAGTGTGAGCGGGCTTGCTCGTCGATCTTCTGATCGCTCAATACCCGGGTGGCCGTTACGTTTAGCAGACCGCTTGCGGCTTGTGGGTGCTTGATATGATCATCATCTGCTACCGGCGTGTTGACGAGTCTTTAGAGTCCTACACAGAGGTTTCCTGGCTCAAGCGAAACGAAATAGGAGCGCATATGAGATATGTGCGGGACCGAGAATAATGCGTGTATGTGATACCGTATTTCATTCTCGCGATGAATGTGTCGAATGGTTGTATGCGATATAACCTAGTTATCGAATCAAGGATTGATTCGATAAATCGATACATTGTATACTAGTCGGTTGTGTGCGACATGACCGGATCATTGAATCAATTGTTGATTTAATGATTTAATGTATAATTATATATTTGATATATTACTTTGCATTAACTAGTATTGGTTCACTTTAAATGGATTTTCTCACTTCATGTGCACATTGTATATGTGATATAGTTTTGTGCACTTGTATGTATCATGTTTGATGATACATGTTTACTTGAGTTTGTGTAAAGATTGAACCATGGTTATTTAAATGGTTAGGGTTTTGTTTTTCATACTTATTTATTTATTTATTTATTTTGGAAAAGATTAAAGAGAAGAATGGTGGCTTTCTTTGTTTGTAATTGAAGCTTCATGAAGGTTTGACCAAAGCTACCATTCTTGTCTTCTTCTCATAACCCTAACCATTCAACTAACCTTGGTTAATTCTCTACACATTACCATAGTTAATATTATGATAAGAATGATTTTATTATTCTTTTTAGAGATACTTATCATAATATTCCTTCTTCTTCTTCTTCTTCTTCATCATCAACATGAAGAAAGATTGCTCCATCAATGGTAACTTGAGCTAATGAGTGAGAAATCCAATTCTAAAGTGAACCCACCTCCTATTTCTTCATCCTCTACCTCTTGCCAAGTAGTATAGGGTGTTTCCTTCACAAGTTTTCAAGGCTTGGTGAAGTTGGAGCTTGATCTTGTGATGCCTCGACGTAGATCATCTTCGGCATCGAACCGTCGACCAAGCCCGCCCATTTCTCCGATGAAGCCGATGCTAGAGTCATGGATTTGATTTGGACAGCGGAGGGACCTCATCACGGAGCTATGGAGGTGGAGAACCGGATCTACAAAGGTTGTATTTTCGTTCACTTAGAGTAAAGTCGTTTACTTGTTTTTGTTTCGCCTAAAATTCTAGTTAACGATCCGTATTAGGGTTTCTCGGCATTTGTAAAATTTTATATTGGCATGGTTGATGCCTTGTGAGACCTCACTAGTGTGCCTAGGAACCCTACAATTGCCGCGCTCTGCGAGGACCAGGATCCGCTCTGGACGTTTTCCAGGATACCGTAGTTTAAAGACATCGCGGTCGAGGTTAAGGACATCATAGTTCGTGGATTTAAAGACTCCACAGTCTGTTGTTAGTTTTAAGACATCACGGTCGAGGTTAAGGACATCATAGTCCGTGAGTTTAAGGACCTTACTGTCCAATGTTAGTTTTAAGACATCACGGTCGAGGTTAAGGACATCATAGTCTATGAGTTTAAGGACCTCACAGTCCAATGTTTGCTCTGGATGCTTCCCACGGGTTCACTGCCGTATTCTGCGAGTACCAGGCTCCGCTCTGGATGCTTCACACGGGTTCACTGCCGTGCTCTGCGAGGACCAGGATCCGCTCTGGACGTTTTCCACGGGGTCAGGAGTGACATAATCCACGTTCCACGTGACCAAGAATTTTGCTCCGGATGCTTCACACGGGTTCACTGCCGTGTTCTGCGAGGACCAGGCTCTACTCTGGATGTTTCACACGGGTTCACTGCCATGCTCTGTGAGGACCAGGATCCGCTCTGGACGTTTTCTACGGGGTCAGGAGTGACATAATCCGCGTTCCACGTGACCAGGAATTTTGCTCTGGATGCTTCCTACGGGTTCACTGCCGTGTTCGGCGAGGACCAGGCTCCGCTTTGGATACTTCATACGGGGTCATTGCCGTGCTCTGTGAGGACCAGGATCCGCTCTAGACGTTTTCCACGGGGTCAGGAGTGACATAAGCTGCGTTCCACGTAGCCAGGAATTTTGCTTTGGATGCTTCCCACGGGTTCACTGCCGTTTTCGGCAGGAGTGACATAAGCCACGTTCCACGTAGCCAGGAAGGGTTCCACGCAGTGCGCTACGCCAGTGCGCTGCGCTAGTGCGCTGCTGACACGTGGCGCACTCTGATGAGCGCAAGTCTGTTAGCACAGTGCGCTGCGCTAGTGCGCTGCTGACACGTGGCGCGCTCTGGTGCAGGGTGCCAATCCAAGAGCGCAATGCTCAAATCAAGAGTGCTAGGCACTGTTCAGTAGCACAGAGCGCATCTTGATCTAATTTAGATCAAAGAAACGAATCTTTTTAGAGGTTCTACCTCAAGATCAAGAACTAATGGTTCATCAAAAGGCTGTGCCTTTATATAAATCAAAAGATCTAATGAAGAAGTAAATTACTTCTTTTTTATTATTATTTTTTTATTCAAGATCTTAATCTTGTTCTTAGATCTTTGATCTTTTTAGAAGAACTTCTTCTTTTTTCCAAAGGTTTACCTTTTTTCTCTTCGAGCTCTTCTCAAAATTTTTAGAGGAGTTCTGTATATTTCTATCTCTGTGTGTTTTAGACTTGGAGTCTGGGGGCCTTTATATAGTGCCAATTGATTTGTTAAATCAGTTAAAGAGATCTTTCTCTGATTGATCTGGGGATATTTCCCCACCATTGGATCTTTGATCCTAAAGCTTCTGTTTTACAGAAGGCAATTTTTTTATTTTTGACAAGATTGGAAAGTTCTTTCTAGAATTTTAATTCTGATTTAGTGCTGGCACAGTTGGCGCAAGTGCACCTGCGCTTGACACGTGTCGCACAGCGTAGAGCGCAGCACAACTGCGCTAGCGCAATTGCGCTGACACGTGTCGCGCAGCACAGAGCGCGGCGCAACTGCGCTGACACGTGTCGCGCAGCGCAGAATCTGTTCCCCTCCGAATGACGGCGCGACGAAGACGTCTTGCCTGAGATTCGGGGCAGATGCTAATAGGTTTTATCCGTCCACATCTCCGAAGATGCCAAGTTGATTTATGGCACCGTATATCGGAGGTTCAGACGGATGCGGCAGATGTAGCAGACTTCGTCAGATTCCCCCTCGTCTGAGGGGTTTTTTGATTGTGGGGACGCTCTTCCCTGCAGGCGCAAGCCCCTGCAGTTAATTACGCTACCGTATCGCGGTAACAACTTTCTCCTTCTCCAGCTGGTCACTTCATATCGTGGGTGTTTGTTTTGTTTGTGGTTGCCCGTGGATTGTATATGGAGACTAATTTATGTTGTCGCCCATAGGACGTGGATTAGTCCAAATCCGTATTTTCTTAGATTTGGGTTTGGGGTTTTGGTTTAAGGATACGTTAGCCATATTTGAGGCTAATATCAACTTAAACGTTTGTTAAGGATACGTTAGTCTAATTTGAGACTAAGATCAACTTAACGTGATCGTTTAGATTCGACAAAAGAGCATTTGGGCTCTATTGTTCTAGTTTAGGGACATAGTGGTCCATTGCCAGTTTAGGGACATGGTGGTCCAACATTCCCATTTTGGGGATGAATATTGGTTTGAGGACATCATAGTCCATGAGTTTAAGGACCCCACAGTCCGTAGCAATATATGGTTGTCGGGACCCGTCACCTCTCTGACGACGTTGAAGGATTACAACGACAAATATCAGAGGAGTTCAGAGATGTACCCTCGAACCGGGCATAAATTGATTTGAGAGAGCAGTTGTGCTCGGTTCAATTTAATTTAAGGACTTATGGCCAGAATTGGGTTAAGTCCATTTGAAAATATTTAACATTTTGTTCATATCTGGCCTGTTAGGCCTTTGTTTGGGCTCTGCCCTTTTTAAACAATGCATGGCATTCAGATTAGGCCTGTTAGGCTTTTTAATTGGGCTCTGCCCATTTTTAATAATGCAGAGCATTTGTTTTGGTCTGTTAGACCTTTTAATTGGGCTCTGCCCCTTTTTAATAATGCAGAGCATTTATTTCTCTGACAGTGCGCCACGTGGCTTGTCAGGGCTTTGCGCTAATTAAAGAGCGAAAGGCGCTAGCGCATGTGAAGGTGACATGTGTCACGCTCTAGTGAGCGCAAGTCTGTTAGCGCAGTACGCTGCGCCAGTGCGCTGCGCTAGTGCGCTGCTGACACGTGGCGCGCTCTGGTGCAGTGCGCCAATCCAAGAGCGCAATGCTCAAATCAAGAGTGCTAGGCACTGTTCAGTAGCGCAGAGCGCATCTTGATCTAATTTAGATCAAAGAAAAGAATCTTTTTAGAGATTCTACCTCAAGATCAAGAACCAATGGTTCATCAAAAGGCTGTGCCTTTATATAGATCAAAAGATCTAATGAAGAAGTAAATTACTTCTTTTTTATTATTATTTTTTTATATTCAAGATCTTGATCTTGTTCTTAGATCTTTGATCTTTTTAGAAGAACTTCTTCTTTTTTCCAAAGGTTTACCTTTTTTCTCTTCGAGCTCTTTTCAAAATTTTTAGAGGAGTTCTGTATATCTCTATCTCTGTGTTTTAGACTTGGAGTCTAGAGGCCTTTATATAGGGCCAACGAGTTTGTTAGGTTGGTTACGGAGATCTTTCTCTGATTGATCTGGGGGTATTTCCCCACCGTTGGATCTTTGATCCTAAGGCTTCTGTTTTACAGAAGGCAATCTTCTTGTTTTTGACAAAATTGGAAAGATCTTTCTAAAATTTTAATTCTGATTTAGTGCTGGCACAGTTGGCGCAAGCGCACCTGTACTTGACACGTGTCGCGCAGCGCAAAGCGCAGCTCAGCTGCGCTAGCGCAACTGCGCTGACACGTGTCGCGCAGCGTAGAGCGCAAGTCATCTGAAGCGTTGCTTCCTTTATTATTATTTGAATTGTTTTTAAAACAGAGTTTTGCTCTGATTGGGGGAAACAGAAGCGTTGCTTCATTTCCCGCCTTGGAATTTGAACAGAGCTTTGCTCTGATTGGGGGAAACAAATGCCCCCCCACCGTTGCGCTTACGTGGCCCCAGATGTGAGCTTAGCGGTGGCAGAATTCCAACAGTTGCGCCATTTTTTGAAAGTTGAAACGGCTCTCAATGCCTATAAATAGAACCTTTGGTCCCTTAGATGATTTTCATCTCTTCATAAGAATTTTTATTCAGAGCATTGCTCTTAGGCTTTAAAAACTTTTCAAGAGTAAGACTATGTTAAAACTTAGGTATAGTTTAAAACTTTTAAGAAACCAAGGTTTTACCCATTAACAGAGCTTTGCTCTATATAGATCTTTGATCTAAAGAGAACCATTTTAGGGTTCCAATAATAGAGCTTTTACTCTCTAAAAGGATTTCATTTTTTTTTTGATGAATTATATCATTTTTTTCAGAGCAAAGCTCTCAATGTTCTCAGGGGATTTTCTACAAATTCTTCTCATAACTGATTTTGACAGGTGTCACTCCTGTCTGCAGAGCATTGCTCTCGAGGAGTTTAACTCCCTGTGTCTTTTCTTTTATTGCTAATCTCCCAATGATGTTTCTTTCAGGCATTATGGCTGTTCATTTATACAGTCTGCACGAATTCATTACTTATGAGGACATCCGCGTACAGGGTCGTCACCAAAACCAAGAGTTTACAGATGCCCAGTGTGCGGAGATTATGGGTCGCCTGCACGCACGCATTGGTTGGTTGCTTCCTCGCCGTTCTGCTCTCTTGAAAGTCGTGCTGGGAGCAATTTGGAGAGCACTTCTGGGGTTTCACGAGGCCATGCCGCTTAATGC
Source organism: Agapanthus africanus (assembly GCA_030015575.1). Taxonomy (NCBI): domain Eukaryota; kingdom Viridiplantae; phylum Streptophyta; class Magnoliopsida; order Asparagales; family Amaryllidaceae; genus Agapanthus; species Agapanthus africanus. The sequence continues at coordinate 124,501,427 of CM057339.1, read as the reverse complement.
GCTGGATGATGCCGAAGACAAGGTGCATTCAGTGTACCTGTCGGGGCTGATCTCGAAGAAATGGCGAGATAGCCTCATCGACATTCTGCATCAAATTTTTCAACAGACGACGATAATTGCTGCTTATCAAAGGATGGGGGGCCTTGCCGAAGATCTTGACACGCGTGAGCGTGAGAGGATGCACACGAGAATGATCAGAAAGGCCAGAAAGACTCTAGATGACCTTACTTTCGAATTCCTTAATCCGTGCCCTGGATCTGAGGTTTTACCATTGTAAACATTTCAATAATGCTGCTTTTGTTTATTGTCTTCATTGATGTAAGAATCTTCCAAGTATAAATGACAAATCTTTTGCCTCCTTCTTTTCATTTTCTGCTTTGTTATTGGCATATTCCTTAAGTAAGCATAGCCTGTAGGTGATATAGAACATTCCGTCTTGAATACTTTGGGGAGTAGTGATGGCTTAGGGAGTAGGTTTAGATCTGCTACCTAAGGCTTTTCAACTTTATGAGCCGTGAAGGTCTCATAAAGACTTTTCTCCCTACGAGTCGAGAGGATCTCGTAGGTGTATTTTCTCCTTAGGGATCGTGAGGACTCCTAAGTGTGTTTTCTCTTGAGAGTCGTAAGGATCTCACTAGAGAATTTTCCCTCTTACAAGTCGAGAGGACTCGTAAGTGGTTGTTTCCCTCCTTGTCGAGATTCGACTTTGGAGAGTGTGGTCCGTGAATAGTATGCAAGAGTCCGTTTTGGACCGACTTGTAGGACCCCAGTGCTTAGGAAACAGTTTTTTTTTAATCCCCGCCGCCTAAGGCTTTTCCTCACGAGTCGAGACGAATCGACCATTTCTCGGAAAGACACTAATTTCCTCACGAGTCGAGATGAATCGAGCATTTCTCACAAGAATATCCTAATGTCACAGTTAACCTCTGCTCTTTACGACAGAGGTCCGTTAGGGTCTGTGGTACTTAGGGTTTTGTCCGTCGTACCGTCGCGTTGGCTGATGTATTCCTCGATAGGCAATCTTGCTGTTTGAGTAGCCTTGCGACTGTCGTGTCTCTGATCCCTTCGGGGGCTGGACAAGACGTCTTCAAGCAATCCTCCTAGGCAGTTTGACCGTCGGAAGAGCAAGCGTTAGGAATTTTGCCATACCGCTTTTTACTTGAGGTTAGGCTCATTTTGGAGAGCCCCGATGAGTCATAACCACTCCGTGCTGGTGTGGGATGATCTCTGATAGTCTTTCAGGCTTTATATGACTTGCCGTTAAGATCCTGAAGCTAGGAATTTGGCCTTTGCTTCGTTTGCTGGCATTGCGTCTGTTGTATCGAGACGAATGTCGCGGTTGTCTCTAGGTTGCTGGTGAACCGTCAAGGTTTGGAACTAGGGATTTTGCCATGGCTCCTTTTGGTGATGTTGCGTCTGCTGTGTCGAGACGAACGTCGAGGTGGTGACCACTCCGCATTGGTGCGAGACGATCTCCGATGGTCTTTCAGGCTTTATATGACTTGCCGTTAAGACCCTGAAGGTAGGAATTTGGCCTTCGCTTCGTTTGCTTGCATTGCGTTTGCTGTATTGAGACGAATGTCGCGGTTGTCTCTAGGTTGCTGGCGAACCGTCGAGATTTGGAACTAGGGATTTTGCCGTGGCTCCTTTTGGTGATGTTGCGTCTGCTGTGTCGAGACGAACGTCGAGGTGGTGACTACTCCGCACTGGTGTGAGATGATCTCCGATTGTCTTTCGGGCTTTATATGACTTGCCGTCAAGACTTGGCTCTGTTTTCTGATGGAGCATGGGGAGGGAAAATGTGTCCTTCTTTGTTTGTGCCCCTGGATTGTATACAGGGATTGCTATGATAACGCCTCTAGGGCATAAATTTCATTATATATATATTTTATTTCTTTCCGCGATGCTCTATCATTTCAGGTTTTATATCGCGAAGGTCGCGATTGCCCAATCATTTCGGCTATTTTTCGCGGTGCCCAATCATTTTGGCTCTTTATTTTATTTTTACTCGCTGCTTTTTATTGCGAGTTGCCCAATCATTTCGGCTATTTTGCATGCATACATTTTTACTTGCTGCTTTTTATTGCAAGTTGCCCCATCATTTCGGCTATTTTGTATGCATGTGTGGCTTGCTGTCTTTTCGCTGTAAGCCTGGAATTGGACACCGAATTCGGCATCAGCACCGCTACAACTGGGATATTGCCAGTAGCGAATCATCATTTGCCATGAAATGACTTAGAATTTGATACCGATTTAAGCATCAGCATCGCTACAACTGGGATATTGCCAGGAGCGAATCATCATTTGCCTCTGTCGATGTCGAACAAAGGTAGCTTAGCGAACAGGGTTAGGGTCCTGCCGGCTAAGGCTTTTGATTTCATGAGCCGTAAGGGTCTCATAAAGGTATTTCTCCCTATAAGTCGTGAGGATCTCGTAGGTGTGTTTTCTCCTTAGGGATCGTGAGGATCCCTAAGTGCATATTCCCCTGTAAGTCGTAAGGATCTTACAAAAGGTTTTTCTCCTTATAAGTCGAGAGGACTTACAAGGGTTGTTCACCGTATGGACATATCCCTAGTCACGGGTGGGACTTTGCTGGGGAAATGTTTATTCGCGCCCGTGGATTGTATACAAAGGTCAGTATTGAGCACTTGTAGGGCACTATCGAAGGTTGTGGGGGTTGCTTAAGAACAGGTTCAGGTCTCTGTAACTTAAGACTTTCAAATTTTATGAGCCGTGAGGGTCCCATAAGAGAGTTTTCCTTACGAGTCGTGAGGATCTCGTAAGTGTAATTCCTCCTTAGGGATCGTGAGGATCCCTAAGTGTGTTGCTCCCTTGTGAGTCGTAAGGCTCTCACGCGAGTGGTTTCTCCTTACAAGGTCGAGAGGACCTTGTAAGTGTCTTTTAACGAGGTTGCGCCCCTTCGGGTTTTCACAAGACTCGCCGGTAGCCCTGCTGTTTTAACTCACGGAGCCCTTTCGGGTTTTCATCCGTGCCCATTTTGCTTATGGACATACCGTCTTTTCTTTCTTTCTTTTCTCTCTCTCTTTTTTTTATTCTTTTTATTCTTTTTTCTAATGAGGTTGCGCCCTTTCAGGTTTTCACAAACACTCGCCGGTAGTCCAGCTGTTTTTACTCACGGAGCCCTTTCGAGTTTTCATCCGTGCCCACTTTTGCTTATGGACATACTGTCTTTTTTTTAATATTTTTTTTATATTGGCTTTGGGATGTTGCAATCCACCATAGTTTATCGACATCTCGGTCAACAGCTAGTTTTAGGACGTAGTGGTCCGCCATTAGTTTAAGGACGTTTCGGTTCGTTGTTGAAGAAGGCCGGCTACCACTTATAGAGCTTAGGCTTAGGAAGATAGCGAGCGGACATAGTCGTCGTCATCTATCATTGACCTAGGCTGTGACTCATTAAGCGTAGTATTTCTTTAGGAAGTGGCCGTTTATTGGCCTGAAAGGCCTTTCACCGTGCATATCCATGAGTAGATAGGCTCCACCCTGGTAGACCTTGTCTATGATGTACGAGCCTTCATAGTTCGGCTCGAATTTTCCCCGCTTGGCGCGATTGGGGATCATAGGTCTTTTGACCACTAGCACTAGTTCGTCTTGGCGGAATGTCCTCGGTCTAGTCAGTCTTTCATATGAGCACGTCATCTTTGCTTTATAAGCCTCCAGATTTTGTTGCGCTATGAGCCGGGTTTCATCAAGGGCATCAGGCTCCTCAAGCCGAAGGTGAGCATTTTCTTCGTCCGTCAGCTCGTAGTGGACTGCCACTCGTAGAGAGGGTAATTCTATTTCGAGGGGGAGTACTGCTTCTATACCGAATACCAACGCGTACGGCGTTGTGTTCGTGGCCGTCTTGAACGTAGTTCGATACGCCCAGAGCGCTTCTTGCAGTCTCTCGTGCCAGTCCTTCTTATTTCGGGACACCGTCTTCTTCACGATCTTCGTCAAGGTCTTGTTGAAAACCACAGCTAGACCGTTAGCTCGGGGATTAAAAACCGAGGAATATCTCCAGTCTATGTTGTGTTGTTGCGCGAAGCGGCTGAGCTTGTGGCTTTTGTAGGCCGACCCGTTATCGGAGATGATCCGTCGTGGAGTTCCAAACCGATAAATGACGTGCGTTTTGAAGAAATGGAGGATATTCTCCGTCTTCACTTCCCTCAGCGGTATTGCTTCTGCCCATTTGGAGAAGTAATCGGTTGTCGCCAAAATGAAACGATGTCCCTTGGATGATGCTGGTTCGATGGGGTCGATTACGTCAGTCCCCCACATTTCGAATGGCCAACTAGCCACTGTTGGATGTAGAGGATTTGGATGCCGATGGATGAAGTCCCCATGAATCTGGCATGAGTGACATTGCTTCGCATATTCGAGGCAGTCCTAAATCATCGTGGGCCAATAGTAGCCCATCCGTTTAATCTTCAACTTCATTTTCGGGCCTGCTTGGTGAGAACCGCAGAGTCCGTCGTGAACTTCCTGAACGACTCTTCTCGCCTCTTCAGGTCCCAGACATCTCAACCACAGAGAATCAAACGACCTCTTGTATAGAGTATCATTGACGAAGGCGAAAGACAGAGCTCGTTTCATGAGCTGATGTCTTGAGGACGCATCTTCAGGTGTTCGACGGGATTTGAAGTAGTCTATAAAGACTTCTCTCCAATCCTCAGCCTTTTCCTGGTCTTTTATTTGCATAGCCATTTGCTCAGTCACTCCCTTTTCTTCGGATGATTCCGGAGATATTTCCGCTGGGGCAAGTACCCGACGGCTTTGTACCACGATTCTTACGTCATCGAGGTTTTCGTCGGCCAGTTCTTTAGCGAGCTTGGCTAACGCGTCCGCTTTGCTATTTTCCGCACGCGGTATGCTTTCCAGCATATAGGAGGGAATTTGAGTCAGCAGTTGCTGTACTCTCTCGCCATATTTCACCAGTTCGGGTTTGCACTTTTGGTAGTCGCCATTTACTTGACTGACGACTAGTTGAGAATCTCTGTATATGAGGAGGTTTTCAATTCCCATGTCGATGGTGATCTCGAGGCCTGCTATCAAAGCTTCGTATTCGGCTTCATTGTTCGTCCTCGGCTCTGTTAAAGAGAAAGCAAAGCGCATTATCCCTCCTTGTGGAGTTACGAATATGAGGCCCACCCCCGATTTGATTATAGGGGTGCTTTGTTTGAGCTTCTTCGTAGAAGACGCTCCATCAAAATAGAGTTCCCATCGGGTATCACTACCGTCAATTGCATCAAACGCATGTTCATCTGGCAGTTCGCAATTCAAAGGGGAATCGGCAGGTATCGGATGCTCAGCGAGGAAGTCGGCGATGGCCTGGCCTTTCACTGCCTTAAGAGGTTGATAAGTTATTGAAAACTCCATCAAGAGTAGGGACCATTTAGCGAGCCTCCCTGTCAATATGGCCTTCGACATTAAATATTTAAGGGAGTCCACCTTCGAAATGAGACAGACTTCATGCGCCAACGCATAGTGCCTAAGCTTTGTTATCGCGAAGATTAACGCCAGACAGTGTTTTTCGATGGGGGAGTAGTTGCTTTCTGCCCCCAGGAGAACTCGACTTAAGTAATAAAGAGCTCTTTCTTTCTCTTGGTGGTTCTCTTGTGCCCATAATGCGCCTAAGGAACCTTCGAGGGCGGTTGTATAAAGAATGAGAGGTTTTCCTTGACCGGAGCAGCCAATACTGGCGGATTCTGCAGGTATTGCTTGATTTCGTCTAGAGCGCTCTGACATTTGTGATCCCAAACGAAAGGGGTTCCCTTCTTCATCAGGTGACTGTAAGGGCGGAACTTGCCTGAAAGTTTGGCTATAAATCGCCGGATGTACGCGAGCTTCCCTTGGAGAGACCGCAATTGCTTGAGAGTCCTTGGCGGAGGCATTTCCATGATCACCTTGATTTTTGACGGATCTATCTCGATACCTCGGTGTCGGACGATGAATCCCAGGAATTTGCCCGAGGAGACACCGAACGCATACTTGAGAGGGTTCATTTTCAAGTTGTATTGTCGAAGGCGTTAAAATACGGTCTTCAGATGCTCTAAATGCTCCTTGTATGATTTGCTCTTAACCACGAGGTCGTCGATATAGCATTCGACAATTTCATGTATAAGGTCATCGAAGATCTTTGTCATAGCTCTTTGGTAGGAGGCATCGGCGTTCTTTAGACCGAAGGGCATCACCTTGTAGCAGAATATACCCAAAAGGGTCCGGAAAATGGTGTGCTTCTGGTCTTCGGGATGCATCTTTATCTGATTATATCCTGATGAGCCGTCCATGAAGGAGAAAACCTCATGAGTAGATGTGTTATCTATCATCAGCACGGTGACTGGTACTGGGAAATCATCCTTCGGGCAGGCTTTATTGAGATCCCGAAAGTCTAAACATATGCGCATCGTCCCATTTTTCTTCATCACCGGGACAATGTTGGCGATCCAATCGGGATACTGAACTTCCTGGATAAACCCAGAGTCAATCAGCTTCTTGACTTCAGCGTTAATGCTCATCTCAAGCTCGAGCCGCATTCTTCTCGGTGCTTGTTTGATTGGTTTAACGTCCGGGGATATTGCCAATTTGTGCACAGCAATTTCTGGATCTAGTCCTGGCATTTCGGAATAGTTCCATGCGAAGCAATCTTTATACTGCATAAGCACGTCTTTTAATGAAGCCACCCTTCCTTCAGACAACAGTTCACTAACGAATGTCGGTCGCGGGTCGTTCGCCGTCCCCAACTTAATTTTCTTGAGGTTATCCGCAGTGGTGTGTATTCCAATTTCCAGCTCTTTCGGCGCTGGTGGAAATTCTGAGATCACCTCGTCATCGCTGTTTTCGAAGCACCAGGGGAGGTCATCCATATTCTCGGGATCTTCTTTTGATATTGTTATCATATGACAAGTACGAGCTCGCTTCCAAGACCGATGTGGATCTAGTTCTGCTCTCGTGGCTTTGGGTTCATGCTCCTGTGGCAGCGTTACCCTCCAGCTGTCAGATAGAGCGAACTTGCCAAGCTGATACTGATCTTCGACCCAATTCTTAAAGGTGAAGCAATCTTCGAGAGGGTGTCCCATTACCCTGTGATAAGAGCAATAGTTCGGTTGTGAGACTTCGCCTGCTTGTTCGGGGTGCTTGGACTCTGTAAGCGTAATCATTTGGTGTTTTATAGCTAGGTCAAGTATTTTCTTTGTCTTGTCTTGAGGAAAAGAGTATGCTCGACTCATCTTCTTCATAAGGGACAAATCCGGACCGCTCGATTCCCGACTGCGTGGCTTCTTGGTCCTGCTTTGTCGTTGCTGAATGCCTTTTCCGCTCTTTGACTTGTTTCTGCCTCTGTGTCAGGCCTTTTTTACAACAGGTTGACAGAGAGCGGCATTTTCGTCTTTCATAGCCTGTTGGAGGAGGCGTTGCGTCCTGGATTTCTCGTAGATGGACATTTCGCGGTTGTGGTCGTCTCGAACTTTTTGACCAGATTCCCTTATAAGCTTGTCCATTTGTTCTTCGAACGACGGATTGGGCATTTTTACGTCGGGGACTTTTTCTGGCTCAGGGTTAGCATCTTCCCATCGAGCATCTCCTTCTTCATCAAAGTTATGCACAACATAGTAGTCGCGGAGTAGCTCCCGTTTCTTGGACCGAACATATCCAAGCCCGATTGCTTCCATTCTCCCGTTAGGCAATTTGCGCTGAGTTCCAGGAACGTTCCAGATCTTTTCATAGAACTTAGCTTTTCGAGCGGTTTGTTTGAAGGGTATCCCTTGGCGCTTCAATAGCCTTTTTAAGCCTTCTATGTAATATCTAGGCAGACATATGGGCTGAAGCCTATCAAGCGTATGATCCGCACCGTGTCAGATTTCTTTCTTCGGTTTGGTTTCTCCAGAGCGGTAGAATAGAATCGCCTTTTCGCCTTCTTGCCTGGGAGGGACATAGAACGTCCGCAGCTCTTCTACACTGTAGGTATCGAGCGCATCCAGTTCTTTATGATGTTTGGACGGAACCATGGCAACTTGCAAACTTTGCTCTTCATCAGCGAATGTTTGTACCGAAGGCTGAACCGAGAATGTAGCATGGACTTCATCTTCCGAGTCACTGCCAAAGATCAACATAGGAGCGGATGGTCCCGACTTGTTGTATTGAGGTGGACCCGAATAAACCATTTCTTCCTCTTCCTCAGTATCACTCCCGAAGACAGGGATGGTGGCGATAGCTTTGTTCTCCGGCTAGTGACACCTCTCCGTGTCTTCGAAATCTGGCAAGAAGTATTTTGCATCTTCATACTTACGGACCTCGTTTACGGAGAATGGGTTCAACTCTCCTGTTACCGTATACTCGAGACCATCCTTAAAATATTTCATACACTGATGCTGTGTAGAAGGGATGATGTTGTACTCGTGTAACCAGGGTTGGCCGAGCAAAGCATTATAGCATGTCTTGGCATCTATGACGTGAAATTTAATGTCCGTGACGAGTAGCCAAAAGCGTAACGTCAGTATCACAGACCCGAGAGTCCGTGATGATTGAGAGTCGAATCCGGAGATGGTGATCTTATCCCGAGCGAGGTGCTGGACGCTCATGCAGATTTCCTTCAATACCCGCACATTGAGGAGATTGACGGAAGACCCATTGTCGACCAGAATTTTGCCTATCTTTATATCGTGGCAGTATCCTGAGACATAGAGGGGACGGTTGTGCTCGCACATCCCAAGGAGGAGGTCTTCGTCGCCGAAGGTGATATCTGTTTCCCCCAATCAGAGTAAAGCTCTGTTCAAATTCCAAGGCGGGAAATGAAGCAACGCTTCTGTTTCCCCCAATCAGAGCAAAACTCTGTGTTAAAAATTCAAATAATAAAGGAAGCAACGCTTCAGATGACTTGCGCTCTACGCAGCGCGACACGTGTCAGCGCAGTTGCGCTGCGCTCTGCGCTGCCGACACGTGTCAAGCGCAGGTGCGCTTGCGCCAACTGTGCCAGAATTTAAACAATAAAATTTTGGAAAGATCTTTCTAATCTTGTTAAAACAAGAAGACTATGTTCTGTAAAATAGAAGCCCTAGGATCAAAGATCCAGCGGTGGGGAAACATCCCTAAATCAATGAGAGAAAGATCTCGTTAACTGACTTAACAAATCAATTGGCACTATATAAAGGACCCTAGACTCCAAGTCTAAAACACACAGAGATAGAGATATACAGAACTCATCTAAAAATTTTGAGAAGAACTCGAAGAGAAAAAAGGTAAACCTTTGGAAAAAAGAAGAAGTTCTTCTAAAAAGATCAAAGATCTAAGAACAAGATCAAGATCTTGAATAAAAAAACAATAATAAAAAAGAAGTAATTTACTTCTTCATTAGATCTTTTGATCTATATAAAGGCACAGCCTTTTGACGAACCATTGGTTCTTGATCTTGAGGTAGAACCTCTAAAAAGATTCGTTTCTTTGATCTAAATTAGATCAAGATGCGCTCTGCGCTACTGAACAGTGCCTAGCACTCTTGATTTGAGCATTGCGCTCTTGGATTGGCGCACTGCACCAGAGCACGCCACTTGTTAGCAGTGCACTAGCGCAGCGCACTGGCGCAGTGCACTGCGCTAACAGACTTGCGCTCACCAGAGCGCGTCACGTGTCAGCAGCGCACTAGCGCAGCGCACTGGCGCAACGCACTGCGCTAACAGACTTGCGCTCACCAGAGCGTGACACGTGTCACCTTCACATGCGCTATCGCCTTGCGCTCTTTAATTGGCGCAAAGCGCCTGACAAGCCACGTGGCGCACTGTCAGAGAAATAAATGCTCTGCATTATTAAAAAGGGGTAGAGCCCAATTAAAAGGTCTAACAGACCAAAACAAATGCTCTGCATTATTAAAAAGGGGCAGAGCCCAATTAAAAGGCCTAACAGGCCTAATCTGAATGCCATGCATTGTTTAAAAAGGGCAGAGCCCAAACAAAGGCCTAACAGGCCAGATATGAACAAAATGTTAAACATTTTCAAATGGACTTAACCCAATTCTGGCCATAAGTCCTCAAATTAAATTGAACCGAGCACAACTGCTCTCTCAAATCAATTTATGCCGGTTTGAGTGTACATCTCTGAACTCCTCTGATATTTGTCGTTGTAATCCTTCAACGTCGTCAGAGAGGTGACGGGTCCCGACAACCATATATTGCTACGGACTGTGGGGTCCTTAAACTCATGGACTATGATGTTCTTAAACCAATATTCGTCCCCAAAATGGGAATGTTGGACCACCATGTCCCTAAACTGGCAATGGACCACTGTGTCCCTAAACTAGAACAATAGAGCCCAAATGCTCTTTTGTCGGATCTAAACTATCCCGTTAAGTTGATCTTAGTCTCAAATTAGACTAACGTATCCTTAACAAACATTTAAGTTGATCTTAGCCTCAAATATGGCTAACGTATCCTTAAACCAAAACCCCAAACCCAAATCTAAGAAAATACGGATTTGGACTAATCCACGTCCTACGGACGACAACATAAATTAGTCTCCGTATACAAACCACGGGCAACCACAAACAAAACAAACACCCACGACATGAAGTGACCAGCTGGAGAAGGATAAAGTTGTTACCGCGATACGGTAGCGTAATTAACTGCAGGGGCTTGCGCCTGCAGGGAAGAGCGTCCCCACAATCAAAAACCCCTCAGACGAGGGGGAATCTGACGAAATCTGCTACATCGGCCGCATCCGTCTGAACCTCCGATATACGGTGCCATAAATCAACTTGGCATCTTCAAAGAGGTGGACGGATAAAACCTATTAGCATCTGCCCCCAATCTCAGGCAAGACGTCTCTCTGCGTCGCGCCGCCATTCGGAGGGGAACAGATTCTGGCACGCCCGGTGGGACATCTTCCTCTTTCCACTCCACACTTCGTGTGTCGTGTTCGCGAACGAATCGCGGTTTGCTGTGGTTGCCTGTGGATTTGAGGTACTTAGATTTGGTGTCTTGATCCGTGCAGAAAACAGAAGATCAATGGCTTCAAACTGCACTACCTGCAACTGCAACTCTCTCTCCGTCCTTGCTGGAGGAGTGACTTATGGGCCCCAAGCGGCCTCCCTTTTCAAGATGCCAGTGGAGCAGGCAACTCAAGCCACCACTGGACTATTCTTTGGGACCATACTCCCACCGATGAGCTTCAATTCCCCAGTGCCGTCACAAAGATCTCCAAAGAAGTCGGTCTTTGATCGGCTTACAACTATCGCGGCCCCTCTCAACGGGTCGCCCAACTCCACTGCCTCGGTTTTTAACAGACTAGGTCAGAGCTCCAACGGGCCTATGAAAAAGGCTGTAATACCTGAAGTGGCCATCCCAAAGCAGATAGCCATCCCTGCTCCCGTTCCAGGCAAAATCACAAAGGTTGCTTCCCCTACTCGGAAGTCTGCTTTTGATAGATTGGCCGTTCCCTCTCAGCGAGCATCTGTCTCTGACAGACTGACGCCAACAACAGACTCTCATCAGAACAGGGGGCATAGAAAAGCTGATCCAACAGCGGAGGTAATCCCGGCCACACGACATGCTCGACGTCGCCACTGGCACCGAGTAAGGAAAGCTGGGGGCAATTCTCCTTCTGGACTGACTCCGCCAGCTCCAACGGTGGAAGTTGATACTGCTGTTCCAACCGAGAACAGCTTTGAACTACTTAACAAGGTGTGCAGGAACTCTCCTATCACCATGCTGAAAAGATCTCCACCACCGGTGGAGACGGTCACAGAAATGAAACCAAAGCAGTCCCCTCAGCGGCTGTCCTCTAAAATCCATAAAGTTTGGCGACAGGTCCAAGACTCGGTGATCAACCAAGACTACTCCCGCCAACCGAAGAAGATGAAAGTTCGGAAAGAGAAGGACCACCCTATCATACCACAGGAGATGTCATCTATTTGGGTGCCCACTGCAACGGCTCCCTCAACGTCAATCACTCAAAAGAAAAGGAGGCCGCAAAAGGCCCCTGTGAACATGGCGAACCGTAAAAGCGTTGAGCACAAACGCCCCAAGTCTGGGGGCATGGTGGTGCACACTGTTTATATGGCTTCCGGAAAGGAGGAAAGTCGTGCTTCGATGGGTCACCGACCGCTCACCCGATCCGTGACAAAAGCCCAGGAGCAGCAACAGAAGCTTCAGGAAATGATGACTGCAATGGCTGCACTTACCGGGCCAAAAGAAAGGTCGGAAGCATCATCAGAACAGCATCATGAGCAAGAAACCGATGCTGACTTCTTACGCAGAGTCCTCGAAAAGAAGGACAAAGAAGCCGCAGAGCAAGCGGCTAACATAAAACAAATGGCGCTCCTCTTCTAAGATATGGTAGGGATGATGTTACAGCCGGACCCTCCAGCTTAAGACCCTCCAATCATTATTGAAGATGATAAAGAGGAGACATCTAATCCTCCTCCGGCTCTTTCAGCAGCGCAGGAGGAAACCATTTCCAAAGCTGCACTAGACGACTATATAGCTCAGCAGATACGAGTTCATCCGGCGAACGAAGCGGCTGGGCAAATTGTTAGAACCAGACGACCCTACCCGGGGTGGTATGACCAAATCAGTTACCCGCCGGGATATACGATCCCTAAGTTCTACGTATATAAAGGGACAGGGAATCCACATCAGCATGTCGCTCAATTCAGGGCCTTATGCGGCAACACTGGAGGCGGCGACAAACTGTTGCTTCGCCAATTCGTAAGCAGCTTAGCAGAAACGGCCTTTGAATGGTACTCCGAGCTTCCGAACGACTCCGTCAAAACTTTCACTGAAATGGAGTTGTTGTTTACCCAGCGTTTTGCAAGCACCAGCGAGCGGACTCCGATAACAGCACTGATTAATGCCAGGGTAAGGCCAGGCGAAACGTGGGTTCACTACGCAATCCGATGGCGGAACTTGTGGTCGAAGTGCGAACAACGCATCGAAGAAGCACTAGCGGTGGGCATGTTCGTGGGCACTCTTGATCCGCAAGCGACCATCTCACAGTTCATGATGTTCTTTAAACCGACCACGTTCCAGGCTTTAATTGATAAGCTAGCCTAGATGGATCAAATGGGTCACAGACCGTCTCCTCCGAAACCGGAACCCCGAAATGACAAGGGTATAGGAAAGGTGACCTTCGTTGCGAACACCCAACAGCAGCCCAGTGCCCCAAAACTAGCGGATCAACTGGAAGAGAGACGGCGGTATTATAATGAGAAAATGAGCGCCCTTACTCATTCCCGCGGGATAAAACGAAGAGGCCGTTCGAGCTGGCGATGCGCAATAGGCTTATCTATCTCCCAAATCCAAGGAGACCACCGCAACCCAGCGAGGTGAATAAGCCCAATTATTGCCCTTACCACCAAACGGTAAGTCACCCGATTAAGGATTGCTTCGTCTTTAAGGGATGGATCGAGGATCAGTACCTACAAGGCAAGTTTGCGCTGTCTGAAAAGTGGAAAGTAAACCCACCACAGCCGCACGCTCCAAAGAAGACGGACACGCTGGGGGCAACTTGTTCTTTTGTTGAAGAAGCTCCATGGGAGGTCGTGCTTTCCGCCAAAACCAAAAAGATGCTGAATGATCTCCAGACATGCCCAGCAATCAGATGGAAGAACCCGTTGGAACCTGAGATCATCAAGGGGATGCTGAAGCCGCACCCAACTCCAAACATTGGTGATAGCCAAAATACTCACACTCAGCCGTCAAAATCTTTGAAAAAGAAGAAGAAGTCCAAAAAGGCCGTGAAGCCTGGTGTCAAGCGCACGAGCCTGCAAAAACAGACCGACGCGCTGGAGGAATATAATCAGAAGGCGCGGACTCCCATCACGCTCCAAGAGTTCCTCAGCTACGTTTTTCAGGAGGAAGATGATGGAGAAAGCTCGTCGGATGAATCTGGGGGTTACGTAGCAAGTTGTCATGTGATCTCTCACTCGTTTACAGACGATGAAAAGTCTTCTTGCACAGAGAAACTGGGGGCAGGGCCCGAACCAGAACTTCTAGGACCATCAGACGAAATGATTGATGCTTTCCTAAACGAAGCCTGTCAGGAAAGCAAGGCCAATCGAGAGCGTGAACTGGCTATATTTGAAAAGGCCAAACGCCAACGACTGGAGGAAAAGGTCGAGACGCCCTGAATGGAGCAAAGCGTCCCTATCGCCAGCAAAAGCAAGTTTAAAGTAAGGAATCAATTCGCTAGGGCCCTGGCAATAGGAATGAAGTTTCCCTCTCTCAAGGAAAACTCCCCTGGCAATATATGTCTTGATGAAGCAGATATACATCCTAACTTCTGTTTATACCATCAGAGGATTGCACACCCTACCGAAGAGTGCATAGCCTTTAAAAACTGGTGGCAGGGATATGTTGCCCAACGACAACACGTTCAACGAGTGAAGCGCAAGGCTCGTCGGAAACGGAAAAGCACGACAGATGAGCGCGAAAGAGCTGTCGGCAACTATTACATAGCCGACACCAAGGGATCGCAGGTTATCACGTTTGAAAGCGACGCTGACGAAGAAGTCGCCCTCAGCCCTCTCTTCAAGGAATCTACCTCCGGCACAAAACATGTGAAGATTTGCGGCAAAATCTAGCTGCGTAATCGTACGTCGACCTATGACCGAAACGTCTTTAAACTACTACCGCAGCATCCTCAGGCTGGCGTGATAAAAAAAATAGAAATAAAAGAAATAAAAAAATAATAAAAACGGTATGTCCATAAGTAAAATGGGCACGAATGAAAACTCGAAAGGGCTCCGTGAGTAAAAACAGCAGGACTACCGGCAGGTGTTTGTGAAAATCTGAAAGGGCGCAACCTCGTTAGAAAAAAGAATAAAAAGAATAAAAAAAAGAGAGAAAAAAGAAAAAAAAAAGACGGTATGTCCATAAGCAAAATGGGCACGGATGAAAACCCGAAAGGGCTCTGTGAGTAAAAACAGCAGGGCTACCGGCGAGTGTTTGTGAAAACCTGAAAGGGCGCAACCTCGTTAAAAGACATTTACAGGGTCCTCTCGACCTTGTAAGGAGAAACCACCCGCGTGAGATTCTTACGACTCACAAGGGAGCAACACACTTAGGGATCCTCACGATTCCTAAGGAGAAATTACACTTGCGAGATCCTCACGACTCGTAAGGAGAACTCTTTTATGGGACCCTCATGGCTCATAAGATTTGAAAGTCTTAAGTTACAGAGACCTGACCCTGTTCTTAAGCAACCCCCACAACCTTCGATATTACCCTACAAGCGGCTCATACTGACCCTTGTATACAATCCACGGGCGCGAATAAACATTTTCCTAACAAAGTCCCATCCGTGACTAGGGATATGCTCGTACAGCAAACTACACTTATAAGTCCTCTCGACTCGTAAGGAGAAAATCTTTTTGTAAGATCCTTACGACTTACAGGGGAACATGCACTTAGGAATCCTCAAGATTCTTAAGGAGAAACCACACCTACGAGATCCTCACGACTTGTAGGGAGAAATACCTTTGTGAGACCCTTACGGCTCATGAATTCAAAAGCCTTAGTCGACAGGATCCTAACCCTGTTCACTAAGCCACCTTTGTTCGACATCGACAGAGGCAAATGATGATTCGCTCATGGCAATATCCCAGTTGTAGCGATGCTGATGCCTAAACCGGTATCAAATTCCAAGTCCTTTTATGGCAAATGATGATTCGCTCCTGGCAATATTCCAGTTGTAGCGATACTGATACTAAGATTGGCATCAGATTCCAAGTTCCATACTCGCGATAAAAAATCAGCGAGACAAAAATGCATATGAAATAGCCGAAATGATTGGGAAACCCGCAATAAAACCAGCGAGTAAAAATAAAATAAATAGCCGAAATGATGGGGCAACTTGCAACAAAATCAGCAAGTAAAAATGTATGCATGCAAAATAGCCGAAATGATTGGGCAACTCGCAATAAAAAGCAGCGAGTAAAATAAAAAAAAACAGCCGAAATGATTGGGCAACTCGCAATAAAAAGCAGAGAGTAAAATAAAAAAAAACAGCCGAAATGATTGGGCAGCTCGCAATAAAAAGCAGCGAGTAAAAAGAAAAATAGCCAAAATGATTGGGCACCGTGAAAAATAGCCGAAATGATTGGGCAATCGCGACCTTCGCGATATAAAATCTGAAATGATAGAGCATCGCGGAAATAAAATAATAATGTAAAAAAATGAAAGAAACCTTTGCCCTATAGGTGAGATCACGCCGATCCCTGTATACAATCCAGGGGCACAAACAAAGAGAGAACCATACCTTCCCAACAGGCTCCACCAGAAAGCGAAGCTAAATCTCGACGGTTCATAGACAATCTAGAGACAATCTCGACATTTGTTTCAATATTGCAGACACAATGTCAACAAACGAAGCAAAAGAAGATCCCTAGCTTCACGGTTTCGACGTCGATATCGACAACTTAGAGATCACCAACAGCATTTCTCCTCACTACCAGCCAGATGTAGACATGACGTCAATAACCGACCTCAGAGTCGCGACGAAACGGAGCCACGGCATAGTCCCTAGTTCCAAATCTTAACGGCAATATCTACAGCTTGAGAATCAGCAACGGCGTTCCTTCGCAGTCCAGCAGGATGTAGATGCAACGTCAACAAAAGACCCCATGGTCAGTAAAGCGGAGTGACGGCAAAATCCCAGCTCCACCTCAACATTCTTCTCGATACAGCAGACGAGATGTCACGACAGCGTTCTTCCTCCAACAGGATTCGGACGTGACAAAGCAAACGAAGCGAAGGCCAAATTCCTAGTTTCAGGGTCTTGACGGCAAGTCATATAAAGCCTGAAAGACTATCGGAGATCATCCCACACCAGCGCGGAGTGGTTATGACTCATCGGGGCTCTCTGAAATGAGCCTAACCTCGAGTAAAAAAGCGGCATGGCAAAATTCTTAACGTTCGCTCTTCCGACGGTCAAACTGCCTAGGAGGATTACTTGAAGACGTCTTGTCCAGCCCCAGAAGGGATCGGAGACACGACAGTCGCAAGGCTACTCGAACAGAAAGACTGCCTATCGAGGAATACATCAGCCAATGCAACGGTACAACGGACAAAACCCTAGTACCACAGACCCTAACGGACCTCTGTCGTAAAGAGCAGAGGTTAACTGTGACGTTAGGATATTCTTGCGAGAACTGCTTGATTCGTCTCGACCCGCAGAGAAATCAGTGATTTTGCAGGTATACCTCGATTTTGTGAGAACATCCCACAGCAGCGCACTAGCACAGCACACTGGCGTAGCGCACTGCGCTAACAGACTTGCGCTCACCAGAGCGTGACACGTGTCACCTTCACATGCGCTAGCGCCTTACGCTCTTTAATTGGCGGAAAGCGCCTGACAAGCCACGTGGCGCACTATCAGAGAAATAAATGCTCTGCATTATTAAAAAGGGGCAGAGCCCAATTAAAAGGTCTAACAGACCAAAACAAATGCTCTGCATTATTAAAAAGGGGCAGGGCCCAATTAAAAGGCCTAACATGCCTAATCTGAATGCCATGCATTGTTTAAAAAGGGCAGAGCCCAAACAAAGGCCTAACAGGACAGATATGAACAAAATGTTAAACATTTTCAAATAGACTTAACCCATTTCTGGCCATAAGTCCTCAAATTAAATTGAACCGAGCACAACTGCTCTCTCAAATCAATTTACGCCCGGCTCGAGAGTACATCTCTGAACTCCTCTGATATTTATCGTTGTAATCCTTCAACGTCGTCAGAGAGGTGACGGGTCCCGACAACCATATATTGCTACGGACTGTGGGGTCCTTAAACTCATGGACTATGATGTCCTTAAACCAATATTCGTCCCTAAAATTGGAATGTTGGACCACCATGTCCCTAAATTGGCAATGGACCACTATGTCCCTAAACTAGAACAATAGAGCTCAAATGCTCTTTTTTCGGATCTAAACGATCCCGTTAAGTTGATCTTAGTCTCAAATTAGACTAACGTATTCTTAACAAACGTTTAAGTTGATCTTAGCCTCAAATATGGCTAACATATCCTTAAACCAAAACTCCAAACCCAAATCTAAGAAAATACGGATTTGGACTAATCCACGTCTTACGGGCGACAACATAAATTAGTCTCCGTATACAATCTACAGGCAACCACAAACAAAACAAACACCCACGACATGAAGTGACCAGCTGGAGAAGGAGAAAGTTGTTACCGCGACGCGGTAGCGTAATTAACTGCAGGGGCTTACGCCTGCAGGGAAGAGCGTCCCCACAATCAAAACCCCCTCAAACGAGGGGGAATCTGACGAAGTCTGCTATATCGGCCGCATCCGTCTGAACCTCCGATATACGGTGCCATAAATCAACTTGGCATCTTCGGAGAGGTGGACGGATAAAACCTATTAGCATCTGCCCTGAATCTCAGGCAAGACGTGTCTTCATCGCGCCGTTATTCGGAGGGGAACAATATCGGCTGTGTGTACTTCCTCCAGCTCGTCCTTCATCTTTTCTTCGGCGAGAAAAGCTTGGAATTGCTCTGGCTCCTGTAGCGCTTTGATCAATGAATCTCTCGCTTCTTTGGATAGTAGAAGGGCGTCAAGAATGCTGAGCTGCGAGGGTAGCTTCCTCAAGTGTGCCAGAACGTTGTAGTCCACCTTATTTTTCTTTGGCGGGTCCTTGGCCGTTAGCTCTTCCATGACTTGGTCATCTAGGGCGATATCCTCAGAGACCTTTTCTTTTCCCTTATCTTTTTTATTTGAGGGTCCGAGATTCTTTTCGGTTAGCGTACGATTACGCAGCCGGATATTTTCGCAGGCCCTCGGCTCTTCCTCTTTTCCCGAGGTGGACTCTTTAAAGAGAGGGCTAAGAGCCATTTTCTCGTCAGAGTCGCTCCCGAATGTGAGAATTTGTGCTTCTCCGGCGTTAACCATGCGACAATCGCCGGTAGTTCTTATAAGCTCCTCGGTCATACTTTTCCGCTCCCAACGAGTTTTGCGCTTCTCCCGCTTAAAATGTTGCCGGTGAACAACATACCCCTGCCACCATCTATTGAAAGCTTTGCACTCTTCGGTGGGGAGCGAAATCTTTCGATGATATAAGCAGTAGGAAGGGTGCATTTCTGCTTCGCCGGCAATGTTTCCTTCAGAGGGTGGTAGCTTCATCCCCATTGATATGGCTTTAGCAAACCTTTTTCTCGTCTTGAATTTGTTTCTATCTGCGACGGATGTCTTTTGATTTGACGGGAGTGTCTCAACTCTTTCGTCTAGTCGCCGGCGCTTGGCCCTTTCAAATATGACCGTCTTGCGTTCCCGATCGGCTTTACTTTTCAAAAGAGCTTCGTTAAGGAATGCATCAATTGTTTCATCTGATGACCCCAGAAGTTCCAGTTTAGGATCTGCCCCCAGCTTCTCAGTGCAAGGAGTTTTCTCATCGTCTGTAAACGAGTGGGAGATCATATGACAACTTGCTACGTAACCCTCAGATTCATCCGACGAGCTTTCTCCATCATCTTCCTCCTGAAAGACATGGCTGAGGAACTCTTGGAGCGTGATGAGAGTCCGTGCCTTCTGATTATATTCCTCCAGCGCGTCAATCTGTTTCTGTAAGTCCGTGCGCTTATCACCAGGCTTCACGGGCTTTTTGGATCTCTTCTTCTTCTTCTTTGAAGATTTCGACGGCTGGGTGTGAGTGCTTGGGCTATCACCACCGATCTTTGGAGTTGGGCGCGGTTTCAGCATCCCTTCGATGATCTGGGATTCTAGCGGGTTCTTCCACCTGATCGCCGGGCATGTCTTGAGGTCATTCAGCATCCTTTTGGTTTTTGTTGATAGCACAATCTCCCACGGAGCTTCTTCAACAAGGGAGCACGTTGCCCCTGGCATATTCACCTTTTTAAGGGTATGAGGTTGCGGCGGGTTCACCTTCCATTTCTCGGATAACGCGAACTTGCCTTGTTGGTATTGGTCTTCAATCCAGTTTTTGAAGACGTAGCAATCTTTGATCGGATGACCCAATACTCGGTGGTAGAGGCAGTAATTGGGATCATTGACGTCGTTTGGCTGCAACGGACGCTTTGAATCTGGCAGATTGATGAGTCTGTTGCGCAGCGCCAGCTCGAACAGTCTTCTTGTTTTATCTTGAGGAAACGAGTAAGGACGTCCTAGCCTCTCCTCGAGGGATATGCGTGGGCGCATGTTGTTTTGACGGACAACCGGCTTCAAGTTACTCGGCTGTTGTTGAGCATTAGCGACGACGATCGCTTTTCCTTTCCCCTTCTCATTTCGAGAGTCTGGCTTTGGAGGAGACGGTCTGTGGCCCATCTGGTCCATTTGAGCTAGCTTGTCGATCAAGGCCTGGAACGTGATTGGTTTAAAGAACATCATGAACTGTGAAATAGTTGCATGAGGATCTAAGGTGCCCACGAACATGCCCACCGCCGGCACTTCCTCAATGCGTTGTTCGCATTTTGACCACAAGTTCCGCCATCGGATTGCATATTGAACCCAGGTTTCGCCCGGCTTTACTCTTGCATTGATCATAGCTGTTATTGGAGCACGCTCGCTGGCGCTCGCGAAACGCTGGGTAAACAACAATTCCATTTCAGCGAAAGTTTTGACGGAGTCGTTAAGAAGCTCGGAGTACCATTCAAACGCCGTCTCCGATAAGCTGCCGACGAATTGGCGAAGCAGGAGCTTATCATCGCCGCCGGTGTTGCTACAAAGAGCCCTGAACTGGGCAACATGTTGATGGGGATTGCCTGTCCCCTTGTAAACATGAAATTTTAGGATCATGTAGCCCGGCGGGTATTTGATCTGATCATACCAGCTCGGATATGGTCGCCCCGTTTTAACGACTTGACCGGCTGCCTCAGTTGCCTGGTGAACTCGTATCTGCTGAGCTATATATTCATCCAGGGCAGCTTTGGAAATTGTCTCCTCTTTGGCTGTTGAAAGAGCCAGCGGTGGATTTGACGTTTTTCCTCTGTCGTCTTCAAGGACAATCGGAGGATCTTTAGCAGGAGGATCCTGCTGGATCATCATACCCACCATGTCCTGGAACAGAAGGGCCATTCGTTTTATATTGGCTGCTTGTTCCGCAGCCTCTTTGTCCTTCTTTTCCAGTATTCTCCGAAGGAATTCGGCATCGGTTTCTTGCTCTTGGCGTTGATCCGAGGATGCTTCCGGGCTTTCTTTTGGCCCGGTGAGCGCGGTCATCGCAGTCATCATTTCTTGGAGCTTCTGCAGCTGCTCTTGAGCCTTAGTCACTGATCGCGTAAGCGGTCGATGAACTGTGGATATACGGCTATCCTCTTTCCCGGACGCCATGTAGACGGTATGTACCACAATGCCCCTGGACTTAGGGCGTTTAGGCTCACTGCCTTTGACATTTGCCGCAAGCGTGGGGATTTTCTCCGGCCTTCTTCTTTTGCGGGCCATCGAAGTTGAGGGGGCCGTTGCTTTGGGCACTCAGGTGGCTGTCGTCTTCCGTTGCTCAACTGGGCGGTTTTCTTCCTGTCGAACTTTTGACTTCTTATGCTGATGGGAGAAATTCGGATCAATCACCGATTCTCGGACTCGTCACCAAGTCTTGTAGACTTTGGAAGACAGCCGTTGAGGAGACTGCTCCGGCTTCGTTTCTACGACGGTCTCTACTGGTGGAGGAGATCTTTTGAGCACCGCAGTTGGCGAATTTCTGCATACCCTGTTCAGCAGCTCAAAGCTGTTCCCAGTTGGAACAGCAGCATTAACTTCCACCGTTGGAGCTGGTGGAGTTAGCCCGGAGGGGGAGTTGCCCCCAGTCTTCCTTATCCGGCGCCAGTGGCGACGTCGGGCGTGACGAGTTGTTGGGATTGGTTCAGTGACGGCTTTGTCTTTCCCGCTGTTCAGGTGAGGGGCTGTTGCCGGTGTCAGCCTCTAGAAGACTGACGTTCGTTGAGAAGCCGTGTCCAACCGGTCAAACACGGATTTCTGAGCGGGAGCGGGAACGGGAGCAGTCAGTCTCGCAAAGACCGACCCTCTTGCAGGAGAAGCCGCCTTGACGACTTCAGGAGCAGCTATCTTCTTTGGGATAGCCACTTCAGGTATTATGGGCTTCTTGGTAGGCCCTTTGGAGCTCGAGCTCAGCCTAGTGAAGACTGAGGAATTGGACGACCCATTGAGAGGGGCCGTGGGAGTAGCAAGTCGATCGAAGACCGACTTCTTTGAAGCTTCTGATATGGGTACAGGGATGGTGAAGCTAGCTGGCGGGAGCATGGTCCCGAAAAACAGACCGGTAGTAGCTTGGGTAATTTGTTCCACCGGCATCGTGAATACCAGGATTCCCATGCCACCCGATTGAAGAAAGTACATGATGATGCATTTTCTTCGGGTGTGTTCGTTACAGAGAACTGTTTCTCCATTTGCCCTACGTCCTGGGTATTAGATACCGGGTCAGGATCCCATATATGTAATCAGTTACATGGGCTTAGAAAAGGTAGAGAACTTGGAGAAGGTGATAAAGACATTAGAGTTGGAAATGGTGCAATTGTTGCAGCTAAGACTGTCGGGGAATATCACCTTGTATTACCAATTGGTAATACATTGGTTCTGAACGAATGCTATTACATGCCGAACCTGATATGCAACATTATATCGGTTTCTTTGTTGAGTAAAGAGGGATATAATTTTGTATTACAGGACAATGTTATGAACATTTTCCGTAACCAAAAGTTGGTTGGATCAGGCACGTTGTGCAATGGCATTTATGTTCTAAATCAATCAACAATTCTGAGCATAACAAACACACACAAGAGGAAGAGTTCAGAACTGAACGAATCCTTCTTGTGGTATTGTAGACTGGGTCACATCAATGCGACACGACTGGCTAAGTTGCATAAAGATGGATATTTGAATCCGTTTGAATTTTCATCTTATGACACTTGCCAGTCATGTCTCAAAGGCAAGATGACCAAAACTCCGTTTACGGGACACGGAGAAAGAGTTACTGAACTCTTAGGACTGATACATAGTGATGTATGCGGTCCTATGTCTACACATACCAGGGATGGTTCTTCATACTTCATTACATTCACTGACGATCTCTCTAGGTTCGGGTATGTATTCCTGATGAAACACAAATCAGAAGCTTTTGAGAAATTTAGAGAATATAAACAAGAAGTTGAGAACCAAACCGGAAAAAGTATTAAAATCCTTCGATCTGATCGAGAAGGTGAATACTTAAGCAATGAATTCCTGGACTTCCTAAAAGAGAATGGGATTCTCTCTCAGCTGACACCTCCATATACACCACAGCACAAGGTGTATCAGAACGGAGGAACCGCACCCTATTAGATATGGTGTGCTCTATGATGAGCACGGCTGAGTTACCTATTTCCTTCTGGGGATATGCACTGGAAACAGCTGCAAACCTATTGAATATGGTTCCCACCAAAACCGTGCCAACCACTCCATATGAGATATGGAAAAGAAAGAGACCATGTCTTAATTATGTTAAGATATGGGGTTGTCCGGCATATGTAAAAACGCAAAATCCGGACAAACTTGCGGCAAGGTCCATTCTGTGTAAGTTTATTGGATATCCCAAACATTCGCGCGGGTATATCTTCTACCACACCGAGGAACAAAAGGTGTTTGTTTCTCGACATGCCACCTTTTTAGAAAATGAATTTCTTGATAAAGAGATTAGTGGCAAGGATGTAGAACTGGAAGAGGTTCCAGCAATACAGACTACGACAGAAGACTTGGTTGAACCAGAGGATTCAGTAGTTCCTGATGAACCTCAGCCTCTCCGCCGATCTAGTAGGGTTCCTCGCCAACCTGAGAGATACTACGGTTTTCTCATGGATGGTGGGAGCGAGGATTGCATCATGGAGGATGATGACCCAACTAGCTTCGAGCAGGCCATCACGAGTGGGGACTCAGTGAAATGGCTGGATGCTATGCGGTCCGAGATGGAATCCATGTACACCAACAAAGTATGGACTTTGGAAGTTGCTCCTGAAGGGGTAAAACCCATCGGGAGCAAGTGGATCTTCAAGAAAAAACTTGGTGTAGATGGGAAAGTGGAGACTTTCAAAGCTAGACTTGTTGCAAAAGGTTTTCGTCAAAGACCAGGTGTGGACTATGACGAAACCTTTTCTCCAGTGGCTATGCTTAAATCCATCCGGATCATGCTTGCCATCGCTGCATATCATGACTACGAAATCTGGCAAATGGATGTTAAGACCGCCTTTCTAAACGGTGATTTAGAAGAGTGCGTGTACATGACTCAGCCAGAGGGCTTCGTAGACAGTGGGAGCAGCGGGAAGGTGTGCAAGCTGCTTAAATCCATTTATAGATTAAAGCAAGCATCGCGGAGTTGGAACATCTGCTTTGACGTCGTTATCAAAGAGTTTGATTTCGTCAAAAATCCAGATGAACCTTGTATCTACAAGAAGGTGGCAGAGAGTAAGGTTGTCTTCCTCGTATTGTATGCGGACGACATACTCTTGATAGGAAATGATATTCCTATGCTGCAATCGGTCAAGCTCTTCTTATCACAAAGATTCTCAATGAAAGATCTTGGTGATGCCTCCTGCATATTGGGAATTAGGATCTATAGAGATAGATCCAAACGGATATTGGGATTGTCCCAATCCAGGTACATTGACACCATACTAAAGAGGTTTAGTATGGAAGAATCTAAGCGTGGGAACTTGCCCACGATCTCTGGAGTCACTCTCTCCAAAGAGATGTCTCCCAAGACTGATTTGGAGAGAGCTCACATGCAAGGGATACCCTATGCTTCGGCTGTAGGCTCTATCATGTACGCGATGCTATGTACCAGACCCGATGTAGCATACTTACTAAGTGTAGTGAGCAGGTATCAAGCTGATCTTGGAGAGAGTCACTGGACAGCTGTGAAGAGCATTCTCAAGTACTTGCGAAGAACTAAAGAGATGCTCTTGGTGTATGGTAACGGAGAACTCCAAGTGGAGTCCTTTACCGATTCGAGCTTCCAGAGTGATAAGGACGACTCTAAGTCGCAGTCGGGATTTGTCTTTACCCTTTACGGAGGGGCGGTTAGCTGGAAGAGTTCCAAGCAGGAAACCGTGGCAGACTCGACGATGGAGGCTGAATACATCGCTGCCAACGATGCTGCTAAAGAGGCTGTCTGGATCAAAAAGTTCATTACTGAACTTGGAGTGGTTCCATCCATTGAGCATCCAATACCTTTGTATTGCGATAACAATGGAGCGGTGGCTTTGGCCAAGAAACCTAGGTCCCATCAGCGATCCAGGCATATTCTGAGGCGGTATCACCTGATCCGGGAGATAGTTGATCGCCGGGAGATCGAGGTCAGGAGGGTTGACAAGAAGAACAACACAGCGGATCCACTCACGAAGGCCATTCCCCAGATACAGTTTGAGAGACTCTTCGGGATGCTCGGTATGCGATACTACAGCAGCTGGCCCTAGTGCAAGTGGGAGATTGTTAGTTGTATGTATGCCCTAGAGGCCAGTATTGTACAGATGATGTATATTATATTGGATGCTTGGACATATATAGAGATGACTTTCTTGCTCGATATGATAGTATGCTATCTGGTTGCTCTTTATCTTAACATGTACACTTGTCTCTTTAAACTGTCTTATAGTTACATGTTGGTAAAGCCCTTAGGATGTGTACTTGACTACCTGGACTATGATGCAGATCATACTAGTGGGGACATGGTAGTCCATAGGTACATCCTTCAAGGTCCCTAGTCATGGGTGTATCGAGACGGAGCATCGATATACCAGTGTAGACTAGCGTATACGCTTCTCGACCCATGAGATGGGCGATAGATGATCCCATATCCATTGGTGTTTGACATCAGAGATGGTATACGGGTGCTCAGTGGAGACTGGGTACACTGGACGGACTCGCCGAGAACTCCCAGATGGTATTATACCTCACGTCGGATGGCAGTTCTCAGGTGACACTTGTACAGGTTAGTCTGTAGACCCGAGATCGTCATAGAGTCTTGTGTGATTCCCACTATGCTTTGATCTCCACCTTACCACGTCCATGAGGGCGTGCAAAACGGTGGTCTTTGGGTACAGTCCCGAGTCACATGGAGACAATGAGCGATAGGAGGGGTTTCGTCTCTCCCGGTATTGGGGGTTGATGTTGCGCTGTGCTCGATTGGCCGTAACAGGGAAGTCCCTGGCCAGGGCTGATCAGAGATTTGCTGGTAAGTGTTACCAGTAGTTTCTCGACCCGTTATGAGCCTCACATTGGCACGACTTATCGGTTATTGGGGTCTGACGCATACCACCCCTAGACTTGATATGCGACATATCAGATGAACAGACCGGACTGTACGGTAAGTGTTACTGGTTGGATTCACAGGAGTGTGAGCGGGCTAGCTCATCAATCTTCTGATCACTCAATACCCGGGTGGCCGTTACGTTTAGCAGACCGCTTGCAGCTTGTGGGTGCTTGATATGATCATCATCTGCTACCGGCGTATTGACGAGTCTTTAGAGTCCTACACAGAGGTTTCCTGGCTCAAGCGAAACGAAATAGGAGCGCATATGAGATATGTGCGGGACCGAGAATAATGCGTGTATGTGATACCGCATTTCATTCTCACGATGAATGTTTCGATTGGTTGTATACGATATGACCTAGTTATCGAATCATTGATTCGTAAATCGATACATTGGATACTAGTCGGTTATGTGCGACATGACCGGATCATTGAATCAAATGTTGATTTAATGATTAAATGTATAATTATATATTTGATATATTACTTTGCATTAACTAGTATTGGTTCACTTTAAATGGATTTTCTCACTTGATGTTCACAAGTTGTATATGTGATATACTTTTGTGCACTTGATTGTATCATGTTTGATGATGCATGAATATTGGCTTTGTGTAAAGAATTGTACCATGGTTATGATAATGGTTAGGGTTTTGATTTATTCACTCATTTATTTAACCATTCTTTATTTATTTAAATGGATAAAAGAAAACAAAATGGTTTTTTTTTTCATGAAGCTTGTTGAAGCTGCATGAAGCTTTGACTAAAGAGACCATTTTGTCTTCATGCTTAACCCTAACCATTCCCACTTACCATGGTCTATTCTCTACACTTGACCTTAGTTAGGATATGATAAGTATTGATTTCTTTTCTATTATATTAACACTTATCATATTCTAGCTTCATCTTCTTCTTAATCTTCATGAAGAAAAGCTTGCTACCAACAATGCCAACTTGAGCAAAAGTGTGAGAAATCTAATTCTAAAGTGAACCCACCTCCTATTTCTTCACCCTCTACCTCTTGCCAAGTAGTATAGGGTGTTTTCTTCACAAGTTTCACAACTTGGTGATGTTGGAGCTTGAACTTGTGATGCCTCGACGTAGATCATCTTCAGCACGAAGCCGACGACCTAGCCCGTCCATTTCTCCGATGAAGCCGACGATTGAGTCCGGGATTCGAGATGGACAGCGAGAGGACGCCTACGTGGAGCTAAGGAAGTGGAGAACCGGATCTACAAAGGTTGTAGCCTCTCTCCTTTAGTTAAGATGTTAACTTGTTTCGTTTTTCGCCTAAACTCTAGTCAACGATCCGTATTAGGGTTTCTCGGCACCCGTAAAATTTGAAATTGGCATGGTTGATGCCTTGTGAGATTTCATTAGCGTGCCTAGGAACCCTACACTGTGGTCCATAGGCTACACCTCCAGGTGAGGCGGAGCGTCGATTGCACTTGCAGTTGGAGCAGTTCGAGCAGTTGAATGCCATTGCTGTTTGATTTCTGCGCCAACCAAGAGACCAAATCTTAGTAACTTGAAACCCGAGAGCAACCATTAACAAACCGCGATTCGTTTGCGAATACGACGCACGAAGTGTGGAGTGGAAAGAGGAAAAGGTCCCACCGGGCGTGCCAGAATCTGTTCCCCTCCGAATGACGGCGCGACAAAGACGTCTTGCCTGAGATTCGGGGCAGAAGCTAATAGGTTTTATCCGTCCACCTCTCCGAAGATGCCAAGTTGATTTATGGCACCGTATATCGGAGGTTCAGACGGATGCGGCCGATGTAGCAGACTTTGTCAGATTCCCCCTCGTCTGAGGGGTTTTTGATTGTGGGGACGCTCTTCCCTGCAGGCGTAAGCCCCTGCAGTTAATTACGCTACCACATCGCGGTAATAACTTTCTCCTTCTCCAGCTGGCCACTTCATGTCGTGTGTGTTTGTTTTGTTTGTGGTTGCCCGTGGATTGTATACGGAGACTAATTTATGTTGTCGCCCGTAGGACGTGGATTAGTCCAAATCCGTATTTTCTTAGATTTGAGTTTGGGGTTTTGGTTTAAGGATACGTTAGCCATATTTGAGGCTAAGATCAACTTAAACGTTTTTTAAGGATACGTTAGTTTAATTTGAGACTAGGATCAACTTAACGGGATCGTTTAGATCCGACAAAAGAGCATTTGGGCTCTATTGTTCTACTTTAGGGACATAGTGGTCCATTGCCAGTTTAGGGACATGGTGGTCCAACATTCCCATTTTGGGGACGAATATTGGTTTAAAGACATCATAGTCCATGAGTTTAAGGACCCCACAGTCCGTAGCAATATATGGTTATCGGGACCCGTCACCTCTCTGACGACGTTGAAGGATTACAACGACAAATATCAGAGGAGTTCATAGATGTACCCTCGAACCGGGCGTAAATTGATTTGAGTGAGCAGTTGTGCTCGGTTTAATTTAATTTGAGGACTTATGGCCAGAATTGGGTTAAGTCCATTTGAAAATGTTTAACATTTTGTTCATATCTGGCCTGTTTGGCCTTTGTTTGGGCTCTGCCCTTTTTAAACAATGCATGGCATTCAGATTAGGCCTGTTAGGCCTTTTAATTGGGCTCTGCCCCTTTTTAATAATACAGAGCATTTGTTTTGGTCTGTTAGACCTTTTAATTGGGCTCTGTCCCTTTTTAATAATGTAGAGCATTTATTTCTCTGACAGTGGGCCACGTGGCTTGTCAGGCGCTTTGCGCCAATTAAAGAGCGCAAGGCGCTAGCGCATGTGAAGGTGACACGTATCACGCTCTAGTGAGCGCAAGTCTGTTAGCGCAGTGCGCTATGCCAGTGCGCTGCGCTAGTGCGCTGCTGACACGTGGCGCGCTCTGGTGAGCGCAAGTCTATTAGCGCAGTGCGCTGTGCTAGTGTGCTGCTGCCACGTGGCGCGCTCTGGTGCAGTGCGCCAATCCAAAAGTGCAATACTCAAATCAAGAGTGCTAAGCACTGTTCAGTAGCGCAGAGCGCATCTTGATCTAATTTAGATCAAAGAAAAGAATCTTTTTAGAGGTTCTATCTCAAGATCAAGAACCAATAGTTCATCAAAAGGCTGTGCCTTTATATAGATCAAAGATCTAATGAAGAAGTAAATTACTTCTTTTTTATTATTATTATTTTTATTCAAGATCTTGATCTTGTTCTTAGATCTTTAATCTTTTTAGAAGAACTTCTTTTTTCCAAAGGTTTACCTTTTTTCTCTTCGAACTCTTCTCAAAATTTTTAGAGGAGTTCTGTATATCTCTATCTCTGTGTTTTAGTCTTGGAGTCTAGGGGCCTTTATATAGGGCCAATGAGTTTGTTAGGTTGGTTATGGAGATCTTTCTCTGATTGATCTGGGGGTATTTCCCCACCGTTGGATCTTTGATCCTAAGGCTTCTGTTTTATAGAAGGCAATCTTCTTGTTTTTGACAAGATTGAAAAGATCCTTCTAGAATTTTAATTCTGATTTAGTGCTGGCACAGTTGGCGCAAGCGCACCTGCGCTTGACACGTGTCGCGCAGCGCAGAGCGCAAGTCATCTGAAGCGTTACTTCCTTTATTATTATTTGAATTGTTTTTAAAACAGAGCTTTGCTCTGATCGGGCGAAATAGAAGCATTGCTTCATTTCCCGCCTTGGAATTTGAACAGAGCTTTGCTCTGATTGGGGGAAATAAGGACATTTCGGTCCGTCGTTAGTTTAAGGACGTTTCGGTCCGTCGTTAGTTTTAGGACATTTCGGTCCGTCGTTAGTTTAAGGACGTTTTGGTCCGTTGTTAGTTTTAGGACATTTCGGTCCGTCGTTAAGGAAGCCGGTTACTACTTACAGAGTTTAGGCTTAGGAAGATAGCGAGTGGACATGGTCGTCGTCATCTATCATTGACCTAGGCCGTGACTCGTCAAGCGTAGAATTTCTTCAGGAAGCGACCGTTTATTGGCCTGAAAGGTCTTTCACTATGCATGTCCATGAGTAGATAGGCCCCACCCTGGTAGACCTTGTCTATGATGTATGGGCCTTCATAGTTTGGCTCGAATGTCCCCCGCCTGGCGCGATTGGGAATCATAGGTCTTTTGACCACTAACACGAGTTCGCCTTGGCGGAACGTTCTCGGCCTAGTCAATCTCTCATATGAACACGTCATCTTTGCTTTATAAGCCTCTAGATTTTGTTGCGCTATGAGCCGGGTTTCATTAAGGGCATCGAACTCCTCAAGCCGAAGGTGAGCATTCTCTTCATCCGTTAGCTCGTAATGAACTGCCACTCGTAGAGAGGGTAGCTCTATCTCGAGGGGGAGTACCGCTTCTGTACCGAATACCAATGTGTACGGCGTTGTGTTCGTGGCCATCTTGAACGTGGTCCGATACGCCCAGAGAGCTTCATGCAGTCTCTCATGCCAGTCCTTTTTATTTCGAGACACCGTTTTTTTCACGATCTTTGTCAAGGTCTTGTTGAAAGCCTCAGCTAGATCGTTAGCTCGGGGATTATAGACTGATGAGTATCTCCAGTCTATGTTGTGTTGTTGTGTGAAGGGGCTGATCTTGTGGCTTCTGTAGGCTGGCCCGTTATCGGAGATGATCCGTCTCGGAGTTCCAAACCGATAAATGACGTGCGTTTTGAGGAAATGGAGGATATTCTCCGTCGTCACTTCCCTCAGCGGTACTGCTTCTGCCCATTTGGAGAAGTAATCAGTTGTTGCCAAAATGAATCAATGTCCTCTGGACGATGCTGGTTCGATGGGGCCGATTATGTCAGTCCCCCACATTTCGAACGGCCAGCTAGCCACTGTCGGATGTAGCGAATTCGGATGTTGGTGGATGAAGTCCCCATGGATCTGGCACGGGTGGCATTGCTTCGCATACTCAAGGCAGTCTTGGATCATCGTGGGCCAATAATAACCCATCCGTTTGATCTTCAGCTTCATCTTCGGCCCGGCTTGGTGAGAACCGTAGAGTCCGTCGTGAGTTTTTTGGACGACTCTCTTTGCCTCTTCAGGTCCCAGGCATCTTAGCCATAAAGAGTCAAATGATCACTTATACAGGGTGTCATTGACGAAGGCGAAAGATAGGGCTCGCTTCATTAGCTGATGTTTTGAGGACGCGTCTTCAGGCGTTCGACGGGATTTGAAGTAGTCTATGAAGACTTCTCTCCAATCTTCAACCTTCTCTTGGTCTTTTATTTGAAGAGTCATTTGCTCGGTCTCTTCCTTTTCCTTGGACGGCTCCGGAGATATTTCTGCCGGTGCAAGAACTCGACGGTTTTGTACCACGATTCTTACGTCATCAAGGTTCTCATCGGCTAATTCTTTAGCAAGCTTGGCTAATGCATCCGCCTTACTATTTTTCGCACGCGGTATGCTTTCCAAGGTGTAGGAAGGTACTTCGGTCAGCAGTTGCTGTACTTTCTCGCCGTACTTCACCAGTTCTGGTTTGCACGTTTGGTAGTCGCCGTTTATTTGACTAACGACCAGTTGGGAGTTTCCGTATATGAGGAGATCTTCAATTCCCATGTCGATGGCGATCTCGAGACCTGCTATCAAAGCTTCATATTCGGTTTCATTGTTTGTCCTCGGCTCTGTTAAGGATAAGGCAAAGCGCATTATCCCTCCTTATGGAGTTACGAAGATGAGGCCTACCCCTGATTTGATTATGGGGGTGCTTTGCTTGCGCTTCTTCATGGAAGACGCTCCATCAAAGTAAAGTTCCCATCGGGTGCCATCACCGTCGATCGTGTCAAACGCGTGTTCGTCTGGCAGTTCGCAATTCAAAGGAGAATCGGCAGGTATCGGATGCTCAGCGAGGAAGTCAGCGATGGCCTGGCCTTTCACTGCCTTAAGAGGCTGATAGGTTATTGAGAACTCCATCAAGAGCAGCGCCCATTTAGCGAGTCGTCCCGTCAATATGGACTTTGACATAAAATATTTGAGAGGATCCACCTTCGATATGAGACGGACTTCATGCGCCAACGCATAGTGCCGGAGCTTCGTTATTGCGAAGATCAATGCTAGGCAGTGTTTTTCGATGGGAGAATAATTGCTTTCTGCCCCCAGTAGAACTCGACTCAAATAGTAGAGGGCTCTCTCCTTCCCTTGGTCATCTTTTTTTGCCCATAATGCGCTTAAGGAACTTTCAAGGGCGGTTGTATACAGAATGAGAGGTTTTCCCTTGACCGGAGCAGCTAGCACTGGCGGATTCTGTAGGTACTGCTTGATTTCGTCCAGCGCGCTTTGGCATTTGCGATTCCAGATGAAAGGGGTTCCCTTCTTCATCAGGTGACCGTAAGGACGGCACTTGCCGGAGAGATTGGCTATGACTCGCCGGATATACGCGAGCTTCCCTTGGAGAGACCGCAATTGCTTGAGAGTCCTTGGTGGAGGCATTTCCATAATCGCCTTGATCTTCGACGGATCTACTTCGATGCCTCGGTGTTGGACGACGAATCCTAGGAATTTGCCCGAGGAAACACCGAACGCGCATTTGAGAGGGTTCATCTTCAAGTTGTATTGCCGGAGGCGTTGAAACACGATCTTCAGATGCTCTAAATACTCCTCGTATGATTTGCTTTTCACCACGAGGTCGTCGATATAGCATTCGACGATTTCATGTATGTGGTCATCGAAGATCTTCATCATGGCCCTCTGGTAGGTGGCGCTGGCGTTCTTTAGACCGAAAGGTATCACCTTATAGCAGAATATACCTAAAGGGGTCCATAAAGCGGTGTGCTTCTGGTCTTCGGGATGCATTTTTATCTGATTGTAACCTGACGAGCCGTCCATGAAGGAGAAAACTTTGTGGGTGGACGTATTGTCAATCATTAGCTCGGTGACCGGTACTGGGAAGTCATCTTTCGGGCAGGCTTTATTGAGATCCCGAAAGTCTATACATATGCGCACTGTCCCATTTTTTTTATCACTGGTACAATGTTGGCAATCCAGTCAGGATATTGCACCTCTTGGATGAAGCCGGAGTCGATTAGCTTCTTAACCTCGGCGTTGATGCTCATCTCAAGCTCGTGCCGCATTCTTCTCGGCGTCTGTTTGATCGGCTTGATGTCTGGAGATATCGCCAATTTGTGCGCGACAATCTCTGGGTCTGGTCCTGGCATCTCGGAATAGTTCCATGCAAAGCAATCTTTATGCTGCATAAGCACGTTTTTTAATGTGGCCACCCGTTCTTCAGACAGCAACTCACTAACAAACGTCGGTTGTGGATCACTTGCCGTTCTCAAGTCAATTTTCTTGAGCTCATCTGCAGTGGTATGTATTCCATCCTCCAGCTCTTTCAGCGCCGTGGAAACTCTGAGATCACCTCGTCATTATTGTTTTCGAAGCACCAGGGGAGATTATCCATACCGTCGGGGTCTTCTTCTGATAGCGTTATCACGTGGCAGGTACGAGCTCGCTTCCAAGACCGATGTTGACCTGGTTCTACCCTCGTGGAATTGGGTTCATGCTTCTGCGGCGGGATTATCCTCCAGCTGCTGGATAGAGCGAATTTGCCCTGTCGATATTGATCTTCGACCCAGTTCTTGAAGGTGAAGCTGTCTTCAATAGGATGTCCTATTGCCCTATGATAGGAGCAATAGTCCGGATGGGAGCCTTCGCCTGCTTGCTTGGGGTGCTTGGACTCCGGGAGTGTAATCAGTTGATGTCTCATGGCGAGATCAAGTATTTTCTTTGTCTTGTCTTGGGCAAAAGAGTATGCTCGACCCATCTTCTTCATAAGAGATGAATCCTGGCCGCTCGATTCCGGATCGCGTTGCTTTTTGGATCCGCTTTGTCGCTATCCAACGCCTTTCCCACTCTTTGGTTTGTTTCTGCCTCTGCGTCGGGCTTTTTGTACAACGGTTTGGCAAGGAGGAGCATTTTCATTTTTCACAGCCTGTTGAAGGAGGCGTTGCATCCTGGCTTTCTCGTAGATGGCCATTTCGCGATTGTGGTCGTCTCGAACCTTTTGACCTGCTTCCCTGATAAGCTTGTCCATTCGTTCTTCGAACGACAGACTTGGCATTTTGATGGCAGGATCTCATTTTAGTTCAGGGTCAGCGTTTTCTGACAAGGTGTCCTCTTCCTCATCGAATTCATATATGACGTAGCTACTATGGTCTCGTTCCCGTTTCTTGGATCGAACATATCCGAGCCCGACCGTTTCCATTCTCCCGTTGGGCAGTTTGCGCTGAGTTTCGGGGATATCCCAAATCCTGTTGTAGAACCGAGCCTGTCGAACAGTCTGTCTGAAGGGTACCCCTTGGCGCTTCAATAGCCTTCTCAAGCCTTCCGAGTAATATCTAGATAGACGGATGGGCTGGAGTCTGTCGAGCAGGGGATCGGCACCGTGCCAGATTTCTTTCTCCACTTTGGTTTCCGTGGATCGGTAGAATAGGATTTCCTGTTCACCTTTTCGCCTGGGAGGGACGTAAAATGTTTGTAGCTCTTGCACGCTATAAGCTTCAAGTGCGTCGAGCTCTTTGTAGTGCTTCCGCGGAATCATGGTGATTTGCAAACTCTGATTATCACCAACGAATGCTTGTATTGGTGGCCGAGCGGAGAATACAGTATTAACCTCGTCTTCCGAGTCGCTGCTGAAGATCAACATAGGGGCGGACGGCCCCGGGTTGTTGCGTTGAGGCGGCCCTAAATAAACTATCTTTTCTTCCTCCTCGGTATCACTCCCGAAGACTGGAATAGTGGTAATAGCTTTGTCCTTCGGTTTGTGACATCTCTCCGTGTCCTCGAAATCTGGTAAGAAGTATTTTGCATCTTCGTACTTTCGGACCTCATTCACGGAGAATGGGTTCAGCTCTCCTGTTACGGTATACTCTAGACCATCCTTGAAGTATTTCATACACTGGTGTTGTGTAGAAGGGATGATGTTGTACTCGTGCAACCAAGGCCGGCCGAGCAAAGCATTGTAGCAAGTCTTGGCGTCAATGACGTGAAATTTAATATCCGTGATGAGTAGCACGAAGCACAGCGTCAGTATCACAGACACGAGAGTCCGTGATGACTGGGAATCGAAGCCGGAGATGGTGATTTTATCACGAGTGAGGTGCTGAACGCTCATGCAGATTTCCTTCAACACTCGCACGTTGAGGAGATTGACGGAAGACCCATTGTCGACCAGGATTTTGCCTCTCTTGATATCGTGGCAATATCCGGAGACATATAGGGGACGGTTGTGCTCGCAAGTCCCAAGGAGGAGATCTTCATCGCCGAAGGTAATATCGGCGGTGTGTGCTTCTTCCAATTGTTCCTTCATCTTTTCTTCGGCGAGAAAAGCTTGGAATTGCCCCGTCTCTTGTAGCGCCTTGATCAATAAGTCCCTTGCTTCTTTTGATAGTAAAAGAGCGTCGAGAATGCTGAGCTGCGAGGGTAACTTCCTCAGGTGTGCCAGAATGTTGTAGTCCACCTTACTTTTTCTTGACGGGTCCTTGGCGGTCAGCTCTTTCATGACTTGGTCATCTAGGGCGATATCTTTAGAGACCTTCTCTTTTCCTTTATCTTTTCTGTTTGCGGGTCCGAGATTCTTTTCGGGCAGCGTACGATTGCGCAGCTGGATATTTTCATAGGTCTTCGATTCTCCCTCCTTTCCTGAGGTGGATTCCTTGAATAGAGGGCCAATAGTCATCTCTTCGTCGGAGTCACTTCCGAAGGTGAGGACTTGCGATCCCCCAGCGTTGACTACGCGACAGTTGCCGACAGTTCTTTTATACTCCTCGGTCGTACTTCTTCGCTCCCGACGAGTTTTGCGTTTCATTCGCTTAAAATGTTGCCGGTGAGCAACATATCCTTGCCACCATCTTTTAAAAGCGTTGCATTCCTCAGTGGGGTGCGCAATCTTTTAATGGTATAAACAGTAGCTAGGATGCATCTCTGCTTCATCGAGAGTGTTTCCTTCGGCGGGTGGTAGCTTCATTCCCGTTGATATGGGTTTAGCAAACCTTTTTCTCGTCTTGAACTTATTTTTATCTGTGACAGATGTCCCTTGATTCGGCGGAAGTGTCTCGACTTTTTCGTCCATTCGCCGACGCTTGGCCTTTTCAAATATGGCCATCTCACGCTCCCGATCGACTTTACTTTTCAGATGAATTTCACTCAAGAAGGAGTCGATCATTTCGTCTGATGGCGATAGAAGTTCCGGCTCAGGACCTGCCCGTATTCTCTTGGTGCTTGGAGCCTCTTCATCGTCTATCAATGAGTGAGAGATCACATGACAACTTGCCACGTAATCCTCAGATCCATCTGATGAGTCTTCTCCATCATCTCCGTCTTCAAGGACGTGGCCGAGGAATTCTTGGAGCGTGATCGGAGTCCGCACCTTCTGGTTATACTCTTCCAGCGCGTCGATCTGTTTCTGTAGGTCCATGCGCTTGTCACCAGGCTTCACAGGCTTTTTGGATTTCTTCTTCTTTTTCGAAGATTTCGACGGCTGGGTGTGAGCACTTTGGCTATCACCACCAATCTTTGGAGTTGGACGCGGCTTCAGCATCCCTTCGATGATCTGGGGTTCCAGCGGATTCTTCCACCTGATTGCCGGGCATGTCTGGAGCTCATTTAGCATCCTTTTGGTTTTGGCAGAAAGAGCTACCTCCCATGGAGCTTCCTCCACAAAAGAGCACGTTGCCCCCGGTGTGTCCGTCTTCTTAGGAGTGTGCGGTTGTGGTGGGTTTACTTTCCACTTCTCAGACAGCGCAAACTTGCCTTGTAGGTACTGATCCTCGATCCATCCGTTAAAGATGAAGCAATTTTCGATTGGATGGCTTACCGTTTGGTGGTAAGTGCAATAATTGGGATTATTCACTTCGCCGGGTTGCAATGGCCGCTTTGGATTCGGCAGATTGATAAGCCGGTTGCGCATCGCCAGCTCGAAGAGCCTCTTCGTTTTATCCCGCGGGAATGAGTAAGGGTGCTTCATTTTCTCATTATAATAGCGCCGTCTCTCCTCCAATTGATCCGTTAATTTTGGGACACTGGGCTGCTGTTGGGTATTCGCAACGAAGGTCGCCTTCCCTTTACCTTTTTCGTTCCGCGGCTCCAGCTTCGGAGGAGACGGTCTATGACCCATCTGGTCCATCTGGGCCAGCTTGTCGATTAAAGTCTGGAATGTGGTCGGTTTGAAGAACATCATGAACTGTGAAATAGTTGCATGAGGGTCTAGGGTGCCCACGAACATGCCCACCGTTGGTAGCACTTCGACCACAGATTCTGCCACCGGGTTGCGTACTGAACCCATGTCTTGCCCGGCTTCACCCTGGCATTGATCAATGCCGTTATTGGGGTGCGTTCACTAGCGCTCGTGAATCGCTGGGTGAATAACAAGTCCATTTCTGCGAAAGTTTTGACGGAGTCATTTGGAAGTTCAGAGTAACACTGAAACGCCGTTTCCGATAAGCTGCTGACAAATTGGCGGAGCAAAAGCTTATCATCGCCACCATTATTGCCACAGAGAGCCCTGAACTGAGCGACATATTGATGGGGATTGCCTGTCCCCTTGTACACATGGAATTTCGGGATCGTGTAGCCCGGCGGGTATTTTATCTGATCATACTAGCCTGGATATGCTCGTCCAGTTCTAAAAATTTGCCCAGCCGCTTCATTTGCCTGGTGAACTCTTATTTGCTGAGCAATATAGTCATCCAGGACAGGTTTAGAGATTGTCTCCTCCTTGGCTGTTGACAGAACCGGCAGAGGATTCGATGTTTCTCCTTGTTCCCCTCCGAAAGGCGGCGCACAGGACCGCGATGTCCAGACGCTGAGATTCGGGGCAGATGCTATTTGGTTTTATCCGTCCACCTCTCCGAAGATGCCAAGTTGATTTATGGCACCGTGTATCGGAGGTTTAGACGGATGCGACCGATGTAGCAGACTTCGTCAGATTCCCCCTCGCTTGAGGGGTTTTTGATTGTGGGGACGCTCTTCCCTGCAGGCGCAAGCCCCTGCAGTTAATTACGCTACCGCGTCGCGGTAACAACTTTCTCCTTCTCCAGAATTTCACTTCGTGTCGTGTGTGTTTGTTTTGTTTATGGTTGCCCGTGGATTGTATACGGAGACTGA
Source organism: Agapanthus africanus (assembly GCA_030015575.1). Lineage (NCBI taxonomy): Eukaryota > Viridiplantae > Streptophyta > Magnoliopsida > Asparagales > Amaryllidaceae > Agapanthus > Agapanthus africanus. Next base: position 124,463,113 of record CM057339.1, on the reverse strand, counting down.
GTAATGCCGTCGCCCGTAGGACGTGGATTAGTCCAAATCCGTATTTACTTAGATTTGGGTTTGGTGTTTTTAGTTTAAGGATACGTTAGTCGCGTTGCGGCTAAGATCAACTTAAACGTTCGTTAAGGATACGTTAGTCTTGTTTGGAAATAAGATCAACTTAACGCGATAATCCATTTAATCTCTGGCTATCGGGACTCGTCACCTCTCTAACGTCGTTGAAGGATTACAACGGCAAATGTCAGAGGAGTTCAGAGATGTGCCCTTGAACCAAAGTCGATTTGGAGTTTTATAGTCTATTTGGATGTTTAAGGATACGTTAGCCGTGTTTGGGGCTAAGATCAACTTAAACGGGATCGTTTAGATCCGGCAAAAGAGCATTTGGAGGCTCAATTGTTCCAGTTTAGAGACGTAGTGGTCCATGTTCCAGTTTAGGGACGTGGTGGTCCATCGCCAGTTTACGGACGTGGTGGTCCATTGCCAGTTTAGGGACGTGGTGGTCCAATATTAGTTTAGGGACGTTTCGGTCCGATATTAGTTTAGGGACGTTTTGGTCCAACATTAGTTTAGGGACGTTTCGGTCCACGAGTTTAAGGACCCCGCAGTTCAATATCCATGTGTGGTCGTTGGGACCCGTCACCTCTCTGACGTCGTTGAAGGATTACAACGACAGTCGTCAGAGGAGTTCGGAGATGTACCCTCGAACCGGATATAAATTGATTTAAGAGAGAGTTGTGCTCAGTCAATTTCATTTAAGGACTTACGGCCAAAATTGGGCTAAGTCCAGTGGAGAATGTTCAACACCTTTATTTGTTTCCGGTCTATTAGGCCTGTGTTAGGGCTTTGCCGACACTTAAATAATGCATTGCATTACTTCAGGCCATTTATGCCCATTTTGACTGGGCTCTGCCCTTTTTATTATGATGCAGATCATTTGTTTTGGTCCACTGGACCTTTCAATTGGGCTCTGCCCTTTTAAATAATGCCTAGCATTTTATTTATTAGGCCTGTTAAGCCTTTTAATTGGGCCTGGCCCTTCAAGAAATGAAATGCATTGTATTTGTCAGGCGCTTTGCGCCCATCACTGAGCGCAAGCGCTTGTGGTGAGGACACGTGTCATGCTCTGGCGAGCGCAAGCGCAACAGCGCAGTGCGTTGCGCTGTTGCGTTGCTGACAGATGGTGCGCTCTGGTGAGTTGCGCCAACAAAGGAGCGCAACAGCGCAATTTTTCAAGTGCAAAGCACTGTTTTATATTCTGGTTGATTTTAAATCAAAGAAAACAAGTTTTCTTTTGTTTTCAAAGAACCAATGGTTCATAAGAAAGTGCAAAGCACTACTATTACTTATTTTTTTTATTTTTATTTAAGATTATTGATCTTGTTCTTAGATCAATAGTCTGTCCATAAGAGAATTTTCTCTTTTTTTTTCCTAAAGGTTTTTACCTTCTGTTGTTCTTGAGGAGTTCTCAAGAGTTCTCTTCTCCCTTTTTTTTAGAAAGATATTGATGCCTTTGAATTGAGGCCTAGGGTCCTTTCTATAGTGCCCATAAATTAGTTAAATTTGTTAAAGAGATATTTCTCTGAGTGATTTGGGGAATTTTCCCCACCGTTGGATTTTTGATCCAAGGGCTTCTGCTTTGCAGAAAAAAATCTTCTTGTTTTAACAAGAACAGAGAAGATTTTCTTAAAATTTTAATTCTGTTTGGAGCAGATGCCCCAGCGCGTGACACGTGTCGCGCAGCGCACAGCGCAGCGCAACTGCGCTAGCGCATCCGCGCTGACACGTGTCGCGCAGCGCACAGCGCAGCGCAACTGCGCTGACACGTGTCGCGCAGCGCAGCGCCTGCGCAACTGAAGCGTTGCTTCCTTTAATAGAGCTTTGCTCTGATTGGGTGCGTCTTCTCGGGCGCTGCGCTGACGTATCAGCGCCTGACACGTGGCGCGTTGCGCCCGGGATTTGAAGCGTTGCTTCATAATTTGAATTTTTGAATTTTCAGCAGAGCTTTGCTCTGATTGGGGGAAACAAATGCCCCCCCACCGTTGGGCTCATGTGGCGCGCACGTGAGTGCAGCGGTGGCAAGCCCCTGACCGTTGGATCAAGGGGTGAGCTGAAGGGGCGCAAGCGCCTTATAAATATGACCTATGGCCCTTTAGAAAACTTCACCATTTTCTAGATTTTGATTCCAGAGCTTTGCTCTTACTTAGAACTTCAGAGCTTTGCTCTCGTTTCCAGAACTTCAGAGCTTTGCTCATTTCCAAAGTCAAAAACTTTAGGTAAAATTAAATCAAATCAACTTAAATTAACCTTAACCAAAGAGATTTGCTCTTACAGATCTTTTGATCTAAATAGATCCCCATTGGGGTTTCATAAACAGAGCTTCGCTCTCAAAAACTTGCAGATCTATAGGGATCTTGTTCATAGGTTTTAACCCATGAGCAGAGCTTTGCTCATAGATCATCTGTGGATCTTTTAGAATCTGATAAGTGAAAAAATTTCACAAGTTTTTCGTGGATTTTCCAAGATTTCAAAAATTTTAATTTTTTTAGGCGTAGACATTTTCTGATGGACCTTTCCATTATTACCATAGAGCTGTGCTCTTTTTAAGGAATCTTATTTCCCTGGGGCCAGAGTTTGACAAGTGCCACTCTGTGACAGAGCTTTGCTCCGAAAGAGGAGATTTTATCTTTGTCTCTAGGGATTCTTCCCACCCCCTTTTTTTTATAAATGGGAATGTTTTCCTGGGGACCAACTGACAATCTCATCCAATGATGAGGTTGTCTGATGTATCGTCATCCAGATTTTGTGGGCCCCCCTTTGGTCTCCCACTCACTGCACTGATGTGTGGTGTAATTAATTAATTTTAATTTAATTAATGCATTTTCTTCTTCTTTTTTTTTAGACGCCAAACGTTGGAATTACAACACTAACGGCTAAATTGTTCTTTTGCAGCGATCATGTTTCCAGACACTTCATTCCCTTTCGTCCGCTCGGAAGAGGGGTTTCCCGAGGCACCCTCGGACCGTGAGGTCCTGACCATGATTAGAGAACACGACCCGGAGTACAAGAAACTCCACCTTTGGGGTAGGTGGTACAATGAGATCATCCAGGGTCGCCGAAGTTTCGGTTTCGCCACGCCGTCTGAACCAACATCTTCACCCCCTTACGCAGATGAACCCCCGGTGAAGTATGCCGTGGAGGTCAAAAATTGGAATTCGGATGACCTCCTCCAACCTGCAATTGGTGCTATCCCCGTACAGCCGCCGCCAGCAATAGATATTTTAGGGAGGAGAATTTGCCAGGGTGAAGCACGCCCTTGGGGACAGGCTTATAACATTGGATTGATCCCACGACCGCCTGCCGGATATTTACAATGGGCCCGGTACATCCTATCAGCGAAGAAGACTCATCTGATGAGGATTGGCTTGTACTCGGCCATTTACGTCTCGCTCTTTGAGTATCCTTCTCCTCCAACATGGTGGGTTAAGGCTTTTATCAAGCAATGGAATATCCCCACCCACACCTTCCTGATGACGGACCGGGAAGTCTCTATCTCCTTGGAGGAGTTTGCTGAAATCTCGGGTCTGCCGATGAGGGGAGAGCCTTACGAGGAGCTGCTTCCTCCCGATGAGTACGTCTTTGCCACCAAGCCGCTGGTGTTTGACCTGACGCCGGAGAACGCTATTCAGCACCAGTACCCAGGTTTGGTTAAGGTGCTGGAGATCTATGAGGGACTCTATCTAGAATCGGGCATCCGGGGTGTCAGTTTCGCAGATTTTATTGCCCGCTTCATTCGACCGGAGTTCTTATCGGAGCGGAGCGAGAAGTTCGCCCAGCTCGACGACCCTTTTGGATTCGGCTTGGATCGCCGACCCACATCGGAGGATGACCACAAAGATTTTTACCTCCCTGGTGCTGCCGTCGTCTCTTTTTCAGAAATCGCCGTTCCCGACATGGATGAAGAGACCTTCTTTGTAGGGTTCTTGGGCTTGTGGTTGTGCAATTTTGCGCTTCCTATGCATCCACGCTACATGCGGCCGACTGTTTTCTACCCAGCGCATCGGATGGTGGCTGGTTTGCAGTTGTAAGTAGGAATCGCCGGGCTAGCTTATCTTTATAACGGACTTAGCGTAGCGGCGGACGCTAGTGAGCCTGGGGTGCAACCCGCCAACTTCCCGATGCACTACTTTACTTCTTGGATGGAAATGCACGTGCACGGGGTGTTTGGCGCCCATAGGATTCCTCCCTTTTTTGAGAAATGCAGGCTCCCAAGGGTCATACGGTTAGTCGGGGCTTCGATCTTTGTTGCACCTCCGCGGGAGGCTAGGGGGCTGCTCCTTCGACCACACCTGGTCGAGGCGAAGGTTTCCTTCTTGGATAAGGTCATAACAATAGGCTCAGAGACCACCAAGTCGGTAGTGTCGCTACGCGATGATTTTAAAGATGGGGCTTCCATACTGAAGGCTACCTGGTGTTCAGGGAGAATGAGACAGCACTCTTCATGAGGTATAATCATCACCGGTTTGCTCAGCAATCGAGCTACAACCAAGGGATCCCAATGGAAGCCTTCTTGGAAAAGCCCGTGGTTAGCCGAGAGGGGATAAAGAATGCAATGCACCACTTTATGCGGCTCAACACGGGTTCTTATTTCTTTATCAGCGAACCGAGCTGCATCCCCAAAGTCCTCAACGCGTACGTGGCTTGGTATGCGCATGCTATGGGTCTAGTTATCCAAATGGAAAAACGCATGCTGGTTGACCGCAAGGGTGCGCCTCCCGGCGGCGATCGCAAGGCTCCCTTGAAGCCGAGGACCCCGGTTATTTCTCCATTCAAAGGTGTTGGAGTCAGACCTCCGCGCGTGTTGAGCCCTCCGCGCGGATTGCCACTTCGCGATATTGTGGATGCGCCACCAGCCTCCCGTGCTTCAGTGGAGGCGGTAAATGTGGTACCGCCAGATTCTGGCGCCGGCGAGGATATCGGGACCCGCCGCCCCAAGGCGTCCGCTAAACGTAAATCAGTCTCGGGTGTATCCAGAGCTGGCGGGCAAAAGAAGAAGAAGCCGCTCCTTTCCCTTGACGTGATTCTTGGCTTAGAGCCTGAGGCCTCTCTTACCAAAGGAATAAGTGAGCATGGCAGCAATAAGGGCTTCGCGGTAGACCCCGCAGACACCGACCTGGCGGCCGCCATTGCGGCTTCTGAGCGATCAGCGAGGCTTGAAGCGTGGTTACGTAAACTCGCCGAGTCAGGTAATTATTAGCCGCTCTCCTCATCATTTCATCGCATTTTTCATCATTATTCTTGACTAATACTTTTCCCCATTTTCAACAGGTGTCTCTACCGAAGAAGCTATCGCTGCCTCTTTGAAGACCTTTCAAAAGGAGGAGGAGAAACGCACTTTAGCGGGCGCCGGTATGTCCCACCCCCTTTTTTTAAAGCAAATTTCGTCGTTCTTTTCGATGATCAACCTAACTTTCTTTCCTTGTTTCCTTCTAGGGGTTATACCAGTCGACGAAGATATTCTTCCGGAACCCGTCACTGGAGTTCCGGTCTCGTCGGGGTTGCTGCAAGGGCTTCGACTTGACAAGTCGACGAGAGATGCCTTGAAGAGTTTGGAGGCATCCCTGTATACGGACGAGGATGCCTCAATGCGAGAGGCTCTGGTTAGGTCCGTCTCCATGGCCCAGGAGGAGAGAAAACGGCTGAGGCGCGAGGCGAAGGCGCGCCAGGCAGCTTTGGCTACGGGAGTGGGCCCAAGCACCGTCCCTCGGGCAGATACTCCTTCCGAAGAGGCCCCTGTCGCCCTATCCACTGCTCGCAGACAAGTGGCGTGTGCCGTTCGAAGCGCAAATGATAAGTCCACTTCAGGTAACATTTCTTTCAGAATTTTTATTGTGAAAGTTATAATGCCGACGGTTCTTACATATATTATTTTGCAGGGCCAAGTCCGACCGAGGGTGAGACGGAAACCGTTGATCCCAAAGAAACAGAGGAGGCGGTACCTGCCGAACTCGAGCCGACGGTAGGCAACGTCGTTGTGGCTTTGGAGCCTGAGGTGGAGTTCGAGGGGCCTGCAGCCGAGAAGGTCATTGATGCCGAACGTGAAGCGGTGGCAGATGATATGATCATTATAACTGAACCGAGAGTGGTGGTGGACGAGGCGCTTGAGGCCGGCGATTTCGTGGTGACAGTGGATGAGCCGATGGGGACGGCGGAGCTCGAAGAAGTTGCGGGTGAGATGGGTACGACTCTTGGGGAAGAGTCAGCCGCTTCCTTCCAAGAATCCGGCAATGCTCCAATCATTGCCCTCCCTGCTTACGATCTCCTGCCGTCTCCTGGTCGCGCTAGCACGACGACGGTCCCCATCGAGTCGGGTGATGAGGCTACGGGCGGTGGCCTCATGTCGATAGAGGAGGGAGTCGCTTCGGTTTCGGCCGGGAGCTCCTCAGGTAAACCTTAGGTTACTGTCTTTCTTATTTTACAATCCTTTCTGACAAGTTCACCTTCCTTGTAACGCAGGTGCAGCCAGTGCCGATGCCCCACTGCTTGAAGGAGCGCCTTCAACGACTGCCTTGGCGGTGGTTACCTCCCAACCCTCTCTCATACCGTCTAAGATGTTGGAAGGTATGGGTTTGCAACTTATTAGTCTTATCTTTCAGATGTATAGTGTATGTACTGAAGTCGTGCTGTTGTGTCTTTTCAGGAGTACTTTTTGACCATCTTTACCAGATGTTGCTCCCACACTTCTCTTTCCCATCCGAGCTTGCTTCTTCCTCTGGTAGCGTTGGTGAGTATGATTTCCAATGACATCCTTCTTTCTTCATTGATGGGATTATTTCTAAACCCCTTTTTTTTATCTCAACTGCAGTGTTACAAATCGAAGGAGGGAATGAAAGACGGGCTGTGTTGCCGACTCTTCCGGCTCTGCCACCTGCCTCAGCTGGTACAGCGACTATCACATTGATAAAGTCTTCCTTCTTTATTTTTAGAACTGTTATCTGATCACATCTTGTTTCTTTTCAGCTGTCGTTCCGGTTTCGGCGCCCTTCGAATCTCGCATCATAATGCCGGCGGGTCCTTATCTGAGGAGTCTGTCTTCAAAAGGCGCCGTGAATAGTCTGCGCATGTTGAGTGACTACGTCGAGGAACTCGACATTGAAACTCCTACATCTGCCGCAGACTTCGCTATGATGGTTAACCCGATGCTAGCAATACTCGTGAACTTTCATGATGAGGGCATCGTCGCATCCTGGGTTAACCATTGTAGGGAGATCGAGGGTCGCCTATATCAGTTGGAGTCGCTGCGTCCCGCTCCCGAGGCCTTGGCTGCCAGTAATCAAAGAACAGTGTGGATTGAGCAGAGCGCTCCTTACTTCCGCCACCTCGAACAAGAAGTCATTTCAAGGCGCAAGGAGCGTGGTGAAATTTCAAGCAAATCCGTCCAACTGCATGCTCGGGTGGAGGCCAACGCCGCACGGCTGAAGGTTGTCTTTGAGGGCCTCCTGCAATGTCTTTCTGAAGGGTTATCATTGAGGCAACACCTTGATGTTGTCGAACGAGATGCACCTAGCCAGGAAGCAGCCCAGAAGGCGGCGGAGGAGCAACTTTCATCTTTCTTGCAGCAGCGAGCCCGGGTGGAAGCGGAGGTGGCCGCGGCAGCCGCTCAGGAGGAGGCGCTGAAGTAAGTGCGAGAGCAGCTTGTGGATTTACTAAAGACACTTCCTCCTCAGTAGCTATCCATCTTTGTATCGTTTGTACTTGTAGATAAAAGAATGTATATATATGTATATTTTTATTCTTTGACATAATGTATCCTGTACCCGATCAAGTTTATGAATAAAAGATACACCTTTTTTGTCATGTGTCATTTTCTCCGTCTTCTCTTTCTTTTACTATCAGCATATCACTTTAGCAAACATGTTTAACGGATGATTGGAACGAGTATCCTGACTTTCTTAAGAAATAGCGATGGCTTAGGCCGCAGATTCGGATCCGCTGCCTAAGACTTTTCAACTCTATAAGCCGTTAGGGTCTCATAAAGACCTTCCTCCCTACAGATCGAGAGGATCTCGTAGGTGAGCTTTCTCCTTAGGAATCGTGAGGATTCCCAAGTGTGGTTTTCTCTTACAAGTCGTAAGGATCCTATAAGAGAATTTTTCCCGCTTACGAGTCGTGAGGACCCACAAGCGGTTGTTTCCCTCCTCGTCGAAATTCGACTTTGGAGAGTGAGACCCATGAATAGTATGCAAGAGACCATTTTGGATTGACTTGCAGGATCCCATTATTCAGGAAGCAAGTTTTTTAGTCCCTGCTGCCTGAGGCTTCATTTGCATGTTGAGACAAATCGGGAACTTCCCGCGGAGACACAATTTCTCTGCGAGCCGACGCGAATCAAGAGGCTCTCATCAAGGAGTGTTTGTATCCGTGAGTCGAGGAGTTTGCTAGGGATCATTTGTTTCCCAAGCGCCAAGGATTATTTATTTCCTTGGGGTTTGAAACGAGTCAAGGATTTCCCACGGAGGCGCTGGTGGCTCTGCGAGGCGACGCGGATCAGGAGGCTCTCATCAAGGAGTGTTTGTATCCGTGAGTCGAGAAATTTGCTAGGGATCATTTGTTTCCCAAGCGCCAAGGATTATTTGTTTCCTTGGGGTTTGAAACGAGTCGAGGATTTCCCACGGAGGCGCTGGTGGCTCTGCGGGTCGACGCGGATCAGGAGGCTCTCGTCAAGGAGTGTTTGTATCCGTGAGTCGAGGGATTTGCTAGGGATTATTTGTTTCCCAAGCGCCAAGGATTATTTGTTTCCTTGGGGTTTGAAACGAGTCGAGGATTTCCCACGGAGGCGCTGGTGGCTCTGCGAGTCGACGCGGATCAGGAGGCTCTCGTCAAGGAGTGTTTGTATCCGTGAGTCGAGGAATTTGCTAGGGATTATTTGTTTCCCAAGCGCCAAGGATTATTTGTTTCCTTGGGGTTTGAAACGAGTCGAGGATTTCCCACGGAGGCGCTGGTGGCTCTGCGAGTCGACGCGGATCAGGAGGCTCTCATCAAGGAGTGTTTGTATCCGTGAGTCGTGGAATTTGCTAGAGATTATTTGTTTCCCAAGCGCCAAGGATTATTTGTTTCCTTGGGGTCTGAAACGAGTCGAGGATTTCCCACGGAGGCGCTGGTGGCTCTGCGAGTCGACGCGGATCAGGAGGCTCTCGTCAAGGAGTGTTTGTATCCGTGAGTCGAGGAATTTGCTAGGGATTATTTGTTTCCCAAGCGCCAAGGATTATTTGTTTCCTTGGGGTCTGAAACGAGTCGAGGATTTCCCACGGAGGCGCTGGTGGCTCTGCGAGTCGACGCGGATCAGGAGGCTCTCGTCAAGAAGTGTTTGTATCCGTGAGTCGAGGAATTTGCTGAAGACATTTATTTCTTCGGAGTTGGACTGAACCGTCGAGATTTGGCTTCATCTTCTGGCGGAGCCTGTTGGGAAATTATGGTTCCCTCTTTGTTTACGCCCTTGAATTGTATACAGGGATCGATGTGATCTTAACTGTAGGGCCAAAATTTTATCATCATTTTTTTTTGTTTTATCTCTGCGATGCTCTATCATTTCAGCTTTTATATCGCGAAGGTCGCGATTGCCCAATCATTTCGGCTATTTTTCGCGGTGCCCAATCATTTCGGCTGTTTTTCATGCATACATTTTCACATGCTGCTTTTTATTGCAAGTTGCCCTATCATTTCTGCTATTTTTCGCGGTGCCCAATCATTTCGGCTGTTTTTCATGCATACATTTTCACTTGCTGCTTTTTATTGCAAGTTGCCATATCATTTCGGCTATTTTTCGCGGTGCCCAATCATTTCGGCTGTTTTTCATGCATACATTTTCACTTGCTGCTTTTTATTGCAAGTTGCCCTATCATTTCGGCTATTTCGTATGCATGTGCGGCCTATTGGTTTTTCGCTGTAAACTGATTTCGGCATCAGCACCGCTACAACTGGGATATTACCAGGAGCGAATCATCATCTGCCTCTGTCGATGTCGAACAAAGGTGGCTTAGCGACCAGGGTTAGGGTCCTGTCGGCTAAGGCTTTTGACTTCATGAGCCGTAAGGGTTTCTCGAAGTTATTTCTCCCTACAAGTCGTGAGGATCTTGTAGGTGTATTTTCTCCTTAGGACTCGTGAGGATTCCTAAGTGTTCGTTTCCTCTGTAAGTCGTAAGGATCCTACAGGAGGGTTTTTCTCCTCATAAATCGAGAGGATTTACAAGGGTTGTTTACCATGCGAACATATCCCCAGTCACGGATGAGACTTGGTTAGGGAAATGTTTATTCGCGCCCGTGGATTGTATACAAGAGCCCGTGTTGGACCACTTGTAGGGCAATATCGAAAGTTGTGGGGGTTGCTTAAGCACAGGTTTAGGTCTCTGTAACTTAAGACTTTCAACTCTTATGGGCCGTGAGGGTCCCATAAGAGAGTTCTCCTTACGAGTCGTGAGGATCTCGCAAGTGTATTTTCTCCTTAGGAATCGTGGGGATCCCTAAGCGTGTTGCTCCCTTGTGAGTCGTATGAATCTCACGCGGGTGGTTTCTCCTTACAAGGTCGAGAGGATCTTGTAAGTGTTCTTTAACGAGGTTGCGCCCTTTCGGGTTTTCACAAACACTCGCCGGTAGCCCTGCTGTTTTTACTCACGGAGCCCTTTCGGGTTTTCATCCGTGCCCTTTTTTGCTTATGGACATACCGTTTTTACTTATTATATTTTTTCCTTATTTATTATTATTTTTTATTCATCTCGTCAGCCTAAGGATGCTGCGGTATTAGTTTAAAGACGTTTCGGTCTGCTATTAGTTTAAGGATATTTCGGTCCGACGTTTGAGAAGGCTGGCTACTGCTGATGGAGTTTGAGCTTGGGAAGATAGTGAGCGGACATAGTCGTCGTCATCTACCATTGACCTAGGCTGTGGCTCATTAAGCATAGTATTTCTTTAGGAAGCGACCGTTTATCGGCCTGAAAGGCCTTTCACCGTGCATGTCCATGAGTAGATAGGACCCACCTTGGGAGACCTTATCTATGATGTATGGGCCTTCATAGTTTGGCTCGAATTTTCCCCACTTGGCGCGATTGGGGATCATAGGCCTTTTGACCACTAACACAAGTTCGCCTTGGCGAAATGTCCTCGGCCGGATCAATCTCTCATATGAGCGCGTCATCTTTGCTTTATAAGCTTCCAGATTTTGCTGTGCTATGAGCCGGGTTTCATCAAGGGCGTCAAGCTCCTCAAGCCGAAGCTGAGCATTTTCTTCGTCCGTTAACTCGTAGTGGACTGCCACTCGTAGAGAGGGTAACTCTATCTCGAGAGGGAGTACTGCTTCTGTACCGAATACCAACGCATATGGCGTTGTGTTAGTGGCTGTCTTGAACGTGGTTCGATATGCCCAGAGAGCCTCTTGCATTCTTTTGTGCCAGTCCTTCTTATTTCGTGACACTGTTTTCTTCATGATCTTTGTCAAGGTCTTGTTGAAGGCCTCGGATAGACCGTTAGCTCGCAGATTATAAACCGAGGAATATCTCCAGTCAATATTATGCTGTTGCGCAAAGCGACTGATCTTGTGGCTTCTGTAAGCTGGCCCGTTATCGGAGATGATCCGTCGCGGAGTTCCAAACCGATATATGACTTGCGTCCTGAAAAAGTGGAGGATATTTTCCGTCTTCACTTCTCTTAACGGTATCGCTTCTGCCCATTTAGAGAAGTAGTCAGTCGTTGCTAGGATGAAACGATGTCCTCTAGACGATGCTGGCTCGATGGGGCCGACTATATCAGTCCCCCACATTTCGAATGGCCAGCTAGCCACTGTTGGATGTAGTGGATTTGGATGCTGGTGGATGAAGTCCCCATGGATTTGGCATGAGTGGCATTGCTTTGCATATTCGAGGCAGTCCTGAATCATCGTGGGCCAGTAGTAGCCCATCCGTTTTATTTTCAACTTCATCCTTGGGCCCGCTTGGTGAGAACCGCAAAGTCCATCGTGAACTTCCTGAACGACACTTTTTGCTTCGTCAGGTCCCAAGCATCTCAACCACAGAGAATCAAACGATCTCTTGTACAGAGTGTCGTTGACGAAGGCGAAAGATAGAGCCCGCTTCATGAGCTGATGTCTTGTGGACGCTTCTTCAGGCATTCGGTGGGACTTGAAGTAATCTATGAAGATTTCTCTCCAATCCTCGGTATTTTCCCAATCTTTTACTTGCAGGGTTGTCTGCTCGTTCGCTTCTTTTTCCTCGGATGGTTCCGGAGATATTTCTGCCAGGGAAAGCACTCGACGGCTTTGTACCACGATTCTAACGTCATCGAGGTTCTCGTCAGCCAGTTCTTTGGCAATTTTGGCCAACGCGTCTGCTTTGCTGTTCTCCGCACGCGGTATGTTCTCTAAAGTATAAGAGGGGATTTGGGCCAACAATTGTTGCACCTTTTTACCGTATTTCACCAATTCTGGTTTGCACGTTTGGTAGTCGCCGTTTACTTGACTAACGACCAGTTGAGAATCCCCGTATATGAGGAGGTTTTTAATTCCCATGTCAATGGCGACCTCAAGGCTGTAAGTCGATGTACAACACCCCACGACTTGCGGGGAGGCGGAAATATGAAAAACGATCTTGTTCTTTGCTTAAATATCGACTAACCGCATGAATCGAAGCTAAACGATAACTAACATCAAACATAGTTGTTAACAACTATTATGTAAAGGGATTATACCTAAAGAACCGTGTCCTTCGTCTTTACGAACTCCACCTCCTCCTCGGCCTTCTCGAAGTAGTAGACGATCCACCCGAGAGCTTTACTCCAAGCTAAGCCTCTAAACTTGAGGCAACTAACTTTCTTTAAGTGCTAATCAAAGAAGCTAGGTGATATAGAGTGAGGGTTATGGTTTAATTAGTCTAACTAATCCTTGTACTCAACACATGAGAGGGGAGGATTAGGGTTTGAAGAGGGAGAGCTTGAGGAGAGAGAAGGTGAAGATAATAATGAAGTGAGAAGAATGAGTTATCATAATATATATCAAGCATTTCTTTTTATCAAGAAAAGAAAAGAAATGAATTTAACAACCATGCTTGATAATATCTAGTGATGATTCACATCCATGAGTCATTAAGCATTTATGATGCATTAATGACATGGATGAATCATCCATATGACTCACTAATCACATTCATTGTATATGCCATCTAAACCTCCTTAGTCACCATCTTCTAGAAGCTTTTCGCGCAATTACGAGAATGCCCCTCCTTTCCGCAAAAATACGGAAAAACTTTAGACTGTATAAATCCAATAACCGGATACCAGTAACTGGCTTAAACCAAAGCCGACTGGTAAAAATTGTCCGAAAGTCGTACGTGTGTAAACACACGTATGCGTCCGAACCCTTGTCGTAAAACCATACGACCTCTATATCGTTTTGCCTGGAGTAGGGAAACTCTCTGTGTGGGACTCTAGAGACTCGACTACTACGCTGGCAGTGGGTTTAACCACAGACCGCAAGCGGCACTAGCTGTACGTAACGGTCCCCAGGTAGATGTCGATAAGAAGGCCGATGAGGAAACCCATCCGAACTCCTACTGAGTCTGATGTGACAATCTCCGTACAGTCCGGTCCGTTCGTCTAAGACTATCGCATATCGGGCCTAGGGGGCGGCAAGCGTCAATCCCCTAATAGCGGTATAAGTCATGTCGGAGCGAAGCCCATTACACCCTGAGAAACTACTGGAACCTACCAGCAAATCTCGCTTGCCCTGGCCAGGGACTTTGCGTAATGGCTCTCTGACACAGCGCGATATCAACCCCCAATACCGGGAGAGACGAATCCTGTCTAACCGCCACTGCCTCCAAGTGCTCGGGACTGCGCCCAACTGCTACCTGTTTGCACGACTCCTTTGAGCCGTGGTAGGGTAGTAATCTAAGAACAGTGGGACACACTCGAGGCGAAGTAGTAGTGTCAAGTCTGCGGACTATGCTGTACTCATGTCACCTGGGAACTGTTCACTGACGACTGGTATAAAACCAACCAACAGTTCCCTGTGAGTCCTGTCCGGTGTACCCGTAACCCAACGAGCACCTGCATACTATCTCCAGTACGACGTACTGATGGCTGTGGGACAGACCATCTCCCCAACTGGGATGAGAAGCGTACACACTAGTCTACTCCGGAGTATCGATGCCCTGTCTCGATAATCCAACGACTAGGGACCCGAATAAGGATGTGCTTGTAGACTACCCAGCCCCCACTAGTGTGACTGCCATCACAACGCTGGTAGTCAAGCAAGATCCTAAGAGCTCTATCAATACGTATACTCACATATTAAGATAGAAAAACCAAGTAGCATACTACCATGTTTAGCAAGACTGTTATATACATGTGAATATCCCAAGCTTCCATTAAGTAATATACAAACTAGTATGATACAGTAATGGCCTTCTAGGGTATAAACACTAACAATCTCCCACTTGTACTAGGGCCATGTACTGGCGTATCGAAGACCGATAATCTCGAGTAGCCTCTCGAACTGAATCTGAGGTAGGGCCTTTGTGAATGGATCAGCAATGTTCTCTTCAGAAGCAACTCTCCGAACCTCGATCTCCCGACGATCAATGATCTCCCTGATCAGGTGATACCGCCTTAAGATGTGTCTGGACTTCTGATGGGACCTTGGTTCCTTCGCTAAAGCTATAGCTCCGTTGTTGTCGCAATACAGAGGTATTGGATCAACTATGGTAGGAACCACCTGAAGTTCTGTTAGGAACTTCTTCATCCAGACTGCTTCTTTGCGGCATCGCAAGCAGCTATATACTCCGCTTCCATCGTTGAGTCAGCAACGGTGTCCTGCTTGGAGCTCTTCCAGCACACCGCCCCTCCATTGAGGGTAAAGACATAACCCGACATGGACTTGGAATCGTCCTTATCACTCTGAAAGCCGGAATCAGCAAAGGCCTCTAACCTGAGGTCTTTTCCGCCGTAAACCAAGAACAACTCCTTAGTCCTTCTCAGGTACTTGAGAATGTTCTTTACTGCTATCCAGTGCTTCTCCCCTGGGTCTGACTGATACCGGCTTACCACGCTCAGTGCGTAAGCTACATCTGGTCTGGTGCACAACATCGCATACATTATAGAGCCTACCGCAGAAGCGTAGGGTATAATAGACATGCGTTCCCTTTCCAAATCAGTCTTGGGAGACATCTCTTTGGAGAGGGTGATTCCGTGACAAGCCGGTAGATTACCGCGCTTAGAATCTTCCATACTGAATCTTTTCAGTACAGTGTCGATATACCTGGACTGCGAAAGTCCCAACATCCTCTTGGATCTATCACGATAGATCCGGATCCCCAGAATGTAAGAGGCATCACCCAGGTCTTTCATGGAGAACCTGTGTGATAAGAATCCTTTGACAGATTGTAGCATAGGAATGTCATTTCCAATTAATAGAATGTCATCCACGTATAAGACGAGGAATACGATACTTCTGGCTACAACTTTACTATATATGCACGGTTCATCTGGATTTTTGATAAAGTCATATTCTTTGACTGTCTCATCAAAACAGATGTTCCAACTCCGCGATGCCTGCTTTAGTCCATAAATGGACTTAAGCAGCTTGCATACTTTCCCGCTGCTCCCACTCTGATTGAAACCCTCTGGCTGATCCATATAGACGCACTCTTCTAAATTTTCATTCAGAAAAAGCCGTTTTTACGTCCATCTGCCAGATTTCATAATCATGGAAGGCAGCAATAGCAAGAAGGACCCGAATGGATTTGAGCATAGCCACTGGAGAAAAAGTTTCGTCATAGTCCAAACCAGGTCTTTGACGAAAACCCTTTGCAACAAGTCTAGCCTTATAGGTTTCCACCTGTCCATCTACACCAATCTTTTTCTTGAAGATCCATTTGCATCCTATGGGTTTTACCCCATCTGGAGCAAAGTCCAAAGTCCATACTTTGTTGGTGTACATGGACTCCATTTCGGTCCGCATTGCATCTAGCCATCGTACCGAGTCGCCGCTCTGGATGGCCTGCTGGAAGTCAGTAGGTTCATCATCATCTATGATGCAATCCTCTCTATCCCCATCTATGAGAAAACCGTAGTATCTCTCAGGCGGATGAGACGGCCTACTACTCCTGCGGAGGGGTGCGGGAATGTCCTGTTCTTCTTGAACTTCTGGTTCCACCAAACTTTCAGTAGTAGCTTGTGGTTCTGGAATTTCTTCCAGTTCTATTTCGCTCCCACTCTTCTGATTTTCTAAAAATTCAGTTTCTAAGAAGCGGGCATGACGAGAAACAAAAACCTTTTGTTCCTCTGCGTAATAGAAACAATATCCCATAGAGTTCTTTGGATATCCTACAAACTTACACTCTACTGAGCGTGCCTCGAGCTTGTCCGGATGCTGCTTTTTTACAAAAGCTGGACATCCCCATGTCTTCAGGTACTGAAGATAGGGTTTCTTCCCACTCCACATCTGATATGGTGTGGTAGGCACAGTTTTGGTTGGAACTCTGTTCAAAAGATATGCCGCTGATTCTAGCGCATAACCCCAGAAAGATCGTGGTAACTCAGCATTACTCATCATGGATCGTACCATATCCAATAGGGTTCGATTACGTCTCTCCGATACACCGTTGTGCTGTGGAGTGTATGGAGGAGTAAGCTGAGAGAGAATTCCTTTCTCTTTTAGGTAACCTAGGAACTCGGCACTTAAGTATTCTCCACCTCGATCAGATCTCGGTGTTTTAATACTTTTGCCTGTTTGGTTTTCCGCTTCACTCTTGTATTCCTGGAATTTCTCAAAGGCCTCGGATTTATGCTTCATTAAGAAGATATGTCCATACCTAGAGAAATCATCTGTAAAAGTAATGAAGTAGGAATAACCATCTCTCGCATGTGTAGACATTGGACCACATACATCGCTGTGTATGAGTCCTAAGAGCTCGCTCGCTCTTACTCTTTGTCCAGTGAATGGAGTCTTTGTCATCTTTCCTTTGAGACAAGATTGACAAGTGTCATAAGTTTGATATTCGAACGAGTCCAAATATCCTTCTCTAAGCAACTTAGTCAACCTTCTCTCATTGATGTGACCCAGTCTACAATGCCATAAGAAAGCTTTATTTAAATCTGGAGACTTTCTTTTTAGTGTGTTCTGGACGTTGAAAATTTGGAGTTGGTTTAAAACATATATACCGTTATTTAGTGTACCGGACCCAATCAAACCATGATTAAGGTGGATGTTAACAATATCTCTTACAAACGTGAAATCATAACCTTTATTTGATAACAAGGAAACTGATATGATATTACACGTTAAGCTTGGTACAAAAAAAAACAGTTATGTAAAACCAAAATGTGTCCACTCGTCAATCCTAGGTGATAATCCCCGACGGACGTAACTCCCACGCTAGCTCCATTAGCAACCTTTAGGGTCATATCACCTTCCTTCAGCACTCTACGGTTTCTCAGTGCCTGCAATGAATTGCAAATATGAGATCCTGATCCGGTATCCAATACCCAGGAAGTAGAGTTGATCGACAGACAATTCTCAATTACAAACACACCTGAAGTCGAAGCCACAGCTTGCTTCGGTTCCTGGTTCTTGGCGTTCCACGCCTTGCAATCCTTCTTCCAGTGCCCTTTCCTGTGACAATGGAAGCACTCATCCTGGCCAACTACCGGTACCGCAAACTTTTTCTTTCCCTTCCCTCCCACCTTACTAACACCTCCTCTAGGTTTGGTGGCGGCCTTCTTCTTCCTTCCTTTGGCCCTAGCCTTGGACCCGGAAGAAGATGCACCGCTAACAAACATAGCGGGTGTTTCCCTTGCTTTCTGCAAGGTGCCCTCTGCACTCCTTAACATGTTCAGGAGTTCCGGAAGTTCAACTTCTTTTCTTTGAAGGTTGAAGTTCAGGATAAACTGGGCGTAGGTGGGAGGAAGGGACTGGAGAATAAGGTCTGTATAGAGCTCATTATCCAAAGTCGTCCCAAGGTCTGTGAGCTCTTCAATATAGCCGATTATCTTTAGGACATGTTCTCCTACCGATGACCCGACAGCCAACCTCGCTCGAAACAAGTTCTTAGAGGTCTCGTATCTTGCTCTACGAGATTGCTCTCCATAAAGTTCCTTTGTATGGAGAAATATGCCATCTAGGTTCATATCCTCGTGCCTTCTCTGATGTTCATTGTTCATTGAGGCAAGCACGATGCACTTGGCTTTCGCGCAATCTAAATCCCAGGTTTTGCGGATTTCCTTATCCGCATTGCTGGATTTGGGACCAGGGACAGCAGGTGCCGTAGCGGTGAGGACGTACCCCAATTTTTCATAGGTCAAAGCCATTTTGACATTCCGCAGCCAATCTTTATAGTTTGGCCCTGTCAGTATATTTTTCTCTAAAAGTAACTTAAGTCCAGTCATTTTCAGGGTCGCTGCAATTAGGAGAGAGAGAAGAAAACTCTTTAGCATGATGCTCTTGCAAGTTTAGAGTGGTTTTTAGTTTATCTAAACTGGATGGCTCCCACTGTTTCTCGAATCCTTCCTCAAACCATAAAAGAAGAATTAGCCAGGACTATTCTCACTGTACAATACTTGCTTAACCGTTCAGCCAGGCCAGTGTCGATACTTCGAGGGAGGTTTTCCAACGCTTTCGCGAAGTTCCTTAATTAAATAACCTCTTTTCTCTGGGGGCGTAACCCCGCTGACACCTTTCTTGACACCTACTTGGTTTATAGCATTGATCGTTAAGTGACGAATCTCCTGATAAGTAGCATATACTCACAGTAGGATCGGGATCCAAATATCATCGTATGATAATGTTGAAGGAATCCTACTAACTTTCATCAAACTCCAAATGGTATGCATCTCTTCGCAAATTTCAGTTTCTTTAGAAATTCCTGATATAGGTTTTTGCCCCATGCTCTTATGACCTTGACGTAAGCCAACAAATCATAAGTCACATGTCAAGTTCTGCCCATCATTATCTTGTTAATTTGAACCCACCCGTATATACCCTTGACGTAAGCCAACAAGGTAATGCGACTGTCCCAAACCAACACATCTATCTATGCAACAAATGAATACCCAGTAGCTACCAAACACTATGCCTTGACGAAAGCCAACAAACATAGCTTGAATACTACTGACTATCCATAAGAAATGACGGAGGGCTACGACTGGTTTTGGCGAAACCGTGAACGTAGTGAACTTGATATAACCGAAGGAACCAGATAGCTTTTAAAAGGAGTGGTTAAAGCTCCGCATTTAAAAATATCTGTTTTTAAAATTAACCGAGTGGTTTCTTTTAAATTGTTCCAACGATTAACTTTTGGTTTATTTTCTTTGCATTATAAATAATGTGTCCCATCATTAACCTATCATTGCAGAAAACAACGAAAATACAACGTCCTCTTATGCCATCCGCATTCGCCACAGGGTCCCGTCATCACCCGTTAGGTTACTTAACTAACGACAGAGCGGGGGCTGGGCTAGTGCGGGTGTAAAACATAAGTGACGTCTAAATAGCTATCATATATAGATATTGTACATTCGTCAGACGCAATAATAGGCATTCCAGATCACAGATGAACTTTATTGGATTTGCAAGCAATCCGTGTTTGTTTTGAGCCTGCAACAAAAGACGGATTACACAGTTGTGATGAATAGCCATTACCCCACCCAAGACCCCAACGGGTACGGCAAACTACCCGCCCGGCAGTTTGTGCACCCCACCTTGGGTCTGTCCTAGGAGCAAAAAAACAGTAAAATGAAATAATACAACGGTGGCTACAACCGCAACCTGGATGTGCCCCGCAAAATAATATTACAACAAATTACATTTACATCAAAAGAATTAAATAATAACCCATCACATAACCCCGGCTATACATCACAACAGTCCAACACAGTTCATATTCACAAACAGATAAAATCCATTACAGAAATGTGCAACCCCCTGCCAACCGACATACTAGCAGTTAGGGGAGGTTTACGAACACATTATACAAACACAGATATAATCCAACAAGCAAATACTGTATAATTTCGACCGATTAAACACTTTTAATTTTGCTCCAATACTTCTCTGTAAATTTGAAACCTGAGCAAAAATAAAATATTCCAGAAAATACCAAATATCACAGAGAAGCAACACAGAAAATTTGGGTTCCTGAATCGCCAACTCGGCGGCGGAAGCGCGGCGGATCGGTGCGATCCGCCGCGGTTCCGCGGCGCTTTAGGCGATTCAGGGGCCCAAATTTCTTGGGTGTTCTTCTACTGTCTTTTTAAGCTTTCTGAACCTCCCTGAAAAATTTTAGGACTTCATTTAAAATTCGACAGAAACTTGTGATTTCGGGGTTTTCCGGTTTCGTTTTTTCCGTTCGAAATTCATACAAATTTGCAAGTAAGTTATTTATTGTTTAGCGAGGCTCTGATACCACTGTAAGTCGATTTACAACACCCCACGACTTGCGGGGAGGCGGAAATATGAAAAACGATCTTGTTCTTTGCTTAAACATCGACTAACCGTATGAATCAAAGCTAAACGATAACTAACATCAAACATAGTTGTTAACAACTACTATGTAAAGGGATTATACCTAAAGAACCGTGTCCTTCGTCTTTACGAACTCCACCTCCTCCTCGGCCTTCTCGAAGTAGTAGACGATCCACCCGAGAGCTTTACTCCAAGCTAAGCCTCTAAACTTGAGGCAACTAACTTTCTTTAAGTGCTAATCAAAGAAGCTAGGTGATATAGAGTGAGGGTTATGGTTTAATTAGTCTAACTAATCCTTGTACTCAACACATGAGAGGGGAGGATTAGGGTTTGAAGAGGGAGAGCTTGAGGAGAGAGAAGGTGAAGATAATAATGAAGTGAGAAGAATGAGTTATCATAATATATATCAAGCATTTCTTTTTATCAAGAAAAGAAAAGAAATGAATTTAACAACCATGCTTGATAATATCTAGTGATGATTCACATCCATGAGTCATTAAGCATTTATGATGCATTAATGACATGGATGAATCATCCATATGACTCACTAATCACATTCATTGTATATGCCACCTAAACCTCCTTAGTCACCATCTTCTAGAAGCTTCTCGCGCAATTACGAGAATGCCCCTCCTTTCCGCAAAAATACAGAAAAACTTTAGACTGTATAAATCCAATAACCGGATACCAGTAACTGGCTTAAACCAAAGCCGGCTGGTAAAAACTGTCCGAAAGTCGTACGTGTGTAAACACACGTATGCGTCCGAACCCTTGTCGTAAAACCATACGACCTCTATATCTTTTCTCCTGGAGTAGGGAAACTCTCTGTGTGGGACTCTAGAGACTCTACTACTACGCTGGCAGTGGGTTTAACCACAGACCGCAAGCGGCACTAGCTGTACGTAACGGTCCCCAGGTAGATGTCGATAAGAAGCCGATGAGGAAACCCATCCGAACTCCTACTGAGTCTAATGTGACAATCTCCGTACAGTCCGGTCCGTTCATCTAAGACTATCGCATATCGGGCCTAGGGGGCGGCAAGCGTCAGTCCCCTAATAGCGGTATAAGTCGTGTCGGAGCGAAGCCCATTACACCCTGAGAAACTACTGGAACCTACCAGCAAATCTCGCTTGCCCTGGCCAGGGACTTTGCGTAATGGCTCTCTGACACAGCGCGATATCAACCCCCAATACCGGGAGAGACGAATCCTGTCTAACCGCCACTGCCTCCAAGTGCTCGGGACTGCACCCAACTGCTACCTGTTTGCACGACTCCTTTGAGCCGTGGTAGGGTAGTAATCTAAGAACAGTGGGACACACTCGAGGCGAAGTAGTAGTGTCAAGTCTGCGGACTATGCTGTACTCATGTCACCTGGGAACTGTTCACTGACGACTGGTATAAAACCAACCAACAGTTCCCTGTGAGTCCTGTCCGGTGTACCCGTAACCCAACGAGCACCTGCATACTATCTCCAGTACGACGTACTGATGGCTGTGGGACAGACCATCTCCCCAACTGGGATGAGAAGCGTACACACTAGTCTACTCCGGAGTATCGATGCCCTGTCTCGATAATCCAACGACTAGGGACCCGAATAAGGATGTACTTGTAGACTACCCAGCCCCTACTAGTGTGACTGCCATCACAACGCTGGTAGTCAAGCAAGATCCTAAGAGCTCTATCAATACGTATACTCATATATTAAGATAGAAAAACCAAGTAGCATACTACCATGTTTAGCAAGACTGTTATATACATGTGAATATCCCAAGCTTCCATTAAGTAATATACAAACTAGTATGATACAGTAATGGCCTTCTAGGGCATAAACACTAACAAAGGCCCGCTATCAAAGCTTCGTATTCGGCTTCACTTTTTGTCCTAGGCTCTGTTAAGGAGAAAGCGAAGCGCATTATCCCTCCTTGTGGAGTTACAAAGATGAGTCCTACCCCCGATTTGATTATAAGGGTACTTTGTTTGCGCTTCTTTACGGAAGATGCTCCATCAAAATAGAGCTCCCATCGGGTATCACCACCGTCGATCGCATCAAACGCATGTTCGTCTGGAAGATCGCAATTTAGAGGAGAATCGGCGGGTATGGGATGCTCAGCGAGGAAGTCGGCGATGGCCTGGCCTTTCACTGCCTTGAGAGGTTGATACGTGATCGAAAACTCCATCAAGAGTAGGGCCCATTTAGCGAGTCGTCCCGTCAATATGGCCTTTGACATCAAGTATTTAAAGGGGTCCACCTTTGAAATGAGATGGACCTCATGCGCCAACGCGTAGTGCCTGAGCTTTGTTATCACGAAGATCAACGCCAGGCAGTGTTTTTCGATGGGGGAGTAGTTGCTTTCTGCCCCCAGTAGAACTCGACTGAAGTAGTAGAGTGCTCTTTCTTTCCCTTGATCGTTCTCTTGTGCCCATAATGCGCCTAAAGAACCTTCGAGGGCGGCTGTATAAAGAATGAGGGGCTTTCCCTTATCCGGAGCAGCCAACACTGGAGGGTTTTGCAGGTACTGTTTGATCTCGTCTAGTGCGCTTTGGCACTTTTGATCCCAGACGAACGGGGTTCCCTTCTTCATCAGGTGGCTGTAAGGACGACACTTGCCTGAAAGATTGGCTATAAATCGCCGTATGTATGCGAGTTTCCCTTGGAGAGATCGCAACTGTTTAAGGGTTCTTGGCGGAGGCATTTCCATGATCGCTTTGATCTTTGACGGATCTATTTCAATACCTCAATGTCGAACAATGAATCCCAGGAATTTGCCTGAGGAAACTCTGAATGCACACTTAAGCGGGTTCATCTTCAAGTTGTATTGCCGAAGGCGTTGAAATACGGTCTTCAGATGCTCGAGATGTTCCTCATATGACTTGCTTTTAATAACGAGGTCGTCGATATAGCATTCAACGATTTCGTGTATAAGGTCATCGAAGATCTTCGTCATAGCCCTTTGGTAGGTGGCACCGGCGTTCTTTAACCCGAACGGCATCACCTTGTAACAAAATATTCCCAGAGGAGTCCTGAAGGCGGTGTGCTTCTGGTCTTCGGGATGCATCTTTATTTGATTGTATCCTGATGAGCCGTCCATGAAGGAGAAAACCTCATGAGTGGACGTATTGTCTATCATCAGTTCGGTGACTGGCACTGGGAAATCGTCCTTCGGACAAGCTTTATTAAGATCCCGGAAGTCTACGCATATACGCACTGTCCCATTTTTCTTCATCACCGGGACAATGTTGGCGATCCATTCAGGGTATTGAACCTCCTGGATGAAGCCAGAGTCGATCAGCTTCTTGACATCGGCATTGATGCTCATCTCAAGCTCGAGTCGCATTCTTCTCGGCGCCTGTTTGACTGGCTTGATGTTCGGGGATATCGCCAATTTGTGTACAGCAATTTCTGGATCTAGTCCCGGCATTTCGGAATAGTTCCACGCGAAGCAATCTCTATGCTGCAGAAGCACATCCTTTAACGCAGCTACCCTTTCTTCAGATAGTAATTCGCTGATGAATGTCGGTCGTGGATCGCTTGCCGTCCCCAACTCAATCTTCTTGAGGTTATCTGCAGTGGTATGGATTCCATCTTCCAGCTCTTTTGGCGCTGGTGGGAATTCTGAGATTATTTCGTCGCTGCTGTTTTCGAAGCACCAAAGGAGCTCCTCTATGTCCTCGGGCTCTTCTTTTAATATTGTAATCATGTGACAGGTGCGAATTCGCTTCCAATCCCAATGTGGAACCGGTTCTCCTTTCGTGGCTTTGGGCTCGTGCTTCTTTGACGGTGCTACCCTCCAGTTGTCGGATAGATCGAACTTGCCAAGCTGATACTGATTTTCGACCCAATTCTTAAAGGTGAAGCAATCTTCAAGAGGATGCCCTATTACTCGATGGTAAGAGCAATAGTTCGGGTGTGAGACTTCGCCCGCTTGTTCAGGGTTTTTAGACTCCGGCAATGTAAGCATCTGGTATTTTATAGCTCGGTCAAGTATCTTCTTCGTCTTGTCCCGAGGAAAAGAGTATGCTCGACCCATCTTCTTTACAATGGACAGATCCGGACCGTTCGATTCCCAACTGCGTGGCTTCTTAGTCCCGCTTTGTTGCCGTCGAGCGCCCTTTTCGGTTTTCGACTTGTTTCTGCTTCTGCGCCAAGCCTTGTTTATAACAGGTTGACAGGGAGCAGCCTTTTCATCTTTCACGGCCTGTTGGAGAAGGCGTTGCGTCCTAGCTTTCTCGTAGATGACCATTTCGCGGTTATGATCGTCTCGGACTTTTTGACAAGCTTTCTTTATAAGTTTGTCCATTTGCTCCTCGAACGACGGACTGGGCTCCTTTGCATCTGGAACTTTCACTGGCTTAGGATTAGCGTCCTCCCATTGAGCATCCGTCGCTTCATCAAGGTCATACACGACGTAGCAGCCGGGTAGTAACTCTCGTTTCTTTGACCTGATGTATCCAAGCCCAATTGTTTCCATTTTCCCATTAGGCAGTTTGCGTTGAGTCCCGGGAACGTTCCAGATTTTGTCATAGAACTTGGCTTTCCGAACGGTCTGCTTGAAGGATATCCCCTGGCGTTTCAGCAGCTTCTTCAAACCCTCTGTATAATATCTGGGAAGACGGATAGGCTGAAGCCTATCGAGCGTGGGATCCGCCCCGTGCCAGACTTCTTTCTCCGCTTTGTTTTCTTCAGAGCGGTAAAATAGAATTGCTTTTTCGCTTTCTCGTTTGGGAGGGATATAGAATGTCCGCAGCTCTTCTACACTGTAGATATTAAGTGCATCCAGTTCTTTATGATGTTCAGGCGGCACCATGGCGACTTGTAAACTTTGCTCTTCGTCAGTGGACATTTGTATTAAAGGTTGAGCAGAGAATACGGCATGGACTTCATCTTCCGAGTCGCTGCCAAAGATCAATGTAGGAGCCGATGGTCCTGGCTTGTTGTGTTGGGGCGGATCTGAATAAACTATCTCCTCTTCCTTCTCAGTATCACTGTCGAAGACAGAGATGGTAGCGTTAGTTTTATTCTCCGGCTTGTGACACTTCTCTGTGTCTTCGAAATCTGGTAAGAAGTATTTGGCGTCTTCATATTTGCGGACCTCGTTCACAGAGAACGGGTTCAGTTCTCCCGTCACGGTATACTCGAAACCATCCTTAAAATATTTCATACACTGATGCTGTGTAGAAGGGATGATGTTGTACTCGTGTAACCATGGTCGGCCAAGCAAAGCGTTGTAGCATGTCTTGGCGTCTATGACGTGGAACTTAATGTCCGTGACGAGTAGCCCGAAGCGTAGCGTCAGTATCACAGATCCAAGAGTCTTTGACGATTGGGAATCGAACCCGGAGATGGTGATCTTGTCCCGAGCAAGGTGCTGGACGCTCATGCAGATTTCCTTCAACACCCGCACGTTGAGTAGGTTAACAGACGACCCGTTATCGATCAAGATTTTGCCTATCTTTATATCATGGCAGTATCCCGAGACATAGAGAGGGCGATTGTGTTCGCACGTCCCAAGTAGAAGGTCTTCATCGCCAAAAGTGACATCGCCCATGTGTGCTTCCTCCAATTCATCCTTCATCTTTTCCTCGGCCAGGCATGCTTGGAATTGTTCTGGGTCTTGGAGCGCCTTAATCAACGAATCTCTCGCCTCTTTTGATAGCAAAAGGGCGTCGAGAATGCTGAGCTGTGAAGGCAGCTTCCTCAGATGTGCTAAGACATTGTAATCCACCTTATTCTTCTTTGGTGGGTCTTTGGCAGCTAGCTCTTCCACCACTTGGTAATCTAAGACGATATCTTCAGTGGCCTTTTCTTTCCTTTTATCTTTTTTGTTCGAGGGTCCGAGGTTCTTTTCGGGCAGCGTGCGATTACGTAGCCGGATATTTTCACAAACCTTCGGTTCTTCTTCTTTTCTCGAAGCGGACTCTTTAAAGAGAGGGGCAAGTTCCAGCTCCTCATCAGAATCGCTCCCGAATGTAGGCACTTGTGACCCGCTGGTGTTAACTACGCGACAATCGCCGGTAGTTCTTTTACTCCCTTCGGTCGTATTTCTTTGCTCTCGACGAGTTTTACGCTTCTCCCGCTTAAAGCGTTGTCGATGAGCAACATATCCTTGCCACCATCTATCGAAAGCTTTGCACTCTTGAGTGGGGTGCGAAATCTTTTGATGATATAAGCAATAAGACGGGTGCATTTCCACTTCACCGGTGATGTTTCCTTCAGAGGATGGTAGCTTCATGCCCATTGATATGGCCTTAGCAAACTTTTTCCTCATCTTGAATTGGCTTTTGTCGGTAGCGGAGGTGTTTAGCTCCAACGGGATCGTTTTAGCTCCTTCATCAAGTCGCTGGCGTTTGGCCCCTTCAAATATAGCCGCCTCGCGCTCCCTATCAGCTTTACTTTTCAACCGAGCTTCATTAAGGAACGCGTCAATTACTTCATCTGATGGCCCCAGAACTTTTGGTTCAGGATCTGCCCCCAGCTTTTCGGTGGAAGGAGTCTCCTCATCGTTCATGATCGAATGGGAAATCATATGACAGCTCGCCACATATTTCTCGGATTCATCCGATGAACTTTCTCCCTCATCTTCTTCTTGAAAGACGTGATTGAGGAACTCTTGGAGCGTAATGGGAGTCCGTGCCTTTTGGTTGTATTCATCCAGCGCGTCAATTTGCTTTTGTAAGTCCGTGCGCTTGTCGCCAGGCTTCACGGGCTTCTTAGATTTCTTCTTCTTCTTTTTCGAAGATTTTGACGGCTGGCTGCAAGTGCTTGAACCACCACCATCGGTCTTTGGAGTTGGACGTGGCTTCAACATTCCTTCAATGACCTGCGGTTCCAACGGGTTCTTCCACTTGATCGCTGGACATGTCTGAAGATCGTTTAGCATTCTCTTTGTCTTGGCTGATAATACAACCTCCCAAGGAGCTTCTTCAATGACGGAGCATGTTGCCCCCGGCGTATTCGTCCCCTTAGAGGTGTGGGGCTGCGGGGGATTCACCTTCCATTTGTCAGATAACGCGAACTTGCCCTGTCGGTACTGGTTTTCAAGCCAATTTTTGAAAACGTAGCAATCTTCAATCGGATGGCCTAGTACTCGATGATAAGGACAGTAGTTGGGCTCGTTGACGTCACTTGGTTGCAACGGACGTTTTGGATCCGGCAAATTTATGAGTCTGTTGCGCAACGCCAGCTCGAATAACCTCCTCGTTTTATCGCGGGGAAAGGAATAAGGAAGTCCCATCCTATCCTCAAGGGGCACGTACGGTCGCATATTATTTTGACGAGCAACCGGCTTCGAGTCGCTCGGTTGTTATTGAGCATTAGCGATGACGATCGCTTTTCCCTTCCCTTTGTCATTTCGGGTGTCTGTCCTTGGAAGAGGGGGTTTATGGCTCATTTGATCCATTTGCGCTAGTTTGTCAATCAAGGCCTGGAAGGTAGTCGGCTTGAAAAACATCATAAACTGCGAGATGGTTGCTTGTGGATCGAGGGTTCCCATAAACATACCCACTGCGGGAGCTTCTTCAATGCGCTGCTCACACTTTGACCATAAGTTCCGCCATCGTATAGCGTACTGAACCCACGTCTCGCCGGGTTTTACCCTGGCGTTAATCAGTGCTGTCATCGGGGTACGTTCACTGGCGCTTGCAAAACGCTGAGTAAACAACAGCTCCATCTCCGCGAAGGTTTTAATAGAGTCGTTCGGGAGCTCAGAGTACCATTCGAACGCCGTATCTGATAAGCTTCCCACAAACTGGCGAAGCAACAGCTTGTCGTCACCGCCGGTGTTGCCGCAGAGTGCCCTGAACTGGGCAACATGCTGATGAGGATTGCCCGTCCCCTTGTAGACATGGAACTTGGGAATCGTATAACCTGGCGGGTACTTGATTTGATCGTACCAACTCGGATATGGTCTCCCCGTTTTCACGACCTGGCCGGCTGTTTCGGTTGCATGATGAACCCGTATTTGCTGGGCAATGTATTCATCCAAATCAGTTTTGGAGATTGTATCCTCTCTAGCTGTGGACAGAACTGGTGGAGGATTCGACGTCTCTCCCCTATCGTCTTCAAGAGTGATGGGGGGAGCTTCAGCACGTGGATCTTGTTGAATCATCATACCCACCATATCCTGGAACAGGAGGGCCATTTACTTTATGTTGGCTGCCTGCTCCGCAGCTTCTTTATCTTTCTTCTCTAGTACACGCCGAAGGAATTCGGCGTCCGTTTCTTGTTCTTGACGCTCGTCCGAGGATGTTTCAGGGGTTTCTTTTGGCCCTGTAAGCGCGGCCATAGCGTTCATCATTTCTTGGAGCTTCTGCTGCTGCTCCTGAGCCTTGGTCACTGACCTCGTGTGCGGTCTATGACCTGTTGATATGCGGCTGTCTTCTTTTCCCGATGCCATGTAAACCATATGAACTGTTATGCCCCCTGACTTGGGGCGTTTAAGTTCACTATTTTTAACTTTTGCCGCTGACGCGGGAGTTTTCTCTGGCCTCCTTCTTTTGTGGGCCGTTGAGGTTGAAGGAACCGTTGAAGGGGGCAGCCTTGCAGCTGCTGTCCTCTGCTGTTTAATAGGATGGTCTTTTTCTTTTTGCACTTTCGCCTTCTTTTGTCGACGAGAGTGATCTGGGTCGATCACTGAGTCTTGAACCCTTCGCCAAACCTTGTATATTCTTGAGGACAGCCGTTGAGGGGGCTGTTCTTGCCTTGTTTCCGGAACTCTCTCCGCAGGTGGAGGAGATCTTTTCAGTGTAGCGGTTGGAGAGTTCTTACGCACCCTCCTCAGCAGTTCAAAGCTGTTCCCAGTTGGAACAGTAGCGTTGACTTCCACCATTGGAGCAGGTAGAGTTAACCCTGAGGGGGAGTTGCCCCCTGCCTTCCTCACTCGTTGCCAATGGCGACGTCGAGCACGGTGAGCCGTTGGGATTGGCTTAGAGATTGAGATAGTTTCTTTTTGCCCCCCCGTCTGAATGAGGCGCTGCCGGTGTTAACCTCTTAAAGATTGAGGTTGTCTTCTGAGGTGTGATATCCAACCTATCGAAGACAGATCCTCGAGCAGGGACAGGAGCAGGAATCGTCAGTCTTGAAAAGACTGACTCTTTGACAGGGGAAGCCGCCTTAACGACTTCTGGAGCAACAGTTATTGCCTTCCTCAGGACAGCCAATTTAGAGTTCTGGTTTAGCCTGGCGAAAACAGAGGCTGTCGGTTTGGTAGTGGGCGACCCGTTGACAGGGGTCGTAGTAGCAGTAAGCCGGTCGAAGACCGACTTCTTGTTCACTTTCGGTGCAGGTATTGGCTCAGGGAAGCTTGTAGATGGGATCATGGTCCCGAAGAACAGGCCAGTGGTGGCTTGAGTCACCTGGTCTACCGGCAAAGCGAGGAAGGAAGCCGCTTGGGGCCCATATGCTACACCTCCTGGTGAGGTGGAGCGTCCGTTGCAGTGGCATTTCGAGCAGTTGGTGCAGTTAAATGCCATTGAATCTTGAGTTCTGTGCCAGGCAAAAGACCAAATCTTAGTAACTTGAAATCGAAAGGCAACCATTTAACAAACCGAGATTGGTTCGCGAAGACGACACACGAAGTGTGGAGTGGAAAGAGGAAAAGGTCCCACCGGGCGTGCCAGAATCTGTTCCCCTCCGAAAGGCGGCGCACAGGACCGCGATGTCCAGACGCTGAGATTCGGGGCAGATGCTATTTGGTTTTATCCGTCCACCTCTCCGAAGATGCCAAGTTAATTTAAGGCACCGTGTATCGGAGGTTTAGACCGATGCGACCGATGTAGCAGACTTCGTCAGATTCCCCTTCGCTTGAGGGGTTTTTTATTGTGGGGACGCTCTTCCCTGCAGGCGCAAGCCCCTGCAGTTAATTACGCTACCGCGTCGCGGTAACAACTTTCTCCTTCTCCAGAATTTCACTTCATGTCGTGTGTGTTTGTTTTGTTTATGGTTGCCCGTGGATTGTATACGGAGACTGAGTAATGTCGTCGCCCGTAGGACGTGGATTAGTCAAAATCCGTATTTACTTAGATTTGGGTTTGGTGTTTTTAGTTTAAGGATACGTTAGTCGCGTTGCGGCTAAGATCAACTTAAACGTTCGTTAAGGATACGTTAGTCTTGTTTGGAACTAAGATCAACTTAACGCGATAATCCATTTAATCTCTGGCTATCGGGACTCGTCACCTCTCTAACGTCGTTGAAGGATTACAACGGCAAATGTCAGAAGAGTTCAGAGATGTGCCCTTGAACCAAAGTCGATTTGGAGTTTTATAGTCCATTTGGATGTTTAAGGATACGTTAGCCGTGTTTGGGGCTAAGATCAACTTAAACGGGATCGTTTAGATCCGGCAAAAGAGCATTTGGAGGCTCAATTGTTCCAGTTTAGAGACGTAGTGGTCCATATTCCAGTTTAGGGACGTGGTGGTCCATCGCCAGTTTAGGGACGTGGTGGTCCATTGCCAGTTTAGGGACGTGGTGGTCCAATATTAGTTTAGGGACGTTTCGGTCCGATATTAGTTTAGGGACGTTTCGGTCCAATATTAGTTTAGGGACGTTTCGGTCCACGAGTTTAAGGACCCCGCAGTCCAATATCCATGTGTGGTCATTGGGACCAGTCGCCTCTCTGACGTCGTTGAAGGATTACAACGACAGTCGTCAGAGGAGTTCGGAGATGTACCCTCGAACCGGATATAAATTGATTTAAGAGAGAGTTGTGCTCAGTCAATTTCATTTAAGGACTTACGGCCAAAATTGGGCTAAGTCCAGTGGAGAATGTTCAACACCTTTATTTGTTTCCGGTCTATTAGGCCTGTGCTAGGGTTTTGCCCACACTTAAATAATGCATTGCATTACTTCAGGCCATTTATGCCCATTTTGACTGGGCTCTGCCCTTTTTATTATGATGCAGATCATTTGGTTTGGTCCACTGGACCTTTCAATTGGGCTCTGCCCTTTTAAATAATGCCTAGCATTTTATTTATTAGGCATGTTAAGCCTTTTAATTGGGCCTGGCCCTTCAAGAAATGAAATGCATTGTATTTGTCAGGCGCTTTGCGCCCATCACTGAGCGCAAGCGCTTGTGGTGAGGACATGTATCATGCTCTGGCGAGCGCAAGCGCAACAGCGCAGTGCGCTGCGCTGTTGCGCTGCTGACACGTGGCGCGCTCTGGTGAGTTGCGCCAACAAAGGAGCGCAACAGCGCAATTTTTCAAGTGCAAAGCACTGTTTTATATTCTGGTTGATTTAAATCAAAGAAAACAAGTTTTCTTTTGTTTTCAAAGAACCAATGGTTCATAAGAAAGTGCAAAGCACTACTATTACTTATTTTTTTCTTTTTATTTAAGATTATTGATCTTGTTCTTAGATCAATAGTCTGTCCATAAGAGAATTTTCTCTTTTTTTTTCCTAAAGGTTTTTACCTTCTGTTGTTCTTGAGGAGTTCTCAAGAGTTCTCTTCTCCCTTTTTTTTAGAAAGATGTTGATGCCTTTGAATTGAGGCCTAGGGTCCTTTTTATAGTGCCCATAAATTAGCTAAATTTGTTAAAGAGATTTTTCTCTGAGTGATTTGGGGAATTTTCCCCACCGTTGGATCTTTTGATCCAAGGGCTTCTGCTTTGCAGAAGAAAATCTTCTTGTTTTAACAAGAACAGAGAAAATTTTCTTAAAATTTTAATTCTGTTTAGCGCAGATGCCCCAGCGCGTGACACGTGTCGCGCAGCACACAGCGCAGCGCAACTGCGCTAGCGCATCCGCGCTGACACGTGTCGCGCAGCGCACAGCGCAGCGCAACTGCGCTAGCGCATCCGCGCTGACACGTGTCGTGCAGCGCAGCGCCTGCGCAACTGAAGCGTTGCTTCCTTTAATAGAGCTTTGCTCTGATTGGGTGCGCCTTCTCGGGCGCTGCGCTGACGTATCAGCGCCTGACACGTGGCGCGTTGCGCCCTGGATTTGAAGCGTTGCTTCATAATTTGAATTTTTGAATTTTCAGCAGAGCTTTGTTCTGATTGGGGGAAACACTCCTCTGTCATCTTCAATTATTATTGGAGGATCTTCGGCTGGGGGATCCTGCTGGATAATCATGCCCACCATGTCTTGGAAAAGAAGTTTCATTCGCTTTATGTTAGCCGCTTGCTCCGCGTCTTCTTTGTCCTTCTTTTCGAGGACTCTGCAAAGGAAGTCAGCATCAGTTTCTTGTTCGTGACGCTGTTCTGATGATGCCTCCGGGCTTTCTTTTGGCCCGGTGAGTACGGCCATAGCAATCAGCATCTCCTGAAGTTTCTGCTGCTGCTGTTCTTGAGCTCTTGTGAGGGATCGGGTGAGTGGTCGGTGGCCCGTAGAAGTGCGGCTTTCCTCTTTTCCGGAAGCCATGTAAACAATATGTACCACCATGCCCCCAGACTCAGGGCGTTTGGTCTCAGTGTTTTTGTAGTCTGCCACGTTTACAGGGACTTTCTCTGGCCTCCTTTTCTTTTGAGTAGTCGACGTGGAGGGGGCCGTTGTAGCGGGCACCCAAGTGGTTGTTGTCTTTTGCGGCTTACTGGGACGGTTTTCTTCCTGTCGGACCATCAGCTTCTTCTGCCGGCGGGGATAGTCTTGATCAACCACCGACTTTCGGACTTGTCGCCAGATTTTGTAAACTTTAGAAGACAGTCGTTGAGGGGACTGTTCCGGCTTCATTTCTATGACGGTCTCCACCAGCGGCGGAGATCTTTTTAGTACGGCGGTAGGCGAATTCCTGCGCACCTTATTCAGCAGCTCAAAACTGTTCCCGGTTGAAACAGCAGGATTAATTTCCACCGTTGGAGCCGGTGGAGTTAGCCCAGAGGGGGAGTTGCCCCCGGCCTTCCTTACTCGGCGCCAGTGGCGACGTCGAGCGTGTCGAGCCATTGGTGTTAGTTCAGCGATGGGGATGGCTTTGTCTTGCCCCCTGTCCAGATGAGGCACCGCTAGTGCCAGCCTCTTGAAAACTGATGTCTTTTGATTAGTGGTATCCAATCTGTCAAAGACAGACCTTCGAGCAGGAATGAGAGCCGGAATAGGCAGTCTTGTAAAGACCGACTCTTTGGCAGGAGAAGCCGCCTTGACGACTTCAGGAGAAGGGATGGCTATCCTCTTCGGAATAACCTTTTCTGGGATTGCGGGCTTCATCAAAGGCCCAAATGAACTTTGGCCTAATCTGGAGAAGACCGAGGCGCTAGAGCTGGATGACTCGTTGAGAGGGGCCGCGGTAGTAGCAATCCAATCAAAGAACGACTTCTTGGGAGCTTCCGGTGTTGGCACAGGAACGGTGAAACTCGTTGGCGGGAGCATGGTCCCGAAAAACAATCCAGTAGTGGCTTGAGTGACCTGTTCCACCGGCATCGTGAACAGGGAAGCCGCTTGGGGCCCGTAGGATATGCCTCCAGATGAGGTGGAGCGCGAGTTGCAATTGCAGTTGGAACACTTCTCGCAAGTCGATGCCATTGATCCTTCGCTTTCTGCGCCAAGCAAAACGCCAAATCTTAGTATCTCGAAACCCAAGGGCAACCATTAGCAAACTGTGATTCGTTCACGAACACGACATGCGAAGTACGGAGTGGAAAGAGGAAAAGGTCCCACCGGGCGTGCCAGAATCTGTTCCCCTTCGAAAGACGCGGCGGAGATGCGATGTACGTCCTGCCTGAATTTCGGGGCAGATGCTAATTGGTGCTATCCGTCTACCTCTCCGAAGATGCCAAGTTGATTTATGGCACCATGTATCGAAGGTTTAAACGGATGCAACCGATGTAGCAGACTTCGTCAGATTCCCCCTCGTTTGAGGGGTTTTTGATTGTGGGGACGCTCTTCCCTGCAGGCGCAAGCCCCTGCAGTTAATTACGCTACCGCATCACGGTAACAACTTTCTTCTTCTCCAGATGGTCACTTCGTGTCGTGGGTGTTTGTTTTGTGTTTGGTTGCCCGTGGATTGTATACGGAGACTAATTTATGTTGTCGCCCGTAGGGCGTGGATTAGTCCAAATCCGTATCTTTCTTGGATTTGGGTTTGGGGGTTTGGGTTTAAGGATACGTTAGCCTCATTTGAGACTAAGATCAACTTAATCATTTATTAAGGATACGTTAGTCTAATTTTAGACTAAGATCAACTTAACGGGATCGTTTAGATCCAATCAAGAGAGCAATTGGGCTCTATTGTTTAGTTTAATGACATTGCGGTCGATAATTAGTTTAAGGACATTACGGTCCATTGTTAGTTTAAGGACATCTCGGTCCAATATTAGTTTAAAGACATCACGGTCGAGATTAAGGACATCATAGTCCATGGGTTTAAGGACCCCACAATCCGTTGTTAGTTTTAAGACATCACGGTCGAGGTTAAAGACATCATAGTCCATGGGTTTAAGGACCCCACAGTCCGTTGTTAGTTTTAAGACATCACGGTCGAGGTTAAGGACATCATAGTCCATTGGTTTAAGGACCCCACAGTCCGTTGTTAGTTTTAAGATATCACGGTCGAGATTAAGGACATCATAGTCCATGGGTTTAAGGACCCCACAGTCAAATGTTAGTTTAAAGACATCACGGTCGAGGTTAAGGACATCATAGTCCATGAGTTTAAGGACCCCACAGTCCGTGAAATGTGTGGTTGTCGGGACCCGTCACCTCTCTAAAGACGTTGAAGGATTACAACGACAGATATCAAAGGAGTGACGAGATGTACCCTCGAACCAAAGTGGATTAAGTGATCTGTAGTCCAATTTGGAACTAAGATCAATTAATTATGTTGTAAGCACATTGGCTCAGTTAAGTCTGAATTGAGAACTTATGGCCAACTTGGGCTAAGTCCAATTAAGTTTGAAATATTGGCCCTTTGTTGGACCATTAAACACTTGTCTGGGTTCAAGCCCACATTATTTAGCAATGCTAAACAAGAGTTTGAGGGCTTTGATGATATTTATATCTTTGACTGAGCATTAAACATTGTAGCTCTGAATTTTACTCAATTTTGAGATTCAGTTGAAGGGGAGTCTTTTGCCTCTGGAAAATTAGCCAACTTGGCTAAAAGTAATGTTAAACACTAGAGAACAGTAGTGTTAAACACTAGAAAACAACAGTGTT
Organism: Agapanthus africanus; assembly: GCA_030015575.1. Classification (NCBI taxonomy): domain Eukaryota; kingdom Viridiplantae; phylum Streptophyta; class Magnoliopsida; order Asparagales; family Amaryllidaceae; genus Agapanthus; species Agapanthus africanus. The sequence goes on along the minus strand of CM057339.1, from coordinate 124,427,531 downwards.
AAACACTGGAAATAAGATTCTCAAATTAGTGTTAAACACAAAAGACAATCAGTGTTAAATACTGGAAATAAAGCTCTCGAATTAGTGTTAAACACTAGAGAAGAAGGGGTCACGTGGGGACACGTGAGGACGCCCAAAGGTGGGGCCAGATCTTCTTTTTACTTCGCTCCGCAATTAAGTGTTAAACACTTTTTTATATTTTATTTAGAGCATCACGTGCTGGCACGTGATGGACATTTATGCACTGATTGTTAAAGCATTTGCTAAGGGGTCACGTGGGGACACGTGAGAGCGCCCAGACCTTATATTTCCTTTGCTTTTTCTTCCGTGTTTTGGAGGTCACGTAGGAGCATGTGAGGCATTGCCTCAGAGCTTTTTCCTTCTCATTTCTGGGGATCTTTTCAGGGGTCACGTGGGGACACGTGACCTTGGTTCTTTGCATGCTTTAATTCTCTTTATCTTTAAGAATTAAATTCTCTGTAGGGTTAAACCCTAATTATGATTCTGTAGGAATTAAATTCCTATTTTTGAAAGAATTAAATTCTTATGTAGGGTTAAACCCTAATTTTCTTTAGAGGAATTAAATTCCCATATATGTAAATGAATTAAATTCTTGTATAGGGTGAAACCCTAGTTCTGTCTTGGAGAAATTAAATTCCTATAAATTTGGGAAAATTAAATTCTTAATTAGGGTCGAACCCTGGTTTTTATCCGTCTTGAAGGAATTAAATTCCTGTAATTTTAGGAGAATTAAATTCTTATATAGGGTTAAACCCTAGTTTCATCTTGGAGGAATTAAATTCCTATAAATTTGAGAGAATTAAATTCTCTGAACCCAATCCTCCCTCTAAGTCTTGGATCCGCATGGCAGGATCTCAACCCGATGAGAATTAAATTCTCAACCTATGGGGAGATGTGTTTCTGCAGATCTTCAACTAGAGGAAGAACTAAGTTCTTTTGCAGAAGAGTTAAACTGTTAGATTTTGAGAATTAAATTCTCTGTTTGAAGTTTTGATTCCCTTTCTTTTCTCACCTAGGGTTTTCTTTTTTTGAGAATTAAATTCTCCTTTTTTTTCTCTCTGAAATTTCAAGATTTCAAAACTCTATATCTCCAAAAAATCCTCCCTTTCTTTTATTCTTGGCTTCTATTTATAGGAGAGGGAAAAGAATCAATTTGTTTAATGAATCTTTCATTGAAAGATTTTGTTTGTTTTCATAATTAATATGAGCCTTTAGATCATTCAGTGAATTTTATTCACCGTTGGATTTTCAATCCAAAGATATTCTGTTTGTTATTTTCGGTGAGATTTAGGGAAATCTTTGCTTGTCTAAGATTTTTCCGTAAATTGGTGATATTTAATCACCCCTGGATTTTTAATCCAACGGTTCTCTCTAATCCTTTCCCATTTGGAAAGATTTTAGAGAAATTTAGAATTTTAATTCTATTAAACTGTAAGGCTTTCAAAGCCTGTCACGTGCTGTCACGTGACCCTCGATCACGTGTAAGCACGTGACCCTTGGTCACGTGTGAGCACGTGACCCCCAATTGAGTCCTTTTTCTCAGCCGCTTATTTATGCTTCTGTTTTAACCCTCACATGTGAGCACGTGATACCTCATTGAGGTAATTCCTTCAGCCGTTTGTTTTTATTTCTGTTTTAACTATCACGTGTCAACACGTGACCATTGGTCACGTGTGAGCACGTGACTCCCAATTGGGTCCTCCTTTAGTCGTTTGTTTATAATTCTGTTTGCTTAGATTTTAACCTTGTAAATAGATCACGTGTCAACACGTGACCCTTGGTCATGTGTGAACACGTGATGCCTCTTTGAGGAAGACCCTGGTTTTTAATCAGGGAACATGGGCTAGCCCGGCCCAACTGAGGGCCCGCTCAGACAGAAGCACATTGGCCCGGGGGAGGGGCTCCCACATCGACACCGCCACCGCATTGGGATCATTGGACTGACCCACCCGCGGACAGCTGGCCCTTTGCCTGAATGGGCACAGGCCAGTCCTCACCCTAGGGCAGGGCGATAAAGAAAAACTTCTTCTTCCATTCGTGAAAGGAAAAAGGTACTACGACGACTCCCGACCCGGGAGCGTCCCCCCGCTGTCTTCTAAAGGAGAGATACACCCAGCTCGGCTCGTCCCTACGGGCGTCGGGGTGTTTTTTGTAGCAAAGAGAAGAGAAGAGAGGCTCAGGCTGAAAGATATCTAACTCATTTTCAACCGGACCAGGAACCCGAGGAGGATCCTCCAAGAGTTCGGCACTAGGTGGCAGGGGCTAACCCGAAACAATTCAATGCCTCACTCACTTCAAGGGAGAAGGGCAGACGCACCCCGGCCCAAAAGGCCTCTAGGTACAAGGCAATCTCCTTGCCCTGTACCTGGTTTGCCCTCTCCCCCTTCTCGGCCAGACGAAGCGAATAGCCGGGAGGAATGAAGAAACGGGTCTTGATGTTAGCGAGCTCTTCCGCACGCCTCAGCAAGGATCGCACGCCAAGAACACACATGGCCTGAACTCTGGGGACCACCCTATCTTCTCGGGTGAACTCCGGCTCCGAGGGGGAAGAGAAAGAAGTAGAAAAGGAAATTTCAGAAGACCCCCTAGACTCTACCCACACTATATCTACAGACTCCTCTGAAGAAGACATCTAACCTGATCAAAGAAAGATATCCCCGGGAGATTGATTGCACGGAATCCGAACTGAGGAGAAGAGCGCTGAGCTGACACGACTAAGGACGAGGAAATTGTGAAGAGGCATGGGCCCTGATGGGGATCCCACCTCTATTTATAACTACCAGAACACGCATCCTACGGCTCCGATCAACTCCCGCCAAAGCAACATTTCGCGACCAACGGCCGATAGCGTTCTACCTGTCGCACTCGCATTGGACGCGCCCCTTCAAGCGTAAGGACGCCTGCGATGCGTCTCGCCAGCCAACCAACGCCAGACACGTAGGCCATCACTTCGACGGGCGTACACACGATCCGGCGCTCCCCCTTTAATGCGAGATCTCTTCCCCGATCCACTGACGCAATCAGGAAAATACCACTCTCTGCCCGAGAATGCACGACCAACGATATCTTCGAACGAGAACTCACCTCGGATGATCGGTCAGACCACTCTCGACGCGACCCAGGAGCGGGTCGAGACGAGAGTGGGGGGCTAATGATGAGGCTCGATATCGTGACTCTTCAAATACAGACATGTGGCAGATGACGTGCCCCCGAACTACGAGAAGGGATCAAGAACTTCAGTTTGGAGCGCACCTCGGATTCCAGACCGAGGAGTCTCCCGACCTTTGGCGACCTTCCCGACCTCTCCCGGCTCGCTTCGAGCTATCATGGTACAAAGACGCCTCGGCCTCCCGCTCGTTTCTAAGCCTCCCGCCGAGCTCATCTTCCTCGGTCTCATCCTGGCCGACCCGCAGCGCTGATCACAGGCACTTACGCCACGGCTCCGCGAATCTCGCCATGCACGAGATTTCCGCCGCCCACGATTCCACGTTCCACGCCATCACGATCCCCCATTAACGATCCTGTCTCGCCATTAATTCGGGATTCCACCTATCACACGGGCGTGACATCATGGGCGTAACGACTGGCGTGATTCTCGCGCCTGCCTGCCTATTGCTACCGCTATATAAACCCCTCTCTTAGACGATCGAGGTACGCAATTTCTTTCCACTAAGCTGCTACTCTGTCCAATTTGCACCACTAACTTGATCGTCAGAGGGTCCTCGGTAGCACAACCACCCCGGGACTTCCTTACAGGTAGCCCGGCCACAACCACTCAAAGCCCATTGAGATCCACACCGTTCTCCGCCAGAAACCGGGAAGACTGACGTCTTGCCTGAATTTGGGGGCAGATACTATTTGGATTTATCTGTCCACCTCTTCGAAGATGCCAAGTTGATTTATGGCACCATGTATCGAAGGTTTAGACGGATGCGGTCGATGTAGCAGACTTCGTCAGATTCCCCCTCATTGTGAGGGGTTTTTTATTGTGGGGACGCTCTTCCCTGCAGGTGCAAGCCCCTGCAGTTAATTACGCTACCGTATCGCAGTAACAACTTTCTCTTTCTCCAGATGGTCACTTCATGTCGTGTGTGTTTGTTTGGTTTTTGGTTGCCCGTGGATTGTATACGGAGACTAATTTATGTTGCCGCCCGTAGGGCGTGGATTAGTTCAAATCCGTATTTTCTTAGATTTGGGTATTGGGTTGGGTTTAAGGATCGTTAATCTCATTTGAGACTATGATCAACTTAAACATTTGTTAAGGATACGTTAGTCTAATTTTAGACTAAGATAAACTTAACAATTTGTTAAGGATACGTTAGTCTAATTTTAGACTAAGATCTACTTAACAGGATCATTTAGATCCAACAAAAGAGCATTTGGGCTCTATTGATTTAGTTTAGGGACTTTGCGGTCCAAAAGTGTAAGGACATCATAGTCCAAGACAGTTTAAAGATATCATAGACTATAAAGTTTTTGGTTGTCGGGACCCACCACCTCTCTGAAGACGTTGAAGAATTACAACGACATGTTTTGGAGGTGTGGAGAGATGTACCCTTGAACCAAATTCCAGATTGAGGGGAGAGATCATGATGGAATGAACATCATCTTAGATGCCAGGAGTTCATTAGCTATCTCTGGGACTGAGATCGGCTTGGCGGACCCTGAGTATGAAGGGCTCGATTGATTGCCCTCAGGAGATTTGATCTAAGTTTGGCTAATATTGGCCTCTCATAGTGTTAAACACTAATATATGATCGGCGCTCACGTGCTCCCACGTGAGGCTTTAAAGTAGTGTTAAACACTGGTGTATGATCAGCGCTCACATGCTCCCACGTGAGGTGCTTGAAATAGTGTTAAACACTAAGAATTTGAGGCGCTCACGTGGGATCACATGAGACGATCAAAAAATAGGGTTTATTTCCTTTTCTCTTTTATAAGTGCTGAGCACTTCTCAGGGGGCACCTGGGGTCACGTGAGGCACTCCAAAAATAGGGTTTACTCCCTTTTCTCTTTTATAAGTGTTGAGCACTTCTCAAGGGGCACATGGGGTCATGTGACTAGATCTCATTCTCTCCTTCTTTGTTTCTTAAAGGTGCTCACGTGGGATCACGTGAACTTTTATGTAGCGTTTGAATGCTAATGAATCATCAAGCTATTCTTCTATGGTTCCGAGGGATCAAGTTCTCCTTTTGTTCTTTATAGAGATTAAATTCTTTTTAAAGGGTTAAACCCTAGTTTCAGAGGAATTAAATTCCTATATGTTTTGTAAGAGTTAAACTCTTTTGGATTCAGTTCTTTCTCCTAGATTTTGAATCTGCATGACAGAATCTCCCCGATGAGAATTAAATTCTCAACTTGTGGGGAGATCCGCTTCTGCAGATCTTAACCAGAGGAAGAACTAAGTTCTTTTAGAAGAGTTAAACTCTTGGTTTTAAGAATTAAATTCTCTTTTTGTAGGAGATTTTGGGAGGGGTTCCTTTTCTTTAGAGAATTAAATTCTCTTATTTTTCTTCCCCCTCCTCCGTCTGTCCATCTTGGCACCTATTTATAGGAGAAAGAAAAGAATCAGTTTGTTCAGCCCAACTCTCATTGAGAGATTTTGATTGATTTTATAACCAACATGATCTTTTAGATCACTCGGTAAATTTTATTCACCGTTGGATTTTTAATCCAAAGGCCCTCTGTTTAACAGAGAAGATTTCTTGTTTGTTTAACAAGATTATGAATATCTTGTTAGTATTAACAAGGTTAGAATTTTATTCTATTATATCTTTTTAGTTTAACAAGATCAGAAATATATTTTATTAATATGGATATCTTGTTAACATAGAATTTTATTCTTGTTATAAGATTAGGAAAATATTTTCCTATGATAGATTTTTTATTCTATCAAATGATTACCGCTGGATCTTTGATCCAAGAGTCCTCTGTTAATCAGAGAAGATCTTTCTAGTTTAAGGGAGATTAAGAAAATATTTCCCAAAATAGAATTTTATTCTAGAATTTGATAGGAACATTTTAAATTAGGGTGCTCACATGCTTTACATGTGATTGGCAAAAGCACTCACGTGTTTAACACGTGACCCCTAGTGTGTGTTTTAGCCTATGTATGTTCAGGGCGCTCACGTGTGTAACACGTGAGGCATGTTTGGCGCTTGGTTATTTATGTTCAGCGCTCATCTGCTTTGCACATGAGCGCCCACGTGTTTTACACGTGATGTCTGTTTGGCCCTTGGTTATTTATGTTCAGCGCTCATATGCTTTGCATATATGCACCCACGTGTTTTACACGTGATGCCTATTTTTTGAGGATTCTCCCCCCTTTTTTGTAAGAGAACAAGTAGCTCTTGGCCGAAAATTTTGGCGGGAACACACACGCTTCAACCCCCCAACTCAATCTCAGCCGTCCGTCAGCCCTGGCAGCAGATCAACGGAGGATAACATCTGAAGGAGATCCAGAGCTCCATCAATAAGCAATTTTTTTTTTGAATATGTATTTATATGCTTCAATCTAATGAACCAAATGAATTATCTCCGATTGTCATGTTTATCCGAGTTCCAAAACACAAAAAGAATAAGCAAAATGTTGGATTAATTTCGGTATACTCATCACATAATTAGTAATATGGGTTGGGTTTATTTGACGATTTTGATCTGAATTCGAGTTCAGCAATAAAATTAACGAGAGTTTTGGATACGGTATCAGGTTTTCTCGTCAATCTACGAGTGTGAAAGGAAACGTGATAGGTGAGAATGTTCGTAAAGGAAGAGGTTATGAATGTAATGGAGAAAACGGAAAAAAGTGTTGTTTACTTGTTAAGGAGAGAAAGAAGAAGTAAAAGAAAGGGCTCCATAGGAATTTTAAAAATAAGAGAAAAAAGAATGTTAAATTATTTTTGTTCTTTACTATTTAAGACAACATGGCATTATCTTATTGATTATAGCATAGCTAGTGGAATTTAAAAAATAAGAGAAAAAAGAATGTTAAATTAATTTTGTTCTTTGCAATTTAAGACCACATGGCATTATCTTATTGATTATTTCATAACTAGTCATATGATGACTAGTTATGCTGTTACCGCCATAAAATTTCTCTCCACTGTACCGCTTTTAAAAACTCAGGGGTATTGTATGCTATTGTTTAGGCTAAAAGTTAGGTGTATTTCATATCCCGGCCATAAACATGAAATATTATGGTTAAAAAGAAGAAGAAACCAATTTTTTTAAACTTAATTCTTCAGCTTCCAACAAATTCACCCCAATAAAATCCTTAGTTACCAAATCGAACAAGAGATCGACGGCGATGTGAATGCAACGTCTAGAATTCCCAAATCGAACATATAATAGTCCACTTATGAATTCAATGGTTATTTGTTGGTGGAAGAAAGAAAAAAGGATTTTCCTCCATTCTCAACTTTTCTTCTTAAAAGAATTTTCTTTCGCATGTCTTGAAATATCAGTTTGAAGAAACACCCGATCGATGGGCGCATGACAATTTTGTAAAAGACAGTCAAAACTAGGCTCAAATTGTAAAAGAGGAGAAATTAGGCCGCAATTTTTTTTTTTTAAATGAGGAGAGAAATAAACGAAACAAAGAGATGGAGGAAGAAGAATGACATAACACTTTCGCTGAAGAGGGCCAAATTGTGCTCAGAATTAAAAGAGAGAATAAATTAGGGCCCAAATTTTAACGGGGAGAAACCAGGGCAAGTAAGGGATGGAGTAAGAAGGGCAAAAATGTCCAGAAGTTCTCCCCTTTTAAATTTTGAAATAATTTAACATTTCCTAATGTGCAGCGTCAAACCGGAAACAACAATAAACATTGTGGTTTTTAAGGGCTAACAAAAAAACAGGAAAAGTGTGAAACATTGTTTTTGATGATGCTCAATATTGGGGTCTAGAAGATCAGGACACGTGGCGGATGACATGTTCTAAGACCCAGAAGAAAGGGCCCACAGAGGCCGACCAGGCCACCCTTGTACCCGACCTGCAAGCACAAGCCGGCCTTCCTCGGGCCCCCCTGCAAATTGGCCTCCTCGGCCCCTCAGCTCGCCACGAGCTGCCACAGGACCAAGACTCCTCGGCCCTCTTGCCCAGCTCCGAGCTCCCCAGCTGAGGCCGTCTTCCGCGGTCCCTCCGACCGACCAACTCCACCACTCACAGGCGTAACCGCCGCTCCGCAAATCTCGCCACGCGCAGATTCTCCGCCAGCAACGTCCCACATTCCACGCCATCACGATCCCCATTAATTGGCGATCCGCTCTTTACGCAGGCGTGACGTCGGGAGCGTAACTACAGGCGAGATTCTCGCGTCTGCTGCTGCGTGCCGCCGCCGCTATATAAACCCCCATCACAGAAGGGTCAAGTAAGCCATTATTTATTCCACTCAGCCGTTACTCTGCTCAGATCTCGTACTAACAAAGACAAGGATCAAAGTCCTCCTTAGAGGCAGCCGAGCGGCTTCTTTGCTCGGCTATCCCTGGCCGGTAGCTTCCCTACTCGCAACGCCAGGGATCAAAGCCCTCGCCAAGAGGCAACCGCACAGCTTCACTTCCCGGTTATCCTTTGCAGGCCTCCTACGACCCCTCCAATGCTAAGGATCGAAGTCCTCCTTAGAGGCAGCCGAGCGGCTCCCCTGCTCGGCTATCCCTAGCCGGTAGCTTCCTTACCCGCAACGTCAGGGATCAAAGCCCTCGCAAGAGGCATCTGAGCGGCTACCCCGCTCGGTCATCCCAGGCTGGCGGTTGCCTACTCGCACCGCCAGGGATCAAGGCTGTAACACCCTAGTTCATTTATACCAGTTCTAGTTCAAGTATTTCTTTATTTATGGTATTTTCCTGATTTACTATGTTTTGGGTGCGAATAGTTTTTTGACATCTGTATTTGCATCCGACCCGACTCGCTTGCTGGAAACCTGTCTTGATTCCTGTTTATGATTTATCCTGGCTTGTTATATGGATCCGTGCACTTTCATTTTATTTTATACATTGCATACTGGTATTATATCTGGCATCTGCATTTTTTTAATATAACATTTAAAGTCAAGAAAAATATTTTAAAAATATATTGCATGGCCTGCCTGATACCTCTAACCCTGTGGTAACATCCGCGCATCTTGTTCTCGTCCCGTTTAATGAAACGGACCTGTGTGGATGGCTACGTGCACGTGCGTGCATTCGTTTTTGGGGGTATGCATTTTCGTTACCCAGATATTCTGTTTTGGTTTTACTTTATATGTAAATTATCCGTATTTTCAAACCATAATTTTAGACCCGACCTGGGCATATCTTGGAGTAAGTTTGTAATTTCCAAAATCTCAGTTTTAACTAATATTATATTCTTATAATATAAAATCCGTTTAAATATATCAATAAACGTTTTTAAAATATCTTTTAACCAATCATATATTTTTAAAGATTCCTATTCTAACTGAACTCACAGCTCTCTCTCTCTCTCTCTCTCTTTCTTTATATATACTAATTGTTTTTTTACCCCTCCCCATGCACAGCTCCCTCTTCCTCTCGTCTTCTTCTTTCATATATTTTTCCCGCCTTCATCGCGAGAACCAACTTTCGCTGCCCGCGCCGCGCCCCTCGCTTCACCTTGTCGACCATCCCCAGAAGACCTCGTCACCTCCATCTTCTCTTCTTTCTCCCCTCTCTCCTCTCTTCTTATCCAGAGAACCCGAGCTTCACACCCTTTCTGTGCGAGATCCCTACAACCCGACGAACTCAGGGACCATAACCCTAGCTTCCGTCGGCTACCACGTCATCGTCGCCTCATCTCCCGACCTCCCAACACCATCACCAACCCCTCTGCAAGCCTAACAACCCATCCCGATCTCAACCCCCTACACCCTAGTCTCGCCTGCACACCTTGCCTCGTTGCCGATCATCACCTTGGACCTCACCCCTCGCCACCACCCTCTCCCTCCCTCTCCTCCTTCTTACTCCCCAGAATCCAGAACCTTTTCCCCTGCGCAAGAACCCGAGCCATCCCTTGCACCAACTCCAGCCACTTTCTCCCACCGTTGCCGCGGCCACCTTGCATCTCGCACAGAACCCATCGAACCCTAGCTTGCAACCCTTGCCCGAGCCTTTAACCCCGCAGCCTCATCATAAATGCCTCTTCTTTTTCTTCTTCTTCTTCTTCTTCTTGTTCTTCTCTTCTTGTTTCTTGATACCACATTTTCCGGTGATCACCAGAGCCGTGCCGCTGCCGACGATCCGAGTAATCCTGTGGACATCCCATGCCTGCATGGTTACCTGCTTGCTTTGCCTGGACCCGTCCCGTGTGCCGTATGTGCGTTGTGACGTTTACCCGATGTCGGACATGCCGTACGCACCCGTCATGCGATCCGTTCAGGCAAGTTTATCTTGCTACATGCTAGGTTACTCTATTTACATCCATTTGAATAAATATAATACATGTATTTTAAATTATGCATCCCATGTTATAGTTTTATGACGTCCGTTTGCATCCATATCATTATTTACATATCTAGATGCATGCTAATTCATCTTACTACATGCTAGGTATAGTATTGTGCATCCATATGAGTAAAATATTACCCGTTTATCACATTGTGCATCCATTTTACAGTTTTACTGTTTTCGGATACCCGTTTGCATCCATATCATTTAAAATATATATAACTGCATCTATACATCATATTAATTCATATTACTATTGTTGTAACACCCCATGCTTAATAAAGTGCATCCTAATTAGTATTGGAACTGTAAATGTAACCCCTAATCGATATTTGTGCATCCATACCATTAATTCTATATCTATTTGCATTCCATGTCACGTTATTCCATATTACTGCTACATTAACACCCCATGCTAGAAAAATGTGCATCCTACATAGTCATGATGTAACCCCTGATAAATATTTGTGCATCCATGCTTTTATTTGTGCACCCGTACTTGCTACAGTTTTATTATGAGCATCTGTTTGACACATGTGCACTACCTGTCATGACCTGATATACCACTGCTTGACTTGATACCTGATCTTGTTACTAATGTCGTCAATCTTGATCTGTTGTCCCTACGGATATATCCTGTTGTCTATTTAGACAAACATGTACCTGCTTGATCTTGTGTTGGCATTAGCTCCAGATTTTCAATACCCGACTTGAACACATAACCTTGGGGGTATGGGGAAATCAAAAGTGTAAACTAAAATGTAACTTAAAAGGGTATTACTTGATCCGTGGTCCCGGGGGGTAATGGGACAGAGCCATTCGTGACTCTTACATCTTGATCCATGGTCCCGGGAGGTAACGGGACAGAACCACTCTTGGTTCATATATTCCTGATCCGTGGTCCCGGAGGGTAACGGGACATATCTTTTGAGTTATATGGAGGATTACATTAATTGATTTCAAACAAACTTTAGAACAGATAACCCAGAAGCACAGTTTAGACAGATCACTGCACGTCACATATGTTGATACACTTCACTGTTCTATATCCGTGTTTACTTATTACATTCATGTTACTGTTTATGATTCATGCCTGCATATCTCGTGTATCCTGTTCATTTATTATTGTTTGATATCATGACGCACTGACGTCTGGGTTTTGCATGGCCCAGATCCTCTGTCTCTGTCACAGGCAGTTCAGGAGTATTTTGACCAACAAGCCGAGCAGTGAAGATCTTGTTAGTTGCTTGTTAGTTTAGTTTTATTCCGCATTTTCATTCCTGATGTGAGCCCGTATTATGGGACGTACTTTCCAGATTGTCATTGTTACCTGAATTTATTGCTTCCGCATATTATTTCTTGACTCGTTTATTCTGGCTCATGGACATGTACTAGATAGTTTATTTTATTTTCCTGTTCTTAATATCTCTAGACAGCCGTAATGTGACCGTGGAGGGATGTTTTCTAGCCACAGGTAGCATGGTTGGCTCTGTCACGTGCCGATCTTAGCACACTCTGGGAAGCGGGGCATGACAGGGTTTGTTTGGTCTCAGAGCCATATGATTTAGGTTAATCGGGTTTGATTCTTTTGTAGTTGGGTATTGGACCCAATACACGAATCAGAAAGCCTGTAATTAGGAGTATGTCCTGCCACATTGTTATCGTGATTTTTGAATCATATCTTTCTCTTGATCCTTGTCTTGACGATATGCAAACGACTTTGCATTTCGGCTTGAATCCTTTTGGTTCCGTATTGTTTCTCTCGTCCTATTCTTTTGATTCTGATATTAGGAATTGGACGACTTGAACGGAGTTATATGATTGTAACTATGAACTGCAGCATGGTTACAATGCGGTACTCTATTTAAGTAACTTGGAGTCCTGGTCTTGATTCATTTCCTTGTTCCATGGTTGTTTTATTTCCCTGGTTCTCTCGGTTTCATTGCTTACCAGTTCATGTTTTGCAGATTTCTTGGTGATCGATACCGGCAGTTATGATGTTGTTTTGGGAATGGACTTTCTCGGCACTTTCCACGCTCACATTGAATGTAGGGCAAAGAAAGTGATTTTCCAGATTCCCGGACATCCGGAGTTTGTTTTGCTGGAGGTAGCTGTTCTGTCGGGCCAGTCGAGTTTAGGACTAGGCCGACAAACAATGTTCTTTCGTCGATGGAAGTTGATAAGGAGGAAGCGCCAGCTGTAGTTCGAGAGTTCTTGGATGTGTTCGAGGACATCTCGGGTTTACCACCAAAACGAAATATGGAGTTCGCGATCGATCTTGTTCCTGGTGCAGCGCCAATCTCAAAGGCGTACTATCCAATGGCACCAGTGGAGTTGGAAGAAGTCAGGAAACAGGTTACTGAATTGCTGGAGAAGAATTGGATTCGCAGCAGCAATTCACCTTGGGGAGCTCCAGTTCTTCTAGTCAAGAAGAAAGATGGCACAAGGAGGATGTGCATCGATTATCGAGAATTAAACGGGGTGACTATTAAGAACAAGTACCCGATCCCTCGCATTGGGGAATTATTCAAGCAACTCAGTGGCGCAAGGGTATTCTCGAAGCTGGATTTGAGATCCGGATATCATCGGGTCCGGGTTAAATCAGAAGATATTTGCAAGACTGCGTTCCGAACTCGGTATGGACATTACGAGTATTTAGTGATGCCATTCGGAGTCATGAATACACCGGCGATATTTATGGACTTGATGAACCGAATCTTTTCACCGTTCTCGGACCAGTTTATAGTGGTGTTCATCGATGATATCCTGGTCTACTCGAGGAGCATTGAAGAGCATGCAGAACACTTGAAGATCGCACTACAGACATTGAGGCAAGAAAGATTGTATGCAAAGATGAGCAAGTGCGAGTTTTGGCTTGAAGAAGTGAAGTTTTTGGGGCATGTTGTATCCGGAGATGGAATCGCCGTTGACCCTGAAAGATTGCAGCAGTTCAAGATTGGACGATTCCGAAGAACGAAGCAGAGATCAGAAGTTTTCTTGGATTTGCCGGATATTATAGAAGGTTCATGGAGAATTTTTCTCGTTTACCTGAGCCTTTGACCAAGCTTACGCGAAAGGAGATACCGTTCGTATGGACGGATAGTTTTGCGTCAGCTTTTGAGGTATTAAAGCAAAGGTTGATAACCGCTCTTATTTTGACCGTACCAGACGGTTCCGGAGGATTGGAGATTCACAGCGACGCATCTGGAAAAATATTGGGATGTGCTTTGATGCAGCATGGAAAGGCTATAGCTTACGCATCGAGACAGTTGAAGACCCATGAGAAGAATTACCCAACTCATGATTTGGAGCTTGCAGCAGTGATTTTCGCTTTGAAGATTTGGAGACACTACTTATTGGGCAAAAGGGTCGAAGTATTCACCGATCATAAAAGCCTAAAATACGTGTTCACGCAGAAGGAGCTCAACATGAGGCAGTGTAGATGGTTGGAGCTGATGGCTGACTATGATCTTGATCTCAAGTACCATTCGGAGAAAATTAATGTTGTGCCGGATGCGCTTAGTCGGTTGCCAGCAATTCGGATGTTGACTGCACAGAAGGAACTTATCGAAGATTTTTAGAGATTCGAGTTGGAGATTATGCTACCGCATTCTTCGGGACAGTTGATGCAGCTGTAAGTACAGTCATCAGTGATCAAGAGTACTAAAGCAGCGCAGTCGCAGGATACAAGATTGCAGAAGTTTTGAGAACAGGTTGAAGCTGGACTTCGAACGGACTTGTTGATTCATGAAGATGGTTCGTTGCGTTATGGTAGCCGTTTGTGTGTGCCAAAAGGAGATATTCGCGTAGAAGTTATGAAGGAGGCACACAGTTCCTCATATTCTGTACATCCAGGAGGCACAAAAATGTACCGTGATCTAAGACGGCATTTCTGGTGGGAAGGCATGAAAAGGGAGATTGCTCGTTTTGTAGCGAAGTGCTTGGTGTGTCAGCAAGTTAAGGCTGAACATCAAAAAGTAGCTGGTTTATTGCAACCACTTCCAATTCCTCAATGGAAGTGGGAACATATAACCATGGATTTCGTGACAGCTTTACCGCGGAGTCCAATGGGCAACAATACAGTTTGGGTGATTGTTGATTGATTGACAAAGGCGGCTCATTTCATTCCATTTCGAGTTGGTCAGTCAACGGAAGCGTTGGCAGAACGGTACATGCAGGAGATTGTGAGATTGCATGGAGTACCTGTGAGCATCGTGTCCGACCGTGACACCCGATTCTTATCACACTTCTGGAGGAGTTTACAGGAAAGTTTGGGGACCCGATTGAAATTTAGCACAGCTTGTCATCCCCAGACAGATGGACAATCGGAGAGAACGATCCAAACTCTTGAAAATATGTTGAGAGCTTGCATGTTGGACTTCAAACGTTCGTGGGAGGATCATCTACACTTGGTGGAGTTTTCGTACAACAACAGTTTTCAGGCGACTATTGAGATGGCTCCATTCGAAATACTGTATGGCCGCAAGTGTCGTTCACCTGTTTGTTGGGACGAAATTGGATAACGAAGATTGTTGGGACCGGATTTGGTCATGCAAACAGTAGAGAAAGTTAATACTATCCGGAATCACATGAGGGCAACACAGGATCAGCAGAAGAGTTGGGCCGATACATCGAGAAGACCTCTAGAGTTCGCTGTTGGAGATTTTGTATTCTTGAAGATTGTTGGCTATAGTGCCCTCAAGGCAATTATCATAGTCGCGGACAGGTGATTATGATAATTGAGTGAGGACCTATACCGATAGAACAGTCTTACTCGAGATGATAGTATGCTATCTGGTTTGTCTTTATCATCATGTTGATAGAGCCCATAGGATTCTTGCTTGACTGCCGGCATTATGATGGCGATCATATATGTGGGAGCTGGGGTCTATAAGCACATCCTTAAATGTCCCTAGTCGTAGGAGTATCGAGACCGGGTATCGATACTCCAGTGTAGACTAGTGTATACTGATCGAGACCCCGACGAGGGGCGGTGGCCAGGTCTCACAAGCCATTGGTGTTAGTTTGTTCACCTAAGATAGTATGCATGTGCTCATTGGGTTATGAGTATAATGGACGGACTCGCCAGGAACCTGCTAGTTGGTATTATACCTATTGTCAGATAGCAGTTCCCAGGTGACATGTGTACAGGTTAGTCTGTCGACCTGAGATCGTCATTTGTCTCGTGTGAGTTTCCACTGTGCTTTGATTACTACCCTACCACGGCTCAAAGGAGTCGTGCAAACAAGTTTTAGTTGAGTACAGTCCCGAGCCACATGGAGGCAGTGATCAGATCGTCGGGGATTCGTCTCTCCCGGTATTGGGGGTTGATGTCGCATTGTGTACGGGTGGCCATCACCACAAATCCATGGCCATGGTAGACGAGGATTACCGATCCAAGATCGATAGTTTCTCAGGAGGTGATGGGTTACATGCCGACACTAAATATCGTGTTGTTAGGGGTCTGACTTTATCCATCCCCCTAGACTCGATATGCGATACTCTTAGACGAATAGACCGGACTGTACGGATATTGTCACTGACAGGCTCAGTAGGGGTTCAGGATGAGTTTGCTCGTCGGCTTCCCTTTCGCTCAATACCTGAGTAGCCATTACGTACAGCTAGTGCCGCTGACGTGCTTGTGGTTAAACCCACTGCCAGCGTATTGACGAGTCTTTAGAGTCCCACACAGAGGGTTTTCACGGTTCAGGCGATATGGTGTACATGTTGTATGTTGGTGCATACAGGTGCCCGATTAAATATGTGCACTAGCTGCGCAGACTTTAATCGGACGGTTGATAATACTAGCGGTTTAGGATTAAGCCAGATTATTAAATCAGCTTTTGATTTAATAATTTACATATGTATTTATATATATGTATTCTAGTATTATTGTTCACTATTTGTTTTCTATCTCGGCTATTCGTATTTTGGTACGAATACGCGTATATGTATTTTCGATACATGTATCGGGAAGTATTCCGTATTTTATACGGAATAGCTTCTAGAAGGTGGCCACCTCTTTTGTATGATTTTCCATTTTTGGAAAATTCGTTTGACTCACAAATGAGGTGGAGATGTGAGGTGGCATGTGCATAGCGTTAAGCATGGTTTTGGGCATGTAGCAAAGCATGGTTGTGATTTATTTATTTGATTAATTGGATAAGATCTTTTTTATGGGAATGTGAGAAAGGGAGGGGCCGGCCATTTTTTGTGGGGGGGAGCTCATTTCATTTGGTTCAATTTACATTACACATTTTGCTCTCCCACTCTCTCATGCTCACACAAAAGACTTGCACACTTAGCCATTTTTGCTCATGCCAAGTTTTTCATCACCTCCTTCATCTTCTTCTATGGTTGCTCCCATGAGCATAGATATTGAGAGAAAAATATAGTGATATTTTCATACACCCCCACTCTCTATCGCTAGCGACTTTGGACCGTCGGTTACCTCGTTCGACGAGGTTAGAGTTTGCGCCGTTTCCCTCGGGTGGATTATCGGAGATGGAGGAAGACCGGCGACCAAACATCATCAAAGGACCACTAGGAGCTTGGAATGAAGACCGAAGGACACGGATCAATTCAGTATAACGATTCTAACTCTTAGTTAGTTTGCTAGTTTAGGGTTTAAGGTTGATCCGTAAATTGGGTAATGGTAGCACCGGTTTAAGAAATTTTTGTTCCGCATTTTGGCCGCGTTTCGACTGCCGGGACGCTACCGCAACCCTTCATGGTATCAGAGCCACCCTTTAAACCACTTACTAGCTTGTTTAAACATGCTTAAAAGATCGATCAACGGAATTTACCAAAATCACGATTTCATATTTAGGTTTGCTGTCGATTTTCAAAAGTGGTCAAAAAATTATTTCGGGCATCTTAAAAATCCGTGCAGGCAATTTTATGGGTACACAAAAAGTTTGGGCTCATGATTTCTCTAAAGCGTCGCGGATCCGCCGCACTTAGCCCTTATTGGCGGCGGTTCCGCGGCTATTTAGTGGCAACAGGTTTCCAAAATTTTTCTATTGCTCATTTACTTGGAATTGTGATTTTTGTGATATTCTGTTTTGGCCCAGGTTTCAGTGAAGTGTTGTTTTGCTATTGGGGCCAATTTGGAACTTAGTTGATCGATATTTTAAGTGCGCGTTTATCAGTACATACATTATAATCTGTTATCGTGAATGTCATTTGATCGGTAAACTCGTCTAATTGCTATATGTCTTTTAGACGGGTTTGCGAACGTGACATTCTCGTTGATGTTCTGTGTTGTGCTGTGATGTTGGTTGGATCGTCGTGGTGGATAGCTGTGGTGCAATATTAGTACAGTTTAATTTCATTTGTACATTTGATATTGCGGGGCGAGCGTCCGACATGTGGACTGCCGTTACTGCCTGTTTGTATATTATTCTTTTTGGGGCACGACCGGGTTGAGGTCGATGTCACCCTTGTATATTATTTTCTTTTCTGTACTAGGATTACCCCGCGGTGGGGTGCACGGATAGCCGGATTTTAGAGGGCAACAGGTCCGCATCTCAAGGCGTTGAGACGGAGGGGACCTTACTCTAGAATTGGCGGGCTATTCGCCGCACTCGTAGGGGGTCTAGGTTCTCATTGCACAGGCTATCCACACGACAGGGAACGTCGGGTCTCACTTGCGGCTCAAGTGAAACCCGGGGCTTCAGATTATCCACCATTCTGTGATCATTCTGTGATGTTTCTGTGATATTGCTTATATCATGCCTGGGACGATTGTTATATATTTATATATATTCTAGTAGATGTTGTATATGTTTTGCACCCGCGCTAGTCCAGCCCCCGCTCTGTCGTTAGTTAAGTAACCTAACGGGTGATGATGGGGCCCAGTGGCGAATGCGGATGGCATATACGTACATTTTATTTTCGTTCTTTTCTGGTGTGATTAATTGATGGGACTGCATTGATTCTTATCAATGCAAGGATAAAACAAACCTATATATATGATGTTGTTGGAACCAAGTTTTTTTAAAAAAACTGACATTACAGACGTACACTTTTGCTTTGCATCGTGGTATTCATTTTGGAATATCCAGCACCTTATTCGATGAGGCAAGGGCCGAGATCCCTTCATCGGGAGTGACCCCTTGAGTAAAAGTTTGCGTCAACGTAATAACTTTTCTATAGTCGATTCTTTTGCTTTGCATCGTGGTATTCAGTTTGGAATATCCTGCACCTCATTCTACGGGGAAAGAGCCGAGATCCCTTCACCGGGAGTGACCTCTTTAGAAAAAGTTTTCGCCACTATATATTTATAAAACCACTTGGATTCCTTCAACAAGATCAAGTTCATTACGTTAAAGGTTTTTCGCCAAAAACCTGCCGTAGTCCTCCGTCATTTCCTACAAGTAGTACTTAGTATTCGTGCTGCGTTTGTTGACTCCGTTAAGACGTAGTGTGCGGTAGCTGAGTGATGCTTGTTTGTAGCATGGATATGTGATTGGTTAGGACAGTCGTGCGGCCTTGTTGACTCCGTCAAGGGCTCGTACGGGTGGGTTTAATGCAATCAAGATAATGATGGGTTGAACTTGACTAGGACTCTTTGATTTGTTGACTCTGTCAAGATCACTTGGGTCCCAGGGGTAAAAATCACATCGGGAGTTTCAAACATACAGGAAACTTGCCAGGCTTGCGCATACCTTCTGAAGTGTGGTGACTTGAGTGGCTTCTATCAAGTTATCATATGATGATAGTTGGATCCCGATTCCTACTGATGAGTAGGATTACTCCTTGGGTGATTCCGACTAATTCTCCTTTTTGGTTTGGAGAAGAATTCGAGGAAACAGTGGGAGCCATCCAGATTAGATAAAATGATTAACCATTCTGATCTAGGTTAGAGTGCACGCTGAGTGTTTCTTTTCTCTCTCTCTGGCTGCGACTATGACCCGACCTTTGACTAAAACTCATGAAACCGAGTTAACCGAACCTTCTTAAAACACTTTGACTTTTGGAATGTCACGGTGTCACATACATCATTGCCACTTCTATATCACCTTTGCTTTTCTCCAGAACACCTCGTATCTCTACGAACATCCACTTCCATTGGATAAATCCATCGTATAGTTACATACGAACTCGAAGGAACTTTTTCGAGGATGGATTCTGGTTCTGGAGGGATTGAATAGGATTATTCGGTTGTCTTTTCTTTTTACCTTCTCTCAGGTTGTGAGGGCTCCTAGGATTAGGAGAGAGTACACCTATTGAGCTTATTGGATAGTCTTCCTCCAGACCATAGGCAGGTGCTGAACGGTAGGGAAGAAAGAAAACCAACAAGCTTAACTGTGGTGTACAGAAAGTAATAAGTAAAGACATATAAAGGGATTAGAATAATGGCAAAGTAAATTGCGATCACCATCATTCACGACAAAGACCGTGTATACCCCTGCCACTCTTACATCCACTTTGCTTTTCTCTAGAACACTCCGTATCACTACGGATATCCACTTCCATTGGATAAATCCATCGTATAGTTACATACGAACTCGAAGGAACTTTTTCGAGGATGGATTCTGGTTCAGGAGAAAAAGAATAGGATTATTCAGATGTCTTTTCCCATTATCTTCTCTCAGGTTGCGAGGGCTCCTAAGATTAGGAGAGTACACCTATTACGCTTATTGGATAGTCTTCTTCCAAACCTTAGGCTGGTGCCGAAGGGTAGGGAAGGAAGAAAACCAATTAGCCTAAAGAAGGTGTACATGAGGTAATAAGTAAAGACATAATAAAGGGATTGGAGTGAGGCAGGTATAGTATATGGTTACTGTCGTGAATCGGGGTAATGGAAAAGGCGTTACTAGGAATACCATCCCTTTTGAAACATTTTCATGTTTCAGTTTTACTGTGCGATATTAATTGAAAACTGTTTTCCCAATAAGAATCTAACTCCAGGGTATGTATTTACCAGATCAGTTTCTCACATCTGTATGTTTTTATAGATGGTGAGTGGGAGTAAGATATTGGGAATTGGGTAATTAGATCCTCATTATATCGAAATTCGTAGAAATTGGTGATATTTGAGGAAATCATCTGGATTTTGCCGGATGGCAAATATTTGGTTTTGAATATCCGTTGTTATGCACCAATTTCAAACTGATATATCTGTACATTTATTTTATAAAGTGAGATATAACTTTTTGATATTGTGTCTATGACATTTACCTATATCAGTTGGTGATTAGATAAGGTGCATTCAACAGCGGTGTAACTCTTCTTAACCAAAATGCAGTTTTTCAACCTACAACGCACAGAGTTTGAGTTATTGAACTCAGGGGACATATACAAACTATTGTATGTCGTCCAGTATCCATTAGGACAATGGGGTTGGTACTCGCACTGTATTCTATTTACTCATAACTTCTCTAATTCTAGACATGTATTTCGTTGAAGTGCAAGGTTCGGATTTTGAGAAGTTATAGGTATAAGAATAAAGTAGAGAACCATTTGTTGGAAGTATCAGAATTCTTCGAGGAAGTCGAAGATGTAGATACTTGTGTTTGGTATTCCGTTAATAGTGATGGTTTTGAGAACTAGTTTCTCTTTCAGGTTACTCATATATGGATGCACTCCTAGATGAGTAATGCCGATTGACCTCATTCCATTTGGTTGATATGCACTAGAGACAGCTGCATGATTTTGAATCTGGTTCCAATTAAATTAGTGCTTTTGTTTCTATATCAGATATATATAGAATCAATTTATATCTTGACGATGTTAAGGTATAGGGAGTTGTCCGGCTGATGCTTAAAACCAGAATCCGGATAAACTCAAGGCACGTTTCAGTAATGGCTGTTTATGGGTTATCTCGGGCTTTAACGAGGGTTAACATTCTACCATCAGGAAGATCAATATTTATATTGTTCTTGACTCGCCACAGTTTTAGTAAAATGGATTTTTTCAGAAAACAGAAGTGGGAGTATGGTAGAACTGGAAGTTATTCCAGAACCACAAACGATTACTGGAAATTTAATAGAACCTAAGGATTCAATTGGATTTGATGTTCCATTAGCCACTCCGCAGATTTGGTGGGTAACCTCAGTCACCCGAGAGGTACTTCGGTCTTCTCAGAGACGGTGATAGGGAAGTTCTTGTTTACCCAGACTTACCATTGTTGTTGTTCTATACTATAAGACCCGGCAGGAGGATGAGTATAGCGTCGTTCTAAAACTAGTTTTAGAAGTGCACGTATATATGACTCTGCTAGAGGGTTGTTGTAGTCAGTGGGAGCAGCGGAAGCATAGTAGGCAAGTAGCTTATGTCTATATATAGACTAAAGAAGGTATAGCAGAAATAGATCATCTATTTTTGATGTGACAGTCATAGGTTTTGACTTCATCAGAATAGGAGATTGATCTGGTAAGAAAGTAGTAGGGTGTGATGTTCGAGGATTCGAGATGACATGGACTTGATAGGAAGGGATATTCCTATACTACGATCGGTTATACTTTGGTTGTCACAAAGTTGTTTCTCCACATAGGATATGGATATAATATCAGGTTTTCTGGTTGCTAGATCTATGGTTTTAGATCTAGATTTTGGAAGTATCCTAATCTGGGTACTTTGACATTAAATGGACGACTCCTGGCATTGTGGTGTACCTGCAGGTGATGGAGTCATCCTCTCTAAAGGTGTCTTACAGACTAAAGGGGAGAGCGATCTGCATGATTAGCATATCACTTGCTTAGGCAATTGAGTTAATCATGAAATGTCAAGTACCACACCAGATATTGCTTTTGCACTAGATGCAATAAACAGATATATTAATCCAATCCTGGAGAAACATTGGGGAGCAGTTTATGAACATGAATAGATATTCTATGGATATGGTAACGGCAGCCTCCTTCAGGAGACGGTTATCATATCAGGCTTCCAAGGTGACATAGATGACAGAGTGACTGTCAGAATTATAGTTTTCCCTCTTTTGAGGGACAGTATGTTGGACGAGTAGTCCAAGCGAATACTGAGGAAAGGCATGGCGCAGGATACTGATTAAATTCAGTGGACGATATAGTCTAGGAAGTTTGCTGGAATTGGAGTTCTTTTGTGAACTGGGTCTCATCAGATATCCAGACAAATTCTAAGACAAGTATTGCTCATTTCAGAAGATAATTTTCTCCACGAAGTTGAGATTAAGAGAGATACAGAAAGAAACATTGGAGCGGATCCACTCACTGAGGCTATTTCTCGAACGCAATCATTTTCGCAAACGGGCTTTGCGAAACTGATTAGTAGAGAAGTTGGGTGTTCGGTATCACACGGGCTGTGAGTATGCGACATCATAATAATTGGCCTTAAGTGCAAGTGGGAGATTGTTGGCTATAGTGCCCTCAAGGCAATTATCATAGACGCGGACATGTGATTATGATGATTGAGTGAGGACCTATACCGATAGAACAATCTTACTCGAGATGATAGTATGCTATCTGGTTTGTTTTTATCATCATGTTGATAGAGCTCATAGAATTCTTGCTTGACTGCTAGCATTATGATGGCGATCATATATGTGGGAGCCGGGGTCTATAAGCACATCCTTAAATATCCCTAGTCGTAGGAGTATCGAGACCGGGCATCGATACTCC
Source organism: Agapanthus africanus (assembly GCA_030015575.1). Taxonomy (NCBI): domain Eukaryota; kingdom Viridiplantae; phylum Streptophyta; class Magnoliopsida; order Asparagales; family Amaryllidaceae; genus Agapanthus; species Agapanthus africanus. The sequence continues at coordinate 124,404,472 of CM057339.1, read as the reverse complement.
AGTGTAGACTAGTGTATACTGATCGAGACCCCGATGAGGGGCGGTGGCCAGGTCTCACAAGCCATTGGTGTTAGTTTGTCCACCTAAGATAGTATGCACGTGCCCATTGGGTTATGAGTACAATGGACGGACTCGCCGGGAACCTGCTAGTTGGTATTATACCTATTGTCAGATAGCAGTTCCCAGGTGACATGTGTACAGGTTAGTCTGTCGACCTGAGATCGTCATTTGTCTCATGTGAGTTTCCACTGTGCTTTGATTACTACCCTACCACGGCTCAAAGGAGTCGTGCAAACAAGTTTTAGTTGGGTACAGTCCCGGGCCACATGGAGGCAGTGATCGGATCGTCGGGGATTCGTCGCTCCCGGTATTGGGGGTTGATGTCGCATTGTGTACGGGTGGCCATCACCACAAATCCATGGCCATGGTAGACGAGGATTACCGATCCAGGATCGATAGTTTCTCAGGAGGTGATGGGTTACATGCCGACACTAAATATCGTGTTGTTAGGGGTCTGACTTTATCCACCCCCTAGACTCGATATGCGATACTCTTAGACGAACAGACCGGACTGTACGGATATTGTCACTGACAGGCTCAGTAGGGGTTCAGGATGAGTTTGCTCGTCGGCCTCCCTTTCGCTCAATACCTGGGTAGCCGTTACGTACAGCTAGTGCCGCTGACGTGCTTGTGGTTAAACTCACTGCCAGCGTATTGACGAGTCTTTAGAGTCCCACACAGAGGGTTTTCACGGTTCAGACGATATGGTGTACATGTTGTATGTTGGTGCATACAGGTGCCCGATTAAATATGTGCACTAGCTGCGCAGACTTTAATCGGACAGTTGATAATACTAGCGGCTTAGGATTAAGCCAGATTATTAAATCAGCTTTTGATTTAATAATTTACATATGTATTTATATATATGTATTCTAGTATTATTGTTCACTATCTGTTTTCTCTCTCGGTTGTTCGTATTTTGGTACGAATACGCGTATATGTATTTTCGATACATGTACCGGGAAGTATTCCGTATTTTATACGGAATAGCTTCTAGAAGGTGGCCATCTCTTTTGTATGATTTTCCATTTTTGGAAAATTCATTTGACTCACAAATGAGGTGGAGATGTGAGGTGGCATATGCATAGTGTTAAGCATGGTTTTGGGCATGTAGCAAAGTATGGTTGTGATTTATTTATTTGGTTAATTGGATAAGATCTTTTTTGTGGGAATGTGAGAAAGAGAGGGGCCGGCCATTTTTTGTGGGGGGAGCTCATTTCATTTGGTTCAATTTACATTACACATTTTGCTCTCCCACTCTCTCATGCTCACACAAAAGACTTGCACACTTAGCCATTTTTGCTCATGCCAAGTTTTTCATCACCTCCTTCATCTTCTTCTATGGTTGCTCCCATGAGCATATATGTAGAGAGAAAAATGTAGTGACATTTTCATACACCCCCACTCTCTATCGCTAGCGACTTTGGAGCGTCGGTTACCTCGTTCGACGAGGTTGGAGCTTACGCCGTTTCCCTCGGGTGGATCATCGGAGATGGAGGAAGACCGGCGACCAAATATCATCAAAGGACCACTAGGAGCTTGTAATGAAGGTCGAAGGACACGGATCAACTCGGTATAACGATTCTAACTCTTAGTTATTTTGCTAGTTTAGGGTTTAAGGTCGATCCGTAAATCGGGTAACGGTAGCGCCGGTTTAAAAAAAATTTGTTCCGCATTTTAGCCGCGTTTCGACAGCCGGGACGCTGCCGCAACCCTTCAAAGATATCACCGACTAGAGGAGTGATTCATTTTGGGAGTCGAGATAAGTTTCGTCCTCGATTCGTGGGGCCTTTCGAGATTTTGGAACGTGTTGGAGAAGTGACTTATCGATTGGTTTTACCATAATCTTTGGCGAATGTTCATGACGTGTTTCATGTATCTCAATTCCGTAAGTATGTACGAGATGAAACACACGTGCTGGATCATTCGGAGCTGACTGTATGAGAGGATTTGACCTTTGAGGAACGACCGATATCGATTGTTGATCGAAAAGAAAAGGTCCTTAAGAACAAGATTATCCCGCTCGTACTTGTTTCTTGGGGAAATCGATCGCATGGAGAATCGACTTGGGAACGAGAAGACGAGATTCGACAGAAATTTCCACACCTATTCTTGTAAATTCTTGTTTGTTTATCTTTACTTGATTTGGGAATTTCGAGGACGAAATTCTTTTTGTAGTTGGGTATAATGTAACACCCTAGTTCATTTATACCAATTCTAGTTCAAATATTTCTTTATTTATGGTATTTTCCTGATTTACTGTGTTTTGGGTGCGAATAGTGTTTTGACATCTGTATTTGCATCCGACCCGACCCGCTTGCAGGAAATCCGTCTTGATTCCTATTTATGATTTATCCTGGCTTGTTATATGGATACGTGTACTTTCATTTTATTTTATATATTGCATACTGGCATTATATCTGGCATCTGCATTTTTTTAATATAACAATTAAAGTCAAGAAAAATATTTTAAAAATATATTACATGGCCTGCCTGATACCCCTAACCCCGTGGTAGCATCCGCGCATCTTGTTCTCATCTCGTTCAGTGAAACGGACCTGTTTGGATGGCTACGTGCACGTGCGTGCATCCGTTCTTGGGGATATGCATTTTCGTTACCCGGATATTTTGTTTTGATTTTGCTTTATATGTACATTATCCGTATTTTCAAACCATAATTTTAGACCCGACCGGGGCATATCTTGGAGTAGGTTTGTAATTTCCAAAATCTCAGTTTTAACTAATATTATATTCTTATAATATAAAATCCGTTTAAACATATCAATAAACGTTTTAAAAATATCTTTTAACCAATCATGTATTTTTAAAGATTCCTATTCTAACTGAACTCACAGCTCGCTCTCTCTCTCTCTCTTTCTTTATATATACTAATTCTTTTTTTACCCCTCCCAATGCACGGCTCCCTCTTCCTCTCGTCTTCTTCTTTCATATATTTTTCCCGCCTTCATCGCGAGAACCCACTTTCCCTGCCCGCGCCGCGCCCCTCGCTTCACCTCGTCGACCATCCCCAGAAGCCCTCATCACCTCCATCTTCTCTTCTTTCTCCCCTCTCTCCTCTCTTCTTCTCCAGAGAACCCGAGCTTCACACCCTCTCTGTGCGAGATCCCTGCAACCCGACGAACTCACGAACCCTAATCCTAACTTCCGCCGGCGACCACGTCGTCGTCGCCTGTAATACCCGGTTCTTTTGCGCACCAATATCCGTATTTTTTAATAAAATGCTACTTACGAAATTTAATTATTTATATTTATAATTATTTTGCTTCATTTTAAAGCCCTAACCCAAATTTAAACTAAAATCCCTTTTTCTGTTTTTATTTACTTCCCTACCCAGCCCAAGCCAAAACTTAATTTCCCTTTCTCTTTTATTTCCAGGCCCATCTCCCCTTAATTTCCAATTCCTTTTAATTAGCCCGGCCCATCTCCCTATTCCCTTTCCTTTTTATTTTTTTTCCTTTTAATTACTCCAGCCTACACTTTCCAAGCCCAAGCCCACGCCCAATACCCAACTCACCCGACCCGACCCGACACCAACCTTCTTTCCCACTCACTGGCTCCTTCCCGCTCTTTTCTTTCGCGCCCCCCCACGTCGACCCGTCGTCGCGCCCGCCTCTCTCGCGCCCGTCTCTTTCGTGCCCACGATGTGCGCGCGCTCCCTCCTGCGACCCGCTCCCCTCAACGGCTCGCTCCTCCATCTCACTCTCTCTCCCTCTGCAACGTCTCACACTCTCTCCCTCTGCAACCTCTCACCCCTCCCCCTCTACAACATCTCTTTCTCTTTCCCACTTCATCCTCTCGCCAAGCCCTGCGCCACCTTCATCTCCTCCCGTGCACCCCCCACCAAGCACCGTCGCCGCCTGCATCCCTCACTGCAACCCCGAGCTCCTCCTCCACCGTCGACATCCCAGCGCAACCACCGACGCATCCAACGCCTCGAGCTCCTCCCTTGCCGTCTTCTCACACCCGGCCACCCCCTCGACACTCTCACTGCCTCCTCCCACCGACTCTTAACCACCATCAACCACACCCCCTGTCGTCGACGACCACCCTCGAGCAGCAGACGGTCGCTTCTCTCTCAGCCCAACCCCAGCAACTTTCTCCAACCCCCACTTCCTCCCCTAGCCGAGCCTTGCTGCCACCTCCGCCGGCCGGGCACCACTACTGGCCGCCTCCTTCCTGCAGCCGAGACCCAGCAACCCTCACCGCCGACCGCAGCCAAGCCGTCGCTGCCGAAGAACTCGAGCCCGAGCCAAGTCAAGGTCCCGTGCCGCGCCTGTGTCGTGCCGTGCCGCGCCCCCGTGCCACACTGTGCCGCTTCGTAACCGCTACTGCACCAACACCGTGCCACCGCAGACCCACTCAAATGTCGCGCCCCGTGCCCAGTTGCCATGCCGCGCCTGTGTCGTGTCATGCCAACCTCCGGACCAGGTCCCGTGCCGCACCGTGCCTGCCTCCGTGTCATCACCAGGCCAAGCACCGTATCACGCCCGTGTCATCACCGGGCCCAGCACCGTATCGCGCTCGCGTCATCACCAGGCTCAGTTCCGTGTCGCGCCGTGCCACGCACCGAGCCAGGACCACACCCACTATCGTATCACGCCCGCGTCGCCACCGCGTCCAGTACCGGGTCACCGCGCACCGCGCTCGCGCCGCGCACCGTCCCGTGTGTCGGGACAAACCCTGCGGCGGCGGCGCTTCTATATCAAGCGACCGAGGAAAGTGACTTCCACTTGCTTTACATGCTATTAATGTTATACATATACTTAGTTATATGTCTTCATAACCGAAGTTTCGATCACCATACGTATAAACAAGTGTTTGTTACATAACCTTAAATGAAAACATGTCGTTAAATATTGGACCTTATGATCATTAGACCCGTATACTATTTACCGGTGTGCTGTAGAAATTTAGTTGAAAACCACGGTCGTTTCACCTATGTAATGCTGCTCCCGACAGTTGGTACGAAATCTGAATTTTCTGAACATGCTAGACCGTTAAATTCATATTAAATCTTCTACACGTCGTATTTTGGCATTCCATGATTCGTATCTAATCCAACGAAATAAACTACATAACCCTATAATTTATAGTTAAATTTGAACTAGTTATGATAGAGAAAACTGCGGTGGATTACGATTCTGGACTGCAGTCCAGAACGGAAATCCCAGTTAACCCCTGTTTATAAACCCCTGTATTTTCCTGTTAAAATATGAGAATATGCAGAACCCTATATTGTTACATATAAAATCGAGTTAGATTTCTTAATCGACTGGTCTCACTGGATTCCTCAACCGTTTGATATTTTTAATTTATTTTACAATGTCGATACGTCTTACTGAATTCTGCAGAGGCAAATTTTACACATCGAACATAATCTGTCCATAACTCCTTGTCGACATAATATATTACTGATCTGCCAATTGCGGTAGAAACCTAACTGATAGCCCTAAATATTGTTCAACTATAGCGTCTCCTAAATACGATCCCAACTGGGATTAAAATGCGTTACGAAACGGACTTCCGATTTTGAAACCGGATTTCCAGCAGTGAACGCTTAAAATGAAATGGCCATATCTAGTGATCCTGAAACCCGATTAACGTGAAACTAATTTTCATGGATAGATAATTAAACATACCGCTTACCCACTTTTTATTGTTTCGCTAAATTTTGCATGAATGATTTATGATAAATTATGCAAGTGGTAGGACACCGACTGATGATATCTTAATCATGCCTTAATTACTGTATTCTCATCACATTATATATATGTCATTGCATTGGTAACCTAGTGATCATATGCATTACCCAGTGTTAGGTATTAGTGTTTAATTGTGGCAAGTACGTTAGTGTTTAAGCATGAATGGATAAGTGAAAGTGACACGTACTTGTACACAATCAGTGGACCCTATTGCCCTGTCTTAAGTTCTCGCGTAGACTTGTCATGGACCGACCGGTATTTGAGTTTGTGGTTGGCGTTTGATGTAGACCACGGGGTGTGGGGTAGTTTGAGTGTGAGTTCAACAGAATCTCAAGAGTCCCATGCCGGCACATACAACGATTTTGGAGATATATGGGGATATTACTGATTATTAGTGAGCGACTCGGGCCCGTGTTCCCTTGCCCTTGGGTCTTACCCTTGGGTGGGGGATACTCACGAGTGGTTGACTCTTATACTTGGACTGACGATAGGCTTAGCGACCTGTACAGTGAGACTTAGAGACTGATAGGGTTAGTGACATTGACATGTATTACTTACTGATTCAACATACCTGCCATACTGTTTACTGCTTTACTGTTTGCCTGCTCTATTAGATACCTGCATTGGCTACTTCATGTTCACGTCTTTACTCTTTTGATTACTGTTACATATTCATTATTATTGCATGAGTTACCATTTGTATCCATATATATATTGCTATCGTGTCGCTCTGACGATCTGAGTATGCATGCTCAGAGTGAGAAGTGGATCTAGCTTGGACCAGGACCTGACGTACCTTGAGGACATCGCGGACATCTTGATCAGCTACCCAGAGCTATACTCTCTTGATCTCCATCTGGTTAGTTCTTTTGTATTTGTTTTGATTTAGTGACTGCATTTCTCATTACCTGTGCATTGATTACTGATTACCACGTAAAGCTAGAAGCCGAAGTGTGACTACGGCAGGATATTTCCTTGACCGTAGGAGCATGGCTGGCCTTGTCAACCCCTCGTATTCCGTATTTTGGGAAGCGGGATGTGACATGGTTTTGTTGATATCAGAGCTCGGTTTTGCTTCGATTGGGATTGTAGTTTCCATGTAGTGCTTGACAATCTAAGACATCCTTCGGTCTAGATTGTAAACTTGTTATTCTTTTATCTTAATTCACATAGTGTGTTATGCTATACATTTGATCTATCCGTTAGAGTTTTGGGTGACTTAATAGAGTTACGTGGTTGTAATTATGAACTGCAGCATGGTTACAATACTGTACTTTGTTGAGTGACTTGGAGTTCTACATTTGGTTTCCACTCGTTTGAATTTCACCTCACCCGATATTCTTGTTTCCTTGCTTAACCTACATTATATTCCGATTCTTATAGCTTGCACCTTATGTCGTCCTAAAATTGTTGTTTCAGGATCATGTCTTCCAACGACTCTTTCTCTATCTCCACTCTCCAGAATCAGACCGTCGAGATTTTGAATGTGCTGCAAGGTTTGAAAGAAGCCCAGGAGCGAACGGGCGACCTGTTAGCTGAAGGATTAAGGAGGCAGATGACCCAGGCACCAGAGAAAGCCTCCACTCGCAAAAGAATCCCCGTTGAACAAGGAAACGGGATGAAGATGAAGCGCCCATTTATTCCTCGGCAACAGAAGCAACGGAGAACTCAACGTTGTGGATACTGTAAGAAGCCGGGACACCTTTAGAGAGATTATCGCAGCGCCAAAGGGCAGTGCCTGATTTGCGGATCCAGCGAACATCTGGTCAACAGTTGCCCAAAAAGGAAGGAGCTACAAGGAGGAGGTTCGTCCACACTCTCCAACGCTGCAAAGTGATGGTTATTTCGTTGTTCGGGCCTCGAAGATAGTGCAGACCCAGCGCAGGATTCAACTCACGTGACGAGAATGCAGCGGTCTAGAAATCAAAGAAGAATTATCACGTTTTCTGCTTTCAATAAAAATGTCGTCACTCTTTTGTAAATATTTCCTCTCGTTTAAGATCTTGTATCCGCTGAATCTTTAGTTGAGTGTAATAAAACTCTGAGTTGTGATGTATGTATCGTTCTCTTGCCTCCCACTTTACTTATACTATTTGTTGCATCGGCATTCTAAAATTTGATTTTTCAGTCCTTACCTACCGCATATTTTCCCTTGTAATCCTTGATTATTTTCTTACTGTGTTCCACTGTCTAATCATGACTCTTTCTTTTCAGGCCATGGCCCACCCTGGAGCAGTGCCGCCGCTAGATGAGGACACACGGTCGTGCGTTTCCTTGGACTGCATGCTGGTGAGTTCGGATGACGAGATCAACGGTCCACAGGTGATTTTCGAAAACAGCGATTCTAAGGGTGAGGGATTCGCAGCCCCAGAAGTTGACATGATCAGCGACTCGGACGACGAAGAAGAGGACCCCGAAGATGACCCAATAGAGAAAGATCCCGAGGAGGACCCAATAGAAGAAAATCCAGGGGAAGAAGACCTTGGGGAGAATCCAGTGGAAGAAAATCCCATGAAAGAAGATCCAGAAGAAGAGAATCACGTAGAAGCAGATCTCGATGAAGAAGCTCCAGCCGAGGAAGAAGATCCAGAGGAAGAGAATCATGTAGAAGCAGAAGAAGCTCCAGCCGAGGAAGAAGGACCACAAGAAGAAGACCCCATGGCAGAAGAACCTCCAGTGGCAATCCCTACGAGGCGATATGGAAATGGACGCCCCTATCAGAGCGCGTGAGCCTGCCGTAACCTGCTAAACTTCTACAACCGCGACTGACGTGATTTAGCTTTGTCTCCGCTAGCCAAATAAATCTATGTATACTTTAGGGCCACTCTTTATCTTTCGTGAGTACCTTGTTTGAAATTTTCTGGTATGATAATAGAATTGCTGAGTTCGCAAATCTTTCGATTTTTTTAATTCGCATGATGTATCGACTGTTTTCCTTCCCAATAAATTTCTTCCCTCCCGAGATTCATTACTGTTCGCCCTTACACCCTGTGTTGACCCGACCCCAGCTTCTTCGACATCCAGAATGAAGTACCGCACCCCGACATTTTGGATCATGCTCCATTTGAAATCCCTACCCTGGCTAGCCCCTATACATTTCTTGTGCTATCTCCTTTTACCATAATTACATTTAGGGATGTCGTTATTCGAAAATTTAGCTTTCATTATTTTGTATTTATCGAAAAGTGCGTGTTATTAACTATTTCCGTTTTATGCATTTTAAGTACTTTACTATTCTTCCCATTTTCGATAGCGCAACCATATATTGCACATATTATTTTGTGCTATGTCTATTATTTTCACCGTGTGAGTTTTCTAAGTCATCTTGAAATTGTTTGATCGATACATTTATTCTAAAATACCTTGGCCTATTGGCAAACACTTCACTATTTTTGTTATTGCTATTTTATCCTCTTGTACTTACTTAGACTTATAGATGGGTCTGCCCTGTACTTACTGAGACTTATCTTTTTAGTTGCGTCATTCCAATACATATACAGACCTTCGATTTTACCTAGATGTTTCTTTTTGTAAATCACTATATGTTAGTGTTAGAGGTTATAGCTTTTCGCATATTATTTTATATAGCTTATCGTTTATTTTAAATTTCGAGGCCGAAATTTTTATAAGGGTGGTATGATGTAATACCCGGTTCTTTTGCGCACCAATATCCGTATTTTTTTATAAAATGCTACTTACGAAATTTAATTATTTATATTTATAATTATTTTGCTTCATTTTAAAACCCTAACCCTAATTTAAACTAAAACCCCTTTTTCTATTTTTATTTACTTCCCTACCCAGCCCAAGCCAAAACTTAATTTCCCTTTCTCCTTTATTTCCCGGCCCATCTCCCCTTAATTTCCAATTCCTTTTAATTAGCCCGACCTATCTCCCTATTCCCTTTCCCTTTTATTTTTTTCCTTTTAATTACTCCAGCCCACACTTTCCAAGCCCAAGCCCAAGCCCAATACCCAACTCACCCGACCCGACCCGACACCAACCTTCTTCCTCACTCACTTGCTCCTTCTCGCTCTTTTCTTTCATGCCCCCCCACATCACCCCGTCGTCGCGACCACGTCTCTCACGCCCGCCTCTCTCGCGCCCACGACTCACGCACGCTCCCCCCTACGACCCGCTCCCCTCAACGGCTCGCTCCTCTATCTCACTCTCCCCCCTCTGCAACGTCTCACTCTCTCTCCCTCTGCAACATCTTACCCGCTCTCCCTCTACAACATCTCTTTCTCTCTCCCTCTTCATCCCCTCGCCAAGCCCTGCGCCACCTTCATCTCCTCCCGTGCACCCCCTACCAACCACCGTCACCGCCTACATCCCTCACTGCAACCCCGAGCTCCTCCTCCACCGTCGACATCCCAGTGCAACCACAGACGCCTCCAACGCCTCGAGCTCCTCCCTCGCCGTCTCCTCGCACCCGGCTACCCCCTCGACACTCTCACTGCCTCCTCCCACCGACTCTTAACCACCATCAACCACACCCCCTGCCGCCGACGACCACCCTCGAGCAGCAGACGGTCGCCTCTCTCTCGGCCCAACCCCAGCAACTTTCTCCAACCCCCACTTCCTCCCATAGCCGAGCCTTGCTGCCACCTCCGCCGGTCGGGCACCACTACTGGCCGCCTCCATCCTGCAGCCGAGACTCAGCAGCCCTCACCGCCGACCGCAGCCAAGACGTCGCTGCCGAAGAACTCGAGCCCGAGCCAAGTCGAGGTCCCGTGACGCGCCTGTGTCGTGCCGTGCCCCGCCCCCATGCCACACCGTGCCGCTTCGTAACTGCTACTGCACCAACACCGTGCCAACGCAGACCCACTTATATGTCGCGCCCCATGCCCAGTTGCCATGCCGCGCCTGTGTCGTGTTGTGCCCACCTCCGGACCAGGTCCCGTGCCGCACCGTGCCTGCCTCCATGTCATCACCAGGCCCAGCACCGTATCGCGCCCGCGTCATCACCAAGCCCAGTTCCATGTCGCGCCGTGCCACGCACCGAGCCAGGACCACGCCCACTGCCGTATCACGCCTGCGTCGCCACCGCGTCCAGTACCGGGTCACCGCGTACCGTGCTCGCGCCGCGCGCCGTATCCAGCCCCGCGCCATCACGTATGTCGGGACAAACCCTGCGGCGGCGGCGCTTCCATATCAAGCGACCGAGGCAAGTGATTTCCACTTGCTTTACATGCTATTAATGTTATACACATACTTAGTTATATGTCTGCATAACCGAAGTTTCGATCACCATACATATAAACAAGTGTTTGTTGCATAACCTTAAATGAAAACCTGTCGTTAAATATTGGAACTTGTGATCATTAGACCCGTCTACTATTTACCGGTGTGCTGTAGAAATTTAGTTGAAAACCACGGTCGTTTCACCTATGTAATGCTGCTCCCGACAGTCGGTACGAAATCTGAATTTCCTGAACATGCTAGACCGTTAAATTAATATTAAATCTTCTATAAGTCGGATTTTGGCGTTCCCTGGCTCGTATCGAAGCCAACGGAATAAAATACAGAACCCTATAATTTATAGTTAAATTTTAACTATATATGATAGAGAAAACTGTGGTGGATTACAATTCTGGACTGCAGTCCAGAACGGAAATCCCAGTTAACCCCTGTTTATAAACCCCTGTATTTTCCTGTTAAAATATGAGAATACACGGAACCCTATATCTTTACGTAGAAAATCAAGTTATGTTTCTTAATAGACTGGTCTCACTGGATTTCTCAACCATTTGATATTTTTAATTCATTTTACAATGTCAATACGTCTTGCTGAATTCTGCAGAGGCAGATTTTACACATCAAACATAATCTGTCCATAACTCCCTGTCGACATAATATATTACTGATCCACCAATTGCGGTGGAAATCTAACTGATATCCCTAAATATTGTTCAACTATAGCGTCGCCTAAATATGATCCCAACTGAAATTAAAATGCGTTACGAAACGGACTTCCGATTCTGAAACCGGATTTTCAGCAGTGAACGCTTAAAGTGAAATGGCCATATCTAGTGATCCTGAAAACGTGAAACTAATTTTCATGGATAGATAATTAAACATACCGCTTACCCCCTATTTATTTTTTCGCTAAATTTTGCATGAATGATTTATGATAAATTATGCAAGTGGTAGGACACCGACTGATGATATCTTAATCATGCCTTAATTACTGTATTCTCATCACATTATATATATGTCATTGCATTGGTAACCTAGTAAACCCACCGTTGCCGGTCCCAAGTCCGGATGAGAAAGGCTGAGAGTTGTGGTAGGCTTATGACAGCCAACGTAAAACTTTGTCACATTCTATGACATGAACCATAATAAGAATATCGTTGGGGCGTCCCCTACTCAGCGACGCGCTACATCGGATCCCGGGTGTAGTGTTAAATATGCAAGGGCTTCTAGGTCGTCGTTCAGATGCGGCGCGCTACATCGGACCCCGGGTGTAGTGACAAATAAGCAAGGGTCGTCGTCCAGAGACGGCGCGCTATATCGGACCCCGGGTGTAGTGACAAATAAACAAGGGTCGTCGTCTACAGACGGCGCGCTACATCGGACCCCGGGTGTAGTGATAAATAAGCAAGGGTGGTCATCCAGAGACGGCGCGCTACATCGGACCCCGGGTGTAGTGACAAATAAGTAAGGGTTTCATAGGATCCGTCTAGCTTCCTGGAACATAGGTTCCCTTACGGGTAGACTAATAGAATTAGTGGAGGTGATGATTAGGAGGAGAGTTGGTATTATGTGTTTGCAAGAAACTAAGTGGGTAGGTGAAAAGAGTAGAGTCATAGAACCTTGGGGTTATAAGCTTTGGTATACGGGTAAAGATAAAAATCGTAATGGGGTAGGCATAATCATAGATAGACGGTTGCTTGAGGATGTAGTTGAGATTAGGAGAAAAGGTGATAGAATTTTACTGGTTAGGCTTATTCTAGGTGGAGAGATCCTTAATGTTATTAGTGCTTATGCACCACAGATAGGTCTTGATGACGCTAGTAAGCGTCTATTCTGGGAGGATTTAGACGAGGTGGTGCAAAGTATACCTAATGGAGAGAAGTTATTTATTGGTGGTGATCTTAATGGACATGTAGGTACTAGTCCTAGTAGGTTTGATACTATCCATGGAGGTTTTGGTTTCGGACAAAGGAATGAAGTAGGTGACTCAATTCTAGATTTTGCTTTATCTTATGACTTGATCTTAGCAAACACCTGGTTTAGGAAAAGAGAGTCCCACCTTATCATTTTTAGGAGCGGATCAAGTGCTAATCAAATAGATTTTTTTCTGACGAGAAGAATAGATAGAGGTTGTTGTATCGACTGTAAGGTAGTGCCAGGTGAGAGTGTAACCACTCAACATAGACTTTTAGTTCTAGATTTTCGATTTAGAAGAGAACCTAGGAAGATTAGACGTAAGGTGGAGCCTAAAATTAAATGGTGGCGATTGAAAGAAGGTAACCAAAAGGCTTTTATAGATCGTGTAGTAGAAGAAGCGGATTGGCAGTCGGAAGATGATCCAGACAAAACATGGAACAAAATGGCTAGTTGTATCAAGAAGATAGCTAGAGATCTACTTGGTGAGTCGAGAGGTGGTGCTCCACCATCTAAGGACATATCATGGTGGAATGAAGATGTAAAGGCTGCTATTAAAATTAAAAGGGATTCTTATAAAGATTTGAAGAAAAGTAGATATGTGGAGAGATTTGAGAAGTACAAAATGGCTAAAAAGGAAGTTAAGAAAGCTGTTCGGGAAGCTAAATCTAAGGTATACAAGGAGGTGTACGAGAAATTAGACACTAAAGAGCCTGCAAATGATATATACCGGATTGCTCGAATGCGGGAAAGGAAGACTAGAGACTTATGTGCGGTGAAGTGTGTCAAAAATGAAAATCAGAAGGTTTTAGTTCGAGATGAGGATATCAAGGAAAGATGGAGAGATTATTTTGACAAATTGTTCAATGAGAGCTTTACTAAGAATTTGGATGGACTTGTCATTCAATCTCAAGATATAAACCGTGATTTCATGCGTAAAATAAGACTTCCTGAGGTTAAAGAAGCTTTGAACAGAATGGGTTTAAGAAAAGCGGTTGGTCCTGACGGGATTCCTATCGAGATTTGGAGATGCTTAGGAGAAATAGGCGTTAAATGGCTGACAGATCTGTTTAATAAGATTTGGCAGACAAAAAAGATGCCAAATGAATGGAGGAAAAGTATCCTTGTACCTATCTACAAGAACAAGGGTGACATTCAAAGTTGCTCAAACTACCGTGGAATAAAACTGACGTGTCACACCATGAAACTTTGGGAGAGAGTGATTGAACACAGGCTGAGGAAGGATATTAAGATAACAGAGAACCAATTTGGGTTCATGCCTGGACGATCGACGACAGAGGCGATTCATTTGCTTCGTCAACTTGTCGAGCGCTTTCGAGAGAGGAGAAGAGATTTGCATATGATATTTATTGATTTAGAAAAAGCGTACGACAAGGTACCTAGAGAGGTATTATGGGGGACAATGATGAAGAAGGGGGTCCCCGTCAAGTATATTGACATAATCAAGGATATGTACGACGGAGTAGTGGCAAATGTCAGAACTTGCGGTGGCTTAACGAGTGATTTTCCGATTACTATTGGTTTACATCAAGGATCTGCATTAAGTCCATTCCTGTTTACCATCGTGATGGATGAGCTTACTAGAACTATCCAAGATGAGGTACCTTGGTGTATGCTATTCGCTGATGATATCGTTCTAGTAAATGAGACGAAAGCAGGGGTTAATGCCAAATTGGAATTATGGAGGCAAACATTGGAATCTCGGGGATTCAGATTGAGCAGGTCCAAGACAGCATATGTGCACTGCAAATTTAGTAGCCAGAGAAGTCAAAACCATATTGGTATAACATTGGAAGGGCAAGAGATATCACCGAGCGACCAGTTTAGATATCTAGGTTCCATCATCCAAAAGAATGGGGAGATCGATAGTGATGTTAATCAAAGGATCCAAGCTGGTTGGTTGAAATGGAGGAGTGCAACAGGGATTTTGTGTGATCGTAACTTTCCGTTAAAATTGAAAGGAAAGTTTTATCGGAGCGCTATTCGGCCTGCCTTATTATATGGTACAGAATGCTGGACTCCTAAGAAGCATCATACACAGAAGATGCACGTAGCGGAGATGCGCATGCTTCGTTGGATGTGCGGTAACACTAGAAAAGATAAGGTGCGAAATGAGGATATTCGTGCAAAAGTTGGTGTAGCACCTGTGGAGGAGAAGATGCGGGAAAACCGGCTAAGATGGTTTGGTCATATGCGACGCAGACCTATGGAAGCACCGGTTCGACGAATAGATACTCTCGACATGGGCAATGGCAAAAGGGCAAAAGGGAGACCGAAGAAAACATGGATGGAGGTGATACGAAACGATATGGTTGCCAAAGGACTCAATAAAAGTATATTGTTCGATAGAAGTGAGTGGAGACAGAGGATTCATGTGCTGGACCCGGCGTGATTCTCATGTTGGTTCATGTAGCCTACCCCATATGCTTGGGATAAAAGGCTCAGTTGTTGTTGTTGTTGTTGTTGTGTTGCATTGGTAACCTAGTGATCATATGCATTACCCAGTGTTAGGTATTAGTGTTTGATTGTGGTAAGTACGTTAGTGTTTAAGCATGAATGGATAAGTGAAAGTGACACGTACTTGTACACAATCAGTGGACCCTATTGATTTATTGCATTGTCGACGTCTGTGGGACGTGTATAAGTGTGCTATAATTGGTATGGGACGATTATGGAAGCACTTATATGGGTGTCACAGGTAAATCACCAAACACTGTCCATTTATCTTGGGTATCAGTCGAGACATGCTTGATGGAGACCCTATCTTCAGTTCTCGCGTAGACTTGTCATGGACCGACTAGTATTTGAGTTTGTGGTTGGTGTTTGATGTAGACTATGGGGTGTGGGGTAGTTTGAGTGTGAGTTCAACAGAATCTCGGGAGTCTCATGCCGGCACATACAGCGATTCTGGAGATATATGGGGATATTGCTGATTATTAGTGAGCGACTCGGGCCCGTGTTCCCTTGCCCTTGGGTCCTATCCTTGGGTGGGGGATACTCACGAGTGGTTGACTCTCACACTTGGACTGATGATAGGCTTAGCGACCTGTACAGTGAGACTTAGAGACTAATAGGGTTAGTGACATTGACATGTATTGCTTACTGATTCAACATACCTGCCATACTGTTTACTGCTTTACTGTTTGCCTGCTCTATTAGATACCTGCATTGGCTACTTCATGTTCACGTCTTTACTCTTTTGATTACTGTTACATGTTCATTATTATTGAACGAGTTACCATTTGTATCCATATATATTGCTATCGTGTCGCTCTGACGACCTGAGTATGCATGCTCAGAGTGAGAAGTGGATCTAGTTTGGACCAGGACCTGACGTACCTCGAGGACATCGCGGACATCTTGATCAGCTACCCAGAGCTATACTCTCTTGATCTCCATCTGGTTAGTTCTTTTGTATTTGTTTTTATTTAGTGACTGCATTTCTCATTACCTGTGCATTGATTACTGATTACCACGTAAAGCTAGAAGCCGAAGTGTGACTACGGCAGGATATTTCCTTGACCGTAGAAGCATGGCTGGCCTTGTCAACCCCTCGTATTCCGTATTTTGGGAAGCGGGGTGTGACATCGCCTCATCTCCCGACCTCCCAACACCATCACCAACCCCTCTGCAAGCCTAACGACCTATCCCGATCTCAACCCCCTACACGCTAGTCTCGTCTGCATACCTTGCCTCGTCGCCGATCATCACCTTGGACCTCACCCCTTGCCACCACCCTCTCCCTCTCTCGCCTCCCTCTTACCCCCCAGAATCCAGAACCTTTTCCCCTGCGCAAGAACCCGAGCCACCCCTTGCACCAACTCCAGCCACTTTCTCCCACCATTGCCGCGGCCACCTTGCATCTCGCATGGAACCCATCGAACCCTAGCTTGCAACCCTTGCCCGAGACTTTAACCCCGCAGCCTCATCACAAATGCCTCTTCTTCTTCTTCTTCTCTTCTTATTTCTTGATTCCGCATTTTCCGGTGATCGCCGGAGCCGTGCCGCTGCCGATGATCCGAGTAATCCTGTGGACATCCCATGCCTGTGTGGTTACCTGCTTGCTTTGCCTGGACCCGTCCAGTGTGCCGTGTGTGCGTTGCGATGTTTACCCGACGTCGGATATGCCGTACGCACCCGTTGTGCGATCCGTTCAGGCAAGTTTATCTTGTTACATGCTAGGTTACTCTATTTACATACATTTGAATAAATATAATACATGTATTTTAAATTATGCATCCCATGTTATAGTTTTACGACGTCCGTTTGCATCCATATCATTATTTACAGCATGCTAATTCATCTTGCTACATGCTAGGTATAGCATTGTGCATCCATATGAGTAAAATATTACCCGTTTATCACATTGTGAATCCATTTTACAGTTTTAGTGTTTTCGGATACCCGTTTGCATCCATATCATTTAAAATATATATAACTGCATTTATAGATCATATTAATTCATATTAGTATTGTTGTAACACCCCATGCTTAATAAAGTGCATCCTAATTAGTATTGGAACTGTAAATGTAAACCCTAATCGATATTTGTGCATCCATACCATTAATTCTATATCTATTTGCATTCCATGTCACATTATTTCATATTACCACTACATTAACACCCCATGCTAGAAAAATTTGCATCCTACATAGTCATGATATAACCCCTGATAAATATTTGTGCATCCATGCTTTTATTTGTGCACCCGTACTTGCTACAGTTTTTTTATGAGCATCCGTTTGACACATGTGCACTACCTGTCATGACCTAATATACCACTGCTTGACTTGATACCTGATCTTGTTACTAATGCCGACAATCATGACCTGTTGTCCCTACGGACATATCCTGTTGTCTATTTAGACAAACATGTACTGCTTGATCTTGTGTTGGCATTAGCTCCAGATTTTCAATACCTGACTTGAACACATAACCTTGGGGGTATGGAGAAATCAAAAGTGTAAATTAAAGTGTAACTTAAAAGGGTATTACTTGATCCGTGGTCCCGGGGGGTAACGGGACATAGCTATTCGTGACTCTTACATCTTGATACGTGGTCCTGGGGGGTAACGGAACAGAACCACTCTTGGTTCACATATTCCTGATCCGTGGTCCCGGGGGGTAACGGGACATATCCTTTGAGTTACATGGAGGATTACATTAATTGATTTCAAATAAACTTTAGAATAGATAACCCAGTAGCACAGTTTAGACTGATCACTGTACGTCACATATCTTGATACACTTCACTGTTCTATATCCGTGTTTACTTATTACATTCATGTTACTATTTATGATTCATGCCTGCATATCTCGTGTATCCTGTTCATTTATTATTGTTTGATATCATGACGCACTGACGTCTGGGTTTTGCATGGCCCAGATCCTCTATCTCTGTCGCAGGCAGTTCAGGAGTATTTTGACCAACAAGCCGAGAAGTGAAGATCTTGTTAGTTGCTAGTTAGTTTAGTTTTATTCCGCATTTTCATTCCTGATGTGAGCCCGTATTATGGGACGTACTTTCCAGATTGTCATTGTTACTTGAATTTATTGCTTCCGCATATTATTTCTTGACTCGTTTATTCTGGCTCATGGACATGTACCAGATAGTTTATTTTTTTTCCTGTTCTTGATATCTCTAGGCAGCCGTAATGTGATTGTGGAGGGATGTTTTCTAGCTACAGGTAGCATGGTTGGCTTTGTCACGTGCCGATCTTAGCGCACTCTGGGAAGCGGGGCGTGACAAAGGCCCTCGCCAAGATCAACCGAGCAGCTTCCCTGCTCGGTCATCTCCAGCAGGCATCCTCCTGCCCAACAGACGCTGCAGATTTGTAGCCCTCATAACGAGGCCACTGAGCCCATCACATGCAGCGGACCCGAAGCCCCAACAAAAGACATCAGATGATCGAAGTCAACTCGACGAGCGCTTGCTCTATTTGTCGTTCCGGCACTGGACCACGCCCCATCAGACGCCACAGGTCTGCACACGTCGCGTCGACCAACCGACGCTTGACACGCGGACCGTCGCTTCAGTGGCAGGATGCACGAACCGGCGCACCTTCCTTAACTGCAGAGATCTCGCCCTAATTCGCTGGCAGAAAAGACAGCTGACAGCCCGGGGAGGCGTCCCGATGAAACCTAAGGAGGGGCTTACCCCGGGCGGCCCGACAGTCCACTCCTGACCCGAACCGCTAACTGGTCGGGACAAGAGTGGGGGGCTAATGATGATGCTCGATATTGGGGTCTAGAAGATCAGGACACGTGGCGGATGACATGTCCTAAGACCTAGAAGAAAGGGCCCATAGAGGCCGACTAGGCTACCCTTGTACCCGACCTGCAAGTACAAGCTGGCCCTCCTCGGGCCCCCTTATAAATTGGCCTCCTTGGCCCCTCAGCTCGCCCCGAGCTGCCACAGGACCAAGACTCTTCGGCCCTCTTGCCCGGCTCCGAGCTCCCCAGCCGAGGCCGTTTTCCGTGGTCCCTCCGACCGACCAACTCCACCACTCATAGGCGTAACCGCCGCTCCGCAAATCTCACCACGCGCAGATTCTTCGCCAGCAACGTCCCACGTTCCCTGCCATCACGATCCCCATTAATGGGCGATCCACTCTTTACGCGGGCGTGACGTCGGGAGCGTAACTACAGGCGAGATTCTCGCGCCTGCTGCTGCGTGCTGCCGCCGCTATATAAACCCCCATCACAGAGGGGTCAAGTAAGCCATTATTTATTCCACTCAGCCGTTACTCTGCTCAGATCTCGTACTAACTTGATCGTCGGAGGGTCCTTGGTGGTACCAAACCACCTCGGGGCTTCTTTGCAGGTACTCGACGCTAAACTCCTCAAATCACTAATCTCCTCAAAACCCATTGAGACCCACACGCAACAGGAGATCACCTCCAAGATCCACCGGAAGATCGACGGAAGACAACATCTGAAGGAGACCCGAAAAGGACCTCCATCAGTTGGCGCCGTTTGTGGGAAAACAAAACACTACAAAAATAAAAGTTGACCTTCCGATCTCCATCCACATGGCAAGCAATCACCCTGAAGATCCAGGTACCAGCCGCCGCCTCCCTCTCATCGGAGGGGCGGATGAACCTCCTCCGGCGACCGCACCCTCGCCGGCCGATAGACCGACTAAAGTCCAAATGGCCAGGCCAGGGCCCTAGATCGCCGCTCCCCCACCTCCAGAAGACTCTGCCCTCGTCGGCACGGCTGACCACCGGCAGGCTACGTCCCATGGCCACAGATCTCATGGGCCGATACTCGTCCGCTGGGCGATCATTGAGCCTCCTCTGGCGGAATCGAAACGACACGACCCTGGCGCTTCGCCTCCCCGCACAGTCGATGCGTGTGCTACGTGCACGTTCACCGCGACCGTTCCTGTTCCCCATACCTGCAAATGGATGGTCGGGCGAAACCTCATGAAGAATCAGCCGAGCAGCTACCCTTCTCGGTTATCCCTGGCCGATAGCTTCCCTACTCGCAACACCAGGGATCAAAGTCCTCCGTAGAGGCAGCCCAGCAGCTTCTCAGCTCGGCTATCCCTGGCCGGTAGCTTCCCTACTCGCAACGCCAGGGATGAAAGCCCTCGCCAAATGGCAACCCAGCAGCTACCTTGCTCGATTATCCCTGGCAGGTAGCTTCCCTACCGCAACGCCAGGGATAGAAAGTCCTTCCAGAGGCAGTCAAGCCTGACCCTCGCTCGGCTATCCCTGGCGGGGAGCTTCCCTACCGCAACGCCAGGGATCAGAAAGTCCTCCCAGAGGCAGTCGAGCCCGCCCCTCGCTCGGCTATCCCTGGCGGGTAGCTTGCCTACCGCAATGCCAGGGATCAGAAAGTTCTTCCAGAGGCAGTCGAGCCCAACCCTCGTTCGGCTACCCCTGGCGGGTAGCTTCCCCACCGCAACGCCAGGGATCAGAAAGTCCTCCCAGAGGTAGTCGAGCCCGACCTTCACTTGGCTATCCCTGGCGGGTAGCTTCCCTACCGCAACGCCAGGGATCAGAAAGCCCTCCCAGAGGCAGTCGAGCCCAAGGATCCCTCGTTCGGCTATCCTTCAGGCCAAAAGCCCTCGCTAAGAGGCACCGGGCGGTAACCCCATCCGGCCAAGGGTCCTTGGTAGGCTTCTTACAGCCCCTCCCGCGCTAAAGACCAAAGTCCTCCCAGAGGCAGTCGAGTCCTTGCTCGGCTATCCCCGGCTGGTAGCTTCCTACCACAACCGACATGGATCAAATTCCTCGCCAAGAGGCACTGGGCAGTAACCCTGCTCGGTCCCAGTCCTGAAAGATCAAAGCCCTCGCAAGAGGCAACCGAGCGGCTGCCCTGCTCGGTCAACTCCGGCTGGTAGCTCACTACCCATGACGCCAGGGATCGAAGCCCTCGCAAGAGGCATCCGAGCGGCTACCCCGCTCAGTCGTCCCAAGCTAGTAGTTGCCTACCCACGACGCCAGAGATCAAAGCCCTCGCCAAGAGGCAACCGCGCAGCTTTACTGCCCGGTCATCCTTAGTGGGCTTCTTACAGCTCCTCCAATGCTAAGGATCAAAGCCCTCGCCAAGAGGCACAGAGCAGCTACCCTGCTCGGTCATCCCCGGCAGGTAGGTCCCTACCCATGACGCCAGGGATCCAAGCCCTCGCCAAGAGGCACTGAGCAGCTACCCTGTTCGGCCATCCTCAGCAGGCCTCTCACGGCCCCTCTCACGCTGAGGATCTCAAGCCCTCACCACGAGACCGCCGAGATCCTTTCTGCTCGGCGCATCCCCAGCGGGCATCCTCCTGCCCATCAGACGCTGAGGATCTCAAGCCCTCACTGCGAGGCCGCCGAGCTCCTTCCTGCTCGGCGCATCCCCATAGGGCATCCTCCTACCCATCAGACGCTGAGAATCTCAAGCCCTCACCACAAGGCCGTTGAGATCGTTCCTGCTCGGCGCATCCCCGGCGGGCGTCCCCCTGCCCATTAGACGCTGAGGATCTCAAGCCCTCACTACGAGGCCGCCGAGATCCTTTGTAACAACTCCAATTTTTGTATACATAAAATTGATTTAAATTTTAAGTATACTTAGGGTATTTAATGTTGTTGTCACCACTTTAAGTATTTATTTTCCCACAATAATTACAAGAAGGAGCTTGTACCTCATTGGTAACACCTTGCACTGCTCAACCAAGCCACCGGAGTTCAAATCCCCTACCCCACGTTATTTTTATATTGTTTTTGTTTTAAATCCTTTGGAAGCCCAACAATCCAAACACCATAACTTCCAAAACTTGAACTTCACCTGAAAATCTAAAAGCACCAGTGCCTACCCCACGAGACCCCCCACCTCCCGACCATCCGACTCGGCCCGACTCGGCCGAGTCGACAACTGAAAAGTTGTGACTTTTCAGTTGCCCAACTCCCCTGCACACACCATTTAATGGGATCGGTTCTCGAGACTTCAATATACCCTATTTACTCAAATTTTAATGAATTTTCTATAATTTTTACATTTTTTAATTAAAAACCCTTCACCTACCCTACCCCTAGCCTACCCTATAAATACACCCCCTACCCTCTACCCTCTCATCCCAAAATCCTGAGCCCACTCTCTAAAAATTTTCTTAAGAGTTGTGTACTTTGAAAACAAGTTCGCGGCGAAGCTCCAACGAAATTCCGGCGGAAATTCTGGCGACGTTTTGAGGAACAACTGGCGATGGAGCAACGCCTCGGCAACCCCTTTAGTTCCCCCCTCACTCCTTTACTTAATTGAAACCCGTAAGTCCCATTCTATCCCTCTTTCTTATTCTCTAAAATACGAAATTACAAAACCCGACGGAATCGGAACAAATCCGATTTCCGATTCGGTTTTCTATAAAATTTCACTTCTCACCAATACATTCATGCTTAAACATCTTATTGTTGACTATTAAATATTTAACAAACAATTTGAACAAGTTTCATCACATGAAATGATAGCCTTTTCAATTTATCGTATTTTTCACTTAAATACCGCGATATTTCGATTTCACATTTAACCTCTTAACTTTGCTATACATTTAAAGTAGAGCACGAGGTAATGACCTACCTCCACACACACGTAAATACAACCCTAAACGATATTATCAAAACTTAGAATATGATAAAACAATACTTTCATTTAAATACCATATTCTTAATAAAATCATTTCTAAAAAGTTTTGGCTTTGATACACTTTTAAATAAATACCTTTTACTAGGAATAATACGATAAGTTGTGGACATAGATCATTTATCTAAACCTGACTTTGTGGTGTCTAGGCTAGGCAAGTGAGAAAGGTAACTTTAAAAGGCCCGTCTCACGGTGATTCATGAGCGGATCCCTCCATTTGTACTTACCTAGCCACAATTGGCGGTGAAGAGCCGATTTGAGGCATCTAACGACTTGTCGTTTAGACTATTTAGAAATAGGCTAGTTGACTTAGGAAACCCTAGAATCTAAAATACGGAAAATTGACATTTTTACAAATAAATACCTTATAAAACCGTTTTCTAAAAGATTAGTATTTTACAATCTTTGCAAAGCGCCGCTGCAACCCATTTTTGGGGAACCCGTTCGGGATGATGTGGATTATCGCACATCCTCGGGCTTAGTAGTGCGAGATTTAGATCTCCGCAAGGAGCATTCGGTCTCGAAAGGTTTAAAATACGACATCTTAAGAAAATTAGATTTTTTGAATATAAAATATTTATTAAAATTATTTTTGTATAAATATATCTATATTTATCCTTAAAATACCTATTTTAATATAATATAAGTATTCCACTTTTTTCTAAAAATCATAAGAATAAATTTTACACTAAAATACCATGAACTTCAAATAAATCAATATCACAGATAAATACTTTATTTATAAAACTAGGATATTTTCACTAGAAATGTCACAATATCAAAATCCACCCTCATTACAGCTCTAGAGATGAGTAATAGATACTTGAGGTGTATTTTGAAAAGTACATAAAAATATTTTTACATAAAACCCCCTCAAGCTTTATAAATTACCCTGAGGACCCTAGCAATTATAGGACTTCGATTTACATTTCTAACTGTCTGACTCGGGTTTGAGTCTGATTAATCTGACTTGAATATGATTCAAGTCAATCTATAATCTACAATATTCCAATTCAATATGAACACATGAATCCATGAATTCAATTATCAATTTATACAACTTGACTGAACCGGACCATGGATATACATATTCCTTTTACATGATTCTCAGTTATTCCATTTACATGACCTTATGGTTACAACCGTTTACTGATATCATGGTTTCGATCAGTCAATCAAGTTTACAACCAATACAATTTACAAAATAACAATACAAACAAGATATCGCGGGGTTTAAGGGGTAGATTGGTACGGAAGGTGTTAAAGGTGGCACGAGGTGGTCAGATTAAGACACCTAACCTATATTTCGTTGCTGTTGTACCATTTCTTAACGGTTCCTTGTACATTCCGTTTGCCTTGGTCTCTAGCAGATAGAGACCCCCCTCGTATACACCGGTATTCTTCTGTACCAAGCTACAAATAACAGCGTTAACACAACATTACAACAATAGTATACAACTTTAAAAGATATCTCTTTATTCTGTCTATTCTACTTTCCTCTTACCTTTGGGATTTACCGAGCGACCTGTTCGCTGACGACATTCTATTTCTTTCTTCTTTGAATGTCGTCAGGTGATTTGGACCCGGCAGAAATCGAGCCATCAGTAGAAGACTTGGAGCAGTTTGCCGAAGATCCTGCACTTTAGTTTCATTGTACACTTTTCTTTTCAGTACTTTTCATTTCCTGTTATGCCACTGTTTAGGCATCTTTTATTTCAGTTGTATTTCCTTTTCATGCATTGTACAAAAGAATGTTAATAAATAAAAGTTGTCGTTTTTATTATCTCTTGTCTCTTCTGTATTTATCTTATATTGCTTAGATACGCTTAGCGTATGTACTTCTGAGTATATACGTAGCGGACCTCGTCGCGTCCCCTTCGCCGTACACTGGGAAGCGAGGCGTGACAGGTTTTGTTGGTGTCCCATGCAGGTCAGAGCTATATGAATCCCTATCATGCAGTTCTGTTCTGCGTGAACAACCTAAGCAATATAACACAAGAACCAGCAACTAAAACATTCTTTACAATTCATGTTCCTTGAATCTTGCAATTTCATATTTCTTGAATCTTATCATTTCATGTACTTGAATCTGTGCTAACCCAAATTTTTCTTCAAGCTTATGGATTCCCCGAACAACAGCAGCACCAATGTCAACAACACACCTCCAGCACTACCTCTCACACCTGCTGTTCCTGCGCCACCCACCGAGCAAACTGTGCTACTTGAGGCGATCCGCAGCCTTCTTGAGGGACAGCAACAACTCCTGAACCGTCCCGAGACAGACGCACCGGGAGTAAAGCAATTCAGGGCTTTACATCCCAAGCAGTTCTCCGGAAAGGGAAGCCCACTTGAAGCTGAGGAATGGGCATAAAGCATAGAAGATGATCTGGCAGCAGCTCAAGTGCCAGACTTAGCTTGGGTCCGTGTGGCGAAACTACAGCTCACGGACAATGCTCGCAACTGGTGGAAAGCGGAAGAAAGCCGTCTTGTACAGCCTATTGAATGGAAGACTTTTCGCGAGAAGTTCGACGCAAAATACTTCACTGTGACTGCCAGATTTGCCATGGAGCAGCAGTTCATTCATCTACAATAAGTGTAACACCCGAGCCCAGTGCTACTAATTTCTGTTACCGTTTGAACGTAGTATAGCACTTATTTCATTTATCTTGCTTGATTGTTACTTATTATAATTTTACCCCGTTAATTCAATTCTGCATATAAAAATTTATGGCATCTAAAATAAAATTAAAAATATTCATCTTGGCCTGCTTGACACCCCTAACCCTGTTGTAGCGTCCGTGCATCGTGTTCTCGTCCCGTTCAGTGAAACGGGCGAGTTTGGACGGCTACGTGCACGTACGTGTGTCCGTTTTGGGGGTATGCTTTTTGATCATAAAATACTTCATTTTAAATTTTGGATCCCGCCTAAAATTCTATTATTTCAATTTCAAATTTTTGGACCCGACCCAGGCGCGATTTGGAAATGTTTTACTTTGCGCCAAAATCCCAAATTTTAATATATTTAAACCATCGTATATTTTTAAGTAACCATATAATATTTACTGTTCACTCAAATCTTATAAATCTTTTAATCTTTTCTTAAAACCCATAAATTTCCATCTCAACCAATCAGAACCCTTAATTCCGTGGGCCCCACACCTCATTATCTCTTTCTCCCTCTCCCGTATCTCTCTCTCTCTCTCTCTCTCTCTCCCCCCTATATATCTTCTTCCCCCCTTTTTTCTTTTTAATGAAACGCGGAACCCAAACCCCACGTAACCCGGCCGCCTCGCCCTCGCCGCTGCAGCCCCAACGCCGACGACACCGTCACCAGCATCCTCGCCTCCTCGCCCTCGACCGATCCACCGCACCTCCCTCCTCCTTCTCCCTTCTTCCTATGCACCCTGCACCAGCGCAGCGGCCACCAGCAACCCCCTGCACTCGTCTGCGCCGCCGGAGTCGCCGCCGGTGACCTCGTCCCCGTGTCCCCAACCTTCGTGCGCACTCAGTGAGCATCGCCTCCCCTCCTCTCCTTCTTCTCCTTCCTTCCTTTTCTTTCATTTTCCTTCACAGTTCTAGATCCCGGTATCCCCTGCAGGTGGTCCGCCGGAGTTCGTCGACCGTCACCATCCGTCCCACAGACCATTGTAAGCCTTCCCTCTCCATCCTCATTCCCTTTCTTCTTTATTTTTCCGTTCTTTTCTTTGTGCAACTCTTGACATTCATTGTTCTGATCTTGGCCGAAATCCGGTGATGCCGGCAACGTGTCCCGACGTTCCAGCGCGGTACCCCGACCCGTGTAGCTTCACTGTTCGTCGTTTGGGTTCGTTCCGTGAACCGTGCGCCCGTCGCGAGTTTTCCCCGCCGGCGTTTTACGTTCCGTTTTCCCGATTCGCGACCCGTCGAGGCAAGTACCCCTTGCTACATGCTAAACAATATTTACTTATAATTAATGACACCCTAAAACCTGCAATTTAACTTTGGTATTATAATTTCCCATTTTTCGTGTTCAAGATTGTTATATATCATTTATCTTTCAAGCTTGGAACCTACCTGTTGTAATTACTAATTTGGAACCTAATAATCACATTTACATGTTTTAATTACACTTACACTGATGGCGTAGCCTATGGCACCTTTTCTACCGTTTTACTTCATTCGGACACTCGTATACATTTAAGCTGCTTAAACTGTGATTTCATTCGTGGAATCTATATACACATATAACATTACATCCATGAAGTCTTAAACTTGTTAACATGATTAAACAGCTATAATTGTCTTACTGCATTCTTATAATGTTGAAAACATCTCTGTGACAATTGATAACTGTATTGCAAATCGAATGAATCTGCCTATTGCTTAATTCATTACTTATATCATGTTGTTGATAACCATGCTGGATTATATAACTGATTGTGAGCACACCTATGTTATCATTTACATCTTGACCTGACTTGCTTCATATATATTGATCTACCCGACATGGTACCGTATACTGCTTGACTTGACCTGATATACCATGACCTGACCCGTTACCTGATCTTGTGTCTAATGCCAACAAACCTGACATGTAGTCCTCATGGACCGTTCCTGTTGTCTATCCAGACAAACCTTGTCACGCCCCGCTTCCCAGAGTACGCAAGATTTGGGCACGTGACATAGCCAACCATGCTACCTGTGGGTAGGAAGTATCCATCCACAGTCACATTACGGTTGTAAAAATATCAAGAAATTAGATAATAAGCTAATCTAATACATGTCCAAATCCATAATAACAAGAATCAATAAACAAGAGTGCGGAAGCTAATGATCCAATACAATGAATAAACAGTATGTCCCATAATGAGGGCTCACATCTGGAAATGAAATGACATAAATAAACTAAACTCTAAAGAACTCACAGTTCAGCCGGCTGGCTGAAGTACTCCTGCTCGGTCGACGACAAAGGTACGGAATCTGGGCCATGCAAAACCCAGACGTCAGCGCGTCATGATATCAAGTATGTAGCATAAACATGGTAATAAACAATGCAAGCATGAACATGAATAAAGCAGCAATAAGAAGTAACAAGCAGGGTAAAGTGCAAAGGTGACTAAACTGTCCTATCAGGTTTTCTACTCTATAGTCTTTGAAACCAATTGATGAATCGTCGATGTAACTCAATAGTATCCCGTGCATGCCCGGGACCACGGTCATGATCCTCGGGGCTGAATCCGAGACGTGCCGCTAAGCAGTAAAAGGTAGTAGGATAGATGAGTGATGTCAGCATCAACACTCCGGAGCTGGCCAAGCCCGTAAGACTGATCAGAACAATGTATCGAACTGTTGAGTTACAAGTCGGTTTCACCTTTGATTTCCCCATACCCCCAAACTATGTATGTCAGTCAGGTATTCAGTAGTCAAGGACTAATGCCAACACAAGTCAAGTAAAGGTAGGTCTGCCTGGATCGACAGCAGGAATGGTTAGGTTTGTCGGCATTAGGCATGAAATCGTGAGACAAGCAATGTCATGGTACAACAGGATGAGTCGGTATGTATGTATGTGTCAGGTATAGCAGGGTTAGGTCAATATGTCGTGCGGTCGGGTAAGTGCTCACAACCGGTAATCAATCAATAATGAATAACAGCAGGAAACAGTAATTAATCACAATATTCCATATAACTACAGCGATGCATGTATTCTCTTATTAACAGGTTCAATCATCTTTAGGGTGCAAAAGCCACAAGGTAAAGCAGTATTCACAATATAAATTTAGGAACTACATGAAATTATGCTAAGCATAATAATTGTCTCAAGAATAGTTTAACAGTTCAAGCAGATCAGATTCAGTTGTTTTATTTAGTTAAAGCATGGAGTGATGTGGGTTACTTAATTACGAGAAACGGTTGCAACGATTCCGTTATGAGGGTAATAGCAATATTACGATATCAAATGTCATCATTAAGTTACGGTATTAAATAGTTGGAATTAAATTGCGTGGCGAGACTAGATCTCGCACGCTAGCATGTTCAAGCAAGTATTCAGATACTTGCCTCGACGGTCTGCAAATTGGAACACGGATGCGATGTCGGTAGAAACCACGATACGGAAGCACGGGCCACGGATCGAGTCCCAACAGAGGTCAACGGGATCACACGGACCAGGGGGCTTCGCTGGAGCGTCGGGTTCGTCAGACGGCACGGTCGGATTCCGGCAAAATGTCATCGGTAACAAGTTAGCAACAAGATACGATACACGCAGAATAACGACCAGCGGGGGATTGTACCAAGAGGAAGCACAAGGAAAACTCACCGAGAAGAAACAGGGTGCAAACACGATGGCTCGACGGCACTGGATCGCCGGCGAAGCGACGGCGGCGGCTGCAGCAAGGG
Source organism: Agapanthus africanus (assembly GCA_030015575.1). Taxonomy (NCBI): domain Eukaryota; kingdom Viridiplantae; phylum Streptophyta; class Magnoliopsida; order Asparagales; family Amaryllidaceae; genus Agapanthus; species Agapanthus africanus. Next base: position 124,375,054 of record CM057339.1, on the reverse strand, counting down.
GAAGGGCCTCGGGTGTGCAGGGTAGTGTGCTGCGGCGAGTTGGAGGAGAGGGGTCGGCTCTGGTGGTCGTGGGAGAGAGGGAGGTGGTCGGAGGTGGTGTCGACGAGGTCGCCGGCACGTTTCTCCGGCGAACAGCGGGGTAGGTAAAGGATGAAGGCTAGGGTTTACTGTTCCGGCGAGGGGAGGAGGGAAACGACGACGAGGTCGGGTCGAGTAGGGTGAAAGGGGGTCGTGGGGTCGTCGACGACGATGGGTGGCGTCGACGGCGAGGTTTGCGCGGGTGGAGGCGAGGTCGGGAATGGGTTGCAGGCGCGGGGAGGAGCGGGAGAACGGGGGAAAAGGGTAGGTGGGTGCGGTGGAGGTCGTGGTGGTGAGGGCGGCGACGGCGAGGTCGCGAGGAGGCCGGCGGTGAGGTCTGCGGTGAGCTAGGGTTAGGGTTTCTCGCGATCGCGTGGGGATGAAGGCGGCTGCATGCGAGAGAATAAATAGAGGAAGAGAGAGAGAGAGATTAGAGAGAGAGAGAGATTTGAAGGAGATTGAGGGGGAGAGAGAAAGAGGAGAGAGGCAGAGAGAGAGATGGAAAGGAGGGGGCCCACGAGCTCAATAGGAGCTCGTGATTGGCCGGGGGAAAAATTATGAGAAGGATTTAGTAGAATTTGTGAGGGATTTACGGTTAGTAATTAACATTCGTACATAATATTAGTTTTAAATATTAAATTGAAACGGGCCCTTTTTGGCGCGAAATGAAACATTTCCAAATCGCGCCCGGGTTGCGCCCAAATGTTCCAAATTCAAATTATAAGATTTTAAGCGGGTTCCAAATTTTGAAAAGAGGTGTTTAGTGATTAAAATGCATGCCCCCAAGTCGGACACTTGCACGCGCGCGTAGTCGTCCCAACGTGCCCGTTTAGCCGAACGGGACGGAATCTCGACACGTGGACGCTACCACGCGACTAGTGGCGACGAGTAGGCCAACATGGACATCTTTAATTTCATTTTAGGAGTTAAAATTTGTTATGTGCCAAAATGACTTAACCGGTTAAAATTTAGCAAAAAGCACCAAACATTCAGGATAATTGGAATGAGCAGTATATAGCCCTCAACTAGTAATATACATAGTATTATTAGGCTCGGGTGTTACAAACCTGTTTACCTGATCCTGTGTTGGCATTAGTTTCTTGATTTCGGGATACCTGACTTGACTTACACATATAACTTGGGGGTATGGGGAAATCAAAGGTGAAACCTGACTTATAACTCAACAGTTCACTACTTGTACTGATCAGTTTTAGAGGCCAGGCCCGCCTCGTGACGATGCTGCTGACATCGTTGGTCTTTATCCTTTCCCTGTTAGTGCCTAGCGGCACGTCTCGGTTTCAGCCCGAGAGTCTTAGACCGTGGTCCCGGGCATGCACGGGATACTATTGAGTAACATTGATGATTCATCAATTTGATTTCAAAGACTTTAGAATAGAAAACCTGATAGAACGGTTTAGTTTACCCACTGCACACTACCCTGCACTGCCCTAATATATATTTTGTTACCATTGCTTTATTCATGTTTATATTCGCATTGCCTGTTACACTGTTCATATTTTATTACTTGATGACATGACGCGCTGACGTCTGGGTTTTGCATGGCCCAGATTCTGTACCGCTGTCGCAGTCCGAGCAGGAGTACTTCAGCCGACAGGCTGAGCTGTGAGTGTCAGCAGTAGTTAGTTTTCTTTCCTGCATTTATTTCCTGATGTGAGCCCGCATTATGGGACATACATTACAGTTATTTTGTATTAGATCTTTCGCTTCCGCATTTATTTATTCTTGACTCATGTTATCTTGGATTATGGACATGTTTTAGATAGTTTTATTTTGTTCTTGATATCTCTACAGCCGTAATGTGACTGTGGATGGATACTTCCTACCCACAGGTAGCATAGTTGGCTATGTCACGTGCCCATTTTAGCGTACTCTGGGAAGCGGGGCGTGACAATAAGGATCGATGTAGGACAAATCAGTAGATGAGTACGACGCTGAATTCACCATGCTAAGCCGGTAAGATATGCCACAACAGTTCAATATCATATACTACACAGCTAACATGACCTTTAAAGAGATTCGCGGTACACTTGATACCGACGGACGAGATCAGAGCCCGTCGCTTTCAACAAGGACTGGACACGAATATTCAGGCTGCTCTAGCCAATGGAAAATTTCTGACCCATGAGGATGCCCTGTAAGCTGCCCGCAGTTATGAGGCAGTGATAAAAGCAAGGGGCAGACCTCAGTCTGCAGGAGTCAAACGCCCTACCAACCAAATGGCAGGTGGAGTCTCGTCCAGGCCACCTTTTGTGCCAAGGCGGCCCGGAGTACCGAACCATCGTCCCAGCCCAGCCTTTTGTACCTACTGCAAGAGAGCTATACATATGATGAAAGACTGCCGGCGAGCCAATCATCTTTGCTTAGTCTGCGGCTCAGCTACTCATGATATCGGGTCTTGCCCCCAAAGGCAAAACCCAGTTGCTGCACCCAGGCCGACAAACAATTACCCACAGCGACCAGCCATTCAAGCCCCTGCTCCAAGACTTGCACTACCTGCACCATCCAGAGGACCACAAGCTGCACCACCTCCTCGTCGGTTCCATCAAGCTCAAAGGAACGTTCCAAGGAATGCTCCTCAGGCCAGGAGGAATGTACCAAAGCGCCAGGCTTTCACGATGTCCGTGGAAGAAGCTGAGGCCACTGGCCAAGTCATCACTGGTAAACTTTCCTTCTCAAACTTATCGTTTAGTCTCGGTTATCTACACACTTTCCCTATACCTAAAACATATCCCACATACCTTAGGAACAATCCTAGTAGCCTCACTACCTGCACTTGCACTATTTGATACTGGAGCATCCCACTGCTTTATGTTGCAACGGTTTGTCCGAACCCATGCGTTCCAGTCTCACCGCTTGTATCCAGCTGGAATGTCAGTTCCGGAAATGGCGTTCTAAAGGCAACCATGGGATACAGCTTGTGTCAATTCGTCGTCTGCAGCAGAGAGTTTTATACTGACTTCAAAGTACTGGACATACCGAACTTCGATGTGGTTCTAGGAATGGATTGGCTTGGAACTTTTTATGCTACCATCGACTGTCGTCAAAGGAGGGTGGTATTCGAGATCCCAGACCATCCGGTCTTCTATTTCAAGAGCGGAGACCGTACCCTGGAGCCAAGTACCTACAAAGCGAAGCCAAGAGAAGCAGTAGTTGCAGCAGCTCAAGCGGAAGAAGAATTAAGACCAGAAGTAGTTCGAGAGTTCGACGATGTATTTCCTGACGATATATCAGGTTTGCCTCCCGATCGAGCTCTTGAATTCAGTATTGATTTAGTACCAGGAGCCCAACCGGTAATCAAAGCACCTTATAGACTGAGTCCGGAAGGTTTGAAGGAAGTCCGAACACAGTTGGACGAATTATTAGCGAAAGGATGGATTCGTCCCAGCACTTCAAGTTGGGGAGTACCTGTACTACTGGTGAAGAAGAAGGAAGGTTCATACAGAATGTGCATCGATTATAGAGTCTTAAACGAAGTCACTATAAAGAACAAGTATCCACTCCCGCGCATCGATGATTTATTCGATCAGCTAAGTGGATCTTGTGTTTTCTCTAAATTGGATCTTCGTTCAGGTTATCATCAAGTGAAGGTCAAGAAAGCTGATATTCACAAAACAGCTTTCAGAACTCGCTATGGACATTACGAAATTCTAGTGATGCCATTTGGAGTGACCAATGCACCAGCAATATTCATGAACCTAATGAATCAAGTTTTCCGGGAGTACTTAGACAGGTTTGTTGTCATCTTCATCGACGACATCCTGGTGTATTCTAAGAGTCGGAAAGAGCATGCACAGCACCTACGAATTGTCTTGGAAACTCTTCGACAACATAAGCTTTATGCCAAGTACAGCAAGTGCGAGTTTTGGCTAAATCAAGTTGGTTTCCTTGGGCACATCGTATCAGGAGAAGGAATTTCTGTAGATCCAGCCAAAGTTTCAGCAGTTAGCGAATGGCCTACACCAAAGTCAGTGAAGGATATTCAGAGTTTCTTGGGTTTAGCTGGATATTACAGAAGGTTCGTTGAAGGATTTTCAAAGATAGCAACACCCCTGACCAAACTCACACGAAAAGATGAAGAATTTGTGTGGTCAGAAGCATGCGAACAAGCTTTCGTAGAACTCAAGTCAAGATTAACATCAGTACCTATTCTCGTAATACCGGATCAATCTAGAGGATTCGAAGTGCATTGTGATGCATCCGGTAAGGGATTAGGATGTGTTCTACATCAGCACGGTAAGGTTGTGGTTTATACTTCAAGATAAGTGAAGACTCATGAGCGCAATTATCCGACGGATGATCTAGAGTTGGCAGCTGTCATCTTTGCTCTCAAGATTTGGCGCCATTATCTACTTGGTGAACGAGTGAACATCTATATAGATCATAAAAGTCTGAAGTACATGTTTACTCAGAAGGAGTTGAATATGCGGCAGAGAAGATGGTTAGAACTCATGGCAGACTTTGACATCAAGTTGCAATATCACCCAGGGAAGGTGAACGTAGTACCTGATGCTCTTAATCGCCAACCATTATCGATGAGTCTCACCGCTCAGTGGAAGCTTCAACAAGACTTGCGTCAGATGGAGATTGAGGTAGTCATGCCAGGTAATACTTCAAGTTTGATGAATCTACATGTTCAATCAACCATTGTCAATCAGATCAAAGCAGCACAAGCAAATGATGCTAAGTTGCAAAGGATCAGAGAACAAGTGGAGAATGGATTCAGAACAGACTTCATCATCCATGAAGACGGATCTTTGAGATACGGCAGCAGATTGTGTGTACCAAAAGGTCCTGTTCGGGAAGAGTTAATGAAAGAAGCCCACGGCTCTCCCTACTCAGTACATCCTGGAGGTACCAAAATGTACAAAGATCTACGTCAGAATTATTGGTGGCATGGAATGAAGCGTGAAGTAGCCAGAAGTGTCACAAAATGTTTGGTGTGTCAGCAAGTAAAGGCTGAACATCACAGGACAGCTGGACTACTTCAACCGTTACCAATCCCAGAATGGAAGTAGCAACACATCACGATGGATTTTGTGACTGCTCTTCCTCGCAGCACAAAGGGTAACGATGCTATATGGGTCATTGTGGATCGACTTACAAAGTCAGCTCACTTCATCCCATTTCGAGTTGGCCAATCAACTGAGGCACTAGCAAAGAAGTACATGAAGGTAATAAACTATTTAAGATTTAAACTCTTCATAATGTACTATCTCTGATACCTATGAACTCATACAGGAAATTGTGAGACTTCATGGAGTACCGGTCTGCATTGTCTCCGATCGTGACACCAGGTTCCGATCGCAATTTTGGCAGAATATACAAGCTTGGGAACAAGTCTGAACTTCAGCACGGCTTATCATCCACAAACAGATGGTCAGTCGGAACGAACGATTCAGATCTTGGAGGATATGCTCAGAGCGTGTATGCTAGACTTCAAAGGATTGTGGGAAGATCACCCGCATTTTGTGGAGTTCGCATACAATAACAGCTACCAAGCAAGCATAGGAATGTCACCTTTTGCAGCATTATATGGAAGGAAGTGTCGATCACCATTAAGTTGGGACGACATCGGAGATAGGGAACTTCTTGGACCAGAGATGATAGTAGCAACCGTTGATGTCGTTCGTACTATCAGGGAAAGGATGCGCATAGCCCAAGATCGACAGAAACACTGGGCTGATGCGAAGAGACGACACTTGGAGTTCCAGCCAGGAGATCATGTGTTCTTGAAGATATCTCCGAATCGCGGAGTGATCCGATTTGGAAGACGGGGTAAATTGAGTCCGAGATATATTGGACCGTTCGACATACTTGAACGAGTCGGTGAAGTGGCATACGGCTTAGCATTTCCGCCCTCATTGGAAGGAGTGCATAACGTGTTCCACATATCCCAACTCAGAAAGTATGTGAGTGACCCCAGCCACGTTCTTGATCATTCCGAGCTCACTATACAGCCCGACTTGTCTTGTGAGCAACAGTCTGTGGAGATCCTGGACAGGAAAGTAAAGACACTTCGGAACAAGGAAGTTAATTTGGTCCGGGTAATGTGGAGGAAAGACACTGCAGGAGAATCCACTTGGGAAAGGGAAGATGAAATGCGTGCAAGATACCCTCACCTCTTTGTAAACTGGTCCTCAAATAAAAGTTGTAAATTTCGAGGACGAAATTTTTGTAAGGAGAGTAAATTGTAACAACTCCTATTTTTGTATACATAAAATTGATTTAAATTTTAAGTATACTTAGGGTATTTAATGTTGCTGTCACCACTTTAAGTATTTATTTTCCCACAATAATTACAAGAAGGAGCTTGTAGCTCATTGGTAACATCTTGCACTGCTGAACCAAGCCACCAGAGTTCAAATCCCCTGCCCCACGTTATTTTTATATTGTTTTTGTTTTAAATCCTTTGGAAGCCCAACAGTCCAAACACCATAACTTCCAAAACTTGAACTTCACCTGAAAATCTAAAAGCACCAGTGCCTACCCCACGAGACCCCTCACCTCCCGACCATCCGACTCGGCCGAGTCGGCCGGCGGACCGGCCGAGTCGACAACTGAAAAGTTGTGATTTTTCAGTTGCCCAACTCCCCAGCACACACCATTTAATGGGATCGGTTCCCGAGACTTCAATATACCCTATTTACTCAAATTTTAATGAATTTTCTATAATTTTTACATCTTTTTTATTAAAAACCCTTCACCTACCCTACCCCTAACATATCCTATAAATACACCCCCTACCCTCTACCCTCTCATCCCAAAATCCTGAGCCCACTCCCTCAAAATATTCTCAAGAGTTGTGTACTTTGAAAACAAGTTCACGACGAAGCTCCGACGAAATTCCGGCGGAAATTTTGGCGACGTTTTGAGGAACAACCGGCGACGAAGCAACGTCTCGGCAACCCCTTTAGTTCCCCCCTCACTCCTTTGCTTAATCGAAACCCGTAAGTCCCATTCTATCTCTCTTTCTTATTCTCTAAAATACGAAATTACAAAACCCGAGGGAATCGGAACAAATCCGATTTCCAATTCGGTTCTGTATAAAATTTCACTTCTCACCAATACATTCATGCTTAAACATCTTATTGTTGACTATTAAACATTTAACGAACAGTTTGAACAGGTTTCATCACATGAAATGATAGCCTTTTCAATTTATCGTACTTTTCACTTAAATGCCACGATATTTCGATTTCACATTTAACCCCTTAACTTTGTTATACATTTAAAATAAAGCACGAGATAATGACCTAGCTCCACACACACGTAAATACAACCCTAAACGATATCATCAAAACTTAGAATACGATAAAACAATACTTTCATTTAAATACCATATTCTTAATAAAATCATTTCTAAAAAGTTTTCGCTTTGATACACTTTTAAATAAATACCTTTTACTAGGAATAATACGATAAGTTGTGGATATCGATCGTTTATCTAAACCTGACTTTGTAGTGTCTAGGCTAGGCAAGTGAGAAAGGTAACTTTAAAAGGCCCGTCTCACGGTGATTCATGAGCGGATCCCTCCTTTCCTCATTTGTACTTATCTGGCCACAATTGGTGGTGAAGGGCCGATTTGAGGCATCTAACGACTTGTCGTTTAGACCATTTAGAAATAAGCTAGTTGACTTAGGAAACCCTAGAATCTAAAATACGGAAAATTGACATTTTTACAAATAAATACCTTATAAAACCATTTTCTAAAGGATTAGTATTTTACAATCTTTGCAAAGCGCCGCTACAACCCGTTCGGGATGGTGCGGATTATCGCACATTCTCGGGCTTAGTAGTGCGAGATTCAGATCTCCGTAAGGAGCATTCGGTCTCGAAAAGTTTAAAATACGACATTTTAAGAAAATGAGATTTTTGGAATATAAAATATTTATTAAAATTATTTTTGTATAAATATATGTATATTTATTCTTAAAATACCTATTTTAATATAATATAAGTATTCCACCTTTTTCTAAAAATCACAAGAATAAATTTTACACTAAAATGCTATGAACTTCAAATAAATCAATATTACAGATAAATACTTTATTTATAAAACTGGGATATTTTCACTATAAATGTCACAATATAAAATCCACCCTTATTACAGCTCTAAAGACGAGTAATAGATACTTGAGTGTATTTTGAAAAGTATATAAAAATATTTTTACATAATACCCCCTCAAGCTTTATAAATTACCCTAAGGACCCTAGCAATTATAGGACTTCGATTTACATTTCTAACTGTCTGACTCGGGTTTGAGTCTAATTAATCTGACTTGAATATGATTCAAGTCAATCTATAATCTACAATATTCCAATTCAATATGAACACATGAATCCATGAATTCAATTATCAATTTATACAACTTGACTGAACCGAACCATGGATATACATATTCGTTTTACATGATTCTCAGTTATTCCATTTACATGACCCTATGGTTACAACCGTTTACTGATATTATGGTTTCAGTCAGTCAATCAAGCTTACAACCAATACAATTTACAAGATAACAATACAAATAAGACATCGCGGGGTTTAAGGGGTAGATTGGTACGGAAGGTGTTAAAGGTGGCACGAGGCGGTCAGATTAAGACACCTAACCTATATTCCATTGCTGTTGTACCGTGGCTTAACGGTTCCTTGTACATTCCGTTTGCCTTGGTCTCTAGCATATAGAAACCCCCCTCGTATATACTGGCATTCTTCTGTACCAAGCTACAAACAACAGCGTTAACACAACATTACAATAATAGTATACAATTTTAAAAGATATCTCCTTATTCTGTCCATTCTACTTTCCTCTTACCTTTGGGACTTACCGAGCGACCTGTTCGCTGACGATATTCTATTTCTTTATTCTTTGAATGTCGTCAGGTGATTTGGACCCGGCAGAGATCGAGCCATCAGTAGAAGACTTGGAGCAGTTTGCCGAAGATCCTGCACTTTAGTTTCATTGTACACTTTTCTTTTCAGTACTTTTCATTTCCTGTTATGCCACTGTTTAGGCATCTTTTATTTCAGTTGTATTTCCTTTTCATGCATTGTACAAAAGAATGTTAATAAATAAAAGTTGTTGTTTTTATTATCTCTTGTCTCTTCTGTTTTTATCTTATATTGCTTAGATACGCTTAGCGTATGTACTTCTGAGTACATACGTAGCGGACCTCGTCGTGTCCCCTTCTCCATATACTGGGAAGCGGGGCGTGACATCCTTCCTGCTCGGTGCATCCTAGCGGGCGTCCTCCTGCCCATCAGACGCTGAGGATCTCAAGCCCTCACCATGAGGCCGTCGAGATCCTTCCTGCTCGGCGCATCCCCAGCGGGCAACCTCCTGCCCATCAGACGCTGAGGGTCTGAAGCCTTCATCGCAAGACCGTCGAGATCCTTCTTGCTCGGCGCATCCCCAGCGGGCATCCTCCTGCCCATCAGACGCTGAGGGTCTGAAGCCTTCATCATGAGGCCGTCGAGATCCTTCTTGCTCGGCATATCCCAGCGGGCATCCTCCTGCCCATTAGACGCTAAAGAGCTCAAGCCCTCACCGCGAGGCCGCCGAGTTCCTTCTGCTCGGCGCATCCCCGGCGGGCGTCTTCCTGCCCATCAGACGCTGAGGATCTGAAGCCCTCTTCACGAGGCCACCGTGCCCCTTTCTGCTCGGCGCATCCCAGCGGGTAGCTTCCTATCCAACAAAGACAATGATCAAAGTCCTCCTTAGAGGCAGCCGAGCGGCTTCCCTGCTCGGCTATCCCTGGCCGGTAGCTTCCCTACTCGCAACGCCAGGGATCAAACCCCTCGCCAAGAGGCAACCGCGCAACTTCACTGCCCGGTTATCCTTAGCAGGCCTCCTACGACCCCTCCAACGCTAAGGATCGAAGTCCTCCTTAGAGGCAGCCAAGCAGCTCCCCTGCTCGGCTATCCCTGGCCGGTAGCTTCCCTACCCACAACGCCAGGGATCAAATCCCTCGCAAGAGGCATCTGAGCGGCTACCCCGCTCGGTCATCCCAGGCTGGCGGTTGCCTACTCGCAACGCCAGGGATCAAGACCCTCGCCAAGATCAACCGAGCAGCTTCCTTGCTCGGTCATCTCCAGCAGGCATCCTCCTGCCCAACAGACGCTGCAGATTTGTAGCCTTCATAACGAGGCCACTGAGCCCATCACATGCAGCGGACCCGAATCCCCAACAAAATACATCAGGTGATCGAAGTCAACTCGACGACCGATTGCTCCACTTGTCGTTCCCGCACTGGACCGCACCCCATCAGACGCCACAGGTCTGCACACGTCGCGTCGGCCAACCGACGCTTGACACGTGGACCGTCGCTTCAGTGGCAAGATGCACGAACCGGCGCACCTTCCTTAAATGCAGAGATTTCGCCCTAATTCGCTGGCAGAAAAGACAGCTGATAGCCCGGGGAAGCGTCTCGATGAAACCTAAGGAGGGAGCTTACCCCGGGCGGCCCGGCAGTCCACTCCTGACCCAACCCGCTAGTTGGTCGGGACAAGAGTGAGGTGCTAATGATGATGCTCAATATTGGGGTCTAGAAAATCAGGACACGTGGCGGATGACATGTCTTAAGACCCAGAAGAAAGGGCCCACAGAGGCCGACCAGGCCACCCTTGTACCCGACCTGCAAGCACAAGCTGGCCCTCCTCGGGCCCCCTTGCAAATTGGCCTCCTCAGCCCCTCAGCTCGTCCCGAGCTGCCACAGGAGCAAGACTCCTCGGCCCTCTTGCCCGGCTCCGATCTCCCCAGCCGAGGCCGTCTTTCTCGGTCCCTCCGACCGACCAACTCCACCACTCACAGGCGTAACCGCCGCTCCGCAAATCTCGCCACGCGCAGATTCTCCGCCAACAACGTCCCATGTTTCACGCCATCACGGTCCCCATTAATGGGCGATCCGCTCTTTACGCCGGCGTGTTGTCGGGAGCGTAACTACCGGCGAAATTCTTGCGCCTACTGCTGCGTGTTACCGCCGCTATATAAACCCCCATCACAGAGGGGTCAAGCAAGCCATTATTTATTCCACTCAGCCGTTACTCTGCTCAGTTCTCGTACTAACTTGATCATCGGAGGGTTCTCGGTGGTACCAAACCACCTCGGGACTTCTTTGCAGGTACTCGACGCTAAACTCCTCAAATTACTAATCTCCTCAAAACCCACTGAGACGCACACGTAACAGGAGATCACCTCCAAGATCCACCGGAAGATCGACGGAAGACAAAATCTGAAGTAGACCCGGAAAGGACCTCTATCATTTTTATCATTATACAATTTACCCAGCATGAAAGGACAATAATTGAGAGATCATTTTTTGTACATTATCCTGAACAATCTCGAACCGACGTGTCCCTTCTATCGCAAAATATCTTTCACAGATAACGATTGTCCCAGTGGCCTACGTGGCCTAGCTACAGATAGCCCCGACACCGCAGGTGCTTCAGCCGATAGGATGCCGACACGTGTACGGTCGAGAGCCATTTCCTCTTCCTCCTCCCTCATGATAAATTCACGGGCCTGGACCAGCCTTCCACCTCGAGACTCTCTTTTGAAACAAAATTAAATTTTGAATTTAAATTAGAGAAAGAAGATGTCTTCTGCTTGCTGCGGTGGAAACTGCGAGTGTGGATCCGATTGCAAATGCGGCAATGGATGTGGAGGGTAATCATGTCCTTTATTTATGTTAGTTTTGTTGATTTGATTTATTTTGCCCTTTTTTCTATGATTGTGATTGGTTATCTGATTTGGTGGTGGAAAGATGCTAGGATTATGTTAAGATGGAATGGAATAATATATATATTTAGATCATGTCATTAATAAATTCGAAATTATTAATTGCGCTCTTTGATTTAGTATGCATGAAAAAGGATTTTCTTCCAACAAATCAAATATAGAGGAATTTATTTATCTAAATACTAGAAACGACAATCGGCAACACAGAAAGAGAGTTGGGTGCAAGCACTTAAGTTTCTAACTTTACTGGTATCATGCACGTGCTATGCACGTGCCGTGAAGATATAAATATAAATATAAATATAAATGATGCCAACATGGATCTTAGAACGTGAAAAGAGATGGTTTCAAAGTCGTTAAATTACTTTTATTAGATATAAAAGACGGTTGCCCATAGAAGCTGGAGGTAGTTGACACATCGGCAGGGTCTATGTGGGGTGCTTCTTCCTCACCTTTAATTGACCATCAATTTTTTCGAGATAATAGAGGGGATAAATTAGCACCAAAATAACAGGTATGTAACTACTAAAATATTTGCGTCCTAGGCTTTGACCTCGAAAACCGTGTCAGGGTCTTGGATAGTCTATACCTTCTCAAATACAAGACATTATCTCACGCTTGATATGTTCTAAATTTTTATTTTGGTTTCATTTTGAGTGCAGGTTCAAGATGGGCCCTGATGTGGTTGATGAGAGGAGCGCCACCGATGCCACTGAGACCATGATCCAGGAGGAGTATGTTCCATCCAAAGTTGTCAAACTGTGATATGAATCGTATATTGTTTTTCTTATGAATCGTATCTTATATCGTATATGATATTCGTTTGTGCAAAATCGAAACAATTAGACGTATTATCATATATATAATAATTATATGACTATACTAGCAATATAGAACAATACATTATATAAAATACGATATGTAGTCAATTACCAATCGCTCAACTGAGATGATAAACACTTATGTGTGTGTGAATAATGAAGAAAAGAGTCCTCAGAGGGTTTTTTTTTGGTAGGCAGCGTTTAAAAAATACATCCTCCATGATTTTTTTTGGACGGCCGGCACCCATCATCATCATCTTTACTACCTGAGATGTGGATAAAGATCAACAGTTTTGGATAAGGATTAACAGTTTGCTGACAATAGAACTTTTTACATTACTAATACAACGGTGAAAAAGTTGTAGAATTACATGAAATTTGGTGTATCCACATCTTAGATGATAAAGATGGGAGTGTTGGATGACGAACATAAAAAAATCATGGACATAGGAGGAAATTCCCTCTTATTACACCTTTATCCATATATAAAGAGTGGAAAAGGGGTATGAGCCGGCAACTTGACCCAAAACACACACATCTACCGTGTATTTCACTGATCCAAACCCGTCATCTTGATCTACGTATCATGAATGCCTATGTACAAAAAATCGCGAGATTTAAAGACTTTTAATGTGTTCATCAAGCAGATAGAAAAATTAAGGGCTTATTGGTATTGAAAAATTGCGGTCGCTTGATGAATGCGTTAAAAGTCTTTAAATCCTGAGATTTTTTATGCGTATGGGTTTCATGATACGCAGATCAAAATGGCTGGTTTGGACCGGTGAAATACAGCGGAGTGTGTAATTTGGGGCGAGTGCTCATTTTTAAAAAAGGCTAGTCCGCTCATACCCTTTTCCGGGGTATGTATGTATGTATAAAATCCAACAAAAAATATATGAATCAATTTTGTGTGCCTCCATATCAGTCCAAGGAGAGTTCCCTATGGTTTCAAAATTGTTCGTCCTCACTTTGTAAATGTCTAGTAGCTGCGGTGATTTAGGAAGCTTAACCGTGTGATTGTCTTCTGCCAATTATTAGGAGGACGACGACGAAGGGAAGATTAGATCCAGCACACCAAATCGATCAGGAGACCCCAACCCTGCTAAGGTATGTGCGATCCCAACACCGTGTAGGCCGTTGATAAATATTTATATGCTTCCGCGTTGTTTTTCCCATTGCGACTGATTCTAATTCCTCACGAATAGGATCCTTGACTATGTGTCCGTGTCGTAGTATAGTTAGCCTACAATAAGAAAAAAAGGGTTTGTGAAGGTGACTCAATTTCGATCGGTAATGAAAAGCCCGGATTATGAAAATGAATTTATTTTAACTCTTTTATTTTAATTTTATTTAATGCAGCCAAGTTGGAGGAGTTGAATCTAGCTCTGGAGCTGTGACCGGAGGCTGCAAGTGTGGAGCAAACTGCGCCTGTAACCCATGCAACTGCAAATGAGAGGGATTTGTTTTGTGTTGAGCTGCTATGTGTTGAATAAGTTTTTAAGTACTTGATTATGAAATTAGAATAAATAACAGGCCATGGCCACTGTTATGTATGAATTCCTCCCTTGTTTGAGGTTTACAAGGAGTTGTTTCCATGGCCTGAAGCTTAGCGTCTTGTATGTCTTTTTGTTTCAGCTGTGTGAGTGTTATCTTTTTTATATATGTAAATTATGCTGTTTTTGTTCTAATCAACCTTTATGAAATGAAAAGGCTCTTCTTCTAATATGATGCTTTTTGCGTATGCATTTTCTCTGCCGCTAACAATTGCCCTGAAACTCTGAAGTTGATGGTTGAGAGAGCTGATATCAACACATTTTTTTCCAATGGGTTTAATTTTATTGGCGGTTATGTATCATGGGATCTAACTTATTATATAGTACGGAATGCTGGATTTCTATGAACTATCATGCACAGAAAATGCATGTGATAGAAATGTGCATGTTTTGTTGGATGTATGGTAACACTAGAGAAGATAAGGTGTGAAATGAGGATGTTGCGTGCAAAGGTTGGTGTAGCACAGGTGAAAGAGAAGACACGGAAAAACCGTTTAGGATGGTTTGATCAAGTGTGACGCAGACCTACAGAAACGCCGGTTCGATGAATAGATATTTTCGATTTAGGCCAAGTCAAAAGAGCGAAAGGAAGAACGAAGAAAACGTGGGTGGAAACGATACGAAATTATTTGAATGCCAAAAAGCCTTAATGAAAGTATATTGTTCGATAAAAGTGAGTGGAGGCAGAGGATTCATGTCCTCCACCCGGCGTGATTCTTATGTTGGTTCATATAGCCTATCCCAAATGTTTGAGATAAAAGGCTCACCTGTTGTCAGTGGTGGTTATGTATCATGTGCATATGTTTATGTAAATGGTGGCTTCAGGATTTCTATTTTTCCTTTTTTCTTTTGATGCTTCCCTTTCAGGAATCGAACCGGTGACCTTTTATTTTAAAGAGGAAAGTTATACCTACTGAGTTAGTCCTGGTTGGTTTGTTTTACTATCTTTATATATATGTTTGTATGTAATAAACTAAAACGATTAAATTGTCTGAAATAAAGCAAGCCTTCTTTTTTGTTTTTTGGTTTGTGAGTGAAATCCTTATCTATATATACCACAGCGAATACTAAAATTTAAATGTGAAATATAAAAAGGAACTTCCAAAATGGATATTTCATTTTCACTTAGAAAAGTACTATAGAACTATAAAAATAAATATAGATATAGATTAGTAAAGTACTGTAGATATAGTTTAAAACCATGGATTTCTTTAAAAAAATATAATGTCATAATTTTATTTGTAATTTACATAAGAATAGCGGGTTGTAAAAAAGATACGGTGGTTAACATTAAAAAAAATTATTGGTTATAATCAAAATGTCGTATTAAAAAATAAATCTCAAAATATCTATGCATGTCTTATTTTTTTGTTTTTTGAGTAGGGTATCCTGTTTTTTCCTTCTAAAAAGAAATTGTCTTATTTTTAATATAAATAAATTTGGTTTACTCAAAAGACACTCAAATATCTATACTTTTCAATATTGAATGCCTATATTTATTGAACGGAGCAAATGAACAATTAATTATACAATTCATTTCTTGTTACTACTCTTTTTTATATAACTACACTCTAACTGTCACATATGTTGTAAAGATAATTAAAATATACACTAATTAAAAGAGTAGTGAATTTAGAAAAAAAAGGACTACCAAGACTAACAAAACTTTTCTATCATTTACTCTTGGTAGAGGACTGTAGATTAAAATCTACATTTAAATCCAACGATTCTGGCTTGCACTCACAGGTTGACATATCAATTAAGGAGGTAAGTAGCTTTCTAAATATATGTCTGATTACACCCAAATTCGATTAAGGACGTCGATTAAGGTGTAAACAGACCGAGCAGGCTCGGCCATAAATATTATTGATGCATGATTAAGTGTTAGCGAGTGCCTTTAATTTCCAGCATCATTTTGCAAATCTAAAGTAGCAAGGTATATCTAAGCTTTATATGTTGCGGATATGCTGTCCATGATAGCGATGGCTGTAGGCCTTCCAACTTCATATTTATGCGCTTTGATATTGACGAAAGTATTCATGATCGAATTATTGAATTATATAAATTATCTTCTAACTAATACTTATATAGCCGTCAATTAATCTCAATTTTCTATTTTTACAATTTTTTTGACAAGCCTGACTTTGAATCACGGTCCTAGCTCCACTTGTCGCCTCTGATTCAGTTTGCCATGGTCCACATCCACCTAAATCAAGTTCTGATTGGGTCAGGTACATTAGAAAACGGAATATACGTATTGAATCAAGCTTAAATTTTCAGTGTCCATAACACACTTAAAAGAAAGTCTCCGGACACAAATCAGGCTTTCTTATGACATTATAGACTGGGTCACATTAATGAGACACGATTAACAAAGTTACATAAAGAGAGATACTTGAATCCGTTTGAGTATCAGTTTTATGCTACTTGTGAATCTTGTCTCATGGGAAAGATAACAGAGACTCCGTTCACTGGACACGGAGTAAGAGCGAGCAAGCTCTTAGGACTCATACACAGTGACGTATGTGGTCCAATGTCTACACATGCGTGAAGTGCTTATTCATATTTCATTACTTTTACGGATGATTTCTCTAGGTATGGACATGTCTTCCTGATGAAGCATAAATCCGAGGCCTTTGAGAAATTTCGGGAATACAAGGATGAAGTTGAAAAAAAAACAGGCAAAAGTATCAAGACACTGAGATCTGATCGAAGTGGTGAAAACTTGAGTGCAAAGTTTCTGGGCTACTTAAAAGAGAATGGAATTCTCTCTCAGCTTACTCCTCTATACACACCACAACACAACGGTGTATCGGAAAGGCGGAATCGAACTCTATTGGATATAGTTCGTTCCATGATGAGTAAGACTAAGTTACCGCGATCTTTCTGGGGTTATGCACTAGAATCAGCTGCATATCTTTTGAACAAGGTTCCAACCAAGACTGTGCCTACCACTCCATATCAGATGTGGAGTGAGAAGAAACCCTGTCTTAAATATCTTAAGACATGGGGATGTCCAGCTTTTGTAAAGAGGCAGCATGCGGACAGGCTCGAGGCACGCTCAGTACTGTGTAAGTTTATGAGATACCCCAAGAACTCCAGGGGGTATCTTTTTTATTCCGCAGAGGAACAAAAGGTTTTTGTTTCTCAGCATGCCCACTTTTTGGAAACTGAATTTTTAGAAAATCAGATAAGTGGGAACACAATAGAACTGGAAGAAATTCCAGAACCATAAGCTATTACTGAAAGCTTGGTAGAACCAGAAGTTTCAGGAGAACCGGACATCCCAGCGCCACTCCGCAGGAGTAGAAGGCAGTCTCATCCGCCCGAGAGATATTACGGTTTTCTCATAGACGGGGATCGGGAGGATTGCGTCATTGAAGATGATGAGCCTACTAGCTTCCAGCAAGCCATTCAGAGCGGTGACTCAGTAAAATGGCTGGATGCAATGCGTACCGAGATGGAGTCCATGTACACCAACAAAGTTTGGACTTTGGACATTGCTCCAGAAGGGGTAAAACCCGTAGGCTGCAAATGGATCTTCAGAAAGAAGATTGGTGTAGATAGGCAGGTTGAAACCTATAAAGCTACACTTGTTGCAAAGGGTTTTCGTCAAAGAGCTAGTTTGGACTATGACGAAAACTTTTCTCCAGTGGCTATGCTCAAATCCATTCGGATCCTTCTTGCCATTGTTGCCTTCCACGATTATAAGATCTGGCAGATGGACGTAAAGACGGCTTTTCTAAATGGAAATTTGGAAGAGTGCGTCTAAATGGATCAGTCGGAGGGTTTCGTTCAGAGTGGGAGCAGCGGTAAAGTGTGCAAGTTGCTTAAGTCCATTTATGGACTGAAGCAGGCATCGCGGAGTTGGAATATCTGCTTTGATGATACTGTCAAAGAATTCGGTTTTATCAAAAATCCGGATGAACCTTGCATTTACAGTAAGATTGTAGGGAGAACTGTGGTATTCCTCGTCTTGTACGTGGATGACATTCTCCTAATAGGAAATGACATTCCTATGCTACAGTCAGTCAAACGATTCTTGTCACAGAGGTTCTCCATGAAGGACCTGGGCGATGCCAACTACATTCTGGGGATCCAGATCTATCGTGATAGATCTAAGAGGATGTTGGGACTTTCGCAGTCCAGGTACATCGACACCATATTGAAACGATTCAGTATGGAAGATTCAAAGCGCGGTAATCTACCGGTTTGTCACGGAATCATCCTCTCGAAAGAGATGTCTCCCAAGACTGATTTGGATAGGGCTCGCATGTCATCTATACCCTACGTATCTGCGGTAGGCTCTATAATGTATGCGATGTTGTGTACCAGACCAGATGTAGCATACGCATTAAGCGTTGTAAGTCGGTATCAGTCGGACCCAGGAGAGAAACACTGGATAGCAGTAAAGAACATTCTCAAGTACCTGAGAAGGACTAAGGAGATGTTCTTGGTGTATGGCGGAAAAGACCTCAAGATCAAGGCCTTTTCTGACTCCAGCTTCCAGAGTGACAAGGATGACTCCAAGTCCATGTCGGGTTATGTCTTTACCCTCAATGGAGGCGCGGTCTGTTGGAAGAGCTCCAAGCAGGAAACCGTTGCTGACTCAACTATGGAAGCGGAGTACATAACTGCTTGCGATGCCGCAAAGGAAGCTGTCTGGATAAAGAAGTTCCTCACGGAGCTTCAGGTGGTTCCTACCATTATTGATCCAATACCGCTGTATTGTGACAACAACGGCGCTATATCTTTAGTGAAGGAACTCAGGTCCCATCAGAAGTCCAGACACATTTTGAGGCGGTATCACCTGATCAGGGAGATCGTAGATCGCCGGGAGATCGAGGTGAAGAGAGTAGATTCGGAGAATAACACTGCAGATCCATTCACGAAGGCCATACCCCAGACTCAGTTCGAACGGCTGATCGAGATGATATGTCTTCGATACGCCAGTACATGGCCCTAGTGCAAGTGAGAGATTGTTAGTGTATATGCCCTAGAGGCCATTACTGTATCATACTAGTTTGTATATTACTTAATGGAAGCTTGGGATATTCACAGTTGTATAGACGATCTTGCTCAAAATGGTAGTATGCTACTTGGTTTGTTTCTACTTCAATATGTGCATACGTTTCTTTTAGCATATCGCTTATACATATTAGTGGAGCCCTTAGGATCTTTACTTGATTACCAGCGTTGTGATGGCAGTCACACTTGTGAGGGCTGGGTAATCTACAAGCACATCCTTATACAGGTCCCTAGTCGTAGGATTATCGAGACGGGGCATCGATACTCTGGAGTAGACTAGCGTATACGGTTCTCATCCCAGCAGGGGAGATGGTCTGTCCCACAGCCATTAGTACGTCGTACTGGAGATAATATACGGGTGCTCGTTAGGTTACGAGTACACTGGACAGGACTCGTCGGGAACTGTTGGTTGGTAGTATTCCTATCGTCAGATAACAGTTCCCAGGTGACAGGAGTACAGCTTAGTCCGTCGACTTGACACTGCTACTTCGCCTCGAGTGTGTTCCCACTGTACTTTGATTACTACCCTACCACGGCTCAAAGGAGTCGTGCAAACAGGTAGTAGTTGGGTGCAGTCCCGAAGCACTTGGAGGCAGTAGCGGTTAGACAGGATTCGTCTCTCCCGGTATTGGGGGTTGATATCGCGCAGTGTCTAGGAAAGCCATTACACAAAGTCTCTGGCCAGGGCAAGCGAGAATTACTGGTAGTGTTTCCAGTAGTTTCTCAGGGTGTTCTGGGCTACACTCCGGCACAACTTGTACCGCTATCAGGGGTCTGACGTTTACCGCCCCCTAGACCCGACATGCGATACTCATAGACGAACAGACCGGACTGTACGGAGATTGTCACATTCAGGCTCAGTAGGAGTTCGGATGGGTTTACCTCATCGGCCTTCTTATCGACATCTACCTGGGGATCGTTACGTACAGCCAGTGCCGCTTGCGGTCTGTGGTTAAACCCACTGCCAGCGTAGTGTCGAGTCTTTAGAGTCCCACACAGAGAGTTTCCCTGCACTGGGCAAAAGGTGTAGAGGCCGTATGGTTTTACGGTAAGGCTACGATCACTTACGTGCACTTGTGCGCGTATGATGTTCGAGCAGACGATACTAGTGGCTTTTTGTTTAAGCCGGATCCTAGTATTGTATAGATAGATTAGTTTTGTCTTCTGTGCATTCTCATTCTACGGAATGCGGATGCGGGTGTGTATGCACGGTTGTGAGGAGCGAAGAAGGAGGTGCCTCATTGGGGTTCTGACCGTTGATTCGGTCAAAACCATTATGTGGTGAGGAAAATATTTACTAATCTTTTTAATAATAATTGTGTTATGGCTATTTGCTTTGACCATTTGACCATGCTTGATAATTTGACCTAGTTGACCATTGTTGACTTGGATATTTCTTGTGAGCTCTAGGCTCTTCTTTGGCTTTATCAAGACATGATAGTGGTCAAATCAAACTTAGCCATCATAATTATTATGATAAAAGATTGGTTTTTATTTTTTCTATGGCTCATTATCTCATGGGCATTCTCTCTCTTCATTTGAGCTCTCAAGCTTTGCTCTTATTCTTCTTCCTCACTAGAATTCTCAAAAGGTCTCATGTGTTGAGTAAGTTGGGGTTCAAATAGACAAACAAATCCATCTTCTTCCTCTACATCACCTAGGACATCAAGAGTAGCAAACTTGTTTCCCTAGTTACCTCGGCTTGAGGTGGAGCTCGGACTATAGACTCTCGGGCGAATCGTCTTCGACTCTAGGAGGCCGCGGAGGTGACCAAGATCCAGATCGATCCTCGGAGCTTGCATGGACGAGGAGGACAGCGGAGAGAAGACCCAAAGGACTAGTAGCATGAGGTATAATCTCCTTACATAGTAGATAGAACCTCATGCAGTTTGCTAACAATGGTTTGGCAAAGATCCTTAAGTTTTAGTCTATGTCACCTTGTGTTAAAATTTTGTTTTTTACCTATTCCGCCTCCCCGTAAGTATCGGGGTGGGTAACGTAGACTTACAGTGGTATCAGAGTCTCGCTAAACCATTACTAACTTGTTAGCAAAGAGTTAGAAATTCGATCGCCAGAGAAATCGCAAAAACACGTCAAAACTGCACGTTTTCTGTCGTTTTTAAAAACTGGTCCAAAATTTTTTCCAGGGACCTTAAAAATACGTGCAGGCTTTTTTAAGAAGACCCAAGAAAAACGAGATCGTGACTCGGTGAGACCGCCGCGGATCCGCGGCCGAGTCGACTCCGAGTCAGCTCGTTTTTCCTGCAGAATGTCTATCTTGGTGTTTTGTGATTTTTCTGATATTTTGTTTCTGTCCAGATTTTGTTGAGTACTGTATTGTGCTTGGGGTAGATTCAAATCTGGTAATCGATCGAAATTTTAAATATTTTAGCTAATCGGATCTTCAGTGATGTGATATATGTATTGAACGTCTACTAATCGCTATATGTCGATTAGTGGAGGTTGTGCATATCTGTGATCTGTGATGTTGGTTTGTGTATATGAGCTTGTTGGATTGTCGTGATGAATAGCCGGGGATGTGAAATGAGAGTTTTCATTTTTCATTCAAATGTAAAATTTGTAATTTGATGTAATATTATTTTATGGCCGCACATCCGGGTTGAGGTTGTAGCCGCCATTATATATTATTTCTTTTACTGTTTTTGCTCTTAGGATAGACCCAAGAAGGGGTGCACAAACTATCGGGTACTTTGAAGTGCCGAGTGGCCTACTCACGTTGTTGAGGGAGGTTGCTTCACTTCGGGTACTTGGCGGGTAGTTTGCCGCACCCGTAGGGGTCTAGGGTGGGGTTTGGCTATTCATCGCGACCGTGTAATCCGTCTTTCGTTGCAGGCTCGAACGAAACGCGGATTCCTAGCATATCCAATGTGTTCATCTGTGATCTGGAATGGCTATCATTGCATCTGACGAATGTATATATCTATATATGATATTTAGTAGGCGTTGCTTATGTTTTGCATCCGCGCTAGTCCAGCCCCCGCTCTATCGTTAGTTAAGTAACGTAACGGGTGATGACGGGGCCCCGTGGCGAATGCGGATGGCATAAGCGTACGTCATATTTTCGTTGTTTTCTGCAATGGTAGGATTAATTGATGGGACGCATTATATTAATGCAAAGAAAATAAACCAAAGTTAAATCGTTGGAACAATTTCAAAACCACTCGGTTTTTTCCAAAAACAGAAAACTTTTAAAAACGCGGAGCTTAAACCACTCCTTTTAAAAGCTATCAAGGTTCCTTCGATTATATCAAGTTCACTACATTCACGGTTTTGCCAAAACCATTCGTAGCCCTCCGTCATTTCATATGAATATTCAATAGTATTCAAGCTATGTTTGTTGACCTTCGTCAAGGCATAGTGATTGGTAGCTGTTGGGTGTTCATATGTAGCATAGATAGATGCGTTGGTTTAGAACAGTCGTATTACCTTGTTGACCTTCGTCAAGGGTATATACGGGTGGGTTTAAGATAATGATGGGTAGAACTTGACATGTGACTTATGATTTGTTGACCTTCGTCAAGGTCATAAGTGCATGGGGCAAAAATCCACATCGGGAGTTTCTAAGGAAATTGAAACTTGCTAGTGCTGCATACCATTTGGAGTTTGATAATGTTGGTAGGATTCCTTCAGCATTATCTCACAATGATATTTGGATCCCGATCCTACTGTGAGTATCCGCTACTCCTCGGGAGACTTTTCACTTAACGATCAATGCTATAAACCAAGTAGGTGTCTAGAAAGGTGTTAGCGGGGCTATGCCCACAGGGAAAAAAGGTTATTTAATTAAGAAACTTCGCGAAAGCATCGTAAAACCTCCCTCGAAGTACCGACACTAGCCTGGCTGAACGGTTAAGCAAGTATTGTACGGTGAGATTAATCCTGACTAATTCTTCTTTTATGGTTTGAGGAAGGATTCGAGAAACAGTGGGAGCCATCCTGTTTAGATAAACTAAAAACCAATCTAAACTTGCAAGAGAATCATGCTAAGTGTTTTCTTCTATCTCTTTTAATTGCAGCGACCCAATGACCAGACATAGGTTACATCTAGATAATAAAATGACTGAATCTGACTGTTATGACTGGAAATGGTCTGTCCAGATGTCCATTACCCATGACAAGCTGGGACACCTCTTAACTAATCAAACCCCTGCCGTCTCAGGACCAGTTTCCCTTGTCACGGATATTGATATCCGTAAGACATCGGAAAAAGACTGTGCGAATGCCAAGTGCCTCGTGTTGGCCTCAGTTGATGGTGCATACCAAAGGCAGCACGAGAAGATGGACTTAGTCTCTGTCTTCCTCCATAACAAAGATTTATATGGAGAGCAATCTCGTATCGCAAGATATGAGACCTCGAACGAATTGCTTCAAGCGAGGTTGGATTTCGGGTCATCTGTAGGGGACAACGTCCTTACAGAGACTAGCTATTTTGATGAGCTCACAGACCTGAAGACCATGTTGAAGAACGGGTCAAATACTGACTTGATTCTACAGTCTCTACCCTCTACTTACACCCTGAAGGAAACCAGGGAAGATGAAGGAAAGGGAAGGGCAAAAGATTCGGAACTGGATGTAGTAAAGGAGGGACTTTCCTATTGTTACGGGAAAGGACATTGGCAGAAGGATTGCAGGGCTAGCAAAGCCAGTAGCCAGGATTTGAAGCATGTTGTGGCTTCGGCTTCGGGTGTGTTTGTAATAGAAAACTGTATGTCAATTAACTCTACTTCCTGGGTACTGGATACCGGATCAGGATCTCATATCTATAATTCATTACAGGCTTTGAGAAACCGTAGAGTTATCAGGATAGGTGATATAACTCTCAGGGTTGCCAACGGAATGAGCGTGGACGCTGAATCCGTAGGGGAATATCATATTGGATTGACAAGTGGGCAGATATTGATTCTGCGTAACTGTTTGTATGTACCTAGTATGACTTGTAATATCATATATGTATCCTTACTTTCTAAGAAAGGATATGATTTTACTTTTGTAAGCGATGCGGTCCACATCGACCTAAATCAAGTTCTGATTGGGCCAGGTACATTAGAAAACAGAATATACGTATTGAATCAAGCTCAAGTTTTCAGTATCCATAACACACTTAAAAGAAAGTCTCCGGACACAAATCAGGCTTTCTTATGGCATTGTAGACTGGGTCACATTAATGAGACACGATTAGCAAAGTTATATAAAGAGGGATGCTTGAATCCGTTTGAGTATCAGTCTTATGCTACTTGTGAATCTTGTCTCATGGGAAAGATGACAAAGACTCCGTTCACTGGACACAGAGTAAGAGCGAGCGAGCTCTTGGGACTCATACACAGTGACGTGTGTGGTCCAATGTCTACACATGCGCGAAGGGGTTATTCATACTTCATTACTTTTACGGATGATTTCTCTAGGTATGGACATGTCTTCCTGATGAAGCATAAATCCGAGGTCTTTGAGAAATTTCGGGAATACAGGGATGAAGTTGAAAAAAAAACAGGCAAAAGTATCAAGAAACTGAGATATGATCGAGGTGGTGAATACTTGAGTGCCGAGTTTCTGGGCTACTTAAAAGAGAATGGAATTCTCTCTCAGCTTATTCCTCCATACACACCACAACACAACGGTGTATCGGAAAGGCGGAATCGAACTCTATTGGATATGGTTCGTTCCATGATGAGTAAGGCTGAGTTACCGCGATCTTTCTGGGGTTATGCACTGGAATCAGCTGCATATCTTTTGAACAAGATTCCAACCAAGACTGTGCCTACCACTCCATATCAGATGTGGAGTGGGAAGAAACCCTGTCTTAAGTATCTTAAGACATGGGGATGTCCAGCTTTTGTAAAGAGGCAGCAAGCGGACAAGCTCGAGGCACGCTCAGTACTGTGTAAGTTTGTGGGATACCCCAAGAACTCCAGGGGGTATCTTTTCTATTCCGCAGAGGAACAATAGGTTTTTGTTTCTCAGCATGCCCACTTCTTGGAAACTGAATTTTTAGAAAATCAGATAAGTGGGAACGCAATAGAACTAGAAGAAATTACAGAACCACGAGGTATTACTGAAAGCTTGGTAGAACCAGAAGTTTCAGGAGAACCGGGCATCCCAGCGCCACTCCGCAGTAGTAATAGGCAGTCTCATCCGCCCGAGAGATACTACGGTTTTCTCATAGACGGGGATCGAGAGGATTACGTCATTGAAGATGATGAGCCTACTAGCTTACAGCAAGCCATTCAGAGCGGTGACTCAGTAAAATGGCTGGATGCAATGCGTACCGAGATGGAGTCCATGTACACCAACAAAGTTTGGACTTTGGACATTGCTCCAGAAGGTGTAAAACCAGTAGGCTGCAAATGGATCTTCAGAAAGAAGATTGGTGTAGATGGGCAGGTTGAAACCTATAAAGCTAGACTTGTTGCAAAGGGTTTTTGTCAAAGACCTGGTTTGGACTATGACGAAACCTTTTCTCCAGTGGCTATGCTCAAATCCATTCGGATCCTTCTTGCCATTGCTGCCTTCCACGATTATGAGATCTGGCAGATGGACGTAAAGACGGCTTTTCTAAATGGAAATTTGGAAGAGTGCGTCTAAATGGATCAGCCGGAGGGTTTCGTTCAGAGTGGGAGCAGCGGTAAAGTGTGCAAGTTGCTTAAGTCCATTTATGGACTGAAGCAGGCATCGCGGAGTTGGAACATCTGCTTTGATGATACTGTCAAAGAATTCGGCTTTATCAAAAATTCGGATGAACCATGCATTTACAGAAAGATTGTAGGGAAAACTGTGGTGTTCCCCTCCGAATGGCGGCCAAGACGAGGACGTCTTGCCTGAGATTCGGGGCAGATGCTATTTAGTTTTATCCGTCCACCTCTCCGAAGATTCCAAGTTGATTTATGGCACCGTTTATCGGAGGTTTAGACGGATGCGGCCGATGTAGCAGACTTCGTCAGATTCCCCCTCGCTTGAGGGGTTTTTTGATTGTGGGGACGTTCTTCCCTGCAGGCGCAAGCCCCCGCAGTTAATTACGCTACCGCATCGCGGTAACAAATTTCTCCTTCTCCAGATGTTCACTTCGTGTCGTGGGTGTTTGTTTTGTTTGTGGTTGCCCGTGGATTGTATACGGAGACTAATTTATGTCATCGCCCGTAGGACGTGGATTAGTCCAAATCCGTATTTTCTTAGATTTGGGTTTGGGGTTTTGGTTTGAGGATACGTTAGCCGTATTTGAGGCTAAGATCAACTCAAACGTTTGTTAAGGATACGTTAGTCCAGTTTGAAACTAAGATCAACTTAACGGGATCGTTTAGATCCGACATAAGAGCATTTGGGCTCTGTTGTTCCAGTTTAGGGACGTAGTGGTCCATTGCATGTATGGCCATCGGGACCCGTCACCTCTTTGACGACGTTGAAGGATTACAACGACAGATGTCAGGGGAGTTCAGAGATGTACCCTTGAACCAAAGTTGATTGAGGGATCTATAGTCCAATTTGGGACTAAAGTCTGTTTGAAGGTTTAAGAATACGTTAGCCATATTTGAGGCTAAGATCAACTTAAACGGGATCGTTTAGATCCGACAAAAGAGCATTTGGGGCTCTATTATTCCAGTTTAGGGACATGGTAGTCCATTGGCTTAAGGACGCTTAAGTCCGTAAGTTTAAGGACGCTTAAGTCCGTATATTGGTTTAAGGACGCTTAAGTCCATGAGTTTAAGGACCCCACAGTTCGTACTGTTGGTTTAAGGACGCATAAGTCCATGAGTTTAAGGACCCCACAGTCCGTATTGTTGGTTTAAGGGCGCATTAGTCCATGAGTTTAAGGACCCCACAATCCGTATTGTTGGTTTAAGGACGCATTAGTCCATGAGTTTAAGGACCCTACAGTCCGTATCGATGTGTGGTTGTCGGGACCCGTCACCTCTCCGACGACGTTGAAGTATTACAACGACAAATATCAGAGGAGTTCGGAGATGTACCCTTGAACCGGGTGTAAATTGATTTAAGAGAGCAGTCGTGCTCAATCAATTTTAATTTGAGGACTTATGGCCATGATTGGGTTAAGTCCAATTGAAAATGTTCAACATTTTATTTGTATTTGGCCTGTTAGGCCTTTACTAGGGCTCTGCTCCTTTAATAATGCAGTGCATTTTTTCCTGGCCTATTAGGCCCTTTTAATTAGGCTCTACCCCTTTTTTTAAATAATGCATAGCATCTGTTTTGGTCTGACAGACCTTTGTTTGGGCTCTACCCATTTTTTATAATGCAGAGCATTTGTTTTGGTCCATTGGACCTCTTAATTGGGCTCTGCCCTTTAATAATGCGCTGCATTTAATATTCTGACAGTGCGCCACGTGGCGTGTCAGGTGCCTTGCGCTGACTGAGGAGCGCAAGGCCAAGCGCATGTGGATGTGACACGTGTCACGCTCTGGTGAGCACAAGCGCAGTGCGCTACGCTGTTGTGCTGCTGACACGTGGCGCGCTCTGACGACTTGCGCCAATTTATGAGAGCAGTGCTCTGTTTTAGAAGCGCATAGCGCAGTTTGTTCTGGGGCTGACACGTGGCGCTCCCTGATGGCTTGCGCCATTCCAAGGAACGCAACACTGCAAACTCAAAAGTGCAAGGCACTGTTTAATATCTTGATCCAATTTTGGATCAAAGAAAAGAATCTTTTAAGATTCCAGAACCAATGGTTCATCAAAAGGCAATGCCTTTATGTAGATCAAATGATCTATGAAGTAATACTTCCTTTTATCTTTTTGTGATTGGATCTTTTTGATCTTTTTTATAATTAAAGATCTTGATCTTGTTCTTAGATCATTGATCTTTATAGAAGAAAATTCTTCTTTATTTAAAGGTTTTTACCTTTTTTTTTCTCTGAGCTTTTCAAAATTTTCTTTAGAGGAGTTCTCTGTTTTTCTCTCTGTTTTTTTTGAGTCCCTTAGGCTTGGAGTCTAGGGGCCTTTTTATAGTGCCAATTGATTTGTTAAATCAGTTAAAGAGATCTTTCTCTGAGTGATTTAGGGATTTTTCCCCACCGTTGGATCTTTGATCCAAGGGCTTCTGTTTTACAAAAGAGAATCTTATTGTTTTAATAATATCAGAAAAATCTTTCTAGAATTTTAATTCTGTTTTGGTGCTGGCACAGATGGTGCAAGCGCACCTACGCTTGACACGTGTCGTGCAGCGCAGAGCGCAGCGCAACTGCGCTGCCACGTGTCGCGCAGCGCAACTGCGCTGCCACGTGTCGCGTAGATCATCTGAAGTGTTGCTTCTTTATTATTAAAATTTGAATTTTAAACAGAGCCTTGCTCTGATTGGGTGCGCTGCCTTGGGCGCTGCGCTGGCGTGTCTGCTTTTGACATGTGGCGCGTTGCGCGCAGCGCAAGAGATCTGAAGCGTTGCTTCAATTTTTGAATTTTTGAAATTCAAACAGAGCTTTCCTCTGATTGGGGGAAACAAATTCCCCCCCACCGTTGCGCTCACGTGGCGCACACGTGAGTGCAGCGGTAGCAAGATCCCAGCCGTTGGATCAACTCAGGAGTTGAAGGGGCGCAAGCGCCTATAAATAGGACCCTTGGTCCTTTCACAAATGATCACCATTTTCAAGAACTTTGATTCTCAGAACTTCAGAGCCTTGCTCTTGCTTTCAAAAACTCCAAGAGTTAAACTCTTAAAACTTTTTAGGTAAAATTTTTAATTTAAATTAAATTAAATTAATTTAATTTTAATTGACAGAGCCTTGCTCTTATAGATCTTTGATCTAAAGAAAACCCCTTTGGGGTTTTACCAACAGAGCCTTGCTCTCAAGAATCCATAGATCTAAAGAGATCTTGTTTCAGGATTTTTAACCCATGAATCAGAGCTTTGCTCATGGACAAAATATAGATCTTTTTGATCTAAAGATGAGGAACTCTTAAGAGTTTTCTTGGATCTTGAAGATCCCAAATTTTAATTTAATTAAAAAAAATTAAGAATTAATTCTCCTTTGATGGATTTTTCCATCATTATCACAGAGCTAGACTCTTTTAAGGAATTTTGTCCCTTTGAGACCAGAGTTTGACAAGTGTCACTCTGTGACAGAGTTTTGCTCTGAAAGAGGAGATTTTCTCCTTGTCTTTAGGGATTTCTCATTGATGAGAATATTCTTTTGGGGATCTCCTCATTAATTGACAGTCCCATCCAATGATGGGGCTGTCTTATTAACTGATGAATTGTCATCTAGATTTTGTGGGTCCCCCTTTGGTCCCTTATCCACTGTATTGCAGTGTGGTATAAATTTTAAAATGCTAAGCGTTGGAATTACAACACTGACGGCTGATTTTTGTCCCTCTGCAGGAAACATGTCTGCTGACCTGTCATTCTGGTTTGTTCGCTCAGAGGAAGGATTTCCCGAGGCGCCGGTGGATCGGGAGGTGCTCGCTCTCATTAAGGCTCATGACCCCGAGCACAAGAACCTTCACCTGTGGGGTAGGTGGTATAACGAAATTATCAAGGGTCGCTGAAGCTTCGGTTCCGTGACGCCGTCTGAGCCCATCTTGTCGATCCCCTATGCGGATAAACCCCCGGTGAAGTATGCCGTGGAGGTCAAGAACTGGAATTCGGAGGATCTTCTCCAGCCTTCGATCGCTGCCATTCCCGTGCAGCAGCCGCTGGCCGTGGACATCTTGGGGCGGCGTATATGTCAGGGTGAGGCACGCCCTTGGGGACAGGCTTACAATATAAGATTGACCCCGTGACAACCGGCCGGATATCTGCAGTGGGCCAGATATATTCTATCAGCGAAGAGGACGCATCTGATGAAGATCGGTCTGTACTCCGCAGTCTATGTCTCCCTGTTTGAGTACCCTGTTCCTCCGACTTGGTGGGTTAAGGCATTCATCGAACAATGGAATATCACCACCCACACCTTCCTTATGACGGACAGGGAAGTCTCCATCTCCCTAGAAGAGTTCGCCGAGATCTCAGGTTTGCCGGTGAGGGGGGAGCATTACGAGGAGCTGCTTCCTCCTGACGAGTACGTCTTTGCCACCAAGCCGCTGGTATTTGATTTGATGCCGGAGAATGCTATTCAGCACCAGTTTCCGGGCTTGGTGAAGGTGCTGAACATATACGAAGGTCTCTATCTGGAATCAGGAGTCCAGGGAGTCAGTTTCGCAGATTTTATCGCCCACTTCCTTCGACCGGAGATTCTATCGGAGCGGAGTGAAAAGTTCGCCAAGCCTGATGACCCTTTCGGCTTCGGCTTAGATCGTCGACCAATATCGGAAGACGATCAAAAGGATTTCTATCTCCCCAACGCCGCCATCATGCCCTTATCAGAAATCGCCGCCCGGGGCATTGATGAGGAGACCTTCTTTTTAGGGTTTCTGGGCTTGTGGCTGTGCACCTTCGCGCTCCCCATGCACCCGCGCTACATGCGGCCGTCCGTTTTCTACCCAGCGCATCGGATGGTGGCTTGCCTACAGTTGTCAATAGGAATCGCCGGGTTGGCTCACCTATACAATGGACTCAGCGTGGTGGCGGACGCTAATGAACCTGGGGTGCAGCCTGCCAATTTCCCGATGCACTACTTCACTTCGTGGATGGAAATGCATGTGCACGGGGTATTCGGCATCCATAAGAGCCCTTCGTTTTTTGATAGGTGCAGACTCCCAAGAGTCATGCGGCTGATCGGCGCCTCGATCGTGAATCCATCTCCGCGGGAGGCTAG
Organism: Agapanthus africanus; assembly: GCA_030015575.1. Taxonomy (NCBI): domain Eukaryota; kingdom Viridiplantae; phylum Streptophyta; class Magnoliopsida; order Asparagales; family Amaryllidaceae; genus Agapanthus; species Agapanthus africanus. Next base: position 124,344,103 of record CM057339.1, on the reverse strand, counting down.
GGGGTTGCTCCTTCGTCTACACCTGGTCGGAGCGAAGATTTCTTTCATGGATAAAGTCATAACTATCGGCTCAGAAAACTCCAAGGCGGTGGTGGCGCTGCGTGACGGCTTCAAGGACGGGGCCTCCGGGATCAAAGCCCGGGAGATTCTTCACATCTACTCCATTCGGCCGGGCTACCTGGTGTTCAAGCAGAACGAGATGGCGCTTTTCATGAGGTACAACCCCCACCGGTTCGCCCAGCAATCAAGCTATAACCAGGGGGTCCCGCTGGAGGCGCTTTTGGAAGAGCACGCGGCCAGCATGGAGGGGATACGGAGCGCGATGCACCATTTTATGCGGCTGAATACGGGCTCCCACTTTTTCATCAGCGAGCCGAGCTGCGTCCCCCGGGTCCTCCATGCGTACGTGGCTTGGTATGCGCACGCAATGGGTTCAGTCATCCGTGAGGAGAAGCGCATGTTGGTTGACCTTAAAGGTGCACCTCCCGGCGGCGACCGCAAGGCTCCCCTGAAGCCAAGGACCCCGGTCGTTGCTCCGTTGAAAGATGCTGGAGCTGGACCACCGCGCGTGTTGAGCCTTCCGCGCGGATTACCTCGTGCTACCGCAGACATGCCACCAGCGCCCCGTGCTCCAGTGGAGACGGTAAATGTGGTTTCGCCGGAGTCCGGCGTGGGCGCGGATATCGGGACCCGCCGCCCTAAAGTGCCCACAAAGCGCAAGTTAATTTTGGGTGCGACTGGGGTCCGCACGCAGAAGAGGAAGAAGAAGTCGATCCTCTCAGATGACGTTGCGTTCGGTTAGGAACCTCATGCTCCCTATAGCGAGGGCTTGGGTGAGTACGGGACCAACAAAGGATTAGTTATGCCGCCAGATGACACTGATCTGGCGACTGCCATCGCAGCTTCAGAGCGATTGGCGAGGCGCGATGCGTGGCTAGCTAAGCTTGCGCAATCGGGTAATCACTAGTTGCATTTTTTTTACTGCATTGTACTTTTATTACTGTTTTTGACTAATGCTTTTCCCCTCTTCTCTTTAAACAGGAATCACCACTGAAGAAGCTATCGCTGCTTCCCTCAAAACTTTTCAAGAGGAGGAACGACTCAGAGCATCCTTAGGCCTCGGTACATTTCGATTCATTAAGTATTTATTCTCCTTTGTGGCGGTCAATCAAACCTTTTCTTTGTCTTATTACAGGGACCGCAGGATCTTCTGCGCACGCCGATGCGGGGGCTCTTCCCGAGCCAGCTACTGAAGTCCCGACCTCTTCGGGGCTACCGCGAGAGACCCAACTTGAGGAGCCGATGAGAGATGCCTTGAAGGCTCTAGAGGCAACTCTAAACGAGGACGACGACACCTTGATGAAGGAAGCTTCGAAGAGGTCCGTCGTGACGGCTCGGGAGGAGAGGAAGCGGATGAGGCGCTAGGCGAATGAGCGCAGAGCTGCTTTGGCCGTGGGAGCGGGCCCAAGCACCGTTCCTCGTGCTGCTACCTCTTCAGAAGAGTCTCCGGTCGCCTTGTCTACTCAGGCGGCGCGTACAGTTTGGGAGACCAACGATCGATCCTCCTCAGGTAATGTGTCTCTCGAGACTTTGTTGTAAGAATTGTACAACTATTGGTTCTCATACATCTTTTCCTGCAGGGCCAAGCCCAACCGAAGGGGAGACGGAAACCGTCGAGCATAAGGGGACAGTGGAGGAGGTACTGGCTGAACCCGAGCTGACGATGGGCGACGTAGCCGGGGTTGCCCGGCCCGAGCTAGTGGCTGACGAAACGGTCACATCCACTATGCTTGAGAAGGTGGCCGATGCTGAGCCCGAGGTAGCGGCGGATGAGACAGCTGCTACAGCCGGGTCTGGTGCAACAGCGGATGGAGCGTCTGAGACAGATGATCCCGTGGCAACAGTGGACGAGACGGCTGCGACTGCTAAGCCCGAGGGAGTAGCGGGTGAGACAGGCATGATTCCTGAGGACGAGCCGGCCGCTCTTTCTCAAGAGTCTGGCAATACTCCGATCATTGCTCTCCCCGCCTACGGTCTTTCGTCGTCTCCTGGCCTCGCGAGCATGACGACGGCTCCCTTAGAGTCTAGTGATGAGGCCACGGGAGGTGGACTCATGTCGATGGAGGAGGGAGACGCCTCCGTTTCGGCTGGCGGCTCATCAGGTAAATTTCAAGTTACTGTCTTTTTTTTCTATATCTTGCAATCCTTCCTGACAGGTTTATCTTTGTTTTTAACGCAGGTGCGGCCAGTGCTGATACTCCATTGCTCAAGGGAGCGCCGTCAGCTACTGCCTTGGCGGTGGCCACCTCTCAGCCTTCTCTTGTACCATCGCAGATGCTGGAAGGTATGGATTCACAACCCATCAATTTCATCTCTCGGCTGTATAATTCATGTATTGACGTTATACTATTGCGTCTTTGCAGGAGTGCTTTTTTATCACCTTTACCAGGTGCTGCACCCACACTTCTCCTTCCCATTGGAGCTAGCTTCTTCTAGCGGCACTGGTGAGTATGATTTTCAATTAATACCCTTCCTTTTTCAGTAATGGAATTATTTCTGATTCTTCCCTGCTTTGATTGCAGTGTTACAAATCGAAGAAGGAGATAAGGGATCGGTTGCGCCACCGGTCCTCCCAGCTTTGCCGCCTGTTGCAGCCGGTATAGTAAACTCCCTCATTGATGACTTTCTTATATTTCTTGAATCGTCATCTGATTGTGTTTTGTTTTTTCAGCCGTCGTTCTGGTTCCGGTGCCCTTCGAGTCTCGCATCATAATGCCGGCAGGCCCCTTCTTGAGACGTCCATCTTCAAAGAACGCTGCGATGAGTTTGGGAATGCTGAGCGGATACATTGAAGAGCTTGACGCGGACGTTCCCCCATCTGCCGCAGATTTCGCTGTGGAGGTTAATCCGATACTGGCGACGCTTGTAAATTTTCATAATGAAGGCGTCGTCGAGTTTTGGGTTAATCACTGCAGGGAAATCGAGGCCCGCCTGCATCAACTAGAGTCGACGTGTCCTTCCCCCGAGATCTTGGCTGCGAGCGCTCAACGGGCGGCATGGATCAAGCAGAGTGCTCCTTACTTCCGCCATCTCGAACAAGAAGTTACTTCAAGGCGTAAGGAGTGCGGCGAGACTTTGAGCAAATCTGCCCAACTGCATGCTCGGGTGGAGGCAAACGCTGCACAGCTGAAGGTTATCTTTGAAGGCCTTCTGCGATGCCTCTCCGAAGGGTTAACACTGAGGCAGCAGCTTGACGTCGTCGAGCGGGATGCACCTAATCAGGAGGCAGCCCAGCAGGCAGCTGAGGAGCAACTTTCATCCTACCTACAGCAGCGGGCCCAGGTGGAAGCGGAAGTGGCCGTGGCAGCCACTCGGAGGAGGCGCTGAAGGAAGTGCGAGAGCAGCTCACGGATTTGTTAAAGACACTTCCTTCTCAGTAGCTACTTTTTGTATCATTTGTACTTGTAAATAAAAATGTACTTTTTTATTCTTTAACACAATGTATCTTGTACTCAATCAAGTTTATGAATACAAGATATACATTCTTTGTAATGTCTTGTGTCATTCCTGTGCTTTCTTCCCCCTTTTTTTATTATCAGCATGCTGCTTTAATAAACATGGTTGACAGATAATAGAGCGAGCATCCTATCTTGGCTTCTTCAAGAGATAGTGATGGCTTAGGAGGCAGGTTCAGATCTGCTGCCTAAGACTTTTCAACTCTATCAGCCGTAAGGGTCTCATAGAGAATTTTCTCCCTACAGATCGAGAGGATCTCGTAGGTGTATTTTCTCCTTAGGAATCGTGAGGATTCCTAAGTGCGTTTTCTCTTGAGAGTCGTAAGGATCTCACAAGAGTATTTACTCCCTTACGAGTCGTGAGGACTCGCAAGTGATGGGTGAAGTTACCCATATCTGCCTTTCACGGGGTCAGGGGTTTGACTCTCGGTCATTGATGTATTCTCGAGTCATGGAGCTGGGAAATTCGCTGCGGCTCCGCTTCACTGGCGTCGTATATTCCTGTAGAGACACTGATTTCTCTGCGGATCAGCGCGAATTGAGGTGCTCTTGTCAAGGACACTGGTTTCACCGAGTCGAAGAGGTTGCCAAGGACACTGATTTCCCTGGGGTTGAGATGAGTCGAGGTATTCCTGCAAAAGACGCTGATTTCTCTGCGGGTCGACGTGAATCGAGATGCTCTCGTCAAGGACACTGGTTTCTCTGAATCGAGGAGGTTGCCAAGGACGCTGATTTCCCTGGGGTTGAGACGAGTCGAGGTATTCCTGCAAGGACACTGATTTCTCTGCGGGTCGATGCGAATCGAGGTGCTCTCGTCAAGGACACTGGTTTCCCTGACTTGAGAAGGTTTCCAAGGACACTAGTTTCCCTGGGGTTGAAACGAATCGAGATGTTCCTGCAAAGACGCTAATTTCTCTGCGGTTCGACGCGAATCAAGAAGCTCTCATCAAGGACGCTGGTTTCCCTGAATCGAGGAGGTTGCTAAGGACACTGATTTCCTCGGAGTTGAAACGAATCGGGGTATTCCTGCAAAGACACCGGTTTCTCTGCGGGTCGACGCGAATCAAGAAGCTCTCGTCAAGGACACTGGTTTCCCTGAATCGAGGTAGTGTGCCAAGGACACTGGTTTCCCTGGGGTTGAAACGAATCGAGGTGTTCCTGCAAAGACGCTGGTTTCTCTGCGGGTCGACGCGAATCGAGGTGCTCTCGTCAAGGACACTGGTTTCCCTGAGTCGAAGAGGTTGCCAAGGACACTGATTTCCCTGGGGTTGAAACGAATCGGGGTATTCCTGCAAAGACGCTAGTTTCTCTGCGGGCCGACGCGAATCGAGGTGCTCTCGTCAAGGACACTGGTTTCCCTGAGTCGAAGAGGTTGCCAAGGACACTGATTTCCCTGGGGTTGAAACGAATCGGGGTATTCCTGCAAAGACGCTAGTTTCTCTGCGGGCCGACGCGAATCGAGGTGCTCTCGTCAAGGACACTGGTTTCCCTGAATCGAGGATGCTGCCAAGGACACTGATTTCCCTGGGGTTGAAACGAATCGAGGTGTTCCTGCAAAGACGCTGGTTTCTTGCGGGTCGACGCGAATCGAGGTAATGTGTCTTTCGGGTTTTATATGAGTTACCGTCAAGACTTGGCTCCGTTTTCTGATGGAGCATGGGGAGGAAAGATGTGTTTCTTTCTTTGTTTGTGCCCCTGGATTGTATACAGGGATTGCTATGATATCTCATGTAGGGCAGAAGTTTCATTCATTTTTTTTTGTTTTATTTCCGCGATGTTCTATTATTTCAGCTTTATATCGCGAAAGTCGCGATTGCCCCATCATTTCAGCTATTTTTTGCGGTGCCCAATCATTTCGGGTATTTATTTTATTTTTACTCGTTACTTTTTATTGCGAGTCGCCCGATCATTTCGGATTTTTCGCATGCATACATTTTTACTTGCTGATTTTGTTGCAGGTCGCCCCATCATTTCGGCTATTTTGCATGCATATGTGGCTTGCTGTCTTTTCGCCACAAGCTTGGGATTAGACACCGATTTCGGCATCAGCACCGCTATAACTGGAATGTTGCCAGTAGTGAATCATCATTTGCTTCTGTCGATGTTGATCAAAGGTGGCTTAGCAAACAGGGTTAGGATCCCGTCGACTAAGGCTTTTGACTTCATGAGCCGTAAGGGTCTCACAAAGGTATTTCTCCCTGCGAGTCATGAGGATCTCGTAGGTGTGTTTTCTCCTTACGAATCGTGAGAATTCCTAAGTGTATATTCCCCTGTAAGTCGTAAGGATCTTACAAAAGGGTTTTCTCCTTATAAGTCGAGAGGACTTACAAGGGTTGTTCACCATATGGACATATCTCCAGTCACGGGTGAGACTTTGCTGGGGAAATGTTTATTCACGCCCGTGGATTGTATACAAGGGTCAGTATTGAGCCACTTGTAGAGCACTATCGAAGGTTGTGTGGGGGTTGCTTAAGAACAGGTTCAGGTCTCTGTAACTTAAGACTTTCAAATCTTATGAGTCGTGAGGGTCCCATAAGATAGTTCTCCTTACGAGTCATGAGGATCTCGCAAGTGTAATTTCTCCTTAGGAATCGTGGGGATACCTAAGTGTGTTGCTCCCTTGTGAGTTGTACGGATCTCACGCGGGTGGTTTCTCCTTACAAGGTCGAGAGGACCCTGCAAGTGTCTTTTAACGAGATTGCGCCCTTTCAGGTTTTCACAAACACTCGCCGGTAGCCCTGCTGTTTTTACTCACGGAGCCCTTTCGGGTTTTCATCCGTGCCCATTTTACTTACGGGCATACCGTTTTTATTAATTTTTTTTATTCTTCTTCTCTTTTTTTTTATCGGCTTTAGGATGTTGCAATCCATCGTAGTTTATCGACATCTCGGTCAACAGCTAGTTTTAGGACGTAATGGTCCGTTATTAGTTTAAGGACGTTTCGGTCCGGTTATTGAAGAAGGCTGGCTACTACTTATAGAGTTTGGGCTTAGGAAGATAGCGAGCGGACATAGTCGTCGTCATCTATCATTGACCTAGGTCGTGACTCGTCAAGCGTAGTATTTCTTTAGGAAGCGACCGTTTATTGGCCTGAAAGGCCTTTCACCGTGCATATCCATGAGTAGATAGGCTCCACCCTGGTAGACCTTGTCTATGATGTACGGGCCTTCATAGTTCGGCTCGAATTTTCCCCGCTTGGCGCTATTGGGGATCATAGGTCTTTTGACTACTAGCACGAGTTCACCTTGGCGGAATGTCCTCGGCCTGGTCAATCTTTCATATGAGCGCGTCATCTTCGCTTTATAAGCCTCCAGATTTTGTTGCGCTATGAGCCGGGTTTCATCAAGGGCATCAAGCTCCTCAAGCCGAAGGTGAGCATTTTCTTCGTCTGTCAGCTCGTAGTGGACTGCCACTCATAGAGAGGGTAACTCTATCTCAAGGGGGAGTACTGCTTCTGTACCGAAGACTAACGCGTACGACGTTGCGTTCGTGGCCGTCTTAAACGTATTTCGATACGCCCAGAGAGATTCTTGCAGTCTCTCATGCCAGTCCTTCTTATTTCGGGACACCGTCTTCTTCACGATCTTCGTCAAGGTCTTGTTGAAAGCCTCAGCTAGACCGTTAGCTCGGGGGTTATAAACTGAGGAATATCTCCAGTTTATGTTGTGTTGTTGCGCGAAGCGGCTGATCTTGTGGCTTCTGTAGGCTGGCCCGTTATCGGAGATGATCCGTCGCGGAGACCACAAATTCCGCCACCGTATCGCATACTGAACCCATGTTTCGCCTGGCTTCATCCTGGCATTAATCAATGCTGTTATCGGGGTGCGTTCGCTGGCGCTTGCGAATCTTTGTGTAAACAATAGCTCCATCTCCGCAAAGGTCTTGATAGAGTCGTTTGGGAGCTCGGAGTACCACTCGAATGTTGTCTCCGATAAGCTACCGACGAACTGGCGAAACAACAATTTATCATCACCACCGGTATTGCCACAAAGAGCCCTAAACTGGGCAACATGTTGATGGGGATTGCCAGTCCCCTTATACACATGGAATTTCGGTATTGTATAGCCCGGCGGGTACTTGATCTGATTATACCAGCTCGGATATGGTCTCCACGTCTTGACAGCTTGACCGGCTGCCTCAGTTGCCTGGTGAACCCGTATCTGCTGAGCTATATATTCGTCCAGGTCAGCCTTGGAAATTGTCTCCTCCTTGGCTGTTGACAGAGCCGGTGGAGGATTCGACGTCTCTCCTCTATCATCTTCAAGGACGATCGGAGGATCTTCAGCAGGAGGATCCTGCTGGATCATCATACCCACCATATCCTGGAATAGAAGGGCAATTCGTTTTATATTGGCTGCTTGTTCCGCAGTCTCTTTGTCCTTCTTCTCCAATATTCTCCGAAGGAACTCGGCGTCGGTTTCTTCCTCTTGGAGTTGATCCGAGGACGCTTCGGGGCTTTCTTTTGGTCCAGTGAGTGCGGTCATCGCATTCATCATTTCTTGGAGCTTCTGCTGCTTCTCCTGAGCTTTAGTCACTGACCGTGTAAGCGGTCTATGACCTGTAGATGTACGGCTGTCCTCTTTCCCGGACGCCATGTAGACAGTGTGTACCACAATGCCCCCGAACTTAGGGCGTTTAGGCTCACTGCCTTTGACATTTGCCGCAGGCGTGGGGACTTTCTCTGGCCTTCTTCTCTTTTGAGTGGTCGACGTGGAGGGGGCCGTTGTAGTGGACACCCAAATGGTTGTCGTCCTTTGCTGTTTGACAGGACGGTTATTTTCTTCCTGTACTTTCACCCTCTTCTGCCGACGAAAGTGATCCCGATCAATTACTGAGTCTTGAACTCGCCGCCAGACCTTGTAAATTTTGGAGGACAGCCACTGAGGGGGCTGCTCCGGCTTTGCCTCTGTAACATTCTCCGTAGGCGGAGGAGATCTTTTCGTGTGGCAGTCGGAGAGTTCTTGCGTACCCTCCTTAGCGGTTCGATGTTGTTTCTAATTAGAACAGCAGTATTAATTTCCACCATTGGAGCCGGTGGAGTTAGCTCAGAGGGGGAATTGCCCCCAGCCTTCCTTACTCAGCGCCAGTGGCGACGTCGAGCATGTCAAGCTGTTGGGGCTGGTTCGGCGATGGGGATGGTTTTGTCTTGCCCCCTGTCTAGACGAGGCGCCGCTGGTGCCAGCCTCTTGAAGACTGATGTCTTTTGAGTGGCGGTGTCCAATCTGTCAAAGACAGACCCTCGAGCAGGAACGGGAGCCGGAATAGTCAGCCTTGAAAAGACCGACTCTTTAGCAGGAGAAGCCGTCTTGACGACTTCAGGAATAGAGATGGCTGTCCTCTTTGCGATGGCCACGTCAGGGGTCATGGGCTTCTGGGCAGGCCCATCAAAGTTCAGGTTCAGCCTGGTAAAGACCGAGGCTGCCGGCTTGACATTGGACGACCCATTGAGAGGGGCCGTAGTAGTAGTGAGTCGATCGAAGACCGACTTCTTTTGCGCTTCCGGTACGGGCACTGGAATGGAGAAGCTTGCTAGCGGGAGCATGGTCCCGAAGAACAGACCGGTGGTGGCCTGAGTCACTTGTTCTACCGGCATAGCGAGGATGGAGGCCGCTTGAGGCCCATAGGCTACACCTCCAGGTGAGGCGGAGCGTCGGTTGCATTTGCATTTGGAGCAGTTCGAGCAGTTGGTCGTCATTGTTGTTTGATTTCTGCGCCAAGCAAAAGACCAAATCTTAGTAACTTGAAACCCGAAGGCAACCATTAACAAACCGCGATTCATTCGCGAAGACGACACACGAAGTGTGGAGTGGAAAGAGGAAAAGGTCCCACCGGGCATGCCAAAATCTGTTCCCCTCCGAATGGCGGCCAAGACGGGGACGTCTTGCCTGAGATTCGGGGCAGATGCTATTTGGTTTTATCCGTCCACCTCTCCGACGATGCCAAGTTGATTTATGGCACCGTGTATCGGAGGTTTAGACGGATGCGGCCGATGTAGCAGACTTCGTCAGATTCCCCCTCGCTTGAGGGGTTTTCTGATTGTGGGGACGCTCTTCCCTGCAGGCGCAAGCCCCTGCAATTAATTACGCTACGCATCGCGGTAACAACTTTCTCCTTCTCCAGATGTTCACTTCGTGTCGTGGGTGTTTGTTTTGTTTATGGTTGCCCGTGGATTGTATACGATGTCGCCGCCCGTAGGACGTGGATTAGTCCAAATCTGTATTTTCTTAGATTTAGGTTTGGGGTTTTGGTTTGAGGATACGTTAGCCGTATTTAAGGTTAAGATCAACTCAAACGTTTGTTAAGGATACGTTAGTCTAGTTTGAGACTAAGATCAACTTAACGGGATCGTTTAGATCCGACAAAAAAGCGTTTGGGCTCTATTGTTCCAGTTTAGGGACGTAGTGGTCCATTGCATGTATGGCCATCGGGACCCGTCACCTCTCTGACGACGTTGAAGGATTACAACGACAGATGTCAGGGGAGTTCAGAGATGTACCCTTGAACCAAAGTTGATTGGGGGATCTATAGTCCAATTTGGGACTAAAGTCTGTTTGAAGGTTTAAGGATACGTTAGCCATATTTGAGGCTAAGATCAACTTAAACGGGATCGTTTACATCCGACAAAAGAGCATTTGGGGCTCTATTGTTCCAGTCTAGGGACATAGTGGTCCATTGCCAGTTTAAGGACACGGTGGTCCATTGGCTTAAGGACGCTTAAGTCCGTAAGTTTAAGGACGCTTAAGTCCGTATATTGGTTTAAGGACGCTTAAGTCCATGAGTTTAAGGACCCCACAGTCCGTAGTGTTGGTTTAAGGACGCATAAGTCCATGAGTTTCGATGTGTGGTTGTCGGGACCTGTCACCTCTCCGACGAGGTTGAAGTATTACAACGACAAATATCAGAGGAGTTCGGAGATGTACCCTTGAACCGGGTGTAAATTGATTTAAGAGAGTAGTCGTGCTCAGTCAATTTTAATTTGAGGACTTATGGCCATGATTGGGTTAAGTCCAATTGAAAATGTTCAACATTTTATTTGTATTTGGCCTGTTAGGCCTTTACTAGGGCTCTGCCCCTTTAATAATGCAGTGCATTTTTTCCTGGCCAATTAGGCCCTTTTAATTGGGCTCTGTCCTTTTTTTAAAATGATGCATAGCATCTGTTTTGGTCTGACAGACCTTTGTTGGGCTCAACCCATTTTTTATAATGCAGAGCATTTGTTTTGGTCCATTAGACCTCTTAATTGGGCTCTGCCCTTTAATAATGCGCTGCATTTAATATTCTGACAGTGCGCCACTTGGCGTGTCAGGTGCTTTGCGCTGACTGAGGAGCGCAAGGTGCAAGCGCATGTGGATGTGACACGTGTCACGCTCTGGTGAGCGCAAGCGCAGTGCGCTGCGACAGTGCGCTGCGCTGTTGTGTTGCTGAAACGTGGCGCGCTCTGACGACTTGCGCCAATTTATGAGAGCAGTGCTCTGTTTTAGAAGCGCATAGCGCAGTTCGTTCTAGGGCTGACACGTGGCGCTCCCTGGTGGCTTGCGCCATTCCAAGGAACGCAACAGTGCAAACTCAAAAGTGCAAGGCACTGTTTAATATCTTGATCCAATTTTGGATCAAAGAAAAGAATCTTTTAAGATACCAGAACCAATGGTTCATCAAAAGGCAATGCCTTTATGTAGATCAAATGATCTGTGAAGTAATACTTCCTTTTATTTTTTGTGATTGGATCTTTTTGATCTTTTTTTAATTAAAGATCTTGATCTTGTTCTTAGATCATTGATCTTTATAGAAGAAAATTCTTCTTTATTTAAAGGTTTTTACCTTTTTTTCACTGAGCTCTTCAAAATTTTCCTTAGAGGAGTTCTCTGTTTTTTTTCGTCCCTTAGACTTGGAGTCTAGGGGCCTTTTTATAGTGCCAATTGATTTGTTAAATCAGTTAAAGAGATCTTTCTTTGACTGATTTAGGGATTTTTCCCTACCGTTGGATCTTTGATCCAGGGGTTTCTGTTTTACAGAAAAGAATCTTATTGTTTTAATAAGATCAGAAAGATCGTTCTAGAATTTTAATTCTGTTTTAGTGCTTGCCCAGTTGGCGCAAGCGCACCTGCGCTTGACACGTGTCGCGTAGCGCAGAGCGCAGGGCAACTGCGCTGCCACGTGTCGCGCAGCGCAGAGCGCAGCGCAACTGCGCTGCCACGTGTCGCGCAGCGCAAAGCGCAGATCATCTGAAGCGTTGCTTTCTTTATTATTAAAATTTGAATTTTAAACAGAGCCTTGCTCTGATTGGGTGCGCTGCCTTGGGCGCTGCGCCGGTGTGTCTGCTTTTGACACGTGGCGCGTTGCGCGCAGCGCAAGAGATCTGAAGCGTTGCTTCAATTTTTGAATTTTTGAGATTCAAACAGAGCTTTGCTCTGATTGGGGGAAACATGTGGTATTTCTCGTCTTGTACGTGGATGACATTCTCCTAATAGGAAATAACATTCATATACTACAGTCAGTCAAAGGATTCTTGTCACATAGGTTCTCCATGAAGGACCTGGGCGATGCCAACTACATTCTGGGGATCCAGATCTATCGTGATAGATCTAAGAGGATGTTGAGATTTTCGCAGACCAGGTATATCGACACCATACTGAAACGATTCAGTATGGAAGATTCAAAGCGCGGTAATCTACTGGCTTGTCACGGAATCACCCTCTCCAAAGAGATGTCTCCCAAGACTGATTTGGAAAGGGCTCGCATGTCATCTATACCCTACGCATCTGCGGTAGGCTCTATAATGTATGCGATGTTGTGTACCGGACCATATGTAGCATACGCATTAAGCGTTATAAGCCGGTATCAATCGGACCCAGGGAAGAAACACTGGATAGCAGTAAAGAACATTCTCAAGTACCTGAGAAGGACTAAGGAGATGTTCTTGGTGTATGGCGGAAAAGACCTCCAAATCGTGGCCTTTGCTGATTCCAGCTTCCAGAGTGACAAGGATGACTCCAAGTCCATGTCGGGTTATGTCTTTACCCTCAATGGAGGGGCGGTCTGTTGGAAGAGCTCCAAGCAGGAAACCGTTGCTGACTCAACTATGCAAGCGGAATACATAGCTGCTTGCGATTCCGCAAAGGAAGCTATCTGGATGAAGAAGTTCCTCACGGAGCTTCAGGTGGTTCCTACCATTGTTGATCCAATACCGCTGTATTGTGACAACAACGGCGCTATATCTTTAGCGAAGGAACTCAGGTCCAATCAGAAGTCGAGACACATTTTGAGGCGGTATCACCTGATCAGGGAGATCGTAGATCGCCGGGAGATCGAGGTGAAGAGAGTAGATTCGGAGAATAACACTGCAGATCCATTCACGAAGGCCATACCCCAGATTCAGTTCGAACGGCTGATCGAGATGATATGTCTTCGATACGCCAGTACATGGCCCTAGTGCAAGTGGGAGATTGTTAGTGTATATGCCCTAGAGGCCATTACTGTATCATACTAGTTTGTATATTACTTAATGGAAGCTTGGGATATTCACAGTTGTATAGACGATCTTGCTCAAAATGGTAGTATGCTACTTGGTTTGTTTCTACTTCGATATGTGCATGTGTTTCTTTTAGCATATCGCTTATACATATTAGTGGAGCCCTTAGGATCTTTACTTGATTACCAGCGTTGTGATGGCAGTCACACTTGTGAGGGCTGGGTAATCTACAAGCATATCCTTATACAGGTCCCTAGTCGTAGGATTATCGAGACGGGGCATCGATACTCCGGAGTAGACTAGCGTATACGCTTCTCATCCCAGCAGGGGAGATGGTCTGTCCCACAGCCATTAGTACGTCGTACTGGAGATAGTATGCGGGTGCTCGTTAGGTTACGAGTACACTGGACAGGACTCGTCGGGAACTGTTGGTTGGTAGTATACATATCGTCAGATAACAGTTCCTAGGTGACAGGAGTACAGCTTAGTCCGTCGACTTGGCACTGCTACTTCGCCTCGAGTGTGTTCCCACTGTACTTTGATTACTACCCTACCACGGCTCAAAGGAGTCGTGCAAACAGATAGTAGTTGGGTGCAGTCCCGAAGCACTTGGAGGCAGTAGCGGTTAGATAGGATTCGTCTCTCCCGGTATTGGGGGTTGATATCGCGCTGTGTCTAGGAAAGCCATTACACAAAGTCCCTGGCCAAGGCAAGCGAGAATTACTGGTAGTGTTTCCAGTAGTTTCTCAGGGTGTTCTGGGCTACACTCCGGCACTACTTGTACCGCTATTAGGGGTCTGACGTTTACCGCCCCCTAGGCCCGACATGCGATACTCATAGACGAACAGACCAGACTGTACGGAGATTGTCACATTCAGGCTCAGTAGGAGTTCGGATGGGTTTACCTCATCGGCCTTCTTATCGACATCTATCTGGGGACCGTTACGTACAGCTAGTGCCGCTTGCGGTCTGTGGTTAAACCCACTGCCAGCGTAGTGTCGAGTCTTTAGAGTCCCACACAGAGAGTTTCCCTGCACTGGGAAAAAGGTGTAGAGGCTGTATGGTTTTACGACAAGGCTACGATCACTTACGTGCACTTGTGCGCGTATGATGTTCGGGAAGACGATACTAGTGGGCTTTGGTTTAAGCCGGATCCTAGTATTGTATAGATGGATTAGTTTTGTCTTCTGTGCATTCACATTCTACGGAATGCGGATGCGGGTGTGTATGTACGGTTGTGAGGAGCGAAGAAGGAGGCGCCTCAGTGAGGTTCGGACCGTTGATTCGGTCAAAACCATTATGAGGTGAGGAAAATATTTACTAATCTTTTTAATGATAATTGTGTTATGGCTAATTGCTTTGACCATTTGACCATGCTTGACAATTTGACCTAGTTGACCATTGTTGACTTAGATATTTCTTGTGAGCTCTAGACTCTTCTTTGGCTTTATCAAGACATGATAGTGGTCAAATCAAACTTAGCCATCATAATTATTATGATAAAATATTGGTTTTTATCTTTTCTATGGCTCATTATCTCATGGGCATTCTCTCTCTTCATTTGAGCTCTCAAGCTTTGCTCTTCTTCTTCTTCCTCGCTAGAATTCCCAAAAGGTCTCATGTGTTGAGCAAGTTGGGGTTCAAATAGACAAACAAATCCATCTTCTTCCTCTACATCACCTAGGACATCAAGAGTAGCAAACTTGTTGCCCTAGTTACCTCGGCTTGAGGTGGAGCTCGGACTATAGACTCTCGGGTGGATCGCCTTCGACTCTAGGAGACCGCGGAGGTGACCAAGATCCGGATCGATCCTCGGAGCTTGCATGGATGAGGAGGACAGCGGAGAGAAGACCCGAAGGACTAGTAGCATGAGGTATAATCTCCTTACATAGTAGATAGAACCTCATGTAGTTTGTTAGCAATGGTTTGGCAAAGATCCTTAAGTTTTAGTCTATATTACCTTGTGTTAAAATTTTGTTTTTTACCTATTCCGCCTCCCCGTAAGTACCGGGATAGGTAACGTAGACTTACACAACATGCTGTAATTCAGGGGTAACGAACTACGTTCCCGAATCAAGTGTTAGTAATGGGACTTCAGCCTAATGCTGAAGTATTCCAAACTCAATAGGTTATAATTCAGGAGTAAGGAAACACGGGCTCTCATGATAGCTTACTTGTATTAGTATACATGAATTAATGATCTAGGGGGACTCCTGAGATTTCGTTGGATTTGTACTTGAACTACCCCAACACCCCATGTATTCTAGATTACAGTTAAAATTACCAGCCTTACTCAAATCCATGAATACAACAAGTTGCAAGATTTAGTTCATGTCAATGTCAAGCATTCGTGTCAAAGTATTCATGTATTCATGTCAAGTTATAATACCCCAGGTATTATCCGGTATACCCATTTATACCAGATAAGCATGGGGACCCACTGTAAAACAATGAGAATCTTCGGAATACATTCCGAAAGAGGGCATATCTGTACTATAAATGGAATGATACCGCTCTTCAATACAGAGGCGCCTTCTTACTGAACCGGCACTACAGGAGCTTGAGAACTCTGTAGTTAAGCGTGCTTGAGCCAGGGAAGTTCTGGGATGGGTGACCTCCTGGGAAGTGGCCCCTGGTCGTGTCCAGTTCGTCCCGAAGGACAAAACCGTGCGATTTCGACCAGAGCGGACAATACTCTCTGTATTGGGGACGGTCGTAACACTCTATTATCCCAAGAATGTGCGATAATCCACGCTATCCATTAGCGGGTCCCCCAATTAGGGTTGTAGAGGCGCAATTGCAAAAGGCGGTAAAAATATCGATAAAAACGGATTTTTATAAAGTGATGGTATTTATTTGAAAAATGTTTTCTTTTAAATTATACACACATCTAAATATCGTCTATGAATCAAAAGTGTGCGTGTGGGGTAGGTCGTTGCCCGAATGATCCACATTAACATATATTAGAAACTAGTATTTTAACAAGGATAAATAATGATGGTATTTTAACGTTATTTTCATTCTACTATTTGGTTTTAACCATAGAAATTTCATTTTTTAATTACATGTAAAAATTATATGAGGCATGGGTTGCAAGATGAAGGTGGAAAACTTGTATTTTCTTGTTAATATAGTATGGAAATTTTTATAGATGTAATACCCAGTTTATTTTGTACTTTAATATCCGTATTTCGTATGTTTTCTATTTAATTTATACCCAAATATTTTCCACATATTTTCCCATATATTTTCAAAACCCTAATTCCTAATTCTAAATTTTTTCTAAACAATCAAACCCAATCCCTAATTAATTTCAAAGCAACTTTCCTATTTTCTTCAAAATCCTTTTCTTCACTAAAACCTAAACTAAATCCTAACTCTACCCTTACACCCGACCCGGCCCAACCCATGCTCGACCCGACCCGTTTTCCCCCTCTCCTTCTTCCTCACTCCCTCTCTTTTTCCTGCCACATTTTCCCCTCGCAACAGCTCCCCCACGACTCCGCTCCTCTCATGCTCACTCGAGACCCGCTCCCCAACGGCTGCAAGGCCCCAACGGCTCCCCCACGACTCCGCCCTTCTCGCGCTCACTCGAGACCCGCTCCCCAATGCCTCCAAGGCCCCAATGGCTCCCCCACGACTCCCCGCTCCTCACGCTCGCCTGCAACAACGGCACCCATCTCCCCACGAACCGCACGTCTCCAACAGCCATGACTTCCCTCGTCTCTCTCTCTCCCTCTCTCTCCGCTTCACTTTCTCTACTTCACCATCTCTCTATCGTTCTTTCTCTGCTTCACACTCTCTCGCTCTCACCAAAGCCTGCAACCCCGAACCCATATCCACAACACCGACCCTCCTCATCTCGCAACCTCATTCCCCTCGCCGACGACTCCCCTGCCCTTCTTCGTCCCCTTTACCTTAACCCAGCATCACCGAACTTCTCCCGAGCTCCGATCATCACCGCGGCCACCACCAGTACGACCCTCACCGACGAGATCGATCCACATCTCCTCCTTTCCTCCCCTGCTCAACACCTCCGTGCTGCGAGCTCCGAGCACACCACCACCAAGGCCTTCTACCTCCAGCACCCGAACCCAACACCCCCATCCCTAAACCCTCACCCGAGCTCCAATCCCCGTCGCCTCCGCGCCTCGCCGACCATCTCCGAGCTCCCCGTGACCTGCTCACCCTCCCCGATCCACCAACTCCAAGCCCCGGTACTGCCGAGTCGCTGCCATCGCTGCTTTACGAATTGCCCGAGCTCACTGCCGTAGCCGCTGCGGGTACCGTGCCGTGCTTGTGGTCGTGCCTCCGCCGTGTTCGTGTCCGTGCGATCGTCGTCGTTGTGCCGTCGTAATAGGCAAGTGAACCTCCTTCACTTGTTCAAATCATGCTATATACATATATAGTTTAATAAATATAGTCTAATAATTTAATTAGTAAAATGTATGAAGAGTGTATGTAAAAGTAGATGGCGTTCACATACACGCATCGAGTGCTCGATGCGATTACCCTATCCAAGTCCCTATTAAAAATCCCCCATTTTTATTATTAGAAGTTTCGATTGCTGTTAACGAGTGACGTATAAGAAATTAGGATCAAATAATTAAGGCATCGAATATAAAATGACATCCTAATTGGTTACGTTAAATCTGAAAATCACTGTACATATCACGTTGTAAAATTAATAGTTAATTAAATATATATCTAATCATGGTGTTCCAGGGCTCGTATCGAACCTAACTAGATAACCTATAACCCTATGTAATTATCTATTGAATATTGCAATTTCATGACACTGAAAAATGAAGAGAAATACGGCTCTGGACTGCAGTCCGGGGCAGCATTCTACGAAGGAAATCTGAATTTAAGCATCTGTACATACCTACGTAAAATTGAAAATGCGTGGAGCCCCATAGGATCGCGTAGATAACTTAATTATATAACACATGAATCTGGTCTCGTGCATTTCCACCGTCGTTTGATATTTAAATTGTATTTTTAGAGTGTTGCTGTGTTCTGCAGTTTCTGCAGTAATATTCCTTACACCGTCGCATTAAACTGAACATAACTTCTAATATAGAGGTGCTATTGATAATCCGTTTGATGCATTGGAAACTTAACTAATAGAAATATATTTCATTCAACTAGAGAAACATCGGAATCTGAACACAATCACTGATAAAACGTGCGCGAAGTTGGGATTCCAATTCTAAAACTGGAATTTCAGCAATCGATCGCTACCTTCAAATGATGATAATTCCCTAACCTGAATCCCGATTGACATGAAATTAATTTTACTGTTTATATTATCAAGTGTACTTCGTACGTACTTTATATTATTTTGGTCGATTCTATGCGTATGATTTATCATAAATTTTGCAAGTTGTATGGTATTGGCCGTCATAGAATAGTGAATACTTGTTCAGCGCATCTCTGCCTATTTTTGTGCTTGATTTATACCTGCTGCATAGTGATCGTTCACATTGAGACCTAGCGACTGTTCTGCATTGTCGATATATATTAGTGTTAGTGATTGTGTTGTGGCAAATACGACAGTGATAGTGACAAGTGGTTGAAAGTGACAGCGATACGTATTTGTTCACAACCTATCTGATACCTGAATGCATACTATAATCTGGGGAATGGGGAAATCAATACGGAATTGAACTCGTATTTAGGGAGGTACAATGATTTCGAGGATGATCATTCGCTATTAGTGACATATATATATATATATATATATATATATATATATACATTAGGTCGTGGGCCTAGCGGCACGGCTGACAGGGTTATGTCCCGGGCACAGTGGACCGTAGTCTCGGGCATGCACGAGACCCTTGTTAAACACGAGCATCCTTTCCACAATAGGTTTCATTGACTTAGTGACCGATAAGTAGTGACATGCACATTACCTAGTTTATTGACATGATACCTATATTACACTATTCATATTCAGTTGATATTTATTATACTCATGCTCTGCATTTTTGTCGCCCTTCTCATATTTAATAATATTGCATACCCATCAATAGATCTATTGCTATATGTGTCGTCCTGACGACCTGAGTGTGCATGCTTAGAGGACGAAGTGGTTCCAGCCCAGGAGTAGGACCTGTCTTATATCGAGAATAGTGCGGACATCTAGATCAGCGACGCCAGCGCTATCTTTCCCTTGATCGCTATCTGGTATATCTTTTATCTGTTTTAATAGAATTAGGGACTGCTGATTGGTGTGAAAAAGTGTTTGTAGAATAACCGCAATCAATAACGGTGTCGCGTGTAGCTAAACCGAGATGAGTACGGGTCGTCCTCAGAGAAACGTTGAACCTTTTATTTTTACTTTAGATGTGTTGAGAAAGAGAGGAGGGATAAAGAATTTTATAGAATGGTTTCTAGATCTACGTTAAACAAGAATGTAAAATATAGATCTAGATTATTTTAGAGATGTAGATAATATAATAAGAGGGCTTGTAGGGTTCGTTAGGATTTAGTAGTTATGGACGATTAATTAAAAGTTACTCTTTTTATCCATTAATAGATTTAGAACTAGAACGACGGGGATGCGTGTAGATTAGGGTTTCTGGAGGGAAAAGGAATTCCACTCTTAACCCTTATCTCGACACGGAACTCCGTTCATATCTAGCCTTTACCAAAACAATCATTAATCTAATCTCTAATCGCGGTCGGAACTAGCAAAGAATTGCTAGCGCGCCCGATTAGGATGTTAATGATTCTTTTGATAAAGTTCCTAAACTTTATAGGACTTAAAAAGGGTTTAGTTATTTTCATCATCCATTAGCCTACCCTAATCCTACGAACCCTAACAAGCGGAGAATTACTCGCGCATGTTGGGAAAAGAAGATGAAAAGATAGAGAGGGAAAACATAATGTAAAATGCAAAAGAATTAAATAAAACAACTACCTTTATTAATCAACTTGAACAATCTACACTTTTGATTCCTTAGAAAATGATTACAAAGACTAGTTTGCTTCTCGATCTCTTCCAAGGAGGTAGATGAACCGTTGATGATCAGCCTGGATGCGTGAGCCGTCTTGGACTTCGTGATCTCTTCGGCTTGATAGCTTTTCCAAGAGGCTCTCGGTGCTCTTTTATAGTGCAAAGCCAGAATCTTTTAGTTGGAAACTTGGTAAAATTCACCAAAGATTGATACCCAAAAATCTTGCCTTCTAACTCCATAATATTGCGGCGGATCCGCGGCAAATGGGGGCTAAGGCCGCGGATCCGCGGCCAACGGGTGAGATCTCTTAATCAAAATTCTTGTGCTTTCTTCTTGTGACAAGTGTCAATCCTAGGCACCTTCATAATTCAGAAATCTTCTCTCGCTTGCGTCCAGACTTGGTCTCCAAGTTTTGCTTCTTAATTTGGCAAGTTTTCTTCAACAAATTGATTTGTTTGATAAATTCTTCATAATAACTTGGAAATATTCTGCACAACAACTCAAATAAGATTTTAGTAGACTTTGTTCTACTAGGATTAGATCAATAATATTATTTGCATACATTTTCCTACCAAATGATAATTAACATATATTAACACATGGAAAATAATATTTTTACACATAAACCCTCATATGTATAATATATTATAATAAAGTCCTTTTCTAATATGAAAATGGTAGGAAAAATGTAATACAAATGTGCAGTTTTATCAACTGAACAAATACCCCCAAACTTATCTTTGATCGTCCCGAGCAAACTAGTTTATTTAAGAGGAGAAAAAGAAAGGAGAAAACTAAGCACACTTTCGTAGGCAGACACGATTGCACTGAGCACGTGCAACAAGCCGTTAAACCTCTAGGTGTCCCTAGTAGGAGGAGTGTTGTCTCCTGAGGGTTTTCAGCGGATTACACCCACAAAATCCAATAACAAAAGAAAGATGGTGAGATTTACATATAAAGATAAGAACCATAAAAGAAAGGCCTTGAAAAGAAGAGTTTTCAACTATACTAGCTTTTCAGTTGTCATGAGCCCTATCTTAATAGTCATGAAAAAATGTTAGAAATCACATCATCCCTCAATAAAATATCGTCTTTATTCTTTATTCCTACCTTTCATCCAAACATTGATCATATAACCCCACGTGTGTGTAAAGAACATCCCTACACTCGGAGAATTCAATTCAAGCTATCATACTCTTGTCCATCTACCTCAGTACTTTTTAATTTTATGAATACTTAGGTTTGCTCACGCCTTTTCATGCGACCGTTAATACTTCTTGAGGTACTAACCGACCGATTACTCATGTGCTTGCAGATTCGGTGATAATATTTTCCTCGTCTTGCACCACCTAAAGCTTAGCAGTGACTCCCAGACCAGTTGGCCTTAGGCCACTAGGTGAAGAGGCACCCTCGCTATATTTTTTTATTGCTGCCTTGGCGATAACAAAACCAGTGTTCATTTTTTTCTTTTCACCATTTTCATATTTTCTTCATTTTTTTTTCATTTCCTTCATACTTTGGCTTTTAGACAAGAGCATTTCAAGGTATTCTCTACTATCCCAAGTTTCAAGACGTGTGTAAGTGCAAATAGTAGGGTATCAACATTCAAATGTTTGGCTTTCAGAATAGAAACTATTTTTCAGACTTATTTTTATCCTCAGATTAGTGACTTCCTTCATCTTACTAACCCTTGGGACAACAGCTCATAACTACTTATTACCAGTTCGTTTAAGAAAACTTCTAATTTTCTTGGTTTTCTTAAACTATTCCTATCTTTTGGATGTAATTTTTCACTTTCTATTCTTTTGTTATCAAAAAAAAAAAATTTGTGCTTATATATAGTATAATGCAAAGTATGTGTAAATAAGCACAAACCTCCCCCAAACTTGTTTTCAACAGTGTCCTCACTGTTGCTGTCTGCTGGATCATAAAAACTTGTAAGCTTGGAAGGACATTATTAATGGGGGCAAGAATATATGAAGGTGAAAATGCTCCCCCAAACTTATTTTTGGCTCACAAATTTGAGGACAAAAGTTATGATCAAGAGCCAAAAATATACCCCCCCCTCAAACATGAGTTAGACAATATGAAGCATTTTAAGAGGGGGTGAGTCATTTGGTCAAAGTAAGGCTTTACAAAGACCAAAAGTTAACACCAACCATTCAAAGATTTTATCAGTATATCGTATAGGTTGGTGGAAGAATGTGTTGTATCGACTCAAGAAAAAGTGGGGAAGGGATAAGAGATAGTCTGGAAAGGGTTTGAAATTAGAGAAAAGAAAGAATGAGGATGAATATGAATGATTAGAAAGAAGGAATGGTGACGGTTCAACCTCTAGAGGTGGAGATTGATCAATCACAAAATCCGTAATGTTTAAAAATTCAAGTTCGTCAGCAAAAAGTTCTTCAAAACTTTTATCGATGGTGTGATTGAACATTTTGCTGTCAAAGAGTTTTGTGCCAGAGTTTATTCTACTTGATTTATCAAAAATCATTGAGGTAGAGGACTCGAAAAACTCATCTACCTCATTTTCAAAAATATCTAAATCAAGTTGAATTTCTGGTATTATTGAACTTGAATTAACGGATTGTGATTTATCAAAACTCACTGAAACTATAGGAACAGAAGAAGAACCGGAGAGAATAGAAAGTGAAATGGGTAAACAAATTGGTGTGTCGAGTGTTGCTGAACCAGATGTGGAAGATGAAGGCTGTATTTCGGTCTGATCTTCGGGTATACCATTATCATCAACTTCAAGACATATTTGGGGTTCGGGAAGAATTAAAGGCTCAAGATGATGACCACAAGGAAGTGAAAGGATTTGATGAATTGGTGGGACAAAATCATCCAAAATTTCTGGTTCATCAATCAAAATATCCCCAACGTCAATCACCTCATTCACGTGAAGGGTAAAATTCTCAAACTCCTCATCAAAAGTATGGTTTTCAATCAGTTTTGGTTCAAGAGTGGAGGTGTAGAGATCACAAGGGTTGGGTATGGTTTCACTTGAAAGGGACCCTTCACAGTTGGGTAAATCAAACACTACAAAGTCACACAACTTATCAGTCATTCTATTTGGTGTACTTGATGAATCTATGAAACTGGAGTTGTGGATTTCATTTTGGAAAGGGGAGGTTTGATTAGGAAGGGTGTACAGTTCTGTCTTACTACGCAAATCCTTCATAATTTGATTCGTTAGTTCCATATATTTTTCTAATGTCTGCTCCAGACTAGTCTTGGGTTGATAAGGGGTTTCAGTATAAGATTGAAATTCCTGTGGATAATTAAAACTCCCAAATGACTGATTAGAAGAACTGTCTAGAGTAGGTGGAAAAGTCGGATTGGATTGATAGGAACAGAATGGTTGCTGAACTTGGGTAGGAGTAGGATCAATATTGTGATAAGAAGAATATTGATATGGGTTGGTTGGTTGGCTATATACAAACCGCATATCAAACTCTTCTCCGGACAGTGGTGGTGATGGTTGATATTGGTCCGGGTTGAAACTTTGGCCTCTAGACCTAGCTATGTGCTCAGCAATGGACATTCGTCTAGGGGCTTCGTCACTCTGGGTATGAACTGAAACAGGTGTAGGATTAGAATACGGTTGATAAGACCTAGACTGAGGTGGCCAACTGTTTCTTCCTGCTTGTTCTATATGATCTCTTAAGGACATGGAAGAGCCGAACGGTATACCGAAGGGATTTCGAAAACAAGAGATATCTGGTTGTGGACAGCAAAGTTCGGCAAGTGTTCTTCTGTTTAGGTTACCCATTATAAGAATAGAAGAAGGGGGAAGGGGTAAAAAGAGGAGAAAACAATTGGTTTGTTTTGAAAAATGACGGATTTAGACAAATCACACAAAAATGCACAACCCTAGAACTATGGTTACCTAGGTCCAGTCTCTAGACCGCTCCTAGACTTCCAAAGGACAAGCCGCAGGATAAATCCTCTACCGCCTCCGTACTATCCTTGTTGCCAGGTAAGTGCCAGGTAAGTGGGAAGGAACCACGTCGTGGGCCTAATTAAAAACCACTAGCCTTCGACACACTTGCCTAGGCACTACAAAAATAATGCGGATAAACGATAGATTACCCACGACCTTCCTCTGTCCTTATTGAGCGCGACAGTCCTTAGAGTCTGGTCTAGATATTTTTTAAATTAATAAAGGGTTGATCTATATGCTTGGTTTGTGATTTGTGGGGCTTAGGAAGGGTGATGAAATCCCCACCTAATCTTGATTTGGTCCTTGCCCCTTAAAGATCCGTATTAAAATATGCAAAAACAAACCGAAAAACAAAACTTTGCAAAAAGATTTTTGAGCGGAGCTATTTTGCAAAGAATCCTGCAGAAAATAGATTTTATTGGATTTTAGAGGAGAGAGAAAGAGTTAAGAAAAATACCAGAGAAATGTGAAACCCTAGATCTCCTGTTTCCTCAAGTCCGTGACTCCAGATTCCCTCGCAAAAATTACACAATAATCGTTAAATATACAATTTGCAGTTTTGTTTTAATAATGATATGACTCGTCTAAGAATTCAACACAAATAGTAAAAATAAAAAATTACGCACGTTTCCCCGGCAACGGCGCCATTTGATTGGTGTGAAAAAGTGTTTGTAGAATAACCGCAATCAATAACGGTGTCGCGTGTAGCTAGACCGAGATGAGTACGGGTCGTCCTCAGAGAAACGTGGAACCTTTTACTCTTACTTTAGATGTGTTGAGAAAGAGAGGAGGGATAAAGAATTTTATAGAATGGTTTCTAGATCTACGTTAAACAAGAATGTAAAATATAGATCTAGATTATTTTAGAGAAGTAGATAATATAATAAGAGGGCTTGTAGGGTTCGTTAGGATTTAGTAGTTATGGACGATTAATTAAAAGTTACCCTTTTTATCCATTAATAGATTTAGAACTAGAACGACGGGGATGCGTGTAGATTAGGGTTTCTGGAGGGAAAAGGAATCCCACCCTTAACCCTTATCTCGACACGGAACTCCGTTCATATCTAGCCTTTACCAAAACAATCATTAATCTAATCTCTAATCGCGGTCGGAACTAGCAAAGAATTGCTAGCACGCCCGATTAGGATGTTAATGATTCTTTTGATAAAGTTCCTAAACTTTATAGGATTTAAAAAAGGTTTAGTTATTTTCATCATCCATTAGCCTACCCTAATCCTACGAACCCTAACAAGCGGAGAATTACTCGCGCATGTTGGGAAAAGAAGATGAAAAGATAGAGAGGGAAAACATAATGTAAAATGCAAAAGAATTAAATAAAACAACTACCTTTATTAATCAACTTGAACAATCTACACTTTTGATTCCTTAGAAAATGATTACAAAGACTAGTTTGCTTCTCGATCTCTTCCAAGGAGGTAGATGAACCGTTGATGATCAGCCTGGATGCGTGAGCCGTCTTGGACTTCGTGATCTCTTCGGCTTGATAGCTTTTCCAAGAGGCTCTCGGTGCTCTTTTATAGTGCAAAGCCAGAATCTTTTAGTTGGAAACTTGGTAAAATTCACCAAAGATTGATACCCAAAAATCTTGCCTTCTAACTCCATAATATTGCGGCGGATCCGCGGCAAATGGGGGCTAAGGCCGCGGATCCGCGGCCAACGGGTGAGATCTCTTAATCAAAATTCTTGTGCTTTCTTCTTATGACAAGTGTCAATCCTAGGCACCTTCATAATTCAGAAATCTTCTCTCGCTTGCGTCCAGACTTGGTCTCCAAGTTTTGCTTCTTAATTTGGCAAGTTTTCTTCAACAAATTGATTTGTTTGATAAATTCTTCATAACAACTTGGAAATATTCTGCACAACAACTCAAATAAGATTTTAGTAGACTTTGTTCTACTAGGATTAGATCAATAATATTATTTGCATACATTTTCCTACCAAATGATAATTAACATATATTAACACATGGAAAATAATGTTTTTACACATAAACCCTCATATGTATAATATATTATAATAAAGTCCTTTTCTAATATGAAAATGGTAGGAAAAATGTAATACAAATGTACAGTTTTATCAACTGAACAACTGCATTTCTCATTACCTGTGCTACAATTACTGATTACCACGTAATGCTAGAAACCGAAGTGTGACTACGACAGGATATTTTCTTGACCGTAAGAGCATGGCTGGCCTTGTCACCCCTCGTATTCCATATTTTGGGAAGCGGGGCGTGACAATGAACATGTAAAAAGTTGTAAAATAAATTAAGATAAATTATCCTATGAATTATATTGTGATGATGACGAGGGTGCAAAGGAAAAGAAGTCAAGGAGAACTTGGCTCAGTTACGAGTGATGAGGAGTGAAGATATGTCAACAAGAGATTCAACAAGAAATGAGTAAAAATGGAGAAAAAGGAAAAAGACTTACCATACCACTCGTCCTCGCGAGAAAAGAGGGAAGCAGCCTCGGTTTGAAGAACCGAGACTGATGATGAACGCGGGATGACGGGCTTGAGCTTCCGGCTTCCTCTCGGCAACTTGTAGAGTAGCGTAGGTAAGAGTGTGAAGAATAACGGGACTTGACGGAATCGAGCGTGAGTTTCTTGGAATGAACTTGGGTGTTAGGATTTGAGAGAGAGTTTTGAGAGGTATACCTAGAGGAAAAGTTAGGACTGGTCTATATATTTATAGGAGAAAAATGAAGGTGTATGAATTAAAAGAATTGAAATAGTGTTAATGGGGGGAATTGAATTGTCTTTTGTTAAAATCAGAGAAATCAAACAAGAAAATAGAGTAGAGAGAGCTGAAGGGGTGCACGGGCAAAGAATGGAAGGGTTTGGGGGCTAGGTCAACTACTGGTAGCGGCCAAAAAGAGAAAACGGGTGGCCCAAATGTAGAGGTTGGTCTCGAGGTTCGTGTTGTACCTTCATTTGGTTATTTATGTCTTGTTTTTACTGTTTGATTTATTTGCAACTCTTCTCTTCTTCGTGTAATGCACGTGCAACTCTTGGGATTTCGAAAAAATTAAAAAGATAAATATTAAAAATAATTGGAACTGATAGGATTTGAACTTACAGGCTATGGGGCAGTAGAGGAAAGGCTTAATCAATGAACTATAAGGAGTTTCTTGTACATAAGTTATGAGAAATAACTTATAATTCGAAATCAGGATAGAAATACATTCTTTTTATTAATATTGGATCAATAAAATTATATAGAACTTTTAGGGTCGTTACATGCTATCTTTGTATTCTCGATGGTTTGATGTGACCGAAATCCCCAACAATACGAATACACCAAGGTTCATTTTGCAAATTTAATAGTTGTACCATTCCAGTTATCTTTATTAGGATTTACGTATCAAGAACTTTTTTGTGCTTTTACATTATTAAACGCTCGCCCGGGTTTGTCTATGTTCCCCTCCGAATGGCGGCCAAGACATGGGCGTCTTGCCTGAGATTCGGGGCAAATGCTATTTGGTTTTATCCGTCCACCTCTCCGAAGATGCCAAGTTGATTTATGGCACCGTGTATCGGAGGTTTAGACGGATGCGGCCGATGTAGCAGACTTCGTCAGATTCCCCCTCGCTTGAGGGGTTTTTGATTGTGGGGGACGCTCTTCCCTGCAGACGCAAGCCCCTGCAGTTAATTACGCTACCGCATCGCGGTAACAACTTTCTCCTTCTCCAGCTGGTCATTTCGTGTCGTGGATGTTTGTTTTGTGTTTGGTTGCCCGTGGATTGTATACGGAGACTAAGTTATGTTGTTGCCCGTAGGGCGTGGACTAGTCCAAATCCGTATTTTCTTAGATTTGGGTTTGGGGTTTTGGTTTAAGGATTCGTTAGCCGTATTTGAGACTAAGATCAACTTAAACAGTTGTTAAGGATACGTTAGTCCAATTTGAGACTAAGATCAACTTAACGGGATCATTTAGATCCGACAAAAGAGCATTTGGGGGCTCTATTGTTCCAGTTTAGGGACATAGTGGTCTATTACACGTATGGTCGTCGGGACCCGTCACCTCTCTGACAACGTTGAAGGATTACAACGACAGATATCAGAGGAGTTCAGAGATGTACCCTTTGAACCAAAGTTGGTTGGGAGACCAATAGTCCAATTTGGGACTAAAGTCTGTTTGAGGGTTTAAAGATACGTTAGCCCTATTTGAGGCTAAGATCAACTTAAATATTTGTTAAGGATACGTTAGTCTAATTTGAGACTAAGATCAACTTAACGGGATCGTTTAGATCCGACAAAAGAGCATTTGAGCTCTATTGTTCCAGTTTAGGGACATAGTGGTCCATTGCCAGTTTAGGGACATGGGGGTCCATGTTCCAGTTTAGGGACATGGTGGTCCATCTCCAGTTTAAGGACATAGTGGTCCATCATTCCCGTTTTGGGGACAAATGTTAGTTTAAGGACGCATTAGTCCATGAGTTTAAGGACCCCGCAGTCCGTATTAATGTGTGGTTGTCGGGACCCGTCACCTTTCTGAAGACGTTGAAGGATTACAACGACAAATATCAGAGGAGTTCAGAGATGTACCCTTGAACCAATGAGTTGGTTGAAAGAGCAGATGTGCTCAGTTCAAGATGATTTGAGGACTTATGGCCAGTTTGGGCTAAGTCCAATTATATTTGAAATATTGGCCCTTTGGGCCATTAGACATTTGTCTGGGCTCAGCCCCTCATCATTCAGCAGTGTTAAACAAAGGTTTGGGGGCTCTGACAAAATTTTGTTTTTGATTTCCTCAATTTTGAGATTCATCTGGAGGAAGGACTTTTGCCTCTGGAAAATTAGCCAATTTGGCTAAAAATAGTGTTAAACACTTAGAGAACAACAGTATTAAACACTGCAGATAGAACTCTCAAATTAGTGTTAAACACTAAAAGACAATCAGTGTTAAACACTGGAAATATAATCTTTAATTTAGTATTAAACACTAGAAACAATCAGTGTGAAACACTGGGAATATAATCCCCAAATTAGTGTTAAACACTAAAGACAGAGGGGTTACGTGTGGACACGTGAGAGCGCCCAAAGGGGGGACCAGATCCCTTTTCTTCGTTCTGCAATTAAGTGTTAAACACTTTTCATTTCCTGGCCATCACGTGTGGGCACGTGATAGGCATCCATCCATTGGATATTAAAGGGATTTGTTAGGGGTCACGTGGGGACACGTGAGGGCGCCCTAAATGTGGAGCCAGATCTCCTTTTTTTTTATTCTCAAATCTGCGAATAAGTGTTAAACACTTTTATTTTTATTTTAGAGCATCACGTGTTGGCACGTGATGGGGATCTGTGCGCCAATTGTTAAAGCATTTGCTGAGGGGTCACGTGATAACACGTGAGAGCGCCCAAAGCTTTCATTTGCTTTGCTTTTTCTTTCTGCGTTTTGGGAGTCACGTGGGAGCACGTGAGGCATTGCCTCAAAGCTTCTTTTCTTCAGGGATCTTTTCAAGGGTCACGTGGGGACACGTGACCTTGGTCTTTTGCATGCATAGAGATCTTTCAAGTCTCTTTTTTAAGAATTAAATTCTCTGTAGGGTTAAACCCTAATTTTTGTTTTGGAGGAATTAAATTCCTATTATGAAAGAATTAAATTCTTATTTAGGATAAAACCCTGATTTCTTTTTAAAGGAATTAAATTCCCAGATATGTAAAAGAATTAAATTCTTGATTAGGGTTAAACCCTAGTTTTGTTTTAGGAGAATTAAATTCTCAAAACTCAATTCCCCTTCTAAGTTTAGGATCTGCATGGCAGGATCTCGACCCGATGAGAATTAAATTCTCAACTTATGGGGATATGTGCTCTGTGCAGATCTTCAACCAGAAGAAGAACTAAGTTCTTTTTTGTATAAGAGTTAAACTCTTGGATTGAGAATTAAATTCTCTGTTTAAAGTTTTGATTCCCTTTCTTTTCTCACCTAGGGTTTTCTTTGTTGAGAATTAAATTCTCCTTTCTTTTCTTTCCTCTTGAGAATTAAATTCTCCTCTCTCTGTTTTTCTCTCCAAAAGGTCGATCCCCTCTTCTTTCCTTAGCTCCTATTTATAGGAGAAGGAAAAGAATCAATTTGTTTAGCAAATCTCTCGTTAAAAGATTTGATTTATTTATTGAGAGATTTGATTTACTTTCATCATTAATATGATCCTTTAGATCATTCAGTGAATTTTATTCACCGTTGGATTTTAAATCCAAAAGATATTCAGTTTGTTATTTCGGTGAGATTTGGGGAAATCTTTCCTTGTCTAGGATTTTTCCATAAATTGGTGATATTTAATCACCTTTGGATCTTTAATCCAACGGTCCCCATAATCTTTTTCCATTTGGAAAGATTTAGAGAAATTTAGAATTTTAATTATATTTGGAAAGATTTAAAGAAATTTAGAATTTTAATTCTATTAAACTGTAAGGCTTTCAAAGCCAGTCACGTGCTGACACGTGACCCTTGGTCACGTGTGAGCACGTGACCCCAATTGAGTCCTCTTCTCAGCGTTCATTCACACTTCAGTTTTAACCATCACGTGTCAACACGCGACCATTGGTTACGTGTGAGCACGTGATACCTCATTGAGATAACCTCTGATTTTTAATCAGGGAACAGATTTTAGAATTTAATTCTATTCATTATTTTAGAGGTCTTAAGAGCCCATCACGTGTCTCCACGTGACCCATGGTCGCGTGTGAGCACGTGATGCCCCATTGGGGTCTTTTCTGAATTTTTATTATATCTTTTAACTCCTCCAGCGGGTTCTTAAAGGTCCATCACGTGTGGACACGTGATACCTCATAACTTTTGATCCCGGATGAATTATGAGGCCCATAATATATCAAATCGAAGGGTTTTTCGAGATGCTTTCCATACCATCAGAATTTGATAGTTCCTCCTTCGGGAGTTTATCAAAATATAGGCCGGAAGATACTGGTTCGCATTTCCTTAAGCGTATCGCTGCCATTTGATACCTTGGACTCCTTTGCGCATAAATTTTTGGCGGGAACAGTCTATTTGAAGGCGTTTTATCTTCCTTTGTATTCTTTTTCGTATTTTAACGAAATTAAGAGTTTTCTTTCCCTTCCATTTGATTTACGGATCTATCATCCAAGTTGCACTACAGTTATTCCCTCTCCTTTGCATATGTATCCACACCACCCTCGGAGGCCATGACCGAAACTCTAACATCTTTACTATTATAATTAGAAGTTCTTAGCTTATATCATTAACCAATAAAATAAAAATAGAAAAATGATAAAATTCCAACTTCCAAAGTTGACGACCGCGGATGTTCATCTTATCTACCATAAAAGACAAAATAAGAACAATATTTTCCGTCTCTCATAATTTCATTTATTACGCATTCTCTCTCATGCTCAAAAGCCCTAAAAAATACACGGCTTACAAATTTACACGTAAGCCCTTATATTTTTATTATTTTGTATAACTTATATATTTCTTAGTTTTAATATTACCACTGACCATATTTATTTAATTTAAATTAAATAAAAACTATAGATATCTTTAGAAATTTTCATGTAATATCCAGCATAAAAAAATTGACACAGGCCTTCAGCCTATATGCTGTTCAAAATATACGCACATGTATCGCACGTGCAGAAAAGATATAATCAATAATTGGAGATTTTTCTTAGCTTACCAAATCTTATAGTCTGGACTCAAAACGATACCTACCCTATTTACCTACAAAAATACTTTTTCTACTGCAAATTGTCTATCCAAAAGTTTGTCAAAAAGACAAATACCATATGACCGTCTGTTTGACATTAATACCTGGGTACCGTGGGTCAGACAGCTTCCAAATTGGAAAAATACCGCTCATTTACCTGCATGAAAGATTCAAGGCGGTTGATGTAAAAGACAAAAGGTGAAGAGCCCAAGGAAGCCTCTTTTGTTTCCATCCATCTTATCTCTCCCTGGAGTTTTACAGCTTCGACTCTTTTCGGAAAGGGGTGTGATGCAGATGCCTTCGGACACGTGTACGGTGGATATGCCTTCCTCTCTCTCCTCTCCCCTCTATAAATTGAGGGCATCTCTCTTCTCATTCTCACCCAACCGATTTCTCTTCTTCTTTTTTCATTAGAGCAAAAATGTCTTCCTGTAGTGCTTGCTCTTCTGGGTGCAAGTGTGGGTCCGGCTGCGGGTGCAACGGATGTGGATGGTATTTAAAATTTAAACATAGCTATGAACTATAATGTTAATTATAATACATTATAAATTTGCTTTGTTAACGATGGCTAGTGATTTTCATTTTTGTGAGCGCTGCAGCTGCAAGAGGAACCCTGACTTGGGTGAAGAGAGGAGCACCGCCACTCAAACCATGATACTTGGTGTTGCACCTCTCAAGGGGTATATATGTCTCCTAGCTTTCTTTATAAATTTAAATTTTATCATCATTTACATTTTATTTCGGTCTAGAAAATTTGAAGGATCGACGACTTGATCATTATAGCAGTATTTTTGTTTTGTACCTTTAAACTAAGAACAAAAAACAAAAATATCAAGCAGTTGGCAGCTTGGCATCAGATTAAACCCGTCTCAAAATTATCCATTAAACTTTGCATCATGAGATTTCATTATGATGGGAAAATTCTTAGACATGGTTACTCATTATAACAAGCAAAATTCGCTCACTTATTATTACTTTTTTCTAAACATAAATCAAAATTGTAGGCGATTTGAAGGAATTGAGGGTGTGGAGGCAGAGAATGGAGGGTGCAAGTGTGGATCAAACTGCACCTGTGATGCATGCAGCTGCAAATGAGACCTCATCTGGGTGTTAATTAATAAGGAGTCTTCTACCAAACTGTACTCCATTAAATTAAATAATGAGGCCATAGAGGCCTTTGTTATGTATCTCAAGTCTTGTGTGTAATTTTCTATGCAGTTTCTCCCATGTATGCTCTCTCCTCTATGTTAATGAAATGAAAAGAAAATTCTCCTAACTTATATGTTCAACTTTTCTAATCAAATTTCGTCATATTTCAGTCATATTTCACCGTTGCACCGAGATTTCGAAGTTGTGATAAGTATGAAGATTTTGTTTTTATATATATTATATGTGAGCTATTAATGCTTTGCATTTTCCATTTCCTTCTAGCAAGTGGTATTATTTTTCTTTAAGAAACCAAATCATTAAAGTATCCATAACTATGTACTTTTGTTAATCAAATATCTTGTTATAAATAAATTATGGGAAAATTACACCAAAACACCCTTAGCTATATATGATGGTTTTTCACTAAAATACCTAAAGGATTTTTTAATTATAGTTAAATACCGTAAACTATGGTTTTCAAGAGATTTTATATTAACTAAAATACCCTAAAAATAGAGTGTTTTATTGTAATTGAAAAGACATTGAGTTGTTTGGTAAACATTCGTGAAATTAAGAGTCTTTTAATGTAATTTACCCATAAATTATAGGAAACTCCATTAGAGTTTTCTTTTAATAAACTAGTTGATCCTGAGGGCATGAACTGATCCACTTGTACTTCAAAAATATATGTTTCAATTTTTCATAGAATTGAAATGGGTAATTGAGCAAAAGCCCTTTTTATCGGTTGGTAATGATTTTCCGGGTTCTTGAACTGCAAGGCTTACATGTCAAAATATCGGCATAACAGTTCAACATCCAAATGGAATTGAAGATCATCTTTCTCACCGTCTTATCGGCTAGCATCTTAGAAAAGATTTATTGATGATGTGAGAAAAAGAAAGTTTTATTGCAGAAGCTAATATGTCTTTTCGTAAGAAAAAATGCTGATGTGACTTTTGAGCTCATGTACCACAATGACAATGCATAGACAGCATACAAAAACTTACCATATCTTTTTAATATTCACTAAAATTTGTGCACGTGCAAAGCACGTGTTAATTTAAAAATTAATTATGCTTTTGAGGCAAAGAGAGAGACGTGGAGGGTTATAATAATTAAAAAATTAATTATTATTTTAGGAGGAGAAAAAGACATGGAGGGTCCTAGTATTTTTTGGAAGGAGAAAAAGAAAGATGCAGAGGGTTCTACATATAAACAATTAATTTTTTTGGGGTAAAAGAGAGAGATGATGATGTGGATGACTTAAGAATTGATGATTTTTCTTCTCTTTTTCCCTTTTCATTTGAATTTAATATTTCATTAGTGAGAACGAAAATTTATTAATAATGAGGATTTATGTGTAAATTTTCATTTAAAGAAGGATTTAAGTGTATATTTATAAATAATGAGGGTGTATATGTAAATTTTTATTCGAATATATTATTATTATTTTTGTCTTTTCCGTAGGTGAGGTGAAGCCTTAAGAGATGAGTTTTTTTCTCTTTTTCCTTTAAATTTTGAAAAATAGAAGATAGAGTAACTTTTAATTTTTTGTTTTGCATTTTTGTATGAAGTTGATGACGTGAAGGCTTGAGAAGTGAGGATTTTTCTCGGTTTTTTTCCTGAAAAAAGGAGATGGGTGGACCTTTAACCAAAGAGTATTTGCATTATATATAGAAGACAAATGATATTTGCATTATATATAGAATTGTCGAGTTCTGCCTTTTCAGACAACACCTTTGATTTTCCTTGAACATGATCAAAGAATCAATGCAGCATCTCCTTCATTTTTATAGTATAAATGCTTTAGAAGTAGTCTCAAAAATAAACTTACTCTAGACACACGCCGGGCGTGCATATATATATATATATATATATATATATATATATATATATATATAAATATATAATCTTGCTAATTTTGATTAAGATTTGAGGTCAAATTGGTTTAATTCAGCATCAAGCTAGTGTATAGAAATTTGCATAATGCAACCAGCATGCTTATATCCTGTGGTATACAAAGTGACTTCAACTATATGCAAAGGGACAATGGCAAGAAACATAAATCTTTTGCTCACCTAAAATACTGTGTGTCTCATGTATTGACTACCCAAACAATATCAGGAAAGCTTCAATTGGGTATGGGTTAATCAAAGCGGTTCCGAACTAAACCCATGAACCTCACCCTCCTGTTCTACTCTATTTGTGGTGGGGGGTACGATGGCATTAAACCCATCATGAAATTTATTTAATTAAATCCCACAATATATTCCATTTTTCATGAATCACGCCTAAGCAAAATAATAAAATTTGAATGACGATATCAGGAATGAGTGTTTATTGAAAGTCTTATTTCACAGAAACTAGCTCGTGGTTACTTGAGCTTTTCAAAACTACCATGTAATTCAAACTCATTACTAAACCCCCCTAAACTTTCAATTTCTTATACAAAAATTCCATGTGGTTTAACTTTTTAAGTTTTTAATGATTAATGGGTCATATAACCCCACATAGAACTCTTAGAATTCTTATAGTTTTATCCTAAATTATCCATCATATAGTCTTATTATATCAGTTTTTTCCTCTAAATTTTGATTTAATTTCAAACTGATGTTTCTTCACCAAATACTCAAAGCTAAAGTTTTGTTCTTCAAATTAGGGCAAATTGCTCAGTAAACAACACCAGGAGAATGGTTTATCATCAATGTCTCTAGAGAATCCGTATTTTTATTAAAATAAGATATTAAATTAGTCAATTTTTATAATAAATAACCGAGTTTGAAGTAGATGTTGGTTTTGGAAAACTCGAATAAACCGATGTGAAATACAATGTCATGAATGCCACAATCCGTCTACAATATTGTTTGTTGATCTCAAGTTTGCGAGCGTTATTATAAGAACGACATCATCACTGGTAGTCCTCCTACTGTTGTTTAACGATGAAAGGTTTGTTGCAACGACGGTAATTGATAATGTGTATGAGTTTGGCGTGCATTTCATCTTCAACCATAGTCTACAAGGCATTACTGATTGGACAAAAAGAATATATATAATCAATAGATATAAAAATGAGATTAATGGAGGAAAGAGGCCATAGGAGGGGATTTCCTTCTATGGCGTGGAAAAAATACAACCTCGACCATTTTTTCCGACGATCGGCACCCATCATCATCATCATCGTTATCATCTAAGATGTGTGTACACCAAATTTCATGTGATTCCACAACTTTTTCACCGTTGATTTAGTGGGTTCAAAATTAACGGTTTACCGACAATAGAACTTTTTACATTGCCAAATCAACGGTGAAAAAGTTGTAGAATCACATGAAATTTGGTGTACCCACATCTTAGATGATAACGATGAAGATGATGGGGGCCGATCGTCAAAAAAATTGGTGGAGGTTGTATTTTTTCCACGCCATAGGAGGAAATTTCCTCCTATGGCCTCTTTTCTCCATTATTCTCTATAAAAATATATTGTTTAGTTAGCACTTTCAAGACACGAAAGAACCAAATAACCCCATGATGATGCTCGATATTGGTGGTCTCCGAGATCAGGACACGTGGCAGATGAAGTGTCCCAGAGTATGCAAGAAAGGACCTACTGTCACGCCCCGCTTCCCAGAGTACGCTAGATTGGACACGTGACATAGCCAACCATGCTACCTGTGGGTAGGAAGTATCCATCCACAGTCACATTACGGCTGTAGAGATATCAAGAACAAGATAAAACTATCTAAAACATGTCCATAATCCAGAATAACAGGAGTCGATAATAAATAAATGCGGAAGCAAATGATCCAATACAAATAACTGAAAAGTGTGTCCCATAATGCGGGCTCACATCAGGAAATAAATGCAGGAAATAAAACTAACTACTACTGAACTCACAGCTCAGCCTGCTGGCTGAAGTACTCCTGCTCGGACTGCAACAGCGGTACGGAATCTGGGCCATGCAAAACCCAGACGTCAGCGCGTCATGTCATCAAGTAATATAATATGAACAGTGTAGCAAGCAATGTAATATAAACATGAATACAGCAAGAATAACAATAATATGAATCATACCAGTACAGGGTAGCGTGCAGTGGGTAAACTAAATTGTTCTATCAGGTTTTTCTATTCTAAAGTCTTTGAAATCAATTTGAGTAATCCTCCATGTAACTCAAAGGATATGTCCCGTTACCCCCCGGGACCACGGATCAGTGGTTCTGTCCCGTTACCCCCCGGGACCACGGATCAGGAAAATGTAAGAGTCACGAATAGCTCTGTCCCGTTACCCCCCGGGACCACGGATCAAGCAATACCCTTTTAAGTTACACTTTAGTTTACACTTTTGATTTCCCCATACCCCCAAGTTGTGTATGTCAAGTCAGGTATTCAGTAATCAAGGACTAATGCCAACACAGGATCAGGTAAAAGCAGATTTGTCTGGATAGACAACAGGAACGGTCCATGAGGACTACATGTCAGGTTTGTTGGCATTAGACACAAGATCAGGTAACGGGTCGAGTCATGGTACATCGGTCAAGTCAACAGTACACGGTACCATGTCAGGTATGGTAGGAAGTGTAACAGGTTATGTCAGGAAGCACAAGATGTCATGTGGGTGCTCATAATCAAACTAACATAAGCATGTGTATAAATAAACAAGCATGAGTACTATCAGAACAATAAACTGGAACATGTAATATGATATGCAAATAGATATAATTTCAAGGACATGGATGCACAGTTATCGATTAGGGTTACATTTATAGTTTCAATATTAATTAGGATGCAATTTATTAAATATGGAGTGTTAATATCACATTATTATGTAGTAATGTGATCTATGGATGCAATTATATGTATCTTAAATGCGATGGATGCAAACGGGTATCCAAAAAGTTATAAAACTATAAAATGGTAATGTGGGATGTACAACTAAGCAATATGTGATATAAATATTGATATAATAATATTAATATGGATAGCATATTCAAAGCGATTAATAACTATAAAAGTGATATTGATTAACCATGCACAAGAAAGTTCCGTTCAGAAATTCAGCGTCACCATAATTTGTAAAATAGTTTAAAAATAACAAACGTTCTCCAAAAGGGACGTGTCTTATACCAAAACAAAGATAATTCAATAAGGTTTTCAGTTTTATAAGTATAAGCATCTCAGGTTGTTCCTAAAAAAAGTTATAAACATTCGAAGTTGAAAGTTTGCTGCTGGAAATTCCCTGGACAGCAGTTTGGAGACATTTTCATTTACATTTTACGTTATTTAAACAATTTATTTTGCAAGTAAATATTTCATAGAGTTATAGTATTCTGAGTTAGCTTCGTAACGAACTAAAGAACGTATACTAATGATTTTTCTATGATTTATAATGAATTTTATAAGATAAGGTGTACAGTAAATTTCAGATTTGTCATATCCGATTTTTCAACGACGTTTCATGTGTAAACTATAATATTTTAAATATATATAATATCATAAAATGCAGATTATAAACTAATTAAAAATAATAATAAGAAATATTACGACGATGTATATTTTAATTGATATGGATGCAGTATAATGTAATCTAGTATGTCACAAGAAAAGTTTTCATGATCTAGATTTAATATGATATAAACGGATGCAAACGGAACATCGAAACGTTATAAAATTAAACACGGGGCACTAGATTTAAACTATAGGTATGGTATTTATTTAAATAGGTATAAAATAAATTATATAGCATGTAGCAAGATTAACTTGCCTCGATGGGTCGCGAATCGGGAAAACGAAACGTTAACCGTCGGCGGGGAAAACGCGCGACGGGCGTACGGTTCACGGAATGAACCCAAACGACGAACAAAGGAACCACACGGGTCGGGGTACCTCGCTGGAACGTCGAGAAACGTCACCGGCACGACGGAATTCCGGCAACAAAAGAACGGTTAAAAAAAATGAGAAACGAGACATGAAGTAAGAAGAGAAAGAATGATAAAGAGAAGTACGAGAGAATATATGAGGGGGAGATAGAGAGAGAAAAAGTGGAGAGAGAGAAGAGGGAAAGAGGAAAAGTGGGGCCCACGGGGTTAAAGGGGAGGTTGCGATTGGCTGAGAGAATAAATTGAGAAGGATATAAAAGATTGTAAAAATATTATATGGTTAACTTAAAAATTTAAAAGATAGGTAATGAACAGTAAGATATCAGGTTAGTTAGAAAAATATATGCGATGGTTTTAATAATATTAAAATTTGGGATTTTGGCGCCAAATAAAACATTTCCAAATCGCGCCCGGGTCGAGTCCAAAAATTTGAATTGAAATAATAGGATTTTAAGCGGGATCCAAATTTTAAAATTAAGTGTTTTATGATTAAAAAGCATACCCTCAAAACGGACACACGTACGTGCACGTAGCCATCCAAACTCATCCGTTTCACTGAACGGGACGAGAACACAATGCACGGACGCTACCACGAGGCTAGGGGTGTCAAGTAGGCCATGATGAATATTTTCAGTTTTATTTTAGATGCCAAAATTTGTTATATGCAGAAATGAATTTACCGGGTAAAAATTTACAGTAAGCAACAAATAAGCAAGTTAAATGAAATGAGTACCACATTATGCTCAAACAGTAACTGAAAATAGTAGCATTGGGCTCGGGTGTTACATTATACCCAACTACAAAAAGAATTTCGTCCTCGAAATTCCAAGAATACAAAGATAGATAACTACAAGAAAAGGTGAGGAAACTTCTGCCGGATTTCATCTTCTCGTTTCCAAGTGGACTCTCCATGCGAGCGATTACCCCAAGAAACAAGCACAAGGGGGATAACCTTGTTCTTAAGAACCTTTTCCCTTCGATCCACGATTTCAATCGGTCGCTCCTCAAAAGTCAAGTCTTCTCGTACTGTTAGCTCCGAATGATCCAAAATGTGTGTTTCATCTCGACATACTTACGGAGTTGAGATACGTGAAACACATCGTGCACATTTGCCAAGGACTGTGGTAACGCCAAATAATACGCTACCTCACCAACACGCTCCACGATCTCAAGGGTCCAACGAATCGAGGACTAAGCTTTCCTCGACTTCCAAAACGAATCACCCCTCTAGTCGGTGATATCTTCAAGAATACCAAATCACCCACGGTGAACTCCAGAGGTCTTCTTGACGTATCTGCCCAACTCTTCTGTCGGTCCTGTGCTGCCTTCATATGATTTCTGATAGGGTTAACCTTCTCAACTGTCTGCACAACCAAATCTGGTCCCAATAATCTTCGTTCACCGACATCGTCCCAACAAACAGGTGAACGGCATTTACGACCATACAAAGCTTCAAATGGAGCCATCTGAATAGTTGCCTGAAAACTGTTGTTGTAAGACAACTCCACCAAAAGTAGATGATCCTCCCAAGACCCCTTGAAGTCCAACCTGCATGTTCTCAACATATCCTCAAGAGTTTGGATCGTTCTCTCCGACTGACCATCAGTTTGAGGATGATAAGCTGTGCTAAACTTCAATCGAGTCCCCAAACTTTCCTGTAAACTCCTCCAGAAGTGTGATAAGAACCGAGTGTCCCGATCGGACACGATACTCACCGGTACTCCATGCAATCTTACGATCTCCTGCATGTACCGCTCTGCCAAAGTCTCTGTTGATTGACCAACCCGAAAAGGAATAAAGTGAGCTGCCTTGGTCAATCGGTCAACAATTACCCATACTGCATTGTTGCCTTTTGGACTCCGCGATAAAGCCGTCACGAAATCCATGGTTATATGTTCCCACTTCCACTGAGGAATAGGAAGTGGTTGCAATAAACCAGCAACCCTTTGATGTTCAGCCTTAACTTGCTGACACACCAAGCACTTTGCCACAAAGCGAGCAATCTCCCGCTTCATGCCCTCCCACCAGAAATGCTGTCGAATATCTCGGTACATCTTTGTGCCTCTTGGATGTACAGAAGAAGCTGAACTGTGTGCCTCCTTCAAAAGCTCTTCACGAACATCACCCTTTGGCACACACAAACGGCTACCATACCTCAACGAACCATCTTCGTGGATCAATAAATCTGTTCGT
Organism: Agapanthus africanus; assembly: GCA_030015575.1. NCBI lineage: Eukaryota > Viridiplantae > Streptophyta > Magnoliopsida > Asparagales > Amaryllidaceae > Agapanthus > Agapanthus africanus. The sequence goes on along the minus strand of CM057339.1, from coordinate 124,303,292 downwards.
AGCCCGGCTTCAACCTGCTCTCGAAACTTTTGCAGTCTAGGATCCTGCGATTGAGCTGCTTTAGTATTCTCGATCAAAGACGAATGTACTTGCAGCTGCAACAACTGTCCCGTAGAACGCGGTAGCACAACCTCCAAGTCAAATCTTCGAAAATCTGCGACAATCTCCTTCTGCGTAGTTAACACCTGAATTACTGGTAACCGACTAAGCGCATCCGGCACAACATTAACCTTCCCCGGATGGTACTTAAGATCAAGATCGTAGTCAGCCATCAGCTCCAACCATCTACGCTGCCTCATGTTAAGCTCTTTCTGTGTGAACACATACTTCAAGCTCTTATGATCTGTAAAAACTTCGACTCTTTCGCCCAAAAAGTAGTGTCTCCAAATCTTCAAAGCGAAAATCACAGCCGTAAGCTCCAAGTCATGAGTTGGATAATTCTTCTCATGGGTCTTCAACTGTCTCGATGCATGCTACAACCTTCCCATGCTGCATCAAAACACATCCCAATCCTTTCCCAGATGCGTCGCTGTGAATCACCAATACTCCGGAATTGTCTGGCACGGTCAGAATAGGGGCGGTTATCAACTTCTGCTTCAACGTCTCGAAAGCTAACGCACACTTATCCGCCCATACAAAAGGTACCTCCTTGCGCGTAAGCTTGGTCAACGGCTCTGCCAGACAAGCAAAGTTCTCCACAAATCTCCTGTAGTATCCGGCTAATCCAAGGAAACTTCTTATCTCAGCAACATTCTTTGGAATCGGCCAGTCTCGGACTGCTGCAATCTTTTCTGGATCGACGGCAATTCCATCGCCAGACACAACATGCCCCAAAAACCTTACTTCCTCCAGCCAAAACTCGCACTTACTCATCTTCGCATACAATTTCTCCTGTCTCAACGTCTGCAGTGCGATCTTCAAATGCTCAGCATGCTCTTCAAAACTCTTCGAGTAAACCAGAATATCGTCAAAGAATACCACAATGAACTGATCCAAGAACGGTGAAAAGATTCGGTTCCTCAAGTCCATGAATACTGGCGGCGCATTCGTTACTCCGAAAGGCATCACTAAGTACTCGTAATGTCCATACCGAGTTCGGAACGCCGTCTTGCAAATATCTTCTGTTTTCACTCGGACCTGATGATATCCGGATCGCAAATCCAGCTTCGAGAATACCCTCGCACCACTAAGCTGCTCAAAAAGTTCTCCAATGCGAGAGATAGGGTACTTGTTCTTAATAGTCACCCGGTTTAATTCTCGATAGTCGATGCGCATCCTTCTTGTGCCATCCTTCTTCTTTACTAGAAGAACTGAAGCTCCCCAAGGCGAGTTACTGCTTCGAATCCAACCCTTTTCAAGCAATTCAGCAACCTGTTTCTTTACTTCTTCCAACTCTACTGGCGCCATTGGATAATACGCTTTAGATACTGGCGCTGCACCAGGAATAAGATCAATTGCGAACTCCACGTCTCTCCTCGGCGGTAAACCCGATATATCTTCAAACACGTCCATAGAATCACGAACAACAGCCGGCTCTTTACTTTCATCACTTCCATTGATGCAAGAATATTATTTGTCGGCCTAGCCCTAAACTCGACTGGCTCGACAGAAAAACTCCCCTCCATCCCAAATAAACTCTGCTGCTCTCGGCTGCCGCAATTACTTGTGAGAAAGTGGTCAAACCCAGGGAGAGAATCTGCCTCTGGATGTCCACGTCCAGGCTGCGCATGAACCTCCGTGCACTGCCTGCATCGTTGGCAACTAAAAGTCCAGCGAACCTACTGAGTCTCGTCCATTCTGCTGCATCCACATCTACGGGTGCTCCCTTCTTCTTTAGTCCGATGAACTTCACTTCCATTTCCTCCCGTGCAGTCCGCGGGAAGAACTTCTCCAGGAGACTCTTCGAAAAATCCGCCCACTTGATCGGCTTGGGCAAACGGTTCTCCTCAACAAGCCACCATTCTCGGGCGTAGTCCACTAGCTGAATGCATACCACAACAACCTTTTTGTCATCTGGAATCTGTGCCGCAAAAAGCAAGTTCTCTGTGTCAACTAGCCACTGCTCCACTGGCAACGACTCCTTTAAACCAGTAAATGTAGACGGACCCAACCGCCTGAAATCTGCTACGGTCCCTACTCGGTCAACTGGTCTAGCTCCAACATTGTTCACAGACTGCTAAACGATCTGCAAACCTTCCCGAAATGAGTCCGCTTGCTGCTGGATCAGCTCGGTCTGTTTCTTTGATTCTCCAGCATTCCTCTTATCACTCCAAGCATGGCGGCTTCGTCCACACGCCTCTGGTATGTCTTCAATTTCTTACCGGCCATAATCCTGGACTCAAAATACCCAACATTAGCATGATGATAGATTCTGAATATAGATCAAGGCTAGAACTCCAAGATACTTAAATAGAGTACCGCATTGTAATTATGCCGCGGTATCATAGCCACAATTACATAACTCCATCCAAGTCGCCTAAGTCCTGGAGATAACAAGGAATCAGGTTTTCGAATCGATATACAAAGGAAGTTTGCATATCGTAAAAGATATAATCAGGAAGAATGTGATTCAAGAATGGTAAAACGGTCAAGGTGGCAGGACATGTTTCCTAAACACGGGTATTCTGATTCGTGTATTGGGTACAATACCCAACTACAAAAGAATCAACCCGACTATCCTATGGCTCTGATACCAAAAGAACCATGTCACGCCCCACTTCCCAGAGTACGCTAGATTGGGCACGTGACATAGCCAACCATGCTACCTGTGGGTAGGAAGTATCCATCCACAGTCACATTACGGCTATAGAGATATCAAGAACAAGATAAAACTATCTAAAACATGTCCATAATCCAGAATAACAGGAGTCAATAATAAATAAATGCGGAAGCAAATGATCCAATACAAATAACTGAAAAGTGTGTCCCATAATGCGGGCTCACATCAGGAAATAAATGCAGGAAATAAAACTAACTACTACTGAACTCACAGCTCAGCCTGCTGGCTGAAGTACTCCTGCTCGGACTGCAACAACGGTACGGAATCTGGGCCATGCAAAACCCAGACGTCAGCGCGTCATGTCATCAAGTAATATAATATGAACAGTGTAGCAAGCAATATAATATAAACATGAATACAGCAAGAATAACAATAATATGAATCATACCAGTACAGGGTAGCGTGCAGTGGGTAAACTAAACTGTTCTATCAGGTTTTTCTATTCTAAAGTCTTTGAAATCAATTTGAGTAATCCTCCATGTAACTCAAAGGATATGTCCCGTTACCCCCCGGGACCACGGATCAGGAATATGTGAACCAATAGTGGTTCTGTCCCGTTACCCCCCGGGACCACGGATCAGGAAAATGTAAGAGTCACGAATAGCTCTGTCCCGTTACCCCCCGGGACCACGGATCAAGCAATACCCTTTTAAGTTACACTTTAGTTTACACTTTTGATTTCCCCATACCCCCAAGTTGTGTATGTCAAGTCAGGTATTCAGTAATCAAGGACTAATGCCAACACAGGATCAGGTAAAAGCAGGTTTGTCTGGATAGACAACAGGAACGGTCCATGAGGACTACATGTCAGGTTTGTTGGCATTAGACACAAGATCAGGTAACGGGTCGAGTCATGGTACATCGGTCAAGTCAACAGTACACGGTACCATGTCAGTTATGGTAGGAAGTGTAACAGGTTATGTCAGGAAGCACAAGATGTCATGTGGGTGCTCATAATCAAACTAACATAAGCATGTGTATAAATAAACAAGCATGAGTACTATCAGAACAATAAACTGGAACATGTAATATGATATGCAAATAGATATAATTTCAAGGACATGGATGCACAGTTATCGATTAGGGTTACATTTATAGTTCCAATATTAATTAGGATGCAATTTATTAAACATGGAGTGTTAATATCACATTATTATGTAGTAATGTGATCTATGGATGCAATTATATGTATCTTAAATGCGATGGATGCAAACGGGTATCCAAAAAGTTATAAAACTATAAAATGGTAATGTGGGATGTACAACTAAGCAATATGTGATATAAATATTGATATAATAATATTAATATGGATAGCATATTCAAAGCGATTAATAACTATAAAAGTGATATTGATTAACCATGCACAAGAAAGTTCCGTTCAGAAATTCAGCGTCACCCTAATTTGTAAAATAGTTTAAAAATAACAAACGTTCTTCAAAAGGGACGTGTCTTATACCAAAACAAAGATAATTCAATAAGGTTTTCAGTTTTATAAGTATAAGCATCTCAGGTTGTTCCTAAAAAAAGTTATAAACATTCGAAGTTGAAAGTTTGCTGCTGGAAATTCCCTGGACAGCAGTTTGGAGACATTTTCATTTACATTTTACGTTATTTAAACAATTTATTTTGCAAGTAAATATTTCATAGAGTTATAGTATTCTGAGTTAGCTTCGTAACAAACTAAAGAACGTATACTAATGATTTTTCTATGATTTATAATGAATTTTATAAGATAAGGTGTACAGTAAATTTCAGATTTGTCATATCCGATTTTTCAACGACGTTTCATATGTAAACTATAATATTTTAAATATATATAATATCATAAAATGCAGATTATAAACTAATTAAAGATAATAATAAGAAATATTACGACGATGTATATTTTAATTGATATGGATGCAGTATAATGTAATCTAGTATGTCACAAGAAAAGTTTTCATGATCTAGATTTAATATGATATAAACGGATGCAAACGGAATATCGAAACGTTATAAAATTAAACACGGGGCACTAGATTTAAACTATAGGTATGGTATTTATTTAAATAGGTATAAAATGAATTATATAGCATGTAGCAAGATTAGCTTGCCTCGATGGGTCGCGAATCGGGAAAACGAAACGTTAACCGTCGGCGGGAAAAACTCGCGACGAGCGCACGGTTCACGGTATGAACCCAAACGACGAACAAAGGAACCACACGGGTCGGGGTACCTCGCTGGAACGTCGAGAAACGTCACCGGCACGACGGAATTCCGGCAACAAAAGAACAGTTAAAAAAAATGAGAAACGAGACATGAAGTAAGAAGAGAAAGAATGATAAAGAGAAGTACGAAAGAATATATGAGGGGGAGATAGAGAGAGAAAAAGTGGAGAGAGAGAAGAGGGAGAGAGGGAAAGTGGGGCCCACGGGGTTAAAGGGGAGGTTGCGATTGGATGAAAGAATAAATTGAGAAGGATATAAAAGATTGTAAAAATATTATATGGTTAACTTAAAAATTTAAAAGATAGGTAATGAACAGTAAGATATCAGGTTAGTTAGAAAAATATATGCGATGGTTTTAATAATATTAAAATTTGGGATTTTGGCGCCAAATAAAACATTTCCAAATCGCGTCCGGGTCGAGTCCAAAAATTTGAATTGAAATAATAGGATTTTAAGCGGGATCCAAATTTTAAAATTAAGTGTTTTATGATTAAAAAGCATACCCCCAAAACGGACACACGTACGTGCACGTAGCCATCCAAACTCATCTGTTTCACTGAACGGGACGAGAACACAATGCACGGACGCTACCACGAGGCTAGGGGTGTCAAGTAGGCCATGATGAATATTTTCAGTTTTATTTTAGATGCCAAAATTTGTTATATGCAGAAATGAATTTACCGGGTAAAAATTTACAGTAAGCAACAAACAAGCAAGTTAAATGAAATGAGTACCACATTATGCTCAAACAGTAACTGAAAATAGTAGCATTGGGCTCGGGTGTTACACCTACTGTAACACCCGAGCCCAATAATACTATTTATATTACTAGTTGAGGGTTATATATTGCTCATTTCCAATTATTCTGTTTTTCTGGGGTTTATTGCTAAATTTTAACCGGTTAAGTCAGTTTGGCACATAACAAATTTTAACTCCTAAAATGAAATTTAAAATGTCCATGTTGGCCTACTCGTCGCCACTAGTCGCGTGGTAGCGTCCGCGTGTTGAGATTCCGTCCCGTTCGGCTAAACGGGCAAGTTTGGACGACTACGCGCGCGTGCAAGTGTCCGACTTGGGGGCATGCATTTTAATCATTAAACACCTCTTTTCAAAATTTGGAACTCACTTAAAATCCTATAATTTGAATTTGGAACATTTGGGCGCAACCCGGGTACGATTTGGAAATGTTTCATTTTGCGCCAAAAAGGCCCATTTTAATTTAATATCTTAAAACTATAATTATACGTATATAATTCCTTAACAGTAAAATCCCTTCAAATCTTTACTCTAATATTTCCTTTACCTCGCCTCAGCCAATCAGCGCGAGAACTGTACCCTCGTGGGGCCCCCTTCAAACCGCCTCTCTCTATCTCTCTCTTCCCTCATTCTCTCTCTCTCTCTCTCCCCCTCGTCAAATCTCTCTCTCTCTCTCTCCTCCTATATTTATCCATGCAGCCGCCTTCGCCCCTCTGGATCACGAGAACACCCAAGCGAACCCTAACCCTAGCCACCTCGTAACCGCGCCGCCGACCTCCCCGCGACCTCGCCGTCGCCGCGCTCGCCACCGCGAGCCCAGCCGCACCTCCTACCTCCCTCCTTCGCCGCTTCCCATGCCTGCACCCAACCCCGACGCCTCCACTCGGCCGCAGAGCCCGACGTCGACGCCGCCTCCCGTCGCCGACGACGCCCGCGACTCCCTCTCTTCCTCCTCGTCCCTACCTCGTCGTCTCCTTCCTCCTCCCCTCGCCGGAACACCTTCAGACCACCAACCCGAGCCCATAGCCCCATCACCTACCCTCTGCAGTTCGCCGGAGAACGCGCCGACGATCCTCGCCGTTGTCACCAGAGCCACCCCCGTCTCCCCCTCGACCACCAGAGCAGGCCAGCACCCTTCGACTCACTGCAGCACCCTCTTTCCAGCGAACTCAGGATTTCCAGCCATCGTTGTTCGCCGTCGCTGCCTCGCCGGCGTTCCAGCGCCGTCGAGCCCGCCGGGGTTACCCCCTGGTGTCTCCCGGTAAGCCTTCCTCATCGTTCCTTTGAGCTAGATCCCTTTCCCCGCTGATCTTGAATGTTTATCGTGTTGCTAACTTCGTTGCCGTGACTTTTGCCGGAACCCGACCGTGCCGTCTCGTGAACCCGACGCTCCAGCGAGGTACCCTGGTCCGCGTGATCCCGTTGTTCTCTGTTGGGACTCGATCCGTGGCCCGTGCTATCATATCGTGTTTTCTGCCGACATTGCATCCGTGCGTTCCGGTTTGCGAAACCGTCGAGGCAAGTATCCGAATACTTGCTTTAACATGCTACAAACTTAATCATCATATTATTTGTTATAACCACACGGCTTAATAACATCGATTAGAATTGATAGTTACAATTATCCGTAACGTTAAATCATTATAGTAGTTACTTGTAATTAATCGGTATGCTATCAATCCACACTTTAACTAATTAAACCAATTAGCACGTCATTGCTTAAATTGCTAGATCATCCTTGTAACTATTAGTATGCTGTAGTTTTAATGGCTTCATTGCTTCGTGTTATTAATATTGTTTTACCCTGTGATTGTTGCACCCTAGAGGTGCTTGAACCTGTTAATAAGAGAATACAAAACATCATTGTGTTTGCATGGAATAATATGGTTATTTACTGTTTCCTGCTGCTGTTCATTATTTGATTGTACACCTGTTGTGAGCACATAACCGATTGCACTACATATTGGCCTGACCCTGCTACACATGACATATACATACATACCGACTCATCCTGTTGTACCATGACATTACTTGTTTCATGATCTCCTGCCTAATGCCGACAAACCCGACCATCCCTGCTGTCTATCCAGACAGACCTACTCTTACCGGATTTTGTGTTGGCATTAGTCCTTGACTACTGAATACCTGACCTGACATACATAGCTTGGGGGTATGGGGAAATCAAAGGTGAAACCGACTTGTAACTCAACAGTTCGATACATTGATCTGATCAGTCTTACGGGCTTGGCCAGCTCCGGAGTGTTGATGCTGACATCACTCGTCCATCCTACTACCTTTTACTGCTTAGCGGCACGTCTCGGATTCAGCCCCGAGGGTTTTGACCGTGGTCCCGGGCACGCACAGGATACTATTGAGTTACATCGACGATTCATCAATTGGTTTCAAAGACTATAGAGTAGAAACCTGACAGGATAGTTTAGTCACCATTGCACATTACCCTACTCTGTTATTTCTTAGTACTGCTTTATTCATGTTCATATTTGCATTGCTTATCACCATGTTTACATTATATACTTGATGTCATGACGCGCTGACGTCTGGGTTTTGCATGGCCCAGATTCCGTACCACTGTCGACGACCGAGCAGGAGTACTTCAGCCAGCAGGCTGAACTGTGAGTTCTTTAGGGTTTAGTTTATTTATTTCATTTCATTTCCATATGTGAGCCCGCATTATGGGACGTACTGTTTATTCATTGTATTGGATCATTAGCTTCCGCACTTATTGTTTATTGATTCTTGTTATTATGGATTTGGACATGTATTAGATTAGCTTATTATCCTGTTCTTGATATCTCTACAACCGTAATGTGACTGTGGACGGATACGTCCTACCCACAGGTAGCATGGTTGGCTATGTCACGTGCCCAATTTTGCGTACTCTGGGAAGCGGGGCGTGACATGGTTCTTTTTGGTATCAGAGACATAGGTTGATTGGGTTGATTCTTTGTAGTTGGGTATTGCACCCGATACACGAATCATAATACCCGTGATTAGGAAACATGTCCTGCCACCTTGACCGTTTTACCGTCCTTGAATCATTCTTCCGGATCATGTCGACATGCAAACTTAGTTTGCATTGTTAACTCGAAAATCTAATTTCTTGTTATCTCTAGGACTTAGGCGACTTGGGTGGAGTTAAGTAATTGCGGCTATGATACCGCGGCATAGCTACAATGCAGTACTCTATTTAAGTATCTTGGAGTTCTAGCTTTGGTTTATATATTGAATCTATCATCATGTTAATGTTGTTTGTTTTGATTTCAGGACCATGGCAGATAAGAATTTCAAGACGTATCAGAGGCGTGTGGACGAAGCCGCCATGTTAGGAGTGATACGTGCGATGTTGGAAAATCAGAAGAGGCAAACTGAGCTGATCCAGCAGCAAGCAGATTCATTTCAGGAGGGTTTGCAGGCTATTCAGCAGTCTGTAAACACCGCTGTAGCGAAGCCAGTCGACCGAGTAGGGACCGTGGCAGATTTCAGACGGTTGGGTCCTACTACTTTCACTGGCTTGGAGGAGCCGTTACCAGCCGAGCAGTGGCTAGTAGACACGGAGAATTTATTGATTGCGGCACAGATCCCAGAAGACAAGAGAGTTGATGTGGTGCGCATTCAGCTGGTGGATTACGCCCGAGAGTGGTGGCTTGTGGAGGAGACCCGCTTGTCCAAGCCAATCAGTTGGGCGGATTTCTCCAAAAGTTTCTTGGAAAAGTTCTTCCCGCGGACTGCACGGGAGGAAATGGAGGAAAAATTTATCGGGCTGAGACAAAATGGAGCAGCGGTGGATGTACATGCAGCGGAATGGACGAGACTCAGCCGTTTCGCTGGACCCTTAGTCGCCAAGGAGGCAGACAGGGCGCGAAGGTTCTTGCGCAGTTTGGATGTGGACATCCAGAGGCAGATTGTCTCCCTGGGTTTGACCACTTTCTCGCAGGTTCTTACGGCAGCCAGAGAGCAGCAGAGTTTGTCGGGAATGAAAGGGAACCTACAGCAGACAGCAGTTGCGGCCAGGAAGCCTGCACTTGTACCTAACCGAGATCATGGGCGCAGAGGTATCCCAGTGGACCGTCGAGGTGTAGCGCCAATGAAGAAGCCTGTGATCGTTGATCGAAGGAAGAGCGTGATTTGTGATTACTGCCGATTACCTGGGCACGTGCAGAAGGAGTGTCGAAGGAGACTGGGACTTTGTCTGGTTTGTGGAGCAGCCGATCACGCAGTGGGTGCTTGTCCGTCGAAGCTTCGCACGAGAGATGATATACAGAAGCCTCCGCAGAGACCGTTCCAAGGGCAGAAACAGCTGACACAAGGACCGAACCAGGGTCGAGCTTTCACGTTGACAGCTGAGGAAGCCAAGGCATCAGGAGAAGTGGTTTCAGGTACTTTGCTCGTTCATGGTTTTCCCGCATTGGTATTATTTGATTCCGGAGCATCCCACTGTTTTATGTCATCCAAATTTATAACTACACACTCGATTACCTGCACGACCCTGTCTAGTTTCTGGGACATACACACTAGGAATGGGAAAATCATAGCTAGTAAAGAATGTAAAGATTGTACAGTTGTTGTTTGCGGACGGGAGCTTTTTGCAGATTTCTTGGTGATTGATGCGGGCAGTTATGAAGTAGTCTTGGGAATGGATTTTCTTGGTGTTCCCCTCCGAAAGACGGCGCGACACCGCGTCTTGCCTGAGATTCGGGGCAGATGCTAATGGGTGCTATTCGTCCACCTCTCCGAAGATGCCAAGTTGATTTATGGCACTACGTATCGAAGGTTTAGACGGATGCGTCCGATGTAGCAGACTTCGTCAGATTCCCCCTCGTTTGAGGGGTTTTTGATTGTGGGGACGCTCTTCCCTGCAGGCGCAAGCCCCTGCAGTTAATTACGCTACCGCATTGCGGTAACAACTTTCTCCTTCTCCAGATGATCACTTCGTGTCGTGGGTGTCTGTTTTGCATTTCGTTGCCCGTGGATTGTTTACGGGAACTGAGTTATGTCGTCGCTCGTAGGGCGTGGACTAGTCCAAATCCGTATTATCTTAGATTTGGGTTTGGGGGGGTTTTGGTTTGAGAATACGTCAGCCCTACTCGAGGCTAAGATCAACTCAAACGTTTGTTAAGGATACGTTAGTCTATCTTTGTGACTAAGATCAACTTAACGGGATCGTTTAGATCCGACACAAGATCGTTGGGACTCTAATGTTCCAGTTTAGGGACATAGTGGTCCATGAATGTGTGGCCGTCGGGACCCGTCACCTCTCTGACGACGTTGAAGGATTACAACGACGGATGTCAGAGGAGTTCAAGGATGTACCCTCAAGCCGGAGTCAATTGGGGGGATTTATAGTCCACTTTGTTTTGAAGGTTTAAGGATACGTTAGCCATCTTTGAGGCTAAGATCAACTTAAACGGGACCGTTTAGATCCGACAAAAGAGCATGTGGGGCTCTATTGTCCTAGTTTAAGGACATTACGGTCCATGGGTAGTTTAAGGACATTGCGGTCCGTGGGTAGTTTAAGGACATTGCGGTCCATTGTTAGTTTTAAGACATCTCGGTCAAGGTTAAGGACGTCGTAGTCCATGGGTTTAAGGACCCCACAGTCCATTGTTAGTTTTAAGACATCTCGGTCAAGGTTAAGGACGTCGTAGTCCATGGGTTTAAGGACCCCACAGTCCGGTATGTGCTCTGGATGCTTCACACGGGTTCACTGCCGTGCTTGGCGAGGACCAGGCTCCGCTCTGGACGTTTCCCACGGGGTCAAAGAGTGACATTATCCGCGTTCCACGTAACCAGGAATTTGTATTAGACATGAGTTTAAGGACCCCACAGTCCATATCAATGTGTGGTCGTCGGGACCCGTCACCTCTTTGACGGCATTGAGGGATTACAATGCCAAGTATCAAAGGAGTGAAGAGATGTACCCTAGAACCGGAGTGGATTAAATAACCCTTGGCCCAATTTGGGGTCAAGACGAATTAATTATGTTATGAGTCCATCGGACCAGTTAATCACAAATTGAGGACTTATGGCCATCTTGGGCTAAGTCCAATCAGGAGAGGCTTTGCCTCCATCCATTTAAGCCAATTGGGCCGAAGTCTAGTGTTAAACACTACAGAGCAGTCAGTGTTGAACACTGGGAATGGGGTTGGCAAGTTAGTGTTTAACACTAAGAGAATATTTGGTGTTGAACACCAGCAACAATGTTTTTTCAGGTTAGTGTTAAACACTAAGGTAATCAGTGTTGAACACTGCAAATGAAGATCTCAGATTAGTGTTTAAACACTAAGGTAATCAGTGTTGAACACTGCAAATAAAGCTTTTTAATTAGTGTTGAACACTAAGGCCCAACAGTGTTTTAACACTGGGTTCGAGAGTTTTAGTTTAGTGTTTAAACACTAAGGTAAGAGGGGTCACGTGGCAGCACGTGAGAGCGCCCCCCCTTCCTTTGTTCTGCTGAGATTATCGCGTCTTCCAGAGCATCACGTGCCATCACGTGATGGGCATTCAAATGCCTATGGATTAGAGCTTCTGCTGAGGGTCACGTGGGTCACGTGGGGTGCTGCCTCAAAGGGGCTTTCTGTAGCTCTCTTGGGGGGGGTCACGTGATGACACGTGACCCTGCCTCTAGGTATTTTGTTTAGAGGCTTTGTTAATCTTCTTAGGAATTAAATTCCTCGAACTATAAATTTCAGAGGAATTAAATTCCTACTTCCTTTCGAAGACTTATATTCTGGGATAGAGTTTAACTCTGAATTTTCTGTAGGAATTAAATTCCTCATATACGTGAAGGGCTGAATAGGGTTAAACCCTAATAAAAGTTTTTAAGGAGTTTAAACTTCCATCCTCTGTATGATTAAGGGAATTAAATTCCTGCTGTTTCAACAGAACTAGGTTCTTAATTAGGGTTAAACCCTGTTTCTTTTTTTGTTCTGGAGGAATTAAATTCCCATAATATAGGGTCAAGCCCTCCTTTTATTTTAAAGGAATTAAATTCCTATAGTTCTGTGAGAATTAAATTCTCGTGCTTGCATTCCTTCTCCATGTTTTGGATCTGCATGGCAGGATCTCAACCCATTGAGAATTAAATTCTCAACCTTAAGGGGAGATGTGCACTTTGCAGATCCTCCATCAAAGAGAGAAGATATATGTTCTTCTGTTTTTACATTATCAGAGTTAAACTCTGTTGAGAATTAAATTCTCTTTCTTTCAAAAGGCCTTCCCTTTCTTACCTAGGGTTTTTTGCAGAAGATCCGAGTCTTTTTCAAAGTATCAAAGCTCTTCTCCTTTTTTCTTTTTTCTTCTCTGCGCATCTATCTGTATGTATGTCTCTTGGCTCCTATTTATAGGAGAAGCAGCCGAATCAATCAGTTTTTTGACGAATCTTCATTGAGATTTGATTTGCATTCATCATTCATTTTGGACCTTTGGATTATTAGGTGAATTTTATTCACCATTGGATTTTAAATCCAGAGATTCTCCCATGTTATTTTGGTTAGATTTAAAGGGGAAATCTTTCCAAACCCGAGATTTTCCCATAGATAGATGATATTTCATCACCTCTGAATCTTTAATTCGATCGGTTCCAGATAGCCGCTTTCCTTTGGAAAGATTTGATTCTCCTTCAGAATTTAATTCTGTTTGACAAAATGGGCTTTGAAAGCTGATCACGTGTGACCACGTGACCCATGGTCACGTGTGGGCACGTGACCCCCTTTGGAATGAGCCTTTTCCTTTCTTTTGCGCTCTGTCTTCTGATTGCTGCCTAAGCGTCACGTGCTACCACGTGACCCCTGGTCACGTGTGAGCACGTGACCCTTGTTTGAACTCTCTGTCTTCGGTTCTTCTGGAGAACGAGTCTGCTGTCTTGAACGTCACGTGCCAACACGTGACCCTGGTCACGTGGGAACACGTGACCTCTTCTGAAGCCTTTTCTTGACTTGATCAGAGAACCTGTGTGCCTTTGACGCTTGCGTTTAAATGTCACGTGTCGCCACGTGACCCTGGTCACGTGGGAGCACGTGACTCTTTCTGAAGCCCATTTTCTTCAGCGTAGTCAGGAAACTGCACTTGACTTGATGATGCCTTTTAGGTGTCACGTGCCAACACGTGACCCCTTTTTGAAGCTTTTCCCAGAAGCTTTCCTGATTTTAAATCAGGAAACAAATGCCCTCACAGCGTTGTTCTCACGTGTCTGCACGTGAGTGCAACGCTGTCACCTCTCGTGACCGTTGGATTCCTCTAGGGATCTGGGGAGACGAAGCGTTTCCATTGTTTTCTATAAATACCTCTGTCTCTTCATAGGAGCCTTCACTTTGTTCATCTTCTTCTTCTGAGAACTTCTTCTTTGAGAATTTAATTCTCGCTTTCAGAGCTTAGTTCTCTGTCTCGAAACAATCTTCAGAGTTTAACTCTGTTCGAAAGGAATCCTTTTTCCTCAGGTAATGTTCTTGGACAACGATGGACCTTCACATTTCTCTGGATTTTAAATCCAAAACAAGGGTTTTTACCCTTTTTTCTTCATATTTTCCATAAGAACATGAAACTGTTTAATCTTTCAACTGAAGATCTCTTAGGGTTTAGATGATCTTTGGGGAGATGATGATGACGGTTCAAATCCATGGAATTTAATTCCATCCAAAATGCTTCTGGGAATTTAATTCCCTTTTCTCAATAAGGAATTTAATTCCAACGAAGAACTCGATTTCTTCACACAGAGGCTTCCTGGGGTCTCTTGGCCCGAGGTTGTTCTTCTGCAATTAATGCAATGGGGGCTTTGTAATGATGTCTTTTTTGTGTGAATTTAATTCCTTTGATTTTACTGGATCCACTATAGAGCCCGAGACAGATCCCGTTGGGGGAATGTGCATGGCCATCATTTTTTATTAAATGAGGATATTCCCTTTTGTTTTATTGTAACTGTTTGGTCTCATTATTAATGAGCCGTCATCCGGATTCTGTGGGGCCCATGTGTTTTGTAGCCAATGGTCCCAGGAAACTTTGCTGTTGCTTTCTCCCACTAGTCTTCATGTTCATGCATGAATATATATCGCTGACTTTCCTTTTAACGGTTTTCTTTTATTGGATTTCAGGTGCGATGGCTTCCGCTCCACGCTTTCCCTTTTCTCGCTCGGAGGCGGCTTTTCCTCAGTCACCGTCTGATGAGGAAGTGATGGCGATGATTCGGGCTCATGACCCGAACTGCACCGACCTTCTTCAGTGGGGGTCTTGGTATAGTCAGATTATTCAGGGTCGTCGGAGTTTTCTCTGCGCGGTGCCAACGGAGCCCACTTTCCCCTTTTTACCGATGGATCCTCCAAGGACAGCTTTTGCTGTGGAAATGCCCAACTGGACTCCAACGGGGAGGCTTGAGCCTTCGACGACCGGTATTCCGAACCATCCGATTCCGGCCATAGACATCTTGGGGCGGCGTATCTGCCAGGGTGAGGCCCACCCATAGGGGCAAATTTATAAGATAGGGCTCACTCCCAGGCATCCTACGGGCTACCTTCTCTGGGCTCGCTACATCCTTTCCGCCCATCGGGCGCGGTTGCAGAAAGTTGGGCTTTATCAGGCCATATATGCGTCACTGTTCCATTACAAGTCCCCGCATGCCTGGTGGGTCAAGGCGTTTTTGAACCAGTGGAATCTTCCCACTAATACTTTTCTTCTGGGGGATCGCGAGGTCTCGATCTCTCTTGCAGAATTTTATGAAATCTCAGGATTGCCAATCAGGGGCGCACTGTATGAGGAGTTGTTGCCTTCTGACGAATATGTCTTCGAGCCCGAGTCTGCACCGATTGACGGCCTGTCCGCTGAGAATGCTGTTCGCCATAAGCGCCCCAGCTTGATCAAGGCGCTGGGTATTTTTGATCAATTGTTCACTGAGTCTGAGGAGCAGGGTGTTACTTTTAAAAGCTTCATTTCCTGTTTCCTTCGTGAGGATATCATATCGAAGACTGCTCCGAAGTTTGCTAACATCAGGGACCCCTTTGGGTTTGGTCCGAAGAAGCTACCGACTGCTGAATCGGACCTGCCACAATATTATATCCCCATCGTGTCGCCGATGTCTTTTGAGTCCGTTGCAGCACCCGGTATGGATGAAGAAACATTCTTTGTGGGGTTTGTCAGTGTTTGGCTTAGCTGGTTTGTTATCCCGATGCATCGCCGCTTCATGAGAGCCTCGGTCATCTACCCGGCTCATCGTATTGCTGAGGGGACGCGGTTGGCCATCGGCATCCCGGCCTTGGCACACCTCTATAATGGATTGGGCACCGCAGCTAATACTTCTACGCCTGGCGTGGATGTGGTGAACTTTTCGCTTCATTATTTCACGTCCTGGATCGAAATGCATGTATTGGGGGCGTTCGCCATGCATCAGAGGCCCTCATTTTACGATGCCTACCCCTTTCCACGACTTATGCGGCTAGTGGATGCTTCTGCCGCCGACCCGACTCAATTCGGGGCCATTCGGGTGCTAATTTCTCCTCATGCCACCGCTGGCGGGTTGGTTTTTACTGATCGGGTCTTGTCTACTCCTTCGGGTCCCGTCCAACAACTCTGGGACCAGTCGAAAGACAACGCACCTTCTCTGAAGCCCCGGGAGGCCACGCATTTGTATGCAATCAGACCGGGTTACTTGGTGTTTCGCCAGGACAATGCGGCTCTTTTCATGCGGTACAATTCGCATCGATTTGCCTGGCAGTTCGGATACGACCAGGGTGTTCCTTTCGAGGCTTTTATGGTCGCCCCGATCCCTTCGCTTGATGCTGTTCGCGATGCTGCTCATCATTTTATGAGGCTGAACACCGGCTCTTATTTCATGGTCCCTGAAGCTGAGTACATGCCTCGATGCGTGGGCGCGTTTACGGGCTGGTATCTTCATCGGGTCAACCCAATCATTCTCGAGGAAAGGAGGGTGCTTCTTGGCCACGATGCCCCTCCTCTGGCTCCTGGGGCTGAGTTACGACCGAGGGTTCCAGTCCGCTTTCCTTTGAGGGAGATTGGCACCGCGCTCATTCCAGGGGAGTCCGGGGTAGACCTTACTCCGATAGCTGGTATGCCTTTGGGTTCTCGCTCACGGGGTAAGCGGGCTCCGGCAGTAGTACCCCCGCCGGTGGCGGCGCCAACCCCCGTGGTTTCGATGATGGCGGTATCGTCCTCGGTTGTGGCACCGAGCGATAGAAACAAGGATGAGGGCGCTGAGGGCGATGTGGGCCAGCGCCGCCCTAAGGCTTCGCGAGGGAGGAAGCGGTCATCCTAGGCGACCGGCTCCGGGTCTAAACGGCGGAAGAAAGCGGCTACTGCCCCGCTTGATTCTGTGATGGAGTCTGAGCCTATCCTTGAGGACGAACCATTGGCCGTGCAAGAGTCGGACGCTGGACTTCTCTTCCCGAGTTCAGTGGATGAGGAGGCTGCGCAGTTGGCCGAGGCCATACGGCGCTCAAAAGACGCGTCTCACAACGCCAAGGTTCCGAAGAAGTCTTACCCCGCTGTAATTTTCTACGAAGACCCTTCGTGGATTCGGCGGCGATTTATCGGCCCTTTGGAGGAATGGGGGGAGAGGGCTCTGAAGCAGGCCGCTTCAGAAGACGCAGCTGATGCACTTTCTTTGTGGACTGGCGGTCATGAGTCTACGCTCGAACCCCGGCGAGCCCACCTCCTTGAGAAGGAGCAGCGGCTTGAAGAAGCCATATTGAGGGCTTCTTTGCGTATAGGTATGTTGTGTTTCTTTTATAGTTTTTCCGATCTTTTATGCCCGTGCATATATATATCATTATTCTTATTTGCATCGTGCAGAGTCTTCGACGCTGGGGGAGCTCCCCACGGGCCCACTAAAGCTAAAGCCCGCCAAAATTCTCAATGAGGCATTGCTGGATGTGGAGGGGGCTGACGAGGCTGCTCCTCTCATGGTGGAACTTCCAGCGGTGGTTCTTGGCCAGGGCGTGCTTGCCCCTTTGGAGGAGGCTCCTTTGGAGGCCGACGCCCCAATGACTCCGACTGCGAGCGGCCCAAAGGCTGGGAGCGAGGTAGTCGGGATTACTCTCCCTTTGTTGGAGCCTGAGGTCATGGCGGAGAACTTTGAGGCTGCTATCCCCCCGGCTCAGAATAGGAGGACTGTTGAAGGTATTCCTCTGTGTTTTAATTTAGCAACCCCTTCATAGTCTGAACTCTTTTATCTTTCCCAGAATTGCGCGGTTTGGCGGCCACGATCGCGGATCTGTCGCCTCGACAGTCATTTCAGCGTTTATTGGAGATGGCAGCTCCGCAAGCGATCCCCCCTCAGCGCATTGTCCTTTCGTCTGGGCAAGGTTGGTGTCGTCCATCCCTTCTCATAGCATCGTCGTTATTTTTGCGTACTGACATTGACGTTTCTTGCAGTTCTGGAAGCCGATGACGAGGTCGAGATTCTCGAAGGGCCAGGGGAGCCTTCAGCTCCTGCTTGTACAACTGTCGGTGAGTGCCATTTCATTGCACTCTTACTCGTTCCTTGCTTAAGAATTTTGTTGACGTCTTTTAAATTTAAACAGCTCTGCCAGTCTCCACGGCGTTGGAGTCGCGCATCGTGATGCCACCCGGCCCTTATGCCTTGCCGGCTTCAGAACGCTTGGCCCAATTAAGCCTCGTCTCCTTGTCGTCTCTGATCGAGGAGCTTCGTGCTGGCAGCACGACCACGGCTGAAGCGTTCGCTGCCGAGGCTAACGGTTCTCTTCCTTTTCTTGCCACCTACCACAGCGAAGAGGTGGTGCGAGTCTGGGTGGAGTTCTGCCGGCGGGTGGAGTTCTGCCGGCGAGTGGAGGCTTGCCTGCACACTCTCGAGTGTTCTCGCCTTTCCCCGGAGGCCGTGGCTGCAAAGGCGGAGTTACGAGGGCTGATAGTACAGTGCGCGGCCAACATGACGTCATGTGAGAAGAGGCTCGGTCGCAAGTTCTCGGAAAGGGAGCTAGCCTCCAAGGCGCTGAGCGAGCTTCAAGCCAATCTCACAGCCAGGGCCAACAAAGCGTATGAACTCTGGCGGGTGCTTCAGGAGTCCATCAAAGAGGTGGTGGCTCTCGATAAAGCTGCCATGTTCACTCGTGAGAGGGTCGAGGCTCATAAGGCCACTGAGAAAGAGCTTGAAGCCCGGCTCGCTTCGTATCAGGCTCAGCAAGCTCAAGCGGAGGCTCGTCTTCTGGAGATCTTGCGTCATGAAGCCGTGGCTCAGCAAAAGCAGGATGAGCTGACCAAGCTGCTGAATCGCCCGCCGGCCTGAAACATTTGTATCTTTTTCTTCCCTTTTGTACATACTCATGGATGAGAGTATTTTCTTTTTGTTTCTTCCATAAATTGTACTTTATACCCGTTTTGGTTTATGAATAAAAGATACATTTTTCTTCTAAATGGTGTGTCTCCTTTTCATTGAATGTATTCGTGGACAATTTATCTTGATCTACTTGCAGGACAGCAATGGCTCAGGACTCAGGGTTAAGATCTGCTTCCTAAGGCTTTTGCATCTTATGAGCCACGAGGGTCTCATAAAGAGTTTTTTCTCCCTACAGGTCGAGAGGATCCCATAGGTGTGAGTTCTTCTTAAAGATCGTGAGGATCCTTAAGCGGGTTTTCCCTTGAGAGTCGTAAGGACCTCACAAGAGAGTTTTTCTTCCTTACAGGTCGTGAGGGCCTGCAAGTGCCGGACGTGATCACCCTTGTCCGTATTTCACGGAGTCGGGAGTTTCTCAAGGTATCGTAGTTTAAAGACGTCACGGTCAAGGTTAAGGACCTCATAGTCCGTGGATTTAAGGACTCCACAGTCCGCTGTTAGTTTTAAGACATCACGGTCAAGATTAAGGACCTCATAGTCCGTGGATTTAAGGACTCCACAGTCCGGTGTTTGGTTGCAGGGACCCGTCACCTCTTTGAAGACGTTGAGGAATTACAACGCCGGGCATCAAAGGAGTGAAGAGATGTACCCTTAAACCAAGGCAAAGTCTGTAGGGAATCGGGGTGGTTGATCGTTAGTTTTAAGACATCACGGTCGAGGTTAAGGACGTCATAATCCGTGGATTTTAAGGACTCCACAGTCCGGTATTTGCTCTGGATGCTTCACACGGGTTCACTGCCGTGCTTGGCGAGGACCAGGCTCCGCTCTGGACGTTTTCCACGGGGTCAAAGAGTGACATTATCCGCGTTCCACGTAACCAGGAATTTTGCACTAGATGCTTCACACGGGTTCACTGCCGCGTTAGGCGAGGACTAGGCTCCGCTCTGGATGCTTCGCACGGGTTCACTGCCATGCTCTGCGAGGACCAGGATCCGCTCTGGACGTTTTCCACGGGGTCAAAGAGTGACATTATCCGCGTTCCACGTGACCAGGAATTTTTGCACTAGATGCTTCACACGGGTTCACTGCCGCGTTAGGCGAGGACTAGGCTCCGCTCTGGATGCTTCGCACGGGTTCACTGCCATGCTCTGCGAGGACCAGGATCCGCTCTGGACGTTTTCCACGGGGTCAAAGAGTGACATTATCCGCGTTCCACGTGACCAGGAATTTTTGCACTAGATGCTTCACACGGGTTCACTGCCGCGTTAGGCGAAGACTAGGCTCCGCTCTGGATGCTTCGCACGGGTTCATTGCCATGCTCTGCGAGGACCAGGATCCGCTCTGGACGCTTTCCACGGGGTCGAAGAGTGACATTATCCGCGTTCCACGTGACCAGGAATTTTGCACTAGATGCTTCACACGGGTTCACTGCCGCGTTAGGCGAGGACTAGGCTCCGCTCTGGATGCTTCGCACGGGTTCATTGCCATGCTCTGCGAGGACCAGGATCCGCTCTGGACGCTTTCCACGGGGTCAAAGAGTGACATTATCCGCGTTCCACGTGACCAGGAATTTTGCACTAGATGCTTCACACGGGTTCACTGCCGCGTTAGGCGAGGACTAGGCTCCGCTCTGGATGCTTCGCACAGGTTCACTGCCATGCTCTGCGAGGACCAGGATCCGCTCTGGATGTTTTCCACGGGGTCAAAGAGTGACATTATCCGCGTTCCACGTGACCAGGAATTTTTGCACTAGATGCTTCACACGGGTTCACTGCCGCGTTAGGCGAGGACTAGGCTCCGCTCTGGATGCTTCGCACGGGTTCACTGCCATGCTCTGCGAGGACCAGGATCCGCTCTGGACGCTTTCCACGGGGTCAAAGAGTGACATTATCCGCGTTCCACGTGACCAGGAATTTTTGCACTAGATGCCTCACACGGGTTCACTGCCGCGTTAGGCGAGGACTAGGCTCCGCTCTGGATGCTTCGCACGGGTTCACTGCCATGCTCTGCGAGGACCAGGATCCGCTCTGGACGTTTTCCACGGGGTCAAAGAGTGACATTATCCGCGTTCCACGTGACCAGGAATTTTTGCACTAGATGCTTCACACGGGTTCACTGCCGCGTTAGGCGAGGACTAGGCTCCGCTCTGGATGCTTCGCACGGGTTCATTGCCATGCTCTGCGAGGACCAGGATCCGCTCTGGATGTTTTCCACGGGGTCAAAGAGTGACATTATCCGCGTTCCACGTGACCAGGAATTTTGCACTAGATGCTTCACACGGGTTCACTGCCGCGTTAGGCGAGGACTAGGCTCCGCTCTGGATGCTTCGCACGGGTTCACTGCCATGCTCTGCGAGGACCAGGATCCGCTCTGGATGTTTTCCACGGGGTCAAAGAGTGACATTATCCGCGTTCCACGTGACCAGGAATTTTTGCACTAGATGCTTCACACGGGTTCACTGCCGCGTTAGGCGAGGACTAGGCTCCGCTCTGGATGCTTCGCACGGGTTCACTGCCATGCTCTGCGAGGACCAGGATCCACTCTGGACGCTTTCCACGGGGTCAAAGAGTGACATTATCCGCGTTCCACGTGACCAGGAATTTTGCACTAGATGCTTCACACGGGTTCACTGCCGCGTTAGGCGAGGACTAGGCTCCGCTCTGGATGCTTCGCACGGGTTCATTGCCATGCTCTGCGAGGACCAGGATCCGCTCTGGACGCTTTCCACGGGGTCAAAGAGTGACATTATCCGCGTTCCACGTGACCAGGAATTTTTGCTGAATATATCCGCATTTCACGGGGTGAAGGTTTGACTGTTGGCGATATGTATACCACCGAGCCATGAAACTGGGAGTGGCCGCTGTTCCGCTTAGCTTGAAGTTGTGTCCGTTGTTACGAGACGATCTCCAGGTTATTTGTGAACCGTCGAGATTTGGCTTCCTCTCATGATGAGACCTGGGGGGAGGAGTATGATCCCTTCTTTGTTTGCGCCCCTGGATTGTATACAGGGATTGTTGTAGTATCACCTGTAGGGCAAAAAGGTTTCATTTTTCCATCATTTCTTTTATTCTTTCCGCGATGCTCTATCATTTCAGCTTTTTATATCGCGAAGGTCGCGATTGCCCAATCATTTCGGCTATTTTTCGCGGTGCCCAATCATTTCGGCTATTTGTTTTATTTTTACTCGCTGCTTTTTATTGAGAGTTGCCCCATCATTTCGGCTATTTTTCATGCATACATTTTTACTTGCTGCTTTTTATTGCAAGTTGCCCCATCATTTCGGCTATTTCGTAGGCATGTGTGGCCTGCTAGATTTTTTCGCCGCAAGCTCGGATTTTGGACACCGATTTCGGCATCAGCATCGCTGCAACTGGGATGTTGCCAGGAGCGAATCATCATTTGCCTTTGTCGATGTTGAACAAAGGTGGCTTAGCAAACAGGGTTAAGGTCCTGTCGATTAAGGCTTTTGACTTCATGAGCCGTAAGGGTCTCACAAAGGTATTTCTCCCTACAAGTCGTGAGGATCTTGCAGGTGTATCTTCTCCTTAGGGATCGTGAGGATTCCTAAGTGTATGTTCCTCTGTAAGTCGTAAGGATCCTACAAGAGGGTTTTCTCCTTATGGGTCGAGGGGACCTACAAGGGTTGGACTTTGCTGGTGATATGTTTATTCGCGCCCGTGGATTGTATACAAGGGTCAGTATTGAGCCTCTTGTAGGGCAATATCGGAGGTTGTGGAGGATTTGCTTAAGAACAGGTTCAGGTTTCTGTAACTTAAGACTTTCAAATCTCATGAGCCGTGAGGGTCCCATAAGAGAATTCTCCTTACGAGTCGGGAGGATCTCGTAAGTGTATTTTCTCCTTAGGAATCGTGAGGATCCCTAAGTGTGTTGCTCCCTCGTGAGTCGTAAGGATCTCACGCAGGTGGTTTCTCCTTACAAGGTCGAGAGGACTCTGTAAGTGTCCTTTAACGAGGTTGCGCCCTTTCGGGTTTTCACAAACACTCGTCGGTAGTCTTGCTGTTTTTACTCACGGAGCCCTTTCGGGTTTTCATCCGTGCCCGTTTTGCTTATAGACATACCGTTTTTTTTATTCTTTTCACTTTTTTTTTACAAGGTCGCGCCCTCTCAGGTTTTCACGAACGCTTGCCGGCAGCCCTGCTGTTTTTACTCACGGAGCCCTTTCGGGTTTTCATCCGTGCCCATTTTGCTTATGGACGTACCGTTTTTTTTTCTTTTTCATATATTATTTTATTTTTATTTTTTTTTTTATTTATCTCGTCAGCCTAAAGACGCTGCGGTAGTAGTTTTAGGGATGTTTCGGTCCGTCGTTAGTTTAAGGACGTTTCGGTCCGTCGATAGTTTAAGGACGTTTCGGTCCGCCGTTAGTTTAAGGACGTTTCGGTCCGCCGTTAGTTTAAGGACGTTTCGGTCCGTCGTTATGGGAAGGCCGGCTGCTGCTTGTAAAGTCTGAGCCTAGGAAGACAGTGAGCGGACATAGTCGTCGTCATTTATCATTGACCCCGGTTGTGGCTCATTAAGCATAGTACTTCTTTAAGAAGCGGCCGTTTATTGGCCTGAAAGGCCTTTCACCGTGCATGTCCATGAGTAGGTAGGCTCCACCCTGGTAGACCTTGTCTATGATGTACGGGCCTTCATAGTTTGGCTCAAATTTTCCCCGCTTGGCACGATTGGGGATCATAGGTCTTTTGACCACTAGTACGAGTTCGCCTTGGCGGAATGTCCTCGGCCTGGTCAATCGTTCGTACGAGCGCGTCATCTTTGCTTTGTAGGCTTCTAGATGTTGTTGCGCTATGAGCCGGGTTTCGTCGAGGGCATCAAGCTCCTCAAGCCGCAGGTGAGCATTTTCTTCGTTCGTCAGCTCGTGGTGGACTGCTATTCGTAGAGAGGGTAACTCTATCTCGAGGGGGAGCACTGCTTCCGTCCCAAACACCAACGCGTACGGCGTTGTGTTTGTGGCCGTCTTGAACGTAGTTCGATAGGCCCAAAGGGCTTCTTGCAGTCTTTCGTGCCAGTCTCTCTTATTCCTGGAAACGGTCTTTTTTATGATCTTCGTCAAGGTCTTATTGAAAGCCTCGGCCAGACCGTTAGCTCGTGGATTGTAAACTGAAGAATATCTCCAGTCTATATTGTGCTGCTGTGCGAAGCGGCTAATCTTATGGCTTCGGTAGGCCGGCCCGTTATCAGAGATAATCCGCCGCGGAGTTCCAAACCGATAGATGACGTGCGTCTTGAAGAAGTGGAGGATATTCTCCGTCTTCACTTCCCTCAGCGGTACTGCTTCTGCCCATTTGGAGAAGTAATCAGTGGTCGCCAAGATAAAACGGTGTCCCCGGGATGATGCTGGCTCAATGGGGCCGACTATGTCAGTCCCCCACATTTCGAATGGCCAACTAGCCAATGTCGGGTGCAGTGGATTCGGATGTTGGTGGATGAAGTCTCCATGGATCTGGCATGAGTGGCATTGCTTCGCATACTCGAGGCAGTCCTGGATCATCGTGGGCCAGTAATAACCCATCCGTTTAATTTTTAACTTCATCTTTGGGCCTGCTTGGTGAGAACCGCAAAGTCCGTCATGAACTTCCTGAACGACTCTTTCTGCTTCGTCAGGTCCCAAGCATCTCAGCCATAGAGAATCGAACGATCTCTTGTATAGAATATCGTTGACGAAAGCGAAAGATAAGGCTCGTTTCATGAGCCGATGTCTTGAGGACGCTTCTTCGGGCATTCGGTGGGACTTAAAGTAGTCTATGAAGACTTCCCTCCAGTCTTCGGCCTTCTCATGGTCTTTTATTTGTAGGGTCATCTGCTCGGTCGCTCCCTTTTCTCCGCATGATTCCGGAGATATTTCTGCCGGGGCGAGCACTCGACGGCTTTGTACCACGATTCTGACGTCATCGAGGTTCTCGTCAGCCAGTTCCTTAGCAAGTTTAGCCAACGCGTCTGCTTTGCTGTTTTCCGCACGCGGTATGTTCTCCAAAGTATAGGAGGGAATTTGGGTCAATAGTTGTTGCACCCTTTCGCCGTACTTCACCAACTCCGGCTTGCACGTTTGGTAGTCACCATTTACTTGACTAACGACCAGCTGAGAATCCCCGTATATAAGGAGGTCTTCAATTCCCATGTCGATGGCGATCTCGAGGCCTGCTATCGGAGCTTCATATTCAGCTTCATTGTTTGTCCTCGGCTCCGTTAAGGAGAAGGCGAAGCGCATTATCCCTCCTTGTGGAGTTGCAAAGATGAGGCCTATCCCTGATTTGATCATTGGGATACCTTGTTTCTGTTTCTTTATGGAGGACGCTCCATCGAAATAGAGTTCCCATTGGGTGGTTCCGCCGTTAATCGCATCAAATGCATGCTCGTCCGGCAAATCGCAATTCAGAGGAGAATTGGCCGGTATCGGGTGTTCGGCGAGGAAGTCGGCAATGGCCTGGCCTTTCACTGCCTTGAGAGGTTGATACGTTATTGAGAACTCCATCAAGAGCAGGGCCCACTTAGCAAGTCGTCCCGTCAGTATGGCTTTCGACATCAAATATTTGAGAGGGTCCACCTTTGAAATAAGACGGACTTCATGTGCTAATGCGTAATGTCTAAGCTTTGTTATTGCGAAGATCAACGCCAGGCAGTGCTTTTCAATGGGGGAATAGTTGCTTTCTGCCCCCAGCAGCACTCGACTTAAGTAGTAAAGTGCTCTTTCTTTCCCCTGATCGTTCTCTTGTGCCCATAATGCGCCCAAAGAACCTTCAAGGGCGGCCGTGTAAAGAATAAGAGGCTTTCCCTTCACTGGAGCAGCCAACACTGGAGGGTTCTGCAGGTACTGCTTGATCTCGTCTAGTGCACCTTGACATTTGTGATCCCAAACGAATGGAGTTCCCTTTTTCATCAGGTGGCTGTAAGGACGGCATTTGCCCGAAAGATTAGCGATAAACCGCCGGATGTATGCGAGCTTCCCTTGGAGAGACCGCAACTGCTTAAGGGTTCTTGGCGGAGGCATTTCCATGATCGCCTTAATCTTTGACGGATCTATTTCAATACCTCGGTGTCGAACGATGAATCCCAGAAATTTGCCCGAGGAGACTCCAAACGCGCATTTGAGGGGATTCATTTTCAAATTATATTGCCGAAGGCGTCGAAATACAGTCTCCAGATGCTTTAAATGATCTTCGTATGACATGCTCTTTACTACGAGGTCGTCGATATAGCACTCGACGACGTCGTGTATGAGGTCATCAAAGATCTTTGTCATGGCCCTTTGATAGGTAGCGCCAGCGTTCTTTAGGCCAAAGGGCATAACCCTGTAGCAAAATATACCCAAAGGGGTGCGGAAAGCGGTATGCTTCTGGTCTTCGGGATGCATCTTTATCTGATTGTATCCTGATGAACCGTCCATAAAGGAGAAAACCTCGTGAGTGGACGTGTTATCTATCATTAGCTCGGTCACCGGCACCGGGAAATCGTCCTTTGGACAGGCTTTATTGAGATCCCTGAAATCCACGCATATGCGTACCGTCCCATTCTTCTTCATTACCGGGACGATATTGGCAATCCAGTCGGGATATTGGACTTCTTGGATAAATCCTGAATCGATCAACTTCTTGACTTCGGCGTTGATGCTCATTTCAAGCTCGAGTCGCATCCTCCTTGGCGCCTGCTTGACTGGCTTGATATCTGGGGATATTGCTAATCTATGCACAGCAATCTCCGGGTCCAATCCTGGCATCTCGGAGTAGTTCCACACGAAGCAGTCTTTATGCCGTAGAAGCACGTTCTTTAACGCAGCCATCTTTTCTTCGGATAATAGCTCGCTGACAAATGTCGGTCGCGGGTCGTCTGCCGATCCTAACTCAATCTTCTTGAGGTTATCTGCGGTAGTATGTATACCATCTTCCAGTTCTTTCGGAGCGGGCGGAAATTCTGAGATTACCTCATCATTGCTATTCTCAAAGCACCGGTAAAGGTCGTCTACGTTCTCGGGCTCTTCTCCTAATATCGTAATCGTATAACAAGTGCGAACCCGCTCCCCGGACTGAGGTGGACCCGGTTCTGCTCTTGCGGCCTTGGGCTCGTGCTTTCGCGGCGGCGTTACCTTCCAGCCGTCGGATAAAGCGGATCTGCCCCGTCGGTACTGGTCCTCGACCCAGTTCTTGAAGGTGAAGCAGTTCTCGGTAGGATGTCCTATGGCTTGGTGATAAGAGCAATAACTCGGATGAGAAGCCCTGTTAGCTTGCTCAGGATGTCTAGACTCTGGAAGCGTGATCATTTGATGTTTTATAGCGAGGTTGAGTAACCTCTCCGTCTTGTCTCGGGGGAAGGAATACGCTCGACTCATCTTCTTCACGAGGGGCAAACCCGAGCCGCTTCTTGATCTATCTCCGTCTCTGCGTCGGGTCTTTCGTATAACGGATTGACGAGGATAAGCGTCTTTGTCTTTTGCAGCATGTTGAGATAGACGTTGCGTCCTGGCCTTCTTGTAGATGGCCATCTCGCGGTTGTGGTCTTCCTGAGCTCTCTGACCCGTTTTCCTGATAGGCTTGTT
This sequence comes from Agapanthus africanus, assembly GCA_030015575.1. Classification (NCBI taxonomy): domain Eukaryota; kingdom Viridiplantae; phylum Streptophyta; class Magnoliopsida; order Asparagales; family Amaryllidaceae; genus Agapanthus; species Agapanthus africanus. The sequence goes on along the minus strand of CM057339.1, from coordinate 124,275,681 downwards.
CGTTCGCTCTTCAAATGACGGACTCGATGTTTCAATCGCAGGGTCTAGTTTTAATGAAGGGTTGGCATCTCCTGACAGGGCGTCCTCCTCTTCATCAAAGGTATATATAGGGTAGCTGCTGTGAGTCCGTTCCCGTTTTCCAGCTCTTGCGTATCCGAGCCCGAGTGTTTCCATCTTCCTGTTGGGCAATTTGCGTTGAGTCCCGGGGACATCCCAAATCTTGTTGTAGAACCGCGCCTGCCGAACGGTCTGTTCTAAGGGTACTCCTTGGCGCTTCAATAGCTTCTTTAACCCATTTGTATAGTATCTGGGCAGACGGATGGGTTGGAGCCTGTCGAGCGTAGTATCTGCACCGTGCCAGATCTCTTTCTCTATTTTCGACTCTGAGGATCGGTAAAATAGGATCACCTTCTCGCCCCTTCGCCTGGGAGGGACGTAAAATGTTTGCAGGTCCTGCACATCGTGAGCCTGAAGCGCGTCGAGATCCTTGTAGTGTTCTCGCGGTACCATGGTGATTTGCAAACTATGGTCATCGCCAAGGGGTGCTTGTATTGACAGCCGATTGGAGAACACAGCATTAACTTCATCTTCTGAATCACTTCCGAAGACTAATACGGAGGCGGGTGTCCTCCGGTTGTTGCGTTGAGATGGCCCTGCATAAACTATCTCTTCCTCTTCTTCGGTATCGCTCCCGAAAATAGGGATGGTGGCGGCGGTTTTGTTTTCCGGATTGCGACACTTTTCTGTATCCTCGAAATCTGGCAAAAAGTATTTCGCATCTTCGTATTTGCGGACTTCGTTCACGGAAAATGGGTTTAACTCACCTGTTACGGTATACTCGAAACCATCCTTGAAATACTTCATACACTGATGTTGTGTAGAAGGGATGATATTGTACTCGTGTAGCCAAGGGCGGCCGAGCAAGGCGTTGTAACAGGTCTTGGCGTCAATGACATGGAATTTGATGTCTGTGACGAGAAGTCCGAAGCGTAATGTTAGTATCACGGATCCGAGAGTCCGTGACGATTGTGAATCGAAACCGGAGATAGTGATTTTGTCACGAGCAAGGTGTTGCACACTCATGCAGATTTCCTTCAACACCCGAACATTAAGGAGGTTGACGGAGGATCCATTATCCACCAGGATCTTGCCTATCTTGATATCATGGCGGTATCCGGAGACATATAGGGGCCGGTTGTGGTCGCACGTCCCGAGAAGGAGGTCTTCATCACCGAAAGTGACGTCGGCCGTATGCACTTCCTCCAGTTCATCCTTCATCCTTTCAGTGGCGAGGAAGGCTTGGAATTGCTCGGGTTCTTGTAACGCCTTAATTAGCGAGTCTCGCGCTTCTTTCGATAATAGGAGTGCATCGAGAATGCTAAGCTGAGAAGGTAGTTTCCTTAGGTGCGCGAGAATGTTATAGTCCACTTTACTCTTCCTAGGAGGGTCTTTGGCAGCCAGCACTCTCGTGGCTTGGTCATCTAAAGTGATATCTTCAGTGACTTTTTCCTTTCCCTTATCTTTTCTATTCCCGGGCCCGAGATTCTTTTCTGGGAGTGTGCGGTTGCGCAGCTGAATGTTCTCGCAGATCTCCGATTCCTCCTCTTTCCCTAAAACGGATTCTTTGAAGAGAGGGCCCAGAGCCATTTCTTCGTCAGAGTCGCTCCCGAAGGTGAGAACTTGTGACCCCCTGGCGTTAACCATGTAACAGTTGCCAGTCATTCTGTTGTGCCCATCGACGGTACTTATTCACTCCCGACGGCTTTTGCGTTTCATGCGCTTAACATGTTGCCGACGAGCGACATATCCTTGCCACCATATCTTAAAGGCGTCGCACTCCTCCGTGGGATGTGATATTCTCCGATGATATGTGCAATAGTCAGGGTGCCTCTCCACCCCATCGTGTGTGTTTTCTTCCGAGGGTGGTAGCTTCATTCCCATTGACATGGCTTTGGCAAACCTTTTCCTCGTCTTGAATATTTTCTTGTCTACTTCGGATGCCTTTTGTTCTGGCAGAGGTAGTTCAACTCTTTCGTTCAGTTGCCCGCATTTGGCTCCTTCCGACGTGGTCATCTCACGCTCCTGGTCTGCTTTACATTTTAGACGAATCTCGTCTAGAAAAGCGTCGATCATTTCGTCTGTTGGCCATGCGCGCTCTGGTACAGGCTCTGCCTCCAGCTTTTTAGTGCCAGGAGTTTTCCCATCATCGGTGAACGAGTGGGAGATTACGTTACAACTCGCCACATATCCTTCGGATTCATCCGACGAGCTTTCTCCATCATCTTCCTCTTGAAAGATGTGGTTGAGGAACTCTTGCAGTGTGACAGGAGTTCGCGCCTTTTGATTGTACTCTTCCAGGGCGTCGATTTGCTTCTGCAAGTTCGTGTGCTCTTTTCCAGGCTTCACGGACTTCTTGGATTTCTTCTTCTTTTTCTTCGAAGATTTTGACGATTGGGCGTGAGTATTTGGGCCATTATCGCGAGTCCTCGTAGTTGGGCGGGGCTTCAACATTCCTTTGATAATTTGAGGTTCAAGAGGGTCCTTCCATTCGATCGCAGGGCACGCATGAAGGTCTCTCAGCATTCTTTTGGTTTTAGTTGATAGCACGACCTCCCATGGAGCTTCTTCAATAAAAGAACATGTTGCCCCCGGTGTATCCGCTTTCCTCGGAGCATGCGGCTGTGGTGGGTTCACCTTCCACTTTTCGGACAGTACAAACTTCCCCTGGAGGTATTGGTCTTCAATCCATCCTTTGAAGACGAAGCAATCTTCAATCGGATGGCTTACCGTTTGATGGTAAGGGCAATAGTTAGGGTTATTCACCTCGGTGGGTTGCGGCGGTCGCCTTGGATTTGGCAGGTTTATAAGTCTGTTGCGTATTGCCAGCTCGAATAGCCGTTTCGTCTTGTCCCGTGGGAACGAGTAGGGATGCTTCATCTTCTCATTATAATACCGACGTCTCTCCTCCAGTTGATCTGTCGGTTTCGGGGCGTTAGGTTGCTCTTGGGCATTTGCGACAAATGTTGCTCTTCCTTTACCCTTGTCATTCCGAGGTTCCGACTTCGGTGTAGGCGGTCTATGACCCATCTGGTCCATCTGAGCCAACTTGTCGATCAGGGCCTGGAATGTGGTTGGCTTAAAGAACATCATAAACTGGGAAATAGTTGCGTGGGGGTCTAAAGTTCCCACGAACATGCCCACCGCAGGTGCTTCCTCAATGCGTTGCTCACATCTCGACCACAAGTTCCGCCAGCGTATAGCGTACTGGACCCAGGTTTCGCCCGGTTTTACCCTGGCGTTAATAAGTGCAGTTATTGGAGTGCGTTCGCTGGCACTTGCAAATCGCTGAGTGAACAACAACTCCATTTCAGCGAACGTTTTGATGGAATCGTTCGGGAGTTCCGAGTACCATTCGAACGCTGTTTCTGATAAGCTGCCCACAAACTGGCGGAGCAACAACTTATCATCACCACCGGTGTTACCGCAGAGGGCCCAAAACTGGGCGACATGTTGATGGGGATTGCCGGTCCCCTTATACACGTGGAATTTTGGTATCGTATAGCCTTGCGGGTATTTGATTTGGTCGTACCAGCTCGGATACGGCCGCCCCGTTTTCACGACTTGACCAGCTGCCTCAGTCGCGTGGTGAACCCGGATTTGCTAGGCTATGTAGTCAGCCAAGTCAGCCTTGGAGATTGCATCCTCCTTGGCCGTTGAGAGGGCTGGTGGTGGATTTGACGTTTCTCCTCGGTCGTCTTCAAGAACGATCGGGGGATCCTCGGCGGGTAAGTCCTGCTGGATCATCATTCCTATCACATCTTGGAAGAGAAGGCCCATCCGTTGTATGTTGGCCGCTTGTTCAGCAGCCTCTTTGTCCCTTTTCTCCAGTGTCCGGCGAAGGAATTCAGCATCGGTTTCTTCCTCTCGGCGTGCGTCTGAGGACGTTTCTGGGTTTTCTTTTGGCCCGATGAGCGCGGCCATAGCATTCATCATTTCTTGCAGCTTCTGTTGCTGTTCTTGGGCTTTCGTCACGGATCGGGTTAACGGTCGGTGGCCCGTAGAAGTGCGGCTTTCCTCTTTTCCAAAGGCCATGTAAACAGTGTGCACCACCATGCCCCCAGACTTAGGGTGTCTGGGCTCAGTGCTTTTAGCCGTCGTTGCGTGCCGTGGGGTCTTCTCCGGCCTCCTTCTTTTATGAGTCAATTGTTCCACAGCCTTCTGGGGTTTGGCCTGGTGGCCAGCTTCCGGTTGGGTTTTCAGCTTTTTGTGTCGGCGGGAGAAGTTCGGATCGATGATCGAGTCCCGTGCCTGCCGCCAAACCTTATAGATTTTGGAAGATAGCCGTTGAGGAGATTGGGGCCGTTCTGACTCCATTTCCAGAACCTTCTTTAACGGGGGAGGAGACCTCTTCAGTACTGCAGTAGGAGAATTTCTTCGCACTTTATTTAGCATTTCGAAGCTGTTCCCAGTTGGAACAGTAGCATTAATTTCTGCCACCGGGACTGATGGAGTCAACCCAGATGGGGAGTTGCCCCCAGCCTTCCTCACTCGGCGCCAATGGCGACGTCGAGCGTGTCGAGCGGACGGTGTAGGGCCAGCGGTAAGAACGGTTTCGTTTTGCCCTCTGTCTGGGCGTGGGGTCGCAGTTGGTATTAGCCTGTCAAAGACCGATGTCCTTTGGGTAGTAGGAGCGGGAGCTGAAGCCGTTAATCTTGTAAAGACCGACCTTTTGGCCGGAGAGGCTGCCTTGACGACTTCTGGGACGGGAGCGGCCACTTTCTTAGAAGCAACCTTCTCTGAGATTGTAGGTCCCACGGTGGGTCTGCAGGATTTCTGGCCCAGTCTAGAGAAGACCGAGGCGTTGACGTTGGGCGACTCGTTGAGAGGAGCCGTGGCAGGGGTAAGACGATCAAAGACCGACTTCTTGGGAGCCTCCGTTGTCAGCACTGGAGCGGCAAAGTTTGTCGGCGGGACCATGGTCCCAAAGAACAATCCTGTGGTGGCGCGAGTGACCTGTTCCACGGGCATTATGAATAGCGAGGCAGCTTGGGGTCCGTAGGCTATACCTCCTGGCGAGGCAGAGCGTTGGTTGCAATTGCAGTCTGAGCAGTTGGACACTTTCACGGAAGTAGAAGCCATCGATCCTTTTCTTTCTGCAATAAGCCAGACGCCAATTCTTAGTATCTTGAAACCCGAGGGCAACCATTAGCGAACCGCGATTGGTTCGCGAGTCACGACACACGAAGTGTGGAGTGGAAAGAGGAAAAGGTCCCACCGGACGTGCCAGAATCTGTTCCCCTCCGAAAGACGGCGCGACACTGCGTCTTGCCTGAGATTCGGGGCAGATGCTAATGGGTGCTATCCGTCCACCTCTCCGAAGATGCCAAGTTGATTTATGGCACCACGTATCGAAGGTTTAGACGGATGCGTCCGATGTAGCAGACTTCGTCAGATTCCCCCTCGTTTAAGGGGTTTTTGATTGTGGGGACGCTCTTCCCTGCAGGCGCAAGCCCCTGCAGTTAATTACGCTACCGCATTGCGGTAACAACTTTCTCCTTCTCCAGATGGTCACTTCGTGTCGTGGGTGTCTGTTTTGCATTTCGTTGCCCGTGGATTGTTTACGGGGACTGAGTTATGTCGTCGCCCGTAGGGCGTGGACTAGTCCAAATCCGTATTATCTTAGATTTGGGTTTTGGGGGGGTTTTGGTTTGAGGATACGTCAGCCCTACTCGAGGCTAAGATCAACTCAAACGTTTGTTAAGGATACGTTAGTCTATCTTTGTAACTAAGATCAACTTAACGGGATCGTTTAGATCCGACACAAGATCGTTGGGACTCTAATGTTCCAGTTTAGGGACATAGTGGTCCATGAATGTGTGGCCGTCGGGACCCGTCACCTCTCTGACGACGTTGAAGGATTACAACGACGGATGTCAGAGGAGTTCAAGGATGTACCCTCAAGCCGGAGTCAATTGGGGGGATTTATAGTCCACTTTGTTTTGAAGGTTTAAGGATACGTTAGCCATCTTTGAGGCTAAGATCAACTTAAACGGGACCGTTTAGATCCGACAAAAGAGCATGTGGGGCTCTATTGTCCTAGTTTAAGGACATTACGGTCCATGGGTAGTTTAAGGACATTGCGGTCCGTGGGTAGTTTAAGGACATTGCGGTCCATTGTTAGTTTTAAGACATCTCGGTCAAGGTTAAGGACGTCGTAGTCCATGGGTTTAAGGACCCCACAGTCCATTGTTAGTTTTAAGACATCTCGGTCAAGGTTAAGGATGTCGTAGTCCATGGGTTTAAGGACCCCACAGTCCGGTATGTGCTCTGGATGCTTCACACGGGTTCACTGCCGTGCTTGGCGAGGACCAGGCTCCGCTCTGGACGTTTCCCACGGGGTCAAAGAGTGACATTATCCGCGTTCCACGTAACCAGGAATTTGTATTAGACATGAGTTTAAGGACCCCACAGTCCATATCAATGTGTGGTCGTCGGGACCCGTCACCTCTTTGACGGCATTGAGGGATTACAATGCCAAGTATCAAAGGAGTGAAGAGATGTACCCTAGAACCGGAGTGGATTAAATAACCCTTGGCCCAATTTGGGGTCAAGACGAATTAATTATGTTATGAGTCCATCGGACCAGTTAATCACAAATTGAGGACTTATGGCCATCTTGGGCTAAGTCCAATCAGGAGAGGCTTTGCCTCCATCCATTTAAGCCAATTGGGCCGAAGTCTAGTGTTAAACACTACAGAGCAGTCAGTGTTGAACACTGGGAATAGGGTTGGCAAGTTAGTGTTTAACAGTAAGAGAATATTTGGTGTTGAACACCAGCAACAATGTTTTTTCAGGTTAGTGTTAAACACTAAGGTAATCAGTGTTGAACACTGCAAATGAAGATCTCAGATTAGTGTTTAAACACTAAGGTAATCAGTGTTGAACACTGCAAATAAAGCTTTTTAATTAGTGTTGAACACTAAGGCCCAACAGTGTTTTAACACTGGGTTCGAGAGTTTTAGTTTAGTGTTTAAACACTAAGGTAAGAGGGGTCACGTGGCAGCACGTGAGAGCGCCCTCCCTTCCTTTGTTCTGCTGAGATTATCGCGTCTTCCAGAGCATCACGTGCCATCACGTGATGGGCATTCAAATGCCTATGGATTAGAGCTTCTGCTGAGGGTCACGTGGGTCACGTGGGGTGCTGCCTCAAAGGGGCTTTCTGTAGCTCTCTTGGGGGGGGGTCACGTGATGACACGTGACCCTGCCTCTAGGTATTTTGTTTAGAGGCTTTGTTAATCTTCTTAGGAATTAAATTCCTCGAACTATAAATTTCAGAGGAATTAAATTCCTACTTCCTTTCGAAGACTTATATTCTGGGATAGAGTTTAACTCTGAATTTTCTGTAGGAATTAAATTCCTCATATACGTGAAGGGCTGAATAGGGTTAAACCCTAATAAAAGTTTTTAAGGAGTTTAAACTTCCATCCTCTGTATGATTAAGGGAATTAAATTCCTGCTGTTTCAACAGAACTAGGTTCTTAATTAGGGTTAAACCCTGTTTCTTTTTTTGTTCTGGAGGAATTAAATTCCCATAATATAGGGTCAAGCCCTCCTTTTATTTTAAAGGAATTAAATTCCTATAGTTCTGTGAGAATTAAATTCTCGTGCTTGCATTCCTTCTCCATGTTTTGGATCTGCATGGCAGGATCTCAACCCATTGAGAATTAAATTCTCAACCTTAAGGGGAGATGTGCACTTTGCAGATCCTCCATCAAAGAGAGAAGAAATATGTTCTTCTGTTTTTACATTATCAGAGTTAAACTCTGTTGAGAATTAAATTCTCTTTCTTTCAAAAGGCCTTCCCTTTCTTACCTAGGGTTTTTTGCAGAAGATCCGAGTCTTTTTCAAAGTATCAAAGCTCTTCTCCTTTTTTCTTTTTTCTTCTCTGCGCATCTATCTGTATGTATGTCTCTTGGCTCCTATTTATAGGAGAAGCAGCCGAATCAATCAGTTTTTTGACGAATCTTCATTGAGATTTGATTTGCATTCATCATTCATTTTGGACCTTTGGATTATTAGGTGAATTTTATTCACCATTGGATTTTAAATCCAGAGATTCTCCCTTGTTATTTTGGTTAGATTTAAAGGGGAAATCTTTCTAAATCCGAGATTTTCCCATAGATAGATGATATTTCATCACCTCTGAATCTTTAATTCGATCGGTTCCAGATAGCCGCTTTCCTTTGGAAAGATTTGATTCTCCTTCAGAATTTAATTCTGTTTGACAAAATGGGCTTTGAAAGCTGATCACGTGTGACCACGTGACCCATGGTCACGTGTGGGCACGTGACCCCCTTTGGAATGAGCCTTTTCCTTTCTTTTGCGCTCTGTCTTCTGATTGCTGCCTAAGCGTCACGTGCTACCACGTGACCCCTGGTCACGTGTGAGCACGTGACCCTTGTTTGAACTCTCTGTCTTCGGTTCTTCTGGAGAACGAGTCTGCTGTCTTGAACGTCACGTGCCAACACGTGACCCTGGTCACGTGGGAACACGTGACCTCTTCTGAAGCCTTTTCTTGACTTGATCAGAGAACTTGTGTGCCTTTGACGCTTGCGTTTAAATGTCACGTGTCGCCACGTGACCCTGGTCATGTAGGAGCACGTGACTCTTTCTGAAGCCCATTTTCTTCAGCGTAGTCAGGAAACTGCACTTGACTTGATGATGCCTTTTAGGTGTCACGTGCCAACACGTGACCCCTTTTTGAAGCTTTTCCCAGAAGCTTTCCTGATTTTAAATCAGGAAACACTTGGTACTTTCCACGCACACATTGATTGTAGGGCAAGGAAAGTAATTTTCCAGATTCCCGGACACCCTGAGTTTACCTTCATTGGAGGAAGCAGTTCTGTCGGGCCAGTTGAATTTAGGGCTAGGCCGACGAACAATGTTCTTGCGGCCATGGTAGTGGATAGTAATGAAGAGCCGGCAGTTGTCCGCGACTTTATGGATGTGTTTGAAGATATTTCGGGCTTACCGCCGAAGCGAGATGTGGAGTTTGCGATTGACCTTATTCCTGGTGCAGCGCCAGTATCAAAATCTTATTATCCGATGGCACCGGTGGAATTGGAAGAAGTTAAGAAGCAAGTTGGTGAATTACTCGAGAAGGGATGGATTCGAAGCAGCAACTCACCTTGGGGAGCTCCAGTTCTTTTAGTGAAGAAGAAGGATGGCACGAGAAGGATGTGCATTGATTATCGAGAATTGAACCGGGTGACTATTAAGAACAAGTACCCGATCCCTCGCATTGGAGAACTTTTTGAGCAGCTTAGTGGCGCGAGGGTATTCTCGAAACTGGACTTGCGATCAGGATATCATCAGGTCCGAGTGAAAGCAGAAGACATTTGCAAGACGGCGTTTCGAACTCGATATGGACATTTCGAGTACCTAGTGATGCCCTTCGGAGTGACTAATGCGCCAGCAGTATTTATGGATTTGATGAACAGGATCTTTTCACCGTTCTTGGACCAGTGTATTGTGGTATTCATTGACGATATTCTGGTGTACTCGAGGAGTCCGGAGGAGCATGCTGAGCACTTAAGGATCGCACTGCAGACGCTGAGACAAGAGAAATTATTCGCGAAGATGAGTAAGTGCGAATTCTGGCTGGAAGAAGTGAAGTTTCTGGGGCATGTCGTGTCGGGCGATGGAATCGCCGTCGATCCCGAAAAGATTGCAGCAGTTCGAGATTGGCCTATTCCCAATAATGTTGCGGAGATAAGAAGTTTTCTTGGACTCGCCGGTTACTACAGAAGATTTATGGAGAACTTCGCTCGTTTAGCTGAGCCGTTAACCAAGCTTACGCGTAAGGAGGTACCGTTTGTTTGGACGGATGGATGTGCATTGGCCTTCGAGACGTTGAAGCAGAAGTTGATAACCGCCCTGATCCTGACCGTACCGGATGATTCAGGAGGACTGGTGATTCACAGCGACGCATCTGGAAAAGGATTGGGATGTGTTTTAATGCAGAATGGGAAAGTCGTCGCTTACGCATCGAGACAACTGAAGACTCATGAGAAGAATTATCCGACTCATGACTTAGAGCTTGCAGCCGTGATCTTCGCCCTGAAGATTTGGAGACACTACCTTTTGGGCGAGAGAGTCGAAGTCTTTACGGATCACAAGAGTTTGAAATATGTGTTCACTCAGAAGGAGTTGAACATGAGGCAACGCAGATGGTTGGAGCTGATGGCCGACTATGACCTCGATCTTAAGTACCATCCGGGAAAAGTCAACGTCGTGCCGGATGCGCTGAGTCGGTTACCAGCAATTCAGGTGTTGACCGCACAAAGGGAGATCATTGCGGATTTTCAGAGATTTGACTTGGAGGTTGTGCTACCACATGCTACAGGACAGTTGATGCAGTTGCAAGTACAATCGTCCTTAGTTGAGAAGATTAAAGCGGCACAATCGCAGGATCCTAGACTGCGAAGGTTTCGAGAGCAGGTTGAAGCCAGACTACGAACCGATTTACTGATCCATGAAGACGGTTCGTTGAGATATGGTAGCCGTGTGTGTGTGCCAAAAGGAGATGTGCGTGAAGAGCTTATGAAGGAGGCACACAGTTCAGCTTACTCTGTACATCCAGGAGGGACAAAGATGTACCGAGATATTCGACAGCACTTCTGGTGGGAAGGTATGAAACGGGAAATTGCTCGCTTCGTGGCTAAGTGCTTGGTGTGTCAGCAAGTCAAGGCTGAACACCAACGGGTTGCTGGTTTGTTGCAACCACTTTCGATTCCTCAGTGGAAGTGGGAACATATAACCATGGATTTTGTGACGGCTTTACCGCGGAGTCCAAAGGGCAACAATGCAGTATGGGTGATTGTCGATCGGTTGACCAAGGCAGCTCACTTTATTCCTTTTCGGGTTGGTCAATCGACAGAGACTTTGGCAGAGCGATACATGCAGGAGATTGTCAGATTGCATGGAGTACCGGTAAGCATCGTGTCCGATCGGGACACTCGGTTCTTGTCGCACTTTTGGAGGAGTTTACAAGAAAGTTTGGGGACTCGATTGAAGTTTAGCACAGCTTATCATCCTCAAACTGATGGACAATCGGAGAGAACGATCCAGACCCTTGAAGATATGTTGAGAGCTTGCATGTTGGACTTCAAAGGTTCTTGGGAGGATCATCTACACCTGGTGGAGTTTTCGTACAACAATAGCTTCCAAGCGACAATTCAGATGGCTCCGTTTGAAGCGTTGTATGGTCGTAAGTGCCGTTCACCGGTTTGTTGGGATGATGTTGGTGAACGAAGGTTACTAGGACCAGATTTGGTGGTGCAGACAGTCGAGAAGGTGAATACAATCAGAAAGCATATGAAGGCAGCTCAAGACAGACAGAAAAGTTGGGCCGACACGTCAAGAAGACCTCTAGAGTTCACCGTGGGCGATTTGGTATTCCTGAAGATATCACCGACTAGAGGGGTGATTCGCTTTGGAAGTCGGGGAAAGCTTAGTCCACGATTCGTTGGACCATTCGAGATATTGGAGCGTGTTGGAGAGGTAGCGTACCGGTTGGCGTTACCACAGTCATTAGCAGGAGTTCACGATGTGTTTCATGTGTCTCAACTACGGAGGTATGTTCGTGATGAGACTCATGTCTTGGATCATTCGGAGTTGACCGTACGGGAGGACCTGACTTTTGAAGAGCGACCAGTTGAAATCAAGGATCGAAGAGAAAAGGTTCTTAAGAACAAGGTTATCCCTCTTGTGCTAGTTTCTTGGGGTAATCGATCGCATGGAGAATCCACTTGGGAGCGAGAAGACGAGATCCGGCAGAAATTCCCTCACCTTTTCCAGTAGTTAGCCATCTTGTATTTTTGGAATTTCGAGGACGAAATTCTTTTGTAGTTGGGTATGATGTAACACCCGAGCCCAATAATACTATTTATATTACTAGTTGAGGGTTATATATTGCTCATTTCCAATTATTCTGTTTTTCTGGGGTTTATTGCTAAATTTTAACCGGTTAAGTCAGTTTGGCACATAACAAATTTTAACTCCTAAAATGAAATTTAAAATGTCCATGTTGGCCTACTCGTCGCCACTAGTCACGTGGTAGCGTCCGCGTGTCGAGATTCCGTCCCGTTCGGCTAAACGGGCAAGTTTGGACGACTACGCGCGCGTGCAAGTGTCTGACTTGGGGGCATACATTTTAATCATTAAACACCTCTTTTCAAAATTTGGAACTCGCTTAAAATCCTATAATTTGAATTTGGAACATTTGGGCGCAACCCGGGCGCGATTTGGAAATGTTTCATTTTGCGCCAAAAAGGCCCATTTTAATTTAATATCTTAAAACTATAATTATACGTATATAATTCCTTAACAGTAAAATCCCTTCAAATCTTTACTCTAATATTTCCTTTACCTCGCCTCAGCCAATCAGCGCGAGAACTGTACCCTCGTGGGGCCCCCTTCAAACCGCCTCTCTCTATCTCTCTCTTCCCTCATTCTCTCTCTCTCTCTCTCCCCCCTCGTCAAATCTCTCTCTCTCTCTCCTCCTATATTTATCCATGCAGCCGCCTTCGCCCCTCTGGATCACGAGAACACCCAAGCGAACCCTAACCCTAGCCACCTCGTAACCGCGCCGCCGACCTCCCCGCGACCTCGCCGTCGCCGCGCTCGCCACCGCGAGCCCAGCCGCACCTCCTACCTCCCTCCTTCGCCGCTTCCCGTGCCTGCACCCAACCCCGATGCCTCCACTCGGCCGCAGAGCCCGACGTCAACGCCGCCTCCCGTCGCCGACGACGCCCGCGACTCCCTCTCTTCCTCCTCGTCCCTACCTCGTCGTCTCCTTCCTCCTCCCCTCGCCGGAACACCTTCAGACCACCAACCCGAGCCCATAGCCCCATCACCTACCCTCTGCAGTTCGCCGGAGAACGCGCCGACGATCCTCGCCGTCGTCACCAGAGCCACCCCCGTCTCCCCCTCGACCACCAGAGCAGGCCAGCACCCTTCGACTCACTGCAGCACCCTCTTTCCAGCGAACTCAGGATTTCCAGCCATCGTTGTTCGCCGTCGCTGCCTCGCCGGCGTTCCAGCGCCGTCGAGCCCGCCGGGGTTACCCCCTGGTGTCTCCCGGTAAGCCTTCCTCATCGTTCCTTTGAGCTAGATCCCTTTCCCCGCTGATCTTGAATGTTTATCGTGTTGCTAACTTCGTTGCCGTGACTTTTGCCGGAACCCGACCGTGCCGTCTCGTGAACCCGACGCTCCAGCGAGGTACCCTGGTCCGCGTGATCCCGTTGTTCTCTGTTGGGACTCGATCCGTGGCCCGTGCTATCATATCGTGTTTTCTGCCGACATTGCATCCGTGCGTTCCGGTTTGCGAAACCGTCGAGGCAAGTATCCGAATACTTGCTTTAACATGCTACAAACTTAATCATCATATTATTTGTTATAACCACACGGCTTAATAACATCGATTAGAATTGATAGTTACAATTATCCGTAACGTTAAATCATTATAGTAGTTACTTGTAATTAATCGGTATGCTATCAATCCACACTTTAACTAATTAAACCAATTAGCACGTCATTGCTTAAATTGCTAGATCATCCTTGTAACTATTAGTATGCTGTAGTTTTAATGGCTTCATTGCTTCGTGTTATTAATATTGTTTTACCCTGTGATTGTTGCACCCTAGAGGTGCTTGAACCTGTTAATAAGAGAATACAAAACATCATTGTGTTTGCATGGAATAATATGGTTATTTACTGTTTCCTGCTGCTGTTCATTATTTGATTGTACACCTGTTGTGAGCACATAACCGATTGCACTACATATTGGCCTGACCCTGCTACACATGACATATACATACATACCGACTCATCCTGTTGTACCATGACATTACTTGTTTCATGATCTCCTGCCTAATGCCGACAAACCCGACCATCCCTGCTGTCTATCCAGACAGACCTACTCTTACCGGATTTTGTGTTGGCATTAGTCCTTGACTACTGAATACCTGACCTGACATACATAGCTTGGGGGTATGGGGAAATCAAAGGTGAAACCGACTTGTAACTCAACAGTTCGATACATTGATCTGATCAGTCTTACGGGCTTGGCCAGCTCCGGAGTGTTGATGCTGACATCACTCGTCCATCCTACTACCTTTTACTGCTTAGCGGCACGTCTCGGATTCAGCCCCGAGGGTTTTGACCGTGGTCCCGGGCACGCACGGGATACTATTGAGTTACATCGACGATTCATCAATTGGTTTCAAAGACTATAGAGTAGAAACCTGACAGGATAGTTTAGTCACCATTGCACATTACCCTACTCTGTTATTTCTTAGTACTGCTTTATTCATGTTCATATTTGCATTGCTTATCACCATGTTTACATTATATACTTGATGTCATGACGCGCTGACGTCTGGGTTTTGCATGGCCCAGATTCCGTACCACTGTCGACGACCGAGCAGGAGTACTTCAGCCAGCAGGCTGAACTGTGAGTTCTTTAGGGTTTAGTTTATTTATTTCATTTCATTTCCAGATGTGAGCCCGCATTATGGGACGTACTGTTTATTCATTGTATTGGATCATTAGCTTCCGCACTTATTGTTTATTGATTCTTGTTATTATGGATTTGGACATGTATTAGATTAGCTTATTATCCTGTTCTTGATATCTCTACAACCGTAATGTGACTGTGGACGGATACGTCCTACCCACAGGTAGCATGGTTGGCTATGTCACGTGCCCAATTTTGCGTACTCTGGGAAGCGGGGCGTGACACCTACAGTGGCCGACCAGACCACTCCTGTGCCTGTCCTACAAGCAAACGCTGGCTCATCTCCGAGCCCCGGCACAATTGGCCTCCTCGGCCCCACAGCTCGTCTCCGAGCTATCGCAAGCCCGAGCCTCCTCGGCCCTCTCAGCTCGCCTCCGGGCTCGAGCAGAACCAAGATACCTCGGCTCTCCCGCTCTTCCGCGAGCTCTCCCGCCGAGGTCATCTTTCTCGGTCTCATCGACCGACCAAAAACACCGCTTGTAGGCGTAGCCGCCATCCCGCGAATCTCGCCATGCGCGAGATCTCCGCCGGCCACATCCCACGTTCCACGCCACCACGATCCCCCCATTAACGAGCCTGTCTCGCCATTAATGGGAGGTCCCGATCATCACGCGGGCGTGACGTCGGGAGCGCAACGGCCGGCGTGATTCTCGTGCCTGCCTCACTTGCTACCACTGCTATATAAACCCCTCTCCCAGACGATCGAGGTAAGCCATTTTTACTCCACTAAGCCGTTACTCTGCTCGGATCTCTAGTCTAACTTGATCGTTGGAGAGTCCTCGGTGGTATAACCAGCCTAGGACTTCCTTGCAGGTAACTCGGCAACCACAACCTCAACCTATTGAGATCCACACGCTTCAGGAGCGACACCCTCCAGATCAAATCTCAGCCACCCATCACCGCCATCAGCAGATCAAAAGGAAGCAACATCTTGGCGCGATCGAGGTCGCGTCAGCTAGCGCCGTCTGTGGGAAGTCCTTGATTTCACAAAAACAAAAGTGCGCCTCCCAATCTCAACCTAATGGCGAGCGATCATCACGATAACCCAAACACCAGCAGCCGCCTCCCCCTCAACGGAGGCGCGGACGAACCTCTTCCGCCGAATACCATCAACGCCCTTGCCGGCCGATAGACCAACTAGCGTCTGTCGTGGAGGCGCTCATCAGTATCCAAATGGCAGGGCAAGTTCTCCAGGTCGCCGCTCCTCCGCCTCGAGACCGGGACCCCTACAGAGGGAGAGAAGACTCCGCTCGTGTCGGCACTGCCGACCATCGCCTCGTTAACTCCCACAGCCGCAGATCTCCCGGGCCAATACATTCTGCAACCCACGTCAGCGCCGAGGTCTGTCGCCCGAGTGCCTCGCCCTGAGCCCCTACGTGCTCATGTCCCTCTCGAGGAGATGTCGATCAGTTCGCCTGCTCCAGGCATGACCAACACCCCCTC
Organism: Agapanthus africanus; assembly: GCA_030015575.1. NCBI lineage: Eukaryota > Viridiplantae > Streptophyta > Magnoliopsida > Asparagales > Amaryllidaceae > Agapanthus > Agapanthus africanus. The sequence goes on along the minus strand of CM057339.1, from coordinate 124,259,660 downwards.
CCTCGACGGGGTCGCACGGACGGGACTCGTCACGGCAGCTCGAAGACTACCTCGCCAGAGGACCTAAGGAACCGGGGCCGCTGCCAGACACAGGTCTCCAACAGCAGAGGCCAAGGATCTAAGCCCTCACGAAGAGGCAGTCGAGCGGCTTCACTGCTCGGCTATCCCTGGCAGATAGCTCCCCTACCACGCAACGCCAGGGATCAAAGACCTCGCCAAAAGGCAACCGGGCAGCTTCACAGCTCGATCAATCCTTAGCAGGCCTCCCATGGCCCCTCCACAGCTAAGGATCTAAGCCCTCACCAAGAGACAGCCGAGCGGCTACCCTGCTCGGCCATCCATGGCTGGTACTTTGCTAACGGTAGCGCCAGGCATCTAAGCCCTCACCAAGAGGCAGCCGAGCGGCCACCCTGCTCGGATATCCATGGCTGGTACTTTGCTACCCGCAGCGCCAGGGATCAAAGCCCTCACCAAGAGGCAGCTGAGCGGCTACCCTGCTTGGCTATCCCTGGCTGGTACTTTGCTAGCCGCAGCGCCAGGGATCTAAGCCCTCACCAAGAGGCAGCCCTGCAGCTACCCTGCTCGGCTATCCCTGGCTGGTAGTTTCCCTACCACACAACGCCAGGGATCAAAGCCCTCGCCAAGAGGCAGCCCTGCAGCTACCCTGCTCGGCTATCCCTGGCTTGTAGCTTCTCTACCCCGCAACGCCAGGGATCAAAGCCCTTGCCAAGAGGCAGCCCTGCAGCTACCCTGCTCGGCTATCCCTGGCATGTAGCTTCTCTACCACACAACGCCAGGGATCAAAGCCCTCACAAGAGGCAGCCCTGCAGCTACCCTGCTCGGCTATCCCTGGCTGGTAGCTTCCCTACCACACAACGCCAGGGATCAAAGCCCTCGCCAAGAGGCACCAAGTAGCAACCCTGTTCGGCCATCCTTAAGGACAAAAAGCCCTCGCCAAGAGGCACCGGGCAGTAATCCTGCTCGGCCATCCTTAGTAGGCCACTTACGGCCCCTCCCGCGCTAAGGATGAAAAGCCCTCGCAAGGGGCAACCAAATCCGCCCTTGTTCGGTTATCCCTGCCTGGTAGCATACTACCCCAACAAACCAGGGATCAAAGTCCTTCCAGAGGCAACCGGTCCCGCCCTTGTTCGGTTATCCCTGGCTGGTAGCTTCCTACCAAACCAGGGGTCAAAGCCCTCGCCAAGAGGCACCGGGCAGTAACCCTGCTCGGCTCGTCCTTAAGAATCAAAGCCCTCACAAGAGAAAACCGGGTCCGCCTCTGCTCGGTTATCCCTGGCTGGTAGCTCCCTACCCCAACAAACCAGGGATCAAAGCCCTCGCCAAGAGGCACCGAGCAGCTATCCTGCTCGGCCATCCTTAGCAGGCCACTCCCGGCCCTCCCGCGCTAAGGATCAAGGCCCTCGCCAAGAGACACCGAGCAGCTACCCTGCTCGACCATCCTTAGCAGGCCACTTACGGCCCTTCCCGCGCTAAGGATCAAAGCCCTCGCCAAGAGGCACCGAGCAGCTACCCTGCTCGGCCATCCTTAGCAGGCCACTCACGGCCCCTCCCACGGTAAGGATCAAAGCCCTCGTAAGAGGCAACCGGGCCCGCCCTTGCTCGGTTATCACTGGCTGGTAGCTCCCTACCCCAACAAACCAGGGATCAAAGCCCTCGCCAAGAGGCACCGAGCAGCTATCCTGCTCGGCCATCCTTAGCAGGCCACTCCCGGCCCTCCCGCGCTAAGGATCAAGGCCCTCGCCAAGAGACACCGAGCAGCTACCCTGCTCGACCATCCTTAGCAGGCCACTTACGGCCTTCCCGCGCTAAGGATCAAAGCCCTCGCCAAGAGGCACCGAGCAGCTACCCTGCTCGGCCATCCTTAGCAGGCCACTCACGGCCCCTCCCACGGTAAGGATCAAAGCCCTCGTAAGAGGCAACCGGGCCCGCCCTTGCTCGGTTATCACTGGCTGGTAGCTCCCTACCCCAACAAACCAGGGATCAAACCCCTCGCCAAGAGGCACCGAGCAGCTACCCTGCTCGGCCATCCTTAGTAGGCCACTCATGGCCCCTCCCGCGCTAAGGATCAAAGCCCTCGCCAAGAGGCACCAAGCAGCTACCCTGCTCGGCCATCCTTATTAGGCCACTCACGGCCACTCCAACAACTGAGGAACATGAACTCAACAAGAGGCATCCAGTTCTACGTTTAAGCAATTTCCATCTTGACTTCGGGGCCATGGAGATACCGTCTTCGCACCGGTCTTTGCACACTCGGCAATCGAACAGATTCAACTCGATGTGTGATCGCCAGACAAAAAACCGACATAAAATGAAAGCAGTTTGTGCAAATACAAGTGTCTACCAACAAAAGTAAGTACAAGCACAAAGCACAAACACTGCTATGAAAACAAAAATTTCTATTTACAAAGCCAAGAGTCTTTACAAGGGTATTATGGGCTCCCCGGCCTTACAAAATGCCCAAAGGCCTACAAAATACCCGAGGCAACAAAAAGAAGAAAAAAACATGAAGACAAGGGGCTTCAGGCCTTAGGGCCGGACGCGACACCAATAAGCTCGACGTCCACCACAACTGGGGATGCGTCCGTCACAGGAGCCTCGGCGTCGCCCCCGCCGAGAGTCCCTTCCCCGACAACGCTCCCCGGGGCATCCCCTGCTCGTCATCCCCGTGGGGATATTCTGCTTGGAGCTCTTCATCAGCAAACTCCGGCACCCGGGCCTTGACGGCGTCGAGAGCCTCGCGCCAGATGAGGGTGGTGGCCGGGGAAAGGACGGTGTAGAGCTGCTCCGATTTCTGGAAGTTCTCCTGTAGGGTGTTTTTCGTCACCCCATTGAGATGGGAATACGCGCGCGCTTGTCAGGCGTACTACAGATTCCCACTGCCTAGGGTAGGCCGGGGTTTAATGATTGTGGGGATCCGAATCTCCGGCAGCCGTGGACTAAGCTGCCGTTAATTACCCCTCGCCTTTGGAGCGAGAGAACCTCCGATTAACGGGTTAAACTGGTCATGCGAACTCAATGTGCAGTGTACGTGTGTGTTGTTTTGGAAGGGGGGTTTGGATATGTCGGGAGCCACGCAGAGTTTTTACATGGGGCCCGCTACCGGATAGCGGGCTGGGGGTCAAGGGGGCGAGCAGCCCCCTTGCGGGGTGCGGGGCAGCGCTCCGTTAGAAAATTTTTTCTAACAGGGACAATGTTGTGGTGTATGTGTGTGTGCGCATATGTATGCATATGTGTATATATATATATGTATATATGTATATATATATATAAAAGAAAGAGGGGGAAAAGGCATCCAAAGGCTGCGTGGGGCCAGCGCCTTGGGCGCTGTGCGCTCAGGCGCTAGCGTGCCACGTGTCGGCACGTGGGCGCTGTGCGCTTGAGCGCAGGGCACTGTAGCGCAAGCGCGCCACGTGTCGGCACGTGGGCGCTTTGCGCTTTAGCACCTAACGCTCGAGCGCAAGTGCGCCACGTGTCGGCACGGGGGCGACTTGCGCTTGAGCGCCGGGTGCTTGAGCGCAAGTGCGCTATGTGTCGGCACGGGGGCGACTTGCGCCAGAGCGCTGTGCGCTTGAGCGCAAGGGTGCCACGTGTCGGCACTGGGGCGACTTGCGCCAGAGCGCTGTGCGCTTGAGCGCAAGCGTGCCACGTGTCGGTACTGGGGCGACTTGCACTCGAGCGCTTGCGCTGGAGCGCAAGCGCGCCATGTGGGCGCTTTGCGCTCGAGCGCAGGGCGCTGTTGTGCAAGAGCGCCACGTGTCGGCACGTGGGTGCTCTGCGCTTGAGCGCTAGCTAGGAAAAGAGGCTTTTAGCCTAAAAAGATTCTCGGAAGAGAAATCAGAGTGGAGTTGGACTCCTAAGTATGTTTTTGGGGTTAATGGAAGGGGTTCTTCTTCTTCCTCCTCTGTTAGCTGTATCTTGAAGATCAAGAGATATGAGATCTCAAAATCTCTCCTTTTGGGGATCTAAAGACAGATCCAAGTTCCCCTTTGTGGGTTTGGGGGTGAAAAACTATCTTGTTTTTGAAAAGGAAGAGTAAAACTCTTGATTTAATTCAAAAGAAAGAAGAAGGTTTGAGACCTTCAGAAAAGGGAAAGAAATACAAACCCTAGGTTTTTTTGAGAGAGAATGAAAGTGTTATATTATTCATCATCATGTTGCCTTATATAGGCTTACATATTTACATATAGCCCCTTGGGCTTCACAAAATGGCATTTTGCCTATCCCATGGCTCATGTGCCACTTCATTTTTGCACATAAGCCATGGGCTTACAAGATATTGGCTTTATGCCCATTTTGCATACATTCATGTATAAAAAAGTTACATAAAAATTATTTATTACATGGTCTATATTTTGGCATGGAGGAGACTGGCCGCGGGCTCGACTTGGGCATGGACCCGCTTGACCTAGGCTTGGGCCCACCTAGCTTGAGGGTTGACCTTGACTTTGACTCGGTCAACCGGGGTGTAAATTTTTACCCCAACAAAGTGCCCCCCATCAATAAATGCACACCGCACATTTGAGTTGTGTGCATGAAATTGATGGATCTTAAAGTTAAACTTCGAGGTGGAACATCATTCCGGGGGCGAAGCATCATCCCGAGGAGCATGATTCCCGGAGATCGGAGCATCATTCTGATTCGCGGAGCATAATTCCAGGGTCGGAGTATCCCTCTGGGAGCATGATTCCCGGGGGTCGGAGCATCATTCCGATTTGCGGAGCATAATTCCAGGATTCGGAGCATCATTCCGAAGATCGGAGCATCATTCCGATGAGCAGAGCATGATTCCAAGGATCGGAGTATCGTTCCGAAGCGCGGAGCATAATTCCAGAGATCGGAGCATCATTCCGATGAGCGGAGCATGATTCCAAAGATCGGAGTATCATTCCGATGAGCGGAGCATGATTCCAGGATCGGAGCATCATTCCGATTTGCGGAGCATAATTCCAGAGTCGGAGCATCATTCCGAAGAGTCGGAGCATAATTCCGGGGATCGGAGCATCATTCCGAAAGGCGGAGCATGATTCCAGAGATCGGAGCATCATTCCGAAGGGCGGAGCATGATTGTCACGCCCCGCTTCCCAGTGTACGGCGAAGTGGACGTGACGAGGTCCGCTACGTATGTACTCAGAAGTACATACGCTAAGCGTAGCTAAGCAATATAAAATATTACACAAGAGACAAGAGTATAAAAAGAACAGCAACTTTTATTTATTAACATTCTTTGTACAATACATGAAAGGAAATACAACTGAAATAAAAGATGCCTAAACAGTGGCATAACAGGAAATGAAAAGTACAGAAAGGAAAAGTGTACAATGAAACTACAGTGCAGGGTCTTCAGTAAACTGCTCCAAGTCTTCTTGCGATGGCTCAATCTCGGCCGGGTCCAAATCACCTGACGACATTCAAAGAAGAGAGAAACAGAATGTCGTCAGCGAACAGGTCGCTCGGTAAGTCCCAAAGATAAGAGAGGAATAGACAGAGAGTAAGAGAGGGAGAGTGTAGCTTTTAATGTTGTATTATAATATTGTAATGTTGTATTAACGCTGTTGTTTGTAGCCTGATACAGAAGATGCCAGTGTATACGAGGGGAGTCCCACTTACACCGGGGACTTTGGTAACCTGTAGTACAAGGCTCCGTCGATAATACCACGGAACAACGGCATGGATGTAATTACGTCTTAAGTGACCACCTCGTGCCACCTTTAACATATTCCGTACCAGTCTACCCCTTAAACCCCGCGATGTCTTGTTTGTATTGTTATCTTGTAAAATTGTGTTGATTGTATGAGTGATTAACTGACTGACCGAAACCATGATATCAGGAAACGGCTATAACCATAGAGTCATGTAAATGGAATACTGGGAATCATGTAAAAGGAATATCCATGGTTCGGTTCAGTCAAGTTATATAGATTGTTAACTGGATTCTGAGATTCATGTATTCATCTTGAGTTGAAATATAAAGAATATAGATTGACTTGAATTATATTCAAGTCAGAAATAGTCAGACTCTAACCCGAGTCAGACTAGAGAAGATAATTTGAAGTTCTTCATTTGTTAGGGGACTTATTGTAATTTATAAAACTTGAGGGGGTTTATTGTAAAAAGTAATATTGTATAGTTTGCAAAATACACCTCAAGTATTTGTTATTCGTCTTTATAGTTATAATGAGTATGGATTTTATTTATGTTATTCTAGTGAATATATCCTAATAAAAATATTAATTGATTATTTGAAATTCATGGTATTTTAATGTAACTTTTAATCTTGTAATTTTAGAAAAAAATGGAAACTTGTTATTATAATAAAATAGGTGTTTAAATGATAAAAAATATATATTAATACAAGAATAATTTTAAATAAATATTTTATTTTCCAAAATCTCATTTTCCTTAAAAGTCGTATTTTAAACCCTTCGAGACCGAATGCTCCTTGCGGAGGTCTAAATCTCGCACTACTAGCCCGCAGGTGCACGATGAACCGTACTATCCCTAACGGGTTCCCCAAAGATGGGTTGTAGTGGCACTTTGCTTAGGTTTTATAAATACTAGTCATTTAGGAAAACAGTTTTATAAATATAGGGTGTTTATTTGCAAAAGAGTATAGTTTCCGTATTTTAGTTATTAGGGTTTCCTAAGCCAACTAGCCTATTTCTAGGGTCTAAACGATGAGTCATTAGAAGCCTCAAATCGCCTCTTCACCGTCAATTGCGGCCAGATAAGTGCCAGGTAAGTGGGAAGGAACCACAGTCGTGGGCCTAATTAAAAACCACTAGCCTTAGACACACTTGCCTAGACCCACAAGACAGTTTAGATAAACGATCGATGTCCATGACCAATCGTGCTTTCATTTTATATAAGATTTTATTTAGAAAAGTTTACAATTTAAAGATTTAACTAAAGGTTATAAAGGTTATGGTATTTTAGTGAAAAGTCCTGTAATTTCGTATTCTGTATTTTTGATATTTATCATTTAGGGTTATATTGAGTGTGTGTAAGGGTAGGTCATTACCCCATGACTTATATTAGGTTTTGGTGAAGTTTAAAGGTGAAATAAGCTATGTTATACCTAAAGGTATTAAAGTGCAAGAATACGGTATTCGTAAACGTTATCATTTCATGTGTGAAATTTCATTCAAATTGATTGAAACAAGTTTAGTTATCACAATAAACATGTTTAGGAGTGAGGTACTTGATTACATTAAGAAAAATGAACTTCATGGTATTTTAATGAAAGAAATACGGTTTTGTAAAGAACTTATCATTTCATGTGGAAAAGTGTGATTAAATTGGTTTAAGGGTGATTAATAGTCAACATGCATATGGGTAGATAATATGTATTAGGTGACAAGTGGAATTTTAAAGAAAAATCGAATCGGAAATCGGTTTGTCCGATTTCCGTCGGGTTCCAGAAATTCGTATTTTTACATTAAAGAAAAAGAAGGTAGAAGAGGTGGGACTTACGGGTTTAAACTCTTCTAAAGAGTAAAGAGAACTAGGGAGGAAGGCCGAGGATGGTTACGTCGCCGGTTGCTCCAAAACACGTCGCCGGAATTCCGTCAGGGCTTCGCCGTGAACTCGGTTTCAAAGCACACTTCTTGTGGAAACTTTTGAGAGAGTGGCTCAAGATTTTGGGGGGTGAGAGGGTAGTGTGTAGGGTTGGTATTTATAGGGTTAGGCTAGGGTTAGGGTAGATGAAAAGTTAGAAATAAAAATGTGATAAAATGTAATAAAAATGTATTAAAAGTGGAGTAATTAGGGTTTTTAAAGAGTTCTGGAAGTGGTATGAGGCTGAAACTTTGCAGGTGCGTAGGGAATACCAAAATACACAACTTTCATGTTGTGACCCTCGCCGGAATCGGCCGAATCGGGGGTGACTCTGCCGTGACTCGGTCTGATCACTGAGTCGGCCGAGTCAAGGCCGAGTTGGCCGATTCCCGACCGAGTCCGGTGACCTGGATCTCCCCCGACGGTTCATCTACCCTCTGCAAGTGTTACATCTTTGGGTGTAGTGGGGTTTTTGTGAGATATGCACGTGTAAACTCTTGATATTCTAAAGGTTTTTTTAAAAAATCAATATTAAAAATAATGTGGGGTATGGGATTTGAACTCTGGTGGCTTGGTTCAGAAGTGTAAGGTATTACCAATGAGCTACAAGCTCCTTCTTGTAATTATGGAGTTATTTAATTACTTAAAATGATAGCAGCAAGAGTAAATACTCCAAGTATACATTAAATTTAAAGTAATTTCTTGTACACTAAAAATGGATTTATTACATTCTTGTAGCTTGTAATTAAAAACAAAATAATTACCTATATCTTGTGCTCAGGCTAAAATACCCCTTTGTGGATTTTTGAAAAAAAATATTTGAAAAATTTTGTATAGGAAATTTAGGGTTGTTACAATGATTCCAGGGATCGGAGCATCATTCCGAAGGGCGGAGCATGATTCTAGGGTTCGGAGCATCATTCCGAAGGGCAGAGCATGATTCTAAGGATCGGAGCATCATTCCGATGCGTGGAGCATAATTCCAGGGTTCGGAGCATCATTCCGAAGGGCGGAGCATAATTCCAGGGATCGGAGCATCATTCCGAAGGGCGGAGCATGATTCCAGGGATCGGAGCATTATTCCGAAGGGCGGAGCATGATTCCAGGGTTCGGAGCATCATTCCGAAGGGCAGAGCATGATTCCAGGGATCGGAGCATCATTCCGATGAGTGGAGCATAATTCCAGGGTTCGGAGTATCATTCCGAAGAGCGGAGCATAATTCCAGGGTTCGGAGCATCGTTCCGAAGGGCGGAGCATGATTCCAGGGTTCGGAGCATCGTTCCGAAGGGCGGAGCATGATTCCAGGGTTCGGAGCATCGTTCCAAAGGGCGGAGCATGATTCCAGGGTTCGTAGCATCGTTCCGAAGAGCGGAGCGTGATTCCAGGGATCGGACATCATTCCGATTTGCGGAGCATAATTCCAGGATTCGGAGCATCATTCCGAAGAGCGGAGCATAATTCCATGGTTCGGAGCATCGTTCCGAAGGGCGGAGCATGATTCCAGGGTTCGGAGCATCATTCCGAAGAGCCGCAGACATTCTGACCGAAGCATGATTTCGATGCAGAGGTAGATTCCTTGGCGAAGTATAATTCCAACAAGGAAGGCAAATGTTCCGAGGCGAAGCATTGATTTCGACACGGGGTATATTCTGAGACGGAGCATGATTCCGGCGCAGAGCTTGTTGGCTGACTTGATTCCGAGACGAAGCATAATTTCGACAGGAAAGGCAGGTACACCGAGGCGAAGCATCATTTCGACACGGAGTGCATTCTGAGACGAAGCATAATTCCGACGCAGAGCTTACTGGTTGACTTGATTCCGAGGCGGAGCATAATTCCGACGAGGAGGTCGTTGGTTGATTCCGAGCCGAAGCATAATTCCGACAGGGTAGGCAGATACACCGAGGCGAAGCATGATTTCGACACGGGGTGCACATTCTGAGACGAAGCGTGATTCCGACGCAGAGCTTGTTAGTTGATTTAATTCCGAGGCGGAGCATAATTCCAGCAGGGAAGCTAGATATCCCAAGGCGAAGCATGATTTTGACACGGGGTAAATTCTGGGACGGAGCATGATTCCGCCGTAGAGGTTGTTGGTTTGATTTGATTTGGGTTGACATCAGCATCGCTACACTGGAATATGGTACCAGAAGCGAATCATCATTTGTCATGAGAGGATTTGGGGATTTTTTTTGTCGGCATCTGCATTGCTGCACTGGAATAATGCCAGGAGCAACTCATCATTTGCCTCAGGAGTATTTGGGAACTGGTTTTTTTTTCTGCATCAGCATCGCTATACTGGAATATGGTACCAGGAGCGAATCATCATTTGCGTTTTCTTATTAGGAAACGATGGCTTAGGAGACAGGTTTTAGGTCCCTGTCACCCAAGACTTTTCAATCTTGTGAGCCGTAAGGGTCTCACAAAGCATTTTCTCCCTACGGGTCGTAAGGATCCCGTAGGTGTATTTTCTCCTTAGGAGTCGTGGGGACTCCTAAGCGTGTTGCTCCTTCGTGAGTCGTAAGGATCTCACGCGGGAATTTTCTCCTCATAAAGTCGAGAGGGCTTTGCGAGTGCATTTCATCTTTTTTTTTCACGAGTTTGCGCTCTTTCGGGTTTTCACAAACTCGCCGGCAGTCCTGCTGTTTTTAGTCACGGAGCCCTTTCGGGTTTTCATCTGTGCCCATTTTGCTTGTGGACATACCTTTTTTTTTTTCTTTTCTCTCTTTTTTTTTACCGCCGGTGGGACTTTGAATGTGGTCTCACCGGCAGGACCTGGGAGGGATTGGGATCGTTTTACGTCCGTGGATTGTATACGGTTTTGCAGGATGTATGATCCAGACTGTAGGGCCGGAAAAATTTCGGGACTTTGTCGGCGTCTGCATCGCTGCACTGGAATATGGTACCAGGAGCGACTCATCATTCGCCATTGGGGTATGGGATTTGGAACTTGGTTGGCGTCTGCATCGTTGCACTGGAATATGGTACCAGGAGCGACTCATCATTCGCCATTTAGGGATTGGGATTGGTTGGCGTCTGCATCGCTGCACTGGAATATGGTACCAGGAGCGACTCATCATTCGCCGCTTGTGGATTAGGGAGCGATGGCTTAGGAGACAGGTTTGGATCCCTATCACCTAAGGCTTTTCAATTTTATGCGCCGTGAGGGTCCCATAAAAGCATTTTCTCCCTACGAGTCGTAAGGATCCTGCAGGTGTATTTTCTCCTTAGGAGTCGTAATGACTCCTAAGTGTGTTTTTCCTTTATGAGTCGTAAGGATCCCACAAAGGTTTGTTCTCCTTATGCATCGTGAGGACACATGAGTGGGTCTTCTTAATGGAGCATAATTCCAAAGGTGGAGACTAGCCGCGTAACTGGTGATTACGGGGGGATATGGGTATGATGAGAATTATTTGAGCCCGTGGATTGTATACGGTAGTCAATTTGGGGACCAACCGTAGGGCTTAGAGAATTTTGGAAATTGGATTTTTGTTGGCGTCTGCATCGCTGCACTGAAATATGGTACCAGGAGCGACTCATCATTCGCCGTTTTTTTTTCTTTTCTCTTTTTTTGTTGTTTTTTTTTGCCGTGATTGCTCTATCATTTCAGTTTTTCTTATCGCGAAGATCGCGATTGCCCCATCATTTCGGCTTTTATTCGCGGTTGCCCCATCATTTCGGCTTTATTTTCATTTTTATTTTACTCGCTGATTTTTATTGCGAGGTGCCCCATCATTTCGGCTTTATTTTCATTTTTATTTTTACTCGCTGATTTTTATTGCAAGTTGTCCCATCATTTTGGCTTTATTTTCATTTTTATTTTTACTCGTTGATTTTTATTGCGAGTTGCCCTATCATTTCGGTTTTTCTTTATTTTTCTTTTATTTACACATTTTTTGTTTATTTACATATATATATATATATATATATATTTTACATTCCCAGATTAACGACTTAGAGGTCGATTGTTCCCAGTTTAATGACGTGGTGGTCGATCATTCCCTGTTTAACGACGCGGTGGTCAGACTGGTGTTCCCAGTTTAATGACATGGTGGTCTGTTTTGGAATTGGTTGGGCTCGAATCTGCAGGAACCATGGGCTCCTTGGGCTTAATTACATGAGCGAGCTCTTCATCGTTCGGATCAAGCCGGTGTTGGATGGCAACAACCGTATCATTGTCGTGGCTATAAGGCGTAGGAGGACTTGTTCCTCCGAGCTCCATCATATAGACTGTATGGGTTGTGTACCTGTCCATTGTTTCTTCATCGGCAATGCTGCTCGTTGGGCTTTTGGCTTGTTGCCTTGGTGGTGTTGATGGACTTGCCCTCAGCTGGGGCCAAGGAAAGCCGTTCAAATATCGACTTGCGTTCGAAGATGGCAATTGAAAATTGTTAACCCCTGCACAAAGAAGCATGATTTCCGTACAGATAATCAATGTATATTGATTGAGTTCGCATGAATATTTAACCCGAAATATGGGAGGAGAGATTAGGTCCCACCAGGCGTGCCAGAATCTGTAGGGTGTTTTTCGTCACCCCGTTGAGATGGGAATACGCGCGCGCTTGTCAGGCGTACTACAGATTCCCCCTGCCTAGGGTAGGCCGGGGTTTAATGATTGTGGGGATCCGAATTTCCGGCAGCCGCGGACTAAGCTGCCGTTAATTACCCCTCGCCTTTGGAGCGAGAGAACCTCCGATTAACGGGTTAAACTGGTCATGCGAACTCAATGTGCAGTGTACGTGTGTGTTGTTTTGGAAGGGGGGTTTGGATATGTCGGGAGCCACGCAGAGTTTTTACGGGGGTCCCGCTACCCGGATAGCGGGCTGGGGGTCAAGAGGGCTAGCAGCCCCCTTGCGGGGTGAGGGGCAGCGCCCCGTTAGAAAAAATTTTCTAACAGGGACAGTGTCGTGGTGTATGTGTGTGCGCGCATATGTATGCATATGTGTGTGTGTGTGTGTGTATAAGAAAGAGGGGGAAAAGGCATCTAAAGGATGCGTGGGGCCAGCGCCTTGGGCGCTGTGCGCTCAGGCACTAGCGTGCCACGTGTCGGCACGTGGGCGTCCTGCGCTTGAGCGCAGGGCGCTGTAGCGCAAGCGCACCACGTGTCGGCACGTGGGCGCTTTGCGCTTCAGCGCCTGACGCTCGAGCGCAAGTGCGCCACGTGTCGGCACGGGGGCGACTTGCGCCAGAGCGCTGTGCGCTTGAGCGCAAGCGCGCCACGTGTCGGCACGTGGGCGCTTTGCGCTCGAGCGCAGGACGCTGTTGTGCAAGAGCGCCACGTGTCGGCACGTGGGCGCTTTGCGCTTGAGCGTTGAGCGCTTGAGCGCAAGCGCGCCACGTGTCGGCATGTGGGCGCTCTGCGCTTGAGCGCCGGTGAGGAAAAGAGGTTTTTAGCCTAAAAAGATTCTCGGAAGAGAAATCAGAGTGGAGTTGGACTCCTAAGTGTGTTTTTGGGGTTAATGGAAGGGGTTCTTCTTCTTCCTCCTCTGTTAGCTGGATCTTGAAGATCAAGAGATGTGATATCTCAAAATCTCTCCTTTTGGGGATCTAAAGACAGATCCAAGTTCCCCTTTGTGGGTTTGGGGGTTGATCAGTCGAAAAAACTGCATTTCTAACACGGCAATTTCCCTACCTTTTGCACTCATATAGAAGTGTTCGGTATTCATAATTGCACATATTACCAAATCATCTCTGAAATACCAAATTGCATGTGTTAGACTTTTTAACCGGCACTTTAAGGGAAATTAACTGCGTTTCATGGCATCGCATCATCCTTGTATTGCGCAACTCTTGTCTTGGAGTCTATGCAGGAAATTCCGGAAGCAGAGCCCAAAATTGGGAAAAGATCTGATAAAAGATGCGCCAACTCAAAGGCTGAAGATTTGATAGTAATACAGAAGGCCAAATAAAAATCCACATATCAAAACAAGGCCCATAAATCAGCCCAAGCCCACAGCAGAAAATCCAAGCTCTGAAGCCCCCAAAGCGCCGCGGTTCCGCGGCGGGAGCCTGCTCGCGCCGCGGAACCGCGGCGTGATGACGTCATCACTTGTTCAAATTTCCTCACATGCTTATTTATAACGGCCAAAGCTTCCAGAATACTGTAGAAACTCCACGTGGCATATCTAGAAGGCTCGGGTTAACAACTTTTTGGAGGGAAATTCAAATTTTAGCCTTAACTAACTTTTTGGAGGGAAATTTAAATCATTTGGATAACTAACTTGTGGGGGGAATTCAAATTTCAATTCTAGATCTAAGATTTGGGAGGTCTATAAAAAGGAGCCTAGATCTAGAGTGCAAATTGTTCAAGAATCACCACCATCCTCCCCTCTACAAGTTGAGTGACACATCTTGTAGCCCCAAATTCTAAATCCAATTCCAAATTCTAGATCCCGAGTACTAAATCAAGCAAGAAGCCTTCAACCTTTTAGGAGCCGAGCCGATCTTCAATCGAGCAGGTGATCCAAGCCGATCCGCGACTCAAGGAGACGAGCGAAGCCAAATCGACGATCGAGTTCCTCCTCTTGTAGTTCTTGAGTGATTGTAATGAAATTGTTGATATAAATAAAATGTGAAATTCTTTAATCTTGCTTTCTTTTAATTCTTGCATCATGATTAGATCTCAATTTGTGAGTGTGGTTCTTGTTGTGATGTTTGAGTAAAACTCCGCTCGTAAAGGAGTCGAGACGATCAATAGAATGATGATGATTTAGATCCTTTTACAATTCTTAAATCCTATAACGATTGTAAATTCTAGTGAATCAAATGATTAATGACCTAGTTTCGAGATGATCCTTTCTTGATTGTGTTCACTTGAAACTAGGGAACAACAATTGATCATTTGATTAACTAGAAGCTAGAATTTGAATGAGATTTATCGAAAGGATAAAGGATAAGACGAGAAAACCCTAGCTTCTTCGCAAGATCCTTAATCTCGACGAATCATCATCGATCTAGTATCAATTTGTTAATGGATAAGAACATGAAATCTTTAGATCTCATCACATCTATAGATCCGATCGATTCCTACGAGCCTCATTTCAATTCTTGATATTTGATTTGGAAAAATCATCAAACATCTCAATTCTTGTTTTTAATGCTTTCTTAGATCTAGATTTTTCTCTTTCTTGAATTGCAATTACAAATCATGAATTGTTTTCTTTTCTTTTCCCTAAAGTTTCGACTCATCTAATTCGAAAGACGAACGATTACACTTTCCCTGTGGACGATCCGCACTTACTAACGCGCTACATCCGACACCGTTATTGATTGCGGTGAAATAATTTTTGGTTGTGAATTCTTTACTATTTTCTCAAACCAACACATCACAAAAATCAAACAATCAAGGGTGAAAAACTATCTTGTTTTTGAAAAGGAAGAGTAAAACTCTTGATTTAATTCAAAAGAAAGAAGAAGGTTTGAGACCTTCAGAAAAGGGAAAGAAATACAAACCCTAGGTTTTTTTTGAGAGAATGAAAGTGTTATATTATTCATCATCATGTTGTCTTATATAGGCTTATATATTTACATATAGCCCCTTGGGCTTCACAAAATGGCATTTTGCCTATCTCATGGCTCATGTGCCACTTCATTTTTGCACATAAGCCATGGGCTTACAAGATATTGGCTTTATGCCCATTTTGCATACATTCATGTATAAAAAATTTACATAAAAATTATTTATTACATGGTCTATATTTTGGCATAGAGGAGGCTGTCCGCGGGCTTGACTTGGGCATGGGCCCACCTAGCTTGGGGGTTGACCTTGACTTTGACTCGGTCAACCGGGGTGTAAATTTTTACCCCAACATCTCCACCTGTCACGCCCCGCTTCCCAGTATACGGGTAGAGGACGCGACGAGGCCGCTACGTATTTACTGTGAAGTAAATACGCTAAGCGTATCTAAGTAATATAAAAGTAAATGCACAAGAGACAAGATATAATAAAACAACAACTTTATTTATTCACATTTTTTTTACAATACATAGAAAAGTAAATACAACTGAATGAAAGCAATGCCTAAACAATAGCATAACAGAAAAGGAAAATTACTGAAATAAAAGTGTACAATGAACTAAAACTCTGGGTCTTCAATGAACTGGTCCAAGTTTTCAGCAGTGGGCTCGATCTCTGACGTGTCCAGATCACCTGACGACATTTAAAGAAGAAAGAAGAGAATGTCGTCAGCGAACAGATGGCTCGGTAAGTCCCAAAGATAAGGGAGAAATAGAATGGACATAATAAGAAGGTAGCTTTTAAAGTGGTAGTATATTGTTATAATGTTGTGTTAACGCTGTTATTTGTAGCTTGGTACAGAAGGATGCCAGTATATACGAGAGGAGTCTCGTTAGACCAGAGACTGCGGTGAACGTAATATAGAGTATAAGGCTCCGTTAGAATGCCCGGAACAACGGCGATTGAATTTAGGTTAGGTGTCTTAAACCTTGCAGTCTTGTACCACTTTTAACACCTTCCGTACCAATCTACCCCTTAAACCCCGAGATGTCTTGTTCGTATAGTTGTATTGTATTGTCTTATATTGTAAACTATATATATTGTATAATTGGACGACTTACCGAAATCATGATATCAGTAAATGGATGTACCTGTAGAATCATGGATGTAACTGGAAAATCATGTAAATGGAAGTATATCCATGGTTCGGTTCAGTCAATATAGATTTGAATGGATTCATGTTGAATTGTAATATTATAGATTGCAGATTGCAGATTATAGATTGTAGACTGTAGATTGTACTTGAATCATATTCAAGTCAGTATTAATGAGACTCAGTCTGAGTCAGACAATTAGAAAAGTAAATTGAAGTCATGATGGTTTTGATGTTATCGGTAACCGCTGTACATGGGCGGCAAGATTGGTGTCTTTTTCAAAGACGATTACCGTATTGATAACACCGTTGTTAAGTTGTCTACCTTAAATAGCAAGCACCCACTTCTCCGGTTCCCTGAGGCTTAAGAGATTGGTCCCGCTTAAACTTATGTTTACTAGAGTCCTTAGGGTAATTTATAGAACTTGAGGGGGTTTTATGTAAAAATACTTTTGTATAGTTTTTAAAATACACTCCAAGTATTAGTTATCGTCTTTAGAGTTATCATCGGTGTAGATTTTATAATTGTGATATTTCTAGTGAAAATATCCTAAATTCATAGGTGCAGGATTATGGATTTGGATTTACTGTTTGGATTGTGGAATCCTAGGATTCCATAATTTTGTGTTTGGTTGGAGTATTAGGATTTCTAGGATTCCATTGTTTTTTATGGAGGTCCCACCACAAAACAAGGAATCCTAAAAAAATTTCAAGAATTTTCAAGGATTTGACACTATTCATTGTACTTTTAGATGGGACATGTGTACTTTATTTATTTAATAATCCTCTCTTTCTATCTCCTTCTAAAATCCTCAAATCCAAATCCCATTTATTTTCACCAACCAAACAAAAGTCACAAGGATCTACAAATCCAATACTAGGAATGCAAAACCAACCAAACAACAAATTACCAAATCCAGAAATTGCAACCTTACTATTTTGGAGTAATTCTGCAACCAAACATGGACTAAAGGAACTGTTTTTTTTTTATCATCCATTCTCCGTCAATTCCAACTGCTCTTCTTCTCGAAGCCCTAGAATCTTATGTAATTCACTATTTTAATATCAGTAGAGATGGAGACAGAGATAGGGCAGCCCATTACCGTTAACCAATCCGCGTCTCTTTCTTCATCTTCCCCCCTCTTTTTTCTTTCTTGAATTCCCCCTCTCTTCTCCAAAGCCCTAGAATCTTCTTCTTCTCGAAGATGCCGGCGACAGCGGGTCGGGTGCGGATGCCCGCGAACAACCGGGTCCACAGCAGCGCCGCCCTCCAAACCCACGGCATCTGGCAGAGCGCTATCGGGTATGACCCCTACGCGCCCGCTACCAACAACACCAAACCCGAATCCAAACCCGATAACAACGCCTACGCCAGCTTCCAGGGCCTCCTCGCCCTCGCCCGCGTCACCGGAGGCGCCAATTCCAGTGAGACACGTGGCGCCTGCAAGAAGTGCGGCCGCGTCGGCCACCTCACCTACCAGTGCCGCAACTTCCTCACCCTCACCCCCCTGAAAGACGACGACGGCGACAAATTGCCACCGCCTCAGCAGCGGAATTACGATCCTTCCATCGAGACCAAGAAGGAGAGCGAGACTGATGATGATGATGATGATGAGAGCTCGAGCTCGGATTCGTCGATCGATCCTGAGATCGAGAGGATAATCGCCGAGAGATTCGGAAAGAGGATGAGCAAAAAGGTGGAGTCTTTGAAGACCAGATCGGATCGTGATGATGATGGAGACGATGATGAGAGAAGGAAGAATAGATCGAAGCGAAGGAGTTGTGGTCATCATCGAAGGACGAGGAGACGAAGAGACAGCGATTCTGATGATCGCAGCAGCGATGATGATTCGATTGAGGAGCGGAAGAGATCGAAAAGGCATCGGAAGAGGAGGCGGAGGATGCATCGAGAGAGGAGATCGGTTCTGTCGAGTGATTCAGAGAGCTCGGGATCAAGTTCGAGTTCGGACGATGATGAGAGGAGGGGAAGAAAGGAGAAGAAGAGGAGCAGGGGACAATGATACACGACTTCATTAGTGGTAATCTTTGCTATTCTGTTAATTAGAGTGTGATTTCTATTGATAGGGTTGCTTGCTAGAGATTAATTTTGAATGTGATGTATGAAAATTTGATTGATCTGCTCAACTGTTTGAAAAATTGGCTGACTAAGAGATTTCATGATATAAATTAGTAGACGTGTGTCAAAATATGTGGCTGATTACCAAATTCTTAATGTTAGTCTTGTCATTCTTTTTGTTTGGAATTGATTTTGATTTGCAAGGTTATTGCTAGGGATTTTATCTTTGTTTATGGAGTATCGCATTTTAAGTTCAGTTCGCTCCTATGATGTTTGGAACCTGATGGTTTTGTTCAACTTTGCATGACATTTGAAGTCATACTCTTGATAAAGCCGTAAGATATGAATAATCCGATTGATTAATAAAAACTAGAAAGACCTGATTATCTACATAATGTATTGCATATTGGAAGGAAAATGGTGTTGAAGTACAAAGTTCCAATTTTTCTGAAAGCAAACATAGCTATTGCAAGCTATGCTACATGAGAAGCATTGAAACTAATGCAACATACTACTTGATGAACCAGGCTGGGTTCCTCATTGGTGAGGGTAATTCTTAGTAGAAATTGTATGATCTTGTCTCGTCACATTCTGGTGTAGGAATGTTGCATATGCGTGTAGGATACCTATGTAGCACAGGTTCAGATTGCCAAAAACCTAGGATACGGGATACATTTTTATACCAATTTTTAAATACATGAATATAAATATATATGAAGTTATACATATAAATATATAATTATATAAATAAATAATGACATTATTCAAATATTCAATGCACTTTCAAATTTTTTAGAGCCTTAATTTTCGAGAGAGAGAAGATGCATCGATTTGAGAGAGATTGATGAGATATTTATGAGTCCGAGCGAATTCGAAAGAATCTGAGAGTTTCTGAGAGTTTCGGAGTCCGATACGTGATCGAGGACGATTCGTGAGGCATAAATAAGTATCCGTGCTTCATAGTAGGATACAATTGTTGAAGGTGAGTGCTTGCATGAGAACTGTACAACAGAGATGTTTTTTTAGTGAGAACAAAATACAAAAATACACTTTCTTTAGAAGTTGTAAAATCCATCTTGCACTTTAAGGAATGAGGTAAAAAGTGCCCGTCAGTGGAAGTGATGTTTATTTGTACGTAGGCGTTTGCAGAAGGGTGTTCCTAGTATAACAAGTTTAGAGAAAAAATCTAGATTTAAGTTTAGAACAAGGAAAGTTGGATGCATGTGTACCTTCATCTCAAGTTTTTCCTTCCGATCATGTGGCACAAATGCAGGTAACGTGTTCTTTCCGGACAATACTTTGACCAATCTCAGCAACACCAAAACTGCGCGCATTTTCACGTGCCAAGTTGAAGCAGTTTTTGTTGTCAAACTTCTTTTTCTTAAAGACCCATTTGCAGCCAATGATTATTCGGCGTTAGAGAGCATGCATCGAGCTCTCTTCAAAAGAGTTTTCTTCATTATAGGATGTTTTTGTTATCCCATTGAGATGGAAAATATGCGCCGTTTGTCAGGCATACTACAGACTCTCCCTGCTTAGGGTAGGCCGTGGTTTATTGATTGCGGGGATCTGAATCTCCGGCAGCCGCGGACTAAGCTGCCTTTAATTACCCTTCGCCTTTGATGCGAGCGAACCTCCGATTGACGGGTCAACTGGTCATGCGAACTCAATATGCGGTGCTTGTGTGTATGTTTTTGGACGTATCGGGGGCTCCACAGAGTTTACGGGGGTCCCGCTATCCGGATAGCGGGCTGGGTTCAAAGGAGCTAGCAGCCCCCTTGCGGGGTGCAGGGCAGCCCCCATTAGAAATTTTTTTCTAACGGGAAATGTATTTTTAGCATGGAGCGTGTGGGAAAAGAGGGGTGAGAAGCGTCTTAAGGACGCATGAGAGGCGCGTGGGCGTTGGGCGGCCGCGAGCCACGTGAGAGGCGCATGGGCGCTGGGCGCCAGCGCCTGATGCGCTCGGCACGTGGGCTCCGGGCGCCAACGCCTCACGTGCCCGGCACGTGATCAGGAGTTAGACTCTTGCAGAAAAAAGGGCTTAGCCCCGGGATTAGGAGTTAAACTCCCAAAAGAGTTTTATTTGTGGAGTTAAACTCCCAAAAGAGTTTTATTTGTGGAGTTAAACTCCAAATTTTTTGAATGGAGTTAAACTCCTAAAAGAATTTTATTTATGGAGTTAAACTTTCAAAGATTTTGACAAATGGAGTTGGAACTCCCAGAAATCTTTAAAGATGATCAAATGGGATCTCTTTCTTCTCCCCTGAGCCTTGGATCCTCTCCTAAGCCTTGGATCTTTCCCAAAATGGGATTTTTGGAGATGAGTCTCCTTCCTCCTCGCCGTTGGCTGGATCTTGGAGACTTCCTCCTCTCCGTTGGCTGGATCTTGGAGAAAAGGGGATGGGACTTAAAAATCTCACCTTTTAGAGATTTGATGGGAGATCCGAGCTCTTCTTCGTGGGTTTTATGGTGAAAAACTATTTATTTTTATAAAAGGAAGAGTTAAACTCTTGGTTTAATTCAGAAAAGAGAAGTTTAGAATCTTAAGGAAGGAGAAGGAGAAGAGGCAGGGAATGAATCATATATTTTATTTCATTATCATGTTGCCTTATATAGCCTTACAAATTTACATATAGCCTATTGGGCTTTACAAAATGGCATTTTGCCCATCCGATGCCTCGTGTGCTCATTTCTTTTGCACATGAGCCATGAGATTTATAAAAATTTGGCTTTATGTCCATTTTTCTTATATTTATTCATAAAAATTACATCAAAATTATTTATTACATGATTTTCATTTTGGCATGGGAGAGGCCGGCCGCGGGGCTCGACTTGGGCATGGGCCCACTTGACTTGGCTTGGGCCCGCTTACTTGGGGTTGACTTTGACTTGGTCAACCGGAGTGTAATTTTTGACCCCAATATTCATTTGCTTTGAAACACTATTTTGTTGTGGGGGGATTTCAAACTGTACGATGTTACACAATGCCTTTGTACAATAGTCATAAACAAAGCACTCACACTCAAAAATTGATGTTGCCAGTATCATATTCGAAATCATCAAATATAGGGAAAAGCGAGATGCGTAATTTTCAACGACTTTTGAACACCATCATTTAATGATGTAGTCTTTTTGTTTCCTTAGCTTTGTAGGCATCAAAAGACTTCAGAATACTTGCTTTCTTCTCCACAAAAGCCTTGGGGGTTCATCCTCCATCATGCCTAACAAACACCGATCAATTCAAGACAATACTTGAATTATGTGAAGGTAAAGGCTTTGTCATCATATCTACGGGATTATCCGCAGTGTCAATCTTTTCAACTTTGATGACTTGAATATCCAGAATAAAGAAACGATTCAAATTGATTGGTGTTATGTGCAATGGAGGATGAGCCCGTCGAGGGTTTTGTGGAGAAGACAACAAGGATTCCGAGGAGATTTAGTGGTGGAAGTCAAAATGGAGATTTGTTGAAATGATACGAAACCAATCCCGACCACTTTGTCCATGTTTTTCTTGACTAATTTGGTAGCACACTGATTATGTCAGGATGTTCTTTTGGGAAAAATCTTCTCTAAAAGGGCTTGCACCATGCAAGCCCCTCAAGAGTTCTTGGATGGGCTTCCTTAGCACAAAAGGAAAACCCATCCAAGGGCTTGCATGGTGCAAGCCCTTGCATACTAGATTTTTCCGTTCTTTTGATACTTACAAAGTTAAGAAAACAAAGAAACATCATTAAATGACGAGGTTTAAAAGTCAAAGCTTGAAAAATTAAGCACCTCACTTCCCTCTATAATTCATGATTTCGAATACGATGCCGACAACATCAATTTTAGAGTGCGAGTGCTTTGATTGTGTCTGTTGTCCAAAGAGATTTTGAGAGAACATTTCAGTGAGAGAAAAAGCAGAGTGAAGTGTTGTTAAGACAGCCCTTCGCTCTCATTATTTCTTTGGGTGTCTTTTTGTGAGTGTTCTCTTGTAGAGTGGTTTGGGTGGCGGATAGAGTATTGTAACTATTTTGTATTCTTCTCGTTGATAAACGGAATCCTGCTACGGTTGTCTTCATCCGTGGATGAAGGTCGAGTTTGGCCGAACCACGTTAAATCATGTGTGGTCCATTTTCAATTCAGGTATTGGTGTGTTCTCAACGTTGTGAGCTATCTATTTGTGTTGAGATTTGAGAACCCATTTGTTGTAACAACAATAAAAAATATAGACCTACCATATAGGATTATTAGATGAGATTAAAAAAATAATCAATCATTTGACCATATCTAGCAGAAGTATATAGTATCTAAGCATGTGATTTATATAATGTAAACAAAGGCGTGATGTTACCTCAGCGCAAACGGGATCAAGATTCTTTGCACATGCCACGTACCAACACGATCTCCTCCTTGTATCAACGGTCAGAAAATTAACAACCACACTAACTGTGAGAAGTCTCCATTTGAACACATCATTCCACTATGTTTTGTCATACAATTAAATGACGCTCGAAGGTGGCCATCCTCCATCTTTGGATGAAGGACATCCACAATGACCAATGCTCAAGATTGATATTTTGAGTAACCATTCTAAGAGCAGTTTGTCGCAAGAGACTTGCGTTAGGAAGGTCTTGGAACACTTGGAACAGATTATGAGTTGTACACTGTTGAGTAAGTTTCTTCCCAAAATCTCACCATCTTGAACCTCATGTCCATGAATGCATGATAAGCTATGATTAACAAAGTAAACTAGATTCCGCTCTATACATACCAACTCTCATAATTTTGTTTATGTATTAAGATGTGATGAAAAAACACTATGATGTGTATCCCTATTAATTTTGCTAGTACAGCTGGCAATATATGTCTAGTCAGCATGTCTCCGAGGGCATTCAAATCATTTGATTGTCTAATCTTTAGGCATTTTTTAATACTACAACGATAGATTTTTTATAACAGTATAAACAATGAATTTGGATATAACGCCATGTTGTTT
Source organism: Agapanthus africanus (assembly GCA_030015575.1). Taxonomy (NCBI): domain Eukaryota; kingdom Viridiplantae; phylum Streptophyta; class Magnoliopsida; order Asparagales; family Amaryllidaceae; genus Agapanthus; species Agapanthus africanus. The sequence continues at coordinate 124,236,417 of CM057339.1, read as the reverse complement.
TCTCTTTGGTAGTATCTGAGAAGCATTTTAGATTATTTCTGGATATCCCTAGATGCTTATAATTGGATTTACTTGTACGATGAAGAAAATAGTTTTATGGCCAGAAATGGAAGGCAATATTGAAAAATTGATAACCACTTTCCCCTTATATGTCATAGTAAATCTGGTACTTTGCTCTTACACAGCTCCGGTTCCCCTTCCATCATCTTGGGTTACAGTCAAAACGCTTCAGCATACAGGCATTGCCTCCAAGCATTCTGCACCTTCGCGATCGTTGTATGGTATGGTATTTTCATTCTATCCATGTTAATTCATAACTTATAAATGAGTAAATACGTTTCTGTAACCTCTCGTTTTTTTACTATTTTATCTCTGCATACGTCTCTCGGGTAAGAAATCTAATTTTCGCGGGAGTTTCATGATGTTCACTTCTCCCTTCCCTTTGTGTGCTTGTGGAAAGAAAAGAGGAAAAGCAAAGTTAATTAAAGTGGTGTATGGTGTAGTATGACAGTATCTATGCTAAGAAACATTAAAGCTAAATTAAAATACTCACCAATTCGGAGGACAGACTGGTTGGTGTGTTCAGTAACATGCGAACATGATATGAAATTATGAATGCGCAATGATAAGCCAAAAGATAAGCCGAGTATTTGTGGGTTTTTTTTTTGGGCCAAAGGCTGAGTAGTTGTTACCAATGGTAGAAAAGTGTAGAGCTGCATTGTCATAGTCCTAAAAATTCCTAGACTTCTCTTTTATTCTTTGTTATGCAAATGGCTAAGGGAACCTGAATGTGATGCATATTTCTATTGTTTTGAATGTCAGATGATTAGCTCTCTGTAATGTCTGTCGATATTTACTTTTGAATTTATGAGGTTTTCATGACTGTCGTTCCCAATGTACTTGGCGGCCTCTCCATCCTTTGCCATCTTGGTTCATAGTAACAAGTTACGCCGTTAGAATCTCTCTTTCTTTGTTCTATCTAGCATGTCTCTGCATTTATCTTTACTCATAAAGGAGTATATATGTTTTCATATAAAGGCCATCCACAATCTATATTCATCTTTTGGGCTTTCAGTTGGGTCTCCATGGACTGCAATGTACTTGAAAAATTGTTTCATTTGGCCGCCTTCAGAATAGCTTGCTTTTGCAATAACCAGCTTGCTCAGGTTTGCACACTTCGCTCTTTGTAAACACTTTCCTTGGTTGTCGGACCTCTGCATGAAATACAGGGATTGAATTGTTCTGCTTTTATTTGATGTACCATTCCTTTTGCCTTCTTTAGTTATAAGGTAGGTGATATGTATATATGATGCAACTGTACGAACTAGTATATGATTTGTCATTTTTCACATTATACGTGCGTTGGACATCAATTTTTTTTATTAGGATTTCTCTATCATAAGGTTGCAACAATAACAGCAACTTTTCCCTAACTTTTGGTATCAGCAACATGAAAATGCCAAACATTTTGAACATTTTGTAGTCTTAGTCATTGGTGTTCATTTTAAATGTACGAATCTTCTCTAACATATCTTTGCTAGCTTTACCTTAATTAAACCCAACTCCATATCCTTATTAATGCAATCAATATGCAGATTGGAAATGCCCCCAATTTAATTCATGATATTGCTGTTGTCACAAGTATTACTACAGATTCACGATCATTATCCAATTTTAATTTTCATGCATTACATCTATGAAATATTTGCTCTTTACCCCCTCGGTTGCAGTTAGTTTTTTTTTTCCCTCCCCTTGCTAGTAAAAGGGGGCTGCATAAATTGTAGAAGGATAAAGTTTGCCAATAATAAATGCACAATGCACTATAGCTTAATACTAGGGGTATACCCTATGCCATGCGTGGGAGTTTTGGGTGATTTGTCAGTACATTTGGTGATAGTATGGAAATAAAAAGGAAATAGATGAGAAATTAGAAGATTACTGTAAAGTAATAAAAAAGAAATTCCTAACGCAGTAATCCATGACGAAAATAAAAGAAAATAAGTTTCTGAAATTTACTTTATTATTGGTGTGATATATACGGAGAATATAGAAAGATTGTAAGTTTTTGGGATAAAAGAACTCGCAGGTAATGCATTATAGATGATCGCCGCCGCCACGCGATTATCATTCCGAACTTGGAGAAAAACAATTTTGAAGTATCGGAGTAGCTAATGATTAATTATGAAGTTTGGCCGCAAATGGTTGTGAGAAAATGTAGATGTTTATAGCCATCCATTACTATTAGCTGCTTTTTATTTATTTTATGGGAGTCATCTATCGAATATTTTGTTATTAGGCGAGATGAAAGGTGGGAATTTCTTTTCTGATGAGCTGATGAGCATAAGGGGAAGAAAGCCAGAATAGCTAAACTTATTATTGCTAAAGCTAAACTGGAAAGGAATAATTGAAAATTCTAGTGGGGGGCTTCTTCAACAATCTGACCTCTTCCTTTCTCTCTCTGTTGAGAAGCTATGCAATTGCAACATTTCAACTCTTTTAAATCTTCTTTCTTTTACCCCTCTTTGTATCCTGACCCTTTTTAACTCTGTGTTGATGCGTTCTTATCTCTTAGGCCATGGGGCCCACAGCCGAATTTGGCTGGCAGTTGATGCACCAGAATATAAGCAGTAAATTTCCCACTGCAGTATTAAAAAAATCAGGATGGAACAGTATGCAGCATTGGATAAATCAATTTATCCAATAAATCTGAACCGTTAATTTTAACCGGCGGTTAATATCGAACGGTTCGCATTTAACCACTACTTTAAGTAGCGGTTCCTATTTAATAAAAAATGATTTCGCCTGAACAACTTCAGTTTAAATGGTTAGAGATTGAAATTGGGCGATTTTTGCTGTGATTTGAACTGCGATTCTCTTGATTTGTGGATCGATTTTATAAGGTAAATTAATTACTTTAATTAGTATAGGGTTTGTTATTTTTAGGGGGATTTTTGTTAGGGTTTTCATATGTAAATTAAGCCTTTTTTCCCGTGATTTGAATTGCGATTGTTGCCGGGTTCTCATGTTTTTTGAATCGATTTTATAATATAAATCAATGATTTTATTAGTTTAGGGTTCGGTTTTATTTACGTAGGTTTTTTTGTTAATATATTTAGCATTTTTGATGTTTATTATGTAGTTATAATGGTCGGTAAACGCAAATATATATCCAAGAGGGCTACACCGAAGAGGGCTAAACCGACCCCTCCTCCTCCGTTAAAAAATATTTGTAAAGAACTTCAAGAACGTAGCAAAAGAAGGAAAATACAATCAAAGATGAATGTAGTCAATCTTATCCGGCCATCAACATCTCAGACATCATCTATTCAATACAACTCTGGCCCCATGAAGAATGTTGTATTGTATAATCAAGCAAATCACTTTTTCGAAGCTGTTTGGAGTGGTAAAAATAGGGGAAATCTTGTTGCGCATGAATCTTCAAGCATGTCTGCGCAATGACCTCTGACGGATCGGCAGATTAAATTATTAGACGAATGGGATTTTGGTGAAGCTGGTCATCAGCAACATGACCTACCATTGATATCTGCATTAGTTGAGAGATATCGACCAGAGACGAACACTTTTCATTTACCCATTGGAGAGACGTCGATCACTCTTAAAAATATATGATGGATTCTCGGTCTCCCGGTCATATGCTCTCCAACTGTTTATGAAGGATGTATGAATTCCTTCATACATTTTTACGACGTATTAGGAGTTGATCCTCCGAAAGAGAAGAAGAAAGACGGTATCGTACTTGCAACATGGGTGTATGAGATTTTTAGTAGTCTCAGGACTAATGCTGATCGGGAGAAAATGGTTCAATATACAAAAACTTATGTTTTGTACTTCATTTGCATGATATTATTCCCTACACGAGCCAAGAACCTAGTTTATCTAAAATGGCTTCAATTATTGAGCGACGAGAAACTCATCTCTACATACGCTGCGGGGGGGGGGGGGGGGGGGAGGGGTAGTAGTTTTGTCGTATTTGATAAATGGATTGAACGAAGCGGTACTGTCAAATGTGAGAGCGATAAATGGTCGTCTTACAATTTTGCAGGTATCGTATTAGTTGTATAATTATTTTCTTTTATTGTAAATATAATTGTAGCGAATCTTACAATTAATTTTTATTCAGTGCGGGACATACTAGGATTTCAGTCATTCGGCCTATCTCCGATACCCCTTTCAAGACAATGGGGTGTACGCATACATCAATTTCCCTACAACAACAACTGAGCCTTTTATCCCAAGCATATGGGGTAGGCTACATGAACCAACATGAGGATCATGCCAGGTCCAGCACATGAATCTTCCGCTTCCACTCACTCCCTATCGAACAATATACTTTCATTGATGCCATTGGTAACCATATCTTTTCATATTATTTCCATCCATTTTTTCTTCGGTCTCTCTTTCGCCCTTTTGACATTGCTTATATTGAGAGTATCCATTCGTTGAATCAGTGCTTCCATAGGTCTACGTCGTACATGACCAAATCATCTTAGCCGGTTTTCCTGCATCTTCTCCTCTACATGTGCTACTCCAACTTTTGCACGAATATCCTTATTTCGCACCTTATCTTTTTTAATGTTACCACACATCTAACGAAGCATGCGTATCTCCGCTACGTGTATTTTCTATGTATGATGCTTCTTAGGAGCCCAGCATTCTGTGCCATATAATAAGGCAAGCCGAATAATGCTTCGATAAAACTTCCCTTTCAATCTTAGCGGAAAGTTATGATCGCACAAAATCCCTGCCGCAGTCTTCCATTTTAACCAACCAGCTTGGATCCTTTGATTGACATTGCTATTGATCTCCCCATCCTTTTGGATGATGAAACCTAGATATTTAAATTGATCGCTCGGTGACATCTCTTCCCCATCAGTGTTATACTACTATGGTCTCGACTTCTCCGTTTCTTAATTTTGCAATGCATATATGATGTCGTGGACCCGATCAATCTGAACCCCCGAGATTCCAACGTTTGCCTCCATAACTCTAATTTGGCATTAACCCCTGTTTTCGTCTCATTTACTAACAATATCATCAGCAAATAGCATACACCAAGGTTTCTCATCTTGGATAGTTCTAGTAAGCTCATCCATCACGATAGTAAACATGAATGGACTTAATGTATATCCTTGATGTAAACCAATTGTAATCAGAAAATCACTCGTTAGGCCGCCGCAAGTTCTGACATTTGCTATCAATCCATTGTACATGTCCTCGATTATGTCAATGTACTTGATTGGGCACTCTTCTTCATCATTATCCTCCATAATACCTCTCTAGATAACTTGTCGTACGCTTTCTTTAACTCAATAAATATCAAATGCAAATCTCTTCTCCTCTCTCGAAAATGCTCAACAAGTTGACGAGGCAAATAAATGGCCTCTGTCATCGATCGTCCATACATGAACCCAAACTGATTCTCTGTTATCTTAACATCCTTTATTAGCCTGTGTTCAATCACTCTCCCCCAAAGTTTCATGGTGTGATACGTAAGTTTTATTCCACGGTAGTTTAAGTAAGTTTGAATGTCATCCTTGTTCTTGTAAATATATACAAGGGTACTTTTCCTTCACTCATCTGGCATTTTTTTGGTTTGTCAAATCTTATTAAACAGATTTGTCAACTATTTAACGCCCATCTTTCCTAACCATTTCCAAATCTCAATAGGAATCCCGTCTGGAGCAACCGCTTTTCTTGATGTCATTCTCTTCAAAGCCTTTTTAAACTCAGGTATTCTTATTTTATGCATGAAATCACGGTTTATATCTTGAAATTGAATGACAAGTCTATCCAAATTCTCAGTAAAGCTCTCATCGAACAATTTGTCAAAATAATCTCTCCACCTTTTCTTGATATCCTCATCTCAAACTAAAACCTTCTGATCTTCATCTTTGACACATTTCACCTTATATAAGTCTCTGGTATTCCTTTTCCACATCCGAACAATTCTGTATATATTTTTTTCAGCCTTCTTAGTGTCCAACTTCTCGTACACCTCATTGTAGACTTTAGTTTTAACTTCCCGAACAACTTTCGTAAATTCCTTTTTAGCCATTTTATACATCTTAAATCTCTCCGCATCTATGTTTTGCTTCAAATCTTTATAAGAATGAATCACTCTTAAATTTAATAGTAGCCGTTACTTTGTCGTTCCACCATGATGTGTCCTTAGATGATGGAGTACCACCTCTCGACTCACCAAGTCGATATCTAGCTACCTTCTTAGTACAACTAGCCATCTTGTTTCATGTTGTGTCTGAATTATTTTCAGACCGTCAATCCGTCTCTCGAACTATACGATCTATAAAATCTTTTTGGTTACCTCCTGTCAATCGTCACCACTTATTTTTAGGTTTTACCTTACGTCTAATTTTTCTAGGTCCTCTTCTAAATCGAAAATTTAGAACTAAAAGTCTATATTGAGTGGTTACACTCTCACCTGACACTACCTTACAGTTGATGCAACAATCTCTATCAATTCTTCCCGTCAGAAAAAAAGTCCATTTGACTTGCATTCGATTCACTCTAAAGGTGATAAGGTGAGACTCTTTTTCTAAGCTAAGTGTTTGCTAAGATCAAGTCATAAGAGAAAGCAAAATCTAGAATCGAGCTACCTATTTCATTCCCTTATCCAAAACCAAAATCTCCATGGATGGTATCAAGTCCACTACAACTCATACCTATATGTCCATTGAGATCACCGCCAATAAATAACTTCTCTCCACTAGTTATCATTTACACCATCTTGTCTAAATCTTTCCAGAATAGACGCTTACTAGTGTCATCAAGACTTATCTGTGGTGCATAAGCACTAATAATATTAAGGATCTCCCCACCTAGAATAAGCTTAACTGGTAGAAACCTACCACATTTTCTCCTAATCTCAACTATAACCCCAAGAAACCGTCTACCCAAGATTACGTATACCCCATTACGATTTTTATTTTTACCCGTATAACAAAGTTTATAATTCCAAGGCTCTATGATTCTATCCTTTTCATCTACCCACTTAGTTTCATGCAAACACATAATACTAACTTTTCTCCTAAACATCACCTTCATTAATTCTGTTAGTCTACAAATAGGGGGGCCTATGTTCCAAGAAGCTAGACGGATCCTATGAAGCCCTTGCTTATTTGTCACTGCATTCAGGGTCTGATTTAGCGTGCCGCTTCCGGACGACGACCTAAAAGCCCTTGTATACTTAAAACTACACCCGGGATCTGATGCAACGCGTCGCTGAGCTGGGGACACCCCAACGATATTCTTATTATGGTTCATGTTATAGAATGTGACATTTTTACGTTGGCTGTCACAAGCTTACCACAACACTCATCCTTTCTCATTCGTACTTTGGACCGACAACGGTGGATTTGCATACATCGATTTCCTTGTCATCATAAAATTTTTTACCGGGGTATGCTTGATAATTTAAATGAACTACAGGTAATTACTATTTCATTACTTAATTTAACGACATTTGTTTAATTCTTTATGAATAATGATAAATATTTTCAACCGTTTCTTAAATGACAGTTCACATGGGATCCATACACTGAGTATGTTGGTGCATCCGAAGACTTTTCCTTCTCAGTAAATACTCTGTACTGTTACGAGGTCCTTTCATTTGTTTCGATATTGTCTAGTGGCAATATCCCGAAAGGATGATCCGACAGTTTAGCGGTATTTAAAGTGTATCCATTAATGTTCAATCTAAACAAACTGAGAAGCAGAAGGCAATCCAGAAGAAACCAGCATACGGTGTGATTTTGGAGTATATCAATTTATAGGATGAAGCCCAAATTGATATCGAAGAAAATAAAGTTGAATTTAATGCAAGTATAGGAGAATGTCAGGATGTGGCTAGCGATTACTTCGCTCGGTACACTGCTATTACTAATACACCCCCAGTCAACCAACTATGATATACGACCCTAAAATCGAGATCAGCCGTCAATTACTTCTCGATTATGTAAGTATTGTTTATATTTTGTTTTTTTATATCACATTTAACATATTAGATCCAATTATTGATATTTATTACTTATTACTTGTAGGTGAACTCGGTTGAACTTAATAAATTTTTGTTGGATTACGACAATATTAAGAGATTACACGAAGAGATCAAACTAGTTCTAAAGGGTTAGATTGATGAGAAGGGGAGATGAAGCCTCAAAAAGGGATGAGAATGTCGGGACTAAAATTCCTGAGGTTGAAAATGTTGAAAAGACCGTCGAAAAAAATGTGGGGGAGGAGACCGTCGGAAAAAAAGGTGGGGGATGAAAATCTCGAGATTAAAATTCCCGAGGATGAATATATTGGCGAGCCGGTTGGAAAAAAGGCGGAGGAGGAGACCGTTGATGAATTTGAGGTTGATTTAAGTGTTGCCGATACAAACTTGAATATAGGTTTGGAAGATATAATCTCTGAAATTGAAGTAGGAAAACCTATTGAAAAAATTGAAGCGACGGAGGGTATTCCTAAGGAATTACCGCTTGAACAACCTATTGTGATGGATTTACCGTCTTCGGGCAGTCGGAAAGACGTTGCAGAAGAAATAGAAGATGGTTCTTTAATTAAAGGACCCATTGAAGCGGGTATAGATCCGATTGATCTCATGGGGCAAAAGTTTTAAGAGAAGCAATGGAAGAATCGAGGAGACTAAAGAAGCCAAGTTCTTTCTTACTCACGCCGTACACAAATCCAGAGAAGAAAAAGACAGAAAAGTAGCCCGTATAAGGAATTAAATATCACATCTCAGAATCGAAAAAAATACATGTGGATCGAACATTTTGACCGGAAAGGGAAAATAAGGTTTGTCTACTTTTAATGAATTAATTATAATTTCATATTTAAAGTTAAATAATAAATATTCATGTTTTGATAACCTCTAGAGTAGTTGAATTCCTTCATACAAGAGAAGGAGCAGTTATATATTTTTTCGACTTTCTCTCGCTGCGAGTTAGGGAGCGCGTTAGAGGAAAAATGATAACGGCTTACATCGATTTGTTTTGTAGACGCGAATCTGCCGTCAATAGCAGCTTTTATCCTGAATTTCATGTAAATCATTGTTATTCAATACGTTTTGAACATCAACTAAATAATATTCAGTATCGTGTTATTCATTCTACTTTTTTTTTCTAGACGATACTGTGATTGTTATCAGGATACAAAGAGCAACCGCAAGAGCAGATCTAGCTTACTGGAATGAGTCAAATGGAAAAATTATTTCCAGAAGTATGTACTAGAGTGTGAAACGGTAAGTATGTATTTTATTTTTTTCATTTTCGTTTTATTTGCAACAAATATGATTTATAATGATGAATTAAAATTTTAATCCCAGATTTCTATTCCCATGCATCACGAAGATCATTGGATTTTGTATGCCTGATACATTGCAAAGGAAATTTTTATGCTATATGATCCATTGTTTAAAGATGTCATCAAACAACATAAGCTTGAATGTATAGCACCGGTTATCCAATTTTAAAACGATTACTATTTTCATTTGCTTATAAGTTTTAATAATTTGTTAAACTTAATACTTTTTTTTGCAGCAAAACCATTTTATTAGGCATTTGCTAAAGAATGTACCTAATCCCAGCAAAATTGGTTTAACAAAGGCTTGCAAATTTGGTGAGAATCAGGGCCATCCGAGACAAGACACCGGATCACTCGATTTCGATGTATTTGTAATGAAATGTATGAATTGCTTGTCGTGTGGACTAAAATGGGACACATATTATAGTTAATTTTAGATATTGGATATGTTATGAGGTAGTGTCACGTCCTTATCCCAGAATACAGGAAATAATAAACTCGCAACAAAATATGGGGTAGAGTACGTGACTGGAGGCAAATACGTATATTCAAAAGGAGGAAATACTCCCGTCATATACGCTGATGCCACCGATATCAACATGACCAACTCATATACAAATCTAAAAATACAATTAGTACAGGTGAATAGCTGTATAGATCAGTACATCAAATATCACATGCTAAAGAAACAATAAAATATAATTGATAACCATGGATAATACAAGAATATCAATATTCAAAGGGAACAGATGGATCCCCGGTATTCTATTTTTGATTAATTTTTATGAAAATCATAATCTATACTTTCGAACGTCAGTCGTTTGATCTCTGATATCTGGACATGCAAGCCCAGGATCGTCAGAAAGCAACCCGGTAAGTGGTAAAATGAAGGAATTCGTGCACAGGTGTGTCTCCTAGGATATAATGTGTAAATAAAATGCATATGGATATGGATTAAAATGTAATATGTAAAATAATAGACTATAAGTCAATATACGATTATGTCGGAATAATGTCAAATAATAATCAAGTTACCAGAGATAGGTAAAATGGATATCAGGATAAAACGGAACATGGTTAGGGGGTGTTGTGGAAATAGACGGTAAGGTACTCATATCTTGGGGTATCCCATGACTAGCTGGCACGCCCATGTCAAATATAACCAGTATTCAGTAAATATGATAAATGGTTATCAGAAATTAGTATCCAGTAATCAGTATCCGGTATTCAGTAAACATGATAAACAGTATCTAGTAATCAGTATCTAGTAATCAGTATCCGGAAGTCTATGCTCAGTAATCAGTACTTTGTGATCAGTATTCAATAAAACAATATCCTTTATTTAGTGATCCAGTAATCACGATAATGATGATAACAATGAGCGTAGCGTGGATATTATCCAAGAGTACGAGTATTCTTAATTTCTATTCATCAATAAACCACTAGTTAAGTCAACAGAAGGATCATGTCGGTAACAAGTATCAATATGTTGTAATAAACTGATACCAAGTCATTAACATGTAACATGAAAGCACACCTTCCAAGTACCATTATGTATCCAATGATGTTACGAGTGTTGCATGAATATTTAATTAATGAGTATATTAATAATAAAGATTTTTAGTATTTAATATAATGTGAACATGAACGGACTTGCATATACCTAGATACTGCCTCATTCCAGCACCTAAATATAAGTAATCGCTCATGTTAAGCTTAAATAGTCCATCATTTAGTTTGTTGTTTAGGTTGTTTTTGTTTAGATTGTGATCATGAACTGTCTTGTATATATCCCGGTACTGTCCTATTCCAGCACCCGAGTATACGTAGTAGCTCACGTCAAGTTCTTAAATAACTTGTTTTTATATTTGTGAAAGTCCCTGATAACCAGCGAATAACAATGGAAAGCGTCTCATGCATACCCGGGACTATGGCCCCATATCCCTAGTGCTGACCCAGGATGCACCGTTAGGCACTCTGTTCCCCTCCAAAAGACGCGGCAGAGACGCGATGGACGTCTTGCCTGAGATTCGGGACAGATGCTAATTGGTGCTATCCGTCCACCTCTCCGAAGATGCCAAGTTGATTTATGGCACCGTGTATCGAAGGTTTAAACGGATGCGGCCGATGTAGCAGACTTCGTCAGATTCCCCCTTGCTTGAGGGGTTTTTGATTGTGGGGACGCTCTTCCCTGCAGGCGCAAGCCCCTGCAGTTAATTACGCTACCGCATCGCGGTAACAACTTTCTCCTTCTCCAGACGGTCGCTTCGTGTCGTGGGTGCTTGTTTTGTTTGTGGTTGCCCGTGGATTGTATACGGAGACTAATTTATGTCGTCGCTCGTAGGACGTGGATTGGTCCAAATCCGTATTTTCTTAGATTTGGGTTTGGGGGTTTGGGTTTAAGGATACGTTAGCCTCATTTGAGACTAAGATCAACTTAAACGTTTGTTAAGGATACGTTAGTCTCATTTCAGACTAAGATCAATTTAACCGTTTGTTAAGGATACGTTAGTCTCATTTCAGACTAAGATCAACTTAACGGGATCGTTTAGATCCAACAAAAGAGCATCTAGACTCTATTGTTTAGTTTACGGACATTTCGGTCGATTGCCAGTTTAAGGACATGGTGGTCCATTACCAGTTTAAGGACATGATGGTCCATTGTTAGTTTAAAGACATCCCAGTCAAGGTTAAGGACATCGTAGTCCGTGGGTTTAAAGGGTCCCCACAGTCCGTGAAATGTGTGGTTATCGGGACCCGTCACCTCTTTGAAGACGCTGAGAAATTACAACGACAAATATCAAAGGAGTGAAGAGATGTACCCTTGAACCAAGGTGGATTAAGTGATTTGTAGTCCAATTTGGAAATAAGATCAGTTAATTATATTGTGAGCACGTTGGCTCAGTTGAGTCTGAGTTGATGACTTATGGCCAACTTGGGCTAAGTCCAATTGGATTTGAAGTGTTGGCCCTTTGTTGGACCATTAGACATTTGTCTGGGTTCAAGCCCACATTATTTATCAATGCTAAACATTTTCATCTTTGATTTTCTCAGTTTTGAGATTCATTTGGAGGAGGGACTTTTGCCTCTGGAAAATTTAGCCAATTTGGCCAAAAATAGTGTTAAACACTAGAGAACAACAGTGTTAAACACTGGAAATAAAGCTCTCAGATTAGTGTTAAACACTAGAAGATAACAGTGTTAAACTCTGGAAGTAAGATTCTCAAATTAGTGTTAAACACTAGAAGATAACAGTGTTAAACACTGGAAATAATATTCTGGAATTAGTGTTAAACACGAAAAGATAATCAGTGTTAAACACTAGGAATAACGCTCACGAATTAGTGTTTAAACACTAAATAGGAATGGGTCACGTGGGGCCACGTGAGGGCGCCCAGAGGTTGGACCAGACCCCTTTTATTTTGTTATGCAAACGAGTGTTAAACACCTTTTTATATTTTATTTTGGAGCATCACGTGCTGGCACGTGAGGAGGATTCATGCACTGATCGTTAAAGCGTCTGCCAAGAGGTCACGTGGGAACACGTGAGAGCGCCCAAGGCCTCTATTTCTTTTGCTTTTTCTTTCTGTGTTTCGGGGGTCACGTGGAGCACGTGAGGCGTTGCCTCTGAGCTTTTTCTTTCTCATTTTTGGGGATCTTTTCAGGGGTCACGTGGGGACACGTGATGGAGATCTTTTGAGTTCTCTGTTATTTTTAAGAATTAAATTCTCTGTAGGGTTAAACCCTGATTACGACTTTGGAGGAATTAAATTCCTATTATGAAAGAATTAAATTCTTATATAGGGTTAAACCCTAATCTCTTTTTAGGAGGAATTAAATTCCTGTGAATTCGAGAGAATTAAATTCTCAATTAGGGTTGAATCCAAATTCTGTCCATCTTGAAGGAATTAAATTCCTATAATTTTGGGAGAATTAAATTCTCAGATAGGGTTTAAACCTTGATTTCATCATGAAGGAATTAAATTCCTGTGAGTTTGGGAGAATTAAATTCTCATATAGGGTTAAACTCTAGTTTTGTTTTGGGAGAATTAAATTCTCTAAACTCAATTCCCCCTCTAAGTTTTGGATCTGCATGGCAGGATCTCAACCCGATGAGAATTAAATTCTCATCCTATGGGGAGATATGCTCTGTGCAGATCTTCAACCAGAAGAAGAACTAAGTTCTTTGCAAAAGAGTTAAACTCTTAGATCTTTGAGAATTAAATTCTCTTTTTTTTTATAGAACTTAGATCTCTTTCCCCTTTCTCAACTAAGGTTTTTCTTTGTAGAGAATTAAATTCTCCTTTCTTTTCTCTCTGAAATTTCAAAATTCCAAAGCTCTCTCTCCAAAACTCTCTATATCCCCTTCTCTTTTCTTGGCTTAAATAGGAGAAGAAAAAGAATCAATTTGTTTAGTAAATCTTTCATTGAAAAATTTGATTTGTTTTCATCATTAATCTGAGCCTTTAGATTATTAGGTGAATTTTATTCACCGTTGGATTTTTAATCCAAAGATATTCTATTTGTTATTTCTGGTGAGATTTAGGGAAATCTTTCCTTATTTAAGATTTTTCCATAAATTGGTGATATTTAATCACCCCTGAATTTTTAATCCAACGGTTCTCCTTAATCCTTTCCCATTTGGAAAGATTGAGAAGCCTTTAGAATTTAATTCTATTAAACTGTAAGGCTTTCGAAGCCAAGCACGTGCTGACACGTGACCCTTGGTCACGTATGAGCACGTGACCCCCAATTGAGTCCTTTTCTCAGTGTTTATTTACGCTTCAATTTTAACCATCACGTGTCAACACGTGACCATTGGTCACGTGTGAGCACGTGATACCTCATTGAGGTATTTTCTTCAGCCATTTGTTTTTATTTCTGTTTTAACTATCACGTGTCAACACGTGACCATTGGTCACGTGTGAGCACGTGATACCTCATTGAGGTAATTCCTGATCAGAGAACAGTGCATAGCATATTTGCTCATAACTTTTGATCCCCGATGAATTATGAAGCCCATAATATATCAAATCGAAGGATTTTTCGAGATGCTTTCGCTACCATCAGAATTTAACAGTTCCTCCTTCGGGAGTTTATCAAAATACAGACCGGAAGATACTGGTTCGCATTTCCTTAAGCGTATCGCTGCCATTTGATACCTTGGACTCTTTTGCGCAGAAATTTTTTGGTGGGAACACACTCATGAACATTGAATATTGTATTACAGCTCATAAAATTTGTAAAAATATTTACATGGAGTAGAAAACCAGTAACATATCGTAGCAAGCTACCCGGACCACCATGGCTGACACTAACGAGCTGTAATAATCACAATGACATATGGTAGTTCAGCTACTATCCGGACCTCCATAGTGGGGCCCTAACATATGGTACCATAAATAAAGCTTTCCAAAACTATTAACCGAGCCTACCAAATCCTCTCTCCATTCTCGGTTGTATCAATTTTATTAATGGAATTCATTTGGTTAAAACATGATTTCATATCATTGTCAATACTTGGAATTGTATCAGTGTTCAGACAAACATGTCATATCATGAAACAGAAGAATATATAAATCTTGTCACAAATTTCATGTATATGCTATTCAGATCGGAAAATTCACTATAAATTATACGTGCGGAATTAGGCAAAATAATATTGAAGTAATAAAGAGTATTCTCATTTATATAAATAGTAAAAATGTTTTCAACTCAATCGGGTTACTGGTTAGGGAGATGTGATCGTCTTAAAACAGAAGTTCATTGCTGGAATTCCAGTTTCAAAACTAGAAATCTAACTTCGAACGCATTTTGCTATAAGCTATGTACAAAATTAAAAGCTGCTAAAGTTCAATAAAATCTAGATTTATCAGTTAAGTTTTCAACGAAAAAGACGGATTCTTAATAGCCTTTATATACAGTGAGCTATGTTCAGTTTAAGTGCAATACGTATAATTTGTCACTGCAGAAAATCAGCCAGGCATGTCGACAACTAAAAATACTTTTAAAATAACAATCGATATTTAAATTAATTGAAATCAACACTATCAGTTAGCTAACTCGATTATCTATGTAACGATATGGGTTCTCGTAGGATATGAAATTCGTACAGTGAGATATGGATGTTTCAAATCAAGTTTCGGTTGGAAGTATTGCTCTGGATTGCAGTCCAGAGCCATGCTTCTCACGACTTTTCGTTATCGTAACATGGAAATATTCAGTAACAACCTACATAGTTTTATAGGTTATTTAATTGGTTTCGATACGAGCCCTGGAACGTTGCGTTCCGATGTATATTTAATTTAATATTAATTTTTGAAGACGACATGCGTGGTAAATTCCAGATTTGAACTAAAGCTTATAATTCTATTTAAAACCTAGTTTTACATATAAACTAAGTTTAGAACTTATCAAAGATCAGTTATTTACACTAATTTGAGAGTAAAATGAATCATCGCTTGTAGGAGGCCACTAGGGAGAATCTAATTTTATACACTAGAGAAATATGGGAAATAGAACAAGTTTTATGATGAGAAGTTTAGATTTTGGTGTAGGTTAGAACTTTGTGTGTGTGTGTGTGAGGGAATTAGAGTTGCTCCATTTTTCATAGCACTATACTTTGAAACATGGTTTGGTAAATATGGATGATGAATGAAGAAAACATTTATATATTAACTAATCACACTCTCAATTACAAGTAAATAATGACCAAGAATAAATTTCCATATCAATGTTAAGTAAAACAATTGATTGATTTTAAACTAACAATTATTCAAACAAGAATTAAACTAAACACTTGCCTTATACTTCTTGATTAGTAATCAAGTAATCAATTAAGGAAAAAATGAAGAAAAGAAACACTTGCATAACAATCAAGTAAACAATTAAATAACAATTATATAAAAAAAAACCAAGTTAAAGCACTTGCCTCTAACTACAAAATTATCTTCTCTTCTTGAAAATTTTTGTGAAAGTTTTAGATTGGATTAATGGGAAAAAGAGAAGAAAATGAGAAGAAGAGGAAATGAAGAGAGAAAGAAATGATAAAGAAAAGAGAAGCTTGGAAAAGAAAAGGAAAGAAACTTGGAGATAAAGTAAAGAAGAAGATGAAAATAAAATAAAATAAATTAATTAAGCCATTACTTGGAGTTGAATTGAAGTAAAGAAAAGAAAAGAATTTTGAAGACATTTCTAGGAGATGAATTTTAAAAAATACTCCCTTCAAATTTAAGTAATTACACATAAACCCTCTCAAGGTTTGCATAATTAATCTTTTAACAAAAATATGTAAAATAAATTTACATTTAAAATTTTAAGAAGAAAACATATTTATCAAAAACACGATTAGTTTTAAAATATCAGAAATTTCGTATATTTATTTCAAATACAAATACGAGTAATTTTTCCTTCTAATTTCAAGAAAATTTATATTTTCAAATACGAATACAAGTGCTAAAATTTTACACATATTTAGGATTTCCAATACATGTATATTAGTATTCAGGGGTTACAGGTAGCGAGTCAGAAACCACCCAAATGATGTAATAAATTTTAGATTTTGCACGTATATTATGTGGCTGTGTGTTGAACAATGAATTTTTAGATTTCACAAGTATATATGATGTGTGTTGATGTTTGTATCTGAACTCTAATATTTGATTTCTGTAAATGATGTACATTTGTGAGAAGATGATGTACATTTGTGTGTAATTGATCTACATTTATGAACTCTGATATATGATTTCTCAAGTACATTTTTTGGTTCTATTTAAAATAAAACCGCTACTTTAAATAGCGGTTATATTTTGAGCATACTGCAGGAGAAGAGAGCAGACCATTTAACCGCTACTTAAAATAGCGGTTATATTTTAAACTACACTATTTAATCTCTACTTAATGTAGTGGTTATCTTTTGAGCTCACCATTTAACCGCTACTTAAAATAGCGGTTATATTTTAAACTACACTATTTAATCTCTACTTAATGTAATGGTTATCTTTTAAGCTCACTGCAGTAATAGAGAGTAGACTATTTAACCGCTTTTTAAATTAGCGATTATATTTATTTAAGCCCAACTTAAATGCGGGTATATTTTTCCCTAACAAGCAGACCATATAACCACTACTTAAAGTAGCGGTTGTATTTTGAGCTCAACAGAGAATAGACTATGTAACCGCTACATAAAGCAGTGATTATATTTTGCCAGCGGACTATTTAACTGCTACTTAATGTAGCGGTTATATTCTGAGCTTAACAGAGAGCAGACTATATAACCGCGAAATAAAGTAGCGGTTACATTTTCAGCTCACTGCAGAAACAGAGAGCACTATTTAACCGCCACATAAAGTAACAGTTATCTTTTGAGCTTACTGTAGGAACAGAGAGCACACTATCTAACCGCTGCTTTAAGTAGTTGTTATATTTTCTGCACCAATAGATAGAAAATTAATTGACACATTTAACAACCATATTTCAGAGATTTAACATTATTAATTGACACTTTTATGCACACCAACAAATTTAACACCAGCATTGATTGACACAACCAATATCAACAACTAATACTGAATCAAATATTATTCCTTTACATCAAATATCATTCATTTACCAAAAAATCAAAAAGTATATTATAGTTTATCAAACATCATTCATTTACATCAAATATTATTTATTTATAACAAACTATTCTGACCAATCAAACAGTTGGTTCAAATTTCATAACGGCTCAAGACACATGAGATTCGGTCGACCATGATATATGTCTTCTACATGTTGTGTTTGTCTCATCGGATAAGTTATTTTATTATGGAATGTTAATTGGATGCATCATGTGCATAACCTCTTCTTTTTTTCTCATCACAATTTTTATTATCGACCAAGATTTTATTTGATTCTTTCTACGACCCCTAGGGTTAGATTGTAAAGAATTTTGTATTTCTGAAATGTTATCTTTCACGGATTTCAAATCATTTATTTTATCTACCATTCTTCTTCTACATTCGGCATTTCAACTGGAAGTTCAGATATTCGTATCACCAGTTCGGACAATTCTCCAAGTATAATTTTGTATCCATTCTCTGATGCGACATCTTTCACGCAATTAGATTGAACTCGTTGCATAAATGGCTATACCGCGACGTTTCAGTCATCTGTACCGAAGGTGGTACAATATTCGTTGACAATATTTTGATTAACATTTCTCGCCTATTTTGGAAAAATATATGGAGACGGTATACTATTCACTCTTAGATACAAAAACTCAGAATATATGCCTAAATAATAGTCCGTTTGATTCAAAATGATTGCAAATGCACTTGGAAAATTGCCCTTTTATCGTAAATTAGACATAATAAACTCTTCGCTTGTCTTTCTTCGGACCGAGTACGTTGTTAACTTTATATCTGCACGTCCCATCGACTTTTTAAATTTTCTGGATATTAAATAATTGAGATTTTTGGAGCTCTACTTGAATCTTTTCAAAAATTCTGTTAGTGTAAATTTTGGAAGCATCTAATTCCAGTAGCATATTTGTTGCACACATACAATTTTTGCATAGTGTATTAAAATCCATTCTTTTCTCGTGCTCATAATGCATTTGTAGTGCATTTCTCGTTTTCATAACAAACTCTTTAACTATGGTGTTCCAATTAAAATGAGCATAAAAAAAAGCATTCATGCTCTCACTACGCCACGTTCACATTCCTGCAGAAAAATTTCTTGTTGTATAAATCGATATCCATTTCTTCCTTATATCGTAAATTATTGAAAGCCATTTATACCTACCGTTAAACTTTTATCTACGCAACATTTGAAGTCGTTTTGAAATCCGGTATACTGATGTTATAAATTCTGAAATTTCTTAGGATATTTCTGACTAATGTACGATATGCAATAATAATATCTTGTATTTGGAAATATCTTGGGAATAGCATTTGTCATAACTTGATCTTGATCAGTGATTATAGATGGCGATGCCTTATTATTCATTATAATTAACCACTGTTGAAACAATCAGGTGAAAGACTCTTCAGAACCATTCCGCAGTAACGCAAACCAAATATTTGTGATTTATAATGATGATTAACACCGGTGAATGGGGCAAAGGGCATTTGATATGTGTTAGTTCGATTGATATCGAAAGTAATTGCATCACCGAAAGTTTTATAGGAAGCTTTAGAGCGCATCCACGAATAAGAGGCTATCGATATGATTTTCTTCGTCGTATTTTACTACGTAAGTAAAATTAGGCTGCTCAACTTGAATGGATTGCAAATAAACTAAAGTAACCTGGGCGTCCGATACATCTATAGATTGATGATGTATTTTTCTAAATACACTCTTTATATCGTTTAGCCTGTAACCAAGATTCTCTATCCCGTCGTGACCTTGTTCCAGTATCGTATATGTTTTGTTTAGACCAACCCCACTATCCTTCAAATTTGAAAAATTTTTTGTTAAATTTTTTTTGTTAAATTTGTTTAGACCAACCCCAGAATCTGACATCTGTCGAATTTGAATTTTTTTTTGTTAAAAGATAGGTATTGCACCATTGACTGTGGTACAAATGGATGGTTGTGCTCTCTCTTGTAAGAAGTTGCTATCTATCGATCTTTTCTTTTAACAACAAACATATGAGCTTCGCAGTTGGATCCAATATAATTACATCTCCAAAACGCCGAAAAAATATTTTACGTTTTACATCGAACTTGAACTGTTTAGGTTTTGTGGCCTTGTTACATTCATATAGTCTAGACATTACAGAACTACTGTGAACTGTATGACGATTAGAACGGATCCTGATAGCAAATCCAATGTTTTGAGCATAAGCCAAATAATATCTATAAGTATCATCTAGTGAATTGAATATCATGCCAATTTTAGGTTCTACCAAATCACATGTGGTATTCTCAAAATTTTCATATTTTGAATCACTTGTTACAGCTCCTTCGTTATTTTCATCAAGACTGACTTTATGGAACAGAACATTTTTACATTTATTTCCACTAGTTGACGATATAAACTTAACATTTTTTCTTTCAGGAGTTGTTAAATCGATAGGAATATTCAGTTTTTTTCGTCCGTTTCCACTACTATTCCATCTTCTAATTCAGGGATAGTCTACTCATAGGCTAGATTAATCGACATGCTGGCATATGTAAATATAGAAATAAAAAATTTACTATAATCATTTTGAAAAACTTCGTTGAGGAAGACATAGACGTCCTCTGGCGGAAGTTAGGGTTCTAAAATCGATAGATCACTTCGAAAAACTTCGTTGTGAAAGATGCAGAGTATTCTGGCGGAAGTTAGGGCTCCAAAATCGATAGGTTATATATTTTTCAACCATTAGAAAAAAAAATTACTTAAGTAGCGGTTTGATATTTAACCGCTACTTTAAGTGGCGGTTAAATAAGACCCGTTGGATTTTAACTATTTCTTGAAGTAGCGGTTGAGTTTGCACGGTCTAAATTTGTTGGATAATTGTATCTGAAACCGGACCCTAAAGAAATAATCTATAACATTTCCAATATATAGCAACCCAAAAGTAGCAGAATATAGGCAGAATTTGATTGCAATTAGGAAAGAGAAGAGAAATATCCGAAAATCAGCAGCTTGAGTAAAGATTCTTTTCTCCATATAGCTCAAGGTTATTTCATTGCAGGATGTATTACTCAATGTTTAAAATAGTTCGCTACGTGTCTCGCTATTTTCGCTATGTAGAATTGCTTGGCCTCTTCGCTATGCAGCATCGAAAAATAATTTAAATACAATGCAGCTTACGTCCTCCCTCACACCCTCCCACCCATCCCAAAATAACTTCATGCGTACACTCTTTTCACATAAGATTTTCTATTGAGGTTTTTATTATTTCAGTATCTAATTCTATACTATATGAAGACGGTTAACCTCTCAATTTGAAATCATATTTAGTAGACATGTTTTTCAAATAGAGATTATTTGATTGATTTTCAATACGTTTCATACAACCAAGAATCATAAATATGAATTCCAAGGGTTGAAAATTAGGAAAATATTGGTATGTTGCTTATTGTTTTATGTTCTTAAGCTAATTTTATATCTTTATATTAATATAATTTATTGTAAATAAGATGATGATAATAATAATAACTAATAATTCATGCAGCTTACACTATGCGTGATATTGTTTGCGTTTTTCGCTATTGAGCGGGTTGCTGTGTCCAGAAGGGACTTCAGTGATCTTTTGCGATGAAACGCTCTCACTGCTTCGAATATAGGTATTGCTATATTGATTTAGATTTTGATATTGATTTATTAACTATAATGAAGTCATGCCGCTGGTCTTAAGCAGGCTATTAAATGTGCTGAGAAGTGACTTTTAATGTACTTAGATTTTTAAGCATGTTCTAAGCACGTTGCAAATGCATGTGGAAAAAGAGGAGGAAATTGTTATATGGAAAAGAGTGGGTATGCGGCTAGTGGTTAATAATAAATGACTTTTCTTTTCTTGCTGCATAATCCGTTTCAAAATGCGAGTCCATTTTTTTAGGCACGTTTATTAAGAAATTTTAAACTTAAGATTATATGAATGCAAATTATCCATTTTAACCCTATTAAAGTTCATTATTTTCTTGGTATTTGAATAAGCATGAAGCTATTGAGGATGCTTTAGGAAATCAAGCAGTAAATGTGTCTTGATAATGAAAAAAGATTCTTGATACTTGTAGAAGGGCTTATATATTGAAACAAAAAAAGATAAAAAATGGACCTACATTTTGAAATGGAGGAAGTATGATTTTGCCTCGCTGTTCCTTACTGGATTCGTAGAGCTGGAGGGTCACATGTTTATTTTTTTGTGATCGTAGAGTAAGGCTAGGATTTAATAATAACATTCAAATAGCAAAAAATTAATAGCAATCTCCAAATCCAAAATGGAATGTGCCACATTCTCCAGTGTGTTTGCATTGGAACGGAAGAGATGTGCGCAATTTTTGCTGCTATTGTGTGTTTTTGCGTGGAGGTATCGTGCTGATTATCATAGAACAAATAGCTTTTATAAATCATCTGATCTAGGAATGAATATTTTTCTGTTATATCCTTGTCAGCCAATAACATGCAACAAATCTAGTGATTTTTTCAACCAAAGAAAACATCACATAGTGATATTTTCCTAATAATTCTTGTATACTATAGCACTTTTATATAAATTTAAAAAAAAAATAGAAAAACCATTACTGGGGTATGTGAAATTCTTCTTATATCAGAGATGTAATGGTGAAGACTAAATACATACTATTTTAAGGTTTTTTTTTGTATTGGCCCGTAAGCCCAACCTTTAACACATGCCATACACAACACGCACGCACACGCATCTAGGGAATCCACGAATTTTTTCCGAAAACGTTAATTTGTGGTCATTTTTCTTCCCAAAAAGGGAAGTGCCCATACTAACTGACCTAATGCTCATTGGTTTATTGGTGGTTTTAAAACTGACCTAATGCTCATTGGTTTATTGGTGGTTTTAAAACTCGAAAACAAGGTACCACGGCCATTTCCTTCAAGGCCCAGTTTGGGAGCAAAGTTCTTGAAACTCTGGTCTTCTTTTAGATTAAAAGAAGGGTTTCTTAATGTTGAGGACCTGTTTGGGAATGGAGTTGAGTTTTCTAAACTGGAGTTTCATGAAGTTAAGAAAAACCCACTCCAAAAAGCTTAGCATTTTGGCATCCATTTTGGAATTTAAATAACTACAGCTATCTCAACTCCAAAGAGATAACTACGGTTTTCTAAACTCTAATATTATTTAAGTTTAGTAAACTGTATTTTCCCAAACACATCTCTACAAACATAGTTTATTAAAAATCGAGTTTAGGGCTTACAAACCATATCGTCTAAAAGGATTCATTGGTTATTTTTGGATGGCTACTTGAAATGGGATTTGGGATTTTGCTTTTTAAATTTTTTTTTATAAAAAATATGTTTGATGATTGATACCATTTCTGGAAATGGCATGGCTAATGATGGGCAAAGGTTATTTTCTTGGAACTTGAAATCGAATTGGGTGTTGCGGCTGCGAGGAAAAACATAGGATAGGAAGAACTAGAAGCGAGAGGAAGAAAAAAGGATCGTTGAAATCATAGAGAATAATATTTGTTCCAGTAAGAAAAGATTTATTAAGATATATTAATCTTAACCGTTGAATGCAAACAAAGGATCCAATGGTCCTCATTCAGGTTCGCGATTTTAAAAACACAAACCGCCCTATAAGATCCGTTCTCTATATAACCATAGTTTGCATTCACTCTACTTAAAAATAAACTCCAGTTTTACCAACCGTGTATCCAAATAAGACCTTAGGATTGTTGGGCAACAGTCAAGAAACCAAATTCTTATTTAAAAATAAGGTGTGAGAGAGATGGTCGAAAATCCACTCATATTGGAGTTTAAAGGTAACTTGAAAAACTCAATTTTAGTTGCCAAATAAACCTCGGTTACAATTTTTATTGGTAACCATGCAATATGCATAACAAAGAAAATACCTGCAAGACATCTCATACATCATTAAAAAAAATTCTCAACATAAAAATATTCTGATGATCACAGGAAGCCTATTTGGCATTTTATTCAACCCTAAATTTGGTTTTAGATCAGCAAAGAAAATTTACTTATAAACCAGCAAAGAATAATCTGAAAAGCTATAAAAAATTTAAAAAATTAAAATTTTGTGTATGCAGTTGATCTATACATGCGTATATTATATACAGATGGACTAAAGCAACCAGGCCACTTCTTCTGTTGATGGACTCCATAAAGAAAGCATCACTATGACACGCTAAAAACAAGAACAGCAGTGAAAGGTGCTTCAAAGATCTCCAGATGCCATCAAAGAGAGCAAGATGGAAAAAGAGAAGTCAGGCTGTACAATTTTTAACGAGCTGTCAAAAAATAAATAATTAGCTCACAATACATGTGTTCCATTCCCAAAACATTGTACAATTTACAAGAGCTGGGGTAAAAAGAAATTTTATGAACTGATAGCAGTATGAACTCTACTCTGTTAGCATTACAGTAAAGTTAAATAAATTGGGCCTATGCAATTTATATAAATTGATTGCTAACAGCACAGAGTTGTAAATTGATGCTATGATGAAAAGCTGCTAGCTATCCTGTAAAATACCATTAAAGTTGCTCGAATAAGTATTTGTCTCCTCCACCGCCAATCTCAATACTCTGGAGAACTAATACAGTCCGAACAGCTTCAAGCCATCTTTAGCTCAATCAGTCAGAAAAAGAATGCAATAATCAATCTATTTAGTCCATATAATGGAACACAATGTCAACCATAGATTAATCATGTTGATTTCTTCACCGGAAGCACCCCCACTAATGTTTTTTTAAAATTTGTATTTTGTGTGCACGCGCACGTGTGGCGGGCGTGTTCTCTCGTAGAACACATCACTAGTCATACTTCAGTTGCCTGATACCTCTTTTTCCTCAGACATACGATTATCCATCGATCACTTGATGGAACACCATCCGTAAGGGCCTAAAGTACTGTCAATGCAAAAAGTTCTATTCCTGAACTTGAAATAGGCTTCATAATAACTCCATTTTTTTTTACTTCAAGTTTGTACTGAACCCTTTATGTCAGGCTACAGTTATTAAAGGTGGGAAGTTATTTCTACCGTTTTTACAGTTCTATTTTATGGATGAGGACTAGGGATTCTATTGCCTAAAAATATAAATTTGTAAAGTAGGATTTTGGGTATTCTTTGGATTTCTAAGGTTCCCTAGGTTTTTGTTCCAGATATTCTCCATAAGACAGCGCCAACTATAGGATTTCATGAAAATATGGAATGCCAAACTTCAGGAAATTTAATGTCAGGGGAGATGGGGATATAAAATTGTTCTTCTCTAAAGTTATGAGATTTTCTATGGTAAGGGCATGTTTGGATAAGTAAGAAAATAATACATAGGATTCTATATGGAATAAGAAAAAAGAAGCTTGGATTGCACATGTGTTCCATTTGGATAAAAGTCCTTTGGATTTTTATTCAAAACTTGTTTGGATGACATGAGATAAGTTTTCATGATAAAATATTTTTCTATTATAATATACATTAAAGTATAGTAGATTATCCCAAAAAAAAAATAATCCATAATCTCTTATTTTCTTCTTCTACATAAATTTTTCGACCTAATCACTTTCTTCCTAATATAATTTTTGATTGCACAGCAAAGAAATCATGGGTTAAAATTGATGAAGAAAAATACAACCCCAAAAAATTACAATATCATCATCTAATTGAGAAGAAGATAAGAGCTTATGGGGTTTTTTTTGGGGGGGGGGGGGGGGGGGAGGGGATAAAACTAATATATTTTAGTATGTAGTCATTTACCAAAAGAAGTTGTGAAGACAAGAGATCAAACCCGCAAAACTAAATTTTTAAAAGCAAAATTCATCAAATAAGGTCAAGATCCTTGGTCACTTTCTTGATTCATGGATCACCATCTTTATGCACATCAAAAAGCCCGTTTTTGCAATATGATCGAAATCATCATCGCCTCCTCACTGGCCTTCAATTTTTGTTGCATGGTTTTGGGCAAAAAATTGAAAGAAAAATGTGATTTTGGGATCCAAGCAAAGGAGAAACTATGGTGTCTCTTGTTTGGGGGGGGGGGAGGCACAAATTTCAAAATGAAAATTTTATAAGAGGAGGAAAGAGCTTTGGATTATAAAAATTGACTTTGAGCCAATTTTTATAATCCAATGGAATAGACCAAATTGAGGCTTTTTTCCTATAAAATTTTCCCCAAAAATGCATCCAAACAATCTTTTTTTAGGATTGATCTTGTCCATTGAATAAAAGGAATCTATGTTTATAATCCAATAGATTAGGCGCATCCAAAAAAGCCCCAAGTTCACAAGATTCTCATAGTTCTTTTTTTCTCAATTTTTTTAGAACTAGAGCTTGGGAGAGTGGCTTGCTCCCCTTTTTCTTCATTTTCATGTTATTTTGTCATCATCTCACATGATTGAACTAGGATCCATCACCACAGCTCTAATAACAAGAAGTTTTGACTCTTTCATCTAACTAATAATTGAATCACACGTGTGTGTGTGTGTAAAATAATGGAGGACAAAGGCCCTAGGAGAGGATTTCCTCCTACGGTGTTGGCAAAAATCTATCCTCCGCCGTTTGTCTTGACGATCAGCACTCACCATCTTCATCTTTATCGGCTAAGATGTAGATACACCAAATTTCACATGATTCTAACATTTTTTTTACCGCTGATTTAATGAACGCAAAATTAAGGTTTTCTGATATACACTATTTTTTAGAATTTTACATTTACTAGATCAACGGTGAATAAGTGTTAGAAGTTAGGATCATGTGAAATTTGATATATCTACATCTTTGATGATAAGGATCAAGATGACGGGTGCCGATCGTCGAAAAAACGGTGAAGGGTAAATTTTTTTGATGCCATAAGCGCAGAGAGAGAGAGAGAGAGAGAGAGAGAGAGAGTTATTCTTTTCTACATTAAAGCAACATATTGTTTACATACAGTAAGGCAACATATTGAATTGACTACAAATTTTATATATTTCATACCTGCTGAAGGAATGGACACATCCGATCTCAAATTTAATTTCTTTCGCCCTTCCGTTTCCGTAAACTTCAGCAATACTTACATTCGTTGATACCATTGAAAGCACACTTCATCTGCATCACAGTTCTCATCACAATTTAATCTGATTTACTAATATCGATCTATTCCAAACTAAATTTACTGCACGATACCATATTAAAATTCTCTTTAAGAGAGTATGAGAGAAGAGTCATTCAGAAGGATTAAAACTAATAGTTGTTTGGCGAAGCACTTCAGAACTCTGATCGAGGCCATGAGATGCAACCTAACATGCAACAAAGAAATTCATGTAGGAATTAAGATATATAGCTGGGATTAATATGCAGTAAATTTTGAAAACATTAATATTGAAGCTCACCAAATATGTAAGAGCCGCATAACGCTCCTCATTCAAATACAAAGGTCTTCCCCTATGCATGTCGTGATCCTGCAACCAGATGCATTATAGAAATAAAGAATGTCGGTAAAAGAAACAAAGAAGGAATGAAGGATGCGGTGTAGATGAAACGGTTAAGGAACCCAAAAAGCATACAAGCATGGGAAATCATTGTGAACCTAAAGCTCATGAAAAAATCAGATAGACAGAGCAGAATGAGCGTCCAAGTTATTTTCCCCGTCTCACAATTGATCTGCTGCCAAAGTCACCAAAAAGGCTTTGCTAGACATATAAGCTACAAATACATGAGTTAAAAAGTTTATACCTTGATCGACGTATTAATGTCCAAAGAACTAAAGCTTTAAATTGAGCTCAAAAAAGAATCTATGTGCGTGTGCAAAAGCGCACACATCAGAAGTGAGATTATTGACAAGTCAATTATACAAGCATCGTAAGCAACAAAACCAAAACACTTATTGCTTTGTGACATATTCATTGGGTGGTTAATAGTCTATACTACTTAATAATGATGAAAGAGAAAGATTAGGGAAATATAATGGATAGATTGGCCTAAGCCTAATCCTTCTCTTTATATAGGCAAAACCAATTTTGCAATTACACCCCTATTAATTATCTAATTACATATAATAATCCCGTGTACACTATAGATATTCTAACACTCCCCTTCAAGCTGGAGTATTCATATCAAACATGCCCAGCTTGTTACAAATAAACTGCACTCTATTTCTTCCTAAGAACTTTATGAATAAATCTGCTAGCTGATAAACAGATTGAGCATAGTAAGTATCGATGATGACATCTTCAACTTCTTCCTCACGAAATCGCAATCCACCTCAATATGCTTCGTTCGGTTATGGAATACAGGATTAGATGCAATATAGATTGCAACCTTATTATCACAATATACCCGCATAAAGGAAGTGGGCTCAAAACCAAGATTTCCCAGCAGAAAGCAAATCCATACAAGCTCACAAGTGATTCTCTATGGCCCGGTACTCTTACTCGGCGCTGGAGCGGGACACTACGCTTTGTTTCTTAATCTTCCAAGAGACCAAGTTACCTCCTACAAACATCCAATATCCTGCAGTAGATCTGCAATCAGATGGAGACCCGGCCCAATCTGCATTAGTGAAGCCTCCTACTCGAGAATGTCCATGATCCGAGTACAGTAGACCCTTCCCTAAAGTATTCTTCAAATAGCGAAATATTCGAATCATCGCATCCCAATGAGCCACCCGAGTATCGGCCATGAATTGGCTCACAACGATAACTGGATATAAGATATCAGGTCGAGTGACGGTGAGATGATTTAGCTTACCGACCAACCGTCGTTATCTTCCGGAATCTTCAACCGAGTCACCTTATCCCGGAAGCAGCTTAGTATTAGGATCCATTGGAGCCTTTATGGGTTTGCACCCTAACATTCCCGCTTCAGTCAGCATATCAAGCACATACTTCCGTTGTGAGATGTAGATGTCATCATTCAACCAAACAACTTTGATACCCAAAAAGTATTTAAGGCTCCCAAGGCTCTTAGTCTAAAATTTTGTTTGAAGATGGTATTTAACCTGTGCAATACCAGCCGCATCGCCAGTAATCACTATGTCATCGACATATACCATCAAAAGAATGTGAAGGCCATTGATGTTATTACGATAGAACACCGGATGGTCATGTGCACATCGTCTGAGATCAAACGAAATAACCACCTCGGTAAATTTCCCAAACCACGCTCGAGAAGACTATTTAAGCCATATAATGACTTCTTCAATCGACAAACTAGATCAGACTTCCCCAGAGCAACAAACCCAGATGGTTGCTCCATATAGACCTCCTCGACCAAAGAACTATGAAGAAACATAGTTTTCACATCAAGCTGATGCAATGGCTAATGATGGGTAGCCGCAAGAGACATAAGCAGACAGACAGAAGTCATCTTGGCCACAAAAGAAAAGGTCTTCGCATAATCAATGTTGTAAGTCTGCGAATACCCTTTAACAACAAAACATGCTTTCAAGCGGGAAAGTGTTTCATCAGGATGAAACTTCACAGTATATACCCAGCGGCACCCTATTGCCTTCTTCCCAGTCGAAAAAGGAACCAAATTCCATCCCAAGTCTGATCCTGTTCAAGGACAAGCATCTCATCAATCATCGCATCGGTCTATCCTTTATGAGACAGCATCAGAGAGGGACTTAGGTAAAGCATGTGAATCGAGTTACGTGAGAAACGCCCGATATGCCGGAGAAAAAAAGAAGTCGCCACATAATGAGTGAGGATGAGAAGTGCAGCTGCGGGTGCCTTTCAGTAAGGCAATAAGGATATTAATGTCAACCTCCAGTGGAGCTTGAGACTCTGGAAGATCAGCAACATAAGGCTGAGGTTCAGGAGCCGTATGGGCCTGACGAGCATACCCTTATAACCAATGGTGTAGGGTCCAACGGTAGGGAATCAAGGGTGGAAGGTGGGTCAATAAAAACAGTACGGGTGACCAACACAGGGATGGAGAATCAACCGACTCAAAAGGGGTGTCTTATGACGAAAAATATGAGATATCTAAAGGAAAATCAATGTCCATGTCTACAGGTGTGATGTACAAAATATGGTGTGGATTCATGAAAAGTCACGTCAGCCGATATAAATCGACGACGCAACCCAAGACTATAGCATTGATATCCCTTTTGAGTCCGAAAGTACCCATGAAAAACGCAATTAATAGCCCTGGGTCCAGTTTAGAACCCCCAGGTTATAGATCATGGACAAAGCAGACATACCCAAAGACCCGCGGAGGAACTGGGAAAGATACCACCGAAGGGAATAATGTAGAATGAGGAATCTGTCCATCTAGGATGGAGGAGGGCATACAGTTGATCAAGTAATTGTCAGTAAAGACTGCATCTTCCAAAAACATTTAGGCACTCGCATATGAAACAAAAGGGTGTGAGGAACCTCTAGCAAATGCCGATTCTCCCTTTCTACCACCCCATTTTGTTGGGGTACAAGGACAAGAAGATTCATGAACAATGACAAATTTCTCCATATACTCCTTAAAGAGCGTACTAAAATATCTTTGGCATTATCACTTCTCAAGGTACCAACAGTGACTCCAAACCGAGTCTGAACTTCAGAACAAAATATCTGGAAATGAGAACACTTCATTTCGAGATTTCATCAAATACAACCATGAAACTTCAGAAAAATCATCGATAAAAGTCGCAAAATAGCGAAAACCTCCTTGGGCAACGGGGCATAGCCCCCAAACATCAGAATGCAGGAAAGTAAAAAAGGTTTATCAACTTTCTTATTGACATAAGATAGGTAGCGGAGCGATGATGCTTATCCAACTCACAAGACTCACTCTAAACTAGATAAAGTACCAAAAGAGGGAACAATCCTCTTCAAGGTGTGTAGGGAAGGGTGACCAAACCGACAATGGGTATCAAATGTGGATGTGTAAGCTGTTGGGCAGGCTATAGGGCGTGGATGCTCATCGAGATGATACTACCCGTCAACCTCAGTTCCTGTGGCAATCATCCGCATCCCAAGCTCCTGAAAAACAGTCACCGGCAAAAAAGTTCACAGTTCAAATCTTGAGTCGGTTGGCTAATAGTGAGTAAATTGAATGGAAAGCCAAGTATAAAATGGCAGAGACAACTGTGATGTGGCACGAACAGACCCCTTTATAACAGAGGTAGTGTCGTTTGCTAAGGTCACTATGATACACCCAGGCCTTAGCCTATATGATGATAATATGCTTCTCCCCTCATATGATCCATCACGCCTGAGTTGATCGTCCAAGGACGACATACAGAAGTCGAAGTAATAAAAGTTGTACGGTTACCTCCTGAGAAACCCAGTGGTCACAACTGTAGCCCAAGGTGTAGCTGATCCAGCCTGGCTATTAGAAGCTGACGGGGTCATAAGAAACCTTAATCGAGCAATCTCCTCTTCCATGGACTTGACGGAACTATCGGATGATATTGAGTCCGTCGAAATAGTGGAGGATGCAGAAGATGAGGTCCCAACATGAGCACGGATAGTTGGGCGAGGTCTCCAATTAAGCTTCTAAAAGGTACCGCGAATATGTCCATCCTGGTGGCAAGTCACAAAAACGAGTCTCTCCTTGGCCTCTGCCTCCGGCTTTACCGCCTACACGACCCGCTCCCCCTTTCTCGTGGAGAGTAATAGGTTGGAGAACACTCCGGCCTGATAAGTGTTCTATGCTCACCAAAGGCAGGCTGCTCATCGGTAACTTCCGAGTGAAATATTTGGTGGCGCATGTGATACATGGCCGTAAGAGTAATCTCCGGCTTCCCAAGGCCAGACGTGCAGACTGGTACTCAGACTGTAGTCCACCAAGAAAAATGATCATGATGAGATCCTCACATCGTCTCATCATTTCTACAACATCACTAGTGATTGGGAATAACTCCGAGACCGGCTGAGCAAGACGACGAAACTCCGAGTAATGTTTGCTCAGTGAGAGTTCCTTGCTGAATCTTGTACGGCTGATGCACCAAATCATAAGCCTTTGAGAGGCTCTGCTGCGATGAATAGAGCTCGTGGAGCTGATCCTAAATCGCCTTCACGGATCCCAAGTGAACAAGCACATTCATGATCCGTCGCTCCATCGAGCTAAGCATGGGATGGCTAAGCTGTGCATCATGCGCCACCCAAACAGTGTAATTGGATTGGGAGGCTTCGTCAAGTGACCGACCTTTCTCCTCCCCTTGACATATCTCTCCACCATTAGCTTCTTAACTATGTAAATTCTGATCATCAAGCTTGAAATCCATCATCTTGGTGGCTAAAATATCGGTGAATGGGATTGGTTTACTCTCTGATTTGCTCTCCATCTCCAAGAATCCAAGAAACACTTCTCAAACAAGAGCAAGCAGAGAACTACTTTAACCAAATAAAGAAATCGATAAACAACCATACTCAAACTATCGTGATCGACCTCTCTAATATTCGATACACGATCCAACAACCTCAAATCCACGATCTAACAACCTCCAAATCCCCAACGAAGCAGGCAATCAAACAACTCATAATATAGCAACAATTGACATCAAAAATATGAGAAATCACCTCAAGTTAGCCTCAAACAGCAAGAAAACCCGAGAAATCCCTTCCAAACAGACACCAAAAAGCCACCAACAGCGGGTAAAATGACCAAAAACTGATCAATCAAGCAAGAAACCTTCAAATCCATGAGGAATCTCCAAAATCAGCAAGAAAACTATCTCAAATCATCAAGAAATACCAAAAAACTGCTTCGCATCAAGGTCAAGTTGACCAAAAACTCCAAAAATGAGATCAAGTCGAAAAACTCAAGCTTGAATCACCAAGAACTACCACCGGCAACTTCGAATCAGTTCACGAGGCCAAGACATCAAATCGAATCCCCAACAGCCATATCGAACTCACTTATTGCAAATCTGATGTCAACAACGCTTGTAGAGGCTTCGATCTGCCTCGTTTGTTGTCAATCCGCCTCGTCGGGGGTGCTGGAGGGCCGGCGAGGGTACGGCAAGGTCTGGTGAGGACCGGTGAGGGTGAACGAGGTGGATGGGGCGGTTGCAGTGCTAGGGTTAGGGTTTTGATGATGATAAGATGGATGGTGTAGATTAAATACAAGAAAATGGGTGATCCAGATTAGCTCTGATACCATAATAAAGATGAGAGAGATTAGGAAAATGTAATGGATAGATTGGCATAAGCCTAATCCTCCTCTTTATATAGGCAAATAGACAAAGCCATTTTACTATTACAACCCTATTAAGCATCTAATTACATATAATAAACCCGTGTACACTACAGGTATTCTAACACTACTATTATTACCTCTTCACCAAAAGCATCCAAATAAGGAGACGGCCACGATGACTCGCGCAAAGATCTCTGAATAAACACTGTGGTTCTCTGTAGATCAAAATCAAATACAGCAGTCACCAATCAAATTGAAGCATAATAAAACTTAAAATGAAAACAGATACCATTAGCAAGTTTATGTTAATGGTGGATTATATGTGCGTACCCGGACATACAGAAATACACCAACACCGGCACCACAAACTGTTGCATGATTCAAGCATCTACTTGCCCTAAAAGTAATAATAATCAATATTAGGCGCATACACAATAAAAGATTGAACACGTGATACAAAATAGTTCAACTTCAATAAAGATATATGGACAAAAAATACTACCTGCAGCATGTTTTCCAATTTGGAGCACATAATTTCCCACATAGTAAACAGAGTACAGGTTCATCGGGGACAGATTTGCAACTAGAACATTCTAGCTTTAAATATCTGATGCAGACAATACTTAAAGTTAATAATCACTACTTTTTTGGCAATTAAACAAAATATAAAATTGATTTTGCGTAGATAACTTTTAATCCTGTAAATTAATTTTCGATGCAAATTTAATACACATGGGGATTTATCTATAAAATGAAGATTGTCTTGATTGAGCTATTTGACAATCTCAGAATTGTAAACCTCCTTAGAGGGGTTTTGCATTATAATGGCGCACATGTGATGCCTAGAAAATAAGAAAATTCATATGCGAAGGCAATCTACTCAGAATATTGTATGCAAACCTTTGCAGTAGATCCTGATAGAGCCGGGGCAACTGGATGAGCATAAACGGAACTGCAGGAGTGCAGAATAAACCAGACTGATAATTAGGAGTAGTGAACTCCTCATGGAAATGACCACACCATTTTAAAGCTAAAGAATGCATGACTTCATTTTCAAGAACTGATTCTAGAGATTGGATTTGAAACAAGTCCTCCAACTCCCTTATTCCATTTAGCTCTTCTGTCCGTTCACAATCCATGGTGCAGTCTTTCGAGTAAGGATTTGATTCCCATATAAGAGTACCCCCATACACTGGGGCTGACATAGATGATTGTAGCATTTTCCAAAGCAAGGCACACCTTCGTAGATAAGGGTATGTAAATTTTCGAATCATATCCTTGGGATGGCAAGAAAGTTCGATATAGCTGGAAACAAAATAATTCCTCACAAATTCAGATTCCCTCATCATCTTGCAGATATCATTGAGAGCTGAAGCGTTGAAACATGATACATCAAATTTTTTGCTGCTATAGCATGTAAGTAAAGCCTGCAAAGCAACAAATTCAAAAATTGATGATGAGAATACAAGAAATGAAGGCAGCTTTTGGAATTTGAACTAAAAATGATGTTTATAAAAGGAAAACATGCATCTCAATACCTGAACAACACAAACACAATAAAAAAGGTGAACAAGAGGGATGAATAAAGCGCAAGATGATATAAATGGATAAGGCAGGCAAAAAAGAGTCCACATCAATGAAGAAAAAGGATCATGAGAAAGGACAGGTTCCGCAAGTCGTTCACAGAACAGAATATCAGGAAAGCCTTCACCCTTGGCAGCATGTTCCAGTACAGACCACAAAGTGCCTGCTAAGGAGAACATAAATGGAGTGTCAGTGATTTATTTTAATTTTTTATTAGTGTTATTTTTATTTTTATTTTATTTAATTTTTTGATGTGAAGTATCAGTGATTGATGTATATTATTTTGATATGCATTTATAGAAAAGAAAATCTGTTTGAAATATGATATTTAACAAAGCCGAAATATAGTTAATATAATATTTAACAAAGAAAAAGGCACAAATTAAGATACTTGGATTTACTTTGGTAGTTGGAGGATATTCTTGATGACGAGGGTGTATCTAGCGTATTTCGTGTTTTTATATTGATTACAAACATCGGAGGGATTTGAGATCTGTCGCTTCTTGCTAGAGAATGCATAAGCTTACAGCGGTTGTGATTTGTGTCTTTCTAGATGTCCTTATCAGGTATAGTCTTGTAGAAATAGTGACTGGTCATCCGCTAATAGATTAGAAGGCTTAAAGCAAAGGAAATGCCAGCATGATGGGTTAACTTGACATACATTCTATAGATATAAAACTAGGAATACGATACTCATAATCATCGGAACCATTTTCCCATCAAATGAGGTTGGCTGTGAAGGACCGGCTGTGACCTAATGTGAGCCCTTATTAATTACTCCAGATCGAGAAACTTATGGACAAGCAGCTTTCCATGATCTTAACTATAAAGAAAGAATTGATTCTTGATTTAAAAAGAATATTTCTATAGTATAAGAGAGGCCTAAGATCTTTGAGATTTGCAAGGCTCGTGTTCTCTAACAGATTTTCTTTTCAGTAAACACTGGACTGACCTTCATAATAATAGTGTTAATTGCCTCTGCATTCACCTTTTTCCGATGCCACTGTTAATTGCATTAAGTTGGTGATCTCTAATAATATAATATAATATAATATAAAATGATATTTCAAAAATAAAAAGTACATTATTTTTCACAAAACATATGACTTTAACATTTGTGCTTAAGCAAGTCTATCTGCAACACAAGCAGGGACTTAATGTGCTTGATTTCTAACCTGAAGTCCAAGTGGTTGAGCTTTAAACAGTCCAACAAGATTATAAGATGTGGGAGGTCGAGTTTCAAACATGTGAAGTGATGTATCTATAAATGTATCAAGGCATGACCGAGCATGGGACCTTAAGTTATTAGGATATCTGGATCAAATTCCTATGAAAATGTACTTCCACCAACAAGCCTCATACACACGTTGGAAATTTGGAAAATTTAGAAATATCAGAACATCACAAGGAGCAGGTACAGCAAGCCGAGGTTTGTTAGAGGATGGAGCATCTGGCTGAAGAAATTGGTTG
The DNA here is from genome assembly GCA_030015575.1 of Agapanthus africanus. Taxonomy (NCBI): domain Eukaryota; kingdom Viridiplantae; phylum Streptophyta; class Magnoliopsida; order Asparagales; family Amaryllidaceae; genus Agapanthus; species Agapanthus africanus. The sequence continues at coordinate 124,200,280 of CM057339.1, read as the reverse complement.
TGAGGTTCAGCTGAATGCTCCGAATCAGATTCAACTTCAAACGGATGCACCTGCTCCTCACTTGATCTGGTTTAAATTCTCAAATATTCAATGTGCACCCTCGGTTAGGAAGTACATCTTCCTGCATTTCTGATCTAGGTTTTTACAATGAACCAAGACCGCATTCTCAATCATGTCTTCATACTCTACACACATCAACTCTCATATTTGAAGCTCAACCACCCGTAGCTTATATATCTGCTAACAATTTAGAGCTCAAACACCTGAACTACAGATTAGAGCTGAAGCATATGGAGCTATGTTTCTGCTGTAGATGTTAACTTGACCGTTTATGTTTCACCTGTTGGAGACGTTGGGGATCGACCTCCCATAGCTTGCATTTATGACCATGGCTTGACCTTTTTTCTCAGATAATTAGATAGGCTACAGCTGCTAAAAAAACAGCTGTACAATATTTTTGAGAGATATTCTAATTTCCCTTTCTGGAATACTAACCAATTTTATATTTTGTTTATATTTTAGGGATAAATTACACTAAAATACCTTAAGCTATCGTGGATTTTCATTAAAATACCCTTTGGTTTTTTTTATTAAAGGAAAATACCTTTCAAAACATCAGAAAACTACCATGACAAACGGTGCCACATCACTTCTAACATTGCCATGTCATCGCCACATCATTTAAAGTTGCCACATCGGCCAAAAATTTCAAAAAAAAAAACCCAAAGTTCCCCTCTCTTCTCTATCCTAACCCTAACCCTCCTCCCTCCACGCGCTGCCGCCACCACCCTCTTCTCTTCCTCTTTTCCTATCACCTTCTTCCTCCTCATCCACCCTAACCTCCAAATCCCTTACCCTAACCCAACCTTCATCTTCTTCCTCCACCTCCACCTCCACCTCCAAACCCTCCCCTTTCTCCAAATCCGGTTCCCCTTCCCTTGATCGTCGATGCCCGCCGCCCCCGCCCTCCCTCTACCTCCTCAAACTCACCCCTCACATCCGCCCTCGATCACCCTGCCTCTCTCCTCCCCCTCCCTCTCCCCTTCCCCCCTCACGTCTCTCCTATCCATCTTTCATCATCAACAACTTCATCATCTTCATCACCAACTTCTTCCTTGGCATCACCTCCGCCGCCAACCCCACCCGTCACCGGCGACTTCCTCCACCCGTTGCGGCCACCGACCTCCTCCACCCTCCACCATCATTAATTGTCCAATTGATAATTATTTAATATTAATAATAAAGTAATTAATAATTGATTGATTGTATTCTGAAAACTGCAAAATGATCTTTTGATATGAACAATTAACAACGTTAAAGTTGACCAACATCGATCGTCAAGTCATGGTAGTTTTTCTATAGTTTTGATATTGGTATTTTACTAATTACTGTCACGGGCCCAAAGGCGTTGGTAATTCTTTGTATAGTTTAGATATTAAGAACCATTTTCTAGTCCATATTTTCATCGACCGGAAGTAAGAGAGGATTCATATCGAGTCTACGACTGCTCCTAAAACATTATCGAACCTTTCATGAAACTTTGCTTCAGGGACAACCCTATTTGTTGCAAATTTAAGATTTATTGCAATCGAGAAAGGAAATAAGTTAAGAAAGGACATTGGTAGTCACTGTTGTCCACTTAGAATTAAGTCAAGCCATGCTAAGTCTCATCATAAGTCAGAACTACGGCCTTCTTTTGATGGTATGCATCTGTGATCCATCTAACCAAATTCCACCCTGTTTAAACTCTCCTTTGGCCCTAGAACTTGGGTCCGTCTCTAACTTGTTGGTCGATCTAACAACATGTCAAATAAATTAAAAGGCAAAATAGTGGAAAGTAAAGGTAAGAAATGTAATATGCATGGCATTTAACTGTAAATTTCTCCTGGCAAATTTAAGTAATCAGAACTTATGGCACTTATGTACTTATATGTTATCAGTTATTGATGCTAAAATATGTGTCCAACACTCAAGCTATTTTTTTAAACCACCAATAACATAAGAGGTTATATCACTTATCACCATAAATATAACCTACATCTAAGCGCATGCAATCATCACAGATATCACTGAAGGCACTAAACAAATTTAAGGAACCATAAAGCCGATATGTAAATATGATATAATATCTAACAAAAGAATGAAAGCATGCATTCATATAAAATGTCGAGACCCTCCTGTTACTTGTCTTACATACAACATTAACATAAAAAATTAATGACTGAAGCACATAATAGTGGGGTTTCATATCTAACAATGCATTTATTATTAGAAATATAGAAACTATCTCACTTTACCAATGCAAAATGGATCTGTCAAGAAAAGCAAGTAAACAAAAGGCATCACATAGTAGTAACTCGGTTTTGGTTTGTTTTTTTATTTTTTTATTTTAACAGCAGCATATATTGGAATTTAAAAATTGTTTTACAACCCTAGGTCAAATATGATACATGCCGATAGCCTCTATGCATGCAAATTTCACCCCCCGTAAACTATAAATAAGAGTATACCTAACAGAGGATACTTCATCAAATTATACCTATAAGTTGTATAGAAATATATGACTTAGAAAGCTAGATAAAATTTGCATAAAAGAGCATCAATCATCACAGGCAGGCAGTGTAGTTACAACTTTACCTCTTTTCTTATCTCCTGATGTGTCAAAACAAATAGACCCTGCTATTAATTGAATACCCGAGAATCTAAGCAGCACGTCTTGATGACTTGATATGCGAGTAGTTTGAGCAACACGTAGGAGCAATGATAGAATAAATTCGCTAGAAGAGTGAAGCTCCCCATATAAAGAATTTAAAGAAGACCACTTCGCATTCCCACGAGCAGCGATTTCTGTAGATACAAGGGAGTATGTAAGGGTGTCCCAAAGAATTAGAGATTGAATGAGTCTTCGAGACTCAGATAGATCGTTGTAACTTTGAGAAGAATACAGCGTGTACAATTTGCGGAGAGCAGGGTCCAGAGCTGGATCAACAGTTGCATTTTGCTTCTGAGAAAAATATTGCTGGATTTTTTCTTGTCCAGCGAATTGGGCTGTGCTTACGAGGAGAGATAAAGCAAGTGGGAGGTTCAAATTGTTCTTTGGACTCCCAGTTGATGGCATGGTTTGCATCCATGCTTCATTCGAGACAACAGAAGGGACTGCAGGAAGGAGCGAATTTGCAAATCTGCGGCATACTGGGCAAAGCAGCTCTCCCTAAACATTGACAGATATAACTAAATAAGACACTGAAGAATTGAATGCCAAATCATTATTAAAAGGTTATGAAGCTATAAGCTCGTGAAAGGTTTCGCAAAGTTCTGCAATTTGATGCGGATCTGATGCCAACCTTTTTTTTAAATTAGTACAAGAAAAATAAACTATGACTAGAGGGGGTGTATCATAATCCTAAATGACCAATTGGCATCCTTTGAATCCTCCTAGACTTCTGTAGAAGTTTAGGAGAAAGGGAAAGAGTAAATTTTTTTCTATAATGAAGCATGTTCAACTCTGAGGCACATATAATTCAAGATAGAAATCAGATGCTAAATACACAGTATATTGAATGGCAGAAAGTCATCTTACCAGATCCGGATCGACGATACTCCTTCCTTCAAAAGCAAGTCTCCTGAGGTGTCTGTAATCAATAAGATCTCAAGATGTTACGGTTACTTAGGGAAGAAACCATTTAGCAAAAAGAATATCACACTAACGTGCCATGCAAAGTATAGTCATACGCTAATGTTCAATAAATACTACAAAGCTTTTAATGAATTTCTATAAGCTGGTCCAGTAGTAAACTGTCTGATAGCAAGATTAGACCTCTTTGTTATTTCTTGCTGTCGATCCTGATAGGCGATCCAGAATAAGAAACATCTTTTTCTATTATCCCTTAACACAGCAAAAAAAATCTTGGGATTCCCCAGTCAATAACCATGTATCCAATTAAGCTTAAGCTTTTCGGATGTGGTATAACAACATATATCAAACGGACGCTCAACACTCCACCTCACACGCGCCTTCGCCACCTAAAAACGCCTCAAGCGCAAACACTCTCTAGTCTCTTGTAAATGCAGAATAAATTAGAGGAAATACATTTTCAAATAAACTTGATGAGGTTTGAACCTAGGACAGTAGGACCTCCTGAAGTCTAGTGCTAGGATACCATGTCAAGGTGTCACTTTACCCAAAAAGAATGTCAAGAACTACTTTACACAAAAAGAATGTCAAAAACCACTTTACCCAGATGCATAAATTGGAAGTCGACATATAAAGATGTGCCTTCTTCAATAATCACTCTTCTAGTCCCCCAAAAAGATAATTTGATAAACACAAGTGACGAGTACTAACCAGAGAATAACGGATCAAATGTTTTTCTGTCGATTTTTGCACAAGAAATGTACTCTTCATTCTTTCGTTGAAAAAAATACAGAATTTCTCCAGTGGACAATACAAAAGGAATGGAAAAACTTGTGATATAATTTGAGAAAATAAAGATATGTTTGTTGATCATTTCATAGCCTCAACTAAACAGCCTTTGGGCAAAGGGATGAAAACTAGTGCAGAATACGGATGGAAGAGCGGGATCAGGTCAGTCTGGTGACATTCATATTAAGTATTAAATGTTTACAGACATTTACTTCAAAAGAAATGAACATCAATATGAAAACAGCAAACATGCATCCACTTAGATAATACTGCAATGGAGTTAACAGGTTATGCACCGAACAAATGCGAAAGGACCATATACAGATAATACACAGCTAAAGCCAAACAGATTGATTGGTATAAAGTCCTGTGCTAGCTAAGAGGCACTTAAAATTACAATGGGCAAGGTTTTAGCTAAATGAAGAAGGCGAAATAAAATCCAAAAGTTTTAAATGAATGCTATCACCGAAAACATGACATCTCTACAAACTCATATCTCATGGACCCAACCAAAAGATAATAAGTAGTTGTGATTATTACAATTACATGCGCTTTCTTAAACGAATCATATTCAAAAAAAATTCCAACCAAACAGAAATTTGTTAGTAACTAGTATAGACGTGCAACATCTTTGCTATTAGAATGCAAACTCAATTCTTTAATTCAAATTTCACCATGGATCATATCCTTCCATTAAAAAGCGACATGTGAGAAAAATACCAGTCTAAAACAACCAAAACCAAAACATTCTAGTGACGTTTCAATTTATCCCAAGAAAATACAATTTAAGCGAACCAACCTACGGTCAATAATGGCTTTGGAGAATGATAACACAATTTTATACTCATATCCCCTCCAAAATCCTATTTTCTGTACAAGTCTATTGAGAAAGCACAACACCACTAAATTTTTAAATAAATAGACATTACAATTTCTTTCCTTAACATATTGCTCTTCGTAATAAATAATTTTTTTGTTTGAATATTTGAATTATCTTTTTGGATGTATATTCTGAAAAATTGAATTCCATATATGATCAAATAGTGCTATTGTAAATATTATTAAGATCTGTTTAATTTTTCCTAGGTTTTGTGAGTTATTGCTTGAAAGCAGTTCTTTATTTTTTAATATGGCATATGCGATGTTATAAAAAGAGATCTAAGAGCTGCATAGGTGGATGCAACTCCAAGCCGCTTTGCTTTGACCCTAAACGGCTGCAGTAAGCGTTCCATGCACGTTATAAGCGCTTAAGCAGGTCTAACCTGCTTAAATTCAAATATAATAATTTCACAAGTCGGATTAAAAAAAAATTCTATGAATAATGACCCAAAATCCTTTCTAAAATATAATGCATGTTTCCTCTCACCAATCTCCCGCCTGCATCGCCTCTCCTAAAGGCTCCTGGGCAGCACTCGCTCCTCTCATTGTTCTTATCAAGTCTTTAAAAACTAATTCGAAAAATTCTAAGTTTTTGTTTAAATCATTTTTCTTTCTTAAGCTTTTCTTCTCTACAATTTCATTGCATATAATCTGCAGGCTTGAAAGTTCAATTAGAAATATATTAAATCATATATAATATAATGTTATGTATATAAAAATTCATATTATGCACTCCATTCGATATGAAGTTGCTATGTAGATTTATTATATTTTTAATTACACCATTTTAAGAATTTTCTGGATTTTTAATAATTTTGCAGTGAATTTTACTATACTTTGAATATTTATGAAAAGTAATTTTAATTAAAAACAAAAATCCTCCTAGACGGCGCTTAAGCAGTGACTAGACGCTAGGCAGTATCCGAACCATCCAACTCCGTATAGCATTTTTTACAACCTTAGACATATAGAAAATCATGCAAGACTAGAGAAATATCATAGATATTAATTGTTTTTTAAATAAGTAGTGGGTTATCCACCAAGCTTCATTATCAAGTTAATAACGAAGAAACTCATACCAAAGCACATCACCGCCAACAATACAATATAAGTTTATTATAATTATCACTACTAAATCAGTTAATATAATGTACAAACTAATAATGTATTTTATTTTTAATAGATTCAAAATATCCCAAAATAAATCAATAATTATTACTAAGTTCTAAAATAAAATTAAAGGAGAATCAAGAATGGATTAAGCTTAGACAGAAAACCAACCTAACTCGAAGCTGTCCTGCATTTGTATACATGTAAAAGAGATAGAAAATCATATGAAATTAATTTTGACCACTTAGCCCTACCTGAATTTTGTTTACTCGGTAAATAATAAAATTTTGGAACATATTTCAGGAGTGAATCCTTGCAAATTATTTATTTGCAAATATAACATGTAGTGCGGGTCCATATTTTTTAACGAGCGTAATCCAAGATATATTAATTTTTCTACTAAAAAGTCCTAAAGCTTTTCCCATACAATAAGAATTAGTTTCCTTTTGATATACTTTGAATTTTAATCAAAAAGTTTTACTTTACCAATTCCAACAATTATTTTGACATCTTTATTTCATTTTAAACCTGTTCGAATATTAATCCTTTGATTTTTATTTCTATACTGAGTATTGAGTATATACTTACAAAATTGATGGTCTAATTAATTATAAACAAAGTTATTTACTAATACAAAATATACTAAAAACATTTTCTTTACCTAAATGTCAAAAAAATGATATATAATATTTAATTTACCTCTAAATTTATCTATAAACCTACGCAAAAATATCGTTAATATCATAGTTTTCACGAAAGTACATTAAAGTTTTTTATGACAGCAGAATAACTTAAACTATGGATTTAAAGAGAATTTATTACACTAAAGTACCCTCAAAAGTAACTACTGTAATTTTTTGTTTTAATGGAAAAACCGTGATAGTTAAGGTTATTTTAGTGTAATTCATTCTAAACTTAATATTTGTTTTGTTGGGAATGTATTAAATTGTACACAATTTTTTGTATATGTAGAATTGTTTATTTCAATAATGAAATGGATTATATAAAATCATTGTGTGCGTTAGATTTCTTTAGTTGTTAAAAATAAATTTTGTATTAGTCGAGCAAGTTGAGATCGGATATTTGGGTGTACAAGTCTAACTTAATCCCATATTTGAGTTTTTGAATATATTTTTCAATATAATTTTTTTGCCCTACTTGACGTTAACCGCTGGCTCGATCCCTTAATGGAATGCATTAAGAATTTTGCTAAAACTTATTTGCATTTAATAAGTTAGAAAGGACAAAAAGAGTGGTTGTTGTTTATGGAATATACTTATTAAATATAATATTACTTTCATCGAACACATGCGTTACACTTGCAACATACTTGTTGATAATTGATGGCATGCATAATTTTAAGTAGCATACTTTTCCCTTCCAAAAGTTTTTCCTAATTTGTTAACCATACTACATAAATCTTCCAGTGAAATTCTACTAACTGCAATATTTTTCAACCGAGTTATCTAGTTTCAATTGAAATGTTTGAATTAATGAACAAAAAAGGTAGATAAGGCTCCCCTTTACCAAGTTCAAATTGTTAATGGCACCATGCATATTAGGAGCATGCATACCAAGGGTTTTAATTTATTAATTTTCCCTCGAATTGAATGAAATTTCTAGGGTGTTACTTGACAAATTGTTTTACTCCCATCCTTCTAGGGAAGATATCAATTATTTGAATGGGGATATCAGATAAAAGGGACAATATAGGCTAAATTTCAAGTAAGTCATATTATACTAAAATGCTAACGCCGTTTACTGCAAAATTCTACTCGGAAAATTATTGAATCTGTCTCAGGTTTAGTATAATTCATATGGGTTTAAATCTAGTCTTCATTATAAGAACTTTTCAGTAAAAGTAAAGCAAACCGTTGTGCCGCTAAAAATTCAACAATGTTCATGGTGTTCTAGTGTTAATCATGAAGACTGGTATTTATTTGTATATAATGTTGTGAGTTTTGGTATTTTAGGATAATTTAGCCTTCTAAGTATTAGAAATAAAAGCAAGTTACCTTTGCTTCAATGATGCTAAATATCTGTCATGGCATTCCTGATGCACAGCATGCCCACATGAAGAGATATGAATTCCATCACAATTTATGGGGCCGTATTTCGTAGTTGGAGCAGTTGAATCTGAAAAACTATCAGTGAGAGGATGATGCCTTTTTAACGTCTTCTTTAATAGTGACGCAACTAGCGGAACTTGGTAAGATGAACAGTTCAATTCTCCTTTTACAGCATTTGCACAGAATTGAGCATCATAAATTTGTCTTATAACAGAGTTGTAAGCATCATTCTCCAACATCTCCAGAGTCACCGATGCTGTACTATCATAGAAAGCATTGCATGGTTGGGTATCTGTAGATTCCCAAAATAAGTCTTGATATGCAAAATCAAGACCTGAGCTTTGAACCAACCGAATTGGAATGCTCGTGTCATCATCAGATGGCTTGACTCGCTTGAGTGCCCCTTTATTTGTAATTTGGCGCTTCTCCTTATCTGTCCGGTCAACATCATCCCACGAAATTGGACCTCTCTCAACAAAGCTTGTGAGCTTTGATTTCTGTTTTTTCAAATAATTCACAAATGATCAATACAACAAATGACATATATGTATAAAAACATGAAAAACATACCCTTCAACTCGCATCAAAACTTTGAAGTGGAAGAGACTTGAGATGATATTAGAGCAGCCTAGGTTCAAATCCCACCGGGCGCATGTTTAAAGTAGATTAATTAAAAAATGCTTATTTTTCTCCCAAAAAGATTCACCGTTTAAAACTATTTAAGGGTTTGTAATAACCATAAAACTACCATGACCAACGGTCGACGACGATTGATGTTTAACGACGGTTAACGTTTAGTGACGTTAAGTATATTAGATGACCATTTTACCCTTTTAATAAATGTAAATATGTAATCATAAACTAAATAATTAATGGCACGGCCGTAGGTGGTCAGCGGCGGAAATGAGAGATGAGGGCAACGGAGGTGATGAGAGAGGAGATGGTGATGGAGGATGAAGAAAATGATAGAATGTCGAAGGCAGTGAGGCTAGCGCGGCGGCGGCGGCGAGGCTAGGGCAAAGATGGTGGTGAAGATGAAGGAGACACTAGATCAAGGCAGGGGTGCCCATGCAACAGAGGCAAGGTAAGGGTTAGGGCTAGGGAGAAGATGAAGATGAAGTCCATGCTAGGGCGGCAGCAGAGACGAGGCTCAGGGTAGGGCTACATAGAAGATGAAAATGATCAATATGATGATGATGTAGAGCGATGGCGAGGCAGCGACGAGGGCGGCGAGGTGCCATGGTAGCGACGACGGCATAGGACAGAGGTGGTTAGGGTTAGGGTTAGGACTGCGAAGGTGAAGAATAGAATGTGATGAGGCACCTTAACTGATTGTGCTGACGTGGCCCTGCTAGCATGGCACCATCGGTCATGGTAGTCACAAACCTTTTGGTCGTTTTCTACCAAATGGGGATATTTTTTACGAAAATAAGCCATTAAAAAATATGCCGCTGCAAAAACGACCAGGTTATAGGCTATAAAAAAAGGCGCTCACCCTACAGGGACGTGTGCATAAAATTATATACCTCAACTCCCATCATAACTTCACAGTTTAAGGGACAGCGGAGGGGGCATTTAAGCATCTCATCACAAAGGAACAATCTGACAGGATCTCTTCTTTTTTTTCCGGATCTCGTCCTTCATTACAAATTGAAACAGAATTCTTTTCTTAGACATGCATAGTATCTTGGGTTATCTATTATCAATACCATACTAATGATAGCACATCTCATACAAGGCTTCCATCTAGGTAGATTTAACTTTAAGCATCTCATCACAAAGGAACAATCTGACAGGATCTTTTGTTCGGATCTCATCCTTCATTACAAATTGAAACAGAATTCTTTTCTTAGACATGCATAGTATCTTGGGTTATCTATTATCAATACCATACTAATGATAGCACATCTCATACAAGGCTTCCATCTAGGTATATTTAACTTTAAGCATCTCATCACAAAGGAACAATCTGACAGGATCTTTTGTTCGGATCTCATCCTTCATTACAAATTGAAACAGAATTCTTTTCTTAGACATGCATAGTATCTTGGGTTATCTATTATCAATACCATACTAATGATAGCACATCTCATACAAGGCTTCCATCTAGGAAGATGGATCACAGAAGTTTCATACCTGGAGATGAATGAAGTGGCATAATGGACTTTCAGAATCCGAACCCCGACAAAGGGAGCAAATTGGCGCAGGCTCTTTCTGATCACTTAAAACATCTGGCTCACCAATTGCTTCTGATTCAAGACTTGCAATAAATTTGGATTGTTCAGCTCTCATTTTCGCCTATAACATTTCAGTTTAGAATGACACCTAATAAGTATAACTCAAAAAATGCCTTATAAAGTTAAGCGGCCATTTTTAAGCACAGCATGTGGATTTAGGTTAACACCGCTATTTATTTTTAGAAAAGCCAAGTAAATATTCAACACAGTTTTCCAACACCAGTAACATATATATCCAAATATTATATGACAACAAAGATGTAGTAGGCTCATTTGTCTTTCTAATTTCTATAAATGGCACGAGGAAAGGAAATTTTCTGAAGAAAAGTGAAGGTTCAGGAATGTTGAACTTCATGCATAGGTGTCTAAGATTGATTGCATGACACCCTCCATCATTACCTTATCTACCACTTATAACCCCTGAACTGGTTTATTCGCATCAGACATCCCTGAAATTAGTTTCAATATAAACTGAAACAGCACATCATAGACACACGCCCTTAGCTGGCCAATTTCAGGGGTGTTGGCAGGTAATAAACCAGTTAGGGGTTATATGTGCTAGATGAGATATGGATGAAGGATGTTACATGCAATTAACTATGAGAAGGAAGCCTAATATAAATTCATCCTGCAACAAGTATCATTATATAGTGTTGTTACTGCTCAATGTTGTCAAATTTGGATATGCATGGCGTGTCATTTAATGTGTTTATCATATTGTTTACCATATCATATTGTTTACCATATCATATTGTATCGTATCATATATAGACATAGGCTTCTCTACACCAATTCACACCCCACTTTATAAGTGAAATAACTTATATTATTTTGATGATCAGAACCGTTCAACTTGATTTGCATGGTTTAAAGCACAAATATGCCAAAACTGATGTGATTGTGAAGCTAATTGCTCAAAGAACTCAGGGTAGAGATAGTTCAATTATCAATAAACCGTAAATTTTGCAACCCTAAGATATATGATTAATTTTGATATTTTGGTATCCCTACGTTCTAAACGATGTAAATCAAGAAGATTTGTTCAGATCGTTAAAAAGAATGGTGGATTATTCAATCATAAAAGGGCGCATGAATTGCTTGGCTGAGGCCCTGGTCATAGGATCACATAAGAGAAATAGTATCATGTGCAAATAATTATATAACTAAGTATACAACAATATCTGGAAATGTGAGAAAACAATAGCAATGTAGCATACAACTATTCATAATCTAGTAAAATACTACCGTTAACTTCATCATGAGATGAATGCTTGCTTGTCATGTTTGTACTAGTTAGGTGATTAGTAAGTAGTAACTCAATTTACTTTTCGTTAATTATAATTTTAGGACATGAAATTTGAAAATTGAGATTATATTTGTACTTCTTGTCTATATGAAAATTATATGAGATACAAGAGATCAACATGTTAATGAAGCTTGTTTAGTAAGATCTATCATAAGATATGAAAGAAAGCAATTGGATGATACTTGTACAAAAAGATGCATGGTCATGTCTAAAAGTAAAACAACTTCTCGAAATTCCTAGGGTTGAAATGATATTTACTTATTTATATGCCTTTTAAGATTACCGTACGTCCGTACCTTTTCATTTCTCATTCCTTCTCATTTTAGTTTTCTCTTCTTTCTTTGATATGAAAATAATTGCCAAACATCCTTTTTCTTTTCATTGATGAGATTAGGTGCTACATTTAATGTCTTATACATTATCTTAATAGCAAGCGTCTCCTTCTCTCCTGAAAAGTGGCAAGTGCATAATGAGAGTAATTATTTAATTCCTATATATGTTATGCTAACAAACAGTCCTTCAAATGACACATGTAGTTCTGTGTTTCATCTAACATGTAACCATCCACACCTCAATGCTTCATATCTTATATATATTTCATCAACAAGTGGTATCCAAGTGTAGTATTCTCGTATGTATGTTACAAGTGTCATGTACATGTAAATCTTAATATCATGTTCTTCCTTGTAATATCAAAGTGATAGATGCATTCTAGATTTTACATGAAATCAGAATAATAAAATTATCATTAATATAAAATTAAGTTAAATTACATGGAGGTTCCCTTAACTATTGCTGCTTTCACTAAACTACTTAAATTTCTTCATCACAGTAAGCTCCTTTAAGGTGCTAATGTGCTATATTTAAGAATATTTTATTTTATTATATTTCCTGTTTTCTTTTCTTTTTTCTTTTTTTTTCCTTCTTTTTATGTGGGGGTGGGGGGTGGGGGTCCCTAAAAACCAAAGCCTAAGGAAGTTTATGGCAATATAAAAACTTTAAGATAGTTTTTAGTGAAAACAACAATAGTAAAGGGTATTTTCGTTATATTAAACAAAAATAAAATTGTTATGAATCATCAAATCAATTCGTAAAGTAAAATCAAGGATATTAGATAGTTATAAGATGTATGTGGGGGTCAAAGGCATAGGAGAAAAAACTCTCCTAGTCGGTCAATAAGTAAACAATCTTATCAACTTTTTTAAGATCGGCATTGTTCACCTTGATGAACATATTCTTAGGCATGGATATACAAAAACTTATGTGATTTCAATACTTCTGCACTTGCATCGGAGGGTCGCAAAATTAATGTTTCGCCAATAATAGAACATTTTCCATAACCAAATCATTGGCCAAAGAGTATAAAAATCACATAAAGATTGGTGTATGCTACACATGCTTTAGGCCATAAAGAACAAGATGGACAATGTCAATCATCAAAGAAAAGAAGTGGAAAATGGACTTTATGAACAATACAGGAATGAAACTCTCTCCTATGCCTTTGATATCCCAATTTTCTCTATTTATAATATGAAAACTCAAAACTCAAAACTTGGTATACACAATAAGTTCAGTTTTGAAACCAAGTGCCATTATACTTTAAAAAAATTCTAAATGTGATCGAAACCATTCCCATTTAATTCTACAAAGATGTCGTATAATAAGATATGTATGATGAATTGACCACACCATCACACACATATGATTTTTATCAGATTTCCTCTATCATATTGAATGGTAATATATGTAGCGTATACCTTAAGATATTGACAACACCATTAGTGGTACAGCATAATACCTAAACATTGCTCATTTCTTGTAAACATCCTTCAAATTATGCATTTTGTACATAATCAATCTTCCACCGCTTGCTTACCAAGCATTCCAGTATCAAATGTTGAGAGATCACCATACATTCTATTCCGTCAGATAATAGCATCATTGAGGTTAGCTTTGCTATAAATCTCCAGCATAAGATGTCGATTGCCAGCCAACAGTCATTCAATAACCACTATTAATTGCTTTCTAGATGCTTTAAAGGGAGCAGCATATAAACAATGCAAGGGACTAAATCTATGGACCACAGTTTTCTAGTTGCCACATGATCATATTTCATCTATTGATGAATTTTTTAGCAAGAACAAGAACGCATTTTAAAATTATTACCCTAGGCCCAAGCACATAAGCTTTTCTCTTTAAATTTTGACATTAGGTCTCATTAGATTGTCGCGTCATCCTTGAATATCTTGACGGACCAGTTTCTGGAAATCCATAATTTATTACAAAATTTTACAGTCAGAGCTATCCACTACAACTGCACACCAGTTCAGTACAACTATATAATCATGCCGGAGTCCTTCGACAATTTTTTCTATTTCTACACTTACCAAGATCAAGTAAACTTAGTATAACTTCATGGAACCATTCCATTTTGATTAGTGAAAACTTCTGCACCAAAGAATTACCATATTGCTACTATCCGCTATACAATGTGCAGATACTTCAGATTAAACAACAAATAAACATAAATTCCAAATTGCCTTTGATTAGTGATCAGTGATTACCGCGATATATCAATTTTTAGAACACAAAACTCAGAGGAAAGATAGATTAAATCTACTCGAACGTAAGGAAATCATGCGCTATCACTTGTCCTATGTTGTATGTGAGCCGCATGGGCATATGTGTGTGCGTGATGGGGAGGCAACCATTTCTATGAGCAATTTGGATGGATTGTGTCAGACATTGATGGATAGCAAGTGATTCTGAATAGAGAATGCTTAATGAAGTTCAACAGAGTAGATGCTTGGTAGAGTGTGGTAAAGCACAATCCAAGGGTATATCTTGAATTGAACTCAGATTTTTAACTTATTGCATTGGACAATACTATTGAAGTAAAGCACTAAAATTTTACCAATATCGCAGCTTGATGCTCTCGGGCCTTCTTCCTCCGTTCCTCCGTATCAGAAGCCGATGCCAAATTATCCAATTTAGTGTTGAGAGAATGAAAGAGTATATCTGGTGCGAACCGTTTAAGATTATCCAAGCAAGTTGGACTTAATTTTGAAAATTTCTTCAGTAAGTTGTCGATCAGATAAGAAATGCTACACTGTCTCGTTTCAGCATAGCTATAATCATTGTCTTCTTTACGCTTCCTCGTCAACGAGACTAGCAATGACAACAAGCTTTGGTGCTCCCGGTAAACATCACCAGAGACACCGGTATTAATTTCTTCGGTAGCACAAGCTAGTATAGGAAACAAATCAACCATATAAGACCTCTCATCACAAGATAGTTGTGTTTCACAAATATCTAAAGCAAGTGATAGTAAGTGCAGTGCCGTAATAAGAACGCCATCAGGAGCACGAGATAATGATGGAGTATCAGTGAAGACAGCATAAGATATGACAGCCCGGATAATTTGGAGGACTGATTTTGATGTACCAACTCTTGAAATTGTACTCATGGGTTCAGTGATTGCTGTCCATCGAGGTAGTTGAGCCTGAAGTGCAGAAATTTTGCAGAACCGCAAGTACCTCTCTTCTGCGGCTTGCAAGTCCCTAGAGTTCCAGCGTGGGTGATATAAATCCAAGTCTTTCCAGAATGCTTTTCGGAGTGAATATTTACCCTGAATTCCAGAAACATTATATTATCCACATCAGGAAATATAACACTGAGAAAACCATAAGTCTTCATAAAAACTTTTGGGGGTCAGACACATAGTGATGTTCTCATAAGTCACTACTATTGCATCACAACTCCAAAGTTGTGATTAGGGTTGAGGGATATAATTTTTCTTGTTCAACATTCCCGCATAGGTTGAGAGCCTTTTTACAGCTCAAAAACGGAACTTTTGAGTAGCAATAACTTTTTAAAATTCATTGTTTAAATATATGTTTGATAGGATTAGGACATGGTTGCTCTATTACCATCTTAAAATCCATGTCCCTGCATCACCCCTCCAACATTGTGATGAGGGTTGATGGGTATATTGTTATATTATCACAGAAGTCCAAAAAAAAAAAAAAAGAATCAACAAGTTAAGACAGTACTGTAGTACTAAGTAACAGTATGGACCCGAACCTGCTTCATGCCAGACGGTTTAGAATATACAGCAATCAAATCCAAAATGTTCTGTAGCTGATCACATTTTGAAAGATCACGAGGAAGAGCTTTCACCAGCTGGCTATGAGTAGCATCTCCAATTGCTAGCCTGTAAATCAACTCTCTGCGCAAATTATCAACTGTGGACAACCCACAAAATCTTCGCTCTTTAACTATTTGTATGATGAGAGTGAGCATCTCCTTTACCAGAACTGGTTCATACCTGAAAAAGAACTTCTTTCAGTAACAAGTTAGTTTAATTCTAGAGGTAAACTGGTAACATCACAAGTCCTTCTTTACTATGTATAATTTATTGCTCTGTCTATGCGGTTTGAGTTTTAGTATGTGACAAGCATTTTCATAGTCATTAGCATCAGTGCTTCTTGCTACCGAGTTTCTAATGACCTGAAAGAAATTCATATAAGATGAGCGTGGCATATTTGTCCTTTTTATATTATAATAAATCTACTGAAGGAAGTAGTCCATCATTTTCCTTTTCAAATAATATGAATACTTAAGAACAGAAAACTCCGTACAACTATGCAGATATACCAGCAAAAGTCTATCTGCATTTGTTAGTGATACAGGGAGATTTTAGTGGGGAATCTTTTACTTGGAAAAATGAAATGCAGAAAAAACAAAATAAATTAAAAGAATGTCAATTGTGATAAGATGAAGATTTTTTCCAGGATTAAATAAGGCATAGCTTAAACTGGCAACACCATAAATTCAAATACTTCAACCGACGTGCTGTTATACGCAAGGTGCACATTAGAGAATAAGAGTAAATAAGAGAAATAATAAAAGTTCATGGGTAAAGTAATTCCATAAAGAATGCAGCATGTTAATTGATTTGAAGTTTTACCACCAATACCCTGTGAGGTGGTTCCATTTCTCTTTGCCACATAACAGAGAGATATCGTACTATCAAGCTACAGAATACATGCATGAGAAAGAAAATGTTCAAAAGTAGAGCTTAGATGCATACTCATTACGGTCTACAAGATTCACAGATGTATAATTTATTAATCCGAATCGTTCTTGAATCCTTTTGACAAATAAATCAGGGGGCGCTAATGCAGCACAGCATTGCAGCAAAAAAAGATCAGGTTCTAATCCAATTTCCAGCCTGAAAAAAGAAACAGAAGATTAGAAATCATCAAATTTAACTCCATCAGTTATATATGTACACTAAATAGAAAGTGCAGAAAACTCACCATCGGACAGAACGATACCACTCGCAGCTTAATATGGCCACATCACCATTCTTACGCCACATGCCAGCACGCACTTGAGCACAAAACACCCTTAATCTTAGAGGATGTTCCATCATGTGCGCAGAAAATCCAGACGGGGACACACCTTTTAAAACTTTTCCCAAAACATCAAATTGTTTAGATGAAGAAGACGCAAAATTTCCAGTTTCCCCACAAGTTTTCAGTGCTTTCCGCAACAACAATGAAAGTAAACGATGTAAAGGGATATGAAAAGATATTTCCTGTGAACTAACATCATACTCTATAGTAGGCCACTCTAACGAGTTCCATATTCTGAATGCTTCCACTTTGCTACCAGGATTTAACTCCTCATCACCATCTTGTCGAAGAGCACTGGAATATTCTGGAATAATATCATTATTGTCACTAACATTCATTTGGTCATTATCTTGGTTTAATTTGCCGTAAGATCTATTGCTACTTGTCCCGTTTCTAAACAATTTATTTCTCAGAGTCAAAATATTAGAACCATTACTGCTAGAAGCCTTAAGAGAGAATAAATTGTGTCTTGGAGCAAATTCCATTTCGAACGAACTCTGGATGGTTTTCAAGCACTCAAAAATCAACCACGCAGCAGAAGCTGGAACAGTTGGGCAGTTCGCTCTGTCATAACTTACATCATCATATTGCAATGCACTATCAAGAGCACATGGAGAGCTTTGTCCAATAGTCTCACCCATTGTTTCTATGGTCTCAGAAACAGAATATAGTCCTGCTGTCAAGGGAAAATGGACATTACCAAGATAATAACACAGCGCAAATGGTGCCGGAACATTGTCATTATCGTCTTCAGAGTGAACTTCTGTTTCCCTTTTGTGAGGATCCATGCCTTGTGCAAGACTTAAGATCCGAAGCCAAGCTCTCAAGATATCAGGTCGTTCCTGTGCAATGTATATGGGAACTTCATCATGGCTTATAACGTAGCGTGTATCTTCAACCAAACGAAGTGTAGTTTCGTATACACTTGCCCATTTGTTCACCTGCAATTGAAACTCATATACTTATCCAACAAATATTTAAAATAGGGCGAATTACATAAAACAGCCATCAAAATTTTCCAGCTTTTTACAGATTGAGCTTTGAAAAATACTAATACCGCCGCTGGTGATGCAAATTTTGGATGATTTTTTGATTAATTTTCATTACACATTTTAAGCATTCATGTTATTTTTTAAAAGTTTATGACGTTCTATGGAAAAACGTAAAATTTCAATAGTGTTTTATGTAATTTACCCTTCAAAATATCATTTGACAAATGATACTCCAAAAACTTAGTGAATGTTTAAATGATTTTCTTGCTTTTTTTAAACAGCATTCCTGGACTAAACTTATAATAGAGTTTAATTAGCAACAGAATTAATGAAACCATATCACAATATAAATGAAGCATCTTTATAACATAAAGATTATCAAACTACCTGCAACCGTCCATCTTCTCCAACACACGAAAGCAAGAGGTCTGTCAAGCATCCTAGCAGCATGCTCAGTAGATCCACCTCCCTTACTAATCGTAGAGTTAAAGTAGGCACCGTAAATATTTGAACAGAGAAAGTTGATAACAGCGTATACTTCTCAAGCATCGAATCACTGCACTCTTTTATTATTTCATTCACGGTTGATGGATAGTATTCAATTAGAACTTTTGCGAACTCATACTTAAATAGAGGCTCCCCAAGGAGTTTCAAAAGCAACTCATGGAGCTTCTTCACAACTTCTGTGTCCAAGAACCTCTCCGCACTTACAAGACCATCTAGTAGACCACAACACTCGAACAATCTCCTGGAGATGAAACTGAGCAAACTTTCGCTGCAATTACAGAACTCAAGCAACATGCTAATGACAGCAGACGACAATTCATCTGCAACCCTTAGTTTGTCCCTCCAATATGCAAAAAGAATATCAATAACAGGTTCCAGTTTGCTCACTAATTCCTTGGGGAGAGGTAAAAGCTTTCGAATACCTTTATGATTCGAACAGAATCCTAGGCGATTCCAAGCAGTCTCATCTCCACAATCGCAACATCCACCTCCAGTGTACAGAATTGAGTAGTCATGATCTTTGTGATCCCCATTTTGGAAACAAGGCACACAAATTGCACAAGTTGGGTCGTGTTCACATGTTCTGCAATGGTAAGCCAAGTCATTATGACCCCAAACAGCTCCACACACAGCACGCTCTCCTTTCTGTGCCATATCCTTCAAATAATCTTGTGGGTTGCACCCAAACATCATCCATTGTGTCCACAATAAGCTTTCTGTATATAACTCCTTCAGTTTAGCGCTCCTAGTGCCTATACCAAACTCTTTCTTGAATAATCTTTGAATATCAGCAGCGTCTTCGTCGGTTGGTAAGATGGAATATACTATATCAGATATGGACAATTCGTCATGCTTGATCAAATTTACTAGACATGATGGAGATGGATCAGTTTGGTCCAAGAGAATCCCAAGGCGGTCAATTTTCTGGATGTTTGAAGGATAGATCATGAAAATGGGGCATAACAAAAACTGAGTTATTGAACATACATTTAACCCCTAGCAAGTAAAAATTGGACATTGCCAATACACATAATCGACCCTTGTGAACTGTGAAACCATCAAAATATTTGTAATTTTTTTAAAATGCATATATAATAATAATCTATACCTCTAAACATGGACATTGCCTACACAGAATCGACCCTTCCGGAAAACTTCCCTACACTGAAAGAGTAGTTTTTTTAATGCAATGGATTAATCCTTTCATAATTTAAAAGCACATGAACAGTCTTGTGATCGTTAAAAAAGAAGAAGAAATCGTCTAAAATTAAATGAAATCCTTCTGATGCTTTTTCTTAAACTCCCTCCTGTACAAAAACTAATTAATTGTTTACTTTTTCTCTATCCCTAAAGATTCAAAAGAGCCTGGATAACTTATAATCAAAAGGAAAAACCCTTTTTCCCCCACTCTCTAATGTCTACAAAATATTTAATCAATTAACTACAAACCATGTACATTAGCGATTCTTTCATCACATTCAAAAGATAACACATATGTTGACAAATCAAAATTGCATCATTGCATAATTGAAAGTACCAAATCACAAAAGGGTGCTTAACAATGTATCAATAGCAAAATTCTTTTTAAATAGCCAGGCAAGCCATGTGCAAAATTCTTTTTAAATCCCCCACTCTCTACTGTCTACAAAATATTTAATCAATCAACTACAAACCATGTACATTAGCGATTCTTTCATCACATTCAAAAGATAACATATGTTGACAAATCAAAATTGCATCATTGCATAATTGAATGCACCAAATCACAAAAGGATGCTTAACAATGTATCGATAGCAAAATTCTTTTTAAATAGCCAGGCAAGCCTGCAAAAAAAAAACCAATCATTTTAGGAACAATGAATCAAAATAGATGAGAAAATTTATTTTTAAAAAAAGGAATTTATTAACTATCTATTGACCATGTAAATTTATCAACAAACCAAAATTTCGTCGCTGCATTACCATTTAAAGCAACAAATCAAGGAAAAAAATTCCTAAAATCGCTAGCAAATTGCACTCCAATTACAGACACAAAACCAAAATCGATTGCAAGAAATCGCAAAGAAAATCAATACCTGAACGATTCGTTCACGAGGAGACAATGCGATGTTGAGCTTCGGCGGCGGCGAATCGATCTTCATTCCCGCCATCATCCGAAGCCAATCCGTACAGCTCCAGTAGCTTGATCCAGGGCTACGACGCCCCAGGATTGCGAAGCGAAGTGAAAAACACTAGGGTTTTTTTTCCCTTTTCTTTGGGAGTTTTTGTTTCTAGGGTTTCGAGCAAATAGAGAAAGAGTGTTTTTTTCTCCTTGTTTTATTTTATCTTTTTTGCTACGAGCATCTTCTATTTCCCATTTGCTGATGTTTCTGATGTGCATACAGATATCACGAATTTATTCGTGGTTGATTTAGGGCCTGTTTGGCTGCAAAGATAATATTGAAAATTTCTGGATTTAGTAATTTGTTGTTTGGTTGCTTATGGATTTCTAGTATTGAATTTGTGAATTCTTATAATCTTTGTTTGGTTGGTGAAAATAAAGTGGGATTTTGATTTAAAGATTTTAGAGAGAGATAGATAGAAAGAGAATTATTAAATAAATAAAATAAACAGGTACCATCTAAAAGTATAATGAATAACAAATCCTTCAAAATACTTAAAAAAAATTAAGATTCAGAAATCCATGTTTTGTGGTGGGTCCCCATAAAAAACAAAAGAATCATAGAAATCCAAATTCTCCAACCAAACACAAAATTATGGAACACAAAATTATGGAATCCCGGATACCACGATCTAAATCCTAACAAATCCTGCAGCCAATCAGGCCCTTATTAATTTGGGATGGAAAATTAATGAAATGCATCTGAACTTTCCATAAATTGCTCTCTAGCTTAAATGGGCCGACCAATTGAAAATTTTTGCCCTTTTTCAACTGCCTGAGCATTTAGGGAGGGGGTGGCCGGGTCCGTTGCAAATTTGTCCACAAACATAAAACCCAAATCGATTGCGAGAAATCACAAAGAAAATGAATACATGAACGATTCGTTCACGAGAAGACAAAGCAATGTTGAGCTCCGGCGGCGGCGAATCGATCTCTGTTCCCGCCATCATCCGAAGCCAATCCATGTGCCGGCAGCATGACCCAGAGCTACGACGCCTCAGGATTGCGAAACGAATGAAAAACGGTAGGGTGTTTTCCCCTTTTCTTTGGGGATTTTTGTTTCTTGAGTTCCGAGCAAAAGGAGAAAGTGTTTTTTTTTTCCTTCTTTTTATTTTATTTTATTTGTTTCGAATAAGTGACTTCCCATTTGCTGCTGTTGCTAACGTGGATACAGATATCACGAATTTATTCATGGTTGATTTATTGATGAATTGGGATGGAAATATTAATGAAACGCACCTGCAACATTCGATAAATTGCACTTTAGTTTAAGTAGGCCCACCAGCTGAGATTTTTTGCCTTTTTTCAGGGCCTGTTTGGTTGCAAGATTATGAAATTTGGATTCCAAAATAGTATGGTTGAAAATTTCTGGATTTGGTAATTTGTTGTTTGGTTGGTATTGGATTCCTAGTATTGGATTTGTAGATCCTTGTAATCTTTGTTTGGTTGGTGAAAAGAAAGTGGGATTTGGATTTAAGGATTTTTGAGAGAGATAGAGAGAGGAGAAATTTTTTAATAACTAAAGTACATGTGGGGGCCACCGAATAGTGAGAAATTCTTAAGAATCCATTTATTTTTCAAGGATTTTGGAATCCATCTTTTTGTGGGCCCCATCACACAATCCATATAAATCCATGTTTGTAATTCAAGCCAACCAAACACAAAATTTGTGAATCCTAGGATTTGGTAATCCAAAACTCAAGAATCCTTGTAAATCCTTCAAACCAAACAGGCCCTCAACGGCCCCTAAGCATTTGGGGAGGGAGATGGCCAGGTCCATTGCAAATTGATCCACAGACCCAAAACCAAAATCGATTGCAAGAAATCACAAAGAAAATCAATACATGAACGATTCATTCATGAGAAGACAAAGCAATGTTGAGCTCCAGCGGCAGCGAATCGCTCACCATTCCCGCCATCATCTAATGCCAATCCGTACAGGTCCAGTAACTCAATCCAGAGCTACGATGCCCCAGAATTTCGAAGCAAATTGAAAAACCTTAGGATTTTTTACCTTTTCTTTGGGGGTTTTTGTTTCTAGGGTTTCGAGCAAAAGGAGAAAGCGTGCTTTTTTTCCTTTCTTTATTTTATTTTGTTTATTATCTTCTATCAGTAAGTTCCCATCTGTTGTTGTTGCTGATGTGGATATGGATATCACGAATTTATTTGTGGTTGATTTATTATTGAATTGGGATGGGAAATTAATGAAATGCACATGCACTTTCAATAAATTACACTCTAGATTTAGGGTCCGTTTGGAGGGGCGGCGCCCGCTACTCCCCCAGCGTCGAGCGGCCTAGGCTGCTCAACGTTTCGCTGCTCCCCCGAACGGGGGAGCGGCGAGCGGTTCCCACCGATCCCTGTTCCCTTGTAAAAAGTTGAAGGGTGCCCCCCACGTGTTAAACACGTGAGCACTCACATGCAAAGCATGTAAGCACTGGTTTCAGATAAGATTAAATTTTATAATGGCCTTCACGTATTAAACACACGAGCACTTACATGTTAAACATATGAGCACTCATATAAAAAAAACACGTGTTAAACATGTGAGTGCTCATGAGCAAAGCATGTGAGCACCGGCTTTAGATAGGATCAAATCCGATAAAAAAAACACGTGTTAAACACGTGAGCACTCATGAGCAAAGTACGTGAGCACCCTGACCATATATGTATATGACAACACTCATGTGAAAAGCACGTGAGCGCATCAGCTTGAAGCGCTGGCTTTTGATAGAATTAAATTCTATATAATATAATTAAATTCTATTTAGGGAAATATTGCCCCTGATCTTTCTAATATATAAAAAATTTCTCTGTTAAATAGAGAGCCTTTAAATTTAAAATCCAACGGCGATTATAATATCACTGATCAGATCATTTGATAGAATAAAATTCTATATTGGGAAAACATTTTCATAATCTTGTTAAAACGAACAAGAAAATATTTTCTGTTAAACAGAAAGTTACTGGATCAAAAATCCAGCGGTGAAAAAAATTTCCCAAGTGATCTTTAAGATCAATTAAATCAATCGGTATCTCTCGATAAGAGATTTTCTCAAACTAATTGATAGTTTTCCTTCCCCTGTATAAAGGGCCTGAGACTGCAAGTGTCAGATACAGAATCCCCTCCATAAGCTTCCCCAAAAACAACCGAGAATTTAATTCTCTTCTGAAGAAAATCATCCCCTTGTTCAAACCTTACGTACAAGCAGAGATAAAAAATATCTCCTTTCTACCTATCTTATGTATGATATAAGGGTTTATCCCTTTAAAAGAACTTAGTTCTTCTTTTGGATCTGAGATCCACAAGACAAATCTTCCACAAAAAAGAGAATTTAATTCTCATCGGGAAAATCTTGTTCTTCAAACTCAAGATCCAGGGGAAAACGAGATGAACAAAAGAAAAGAAGAAGAAAGAAAGAAAAAGATGGAATTTATATTTTAGGAACTTACTTCCCTCGTATATATGATTTTTACCCAATCAAAGATATGGTTTCTATCCCACTGAAAACTTAGTTCTCACACAACAGAAGAAAAGAACTTAGTTCTTGCATAATTCAATACTAGAAACTGTGCGTATTAGGGACAAGCTATTAGAGACCATTCATTTATATATAGTCTCTAATAGGGTATTAGAGTCTGTATAAAATATACGGTCCTTAATAAACGGTCACCAATGCATTGGCGACCGTGTATTAAGTATTATCGACCGTATAAAATGGTCGCTAATACCCCTGCATATTTCAGCCGCGAAGGCTCTTTCTCTCCCCCCTTCTTCCCAATTTTCATCCGCGAGTTCCTATTTTTTTCCCTTTTCTCTCCCAATTCTCCAAAATCCCTTCCAAAAATTTCTCAATTCTTCCCCAAAATTATTTTCTAAGCTGTTGCTGCTGCTGTTGGAGCTTGAAATCGCCATCCTCATTCCAAATCTGGTCCAACGTTAGGGTTTCCCCCTCTGCTTCTTACTTTTTTCAATTAAATCAAGTAATCGTGAAGTTAGGTTATGAAAATCTTTTATAGGGTGTTGGGTTTTAGGATATATGAAGAATTAAAGATGAGGAATTAACGAATGCGTTTGGTGTTGGGTTTTAGGATGAGATATTGAAGAATGTGTTTAGTGTTAGGTTTTAGAATTTAAAATGGAGAAAATGGAGAATTCAAAGAATGGTTGACAGGCTTTAGGATTATGGTTGTAAAAGTTGAGAATTTGACATGGAAATTTGAGAAGTGTTTATGTGTGAGTGTGCAAGTGTGTGTGCACGCGCGCACGTATGTGCGCTCGCGCATGTGGGTAATTGTGCGTATGTGTGAGTGTGTACGCTCGCGTACGTATGTGAGCGAGTGTATGTGTGAGTGTATGAGTGTGTGAGCGCGCGCGTGCGTATGCGTGAGTATGTGAGTGTGTATATGTGTGTGCTCGCGTGTGCCCGCGTATGAAATATTTCACAAATTCATCCTAACTTTTAGTTTGTATTTTGTAAATTTAATGATTCAAAATCTTGTTGTCGTGTATTATTTATTGCTGGTGGATTCATATTGTTCTCTGATCTTTTAGCCTGCGAGATAACTCTCCCCCCCATTCTTCCCCAAAATTTTCACAGTCCGCGAATTTGACCCCAAAAGGTGATTTCCCTCTTCATTTTCCCCCAATTCTTTCAAAAAAAATTCCTTTTCTTATATAAATTTTTTTTGGTATTGTTGCTGCTGTTGCTGTTCAAAATCCGATCAAAGTGGTTTTTCTCCTCCAATTATTATTTTTTAAATTAAATATGGATGTTATGTTATGAATTGTTAGTTTAGGTTATGAATTGTGATGTAATTTTGATATTAGGTTGTGAAATTATGACGTGGATGTTAGGTTGTGAATTTTTGAATTAAATGTGGATATTAGGGTTTTTCAATTACATGTGGATGTTAGATTATGAAATTTGTGATGCTGGGTTATACAATTGAAAAATCTATAAACCTAAAAAAAAAACTAATAATAACTTATAAACCTTCAAAACAAATTATAAATTCTAATTACAAATTATACCTCAATACTTGGTATTTGTGACATTTGTGAAGATTGTTAGATTAATTTAGGATAAGATAGATTATAAGAAATTAAAAGATGAATTTAGGATAAGATGAATTTTAGGTAATCGAGAGTATGCGTGAGTGTGTGAGCGAATACGTGCACGCACATGTGTGTTTGTGTGTATGTGTGAGTGTGTGCATGTACGTATAAGAGTGTGAATGTATGTGTGAGCATGTGAGTGTGCACGTGTGTATGTGTGAATGTGTGCATATGTGTGTGTTTACCGCCGAAAACTGGACTGAGACGTCTAGCCTGGATTTGGGGGCAGATGCTATTTGGACATATCCACCCATTTCTCCGAAAATACCAAGTTAATTCATAACACCATATATCGGAGATTTGGATAGATACAACCGATGTAGCAGACTTCATTAGATTCTCCCTCATTTGTGAAGGGTTTTTGATTGTGGGGACGCTCTTCCCTGTAGACGCAAGCCCATACAGGTAATTACGTTATCGCGTTACGATAACCACTTTTTTCTGCTCCAGCATTTCACTTCGTGTTGTATTGTGTTTTATTTATTTTGGTTGCCCGTGGATTGTATATGGAGGCTAATTTATGTTGTCGCCCGCAGGACGTGGATTAGTCCAAATCCGTATATATATTTTTAGGTTTGGGTCAAGGATTTGCTTGACGGGGTCCACGTTGGTAACTTGGTTTGCCAACGGGAATAAACTTAGGATGCATTTCTCACATTTGTGAGGTCCATCCATTCATATGAAACTTGGGCTTTATCTAAGGGGCGTTAGTCTTATTTGAGACTAAGATCAACTTAGATGTTTTGGGTCAAGCATTTACTTGACAGGGCCAGCGTCGGTAGCTTGGTTTGCCAACGGGAATGAACTTAGGATGCATTTCTCACATTTATGAGGTCCATCCGTTCACGGGATGCTTAGGTTTGATCTAAAGATCGTTAGTAATGTAGACTTAAGAACAAATGAGCATATGGGCTCAACTGACCATTAGATCACATATGAATAGCCCATGGATGATATACAGTAGTCAGTATCATAGTCACAAATTCGCCGTTCGGGAATAATTCGGCGAGATCGAAAATTCGGATTCGGAGAACTATTCGGAAAAAATCGGCAGGTATTCGGGAAAGATTCGGTAAGTGTTCGGGAAATGTTCGGGAAGAATTTCGAGCAATAAATTAATATATGAGATGCTAGGTTTTGATTTTGTGAATTATTTGCAGTTTTTTGAATTATTTGCTGTTTTTTCACATAATTCGGGAATAATTCGCGAATAATTCGCGAATTATTCGGCCAGTTCGGCAATGGCGAATAATTCGGCGAATAATTCGTTTGATCAAAAATTCGCGAATTATTCGCGAATTCGGCGAATAATTCGCGAATTATGTGACTATGGTCAGTATAGAGACAGTCCGCAAAGCAAAGTATATTAGTTTAAGGACGTCGAGGTCCAACATCACCGTGTTTGGGACGACGCGCTAGTTTAGAGACATTTCGGTCCAACATTCCAATGTTTGGGGCAAAATGCTAGTTTAGGGACATTTTGGTCCAACATTCTCATGTTTGGAACGAATATTAGTTTAAGAACATTTCGGTCCAACATTCTTATGTTCGGAAACGAAAATTAGTTTAAGAACATTTCGGTCCAACATTCCCGTGTTCGGGGATGAAAGAAGAGGAGTTGTTGGTTGTTGGGACCCGCCACCTCTCTGAAGACATTGAGAAATTACAACAACATATATCAGAGAAGTGGAAGATGTACCCTTGAACCAAATCCCGTATTTGAGGGGAAAAATCATGTTGGATGTAAGAATCGTTAGTCTTATATAAGACTAAGATTAACTTAGAAGATATGAGATGAATATCATTTTGGATATCATCGATGAGAGATCACTAGTCGTATATGGGACTAAGATCAGTTTGTAAATCATGAGCATATGCGCCCGGTTGATTCAAAAGCAAAAAGGAAGCTCAAGGTTCACAGACTTTAGCCAGTTTGGGGCTAAGATTGGGTTTTTATACTACCCAGCAGTGCTAAGCACTCAGATATATAACGCTCACGTGTATTTCATGTGAGGCGCTATAATAGTATTAAGAACTAGCCTTTTCTGGTGTTTATGTGTATTTCATGTGAGGCGCTATAATAGTGTTAAGAACTAGTGTTTTCTGGCGCTCACGTGTGTTTCACATGAGGCGCTGAGTTTCGGCACTCACGTGTGTTTTACGTGAGGCGCTGAGTCTATAGAGATTTAATCTCTGTTGATATTTTCAGAGAGGTTAAAGCTCTGCTAATGGTATGTTGACCATTAACGATCACCAAGATCACTATTTTGAGGATCTGAGATCGGGTTCTTTAATAACTAAGTTCTTGATTTGTGAGGGAACTAAGTTCCTGGAGTATTATGAATTCTATCTTCTCTATGTTCTTTTCTTCCATGTTCTTTTCGATATTGTTCTTTCCTGAATCTTCGATTCTCCAGAAGAAATCTTCCCGATGAAAATTAAATTCTCAACTTGTGGAAGACTTATCTTGTGGATCTCAGATCCAAAAAAAGAACTAAGTTCTTGAGAAGGGTTAAATCCTTCGATAGATAAAGGAGATGTTTTAATCTCTGTGTTTTCTTTATTTATGATTTAGAGGAGGAAGATCTTCTTTTTTTATTGAGAATTAAATTCTCTGTTTATTTTTTGTGGAAGCTTAGGGAGAACCTTCTGTAATTTTTTTACAGCAGCTTATGGGGGTTTTTTCTCCCTTTTTTATATCTCGTCCCTCCTCCTTTCTTTTCATCTCTTGCTACTATTTATAGAAGAAGGAAAAGAATCAATTTGTTGAGAAAATCTCTCATTAAGAGATTATGGTTGATTTCATATCAATCAGATCGATCTTTTAGATCAACCGGTGAATTTTATTAACCGTTAGATTTTTAATCCAAAAACTATCTGTTTAACATAGAAGATTTCTTATTTGTTTTAACAATATTAGAAAATTATTTCACAAATATAGAATTTTATTCTATCATATAAATATCTTGTTAATTTAACAAGATTAGGAAGATATTTTCCTAATATAGAATTTTATTCTATCATATGAACATCTTGTTAGTTTAACAAAATTAGAAAGACATTTTCCTAACATAGAATTTTATTCTATTTAATAGAGAAGATGTTTCTTATTTTAGAAAGATCGGAGAAATATTTTCCATATAGAATTTAATTCTATCAGATGGTTTAATCGGTGATATTTTTTCACCATTAGATTTTAAATTCAAAGATTCTCTGTTAGAGAAAGATCTTTCCATATTAGAAAGATCAGAGAAAATATTTCCCAAATAAAATTTAATTTTATCGGATTGTTTAATTGGTGATATTTTATCACCATTGGATTTTAAATCCAAAAATTCTCTGTTAGAGAAAGATCTTTTCATATTTAGAAAGATCAGGGAAAATATTTCCCAAATAGAATTTAATTCTATCACATAAAATTTAATTCTATCAGAGGGTTTAATTGGTGATAATTTATCAGCATTGGATTTTAAATCCAAAGATTCTCTACTAAAAAAGTATCTTTTCATATTTAGAAAGATCAGGGAAAATATTTCTCAAACAGAATTTAATTTTATCAGATGAGAGCATTTTAAATCGGGGCACTCACATGCGTTTCATGTGAGTGCTACCATATGCATATATGGCAGCGGAGCTCATGTGCTTTGCATGTGAGCACTGCCAAAAGAATGCGGTTAGGGAACTCACGTGTTTAACACGTAGGAGCTATCATAGGATTTAATCCTATCTGAAACCAGTACTCACATGCTTTGCATGTGAGTGCTCACGTATTTAACACATGAGTGCTGCTATAGGATTTAATCTTAACTGCAGCAGGTGCTCGCGTGCTTTGCACATGAGTGCTCACGTGCTTTACACGTGGGGGCTGTCTACCATTTTTATAATGGAACAAAAAACTCTGGCCAAAATTTTTGGCGATAACAAATGCCCCCCACTATTTTGCCCACGTAGGTATGTACGTGGGTTAAGTAGTGCAAACTTATGCATCACCATAAAATTGATGGCTTAGGAGACAGGTTTAGGCCTATGTTGTCTATAACTTTGTCTATTTTCATGAGCCGTAAGGGTCTCAAGACGGGTTTTCCCTATGAGTTGTGGGGATCTCATAAGTGTGTATTCTCATTAGAAATCGTGAGGATTCCTAAGCGTGCACCGTCTCCGTGAGTCGTAAGGATCTCACTCGGGTATTTTTTCATTATGAGTCGTGAGGACCCTGTAACGTTTTAAAAATTAAATAAATAAATAATTAAATAAATAAAAATCTTTTAGGTGAATTTTCTGTTAATCGGTAAAATAAACCGTATTTTCCGTAAAACTTAATTATAATTATTTTTCAATATAGATTTAAATACGCCTATTTTAACTATATAATTACTAATAAATGGTGTTTATTTAGTGATTTATAAATTATTAGTTTACTAAAATATTTTCCGTAATTAATTAAATTCAAATATTTACATAAGCTTTTAAATATACATTAAATTAGTGCAAATTACAATTTGGAAATGGGTTAATTTGGCAAAGTGAGCCATGACATACCAGAGTTTAGTTTGTAGCATGCCTTTTCTCTCCTTGAATTGTCTTCAAAGATCTAGAAACTTCATGGGTAAATTAAACTAAAAATAAGTAAAATTAAATAATTTTGAAAAGACTTAAAAAGAATCATTAATTAAGGAATTCTTCTATACTTTTCTACACTCTTTCTCTCTCTCCCCTCACTACCTCCACCATGGCCGAATTTACCCCAATGGCAGCCCCCCCCATTTCCCCACTTCATTTTAGTTCAAAAATCCTCCAAAATTTCATCAAAAATTCAAATAAAACCCCATAAATTTCTAATTTAAATCCTACCTATTATTCTTTGTTCATCTAGCATGGATCTTGAAATAGGAAACCATTCTTTTGGAGACATATTTTCATGTTTGGATCTTATATATTGAGATATAATCCTAAGCCCTTGGTTTGAATGTTAGTAAATTACTTAAATTAGCTTAATTAAGTGTTTAATTAGATTTTAAATGGGTTCTATTGCTAAATAAAAATTTCAAGAAAGGGTTTTTGAATGAAATTAGGGTTCTTATTATATAATCATGGTTTGATAGTGTAGTGTGACATTTTAGGATATGCAAAATGAAATTTAGTTGTCAATTTACAAATTGTTGCATTTTAATTGTTAAAATTAAGCTATGTGTAAACTCGATTTTTATAAATCATAAATTTTGGTGAGATAAAATTACGATGAGGGTTTCTATCATTAGATTATGTTTTTAATGAGGATATTAACATGTTAATTGAATGCAAAGCTGATCTAGTTATTAGTTTCAAATTGTTAGTTGGAAATTATGCTAATTATGCCTTTTTTGCAAACTAGGTTTTTATAATTTATATAATTTGGTGAGATAAAATTCTAGTGATGATATTTATCAATTATTCATAGTTTTAATGGGTAGACTAACATGTCAATTGAATGTAAAACCTAATTTGGTTACTAGTTTAATGGTTAGTTTAAAAATTGTGATAATTATGCTAAATTGCTAACTAGGTTTTTAGAAATTAATTAAATTGTGGGATTAAAA
Organism: Agapanthus africanus; assembly: GCA_030015575.1. Classification (NCBI taxonomy): domain Eukaryota; kingdom Viridiplantae; phylum Streptophyta; class Magnoliopsida; order Asparagales; family Amaryllidaceae; genus Agapanthus; species Agapanthus africanus. Next base: position 124,168,481 of record CM057339.1, on the reverse strand, counting down.
TCTAGTTAGGATTTTTAGTGCATCATTAAGCTTTCCATGAGTGGGTTAACAATTTAAAATATGCAAAATCTAGCTTAGTTGTTGAATTGTGAAATTTTCTTTAAAAAGTATTAAAATTTGATATTTACGCAAACTAGAATTTTGGGGTTTATACAAATTGATGAGATCAAATTATGGAAATGGTTTATATAATCTAGTTATGATATTTAATGAATATTATGGCCATTAGTTTCGTTTAAACATCAAGTTTTGAAGTAAAACGGTTAATTGACGCTTTCTAGATTTTTGCGAAATAGAACGATTTGATCGATTTTAAGGTTTTGATGATTTAAACCCTGTTTTATATTATAAATAATGAGTTTTGGAACTACGAGTTGTATGTTGGTGCTTTATCTCGATCAATCGGCGTTTGTACGCCGATATCGAGTGATATTTGGTTCTTTTGCATGAGCGGGTCATAGGTTTTAACCTATGCACGTTCGTGCGCCGTCTGGTTTTGTCCGTAATTCGGTTTACAATATTATATATGTTTGCGTATAGGTACCCCTCACGTGGACTTCGGACGATGAAGAAGAGGATGGCGGCATCGACTTCGGCAGACAAGGGCCAGGTGAGTAGATGCATATCTACGTGGGAAGTCGGGTGGATGTCGTTTAGCACCCCGCAAACGTAGAATAGGGATATTACTTACTGTCATTAGGAAGTCGGATGTGACCTTAGATTCTCGGCGAGTAGGGTCCTATTAAAGACTTTAAGTTGGACTAGACTGATTTAGAAAGACTTAACGAGAGGATGAATGCCTTGGAGAGAATTCGTAGGTTTCAGGTAGATACACACACGCACACATATACATTTGACTTGGTGTATATGTGTGTGTGTGTACACACACACACACACACACACACACACATATATATATATATATATATATATATATATGAATGTGTGTAGGTTTTCTATATGTATGTATGTATGTATATATATATATATATATATAACATATACACGTGATATGGGGAGGTTATATGATATCTTGGGAGTAGTCAGTATGATTAGGCGTGATGCCTGTGAGTTAAAGATATACGATCGAGTATGATATGATATGTACTATGATATTAGCGGATCGTTGGGAAATGAGAAATGGATATTATACATAAACGATAACAGGTGATGATGACATTAAGATATACAAGACTCTAAAATAGAACCCGGATTGTAATATGCGACTTAATCATGATATGATATATGTGACATGATATTTCTGAGGACCAATTGACGATGTATATTTACACAGATAATGATATATGTTTGATGATATTGGGATGTATGCGATTATAGCACAGTACCCTTGATCATGACATTATTTGATGATGATATTATACGAATGATGATATACATAGGTGATAGTTGACCCGTACCCCGATTTTGGGATGCCGTACGATGGATTTTACCGTACGAGGCATAGATGTGATGATTGATCCGCACTCTTGATTCGAGGAAGTCGTACCATGTACGTGACGCTATTGAGGCTGGATCGCCGACTATTAGAGATATCGACTCAGACTTTAGGTGGATTCTTATTTTCCTATCGACTAGCTTCCTTAGTTTAGTTCCTTAGTGGGTTAGATAGATACTAGTTTAGGCTCGAGTAATATAGTTGTAGTTAGATATGTACATTCTAAATGAGAGGTTAATACACATTCACCTTTATATTCAGATGATAATCATCGCATCGCATGTTCATATATATGTTTCTTTATGCCAATATGAAACTTTGCCTGTTAGGACACCGGCACCATTACCGATGATGCGCATGTTCCATGTACACTTATTCGCCGGCTCACACACATCATCATCGGTAATTACCATGTCACGTACACTTTAGAACATATTATCTTTTATTGATAGAATCAGCTAAAGGCTAGATCAGTATGATATCAGGTGATTACTCGCATGTGCTAGTTTAGACATTGCATTTATTACATAGACACTTCATGCATTCACATTTCCATGTTATCATGCAGTATTGTGGGGCTTATGCCGATACTCATTATTTCACACTCATGATTTTGGGATTTTGGATTTCTATGAGATTTCTGGATTTTGGGGAAAACCGCAAGAATATATATCAAAATTTCTCTCTCACCCTCTCTTTTTAAAATACAAGTTGCGGTTTTCTCGCGATGTACGTGTCGTCTACTATGAGATTTCATGTTTTCTGTTGGATTTCGAGACCCGATTCGAGGAGTGGATGAACCGTCTCGGGTACATGGTGGGCCCGGTATGGTACCCCGGGACAAGAAGATCGAGTTGTAGACGATGAGCCTGGCAGGGGAAAACTACCTACCGGTGAGTCTGGCACGACGGATATCCGGAGGATACCGACCGTTGTCGTGAGATTTGATGATATGGGCCGATTCGGACTGACGGAGCCCGAGAGACTGAGACTATGAGATATTAAGACTATGAGCTATTGAGATTTTGAGTTTTACATGTTTTGTGTCGATGCTTAACACGGATTTCCATGGATTTCATTGCTGTTTCAGATTACCATAAAATTTTTACTATGACAAAGTTAAAGATTTCTTATACAGATATACCCGGATTTCATGGTTGATTGTTTTACATTCATGGTGCATGCATACTCATACACCTGACATGTTACTACTTGAGACACTGACACGAGCACTGAGCATTTGCACTTACGCATAGTTATTACCCTGCTACTACTAGATGACTAGTGATATATTAAGTATATTATTATGACCTAGGACAGCGTCGTGCATACGATTTCTACTCGCAGATGTCTTCTACTCACGAGTTGGCAACTCACCCCCGTTGTGCTAAATTTTTCTTACAGATTTCGATGTACAAATTTCCTTGGCAGCTTGCTGGCACATCATTTCATTCAGGGTGATTTGCTCGGTAGGTTGGTTTACTTGTATCAGGACCGCCGTTGTACTTTTATTATTTCATTTGTATCTAGTAAGCTCCATCAACCAGACTTGTATTACTTGATAGTTTAGAAGACCAGTTGTTTTTATTTCGACTTTAGAGTCGCGCTTGTATTATTATGGTTTTTGGTGGATTTGGTTTTCTTTTGAGTTTTGAGCCTCGCCCTTCGGCGTTGTATATTATAGTGCATTGTGTGGTTGTTTTCGCCTTTTGGCGTAGAGTTAGCTCCTGCTTGGGGATGCCCTTTGATTATTTCATATGTATATATATTCTTATTTGTACCCATTTGGGGCCAGTTTTTACAAAGGAGACTCTGCCGAAATTTTTGAGGAATTTGATATTGTTTTTAAAACATGTTTTCCTTTACTTCTTCTTTTAAAGGATTTAGACTGATGGGCTTCGGCTTACTTCGATTACGTTACGCCTCTAGACGTTTCGTAATTTAAGTGCCGGTCACGTTCCGTACCTTCGGGTCGTGACAAAATTGGTATCAGAGCGCCAGGTTTAACCTTTGTCCGAGTCTAGGTTGACCTTGGTTGATAGAGTAGGTGACTTAGGTAGAGTGACGTACCGTGGGTATGATCCGCGGCATACTTATGATACGCTACTCTGTTTAAGAAGCCTTAGGATGTACATTTCTTTGCACCGTATTCTATTTGTTTCTTTGATCTATCTTCGTCGATATCGGATGGTGGTTTCTGTTACCACGGTCGCATGGGCAGAGGGAGTTGCGGCTCGAATGCGACGACCGTAGGGTATCGTCTATTCTTGAGGATTGAGGCATCGTTTAGCGTGCGGACGAAGGGTATTCACATGCCGTCCAGACGAAGTTAAAAGGTTCGAACGAATATTAGAAACCCATTTTCCCAAGTTTAAGATATTCGGAAGAACATGCAGGTATTTCTATGGACCCTCTAGAAGAATGAAACCCTAACTCGACATAATGACCACGAGAACGCCTTTGAACCTTAGGGTTTACGGCAGTTCCGCGGTGCCATTAGTGAGGCTTGGGTTTGCCCTTCTACGGCTGGTCCGCTGATGCTGGGGCATGTACCGGATATTTTTAAACTGTATTTGAGTGTTGAACTCTCGGGGAATTATGGGATTTTGATGAATCGATCGAAAAGTTTAACGTAGTCCGGATATCAGGTGAAGGGATGGATTACGTGGGAGACTCTCGATATGGGCATGGCCATTTGTAGCGCAGTCAGCATAGCGATGAGGAGACGGGTCCAAATCAGTCGACATTAGAAAAGGCGCATATTGACGATAGTGTTTACGATTGTGATTTGGTGATTTGAATTTCATATTTTCTTTGTTTGGATTTTGGTATTTTGAGGATTTTGTTCTATGATTGGTATTTCCTATGTGTACATTCATTATACTCTATTCGTGTTTCATATATCAGTGGTATTGATGTTGTTTTGTGCGTACCCAGTGCACTCGATTTGGTTTTATACATTTTAAGATATTGATTTGATTTCGTTCATATGGGTTGCACATGATTTTGACGTATGTTTCGACATAGTTTTCATGCATTTTTCGTACTGTGATTTCGATTTTGATATTTGGTGTATGTTTTCGTGCACCATGTACACTTGATTGGGATTTTTGCGCACATTTGGCGCACTTGATGCGATTTTGTGCACACCAGATGCACTAAATCGGGGTTTTGTGCAGATTAGATGCACCTGATATGATTGTCGTGCACGCCCGTTGCACTTGACAGATGTTTTTGGTGCACACCCGTTGCACTTAGTTTTGTTTCTGTGCGTATTCATGACATCTGTAATTGACTTCGATTTTCATGCGCACCGGACGCACGTAGTACCTCGTATACTGTGATTGAGATTGGTTTCATTTTGAGCAGTATATTTTATAATCATTACTATTTGATTTAGTAACCAGGCGGGACGTGTATGCTAAATAAAAGATATATATGTATAACTATTTTTTAAAAATAAACGTCCGCTACTTATGCCGTGACACGCGCATCACACGGCGATTTTAAAAAGGGGTTTTTGCATGCTTCTTTATTCAGATATTTGGACGATTGTACTACGGTGCGTACTATATGTACAAGTTATAGTTTTAATGTATATCATGTTGGTTTTCGTATTGGACTTTGACATTGTATTTTCATCATAATTTCGATGATTGCGTTATGCTTGACGGAGTTTTGATTTTGAGTTCTGTGCTCGTTTTTCATGCACATGCATTACGCTAAGATGTGTTTTATGTATTGATGATTTCGGAGCCCCGACGATTTAAGTGTTTTGGCTAAATGTTTTAGTATTTGGGGAGGGGGGGTTAATTTAAATTCGGGGACCGAATTTTTTTAAGGGGGGAAGATTGTAACGTTTTAAAAATTAAATAAATAAAATCCTTTAGGTGAATTTTCTGTTAATCGGTAAAATAAACCGTATTTTCCGTAAAACTTAATTATAATTATTTTTCAATATAGATTTAAATACGCCTATTTTAACTATGTAATTACTAATAAATGGTATTTATTTAGTGACTTATAAATTATTAGTTTACTAAAATATTTTCCGTAATTAATTAAATTCAAATATTTACATAAGCTTTTAAATATACATTAAATTAGTGCAAATTACAATTTGGAAATGGGTTAATTTGGCAAAGTGAGCCATGACATACTAGAGTTTAGTTTGTAGCATGCCTTTTCTCTCCTTGAATTGTCTTCAAAGATCTAGAAACTTCATAGGTAAATTAAACTAAAAATAAGTAAAATTAAATAATTTTGAAAAGACTTAAAAAGAATCATTAATTAAGGAATTCTTCTACACTTTTCTACACTCTTTCTCTCTCTCCCCTCACTACCTCCACCATAGCCGAATTTACCACAATGGCAGCCCCCCCATTTCCCCACTTCATTTTAGTTCAAAAATCCTCCAAAATTTCATAAAAAATTCAAATAAAAAACCCACAAATTTTTAATTTAAATCCTACCCATTATTCTTTGTTCATCTAGCATGGATCTTGGAGTAGGAAGCCATTCTTTTGGAGGCATATTTTCATGTTTGGATTTCATATGTTGAGCTATAATCCTAAGCCTTTGGTTTGAATGTTAGTAAATTACTTAAATTAGCTTAATTAAGTGTTTAATTAGGTTTTAAATGGGTTCTAATGTTAAATAAAAATTTCAAAAAAAGGGTTTTTGAATTAAATTAGGGTTCTTATTATGTAATCATGGTTTGATAATGTAGTGTGACATGTTAGGGTATGCAAAATGAAATTTAGTTGTCAATTTACAAATTGTTGCATTTTAATTGTTAAAATTAAGCTATGTGTAAACTAGATTTTTATAAATCATAAATATTGGTGAGATAAAATTATGATGAGGGTTTCTATCATTAGATTATGTTTTTAATGAGGATATTAATATGTTAATTGAATGCAAAACTAATCTAGTTATCAGTTTCAAATTGTTAGTTGGAAATTATGCTAAATATGCCCTTTTTGCAAACTAGGTTTTTATAATTTATATAATTTGGTGAGATAAAATTCTAGTGATGATGTTTATCAATGATTCATGGTTTTAATGGGTAGACTAACATGTCAATTGAATGTAAAACCTAATTTGGACGGTTAGTTTAAAAATTGTGATAATTATGCTAAATTGTTAACTAGGTTTTTAGAAATTAATTTAATTGTGGGATTAAAATCTAGTTAGGATTTTTAGTGCATCATTAAGGTTTCCATGAGTGGGTTAACAATTTAAAATATGCAAAATCTAGCTTAGTTGTTGAATTGTGAAATTTTCTTTAAAAAGTATTAAAATTTGATATTTACGCAAACTAGAATTTTGGGTTTTATATAAATTGATGAGATCAAATTATGGAAATGGTTTATATAATCTAGTTATGATATTTAATGAATATTATGGCCATTAGTTTCGTTTAAACATCAAGTTTTAAAGTAAAACGGTTAATTGACGTTTTCTAGGTTTTTGCGAAATAGAACGATTTGATCGATTTTAAGGTTTTGATGATTTAAACCCTGTTTTATATTATAAATAATGAGTTTTGGAACTACGAGTTGTATGTTGGTGCTTTATCTCGATCAATCGGCGTTTGTACGCCGATATCGAGTGATATTTGGTTCTTTTGCATGAGCGGGTCATAGGTTTTAACCTATGCACGTTCGTGCGCCGTTTGGTTTTGTCCGTGATTCGGTTTACAATATTATATATGTTTGCGTATAGGTACCCCTCACGTGGACTTCGGACGATGAAGAAGAGGATGGCGGCATGACTTCGGCAGACAAGGGCCAGGTGAGTAGATGTATATCTACGGGGGAAGTCGGGTGGATGGCGTTTAGCACCCCGCAAACGTAGAATAGGGATATTACTTACTGTCATTAGGAAGTCGGATGTGACCTTAGATTCTCGGCGAGTAGGGTCCTATTAAAGACTTTAGGTTGGACTAGACTGATTTAGAAAGATTTAACGAGAGGATGAATGCCTTGGAGGGAATTCGTAGGTTTCAGGTAGACACACACACACGCACACACATACATTTGACTTGGTGTATATGTATACACACACACAAATATGAATGTGTGTAGGTTTTCTATATGTATGTATGTATGTATGTATGTATATATATATATATATATATATATATATATATATATATATATAACATATACACGTGATATGGGGAGGTTATATGATATCTTGGGAGGAGTCAGTATGATTAGGTGTGATGCCGTGAGTTAAAGATATACGATCGAGTATGATATGAGATGTACTATGATATTAGCGGATCGTTAGGAAATGAAAAATGGATATTATACATAAACGATAACAGGTGATGATGACATTAAGATATACGAGACTCTAAAATAGAACCCGTATTGTAATATGCGACTTAATCACGATATGATATATGTGACATGATATTTCTGAGGACCAATTGACGATGTATATTTACACAGATAATGATATATGTTTGATGATATTGGGATGTATGCGATTATAGTACAGTACCCTTGATCATGACATTATTTGATGATGATATTATACGAATGATGATGTACATATGTGATAGTTGACCCGTACCCCGATTTTGGGATGCCGTACGATGGATTTTACCGTACGAGGCATAGATGTGATAATTGATCCGCACTCTTGATTCGAGAAAGTCGTACTATGTACGTGACGCTATTGAGGCTGGATCGCCGACTATTAAAGATATCGACTCAGACTTTAGGTGGATTCTTATTTTCCTATCGACTAGCTTCCTTAGTTTAGTTCCTTAGTGGGTTAGATAGATACTAGTTTAGGCTCGAGTAATATAGTTGTAGTTAGATATGTACATTCTAAATGAGCGGTTAATACACATTCACCTTTATATTCAGATGATAATCATCGCATCGCATGTTTATATATATGTTTCTTTATGCCAATATGAAACTTTGCCTGTTAGGACACCGGCACCATTACCGATGATGCGCATGTTCCACGTACACTTATTTGCCGGCTCACACACATCATCATCGGTAATTACCATGTCACGTACACTTTAGAACATATTATCTTTTATTGATAGAATCAGCTAAAGGCTAGATCAGTATGATATCGGGTGATTACTCGTATGTGCTAGTTTAGACATTGCATTTATTACATAGACACTTCATGCATTCACATTTTCATGTTATCATGCAGTATTGTGGGGCTTATGCCGATACTCATTATTACACACTCATGATTTTAGGATTTTGGATTTCTATGAGATTTCTGGATTTTGGAGAAAACCGCAAGAATATATATCAAAACTTCTCTCTCTCCCTCTCTTTTTAAAATACAAGTTGCGGTTTTCTCGTGATGTATGTGTCATCCACTATGAGATTTAATGTTTTCTGTTGGATTTCGAAACCCGATTCGAGGAGTGGATGAACCGTCTCGGGTACATGGTGGGCCCGGTATGGTACCCCGGGGCAAGAAGATTGAGTTGTAGACGATGAGCCTGGCAGGGGAAGACTACCTACCGGTGATGTCTGGCACGGCGGATATCCAGAGGATACCGACCATTGTCGTGAGATTTGATGATATGGGCCGATCCGGACTGACGGAGCCCGAGAGATTGAGACTATGAGATATTGAGACTATGTACTATTGAGATTTTGAGTTTTAAATGTTTTGTGTCGATACTTGACACGGATTTCCATGGATTTCATTGCTATTTCAGATTACTATAAAAATTTTACTATGATAAAGTTAAAGATTTCTTATACAGATATACCCAGATTTCATGGTTGATTGTTTTACATTCATGGTGCATGCATACTCATACACCTGACATGTTACTACTTGAGGTACTGACACGAGCACTGAGTATTTGCACTTACGCATAGTTATTACCCTGCTGCTACTAGATGACTAGTGATATATTAAATATATTATTATGACCTAGGACAGCATCGTGCATGCTATTTCTACTCGCAGATGTCTTCTACTCACGAGTTGGCAACTCATCCCCGTTGTGCCAAATTTTTCTTATAGGTTTCGATGTACAGGTTTCCTTGGCTGCTTGCTGGCACATCATTTCATTCAGGGTGATTTGCTCGATAGGTTGGTTCACTTGTATCAGGACTGCCGTTGTACTTTTATTATTTCATTTGTATCTAGTAAGTTCCATCAACCAGACTTGTATTACTTGATAGTTTAGAAGACCAGTTGTTTTTATTTCGACCTTAGAGTCGTGCTTGTATTATTATGGTTTCTGATGGGTTTGGTTTTCTATTGAGTTTTGAACCTCGCCCTTCGGCGTTGTATATTATAGTGCATTGTGTGGTTGTTTCCGCCTTTTGGCGTAGAGTTAGCTCCCACTTGGGGACGCCCTTTGATTATTTCATATGTATATATATTCTTATTTGTATCCGTTTAGGGCCAGTTTTTACAAAGGAGACTCTGCCGAAATTTTTGAGGAATTTGATGTTGTTTTTAAAACATGTTTTCCTTTACTTCTTCTTTTAAAGGGTTTGGATTGCTGGGCTTCGGTTTACTTAGATTACGTTATGCCTCTAGACGTTTCGTAATTTAAGTGCCAGTCACGTTCCGTAGCTTCGGGTCGTGACAGACCCGTAAGTGACTTCTTCACTTCATTGGCATGCAACTTTGATGAATGTGGCCTGTGGATAGTATACAAGAGTCTGTCTTGACCTCCTTGTAGGGTGGCGATGGTTTAGTAAATAGGTTTAGATATGTCACCTAAAGCTTTTCACCTTTATGAGCCGTGAGGGTCTCATAAAGATATTTTTCCCTATGAGTTGAGAGGATCTCGTAGGTGTATTTTCTGCTTAGAAATCGTGAGGACTCCTAAGTATGTTTTCTCTTGAGAGTCGTAAGGATCCCACAAGAGTATTTTCCCCTTACAAGTCGAGAAGGCATGTCACGCTCCGCTTCCCAGTAGACGGAAACGGTGATGCGGCAAGCCCGAGCATATTTATCCAGAAAAGGTCATTGCTTAAATAAATATACTAAGTATATTGTAAACAATAATACACAATGTAAGAATAAATGGAGACTGTAAAATTTTTCAACAAATATTTTTTTTTTACATTCAACTTCCAATATTTACAAATACAAGAGTTTATGCTGGAAAGTAAATACAATAAGGAAAATGCCTAAACAAGTGGCATACATAAACTGAAGAAAAATGAAGCCGGGCTAGCCCCGAGTAGCTATCTGATCGTAGTCCTCCTCTGTGGCTTCAACTTCCTTTGTCTTGACAGTATCTGACGAACATTCCAAGAGAAAAAAAGTAGAAGGAATGGCCGTCAGCGAACTAGCACTCGGTAAGTCCCAAAAATAGGCAAGAGTAAAGAAAATGATAAGTGTAGAATATATATATAACGGGTAAGAGTATATGTTCATGGGTAAATATATACTATAGGTTTCTAGATGGTCACTATGTTAACGTTAAGTTCCAAGTGTAAATGTCAGCGCAGCCGTAGAAGTATTCACGACCTCAAGAGTGGGGCCCCAGGAGTAAGGAAATACGGGCCCATTTCATGTGTTAGCATCGGGGCTCTAGGCTGTGAGTTAACCCGACTGATATTCGAGTAAAATAAAAAAAAAGTTAATACGGGACTTCTGAAGCTCCGTTGGATTCGCACAAGAAACTATCCCAAACACCCAGTGTATAATATATATAACTAGCTAATATATTTAATTGATTTGATTGATTGATTGACATGTCTTGATCGAAACTTTAGATTGCAAAAGGTGTAGATTGTATTTGAGTGAATCGAGTAATGTGTGAGTCATGACAATTGCAATATGAGTTCGAGTCAAGCTGGTTCGTGTAGATTGGATTCGAGTATATATTCGAGTTTAGATTCGAGTTAGGTTAGAGTTCGAGTTTGTATTCGAGTTTGAGTCAAGTTTAGATTTGAGTTCGTGTCTTTTCATGTGAATTGATATAAATTGTTAGAATCTTAGGTTCGAGAGAAATCGGCAACTGCTACACATGGACGACAGGATTTGTGTCTTTTTCTAAGACAATTGCCATTTATAACTCTGTTAAGTTGTTTAACCTGAATAGACAAGTACTCACTTTCTCCGGCTCTCTAAGGCTCAAGAGCATTGATCCCGCTTAAATCTATATTTATCTAGAGTTCTTAAAATATTATTTGCATATCTCGGGGGGTATTATGAAAAATATATATTAATATTGTTTAAAAATAAACCTCGAGGGTGATTTATAACATTTAGGGTTTTTATGAACATGTATTTTAATTGTTGTGGTGTTTTTGGTGATAAAACCTAGTTTTTTGAAAGTTTGTGGTATTTTTATGAAAACTACTACTTTTGGAAACTTGGTGGTATTTTATTTACAATTTTAATCTTTCCTTTAAAAATATACTTTCTTAATATGCTTTTATTGAAAATACAGATTTTCATAATTTTCCCAAAAATTAGTTTTTATTAGAAAAAGTCGCGTTTCTTAAAAAACCGTATTTTTTATTCCTTTCGAGACCGAATATTCCGTGAGGAGTTTTGCATCTCGCTCTACTGTTCCAGGAATGTGCGATAATCCGCACCATCCATTAGCGGGTCCCCTGACGAGGGTTGTAGAGGCGTAATTGCCAAAGATTTCGAAATACCGATTTAAAGAAACCCTTTTTGAAACGGTGTGGTATTTTAATGAAAAAGCTTTTACTTTGAATTACCCATATGCTTAGAATACCATGCAATGAAACCATAGTGTGCATGTGAGGTAGGTCATTACCCCGTGAAGGTTCTAGGGTTTGGGTATACTAGATATCGAAAAAAGGTTACACTAAAGTTCATGGTATTTTAATGAAAACGTTCCTTATATGTTTCTTTCATATGAAAATTTTGTTAAAACTAAAAACTAATTGATGTGAATAAGGTTAGTATTAGTGTAGCATGTTAGTTTGATCTCGTTTGCTTATCACATGGCTTTCAATTGTTAAAAAGAAAACTATATCGGAGATAACTCCTCTTTTGTCGGTTTGTTTTAAAAATAAATTTTGAGATAGAAAAAGAGAGGGATGAAGGGACTTACGGTTTTTAGAAGATTAAGAAGAGATTGAAGAAGTTCTCGGGGGTCGTGGTTTCGTCGGAGATGCTCCGATCGTCGAGTTTGGCTCGCTACTCCACTTGAGGGGCTTAACTCCACTTGGCACTTAGAGAGTTTTGAGAGAATTTTTGCTAGAATTTCAGAATGGTGAAGATATAGGGCATTGAGTTGTATTTATAGTGGAGAATTAGGGTTTGGGAATTAAAAATGTGGATTAAAATGCATTAAAAATGTGTTAAATGGTGAATTGAAGAGTCTCTATTTGATTGCAGGAAAATCAAACAGTGCACGTGAGTTGAAGAGACGAGTGTGCAAAGCACGGAGGGATTTGGAGTTAGGTGGACCGTCGGCGCCGGTCATAATGAGGGAATGGGTGGTCGGATCTAGGGGCCTTGCCTCGAGATTCGTGCCACGTGTCAATTTGGGTGTGTACTCCATTTTGCGCATGTTTAATTTTTCTGAAACTTTTCATTTCTCCGTGTATTGCACGTGCAACTCTTGGGCTTCCAAAAATTAAAAAGAAAAATCTGAAAAAAATATTGGGTCTGATGGGATTCGAACATACAGGCTATGTCACAACTGTGTAGAGGTTTTACCAGTGAGCTACAAGTTGCTTCTTAATTTTATTTAACCAAAAATAACTTTTAACTCTTACACAGGCTGCAATACTTTTTTCTGTACAATAACAAGGAAATTCTGTACAGTAATTTCAGAGTCGTTATATTCTACCCTCCTTACAAAAGTTTCACTCCTCGAAATTTACAATTATATAGGGACTAATTTTCAAAAAGGTAAGGGTATCGTGTACGCATATTTTCTTCTCCTTTTCAAGTTGATTCTCTTCGCGAATCCTTTCTCCACATCACTCGGACCAAGTTTACTTCCTTATTCCGTAATGTTTTCACTTTTCGGTCCAGAATCTCAACTGGTTGTTGCTCGCAGGTTAGGTCAGTTTGTACTATGAGCTCTGAGTTATCAAGTATGTGGCTGGGATCGCTCACATATCGTTGTAGTTAGGATACATGGAACACGTTGTGCACTCCTTCCAATGAGGGTGGTAGTGCTAAACGGTATGCTACTGCTCCAACTCGTTCGAATATGTCGAACGGTCCTATGTATCTTGGACTTAACTTATCCCTCTTACCAAAACGCATCACTCCTCTGTTTGGAGAGATCTTCAAGAATACATGTTCTCCGGGTTGAAACTCCAAGTGTCGACACTTTTCATCTGCCTAATGTTTCTGTCGGTCTTGGGCTAATCGCATCCTTTCCCTGATCGTGCAAATTATGTCCACAGTTGCCACGATCATCTCTGGTCCAAGGAGTTCACGATCTCCAACGTCGTCCTAACTCAATGGGGAACGACACTTCCGTCCGTAGAGTGCTGCGAAGGGTGCCATCCCAATACTTGCCCGAGAGCTGTTGTATGAAAACTCCACAAGGTGTAGGTAATCTTCCCATAAACCTACGAAGTCTAACATACAGGCTCTGAGTATGTCTTCCGGGATCTGAATTGTTCGCTCAGACTGTCCATCTATTTGTGGATGATATGCCGTGCTGAAATTCAGACTCGTTCCCAAGCTAGCTTGCAGACTCTGCCAAAATTGTGATCGGAATCTTGTATCACGATCGGAGACGATGCAAACAGTTACTCCATGTAATCTCACGATCTCCTGCATGAGTTTATAGGTATCAAATATGGTACATCTTGAAAATTAAATCTTATTTTAGATTTATGCTCACCTCCATATATTTCTTTGCTAACGTCTCGGTTGATTGGTCAATTCGAAATGGAATAAAGTGAGCCGACTTAGTGAGTCGATCCACAATAACCCAAATCGCGTTGTTACCTGTTCCTCACCGAAACACGGAGATGCGACCGCGTAGGTTCGTCTTGCCTGAATTTCGGGGCAGATACTAATTGGTGCTATCGGTCCACCTCTCCGAAGATGCCAAGTTGATTTATGACACCGTGTATCGAAGGTTTAAACGGATGCGGCCGATGTAGCAGACTTCATCAGATTCCCCCTCATTGAGGGGTTTTTTGATTGTGGGGACGCTTTTCCCTGCAGGCGCAAGCCCCTGCAGTTAATTACGCTACCGCATCGCGGTAACCACTTTCTCTTTCTCCAGACGGTCACTTTGTGTCGTGGGTGTTTGTTTTGTTTTTGGTTGCCCGTGGATTGTATATGGAGACTAATTTATGTTGTCGTCTGTAGGGCGTGAATTAGTCCAAATCCGTATTTTCTTAGATTTGGGTTTGGGGTTGGGTTTAAGGATACGTTAGTCTCATTTGAGACTAAGATCAACTTAAACGTTCGTTGATGATACGTCAGTCTAATTTTAGACTAAGATTAACTCAACAGGATCGTTTAGATCCAACAAAAGAGCATTTGGACTCTATTGTTTAGTTTAGGGACATTGCGGTCGGTTAGTTTAAGGACATTACGGTCCAAGGTTAAGGACATCATAGTCCATGGGCTTAAGGAACCCACAGTCCGAGGTTAAGGACATCATAGTCCATGGGTTTAAAGACCCCACAGTTCGCAGTTTAAAGACGTCATAGTCTATGAAATGTATGGTTGTCGGGACCCGTCACCTCTCTGAAGACGTTGAAGGATTACAACGACAAATATCAGAGGAGTAAAGAGATGTACCCTTGAACTAATTTTGGTTGAGAGATCTGTAGTCCAATTTGAGACTAAGATCAAAAGATTTGTGAGCACATGGGCTCAGTTAATCTGAATTGAGGACTTATGGCCAATCTTGGGCTAAGTTCAATCAAGTTAAAATGTTTAACATTTATTTTGGGCTGTTGAGCATTTATTTGGGCTTGGCCCTTTTAACAATGCTGAGCATTGATTTGAATTCTGATAATTTTTTTGTCTTTTATTGAATGCCGAGCATTCATCATAGCTTTAGGGCTTATTAAAGAACAATTTATGTTCTATCAGCGCAGCACATGGTGCGCTTGGCGCTTTGCGCCAATCAAAAAGCGCAGTGCGCTTCTGCCGAATAGCGCACACGTGAGGGACACGTGGCGCGCTTGGCGCTTTGCGCCAGTCCGTGAGCGCGTTGCGCTGATTTATGAGCGCATAGCGCTATTTGCTCAATGGCGCACACGTGAGTGATACGTGTAAGTCTACGTTAGCGCCCCGGCAGTCTACAGACGCCAATTGCGGAATAAAACTTTTTAACTTGGCGCTATCGTATACTTTAACCCGGATCTACCATTATTGCTAAACTAACAAACAGTAAAGAGTGTAGAAATGTTGTACCGACTGTCCAAGTCCTCCGGTCTTCATCTCCACTCCGATCTCCTCGCGGGATCTCCGTCCTTCTCCTCCTCGTCGCCTCCTCGCCGGAAAGGGCACCACATCGCCTTCGTCTTTTACGGGCTCCCGCCTCAATACCGAGGCAACTCGAGCATGAAGCCGGCAACTCGACATGCTCAAGATATGCTGTAGAATGTAGTGTAGAATCATAGTCTCTTTTGGGGTGGTGAAGTTGCCATGGAGGGAGAAGGAAATCATGAACTTTGGAGAGGGTTTTGGTGGTATGATAAAAATGAGATCATTGATAAATTTCCAACACCAAAACAAATGAACCATCTTTTTCACCTCATCAAAGAGGCCGGCCATAATAGCAAGTAGGAAATTGGTGGGAGGAAAAAACAAGGGAGGTGAGTGTAGGATCAAAAAAATGGTGACCACATCCAAGGTCAAAGAAACATACACCATACTTCATTTCAAATCACACCATACTTACACTTTATCACAATAAATGCAAAAGCATGGTGAAAAGATAATGATAGCTATCATAATCAATAGTTTTGCAAGAAACCCCCTCCACAAAGATTATTTGCACAATTGCAAATAACCCCCTCCATCGGAAAAGTCCGGCCGGGAAAAAGCAAAGGAAAACCGGCCGGAACGGAATGCAAACTGGCAACTCCAGAAAACTGGTCCCGTAATAAATTACAGGAAAGCCCGGATACTGTGCATACACACCCGCATCTGTATTCCGTCCGGATACAAATGCAAAGAGACAAAATCTACACTGTACTAAACTAGGACCGGCTTAAACCAAAGCCGGCTAGTAATGTCCGTTCGATCCTGATCCGTGCAATACCGCACGTATCTGATCGAACCCTGCCATATACCTATACGGCTACTAGTACAAACTGTCCGATCCTGATCCGTGCAATACCGCACGTATCTGATCGGACCCTGCCATATCTCCATACGGCCTCTACAGCGTTTCGCCCGAAAGCTGAGTAACTGAAAGTGTGGTGGACTCTAAAGACTCGTCAATACTATGGCTGTGGATTTAACCACTAGCACGTCAGAGGTATAAGCCAATACGTAACGGGCCACCAGCTATTGACCAAAAGGGACGTCGATGAGCGAACTCATCCTGACACCCTACTGAGCCTGTCAGTGACAATATCCGTGCAGTCCGGTCCGTTCGTCTATGAGTATCGCATGGCGGGCCTAGGGGGTTGGTAAAAGTCAGACCCCCAAAAGCGGTACAAGTCGTGTTGGAGTGTAGCCCAGAACACCCTGAGATACTACTGGAATACCTACCAGTAAATCTCCTTGCCTTGGCCAAGGACTTTGTGTAATGGCTCTCCTAGACACAGCACGACCTCACCCCCAATACCGGGAGAGACGAACCCCTGAAGATACGCTCACTGCCTCCATGTGGCTCGGGACTGTACCCAACTAAAACCTGTTTGCACGACTCCTTTGAGCCGTGGTAGGGTAGTAATCAAAGTACAGTGGGAACTCACACGAGACAAATGACGATCCCCAGGTCGATGAACTAACCTGCACACATGTCACCAGGGAACTGCCATCTGACGTCTGGTATATGACCAACTAGCATGTTCCCGGCGAGTCCTGTCCGGTGTACTCATAACCCAATGAGCACCTGTATACATCTTAGGTGATCCTACTGACACCAGTGGCTTGTGAGACCGGCCACCGCCCCTCGTCGGGGTCTCGACTGTATACACTAGTCTACTAATGGAGTATCGATGCCCAGTCTCGAAACTCCCACGACCAGGGACCATTTAAGGATACGCTTGTAGACCCCCAGCTCCCACTTATATGATCGCCCTCATACTGCTGGTGGTCAAGCAAGAATCCTAGGGGCTCTATCAACGTGCAATAGCGACATGTCAGGTCACCTAAAGCAGTACACGATGATAAAGGTAAACCAGATAGCATACTATCATCTCGAGTAAGACTGTCCTACCGGGATAGGTCCTCCCTCAATCATTACAATCACGTACCTGTGACCTAATAATTGACTCTGAGGGCACTATCTCCAACAATCTCCCACTTGCACTCACGGCTAATTATTGCGATGTCGCATACTCACAGCCCGTGTGATACCGAACATCCAACTCCTCTACTAGTCAGTCTCACAAAGCTCGTTTGCGGAACTATTGCGTTCGAGGAATAGCCTCAGTGAGTGGATCCGCTTAGTTGTTTCTTTCTATGTCTCTCTATATCTCAAGTTCGCGGAGAAACCCATCTCCCGAAATGAGCAATACCTGTCTTAGAATGTGCCTGGATGTCTGATGGGACATAGCTCATAAATGAACTCCAAATCCAAACTTCTTAGACTGTATCGTCAACTGAACTTAATCAGTATCCTGCGCGCCATGCCTCCCTCAGTATTGCCTTGGATCACCTGTCCAAAATACTGCCCCTCGTCAGAGGGAAAACTATAACTCTGACAACCTCCTTGTCGTCCATGTCACCTTGGAAGCCTGGAATGATAACTGTTTCCCGAATGAGGCTGTCGTTATCATATCCCTAGAACATTCACTTATGTTCTAAAACTGCTTCCGACTGTTTCTCCAGGATTGGATTAATGTCAACTTATTGCATCTAGTGCAAGAACAACATCTGGTGTGGTACTTGACATCTCATGATTGACTCAATTGCCTAAGCAAGTGATCTGCCAATCATGCACGTCCCTCTCCCCTTTAGTCTGTAAGACACCTTTGGAGAGGGTGACTCCATCACCTGCAGGTATACTACCGTGCTAGGAGTCGTCCATTCTAAATACTCTTAGAATGCTGTCAAGGTACCCTGATTGAGAAACCACCCAAATCTAGATCTAAAAGCATAGATCTAGTAACCAGTATGTCTGATATAATGTCCAAGTCCTTTGTGGAGAAACCACTGTGTGACGACCAAAGTATAACCGATCGTAGTGTAGGAGTTTCTTTTCCTACTCTGTGTATATCATCCAAATACCAGGATATCACACCCTACTACCTTCTCAACAGATCCATCCCCTATTCTGATGAAGTCAAACCCATGACTGTCACGTCAGAAATAGATGATCTATCTCCGCTACATCTGCTCTAGTCTATAAATAGACATAAGCAACCTGTCCACCAATGCTTTCGCTGCTCCCACTGACTACGACAACCCTCTGGCAGAGTCATATACACGTACACTTCTGAAGCGAGTTCAGAACGACGCTGTACTCATCCTCCCGCCGGGTCTCGCAGCCTGGAACAACAGCATTGGTAATTGTGGGTAAACAAGAACTTCCCCGTCACCGTCCTTGAGGCTACCGTAGTACCTCTCGGGTGCCTGAAGTTACCCACCATATCTGCGGAGTGGCCAATGGAATGTCAATCCAGATTGAATCTTTAGGTTCCTTATCAAATCTTCAGTAATCGTTTGTGGTTCTGGAATCACTTCCAGTTCTACCATACTCCCACTACTGTTTTCTGAAAAAAAATCCATTTTTAATAAAACTGTGGCGAGTCTAGAACAATATCGCTATTGTTCATCCAGATGGTAGAAAATCAACCCTCGTCATAGCCTGGGTCAACCCACAAACAGCCATTACAGAAACGTGCCTTGAGTTGTCCTGTGTCTGGTTTTAATCATAAACCGGACAACTCCCCGTATCTTAACATCGTTAAGATATGAACTGTTCTATATCCAATATAGAAACAGAGGCACTGATTTAATTGAACCAGATCCAAATCATGCAACTGTCTCCAGCGCATGTCAACTAAATGGAAGGAGGCCGATCAGCGTTACTCAACTTAGGAATACTTCCAATTATGAGTGACCTGAAAGAGAAGCAATTTCTCTTTATCATTACTATCAACTGAATACCATTGACAAGTATCTACATCTTCGATCACTTTGAAGAATCCCGATACTTGCTACACCTGGTTCTCTACTGTATTCAAATACCTATAACTTCTCCAAATTCGGACCCTGTGTTTCCTCGAAACACTTGCCAAAAAACTAGAGAAGTCATAAGTAAACCGAATATAGTACGAGGACCAACCCTTCTGTCCTAATGGACACTGGACAACATACAATACTCTGTATAAGTCCCTTGAGTCTGATAACTCATTCACTGTGTGTCGTAGGTTGAAAACTGTACTTATGGTTATGAAGAATTACACCGCTGTTTAATGCTCCTTACCTAACCATCCACTGATATAGGTAAATGTCGTAGACATAATTTCAGAAAAGTGTATCTCACTCTATGAAAATAGACGTACAGATATATCAATTTGAAATTGGTGCATAACAGCGGATATTCAAAACCAAATATTTGCCGACCGGCAAACAGCCCAGGTGATTTCCTCAAATATCACCGATTACAACGAATCCCGATATAATGAGGATGATCACCCAATTCCCAATAACTTACTCCCACTCATCATCTGTAAAACCATACAGATGTGAGAATCATACCTGGTAAATACATACCCTGGAGCAAGTGTCTAATCGGGAAATCAGTTTTCTTTTAACAGTACACAGTGAAACTGAAACATTGAAATGTTTCGGTGGGGTATCCCGGTATTCTTAGTAATGCCTCTTCCATTATCCAAATTCACAACTATAACCGTATAATTCTTTGCCACCTCTCCAAATCCCTTCATATGTCTTTAGTCTTTACCTTCTGCACACCCCTTTAGGCCAAATGGTTTTCTTCCTTCCCTACCGTTCGGCACCAGCCTATGGTTTGGAAGAAGACTATCCAATAAGCATAAAGGGTGTACTGTCCTAATCCTAGGAGCACTCGCAACGCGAGAGAAGGTGAAGATAAAAGACACCTGAATGTACTTTATTCCTATTTCTCCTGGACCAGAATCCATCCCCGAACTGGAACAAGTTCCATTCGAGTTCGTATATAACCATACGATGGAGTATCCAAATAAACTGTGGATCTTCGTAGTGATACGGAGTGTCCTGGAGAAATACAAAGGTGATGTGGGAGTGGTAACGAAATATTTGGTTTGGTCGTGAATATCTGTTGCAATTTACTTTGCCCTCTTACTAATCCCTTGCTTTGTCTGAACTTAATACCTTCTGCACACCATCGTTATGCTAATTGGTTTTCTTCATTCCCTACCGGTCGGCACCAGCCTAAGGTTTGGAAGAAGACAATCCAATTTGCGTAATAGGTGTACTACCCCTAAACCAAGGAGTACTCGTAACCTGAGAGAGGGTAAAAGGAAAAGACAACTGAATAATCCTATCCGTTTTCTCCAGAACCAGAAACCATCCTCGAATTCCTTCGAGTTCGTATCTAACCATACGATGGTTTTGTCCAATGGAAGTGGACGTTCGCAGTAATACGGGGTGTCCTGGAGAAAAGGGTAAAAGTAGGAGTGGCAATGAGGTCTGCAACTCTGACAATCCAAAAGCCAGTGTTAAGAAGGTTCGGTCAACTTGGTCACTGAGTCAAAGTCTTAGGGTCGGGTCAATGGTCGCTGCCAAAGAGAGAGAGAAAAGAAACACTCAGCGTGCACTCTAACCTAGATCAGAATGGTTACCAATTTATCTAATCTGGAAACCTCCCACTGTACCTCAAATTCTCCTCCAAACCTGAAAGAAGAATCAGTCGGGGTCACCCGAGGAGTAAACCAACTCATCAGTGGGAATCGGGATCCAACTCTCATCGCATGACAACGTGACGGAATCCGCTCACGGTATCACACTCCAGAAGGTATGCGCATATCTGGCAAGTTTCAGTACTTTTGAAACTCCCGAAGTGATTTCTGCCCCATGCTCTTATGACCTTGACTAAGGCCAACAAATCATAAGTCACATGTCAAGTTCTACCCGTCATTGTCCAGGTTGATTTGAACCCACCCGTACAAGCCCTTGACTAAGGCCAACAAGGCTATACGACTGTCCCAAACCAACGCATCTATCTATGCAACATATGAATACCCAACAGCTACCAAACACTGTGCCTTGACTAAGGCCAACAAACACAGCTTGAATACTATTGACTACCCATATGAAACGACGGAGGGCTACGAATGGTTTCTGGCGAAAACCTTTAACGTAGTGAACTTGATATCGTTGAAGGAACGAATAGCTTTTTAGAAAATATAGTGACGAAAACCTTTACTAAAGAGGTCACTCCCGGTGAAGGGATCTCGGCTCTTTCCCCGTAGAATGGGGTGCTGGATATTCATAACCGAATATCTCGATGCAAAGCAAAAGTAATCGGCTATAGTGAAGTTAATGCCCTGACGCAAACTTCTGTCCAAGGGGTCACTCCCGGTGAAGGGATCTCGGCCCTTGCCTCGTCGACTGAGGAGCAGGATATTCCAAATGAATACCACGATGCAAAACAAAAGTGAACGTCCTTGCAATAACAGCTTTTTGAAAAGTGTTCCAACAACATCAGAATAGGTTTGTTTAACTTGCATTGATCCGAATCAATGCAGTCCCATCAATTGATCACACCATAAAGAACGAAAATATACTGACGTACGTATATGCCATCCGCATTCGCCACTGGGTCCCGTCATCACCCGTTAGGTTAACTTACTAACGGCAGAGCGGGGACTGGACTAGCGCGGATGAAAAACATATACAACATCTACTAATATATATACCAATATATAGTATTTCGCTCAAGGCGTGAATAGAAATGCAACATCACAGAAATGTACAACATCACAGAACAATACAGATATCTGGGATCCCCGGGTTTCATAGAGCCACTACTGAAACCCGACGTTCCCCTGGTCGTGTGGATAGCCTGTGCAATGAAAACCTAGACCCCTACGGGCGCGGCAAGTCACCCGCCAAAACCTGAAGCGAGGCAGCCCCCTTCAGCGCCGTGAATGGACCACCCAGCACTTCACGGAATCCGGTAACTTGGGCACCCCTCCTGGGTCAACCTGTACCCCCTACGAGTGCGGCGAATAGCCCGCCAATTCCAGACTGAAGCCCCCTCCGTCTCAATGCCATGAGATGCGGGCTTGTTGCCCTCCAGAACCCGGCTATCCGTGCACCCCTCCGCGGGGTAACCCTAGTACAGAAAGTAAAATATACATACACCGGGTACATCGACCGCAACCAGGTCGTGCCCCAAAAGAATAATACAAACAGGCAGTGACGGCAGTCCACATGTCGGACGCTCGCCCCGCAATATCAAATGTACATAATACAACAACACTGTACTAGCATTGCATCCAGGCTATCCCCCACGACCGATCCGCAATATCACAGCAAATACATAGAACATCAACGTGAAAATCACGTTCGCAAATCCGTCTAACCGGGCTATAGCAGTTAGACCGGATTTACCGATCGAGTGACATTCACGGTCGCAGATATAATGTAAATACTGTGAAAAACTAACGTGTTTAAATTTCGATCGACAAAATATCAAGAAGTGGGCCCCACGACTTACTGGTGAACAGTAACAAAATCTGGGCAAAAACGATATATATCAAAAAACCCAAAATCCCAGTGAGAACAACCTGACAAAATTTGGGAGCACGTGCTCCCCACGTGGCCGCGGTTGCGCGGCCAAACCATGGGTTTGGCTGCTCTTCCGCGGCGACTTCGAGGGATCACGAACCCAAATTCTGTCGTCACTCTTAGAAGTTCCTGCTCTGATTTTTAAGACATCCAGAAATCATTTTTGAGACCGTTTAAAAACAACAGAAACTGTCGGCTTGGATTTTTGCAGTTTTCGATTTCCGGTCGGATCGAAGTTTTAAACGCGTTAGCACAAGTTAGCATAGCAAAATGGTGAGGCTCTGATACCACTGTAAGTCTACGTTAGCGCCCCGGCAGTCTACAGACGCCAATTGCGGAATAAAACTTTTTAACTTGGCGCTATCGTATACTTTAACCCGGATCTACCATTATTGCTAAACTAACAAACAGTAAAGAGTGTAGAAATGTTGTACCGACTGTCCAAGTCCTCCGGTCTTCATCTCCACTCCGATCTCCTCGCGGGATCTCCGTCCTTCTCCTCCTCGTCGCCTCCTCGCCGGAAAGGGCACCACATCGCCTTCGTCTTTTACGGGCTCCCGCCTCAATACCGAGGCAACTCGAGCATGAAGCCGGCAACTCGACATGCTCAAGATATGCTGTAGAATGTAGTGTAGAATCATAGTCTCTTTTGGGGTGGTGAAGTTGCCATGGAGGGAGAAGGAAATCATGAACTTTGGAGAGGGTTTTGGTGGTATGATAAAAATGAGATCATTGATAAATTTCCAACACCAAAACAAATGAACCATCTTTTTCACCTCATCAAAGAGGCCGGCCATAATAGCAAGTAGGAAATTGGTGGGAGGAAAAAACAAGGGAGGTGAGTGTAGGATCAAAAAAATGGTGACCACATCCAAGGTCAAAGAAACATACACCATACTTCATTTCAAATCACACCATACTTACACTTTATCACAATAAATGCAAAAGCATGGTGAAAAGATAATGATAGCTATCATAATCAATAGTTTTGCAAGAAACCCCCTCCACAAAGATTATTTGCACAATTGCAAATAACCCCCTCCATCGGAAAAGTCCGGCCGGGAAAAAGCAAAGGAAAACCGGCCGGAACGGAATGCAAACTGGCAACTCCAGAAAACTGGTCCCGTAATAAATTACAGGAAAACCCCGATACTGTGCATACACACCCGCATCTGTATTCCGTCCGGATACAAATGCAAAGAGACAAAATCTACACTGTACTAAACTAGGACCGGCTTAAACCAAAGCCGGCTAGTAATGTCCGTTCGATCCTGATCCGTGCAATACCGCACGTATCTGATCGAACCCTGCCATATACCTATACGGCTACTAGTACAAACTGTCCGATCCTGATCCGTGCAATACCGCACGTATCTGATCGGACCCTGCCATATCTCCATACGGCCTCTACAGCGTTTCGCCCGAAAGCTGAGTAACTGAAAGTGTGGTGGACTCTAAAGACTCGTCAATACTATGGCTGTGGATTTAACCACTAGCACGTCAGAGGTATAAGCCAATACGTAACGGGCCACCAGCTATTGACCAAAAGGGACGTCGATGAGCGAACTCATCCTGACACCCTACTGAGCCTGTCAGTGACAATATCCGTGCAGTCCGGTCCGTTCGTCTATGAGTATCGCATGGCGGGCCTAGGGGGTTGGTAAAAGTCAGACCCCCAAAAGCGGTACAAGTCGTGTCGGAGTGTAGCCCAGAACACCCTGAGATACTACTGGAATACCTACCAGTAAATCTCCTTGCCTTGGCCAAGGACTTTGTGTAATGGCTCTCCTAGACACAGCACGACCTCACCCCCAATACCGGGAGAGACGAACCCCTGAAGATACGCTCACTGCCTCCATGTGGCTCGGGACTGTACCCAACTAAAACCTGTTTGCACGACTCCTTTGAGCCGTGGTAGGGTAGTAATCAAAGTACAGTGGGAACTCACACGAGACAAATGACGATCCCCAGGTCGATGAACTAACCTGCACACATGTCACCAGGGAACTGCCATCTGACGTCTGGTATATGACCAACTAGCATGTTCCCGGCGAGTCCTGTCCGGTGTACTCATAACCCAATGAGCACCTGTATACATCTTAGGTGATCCTACTGACACCAGTGGCTTGTGAGACCGGCCACCGCCCCTCGTCGGGGTCTCGACTGTATACACTAGTCTACTAATGGAGTATCGATGCCCAGTCTCGAAACTCCCACGACCAGGGACCATTTAAGGATACGCTTGTAGACCCCCAGCTCCCACTTATATGATCGCCCTCATACTGCTGGTGGTCAAGCAAGAATCCTAGGGGCTCTATCAACGTGCAATAGCGACATGTCAGGTCACCTAAAGCAGTACACGATGATAAAGGTAAACCAGATAGCATACTATCATCTCGAGTAAGACTGTCCTACCGGGATAGGTCCTCCCTCAATCATTACAATCACGTACCTGTGACCTAATAATTGACTCTGAGGGCACTATCTCCAACAATACGTGGTGTGCTTGGCGCTGAGCGCCAGTCCATGAGCGCAAAGCGCTAGTTCAAGAACGCAAAGCGCTAGCTATTGAGTGGCGCACACATGAGTGACACGTGGTACGCTTGGCGCTGAGCGCCAGTCCAAGAGCGCAGAAGCGCATTTGATCAATTTTATGATCTGGGAAATAAATTCTCCCTTAGAAGAGACTTTGTCTCAAGATCCTAAGAACAAAAGTTCTTACTTTATAGGCGATGCTTCAATCTCTTGTATTGATGAAAGTCTTTGCCTTTATGGATCTGTGATCCTTAAGAGAATTGAATTATTCTCCCCCCTTTCTTATAGTGAGATGTTCATGATCTCTTTGTATAAAAGATCTTTGTCTTGTAGATCTTTGATCTATGAGAAGAGTTATGTTCTTTTTTTTATTTTATGATGAGATCTTTGTTCCCCTCCGAACGGCGGCCTGCGACGTTAGGACGTCACGTGCCTGAGGTTCGGGGCAGATGCTATTTGGTTTTTATCCGTCCACCTCTTCGAAGATGCCAAGTTGATTTATGGCACCGTATATCGAAGGTTTAGACGGACGCGGCCGATGTAGCAGACTTTGTCAGATTCCCCCTCGCTTGAGGGGTTTTTGATTGTGGGGACGCTCTTCCCTGCAGGCGCAAGCCCCTGCAGTTAATTACGCTACCGCTTTGCGGTAACAACTTTCTCCTTCTCCAGAATTTCACTTCGTGTCGTGTGTGTTTGTTTTGTTTGTGGCTGCCCGTGGATTGTATACGGAGACTGAGTAATGCCGTCGCCCGTAGGGCGTGGATTAGTCCAAATCCGTATTTACTTAGATTTGGGTTTGGTGTTTTTAGTTTAAGGATGCATTAGTCGCGTTGCGACTAAGATCAACTTAAACATTCGTCAAGGATACGTTAGTCTTGCTTTGGACTAAGATCAACCTGACGTGGTGATTCATTTAATTTATGGCCATCAGGACTCATCACCTCTCTAACATCGTTGAAGGATTACAACGATAGGTGTCAGAGGAGCTCAGAGATGTACCCTTGAACCAAAGCTGATTGAGGGTTTTATAGTCCATTTAAGTGCTTAAGGATACGTTAGCCGTATTTGGGGCTAAGATCAACTTAAACGGGATCGTTTAGATCCGGCAAAAGAGCAATTGGCTCTATTGTTCCAGTTTAGGGACGTAGTGGTCCCTTATTAGTTTAGGGACGTCTCGGTCCGATACCAGTTTAAGGACGTAGTGGTCAATTATTAGTTTAGGGACGTTTCGGTCCGATGCCAGTTTAGGGACGTAGTGGTCCATTATTAGTTTAAGGACATTTCGGTCCATCGCCAGTTTAGGGACGTGGTGGTCCGTCATTAGTTTAGGGACATTTCGGTCCGATGCCAGTTTAGGGACGTAGTGGTCCATCATTAGTTTAAGGACGTCTCGGTCCAATATTAGTTTAAGGACATCTCGGTCCGATATTAGTTTAAGGACGTCTCGGTCCAATATTAGTTTAAGGACGTTTCGGTCCGATATTAGTTTAAGGACGTTTCGGTCCGATATTAGTTTAAGGACGTCTCGGTCCAATATTAGTTTAGGGACATCTCGGTCCACGAGTTTAAGGACCCCGCAGTCCATATCGATGTGTGGTTGTTGGGACCCGTCACCTCTTTGACGTCGTTGAGGAATTACAACGACGGATGTCAAAGGAGTTCGGAGATGTACCCTCGAACCGGATGTAGATTGATTGAGGAGAGCCATTTTGCTCAGTCAATTTAATTTAAGGACTTATGGCCAAAATTGGGCTAAGTCCAGTTGAAATGTTCAACATTTTATTTGCTTTTGCATTGCATTTCTTTTCTTTTTTTATTTTTATTTGGGCCTTGCCCAGAAAGGATGCAGAGTATCAATTTGTTTTGGGCTCTACCCTTTTAAGAATGATGCAAGGTATCAATTTTATTTGGGCTCTGCCCTTATATAAAGGATGCAAAGCATCAATTTATTTGGGCTCTGCTCATTTATTGCCTTGCAATTTATTTTGGCCTGTCAGGTCATTTTGATTTGGGCCTGGCCCTTCAAATAGTGCAAAGCACCAAGAATCTTTTGGATTCAAGAAAATGAGTGCAGAGCACTTTTTAATGATCTAAATTTAGATCAAAGAAGAGAAAAGAAAATCTTTTTTTTCTTTCTGTCTCAGAGAACCAGAGGTTCATAGCAAGTGCAAGACACTATTTTTATTTATTTATTTATCTGAGAACCAGAGGTTCATAGCAAGTGCAAGGCACTATCTGTTGTGCGCACGTGCGTTGCACGTGGTGCCGCATGGCGGGCATACGTGCGTTGCACGTGGCGCACATGCGCATTATGAGGAGAAGCAAAGCTTCTATATATGGAGAACAAGCTCCTTTTAATATTATTAAATATTCTCATGTGGTGCGCACGTGCGTTGCACGTAGTGCCGCATGGCAGGCATACGTGCGTTGCACGTAGCGCACATGGCGCTTGCGCATATGCGCATTATGGAGGAGCATGCTCCTATCTTGGAGAACTAAGCTCCTTTGAGTATTGAATCCTTTGAGGATTTTTACTCTACCCTTTCTAAGAGGTATCCCCTATTATTTATATGGGAGTGGTAGAGAAGCCAGCTCTCCTTTTCCCGATGTGGGACTAAAAAATGCATTCCCCATGTAGTAGAGCATTACTTTAGATTACACGTGTATAACACATTTGCTCATAACTTTTGATCTCGGATGAATTATGAGGCCCATAATATATCAAATCGAAGGTCTTTTTGAGATGCTTTCAATATCATCAGAATTTAGCTGTTTTTCGTTCCGGAGTTTGTCAAAATACAGATCGGAAAATACTGGTTCGCATCTTCTTCCTTAAATCACATGTGCATAGACATTTGCTCATAACTTTTGATCCCGGATGAATTATGAGGCCCATAATATATCAAATCGAAGGTTTTATCGAGACGCTTTCGATACAAATAGAATTTATCCATTTCTCATTCGGGAGTTTGTCAAAAAACAGCCCGGAAGATACTGGTTCGTATTTCCTTAAGCGTATCGCTGCCATATGATACCTTGGACTCTTTTGCGCAGAAATTTTTGGTGGGAACAATCTTTTGATCTCTTTGTGAAAGACCTTGGTCTTGTAGATCTATGATCTTTAAAGAAGTAAATTCTTCTTTTTAATTATGAGATGATTCCATCTCTCTGTTCATTTTTTACCTTGAAGAAAATGAGTTCTTCTATCGAGAGCTTGGCTCTTCTTTCTGAGATTTTCTCAAAGCTTCTTGGGGGGGTTCCTCTGTATTTCTCTCTCTTTTTGAGACTTGAAGTCTTGAGGCCTTTATATAGGGCAAGGTGATCAGTTCAATCAGTTAGGGAGATCTTTTCTCCAATTGATTTGGGAATTTCCCTACCGTTGGATCTTTGATCCAAAGGCTTCTGATTTACAGAAGGCAATGTTGGGGTAAAAATTTACACCCCGGTTGACCAAGTCAAAATCAAAGTCAACCCCAAGTCAAGTGGGCCCAAGCCCAGATCTAGTGGGCCCATGCCCGGGTCGAGCCCGAACATGAAGCGGCCGGCCTCCCCCCATGCCAAGATAAAAAATTTGTAATAAATAATTTTTGTTGCATTTCTTTTATTTTATTTTATGGATAAATGTAAGAAAAATAGGCATAAAGCCAAATTTTTGTAAAGCCCATGGCTTATGTGCAAAAAAAATGGCACATGAGCCATGGGATAGGCAAAATGCCATTTTGTGAAGCCCAAGGGGCTATGTATAAAGTGTATAGCCTATAAAGGCAAAGATAATGAAATATCTCAACAACTTTTTCTCTCTCCAAAAAAGTTTCAGAGCTGAGCTCTTTCCTCCTTCTTCAAGGTTCTAAAACCTTCTTCTTTCTTTTGAATTAAATCAAGAGTTTTACTCTTCTTTTTTCAAAACTAAATAGTTTTCCACCACAAAACCCACAAAGGGGAACTTGGATCTGTCATCAGATCTTAAAAAGGAGAGATTTTGAGATTTCACATCTCTTGATCTTCAAGATCCAGCAAGCGACAGGAGGAAGAAGAAGAACCACTTCCATTAAACCCAAAACACATTCAGGAGCCCGACTCCTCACTGATTTCTCCTTTGAGAAATCATTTTTTTCAGGCTAAAAGCCTCTTGTGCCTCTCCGGCGCGCAGCGCAAGTGCGCAAGGCGGCCGCGTGCCGACACGTGGCGCGCGCGTCTGCGCACCTGCGCGCTTGCGCATGTGCGCAAGGCGCCCGCGTGCCGACACGTGGCGCGCGCGCCTGCGCACCTGCGCGCTTGCGCATGTGCGCAAGGCGCCCGCGTGCCGACACGTGGCGCGCGCGCCTGCGCACCTGCGCAAGTGCGCAAGGCGCCCGCGTGCCGACACGTGGCGCGCGCGCCTGCGCACCTGCGCAAGTGCGCAAGGCACCCGCGAGCCGACACGTGGCGCGCGCGCCTGCGCACCTGCACGCTTGCGCAAGTGCGCAAGGCGCCCGCGTGCCGACACGTGGCGCGCGCGCCTGCGCACCTGCGCAAGTGGGCAAGGCGCCCGCGTGCTGACACGTGGCGCGCGCGCCTGCGCACCTGCGCACAGCACCTAAGCGCACAGCGCCCAAGGTGCTGCCCCACGCATCCCTTGGATGCCTTTTCCCCATCTTTTTATGTATATACATATACATATACATATGTATACAAATTCACACATATACATACTTCGCCACATTCTCCCCCTCCAAAAAAATTTTCGGGCCGGGGCGCTGCCCCGAACCCCGCAAGGGGGCTGCTAGCCCCCTTGACCCCCAGCCCGCTATCCGGGTAGCGGGACCCCCGTAAAAACTCTGCGTGGCTCCCGATATATCCAAAACCCCCTTTCAAAACAAAACACACGCACACTGCACATTGAGTTCGCATGACCAATTTAACCCGTTAATCGGAGGTTCCCTCGTCCCAAAGGCGGGGGGTAATTAACGGCAGCTTAGTCCGCGGCTGCCGGAGATTCGGATCCCCACAATCATTAAACCCCGGCCTACCCTAGGCAGGGGGAATCTGTAGTACGCCTGACAAGCGTGCGCGTATTGCCATCTCAATGGGGTGACGAAAAAACACCCTACAGATTCTGGCACGCCCGGTGGGACTTATCTCTCCTCCCATATTTCGGGTTAAACGTTCATACGAACTCAATCAATATACATATCGATTGCCTATACTGAAATGATGTTTTTTTTTCCGTGCAGCAATCAACCTTCAACGACAATGTCTTCCCAGACGAATTCAACTTCCAAAGCGACCCCGATTCCGTACGTGGTCAAGATCAACGCTCGTGTGGTTCTCCCCGCAAGCCTCAGTCGACAATGGGAGGAACCGCCCCGCCAGTTTGGCTCTGTCATCATCTACCCTGCCGGAAGCGCTCATCTGGCAGAGATCCCAGCGGAACAGGTGGCCAAGCCGGTCTCAAGGGGTAAGAGGCCGAATGTCGTGAGCGCCAAGGCACCACAACCGAAACTTAAGATGGTGTCTGAATGAGTCCCTGGCGCTCTAGCTGGGGGCAAGACTTCCGATGTGAAGGGCAACATTAAAAGTTGCGGACGAGCTCAGGCGATGACTCCAACAAATGCACAATCGGGCGTATCTCCAAGGCCCTCCATCAACCGGTATGCGGCGTCTTCCCAAAAAGCCGAAGTCTGCAAGGTGCTTAGAACAGAAAAGTTAAGGTAGAAGCGGCTCAGGTATCGAGCCAACAAAAGGGCCAAGGCTTCGGCCAAATGGAATCGTGTGAAGTTCCAAGTGCAGAGTTGCCCCGCGACGACGGCTGAGTCGGACGTAAGAATCAGCAATTCCTTCGAGCCTCTAAAGTGGGTTCAGAACAATGCCATGACCGCCAGAATCAAGAAGACAGCAGTCCGAACAGTGCCGCAAAGAGACGTGTCCCGGCCCCAACAGAAAAAGTATGACACTGTCTCATCAAGAGTCTATGAAGCACTCTGTGCCGCACGAAAGCAGCGGGGAAAACCCAGAAAAGAAGCGCCAGCACCATTCAAGAAACTGGTTAAGCCAGACGCCTTCAATCGACTACCAGCTACCGAAACAAGGGGGTCAAGACAGCGATCCACGAAATCAACTGCCAATGATAGAAAGACGGCCGGATATATCATCCATACGGTCTATATGGCGGGCGGGCGCCCCAGCGACAACCTTCGCAGCAAAAGCAAGGACGGGGCCACCACATCCCAAGCCCAATCTAGCCTGAATGTGGTTGCCGCCGCCCAAGAACAGCCGCCCCTGCTGGATGAAGAAAACCCTCTCGATGAGGATGATAGGCAGAAAGACCCCTCGGTCCATGCAGAGTCAAGCTCGGACAGCGAGGAAGAGCCGACTTTCCGCCCTAGGACTGCGGAGCAAGAGCTGCTTCAAGAACTTCGAAAACAGCTCAGGAGCAAAGATAAAGAGATGGCCAAGCTCTATTCGAAGATTGACGACTTAACGAACGTGGTGATGCAGCTTACGGCTCAAATTGCTCGAGCGCCTCCTAATCAAGCACAAGCCGCTACTAATCAGCCGGGTGATGACAATCCGAGGCAGCCAATGCCTGTTCCTTTGGGACCAAGACTGGTCGAGCCAAATGAAAGCCGGCTACATTCCGCTTCTGGGGACGCCTTGGCCCCAGATAGCACCATCCCGCTAACACAGGATCGAATAATGGATTTGGTCACCAGCAAGGTTAAAACATTGGTGGCCGAAGCTGAAGCTCAGAAAGAAATCGGCAGTAGTGGGCGGCCATATCCCGCGCAGTACGATCTGATTGAGTTCCCAAGCGGCTACGTCATTCCTAAGTTCGGAAGATTTGATGGAACGGGGAATGCAAACCAGCACGTCGCCCACTTCAAAGCATCGTGCGGAAATACAGGGGGCAATGACGCGCTCCTTCTTCGTCAGTTTGTCAACAGCCTGACCGGCGTCGCCTTCGACTGGTATGCGAGTATACCGGACGGGTCCGTCATTACCTTTGCCCAAATGGAGTCCCTGTTTCGGCAAAGGTTCATGAGTGTCAGTGATAAAATCTCCATTGCCGACCTTGTGAGGACTAAGCCGGGGAAGAATGAAAGCAACACCGACTTTATCGCCCGATGGCGTAATCTCACAGTCAAATGCGAACCGCCGCTGGAGCAGGACCAGTCCGTCAGCCTTCTCATTGGGAACCTCAGCAATTGGATGGTCCCATTCTTGTGTACAGCGGGCCTCAAGACATTTCAGGAGCTAACCAAGAAAGTTCAAATGCTAGAACGCTCGAAGCAAGAGTCCCCGCCGGACTCTCAGAGAGACAAAACCTGGAAAAGCAAGCGGGACGACAACCGTAGAAGCGGGAGTTCCAGCAGTACCAATGTCTTCAATGCGTCCGACAATGAAGAAAAGCGAAGGGCGGGCGAATCCAAAACCAACCGGTCGCGAAAGCCATTGCTGGGAGGAGATGGGCCTTCCCTAGAGGAGAAAAAGAACAAGGTTTACTCTTTCAGAAGGGAAAAGGTCCGCAAGATATTTAAAGATGCCTTGAACAACGGCTTACAATTGCCGGAGTCGAAAAGACCCCAAGAAGCAAAAATGACCGACAATCCTCTGTATTGCCCGTACCACCGAGTAGTGAGCCATGCGATCGAGGATTGCTATATCTTCAAAGACTGGGTCGAAAAGCAGTACAAGGCTGGAGAGATCGAGCTATCCAAAAGCGTGTTGGTGAACAATCAAGTTGCAACCGCCAACTTTATACAGACAGAAGTTGAAGCCTTCTGGGAGCAGACAGCTGAACTCGCTGCCCTGACAAACGAAACGGGCCCATCGCGGTCTCCGTGGAATACGCACATATCTAACAAGACGAAGAAGATGATAAAGCTACTTCGGAAAGAGCCCAGGACAGAATGGGAAGGGCAGAAGAGGCCTACCAGTCCAGCTGCCGATGCGGTTCCATCACGCTCAACATCCAAGAAGCTCAAGAAGAAGAAAAGTGCGGCTCGGCGCGATAAGGAGTCTGCAGGGAGATCGGCCATTCAAAAATATATCGATTCCCTTGAAGAATATGAACAGAAGGAAAGAACTTTGGTTCAATTAAAAGAGTTCCTCCCCGTACAAGCGGCTGAAATTCTGGAGGAGTTAGAAGAAGACTCCAATGAAGAGATCCCAGTAGTGACCTGCTACGCCATCCATCTGGGTAGCGACTCTGAGGATGAGCTCTGTTTTCCTGAAGAGGACGACAAGCTCGCCACAAAGGCCAACCAAATCCAGCTCAGAAGCGGCAGGGTTCTACCGCCAAATCAAGGCAATGCCCCAAAAGGAAAGGGAAAACAGGTGGCTAATGATGAAGATGGCGGGGAACCGGCTGATGAAAACTTGAGTCCTTCCCCAGTAGACTATAATGTCTTGGCTCACCTTCGAAGGCTTCCGTCTCTCCTGAGCATCTACGACGCCTTGGTCCTATCTAAGGAGCTTAGAGATGTTCTTATTCACGCTCTACAAAACCCCGAGCGGTATCAGGCTCACTTCACGGAAATTAATATGAAAGAAGCTCAGCATGCTTTGCATGCCGCCGCAGTCACATTTAAGGATGAAGACTTGCTACTGGGAACAGCTGAGCACAATCGGCCGCTTTACGTGACCGGGTACAGCGACGGAGATCGAATTAATCGCATATTGATTGATCCGGGGTCCTCAGTGAACATCATGAACTTGCGAACTCTGAAGAATTTGTCAATGGACGTCCGACACCTGTCAAGAGAAAGGATTGTCATTCAAGGCTTCAACCAAAATTGCCAGCAAGTTCTGGGGTCTATAGCTTTGCCAATCAAATTCGGGGATCTGCAAACTGAAGCTAAGATATACATGATCGACGCAGACACGTCTTATAAGATTCTCTTGGGGCGGCCGTGGCTCCACGATTACGGCATCATTCCGTCAACTCTCCATCAATGTATAAAGTATACTAAAAATGGTGAAGAAAGACGCATTGACGGAGACATCCAGCCGTTCGGTGTGCATGAAGTCCGCTATGAAGATTCTCGGTACTTTATGAACCACCAAAATGCTAAGCCACAACTGACTGAGGATAGACCGACCCCAAAACTCGAAAGCAAATCTGCGCCGGCCGTCACTTTCAAAAGCAAAAATACCCAAGTGCGCCCTCATTTCGGCAGCGACACTGATGAGTCCGACGCTGGAAGCCCGTCCTTCCGTAAAACTCGCCCTCGTTTCGGCAGCGATACGGACGAATCTGTTACTGAAGGCCCATCTAGCAGCAAAGTCCGCCCTCATCTCGGCAGTGACACTGAAGAGTCAGAAGAAGAGGACCTGCCGTGCAACAGCTGTGCAGATTGGACCCCCATGCAGCAAGCGAAACTACGAGAGACCTTCGAAGTCGCAGAAGGGTCCCTGGCCATCACAAGGGTGCCGGAACGGATGTGCAAAGAGCTTGATGCATTGTCAGTCTCTACCGTGGACCAGCTGAAAACTTTCTACGTGCCCGGGAGGAAAAATGGACAGAAGGGCATCCTGTTTTACAGGTCAAACCCTGTTGTGCACCCGGACGATCTTTCTGTCACGTGCCTTCCCTATGAGAGAGGCATAAGAGCCGTCCTCAATCCCAGATATTATGCGCCCGAGATGCGGGAATATTTTAAGAAGTGCGGATGCCGGTTGTACCAAACGGAGTCCGAAGCAAAGTTTTACGAAGGGCTATGGTATCCGCCCCAGGTCCGAGCACTCATCGATGGACGAATTCCAGATAGACGGGGCATAGGCTACATTCAACCTGATTCCAAGGCGTGCTACATGATCCATGTTGGTAAGGCCAGCGAAAGATCAAATGATGATGACGAGATAGCCGAGCCAGAAGAAGCTCCTCAAGAGCTCGAAGATGGCGGACAAGCAACCTTTGATGAGCTAACCGAGATTGACTTAGGAACGCCCGATAATCCAAGGCCGACCTACATCAGCTCGCTCTTGTCAGAGGAAATGAAAGCGCAGATAATTGCCCTGCTGCATGAGTTCGTTGACTGCTTCACGTGGACATACAAGGAAATGCCTGGCCTTTCCCCTGAAGTGGCCGTACATAAGTTGTCTATATCTCCTGATGCTAAGCCAGTCAAACAAGCTCCTCGAAGAATGAGAAGGGAACTAGAAGAAAAGGTCATTGAGGAAACTAAGAAGCTCATCGATGCCGGCTTCATCAGGGAAGAGAAATATGCGGATTGGATCGCATGCATAGTCCCAGTGAAGAAGAAAAATGGGCAGATCCGAGTTTGTGTCGATTTCAGGGACCTCAACAAGGCATGTCCTAAAGACGACTTTCCGCTACCGGTCATGGAAATGATGGTCGATGACACCTCAAATTACGAGCTGTTCACCTTTATGGATGGCTCGTCTGGATACAATCAGATCAAGATGTCGCCTGAGGATGAGAAGCACACAGCATTTCGAACCCCGATCGGAATATACTGCTACAAAGTGATGCCGTTCGGGCTGAAGAACGCGGGCGCTACATATCAAAGGGCAATGACTAATATCTTTGATGACCTAATCCATAAAGTCGTCGAATGCTATGTTGATGATCTGGTCGTCAAAACTGAAGCCAAGGCCGACCACATCCAAGATCTTAGGACCGTTCTCACCAGACTGAGGGAATACGATCTGAAGATGAATCCTCTGAAGTGTGCTTTCGGCGTATCATCGGGAAAATTCCTGGGTTTTATAGTCCGGCATCGAGGGATCGAAATTGACCCATCAAAGATAAAGGCCATCATGGAGATGCCCCCTCCAAAGAGTCTGACGCAGCTGAGATCTTTCCAAGGCAAGCTTGCTTATATACGGAGGTTTATCTCAAATTTGTCGGGGAGATGTAGGCCCTTCTCAAAGCTCATGAAGAAAGGAGCTCCTTTTATCTGGGATGCCGAATGTCAAGCAGCGTTCGAAAGCATCAAACAATACCTGTTGCACCCTCCAGTGCTGGCCGCTCCCATTCCAAATAAACCGTTGATTCTCTACACTGCCGCGCTAGATGAGTCACTCGGTGCGCTCCTCGCCCAGAATAACGAGGAGGGAAAGGAAAATGCCCTCTACTACCTCAGTCGAACTCTAGTCGGGGTGGAACACAACTATTCCCCAATCGAAAAGCAATGCCTGGCTCTGATATTTGCTGTTAAGAAGCTGAGGCACTATATGCTGGCTCATCGGGTTATGCTGATCTCCAAGGTCGACCCGCTCAAACACTTGATGAGCAAAGCAAGCCTAGCCGGCAGAATGGCAAGATGGGCTGTCATGCTACTTGAGTTTGACATAGTTTATACTCCTCAGAAAGCAGTAAAAGGGCAAGCTCTTGCAGACTTTCTCGCTGCTCATCCCATACCAGAAGGATCGCCGCTAAATTGTGAGTTACCCGACGAACAAGTGCTGCACCTCGAGGAAGACGAGCCATATTGGGAGCTCTACTTCGATGGGGCCTCATCAATAAGGAGCTCCGGCAGATCAAACGTCCCGGAGATAAAAGCAGGGATAGGATTGGTGTTTATCACACCATCAATGGGAACCTTACGGCGTTCTTTCGCTCTCACCGAGCCTCGGACAAACAATGAAGCTGAGTATGAAGCTCTGATAGCTGGTTTGGAGCTCGCCATAGAAATGGAAATCCTTCGGCTACGGGTTTACGGTGACTCCCAGCTTGTCGTCAACCAAGTAAGCGGCACCTATAAGATATACAAACCCGAGTTAGCTCGGTATAGAAGCCGGGTGGTGGAACTCATGAAACGGTTCACTCACATTGAACTAACAAGAGTCCCTAGAGCATTGAACGGAAAAGCCGACATACTCGCTCGCCTAGCCAAGGAGCTGGCTGATCCTGACTTGGACGAAATTCTGATCACAGTCAGGAGCCGACAAATTCTACCCCCAGTCTCTCTACGAGAAGAGGAAAGCGCGGAACAGGAGAGCAATCCTGCCGAAAAAGCTTCGATCATCCAAGACGCGCCCGATTGGAGAGAACCTTTCATAGAGTACCTCCGATACGACAAGCTGCCCGAAGAAAAATCTACGAGGATTCAGCTGAAGAAAAGAGCTCTCCGATACGTGTTTGTAAATGACACGTTATACCGCAGGTCATATGACCAACTCTGGCTCAGGTGCCTGTCATCGGCCGAAGCCCAAAAGGTCATGAAAGATGTTCACTCGGGCGTTTGCGGTGCTCACCAATCTGGCCCCAAGATGCGACTTCAAATCAAACGGCTTGGGTATTACTGGCCCACCATGATACTGGATTGCGGAGAGCATGCAAAGAAATGTCAGATCTGCCAAATCCATGGTGATTTCATTCACAAGCATCCCAATCCGTTGCATCCTACGGTGGCGTCGTGGCCCTTCGAAGTCTGGGGCACCGACATTGTTGGCCCAATTGATCCTCCGTCATCCAAAGGCCACCGGTTCATACTGGCCGCGACAGACTACTTCTCCAGATGGGCTGAAGCTGTCCCGCTAAAAGAAGTCAAGACAAAAGATATTCTGACATTCTTCCAGCATAATATTCTATACCGCTTCGGTACACCAAGAAGAATCATTTCTGACAACGGGCCTTCTTTCAAGAGCTTCAATGTCTCAAGGTTCGCTACTCAGCACAAGATAGACTGGAGATATTCCTCCATCTATAATCCAAGAGCCAATGGGCTCGCCGAAGCCTTCAATAAGACTCTATGCAAGCTCCTGAGGAAAAATGCTTCAGCCAACAAGAGGGACTGGAATCTCAAGCTTCACGAGGCGCTTTGGGCATATCGTACCACGCACCGTACTCCAACCCAGTCCACTCCATACTCATTGCTCTTCGGAGTGGAGGCGGTCCTCCCCCTCGAAGTCGAAGTTCCAAGCTT
Organism: Agapanthus africanus; assembly: GCA_030015575.1. Lineage (NCBI taxonomy): Eukaryota > Viridiplantae > Streptophyta > Magnoliopsida > Asparagales > Amaryllidaceae > Agapanthus > Agapanthus africanus. The sequence goes on along the minus strand of CM057339.1, from coordinate 124,129,760 downwards.
AAGAATGGCCGTTCAACATGAGTTGACGGAAGAGGAAAACGTGCTCCTTCGACTTGAAGAGCTTGATGCCCTCGAAGAAAAAAGGCTCGCGGTGCAGCAAAGTCTGGAGTTATACCGAGCCCAAATGTCACGGGCCTATGACAAGATAACTCGTCTCCGCGCTTTCAAGAAAGGTGAATTAGTGTTGGTCCTCAAAAGACCGATCATCCTCAATCGACATGCCAAGGGAAAATTCGAGCCAAACTGGGAAGGACCATACGTCATCGAGAAAGTGTTCGACGGAGGATCCTACCAACTAATAAGTGCCGAGGGAGAAAGGCCCATGCCACCCATCAATGGCCGATACCTCAAGAAATACTACACGTGAATGCTCCAAGTCGCAGGCGAACTGAGCACATCAGCCCTACGGTCTGGATCAGACATCCTGCAAAACCGTATACAATCCACGGGCGTAAATGACCCCTATCTCTCCCAAATCCTTCCGGTATGACTACTTTTAAAGTCCCACCAGCAAAAAAAAAAAAAAAAAAAAGAAAAAAAAGAAAAAAAAAAGGGTATGTCCACAAGCAAAACGGGCACGGATGAAAACCCGAAAGGGCTCCGTGAGTAAAAACAGCAGGACTACCGGCGGGTCTGTGAAAACCCGAAAGGGCGCAAACTCGTGAAAAGAGATGAAATACACTCGCAAAGTCCCCTCGACCTTGTGAGGAGGAAACCCTGCGTGAGATCCTTACGACTCACAAAGGAGCAAAACACTTAGGAATCCTCACGATTCTTAAGGAGAAAATACACCTGCGGGATCCTTACGACTCGTAGGGAGAAAATGCTTTTATGGGACCCTCACGGCCCATAAAATTGAAAAGCCTTAGGTGGTAGGGACCCAAACCTACCTCCTAAGCCATCGTTCCCCAACGGGCAACGGCAAATGATGAGTCGCTCCTGGCATTTCGCTTCAGTGTTAGCGGTGCTGATGCCGACCAAAAACCCAAATCCCAAGTCCTCCCAAGGCAAATGATGAGTTGCTCCTGGCATTATTCCAGTGCAGCAATGCTGATGCCAAACAAGATCCAAATTCCAAGTCCCCAAATGGCGAATGATGAGTCGCTCCAGGTACCATATTCCAGTGCAGCGATGCAGACGCCAACCAAATTCCAAATCCCCAAACGGCGAATGATGAGTCGCTCCTGGTACCATATTCTAGTGCAGCGATGCAGACGCCAACCAAAATCCAATTTCTCAAAATTCTCCCAGCCCTACGGTTGGTCCCCAAGTTGACTACCGTATACAATCCACGGGCTCAAATAATTCTCGTCATACCCATGCCCCACCACAATTACCAGTTACGCGGCTGGTCTCCGCCTTTGGAATTATGCTCTATTAAGAAGACCCACTCATGTGTCCTCACGATACATGAGGAGAACAAACCTTTGTGGGATCCTTACGACTCATAAAGGAAAAACACACTTAGGAGTCCTCACGACTCTTAAGGAGAAAATACACCTGCGGGATCCTTACGACTCGTAGGGAGGAAATGCTTTTATGGGACCCTCACGGCCCATAAAATTGAAAAGCCTTAGGCGATAGGGATCTAAACCTGTCTCCTAAGCCATCGCTCCCCAATCCCCAAATGGCGAATGATGAGTCGCTCCTGGTACCATATTCCAGTGCAGCGATGCAGACGCCAACCAAATTCCAAATCCCATACCCCAACGGCGAATGATGAGTCGCTCCCGGTACCATATTCCAGTGCAGCGATGTAGACGCCGACAAAGTCTCAAAATTTTTCCGGCCCTACGGTCTGGATCATACATCCTGCAAAACCGTATACAATCCACGGGCGTAAAACAATCCCAATTTCTCCCAAATCCTCTCAGGGCAAATGATGAGTTGCTCCTGGCATTATTCCAGTGCAGCAATGCAGATGCCAAACAAAAACCAAAATCCCAAAATCCTCTCCATGACAGATGATGGTTCGCTCCTGGTACCATATTCCAGTATAGCGATGCTGATGTCAACCCAATCAAAATCAACAAGTCAACTTCCATCCGACACCGCAAGAAGCGGAGCAAGTCAAGTCTACCCCTGACACTGCAAGAAGCAGAGCAAGTCAAATCAAGCACCGACCGTCCAAGTCGCAAAAAGGGCAGCATCGACCGTCCAAGTCGCTAAAAGGGCAGCAACGACCGTCCACGTCGCAAAAAGGGCAGCACCGACCGTCCACGTCGCTAAAAGGGCAGCATCGACCGTCCAAGTCGCTAAAAGGGCAGCAACGACCGTCCACGTCGCAAAAAGGGCAGCATCGACCGTCCAAGTCGCAAAAAGGGCAGCATCGACCGTCCACGTCGCAAAAAGGGCAGAACCCACCGTCCAAGTCACTAAAAGGGCAGCACCGACCGTCCAAGTCGCAAAAAGGGCAGCATCGACCGTCCAAGTCGCAAAAAGGGCAGAACCGACCGTCCACGTAGCTAAAATGGCAGAACCGACCGTCCACGTCGCTAAAATGACAGCATCGACCGTCCACGTCGTAAAAAGGGCAGCATCGACCGTCCACGTCGCTAAAATGGCAGAACCGACCGTCCACGTCGCTAAAATGGCAGAACCGACCGTCCAAGTCAAAAAAAGGACAGCATCGACCGTCCAAGTCGCAAAAAGGGCAGCGCAGGATTCCTACAAAGCGGGAATCAGATCACTCCGGGCCAGGGAAACGTCTATCACGGGCACTCCGTCTCAGAGACATGTCAAGCAACGACCGTCCATGTCGTAAAAAGGGCAGTGCTAGCTTCCCAAAAAGCGGGAACCAAATCAGGTCGCCTCTAAGTAAAAGAGGATCCATCAATTTCATGCACACGACCCACATATGTGGTGTGCATTTATTGATGGGGGGCAATTTGTTGGGGTAAAAATTTACACCCCGGTTGACCAAGTCAAAATCAAAGTCAACCCCAAGTCAAGTGGGCCCAAGCCCAGATCCAGTGGGCCCATGCCCGGGTCGAGCCCGAACATGAAGCGGCCGGCCTCCCCCCATGCCAAGATAAAAAATTTGTAATAAATAATTTTTGTTGCATTTCTTTTATTTTATTTTATGGATAAATGTAAGAAAAATAGGCATAAAGCCAAATTTTTGTAAAGCCCATGGCTTATGTGCAAAAAAAATGGCACATGAGCCATGGGATAGGCAAAATGCCATTTTGTGAAGCCCAAGGGGCTATGTATAAAGTGTATAGCCTATAAAGGCAAAGATAATGAAATATCTCAACAACTTTTTCTCTCTCCAAAAAAGTTTCAGAGCTGAGCTCTTTCCTCCTTCTTCAAGGTTCTAAAACCTTCTTCTTTCTTTTGAATTAAATCAAGAGTTTTACTCTTCTTTTTTCAAAACTAAATAGTTTTCCACCACAAAACCCACAAAGGGGAACTTGGATCTGTCATCAGATCTTAAAAAGGAGAGATTTTGAGATTTCACATCTCTTGATCTTCAAGATCCAGCAAGCGACAGGAGGAAGAAGAAGAACCACTTCCATTAAACCCAAAACACATTCAGGAGCCCGACTCCTCTCTGATTTCTCCTTTGAGAAATCATTTTTTTCAGGCTAAAAGCCTCTTGTGCCTCTCCGGCGCGCAGCGCAAGTGCGCAAGGCGCCCGCGTGCCGACACGTGGCGCGCGCGCCTGCGCACCTGCGCGCTTGCGCATGTGCGCAAGGCTCCACGTGTCGGCACGCGGCGCGCGCGCCTGCGCACCTGCGCGCTTGCGCATGTGCGCAAGGCGCCCGCATGCCGACACGTGGCGCGCGCGCCTGCGCACCTGCGCAAGTGCGCAAGGCGCCCGCGAGCCGACACGTGGCGCGCGCGCCTGCGCACCTGCGCGCTTGCGCAAGCGCGCAAGGCGCCCGCGTGCCGACACGTGGCGCGCGCGCCTGCGCACCTGCGCAAGTGCGCAAGGCGCCCGCGTGCCGACACGTGGCGCGCGCGCCTGCGCACCTGCGCAAGGGCGCAAGGCGCCCAAGGTGCTGCCCCACGCATCCCTTGGATGCCTTTTCCCCATCTTTTTATGTATATACATATACATATACATATGTATACAAATTCACACATATACATACTCCGCCACATTCTCCCCCTCCAAAAAAATTTTCGGGCCGGGGCGCTGCCCTGAACCCCGCAAGGGGGCTGCTAGCCCCCTTGACCCCCAGCCCGCTATCCGGGTAGCGGGACCCCCGTAAAAACTCTGCGTGGCTCCCGATATATCCAAAACCCCCTTTCAAAACAAAACACACGCACACTGCATATTGAGTTCGCATGACCAATTTAACCCGTTAATCGGAGGTTCCCTCGTCCCAAAGGCGGGGGCTAATTAACGGCAGCTTAGTCCGCGGCTGCCGGAGATTCGGATCCCCACAATCATTAAACCCCGGCCTACCCTAGACAGGGGGGATCTGTAGTACGCCTGACAAGCGTGCGCGTATTCCCATCTCAATGGGGTGACGAAAAAACACCCTACAGGCAATCTTCTTGTTTTTAACAAGATTGGAAAATCTTTCCATACAGAATTTATTCTGTACTTTTGGTGATTTTTAATCACCATTGGATCATTGATCCAACGGTGCTCTGATTTACAGAGCACAATCTTGTTGTTTGGAAAGATTTTGAGGAATCTTTCCTTAACAGAATTTAATTTTGATTAATTAATGATTTATTATTATTATTGGATCTTTGATCTGATGGTGGGGAGCTTTTAGTTCCAGCGCTAGCGCACCCGTGCTTTGCACGTAGTGCGCTGCTTAGAGTGCAGCGCACCTAGCGCTAGCGCTAGCGCACCCGTGCTTTGCACGTGGTGCGCTGCTTAGAGCGCAGCGTACCTAGCGCTAGCGCATCCATGCTTTGCACGTGGTGCGCTGCTTAGAGTGCAGCGCACCTAGCGCTAGCGCACATGTGCTTTGCACGTGGTGCGCTGCTTAGGGTGCAGCGCACCTAGCGCTAGCGCATTAGTGTTTTACACGTGGTGCGCTGCTTAAAGCGCAGCGCACCTAGCGCTAGCGCACACGTGCTTTGCACGTGGTGCGCTACTTAGGGCGCAGCGCACTTGGTGCTGCTTCTGAAGCGTTGCTTCATTTCAAAATTTGAATTTTGAACAGAGCTTTGCTCTGATTGGGGGAAACATTACCCTTCGAGCTGCGAGAGAGGGCAGTTGAGCTGTTTACGACGCGAAAACTGTAGATCTGCTCCCGTTTCTTAGACCGAATGTATCGAAGCCTAATTGTCTCCATCTTCTCGTTGGGCATCTTTCGTTGAGTCCCAGAAATATCCCAAATCTTTTTGTAGAATTGGGCTTGTCGAACAGTTTGTTCGAGAGGTACAACATGGCATCTTAACAGCCTTTTCAATCCCTCCGCGTAATATCTGTGCAGACAGATTGGTTGAAGAATGTCAAGTGCAAAATCGGCACCATGCCAGAATTCTTTTTCTACTTTGGTCTCCGTAGATTGGTAGAAAAGGATCGCCTTTTTATCTCTTCGCCTGAAAGGGACGTAGAAAGTTTGCAGTTCTTGTACGCCGTATGTATCGAGCGCATCAAGTTTCTTATAATGCCGAGGCGGAGCCATTGTAATTTGTAGATTTTGATCTGCTTCGGCAAAAGTTTGCATTGACGGGCAGATGGAGAACACTGCGTTGGCCTCATCCTATGAGTCGCTGCTAAAGACCAAAATAGGAGTAGAGGGTCCGGGCTTATTGTTTTCCTTTTAGGGTTTTCCCGAATAGACTATTTTTTCATCTTTCTTGGTATCGCTTCCAAATATTAGGATAGTAGTGACGAATTTCTGTTTTCCTCCGTCTTATGACACCTTTCCGTATCTTCGAAATCTGGTAGGAAATACTTTGCGCCTTCATATTTCCGGACTTCCTTTACCGAGAATGGGTTTAGCTTTCCCGTGACGGTGTACTCCGAGTCATCCTTGAAATACTTCATACACTGATGTTGTGTAGAATGGATGACGTTGTACTCGTGTAATCAGGGCCTGCTGAGCAAAGCGTTATAGCAAGTCTTGGCGTCAATGATATGAAATTTGATGTCAGTGACGAGCAGCCCAAAGCGTAGTGTCAGTATTACGGACCCAAGCATCCGTGACGACTGTGAGTCGAACCCGGAGATGGTAATTTTGTCTCGGGCGAGGTGCTGAACATTCATGCAAATCTCCTTCAGCACTCTTACACTGAGAAGGTTAACGGAGGATCCGTTGTCGACAAGAATTTTCCCTATCTTGATGTCATGGCAGTACCCAGTGACATATAACGGGCGATTATGCTCGCATGTACCGAGGAGGAGATCTTCATCGCTGAATGTAATGTCAGCCGTGTGGACCTCTGCCAGTTCATGTTTCATCTTCTCTTCTGCGAAGAAAGCTTGGAACTGATCGGGCTCTTGTAATGCCTTGATCAGGGAATCTCGTGCCTCTTTGGACAGGAGGAGAGCATCCAATATGCTCAGTTGTGAGGGTATTTTTCTCAGATATGCTAGGACGTTGTAATCCACCTTATTTTTCTTAGGCGGGTCCCTTACTGCAAGCTCTTTGACAACTCCATCGTCGAGGGCAATTTCCTTAGAAATTTTTTCTTTCCCTTTGTATTTTTTGCTCGAACCTTCATTTGTAGGTCTGAGGTTCTTCTCCAGCAGCGTGCGGTTATGCAGTTGAATATTCTTGCAGCTCTTCTCCTCATTTTCTTTTTTGGAGGGGGAGTTTCTGAAGAGAGGGCTGAGAGATGTTTCGTCCTCAGAATCACTTCCGAAGGTAAGAACTTGTGTTTTTTCCCTTTCCGAACTGGTACTATTTTTCCAGTCGTTTCTTCATGCGCGTTTGTCGCATTATTTTGCCGTCGACGAGCACGAGTTTCACGCTTCATCCTCTTGAAGTGTTTTTGATGGGCAGTGTATCCTTGCCACCACTTCTTGAAGGCACTGCATTCCTCGGTGGGGTGGGTGACCCTTCGATGATATAAGCAGTAGTTTGGGCATGCATCTTCTCCATCGAGGCATATGACCCCGGGAGTATTTCTTATGAGAGGTGGCAGCTTCATCCCCATTGACAGGGCTTTGGTGAACTTTTTCTCTGTTTTGATCCTCCTCTTATTTGTAGCAGGTGTGCTTTGGTTGGGTTGGAGTATTTTACGACTCATCCTTGACGCGCTTCTTTGTCCTGACGCTGACGCTTAGCCTTTTCGTTTATAGATGTCTCACGGTCTTGGTCAATTTTGCTTTTTTGAAAGGCTTCGTTTAACAGCCTATCGATCGGGTCTTCTGGCAGTTCCGGAGATTTTAGCGCCGATTCCGCCCCTAGTTCCTCTGCGTTGTTTTTTGACGCCGAGGGAGTTTTTTCGTCATATAATGACGAATGGAAGACCATATGGCAATTTGCTATATGGTCTTCGGTGTCTTTTGATGTGTCATTTTCCTCATCGTTGTCACTGTCTTCGTCCTCAAGAATATGCTTGAGGAACTCTTCGAGCGTGATCAGTGTCCGCGCCTTTTGGTTGTACTCCTCTAGCGCGTCAATGTATTTTTGTAGGTTTGTGCGCTTGTCTTCATACTCGACAGGCTGCACAGGCTTCTTGGTCTTCTTTTTTTTCTTGAAGACTTCGAAGGCTTGACTTGGGGGTTTTCCCCTCGTCAACAATTTTCAGTGCGGGATGTGGTTTCAGCATCCATTCGATGATTTCGGGTTCAAGTGGGCTTTTCCACTTGACCGCCGGACATGCTTGTAGATCCTTCAGCATTCTTTTGGTTTTTGCTGAAAGAACGACTTCCCACGAAGTTTCTTCCACGAGTGAGCATGATGCCCCCTGTGCGTCCACCTTTTTGGGAGTATGCTTCTGGGGTGGGTTTACCCTCCAGTTATCAGACAACGCGAATTTTCCCTGTTGATACTGGTCTTCGACCCAGTTCTTGAAGACATAGAAATCTTCAATTGGGTGGCTCACCATTCTGTGATGGAGCAGTAGTTAGGGTTGTTGATGTCACCGGGTTGCGGTGGACGCCTCATGTCTGGCAATGTGATAAGTTTATTACGCATTGCCAATTCAAACAGTCACCTCGTCTTGTCGCAGGGATACGAGTAAGCGTGTCCTAGTCTTTTCTCCAAGGATGGGCACGGACGCGCATTGTTTTAGCGAGCAACCGGTTTTGGGCAACTCGGTTATTGTTGCGTATTGGCAATGAAGGCCGCTTTCTCTTTACCCTTATTATTTCGAGGGTCCTTATTTGAGGAGGAACGCCCGTGGTCCATCTTGTCCATTTGGGCCAGTTTATCTATCAGAGCCTGGAAGGTTGTTGGTTTGAAGAATGTTATGAACTGGGACACAGTCGTTTGAGGATCAAGGGTCCCGATGAACATGACCACGGCGGGAGATTCTTCAATGTGCTGTTCGCACTTAGACTATATGTTTCGCCACTGGATCGCGTATTGGACCAAGGTTTCTCCCGGCTTTACCCTAGCATTGATTAATGTCGTAATTGGAGTGCGCTCGTTCGCACCGGCGAAACGCTGTGTGAATAACAGTTCCATCTCTGTGAATGTTTTTACGGATCATTTGAGAGCTCCGAGTACCATTCAAAGGCCGTTTCTGACAGGTTGCCAATGAACTGGCGAAGCAACAATTTAACGTCTCCTCCAGTGTTGCCACACAAAGCTCTGAATTGTGCGACGTGTTGATGAGGGTTGCATGTCCCTTTGTATACATAGAATTTGGGGATAGTATACCCTGACAGATACTTGATTTGATCATACCAGTCTAGATACGGTCGCCCAGTTTTGACGATTTGGCCAGCAGCTTCATTAGCTTGATGATCTCTTATTTGTTGAGCAATATAATCATCAACAGCAGCCTTGGAGATCGTTTCATACTTGGCTGTTGATAAGGCCGGAGGAGGGTTTGATGTTTCCCCTGTCATCCTCGACGATTATCGGCGGATCTTTGGTCGAGGGTTCTGGCCGGATCATCATTCCAAGTATGTCTTGTAACAAGAGAGCCATCTGCTTTATGTTAGTAGCTTGTTCAGCGGCTTTCTTGTTCTTTCTCTCCAGCACCCTTCGCAGGAACTCTGTATCGGTCTTCTGCACTTGGCGCTGTTCAGCTTCTTTGTCCGGACTTTCTTTCTGTCCGGTAAGTGCTGCCATTTTGGTCAGTATTTCCTGAAGCTTCTGTTGTTGCTCCTGAGCCTTGGTCAGCGCCCGAGTTTGCGGTCGGTGACTCACTGAAGCACGACTTTCTTCTTTTCCCGAAGCCATGTAGACTGTATGTATTGTTATGCCCCCGACTTTGGGGCGTTTAGCTCTATCGCCTTTGGAATTTGCCACGGGCAGTAGAGTTTTTTCCAACCTCATTCTTTTATAGGAGATTTGAGTTGAAGGAGCCATTATGACAGGTACTTGCTTAGGAGAAGTCCTCCGTTGTATGGCGGAGGAGCGATCTATTTCTTGTCGAACCTTTGATTTCTTCGGTCGACGAAAGTAGTTCTAGTAAATCACAGAGTCCTGGACTTTTCGCCAGACCCTATGAATTTGCGAGGAGAGTCGCTGATGAGGCCGCTCCGGATTTTCCTGCACCGTAACTTTTGTAGGCGGGGGTGATTTCTTTAGCACCGCTGTTGGAAAGTTTTTGCGCACCCTCTTAAGTGGTTCAAAGTTGTTCCCGGTTGGAACAGTAGCATTGACTTCCACCATTAGAGCTGGCGGGATGAGTCCAGATGGGGTGTTGCCCCCAGCTTCTCTCACCCGGCACCAGTGACGACGTCGAGCGTGCCTTGTTGAAGGGACCGCCTTAGTTTTGAAAGCGGTTTCATCACGTCTCTGGTTTTGCTGAGGAGCTGCAATTGGTGTCACGCCTGTTGAAGACTGACGTCTTTGTTAAGGTTTGAGGAGGGCCGGCCAATCTTTCGAAGACCGACTTTCTGATGGGGGAAGCACTTTTGACGGCTTCGACTATAGCAGGAGTTGGGAGAGCTAGCTGTTTTGGGGTAGCCCCTTCAGGTATCACGAGCTTCTTTACGGGCCCGTTTGTGCTCTTATTCAGCCTGTTGAAGACTGAGATGCCAAATTTGGACGACTCGTTGAGAGGGGCCATTGTGGTTGCCAGTCAATCGAAGACCGACCTTTTGGGAGCTTCTTCTTGTGGCACTGAGGCACTGAAACTCATAGGTGGGAGCATGGTCCCAAAGAACAATCCAATAGTGGCTTGTGTGACTTGCCCCACTGGCATTGAAAAAACAGAGGCCGCGTTAGACCCATAAGTTACTCCTCCAGTTGGGTTAGAGCGAGAGTTGCTGTTGCATGAGGTGCATTGAGAAGCCATCGATTTTTTGCACATGAGCAAGACACCAAGTTTTAGTATCTCGAATCCAAGGGCAACCACAACGAACCACGATTTTGTTCCGAAACATGACACACGAAATGTGGAGTGGAAAGAGAAAAAGGTCCCATCAGACGTGCCAGAATCTGTTCACCGCCGAAAGACCGGACCGAGACGTTGGGACGTCTGGCCTGAATTTAGGGGCAGATGCTATTTGGACTTCTCCATCCACCTCTCCGAAGATACCTAGTTGATTTATGGCACCATATATCGGAGGTTTGGACAGTTGCGACCGTTGTAGCAGACTATGTCAGATTCCCCCTTATTTGGGATGGGTTTTGATTGTAGGGACGCTCTTCCCTGCATGCGCAAGCCCCTGCAGTTAATTACGTTACCGCGTTGCGATAACCACTTTCTGCTGCTTCAGCAGTTCATTTCGTGACGTGTGTTATTTTTTTTGTTAAGGTTGCCTGTGGATTGTATACGGAGACTATTTTATGTCGTCGCCCGTAGGGCGCGGGTTAGTCCAAATCCGTATATTTTAGATTTGGATTTGGGTTTTGAACTTAGGTTATATATTCCTTTAGTTCAAAAATATTTTGTTTTATTTAAAGATCGTTAATCTAGTTTGAGATTAAGATCAACTTAAATATATGGGCATTTGGGCTCAATTTTAACTAAGGATACGTTAGCCATATTTAAGACTACGATCAACTTAACAACAATATTTTCAGGATCATTTTTATTTCAGATCCAACAATAAAGCATTTGGGCTCAGTTGTAAAAAAACCTTTTAAGAGAGACTAAACCAATTTGAGCTTAGTTTGCTCAGTCTTTTTTGTGTTCGAAAATGCTAAGCACTTATTTGGGCTCTGCTTGTTCAGCCCTCCTTTTTATGCAAAAGTGCTAAGCACTTGTTTGACGCTCTGGCGCTCACATGGGTATCATGCGAAGCCTTCAGTTATGGGCGCCGCCCAATTAGTGCTAAGCACTAAGTTATTTTGACTGAATATATGTATATATATAGTGCTAAGCACTTTTTATATGGCGCCTACGTGAGGAGCAGGTGCGGCGCTGGGCGCTGCCCAATAAGTGCCAAGCACTCTACCATTTTGGCTGTATATGAAGTGCTAAGCACTTCTGTATTGCATCCATGTGAGGAGCATGTTGTTTACCACCGAAGCAGAGACGAACTGGGATAAATCATCTTGCCTGAGTTTGGGGGCAGATGCTATTTAGATTTATCCATCCACCTCTCCGAAGATGCCAAGTTGATTTATGGCATTGTATATCGGAGGTTTGGACGGATGCGGCCGTTGTAGCAGACTTCGTCAGATCCCCCTTGTTTGCGAGGGGTTTTTGATTATGGGGACGCTCTTCCCTGCAGGCGTAAGCCCCTGCAGTTAATTACGTTACCGCATCGCGATAACCACTTTCTCCTGCTCTGGAAGTTCACTTCATGTCGTGTGTGTTTGTTTTATTTTTGGTTTAGCTTGCCCGTGGATTGTATACGGAGACTAATTTATGTTGTCGCCCGTAGGGCGTGGATTAGTCCAAATCCGTATATCTTAGATTTGGGTTTGTTTTATTTAAGGATCGTTAATCTGGTTTGAGATTAAGATCGACTTAAATGTATGTGAGCAGTTGGGGCTCGGTTGGTTTTTTGTTAAGAATACGTTAGTCCAATTTGAGACTAAGATCTACTTAACAAGGTGTAAGGATTATTTTTATTTCAGATCCAACAAGAGAGCATTTGGGCCATGTTGTCTTAGTTTATAGACATTTCGGTCCATTATCGCCATTTTTGAGGCGAATATTAGTTTAAGGACATTTCAGTCCGTTGATCACCATTTTGGAGGCGAGATTTTAGTTTAAAGACATCTCGGTCCGTTATTTCCATTTTGGAGGCAACGGTTAGTTTAAGGACGTTTCGGTCTATTGATCACCATTTTGGAGGTGAGATTTTAGTTTAAGGATATCTCGGTCTGTTGTTGCCATTTTGGAGGCAATGGTTAGTTTAAGGACGTTCGGTCCGTTGATCACCATTTTAGAGGTGAGATTTTAGTTTAAGGACATCTCGGTCCGTTGTCCATCTTGCATGCACGTGTATTTGTTACGTTATGGGATGAGCAACGATGATATGGGATGCATCCAGTTTGGGATGTGGTTTGATTTGGAATGTGCACGTCAGTTTGAGAAGTGCACCAAAAAGCAGTTGGTTGTCGGGACCCGCCACCTCTCTGAAGACGTTGAGGAATTACAACGACATGTATCAGAGGTATAGAGAGATGTACCCTTGAACCAATTCCCGTATTTGAGGGAAAAAGGAATCAGCGGTAAACCCAGAAATCATTAGTCGTATTTTGAGACTAAGACTTCCTCAGGGGAATGTGGGATGGATATCGTTTTGGGATATCATCAGTTGGAAGATCGATAGCCGTATTTGGGACTAAAATCAGTTTGGGAAGCAGTGAACCCATGAGCTCGGTTGATCTGAGTTAGGGACCTAACCAACTTAGGCTTGGTCCACTCAGTTTCTTTTTATTTAAAAAGAAGCGCTAAGCACTTGTTTGGGCTCAGTCTCTTTTTTTGTGCAAAAAGTGCCGAGCACTTATGTAAGTTCTGACGCTCACACATAACCATATGGGGTTTTCAGTCATGTGGATTAGCCCAATAAGTGTTAACACTTTACCCTTTTTTGTCTCTTTATGGAGTGCTGAGCACTCTTTATGGCTCCCACGTGCGAAGCACGTGAGGCGCTAGGCGCTGCCTAGTGAGTGTCAAGCACTTTTTATTCTGTGGCGCTCACTGAGTGCTAAGCCCTTCATTATTTTGTAGCACCCACGTAAGAGGCACGTGGGGCGCTGGGCGCTGAGCGCCAGTCACTGAGTGTAAGCACTCCCCCTTTTTTTAGGCGTCCACGTGAGGAGTACGTGAGACGCTGGGTGCTGAGCGCCACTCACTGAGTGCTAAGCGCTCCCTATTTTACTGAGACGCCCACATGAGGGGCATGTGAAACGCTGGGCACTGAGCGCCGCTTATTAAGTGTTAAGCACTCCTTATTCAGTGGCGCCCACGTGAAGGGCACGAGAGGCGCTGGGCGGTGATTTTTCCTTGTATATTTTGTTTTGAGGAATTCAATTTCCTGGTTCTTTTCTGAATCTTTGATCTCCAAGAGTAAGTTTTTCCCGATGATAATTAAATTCTCAACTTGTGGAAGACTTGTCTTATGGATCTCAGATCCAGAGAAAGAACTAAGTTCTTCTTTTAAAAGGGTTAAACCTTTCAATAGGTAAACGAGATGCTTTGATCTCTCCTCCTTTTATTTAACTAGAGTTTTTTTTAAGAAGGGAGATCTTCTTCTTTCTTCCTTTTTGAAACTTTCTGCTTTGTTTTTATAAGCTTATGAGGGGGTTCATCTCTTTAGACTTGAAGTCTTGGGTCCTTTATATAGTAGAGATAAGTCTGTTTATTAGTTGAAAAAATCTCTCATTAAGAGACCCTAATTGATTTTGGGGATTTTACCCATCGTTGGATTTTTGATCCAAAGACTTCTGTTTTACAGAAAGTATTTTCCTATTTTTAACAAAATTAGGGAAATATTTACCCATACAGAATTTATTATGTAGAATGGCGATTCTTTAATCACCATTGGATTTTTAATCCAACGGTACTCTGTTTTACAGAGGGCAACCTTTCTTGTTTAAAATGATTTGAGGAATATTTCCTCTAAACAGAATTTAATTCTGCATCCTGATGATTTATCATCTCCGTTGGATCTTTGATCCAACAGCTCTGCTTAACAGAGAGTAGAATTTAATTCTACTAGGCGCCGGTGCTCACGTGTTGTGCACGTGGGCGTTAATTAAGGTTTTAATTCCTTCATGTGCTTTGCACATTGGCGCCCACGTGAGGAGCACGTGCGGAGCCAATAAGGATATTTTAATTCTGGCACTGGCGCCCTCGTGGAAGGTACGTGAAGCACTGCCTCTTGAGTTTTGAACAGAGCTTTGCTCTTTTATTGGGGGAAACAAATGCCCCCCACTGTTGCGCTCACGTGGCTCACACGTGAGTGCAGCGGTGGCACCTTTTCTACCATTTGATCTTCTTGGAAGTTGAACCATTTTCATGTGCCTATAAGAAGGGCCTTTGGCACTTGAGATGACTGTTGTTCATCTTCCCTAACCTTCTTCTTTCTCTGAGAATTTAATTCTATTTTCAGAGCTCAGATCTCTGTCTAAGGAAACTCTTTATAGTCAAAATTCTGTCAAAATTTGGTATGAATTATGACCAAATTCTTGAAGGAATCTCATCATGTTTTAGGGTTTTAACCCATTAACAGAGCTATGCTCTTCTTTTGTAATGATTAGATCGTAGATCTGAAAAAATGTTTTAGGGTTTCTTAACCCGTTAATCAGAGTTTTGCTCTTCTTTTATAAAGATCTCTTAGAGTTCTAAGATTTTTCTTGCAGATTTTAGGATTTAGCTTTGCTTTTGAAGGTTCTGGGATGTTATCCCATTGTTCTACAGAGTTTGGCTTATTCCCTTCTTAATTTTCTTGACAGATTTGAAATCTGTTTGCAGAGCACAGTTCTCGAGGGAGTTTAACTCCTTAGTCTAATGATGTTTTCTCATTAAATGAGAATCCTTTTGGATTCTATTCTTAATGAGTGACTGCCCCATCATTGATGGGGCGTTACCTTAATTTTGTGGACCGCCTTGTCCCTTTCTTTTGAACTGCGGTGCAGTACAATTTTTAAGTACCAAAGAGTGTTAGAGTCCTGAACATAGTGTCGATAGCTAACCATTCTCCTTTTGTGCAGGTACTATGGCTTTTGATTCCTCCTTTCCTTCCGTACGTTCAGAGAGTGCTTTTGCTGATGCGCACGTAGATCAAGAAGTCTTTGCGCTTATTTAAGGATCATGACCCAGAGTAAAAATCTCTTCACCTGTGGGGGTCATCATATAGTCAGATTATCCTGGGTTTGCACAGTTTATCTTGTGCAGCACCTTTGGAGCCGATCCCAGCTATTCATTATGCTGACCCGCCTCAAGTGACTTATGCCATAAAAGAGATCAATTGGACCTCGGAAGGTCGTCTTCAGCCTTCCATGGCATCGATACCTGTACAAACACTGATGGATTTGGACATTTTAGGGCGACGCATATGCCAAGGAGAGTCGCGCCCTTGGGGGAAAGTTTATATGATAGGATTGACTCCTCGTCATTCGGCCGGCTACCTACAGTGGGCTCGGTATATCCTGTCAGCCAAGAAGTTGCTGCTATTGTAGCTTGGGCTGTATCCCACAGTCTACGCATCCCTTTTTCACTATCTTGTGCCTCATGTATGGTGGGTCTATGTCACGACCTGCTTCCCGGTGTACGGTAAGGAGGTGCGACGGGTCACGCGACGTATTTACTCCAAAGTAAACACGCTAAGCGTATCTAAGCAATATAAAGTAAAATGTACACAAGAGATATAAATATAAATTAACAACTTTATTTATTAAACATTTTTTACAAGTACAACTGGAAATGTAAATACAAGGATAGAAAGCAATGCCTAAACAAGGGCATGAACTGAAAATAAAATATGTACACGTGACTATAGCTCGGGGTCTTCAGTGTACTGCTCTAAGTGCTCCTGGCTGGTCTTGTTCTCTAGTGCGTCCGATCCACCTGACAACATTCCAAAGAAGAAGAGAAATAGGAATGTCACCTGCGAACAATCGCTCGGTAAGTCCCAAAGAAAGAGAGAAGTAGAACAGACAGAAAGAGAGTATTAGTAATGTTTGATTATAATATTAACGCAGTTATTTGTACCTTGGTACAGAATATGCCAGTGTATACGAGAGGAGTCTAACTTACACCGTGGACTTTGGTAACCCGTAGTATAAGGCTCCGTCGAAAATACCACGGAACATCGGCATGGATGTAATTACGTCTTTAGTGACCACATCGTGCCACCTTTAACATGTTCCGTACCAGTCTACCCCTTTATAAACCCCATAATGTTTATTGTATTGATTATACTGATTATATTGTATTATCTTGTATTACCTTATAGTAAATGGAGGACTTGCCGAAACCATGATATCAGTAAACGGAATAGATATAAATGGATAGTCATGTAATCAGGGTATATCCATAGTTCGGTTCAGTCATGTTCATGTTGTTATAGACTGTATTCTGGCATTTATGGATTCATGCTGTATTGTAGTTTATACTTAAATTGAATTCAAGTCAGATTGATTTCAGATTAGACTGTGACTCGAACCGAGTCAGACTTTAAAAAAGAAATTGAAGTCCTGAATTAGTTTTTGATGTTATCGGTAACTGCTGCACATGAACGGCATGATTTGTGTCTTTTTCTAAGACAATTACCGTGTTGATAACACCGTTGTTAGATTGTCTACCTTAGATAGGTAAGCACCCACATTCTCCGGTTCTCTGAGGTTCAAGAGAATTGGTCCCGCTTAAACCTATATTTACTAGGGTCCTCATTGTAAATTAATATAACTTGAGGGGTTTTTATATAAAAAAGTTTTGATATATTTTCAAAATACACCTCAAGTATTTAATTACCGTCTTTAGGGTTTTCATAGATGTATATTTTATAAAAATAAAATTTTCTAGTGAGTAGAACCTACTTTCCATTGTATATGGTATTTTATTGAAATATTGGAAATTACATTAAATTGTAATGGTAGTTTCATGAAATGGTGATTCCTTTACTTTAGAAAACATGGAATATTTGTATAATATATTTAAAATAGACCTTTTGATAATATTCATATATATATTTTAATAAAATAAATTTATTTATTTTTGTAGAAATCTCATTTTCTTAAAAATTGTATTAAAAATTCCATCGAGATCGAATGCTCCTTGCGGAGGTCTGCATCTCGCTCTACTAGGCCCTAGGACGTGCGATAACCGGCACCATCCCGATCGGGGTTCCCGAAAATGGGTTGTAGAGGCGTATTTGTAAGGAATTTAGTAACACACTTTTAAAGAAAAAGGTTTTGTAATAGTTTAGGGTATTTTATTGTAACTTGTAATATTCCCACAAATATTGTCCAAAAGTAAATCGTGCTATGTCATGAATGTGTGTTGTGATGAGGTAGGTCATTACCTCGTGATTTATCTAAAGGTAATATGGTTAAATTGAATATTTACAAGTTGTATGTAACATGATGGTATTTTACTTTAAAAATGAAATAAAAATTGTAACATGAATTATTTTGAGATGAAACTTATTCTAATATATTTATTCATGTTTGTTAAACATTATATGAGAGTATGGTATTTTATGGTTTAAGAAAAATGGAATTTTTAAAGAAAAACGAATCAGAAGTCGGAATAACTCCGCTTCTGACAAGTTTTGAAAAATGAAAGTTTTAGAATAGTATAAGAGGAGGGGAGAGGGGACTTACATGCTATTAAGAAGGAGGAGAGGTAGGGGAAGATTAGGAAAGTGTCGGGGCATTTTTTCATCGCCGGATTCTTCGTGGAACGTCACCGGAACTTCGTCTCTTGCTAACTCTGCTTGCACAACTTGGGACATGGAAATTTTATAGTGTTTTGGTAATGAAATTCTGAGTGAGGAGGGGTGAAAGAGAGTGTGGTATTTATAGAGAAAATTAAGGTTTTGGGGTAATGAAGAATGAATTAAAAATGCATTAAAATTTTGGTTTAATGCCCTTTTTTTAATTCTCTGTTTATTTTTAATAAAAACAAATAGTACAGGGGTTAAGAGGGGAGGCCAATGGGTGTGGAGTTGAAGTTTGGGGACCAACCCCTACGGAGGGGCCGGCGTCGCCGGGAAAAGGAAAGATCTCGCCGGTTGGATAGGGGAGTTGGGTGATGGGATTGCTGCCACGTGTCTCCGTCGCTTCGACTAGCCTATTGCACATGTTTGTTTAATCTGTGACTTTTCATTTTACGTGTAGTGCATGTGTAAACCCTTGGGCTTCTAAAAGTTTAAAAGAAAATCAATTAAAAAATATATATGGCTGGAGGGATTCGATCATAGGGGCTATGTCACAGCAGTCCAAGACTTTACCAATGAGCTACAAGTGCTTTCTTGCCGTTCAAAAGCAAATCAAATTTATAACTTGTGCTCAGGCTTATGTACTCCTTTCTGTATTTTTGAAAAAATTATGTACAGAAAGTTTAGGGTTGTTACATTCTGCCCTCCTTATAAAAATTTCGTCCTTGAAATTTGTAGAAGGAAAGTCTAACATATTCAAGAAAAGCTTAATGACACTGATGGTGATAGAACTAGTGATAATGCATAAAAATATTTGGAAGAACGAAAAAATGCAAAAGTTTTGGAAAGATTGAAAATGATGTGAGGGAATTACCAGGGTTATCTTGGTCTACAGTCTCGGCTTCTATGACCGCTAAAGTGAAAGCTTGACGCCGGGGTACATTCCTCCTAACTGGAGGCATATTCCTCTGTCCTTGGGGCATATTTCTCTGCCCTCGTGGCATGTTCCTTAGTGCCTGATGGAATTGGCGATTAGGTTGTACAGGAGGTCCACATGGAGGTGGAGTTGGAAGTGCAAGACGAGGTGCAGGAGCCTGGGTAGATGGCCGCTGCGGATAAGTATTGTGGGTTGAAACTGGGTTGCGTCTATAAGGACATGTTCCAATTCCATGATTGGATGCGCCACGAACTAAGCACAGGCCTTTTGCGCGCCTGCAGTTCTTCCACAAGTGTCCATCCCTTTTGCAGTAGAAGCAAAAATCTGGACTTGGCCGGTTATCTGTTACTTCCGGTCTTCTGGGTTCAAACGATGACCTGGAAGAGGCTCGTCCTACCATCTGAGTGGCAGGGCACTTCACTCCGGCAGATTGAGCTCTGCCCTTCTTCTTCACTACTGCCTCGTAATTTCGGGCAGCCTTTAAAGTCAAGTCGTGGGTTGGGAAATCCCCTGTAGCTAAGGCAGGTTGGATCTCCGGATCTAACCCTTGCTGATATCGTCTAGACCTGATCTCAGCAGTCGGTATCAAGTGTGCCGTGAACTTACTGAGCATGGTAAACTCAGCGTCATATTCATCCACTGATTTAGTCCACATAGAACCATATTGTAGGTGGATGAACTGCTGCTCCATGTCAAATCGGACAGTCTCTGGGAAGTATTTCGCGTCGAACATGTCGCGAAAACTCCTCCATTCGATCGGCTGTTCAAGACGGTTTTCTTCCGCTTTCCACCAAACTCGGGCGTTGTCAGTGAGTTGCAGCTTTGCAACTCGAACCCAAGCGATCTCTAGCACTTGTGCCGCTGCCAGGTCATATTCAACACTCTGAGCCTATTCTTCAGCTTCCAGGGGGCTCTCTTTTCCCAAAAATTGTTTTGTGTGCAATGTCCGGAATTGCTTTACTCCGGACGCTTTCGCTTCTGGACGGTTCATCAGAATAGCAGTCTGCTGCTGCTGTCCTTCCAGGAGCCTTCGGATTACCTCAAGCAGTATCGTCTGCTCATTGATCGGAGCAGCAACGGTAGACGTAAGCGGTAGAGATGGTGGTGTGTTGTTGAAATTGGTGCTTGTGTTGTTTGAAGAATCCATAACCTTGAAAGAAAAATTTGGGTTAGGATAGATTCAAAGTATATGATATTGTAAAATTCAAGGAATATGAAATGTAAAGAATATTTTTAGTCGCTGATTCTTGTGTTATATTGCTTAGGACTTCATGCAGAATTAACCCGCGTGTCCATGCAGAACCTTGGGCTGCCAACAAAACCTGTCACACTCCGCTTCCCGGTGTACGGTAAGGAGGCGCGACGGGTCACACGACGTATTTACTCCGAAGTAAACACGCTAAGCGTATCTAAGCAATATAAAGTAAAATGTACACAAGATAAATGAATATAAATGAACAAAAACTTTATTTATTAAACATTATTTTACAAGTACAACTGGAAATGTAAATACAAGGATAGAAAGCAATGCCTAAACAATGGCATGGACTGAAAAGAAAATATGTACAAGTGACTATAGCTCGGGATTTTCAGTGTACTGCTTCAAGTGCTCCTGGCTGGTCTCGATCTCTAGTGCGTCCGATCCACCTGACAACATTCCAAAGAAGTAGAGAAATATGAATGTCGTTAGCGAACAATCGCTCGGTAAGTCCCAAAGAAAGAGAGAAGTAGAACAGACAGAAAGAGAATATAACTAGTAATGTTTGATTATAATGTTAACGCAGTTGTTTATAGCTTGGTACAAAATATTCCAGTGTATACGAGATGAGTCCAACTTACACTGTGGACTTTGGTAACCCGTAGTACAAGGCTCCGTCGAAAATATCATGGAACAATGGTATGGATGTAATTACGTCTTTAGTGACCACCTCGTGCCACTTTTAACATGTTCCATACCAGTCTACCCCTTTATAAACCCCGTAATGTTTATTATATTGATTGTATTGATTGTACTGATTTTATTGTATTGTCTTGTAGTAAATGGAGGACTTGCCAAAACTATGATATCAGTAAATGGAATGTATATAAATGGATGGTCATGCAATCAGGGTATATCCATAGTTCGGTTCGGTCATGTTCATGTTGTTATAGATTGTATTCTGGCATTCATGGATTAATGTTGTATTGTACTTTATACTTGAATTGAATTCAAGTCAGATTGATTTCAGATTAGACTGTGACTTGAACTGAGTCAGACTTTAAAAAAGAAATTGAAGTCCTGAATTTGTTTTTGATGTTATCGGTAATTGCTGTACATGGACGGCATGATTTGTGTTTTTTTTCCAAGACAATTACCGTGTTGATAACACCGTTTTTGGATTGTCTACCTTAGATAGGCAAGCACTCATATTCTCCGGCTCTCTGAGGCTAAGGAGAATTGGTCCCGCTTAAACCTATATTTACTAGGGTCCTTATTGTAAATTAATATAATTTGAGGGGTTTTTATATAAAATAGTTTTGATATATTTTCAAAATACACCTCAAGTATTTAATTATTATCTTTAGGGTTTTTATATATGTATATTTTATAAAAGTGAAATTTTCTAGTGAGTAGAACCTAGTTTCCAGTGTATATGGTATTTTATTGAAATATTGGAACTTGCATTGAATTGTAATGGTAGTTTCATAAAATGGTGTTTCGTTTGCTTTAGAAAACGTGAAATATTTATATAATATATTTAAAATAGATCTTTTGATAATACTCATATATATATATTTTAATAAAATAAATTTATTTATTTTTGTAGAAATCTCATTTTCTTAAAAATTGTATTAAAAATTCCATCGAGATCGAATGCTCCTTGCGGAGGTCTGCATCTCGCTTTACTGGGCCCGAGGACATGCGATAACCCGCACCATCCCGATCGGGGTTCCCCAAAATGGATTGTAGAGGCGTATTTGCAAGGAATTATGTAATACACTTTTAAAGAAAACGGTTTTGTAATAGTTTAGGGTATTTTATTGTAACTTGTAATATTCCCACAAATATTGTCCAAAAGTAAATAGTGCTATGTCATGACTGTGTGTTGTGATGAGATAGGTCATTATTTCGTGAGTTATCTAAAGGTAATACGGTTAAATTGAATATTTACAAGTTGTATGTAACATGATGGTATTTTATTGTAAAAATGAAATAAAAATTGTAACATGAATTATTTTGAGATGAAACTTGTTCTAATGTATTTATTTATGTTTGTTAAACATTATATGAGAGTATGGTATTTTATGGTTTAAGAAAAATGGAATTTTTAAAGAAAAACGAATCGGAAATCGGAATAACTCCGCTTCCGACGAGTTTTGAAAAATGAAAGTTTTAGAATAGTATAAGAGGAGGGGAGAGGGGACTTACAGGCTATTAAGAAGGAGGAGAGGTAGGGGAAGATTAGGAAAGCGTCGGGGCGTCTTTTCGTCGCCGGATTCTTCTTGGAACGTCGTCGGAACTTTGCCTCTTATTAACTCCACTTGCACAACTTGGGACTTGGAAATTTTATAGTGTTTTTATAATGAAATTCTGAGTGAGGAGAGGTGAAAGGGAGCATGGTATTTATAGGGAAAATTAGGGTTTTGGAGTAATGAAAAATGAATTAAAAATGCATTAAAATTTTGGTTTAATGCCCTTTTTTAATTCTCTGTTTATTTTTAATAAAAACAAATAGTACAGGGGTTAAGGGGGGAGGCCAAGGGGTGTGGAGTTGAAGTTTCGGGACCAACTACGGAGGGGCCGGCGTCGCCGGGAAAAGGAATGATCTCGCCAGTTGGATGGGGGAGTTGGGTGATGGGATTGCTGCCACGTGTCTCCGTCGCTTCGACTAGCCTATTGCACATGTTTGTTTAATCTGTGACTTTTCATTTTACGTGTAGTGCACGTGTAAACCCTTGGGCTTCTAAAAGTTTAAAAGAAAATCAATTAAAAAATATGTGTGGCTGGGGGGATTCGATCACAGTGGCTACGTCATAGCAGTGCAAGGTTTTACCAATGAGCTACAAGTGCTTTCTTGCTGTTCAAAAGCAAATCAAATTTATAACTTGTGCTCAGGCTTATGTACTCCTTTCTGTATTTTTGAAAAAATTATGTACAGAAACTTCAGGGTTGTTACAGTCAAGGCTTTTCTGGAACAATGGAACATCCCGACCCACACATTTCTTTTATCGGACTGGAAGGTGTCGATTTCCTTGTAGGAGTTTGCGGAGATTTCCGGCTTACCTATCAGAGGGGAACATTATGAGGAGATACTTGCCCCTGATGAGTATATTTTTGCCACCAAATCAATGGTGATGGGTCTCACTCCAGAGAATGCCGTTCAACACCGGTTCTCGAGCCTAATCAAGGCGTTGAACATGTACGAGAGTTTGTTCTTGGAGTCTGGAGGGCACGGAGTTGGCTTCGCAGATTTCATCATCCGCTTTCTTCGCCCAGAAGTCTTGTCGAAACAAGCTGCAAAATTCTCCAAACTTGACGACCTGTTCGGGTTTGGTTTGGATAACTTGCCGATGGCGGAGGCGGATTTAAAGAATTTCTTCATTCTAGACACTCCGGTCGTCCCTTTTACAGAGATCGCTGCCTCAGACGTTGACGAAGAGACGTTCTTTCTGGGGTTCATTGGCCTGTGGTTGAGTTGGTTTGCGCTTCCGATGCACCCCCGCTATATGAGACCGTCTGTCTTTTATCCGGCCCATCGCATTGTCGCGGGGCCGCGTGTGGCCATTGGGATCGCGGGGCTGGCTCATCTATATCATGGCCTGAGCTTAGCGGCCGACACTACTCAGCCGGGGGTAAAGCCCATGTATCTCCCATTGCACTACTTTACGTCATGGATCGAGATGCACGTGCTGGGTGCTTTCGGTGTTCACAAACGACCCCGCTTCTATGACAGCTAAGACTTACCCCGGGTCATGTATCTAGTGGACGCTTTCTTTTTTGGTAATAAACCATTCAAAGTAGACTGCAACTCATCTTTATTAATGAACAACTATAAATGTGCTACAGCCTTTAAGTATAAGAAGTTCTTTCACTTCGATGATGCCATAAAATGGTGTCAGACCCATCGCAGCGAGAGGCTCGACGACTGCTCCTTCGCCCACGCATGGTCGGGGACAGTACGACCTTTGTCGATAGTGTCTTGACTATCGGCAAAGAATCTACTAAGGTGGTGCAACCGTTGCATGACACTTTAAAAGACGGGGCTTCCACGCTGAGGGCTCGGGCGGCTATGCACTATATTCTATCAGGCCAGGCTTTCTAGTATTTAGACAGAACTCCTTGGTACTGTTTATGAGGTACAACCCGCACCGCTTCGCTCAACAGTCGGGCTATAATCAGGGCGTCCCTCTTGAGGCATTCTTGGTCGAACCGGTTGCTACGGAGGAGGGCATTCGCAGTGCAATGCATCATTTTATGCGATTAAATACGGGGTCACATTTCCTTGTCAGTGAACCGAGCTATGTGTCGAAAGCTTCGAACGCTTACATGGCGTGGTACCAGCATGCGACCGGTGCTGTTGTCAGGGAGGAGAGGCGACTGCTACTCGACTATAAGGATGCCGTCCCAGCCGGTAATCCGGTGGTCCCTTTGAAGCGACGAGCAGCCGTTCGCCCTTCTTAAAGAGCAATCACTACGGCTATAGTCCCATGAGATTTTCCTGATAAGCTTAGGCCGGATGTTCCTACGACGGCGGTAGCCATGGTGTCCCCGGAATCGGGCATTGGTTCGGAAATCGGGACCCGCCGTCCGAAGATGCTTGTCAAGCGAAAGCTTTTACCGTCGGCTGTTGGTGTCCGTTCGTAGAAGAAGAAGAAATCTCTATTCTCTACTGATGTGGTATTCGGCCAGGAGCCCCATGCTCCCTACAGTGAGGGCTTGTGCGAATATGGCACCAATAAGGGTTTGTTTGACACGCCTACAATCGATACTGATCTTCAGGCTGCCATCGCAGCTTCCAAGCGACTGGCCCGCGAGGAAGCAGCTTTGGTCTCTATTGCGGAGTCGGGTATACTTTATTTACATTCTTCTGCACCTATCCCTTCTCCCCTTATTATGCTTTTATTAACACTCTTTTCTTCAACAGGTATTTCTGCCGAAGAGGCTCTCGCGGCTTCCGTTAGGACATTCGAGGAGGAAGAGAGGCTCCGAGCTTCTTTGGGCCTTGGTATAATTCGTTTCTTTACACCCTTACTCTTTTTATTCACGATCTGACCTTTTTCTTCGCCTTATTGCAGGAACTACCAAAACCTAAGTTGTTTTAAGTATAGTGCCAATCCCAAGCGGTGATGTAGCAAAGTTCCAGAGCCACCGATCATGGCCGCAGCCCTCCCAAGGCCACCACAGGAGGCGTTGCTGAAGCAGTCGATAATGGATGCCATAGCGGATGTGGAGGCTGAACTCGATTTGGACGACGACGTTCCCCTGTTGGAAGTATTAAAGAGGTCGGTTCATACGGTCCAGGCCGATAGGAAGCATAGAAAGCGCGCCGTGAGGGAACGTGAAACCGTCTTAGCCACGGGTGTTGGTTCGAGCAATGTCCCATCTTCTAACATCCCCCTGGTGGACGCTCCTTCCGCTCTGTCTACCGCCCATAGACAGCTTGCGCGTGCAGCTCGGGAGGAAACTGAACAGCTACTTCAAGGTAACGTAACGCCCAGTCCCTTATTAGAACTTAGT
This sequence comes from Agapanthus africanus, assembly GCA_030015575.1. Classification (NCBI taxonomy): domain Eukaryota; kingdom Viridiplantae; phylum Streptophyta; class Magnoliopsida; order Asparagales; family Amaryllidaceae; genus Agapanthus; species Agapanthus africanus. Next base: position 124,104,278 of record CM057339.1, on the reverse strand, counting down.
CCTTGAATCATGACATACGCATTTTCTTTTAAGCTGGGCCGAATCCTGATGGTGGCATGGCAGGTGAGACGCCGATGATTACAGAGCCCGAAGTGGCCACTCTTTCTTGGGAATCTGGGACTGTCTAGACTGCTGCTCTTTCTCCTTGTGGCTCCTTGGTATTGGCGGGTGTCGCAAGCATTACTACGGCCCTTGTCGAGTCAGGGGATGAAGCTATGGGTGCGGAATCTACTCCCCTAGGGAAAATGAGGAAGCCGTCACACTTGGTGACGCTTTCGGCACGGTTTCGGTCCCTGACCTATCAGGTACTCCTTGGGTTATTATCTTTGAGTTTTTAATCTTGTTAAGCCCCTCTAATGATATTTTGTTTGTCTTGAGCATAGGCGCGGTAAACCCTGAAGCTGTGCCGGCTGAAGAATTATCGCCGGCCGCCACTTTGATGGTCACGGTTCCTTCGCTTTCTTCCGTGCCTCCTCAAATTTTGGAAGGTAAGGGTTTCTCACTTAGTTGCTTTACTGTGGATACAATTCTCTTTGTATTGACTATATATTGTCACGACTCTGCAAGAGTACTCTTCGACCACTTATACCAGATGCTAAACCCGCATTTTTCCTTTCAATCGGAAGTCGTTCCACCTTCCGGTATTGGTCAGTATATTCTTCACCTAGTGTTTCTCCTTTTTATGAGTAGACTTCTTGGTGCTAAGCCATCCTTATATTGACCACAGTATTATGGCTCGGAGGAGGAAGCGAAAGAATAGCCATGCCTCCGGTGCTCCCTGTTTTGCCACCTTCAACAGCTGGTATGGTAGATCTCGTTCGTCAAGTGTCCTCTTTCAAGTCAAAATCTGACCGTGATTTATTTTACAGTGATTACACCGACTTCGGCTCCTTTTGAGTCCCGCATTCCTATGCCCACGGGGCCCTTCGCTAAACATCCATCTTCCAGGGGTGCAGTGAATAGCCGGCGAACGTTAAGTGAGTTTATTGAAGATCTCGATGCCGAGGCCCTCACCTCTGCTACGGATTTTGCCGACGAAGTCAATCCAATGCCGGCGATGCTTGTGAATTTACATAATGAAGATCTCGTCGGTTCTTGGGTTGATTATTGCAGGAAGATCGAGGCTTGCCTGTATGAGATTGAGCTTAAGCGTCTCGCTCCCGAGGTATTGACTTTGAACTCTCAGCGGGCTGCGTGGGTCAAGCAGAGTGTCTCTTTCATTCGATATTTTGAACAAGAAGCGGCCTTGAGATGAAAGGAGCGTGAGGCGGCTTCCGGTGAATCCGTCCAACTGCGCGTCAAGGTTGAAGCGAATGCTGCGCAGCTGAAAGCTATTTTTTAAAACCTCCAACGATATATTTCTGACGGGCTGGCACTAAGGCAGAAGCTTAACTTCATTGAGCGGGTCACGCAGGATTGCGAAACTGCCAAGCAGGAAATCGATGAGAAGGTTTCATCCTGCTTGCAACAACGGGCTCAAATCGAAGCGGAGTTGGCCGCCGTAGCTGAACGCGAGAAGTAGTTGAGGGGAGCGCGCGAGCGGTTCGTCAGTTTGTTGAAAACGCCTTCTCCTTAATAAATGTTTTTGTTCCCCCCTTCTTGTACTGATTGTAATTTTTTAAACATTCTGATTCATGCATAACATGTATTCATTTTGATTCCTGAATGAAATGTATCTTGTATTCACTTAAATTCATGAATAAGAGACATATTTTATTTCATACTGGCATTTATCTTTTCTTCGATATCTTGATTTGGTGCGAAGTAGTTTATATACTCATTTCGGAATTTGTAGTTTATTCACTCATCCCGGAGTTTCTTGTTTATGGACTCATCTCGGAATTTGTAGTTTATTCACTCATCCCGGAGTCTCTAGTTTATGGACTCATTTCGGAGCTTGTAGTTTATTCACTCATTCCGGAGTCTTTAGTTTATGGACTCATTTCGGAGCTTGTAGTTTATTTACTCATTCCGGAGTTTGTAGTTTATAGACTCATTTCGGAGTTTATTTAGTTTACCTCCCTTGGGCTTATAGGTAAACTTGTCCTAACGTTATAGTTAACCCCTGCTCTTTACGGCAGAGGTCCGTTAGGGTTTGTGGTACTAGGGTTTTTGTCCGTCGCACCGTCGCGTTGGCTGATGCATTCCCTGATATGCAGTCTTTATGCTGCTGTTCAAGTAGCCTTGCGACTGTCGTGTCTTTGATCCCTTCGGGGGCTAAACAAGACTTCTTCAAGTAATCTTCCTAGGCAATTTGACCGTCGGAAGAGCAAGCGTTAGGAATTTTGCCATGCCGCTTTTTACTTGAGGTTAGGCTCAGTTTGAGAGCCCAAATGAGTCATAACCACTCTGCACTGGTGTGGGATGATCTCCGATAGTCTTTTGGGTTTTATTTGAGTTGTCGTCAAGACCCTGAAGGTAGGAATTTGGCCTTTGCTTCCTTTGTCGACACCGCGTCTGCTGTAATGAGACGAATGTCGAGGTGACCTTTAGGTTGTTTTGTGAACCGTCGAGACTTGGGGTCATTTGTTGACGTTACGTCTGCATCCTGCTAAAATGAGAAGAAACGCCATTGTTGGCACTGCGTCTGTTGTAATGTGACGAGTGTCGGGGTGGTCTCTAGGTTGTTTGTGAACCGCCGAGACATGGAACTAGGGACTTTGCCATGGCTCCGCTTTGTTTCGACCCTGTGGTCGTTTGTTGACGTTGCATCTGCATTCTGCTGGAGTGAGAAGAAACGCCGTTGTTGACACTGCGTCTGCTGTAACGAGACGAGTGTCGGGGTGGTCTCTAGGTTGTTTATGAACCGTCAAGACTTGGAACCAGGGACTTTGCCATGGCTCCGCTTTATTTTGACCCTGGGGTCGTTTGTTGACGTTGCGTCTGCATCCTGTTGGAGTGAGAGGGAACGTCGTTGTTGATATTGTGTCTGCTGTAACGAGACGAATGTTGAGGTAGTTTTTAGGTTGTTTTGTGAACTGTCAAGACTTGGCTCTCCCTTCGACGGAACCTGGTGGGAAAATATGGTTCCCCTTTTGTTTGTGCCCATGGATTGTATACAGGGGTCGGTGTAGACTCACCCGCAAGGCAAAAGTTTCATCATTTTTTTATTTCTTTCCGCGATACTCCATTATTTCAGCTTTTTATATCGCGAAATTCGCGATTGCCCAATCATTTCGTCTATTCTTTTCTTTTTACTCGCTGCTTTTTATTGTGAGTTGCCCAAACATTTCATCTGTTTTTATATGCATATATTTTGCTCGCTGATTTTTATTGCGAGTGCCCCATCATTTCGGCTATTTCATATGCATTTTTTGCTTCGCTGATTTTTGTTGCGAGTATGGAACTTGAGATCTGATACCAATTTTGGCATCAGTATCGCTGCGACTAGAATATTGCCAGGAGCGAATCATCATTTGCCTTGAAAGGACTTGGAATTTGATACCCATTCAGGCATCAGTATCGCTGCAACTGGGATATTGTCAGGAGCGAATCATCATTTGCCTTTGTTGATTTGAACAAAGATGACTTAGAAAACAGGGTTAGGATCCTGATGCCTAAGACTTTTTGACTTTATGAGCCGTAAGGGTCTCATAAAAGTATTTCTTCCTATGAGTCGTAAGGATCTCGTAGGTGTATGTTCTCCTTAGAAGTTGTGAGGACTTCTAAGTGGTGTTTTCTCTTATAAGTTGTAAGGATCTCATAAGAGTATTTTCTCCTTATAAATCGAGAGGACTTACAAGTGTCGTTCACCATATGAGGACATTCCTCATGATTGGTGGAACATGGTGGGGGAAACGTTTATTTGTGCCCGTGGATTGTATACACGGGCCAATATCGGACCGCCTGTAGGGCAACTTGGGGAATATGACGGTTTAAGGACAGGTTTGGATCCCTGTAACTTAAGATTTTGAATCTTATGAGCCATGAGGGTCTCATAGGGGGAGTTCTCCTTACGAGTTGAGAGGATCTCGTAAGTGAAAATTTTACGAGATTGCGCTCTTTCGGGTTTTCACAAGCTCGCCGGTAGCCCTGCTGTTTTTACTCACGGCGCCTTTTCAGGTTTTCATCCGTGCCCATTTTGCTTGCGGACATACCGTTTTTTAACAACGAGATTGCACCCTTTCAGGTTTTCACAAGCTCGCCGGTAGCCCTGCTGTTTTTACTCACGGCGCCCTTTCGGGTTTTCATCCGTGCCCATTTTGCTTATGGACGTACCATTTTTTTTAAACATTGGGTTGCAGTCTTTGCCGTTGGAGTTTTGACTGCAACATAGATCCCAAGAGAAGATATCGCCGTATTTGGGGCGATGTGCCATGTTTGAGGCAGAGCACTAGTTTAAGGACATTTCAGTCCATTATTAGTTTAGGGACATCTCGGTCCATTGCCAGTTTAAGGACTGTTGGATATATGTATGCCCTAGAGGCCATTATTTGATAGTGGATGTATTTTTACATGTATATATATATATATATATATATATATATATATATATATTCAGAGGACATTCTTGCTCGACATGATAGTATGCTATATGGTTACTTTTTATCTTGATATGTTCACTTGATCATTCTTTTATTCATTTGGTACATGTTGATAAAGCCCTGAGGATATTTGCTTGACTACTGTGATTATGATGCAGATCATACTAGTGGGACGTGTGTAGTTTATAAGCATATCCTGAAATATCCCTAGTCGTGGGTGTATCGAAACGGGGCATCGATATACCAGAGTAGACTAGCGTATACGATTCTTGACCCATATGATGGGCGATGGATGATCCCATATCCATTGGTGTTTGACACCAAGATTGTATACAGGTGCTCAGTGGAGACTGGGTACACTGGACGGACTCGCCGAGAACTCCTATATGGTATTATATCTATCGTCGGATAGCAATTCTCAGGTGACACTGGTACAGGTTAGTCTGTAGACCCGAGATCGTCATAGATTCTTGTGTGTTCTCCCACTGTACTTTGATTTCCACCCTACCACGGCTCTACTGAGTCATGCAAACATGTGGCTTTTGGGTACAGTCCCGAGACACATGGAGGCAATGAGCGATAGGAGGGGTTTCGTCTCTCCCGATATTGGGGGTTAATGTTGCGCTGTGCTCGATTGGCTATAACAGCAAGTCCTTGGCCAGGGCTGATGAGATTTACTGATAAGTGTTATCAGTAGTTTCTCGATCTGTTATAAGACATACATCGGCATGACTTATTGAATTATTGGGGTCGACGATACCATCCCTACACTCGATATGCAGCATATCTGACAAAGAGACCGGACTGTACGGTAAGTGTTACCGGTTGGCTCGACAGGTATTTTGACAGGTTCACTTGTTTTCTTCTGCTCGCTCAATACCCGAGTGGCCGTTACGTTTAGCTGACCGCTTGCGGCTTGTGGGTGTTTGATATGATCATCATCTATTGCCGGCGTATTGACGAGTCTTAGAGTCCCACAAAGGGGTTACCTAGCTCAGGCGAAACGATGTGGGGTGCATATGGTGATATGCGCGGGTGCTTGATTAAATGCGTGTATATGATACCGCATTATAATCTGGCGTTTTCTATTGGTCGGGTCGTATGTGATATGACCGGTTTATTAAATCAATTGTTGATTTAATATTAATGACCATTAGCCATTTTACTTATAACCTTTTCTTTATATATTGTATGCATGAATGTATGTATGTACATATGTTGATATAAATGCACACATGCATGCATACATGTGTCATGGTTGATGATACATTGGAGTTGGCTATGCAAGACTCACATGGTTAGATATTTATAGGTTTTGATTATTGATTAAATATAATTAGGATTCAATCATGGTGGGTTTTCTTCTACACTCTTCTTTGAGTCAACCATGACTCAAACCATGGTTTAATCTCTAATTCATTCTTTAACTCACTAACAAAATATCTAGATATTTTTAAACCATGGTTTGTGAGTGAGTGTGACTCTTTCATATATTGATTATTCATTTTATTATTTGGCATAAGAATTATCTTGAGCTTGCATAGCCATTTCCTTCTTCTTACTATCTCTTCTAAAGTGTACTATCTCTTCTAAAGAAAAGATTTTTAAGTAAGATCCAAATCCACATCACCAATCTACACTAGTTTAGCCCACTAATTTAGGTTGTTTGCATCACTTCTATTTTGTTCTAGTGAAGCAAGAAGGTTGAGCCAAGGTACTCCGCGGTGGATCGTCGTGGACAACGAAGGACTCAAGCAGACCCGTCCAAACACCGAGTTGATCTAAGGAGTCTAAGGAGGAGGTTTACAAAGGTTGTATTACTATCCTCTTAATGTTATACACTAGATCTAGTATGTGAAACTATGTTTGTTACCCTAAACTTCTAGTTTGATCCTAGGTTAGTTTACTTAGCACCCCAAAATTTTAATTGTAGCATATTTGATGCAAGATAAATCCTTGTGTGGTGCTAGGGGAACCCAACAGTGGTATCAGAGCCAAGCTAGAAACTTAGACGATATTAAATATATACGAAACCGAAACAACTCCGAATTTTTCAAAATCTGGAACCTTGAAATTAGCTCTCTGTCGTTTTTTAAATGGACTCGGAAAATTATTTAAACAACTGCAGAAGTTTGTATGTGCTACACTGAGAACGCCAGAGAAAAACGGGGGAGTCTATCGGATTTGGACCGGCCACCAAGCCAAAAATTCCAGCCTGGCCGGCCCCCTTGCCCAAAATTTTCCCGTTTTGCTTTGGTGCTCTGGTCTGTAGGTTTTGGGGTTTCAGGTGTTGTTTATTTAAGCCAAAATTTCATGTGATGCTAATTTTGCTTAGGGGCTTATTCGGAGTGTTTCGTAGTCGTATGTTTTAACATTGTATTGGTAACTTAGACGACGTTTAACTGTTCGAACGAATATCACACATCACCTCATTACACTTGCTGAAATTTTCCAAGTGTTGGAATTTTCCAAATTAAAAATATTCGAATAATCATGCAAGTAATTCTATGGACCCTCTAGACGAACGCAACCCTAACTCGACATTATAACCATGAAACCACGGCCAAACCTTAGGGTTTGCCCTAGTCCTGTAGCGCCATAAGTGAGGCAAGGGTTGACCCTTCTACGGCTGGTCCATAGACACTGTGGCACATTTTTTGGATATTTTAATTTTGCTCAAGTGTTGAGCTTTCGGGATAATTTGTGGGTGTTTTTTTGATTCGATCGAAGGGTTTAACATCGTCTAACTGTATTTGATACTTATTTCTGTGACCGTAAGTATAGTATGTAGTGTATCGCCGGTTTCGTTGCTATATGTCAACGACAATTGGGGTACGCATATGTGTTGCTGTGACATGATGTATAGAATCGTCGTGATTGAATGGCCGGGGGGGGGTTTATGTGAGATGAGAGTTTTCTTTTCATTCATGTAAAATTCAATATATGTAATATTCTTTTATTGGGGAACATCCGGGTTGAGGATGATGTTACCTTTGATGTATATTATTTACTTTTCCGTATTAGGATAGACCCAAGGTGGAAAGCACAAGTGACCGGGTTCTAGAGTCCAGTGGGAGGCCATCTCGAGGAGTCGAGACCGGGTCTCCTAACTCTAGAATTGGTAGGGTCACTTGCCGCTCTCGTAGGGATCTAGGGTGTGGGATTAGCTATTCGTCACGACCGTGGAATCCGTATTTTCTATCGTTGGCTAAATACAAAATATGGAACTCCTAGTATATCTTATATTTTCATATTTGTGCTTCTGCTGTTGATATTGTAGGGTTCCTAGACACACTCAAGAGGTTCCACAAGGCATCAACCATGCCAAAATCAAATTTTTCTTGTGCCGAGAAACCCTAATGCTAGATCGTTAACTAGAGATTAGGCGAAAAAGAGAAGCAAGCAAACAACTTTGCTACTAAGTGAATGGAAATACAACCTTTGTAGATCCGGTCCACCACTTCTTTAGCTCCGAGATGACGTCCCTCCGCTGCGATCATCGGGATCCTGGACTCTAGCGTCGGTTTCATCGGAGAAATGGACGGGCTGGGTCGTTGACTTCGATGCCGAAGATGATCTACGTCGAGGCGACTCAAACTCAAGCTCCACCTTCACTAGGTTATGAAACTTGTGAAGATAACACACTCTACTACATGGAAAGTGGTAGAGGATGAAGAAATAGGAAGTGGATTCACTTTGGATTTGGATTTCTCACTTGGAATCATCACTTGGAAATTTTCAAGCAAAGGTTTTCTTTCTTCATCAAGAAGAAGAGGAAGAAAGAAAAGAAAATCAATTGTTTCAAAAAGAAAATCCAAGTGATACTTATCATTTAGCAACCATGGGTGAGTTAACAAGTGTAGAGAATAAACTAGGGTTTAAGTAAATGGTTAGGGTTAAGGAAAGAAACAAAATGGTCAAAGCTTTTCAAAGCTTCATGAAGCTTCAAGTAAAAACAAAAGAATCCACCATTTTATTTCTTGCCCAAAAATAAATGAAAAGAATAAATAAATAAGTAAATCAAACCCTAACCACTAACCTAATCATGGTTTAATCATACACACCCAAGTTTGCATGTATCATCAAACATGATACACTAGTGCACAAACATATATCATATATACAATGTGCACATTCAAGTGAGAAAATAATCTTAAGTGAACCAATACTAGTTAATGTAAAGTAATATATCAAATATATAATTATACATTAAATCATTAAATCAACACTTGATTTAATAATCCGGTCATACTACATATAACCGACTAATATCAATAGTAACAACTTATCGAATCAACACTTGATCCAATAACCCGGCTATATCGCATATAACCGATCAATGTCACAAATCGCGAGAATTAAATACAGTATCACATACTGATATTATTCTCGGTCCCGCACATATCTCATATGCGCTCCTATTTCGTTTCGCTTGAGCCAGGAAACCTCTGTGTAGGACTCTAAAGACTCGTCAATACGCCGGTAGCAGGTGATGATCATATCAAACACCCACAAGCCGCAAGCGGTCTGCTAAACGTAACAGCCACCCGGGTATTGAGCGATCAGAAGATCAACGAGCAAGCCCGCTCACACTTCTGTGAATCCGACCAGTAACACTTACCGTACAGTCTGGTCTGTTCGTCTGATATGTCGCATATCTCGCCTAGGGGTGGTAAACGTCAGACCCCAGTAGCTCGATAAGTCGTGTCGATATGAGGTCTATAACAGTTTGAGAAACTACTGGTAACACTTACCAGTAAATCTCAGCAACCCTGGCCAGGGATTTCCGGTTATAGCCAATCGAACACAGCGCAACATCAACTCCCTATACCGGGAGAGACGAATCCCCTCCTATCGCTCATTGCCTCCATGTGATTCGGGACTGTACCCAAAAACCATCTGGGGGAAATCAAAGCACAGTGGGAATCACACAAGACTCTATGACGATCTTGGGTCAACAGACTACTCTGTACCAGTGTCACCAGAGAACTGCTATCTGACGTAAGGTATAATACCATCTGAGAGTTCTCGGCGAGTCCGTCCAGTGTACCCAGTCTCCACTGAGCACCCGTATATCATCTCTGATGTCAAACACCAATGGATATGGGATCATCCATCGCCCATCTGTATGGGTCGAGAAGGTATACGCTAGTCTACTCTGGTATATCAATGCCCCGTCTCGATACACCCACGACTAGGGATCTTGAAGGATGTACTTATGGACTACCATGTCCCCACTAGTATGATCCGCATCATAGTCCAGGTAGTCAAGTACACATCCTGAGGGCTTTACCAACATGTAACAGAGAGACAATCAGTGTACACGTTAAGGTAAAGAGCAACCAGATAGCATACTATCATGTCGAGCAAGAAAGTCCTCCCTATATATGTCCAAGTATCCATTACAATATACATCCTATGTATAGCAATGGCCTCTAGGGCATACATATAACTAACAATCTCCCACTTGTACTAGGGCCATCTGATAGCAGTGGTTGTAGTATCTCATACTCAACCATCCCTTAAAAGTCTCTCTCTGGGAAAAGGCCTTTGTGAGTGGATCCGCCGTGTTGTTCTCTGAGTCTTCTCTCCTAACCTCGATCTCCTTGGAGATCAACCATCTCCATGATCAGGTGATACTGCCTTAGAATACGTCTGGGTCACTGATGGGACCGGGGTTCCCAGGCCAAAGCCACACTTCCATTGTCACACAATGGTAGGAACCTAGTTCATCTCATGAAGCTTTATACACCCAAACAGTCTCTTTGGTAGCATCTTAAGTAGCGATGTATCCTGCCTTTATCGTCTAGTTAGCCACGGTATCTAGCTTGGAACTCTTCCAACATACCGTCCCTTTACTAAGGGTAAAGACAATGCCTGTGACTGACATTCAGTCGTCCTTATCACCCTGGAACCCTTCCTGTGATTCTCCCCATGATCAATTGATACCATTTCACTACATCTAGTGAGTATCCTAACATCCAATTAGATCTATCTCATAGATCCAAAACATAGGATTTAGTAGGTATCACATTGATCCTATATGGATAATCCTTGTGATAAGCGGAGATTGACTGAGCGTAGCATAGGAAATTCCTTCCCTATCAAGAGTATGTCATCCACGTACTCTACGAGGATCACCACCATACTCCCTACTACCTTTTTGTATATACAAGGTTCATCTACCATTTTGATGAAGTCAAACTCTTTGACTACCACATCAAAACAGACGTTCCAACTCCGCGATGCCTGCTTTATCCTATAAAGCAACTTGTGCATGTTTCCGCTGCTCCCACTGTCTACGAAGCCCTCTGGCTATGTACTTATAGACGCCCTCTTCTAAAACATTATTTAGAAAAGCTGTCATGACACCCAACCACCAGATATCGTAGTCATGGTATGTAGCCGTGGCAAGTAGGATCTGGATGGACTTAAGCATAGGCCCCAGAAAAAGGTTTCATTATGAGCCACAACTGGTCTACGATGCAAACCTTTAACAAGTCTAGCTTTGAAAGTCTCAACCTTTCCATGTACACCAAGTAATCTTCTCAAGATATACTTGCTCCTGATGGGGATTTAACCCTTCAGATAAAGCAACCAAAGTCCATACTTTGTTGGTATATAAGGATTCCATCTCAGATCACTAAGCATCCAGCCATTCTTATAGAGTCTTACTCCTGATGGCCAGCTCGAAACTAGTTGGGTCATCATCTCATGATGCAATCCTCGCTCCCACTGTCATAGAGAAACCGAAGTATCTCTCAGGTGGGTGAGGAACCCTACTAGATCGGCGGAGAGGCCGAGGTTCGTTGGTAACTATTGAATCCTTTGGTTTTATCAAATCATCTGCTGTAGTTTGTATAGCTGGAACTTTTCCAGTTCTACATTACAGACCTTGCCTCGAGCTTGTCCGGATTTTGCTTTTAGACATAGGCCGGTCAACCCCAAATCTTAGCTAGCTTAAGACATGGGCTCTTCCCATACCATATCTCATATGGAGTGGTAGGCTATGATCTGATTCGAACCTAATTTCAATAGGTATGCAGCTTCTCAAGTGCAAAACCCCCAAAAAGAAACAGGTAACTCAGTAGTACTCATCATAGAGCGCACCATATCGAATATGGTGCAATTGCTCCGCCCCGATATACCGTCGTGCTATGGTGTATACGGAGGAGTAATGCCGAGAGAGAATCTCATTCTCCTTTAGAATAGTCCAGGAATTCTATGCACAAGTATTCTCCTCCTTGATCTCATCAAAAGGACATAATACTTATACCCGTATTGGTTCTCTACTTCTAACTTATATTCTGTGAATATCTCAAAAGGTTCGGACTTGTGTTTCAACAGGAACATTTGACTGAATCTTGAGAGATCATCAGAGAATGTAATGAAGTACAAAGAACCGGTCCTGGCATGTGTAGATGGGGGACCTTACATACATCAACATGTATCAATCCCAAGAGTTTACTAACTCTTTCTCTGTTTCCAATAAACAGAGCTGTGGTCATCTTATCTTTGTGACATGACCGGCAAGTTTCACAAGATGTAAATTTAAACTGATTTAAATATGCATCTATATGTAACTTCAGCTAGTCGGGTCGCATTGATATGACCTAGTCTACAATACCTCAAGAAGGATCCATTCATTTCTGAACTCTTCCTCTTGTGTGTGTTTTGTATATTAAGAACTGTATTTTGATTTAGAACATCAATGCTTTTAGATAACGTGCCTGAACCGATCAACTTTTAATATAGGAAATGTTCAAAACATAATCCAACAATACAAAATTATATCCTTTCTTTATTAAACAAAGAGATTGATATGATTTTGTATATCAGATTCGGTATCTAATAGCATTTGTTCAGAATCAATGTATTTGGAAATACAGGGTGACAGTGACCAACAGACTTGGCTGCAACACTTGCACCGTTTTCTGTCTCATGAAACTTATCACCCGCTCTCAGTTCTCTACCTTTCTGTAGCCCTATGTAACAGATTACATATCTGGGATCCTGATCCGGTATCAAATACCCTGGACGTAGAGAATACAGAGAAACAGTTCTTTGTAATGAACACACCTGAAGGAGATGCATCACATGCACTTTCTTCGTTTGGGCGGCATGGGAATCCTGGTATTCCCCTATTTCCTGCTCTGTCTTATAACAATTATAAGTTGGAGCGGGGCCAACGTTCCCCAGCTCAGTATAGCAAGCAGGTTCGGTCAATACATCCGTATTATTATCTTGATTAAGGCGTGACATGGTCGCTACCAGGAGAGAGAGAGAAGAAAACACTCTGCGTGTGCTCTTGCAAGATCAGATTGGTTATTTATTTTATCCAATCAGGATGGCTCCCACTGTTTTTATCAAATCTTCCTTCAAACCCTAAAAGGAAAGACTAGCCGGGATTAATTACACGCTACAAGTTCGCCAATCTTTCAGCCAGGCCAGTGTCGGTACTTTGAGGGAGGTCCCCCGTGCTTTCGCACGAACCTAATTAATGTAAACCTCGTTTTCCCATAGGCGTAACCCCGTTGACACCTTTCTAGACACCTACTTGATCGGCTAATTGTAATGTGTAAAACTCTCCCAGGAGTAACTCTTACTCGCAGTGGGTATTGGGATCCAACTATCTCATAGAAGGTATGCAATCTCATTGCAAATTTCAACACTTGAAATTCCCGATAATATTTTACCCCTAGCGTCCTATGACCTTGACGCAGGCCAACAAACCATAATCCGCTAGTCAAGTTCAACCCGTCATTTCTTGATTGAATTAAACCCACCCGCACGACCCTTGACGCAGGCCAACAAAGTCGCACGACTACCCTAATCCAATATGCATCATATGCATAAACAGATAAATACTAATTAGCTACCGCACACTACGCCTTGACGCAGGCCAACAAACGTAGCACGAATACTAAGTAGGACTTATCTGAAATGACGGAGGGCTACGACAGGTTTTTCTGAAAACCTATTGTGTAATGAACTTGATATCGTTGTAGGATCGAATGAATTTTGAAATGGAGTGTTTTTGAGGCTTTTCTAGTTTTGCTAAAGGGGTCACTCCCGGTGAAGGGATCGTCGGCCCTTTCCTCGTCGAATGAGGTGCGGGATATATCATATATATCACTGTGCAAAGCAGAAACTATTGAAGCAATCAAAAGACAAACCGAGTGTGTAGTATCTGCCAGTTATTGCTAAATGGGTCACTCCCGGTGAAGGGATCTCGGCCCTTTCCTCATCGAATAAGGTGCAGGATATATCATATATACCACTATGCAAAGCAAGAACTGTAGCTACCTGTTTTTGAAAATTCGATTCCATAACATCTTTTAGGTTTCTTTTCTTTCATTAATCATATTAATGAAGTCCTATTATTTAAGTACCTAAACATCACAGATAAATACGACGTACACTTATGCCATCCGCATTCGCCTCGATGTCCCCTCGTGCACCGTTAGGTTAGGTAACTAACGGCAGAGCGGGGCAGGGCTAGCGCGGGTGTAAAACATAAGTAACGTCTATATAATATATCATATATACTATATACAGTATCTATCACAACATATCAAATGATCACATCACAGATATCGCAGCAGAAGAATCATATGAAACATTGGATATACTAGGACGTCCGTGTTTTCAATACGAGCCAGTATAAAACACGGATTCCACGGTCGCGATGAATAGCCAAACCCACACCCCTAGACCCCTACGAGAGCGGCAAGCAACCCTACCAATTCTAGGGTTAGGAGACCCGGACTCGACTCCTCGAGTTGGTCTCCCACTGGACTCCAGAACCCGGTTACTTGTGCTCTCCTCCTTGGGTCTATCCTAGTGCGGAAAAGTAAATAATATACAAAGGTGACATCTTCCGCAACCTGAAAGTGCCCCAATAAAAGAATATTACATACAAGTTTTTACATGAATGAAAATGAAAAACACTCATCTCACATAAAAACCCCCGGCTATTCAAACACGACGATCCAATATAACATATCCAGCAACACATAACATCACATGTCATCAACGTAAGTAAATATGCGCATCCCAATTGTCGTTGACATATAGCAACGAAACGGCGATGTCACATATTACACTTACGGTCGCAGAAAAGAAAGTGTAAAACTACAACAGTTGGAATCCGCAAACTCTTTAGACATCCCATGCCTAATCAAATGAATTCCTTAGACATCGCATGCCTAACAATTATAAACCCCGCATTTTAGTCTCATTATCAAAAACACTTTTCAATATCAAGTCGGGCAATTCAACAAGATTCCCGACATCCTGATCGAATGCTCGTCGCAAACTTTAGTAGGCAGCCGCACCCCCGACGCCGTCGACGAAGTGCACCAAGGCGGAACACCGCTGCCGTGAGCACCCGAACGGATGCTTTCGGCGACGGGGTTCTCCTACAGTCACTTGGTCGGGGCTATGGGGCGTGGCTATCTATTAAGTTTTACTGGCGAGTATCCGCGTACGCTACGAGATTGCGACGAACTTTTGATCACATCAAAATTCCGTGGCAACCGATCAAGTGAGACTAAACTGCTATGTTTATAACATCCAAATCAGTTATCTCATAATTACTTGTGGATTCCAAATATTGTATCACATTCCGGATAAATAGAAAATGTTAAACTTTCCGATCGAACAATCAAACGCCCAAGTTTTCCCGAAACAGCTCAACACATGAAATAAGTTTAAAAACATTCACTTCATGCCACAGTACCAACGGTCCAGCCGTAGAAGGGTCAAGCCAACGCCTCACATGTGGCACGCCGTACTGCCCCAAACCCTAAGGTTCAAAGGGCAGTTCAAGACGGTCACATAATCGAGTTAAGGTTTGTTGTCTTCTAGAGGGACCATCGCGTTACTTGCACTACTTAGAACGTTCTTAAATCACGGAAAAATCCAACACTTGGAAATTTTCCGGCAGGGAAAAAATTGGGTATTTATATCCGGTCGAACTTTTTAACATATTCAAAAATTATCCGGAAAAACACATAGACGAAGTTAAATAAACCGATCGAATCATCGAATCCCCAAAACAACCCAGAAAATTCAACTGTTGAATGCAAATTAAAAATTCCCAGAAAATACAGGAATAATATTAAGACATTACTGTGCAAACAGTTCTCAAGGAAGTGACCGTACGGCCGCGGAACCGCCGCACGAGCCATGCTCGTGCCGCGGTTCCGCGGCGTATTGATCGATTTAGGGGCACGTTTTGTACAGTAATTCTTAGAAAACCCTGCTTATTTTTCTGCATATTTTTAATTCACAAAATACCACAGTTTTGAAAAATGTACAGAGAGTGGTATTCGATTAGGGTTTCGGGTTCGATCGGACTTCTAACATCGTCTACACATCGCTTAAAGCTCTAGCTAGGCTCTGATACACTGTAGGGTTTCTAGGCATACTCAAGAGGTTCCACAAGGCATCAACCATGCCAAAATCAAATTTTTCATGTGCCGAGAAACCCTAATGCTAGATCGTTAACTAGAGATTAGGCGAAAAAGAGAAGCAAGCAAACAACTTTGCTACTAAGTGAATGGAAATACAACCTTTGTAGATCCGGTCCACCACTTCTTTAGCTCCGAGATGACGTCCCTCCGCTGCGATCATCGAGATCCTGGACTCTAGCGTCGGTTTCATCGGAGAAATGGGCGGGCTAGGTCGTTGACTTCGATGCCGAAGATAATCTACGTCGAGGCGACTCAAACTCAAGCTCCACCTTCACTAGGTTATGAAACTTGTGAAGATAATACACTCTACTACATGGCAAGTGGTAGAGGATGAAGAAATAGGAAGTGGATTCACTTTGGATTTGGATTTCTCACTTGGAATCATCACTTGGAAATTTTCAAGCAAAGGTTTTCTTTCTTCATCAAGAAGAAGAAGAAGAAAGAAAAGAAAATCAATTGTTTCAAAAAGAAAATCCAAGTGATACTTATTATTTAGCAACCATGGGTGAGTTAACAAATGTAGAGAATAAACTAGGGTTTAAGTAAATGGTTAGGGTTAAGGAAAGAAACAAAATGGTCAAAGCTTTTCAAAGCTTCATGAAGCTTCAAGTAAAAACAAAAGAATCCACCATTTTATTTCTTGCCTAAAAATAAATGAAAAGAATAAATAAATAAGTAAATCAAACCCTAACCATTAACCTAATCATGGTTTAATCATACACACCCAAGTTTGCATGTATCATCAAACATGATACACTAGTGCACAAACATATATCATATATACAATGTGCACATTCAAGTGAGAAAATAATCTTAAGTGAACCAATACTAGTTAATGTAAAGTAATATATCAAATATATAATTATACATTAAATCATTAAATCAACACTTGATTTAATGATCCGGTCATACTGCATATAACCGACTAATATCAATAGTAATAACTTATCGAATCAACACTTGATCCAATAACCCGGCTATATCGCATATAACCGATCAATGTCACAAATCGCGAGAATCAAATACAGTATCACATACTGGTATTATTCTCGGTCCCGCACATATCTCATATGCGCTCCTATTTAGTTTCGCTTGAGCCAGGAAACCTCTGTGTAGGACTCTAAAGACTCGTCAATACGCCGGCAGCAGGTGATGATCATATCAAACACCCACAAGCCGCAAGCGGTCTGCTAAACGTAACAGCCACCCGGGTATTGAGCGATCATAAGATCAACGAGCAAGCCCGCTCATACTCCTGTGAATCCGACCAGTAACACTTACCGTACAGTCCGGTCTGTTCGTCTGATATGTCGCATATCTCGCCTAGGGGTGGTAAACGTCAGACCCCAGTAGCTCGATAAGTCGTGTCGATATGAGGTCTATAACAGTTCGAGAAACTACTGGTAACACTTACCAGTAAATCTCAGCAACCCTGGCCAGGGATTTCCGGTTATAGCCAATCGAACAGAGCGCAACATCAACTCCCTATACCGGGAGAGACGAATCCCCTCCTATCGCTCATTGCCTCCATGTGATTTGGGACTGTACCCAAAAACCACCGTTTTGCACGCCCTCTTGGACGTGGTAAGGTGGAAATCAAAGCACAGTGGGAATTACATAAGACTCTATGACGATCTCGGGTCAACAGACTACTCTGTACCAGTGTCACCAGAGAACTGCCATCTGACGTAAGGTATAATACCATCTGGGAGTTCTCGGCGAGTCCGTCCAGTGTACCCAGTCTCCACTGAGCACCCGTATATCATCTCTGATGTCAAACACCAATGGATATGTGATCATCCATCGCCCATCTGTATGGGTCGAGAAGGTATACGCTAGTCTACTCTGGTATATCGATGCCCCGTCTCGATACACCCATGACTAGGGATCTTGAAGGATGTACTTATGGACTACCATGTCCCCACTAGTATGATCCGCATCATAGTCCAGGTAGTCAAGTACACATCCTAAGGGCTTTACCAACATGTAACAGAGAGACAATCAGTGTACACGTTAAGGTAAAGAGCAACCAGATAGCATACTATCATGTCGAGCAAGAAAGTCCTCCCTATATATGTCCAAGCATCCACTACAATATACATCCTATGTATAGCAATGGCCTCTAGGGCATACATATAACTAACATATATTCTGTGATGAGATCACTTTATATGATGAGACGAATGGTATTATTATATATATAATATATAATAAGCGTTGCTTATGTTTTACATCCGCGCTAGTCCCGCCCCGCTATGCCGTTAGTTAAGTAACCTAACGGTGCATAACGGGGCACTGTAGCGAATGCGAATGGCATAAGCGTACGTTCTATTTTCATTTCTATTCTGTGATGACTTAAGGACTTAAATGATGGGACTATATTAATATGATTAATGTAAAGGAAAATAAATCTAAAAGATGTTGTAGAATCGAATTTGAAACCCACTCAGCTTTTTATGAAAAACTATATTTCAAAATTGCGGAGCTTAAGCCACTCCTTTTGAAAACCATTTGATTCTACAACGATATCAAGTTCAAATTGTTAAAGGTTTTCTTAAAAACCATCCGCAACTCTCCGTCATTTTAGGAAATAGAGTATTTAGTATTCGTGCTACGTTTGTTGACCTTAGCCAAGGCATAGTGTACGGTAGGTAAGTGATGTCTTTCTACACAGCATATGATGCGATTAACTAGGACAGGCATGTGACTTTGTTGACCATAGCCAAGGGTCATGTGAATGGATCTAATTAATCATGAAATGACGGGTAGAAATTGACTAGTGGTTGTGATTTGTTGACCATAGCCAAGGTCATGAGTGCTAGGGGTAAAAACTATATCGGGAGTTTCAAGAGTTGAAATTTGCAATGAGATTGCATGCCTTCCATATGATGGTTGGATACCGACCCTACTGTGAGCAAGAGTTGCTCCCAGGAGAGTTTTGCACTATACAATTAGCTAACCCATTAGATATCTAGAAAGGTGTCAATGGGGCTACGCCTCTGGGAAAACGAGATTTATTTTAATTAGGTCCGTGCGAAAGCACGGGGAACCTCCCTCAAAGTACCAAAACTGGTCTGGCTGAACGGTTAGCGAAGTTGTAGAATGTAATAAATCCTGGCTAGTTTTCCTTTTAAAGTTTGAAGGAAAATTTGATAAAAGCAGTGGGAGATATCAATTAGATAAGATAATAACCAATCTGATCTTTGCAAGAGCTTTCGCTGAGTGTATTCTTTTCTCTCTCTCCTAATGGCAGATATCATGACTGGACTTAAGCTTTTACTAGAGAAAAATAAACTGAATGAGACCAATTATAAAGACTGGCTGAGAAACATTTCGGTCCGTTGTTAGTTTAAAGACATCTCGGTCCATTATCGCCATGTTTGAGGCGACATTTTAGTTTAAGGACATTACGGTCCGTTGTCGCCATTTTGGAGGCAACGGTTTTTAAGGATATTTCGGTTCGTTGTCGCCATGTTTGGGGCGGAAATTCTGTTGGCTACTACTTTTAGAGTGTTGACTCAGGAAGATAGCGAGCGGACACGAGCGTCGTCATCTATCATTAACCTGAGTCGTGACTTGTCAAACGTAGTATTTCTTAAGGAATCGGCCGTTTATTGGCCGGAAGGGTCTTTCGCCATGCATGTCCATAAGCAAGTAGGCCCCACCTTGGTAGACTTTGTCTATGATATATGGGCCCTCATAGTTTGGCTCGAATTTTCCCTGTTTTACACGGTTGGGGATCATAGGTCTTTTGACAACTAGCACGAGTTTGCCTTGGCAGAATGTTCTTGGCCTGGTTAGTCTTTAGTATGAGTGCGTCATCCTTACTTTGTAAGCTTCCAGGTTTTGCTGTGCCACGAGACGAGTTTCATCGAGGGCATCGAGCTCCTCAAGCCGAAGATGGGCATTTTCTTCATCCGTCAGCTCATATCGAACTGCCACTCGTAGAGAGGGTAGCTCTATTTCCAAGGGAAGTACCGCTTCCATGCCGAATACCAACGCGTATGGCATTGTATTCGTGGCCGTTTTGAACGTGGTTCGATACGCCCAGAGGGCTTCATGCAGTCTCTCGTGCCAGTCATTTTTATTTTTGGACACCGTTTTCTTTATAATCTTGGTCAAGGTCTTATTGAAAGCTTCAGTTAGACCGTTAGCTCGGGGATTATAGACTGAAGAGTATCTCCAGTCTATATTATGCTGCTGTGCGAAGTGGCTGATCTTATGGCTTCTGTAGGCCGGCCCATTATCCGAGATGATCCGTCGCGGAGTGCCGAATCGGTAGATGACATGTGTCTTGAAGAAATGGAGGATGTTCTCCATCTTCACTTCCTTTAGCGGTACCGCCTCTGCCCACTTAGAGAAGTAATCGGTTGTTGCCAATATGAACCGATATCTTTTGGATGACGCTGGTTCGATAGGGCCGATTATATCGGTTCCCCACATTTCGAACAGCCAGCCAGCTATCGTTGGATATAGCGGATTTGGATGTTGGTGGATGAAGTCCCCGTGAATCTGGCACGAGTGACACTGCTTCGCTCTGGTTGGAGTACTTTGTAATTCTTCCTCGCTGCGTTTTCTTCATCCTGACGCCGATGCTTAACCTTTTTGTATATGGCCGTTTCACATTCTCGGTCAGCTCTGCTCTTTTGAAAAGTTTCGTTTAGCAGCCTGTCAATTAGGCCTTTTGGAAGCTCCGGGGATTTTGGCACTAACCCTGCCTCCAGTTCCTCTGCGTTGCTTTCCGACGCCGAGAGAGTTTCTTCGTTATTTAACGATGAATGAGAAATCATGCGGCAACTTGCTACATAATCTTCGGTTTCTCCCGACGAGCCATTTCCCTCATCATTGTCACTATCTCCGTTCTCAAGTATATGGTTGAGAAACTCTTCGAGGGTGACTGGGGTCCTCGCCTTCTGGTTGTACTCCTCCAATGCGTCGATGTACTTTTGCAGGTCCGTGCACTTGTCGTCAGGCTGCACGGGCTTCTTGGCCTTCTTCTTTCCCTTCGAAGACTTTGAGGGCTTGACCTGGGTGTTTTGCCCATCGTTAGTAGTTTTCGGTGTTGAACGCGCTTTCAGCATCCTCTCAATGATCTCGGGCTCCCGCGGGCTTTTCCACATGATCGCCAAACATGCTTGAAGACCCTTCAACATTTTTTGTTTTTATCTGAAAGGACAACTTCCCATGGAACTTCTTCCACAAACGAATATGATGCCCCCGGCGTATCCACCTTTTTAGGACCGTGCCTCTGTGGCGGGTTCACCCTCCAGTTCTCTGACAGCGTGAATTTCCCTTGACGGTACTGTTCATCGACTTAGTTCTTGAAGATGTAGCAATTCTTAATGGGGTGTCTCACCATTCGGTGATAGGAGCAGTAGTTGGGATTTTTGACGTCACCAGGCTGCGGTGGACGTTTTGGGTCCGGCAGAGTGATGAGTTTGTTGCGTACTACTAGTTCGAACAGTCTCCTCGTTTTATCATGGGGAAACGAGTAATCATGTCCTAGCTTCTCTTTGAGAGATTGGTGCAGGCGCGCGTTGTTTTGGCGAGCAACTGGTTTCGGGTCACTCGGTTGTTCTTGAGTGTTGGCAACGAAGGCCGCTTTCCCTTTACCCTTTGCATTCTGAGGGTCCATTTTTGAAGAGGGAGACCCGTGGCCCACGTGGTCCATTTGGGCCAGCTTGTCGATCAAAGCCTGAAAGGTGGTCGGTTTAAAGAACGTTATGAACTGGGACACAGTCGACTGAGGATCGAGAGTCCTTATGAACATGCCCACGGCAGGAGCCTCTTCGATGCGTTGTTCGCATTTCGACTATAGGTTCCGCCACCGAATTGCATATTGAACCTAGGTCTCTCCTGGCTTCACTCTGGCATTGATTAATGCCGTGATCGGGGTGTGTTCGCTTGCGCTTGCGAACCGCTGTGTGAACAGCAATTCCATTTCCGTGAATGTTTTGATGGAGTCATTTGGGAGCTCCAAGTACCATTCAAACGCCGTCTCTGACAGGCTGGCAATGAACCGGTGAAGCAGCAATTTGTCGTTGCCTCCAGTATTGCCGCATAGAGCTCTGAACTGAGCGACGTGCTGATGAGGATTGCCTGTCCCTTTATACATGTGGAACTTGGGGATCGTATATCCCGGCGGGTACTTGATTTGATCGTACCATCCTGGGTACGGTCGCTCTGTTCTGATGACTTGGCCGGCCACTTTATTGGCTTGATGAGCTCGTATTTGTTGAGTTATGTAATCATCAAGGGCAGCTTTGGAGATCGTTTCCTCTCTGGCTGTCGATAAAGCTGGAAGAGGGTTTGATGTTTTCCCTCTGTCGTCCTCGATAATTATCGGCGGGTCTTCAGCTGGATCATCATTCCAACCATGTCTTGGAACATGAGCACCATCTGCTTTATATTAGCAGCTTGTTCCGCGGCCTCCTTATCTTTTCTTTCTAGCACCCTTCGCAAGAATTCTGTATCGGTCTCCTGCTCCTGGCGCTGTTCACTTGCTGATTCCGGACTTTCGTTTTGTCCGGTGAGTGTTGCCATTTTCGTCAACATCTCCTGGAGCCTTTGTTGCTGCTTCTGAGCTTTCGTCAACGACCGAGTTTGCAGTCAATGACTCACGAAAGCATGGCTCTCCTCTTTTCCGGAAGCCATGTACACCGTGTGGACGATCATGCCTCCAGACTTGGAGCATTTTGATCCATCACCTTTGGGATTTGCCGCCAGTAGTGGGAGATTCTCCGGCCTTCTCTTTTTGTGGGAGGTCGAAGTTGAAGGAGCCATTGTAGCAGGCGCCTGTGTGAAAGAAGTCCCTTGCTGTATGCTGGAGGGATGATTTTCCTCTTGTCGAACCTTCATTTTCTCCAGTTGATGAGAGTAGTTCTTGTTGATAACAGAATCTTGGACTTTCCGCTAGACTCTGTGGATTTGGGAGGACAGTCGCTGAGGGGGTTGCTCTGGCTTTGCCTGTGTCATATTTTTAGCAGGAAGTGGAGATTTCTTTAACACCGTGGTTGGAGAGTTCTTCGCGCCCTCCTAAGCAGTTTAAAACTGTTCCCGGTTGGAACAGCAGCATCAACTTCTACCATTGGAGCCGGCGGAGGGGGAGTTGCCCCCAGCTCTTCTCACTCGGCGCTAGTGGTGACGTCGAGCGTGTCTTACAGACGGTACCGCCTCAGTTATGGAAGCGGCTCCGTCATGCCCCCGGCTTTGATGAGGGGCTACGGTTGGTGTCAGCTTGTCGAAGACTGACATCCGTTGAGAGGGAACGACTAATCTTGCAAAGGCCGACTTTCTGGCAGGGGAAGCATTTTTGATGACTTTGCCCATAGCAGGAGTGGGCAGGACTGTTCGTTTGAGAATGGCCCTTTCATGTATCGCGAGTCCCTTTGCGGGTCCACTTGAGCTTCGCCTCAACCTGTTGAAGACTGAGAGGGCAGACTTGGATGACCCGTTGAGAGGGGCCATGGTGGTTGCAAGTCGATCGAAGGCCGACTTCTTTGGAGCTTCCTGTGGTGGCACTGGGGCGCTGAAGCTTGCTGGCGGGAGCATGGTCCCGAAGAATAATCCAGTGGTGTCCTGAGTCACCTGCTCCACCGGTATTGAAAAGATGGAGGCCGCATTGGGCCCATATATCACTCCTTTAGTTGGGGCGGAGCAGGAGTTGCTGTTGCAGTTGGTACAGCTGGAAGCCATTGATGTTCACTTCTTCTTTCTGCACAGGAGTAAGACACCAAATCTTAGTATCTCGAATCCAAAGGCAACCATAGCAAATCATGATTTTGTTTGCGAAACACGACACACAAAGTGTGGAGAGGAAAGAGGAAAATGTCCGACCGGACGTGCCAGAATCTGTTTACCGCCGAAAACAGACTGGGATAGATCGTCTTGCCTGAGTTTGGGGGCAGATGCTATTTGGATTTATCCGTCCACTTCTCCGAAGATGCCAAGTTGATTTATGGCACCGTATATCGGAGGTTTAGACAGATACGGCCGTTGTAGCAGACTCCGTCAGATTCCCCCTCATTTGTGAAAGGTTTTTAATTATGGGGACGTTCTTCCCTACAGGCACAAGCCCCTGCAGTTAATTATGTTACCACATCGCGATAACCACTTTCTCCTGCTCCGGAAGTTCACTTCATGTCGTGTGTGATTGTTTTATTTTTGGTTTAGCTTGCCCGTGAATTGTATACGGAGACTAATTTATGTTGTCGCCCGTAGGGCGTGGATTAGTCCAAATTCGTATATCTTAGATTTGGGTTTGTTTTATTTAAGGATTGTTAATCTGGTTTGAGATTAAGATCGACTTAAATATATGTGAACAGTTGGGGCTCGGTTGTTTTTTGTTAAAGATACGTTAGTCCAATTTGAGACTAAGATCTACTTAATAAGGTGTTAGGATCATTTTTGTTTCAGATCCAATAAGAGAGAATTTAGGCCCTGTTGTCGTAGTTTAGGGACATTTCGGTCCATTATTGCCATTTTTGAGACGAATATTAGTTTAAGGACATTTCGGTCCGTTGATCACCATTTTGGAGGTGAGATTTTAGTTTAAAGATATCTCGGTCCGTTGTTGCCATTTTGGAGGCAATGGTTAGTTTAAGGACGTTTCGGTCCGTTGATCACCATTTTGGAGGTGAGATTTTAGTTTAAGGACGTCTCGGTTCGTTGTTGCCATTTTGTAGACAACGGTTAGTTTAAGGACGTTTCAGTCCGTTGATCACCATTTTGGAGGTGAGATTTTAGTTTAAGGGCATCTCGGTCCGTTGTCCATCTTACGTGCACGTGTATTTGTTATGTGATAGGATGAGCAACGATGATATGGGATGCATCCAGTTTGGGATATGGTTTGATTTGGGATGTGCACGTCAGTTTGGGAAGTGCACCAAAAAGCAGTTGGTTGTCGGGACCTACCAACTCTCAGAAAACATTGAGGAATTATAACGACATGTATCAGAGGTGTAGAGATGTACCCTTGAACCAATTCCCGTATTTGAGGGAAAAAGGAATCATTGGTAAACCCAGAAATCATTATTCGTATTTTGAGACTAAGACTTCCTCAGGAGAATGTGGGACGAATATCGTTTTGGGATATCATCAGTTGGATGACGATAGCCGTATTTTGGACTAAGATCAGTTTGGGAAGTAGTGAACCCATGGGCTCGGTTGATCTGAGTTAGGGACTTAACCAACTTGGGCTTGGTCCACTCAGTTTTCTTTTTATTTGAAAAGAAGTGCTAAGCACTTGTTTGGGCTCAGTCTCTTTTTTTTTGTGCAAAAAGTGCTGAGCACTTATGTAATTTCTGACGCTCACACATAACCATGTTGGGTTTTCAGTCATGAGGATTTGCCCAATAAGTGTTAAACACTTTACCCTTTTTTTGTCTCTTTATGGAGTGGTGAGCACTTTGTATGGCGCCCACGTGCGAAGCACGTGAGGTGGTAGGTGCTGCTGTAGCGTCTTGAAAAGTCGTTTTGGTGTTTTCCTGAAAATCGGTGAAAATTCGGTATTTTTCCGAAAACCGTCTTTCTCGTTATTTTGCAGTTTAGGACAAATTATACCTAAAATGGATAGGTAATTGCTTGTTTTTAGTATCTAATGAGTTACTTATGAAATTTTGGTCATTTAAAATTTTTTCCCTATTTTTCAATTTTTTAATATTATTTTAAGCCGGTAAGAAAATACATTAAATTAGCGATAAATACAAATTTTTCTGGGCTAATTTTAATCTTTAAAATTTTGTTAATTAAAATCTAGTTGTAACATAAATTTTTAGTATTTTATTTTTATTTTTAACTAATTTTTATTATAGGAAACGAATTTATTGAATTTTAAGCTAAAACTTGCAATTTTGGACTTGTAGGAGGTCTTTTTGCATAAAACTTCTTTTGTAAACCCCTCTCTCTCTTCCCTCAGCCCTAGGCCGGCCCCACCATGATCAGGTCCAGAAATTTGATTACCTCACTTTGACTTTATCTTTTGTGAATGAATTGTTTTGGTTAGGATTAAAATATAGTAATGTAGGTATGGGTTTTGAGTGCATGTGAGAGCTTTGACTTTAGTCTTTCCAACTCCAATTCCTCACTTTCCACTCCCCTCTCCCTCTCCTGGCCGAGACCTGCTCCCCCCCCCCCCATTTCCATTATTTTCCTTCTTTTTTTCTCTCATTTTCTTCAAAAAATTGCATCAAAATTCAATAAAAATCAACAAATCCTTCACTTTTTCAACACAAAACCTTATTCCCTCTCTTCTCAAACCCAAATTGGTTCAAATCTTGGAGAAAGATGGCATCTTGGGAGGTTTTAGCAACATAGGGATTGATCTTTTGAGGTATAATTTCTAATCAAATGGTTAAATTGTAGTTTAAAGTGTGCTAATTGAGCTTTGAAAATTGTTTTAGTGTTAATTTTAGTGTTAATTGCATACTAGTTTTTTTAAAGTTTGTGGTTTGAAATTAATTTAGGGTTTAGATAACCATTAAGAGATTAATTAAGCTATTTTGTTATCTAGTTATTTTGTTAGCTTAATCTAAGTGGTTAAATTGCTAATTGGGCTAAAATCTAGTGTTAATTTAGTGTTAGTTTCTAATCTAGTTTTTAAAGATTTATGGTTAGAGTTAAACTAGGGTTTTTAGAAACCATTATTTAGTTAATTAAAGCTAATTAGCTATCTAGTTAATTACTAAACCAATCTTTAAGGTTACTTTGCTTAAGTGGCTTCTTATTAAGCTAATCTATGTTAAACTTGTGTGAAATTTTCATTAAGTTTGCAAATTACCAAAATCAAGAAGAGGTTTGTGTATGGAATGTGGGTTTTGTAGCATGGTAAATAAGTTAAAATTGTGTTTTTGGTGGCTAACTAGTTGTGTGGATTGGATGGTTGTGTTGGACCGTGATAACTTTGTCGCTGTTGTCGATGTTGCACCAAATTGCTTTTCTAGCTTACTAGTTTTTACTAAATGTTGTGATGAATTAATTGCGATGTCTTGATGACATTTTTAGCGTATCCTATGACATTTAGGATGCGTGTGTGCGGATTTTTGAGTAGTCGGGTTTTAGTTTTGCCGGGCGACCAAATCGGCGATTTTTGCAGTTTTTGCGATTTTCGCGTGTGTTCCGCGCACCTTGTGCACGTTGTACCTAGCTAGTGAACATTAGTATTTTCGTTTGGGTTTTGCGTCATTCTTGATATGTAACCTTATATTTGGTATTAATGTAAATTCCAGGTTCGGTCGCGGAGACGTCAGACGCGGCACGAAAGGGGAAAGCGGTGATTGGACACAGCTAGCTAGGGATTCCGGTGAGTAGATGTAACATCTACGGGGGACTATCGTTGTATGGCGCAAGTCGCCCGATAGTTTAGTACCTTAAAAAGATTCTTAGTAATGTTAGTAATTAGGGGTGTAATACTTGTATGATTATTTGCTACATTCATGCCCTATATTGACATACCTATACGAAACCATTCTATAGGACACCTGCACCATTGCCAGGGTTTTTATATGCAGCACGAGCACTATTCATGCTTACACACACATCCTGGTAATTGCCATGCCACCACACTAGATAACCTTTAAATTGAAACCTTTTACTAATTGATGCTTAAACCTGTGCTATTGCCTTTAATTCCTTAAAATGAAATCGTAGGATTGCTATTCATGTGCATGTACCTCATCATATTATTTGTTCATGCCTAGTCTATTAATCATACATCGTAGCTTAATTATTGATACCATATGCATTCATCACCATTGACATATACACTTATGAGGATTTCTTGAGATTTTATGATATTTCTGGATTTCGGGGGAAAGCCGCAAAATTTCTAAACTTATTATATTTTTTAAAATATGTAAATTGCGGCTTTCTAGTGATGTAAGTGTCGTCCACCATGAGTTTGCTGTGGTTTTCGAGATCCGTGTCGAGGAGTGGAGGAACCGTCACGGGTACATGGTGGGCCCGGTAAGGTACCCCGGGACAAGAGGAATGTGGTGTTGACGTTGAGCCTGGCAGGGGACGGATTACCTACCGGTGACTGTTTGGGACGGCGGATATCCAGAGAATACCGACCGTGGCCGCTAGATGATGAGATATTGATATTTGAGATGGGTCAGCCGGACGGCTGAGGCCAGAGATACATTGATATGAGATTTGAGATAGTTTTGAGGTGTCGATGCTGGACACAGGTTCTTGTTGATTCTATTGGTATTGTGCTGGTATTTCAAAAGACATTCTTAAAGGGAAAAACATGATTTCTTATACTTACACATTCAGATCACGAGTTGATTCGCATTGCATTCATACCTGCTAGTATATCCATATTGCATACATACTTGCCATTATGTCCTGCCTTACCTGTATTTAGATGCTAGGATGCTTGTGTGCATGCATTCGATAGCCTGTGTAGATGTTATTTATTACTCACGAGTTGGCAACTCACCCCCGTTGTGCCATAGCCTTTTGCAGGTCCGCTCCGTCAGTACAGTAGCGGCGGGTGCGCTTGCTTCTTTTGCCTCTTTTTCCTGGACTCGAGGTTTTGCTCATAGGTGGGTTATGTTATTATTTTTGTACCAACTTGTATATTC
This sequence comes from Agapanthus africanus, assembly GCA_030015575.1. Classification (NCBI taxonomy): domain Eukaryota; kingdom Viridiplantae; phylum Streptophyta; class Magnoliopsida; order Asparagales; family Amaryllidaceae; genus Agapanthus; species Agapanthus africanus. The sequence continues at coordinate 124,075,733 of CM057339.1, read as the reverse complement.
TTTGTATCTAGTGTACTCCATCTACTGTTTCTACCAGTATTATTGTATATTGACCTAGAGATGAGACTGTGAGGTTTGTGGACTTTTATGCTGTATTTTGGGGTCGAGCTCACTTGAGTCGACATGATGTTTTTCTTATGCTTCATTATGATTATTTCGCATGTTGTTGCTTTATATTGCGTGGGATTTGTGACCGCCTTGTGGCGAAGAGCTAGCTCCCGCTTGGGGATGCCTTATTTGTTGGATTCATATATATTCTTGTTGTACCCATTTTGGGGGCCAGTATTTACAAAGGAGACTCTGCCGAAATTTTCGGAAAAATTGATATTTTTTTAAAAAAGGTTTTATATGACTTATTTGATAAACTCGTTTTCAATTGATTGGGTTTTCTTCACTCTTTTGCTTATTTGGTTTTGGTTTCTGGGCTTTGGCTTACTTATTTTACGGACGTTTTGAGACGTTTCGTAACCTAAGTGCCAGTCACGTTCCGTACCCTGCGGGTCGTGACAAAGTTGGTATCAGAGCGATAGGTTTTACCTTTTTGAGTGTAGGATGACCCTTGGTAGATGGAGTAAGTGACTTAAGCAGGGTAACGTAGCGTGCGTATGTCCGCGGCATACTTGCGATACGGTACTCCGCCTAAGTGACTTTAGGATATACTTGCTTGAAAATTCCTTCTTCAATTCCGTGTATCCTATGATCCTATTGCACTGTTCTTACTATCCGTTTTCCTATAACAGCCACTATGCCGCCGAAGGCTACCAGAGCACAGAGGGCTGCCGCCCGAGACGAGATTCGAGCTGGCTCGTCCGAGACGAGGACTGAGCAGGGTGGTATACCTATGCCTCAGGGACAGACTGATCCGCATTCCCCAGGTCGCATGGATAGGCTTGAGTCTGGTATGGAGGAGCTGCGACAGATGATGGGAGGCATGCAGGAATTACGACAGATGGTGGAATCGTTAGTAGAGGTCAATCGAGCACAGAGATCGGATATTACTCCCCCTGCGGTCGTTTCGAGACCGAGTCGGATTCGCACTGATATGTTAGCACCTAGGAGGGTTCGCAGAGGCCGTGGTGGATTCTTTAGGGGCCAGTTATATCGCCTTCACCCATACGATCAGCAGCCATGGTTAGGATGTTTTTGGTGTGGTAGCCTGCATCATCGTAACAGAGACTGTCCGGCGAGACAACAGGAAGCGGCGACAGTTCCACATGTGACCCTACCGCCATCACCACCCCCTCCTCAGAGAGCCCTACTTCCTACCACCGGCGATGCTCCACGCCAGTTAGGTGCACCCAGAGGCCGTGGACGCGGCGGTCCGATTCAGAGAGGACGAGGAGGCAGAGGCCGAGGTCGAGGTCAGCCCGCTATCGGTGGAGGTCAGGCCCGAGTATTTGCTTTGACACCGCAGGATGCGCAGGCATCCAATACCGTTGTGACAGGTACCTTATCCGTATGTTCTTTCGACGCACGGGTATGTTTGACCCAGGTTCCACACATTCGTACGTCTCTACACACTTTGCACCGATGTTGGGCCGTGAGTTGTCGTCGTTAGATCAGCCGCTTGTTGTTATTACCCCGGTAGGCGAGTCGTTTGTCGCTCGTTTTGTTTTTCGATTGTGTTCCATTCGTATCGGGAAGAGGGAGTCATTGGTTGATTTGATTCTCCTCGATATGTTGGACTTTGATGTGCTTCTGGGCATGGATTGGCTAGCCACTCGTTATGCTTCGGTGGACTGCCGTGAGAAGGCAGTCAGATTTAGCTTTCCGGGAGAGCCAGTCCTTGTTATTCAGGGAGACCGCAGCGTCACCCTTCCCAGCTTGATTTCGTCTCTTCGCGCTGGTCAGCTCTTGCAGAAGGGATGTCAGGGATTCTTAGCGTATATTTGTGATACTCGAGCTGCAGAGGTTTCGTTGGACCGGGTCCCGGTTGTTTGTGAGTTCCCTGATGTTTTCCCTGATGAGCTACCTGGGCTACCACCTGAGCGCGACGTTGAGTTCTGCATCGATTTGATTCCCGGCTCGGGGCCTATTTCTATACCGCCTTATCGGATGGCCCCGGCAGAGCTTCAAGAGCTGAAGAATCAGTTGCAGGATTTGTTAGATAAGGGGCTTATTCGACCTAGTGTTTCTCTGTGGGGTGCTCCGGTCCTGTTTGTCAAGAAGAAGGATGGAAGTTTGCGCTTATGCATCGACTACCGCCAGCTGAACAAAGTTACCGTGCGGAACAGATATCCGTTGCCGCGCATTGATGATCTGTTCGACCAGCTTCAGGGTGCGGGGTATTTTTCGAGGATCGACTTGCGATCAGGATACCATCAGCTGCGAGTTCGACAAGAGGATATACCGAGGACAGCTTTCCGCACGCGCTACGGCCACTACGAGTTTTTGGTGATGTCGTTCGGACTCACCAACGCCCCAGCAGCATTCATGGATTTGATGAACCGTACATTCAGGCCGTATCTTGACTTGTTCATCATCGTGTTTATCGACGATATCTTGGTGTACTCCCGGAGCAGAGAGGAGCACGAGCAGCACTTGCGGATTACGTTACAGACTCTGAGGGAGCACCAGCTGTTCGCAAAGTTCTCCAAGTGTGCATTCTGGCTGGACAGCATCGGATTCTTGGGTCACGTGGTTACGAGAGACGGCATATGTGTGGACCCGAAGAAGATTGAGGCTGTTCAGCAGTGGCCCCGACCTACATCGGTTACTGAGATCCGTAGTTTTTTAGGCCTGGCGGGCTACTACAGGCGTTTTGTTCAGGACTTCTCCCGTATAGCTGCACCGTTGACCGGTTTGACCCGGAAGGGAGTTCTTTTCGTCTGGACGGAGGAGTGCGAGTGCAGTTTTCAGCAGCTACGGACTCGTTTGACTACGGCGCCGGTATTATCTTTGCCTTCGGGATCAGGCGGATTTGTGGTCTACTGTGATGCTTCGCGAGTGGGATTAGGATGCGTGTTGATGCAGCATGGCCGGGTGATCGCTTATGCTTCTCGGCAGTTGAAGAAGCATGAACAGAACTACCCCACTCATGATTTGGAGATGGCTGCAGTGGTCTTTACACTGAAGATTTGGCGACATTACCTATACGGCGAGTCGTGTCAGATATTCACAGACCACAAGAGCTTAAAGTACATATTTCAGCAGCGAGACCTGAACCTCAGACAGCGTCGTTGGATGGAGTTGGTGAAAGACTACGACTGCGAGATCTTATATCACCCGGGCAAGGCGAATGTGGTGGCAGATGCGTTGAGTAGGAGGCCCGGGGGTAGTCTATCCTTTTTGCGCGCAGTGCAGAGGCAGTCGTCAGCAGATTGGCAGATGTTATGCGACAGCCGAGTTGAGTTCGAGTTCACTCGGACAGGGGGACAGCTCGCGCATGTTCGTGCACGCCTACAGTTGCTTGACCGTATATATGAGGCACAGCGCAGTGACGACCGTTGCTCAGAGATCATGGCACAGATGGGACAGGGCAGATTTTCCGAGTTCGTGATTGACGATCAGGGGATTTTACGATATGGATCTAGACTGTGCGTACCAGATGCTGATGGATTGCGGCGCGACATTCTTGAGGAGGCACACCGATCAGTGTATAGTGTCCACCCCGGTTCCACCAAGATGTACCATGATATGAGAGAGACCTACTGGTGGGACGGGATGAAGAGGGACATTGCGGAGTTCGTTTCGAGATGCCTGACTTGTCAGCAAGTCAAGGCCGAGCACCAGAGGCCCGCAGGAGAGCTACAGCCGTTACCCATTCCGGAGTGGAAATGGGAGCAGATTTCGATGGACTTCTTTGTGGGTCTACCCAGGACCAGTCGAGGGTACGACTCCATCTGGGTGATCGTGGATAGATTGACGAAAGCGGCTCACTTCCTGCCAGTGAAGACGACTTTCAGCTTCGCTCAGTATGCTCAGCTCTATATTGACGAGATCGTGCAACTACATAGCGTACCGACTTGTATCGTGTCAGATCGAGGCACTCAGTTCACCAGCCGACTTTGGCAGAGACTTCAGGAGGCTTTGGGCACTCGTTTGAGCTTCAGCACAGCGTTTCATCCGCAGACCGACGGACAGTCAGAGCGGACCATTCAGACTCTCGAGGACATGCTCAGAGCGTGCGTTTTAGACTTTGGTGGTAGCTGGGATCGTCATTTACCTCTAGTGGAGTTCTCCTACAACAACAGCTTCCAGGATACTATTCAGATGGCACCTTTCGAGGCATTGTATGGGAGGAGATGCAGATCGCCCGTCTGTTGGACAGAGCTCAGAGAGAGCAGTATTTTGGGGCCGCAGCTTGTTGAGGAGACGACAGCGAAGATACAGTTGATCCAAGACCGGATGAGAGCGGCTCAGAGCAGGCAGAAATCGTATGCAGACAGGCGCCGTCGCAGACTAGAGTTCGCAGTTGGCGATCATGTTTTTCTGAGGGTCTCTCCGGTGAAGGGCGTGATGCGATTTGGGCGAAAAGGAAAGCTTAGCCCTAGATTCGTAGTTCCCTTCGAGATCCTCGAGCGTGTCGGCGCTGTTGCATATCGTTTGGCCCTTCCACCCAGCTTTCACGATGTTCACCCCGTCTTCCATGTTTCGATGCTCCGCAAGTACCTTCACGACCCTTCGCATGCGATTCAGCACCCGACAGTCCAGCTAGAGCGCGACCTTTCCTTTGCAGAGCAGCCGGTGGCCATCCTGGATCGGCAGGTGAAGAAGTTGAGATCGAAAGTTATACCGACCGTCAAGGTCCTTTGGCGTAGCCCGAGCAGCGAGGAGGTTACCTGGGAGACCGAGGGCGAGATGAGGAAGAAATATCCCCATCTCTTTGAAGGTACGCGTAGTTATTTTTAAATTCGGGGACCGAATTTCTTTAAGGGGGGAAGATTGTAGCGCCTTGAAAAGTCGTTTTGGTGTTTTCCTGAAAATCGGTGAAAATTCGGTATTTTTCCGAAAACCGTCTTTCTCGTTATTTTGCAGTTTAGGACAAATTATACCTAAAATGGATAGGTAATTGCTTGTTTTTAGTATCTAATGAGTTACTTATGAAATTTTGGTCATTTAAAATTTTTTCCCTATTTTTCAATTTTTTAATATTATTTTAAGCCGGTAAGAAAATACATTAAATTAGCGATAAATACAAATTTTTCTGGGCTAATTTTAATATTTAAATTTTTTTTAATTAAAATCTAGTTGTAACATAAATTTTTAGTATTTTATTTTGATTTTTAACTAATTTTTATTATAGGAAACGAATTTATTGAATTTTAAGCTAAAACTTGCAATTTTGGACTTGTAGGGGGTCTTTTTGCATAAAACTTCTTTTGTAAACCCCTCTCTCTCTTCCCTCAGCCCTAGGCCGGCCCCACCATGATCAGGTCCAGAAATTTGATTGCCTCACTTTGACTTTATCTTTTGTGAATGAATTGTTTTGGTTAGGATTAAAATATAGTAATGTAGGTATGGGTTTTGAGTGCATGTTAGAGCTTTGACTTTAGTCTTTCCAACTCCAATTCCTCACTTTCCACTCCCCTCTCCCTCTCCTGGCCGAGACCTGCTCCCCCCCCCATTTCCATTATTTTCCTTCTTTTTTTCTCTCATTTTCTTCAAAAAATTGCATCAAAATTCAATAAAAATCAACAAATCCTTCACTTTTTCAACACAAAACCTTATTCCCTCTCTTCTCAAACCCAAATTGGTTCAAATCTTGGAGAAAGATGGCATCTTGGGAGGTTTTAGCAACATAGGGATTGATCTTTTGAGGTATAATTTCTAATCAAATGGTTAAATTGTAGTTTAAAGTGTGCTAATTGAGCTTTGAAAATTGTTTTAGTGTTAATTTTAGTGTTAATTGCATACTAGTTTTTTTAAAGTTTGTGGTTTGAAATTAATTTAGGGTTTAGATAACCATTAAGAGATTAATTAAGCTATTTTGTTATCTAGTTATTTTGTTAGCTTAATCTAAGTGGTTAAATTGCTAATTGGGCTAAAATCTAGTGTTAATTTAGTGTTAGTTTCTAATCTAGTTTTTAAAGGTTTATGGTTAGAGTTAAACTAGGGTTTTTAGAAACCATTATTTAGTTAATTAAAGCTAATTAGCTATCTAGTTAATTACTAAACCAATCTTTAAGGTTACTTTGCTTAAATGGCTTCTTATTAAGCTAATCTATGTTAAACTTGTGTGAAATTTTCATTAAGTTTGCAAATTACCAAAATCAAGAAGAGGTTTGTGTATGGAATGTGGGTTTTGTAGCATGGTAAATAAGTTAAAATTGTGTTTTTGGTGGCTAACTAGTTGTGTGGATTGGATGGTTGTGTTGGACCGTGATAACTTTGTCGCTATTGTCGATGTTGCACCAAATTGCTTTTCTAGCTTACTAGTTTTTACTAAATGTTGTGATGAATTAATTGCGATGTCTTGATGAAATTTTTAGCGTATCCTATGACATTTAGGATGCGTGTGTGCGGATTTTTGAGTAGTCGGGTTTTAGTTTTGCCGGGCGACCAAATCGGCGATTTTTGCAGTTTTTGCGATTTTCGCGTGTGTTCCGCGCACCTTGTGCACGTTGTACCTAGCTAGTGAACATTAGTATTTTCGTTTGGGTTTTGCGTCATTCTTGATATGTAATCTTATGTTTGGTATTGATGTAAATTCCAGGTTCGGTCGCGGAGACGTCAGACGCGGTACGAAAGGGGAAAGCGGTGATTGGACACAGCTAGCTAGGGATTCCGGTGAGTAGATGTAACATCTACGGGGGACTATCGTTGTATGGCGCAAGTCGCCCGATAGTTTAGTACCTTAAAAAGATTCTTAGTAATGTTAGTAATTAGGGGTGTAATACTTGTATGATTATTTGCTACATTCATGCCCTATATTGACATACCTATACGAAACCATTCTATAGGACACCTGCACCATTGCCAGGGTTTTTATATGCAGCACGAGCACTATTCATGCTTACACACACATCCTGGTAATTGCCATGCCACCACACTAGATAACCTTTAAATTGAAACCTTTTACTAATTGATGCTTAAACCTGTGCTATTGCCTTTAATTCCTTAAAATGAAATCGTAGGATTGCTATTCATGTGCATTTACCTCATCATATTATTTGTTCATGCCTAGTCTATTAATCATACATCGTAGCTTAATTATTGATACCATATGCATTCATCACCATTGACATATACACTTATGAGGATTTCTTGAGATTTTATGATATTTCTGGATTTCGGGGGAAAGCCGCAAAATTTCTAAACTTATTATATTTTTTAAAATATGTAAATTGCGGTTTTCTAGTGATGTAAGTGTCGTTCACCATGAGTTTGCTGTGGTTTTCGAGATCCGTGTCGAGGAGTGGAGGAACCGTCACGGGTACATGGTGGGCCCGGTAAGGTACCCCGTGGCAAGAGGAATGTGGTGTTGACGTTGAGCCTGGCAGGGGACGGATTACCTACCGGTGACTGTTTGGGACGGCGGATATCCAGAGGATACCGACCGTGGCCGCTAGATGATGAGATATTGATATTTGAGATGGGTCAGCCGGACGGCTGAGGCCAGAGATACATTGATATGAGATTTGAGACAGTTTTGAGGTGTCGATGCTGGACACAGGTTCTTGTTGATTCTATTGGTATTGTGCTGGTATTTCAAAAGACATTCTTAAAGGGAAAAACATGATTTCTTATACTTACACATTCAGATCACGAGTTGATTCGCATTGCATTCATACCTGCTAGTATATCCATATTGCATACATACTTGCCATTATGTCCTGCCTTACCTGTATTTAGATGCTAGGATGCTTGTGTGCATGCATTCGATAGCCTGTGTAGATGTTATTTATTACTCACGAGTTGGCAACTCACCCCCGTTGTGCCATAGCCTTTTGCAGGTCCGCTCCGTCAGTACAGTAGCGGCGGGTGCGCTTGCTTCTTTTGCCTCTTTTGCCTGGACTCGAGGTTTTGCTCATAGGTGGGTTATGTTATTATTTTTGTACCACCTTGTATATTCTTTGTATCTAGTGTACTCCATCTACTGTTTCTACCAGTATTATTGTATATTGACCTAGAGATGAGACTGTGAGGTTTGTGGACTTTTATGCTGTATTTTGGGGTCGAGCTCACTTGAGTCGACATGATGTTTTTCTTATGCTTCATTATGATTATTTCGCATGTTGTTGCTTTATATTGCGTGGGATTTGTGACCGCCTTGTGGCGAAGAGCTAGCTCCCGCTTGGGGATGCCTTATTTGTTGGATTCATATATATTCTTGTTGTACCCATTTTGGGGGCCAGTATTTACAAAGGAGACTCTGCCGAAATTTTCGGAAAAATTGATATTGTTTTTAAAAAGGTTTTATATGACTTATTTGATAAACTCGCTTTCAATTGATTGGGTTTTCTTCACTCTTTTGCTTATTTGGTTTTGGTTTCTGGGCTTTGGCTTACTTATTTTACGGACGTCTTGAGACGTTTCGTAACCTAAGTTCCAGTCACGTTCCGTACCCTGCAGGTCGTGACAGCTGCCTAGTGCGTGTCAAGCACTTTTTATTCTGTGACGCTCATGTGAGGGACACGTGAGGCGCTAGGCGCTGCTCACTGAGTGCTAAGCCCTCCTTTATTTTTTAGCACCCACGTAAGAGGCACATGGGGCGCTGGTCGCTGAGCGCCAGTCACCGAGTGCTACACACTCCCCTTTTTTTGAACCATCTACGTGAGGGGCAAGTGAGATGCTGGGCATTGAGCGCGGCTCACTGAGTGCTAAGTGCTCCCTATTTTACTGAGGCACCCACGTGAGGGGCACGTGAGACGCTGGGCGCCGCTTATTAAGTGCTAAGCACTCCTTATTCTGTGACGCCCACATGAGGGGTACGTGAGGCGCTGAGCGGTGATTTTTCCTTGTATATTTTATTTTGAGGAATTCAATTTCCTGGTTCTTTTCTGAATCTTTGATCTCCAAGAGCAAGTTTTCCCGATGAGAATTAAATTCTCAACTTATGGGAGACTTGTCTTGTGGATCTCAGATCCAGAGAAAGAACTACTTTATTTTTTTAAAAGGGTTAAACCCTTCAATAGGTAAACGAGATGCTTTGATCTCTCCTCCTTTTATTTACCTAGATTTTTTTTGAGAAGGGAGATCTTCTTCTTTCTTCCTTTTTGAAGCTTTCTGCTTTGTTTTTAGAAGCTTATAGGGGGGGGGTTTCCTTCTCTTTAGACTTGAAGTCTTGGGTCCTTTATATAGTAGAGGTAAGTCTGTTGATTAGTTGAAGAAATCTCTCATTAAGCGACCCTAATTGATTTTGGGGATTTTACCTACCATTGGATCTTTGATATAAAGACTTCTGTTTTACAGAAAGTATTTTCTTGTTTTAACAAGATTAGGGAAATATTTACCCATACAGAATTTATTCTGTAGGTTGGTGATTCTTTAATCACCATTGAATTTTTAATCCAACGGTACTCTGTTTTACAGAGGGCAATCTTTCTTGTTTAGAAAGATTTGAGGAATATTTCCTCTAAACAGAATTTAATTATGCATCTTGATGATTTATCGTCTCCGTTGGATCAAATCCGTTGGATCTTTGATCCAACGGCTCTGCTTAACAGAGAGTAGAATTTAATTCTACTAGGCGTCGGCGCTCACGTGCTGTGCACGTGGGCGCTAATTAAGGTTTTAATTCCTTCATGTGCTTTGCACATTAGCGTCCACGTGAGGAGCACGTGCGGCGCCAATAAGAGTTTTTTAACTCTGGCGCTGGCGCCCTCATGGAAGGCACATGAGGCGCTTCCTTTTGAGTTTTGAACAGAGCTTTGCTCTTTTATTGGGGGAAACACACGTGAGGCGCTGGGCGCTGCCCAATTAGTGCTAAGCACTCAGCCGTTTTGGCTATATATGAAGTGCTAAGCACTTTTTGTATGACGTCCACGTGAGGAGCACGTGAGGCGCTGGGCGCTGCCCAATTAGTGCTAAGCACTCAGCTGTTTTGGCTGTATATGGAGTGCTAAGCACTTTTTGTATGGAGTCTACGTGAGGAGCATGTGAGGCGCTGGGCGCTGCCTAATTAGTGCTAAGCACTCAGCCGTTTTGGCTGTATATAGAGTGCTAAGCACTTTTTGTATGACGTCCACATGAGGAGAACGTGAGGCGCTGGGCGCTGCCCAATTGTGCTAAGCACTCAGTCGTTTTGGCTGTATATGGCGTGCTAAGCACTTTTGGCATGGCGTCCACGTGAGGAGCACGTGAGGCGCTGCCCAATTAGTGCTAAGCACCCAGCCATTTTGGTTGTATATGGAGTGCTAAGTATTTTTTATTCAGCGCTCACATGTGGCGGATTATAGCTGGGAGGAAACGGTTTATTCATTCACGTGAGACGCTGGCCTTCTGCTTTGGGCGCCCGCGTGTTTTTCACGTGAGGCGCTTGGCACTGTTGAGAGAGCGCCTACGTGGGAAGCACGTGAGGCGCTAAGTTCTTTTTTTTAGAGATTGAAACTCTGTTAGTGTCATTTTTGGCCATTAATGATCATCAAGATCTCCATTTTGAAGACCTTGGATCGTTTTTTCTTCATTGGAGAATTAAGTTCTTCTTTTTCTTTTTATAAGAACTAAGTTCTTTATGTAGGGTTAAACCCTAATTTCGGAGGAATTAAATTCTTAGGACATATATTCTTTTTTTTTTCTTTCTTTCTTTCTAACCTAGTTCTTTTCTAAATTTTTGATTCTCAAGAACAATATCTTCCCGATGAGAATTAAATTCTCAACTTATGAGAGACTTGTCTTGTGGATTTTGATCCAGAGAAAGAACTAAGTTCTTTGAGAAGGGTTAAACCCTTAGATGGTAAAAAGAGATATTTTGGTCTCTGTGTTATTTTTTTACCTAAGGTTTTTTGATGGGGCAAGTCTTCTTCTTCTCTGTTGTTTTTAAAGCTTTCTATATTTTTCAGAAGCTTTTGGGGGATTTCCTCTATCTTAGAGTCTCTTCTGAGACTTGAAGTTTCGGATTCTTTATATAGTGGATGCAAATTGTTAATTAGTTTTGAGAAAATCTCTCATTGAGAGATTCCAATTGATTTAATTGGTCTCAAAATTTGTTTGGGGAATTTTACCCACCGTTGGATCTTTGATCCAAATGTTTCTGTTTTACAGAATATGTCTTCTTAATTTTAACAAGATTAGGGAAATATTTTTCCCATATACATAATTTTATTCTGTCAGACGGTGATGTTTAATCACCATTGGATTTTTAATCCAAAAGCTCTATGTTATATAGAGCACATCTTTCTTTGTTTAGGAAGATATTGGGAAATATTTTCCCATCTCATTGGATCTTTGATCCAACAATTTTCTGTTCATTGAAAGATTAGGAGAATATTTTCCCTTAATAGAATTTCATTCTATTATTTGATGATTTATCACCACCATTGGATTTTTAATCCAACGGCTCTGTTTAACAGAGAGTATCCCAATTTTTATGGAAATATCCCCCTGTAGAATTTAATTCTACTCGATTTTAATTTGGACGCCGACGCTCACGTGTCATGTACGTGGGCGCCATTTAAGAATTTAATTCTAGGCGCTCCTGTGCTTTGCACATTGGCGCCGACGTGAGGGGCACGTGAGACGGTGCCTCAACAAAATTTTAACAGAGCTTAGCTCTTTTATTATATTTAAATATTAGGGGAACATCATCTTTTATTTGACCCTTGGGTCTTTTGTTGACGTCGCGTCTGCACCCTGTCGGAATGAGAAAAACGTGGATATGATCTCTAGGCTGTAGATATTTCCATTAAGATCTGGATCTAGGATTTTTCCATCACTCCACTTTTATTTGATCCTTGGGTCCTTTGTTGACGTCGTATCTGCACCCTGTCGGAATGAGAAGAACGTGGATATGATCTCTAGGCTGTAAAAATTGCCATTAAGATCTGGAGCTAGGATTTTACCATCACTCCACTTTTATTTGACCTTTGGGTCCTTTGTTGACGCCGCGTCTGCACCCTCTCAGAATGAGAAGAACATGGATGTGATCTCTAGGCTGTAGATATTGCCATTAAGATCTGGAGCTTGGATTTCGCCATTGCTCCACTTTTTATTTGACCTTTGGGTCCTTGTTGACGCCGCGTTTGCACTGAGAAAGAACATCGAGCTGGAGCTAGGATTTTACTATTATTCTGTTTTGATTTGGCTCCTTGGAACCTTTGACGACGTTGCGTCTGCATTTTGCTGGAATGAGAAGAACGTTGAAGTGATCTCTAGGCGAGATCTGGAGCTATTTTGACCAAGCATGGTGGGAAAATATGGTTTCTTTTTTTCATTTGTGCCCATGGATTGTATACAAGAGTCAGTATGGATCTACTTGTAGGGCAAAATTTTATATATATATATATATATTTTATTTATTTCCGCGATGCTCTATCATTTCAGCTTTTCATATCGGCTATTTTTTTGCGATACCTGATCCTTTCAGCTATTTTTTCGCGGTGCCCAATCATTTCGGCTATGTCATTTTTTGCCTTTTTTACTTGCTATTTTTTATTCCGTGTTGCCCTATCATTTCGGTTATTTCATATACATTTTTTTGCTCGCTGATTTTGTTGCGAGTCGGGGACTTGAGTTTTGATACCAATCTTGGTATTAGTATCACTACAACTAGAATGTTGCCAAGAGCGAATCATCATATGCCGTGAGAGGATTTGGAGTTTGACACCTGATAGGCATCAACATCGCTACAACTGGGATATTGCCAGGAGCGAATCATCATTTACCTTTGTCGATTTGAACAAAGGTGGCTTAGCAAATAGGGTTAGGATCTTGTCGACTAAGGCTTTTTGATTTTATGAGCCGTAAGGGTCTCATAAAGGTATTTCTCCCTATGAGTTGTGAGGATCTCATATGTGTATTTTCTCCTTGGAAGTCATGAGGACTCCTAAGTGGTACTTTCTTTGGCAAGTCGTAAGGATATTACAAGAGCATTTTCTTCTTGTAAGTCAAAACGACTTACAAGTATTGTTCACCATATGGGGATATTTCTCGCCATCGGTGGAACTTAATGAGAACATAATTTGGTCGTGCCCGTGGACCGTATACAAGTGTCAGTATTGAACTTCTTGTATGACAACTTAGGGGATATGATGGCTTAAGAACAGATTTGGATCCCTATAACTTAAGGCTTTTAAATCCCATGAGCCGTGAGGGTCTCATAAGAGGGAATTCTCCTTACGAGTCGTGAGGATCTCGCAGGTGTAACTTCTCCATAGAAATCGTATAGACTCCTATGTGTGTTGATCCTTTGTGAGTCGTAAGGATTCCACTCAGGTATTTTCTCCTTACAAGATCGAGAGAACCTTGCAAGTGCATACATTTTTTTTATTTTACGAGATTGCGTCCGATTGGTTTTTCACAAGTTCGCCGGTAGCCCTGCTGTTTTTACTCACGGCGCCCATTCGGGTCTTCATCTGTGCTCATTTCGCTTGTGGACATACCGTTTTTTAACGAGATTGCGCCCTTTCGGATTTTCACAAACTCGCTGGTAGTCCCGCTGTTTGTACTTACGGCACCTTTCGGATTTTCATCTGTGCCCATTCGCTTATGGATGTACTGTTTTTTCTCGAACGGTGGAACTCTCGAAAGTAGCTTCGCCACAGGTGACCCATCTATTTGCCGGTGGGACTTGGGGGTGGCCTCATCGTTGGAGTAGTTGTGTAGCCGGTGGAACTTGAGTTGCAACCCTCGCTATTGGGACTTTGATTGCAATATAGATCTCAAGAGAGCATATCACCGTATTTGGGGCAACGCTCTAGTTTAGAGACATTTCGGTCTATCATCGCCGTATTTGGGGCGGCGCGCCAGTTTAGGGATGTTCTGAGCCATCATTCCCGTGTTCAGGACGAAATGCTAGTTTAGAGATATCTCGGTCCAACATCGCCGTGTTTGGGACGACGCGCTAGTTTAGGGACATTTCGGTCCATTATTAGTTTAAGCACTTCTTGGTCCATTATCGTCGTGTTTGGGGCGAGTATTAGTGTAAGGATGTTCTGGTCCATGGTTTATCATTTGGTCGAGGAGTTACATAACCCATCCCTTCCAACACTTGCTTGCTTAGGTGTTGCTGCCTATCCTTTATTTGTGTGGACACTTCACACCTTAAGCTATCTTCACATTCTTGAACTGTTTATTTTGCCATCGCAGCAATCGGGTTGTTTTGCAGGAAGGGGGAAATACCGGGCACTTTACACGGCATCTGCCCTTTGCTCATCAACGTCGCTTTTCAACGTTGATGGAAGATATTCTTCATATACGAAGGAACGAGATATCACATCATTCTTTCTGCTGAGTCTTCTTCTTCCTTGGAAGAATGAACTTGACTTGGGGCTTTTCCCCTTATCGTTTGATTTAGAGTGGGGCATGGATTCCACATCCCTTCCATTGTTTTTGGTTCAAATAGGATATTCCACTTGATTGCAGAACCTGCTTGTAGTTCCTTTAATATCCTTTCTGTTTTTTGAAGGAAGGACCATCTCATGTATAGATTCTTTCGCCGGTGAGCAATATGCCCCTGCATATATTTCGGTGGGGCGAGTATTCGTGCCCCAATCTTTCGAAGGGTAGAACCTGCACTGTCGCTATTTTGGTGTCAGGTTGCTTCTGTTAGTTATATATATGCCCTAGAGGCCATTATTGTACATATGATGTATATTATAGTGGATGCTTGGACATACATAGGGAGGACTTTCTTGCTCGACATGATAGTATGCTATCTGGTTATTCTTTATCTTAACATGTACACTGATTGTCTCTCTGTTACATGTTGATAAAGCCTTTAGGATGTTTACTTGACTGCCTGGATTATGATGCAGATCATACTAGTGGGACAAAAGTAGTCCATGAGTACATCCTTTAATGTCCCTAGTCGTGGGTGTATTGAGACGAGGCATCGATATACCAAAGTAGACTAGCGTATGCCTTCTCGACCCATATAGATGGGCGATGGATAATCCCATATCCATTGGTGTTTGACATCAGAGATGATATACGGGTGCTCAGTGGAGACTGAGTACACTAGACGGACTCGCCAAGAACTCCTAGATAGTATTATACCTCACGTCAGATGACAGTTCTCTGGTGACACTGGTACAGGTTAGTTTGTCGACCCGAGATCATCATAGAGTCTTGTGTGATTCCCACTGTGCTTTGATTTCCACCTTACCACGTTCAAGAGAACGTGCAAAACGGTGGTTTTTGAGTACAGTCCCGAGTCACATGGAGGTAATGAGCGATAGGAGGGGATTTCGTCTCTCCCGGTATTAGGGGTTGATATTGCGCTGTGCTCGATTGGTCATAACAGTAAGTCCCTGGCTAGGGCTGTTTCTGAGATTTACTGGTAAGTGTTATCAGTAGTTTCTCGATCCGTTATGAGCCTCATATCGGCATGACTTATCAAGCTATTGGGTTCTGACGTTTACCACCCCTAGGTGAGATATGCGACATATCAGACAAAGAGACCGGACTGTACGGTAGTGTTACTGATTGGATTCGCAGGAGTATGAGCAGACTTTCTTGTTGATCTTCTGATCGCTCAATACCCGGGTGGCCGTTACGTTTAGCAGACCACTTGTGGCTTGTGGGTGTTTGATATGATCATCACCTACTGCCGGCGTATTGACGAGTCTTTAGAGTCCTACACAAAGGTTTCCTGGTTCATGCGAAACGAAGTAGGAGCACATATGTGATATGTGCGGGACCGAGATTAATGCGCGTATGTGATACCGCATTCTATCGGTCGGTTATATGTGATATCGGTCGGTTATATGTGATATAACCGAGTTATCGGATCAAGTGTTGATTCGATAGATTGTTACATTTGATATTAGCTGGTTGTATGTGATATAGCCGGATTATTAAATCAAATGTTGATTTAATAATTTAATGTATAATTATATATTTGATATATTGAATTAAATTAACTAATATTAGCTCACTTAAATATTTCTTTTTCTCACTTGTGTACACTTAGTATATATGTGATATATATTAATGTACAACTATTGTGTCATACTTGATGCCACATGTGACATGGGTGTATGAGACTCACACCATGCTTAATATAATGTATGGTTTTTATTTATTTAAAGTAAACCAAATTAGTGGAATTTAGTCACATGGTTGAACCTTATAGAAGCTTGTGGAACCATTGACCAAGTCCACTAATTTTGTTTTATTTGTAGATATTTATTAACCTAACCATTATTAGTTAGCCATGGTTTATTCTCTATATGGGTTAGTGTATGCCACTAACTCATTCATGGTTGCTATTCTCACCTCATAAGTTCATCCTCTCATCTTCATTCTTCATCTTCTTTTTCCTCTTGAAAAAGCTTTCTAGCTTTTGGAAAAGTGAGAAAATATTGTGAGAAAAACAAATCTAAAGTGAACCAATTTCCTACTTCATCATCCTCTACTATTAACCATTTAGTTTAGGGTGTTTGCTTCACTAAACCCTAATTTAGTGAAGAGGTAGCATGAGCTTGAGTCTCCTCGACGTAGATCATCTTCGGCCTCGAAAACTTCGAGCAAGCTTGTTCATTTCTTCTTTTGAACCCTTTCTAGAGTTCGGGAGTTCATTACTTGGAGCGAAGGGACTACTATACGGAGCTTTAGAAGTGAAGGACCGGTCTACAAAGGTTGTATTCCTCATTCGCTTAGTATGTAAAGTTGTTTGCATGCTTATTGTTTAAATCTCTACTTAAGATTCTAGGGTTAGGGTTATTTAGAACGGCGAATTTTTGGAAACGGTATGGACGATACCTCCCGAAACCTTGCTGCCGGCCTAGGGAACTCTACAGTGGTATCAGATCCTAACTAGAGAATTACACGATGTTTGTTAGATTATGAAACCGAAACGAATCCGAAACTTGAAACCCTTTAACCAAGTTTCTGTCGAATTTGAAAAGTGTTCTAATTTTTTTTAAACAACTGCAGAATGTTATATATAATATAACATGAACACCACCAAAAATTGAAGCAATTTTGACTGATTATGGCCGGCCACAATGGGGATTTTCCCGAGCTCACCGGGTGTTCTGTGGAATTTTGGCTTCAAATTTTGATAGTGTTCTAGTCTCTGGGTTTTGGGGTTTCACGTGTTGCTAGTTTTTGCTAAAATTGCATGTGATGTTAATTTTCTGCATAGGCAACTCAGACTGTTTCATATTCGTAATTCTAATCTTTGTTTCGGATATATTAGACGGTGATAAAAAGTTCGAACGAATATCAATAACCTAATTTTTCCTTCGCTGGAAATTATCCAAGTGTTGGATTTTTCCAAGTTTAAAATATTCAGAAAATCATGCAGGTGATTCTGTGGACCCTTTAGAAGAACGAAACCCTAACTCGATTCTATGACAGTCAGAACCGCCATCAAACCCTAGGGTTTGTGGTAGTTCAGCGGTGCCACAGTTGAGGCATTGGTTGACCCTTCTACGGCTGGTTCATAGGTGCTGTGACATGTTCTGGACATCTTTTTTAAACTCCGCTCAAGTGTTGAGCTCTTTGGGAATTTTTGGATGTTTGTTTATTCGATCGTAAAGTTTAACATCGTTTAATTATCTGAGATTGTGATGTAATAATTGGAATCTATTTAGTTGCGTGCAAGTTTAACATTTCGGTCTCAGGTGAAATTGGGAATCTTGTTGAATTACCCGACTTCTTTTGAAAAGTGTTTTCATAGTTGAGACCTAAATGTAAGATTTGCATTGTTAGGCATGAAATCCAGAATATGTGATATTCCGGGTTTATGATGTTTAAGGGCAGTGACGATTCTAATTGTTGTAGTTTTTCACTTTCTTTTCTGCGATCGTAAGTGTAATATGTGGTGTATCGCCGGTTTCGTTGCTATATGTCAATGACAATTGGGATACGCATATTTACTTATGTTGATGACATGAGATATTATGTGTTGCTGTGATCTGATATATTGGATCGTCGTTTTTGAATAGCCGGGGGTTTTATGTGAGATGAGAGTTTTTCATTTTCATTCATGTAAAATTCAATATATGTAATATTCTTTTATTGGGGTACTTCCGGGTTGAGAATGATATCACCATTGATGTATATTATTTACTTTTCCGCATTAGGATAGACCCAAGGAGGAAAGCACAGGTAACCGGGTTCTAGGGTCCAGTGGAAGGCCATCTCGTGGAGTCAAGACCGGGTCTCCTAACCCTAGAATTGGAAGGGTTGTTTGCCGCTCTCGTATGGGTCTAGAGATGTGGGTTTGGCTATTCATCACGACCGTGGAATCCGTGTTTTTTACTGGCTTGATATAAAACACGGAAGTCATAGTATATCCAATATTTCATATGTTATCCTCTGCTGTTCTGTGATGTGATCACTGTGTTTATCTGAGATGAATGCTTATATTATATATATGATATATAATAAATATTGCTACTTTCATTTCTTTTGTGATGCTTAGGAAGTATAAATGATGGGACTTCATTGATGAGATTAATGAAATAAAAGAAACCTAAAGATGTTTTAGAAACTTGTTTAAAAACTTGTAGCTCTAGTTCTTGCTTTGCATAGTGGTATTCCTTGTAGAATATCCAACACCTTATTCGATAAGGAAAGAGCCGAGATCCCTTCACTGGGATTGACCTCTTTAGCGAAACCAGCAGATGCTACAACCCACTCGGTTTGTCTTTTGATTGCTTCTATAGTTTCTGCTTTACATAGTGGTATTTGTGAAATATCCTGCATCTTATTCGATAAGGAAAGAGCCGAGATCCCTTCACCGGGAGTGACCTCTTTAGCAAAACTAGTAAAAGCCTCAAAAACACTCCTTTTCAAAATCACTCATTTCAACAACGATATCAAGTTCATTACGCTCATGGTTTTCTTAAAAACCTGCATAGCCCTCCGTCATTTCAGATAAGTACTATTTTAGTATTCGTGCTATGGTAGTTTGGCCTCCGTCAAGACGTAGTGTACAGTAACTGATTAGTACTTATCTGCAGCATGATATGAGATTGGATTAGGGTATTCGTATGGCGTAGTTTGGCCTCTGTCAAGGCCCGTGCGGGTAGATTTAATTCAATCAGGAAATGACGGGTTGAGCTTGACTAGCGCCCTATGGGTAGTTTGGCCTCCGTCAAGGTCATAGGACACTAGGGATAAAAACTATTATCGGAAATTTCAAGTGTTGAAATTTGCAATGAGATTGCATACTTTCTATAAGATAGTTGGATCCTGATACCCACTGTGAGTAAGAGTTACTCCTAGAAGAATTTTACACATTACAATTAGCCGATCAAGTAGGTGTCTAGAAAGGTGTTAACGGGGTTACGCCCCTGGGAAAACGAGATTTATTTTAATTAGGTCCGTGCGAAAGCATGGGGAACCTCCCTCAAAGTACCGACACTGGCCTGGCCGAAAAATTGGCGAACTTGTAGAGTGTAATTAATCCCAGCTAGTCTTTCCTTTTAGGGTTTGAAAGAAGATTTGATAAAAACAGTGGGAGCTATCTGTTAGTTGTATGTATGCCCTAGAGGCCAGTATTGTACAGATTATGTATATTATATTGGATGCTTGGACATATATAGAGATGACTTTCTTGCTCGACATGATAGTATGCTATCTGGTTGCTCTTTATCTTAACATGTACACTAGTCTCTTTATACTGTCTTATAGTTACATGTTGGTAAAGCCCTTAGGATTTGTACTTGACTACCTGGACTATGATGCAGATCATACTAGTGTGGACATGGTAGTCCATAAGTACATCCTTCAAGGTCCCTAGTCGTGGGTGTATCGAGACGGGGCATCGATATACCAGAGTAGACTAGCGTATACGCTTCTCGACCCATGTGATGGGCGATGGATGATCCCATATCCATTAGTGTTTGACATCAGAGATGGTATATGGGTGCTCAGTGGAGACTGGGTACACTGGACGGACTCGCCGAGAACTCCCAGATGGTATTATACCTCACGTCAGATGGCAGTTCTCAGGTGACACTTGTACATGATAGTCTGTAGACCCGAGATCGTCATAGAGTCTTGTGTGATTCCCACTGTGCTTTGATCTCCACCTTACCACGTCCATGAGGGCGTGCAAAACGGTGGTCTTTGGGTACAGTCCCGAGTCACATGGAGGCAATGAGCGATAGGAGGGGTTTCGTCTCTCCCGGTATTGGGGGTAGATGTTGCGCTGTGCTCGATTGGCCGTAACAGGGAAGTCCCTGGCCAGGGCTGATCAGAGATTTGCTGGTAAGTGTTACCAGTAGTTTCTCGACCCGTTATGAGCCTCACATCGGCACGACTTATCGGGTTATTGGGGTCTGACGTATACCACCCCTAGACTTGATATGCGACGTATCAGACGAAGAGACCGGACTGTATAGTAAGTGTTACTGGTCGGATTCGCAGGAGTGTGAGCGGGCTAGCTCGTCGATCTTCTGATCGCTCAATACCCGGGTGGCCGTTACGTTTAGCAGACCGCTTGCGGCTTGTGGGTGCTTGATATGATCATCATCTGCTACCGGCGTATTGACGAGTCTTTAGAGTCCTACACAGAGGTTTCCTGGTTCAAGCGAAACGAAATAGGAGCGCATATGAGATATGTGCAGGACCGAGAATAATGCGTGTATGTGATACCGCATTTCATTCTCGCGATAAATGTTTCGATTGGTTATATTTGATATGACCTAGTTATCGAATCATTGATTCGATAAATCGATACATTGAATACTAGTCGGTTATGTGCGACATGACCGGATCATTGAATCAAATGTTGATTTAATGATTTAATGTATAATTATATATTTGATATATTACTTTGCATTAACTAGTATTGGTTCACTTTATACGGATTTTCTCACTTGATGCACATAGTATATGTGATATGCTTTTGTGCACTTTTTTGTATCATGTTTGATGATACTTGATCATTTAGTTAAGTATATAGAATTAATCCATGGTTAATTTGATAATTAGGGTTTTTGCATATTCATTTATTTATTTATTTGTTTATTTATTCATTTGGAAAAGATAAAGATAAGAATGGTGGCTTTCTTTGTCATTAGTTGAAGCTTCATGAAGCCTTGATTTTTGTAACCATCCTTATCTTCATGCTTAACCCTAACCCATCCAATTGACCATGGTTAATTCTCTACACTTAACCCTAGTTTGAGTTATGATAAGTATTTGATTTTCTATTTCTTTTAGATAGAACTTATCATAACAATCATCTTCTTCTTCTTCTTCAAGCTCAAGGTCCATCAATGGCAACTTGAGTTAAAGTGAGATAAATCCAATTCTAAAGTGAACCCACCTCCTATTTCTTCACCCTCTACCTCTTGCCAAGTGGTTTTGGGTGTTTTCTTCACAAGTTTCACTACTTGGTGAAGTCGGAGCTTGCACTAGTGCAACCTCGACGTAGATCGTCTTTGACACGAAGCCATCGAACTATTCCGCTCACTTCTCCGATGAAGCCGTCGCGAGAGTCTGAGGTTCGTGATGGACAGCGAGGGGACGACCACATGGAGCTAAGCAAGTGGATATCCGGATCTACAAAGGTTGTAGTTTCCGATCTTTAGTTTATTTGCTAACTAGTTTAGTTTTTCGCCTAGAATTCTAGTCTACGATCCGTGTTAGGGTTTCTCGGCACCAATAATTTTTAAATTGACATGTTCGATGCCTTGTGAGACCTCTATAGGGTGCCTAGGAACCTTTCACTGGTATCAGAGCCTAGCTAGAGCCTTAGGCGAAGTCTAGACGGAGTTTGAAGTCCGAACGAACCCGAAACCCCGATACCCAAGAGCTCTCTGGACATTCTCTGAAATCTGGGAATTTTTGATATTAAAAATGCTTAAAAAATTCACCAAAGAATTCTAAGAATTACTGTGTAAAACGTTTCCCATGAACAGTTCCATGAGCCGCGGAAACGCGGCAGAAGCATGGCTTCTGCTGCTGTTCCGCGGCCATATAGTGACGTCAGCAATGTTTCACTGCATAGTAATACCTGATAAATTCTGGTGAGTTTTCTGGGTATTTTTAAATTTATTTAAGGGTTGAGTGCTCTGGGGTTATATTGGGAATCGACGATTCGATCGGAATATCAAACTTTGTCTAAGTGTTTTTCCAGATAACTGTAGAATATGTTAAAGAGTTCGACCGGATATAAATACCCAAGTTTTCCCCTGCCGGAATAATTCCAAGTGTTGGATTTTTCTGTGGTTAAAAGACGTTCTGAGTAGTGCAAGTAACGCGATGGTCCCTCTAGAAGACAACAAACCTTAACTCGATTATGTGGCCGTCTTGAACTGCCCTTTGAACCTTCGGGTTTGGGGCAGTACGGCGTGCCACATGTGAGGCGTTGGCTTGACCCTTCTACGGCTGGACCGTTGGTACTGAGGTATGAAGTGAATGTCTTTGAACCTATTTCATGTGTTGATCGGTGTCGGGAAAACTTGGGTGTTTGAATGTTCGATCGGAAAGTTTGATATATTCTATTTATCCGGAATTGGATACAATAATTGGAATTCACAAACAGTTATGAGATAACTGGATGAATGTTATAAATCTAGCAGTTTAGTCCCATACGATATTGAAAAGAGTTTTCGATAATGAGACTAAAATGCGGGATTTATATCAGTTAGGCATGTGATGTCTAAAGAGGTTGCGGATTCCAACTGTTGTAGTTTTACACTTTCTTTTCTGTGACCGTAAATGTAATATGTGATATCGCCGGTTTCGTTGCTATATGTCAACGACAATTGGGATGGACATATTTACTTACGTTGATGACATGTGATGTTATGTGTTGCTGGATATGTTATATTGGATCGTCGTGTTTGAATAGCCGGGGGGTTTTTATGTGAGATGAGTGTTTTTTCATTTTCATTCATGTAAAAACTTGTATGTAATATTCTTTCATTTGGGGCGCTTCCAGGTAGCGGAAGTTGTCACCCGTTGTATATTATTTACTTTTCCGCATTAGGATAGACCCAAGGAGGGGAGCACAAGTAACCGGGTTCTGGGGTCCAGTGGGAGACCAACTCGAGGAGTCGAGTCCGGGTCTCCTAACCCTAGAATTGGCAGGGTTGCTTGCCGCTCTCGTAGGGGTCTAGGGGTGTGGGATTGACTATTCATCACGACCGTGGAATCCGTGTTTTATACTGGCTCGTATTGAAAACACGGACGTCCTAGTATATCCAATATTTCATATGTTTATTCTGCTGCGATATCTGTGATGTGACTCTGTGATGGATATAGTATATAGTATATATGATATATTATATAGACGTTACTTATGTTTTACACCCGCGCTAGCCCTGCCCTGCTCTGTCGTTAGTTACCTAACCTAACGGTGCACGAGGGGACATCGAGGCGAATGCGGATGGCATAAGTGTACGTCATATCTATCTGTGATGTTTAGGTATTTAAATGATGGGACTTCATTAATGTGATTAATGAAAGATAAGAAACCTAAGATGTTGTGGAATCGAATTTTAAAATTAAAAGGTAGCTACAGTTCTTGCTTTGCACAGCGGTATATATGATATACCCTGCACCTTATTCGATGAGGAAAGGACCGAGATCCCTTCACCGGGAGTGACTCTTTTAGCAATAACTGGCAGATGCTATACACTCGGTTTGCTTTTGACTGCTTTTGCGTTTTTGCTTTGCACAGCGATATATATGATATATCCCGCACCTCATTCGACGAGGAAAGGACCGAGATCCCTTCACCGGGAGTGACTCCTTTAGCAAAACTAGAAAAGCCTCAAAATCACTCCATTTTTAAAACTTCATTCGATTCTACAATGATATCAAGTTCATTACGCAATAGGTTTTCAGAAAAACCTGTCGTAGCCCTCCGTCATTTCAGATAAGTACTATTTAGTATTCGTGCTGCGGTTGTTTGGCATGCGTCAAGGCGTAGTGTACGGTAGCTAACTAGTATTTATCTGCTTATGCATATGATGCAGATTGGATTAGGGTATTCGCATGGCGTTGTTTGGCATGCGTCAAGGGTCGTGCGGGTGGGTTTAATTCAATCAGGAAATGACGGGTTGAACTTGACTAGCGGACTATGGGTTGTTTGGCATGCGTCAAGGTCATAGCACGCTAGGGGCAAAAGATTATCGGGAATTTCAAGTGTTGAAATTTGCAATGAGATTGCATACCTTCTATGAGATAGTTGGATCCCGATACCCACTGCGAATAAGAGTTACTCCTGGGAGAGTTTTACACATTGCAATTAGCTGATCAAGTAGGTGTCTAGAAAGGTGTTAACGGGGTTACGCCTCTGGGAAAACGAGGTTTACATTAATTAGGTTCGTGCGAAAGCACGGGGGACCTCCCTCAAAGTACCGACACTGGCCTGGCTGAAAGATTGGCGAACTTGTAGTGTGTAATTAATCCCGGCTAGTCTTTCCTTTTAAGGTTTGGAGGAAGATTTGATAAAAAGCAGTGGGAGCCATCCTGATTAGATAAGATAATAACCAATCTGATCTTGCACGAGCTTACGCTAAAGTGTTTTCTTCTCTCTCTCTCCAGGTAGCGACCATTTCATGCCTTAATAAAGATAATAATATGGATGTATTGACCGAACCCGCATGTTATACTGTGCTGGGGAACGTTGGTTCCGTTCTTTCCTATAAGAGTTATAGGAATGAACAGGATATAGGGGAATACCAGGATTCCCATGCCACCCGAATGAAGAAAGTACATGTTGATGCATTTTCTTCGGGTGTGTTCGTTACTGAGAACTGTTTCTCTATTTGCTCTACGTCCTGGGTATTGGATACCGGGTCAGGATCCCATATATGTAATCAGTTACATGGGCTTAGGAAAGGTAGAGAACTTGGAGAAGGTGATAAAGACATTAGAGTTGGAAATGGTGCAATTGTTGCAGCTAAGACTGTCGGAGAATATCACCTTGTATTACCAACTGGAAATACATTGGTTCTGAACGAATGCTATTACATGCCGAACCTGATATGCAACATTATATCGGTTTCTTTATTAAGTAAAGAGGGATATAATTTTGTATTACAGGACAATGTTATGAACATTTTCCGTAACCAAAAGTTGGTTGGATCAGGCACGTTATGCAATGGCATTTATGTTCTAAATCAATCAACAGTTCTGAGTATAACAAACACACGCAAGAGGAAGAGTTCTGAACTCAACGAATCCTTCTTGTGGCATTGTAGACTGGGTCACATCAATGCGACACGACTAGCTAAGTTGCATAAAGATGGATATTTAAATCCGTTTGAATTTTCATCTTATGACACTTGCCAGTCATGTCTCAAAGGCAAGATGACCAAAACTCCGTTTACGGGACACGGAGAAAGAGTTACCGAACTCTTAGGACTGATACATAGTGATGTATGCGGTCCTATGTCTACACATGCCAGGGATGGTTCTTCATACTTCATTACATTCACTGACGATCTCTCTAGGTTCGGGTATGTGTTCCTGATGAAACACAAATCAGAAGCTTTTGAGAAATTTAGGGAATATAAACAAGAAGTTGAGAACCAAACCAGAAAAAGTATTAAAATCCTTCGATCTGATCGAGGAGGTGAATACTTGAGCAATGAATTCCTGGACTTCCTAAAAGAGAATGGGATTCTATCTCAGCTGACTCCTCCTTATACACCACAGCACAACGGTGTATCTGAACGGAGAAACCGCACCCTATTAGATATGGTGCGCTCAATGATGAGTACAGCTGAGTTACCTATTTCCTTCTGGGGATATGCGCTTGAGACAGCCATGGACCTATTGAATAGAGTTCCTACCAAATCAGTGCCTACCACTCCATATGAGATATGGAAAGGGAAGAGACCACATCTTAATTATATTAAGATATGGGGTTGTCCAGCCTATGTCAAAAGACAAAATCCGGACAAACTCGAGGCAAGATCTGTCTTATGTAAGTTTGTAGGATATCCCAAAAATTCACAAGGGTATATCTTCTACCACCCCGAGGAACAAAAGGTGTTTGTTTCTCGACATGCCACTTTCTTAGAAAAAAGTTTTCTTATGAAACAAATAAGTGGCATTGAGGTAGAACTGGAAGAGGTTCCAGCGACACAGACTACAACAGAAGATTTGGTTGAACCAGAGGATTTCGTAGTTCCCGATGAACCCCAGCCTCTCCGCCGATCTAGTAGGGTTCCTCGCCAACCTGAGAGATAGTACGGTTTTCTCATGGATGGTGGGAGCGAGGATTGCATCATGGAGGATGATGACCCAACTAGCTTCGAGCAGGCCATCACGAGTAGGGACTCGGTGAAATGGCTGGATGCTATGCGGTCCGAGATGGATTCCATGTACACCAACAAAGTATGGACTTTGGAAGTTGCTCCTGAAGGGGTAAAACCCATTGGGAGCAAGTGGATCTTTAAGAAGAAACTTGGTGTAGATGGGAAAGTGGAGACTTTCAAAGCTAGACTTGTAGCAAAGGGTTTTCGTCAAAGACCAGGTGTGGACTATGACGAAACCTTTTCTCCAGTGGCTATGCTTAAATCCATCCGAATCATGCTTGCCATTGCTGCCTTTCATGACTACGAAATCTGGCAAATGGATGTTAAGACCGCCTTTCTAAATGGTGATTTAGAAGAGTGCGTGTACATGACTCAGCCAGAAGGCTTCGTAGACAGTGGGAGCAACGGGAAGGTGTGCAAGCTGCTTAAATCCATTTATGGATTAAAGCAAGCATCGCGGAGTTGGAACATCTGCTTTGACGTCGTTATCAAAGAGTTTGATTTCGTCAAAAATCCAGATGAACCTTGTGTCTACAAGAAGGTGGCAGAGAGTAAGGTTGTCTTCCTCGTATTGTACGTAGACGACATACTCTTGATAGGAAATGATATTCCTATGCTGCAAGCGGTCAAGCTCTTCTTATCACAAAGATTCTCAATGAAAGATCTTGGTGATGCCTCCTGCATATTGGGAATTAGGATCTATAGAGATAGATCCAAACGGATTTTGGGATTGTCCCAATCCAGGTACATTGACACCATACTAAAGAGGTTTAGTATGGAAGAGTCCAAGCGTGGGAACTTGCCCACGATCTCTGGAGTCACTCTCTCCAAAGAGATGTCTCCTAAGACTGATTTGGAGAGAGCTCGCATGCAAGGGATACCCTATGCTTCGGCAGTAGGCTCTATCATGTATGCGATGCTATGTACCAGACCCGATGTAGCATACTCACTAAGTGTAGTGAGCAGGTATCAAGCTGATCCTGGAGAGAGTCACTGGACAGCTGTAAAGAGCATTCTCAAGTACTTGCGAAGGACTAGAGATATGTTCTTGGTGTATGGTAACGAAGAACTCCAAGTGGAGTCCTTTACCGATTCGAGCTTCCAGAGTGATAAGGACGACTCTAAGTCGCAGTCGGGCTTTGTCTTTACCCTTTACGGAGGGGCGGTTAGCTGGAAGAGTTCCAAGCAGGAAACCGTGGCAGACTCGACGATGGAGGCTGAATACATCGCTGCCAACGATGCTGCCAAAGAGGCTGTCTGGATCAAGAAGTTCATTTCTGAACTTGGAGTGGTTCCATCCATTGAGCGTCCAATACCTTTGTATTGCGATAACAATGGAGCGGTGGCTTTGGCCAAGGAACCCAGATCCCATCAGCGGTCCAGGCATATTCTGAGGCGGTATCACCTGATCCGGGAGATAGTTGATCGCCGGGAGATCGAGGTCAGGAGAGTTGACACGAAGAACAACACGGCGGATCCACTCACGAAGGCCATTCCCCAGATACAGTTTAAGAGACTCTTCGGGATGCTCGGTATGAGATACTACAGCAGCTGGCCCTAGTGCAAGTGGGAGATTGTTAGTTGTATGTATGCCCTAGAGGCCAGTATTGTACAGATTATGTATATTATATTGGATGCTTGGACATATATAGAGATGACTTTCTTGCTCGACATGATAGTATGCTATCTGGTTGCTCTTTATCTTAACATGTACACTAGTCTCTTTATACTGTCTTATAGTTACATGTTGGTAAAGCCCTTAGGATTTGTACTTGACTACCTGGACTATGATGCAGATCATACTAGTGGGGACATGGTAGTCCATAAGTACATCCTTCAAGGTCCCTAGTCGTGGGTGTATCGAGACGGGGCATCGATATACCAGAGTAGACTAGCGTATACGCTTCTCGACCCATGTGATGGGCGATGGATGATCCCATATCCATTAGTGTTTGACATCAGAGATGGTATACGGGTGCTCAGTGTAGACTGGGTACACTGGACGGACTCGCCGAGAACTCCCAGATGGTATTATACCTCACGTCAGATGGCAGTTCTCAGGTGACACTTGTACATGATAGTCTGTAGACCCGAGATCGTCATAGAGTCTTGTGTGATTCCCACTGTGCTTTGATCTCCACCTTACCACGTCCATGAGGGCGTGCAAAACGGTGGTCTTTGGGTACAGTCCCGAGTCACATGGAGGCAATGAGCGATAGGAGGGGTTTCGTCTCTCCCGGTATTGGGGGTAGATGTTGCGCTGTGCTCGATTGGCCGTAACAGGGAAGTCCCTGGCCAGGGCTGATCAGAGATTTGCTGGTAAGTGTTACCAGTAGTTTCTCGACCCGTTATGAGCCTCACATCGGCACGACTTATCGGGTTATTGGGGTCTGACGTATACCACCCCTAGACTTGATATGCGACGTATCAGACGAAGAGACCGGACTGTATAGTAAGTGTTACTGGTCGGATTCGCAGGAGTGTGAGCGGGCTAGCTCGTCGATCTTCTGATCGCTCAATACCCGGGTGGCCGTTACGTTTAGCAGACCGCTTGCGGCTTGTGGGTGCTTGATATGATCATCATCTGCTACCGGCGTATTGACAAGTCTTTAGAGTCCTACACAGAGGTTTCCTGGTTCAAGCGAAACAAAATAGGAGCGCATATGAGATATGTGCAGGACCGAGAATCATGCGTGTATGTGATACCGCATTTCATTCTCGCGATAAATGTTTCGATTGGTTATATTTGATATGACCTAGTTATCGAATCATTGATTCGATAAATCGATACATTGAATACTAGTCGGTTATGTGCGACATGACCGGATCATTGAATCAAATGTTGATTTAATGATTTAATGTATAATTATATATTTGATATATTACTTTGCATTAACTAGTATTGGTTCACTTTATACGGATTTTCTCACTTGATGCACATAGTATATGTGATATGCTTTTGTGCACTTTTTTGTATCATGTTTGATGATACTTGATCATTTAGTTAAGTATATAGAATTAATCCATGGTTAATTTGATAATTAGGGTTTTTGCATATTCATTTATTTATTTATTTGTTTATTTATTCATTTGGAAAAGATAAAGATAAGAATGGTGGCTTTCTTTGTCATTAGTTGAAGCTTCATGAAGCCTTGATTTTTGTAACCATCCTTATCTTCATGCTTAACCCTAACCCATCCAATTGACCATGGTTAATTCTCTACACTTAACCCTAGTTTGAGTTATGATAAGTATTTGATTTTCTATTTCTTTTAGATAGAACTTATCATAACAATCATCTTCTTCTTCTTCTTCAAGCTCAAGGTCCATCAATGGCAACTTGAGTTAAAGTGAGATAAATCCAATTCTAAAGTGAACCCACCTCCTATTTCTTCACTCTCTACCTCTTGCCAAGTGGTTTTGGATGTTTTCTTCACAAGTTTCACTACTTGGTGAAGTCGGAGCTTGAACTAGTGCAACCTCGACGTAGATCGTCTTTGACACGAAGCCGTCGAACTATTCCGCTCACTTCTCCGATGAAGCCGTCGCGATAGTCCGAGGTTCGTGATGGACAGCGAGGGGACGACCACATGGAGCTAAGCAAGTGGATATCCGGATCTACAAAGGTTGTAGTTTCCGATCTTTAGTTTATTTGCTAACTAGTTTAGTTTTTCGCCTAGAATTCTAGTCTACGATCCGTGTTAGGGTTTCTCGGCACCAATAATTTTTAAATTGACATGTTCGATGCCTTGTGAGACCTCTATAGGGTGCCTAGGAACCTTTCACTATCCTGATTAGATAAAATAATAACCAATCTGATCTTGAAAAAGCGCACGCAGAGTGTTTTCTTCTCTCTCTCTCCAGGTAGCGACCATGTCACGCCTTAATCGAGATAATAATATGGATGTATTGACTGAACCCGCTTGTTATACTGAGCCGGAGAACGTTGATCCCGCTCCAACTTATAGTTGTTATAGGACCAACTAGGAGATAGGGGATTGCCAGGATTCCCGTGCCGCCCAAACGAAGAAAGTGCATGATGATGCATCTTTTTCGGGTGTGTTCGTTATAGAGAACTATTTCCCAGTATCCTCTACGTCCTGGGTATAAGATACCGGATCAGGATCCCACATATGTAATCTATTACATGGGCTACAGATAGGTAGAGAACTGAGAATGTATGATAAGTTTCAAGAGTTGGAAACGGTGCAATTGTTGCAGCTAAAGTCGTTGGCGGTTATCACCCTGTATTACCAAATACATTGATTCTGAAAGAATGTTATTAGATACCGAACCTGATATACACCATCATATCAGTCTTTTTATTTAGTAAAGAAGGATATAATTTTGTATTGATGGATAATGTTTTAAACATTTCCTATATCAAGATTTGACCGAATCAGGCACGTTATCTAATGGTATATATGTTCTAAATCAAACTGCAGTTCTTAACGTACAAAACACACACAAGAGGAAGAGTTCAGAAATGAACGAATCCTTCTTGAGGCATTCTAGACTAGGTTATATCAATGCGACCCGACTAGCTAAGTTACATTAAGATGCATATTTAAATCAGTTTGAATTTACATCTTGTGAAACTTGCCAGTCATGTCATAAAGATAAAATGACCGTAGTTCCGTTTACTGGAAACAGAGAAAAAATTAGTGAACTCTTGGGATTGATACATGATGATGTATGTAGTTCCCTTGTTTACACATGTCAGGACTGGTTCTTTGTACTTCATTACATTCACTGATGATCTCTCAAGGTTCGGACATATGTTCCTGTCAGAACACAAGTATGAAGCTTTTGAGAAATTCAAAGAATATAAGTCTGAAGTAGAGAACCAAAATGGGTATAAGTATTATGTCCTTTGATGTGATTAGGAAGGAGAATACTTGAGCACGGAGTTCCTGTACAATTCAAAAGGAGAATGAGATTCTCTTTCGGCATTACTCCTCCGCATACACCACAACACAACGGTGTATCGGGGCGGAGCAATCGCACCCTATTAGATATAATGCGCTCTATGATGAGTACTACTGAGTTGCCTATTTCCTTTTTGGGAATTATGCACTTGAGAAGTTGCATACCTATTGAATAGGGTTCCAACCAAATCAGGTACCTACCAGTCCATATGAGATATGGTATACGAAGAGCCCATGTCTTAAGTAAGTTAAGATTTGGGGTTTTCCGGCCTATGTCTAAAAGCAAAATCCTGACAAGCTCGAGATAAGGTCAGTTCTGTGGAAGTTTGTTGGATATCCCAAGCATTCGCAAGGGAATATCTTCTACCGCACCCAGAAACAAAAATATGTTTTATTTCTCGGCATGCCACCTTTTTAGAAAAGGAATTTTTTATGGAAGAAATTAGTGGTCATGAAGTAGAACTGGAATAAGTTCCAGCTATACAAACTACAACTGATGATTTGGTAGAACCGGAGGATTCAATAGCTCCCGACGAACATCAGCCTCTCCGCCGATCTGATAGGGTTCCTCATCCGCCTGGGAGATATTTCAGTTTTCTCAATGACAGTAGGAGCGAGGATCGCATCATGAGATGACAACCCAACTAAGTTTCGAGCAAGCCATCAAGAGTGAGGACTCTGTAAGAATGGCTGGATGCTAAGCGATCTGAGATGGAATCTATATACACCAACAAAGTATGGACTTTGGTTGCTATATCTGAAGGGTTAAACCCCCATCAGGAGCAAGTATATCTTGAGAAGATTACTTGGTGTAGATGGAAAAGTTGAGACTTTCAAAACTAGACTTGTTGTAAAAGGTTTTCTTCATCGACCAGGTATGGATTATGATGAAACCTTTTCTCCAGTGGCTATACTTAAGTCCATCCGGATCCTACTTGCCATTTCTACATAT
The DNA here is from genome assembly GCA_030015575.1 of Agapanthus africanus. Classification (NCBI taxonomy): domain Eukaryota; kingdom Viridiplantae; phylum Streptophyta; class Magnoliopsida; order Asparagales; family Amaryllidaceae; genus Agapanthus; species Agapanthus africanus. The sequence goes on along the minus strand of CM057339.1, from coordinate 124,043,574 downwards.
CATGACTACGATATCTGCCAGTTGGGTGTCATGACTGCTTTTCTAAATAGTGATTTAGAAGAGAGAGTCTATAAGTACACAACCAGAGGGCTTCGTAGACAGTGGGAGCAGCAGAAACGTGTGCAACTTGCTTTACAGGTTAAAGCATGTATCGCAGAGTTGGAACATCTGTTTTGATGTGGTAGTCAAAGCGTTTGACTTCATTAAAATGGTAGATGAACCTTGTATATACAAAAAGGTAGTAGAGAGTAAGGTGGTCATCCTCGTTTTGTACGTGGATGACATACTCTTGATAGGAAAGGAGTTTCCTATGCTACACTCGGTCAATCTCCTCTTATCATATTAATTCTTTATATAGGATCAAGGTGATACCTCCTAAATCGTGGGTTTTGGATCTATGAGATAGATCTAAGTGGATGTTAGGATTCTCGCTAGGAGTAGTGAGATGGTATCAATAGATCATGGGGAGAATCACTGGATAGCTTTCAGGGTGGTAAGGTCGACTGAATGTCAGTCACAGGCATTGTCTTTACCCTCAGTGGAGGGACGGTATGTTGGAAGAGTTCCAAGCTAGATACGATAGCAAACTAGACGATAAAGGCTGGATACATCGCTACCAACGATGCTACCAAAGAGGCAGTCTGGGTGTATATTAGTTCATGAGATGAACTTCGTTCCTACCATTGTGTGACAATGGAGTTGTGGTTTATGCCTAGGAACCCCCATCCCATCAGTGACCTAGACATATTCTAAGGCAGTATCACCTGATCATGGAGAAGGTTGATCTCCAGGGAGATCGAGGTTAGGAGAGTAGACTCAGAGGACAACACGGCGGATCCACTCACAAAGGACTTTTCCCAAGAGAGACTTTTATGGGATGGTTGAGTATGAGATACTACAACCACTGCTGATTGTTGGGTATTGGATACTACAACATATGGCCCTAGTGCAAGTGGGAGATTTTTAGTTATATGTATACCCTAGAGGCCATTATTGTACATATGATGTATATTATAGTGGATGCTTGGACATATATAGGGAGGACTTTCTTGCTCGACATGATTGTATACTATCTGGTTACTCTTTATCTTAACATGTACACTGATTGTATCTCTGTTACATGTTGATAAAGCTCTTAGGATGTTTACTTAACTACCTGGATTATGATGCGGATGATACTAGTAGGACAAAGGTAGTCCATGAGTACATCCTTTAATGTCCTTAGTCGTGGGTGTATCGAGACGGGGTATCGATATACCAGAGTAGACTAGCGTATACCTTCTCGATCCATGTAGATGGGCGATGGATGATCCCATATCCATTGGTGTTTGACATCAGATATGATATACGGGTGCTCAGTGGAGACTGGGTACACTGGACGGACTCGCCGAGAACTCCTAGATGATATTATACCTCACGTCAGATGGTAGTTCTCTGGTGACACTGGTACAGGTTAGTCTGTCGACCTGAGATCGTCATAGAGTCTTGTGTGATTCCCACTGTGTTTTGATTTCCACCATACCACGTTCAAGAGAACGTACAAAACGGTGGTTTTTGGGTACAGTCCCGAGTCACATGGAGGTAATGAGCGATAGGAGGGGATTTCGTCTCTCCCGGTATTGGAGGTTGATGTTGCGCTGTGTTCGATTGGCCATAACAATAAGTCCCTGGCCAGGGCTGTTTCTGAGATTTACTGGTAAGTGTTATCAGTAGTTTCTCGACCCGTTATGAGTCTCATATTGGCATGACTTATCAAGCTATTGGGGTCTGACGTTTACCACCTCCAGGCGAGATATGCGACATATCAGACGAAGAGACCGGACTGTACGGCAGTGTTACTGATTGGATTCGCAAGAGTATGAGCGGGCTTGCTTGTTGATCTTCTGATCGCTCAATACCCAGGTGGTCGTTACATTTAACAGACCGCTTGCGGCTTATGGGTGTTTGATATGATCATCACCTACTGCCGGTGTATTGACGAGTCTTTAGAGTCCTACACAGAGGTTTTCTGGTTCATGCGAAACGAAGTAGGAGCACATATGTGATATGTGCGGGACCGAGATTAATGCGTGTATGTGATACCGCATTCTATTCTCGCAATATATGATATCGGTCAGTTATATGTGATATAGCCGGGTTATCGGATCAAGTGTTGATTCGTTAGATTGTTACATTTGATATTAGCCAGTTGTATGTGATATAGTCGGATTATTAAATCAAGTGTTGATTTAATAATTTAATGTATAATTATATATTTGATATATTGAATTAAATTAACTAATATTAGCTCACTTAAACATTTCTTTTTCTTACTTGTGTACACTTAGTATATATGTGATATATATTAATGTACAATTATTGTGTCATGCTTGATGCCACATGTGACATGGGTGTATGAGACTCACACCATGCTTAATATAATATAAGATTTTTATTTATTTAAAGTAAACCAAATTAGTGGAAATTATTCACATGGTTGAAGCTTGTAGAAGCTTGTGGAACCATTGACCAAGTCCATTAATTTTGTTTTACTTGTAGATATTTATTAACCTAACCATTATTAGTTAGCCATGGTTTATTTTCTACATGGGTTAGTGTATGACACTAACTCACCCATGGTTGCTATTCTCATCTCATGAGTTCATTCTCTCATCTTCATTCTTCATCTTCTTCTTCCTCTTGAAAAAGCTTTCTACCTTTTGGAAAAGTGAGAAAATATTGTGAGAAAAACAAATCTAAAGTGAGCCAATTTCCTACTTCATCATCCTCTACTATTAGCCATTTAATTTAGGGTGTTTACTTCACTAAACCCTAATTTAGTGAAGAGGTAGCATGAGCTTGAGTCTCCTCGACGTAGATCATCTTCGGCCTCGAAGACTTCGAGCAAGCTTGTTCATTTCTTCTTGTGAACCCTTTCTAGAGTTCGGGAGTTCACTACTTGGAGCGAAAAGACTACTACACGGAGCTTTAGAAGTGAAGGAACGGTCTACAAAGGTTGTATTCCTCATTCACTTAGTATGTAAAGTTTTTTGCATTCTTATTGTTTAAATCTCTAGTTAAGATTCTAGGGTTAGGGTTATTTAGAACGGCGAATTTTTGAAAACGGCATGGACGATGCCTCCCGAAACCTTACTGCCGTCGTAGGGAACCCTACAGCTTCAGAGCCACTCATTTTTGTTGAGCGTTGGTGACTAACGCCGCCTTTCCTTTGCTTTTCATATATCTTCATCGGAGGAGGAAGGGTCTTGACCCATCTGATCCAGTAGAGCCATTTTATCTATGAGATCTTGGAAGGTCGTCGGCTTGGAGATGGTCATATATGGGAACACCATTGAATTTTGGTCAAGGGTGGCTATGAACATTCCCACGGCTGGAGCTTCTTCGATACATTGTTCGCATTTTGACCAGAGGTTTCACCATCGGGTAACATACTGAACCCAAGTCTCGTTCGGTCCAACCCTTTCGTTGACCAATGCCGCCGCGGTAGTGCGTTTATTTGCACCGATGAATCTTTAACAGATGGGCATATCCATCTCATCAAAGGTCTTCATGGAATCATCTGGGAGTTCTGCATACCATTCGAAGGTGATGCCTGCCAAATTGCTGACGAACTGTCAGAGGAGCGGTATACCATTTCCTCTAGTGTTGCCGCATATAGATTTAAAACGCGCAATGTGCTGGCAAGGATTCCCGATTCCTTTGTACATATAGAACGTTGGAAGTATATATTATGGCGGGTACTGTATTCATAGTAAAATAATTCGCGAATTATTCGCCGAATTCACGAATAATTCATGAATTTTTGACCAGCCGATTTAATCTCCGAATTAATCGGCGTTACCGAATGGGCCGAATAATTCGCGAATTATTCCCGAATTATGTGAAAAAACAGCGAATAATTCAAAAAACAGCAAATAATTCACAAAATTAAAACCTAGCGTCTCATATATTAATTTCTTGCTCGGAATCCTTCCCGAACATTTCCCGAACACTTACCGAATCTTTCCTGAATACCTGCCGATTTTTTCCGAATAGTTTTCCGAATCCTAATTTTAGACCTCGCCGAATTATACCCGAACGACGAATTTGTGACTATGACTGTATTTGATCGTAGAACGCCAGATATGGTTGACCAGTCTTGATTGACCTATTTGCGGCTTCACTGGCATAGTGAATTTTGATTTGATGAGCGATATATGCGTCTAGCTTTGTTTTTGGAATCATTTCCTCTTCAGCCGTTGGTGAGACTTGCGGAGGATTTAAAGTGTCATCGTTGTTTTTAAGAGCGACTACCGGCGGTTCATCTGCCAGTAGTTCCGATTGAACCATCATTCCAGCTATATTCTGAATCAAGAAGGCCATCGGTTCATTTTAGCGGACATCGTTGCCGCTTCTTCATCTCTCTTCTTGAGAGGGCACTTCAGGAAATCAATATCCGACTCCTGCCCAACTCTTTCTTCAGAATTTGCCTTAAGCGGTTGACTAGCAAGTGCCACCGCTTGAGCAAGTATCTCCCGCAACTTTTCATGTTGCTGCTGACATTTTGTCAGAGACCGAGTGTCACAACTCCAAATTCTGTGTACATAAAATTGTTTAAAAGTCAGTGTACAATTGGGATATTTGCAATCCTGTGAATGCTATAAGAATTTGTTTTGCTTTAGAACAGCAAGAAACAACTTGTAGCTCATTAGTAAGACATTGCATTGCTAAGACAAAGCACCGAAGTTCAAATCCCATCAGCCACACTATCTTTTTGTATTAATTTCTTTTAATATTTTAGAAGCCCAAGAGTTTTTACGTGCACTACACGTAATAGGGTAAGTTATAGAATAAATAAACTCTTGCACTGTAGAATATCAAATGACCCCGACCCAATGCACTATCACCAACCCACCCCCGACGGTACAAAACCGGCGAGAACCTAATTTTGACCGATACCGCCGGTCCAAACCGACGGTATTGCCTTCTTCTTCTGCCCCCTGCAACGTTTGGCCTACCCCACTAACCCTTTACTGCTTGTTTACTCTGAATTATTCCAGAGAGCAATAAAAATTCATATTTAATCCTATTTTATTACAAATTTTATTACATCCATTGACTACACTAAAAACCCTAGCCTTTCCTATAAATACCACCCCTCATATCACCCCTCCTTACTCATAATTCCCTGCTAAAACTCTCAAGAAATTTCCAAGTTTCTATAGTGTGCAAGTGGAGTTAACAAAGGGCGAAACTCCGACGAAGTTCCAGCGACGATACGAGAAGTTTCCATCAACGAAATGAAGCACCGACGAATCCTAGACCTCCTCCTACCTCCCTCCTCTTATCAAAACCGGTAAGACCCCCTTCTCTATCTCTTTTTCTATTCTCAAAACTTTTCATTCTCAAAACGCGTCGGAAGCGGAGTTATCCGGTTTCCGATTCTCTTTTCTTTTAAAAATACAACTTTTCCTTAATAACAAACCTATAAATTTTGATATCTTATTTAGTAATCATTAACAAAGATAATAGAATAAGTTTGACTTCAAAATAATAACCGTAGCAAGTTTTATTCCACTTTTATATTAAGATACCTTTATGTTTCATTTCGACATGCTTATAACTTTTAACCTTATTAGCTTAGAAAAACTCACGAGGTAATGACCTAACTCATCACAACACACATATCTATCATAGCACGATAAATTTTGGGACAATAGAATAAGGGAAATACGATTTTTGCAAATAAATCCCTTTAACTTATAAAACCGTTTTCTTTAAAGGATGTATTAAATATTTCCATGCAGTTGCGCCTCTACAACCCACTTTTGGAGACCCCGTTCGGGATGGTGCGGATTATCGCACATTTTCGAGCTTAGTAGAGTGAGACGCAGACCTCCGAAAGGAGCATTCGATTTCGATGGAATTTTTGATGCATTTTCCTTTAGAAAATGAGATTTCTACAAGAAAATAAATAAATTATTTTCATTAAATATATATATATATATATATATATTATCAAAATATCTATTAATTATATAAATATTCCAAGTTTCCAAAACTCAAGAAAAGAATTCAAATATTACATGAAACTACCATGCTAATTCAAAACAACATCCATATTACAAATAAATACCATATATTATGAAATTATGTTTTATTCACTAGAAATTTCACATTGATAAAATATACATCTATAAAAAACTCTAAAGACGATAATTGAATACTTGAGGTGTATTTTGAATTTATGCCAAAACTATTTTTACATAAAACCCCTCAAGTTATACTAAATTACAATAAGGACCCTAGTAAACATAGGTTTAAGCGGGACCGGTCTCTTGAGCCTCAGAGAGCCGAAGATATGGGTGCTTGCCTATTTAAGGGAGACAACATAACAAACGGTGTTATCAACACGGTAATTGTCTTTAAAAAAGACACAAATCCTGCCGTCCATATGCAGCAGTTACCGATAATATCAGAACAATCAGGATTCAAGTACTTTTAAAAATGTCTGACTCAGACCGAGTCTCAACCTAATCAATCTGACTTGAATGTGATTCAAGTACAAACTACAATACAACATGATTCAATATGAATCCATCTATTCAATCTATATCAATCTGTATTGACCGAACCGAACCATGGATATATTCCATTTACATGTTCTTCCATTATACCCGTTCCATTATTGATATCATGGTTTCGGCAAGTAATCCATCTATACAACAAGACAATACAATACAATCAAGACATCGAGGGGTTTATAAGGGGTAGATTGGTACGGAAGGTGTTATAAGTGGCACGAGACTGCAACCATAAGACACCTAACCTGAATCTCCATTGCCGTTATACCGTAGCTGAACGGTTCCTTGTACTCCGTATACCTTAGTCTCTGGGATAGTGAGACTCCTCTCGTATACACTGGCCTCTTTATACCAAGCTACAAACAACAGCGTTAACACTAAATAACAACATTAAACAGCTATACTCTATTATGTCTATTCTATTTTTATCTATTTACGGGACTTACTGATTGAGAGTGATTTTGCGTGCGTGCGCTTTTAAAAGATGAATCAAAGAATTTTTAACCGCAATCAAGAACGGCGTCGCTTGGTAGCTAGCCGGTGAGTATGGGTCGGTCCACAGGGATTTGTGTATTTTCTATTTGTTCCAACGAGTTAATTCTGATTGTGGTGGATTGATTATCACTAAAAACTGAAATAAGTTTGATTAGGATTAAAATCTTGCTAGGATTATGTTTAGGTTAAATTTGGAAATTCAATATTTCTCACCGCTTTCTATGCCCAAATTAAGATCTATTTAGGTGTTAACGTAATAATTAACAAAGTGGATTAGTACCATCGGGAAGAAACTAGGTTTCTTCCTCTAAGTCCTTATCCGTCCTTTCTTAACTCTTACTCTAACCTCCATAGAAAACATACACAACCGGTCTTTTAAACTACGGTATCACCGCTACCTTATGGGATAGGATGCCGTAGTGAGCGGTGTGTGTATGTATGCATAGAGCCCTATTAAAATGTATGACGGGTAAGAAAGGGGTGAGAGATTTTCATCTCTCAAACCTTTCCTATTCTTAACCCTAACAAGTGAGGAACTACTCACTCATTAGGGAATTAAAAGATTTCATTTTTTTATGATTGTTTTTAATAACCTAATTATCTAATTTACGGCAGATAAATAAAATCTAAACTAGGGCAGATAAATAAAGCTATACTAGGGCAGAAAAGAAAATTAACTAGGGCAAGAAAAGAAAAACTTACTTTATCTTTTATTTGATGCACTCCTCAAACATTACAGGAATTTAAATTCTGAATTTTATAAATAAAATGAGGCATAGGAAAAGGCATGCTCCGAAAAAGAGCATTAGGGTTTCTATTTATAGATCATAGAAACCCTAGGGTTACATCCGATCTCTATCTGCATTTACAAAATTACCCTAAGAAGACTAGTCAATGCACCGCCACATCGTTGAATTTTGCGCCGACACGTGCTCACCATGGCTGCGGAACCGCGGCCAAAAGCCCCGTTTGGCTGCGGATCCGCGGCCATCTTGGAAGCTCACGGGCTGTAGTTTTCTAGGCTTCTTCTGGTTGCATTTGGCTTCTTGTTTCTTCACTTGGTTTCTCAGAATGTCTTCTAGTTCTCTTCCAGATTTCCATAGTGCATAATGTCGTGAACTTTTACCCTTTGCTTCGTGTCGAAGTCTTGAACCTTACGCTGCCTTTGTACTTTGTGAACTTGTTCATTGATCTTTATTTGTCCCTCAAACTGTAGGCATGATCAAGATTCTTCTATTTGTTGGTCGTAGTCTCACTTTTGTATCGTCTTTTCATCATTTTCACTGTTTTGTTCCGAGAACCTGTAACCTGCAACTATGTAGCAGACATGGATCAAAAGCACATGTTTATTTGTAAAATGAATAAGAATGGAGAATATAATAATGCAAAATTATGATATGAACAAATACCCCCAAACTTATCTTTTGCTCGTCCTCGAGCAATACTAGTTTTATTCTTGAAAAAGACCTAGCTTCATTTTCGCAGGGAAACGCGATTGCACTGAGCTCGTGAAACAAGCCGTTAAACCTCTAGGTATCCCTAGTAGGAGGAGTGTTGTCTCCTGAGGGTTTTCAGCGGATACTACCCACAAAATCCTATCAATTCGGCCTATTGACTTTTATTCTCCACTTAGGTTTTCTAACAAGAAACTCTATTATCTCCAACTCAGAAATTATCAACCCGTATTCTTCAGGCTTTCTTATCATTTAACTTAAGATTGTATATATTTTGTAAATTTACTTAGTTTTTAGTATCTTTTGAGTTTTCCTTCTAAGGTTCCATCTCAACTTAGGAATTTTTATCATCTCTACTAAAGATATAAGTCCTATTTTTCATTTCTATCTCTCATCCAAACCCCAATCACATACCCCTACGTGTGTGTATGTATCACCCCTACACTTGGAAATTCAATTCAAGCTCTTATACTCTTGTCCATCGTCCAAAGTACTTTTGGTTGGTGAATTTTTAGATGAAATTGCTCACACATTCTTCATGCGATCGTTAATACTTCTTGAGATACTAACGACCGATTACAAAATGTGTTTGCATATTAAGGCGTAATTTCTAGTCTTGTAACACCTAAGGCTTTAGCAGTGACTCCCAAACCAGTTGGTCTAAGGCACTAGGTGAAAAAGCACCCTCGCTAACTATTTTTTTCTATTTATGCAGGCTTAAGTAATTACAAAAACCAGTGTTCATTTTTTTTATCTCTTTATTCACACTTGTATTTTTTATTTTATTTTCCTTCATATTAAGGACTTTAGACAAGAGAATTTCAAGGTCTCTTCTACTATTCTAAGTTTCAAGCTTCGTGTTTGTGCAAGTTGTAGGGTATATATTTTCAGAATTTAGACTTAAACTTAGGAATTATTTTTCAGACTTACACTTTAATAAAAATATCAATACTCTTCCCTTATTTTGACTTAGCTCATGAAGTGAACTCAAAATTTGCTTATTTCTAAGTAAACTACAAAGACATATATTTTTTACCGTTAAATTTTAAGAAAGGTTATTTTTAGGGTTTTTAATTTACTAAGTCTAGGATTTAGTTTTTCCTAGCTAATTAACCTTCTTATCAAACTCAAGTCAATTATGACCAAAATTGAATTTTTAATTTTTATAGTTTTTTTTAAAATCTTTCAATTTTTATGGGTTTTAAAATAAGTATGCAAATGCAAAAATATACATATGAATGCGAAGGAAGAAAGCTTACCGAGCACACCCCCAAACTTAAACTTGACAGTGTCCTCACTGTCAGGCTACACCAAGAGGGTCAAAATGGCCAGTATTCCCCTGTTTATATTTTTTAATTTTTTTTATTGTTAACAGAAAAACAAAACAAAACATATATACAAAATGGTCCCCCCAAACTTAAGTGAAACAGTGTTTCCACTGTTTAAGCGTTAAAGTTCAGAGTTAGGGAGGAGAAAAACACAGTATCAAGCTATACAAGGCCTTACACAGGCCAAAGGTTAGCACCAACCATTCAAAAATTTTATCGTTATAATGGTGTGGTTGGTGAAAGAATGGAGTGTAGAGAAAATAAATGAGAAACACAAGAGACCGTATGGGAAGAAAGGTGGAATATGGTCTCGGTATATTAGGAGAAGAATGACGGAAGAGAGAAAGAAGTGTAGTACGAACTTGAGGGTGTAAATTTAGTGAATAAATTAGCACAAATTGTGATGACCGATGTGTTAAAAGCGATTATGCTAATCTATCAACCCGTCGAGAAATGGGGTCAAATCTCTCAAGATTCACGAGAAAACATGGGTACGTTGAACTTGGTAAACCAGACATTGAAAATGGAAGCGTGACGGATTCTTGCTAGGTCGAAACGATGGAAAGGACGAAGGGGAGTGATTTAGGGAGGGTCTCATTCTCACCTAAGTAAGCGTATGTAAGGTGAGACGACAACAGCTTGAGTTCGAGTTTCAGAGGTGAAACAATTGAAGGTGAAATTGGTGAAACTGTCTCGACCTCGAAGGATTCCATCAGTGGTTCGAAATGACTGTAAGCAACCGAGTCTGATGGTTCAACTAACTCATCTGAAAATTCAAAGGACTCAAACTCGGGCAGTGAGTCTTCAAAATCGTCCGAAAAAGTGAAATACTCGTAATTGTTATCGGTTATGAGAACTGTGTCAGATTCAAGGAGGAACGCACTAGTGGCGTCAAAACTGCTGTGATCGAATAGAAATTTTTCAAGCTCACAGTCCTCCTGCGTGATCTCTTGCGTGGTCGGAACGATGGAAAGGATGAAGGGGGATGATTTAGGAAGTATAACAGTTAAAGGTTCAGGAGGATGAGTTGGAAAATCCGACTCATCAAACAAAACTGGTTCATCCTCAATACTCTCCTCATAATTTTCCTCAAAAGTTATCCCATCCATGCAATTATCTTCAAAATCAAGACGCATATGAAGTTCGGGAGAAACATTTAATGACTCGGGATGATGAATTGGAGAGAAAAATTCAGTCAAATCTGCGGGTTCATCATCCAAATTATTCCCCGCGTCAATATCCTCAATCAAGTGAAAATCAATTTTTTCGGACACCTTATCAAAAGCATGGATATTTATCAATTCAGGTTCTAGATTAGAGGTGTAGAGGTCGAAAGGATTAGTGATGGTTTCACTCGAAAGGGACCCTTTATAATCTGGCAAATCAAGCACTACAAAGTCGCACAACCCATTAAACGTTTTATTTTCAACTGGTGAATCATTTGGGACACTTGATAGACATTCAAAACCGAAGTTGTGGAATTCAATTGGTGATGGGTAGGTTTGATTTGGAAGGGTGCACAGCTCACTCTCTCCACTCAAATTCTCGATCTGTCCAACCGTCTCATCATACATTGGAAAATTTGGAGCTACTTGGAAACTAGCTACCGGTTCACTAGGTTGTCTTGATGAATTAAGGGCGGCAATGGACGCATCTAGATTCCTCATCTGTTGGTTTGTCGCTACAATATAAGCTTCCAATGACTGTTCCAGACTAGACATGGGTTGTGAAGGGGTTTCAGTAAAAGATTCAAAGTTGTTTGGATGTGTTAAACTCCCAAATGGTTGTGTAGAAGCAATGTCTAGGGAAGGTGCGAAAGTCGGGTAGGACTGGTAGGAATTGAATGGTTGGACAGGAGTAGGATCAACATTTGGATAAAAAGGTGAATGGACCTGTTGATCCCAAGAACTGGAAGTGTTGAAAGGAGTGAAAGATCGGTTACGAGATTGTTCAATATGTTCAGCAATAGACATGGGTTTCGGAGTTACAACAGGACTCGAAAAAGGAGTATCAATGTAAGAAGGTAGTGAAGCTTGAAATGGTTGATACAAAGTGGATTGCAGAGTCGAACTGTTTCTCCTAGACGCTTCTATTCGATCTTTCAAAGAAATTTTAGGCATGGAGGGGTCGTCCGTAATTCGACCAAAACAATTCGCGTAGAAAGCAATGTTTGGATGAGGGTACCAAAGTTCGGCAAGAGTTTTGTGAGGTGGGGTACCCATGATGTAAGAAATGAGAAGAAAAAGAATGTGGGTGCAAGTGGGGTGCAATAGATTTCTAGCGACAAAATTGGCAAGTCTTTTTGTAATTTTTTTTTCTGTTTGTGTTTTTTTATATAAGGAGCTATTTTGCAAAAAGATTTTCAATAAAAAGCTTAGACACACGTTCAAGCAATCACAAAATACACAATCAAGCCTAGATCTAGGGTCACCAGGTCAACTAGACTGCTCCTAACCGTTCTAAGGGGCAAATTGTGAGGACCTCAAATCGCCTCTTCACCGCCAATTGTGGCCAGGTAAGCACAAGTAAAGAAAGGAGGGATCCGCTCACGAATCACCGTGAGACGGGCCTTTTAAAATTACCTTTCCCCACTTGTCTAGCCTAGGCGCCACAAAGTCTAGTTTAGATAAACGATCGATGCCTACAACTATTCCTTTGTCCTATCGAGCGCGACCGTCCTTATAAACCGAGTCTAATCTTTTTTAATTAACTCGAAGGTTAATGCAAAATGATTTTTGTGATTTTTGGGGTCTTAGGAAGGGTAATGAAATCCCCACCCAATCTGGATTGGTGTAAAAGCACCTTAAAGTCAATTTTAAATATGCAAAGCAGTAAACACAATCAAACACTTGCAAACAATTTTTTATTGCGGCGCAAAGAATCGTGCACAAGATCAAGTTATTGGAGAAGGGGAGAAGTTTTTGCGCAAAGAACCCTACAGGGAAATTTTTTCAGAGGATATTAGGGGGTTTAGAAGAAGAACATAAGGCTTACAGAGAAAAATTGGACAGATGACGTCACCACCAAGCCACAGATCCGCCGCCAAATGTTTCCTTTGACCGCGATTCCGCGGTTGACTCGTTGACTCGAGCCTCCCAACTTCTTCTGTTTTCTGTTGCGGTCCTCCTCTGTTTGTTCAGATCTGCTGTTTGCTGTTTCGCTCTCTGGATTTTTCCAGATCTGAATCTGTTCGTCGATCCTGCACAATTCAAATGAAACACTCTTCAAAGAATAACAAGATGAATTTTTTTTTATATTTTTATATTTTTCAGTTTTTTTGATTTTTCAATTTTTATATTAACCCGAAATTACAAAAAAAAAAATAACTACGCCATCCCCGGCAACGGCGCCATTTGATTGAGAGTGATTTTGCGTGCGTGCGCTTTTAAAAGATGAATCAAAGAATTTTTAACCGCAATCAAGAATGGCGTCGTTTGGTAGCTAGCCGGTGAGTACGGGTCGGTCCACAGGGATTTTGTGTATTTTCTATTTGTTCTAACGAGTTAATTCTGATTGTGGTGGATTGATTATCACTAAAAACTGAAATGAGTTTGATTAGGATTAAAATCTTGCAAGGGTTAGGTTTAGGTTAAATTTGGAAATTCAATATTTCTCACCGCTTTCTATGCCCTAATTAAGATCTATTTAGGTGTTAAGGTAATAATTAAAAAAGTGGATTAGTACCATCGGGAAGAAACTAGGTTTCTTCCTCTAGGTCCTTATTCGTCCTTTCTTAACTCTTACCCTAACATCCATGGAAAACATACACAACCGGTCTTTTAAACTACTGTATCACCGCTACCTCGTGGGATAGGGTGCCGTAGTGAGCGGTGTGTGTATGTATGCATAGAGCCCTATTAAAATGTATGACGGGCAAGAAAGGGATGAGAGATTTTCATCTCTCAAACCTTTCCTATTCCTAACCCTAACAAGTGAGGAACTACTCACTCATTAGGGAATTAAAAGATTTCATTTTTTATGATTGTTTTTAATAACCTAATTATCTAATCTACGGCAGATAAATAAAATCTAAACTAGGGCAGATAAATAAATCTATACTAGGGAAGAAAAGAAAATTAACTAGGGTAAGAAAAGAAAGACTTACTTTATCTTTTATTTGATGCACTCCTCAAACATTACAGGAATTTAAATTCTGAATTTTATAAATAAAATGAGGCATAGGAAGAGGCATGCTCCGAAAAAGAGCATTAGGGTTTCTATTTATAGATCATAGAAACCCTAAGGTTACATCCGATCCCTATCTGCATTTACAAAATTACCCTAAGAAGACTAGTCAACGCAGCGCCACACCGTTGAATTTTGCGCCGACACGTGCTCACCATGGCCGCGGAACTGCAGCCAAAAGCCCTGTTTGGCCACGGATCCGTGGCCATCTTAGAGGCTCATGGGCTGTAGTTTTCTAGGCTGCTTCTGGTTGCATTTGGCTTCTTATTTCTTCACTTGGTTTCTCAGATTGTCTTCTAGTTCTTTTCCAGATTTCCACAGTGCATAATGTCGTGAACTTTTACCCTTTGCTTCGTGTCGAAGTCTTGAACCTTGCGCTGCCTTTGTACTTTGTGAACTTGTTCATTGATCTTCATTTGTCCCTCAAACTATAGGCATGATCAAGATTCTTCTATTTGTTGGTCGTAGTCTCACTTTTGTATCGTCTTTTCATCATTTTCACTGTTTTGTTCCGAGAACCTGTAACCTGCAACTATGTAGCAGACATGGATCAAAAACACCTGTTTATTTGTAAAATGAATAAGAATGGGGAATATAATAATGTAAAATTATGATATGAACACTTACCGAGTGACTTGTTCGCTGACGACATTCTCTTTCTTCTTCTTTGGAATGTCGTCAGGTGTTTCGGACTCACTGGAGATCGAACCCAGCAGCGAAGACTTGGATCAGTTTACTGAAGACCTGGAGTTTTAGATTCACTTGTGCATTACATTTCATTTTCATTTCTGTTATGCCATTATTTAGGCATTGCTTTCATTCCATGTATTTTCATTTCAGTTGTATTGTAAAAAGAATGTTTAATAAATAAATTTGCTGTTTATTTACATCTTGTCTCTTGTGTACATTTTTTTTTATATTGCTTAGAAACGCTTAGCGTGTTTACTTCTGAGTAAATACGTAGCGGCCTCGTCGCGTCCTCTGCCCATATACTGGGAAGCGGGGCATGGCTGGTTTTGTTGGTGGCTCATGCAGGTAAGCTCTGTGTAGACATACAGGTCAGCTCTGTATGGACATGCATGTCAGCTTTGCGTGGACAACCTAAGTAATATAACACAAGAACCAGCAACTGAAAACATTCTTTATAATTCATATTCCTTGAATCTTATCATTTCATATATTTTGCATCTGTCCTAACCAAAATTTTGCTTTCAAGGTAATGGATTCCCCAAACAACACCAGCACCAACTTCAACAACACTCCACCACCCCTACCGATTACACCTGCCGTAGCTGCTCCGATCAATAAGCAGACGGTTTTGCTTAAGGCGATCCGCAGCTTCCTGGAAGGACAACAGCAGTAGACTACTATCTTGATGAACCGTCCCGAGGCAGAAGCACCTGGGGTGAAGCAATTCAGGGCTTTGCACCCCAAGCAGTTCGCAGGAAAATAGAGCCCTCTAGAAGCTGAGAAATGAGCTCAAAGCATTGAAGATGACATGGCAGCGGCACAAGTGCCAGAGATAGCTTGGGTTCGTGTTGCGAAGTTGCAGCTTACGAACAATGCACGGGTTTGGTGGAAGGCGAAAGAAAGCCGTCTCACCCAATCGATCAAATGGAGGACTTTCCGCGAAATGTTCGACGCAAAGTACTTTCCCGAGACTGCCAGATTCGACATGGAACAACAGTTCATTCACTTACAACAGGGTTCAATATGGACCAAATCAGTGGATGACTACGATACTGAGTTTACCATGCTCATTTGGTAAGATACGTCTCAATTTTTCGATTTTAAAATGTCACATACTACACAGCTAACACAATACTTTAACAGATTTGCGGCACACCTGATACTGACAGATGAGATCAGAGCTCGACGATTTCAACAAGGGTTAGATCCGGAGATCCGGGCTGCATTAGCCTGCATTAGCCACAGGAGATTATCTGACCCACGAATCGGCTCTGAAAGCTGCCCGCCGTTATAAGGCAGTGGTAAAGATGATGGGCAGACCTCAGTCTTCCAGGATGAAGCGCCCTGCGAACCAAATGGCAGGAGGAGCTTCTTCAAGGCCACCATTTGTGCCAAGGAGACCGGGATCACCAAACAATTGGCCTAGCACGGCATTTTGCACATACTGCAGAAGAGATGGACATTTGATGAAAGACTTTCGGCATGCAAATCGTCTTTGCTTAGTCTGCGGCTCAGCTACTCACAACATTGGGTCTTGTCCTCGTAGACACAACCCAAATGCTGCACCCAGGCTAGCAATCACTTACCCGCAGCGCCCAGCCATCCAAGCACTTGCTCCGAGACTTGCACTACCTGCTCCACCTCCTCGTGGACCAACTGCTCCTCCTCCCCGTCAGTTCCATCAAGCTTAAAGGAACCCCCCTTCAAGGACCAAGGAACAGACAGAGGAATGCTCCTCCAGTAAGAAGGAATGTGCCGAGGCGACAGACTTTCACGATGACTGTGGAAGAGGCTGAAGCCACCGGCCAAGTCATTATTGGTAACACATCCTTTTCACACTCTCTTTCAGTTCATAGACATACCTAAATATCTTTTCCCTTATACCTAAAACATATCTCACACAACTTAGGTACAATCTTAGTAGCCTCACTTCCTACACTCGCATTATTCGATACTGGAGCATCTCATTGCTTTATGTCGCAACGGTTCATCCGAACTCATGCGATTCCAGTCACACCGCTTGTATCCATCTGGAATGTCAGTTCAGGAAATGGCATTCTAAAAGCAACAATGGGATACAACTTGTGTCCAGTGGTCGTCTGCAGCAAAGAATTCTATGCCGACTTCAAGGTGCTGGACATACCGAACTTCGATGTGGTTTTAGGTATGGATTGGCTCGGAACATTCTATGCTACCATTGACCGTCATCAAAGGAGGGTAGTATTCGAGATTCTAGACCATCCGGTCTTCTATTTCAAAAGTGGAGACCGTACCCTAGAGCCAAGCACTTACAAGGCAAAACCAAAGAAGGCAGTGATTGCGGCAATTCAAGCGGAGGAAGGATCAAAGCCAGAAGTAGTTCGAGAGTTCGACGATGTGTTTCCTGACGATATATCAGGTTTGCCTCCCGATCGAGCTCTTGAATTCAGCATTGATTTAGTACCAGGAGCACAACCGATGATCAAAGCACCGTATCGATTAAGTCCGGATGGTTTGAAGGAGGTCTGAACTTAGTTGGACGAATTATTGGCGAAAGGATAGATCCGTCCCAGCACTTCAAGTTGGGGATCTCCAGTTCTGCTCGTGAAGAAGAAGGAAGGTTCATACAGAATGTGCATCGATTATAGAGCCTTGAACAAAGTAACGATAAAGAACAAGTATCCACTACAGCGCATCGACGATTTATTCGATCAGCTAAGTGGATCTTGTGTTTTCTCTAAGTTAGATTTTCGTTCGGGTTATCATCAGGTGAAGGTCAAGGAAGCTGATATTCATAAAACAGCATTCAGAACACGCTATGGTCATTACGAATTTCTTGTGATGCCATTTGGAGTGACCAACACACTAGCAATATTCATGAACCTGATGAATCAAGTTTTCCGAGAGTACTTAGAAAGATTTGTTTGCATCTTCATCGACGACATCCTGGTGTATTCTAAGAGTCGGAAGGAACATGCCGAGCACCTACGAATTGTCCTGGAAACTCTACAACAACATCAACTATATGCTAAGTACAGCAAATGCGAGTTTTGGCTAGATCAAGTCGGTTTCCTCGGACATATTGTATCAGACGAAGGAATCTCTGTGGATCCAGCGAAAGTTTCAACAGTAAGCGAATGGCCGACACCAAGTCATTCGAATTTTCTTGGGTCTAGCTGGATATTACCGAAGGTTCATTGAAGGATTTTCTAATATTACAACACCCCTGACCAAGCTCACACATAAAGATGAAGAATTCGTGTGGTCAGAAGCATGCGGACAAGCTTTCGTAGAACTCAAG
Source organism: Agapanthus africanus (assembly GCA_030015575.1). Taxonomy (NCBI): domain Eukaryota; kingdom Viridiplantae; phylum Streptophyta; class Magnoliopsida; order Asparagales; family Amaryllidaceae; genus Agapanthus; species Agapanthus africanus. The sequence continues at coordinate 124,025,579 of CM057339.1, read as the reverse complement.
TCAAGGTTGACATCAGCGCCTATTATCGTTATACCGGACCAATCTAGAGGTTTCGAAGTGCATTGCGATGCATCCGGTAAGAGATTAGGATGTGTTCTACATCAGCACGTTAAGGTTGTGGCTTATGCTTCAAGACAGCTGAAAATTCATGAGCGCAATTACCCGACGAATGATTTGGAGTTGGCGGCCGTAATCTTTGCTCTTAAGATTTGGCGCCATTATCTTCTTGGAGAACGGGTGAACATATACACAGATCATAAGAGCCTGAAATATGTGTTTACTCAGAAGGAGCTTAATATGCGGCAGAGACGATGGTTAGAACTCATGGCGGATTTCGACATCAACCTGCAATATCACCCAGGGAAGGTGAATGTAGTACCTGATGCCCTTAGTCGCCAACCATTAGCAATGAATCCCACCGCTCAGTGGAAGCTTCAACAAGACTTGCATCAGATGGAGATTGAAGTGGTCATGCCAGGTAACGCTTCAAGTTTGATGAACTTACAAGTTCAATCTACCATTGTCAATCAGATCAAAGCAGCTCAAGCAAGTGATGCCAAGTTGCAAAAGATCAGAGAACAAGTAGAGAATGGACAGAGAACAGACTTCATCGACCATGAAGACGGATCTTTAAGATACGGCAGCAGACTGTGTATACCAAAAGGTTCTGTTCGGGAAGAGTTAATGAAAGAAACTCACAGCTCTCCCTACTCAGTACACCCTGGAGGTACAAAGATGTACAAAGACCTGCATCAAAATTACCAGTGGCATAGAATGAAGCGTGAAGTGGCCAGAAGCGTCGCCAAATGCTTGGTGTGTCAGCAAGTAAAGGCTGAACACCACAGGACTGCTGGATTACTTCAACCGTTACCTATTCCAAAATGGAAGTGGCAACACATCACAATGGATTTTGTGACTGCACTCCCTCACAGCACAAAAGGTAACGATGCGGTATGGGTTATTGTGGATTGACTCACAAAGTCGGCTTACTTCATCCCATTTCGAGTTGGTCAATCTACTGAGATATTAGCAAAGAAGTACATGGAGGTAAGAATCTGAGTAAGATTTTAAAATCTTCAAAATATGTGCTATCTCTGATACCCATGAACTCATACAGGAAATTGTGAGACTTCATGGAGTACCGGTTTGCATTGTCTCCGATCATGACCCAGGTTCCGATCACAATTTTGGCAGAGTCTGCAAGTGAGCTTGGGAACAAGTTTGAACTTCAGCACGACTTATCATCCACAAACAGATGGTCAGTCAGAGCGAACTATTCAGATCTTGGAAGATATGCTCAGAGCATGTATGCTAGACTTCGGAGGATCGTGGGAAGATCACCTACATCTTGTGGAGTTTTCATACAACAACAACTACCAAGCAAGTATCAGAATGACACCTTTTGCAGCACTTTTTGGAAGTAAGTGTCGATCGCCATTATGTTGGGATGATATCGGAGATAGAGAACTCCTAGGACCGGAGATGATAATAGCAACCGTAGATGTGGTTCGTACTAGGGAAAGAATGCGCATAGCCCAAGATCGACAGAAGCACTGGGCTGATGCGAAGCGTCGTCACTTGGAGTTCCAGCCGGGAGATCATGTATTTCTGAAGATATCTCCGAACCGTAGAGTGATCCGATTTGGAAGACGGGGTAAGCTTAGTCCAAGGTATATTGGACCGTTCGATATACTCGAACGAGTCGGTGAAGTGGCTTATCGCTTGGCACTTCCACCTTCATTGGAAGGAGTGCACAATGTGTTCCACATATCCTAACTCAGAAGGTATGTGAGTGACCCTAGCCATATTCTCGATCATTCCGAGCACACTGTACAGCCCGACTTATCTTATGAGCAGCAACCTGTTGAGATCCTGGACAGGAAAGTGAAGTCACTTCGAAACAAGGAAGTCAACTTGGTTCGAGTGATGTGGAGAAGAGACACTCCAGGAGAATCGACATGAGAAAGGGAAGATGAGATGCGTGCAAGATATTCTCACTTATTTGTAAACCAGTCCTTAAAATAAATTGTAAATTTCGAGGACGAAATTTTTGTAAGGAGGGTAGACTGTAACAACTCCAAATTCTGTGTACATCAAATTATTTAAAAGTTAGTGTACAATTGGGATATTTGCAATCCTGTGAATGCTATAAGAATTTGTTTTGCTTTAGAACAACAAGAAACAACTTGTAGCTCTTTGGTAAGACCTTACACTGCTGAGACAAAGCACCGGAGTTCAAATCTCATCAGCCACATTATCTTTTTGTATTAATTTTTTTAATCTTTTAGAAGCCAAAGAGTTTTCACGTGCACTACACGTAATAGGGTAAGTTATAGAATAAATAAACACGTGCACTGTAGAATACCAAACGACCCCGACCTAATGAACCATCACCAACCCACCCCCGACGGTATAAAACCGGTGAGAGCCCAATTTTGACCGATGCTGCCAGTCCAAACCGACGGTATTGCCTTCATCTTCTGCCCCCTGCAACATTTGGCCTACCCCATTAACCCCTTACTGCTTGTTTACTCTGAATTATTCCAGAGAGCAATAAAAATTCACATTTAATCCTATTTTATTACAAATTTTATTACACCCATTCACTGCACTAAACCCTAGCCTTTCCTATAAATACCACCCCTCATATCACCCCTCCTCACTCATAATTCCCTGCTAAAACTCTCAAGAAATTTCCAAGTTCCTATAGTGTGCAGGTGGAGTTAACAAAGGGCGAAATTCTGACGAAGTTCCGGCGACGATATGAGGAGTTTCCAGCAACGAAATAAAGTACCAATGAATCCTAGACCTCCTCCTACCTCCCCCCTCTCAGTAAGACCCCCTTCTATCTCTCTTTTGCTATTCTCAAAACTTGTCATTCTCAAAACGTGTCGGAAGCGGAGTTATCTGGTTTCCAATTCTCTTTTCTTTTAAAAATACAACTTTTCATTAATAACAAACCTATAAATTTTGATATCTCATTTAGTAATCATTAACAAAGACAATAAACAAGTTTGAGTTCAAAATAATAACCGTAGCAAGTTTTATTCCACTTTTACATTAAAATACTTTTATGTTTCATTTCGACATGCTTATACCTTTTAACCGTATTACCTTAGAAAAACTCACGAGATGATGACCTATCTCATCACAACACATATATCTATCATAGCACGATAAATTTTGGGACAATAGAATACAGAAAATACGATTTTTGCAAATAGATCATTTTAACTTATAAAACCGTTTTCTTTAAAGGATGTATTAAATATTTCCATGTAATTGCGCCTCTACAACCCACTTTTGGGGACCCCGTTCGGGATGATGCGGATTATCGCACATCCTCGGGTTTAGTAGAGTGAGATGCAGACCTCCGAAAGGAGCATTCGATCTCGATGGAATTTTTGATGTATTTTTCTTTAGAAAATGAGATTTCTACAAGAAAATAAATAAATTATTTTCATTATATATATATATATATTATCAAAATACCTATTTTTAATTATATAAATATTCCATGTTTCCAAAACTCAAGAAAAGAATTCGAATATTACATGAAACTATCATGATAATTCAAAACAACATCCATATTACAGATAAATACCATATATTATGAAATTAGGTTTTATTCACTAGAAATTTCATATTGATAAAATATACATCTATAAAAAAATGCTAAAGACGATAATTAAATGCTTGAGGTGTATTTTGAATATATGCCAAAACTATTTTTACATAAAACCCTCTCAAGTTATACTAAATTACAATAAGGACCGTAGTAAACATAGGTTTAAGCGGGACCGGTCTCTTAAACCTCAGGGAGCCGGAGATATGGTTACTTTCCTATTTAAGGTAGTCAACATAACAAACGATGTTATCAACACGGTAATTGTCTTTGAAAAAGACACAAATCCTGCCGTCCATATGCAGCAGTTACCGATAACATCAAAACAATCAGGATTCAAGTTCTTTTAAAAGTGTCTGGCTCAGAACGAATCTCAACCTAATCAATCTGATTTGAATGTGATTCAAGTACAAACTACAATACAATATGATTCAATATGAATCCATCTATTCAATCTATATCAATCTGTATTGACTGAACCGAACCATGGATATATTCTATTTACATGTTCTTCCATTATATCCGTTCCATTACTAATATTATGGTTTCGACAAGTCATCCATCTATATAACAAGACAATACAATACAATCAATATAATCAAGACATCGTGGGGGTTTATAAGGGGTAGATTGGTACGAAATGTGTTAGAAGTGGCACGAGACTGCAACCATAAGACACCTAACCTGAATCTCCATTGCCGTTGTATCGTGACTGAACGGTTCTTTATACTCCGTATACCTTAATCTCCGGGATAGTGAGACTTCTCTTGTATACACTGATCTCTTCTGTACCAAGCTACAAACAACAGCGTTAACACTAAATAACAACATTAAACAGCTATACTCTATTCTGTCTATTCTATTCTTATCTATTTATGGGACTTACCGAGCGACTTGTTCACTGACGACATTCTCTTTCTTCTTCTTTGAAATGTCATTAGGTGTTTCGGACTCACTGGAGATTGAACCCAGCAGCGAAGACTTGGATCAGTTTACTGAAGACCCGGAGTTTTAGATTCACTTGTACATTACATTTCATTTTCATTTCTGTTATGCCATTGTTTAGGCATTGCTTTCATTCCATGTATTTTTATTTCAGTTGTATTGTAAAAGGAATGTTTAATAAATAAAGTTGCTGTTTATTTACATCTTGTCTCTTGTGTACATTTTATTTTATATGCTTAGAAACGCTTAGCGTGTTTACTTCTGAGTAAATACATAGCGGCCTCGTCGCGTCCTCTGCCCGTATACTTGGAAGCGGGGCGTGACACCGAGTGTGCGGTCCGTGACTAGTAGAAGCATGGCCTTCGTCTTTGGAGTTCACCATGTGACTGTATGAACTATCATGCCCCCAGGCTTGGGGCATCTGGAATCTTAGCCCTTGGAGTTTTCCTTAAAAGTTTGTATTTTATTAGGCCTCTATTTTTTGTAAGAAGCCGCTTTAGTTTTAGGAGGACCCATCAGAACATGAACCGTCTTGAGATGAGTCCCTTTGTATTTGGAAGGGGAGTTATCAGAGTTTGGATGACGCTTAAGGGATGGGCCGCGGATGACGATTGAGTCCTTCACCTGCTTCCACGAGAAAAGTTCTTTTAGGGAACGAACTGGTTTTTGTTCTCCTTGGATCTCCACGGGCTGTGGAGACCTTTTTAGTACCGCGTTGGGAGAATTTTGCTTGACCCTTCGCAGCAGCTCAAAACTGTTCCCGGTTGGAACAGCAGCATTTGCTGTCAGAATTGGAATCAGCCCGAACGGAGAATTGCCCCCAGCTTGTGATATTTGACGCCGATATCGACATTGGCGATGTCTTGCGATCGGAGCTTCATCAATCTTAGTATTTTACTGAGCTTACCCTCTGTTTTCCTTGAGAGCATGAATATTCTGCCCCTTGCATCGACCTTGGTCTTTGGCAGGAGCTAGTCGTATGAAGACTGATGCTGTCGGCAGAGCTAAAGCTTGGAGAGCCAGCCTGTGGAAGACGTACTTCTTCTGGGCGTTTCCCTTTTGCGTTGAGGCACCGAGGGTAGGAGGTGAGACCATTGTCCCAAAAAAAAGCCCACTGATTTCTTGAAAAGCCGGATTGCAGAGATTTGAGGCTGCAAGTGGCTTATACTTGACTCCACCAGATGTGACAGAGAATCAGTTGCGGTGAGCAGAAGCAAACGCCATTCCACAAAGAGACGAAACGCTAGCTTCAGTATCTCATCACCCAAGGGAAATTACAAACATATATAACGCGATTGTTTGATCTCGGAAAACACGACACATGAAGTGTGGAGTGGAAAGAGGAAAATGATCCACCGAACGCACCAGAATCTGTTTACCGCCGAAGAATGGACTGAGACGTTGAGACGTCTCGCTTGAATTTATGGGAAGATACTATTTGGACATATCTACCCACCTCTCCAAAGATACCAAGTTGATTTATGACACCGTATATCGGAGGTTTGGATAGATACGACCGATGTAGCAGACTTCATCAGATTTTCCCTCATTTGTAAGGGTTTTTATTTATTGTGGGGACGCTCTTCCCTGCAACCATAATCCCCTGCAGTTAATTAGGTTATCGTGTTGAGATAACCACTTTCTCCTGCTCTAGTATTTCACTTTATGTCATGTTGTGTTTTATTTATTTTGGTTGCCTGTGGATTGTATATGGAGGATAATTTATGTCGTCGTCCGTAGGGCGCGGATTAATCCAAATCCGTATATATATTTTTGGGTTTGGGTCAAGGATTTGCTTAATGGGGTCAACGTTGGTATCTTGGTTTGCCAACATAAATGAACTTAGGACGCATTTATCATATTTGTGAGGTTCATTCGTTCATATGAAACTTGGGCTTTATCTAAGGGTCGTTAGTCTTATTTGGGACTAAGATCAACTTAGGTGTTTTGGGTCAAGCATTTACTTGACAGGGTCCGCGGTATCTTGGTTTGGCAACGGGAATGAACTTAGGACGCATTTCTCACATTTGTGAGGTCCATCCGTTCATATGAAACTTGGGTTTTATCTAAGGATCGTTATTCTTATTTGGGACTAAGATCAACTTAGATATTTTGGGTCAAGCATTTACTTGACAGGGTCTGCACTGGTAGCTTAGTTTGCCAATGGTAATGAACTTAGGACACATTTCTCACATTTGTAAGGTCCATCCGTTCACGGGATACTTGGGTTTGAGCTAATGATCGTTAGTCATGTATGAGACTAAGATCGACTTAAGAACAAATGAGCATATGGGCTTAACCGATCATTAGATAACATGAATAGTCTATAGATAGTATACGGTAGTCAATATAGAGATAGTCCGCAAGGAAAAATATATTAGTTTAAGAACGTCGCTGTCCAACATCACCGTGTTTGGGGCGACGCGCTAGTTTAGGGACATTTCGTTCCAACATTCATATGTTTGGGACGAATATGAGTTTAAGAACATTTCAGTCCATTATCGCCATGTTTGGGGCAAAATGCTAGTTTAGGGACATTTCGGTCTAACGTTCCCATATTTGGGACGAATATTAGTTTAAGGATATTTCGGTCCAACATTCCCATGTTCGGGGATGAATATTGGTTTAAGGACATTTCGGTCCAACATTCCCGTGTTCGGGGATGAAGGAAGAAGAGTTGTTGGTTGTTGGGACCCGCCACCTCTCTGAAAACATTGAGGAATTACAACGATATATATCAGAGGTGTGGAAAAATGTACCCTTGAACCAAATCTCATATTTGAGGGAAAATATCATGGTGGACCTAAGAATCGTTAGTTTTATATGAGACTAAGATTAACTTAGAAGATATGAGATGAATATCATTTTGGATATCATCGATAAGAGATCACTAGTCATATATAGGACTAAGATCAGTTTGTAAATCATGAGCATATGGGCTCGGTTGATTCAAAAGCAAAAAGGAAGCTCAAGCTTTATAGACTTTAGCCAATTTATGGCCAAGATTGGGTTTTTCTACTACCCAACAGTGCTAAGCACTCAAATATATAGTGCTCACGTGTATTACGCGTGAGGCGCTATAATAGTGCTAAGCACTAGTTTTTTCTGGCGTTCACACGCGTTTCACGTGAAGCGCTATGTTTTGGTTCTTACGTGTATTTCACGTGAGGCACTGAGTTTTTAGAGATTTAATCTCTATTGATGTTTTCAGAGAGGTTAAATCTCTGCTAATGGTATTTTGACCATTAACGGTTACCAAGATCGCCGTTTTGAGGATCTGGGATGGGGTTTTTAAGAACTAAGTTCTTGATTTGTAAGGGAACTAAGTTTCTGGAGTATTATGGACTCCATCTTCTTCACGTTCTTTTCTTCCATGTTCTTTTTGACATTGTTCTTTCCTAAATATTTGACTCTTAAAAATAAGATCTTCCTGATGAGAATTAAATTCTCAACTTGTAGGAGACTTATCTTGTGGATCTCAGACCCAAACAAAGAACTAAGTTCTTGAGAAGGGTTAAACCCTTAGATACGTAAAGAAGATGTTTTGATCTCTATAATTTCTTTACCTATGGTTTAGAGTACGAAAATCTTCATCTTTTATTGAGAATTAAATTCTCTGTTTATTTTTTGTGGAAGTTTGTGAAGAACTTTCTTTATATTTTTTTACAGAAACTTATGAGGGGTTTTCTTCCCTTTTTAATATCTCGTCCCTCCTCTTTTTTTATCTCTTTGCTCCTATTTATTGGAGAAGGAAAATAATCAATTTGTCGAGAAAATCTCTAATTGAGAGATAATGATTGATTTCATGATCAATCAAATTGATTTTTTAGATTAATCGTTGAATTTTATTCACCGTTGAATTTTTAATTCAAAGGCTTTCTGTTTAACAGAGAAGATTTCTTATTTGTTTTAACAAGATCAGAAAAATATTTCACAAATATAGAATTTTATTCTATCATATGAATATCTTGTTAGTTTAACAAGATTAGGAAGATATTTTCCTAATATAGAATTTTATTCGATCATATGAATATCTTGTTAATTTAATAGGATTAGAAGGATATTTTCCTAATATAGAATTTTATTCTATTTAACAGAGAAGATTTTTCTTATTTTAGAAAGATCATGAAAATATTTCGCACATAGAATTTAATTCTATAATGGTTTAATTGGTGATATTTTATCAAAGATTCTCTGTTAGAGAAAAATCTTTCCATATTAGAAATATCAGGGAAAATATTTCCCAAATATAATTTAATTCTATCACATAGAATTTAATTCTATCAGATGGTTTAATTGGTGATATTTTATCACTATTGGATTTTAAATCCAAAGATTCTCTGTTAGAGAAAGATTTTTTCATATTTAGAAAGATTAGGGAAAATATTTCTCAAATAGAATTTAATTCTATCACATATAATTTAATTCTATCAGATGGTTTAATTGGTGATATTTTATCACCAATGGATCTTAAATCCAAAGTTTCACTGTTAGAGAAAGATATTTTCACATTTAGAAAGATTAGGGAAAAAAATTTCCCAAATAGAATTTAATTCTATCACATAGAATTTAATTCTATTAGATGAGAGTATTTTAAATTGGGGCACTCACGTGTGTTTCACGTGAGTGCTGCTATATACATATATGATGGTGCTCACGTGTTTTTCATGTGAATGCTGCCAAAAGAATGTGGTGAGAGAACTCACGTGTTTAACATATGGGCGCTCACGTGTTTAACATGTGGGGGCTATCATAGCATTTAATCTTATTTGAAGCCGGTACTCACATGCTTTGCATGTCGGTGCTCACATGTCTAACACATGGGTGCTACTATAGGATTTAATTCTAACTGCAGCAGGTACTCGCGTGTTTTGCATGTAAGTGCTTACGTGCTTTGCACGTGGGGGCCGTCCTCCATTTTTATAAAGGAACAACAAGTTTTGGCCAAAATTTTTGGTGGGAACAGTGTGTACGTGTATGCATATAAAATATTTCACAAATATATTCATCCTAACTTCTAGCTTGTATTTTGTAAATTTAATGATTCGAAATCTTTTTGTCTATGATTTACTGTTTAAATTTTTAAATTAGCTTTATCTATAAACCAAATTAAAATTGATATCAAATTCTTTAACATTGTTGCCTTGAGAGCCCTACCGGCCTATAATGCAATTTGATCTACTAGGAAAATTGAGCGAACGCAATTTTATATTCTAGTATGTCTTGGGGGTTGATGGTCTTTTGGGTTGTAACTTGCACTAGCTAAAACTGTACACATTAGGAACGGTACATTAGGGGCCGTAATAATCTAAACGGTTGTGTGAAACATCCGTGCTGCACATCTGGTACGTATGTTACTCCTGTTCGTGTATACGCACATGCTAGTGTGTGTCAATATAATTTTTAAGGTAGTTTAGTGAAAATTCATTAAATATCTATGTGTTTGTATAAATTGCAATTATGCTCAATGTACCCGCTTCGTCTCTGTTGGTATCTTTAGGGTCTAATTTATAAGATGGTTTACATCAAACAAATATTACCCTTCATATACAAGTTCCTTTTTCTTTTGTAATTTCAGTATCCTTCTCTCAATTGTGACCTCAATCACAAATCTCACGATTCTAGTAAACATGGATAGAGAATGAGATACAAGGCACAACACTCGTCGACGCTCGATGACATACTTTCATCTTAATGCTAATTTGGGAATTGCCTGCCGATGTAACGCTGGCCGATAACGAGACAAGAACCATCGCGACAGGGAGCGAAAAGTTACCGTCTCGAATGAGAGTGAAGTCACACTTCACTCCCAGTCGCTATGGTTCTTGTCTCGTTACCGTCCAGCGCAACATCGGCAGGCAATTCCTAAATTGGAATTGAGGTGAAAATATGTCATCGAGCGTCGATGGGTGATGTGCCTTGTGTCTCACTCTCTATCTATATTTACTAGAATCGTGGGATTTGTGATTGAGGGCACAATTGAGGGAAGGATACTTTAATTACAAGAGAAATAGGAACTTAAGTTTGAAGGGTAATGTTTGTATGATTTAAATCATCTTATAAATTAGACTCATTGATATCCATGTTTTACTCGAACATTTGTCGGCCCAGGGGTGCAGCGAGAAGTAGATGCGCCGGATTTCCCAGATATTTGGAGGTGGAGCACTTATCCAACATTTGTCAGCCCAGGGTTGCAGCGAGAAGCAGACGTGCCAGATTTCCCAGATATTTGGAGGTGGAGCACTTATCTACTGTCTGAGACGCCATAAGCAAAACCAAAAAACACGTGCATGTAAGCCTTTTACAGTTATAGTATTAGTTGATAATTTTCAATTTATCTTTTAAATATGTGCATGTAAGCAAAACCAAAAAATATCTAAAATGGTATGTGGTAGGAGAAAATTGTAATATTTCAGAAAAATAAAATATTATTTTTGGAATTTAAATAATAAAATAATATATTTCACGAAAACTATTCGATTTGCGAATAGGTTTTTTTCGTAAAATGGACCGATAGTTTCGAAAATATTTGGAAAATTAATATGAATTATTGTTTTGAAAGAATTTATGCGACTTGGATATTTTATAAATATTTATACAATCATTTGTATGCGAGTTATTACTAAACTCGCTTAATATTTCAATAATCATACATTAACCTTGTTATGTATATTACATGCAACATTACATGTTGCAGTACTTGTCCATACTTGATGACCATGGCTTTGTTTGTTCTAAATAGTTTTGTTTTCTTTTTTGTTTTAAAAAAATAAAAAGGAAAAAGAAAAGGGGAAGATATTTAAATGAGAGGGGGACAAAGGGGTACGGACTAGGTGAGAGAGAGAGGGGTTATACTCACCATGGTTCTTTTCTTTCCTCCTTCATTCTCATTTGTTCTTCTTCTCCTTCTCCTTCATCCCTCCACCTCCTCTTCCATCATACACCACCCCACAAACCATCACAAAACCTTATACCCCTTTCACAAAAAATGTTCCTCACATCACTACAAACACTATAGACCAATCAAGTTGGAACTTAGAGCTCTTGGGCTAACTCAAGAATTTTCTTCAGTTGTAAATGAGGTATAATCCTACACTTCTAGTCTTTTTATTAGTTTTCTTTATGTCCTATATTAGTTTATAATTAAACCGATATGGTTTGGTGATCTTGGAATTTCCAAGATGAAATTTAGGGTATATTATGAGTTGTGATGATGTAATTGAGTGTATTTAGTGACTACAACCCTTCTAGTGTCAATATTATGAACCAAACCATAGACTAAACCCCAAGACTTGAACTTTAGAATTCTTCCGTGTCGGTTTCCTTCGATTTGCGATGCTCAGATGGAATCTGGAGCAACTTGGGGTCCCCATAGGAAAAACAAACAAGTACATTGACCTAATAGGACCACTAGAAGACCACCACATGGGTACGAGACCAAAACTCCACCAGAAAACCGGCGATATCGGTTTTATTTCTCATCTCGCCTGTCAATTTTTGGGCATGGATGTTGGGGTTTTTCCTGTAGCTTTTACACCTTATAACCCAGCCCCTGTATTGTCAGTTTTGTCCTAGACCCCCTGTGCCAAAATATGGGAGTTGTTCGAATTGGTTTTGGCAATGTTTTCCGATATTTGAATTCTTGGTTTTGATATTGAAATTTGATTTGGTCATTGGACGTTTGTACGTCAACGGCAAGGGTTATTTGATCGTTCTTGCATGCGTAAGCTATAGGTTCTAACCAATAAGCAATTCGTGTACCGTATCGGTTTTTGGACTTGGTTTTAATAACGTTACGATATATGTTGATTTGTAGGTACTTTCGCGTGGACTTCCGAGACGACGGAGCACATCGACTTTGACTAAGCGAGGATAGTGCAGGTGAGTAGATTTATATCTACAGGGGAAGTCGGGTGGATGGCTTATAGCACCCCCCAATTAAGATAATGGAAAACCGATATATAGGATATAATTTGGTGAAACATATGCTATGAACTTAAGGATTGACCAAAGGATTTAGTATGAGATGATATGATAGATAAAGGATGACGCGGATTGATATATGAGAATATGAACCGAGTATGTGAATCGTGATATATATATATATATATATATATATATATAATTGAAAGAGGACAAGTATGAGATCGATAGTGACATGATATAAGATCGATATCGATATGACATGAGATCAATAAATACGATATGAGATTGAGATGGATGTGTTATGAGACTGATAAGATGTGATGTACGAGACCCTAGATCCGTACCATTATTGATGAATAGGACGATAGAATCCCTATTCTGTTTGTTACCACCGTACGATGGATTACCGTATGCGATGAGTTTTACCGGATGGATGATCCGCGCTCATGATTTGAGGATGATGATCGAGGATATTGCCATATCGGATACTATGAGGATAGATCGCTGACGTAAAAGTGTCACCTGAACCATATTTATCTCCAAAACCGACGAATCATATGCACTTTTAAATGGAAATCTCAAGGGATGCTACGGATTTTCGAATGATGCCTTTTCCTCAAAAACACCGCAGCCCCTACTTTCAAAACTACGATTTGTATCTTTTAAACTGGTCGTATGGTTCATGTGTAGATGTATACCTTATTATAGTTCATGTTTATGTTGGTTTGTCCCTCGTGATATACGTATTATGTTTCCGGTATTTACCGCTTTATGATATCATCTGCTTATACACCTGCACAATTACCGATGATGCACATGTTTCACTTACACAGAATTGCCGGCTTACACACATTCATCATCGGTAATTGCTATGCCACTTGCATAGTAGAACTGCTATATCATGATATTAATCTTAACTGTAAAAGTACATTCTTTGTTCAGCACTATCAAAGGACATGCTTGTATGATATTCTTGATATGCTCATATTACTGTTCTATGTTTGCATACATCGTACTTTATGGTTATATGCATTGAGATGCCGTTTTCATGAGATCTCTGGATTTGAAAACCGCAGTTATATTTCAAAGGAAATTATGTATTGTTTTAAAAACGCGGTTTCTCTTGATATGATATTTCATGTCCACCATGAGTTTTCTTGGTTCTGAGCTTGTTTTCGAGACCCGATTCGAGCAGTGGATGAACCGTCTGCAGGTACATGGTGGGCTCGGTAAGGTACCCCAGGCAAGAGCGGTTTTGTGGGGATGACGATGAGCCTGACAGGGGATGTACTACCTACCGATGATAGTTTGGACTCGGCGGTTATCCGGAGGATACCGACCGGAGTCATGAGATGGAGATGAGGGCCGATCAGAGGATGCGGCGCCTGAGAGCTGATCTAAGCATGCGGCGCCTGAGATATGAGGATTTATGTGTCGATGCTGGACATCGATGCCGGACATGGGTTTCATGATGTTTTCGAGTTTCGATATTGGACACTCAGTTTCCATGATGTTGATGTGTCGTTGATGGACACAGGTTGGTTGATTTTCCTCATACATACAGGCACATGATTTCAGACGTTTGATCTTTTACATGTTATCAATGACATCGATTATATTATTGATACGTATGCATATATGGACACCCTAGATATCATAGTATCACTTTCATGTTACAGTATGACTTAGGAATCGTTGTTTATTCGATTTCTACCTGCTAATGTTTTCTATTCACGAGTTGGCAACTTACCCCCGTTGTGCCACAATTTCTTGCAGGTTTGACCGTTTGGATCAGTAGTGGTATCGCTGGCACACAGCCTGTATTCAGGGTGTTTTGCTATGGTAGGTGGGACACACATTGGATCATGCCCACTCTTGTACTTATTATTTCTATTGTATCTAGATAAATTTCATCAATCAGAAACTAGACTTTGTATATTAGTAGACCTAGACAGACTGTATGTTGCGAGACTTAGAGCGATGGGTGTATATTCGCTTCTTTTGAGGTTTTTGATGCCCTGCTTTACTTATTTCTTCTGTGTTGATCTTCGCCGTTGGGTGTCGTATATTTATCGCTTACTTGTGTTGTTGTGATTCCACCGATTGGCGAAGAGCTAGCTCCCGCTTGGGGATGCCTATATATATTGCTTGCATGTGGTTTTTGATCAAAATATACAAGGGAGGTGCTGCTCAAATTTTTAAAGATGAAAAATGTTTTTCAACCGTTGTATAATCCACTTGCATTTTCATATATCATTACTTATGCATTTTAAAGGAAAACTCGATTTCATTATACCTTATTTTAGAAACTTCATCTCTATTATTTTCCCTAAAAAGGTTTAGATTTCTAGTGTTTGGCTTACTTGAATTAGGTGGGGTCCTATAGACTTCACATGATTCAAGTGCCAGTCACGTGCCTTTTTCCGGGTCGTGACAAAGTTGGTATCAGAGCGTTAGGTTTAACCTTGGTTCATGTTTAGGCTTGACCTTATGGAACTTAGACTTGACTGAGAGGGTACTAGATCCAAACTTTCATCGCATAGGTTGACATTGATTGATGGAGTAGGTAGCTTGAGTAGAGTGACGTACAGTATGTATGTTTCGCGGCATACTTACGACACACTGCTCCGCTTAAGTGACCTTAGGATGTACATTACTTAAGATCCTCGATTCCATTCATTCCTATGATCATACTCATATTGATTTCATTCTTTCCTATGATCATATATCCATTTCGGACCTTTCGATTCCTTTCGTTTCTTTGATCTATCTTCATCGATACCTGCTTAAGGTTCCTGTCACCAGGATGTTGAGCGCAGAGAGAGTTGCTGCTAGAGTTGCGATCAGAGAGAGCCTGTCACGGACGAGAACTGACCATGGTGTTTTCTGGTGACATAGGGTCGTATCGGTATAGTGTTTGTGTTGAGATCTCTCGTTTGAGGTGAGTGTCCGGATTTGTAACAGATGATTGGGCCATTGATAGCGACTACTAGATTGAGAGGACTGTTGATGTACAGCCTACCCTAGAGGTCGCAATGTTGTCTACCGTACAGACAGATGACCCAGCTGATTGCTGAGATTTGACGGGATGCCGCCTCCAGAGTTTATGAGCTGAAACCACTGGAGCTTCCAGACAGAGACGTGACAGAAGACCGCTAGTCCATATTGGATAGAGTGACGGAGATAATTCATCTAATTGATGCACCAACGCAGGCTCAGTTAAGTTGAAGAATTCCAGTTTGAAGGATTTTACTCAGATCTAGGGTAAATAGATCAAGAGAGGATATTGTTAGTTAGATGCTCCGATGTGAGATCAGTAAGTTGACCAACTTCAGATAGAAGGACCTCACCCAGATGCGTTGTGAGTTGATCAAGAATAAATGAATGAAACGTATTCCTCCGATAGATTGGATGAGTTCCCGAAGATGTTTTCAGTTAGATATCTTCCACAGAGTGGTGAAGATACCTGAGTTCGTATTTTGAGTCCTTGTAAGAGACTCCGGATTGACTGTAGCCGATAACGAATTGCCGTACTTAGCCAGTAAAAGATGACGTCGAAGTGGACGATAATGAAGATGAGTGGAACCATAAGTTCATGCGAGATATTAATGAACTGTTTTTACTCCCTGTTCATGCCAGAGGAGTGATATGTATGCAGAGGCATTGGATACGGCCAATTTCCAGAGAAAAATCCGTGCTGAGGATGCAGCCGTCCGGATATCAGAAAAGAATTAAAAATAGAGTACCAACCTCCATACAGTTCAGCATAGGTGAGATCGGAAAAGACTGAAGCAGGTTCTTTCCAGGATGCCGCAGCGATAAAGACTTGCACCCAGAATCAGTTATATCGCGCGTATTCAGAGGGCCATATGTCACCATCAGTAACGTGCCAATGCGAGTGGTCATGTTGTTTGGCCAGAAGATGATCAGAGGAGTGCCATAACGGAACTGTTCGTCATTACACTTGACCGGGTCGATGAGCAGAAAGATGGTGGGATTGGTAATCCACAGAGAAGACAAGAACCCAGAGACAGAGGACGTCAGACCGTGAGCAGAAGGCAATGTTCTTGCTCTGCCAGCTTTGGGCGCACCGGCATATTTTCGACATTGAAAAAGGTGTACCTCAATGTTGTTTATTGCGATTTGCGTTTTGTGATATGAGTATCACACTTTTATCGCTTGGATTTTGAGTTTTGATGATTGGGTTTCGTGATATTTGTTTTCGTGCACCATGGCTGCACCTACTGGGTTTATGTTTTATACACCATTACATTGGATATTTTGATTTGTGCATAGTTGTTGCACTTGATATCGATTTTGTGCATTTGATTGCACGTAATTATGATTCTATGTATTTCATTATAGTCGATTTTATTTCGCGCATATTGTATGCACTTGACTTGATTTATGCACTTGGTATAGCTCGCTTGTGTTTGCAGTGTATTGATACAGATTTTGTGCATGCAGTTGCACACGTTCATGATTTTATACACCTTGGCACGCTCGGTGTTGTTTTGTGCGCATTTGAGACATTGATGGGTTTTCGGGCACTAGATTGATATTTTCGTGCATTTACTGCACTAGATGTTTTGTGCGGACCTAACGCACTCGATTTAGATTTTCACGCACACCGGGCGCTTGTGATGCGATTTTGTGCACACCAAGTGCACTTGATTGATATTTTTTATTCGTGCATGTTAGTTGCACTTGGTTGAGATTTTCATGCACTCTAGATGCACTTGATGTTGTTGTCATGCATGCCCGTTGCACTTGACAGATACCTTCGTGCACACCAGTTGCACTTAGTTTGGCTTTATGCACATTCGTGGAAATTGTATTTGGCTTTGTTTCCGTGTGCACCAGACGCACGTGATGTTAGATACGCCTTTTGAGGCTGATTTTACTCACGAGCATCGTATTTTTCATGATTGGTATTATAGTATATAGTAGCCGAGCAGGACTGATCTGAGAACAGTACCTGAATACTTTTGCATGCACAAAAAGGTTACCAAGAGGTTTTCAAAAAGGAGGTATAGTCTCGCCATTTCCTACGTGTTCGTGAGTGGCACGAACTTTTACGAGGAGAACCTTTTGGGATATTTCAAAAGGTGGGATGTATATTTTGAGCAAAACATATATGAACGTATATTTATTAATTTACAAATAAGCGTTCGCCACTTGTACCGTGAGTTACGCATCGCACGAAGATTCGAGAAAGATTTTGCATGTGATTCATTCATCTTTTAAAATAGTTTTAAAAGGATGCGTACTATATACATAGTACGATTTTGACTATAGTATGTTGAATTTTTCAGCAGTGAATTTCGTTATTTGTATTTCCATTATAACTCCAGTGATTGCGTGATGCTTGACGGAGTTTGATTTTGAATTTTGCGCTCGTTTTCATGCGCATTCGATGCACTATGGTATTTCTGAGTATTCCATGATTTCGGAGCCCCGTGAATTAGACTGATTATTGAAATATTTTAGTATTTAGGGGTTTAAATTTAAATTCGGGGACTGAATTTATTTAAGGGGGAAGATTGTAACATTTCAGAAAAATAAAATATTATTTTTAGAATTTAAATAATAAAATAATATATTTCACGAAAACTATTCGGTTTGCGAATAGGTTTTTTTTCGTAAAATGGTATAATTATATACCGATAGTTTAGAAAATATTTGGAAAATTAATATAAATTATTGTTTTGAAAGAATTTATGCGACTTGGATTTTTATAAATATTTATACAATCATTTGTATGTGAGTTATTACTAAACTCGATTAATATTTCACTAATCATGCATTAATCTTGTTATATATATTACATGCAACATTACATGTTGCAATACTTGTCTATACTTGACGACCATGGCTTTGTTTGTTCTAAATAGTTTTGTTTTCTTTTTTGTTTTAAAAAAATAAAAAGGAAAAAGAAAAGGAGAAGATATTTAGATGAGAGGGGGACAAAGGGGTATGGGCTAGGTTAGAGAGGGGGGTTATATTCACCATGGTTCTTTTCTTTCCTCCTTCATTCTCATTTGTTCTTCTTCTCCTTCTTCTTCTCCTACATCCCTCCACCTCCTCTTCCATCATACACCACCCCACAAACCATCACAAAACCTTATACCCCCTTCCGAAAAAGTATTCCTCACATCACTACAAACACCATAGACCAATCAAGTTGGAACTTTGAGTTTTTGGGGCAACTCAAGAATTTTCTTCAGTTGCAAATGAGGTATAATCCTATACTTCTAGTCTTGTTATTAGTTTTCTTTATGTCTTATATTAGTTTAGAGTTAAACCGACATGGTTTGGTGATCTTAGAATTTCCAAGATGAAGTTTAGGGTATATTATGAGTTGTGATGATGTAATTGAGTGTATTTAGTGACCACAACCCTGTTCTCCGCCGAAAGATGCGACCAGGACGTTGGGACGTCTTGCCTGAATTTTAGGGACAGATGCTATTTGGTTTTATCCGTCCACCTCTCCAAAGATGCCAAGTTGATTTATGGCACCGTGTATCGGAGGTTTAGACGGATGTGGCCGATGTAGCAGACTTCGTCAGATTCCCCCTCATTTGAGGGGTTTTGATTGTGGGGACGCTCTTCCCTGCAGGCGCAAGCCCCTGCAGTTAATTACGCTACCGTATCGCGGTAACAATTTTCTCCTTCTCCAGATGGTCACTTCGTGTCGTGTATGTTTATTTTATTTTTGGTTGCCCGTGGATTGTATACGGAGACTAATTTATGTTGTCGCCCGTAGGGCGTGGATTAGTCCAAATCCGTATTTTCTTAGATTTGGGTTTGGGTTGGGTTTAAGGATCGTTAATCTCATTTGAGACTAAGATCAACTTAAACGTTTGTTAAGGATACGTTAGTATAGTTTTTAGACTAAGATCAACTTAACGTTTGTTAATGACACATTTGTCTAATTTTAGACTAAGATCAACTTAACAGGATCATTTAGATCCAACAAAAGAGCATTTGGACTCTATTGTTTTAGTTTAGGGACTTTGCGGTCCAATGGGTTTAAGGACATTATAGTCCATAGAGTTTAGAGACATCATAGTCTGTAAAGTTCAAAGACATCACAGTCTATGAGTTTATGGACCCTACAGTCTATGGCAATTTAGAGACATCATAGTCTGTAAAGTTTAAGGACATCATAATCCATGAGTTTAAGGACCCCACAGTCTGTGGAAGTTTAGAGACATCATAGTCTGCAAAGTTTAAGGACATCGTAGTCCATGAGTTTAAGGACCCTACAGTCCATGGAATGTCTGGTTGTCGGGATCCGTCACCTCTCTGAAGACGCTGAAGGATTACAATGACAAATATCAGAGGAGTGAAGAGATGTACCCTTGAACCAATGTTGGTTGAAAGGCTTTGAGTTTTGCTTTGAATGTCATATGAAATGATCAATTTTGGAAGACAAGAGTGTATTTGAGGTTCAGTCAAAAAGGGGGTCCTGCCTCTGGAAGACTTAGCTAATTTGGGCTAAGATTGGCTCGAATATAGTATTAAACACTAGAGTACACTCGTCTATCATGTGCTCCCACGTGATGCGCTTAAAATAGTGTTAAACACTAAGGATGAAGCGCACAAAATAGTGTTAAACACTAAAAGAAAGAAGCGCTCACGTGGAGGCACGTGCGGCGCTTGAGTGTTGGGCCAAACTTCCTTTATTTTATTCTCAGAATATACAAGTAAGTGTTAAACACTTAATCTTTATGACCATCACGTGTGGACACGTGATGGGTATCCATGCGTTGGATATTAATCCCTCAGTTTTACCCCATTTTCTCTTTTTAAAAGAGGTGTTTGTCAGGGGTCACGTGGGGACACGTGAGGCACCCAAAATCAATTCTGCCCTTTTTATTTTGAGAAGTCTGTTCAAGGGTCACGTGGGGTCACGTGACCTAATCTTATTCGTTCTCTTTAGGTTATTGGAGGGGAGGGTCACGTGTTACCACGTGATCATGTTGGGTACTCGATCTTTTTACGTGTATGGAGAGATAAATCTCTTGTATAAGAATTAAATTCTCTTATAGGGTTAAACCCTAATTTTATTTAGAGGAATTAAATTCCTATGTGTTTAAAAGAAATAAATTCTTTAAACCCAATTCTCTCTCTAAGCTTTAAATCTGTATGGCAGAATCTCCCTGATGAGAATTAAATTCTCAACTTATGGGGAGATTTGCTTCTGCAGATCTATTACCATGAAGAAGAACTAAGTTCTTGTATTAAGGGTTAAACCCTATCTTTGTTGGAGGAATTAAATTTTTATATGCTTTGTGGGAGAATAAAATTCTCTGAACTTAGGTCCTCCCTCAGGTTTTAGATCTGCATGACAGAATCTCCCTGATGAAAATTAAATTCTCAACTTATGGGGAGATCTACTTCTGCAGATCTTCAACAAGAGGAAGAACTGAGTTCTTATTTAGAAGAGTTATACTCTTAATTTGAGAATTAAATTCTCTTTTGTTTTGTGGGAGTTTATAAAATGACCTCTTTCCCTCTCTTACCTAGGGTTTCTTTCTTTTCAGAAGAGATCTTCTTTTCTCTCTGGAGAATTAAATTCTCTTCTCTCTTTTTTTTGTATTCTTTCTCTGTTGTTGTTGTTTTTTCTCTTTTTTCTTGGCTCCTATTTATAGGAGAAAGAAAAGAATCAGTTTGTTAGTCCATCTTTCATTGAAAGATTTTGATTGATTTTATAAGCAACATGATCTTTTAGATCATTCGGTGAATTTTATTCACCATTGGATTTTTAATCCAAAAGATATTTTATTTGTTGTTCCTGGCAATTTTTAGGAAAATATTTCCTTGTACAGAATCTTTCTATAAATTGGTGATTTTTAGTCACCATTGGATTTTTAATCCAACGGTGTTCCGCTTTACAGAGTGTAATCTTTTCTGTTTGGAAAGATCTAAGGAAATATTTTTCCAGTTAGGGTTTTTGATTCCCTTTAATTAGAATTTAATTCTATTGTTCATCACGTGTTGGCACGCGACCTTACTGATTAAGCATTTGATTAGAATTTAATTCTATTAGTTCGGATGGTTCAGGAGCCCATCACATGTTGGCACGTGACCCCACTGATGAAGATTTAATTCTGTTAGTTCAAAGGGCTCAGGGACCGATCACGTGCTGTCACGTGACCCCATCGGTTAAGCATCTCCAATTGTTTATCTCAACGCCTATAAACCTTGTTCATAGAAGGTCATGTGTCCTCATGTGATGCCTGATCACGTGTGGACACGTGATGCCCGATCACGTGTGGACACGTGATGCCCGATCACGTGTGGACACGTGATGTCCGATTGGATGTTTCTTCATTGCTTTATCCATTTTTTATTCAGTTCCTACGAGGGAACAAATCCTTGTAGTGTCAATATTATGGACCAAACCAAAGACTAAACCCCAAGACTTGAACTTTAAGATTCTCCCGTGTCGGTTTCTTTGATTTGTGATGCTCAGATGGAATCTGGAGCAACTTGGGGTCCCTATAGGAAAAACAAACAAGTAAATTGACCTAATAGGACTACTAGAAGACCACCATATGAGTACGAGACCAAAACTCCACTAGAAAACCAGCGACACCGGTTTTATTGCTCATCTCACCGGTCAATTTTTGGGCATGGATGTTGGAGTTTGGTCTGTAGCTTTTACACTTTATACCCTAGCCCCTGTATTGTTAGTTTTGTTCTAGACCCCCTGTGCCAAAATCTGGGAGCTGTTGGTTTTGGCAATGTTTTCCGATATTTTAATTCTTGGTTTTGATATTTAAAATTGGATTTGGTCGTTAGACGTTTGTACATCAACGACGAGGGTTATTTGGTCGTTCTTGCTTGCATAAGCTATAGGTTCTAACCTATAAGAAATTCGTGTGCCGTATCGGTTTTCAGAATTGGTTTTAATAACGTTACGATATATGTTGATTTGTAAGTACCTTCGTGTGGACTTCCGAGATGACGAAACACATCGATTTCGACTAAGCGAGGATATTGCAGGTGAGTAGATTTATATCTATGGGAGAAGTCGGGTGGATGGCGTATAGCACCCCCGCAATTAAGATAATGGAAGACCGATATATAGGATATAATTTGGTGAAACCTATGCTATGAACTAAAGGATTGACCAAAGGATTTAGTATGAGATGATATATAATAGATAAAAGGATGACTTGGATTGATATATGAGAATATGAACTGAGTATGTGAATCGTGATATATATATATAATTGAAAGAGGACAAGTATGAGATCGATAGTGACATGATATGGGATCGATATCGATATGACATGAGATCGATAAATACGATATGAGATTGAGATGGATGTGTTATGAGACTGATAAGATGTGATGTACAAGGCCCTAGATCCGTACCCTTATTGCTGAATAGGACGATAAAATCCCTATTCTGTTTGTTGCCACCGTACAATGGATTACCGTATGCGATGAGTTTTACCGGATGGATGATCCATGCATGTGATTTGAGAATGATGATAGAGGATATTGCCACATCGGATACTATGAGGCTGGATCGCCGACGTAAAAGTGTTATCTGAACCATACTTATCTCCAAAACCGACGAATCGTATGCACTTTTAAATGGAAATTTCAAGGGATGCTACAGATTTTCGAATGGTGTCTTTTCCTCAAAAATACCGTAGCTCCCACTTTCAAAACTATGATTTGTATCTTTTAAACTGGCCGTATAGTTCATGTGTAGATGTATACCTTATTATAGTTCATGTTTATGTTGGTTTGTCCCTCGTGATATACGTATTATGTTTCCGGTATTTACCGCTTTATGATATCATCTGCTAATACACCTGCACAATTACCGATGATGCCCATGTTACACTTACACGGAATTGCCGGCTCACACATATTCATAATCGGTAATTGCTATGTCACTTGCATAGTAGAACTGCTATATCATGATATTAATCTTAACCGTAAAAGTACATTCTTTGTTCAGCACTATCATAGGACATGCTTAAATGATATTCTTGATATGCATACATTACTGTTCTATGTTTTCATATATCGTACTTTATGGTTATATGCATTGAGATGCAGTTTTCATGAGATCTCTAGATTTGAGAACCGTGGTTATATTTCAAAGGAAATTATGTATTGTTTTAAAAACGCGGTTTCTCATGATATGATATTTCGTGTCTACCATGAGTTTTCTCGGTTTTGAGCTTGTTTTGGAGTCCCGATTTGAGGAGTGGATGAACCGTCTGCAGGTACATGGTGGGCCCGGTAAGGTACCCCGGATCAAGAGCAGTTTTGTGTGGATGACGATGAGCCTGACAGGGGATGTACTACTACCTACCGGTGATAGTTTGGGCCCGGCGGTTATCCGGAGGATACCGACCGGGGTCATGAGATGAAGATGAGGGCTGATCAGAGAATGCGGCGCTTGAGATATGAGGATTTACGTGTCGATGCTGGACACGGGTTTCATGATATTTTCGAGTGTCGATGTTGGACACTCAGTTTCCGTAATGTTGATGTGTCGTTGATGGACACAGGTTGGTTGATTTTCCTCATACATACAGGCACATGATTTCAGACGTTTGATCTTTTACATGTTATCAATGACATCGATTATATTATTGATACGTATGCATATATGGACACCCTAGATATCATAGTATTACTTTCATGTTACAGTATGACTTAGGAATTGTTGTTTATTCGATTTTTACCTGCTAATGTTTTCTACTCACGAGTTGGCAACTCACCCCCGTTGTGCCACGGTTTCTTGCAGGTTTGACCGTTTGGATCAGTAGTGGTATCGCTGGCACACAGCCTGCATTCAGGGTGTTTTGCTATGGTAGGTGGGACACACATTGGATCATGCCCACTCTTGTACTTATTATTTCTATTGTATCTAGATAAATTCCATCAATCAGAAACTAGATTTTGTATATTAGTAGACCTAGACAGACTGTATGTTGCGAGACTTAGAGCGATGGGTGTATGTTCGCTTCTTTTGAGGTTTTTGATGCCCTGCTTTACTTATTTCTTCTGTGTTGATCTTCGCCGTTGGGCGTCGTAAATTTATCGCTTACTTGCGTGGTTGTGATTCCGCCGATTGGCAAAGAGCTAGCTCCTGTTTGGGGATACCTATATATATTACTTGCATATGGTTTTGGATCAAAATATATAAGGGAGGTGTTGCCCAAATTTTTAAAGACGAAAAATATTTTTCAACTATTGTATAATCCACTTGCATTTTCATATACCATTACCTATGCATTTTAAAGGAAAACTCGATTTCATTATACCTTATTTTAAAAACTTCACTTCTATTATTTTCCCTAAAAAGTTTTAGATTTCTTGGTTTTGGTTTACTTGAATTAGGTGGGGTCGTATAGACTTCACACGATTCAAGTGCCAGTCACGTGCCTTTCTCCGGGTCATGAAAAAAATGGATCACGCTCTACTTTTTAAAACTAAGTTTGAGCTTAAGCCTATGGGCTTTCATAAGTATATTGTTTACGTGTGATCGTGTGAGTGTGCACGTGCATGTGATTGATATTTGTAGGTTACAATCAAGTGTATAAGCTAGGTATCTAATTAGGAAGGAAGACTTTCATGATACCGCTCGATACTATTCAAGGAGAGCTTCTGATGGCGATGACAGTGGCGAGAGTTAGTGAGGTACGTATGTATATGTGTTAGTGTAGCTAGTGTCGGTTCTAAGATTATGGATTGAGTTCATGTATTTATTTATTTATTTGGATTTGCATGGTTCACAGGGTTGAGTGAGTTAGGATTGCGCACAATTTGGAGAGTTTTTTTGTATTGCTGGACAACACAGATCGATACTTTTCATGGCGAGGTTCTGGTTGCGATAACAGTGGTGGAAGTTAATGAGGCACGCATTTACATGTGTTAATTAATGTAGCCAGTGCGTTGTTTAATTTCGAAAATTATGATTTGAGTTCATATATTTATTAAACTTGTTTTGGATTTGCAGGGTTCGTAGGGTTGAGTGAGATAGGATTGCGCGCACGATTTGGAGAGTTTTTCATATTGTTGGACATTTAGTAAGTAATATATTATTTGTATTCAAAACAATATTGTCTGTGTTGATTTGGAGAGAGTTCGTATTTTTCATATTGTCTGAGTTGTTAAAATTGTTGGATTTATAATGGTTTGGTTTGTGATATATCGTGTTTATATATTTGTTTGTGATTGAAACACTATATTTGCGTATTATATTGTGATTAAATGTATTATTATATGGGAATAAGCATTTTCTGTAAAAAAAAATTCCAAAAATATATAGGTATTAGCGACCATTCAAGCTATAGGAGCGGTCTCTAATACCCATATTAGCGACCGTTCACCGATACAGAAAGCAGTTTAGAGTCGTTGGTTTGTCCACATGGCATAGCATTGGCGACCGTGACGAACGGTCGCTAATAAGTCATTAGCGACCGTTCGTAGACGGTCGCTAATACATGTGTCAACAACCAGTCTTTTTGCGACCGTGTATTAGCGACCGTTTAAAATAAGAACGGTCTCTAATACTCTTTAGAGACCGTACCTTTAGTATTAGAGACCGTTTAAGATGGCCTTTGGTATGTATAGTATCCAATAGTGTAAACAAGATTAATAATTGTTAAACCCATGAACTGATGGAACAAATCACCCGAGTTCATCACAAATATGAGATTTACGGATTTGGACTACTCTATGCCCTACGAACGACCAAATTAGTCTCCGAATACAATCCAAAGACAATCCCAAAATAATTTATAACACGACACGAAGTGATGCATATGGAGAAGGAAAAATTTGTTATCACGTAGTGATAATGTAATTAATTGCAGGGGCTTGCGCCTGCAGGAAAAAGCGTCCTTCCAATAAAAAACCCCTCACAAATGATAGAGAATCTGATAAAATTTGCTAAAACGGTCGTATTCATCCAAACCTCCGATATACGGTGCCATAAATCAACTTGGTATTTTCGGAGAGGTGGATGGATATGTTTCATATAGCATTTGCCCCCAAATTCAGGAAAGACGTCTTATCCCAGTTTGTTTCTGTTTCCGACGGTAAACACTCCCCATGGACGGTGGGGAAGAAAGCGGGGAGCTGGTGGGCCCCCTTAAGTAAATTTTTTTCCTTTCAGGCTGTAAAAATTATGGAGCCCCCCGCTTTTAGTTTTGTTTTTTAATTCTAAAGGGCAATGGTCAAATTTTTGACAGTTACCCTTTCAACTTTCAAAAATATGGTGGACATCCCTTTAAGTTTTGAATTTTTTAAATTATAAAGGAAACAGCTAAATTTTTGACCGTTCCTTTTCAACTTTTAAAAATAATGCTGGGCTTCCCCTTTTAATTTTTTAGGAATTTTTTCGGTTATTTTTCCTATAAATTGTTGTTCAATCTTTCATTTTTTCTACAACACTTTAAATTTTAAACCTAAATACTTCCATCCTCTCCAAAATTTTCTCATCTTTTCTAAATTTTAATTTTCAATGTATGATATTTTTGTTTTTAATAGTTGTCAAATTTTAGTTAAAATTATTGTAAATTTGTATGCTAACTGTGTATACAAGGATCCTCATTTTCATGTTATGATATATACACGCTTTTAACGATTTCAATTTTTATAGTTTATATCATACTTTGAAAAATGGAAAACTCTGGAAAGACAACATAGGGAAAGCAAGACGTTACGCTTTTCATCCAATGTTGCATAGAGGAAAGACAGAAATAAGGAAAGGCTGCGTCGTTTAACAAGAGTGCTGGTTAGCAATGAATCCAAACGCAGTTCAACCAGCGTAATCGTTCAAATTTGGAATGGTCACAACTGAAAAACAAGTAGGATGGACTAAAGAGTGAATGGAATTTATGGAAAAGGTTAGGAAAGCAAACGAGAGTAGGATGAGATCCTGAGAAAAAGACCTACACTGGAGATGATTTGTGGTACCAAGCATGAGTCGCGGTAAGATTTAGTTAAAATTCCACCAGTTTGAGAATGTATTGTCATATTGATCTTTGATTATGAATGCAGGCGCTTGGTAAAGAAATTAAAAAGTTTAGGAACGGCCCCCTAAACTTTGCTGAACAACAGCAATATCTTTTTGGAGATATTATTGCTACCGGCTGCAACTCATATACTCCACCGATTGATGTTTTGCCTCAAAGCTTAAGAGATGATGAAGTAAAAGAGGAAGAGGATGCGACAAATATGGCTAGTTCATACACACATGGATTAGAAGATTTAACCATGTATGTAGATATATTGAGGAACCCTTCTACACAGGCCTCAGAGATGTCCTCGGAGTTTCTGGCCTTTGCAGAACAAATGGGTACACCTTCACATACCTCCGAAGCTGGCACAAGTGGGAAAGGCAAAAAAAGAAAAGTATGGAAAGAAAATTTAAAGTGCAACAAATATAAAAAATAGTATATCCCGTCTTGTGGATCTTATTGAAGCTCGAAACACAAAATCCCATTCTTCATCCACGAGCATTCCACAAGAAAATTATGTACCATCTATATTCGAGATGATGAAGCTCGTACGGGAGTTACGTGGGATTAGTATTTTTGATGAACCATGACGCTGTGGATGTAATGGAATTGGCGATAAATGGAGAAATGTTTTGTTGCCTCAGAAGATGCAACGGCTCAAAAAATCTGGCTAGAGAAAAAAGTTGCAAAAGAAAAGAAACACCAGGAGAAAGATATTTGAAGTAGTGTGGTTAATTGTTTTTTGGGTCATTAGTCGAACTTATATTTTCTTTTTCATTAAGTTTAATTGCTTTTGTTTTGTTTACTCTGTTTTTTTTTATCTTAGTTGAACTTGGATTTTTCTGTAGCAATTACTTGATGACATTGTAGTCATATTCACCCTTCCTCTATGACTCATTCAAGCATGGCATCGCCTAATGAGAGTGACGAAGAATTTGAATAATAAACAGATAATATTATAGTTGCAACATCCGCATCACTCGCTGGTCAATATGTTCTAAAGTATCTTACTAAAAAACCAACATTGTATTGGCGCCATAGATGGTGCTCGTATAACGTGCCATGTACCATCCGTGAAAGTCGCGACCTTCGTTGGAAGAATGAACTATCCGATTCAGAATGTTATGACGGCGTGTGGTTTTGACTTGACTTTCACTTATGCATTAGCTGAATGGGAAGGTACAGTACATGACAGCAAGATATTTTCAGAAGCCATGAGTAGTTCAATATCCAAATTTCCTAAACCACCACTAGGTAATCAAATTTAATTTATAGTGGATAGATATATAATATCTTGTTCCTTTAATATATTATTTGCTTAATAACGTAGATGTTCGATATGGTTATTAGGTAGGTATTATTTGGTGGATTCTGGTTATGACATTTCAGATGGATTTGTGCCTCAATACAAATGTGAAAGATATCATCTTCCACACTTTCGTGACACTTCAAATATTCTAAAAATGAAAGGGAAAATTTTAACTATCACCATTCAAGTTTAAGATGCGTCATTAAGAGAACATTTGGGGTGTGGAAGAATCGATTTGCAATTTTGCAAATTATGCCTAGTTATAGTTTCGAAGATCAAATGAAAATTGTAATTACTACTATGGTGGTGCAAAATTTCATAAGAGGGATGCTTCTGGTGACCTGGAATTTCAACAATATAATAATGAACCAGATCTTTGATCAGAGCATCTGAAAGATTAGTATCCAGAAGAACAAGAACGACATAGTACTGGACGATATCAAGAACCATCGCTGCCTCTACTACAAGGTTCAGTGTCTGCAGTCCGTGACCGTATAAAAGATGAACTCATTCATCATAATCATCATTAAGTATTATTGGTTTTAAATGTTTGCAACCCTTTGTTATAAAAATTAAATGCTAGAATTTGAGTATTTTTATATTATATTTATAAATAAATGTCGGAAGTATATGCATTTTTTTATATATTAAATTTTATAAAAAAATTATATTTACACATTAGTTTATTAATATTTATGACATTATTATATTATTTATTTATGTTTAAAGTAAATAAAAATACTGCTAATACACTTATAATACATGCATGTCATTTTTGGTAATTTGCATTTACAACCATGCTTACAAAACCATGGTTTAAGTTAACCCCATAGTTACAAAACCATAGTTTCACACCGCTCCGCTGAACACACTCAAAATATGGTTTGGTTGCAAAACCATGGTTTTATATCTATGGTTTCATACCGCTCACCCGAACTGGCCCTTAATGGTCCAACTAACTGAGTTTTTTTTCTTTTTTTTCAAACGCCTCTAAGCATTTGGCAGGATGGAGGTGGCCAGATCTATTGCAAATTGGTACACATATTTTGTCAAAAATTTCCCCTCACAAGTGCAAGTAGGGGGATTCGAACCAAAGACCCCGCATCTAGTGTGAAAGTGTCTTTACCGCTCGAACCAAGACTCACTGCATCTACTAATCGTGGCTCATTTTAAAGAAACCGTGGGTTGCATATATCCATACCATGGTTTGAAAAACCTAATTCCCATATTAAGCGTTAACTTATCCCATTTGTCACAATCTTATTTGCAAAATGTGCATATCCTTTTTTTCGTTTTTTCATTGTTGTTTTATCAAGATTATATTTGGCAGGTGTGTTTATTTCCCATTTGGCCTTGTCTCTGTCTTAGAGTTGAGTTCACTCATATATAGAAAATATATCATTTTAATCCATTAGATTTAGAGCTTGTTGGCTCCGCGTTAGGAGTATGGCAAGGCTTTTTTTAATGGCCTTCTAAGACAGAAATTTGGCGTTTATTTCAAGGGTGTCGACATCATGTCAACGGTCGATCGTAAAACCTTGTTAGATCATTATGAAGCTCCAACTTCATGACTGGCCTCATTTTAATCTGAAAAGGTGATGACGCCGACGATGACGACGTTGATCGTTGTTTTATCAAGTATTCGTGATTCACTGAGAGAAGTATTTTGGAACCTAACCTTTTATGAGTCGACAGATGAAGCCAATGAGGGCATATCGTAGAAGCGGGAAATATTTTCTTCTATATAGACGAAAGCAAGAAATGTTTCCTACTCTTTTTTTAAGAGATTGTTCTCTCATAAAAAATTATCTTTTGTTTAAATACAATCAGGAAGCGTTTCACGTGAAAGGCAAGTGAGCGCCGGTGCCAGTCTCTGATAGGATTAAATCCTATAGCAGCGCCTCACGTAAAACACACGTGAGTGCTGACGTGCAAAGCATGTGGACGCTTGATTAAATCTTATGGCAGCGCCTCACGTGATACACGCGTGAGCGCTGGCGTGTAAAGCAAATGAATGCCTGTTTATGTAAGAATTAAATTCTTGAGCGGCGCCCACGTGCATAGTGTAGAGTGCTTTTCGTCATACTATTGAGATAGAAATACACGTCATTTGTCAGGCGTATTACAGATTCCCCCTATCTGGGGTAGGCCGGGGTTTATTAGTTGTGAGGATCCGAATCTCCGATAGCTGCGAACTAAGCTGCCGTTAATTATTTCTCGCTTTTGGAGCGGGGGAACCTCCGATTGTCAGGTGAAACTGGTCATGCGAACTCAATGTGCAGTATGCGTGTGTTGTGTTTTGAAGAGGTTTTGGATATATCGGGAGCCTCGCAGAATTTACGGGGGTCCTGTTACCCGGAAAACGAGCTGGGGGTCAAGGGGGCTAGCAGCTCCCTGTGGGGTGCGGAGCAGCACCCATTAGAAAATTTTTCTAACGGGGATGTGTTTTGAGTGTGGAGCGTGTAGGAAAAAAAGGGGTGGGAGCATCCTAAGGACGCGTGAGATGGCATGTGGGCACTGGGCTCCCGTGGGTCACGTGCGTGGCGCGTGGGGATAGGGCGCCCGCAGGTCATGCGTCCTACACGTGGGCACTGGGCGCCAACGATCATGCATCCTGCACGTGGGCGCTGGACGCCAGTGGGTCATGTGCTCGGTACACGGCCGCTGGCCTCAGCGGGAAAAAGGGCTTAGCCCCTGGATTTGGAGTTGAACTCCCGAGAAATTTTGGAGTTGAACTCCCGAGAAAAAAAGGATTTTTATTTGGAGTTAAACTCCTAAAAGAAAAAGGATTTTTATTTGGTGTTAAACTCTTAAAAGATCCGGATTTTGGGAATAAACTCTTTTGAGAATTTGGATATTGGAGTTAAACTCCTCAAAGATTGGTTTAGAGTTAAACTCCTAAAGAAGAGATTCTTGATTTGGAGTTAACTCCCAAAAGATTTTCGGAGATGATGAAAGTGGACCCCTTTCTTCTCTCTTGAGCCCTGAATCCTCTCTTAAGCCTTGGTTCTTCCTAAAATGGGATTTTTGGAGATGGATCTCTTTCTTCCTTCTCTGTTTTGGTTGGATCTTGGAGAAAAAGGGTGGTGAGATTTAAAAATCTTCCATTTTAGAGATTTGATAGGAGATTTGAACTCCCCTTCAAAGGTTTTATGGTGAAATACTATTTTTTTTGGGAAAAGAAGAGTTAAACTCTTGATTTAATTCAAAAAAGAAGAAGGTTTAAAATCTTGAGGAAGAAAAAGGAGGCACATAACTCTAGAATTTTTGAAAGAATGAAACTCGTTATTGATTTTCTTATCATGTTTGCATTTTATAGGCTACACATTTTATATATAGCCCCTTGGGCGTTTCCAAATGGCACTTGTGCCTCCCCATGGCTCATGTGCTTATTTATTTTTGCACATAAGTCATGGGGTTTGCAAAATTTTGGTATTTTGCCTATTTTTCATACATATAATTCTAAAAAAATGTTTTAAAACTAATTTATATCTTTCTTTTTGGCATGGAGCTGGTCCTTTCCACGCTTAGTCTTGACTTGGGCTTGAGTCCGCTTGCTTGGGCTCGGGCCCACTTGGCTGGGGGTTGACTAACTTTGACATGGTCAACTGGGATATAATTTTTGACTCCAACATATAGCACATGAGCGTCAGCGCCCAAATTAAAGTGGGTAGAATTAAATTTTACATAGGAAATATTTCCCTAAAATATGGGGATATTTTCTGTTAAACAGAGCCATTGGATTAAAAATCCAATGGTGGTTAAAAATCATACAATGAGAATTAAATTCTATTAGGGGAAAATATCTCCTTGATCATTCTAAATGAGAAAGATATTCTTTGCTAAATATGTTAGGAATATGTATGCCCTAGAGGCCATTATTGTATATTATAGTGGATGCTTGGACATATATATAGAGGACTTTCTTACTCGACATGATAATATGCTATCTGGTTGCTTTTTATCTTAACATGTACACTTGTTTTAGTTTACTATTTCATTGATACATGTTGATAATGCCCTTAGGATGTTTTCTTGACTACCAGGACTATGATGCAAATCATACTAGTGGGGCTTGTGTAGTCTGCAAGCACATCCTTTAACAGTTCCTAGTCGAGAGAGTATCGAGACAGGGCATCGATATTCCAGAGTAGACTAATGTATACGTTTCTTGACCCTGTATGAGGCAATGGTTGATCCCATAACCATTGGTGTTTGACATCAAAGATTGTACGCAGGCGCTCATTGGAGAATGAGTACACCGAATAGAACTCGCCGAGAACTTCTAGATGGTATCATACCTATCGTCAGATAGTAGTTCCCTGGTGACACTTGTACAGATTAGTCTGTAGACCCGAGATCGTCATAGTGTCTTGTGTGGTTCCCACCGTACTTTGATTTCCTCCCTACCACGGCTCAAAGGAGTCATGCAAACAGGTGGATTTTGGGTACAGTCCCGAGTTACATGGAGGCAGTGAGCGGTAGGAGGGGTTTTGTCTCTCCCGGTATTGGGAGTTGATATTGCGCTATGCTCGATTGGCGATAACAGTAAGTCCCTGGCCAGGGCTGATGAGATTTATTGATAAGTGTTATCAGTAGTTTCTTGATAGGTTATAGGCCACACATCGGCATGACTTATCGAATTAGTAGGGTCTGACGATTTTACCCCCCAGACTCGATATGCGACATATCAGACGAAGGGACTGGACTATACGGTAAGTGTTGCTTATAGGCTCTACGGGAGTTTGGACAAGTTTGCTTGTTGATCTTCTATTCGTTCAATACCTGAGTGGCCATTACGTCCAGCTAGTACCGCTGATGGCTTGTGGGTATCTGATGTGATCATTACCTACCACTGGCGTATTGGTGAGTCTTTTGAGTCCCACACAGAAATTTCCAATCTCAAGCGAAACGAAGTAGGGCACGTATGGAGATTTGTGCGAGAGCTTGATTAAATACGAGTATATGATGTTGTATTCTAATCTAACGATATTTGATATCAGCCAGATTATATGTGATATAACCGGATTATTGAATCAAGTGTTGATTCAATGATTTGAATAATATATATATATATATATCTCTCTGTGTGTGTGTGTGTGTGTGTGTGTGTGTTTATATATTTGATATTGTCCAGTTATATATGGTATGACCGGATTATTGAATCAAGTGCTGATTTAATATCTAATATTGAATATTAGCCGGTTATATGTGATATAACCGGATAATTGAATCAAGTGTTGATTTAATGTTTTGATATACATACATACATACATACATACATACATACATACATACATACATATATATATATTATGATATTAATCGATTATATATGATATAACTGGATTATTGAATTAAGTGTTGATTTAATAATTTGATATATATATTTATATATTTTATATATATATATATGTGTGTGTGTGTGTGTGTGTGTGTATGTATGTATTTAAAATGTATCTTGGTTGATGATACATAGAACTAGAATGTATGAGAATCACACATGAAGAAAGATGAGTAGATAATGATTTAGATTAATGAATTAAAAGAAAAGAGAATGAGTTATAATTCTTGGTAGCTTGTAGAAGCCTTGAGAAGCCATGACCCACCTCTTCTCTTTTGGATTTATTCATTGATATTTATCGTTATCTGTCTCATTCTTATCACTTGAGTGATGGTTCAAAACTCATCCAAGTTTATCTCCTTCTTCATCTCCTCTCTAGCATTTTCGTGAGAAAAGAAAAGAAAAAGAAGAAAAATTTGTGAGCAAAATTCCTATTTCATCAACCTACACTACTTTAGCCCTTTAGTATAGCTTGTTAACTTCACTAATACATTGATTAGTGAAGTGTGAGCTTGAGTGAGAGAGACTTCAAGGTGGATCATTTTCGACGACGAAGACTACAAGCAAGCTCGATCCTTTCTTCAATTGGAGTCAAAGAAGAGTTCTATGGACTACTACTTAGAGCTTTAGAAGTGAATGACCGGTCTACAAAGGTTGTAAACTCTCTTCACTTAGTTTAGAACTAGTTTGCTTACTTTGAAACCCTAATTCTCTAGTTCGATTCTTGTTTAGTATACTTAGCACTCTAAAAATTTTTAAATTGCATACTTGATACTCAATGAAACCTAGTACAGGTGCTAAGACATACTTTCAAAACAGAGAGTTGTTGGATCAAGGATCCAATGATAAAATTAAATTCTATTTTAGGAATATATTTCCCCAATCTTTCAAAATAAGAAAGAAATGCTCTGTTTAACAGAGAACCCCTGGATTAAAAATTCAATGGTGTTTAAAAATCACCGTTTGAATCAAGAGATAGAATAAAATTCTATATATGGGAAATTATTTTCTTAATCTTGTTAAAAACAAGAAAATGTATTCTATAAAATAGAAATCACTGGATCAAAGATCCAAAGATGAATAAAATTCCCCAAATAATCTTTGAGACCAATTAAATCAATTGGTATCTCTCAAATGAGGGATTTTCTCAAAAATGATCAACAGTTTGCCTTACCTATATAAAGGACCTGAAACTTTAAGTCTCATATAGAGAGAACCCCCTATAAGGTTCTTTAAACAAAAAGATAGAAGCTGCAACTGAGAATTTAATTCTTTCACTAAAGAAATCCCCGTTCTGCTTTCAGACCTTAGGTAAAGAAAAAGAAGAGATTAAAAATATTTCATTTGTCTGGTACAAATACAAAAAATATGGGTTTAACTCTTCATAAAAGAACTTAGTTCTTTCTCAGCATTTGAAATCCGCAAGACAAATCTTCCATAAGTTGAGAATTTAATTCTAATCGGAAGGGTTATGTTCTTCAGACTCAAAATCTAGGGGGAAAACTAGATAAAAAAGAAAAGAGAGAAAAGAAACATGTTCCAGGAATTTAATTTCTCTGAAAACAGGATTTAACTCTATAAAGAATTTTGTTCTCATAATAATGAACATAAAAACCTAGTTCTCAAAAACTTGATTCCAGATCTTCAAAACAGAGATCTTGATGATCATCAATGGTCAAAACGCCATTAACAGAAGTTTAACTTCTTTTCAAAAGATAAACAGAGAGTAAATTTTTAAAAGGTTCAGTGCCTCACGTGCTTCCCATGTGAGCGCCCAATAACATAAGCTCAGCGCCTCACGTGTTTCCTACGTGAGCGTCCAAAAATATGAACTCAGCGCCTCACGTGTTTCCCACATGAGCGCCCAAAAATAAATACTCAGCGCCTCACGTGCTTCCCACATGAACGATGTACAAAGTGCTTAGCACTATACATATAGTTAAAACGACTAAGTGTTTAGCACTGATAGGGCAAAACCCAGGTCTAAGCACGTCATGTGCTTCACTATATATATCAAGCAGATGACTCTTTTATTCCAAGACACGGTTGAAATGATGATCCAATCAGAACCACCGGCGGAAGATCCACCGGTAATTATCGAGAACGACAGAGGAAAAATATTAAATCCTCCCTTAGCTTTATCAGCGGCAAAGGAGGAAGCAATCTCTAAGGTGGCTCTGGATGACTACATTACTCAACAAATTAGAGCTCACCAGGCCAATGAAGCTGCTAACCAACTGGTCAAAACCGGACGACCCTATCCTGTTTGGTATGAACAAATAAAGTACCCACCGGGGTATACGATCCCGAAGTTCCACGTATAAAAAGGAACAGGTAATCCCCACCAGCATGTCGCATAATTCAGAGCTCTGTGCGGCAATACTGAAGGCGACGACAAACTGTTGCTTTGCCAATTCGTCGGAAACTTGTTAGAGACAACTTTTGAATGGTACTCGGACCTTCCAAATGACTCCGTGAAAACCTTCTCCGAAATGGAACTGCTGTTCAAGCAACGGTTTGCCAGCGCAAGTGAACGCATTCTAATCACGACACTGATCAATGCCAAGGTAAAGCCGGGAGAAACGTGGGTCCAATACACGATCTGGTGGCGGAACCCATGGTCTAAGTGCAAACAACACATTGAAGATTCTCCAGCTATGGGCATGTTCATCGGGATCCTCGATCCTCAATTGACTATGTCCCAGTTCATGACTTTCTTCAAACTCACAACCTCCCAGGCGCTGATAGACAAGTTGGCCCAAATAGATCAGATGGTTCATAACCCCTCCTCCTCAAATAAGGACCCTCGAAATAACAAGAGTAAAGGAAAAGCGACCTTCGTTGCCAATACGCAACAACAAACGAGCGGTCCAAAACCAACTGCTCGCCAAAACAACGCACGTACACACCCGTCCTGGAAGAAAGGTTGGGACGTGCATACTCGTTTCCTCATGATAAAACATGGAGATTGTTTGAGTTGGCGATGCAAAATAACCTCATTATATTTCCAGACCCACGGTGCCCAGCACAACCCGGCGGCATCAATAACCCTAACTACTGCTCCTATCATAGTATAGTGAGCCACCCCAATTGAAAATTGCTACATCTTCAAAAATTGGGTCGAGGATTAGTATCAGCAGGGGAAGTTCGCACTGTCTGATGCCTGAAACGTAAACCCGTCCCAAAAGCACACTCCTAAAAAGGTGGACGCGTGGGGGGTATCATGCTCACTTGTAGAAGAAGCTCCATGAGAAGTAATTCATTCAGCGAAAACTAAAATAATGCTGAAAGATCTATAGGTATGTTCGGCGATTAAGTGAAAAAGCTCGCTTGAACCCGAAATTATTGAAGGGATGCTGAAACCACATCCCACACCGAAAGTTGTTGATAAGGGGGAAAACCCCTAAATTAAGCCATCAAAGTCTTCCAAGAACTAGAAGAAGGCTAAGAGATCCGTGCGGCCAGTCGAGTATGACAGCAAGCGCACAGAGTTTCAAAAATACATGGACACGTTGGAAGAATATAACCAGAAGGCGCGGACACCGGTCACGCTTGAAGAATTCCTCAAGCATATTCTTGAGGGCGGAGATAGTGACAATGATGAGGGAAATGACTCATTAGAAGAAACGGAAGACTATGTAGAAAGTTACCATATGATCTCCCATTCGTTGTTATATGACGAAGAAGCTCCACCAGCATCAGAAAGCGACGCGGAAGAGTTGGGGGCAGAATCGGCGCTAAAATCCCCAAAGCTGCCTGAAGAAGACCCGATTGAGATGCCGTTAAACAAAGCCTTTCAAATAAGCAAAAATGACCAATAACGTGAGACAACCATATATGAAAAGGCTAAGCGTCAGCGTATGAATAAAGAAGCTACAGTGAGAATGAGTCATAAAGCGCTTCGACTAAACCAAAGCACATCTGCAACAAATAAGAGCAGAATCAAAACTGAGAAGTAGTTAGCCAAAGCCCTATCAATGAGGAAAAAACTACCACCTCTCATGCGGTACACTCCTGGAGTCCCATATTTCGACAGAGGAGAATCACATCCAAAATATTGCCTATATCATCGAAGGGTCGCCCACCCCATCGAAGAATGCAGTGCCTTCAAGAAGTGATGACAAGGATATATTGCCTATCGAAAACACTTCAAGAAGGAGAAACGTGAAGCTCGTGCTCGCCGATATGAAAGTGGAGAGATGAAAACGCATAAAGAAACAACTGGCAACTGGCATATGGTTGGCATCAGTTCGGAAGGAGAAAAACCTCAAATTCTCACCTTCGGGAGCGATTCCGAGAATGAAATACCCCTCGACTCTCTCTTTGAAGAATCCGTTTCGGGAAAAGAAGAGGAAGAGAAGAATTGCAAAAACATTCAGCTGCGTAACCATAAACTAAACTTTAGACTTGCAAAAAAAGGTTCGAACAAAAAAGACAAAGGGAAAGGGAAGATGCCCGAGGAAATCACCCTTGAAGAAGAAGCAGTCAAAGAGCTCGCCGAAAAGGACCCTCTGATTGTTATGTTTTTGCTATGCATTCTATATGTTCTATTTACCGCAATCAAGTCGGTTTCGATTGTAGCTATCCGGTTGAGTACGGGTCGATTCACGGAGAGATGGGGGTCCTTTTCTTAATGTTTTAATGAGCTAAGTTAAATTTTTGTCCGAGTTTGTTTTACACTAACTATGTATTTAATATGTATGTGAATGGAAGCTTGTTAGAGTTAGGATTAGGCTAGTTTGAGTTAGGAGTTCGCTCACTTCATTCAATTGCCTCTCTTGATATTGATGTTACAGTAATCGACAACAACAGAGATTAGCACGACTAGGAAGGATACTTTCGAGTATAATGTAGGCTTTCCTACGCTTAGTTCCTTACTTTTGGTGCTTGTCCGTCCGTTCTTGGCTCTTAACCATAACCTCCGGTCAATCCAACCACAACCGGTCTCACTGAGGTGTCACTACTATCTTAGAGAATAGGGTGCCATAGGGAGCGGATTGTGATTGAATTGACGGGAGTTCAATTCAAGCTGTCGGGCAAAGGAAAGAGTGAGGGAGATTTCTTTCTCTCAAACTTCTATTATTCTACTCTAACAAGTGAGAAAACTATTCACTCATTATATAAAAAAAGAAAATAAAAATAAGTAAAGAAGATAGAAAGAAATGAGATAGAAGAGGGCAACTAGCTACTTGGGACCTCACCTAGGTAAGGATCACACTTGAGTATCATGGTTGCAAAGATAAAAGAAAAGAGAAGAAGAAAAAGAACAAATAAAACCAACAACTATTTAACAAAGAAAAGAACAAGCAATTGATAAAATCTAGTTAACAAGTGAACAAGACATGCATAAAAAAACTTTCCACTTCATTTATCATCCACTCAAATTCTCTCACTACAATTTTAATGGAGGAAAGATGAAGAAGAAGAAGTTTACACTCAAATTCTAACTAAAACTAGTGAAAATATACAACCTTTACTTAGTTTTGATCTAGAGTATTTATAGGCAGTGAAGTGAAACCCTCGGGTCTTTTTCTAAGCCCATATATAATGACAAAACACCCGCCTGATATGATGATACGGCCGCGGTTCAGCCGCCTAAGTGCACTACCGGCCATAATTCCGTGGTCTGTTTGGGGAATTGGGTCTTCATTTTTCTTGTACTTTCTTATGTTGCTTTCTTATTCTTCCTGGTACACTTTTATTTGCAGAATCATTCCAAATTACTTCCAGATTTACAACAGTCCAAAAAATAAAAACGTGTGGACTTTTTTCCTTGATTTTCCTCGAGCTCCGCGTTGCCTTCTTGATTCTTGTGCTTCATCTCTCGTGCTCTGTGCTTGTTCGAGACACGAATGACCCTCTCTTGATCTTGTCTCCTGAATTGGTAAGCGGCACCTGACGGATGGTGAGCGCAACCTGTATTTTTATCCGTTTGTTGGCAGTTGTCCTGAATTTGTCATGACTATTCGGGGTTTGCATTGTTTTGAACTGAGAACCCGTGACCTGTAATTATGTAGCAAACACGGATCAAAAGCACCTATCTATATACAATGCAATCAATAGTGGGTGGTATAAAAGTGCAAAATTCTAATATGAACAAATACCCCCAAACTTATCTTTTGCTCGTCTCGAGCAAAACTATTTTATTTTTAAAAAGTCCTAAGCTCACTTTCGTAGGCGTCACGGTTGCACTTAGCGTGTGCAACAAGCCGTTAAACCCCTAGGTTGACCTAGAGGAGGAGTTTTGTCTCCTGAGAGTTTTCAGCAGATACTACCCACAAAATCCTGTCAAGTTAGCCATCGACTCTGATTCTACAGTTCAGCATCCTAGTTAGAAACTCTATCATCCTAAGTTAGAAATATCCACCCCTTATTCTTCACACCTCCTATTTATTTAACTTAAGATCCTATACATTTTGTCAGTTTATAAAGATCTCAGTTTCTCTTGAGTTTTCTTTCTAAAGCGTAGTCTCCAATCCGGAATTTTTATCATCTTTAAGGAAGATATAAGACTTATTTTCACTCCTATCTCTTTTCCAAATATCGATCATATACCTCTACGTGTGTGTAATTTCACCCCTACACTTAGGAATTCAATTCAACCAATTGTACACTTTCCCTAATAGCTATTACTACTTCTTTTTATTAATGATGGGCGGATTTGCTCACACACCTTTCATGTGACTACTACTGCTTCCTGCGGCACTTATCAACCGATTACCGAGTGTGTGAGCATATTAAGGCATATATAGCAATTTCCAGGTCTTGTAACATACACAATTATTTTTTTATTTTATTTTTTTCAAGACCTAATATATTTTTCAGCGACGCTCTTTTGGTGGTTAGTTACAAATACCATTTTTTCTTTCATACTAGACTTTCAGGCAAGAGTATTTCTAGGTATTCTCTACTATCCCAAGTTTCAAGGTGTGTGTAAGTGCAGTTTGTAGGGTATATACTTTCTGAATTTTAAACTCAAGAATAGGAACTATTTTTCAGACTCATTCTTCAATAAAGTTTTCAATACTTTCCCTTCATTTCAACTTAACTAAAGAACTGAACTCAAGATTACTTACTTCTAAACAAACTGCAAGGTCGTATATTTACTACGGTTATACTTTAAGGAAGGTTATTTTTAGGGTTTTCATAAAACCTTCATATCCTCGTTAAAAGTATTTTTATAAAAACTTGTCTTATGTCAAGATTATTCTCACAAAAAAAACCGTTAGGAATTTTTACTCGGAGAGAACACTTGCTTGACTTTATTTTAAATTGGACTTTCTAGGCTTCTTAGCGAGTTTTGGGCCAATGTATCAAAACCAGTTTATTTTAGGGAATTAGTTGTAAGGACATCCCGACGGACTTAATTGTCCAAGTCACTTAGGCCCTAAAACAAAAGGACTCATTTTAGCGTGAAAAATCATAACAATTCAATGTGAATGGAGATATAGCCAGTTGTTCAATTATTTTAAGATAAAAGACGTGTTTGTGTGGATCAGGTTTGTAATCACCCCAATCAAGTTCCAGATGGGCTATTTTTCAAACTTAGCTTCTATTAAAGCTTTAATAATATCCCTTCATATCCACTTCACCTTATAAACTATTCTTGATATTACTTATTTCAAAATAAAACTATTTGATCCTAAAAAAATAGTTTATCAATTTAAAAGTTTTAAGACATATCAAACTTGTCATTTAATTTTCAAAACCCACGACACGTGTAGTATGATGCAAAGACGTATATTAGCTAAGTTAAACTCAAAGAAGGGTTATCTTTCAGGTTTTCAAAATCTAAAAATAGGTTTTA
Source organism: Agapanthus africanus (assembly GCA_030015575.1). Classification (NCBI taxonomy): domain Eukaryota; kingdom Viridiplantae; phylum Streptophyta; class Magnoliopsida; order Asparagales; family Amaryllidaceae; genus Agapanthus; species Agapanthus africanus. Next base: position 123,983,615 of record CM057339.1, on the reverse strand, counting down.
GTTGGGCCTATCCTTTCAAACTAAAATGTCGGTATTTTGAATCTAAGTTCTCCCAATAGCTAACTTAACGACAAAAGTTTTTATGTTAGAAAAATTTCTGATTTTTATGGTATACAGCGTACGTCCAAGAATTCCTTTCTTCGGTTCCCTAGCACAACTTGCGCCTATCAATGACATGTAATCCTCAAATTGGAAGGGTTGGTCATGAGCGGGGATGCGGGAGATCAAAATTACTTCATGAATCAAGTCCCTATCTATAACAATTTCTCGATCCACTCAATACAAGCGGATATACCCATAACTCCATATACATCCCTCCTTTATGCTCTCAAAGAAGTGACCAATGAGATCCAGAAGTGTGAATGCTTTTGGATGGTTGTACAATAAGTAGTTTCATCCGCGTTTCCGGATTTCGTCGCTAAAATAACTACCATAAAAGTCATGGGCGAACATGGAAGAGAAATCTCTTTCAGGTTGAAAATTGGAAGCCACTGAACAAAAGACACAGATTTAACAGTTCCATTGAGAAGAGATCGAGAAAGAAAACCCCACTGAAATTTTCAAAGGGCAAAGAGGCGCGTCTAGGACCAACAATTGGACACCGCAATCCATTTCGTATCAACCGTTTCAAACTCCCCCACCTTCTTATATTGATACCCTTTTTGAGAGTCATGTTATGACTCCGAAACCCATGTCTATTGCTGACCATATTGAACAATCCCGTAGTTGATATTTCACTACTTTTACCACTCTAAATTCTTTAGGACAACAATTCCAATTACCTTCTTATCAAAATGTTGATCTTTCTACGCATCCTTTCAATTCCTATCATTCCTACCCGACTTTTACACCTTATCTAGACATTTCTTCTGAACGTCTATTTGAGAGTTTCACGTGTCCAAATGAATTCGAATCTTTTACTGAAACTCCTTCACAACCCATGTCTAGTCTTGAACGAACTTTGGAAGAATTTCAGGTAGGTTCGTGCTGCCAGATAGATAAATTGAATGCATGCATGGCCACACTCATACAACTTAACGAACCAACAGCTAGTTTCTAACTAGCTCAACATTTTACAATGTAAGATGAGGCAATCAGACAATTTGACGATTTGAGTAGTGAAAGTGAGCCTTACACCCTTCAAAATCAAACCTATATATTTCCAATTGAATTCCACAGCTCCGGTTTCGAACATCTATCAATTACACCGAATAATTTACCAATTAAGAATAGCATGTTTGATGAGTTATGCGACTATGTAGTGTTTGATTTAGCCGATTGTGAAGGGTGAATTTCAAATGGAAACACTGTTTCACTTACGTTTGGGGGGATCTTTTTGTGTGTATATATTTTGTTTGCTTTTTCTTTTATAAAAAAAAGAAGAGAACTAGCAAATTTTGACCCCTCCACAATTTTGACCTTCTTGGTGTAGTATGACAGTGAGGACACTGTCAAGTTTAAGTTTGGGGGTGTGCTCGGTAAGCCTTCTATCTTTGCATTTGTATATATTTTGCATTTGCATACTTATTTAAAAATCCATAAAAACTGAAAAAATTTCCCAAATATAAAAACTTTGTTGTCAAGCTAGCTAGTAGGGTATAAATAACGGCATTATCACGATAAATTTTTTGAATGGTTGGTATTAACTTTTGGCCTATGGAAGACCTTGTATAGATTGAAACTGTTCTCTCCCCCCTAAATTTGAACTTCACCGCTTGAACAGTGGAAATACTATTTCACTTAAGTTTGGAGGGACTTTTTTGTGTGTATATTTTGTTTGCTTTTTCTTTTATAAAAAAAAATAGGAGAGCACCAACAAATTTTGACCACTCCACAATTTTGACCTTCTTGGTGTAGCATAACAGTAAGGACACTGTCAAGTTTAAGTTTGGGGGTGTGTTCGGTAAGCCTTCTATCTTTGCATTCATGTGTATATTTTGCATTTGCATACTTATTTAAAGACCCATAAAAACTGATTTTTATTTTCAAAATATTAAAATTTAGTCGTCAAGCTAGCTAGTAGGGCAACTTAGATTTTATTCTGAAAACTTAGTTTGATAGGTTAGAAATAACCAAATCCTAAGCTTAGGAATTGAAAACCCTATAAATAACCCTCCTTGAGTTTAACCATAGTAAATATACATCCTTGCAGTTTTTTTAGAAGTAGGTAATCTTGAGTTCGGTTCTTAAGTTAAGTCGAGATGAAGGGAAAGTATTGAAAGGTTTATTGAAGAATAAGTCTGAAAAATAGTTCATATTCTTGAGTCCAAATTCAAAAAGTATATACCGTACAAACTGCGCTTATACGCACCTTGAAACTTAGGATAATAGAGGATACCTAAAAATACTCTTGTCTGAAAGCCTAGTATGAAAAAAGGTATTTAAAGCTAACCACCAAAAGAGTATCATTGAAAAATATATCCGGTCTTGAAAAGAAAAAAAGAAAAATATATTACATGACCTGGAAACTGCTATTTACACTTTAATAAGCTCACACATTTAGTAATCGGCTGATTAGTACTTTAGGAAGCAGTAGTATTCGCATGAAAGGTGTGTGAGCAAATCCGTCCATCATTAATGAAAAGAAGTAGTATTAGGTATTAGGGCAAGGGTACTTGTTCACCGCCGAAAGTCCAGACCAAGACGTTGGGACGTCTAGCCTGAATTTGGGGGCAAATTGCAGGGTTCCTAGGCACTCTAGTGAGGTCTCTCAAGCCATCAACCATGGCAATTTAAAAAATTATGGTGCCTACAAACCCTAAACAACGGATCGTATACTAGAAGTCTAGGCGAACAAGAACTAGTTAACAGTTAACTAATGAGAATACGGAAATACAACCTTTGTAGATCCGGTTATCCACCTCCACGGCTCCGCAACGATGTCGTCTCCGCTGTCCAAATCAAATCCGGGCTCTAGAGTCGGCTTCGTCGGAGAATGGGCAAGCCAGGTCGTCGATGTCCATGCCGAAGATGATCTACGTCGAGGCATCGATGAATCAAGCTCCACCTTCACCAAACCGTAAAAAGTTGTGAAGGAAACACACTCTACTACTTGGCAAGAGGTAGAGGATGAAGAAATAGGAAGTGGGTAGACTTTAGAATTGGATTTCTCACTCATATCATCAATCTACCATTGATGACTATAAGCTTTTTCTTCATGTGTTTTATGAAGAAGAAGAAGAAGCTCATGAAAAGTTATGATAAGAATTGTTTAAATTATCAATAAAAAGAATACTTATCATGACTTAATCATAGTTAGGTGTAGAGAGTGAATCATAGTTAGTGAATGGTTAGGTAAAGGAGAAGAAGACAAAATGGTCAAAGTGCATGAAGCACTTAGAAACTTCATGAAGAAAAATGCAACCATTTTGTTTTCTTCTCACAATTTAAATTCAAAACAAATATATATAAATAAATGAATGATTAATACAAAACCCTAACCATTCACAACCATGGTTCATTCTTTACACTTAACCAAAAAAAAGGGCATGCATCATCAAACATGACACAAGGAAGTGCACAAAATCATATCGCATATGTAATGCGCACAAAAGAGTGAGAAAATCCATCTTAAAGTGACCCGATACTAGTTAATGCAAAGTAATATATCAAATATATAATTATACATTAAATCATTAAATCAACACTTGATTCAATGATCCGGTCATGCGCACATAACCGACTGGTATCAAATATATCGGCTTATCGAATCAACGCTTGAATCGATAACTAGGTTATATCGCATACAACCATTCGATATATTTATCGCGAGAATAGAATACGGTATCACATACACGCATTATTCTCGGTCCCGCACATATCTCATATGCACTCCTATTTCGTTTCGCTTGAGCCAGGAAACCTCTGTGTAGGACTCTAAAGACTCGTCAATACGCCGGCAGCGGATGATGATCATATCAAACATCCACAAGCCGCAAGCGGTCTGCTAAACGTAACGGCCACCCGGGTATTGAGCGATCTGAAGATCGACGAGCAAGCCCGCTCACACTCCAGTGAATCCGACCAGTAACACTACCGTACAGTCCGGTCTGATCGTCTGATATGTCGCATATCTCGCCTAGGGGTGGTAAACGTCAGACCCCAATAGCTCAATAAGTCGTGTCGATATGAGGTCTATAACTGTTCGAGAAACTACTGGTAACACTTACCAGTAAATCTCAGCAACCCTGGCCAGGGATTTCCTGTTATAGCCAATCGAACACAGCGCAACATCAACTCCCTATACCGGGAGAGACGAATCCCCTCCTATCGCTCATTGCCTCCATGTGACTCGGGACTGAACCCAAAAACCACCGTTTTGCACGCCCTCTTGGACGTGGTAAGATGGAAATCAAAGCACAGTGGGAACCACACAAGACTCTATAACGATCTCGGGTCAACAGACTACTCTGTACCAGTGTCACCAGAGAACTGCCATCTGACGTGAGGTATAATACCATCTGGGAGTTCTCGGCGAGTCCGTCCAGTGTACCCAGTCTCTACTGAGCACCCGTATATCATCTCCGATGTCAAACACCAATGGATATGGGATCATCCATCGCCCATCTGTATGGGTCGAGAAGGTACACGCTAGTCTACTCTGGTATATCGATGCCCCGTCTCGATACACCCACGACTAGGGACTGTCAAGGATGTACTTATGGACTACCATGTCCCCACTAGTATGATCCGCATCATAGTCCAGGTAGTCAAGTACAGATCCTAAGGGCTTTACCAACATGTAACAGAGAGACAATCAGCATACACGTTAAGGTAAAGGTCAACCAGATAGCATACTATCATGTCGAGCAAGAAAGTCCTCCCTATATATGTCCCAGCATCCACTACAATATACATCCTATGTATAGTAATGGCCTCTAGGGCATACATATAACTAACAATCTCCCACTTGCACTAGGGCCATCTGTAGCAGTGGTTTGAAGTATCTCATACTCAACCATCCCTTAAAAGTCTCTCTCTGGGAACAGGCCTTCGTGAGTGGATCCGCTGTGTTGTCCTCAGAATCTACTCTCCAAACCTCGATCACCCTGGAGATCAACCATCTCCATGATCAGGCGATGCTGCCTTAGAATAAGTCTGGATCACTGATGGGACCAGCGTTCCTCGGGATAAGCCACAACTCCATTGTCACACAATGGGAGGAACATAGTTCATCTCATGAACCATTATACATCCAAACAACCTCTTTGGTAGCATCTTAAGTAGCGATGTATCCTGCCTTTATCGTCTAGTATGTCACGGTATCTAGCTTGGAACTCTTCCAACATACCGTCCCTTTACTGAGGGTAAAGACAATGCCTGTGACTGACACTCAGTCGTCTTTATCACCCTGGAACAATTCCAGTGATTCTTCCCAGGATCGGTTGATACCGTCTCACTACAACTAGTGAGATATCCTAACATCCAATTAAATCTATCTCATAGATCCAAAATCCAGGATTTAGGAGGTATCACTTTGATCCTATATGGAGAATCATTGTGATAAGCGGAGATTGATCGAGCGTAGCATAAGAAACTCTTTTCTTATCAAGAGTATGTCATCCACGTACTCTACGAGGATCGTCACCATACTCCCTACTACCTTTTTGTATATACAAGGTTCATCTACCATTTTGATGATGTCAAACTCTTTGACTGCTTCATCAAAACAGATGTTCCATCTCCGCGATGCATGCTTTATCATATAAAACATCTTGCACACGTTTCCGCTGCTCCCACTGTCTACGAAGCCCTCTGGCTGTGTACTTATAGACGCTCTCTTCTAAATCATCATTTAGAAAAGCAGTCAAGACACCCAACCGCCAGATATCGTAGTTATGGTATGTAGCCGTGGCAAGTAGGATCTGGATAGACTTAAGCATAGTCACTTGAAAAGGTTTCATCATGATCCACGCCTGGTCGATGACAAAAACCTTTAACAAGTCTAGCTTTGAAAGTCTCAACTTTTCCATCTACACCAAGTAATCTTCTCAAGATATACTTGCTCCTGATGGGGATTTAACCCTTCAGATATTGCAACCAAAGTCCATACTTTGTTGGCGTATAAGGATTCCATCTCAGATCGCTAAGCATCCAGCCATTCTTACAGAGTCTTACTCTCGATGGCCAGCTCGAAGCTAGTTGGGTCATCATCTCATGATGCAATCCTCGCTCCCACTGTCATAGAGAAACCAATGTATCTCTCAGGTGGGTGAGAAAACCCTACTAGATCGGCGGAGAGGCTGAGGTTCGTTGGTATCTACTGAATCCTTTGGTTCTTTCAAATCATCAGCTGCAGTTTGTATAGCTGGAACCTTTCCAGTTGTACATAACTGACCTTGCCTCTAGCTTGTCCGGATTTTGCTTTTAGACATAGGCCGGACAACCCCAAATCTTAACTAGCTTAAGACATGGGCTCTTCCCTTTCCATATCACATATGAAGCGGTAGGCAACTGATTTGATTCGAACCCTATTCAATAGGTATGCAGCTTCTCAAGTGCATAACTCCCAAAAAGGAAACAGGTAACTCAGTATTACTCATCATAGAGCACACCTTATCATATAGGGTGTATCTGCTCCTCCCCGATATACCATCGTACTATGGTGTATACGGAGGAGTAATGCTGAGAGAGAATCTCATTCTCCTTTAGAATTATCCAGGATTTCCGTGCTTTAGTATTCTCCTCCCTGATCACATCAAAGGACATAATACTTATACCCGTATTGGTTCTCTACTTCTCGCTTATATTCTGTGAATATCTCAAAAGGTTCGGACTTGTGTTTCAACAGGAACATATGTCTGAATCTAAAGAGATCATCAGAGAACGTAATGAAGTATAAAGAACCAATCCTGGCATGTGTAGACTGGGGACCTACATACATCATCATGTATCATCCCAAGAGTTCAGTAACTCTTTCTCTGTTTCCAGTAAACGGAGCTGTGGTCATCTTATCTTTGTGACATGACTGGCGAGTTTCACAAGATGTAAATTCAAACTGATTTAAATATACATCTATATGTAACTCTAGCCAGTCGGGTCGCATTGATCTGACCTAGTCTACAATACCTCAAGAAGAATTCATTCATTTCTGAACTCTTCCTCTTGTGTGTGTTCCATATACTAAGAACTGTAGTTTGATTTAGAACATCAATGCTTTTAGATAACGTGCCTGATCCGATCAACTTTTGATATAGGAAATGTTCAAAACATTATCCAACAATACAAAATTATATCCTTTCTTTTCTAACAAAGAGAGTGATATGATTTGGTATATCAGGTTCGGTATCTAACAACATTCGTTCAGAATCAATGTATTGTAATACAGGGTGACAGTGACCGACAGACTTGGCTGCAACTCTTGCCCCGTTTTCTGCCTCATGAAACTTATCACCCGTTCTCAGTTCTCTACCTATCTGTAGCCCTATGTAACAGATTACATATCTGGGATCCTGATCTGGTATCACATACCCAGGACGTAAAGGATACTGAGAAACAGTTCTGTATAATGAACATACCCGAAGATGATGCATCAGTATGCACTCTCTTCGTTTGGGCGGCACGGGAATTCTGGTAATCCCCAATTTCCTGCTCTGTCTTATAACACTTATAAGTTGGAGCGGGACCAACGTTCCCCAGCTCAGTATAACAAGCGGGTTCGGTCAATAATCCGTATTATTATCTTGATTAAGGCGTGATATGGTCGCTACCAGGAGAGAGAGAGAAGAAAACACTCAGCGTGCGCTCTGACAAGAATAGATTGGTTATTATTTTATCTAATCAGGATGGCTCCCACTGCTTTTTATCAAATCTTCCTTCAAACCCTAAAAGGAAAGACTAGCCGGGATTAATTACACACTACAAGTTCGCCAATCTTTCAGCCAGGCCAGTGTCGGTACTTTGAGGGAGGTCCCCCGTGCTTTCGCACGAACCTAATTAATGTAAACCTCATTTTCCCAGAGGCGTAACCTCGTTGACACCTTTCTAGACACCTACTTGATCGGCTAATTGTAATGTATAAAACTCTCCCAGGAGTAACACTTACTCGCAGCGGGTATCGGGATCCAACTATCTCATAGAAGGTATGCAATCTCATTGCAAATTTCAACACTTGAAATTCCCGATAATGTTTTGCCCCTAGCACCCTATGACCTTGACGGAGGTCAACAAACCATAGGCTACTAGTCAAGTTCAACCCGTCATTTCTTGATCGAATTAAACCCACCCGCACGACCCTTGACGGAGGTCAACAAGGCCGCACGACTACCCTAACTCAATCTGCATCATATGCATAAGCAGATAAATACTGGTTAGCTACCGCACACTGCGCCTTGACGGAGGTCAACAAACGCAGCACGAATACTAAACAGCACTTATCTGAAATGACGGAGGGCTACGACAGGTTTTTCTGAAAACCTATTGCGTAATGAACTTGATATCATTGTAGGATCGAATGAATTTGAAATGGAGTGCTTTTGAGGCTTTTCTAGTTTTGCTAAAGGAGTCACTCCCGGTGAAGGGATCGTCGGTCCTTTCCTCGTCGAATGAGGTGCGGGATATATCATATATATCACTGTGCAAAGCAAAAACACTTAAAAGCAATCAAAAGACAAACCGAGGGTGTAGTATCTGCCAGTTATTGCTAAAGGAGTCACTCCCGGTGAAGGGATCTCGGTCCTTTCCTCGTCGGATGAGGTGCAGGATATATCACATATACCTCTGTGCAAAGCAAGAACTGTAGCTACCTGTTTTATTTTGAAATTCGATTCTACAACATCTTAGGTTTCTTTTAATTTCATTAATCACATTAATGAAGTCCCATCATTAAAGTACCTAAACATCACAGATAGATATGACGTACACTTATGCCATCCGCATTCGCCTCGATGTCCCCTCGTGCACCGTTAGGTTAGGTAACTAACGGCAGAGCGGGGCAGGGCTAGCGCGGGTGTAAAACATAAGTAACATCTATATAATATATCATATATACTATATACTATATCTATCAAAGAAACATCACATGTTCTCATCACAGATATCGCAGCAGAAGAATCATATGAAATATTGGATATACTAGGACGTCCGTGTTTTCAATACGAGCCAGTATAAAACACGGATTCCATGGTCGTGATGAATAGCCAAACCCACACCCCTAGACCCCTACGAGAGCGGCAAGCAACCCTACCAATTCTGGAGTTAGGAGACCCGGACTCGACTCCTCGAGTTGGTCTCCCACTGGACTCCAGAACCCGGTTACTTGTGCCCTCCTCCTTGGGTCTATCCTAGTGCGGAAAAGTAAATAATATACAACAGGTGACAACTCCCGCAACCTGGAAGCGCCCCAAATAAAAGAATATTACATACAAGTTTTTACATGAATGAAAATGAAAAACACTCATCTCACATAAAAACCCCCGGCTATTCAAACACGACGATCCAATATAACATATCCAGCAACACATAACATCAGATGTCATCAACGTAAGTAAATATGCATACCCCAATTGTCGTTGACATATAGCAACGAAACCGGCGATATCACATATTACACTTACGGTCACAGAAAAGAAAGTGTAAAACTACAACAGTTGGAATCCGCAACCTCCTCAGACATCGCATGCCTGACCAAATGAATTTCTTAGACATCGCATGCCTAACAATTATAAACGCCGCATTTTAGTCTCAAAATCGAAAACACTTTTCAATATCTAGTCGGGGAATTCAACAGGATTCCCGACAGTCTGATCGAATACTCGTCGCAAACTTCAGTAGACGGCTGCACCCCCGATACCGTCGACGAAGTGCACCAAGGCGGAACACCGCTACCGCGAGCACCCGGAGGGATGCTTTCGGCGACGGGGTTCTCCTACAGTCACTTGGTCGGGGCTATGGAGTGAGGCTGTCTATTAAGTTTACCCGGCGAGTATCCGCGTACGCTACGTGATTGCGACGGACTTTTGATCACATCAAAATTCCGTGGCAACCGATCAAGTGAGACTAAACTGCTACGTTTATAACATTCATTCAGTTATCACATAACTATTTGTGAATTCCAATTATTGTATCCCATTCCAGATAAACAGAAAATGTTAAACTTTCCGATCGAACAATCGAACACCCAAGTTTTCCCGAAACAGATCAACACATGAAACAAGTCTAACAACATTCCGTTCGTGCCTCAGTACCAACGATCCAGCCGTAGAAGGGTCAAGCCAACGCCTCACATGTGGCACGCCGTACTGCCCCAAACCCGAAGGTTCAAAGGGCAGTTCAAGACGGTCACATAATCGAGTTAAGGTTTGTGTCTTCTAGAGGGACCATCGTGTTACTTGCACTACTTAGAACGTCGTTAAACTACGGAAAAATCCAACACTTGGAAATTTCCCGACAGGGGAAAAATTGGGTATTTATATCCGGTCGAACTTTTTAACATATTCTAAAATTTATCCAGAAAGCCACACAGACAAAATTTGATAGCCCGATCGAAACACCGAATTCCCAAAACAACTGCAGAAATTTCAACTCTTGAAAAATTATTAAAAATTCCCAGAAACACTAGCACAGTACAATAAGAATTACTGTAGAAAACAAGCTGCGCAAAACGACAAAATGGCCGCGTTTGCGCCGCACGAGCCAGGCTCGTGCCGCGGAAGCGCGGCTCACTGTTGGAGTTAGGCAGCCGAATTTCACAGAATTTCTTATAATTGCCTGCTGATTTTTCTGAACATTTTTAATATTGAAAAATCCCTGTTTTTAAAAATTGTACAGAGAGCAATTTTGTTTTGGAGTTCCGGGTTCGTTCGGACTTCAATTTCCGTCTACGCTTCGCCTAAGGCTCTAGCTAGGCTCTGATACCACTGCAGGGTTCCTAGGCACTCTAGTGAGGTCTCTCAAGCCATCAACCATGGCAATTTAAAAAATTATGGTGCCTACAAACCCTAAACAACGGATCGTATACTAGAAGTCTAGGCGAACAAGAACTAGTTAACAGTTAACTAATGAGAATACGGAAATACAACCTTTGTAGATCCGGTTATCCACCTCCACGGCTCCGCAACGATGTCGTCTCCGCTGTCCAAATCAAATCCGGGCTCTAGAGTCGGCTTCGTCGGAGAATGGGCAAGCCAGGTCGTCGATGTCCATGCCGAAGATGATCTACGTCGAGGCATCGATGAATCAAGCTCCACCTTCACCAAACCGTAAAAAGTTGTGAAGGAAACACACTCTACTACTTGGCAAGAGGTAGAGGATGAAGAAATAGGAAGTGGGTAGACTTTAGAATTGGATTTCTCACTCATATCATCAATCTACCATTGATGACTATAAGCTTTTTCTTCATGTGTTTTATGAAGAAGAAGAAGAAGCTCATGAAAAGTTATGATAAGAATTGTTTAAATTATCAATAAAAAGAATACTTATCATGACTTAATCATAGTTAGGTGTAGAGAGTGAATCATAGTTAGTGAATGGTTAGGTAAAGGAGAAGAAGACAAAATGGTCAAAGTGCATGAAGCACTTAGAAACTTCATGAAGAAAAATGCAACCATTTTGTTTTCTTCTCACAATTTAAATTCAAAACAAATATATATAAATAAATGAATGATTAATACAAAACCCTAACCATTCACAACCATGGTTCATTCTTTACACTTAACCAAAAAAAAGGGCATGCATCATCAAACATGACACAAGGAAGTGCACAAAATCATATCGCATATGTAATGCGCACAAAAGAGTGAGAAAATCCATCTTAAAGTGACCCGATACTAGTTAATGCAAAGTAATATATCAAATATATAATTATACATTAAATCATTAAATCAACACTTGATTCAATGATCCGGTCATGCGCACATAACCGACTGGTATCAAATATATCGGCTTATCGAATCAACGCTTGAATCGATAACTAGGTTATATCGCATACAACCATTCGATATATTTATCGCGAGAATAGAATACGGTATCACATACACGCATTATTCTCGGTCCCGCACATATCTCATATGCACTCCTATTTCGTTTCGCTTGAGCCAGGAAACCTCTGTGTAGGACTCTAAAGACTCGTCAATACGCCGGCAGCGGATGATGATCATATCAAACATCCACAAGCCGCAAGCGGTCTGCTAAACGTAACGGCCACCCGGGTATTGAGCGATCTGAAGATCGACGAGCAAGCCCGCTCACACTCCAGTGAATCCGACCAGTAACACTACCGTACAGTCCGGTCTGATCGTCTGATATGTCGCATATCTCGCCTAGGGGTGGTAAACGTCAGACCCCAATAGCTCAATAAGTCGTGTCGATATGAGGTCTATAACTGTTCGAGAAACTACTGGTAACACTTACCAGTAAATCTCAGCAACCCTGGCCAGGGATTTCCTGTTATAGCCAATCGAACACAGCGCAACATCAACTCCCTATACCGGGAGAGACGAATCCCCTCCTATCGCTCATTGCCTCCATGTGACTCGGGACTGAACCCAAAAACCACCGTTTTGCACGCCCTCTTGGACGTGGTAAGATGGAAATCAAAGCACAGTGGGAACCACACAAGACTCTATGACGATCTCGGGTCAACAGACTACTCTGTACCAGTGTCACCAGAGAACTGCCATCTGACGTGAGGTATAATACCATCTGGGAGTTCTCGGCGAGTCCGTCCAGTGTACCCAGTCTCTACTGAGCACCCGTATATCATCTCCGATGTCAAACACCAATGGATATGGGATCATCCATCGCCCATCTGTATGGGTCGAGAAGGTACACGCTAGTCTACTCTGGTATATCGATGCCCCGTCTCGATACACCCACGACTAGGGACTGTCAAGGATGTACTTATGGACTACCATGTCCCCACTAGTATGATCCGCATCATAGTCCAGGTAGTCAAGTACAGATCCTAAGGGCTTTACCAACATGTAACAGAGAGACAATCAGCATACACGTTAAGGTAAAGGTCAACCAGATAGCATACTATCATGTCGAGCAAGAAAGTCCTCCCTATATATGTCCCAGCATCCACTACAATATACATCCTATGTATAATAATGGCCTCTAGGGCATACATATAACTAACACAAATGCTATTTGGACATATCCATCCACCTCTCCAAAAATACCAAGTTGATTTATGGCACCGTATATCGGAGGTTTGGATGGATACGATTGTTGTAGCAGATTTCATCAGATTCCCCCTCATTTATAAGGGATTTTTGATTGTGGGGACGCTTTTTGTTACAGGCGCAAGCCCCTGCAATTAATTACGTTATCGCGTTGTGACAATCACTTTCTCCTACTCCACTAGTTCACTTCGTGTCGTATGTATTTTTGTTTATTTTGGTTGTTCGTGGATTGTATACGGAGACTATTTTATGTCGTCGCCTGTAGGGTGCGATTTAGTCCAAATCCGTATATTTTAGATTTGGGTTTGGTTTTTGAACTTAGGTTATATATTTCTTTAGTTAAAAAAGGTTTGGTTTTATTTAAGAACCGTTAATCTAGTTTGAAATTAAGATCAACTTAAATATATGAGCATTTGGGCTCAATTTATTTGTAACTAAGGATACGTTAGTCCTATTTGAGACTAGGATCAACTTAGCGATATTTTAAGGATCATTTTTATTTAAGATCTAACAACAGAGCTTTTGGGCTCCGTTGTAAGAAAACTTTTAGAGACTTAGCTAATTTGGGCTTAGTCTACTCAGTTTTTTTTCCAAAAGTGTCAAGCACTTATTTGGGTTTTATTTGTTCAGCCCCTCAATTTTATGTAAAAGTGCTAAGCACTTGTTTGGAGCTCTGGCGTTCACATGGGTATCATATGAAGTCTTCAGTTATGGGGGCTGCCCAATCAATGCTAAGCACTCAGTCCTTTTAACAGAATATATATATATATATATATATATATATATATATAGTGCTAAGCACTTTTTATATGGCGTCCATGTGAGGAGCACGTGCGGCACTGTCTCATTTATTTTGTTAGTGCCCATGTGTTTTTCACGTGAAGCGCTGGGCATTGCCCAATCAATGCTAAACACTCAGCAGTTTTGGTTGTATATGAAGTGCTAAGCACTTTTTCTCAGCACTCACGTATATTTCACGTGAGGCGTTGGTCTTCTATTTTGGGTGCCCGTGCGTTTTTCACGTGAGACGCTGAATTCTTTGTTTTGGGAATCTGTTGGGTGCTCGCGTGTTTTTCACGTGAGGCGCTGATCCCTTTTTTTAAGGTTAAACCCTATTTTCAAAGAAATTAAATTCCTAGAACATAGGTTCTTCTTTTAATCTAGTTCTTTCACCTAGCTTTTGAGATAGAAAGACAAAATCGTCCCGATGCGAATTAAATTCTCAACTTGTGGGGAGATTTTCTTTGCAAATCTCATATCAGAAGAAGAACTGAGTTCTTTTTATGAAAGGTTAAACCCTTTTTTTTTTGCTAGGCAAAGGAGATACATTTTATCTTTACTTTTCTTTACCTAGGGTTTGAGAGAACAAATAGATCTTTGTTGAAGGAGAATTGAATTCTCAGTTGCAGTTTCTATCTTTTTGTTTTCAGAAGCTTAAGGGGGGTTCTCTCTATACGAGACTTGAAGTCTCGGGTCCTTTATATAGTGGAGGCAGACTGTTGATCAGTTTTGGAAAAATCTTTCATTTGAGATATACCAATTGATTTAATTGGTCTCAAACATTATTTGGGGAATTATATCCACCGTTGGATCTTTGATCCAGTGATTTCTGTTTTACAAAATATATTTTCTTGTTTTTAACAAGATTAGGGGAATATTTTCCCTTATACAGAATTTTATTTTGTCAAACGGTGAATTTTAATCACCTTTGGATTTTTAATCCAAGAGCTCTCTGTTTTACAGAGAGTAATCTTTCTTTGTTTAGAAAGATTGGGGAAATATATTCCCAAAAATAGAATTTAATTCTATCATTGGATTTTTGATTCAACCGAGAGTATTTTTCTCACTTAGAAAGACTTGGGAGATATTTTCTCCTAATAGAATTTAATTCTATTACTTGACGATTTATCATCACCATTGGATCTTTGATCCAACGGATCTGTTTAACAGAGAGTATGCCAGTTTTTAGGAAAATATCCCCATGTAAAATTTAATTCTATTTAATTTTAACTTGGGCGCCGGCGCTCACTTGTTGTGCACGTGGGCGCCACTAAAGAATTTAATTCTTATATATGATAGGCGGTCCTGTGCTTTCCACATTGGCGCCCACGTAAGCTTCACGTGAGGCTCTACCATAGGATTTAATCCTAAAGGGTTGGCGCTGGGGCCGGTGCCTTCGTGGGGAGAACGTGAGGCGCTGCCTTATTAAAATTTAATAGAGCTTAGCTCTTTTTACTATGTTTAAATATTAGGGGAACAGTACTATTGCTTGAATTGAATTCTTGAGTGTAGGAGTGAAATTTACATACACGTAGGGGTATATGATCGATATTTGGAGGAAAGATAGGGATAAAGAATATGTCTTATGTTTTCCGTAAAGATAACAAAAATTTCGGATTGGAGACTGCGCTTTAGAATGAAAACTCAAGAGATACCGAGGTCTTTCTAAACTGTCAAAACGTATAGGATTTTAAGTTGAATGAATAGGAGGCGTGAAAAATAAGGGATGGATATTTCTAATTTAGAATGATAGAGTTTCTAATTTAGATGCTAAACCATTGGATTAAAATTAAGGTTAGCTTATGAAACTAGCTTGACGGGATTTTGTGGTAATATCCGCTGAAACTCTCAGGAGACAACACTCCTCTTACTAGGGCACGTAAAGGTTTAACGGCTTGTTGCACACGCTAAGTGCAACCGTGATGCTTACGAAAGTGAGCTTACGACTTTTTGAAAATAAATGGTTTAGCTCGGGATGAACATAAGATAAGTTTGGGGGTATTTATTCACACCAGAATATTGCATTTAATACAGCACATTCTTCTGCTCATTTGTATATAGGTTGTGCTTTTGATCCGTGTCTATTATATGATTACAGGTTACTGGTGTTAGTGATATATGCTCTAGAGACCATTATTGTATCATACTGGATTGCATATTACATTTTGGAAGCATGGGATATTCACAATTATAATAACAGTCTTGCTCAAAATGGTAGTATGCTACTTGGTTTGATTCTACCTCAATATGTGCATGTGTTTCTTTTAGCATATCGCTTATACATATTGGTAAAGCCCTTAGGATGTTTGCTTGACTACCAGCGTTATGATGGCAGTCACACTAGTGGGGGCTAGGTAGTGTATAAGCACATCCTTATACAAATCCCTAGTCGTAGGATTATCGAGACGGGGCATCGATACTCCAGAGTAGACTAGTGTATACGCTTCTCATCTTAGCAGGGGAGATGGTTTATCCCACAACTATTAGTACATCGTACCGGAGATAGTATACAGGTGCTCATTGGGTTATGTGCACTGGACGAACTCGTTGGGAACTGCTGGTTGGTATTATACCTATCGTCAAGTAGCAGTTCCCGGATGGCATGAGTACAGATTAATCCGTTGACTTGACATCACTATTCTTCTCGAGTGTGTTCCCACTGTACTTAGATTACTACCCTACCACGGCTCAAAAGAGTCGTGCAAACAGGTAGTAGTTAGGTGCAGTCCCGAAGCACTTGGAGGCAGTAGCGGTTAGATAGGATTCGTTTCTCCCGGTATTGGGAGTTGATATCGTGTTGTGTTCAGAAAGCCATTACACAAAGTCTCTGGCCAGGGCAAGTGAGATTTACTGGTAGGTACTCTAGTAGTTTCTCAGGGTGTATTGGGCTCTATCCTGGCACGACTTATTGCGCTATTAGGGGTCTGACGGTTACCATCCCCCAGGCCTGATATGCGAGTATCTTAGACCAACAGACCGGACTGTATGGAGATTGTTACAAATATGCTCAGTAGGAGTTCAGATGAGTTTGCTCATCGGCTTTCTTACCGATAGATATCTGGGTAGTCGTTACGTGCAACTAGTATCGTTGACAGACTTATGGTTAAATCTACTGCCAGCGTACTGCCGAGTATTTAGAGTCCCACACAGAGGGTTTCCCTGCTTTGGGCGAAACGATGTAGAGGCCGTATGGTTTTACGGCAGGATTCCGATCACATACGTGTACTGGCTACACAGATGTTGTTCGGACGGATAATACTAGTGGGCTTTGGTCTAAGCCGGATTCTAGTATTATATTATTAGATTGTTATTATCTCATTGTATTCGTATTTTTTGGAATACGAATACGGGTATGTATATAGGGTGATGGCATTCTTGTAATTTCACAAGAGATGCTTCTAGAAGGGGACACCTCATTATTTGGATTTATCTATTTTGAAAATAGATTAATGAGGTGTAAATGGAGATATTTGAGATATGGAGTCAAGCATGGCTCATTCATTTGATTTGTTGGTTTGGCTACACTATTCAAGCATGGTTGTTATTTCTTATTGAAATAATAATGCATGCTTGAGAAAAGAAAAGGGATGAGCCATTCTTGACTTGCCTCAAGACTAGCTCATTTGTTTATTCTCTTTCTCTTTCCAACTTCTCTTCCTTCTTCCTCAAAGACCCTAATCCTCACTTGAGTTGTGAACCATAGGGCCTCATGAGATAAAATACTCCATTAGACACTCTACATCTTCTAAGCTACTTAGCTTAGGGAACTAGGTACTTTAGTTACCTTGGTTTAGAGGTTGGATCTTGAGGTATAGACTCTCGGGTGAATCATCTTCGACACGAGGAGGCCGACGATCAAGCGCGATCCGGATCTTCGAGGAACTCAAGTAGAGAAGGAGAAGAAGAAGACCCGAAGGACAAGGTTCTAGGAGGTATAAAACTCTTCACAGTAGTTAAACCTCCTAGTAGATTTAGCTAGTTAAGGTTTCTGTTAAGATCCTGGAGTTTAGTCGGTGTTGCGAATCTTTGAAAAATCGTTTTTTATATATTTCGCCTCCCTGTGAACCCGCGGGGTGCGCGATATCGACTTACAATTGGTTCTCAGTTTAGAATAGCGCAAATCATGCACAATCTCCACAGTTATGACAAAATCCAGAATATCTCCCAAAAACAGATAAAATCTGGGTTCCGGTCATCCACACCCGTCTAGTGCTGCTTACCAGTACAAAGGACAAGATCCAGTAATGGTCATTCATGTCCGGGACAAGCACATAGCACGAAGGAGGCAGCACAAAGATCAAGGGGAACGCGGTGCTCGAGGGACATCAAGGCCAAATCGAAAAAAGAGTAGCCATTTTGGACTGTTGGAAATATGAAAATATTTTGGAATTATTTTGCAAATTTGAACCTGCCAAACAAAAGAACAAAGCAACATGAGGAAGCACAAGAAAAAAGGTGCACCAATTCTTCAAATCGACCGCAGAAGCGCGGTTAAACATGGGGATAGGCGGCGGAACCGTGGCCATAACGTGGTATCTCGCGACCATTTTTTTGGGGTGTTTTTGTAATTGTACATGGGCTCAAAATATGGCCCTAGAATTTCACTACTCTGCCTATATATACTCCAGATTTGAGCCAAGTTAGGATGCTTTTTCTTTTCCTTAGATTAGTACAGTTTAGTATAGTTTTCTTCTTCTTCATCATCTATTCTCCATTAAAATTATAGTGAGAGCTTTTTGAGTGGAAAATTAATGAAGATGAGTTTTTTTTATATCTTGTATCTTTAATTTCTTGCATTGTATTTTTAATTCTTAGCTTAAATTTTATTATTTGTTGTTAAAATAGTTGTTGGTTTTCTTGTTCTCTTTTCTTCTCTTCTAATCTTTATTTTCAAGCCATGATACTCAATGGAGTCCCTTGCTTAGGTGAGGACCCAAATAGTTAGCTTGTTATCTCCTGTTAAAATCGTATTTTTCCATTCTTTCTTCTCTTCTTTCTTGTTTCATTTTTCTTTTAGTGTGTGAATAATTTACTCACTTGTTAGGGCAAACGAAGGTTAGTATGAGGGATGGAAAAACCCCTTGTGCTTCTCTTCACTAAACAAATTGAAGTGAACCTACACTAGACAAACACAAGCACCTCCCTTAGGCGTGCTATAAGTGACATATAGTCGTGACCTAAGTCGAGAATTCTTTTAGGCGCATTACAAAGTGACATGTAGTTGTGATCTAATTGAAGACTTGGTTGTGA
Organism: Agapanthus africanus; assembly: GCA_030015575.1. NCBI lineage: Eukaryota > Viridiplantae > Streptophyta > Magnoliopsida > Asparagales > Amaryllidaceae > Agapanthus > Agapanthus africanus. The sequence goes on along the minus strand of CM057339.1, from coordinate 123,964,461 downwards.
GTGTTTGGTCTAGGGTTGGAAATAAGAGTATGGAACGGCCGGACAAGGGGTACTAGGAATGGATTTAGCGTTGGAAAGCTTGCTTAAACTCGCAAAACCCATTCATATATCCTCCTAATCCCCGCTACTTCCGATTATCCCGATTTTATTTCAAAAATGGCAAAAGATAAGTACAAGACTAATTCTAACTCTACTAACCAATCCCAACCCTAATAAGTGTTCACCGCCGAAAGACAGGGACCGAGACGTTGGGACGTCTTGCCTGAATTTGGGAGCAGATACTATTTGGACTTATCCATCCACCTGTCACACCCCGCTTCCCAGTATACGGAGAAGTAGACGTGACGGGCCACGACGTATTTACTCAGAAGTAAACACGTTAAGCGTAAATAAGCAATATAAATGAATACACAAGAATAACAAGAGATTTAATAATAACAACAACTTTTATTAACATTCTTTCTTTACATTACAACTGATTTGAAAAGGAAATGTACAATGTTGAAAACAATGTCTAAACAGTGGCATGCAATGAAAATAAATAAGTACAAGTAATCTAGAAGTCTATCTGGGCCTCAATCTGCTACGAGTATTCCTGACTGGGCTCGGTCTCCTGAGAGTCGGGTCCACCTGACGAACATTCTAAAGAAAGAAAGAAACAGGAATGTTGTCAGCGAACTAGCGCTCGGTAAGTCCCAAAGATAAGGATGGAATAGAACAAGTAAAGAGAAGAGAACTGGTAATATAAACAGGTATATGTTTATTGTACTAACGTAGTTGTTTGTAACTTGGTAAAGAATATATCAGTGTATACGAGAGGAGTTTAACTATCTCGTGGACTATGGTAACATGTAAATACAAGGCCCCGTCAAAACCCATGGGACAACGACACATGATGTTCATGTAGGTGTCTTTTAGTGTCCATCATCGTGCCACTTTTAACACATTCCATACCAGTATACCCCTTTAAACCCCGTAATGTATATTGTATAGATTGTAGTTATCAGACTTGCCGAGACCATGGATATAAGTTGTTCATGTAAACGGTTTCAGGATGTATCAAGTAGTCATGTAGTCAAGTCATAGCCATGGTTCGGTCAAGTCAAGTCATGTTGCATGTTGATATTGTTCTGGTATTCTGGTTCAGGTTCAAGTATACATGTTGGATATATTGAATTCATGTTGAATTGATTTCAGATTGGTTTGGACTCAGACACGAGTCAAACACTTTAAACAGAATTTGGATCCTGAATTAAGTTTAGGAGTTATCGGTAACTACTGCATATGGACAGGCAGGATTTGTGTCTTTTTCCAGGACAATTACCATTGATAACCCCGTTTTAGTTTTCTATCTTAAATAGGCAAGCACTCATTTTCTCCGGCTCCCCAAGGCTCAAGAGAATTGATCCCGCTTAAACCTATATTTACTAAGGACCTTAATGTAATTTATATAATTCGAGCGGGTTTTATGAAAAATATTTTATATACTTTAAAAATAAATTTCGAGTAATTATTTATGTTCTTTAGGGTTTTCATGGATGTGAATTTTAAAGAGTGAGGTATATTAGTGAATATTTACATAGCTTGAATAGTTCAAGCTATTTTAGTGAAACTTGTCTTGTATTGATACTTAATGGTATTTTGGTGAAACTTGTCATTCTTTTATTTTCTAGAAAACATGGAATTTTTATTATAACTTGAAAATATGTGGTTTAATAATATTAATATAATTATAAAAAATTAGTTTTTATTATTAAATAGAAAATCTCGTTTTTCTTAAAAAATCGTATTAAAAATCTTTCGAGACCGAATGCTTTGTCAGGAAATCTACATCTCGCTCTACTAGCCCGAAGATGTGCGATAATCTGCACCATGCAATACCGGGTTCCCCAAAATGGGTTGTAGAGGCATAATTGTAAAGAGTTTGATAATACAATTCAAAGAAAATGGTTTTTAATAGTTCATGGTATTTAACTGAAATATCATATTCACCACGAAATTATGTTGCAAAGAGTATAGTGCTATATCAATATGTGTGTATATGAGGGGTAGGTCATTACCCCATGAAGTTTTTCAAAGGTATGCTAAGCAAAATGTTTTAAAGATGACGTATATAAAATTCATGGTATTTAAAAGTAAAAGTTTAATTAAAGTTATTTAATATGGAGTTTTAGAGTGAAAATTGTTTCTAAATATTAGTTTAATGATTAACAAACAAGGTATAGAAACATGAATGGGTGATTCTTAAGAAGAATTGTAGTTCCAAAGATCTTAGAATCAAATGTCGGTATAACTCCACTTACCGACATGTTTTAAAAAAGAGAATTTTTATTATAGAAAGAGAAAAATGGGATGGGACTTACTTGCTAGAAGGAAAGAGGGAACGTAGAAGAAGATGTGGAAGCTTTTGTGGCGTTGTGAGGTCGCCGGAACTTGCGTAGATCATCGCCGGAAGTCGACCTCTTCCTAACTCCACCTGTACTCTTCTTGAACTTAGAAAATTTTGATAATTTTGACTAGAGATTTCAGAATGAGGAGGGGCTAGGGTATGGGGTTGTATTTATAATGTGAAATTAGGGTTTTGGAATTGAAAGATTGAATTAAAATACATTAAAAATTGGATTAATGGATGAAATTAAAGTCTCTGTTAATTTGCAGAGAAAACAAACAGTATGGGGTAATGGGGTAGGCCAAAGGGTTTTGTGTCCAAAACACGGGGACTTTTCCCCACAGTTGAACCGTCGGAGCCGGCCCTATTCCTGATCTTGCCGGTCCATTTTGTGAGGTAAGCCGTCGGATTGTGTGCACGTGTCCTATTTTGCATAAATATCATTTTACACATGTTTATTTTTTCTGTCTTTTCATTTTTACGTGTATTGCACGTGTAAATTTTTGGGCTTCCAAAAAATTTAAAAGAAAAATTGAAAAAAATAATATGTGGCTGATAGGATTCGAACACAGGGGCTACGTCACAGCAGTGCAAGGCTTTACCAATGAGCTACAAGTGATTTCTTGCTGTTCTTAAACAAATTAAATTTATAACTTGTACACAGGCTTGCAAACTCCATTCTGTACATTAACTTAAAAAATTTCGTACAGTAAAATTAGAGTCGTTACACCAACTCTCGAAAGATACCAAATCGATTTATGGCACCATATATCGGAGGTTTGGACAGACGTGGCCGTTGTAGTAGACTTCATCAGATTCCCTCTCGTTTGTGAGGGGTTTTTAATTGTGGGGACGCTCTTCCCTGCAGGCGTAAGCCCCTGCAGTTAATTACATTATCGCGTTACGATAACCACTTTCTCCTGCTCTAGCAGTTCACTTCGTATCGTGTGTATTTTTGTTTATTTTGGTTGCCCGTTGATTTTTTACAGAGACTAGTTTATGTCGTTGCCCGTAGGGCGCGGATTAGTCCAAATTCGTATATTTTAGATTTGGGTTTGTTTTATTTAAGGACCGTTAATCTAGTTTGAGATTAAGATCAACTTAAATATATGAGCATTTGGGCTCAGTTAATCTTAACTAAGGATACGTTGGTCTAGTTTGAGACTAAGATCAATTTAACAAAATTTAGAGGATCATTTTTATTGCAGATTCAACGACAGAGCATTTGAGCACAGTTGTAAGAAACCCTCTTCAGAGAGGCTAAACCAATTTGGGCTTACTCCGCTCAGTCTTTCTTTTTGTTCAAAAGTGCTAAGCACTTATTTGGGCTCTGTTTGTTTAGCCCCTTTTTTATGGAAAAGTGCTAAGCACTTGTTTGAAGCTCTAGCCCTCACATGGATATCAAGTGAAGCCTTCAGTTATGGGCGCTACCCAACCATTGCTAAACACTTAGTTATATATATAGTGTTAAACGCTTTTTTCTTTTTTTTTTATGTGGCGTCCACGCGAAGAGCACGTGCGGCGCTGGGCACTGCCCAATCAGTGCTAAGCACTTATCCGTTTTGGCTATATATGAAGTGCTAAGCACTTTTGTGTGGCGCCCACGTGAGGAGCACGTGAGGCGCTGGGCGCTGCCCAATCAGTGCTAAGCACTCAGCCGTTTTGGTTGTATATGAAGTGTTAAACACTTTTTGTTCAGCGCTCACATGAGGCGCTGGCCTTCTGCTTTGGGCGCTCGTGTGTTTTGCACGTGAGGCGTTAGGCGTTGTTGGGAGGGCGCCAACGTGCGAAACACGTGAGCCGCTAAGCTCTTTTCTTTTTTAGAGATTGAATCTTTGTTAATGGTATTTTGACCATTAATGATCACCAAGATCTTTGTTTTGAAGACCTGGGATCAGGTTTTCTTTAAGAACTAAGCTCTTTTATAAGAACTAAGTTTCTTTTAGGGTTAAACCCTATTTCTCTTTCTTTTTTTTTAACCTAATTCTTTTCTGAATCTTTTGATTCTCAGGAACAAGATCTTCCCGATGAGAATTAAATTCTCAACTTGTGGAAGACTTGTTTTGTGGACTTCTGATCCAGAGAAAGAACTAAGTTCTTTAAGAAGGGTTAAACCCTTAGATAGGTAAAATGATTTATTTTGATCTCTCTATTTTTTACCTAGGGTTTTTTGAGGAGGCTAGTCTTCTTCTTCTTTGTTGTTTTTTAAAGCTTTATGTATTTTTTAGAAGCTTATAGGAGGTTTCCTCTATCTGAGACTTGAAGTCTCTGGTCTTTTATATAGTGGAGACAAGTTTGTTAATTAATTTTGAGAAAATCTCTTATTGAGAGATTCCAATTGATTTAATTGGTCTCAAAATTGGTTTGGGGCATTTTACCCACCATTGGATATTTGATCCAAGTATTTCTGTTTTACAGAATATGTTTTCTTGTTTTTAACAAGATTAGGGAAATATTTTCCCATATACAGAATTTTATTCTGTCAAGCGGTGATTTTTAATCACCATTGGATTTTTGATCTAAGGGTTCTCTGTTTTACATAGAGCAATCTCCTTTGTATATAAAGATTGAGGACAAATATTCCTCAGAATAGAATTTAATTCTATTTGTTGATGATTTATCATCACCATTGGATTTTTGATCCAACGGATCTGTTTAACAGAGAATATCCCAATTTTTTGTTAGGGAAATGTAGAATTTAATTCTACTAGTATAAACTTAGGTGCCGGCGCTCATGTGTTGTGTACATGGGCGCCACTTAAGACTTAAATTCTTATTTATGATAGGCATTTCTGTGCTTTGCATATTGGCGCCACGTAAGGAGCACGTGCGGCTTCGTATTAGAATCTAATTTTTATATAATAAGCGTTCCTGTGCTTTGCATATTGGCACCCATGCGAGGAGCACGTGCGGCGCAATCATAGGATTTAATCCTACAAGATTGGCGCTGGCGCCCTCGTGAAGAGCACGTGATGCGCTGCCTTATTAAAATTCAACAGAGCTTTTATATTGTTTAAATTTTAGGGGAACAAATACCCCCCCACCTTTGTTCTCACGTGGCTCACACGTGGGTGCAACGGTGTCACTTTTTCCACCGTTTGATATCCTAGGGAGTTGAACCGTCCCTTCAGATCCTATAAATAGGGCCTTTGGCCTTTGAGATGACTGCCATTTCATCATCTTCTTTCTTCTTCCTTGAAAATTTAATTCTCTTCTCAGAACTTAGATCTCTGCCCACAGAAACTCTGTTAAAAAAATTGGTAAGGATCATGACCAAAATTTAACTCTTAAAGGAATCTCTCTTTTTGTTTTGGATTTTTAACCCATTAACAGAGCTTGACTCTTTTCTTGAAATGATCTCTTAGAGATCATAAAAAAAAAATTTATTTGGGTAGACCGTGGGTTTTAGAGATCTTAGGGTTTTACCCTATTATTGACTTCTGATCTTTGAGGGTTCTCTGGAATTTAATTCCATTTTATTTCCCATGGGGATTTTTGAGATTTAGTCCCATTATCGGAAGAATTTAATTCCAACTTGTATTACAGAGCTTAGCTTTGAGAAATTTTAGGAATTTTATTCCACTTTCCTATTTTCTTTTAGGGTTCTACCGCTCTTCATACAGATTTCGATCTATTGCAAAACTCGTTTTTCGAGAACAGTGGGAGTTTTGAACTCCATTGCTCAATAAGATTATTCATTTAATGAGAATCTTTTTGGATTCCCATAATGGGTGCATGTCTCATCATTGATGATCCATCACCTTGATTTTGTGGGACCCATTGATTTTCCTTTAGACTGCAGTGATTTTAGTATTTTGATTGCTAACCTCCACTAGTTTTTCTTTTCAGGTACCATGGCTTCTAATTTGTATGATCTTCAAGAGATTATCTCTTATGAGGAGATTCGCATCTAAGGTCACTGCCAAGGCCATGAGTTTACTGATGCCCAATGCGCTGAGGTGATGCGCCGCTTCGACGATTACAACGGTCGATTGCTCCCCCGCCGTTCTGCTCTTTTAAAGATTGTTGTTGGATTGATCTGGGAAGCTATACCCGGGCATCTTGAAGTTATGCTACTCTAATCGCTCGATGACGCTGAGATAAGGTACATTCAGTATACTTGATGGGGTTGATCTCAAAGAAATGGTGAGATAATCTCGTCGCTATCTTTCACCACGTCTTTCAATAGAAAGCGATAGTATCATTATATCAGAGGGTGGAAAACATCAGTGGTGACCGTAACGCTTGTTTCAAAGAGAAGATACATAAGAAGATGGTTGATGAGGCTGAGCGTGCATTGCTCAAGCTTGCTTTTGAGTTTAAGAATCCATGTCCAGAGTTTAGCATTCTTCCATTGTAAACATTTTGATGATGTTTTTTTTATCATCCTTATCACCAATGTATAAATTTCTTCGAAATATGAATGACAAAATTCCCCCTTTTCTTTACGCCAATGTCCGTATGTGTCTCACGTGAGGTGTTGATATATATATATATATATATATATATATATATATATATATATATATATATATATATATATAAACTAGCGCCGACGTTCACGTGTCATGCGCGTGAGACGCTACTACAGGATTTAATCCTGAAAGAACTAGCGCCGGCCTTCACATGTGATACACGTGAGGCGCTGCTACAGGTTCTAATCCTGGCAGGCCCGCGACGTATTTATTTTGAGAAGGTCATTTCTCAGAATAAATACGCTAAACGTAAAAGAAGCAATATAAAAATGATAAGAAAATTAACATGAGATTTAAAATTCAATAACTTTATTTACATTCAACTTGATCCATTTACAATACATGATTTCAACTGAAAGAAAATACAAGAATGGAAATGCCTAAACATATGGCATGCATAAACTGAGAAAAAGATAACTAATTTAGGCCTGGGTCGCGATCTGTTCGTGCTCTTCCTCGATAGTTTCCACCTCCTCAGTCTCCACGATATTTGACGAACGTTCCAAGAAAACAAAGAAGGGTGGAATGCCCGTCAGCGAACTTTCGCTCGGTAAGTCCCTAAGAAATGAAGTGAAATATAAAATGTAATGATAAAGAAAAATGTATATCATGAACAATTGATTATGAAGTATAGTGTGTCAGTATGTCGTTTAATGTAAACATGGCAAGTTTATTCAGCATGCAGTTCTATATATCATGGTAACTAACATGTGCAGAGTATAACATGGCCGTGTAGTGTAGGTATAGTGAACATGAAATGAATGTAAGTATCTTAACATGTCTCTACTTAGGTATACTAATTTAACGTAAGTTCAAGAATGAATGTCAACTAATCTCAAGATTGTTCTCGAACCCAACATGCTGTAATCCAGGGGTAAGGAACCACGGGCCCGAATCAAGTATTAGTAACGGGACTTCAACCTAGTGTTGAAATATTCCAAACTCAACAGGCTATAATCCAGAAGCAAGAAAACATGGGTCCTAATGATAGCTTGCTTGTGTTAGTAGACATAGATTCATGATCTAGGGGGACTCTCGAGATTCCGTTGGATTCATACAAGAACTACCCCAACACCCCGTGTATTCTACGTTACAGTTAAGATTACCGGTCTTGCTCGAATCCATGAATACATCAAGTTGCAAGATTGAGTTCATGTCAATATCATGTATTCGTGTCAAGTATTCTTGTATTCATGTCAAGTTGTATTCATGGTTCGAGTCAAGTTATTTTAAATAGTAACCATTGTGTTCTGGTTTTCATGTTAGGTTCATGTCCAATTATAACCAGGGTTTGGTTAAGTCAAGTATATATGATTGATATTGATGGTTTGAATTCAAGTATTCATGTTCATGTTCAAGTATTCATGTTTGATTTTAGATTCAGGTTTGAATTGGATTCAGGTTTGAATTAGACTCAGGCTGAGTCAGACACTTGTAAACTGATTTAGATCTTGAATTAGGTTCATGAGTCATCGGTAACTACTGCACATGGACGACAGGATTTGTGTCTTTTTCCAAGACAATTACCATTGATAACTCCGTTATGTTGTCTATATTAAATAGGCAAGCACTCACTTTCTCCGGCTCTCTGGGGATGAAGAGAATTGATCCCGCTTAAACCTATATTTACTAAAATCCTTAAATATTGTTTTTATATTACTTGAGGGGGTTTTATGAAAAAATATTATAATATAGTTAAAAATAAATCTCGAGGGGTTATTTATATTATTAGGGTTTTCATGAGCATGAGTTTTAAGGATTCGAGGTATTTTAGTGATAAACAATTAACTTTGGAAGTTCATGGTATTTTATTGTAAAATTTATCTTTTGTTGGTATCTTGATGATATTTTAATGAAACTTGTCTTTTGGAAGTTCATGGTATTAGAAAAATTCGTTTTTCTTAAAAATCATATTTAAAACCTTTCCAGACCGAATGCTCCGTGAGGAGGTCTGCATCTCGCTCTGCTAGCCCAAGGATGTGCGATAATCCACACCATCCAATAGTGGATCTCCTAAAGAGGGTTGTAGAGGCATATTCGCAAAGGAATTTAAAACACCGTTTAAAAAAAATCCGGTTTTTATAGTAAGTGGTATTTTCTTGTGATAAAGTCTTCGTAACAAAAATTCATACAAAAGGGCATCGTGCTATGAAACAAGAGTGTACGTGAGGGATAAGTCAATACCCCATGAAGTTTTTCCTAAAAGTATTGTTTTAACGAAACTAAAAGAAGCGATATCAAAGTTCATGGTATTTTAATGAAAAGGTTAAATTAAAGTTATTTTTGTAGGGTTACTAGGCACTATCACAAGGGTCTATAAGGCATCAACCATTCCCGATTTAAAATTTAGAAGTGCCAAACAACCTAAAGCAAGGATCTTTGCTAGATAATTAGGGTTAAACATGGAAGTAAATATCTTTACATCTAAGAGAAAGGGATTACAACCTTTGTAGTCTGCTCCTTCGCTTCATAAACTCCGAGTAGTAGTCCCTTCGCCGCGATCAATGATCTCCCGGACTCAAGAGAGGCTCCACAACCCGAATGATCCATGTTTTCTTGAAGTCTTCCTTTTCGAAGATGATCTACTTTGAAGTTTCTTTAACTCAAGCTCTCACCTCTATAATCAAGTATTAATGAAGTGAACACCCTAATCTAATTGGCTAGATTAGATGAGGATGATGAAGTAGGAATTATGCTTTCTTTTATTATCAATTTCTCACACTAATTCATCACTAAATTAAAAGCTAGAAAGCTTTTCATGGAGGAAGAAGAAGATGAAGTCTTTTGTGATGAATAATGAAAAATGTTACTATGCTTACAAAAGAACCCTGAGTTAATAATATCAAGTATTAACTCATGTAGAGAGTTGACTAGGGTTAAGCGTTTGGGTTGGGCTAAATAATATCTTCAAAATATCAACACAAAATATCTTTGCTTAAAACAAAACAAAAGCTTCTAGAAGCTTCAAGAAAAGTCTAACCTAAATCAAACCCTAACCATATTTAATCTCCACTAAACATGTTGCATTTGTAAACATAACTTGTTACAACATTATATATCACATATATAATATATTTTTGTAACAAAAGAAAATAATACAATTAACATATATCGCATATATATCAATGTATTATCCGGTGAGAAAATGAATCAATAAAGCGAGCTTATATTAGATAATGTAATGTAATATATCATATATATAATTATACATTAAATTATCGAACCAACACATAATCCGACAATCCGGCTATTTCTCAAATAACCGACTAATATAATCTGTACCGATTCATCGAATCAACACTTGATCCGATGACCCAGCTATATCACATATCGCGAGAATAGAATACGGTATCTCATATCGTATTATTCTCGGTCCCGCACATATCACATATGTGCTCCTACTCCGTTTTGCCTTAGTCAAGAAACCTCTGTGTATGACTCTAAAGAATCGTCAATACGCCGGCAGTAGGTGATGATCATATCAAATACCCACAAGCTGCAAGCGGTCAGCTAAACGTAACAGCCACCCAGGTATTGAGCAATCAGAAGATCAACAAGCAAGCCTGTACATTCTCCTATGAATCCGATCAGTAACACTCCCGTACAGTCCGGTCTTTTCGTCTGATATGTCGCATATCCAGTCTAGAGGTGGTATACGTCAGACCCCAGTAACCGATAAGTTGTGTCGATGTGAGGCTCATAACAGGTCGAGAAACTACTGATAATATTTACCAGTAGCACTCTATATCAGCCCTGGCCAGGGACTTCCAGTTATAGCCAATCGAACACAGCACAACATCAACTCTCTATACCGGGAGAGACGAACCCCTCCTATCGCTCATTGCCTCCATGTGATTCAGGACTGTACCCAAAAGCCACCGTTTTGCACGCCCTCTTGGACGTGGTAAGATGGAAATCAAAGCACAGTGGGAATCACACAAGACTCTATGACGATCTCGAGTCTACAGACTAACATGTACCAGTGTTACCAGAGAACTGCCATCTGACGTGAGGTATAATACCATCTGGGAGTTCTCGGCGAGTTCGTTCAATGTACCCAGTCTCCACTGAGCACCCGTACACCATCTTTGATGTCAAACACCGATGGATATGGGATCATCCATCGCCCATCATATGGGTCAAGATGCGTATACGCTAGTCTACTCTGGTGTATCGATGCCCTGTCTTGATACACCATCGACTAGGAACGATTATAGGATGTACTCATAGACTACCGTTGCCCCACTAGTATGATCTCATCATAGTCCCAGTAGTCGAGTACATATCGTAAGGGCTTTATCAACATGTGAGAGCAAGACAGTAAACTAATACAAGTCAACATATTAAGAAAAAGTGAAACCAAATAGCATATTATCATGTCGAGCAAGAAAGTCCTCTCTATATATATCCAAGCATCCACTATAATATACATCATATGTACAACAATGGCCTCTAGGGCATATATATAACTAACAATCTCCCACTTGCACTAAGGCCAGCTGTTGTAGTATCTCATACCCAGCATCCCGAAGAGTCTCTCAAACTGTGTCTGGGGAATGGCCTTCATGAGTGGATCCACAGTATTGTCCTTCGTATCAACTCTCCTGACCTCGATCTCCCAGCGATCAACTATCTCCCGGATCAGGTGATACTGCCTCAGAATAAGTTTAGACTTTTGATGGGACCTGGGTTCCTTGGCTAAGGCCACAGCTCCATTGTTATCACAATACAAAGGTATTGGATGCTCAATGGATGGAACCACACTAAGTTTAGTAATGAACTTCTTTATCCAGACAGCCTCTTTTGCAGCATCGTTGGCAGCGATGTATTCAGCCTCCATCGTCAAGTCTGCAACGGTTTCCTGTTTAGAACTCTTCCAACACACCGCCCTTCCATTGAGGGTAAAGATAAATCTCGAGTGCGACTTGGAGTCGTCCTTATCACTTTAGAAGCTTGAATCGGTAAAGGACTCCACCTGGAGTTCTCCGTTACCATACACCAAGAACATCTCCTTAGTTCTTCTCAAGCACTTGAGAATGTTCTTCACAGCTATCCAGTGACTCTCTCCAGGATCTGCTTGATACCGACTCACTACACTTAGTGAGTATGCTACATCGGGTCTGATATATAGCATCGCATACATGATAGAGCCTACTGCCGAAGCATAGGGTATCCCTTGCATGCGAGCTCTCTCCAAATCAGTCTTGGGAGACATCTCTTTGGAGAGAGTGAGTCCAAAGATTGTGGGTAGGTTCCCACGCTTGGATTCTTCCATACTAAACCTCTTTAGTATGGTGTCAATGTACCTGGATTGGGACAATCCCAATATCCGTTTAGATCTATCTCTATAGATCATAATTCCCAGTATGCAGGAGGCATCACCTAGATCTTTCATTGAGAATCTTTGTGATAAGAAGAGCTTGACTGATTGCAGCATAGGAACATTATTTCCTATCAAGAGTATGTCATCCACGTACAATACGAGGAAGACAACCTTACTCTCTGCAACCTTCTTATAGATACAAGGTTCATCTACGTTTTTGATGAAGTCAAACTCTTTGACTACAACATCAAAGCAGATGTTCCAACTCCGCGATGCTTGCTTTAACCCATAGATGGATTTAAGCAGCTTGCACACCTTTCCACTACTCCCACTATCTACGAAGCCCTCTGGCTGAGTCATGCATACGCACTCTTCTAAATCACCATTTAGAAAGGCGGTCTTAATATCCATCTGCCAGATTTCGTAGGCAAGTAAGATCCGGATGGACTTAAGCATAGCCACTGGAGAAAAGGTTTCGTCATAATCCACACCTGGTCGTTGACGAAAACCCTTTGCAACAAGTCTAGCTTTGAAAGTCTCCACTTTTCCATCTACACCAAGTTTCCTTTTAAAGATCTGTTTGCTCCCAATGGGTTTTACCCCTCCAGGAGCAACTTCCAAAGTCCATACTTTGTTGGTGTACATGGATTCCATCTCAGATCGCATTGAATCCAGCCACTTCACAGAGTCCCCACTCGTGATGGCCTGCTCGAAACTAGTCGGGTCATCATCTTGCATGATGCAATCCTCGCTCCCACCATCAACGAGAAAACCGTAGTATCTCTTAGGTGGATGAGAAACCCTACTAGATCGGCGGAGAGGCTGGGGTTCGTTGGGTACTACCGAATCCTCTGGTTCCAATAAATCATCTGTTGTAGTTTGTTCTGCTGGAACTTCTTCCAGTTCTACCTTAGAGCCACTAATATTTTTTGCAAGAAATTCCTTTTCTAAAAAGGTGGCATGTTGAGCAACAAACACTATTTGTTCCTCACTGTGGTAGAAGATATACCCTCGCGAATACTTGGGATATCCAACAAACTTACATAAAACAGACCTTGCCTCGAATTTGTCTGGTTTTTGTCTTTTGACATAGGCCGGACAACCCCATATCTTAACAAAATTAAGATATGGTCTCTTCCCTTCCCATATCTCATATGGGGTGGTAGGCACGGATTTGGTAGGAACTTTATTCAGTAGGTATGCAGCTGTCTCCAGTGCATATCCCCAGAAGGAAATAGGCAACTCAGCTGTGCTCATCATAGAGCGCACCATATCTAATAGGGTGCGATTCCTCTGCTCCGATACGCCGTTGTGCTGTGGTGTATAAGGAGGAGTAAGCTGAGAGAGAATCCCATTCTCTTTTAGATAGTCCAGAAACTCATTGCTCAAGTATTCTCCTCCTCGATCAGATCGAAAGATCTTAATACTTTTGCCCATTTGGTTCTCTACTTCGTGCTTATATTCCCTGAATTTCTCAAAAGCTTCAGACTTGTGTTTCATCAGGAACACATGTTCGTATCTTGAGAGATCGTCAGTGAATGTAATGAAGTAGGAAGAACCGTTCCTGGCATGTGTAGACATGGGACCACATACATCACTATGTCTCAGTCCCAAGAGTTCTGTAACTCTTTCTCCGTGTCCACTAAACGGAGTTTTGGTCATCTTGCCTTTAAGACATGACTGGCAAGTATCATAAGATGATAATTCAAACGGATTCAAATATCCATCCTTATGTAACTTAGCTAGCCATGTCGCATTGATATGACCTAGTCTACAATGCCATAAGAAGGATTCGTTCATTTCTCAACTTTTCCTTTTGTTTGTGTTCTGTACATTAAGAATTGTAGTTTGATTTAGAATGTACATGCTATTATTTAACGATCCTAATCCTATCAACTTTTGATTCAGGAATATGTTCATAACATTATCCTGTATTACAAAATTATATCCTTCTTTATTCAATAAAGAGACTGATATAATATTGCATATCAGGGTCGGAATGTAATAGCATTCGTTCGGAATCAATGTATTAACTTTTGGTAACACAATGTGATATTCGCCAACAGCCTTGGCTGCAACATCTGCACCATTCTCTACTCTTACAGAATGATCACCCATTCCCAGTTCTCTACTTCTACGTAGCCCATGTAACATATTACATATGTGGGATCCTGATCCGGTATCTAATACTCAGGACGTAGAGTGAACTGAGAAACAGTTCTCAATAACTAACACTTCTGAAGAAGATGCATCAGCATGCTTGTTCTTCGTTTGGGCGGTGTGAGAATCCAGATATTCTCTTATTTCCTGCTCAGTCTTATAACACTTATAAAAAAGAACGGGACCAACGTTCCCCTGCTCAGTATAATAAGCGGGTTCAGTCAATACATCCATATTATTATCTTGATTAAGGCCTAACATGGTCGCTACCTGCAGAGAGAGAGAAGGAAACACTTTAGCGTATGCTCTTGCAATATTAGATTGGTTATTATCTTATCTAATCAAGATGTCTCCCACAGTTTTTATCAAATCTTCCTTCAAACCCTAAAAGGAAAGACTAGCCTGGATTAATTACACCTTACAAGTTTGCCAACCTTTCAGCCAGGCCAGTGTTGGTACTTTGAGGTAGGTTCCCCGTGCTTTCGCACGGACCTAATTAAAATAAACCTCGTTTTCCCAGAGGCATAACCCCATAAACACCTTTCTAGTCACCTACTTGATCGGCTAATTGTCCTGTGTAAAAGTCTCCCAGGAGTAACTCTTACTCGCAGTGGGTATCAGGATCCATCTATCTCATAGAAGATATGCAATCTCATTGCAAATTTCAACACTTGAAATTCCCGATAATATTTTGCCCCAAGCATCCCATGACTTTGACGGAGGTCAACAAATCATAGGGTGCTAGTCAAGTTCAACCCGTCATTTCTTGATTGAATCAAACCCACCCGCACGACCCTTGACGGAGCTCAACAAGGCCGTACGACTACCCTAATCCAATCTGCATCATATGCATAAACAGATAAATACTAGTTAGCTACCGCACACTACGGCTTGACGGAGGTCAACAAACGCAGCATGAATACTAAGTAGGACTTATCTGAAATGACGGAGGGCTACGATAGGTTTTTCAGAAAACCATGAGCGTAATGAACTTGATATCGTTGTAGAAACAAGTGATTTTGAAAAGGAGTGTTTTTGAGGCTTTTCTAGTTTCGCTAAAGAGGTCACTCCCGGTGAAGGGATCTCGGCTCTTTCCTCATCGAATAAGCTGCAGGGTATATCATAGATACCGCTGTGCAAAGGAAGAACTATAGAAGCAATTAAAAAACAAACCGCGAGTTTGTAGCATCTGCCAATTTTGCTAAAGAGGTCACTCCCGGTGAAGGGATCTCGGCTCTTTCCTCATCGAATAAGGTGCAGGGTATATCATATATACCGCTGTGCAAAGCAAAACTGTAGCTACTCTTTTTATAAAGTTTTAATTCTACAACATCTTTTAAGTTTCTTTTCTTTTATTAATCTCATTAATAAATCCCATCAATTATGCTTCCTAAGCATCACAGAAGAAACGAAAGCTGTAATATTTATATATCATCATATATATATAGTATAAGCATTCGTCTCAGGCAGTAATATGATCTCATCACAGAATATTGCAGCAGAAGATAATATATGAAATGTTGGATATACTAGGACGTCCGTGTTTTACATCGAGCCTGTATAAAACACGGATTCCACGGTCGCGATGAATAGCCAAACCCACATCCCTAGACCCCTACGAGAGCGGCAAGCAACTCTGCCAATTCTAGGATTAGGAGACCCGGTCTCGACTCCTCGAGATGGCCTCCCACTGGACCCTAGAACCCGGTTACTTGTGCTCCCCTCCTCGAGTCTACCTAATGCGGAAAAGTAAATAATATACAATGGTGACATCAACCTTAACCTGGAAGTGCCCCAATAAAAGAATATTACATACAATGAATTTTACATGAATGAAAATAAAAACCCTCATCTCACATAAAACCCCCGGCTTTTCAGAACACGACGATCCAATATAACATATCACAGCAACACATAATATCTCATATTATCAACGTAAGCAAGTATGCGTATCTCGATTGTCGTTGATGTATAGCAACGAAGCCGGCGATACACCTCATACTACGCTTACGGTCACAGAAAAGAAAGTGTAAAACTACAACATTTGGAATCCACAATTACTTTAGACATCATAAATCCGAAATATCACATACTTCGCATTTCATGCCTAACTATATGAATTCCACATATTGTATCACATTCCAGATAAATAGACAAAGTTAAACTTTCCGATCGAATAATCAAATACCCAAGATTTCCCAATTAGCTCAACACTTGAGTGGAGTTCAAAAAATCCAGAACATGACACAGCCCCAATGAACCAGTCGTAGAAGGGTCAAACCAACGCCTCACATGTGGCAACGCCAAACTATCACAAACCCTAAGATTGAGTGGCAGTTTTGACGGTCACATAATCGAGTTAAGGTTACGTTCTTCTGGAGAGTCCACAGATATTCTTGCATGTTTTTCCGAAAGTTTTAAACTCAAGAAAAATTCAACACTTGAAAGTTTTTCGTGTCGAGAAAAAGTGAGTTATTGATATCCGTTCAAACATTTTAACACGTTCTAAATTATCCGGAAAACTAAACGAAATTAAACTTTCCGATCGAATCAACGAGTACAAAAGATCTCCAGAAAACTCAACACTTGAGTAATATTAAAAATTCCCATAAGTATATACTAATACCTACGGATAAACCCTACAAAT
This sequence comes from Agapanthus africanus, assembly GCA_030015575.1. Lineage (NCBI taxonomy): Eukaryota > Viridiplantae > Streptophyta > Magnoliopsida > Asparagales > Amaryllidaceae > Agapanthus > Agapanthus africanus. The sequence continues at coordinate 123,947,467 of CM057339.1, read as the reverse complement.
ACGAGTCACTAATTCCCAAGTACGGCCGCGGAACCGCCGCGCAAAGCATGTTCTTGCCGCGGTTCCGCGGCGACTTGAGGGTATTAGGGGTTCGTATTTTACAGTAATCCTTAGAATTTCCTACTGAATTTTCTGAGTATTTTTAATACGGAAAAAATCATATTTTTAAAAAAATTCCAGAGAGAGGGTCAAAATCGACGTTTCGGGGTTCGATCGGACTTTTACTTCGTATACACGTTGCCTAATACTTTAGTTAGGCTCTGATACCACTGTAGAGTTACTAGGCACTGTCACAAGGGTCTATAAGGCATCAACCATACCCGATTTAAAATTTAGAAGTGCCGAACAACCTAAAGCAAGGTTCTTTGCTAGATAATTAGGATTAAACATGCAAGTAAATATCTTTACATCTAAGAGAGAGGGATTACAACCTTTGTAGTCCGCTCTTTCGCTTCATAAGCTCCGAGTAGTAGTCCCTTCGCCGCGATCCATGATCTCCTGGACTCAAGAGAGGCTCCACAACCCGAATGATCCATACTTGCTTGAAATCTTCCTTTTCGAAGATGCTCTACCTTGAAATTTCTTTAACTCAAGCTCTCACCTCTATACTCAAGTATTAATGAAGTGAACACCCTAATCTAATTGGCAAGATTAGATGTGAATGATGAAGTAGGAATTATGCTCTCTTTTATTATCAATTTCTCACACTAATTCATCACTAAATCAAAAGCTAGAAAGCTTTTCATGGAGGAAGAAGAAGATGAAGTCTTTGTGATGAATAATGAAAAAGGTTACTATGCTTACAAAAGAACCTTGAGTTAATAGTATCAAGTATTAACTCATGTAGAGAGTTGAGTAGGGTTAAGGGTTTGGGTTGGGTTAAATAATATCTCCAAATTATTAACACAAAATATCTTTGCTTAAAACAAAACAAAAGCTTCTAGAAGCATCAAGAAAAGTCTAACCCAAATCAAACCCTAACCATGTTTAATCTCCACTAAACATGTTGCATTTGTAAACATAATTTTTTACAATATTATATATAACATATATAATATATTTTTGTAACAAAAGAAAATAATACAATTAACATATATCGCATATATATCAATGTATTATCCGGTGAGAAAATGAATCAATAAAGCAAGCTTATATTAGATAATGTAATGTAATATATCATATATATAATTATACATTAAATTATCGAATCAACACTTGATCCGACAATCCGGTTATTTCTCAAATAACCGACTAATATAATCTGTACCGATTCATCGAATCAACACTTGATCCGATGACCCGGTTATATCACATATCGCGAGAATAGAATACGGTATCTCATATCGTATTATTCTCAGTCCCGCACATATCACAAATGTGCTCCTACTCCGTTTTGCCTGAGTCAAGAAACCTCTGTGTAGGACGCTAAAGAATCGTCAATACGCCGGCAGTTGGTGATGATTATATCAAACACCCACAAGCTGCAAGCGGTCAGCTAAACGTAACAGCTACCCAGGTATTGAGCGATCAGAAGATTAACAAGCAAGCCTGTACATGCACCTGTGAATCCGATCAGTAACACTCCCGTACAATCCGGTCTTTTCATCTGATATGTCGCATATCCAGTCTAGGGGTGGTATACGTCAGACCCTAATAACCGATAAGTCGTGTCGATGTGAGGCTCATAACAGGTCGAGAAACTACTGATAACACTTACCAGTAGCAGTCTATATCAGCCCTGCCCAGGGACTTCCAGTTATAGCCAATCGAACACAGCACAATATCAACTCCCTATACCGGGAGAGACGAAACCCCTCTTATCGCTCATTGCCTCCATGTGATTCGGGACTGTACCCAAAAGCCATCGTTTCGCATACCCTCTTGGACGTGGTAAGGTGGAAATCAAATCACAGTGGGAATCACACAAGACTCTATGAAAACCCTTCTGCACTCGAACGCACTTTGGATTTGTTTATGAAACATTCCATGCAAACGGCCGGTACTGAAAACCCCTCTACACTCGAACGTACTTTGGATTGTTTATGAAACATTCCATGCAAACGTCCGATGATATTAAGTCTTCTATCCAAACTTTAACGAAAGGCCACGCCTCCCAAGGTGAGAGTATTAAATCGATGGAAGCACAAATTACACCTCTTAATTCGAGTTTACAAGACTAGCTCTCGATCACTCCTTTGACAGGGAATCTGTCGTCGATCTTTGCTTGGCTCGATCGCCGTGAGACATGGATCGTCACGGATCTCTTGCTCTTGATGACGATTCGGCATTGCGATAAAGGATCTTCGATTGTCGCTTGATTTTGCTATCAATGGATCTTGATTTGATTGAATTTGGATTAGATCTCAAGTTGTGTCACTCAACTTGAATTGAATGGTAATTGTGGCTCAATTGTGTAATAATAAGCAACTCCCAAAAATTAGATCTAGATCCCCTTTTATAACCTCAAATTAAGCTTCCCTCATAAGCTAGGTTGTTAGAGAGAGCCTTCTAGAATGAGGTTGTTACAAGGAGCCTTCTAGAATGAGGTTGTTATGCAGAGCTTTCCAGAAGAAGCCACGTGGTAATGAAGCGTCTCAAGTAAGCAAGGTTGTTGAGATGAAGCTTCTGGAGAGACGACGTCACTTGATTCCCTAACTCGGCCGCGGAACCACGGCAACTCGGCCAACTCGGCCGCGGTTCCGCGGCCATATGATGAGTTCACTGGCTCATTTTTCTTGGGTGTCTTGGTGTTGGTCTTTGGGTGTTCTTTTGATGTCTGCAATCATTTAATCTCTTCTGAATCTCTGCCAGATTTTAAGTCTTTGACTTGCTGCGTTTTATCGGTAATTTTGCGATTCCAGTTCCTTGACCTGAATAATTTTCTGCACAAAAATCTTGATGAAAAGTGTTGAGATATACTATATCATGCGTGAAGTAATAAACACACAATTTTCTGTAAAGAATGTTGATTATAACTATAACACGTGGTATTTGGTATTTTGCAGATAAATTTGTAATCCGTGTTATATTTACAATAAACACCCTTAGATGACTAGAATAATGCGGAAATTGAGGTGTTAAGAATGCAATATTTTAGGCTGAACAAATTCCCCCAAACTTAATTTTGGTCGTCTCGAGCAAATATCTTTTATTCAAGAGAAGGAGAAAAGAAAAAGAGGAAGAAAAAGAAAAAACTAACTAGCACACTTTCATAGGCAAACGCGATTGTACTGAGCACGTGCAACAAGCCTTTAAACCTCTAGGTGTCCCTAGTAGGAGGAGTGTTGTCTCCTGAGGGTTTTCAGTGGATTGCACCCACAAAATCCTATAATAAAAGGAAGACTGTGAAGGTTATATATAAAGATAAGAATTATAAAAGAAAGACTTTGAAAATCAGAGTTTCCAACTACACTAGCTTTTCGGTTGTCATGAACCCTATCTTAATAGTCATAAAAAGATATTAGAAATCACATCATCCCTCAATAAAACATCGTCTTTATTCTTCATTCATACCTTTCTTCCAAACATCGATCATATACCCCTACGTGTGTGTAAAAGACATCCCTATACTCGGAGAATTCAATTCAAGCTATCATACTCTTGTCCATCACCACAGTATTTTTTAATCGGTGAATATTTAGATGGATTTGATCACACATTTTTCATGCGACCGTTAATACTTCTTGAGGTACTAACCGACTGATTACTCATGTACTTGCTTATTAGGTGTATTAGTATTTTTCTCGTCTTGCAACACCTAAGACTTAGCAGTGCCTCTCAAACCAGTTGGTCTAAGGCACTAGGTGATGAAGCACCCTTGCTATATTTTTTTTATGCTGCCTTGGTGATTATAAAACCAGCGTTCATTTTTCTACACCATTTTATATTTTATTGCTTCATTTATAATTTTCTTCGTACTTTGGCGTTTAGACAAGAGCATTTTAAGGTATCTTCTACTATCCCGAGTTTCAAGACGTGTGTCAGTGCGTATAGTAGGATTCAAATGTTTGGCTTCCAGAATATGAACAATTTTTCAGACTTATTTTTATCCTCAAATTAGTGACTTCTTTCATCTTACTAACCCTTGGAACAACAGCTCATAACTACTTATTACTAGTTCCGTTTAAGAAAACTTCTAATTTTCTTGGTTTTCTTAAATTTTTCCAATCTTTTAAATATAATTTTTTATCTTCTAATCTTTTATTATCTTATTTATGTACACATTTTTTTATTATATGTTTTGTGCTTATACAAAGTATGATGCAATGTGATGCGTAAATAAGCACAAACCTCCCCAAACTTGTTTACAACAGTGTCCTCACTATTGCCATCTGTTAAATCTCAGAAACCTGTAAACTTAGGAGGAAAAATTTATTAACGGAGGACATGAAATATGATCGTGAGAATCTCCCCCAAACTTATTCTTTATTTATGTACAATTATTTATTTATTTATTATTATTATTATTATTATTTTTATATGTATGTACAAGTTGACTCACCTCCATTCTAAAAGATGAGACAATATTACCAAGACATGGAGGTGAGGTGGAGGAAAATCAGTCATTATAAAGCGGCTCCTGTAAAAACAGGAGCTTCTCCGTGGGGTCAGTGGAAAAATACGGTTTTAATCTATGTCCATTCACTTTGAAAATTGAACCGTTTTTAACATTTTCAATCTCAACTGCCCTGTGCGGGTATATATACCGCCCAACAAATGGTCATTTCTAACGAGACGTAGCTTACCCGCATGAAGATGGAGACGCGAATCGTAAAGAAGGACTTGTTGACCTGTTGTAAAAGTTTTTCTCAAAATATTTTTATCGTGAAATACCTTAGTCCGATTCTTTACTATCACAGCATTATCGTAAGCTTCATCGCGGAGTTCGCTTAGCTCATTTAATTGCAGCTTCCGAAAGTTGCAGGCTTGATTTAAGTCAAAGTCCAGTTCTTTAATGGCCCACATTGCTTTATGCTCAATCTCGACCGGAAGGTGGCAAGCTTTACCAAACACTAGACAATAAGGAGACATACCTAGATCAGTTTTATATGCAGTATGGAATTCCCAAAGAGCATTCATCAATTTGGTTGACTAATCTTTTCGGTTTTTAGAAACTGTTTTCTCCAAAATTTGTTTGATTTGCCTGTTGGAAATCTCAGCTTGCCCGCTCGTTTGGGGATGATAGGGTGTCGAAAGTTTGTGGTTAATTGTATATTTCCGTATCAAAGTATCGAAAGACCGATTACAGAAATGCGTCCCGTTATCGCTAATGATAGCGCGAGGGTGTCCAAATCGCGAAAAGATATTTTCTTTAAGGAACTTAATGACAACCTTGTTGTGATTAGTGCAACAAGGAATAGCTTCCACCCATTTTGAGACATAATCAACCGCAAGCAATATGTACAAATTCTTAAAAGAGTTGGGAAAAGGACCCATAAAATCAATACCCCAAACGTCAAAAATTTCAACCACCAAGATCGGTTGAAGTGGCATTTCATTTCTCCGAGAAATCCTACCCGTGCGTTGACACTGTAGACAGATTTTGCAATGATCAAATGCATCTTTGAATAATGTCGGCCAGTAAAAACCGCATTGCAAAACATTCTCCGCCGTCTTTCGAGGACCAAAGTGACCTCCACATGCTTGATCATGACAAAAAAATAGAACGCTCTTAAATTCATCATTGGGGACATATCTGTGAATGATTTGGTCAGGATAATACTTAAACAAATAGGGTTCATCCCAGTAAAAGTGTTTTACTTAGGATAGAAATCGATGTTTGTCTTGTTTCGACCATTCGCGAGGAATAAGTCCTGTTGCAAGATAATTCACAATATCCCCGAACCAAGGTTCGGTGGATACATTCAAGAGTTGTTTGTCCGGAAAAGAGTCATTAATTGACAGGGTCACAGGTGAAGAAGAGATGTGCGAAAGATGGTCGGCTACTACATTTTCACATCCTTTCTTATCTCGAATGACGAGATCAAATTCTTGTAATAGAAGGATCCAATGTATTAACCTATCTTTAGCATCCTTCTTTGCTAAAAGATGTTTTAAGGCGGAGTGGTTAGTGTACACAACAATTAGTGAGTCAATCAAGTAAGGCCTGAATTTTTCTAATGCAAATACAACTGCCAAAAGTTCTTTTTCGGTGGTTGTATAATTAATTTGAGCATCATTCAGGGTCTTACTTGCATAATAAATCACATGTGGTATCTTATCAATGTGCTGTCCTAAGACTGCACTAACAGCAAAATCCGATGCATCACACATTAGCTCAAACGGGTGGTTCCAATCAGAAGATGATAGAACGGGGGTTGTGGTGAGGGAATTCTTAAATGAGTCAAATGCAGCCTCATAATCCGAGTCAAAGTGAAAGGTTGTGTCCTTGGCCAAGAGAAGAGTTAAGGGTCTAGCAATTTTTCTAAAATCCTTAATGAATCTCCGGTAAAAGCCTGCATGGCCAAGAAAAGATCGTATATCTTTGACGCATTTAGGATGAGGAAGGTTATGAATGACATCTATTTTAGCTCTGTCAACCTCAATGCCTTTCCGTGAAATGACATGTTCAAGCACAATTCCCTTTTGGACCATGAAATGGCATTTTTCCCAATTCAAGGTTAAGTTCTTATCTTTATAACGAGTAAGAACCGCGTCAAGATGAGATAGGCAGTCGTCAAAAGAATCTCCGAATATCGAGAAATCGTCCATGAAAATCTCCAGAAAATTCTTGACCATGTTCGAGAATATCCCCATCATACATTGCTGAAATGTAGCGGGAGCATTGCATAACCCAATGGGCATGCATCTATAAGCAAAAGTACCAAAAGGACAAGTAAATGTGGTTTTGTCTTGATCCTTTTCGGCAATAGGGACCTGGTTATAGGCAGAGTATCCGTCCATGAAACAATAATATTCACGTCCAGCTAATCGTTCCAACATCTGGTCAATAAAAGGTAGAGGAAAGTGGTCTTTCCTCGTTGCGGCATTGAGTTTTCTATAATTGATATATACACGCCACCCAATTTGAGCACGTGTCGGGATTAACTCATTTGCCTCATTTGTTATGACAGTGATGCCAGATTTCTTAGGGACTACATGAATTGGACTTATCCATTGGCTATCAGAGATTGGGTAAATGATACCACTGTCAAGGCATTTGACGATTTATTTCTTTACCGCCTCCTTCATTACGGGATTCAACCGTCTTTTTGGTTCTCGAGTTTTCTTGGCTTCATCCATCAGATGTATATGATGTTTAACAATCAAGGGACTAATCCCTTTGATGTCAGCCATTGTCCAACCAAAAGCCAACCAACAGAAATCGCATGAACAATGTAATCCTAGATCATATGATCATAATATATCCTCAAATATATAACCTGCAGCCTATAACAATGGGTAGGGTATACATCTAAACAACTGTAATACCAAGTGCTCGTGTCAGTGCCTCAGGTAGCAATATATCATATGGATGAGGTATGAATGCATGAAAACAGAATACATGAGAACGAAGAAACTGCTTTCATAACTTAGTGATATTTCTTTTGTATATATAAAACGAGGTATCATAATGAAATCAGCATAAATAGTGTCTAGCATCGACACAAAACATAAATCTCAATCTCAATATCTCAGGCTCGGTACCTCAATATCTCAAAATATCAATGTCTCAATCTCACTGTCTAGGGCGCCGTCAGTCCAGACCGACCCCTAACATCCATCACAAGACCACGACGGTATCCTCCGGATATCCGACGCGTCGGGTAAAATCACCGGTAGGTAGTCCTCCCCTGCCAGGTTCATCGTCTACTACTCGAACTTCTTGCCCCGGGGTACCTTACCGGGCCCACCATATACCCGAAACGGTTCATCCAACTTCTCGAATCGGGTCTCGAAATCCATCAGCAAACTCATGGTGGACGACTCATACATCATGGGAAAACCGCACTTTTCATTTAAAAGAGAGAAAAGAAGTTTATAAATGTTTTTTTTGTGGTTTTCCCCCAAATCCAGGAAATCTCATGAAAATCCGAATCCAAATCCTCAATAACATGTAAACAGTGAATATATGCATAAAAATCTATGAATGCGGTATAACAGTGACTGATAACATGCATGAAGTAGTAAGTAATAACTACAATATCTAAACTAGCATATAAGGCAAGTACACTAATATCATGTCTAAACTATTAGCTAACAAGCTATGTCAATGAAATAATATTTTCTAAAGTGTACGTGACATGACAATTACCGAGGAAGATGTGTGTGAGCCGGCAAGTAAGTGTACGTGGAACATACGCATCATCGGTAATGGTGCTGGTGTCCTAACAGCATGATATCACAATAGAATATGAAATTACAACATAAGTATGCGATGCGGAGCAAACAGCAAAAATGTGCGGGAGTTGAATACTAGACACAACGATAACTAATCTGCATTTAATATACTATGAGTTATACAGTGGTGCCATTTGAAATAATACGAATCGTGGGGTTTTGAAAATAAGGGCTACGGTGTTTTTAAGAAAAGATACGTCTTTTGAAATATCTGTAGATCTCTTGACCTGTTTTTTAAAATACCCACGACCCGTTAGTTTTTGAAATAGGTAGGACTCTAATCTAGTCTAACAACTACACTAAACTATACGGCTGAACTAACAAGCTGAATGAAGGGTAAGGAAACCGCCTAATATCTGAGTCGATACATACATATATAGTCGGTGATCCCGCCTCAATAATATCACATTCGATACCATAACTATAATCAAACATTCCCAAGTCAAGAGGGCGGATCTATCATCAATATATAGCTCGTACGTAAATCCGTCGTACGGCATCCCAAATATGGGTACAGGTCAATATCACATTCATCACACTATTCATCTGGTATCCTCTTTATCAAAGATTATAATCCGGAGTAGTGACCTACATCTAGTACAATACTAATATCATCAATATAATCATGATCTGACTACTGATCGACAGTCTCGTACAAACCGATATCATCAGCACATATCATCATAAAGAAGGATACATCGCTCAATGCGGCCCATTATAATTATCTTAACATATCTTATCTCATGTCTCGTTCACAAGTCAACTATTCTATGTATATCACTATTCACATGGTATTGTCGTCCAAAGATCCGCTATAACATCAGGACGTATCTCAAGTACGAATCCTGCCATATCATCGATCTCACGGCCTCAAATCAAATCTCATCGACTCATCTCAAATCCCACGTACTATCCTCAAATCCAGTATATGAACACATAGTCCCATACCCATGTGAACACATAAATATATATTCCCATATACGCACATGCGAAAGAAGGGATGTATGCAAGTATGGGTGTGTGTGTGTGTGGTGCAACCTCTACTCTAGGGTTTCGCAACACTAAACCAATCCAAGCACACCAAATATTCATCTTTATCATCAATAAACACAAACCATATATAAACAATATGTGTGTGTATACGTATTCGTATACATCACCACGAACTGCGGGGGTGCTATACGCCATCCACCCGACTTCTCCCCATAGATATAAATCTACTCACCTTTGCTTGCCGATGTCGATGTCGCCACGCGCTTGCTTGTCGCCTCTAAGTCTTCATGAGGGTACCTACATATAATAAACAATCGGAATTGCTATTAAAATCAAGTCTAGAAACCAAAACGACACGCGCATTGTTCGTAGGTTAGAACCTATAGCTTATGCGTACGAAAATCAATCAAACAACCCTTGTTGTCGATGTACAAACATGCGACAACCAAAAACGAATCCAGATATCAAAACTCATCATTTCAAATACGGAAAACATAAGGCAGCAACATTGAAAACATGTTCTAGATTTTGCTTAAAGTGAAAACAAAGTTCCAAAACAACACTGGGGTGATATATAGGGTACATATAACCTTCTGAAGCAATCTGGACACATCCCACCACTAAATGGCCGGCCACTCCCTTGCCAAAACCGGCCTCCTCAGTTTTCCTGGGGATATGGGGTGTCGTCTGGTCAGGGTGGTCTCACATGGTCTCAAATTGGTCCCTGGAGATGTTTATTTATCTCGTTTTGGTCTCGGTTCACTCCAGATTTCCCTGCACGCTCCAAACCCTCACAAAACCGACATTACAGTTTCTGTTTTCAGTAAACCGGGTTTGTTTCAAATAGATCTGGGTTTCTAACCTCATAGGGGGGTTTAAGGTCATCTCTAAGTTCCAATTGTACTAACACCACTCAAAGTCCCACACAAGTGTTTCCAGATTTTGACTCAGGTCAAATATAGCCAAGCAAACAAGTCTAGGGTAATGTATATAGTATAGGTGATCTACTGAACCAACCTAGGCTCCCAACCTCACCAGGTGGCCGGCCTCTATCCATAAAATTCCGGTCTCGCCGGCCCTGAGGGTTCCAGTGGGGTTCGTCTTGCTACAGGGGTTCCTAGGGCTAAAAATGGGTCTCTGGTATTGTTTAGTTGTCTTAAATCTTCTCCAGGTCATCCCAGATTCTCAGTAGGCACTTTTAAAGTCACAAAACTGATATGGGTCAATTCCTGAGTTTGTGCATCTGGTTCGTGTCTATGGTTCAGGTCAGGGATCATGTCACCAAGGTCATATAAACACTCCTAACTGCTCCCAGATTCTAACTACAGTCATTACATAAAAATCCAGTAGGACCAAACACTCCTAAAAAGCTTCAGGTAACTTCCCTACAGAACCCACACCCTAACTCCTCTATTGAGCCGAGGTCGCCGGATTTTCCTCCTAGGTCGCCGGCCGAAACCGGTGGGAAGGGGGTAGGGTTTTGGGTGGTCACCTAGGGTCTCGAGTATAACACTACCACTCTGTTTGTTTTCACCAAGAAGTCTCGGGGTCACAGCAGGTTGTCCATGTCTCAAAACGACACAAAAATACGATATCGAACCAAAACTAAACTAAAAGGAAAAAGTTATACCTCACTTGTTCCTCTCTAGGCAGCACTAACTTTCCAAAGTCGTCAAAATCCTACTTTGCTCGGTTCATCTTGTTGAGGAAGAGATGGGGACTAATTTTTGTGAAGGGGGTGTAGGGTTTTGGGGAATGGTTGGAGGTAGATCTAGGGTTTAAGTGGAGGGTGGAGGAGTCGAGGAAGATGAAGAGGGTGATGGAAATGGTGGGGGATTTCTTTTTGGGCAGCATCCCCCCTCTCTCTCTCACTAATACTCACTCTCTCTTCTCTCTCTAAGCATGCTTGGCCTCATGATTATGTCTCCTTTGACTTTTCCTTTTTCCCTTTATCTTTTCTTTTCCTTATTTTCCACCTCACCTAATGGTAAACCCTAAGCAACCATACACCCACAACATGTAAGAAAATGTGACAAGCGTGGAAAAAAAAGATATGTGCACATTTTTGCCCAAAAATGCTAAAAACCCGATTAGCGATTTTTAATCGCGATTAGCACCAAATTAGCATATAATTAACCATAAAAACTTAAGAATGACATAATTCCACAAAATACCCTATTTTAGAATTTTCCATAATTTTTCCAAAATTTTCCCCATTTATCGGTATTTAATTATACCGAAACATTAAAATATTCAATAAAATAATATTAAATTATAAAAATTCCCAAAAATAATATTTTATTTTTTTGAAATGTTACATATAGCATCAAGTTTCTTTTGTATTGCTGCCATTTCTGCTTTGACTGCTATAGAAACATCCAGTTGATGAATACCACCCCTAGACGATAATTGACTTACACTCTCCCATTGTAAAGTTTTTTCAGCGAAATCTTCTAAAAATTTCCAAGCTTCACCATCGTCTTTAGACATGAAATTGCCTTGACACATGGATTCAAGCACCTATTTTGTTGTAGGATTAATGCCCTCATATATGATTCTGCACAGATCCCATCGATGGATTCCGTGATGAGGACATTGAACTAACAGATCCTTGAAGCGTTCAAAACACTTCGAAAATTGTTCATTGGGAAGCTGGGTAAATTGATTTATTTCGCTACGGACTCGGGCTGTCTTATGATTGGGATAGAATTTCTTAAGGAAAGCTATGACGAATTCATCCCGGTCTGAAATAGAATGTGCAGCTGTGTTATAAAGCCGCTTCTCGGCTAAATCGCACAAAGTGAACGGGAGAAGACGTAGACGCATAGCATCCACAGAAAGCTGTGAAGTACCCATCATAACACATACATTTTCAAATTTGGTAATAATAACGTATCCGTTTTCAGACTCGAGACCGTGAAATTTGGGTAAAAGATTGATGTATTGAGGTTTGATTTTGAAATTGTCCCCATTGGCTGGTGGAATGGAAAGACAGGTAGAAAGAGAATCTCGAATAGGGTAGTATCTCTCTTAGAGAGAGATGCGGGGTGGATTCTGCGTACCTGCGGGCGGTGGAAAAGTGATGTTAAAGAAGTTCGATGGAGATTCGTCCATCGAAGTGGATGTGGTAGTGGGTGAAGAAAAAGAAAATGTAGAATTACCGACTTCGGAGTCGATAGGAAGAACACGGACAAGACGGGAACTAGAATCCTGTGTCCAGCCGAGCATGCACTAAATGGTTTAGCACAAGTGGCAGCGTAAGTGATAATTAAAGAAAATGTAGATTGGTGTTTGTTCGGTTTTGAAAAAGACGGATTTTGAAAAATCACACAAAAAATGCACAAGCAACCCTAGATCTAATGGTCACCTAGGTCAAGTCACTAGACCGCTCATAAACTTTCAGAAGACAAATCGCAGGATAAATCCTCTACTGCGTCTTTATCCCTTCTGTGGCCAGGTAAATGCCAGGTAAGTGGGAGGTTCTCCGCTACGTAAGTAACGGGCCTAATTAAGTAACCACCTGCCTTAGACACACTTGCCTTAGACATAACAAAAAAATGTAGGGTTCCTAGGCACTCTAATAGAGTCTCACAAGTGATCAAACATGCACAAATCAAATTTTACGGGTGCCTACAAACCCTAATACGGATCATCAACTAGATATATAGGCGATGCAAGCAAGTAAACGGAAATATAGCTAAAGGGAAGGGGCTACAACCTTTGTAGATCCGGTCCTCCACCTCCTAGGCTCCGTGATGAAGTCCTCTCCGCTGTCCAAATCGAATTCCGGACTCGAGCATCGGCTTCATCGGAGAAAAAACGGGCTAGGTCATCGACGACGATGCCGAAGATGATCTACGTCGAGGCATCGCTAGATCAAGCTCCAACTTCACCAAGTCAAGAAAACTTGTGAAGGAAACACCCTATACTACTTGGCAAGAGGTAGAGGATGAAGAAATAGGAAGTGGGTAGACTTTAGATTTGGATTTCTCACTCTTTTTCATCAATCACCATTGATGTAGCAAGCTTCTTTTCATGGAAGAAGAAGATGAAGAAGAAGAAGAAGATATGATAAGTTTTCAAGAAAAATGAAAAAGAATTAATTCTTATCATCTTCTAACCTTAGTTAAGTGTAGAGAATGAATTAGGGTTAGTTTAAATGGTTAGGGTTAAGTAAAAGACAAGAATGGAGACTAAGTCAAAACTTCATGAATGTTCAACTAAAAACAAAACAAGTAACCATTCATTTATCCTTTTCATTTTCCAAAATGAATAAATAAATAAGATAAATGAATAAGTAATTAAGTAGACAAAACCCTAATCATTAACTTAACCATAGTTTAATTCTTTACACTTAACCAAATAAGCATGTATCATCAAACATGATACAATCATGTGCACAAAAGTATATCACATATACAACTTGCACAATTCAAGTGAGAAAATCCTTTTAAAGTGAACCAATACTAGTTAATGCAAAGTAATATATCAAATATATAATTATACATTAAATCATTAAATCAACACTTGATTCAATGATCCGGTCATGTCGCATATAACCGGCTAGTATCCAATGTATCGGCTTATCGAATCAATCCTTGATTCGATAACTAGGTTATATCGCATACAACCATTCGAAACATTCATCGCGAGAATGAAATACGGTATCACATACACGCATTATTCTCGGTCCCGCACATATCTCATATGCGCTCCTATTTCGTTTCGCTTGAGCCAGGAAACCTCTGTGTAGGACTCTAAAGACTCGTCAATACGCCGGCAGCAGGTGATGATCATATCAAACACCCACAAGCCGCAAGCGGTCTGCTAAACGTAACGGCCACCCGGGTATTGAGCAATCATAAGATCGACGAGCAAGCCCGCTCACACTCCTGTGAATCCAACCAGTAACACTTACCGTACAGTCCGGTCTGTTCGTCTGATATGCCGCATATCTCGCCTAGGGGTGGTAAACGTCAGACCCCAATAGCTTGATAAGTCATGCCGACGTAGGGTCCATAACATTCGTGAAACTACTGATAACTCTTACCAGTATATCACTGCAACCCTGGCCAGGGATTTCCTGTTATGGCCAGTCGTGCATAGCGCAACATCAACCCCCAATACCGGGAGAGACGAATCCCCTCCTATCGCTCATTGCCTCCATGTGAATTGGGACTGTACCCAAAAACCACCTGTTTGCACGACTCAGTAGAGCCGTGGTAGGGTGGAAATCAAAGCACAGTGGGAGACACACAAGACTCTATGACGATCTCAGGTCAACAGACTAAGCTGTACCAGTGTCACCAGAGAACTGCCATCTGACGTGAGGTATAATACCATCTGGGAGTTCTCGGCGAGTCCGTTCAGTGTACCCAGTCTCCACTGAGCACCCATATACCATTTCTGATGTCAAACACCAATGGATATGGGATCATCCATCGCCCATCGCATGGGTCGAGAAGATATACGCTAGTCTACTCTGGAATATCGATGCCCCGTCTCGATATTCCCTCGACTAGGAACATTGAAGGATGTACTCATGGACTATCCAGGCCCCACTAGTATGATCTGCATCACAGTCCTGGAAGTCGAGTACACATCCTAAGGGCTTTATCAACATGTAACAGAGAGACAGAAAGTATACACGTTAAGATAAAGAGCAACCAGATAGCGTACTATCATGTCGAGCAAGAAAGTCCTACCTATATATGTCCCAGCATCCACTACAATATACATCCAATGTACAGTAATGGCCTCTAGGGCATACATATAACTAACAATCTCCCACTTGCACTAGGGCAATCTGTAGCAGTGGTTGCAGTATCACATACTCAACCATCCCATAAAAGTCTCTCTCTGGGAATAGGCCTTCGTGAGTGGATCCGCCGTGTTATCCTCTGAGTCTGCTCTCCTTCCCTCGATCACCCTGGAGATCAACTATCTCCATGATCAGGTGATATTGCCTTAGATTATGTCTGGGTCACTGATGGGACCGGGGTTCTCGGGCCAAAGCCACACTTCCATTGTTACACAATGGTAGGAACCTAGTTCATTTTATGAACCAATATACACCCAAACTGCCTCTTTGGTAGTATCTTTAATAGCGATGTTACCAGCCTTTATCGTCTAGTTTGTCACGGTATCTAGCTTGGAAATCTTCCAACATACCGTCCCTTTACTAAGGGTAAAGAAAATGCCTGTGACTGACATTCAGTCGTCTTTATCACTCTGGAACCCTTCCAGTGATTCTTTTCAGGATCGATTGATACCATCTCACTACAACTAGTGAGTATCCTAACATCCAATTAGATCTATCTCATAGATCCAAAGCTTAGGATTTAGTATGTATCACTTTGATCCTATATGGAAAATCATTGTGATAAGCGGAGATTGATCGAGCGTAGCATAGGAAACTCCTTCCCTAACAAGAGTATGTCATCCACGTACTCTACGAGGATCGTCACCATACTCCCTACTACCTTTTTGTTTATATAAGGTTCATCTACCATTTTGATGATGTCAACTTCTTTGACTAATCCATCAAAACAGATGTTCCAACTCCGCGATATCTGCTTTATCCTATAAAGCATCTTGCACACGTTTCCGCTGCTCCCACTGTCTACGAGGCCCTCTGGCTGTGTACTTATAGACGCACTCTTCTAAAACATCATTTAGAAAAGTAGTCATGGCACCCAACCACCAGATATCGTAGTCATGGTATGTAGCCGTGGCAAGTAGGATCTGGATGGACTCAAGCACAGTCCCTAGAAAAAGGTTTCATCATTTTCCGTGCCTGGTCGATGACGAAAACCTTTAACAAGTCTAGCTTTGAAAGTCTCAACTTTTCCATCTACACCAAGTAATCTTCTCAAGATATACTTGCTCCTGATGGGGATTTAACCCTTCAGATATAGCAACCAAAGTCCATACTTTGTTGGTGTATAAGGATTCCATCTCAGACCGCTAAGCATCCAGCCATTCTTACAGAGTCCCTACTCTTGATGGCCTGCTCGAATCTAGTTGGGTCATCATCTCATGATGCATTCCATGCTCCCACTGTCATCGAGAAACCAAGGTATCCCTCAGGTGGGTGAGGAACCCTACTAGATCGGCGGAGAGGCTGAGGTTCGTTGGGATCTACTGAATCCTTTGGTTCTACCAAATTATCTGCTGTAGTTTGTATGGCTGGAACCTTTCCAGTTCTACATTACAGACCTTGCCTCGAGCCTGTCCGGATTTTGCTTTTAGACATAGGCCGGACAATCCCAAATCTTAACTGACTTAAGATATGGGCTCTTCCCTTTCCATATCACATATGAAGTGGTAGGCAGTGATTTGATTCGAACCTAATTCAATAGGTATGCAGCTTCTCAAGCGCATAACATCCAAAAGGAAATAAGTAACTCAGTAATACTCATCATAGAGCACACGATATCTAATATTGTGTGATTGCTCCGCCCCGATACACCGTTGTGCTGTGGTGTATTCAGAGGAGTAATACTGAGAGAGAATCTTATTTTTCTTTAGAATGGTCCAGGAATGCCATGCACAAGTATTCTCCTCCCTGATCTTATCATAGGACATAATACTTATACCCGTATTTTGGTTCTCTACTTCCTACTTATATTCTGTGAATACCTCAAAAGGTTCGGACTTATGTTTCAACAGGAACGTATGACTGAATCTTGAGAGATTATCAGAGAATATAATGAAGTATAAAAACCCAGTCCTGGCATGTGTAGACAGGAGACCTTACATACATCATCATGCATCAGTCCCAAGAGTTTACTAACTCTTTCTCAGTTTTCAGCAAACGGAGCTATGGTCATCTAATCTTTGTGACATGACTGGCAAGTTTCACAAGATGTAAATTCAAACTAATTTAAATATGCATCTAAAATGTAACTTCAGCCAGTCGGGTCGCATTGATGTGACCTAGTCTACAATACCTCAAGAAGGATTCGTTCATTTCTGAACTCTTCCTCTTATGTGTGTTCTGTATACTAGGAACTGTAGTTTGATTTAGAACATCAATGCTTTTAGATAACGTGCCTGAACCGATCAACTTTTGATATAGGAAATGTTCAAAACATTATCCAACAATACAAAATTTTATCATTTATTTACTTGTAAAGAGAGTGATATGATTTTGTATATCAGGTTCGGTATCTAATAACATTCGTTCAGAATCAATGTATTGGTAATACAGGGTGACAGTGACCAACAGACTTGGCTGCAACACTTGCCCCGTTTTCTGTCTCATGAAACTTATCACCCGTTCTCAGTTTTTCTACCCTTTTGTAGCCCTATGTAACAGATTACATATCTGGGATCCTGATCCGGTATCATATACCCAGGATGCAGAGGATACTGAGAAACGGTTCTTTGTAATGAACACACCCGAAGGAGATGCATCATATGCACTTTCTTCGTTTGGGCTGCATGGGAATCCTGGTATTCCCCTAATTCCTGCTCTGTCTTATAACAATTATAAGTTGGAGCGGGACCAACGTTCCCCAGCACAGTATAACAAGCGGGTTCGGTCAATTCATCCATATTATTATCTTGATTAAGGCGTGATATGGTCGCTACCTGGAGAGAGAGAGAAGAAAACACTCTGCGTGCGCTCTTGCAAGATCAGACTGGTTATATATTTTATCTAATCAGGATGGCTCCCACTGTTTTTATCATATCTTTCTTCAAACCTTAAAAGGAAAGACTAGCCGGGATTAATTACACTCTACAAGTTCGCCAATCTTTCAGCCAGGCCAGTGTCGGTACTTTGAGGGAGGTTCCCCGTGCTTTCGCACGGACCTAATTACAGTAAACCTCGTTTTCCCAGAGGCGTAACCCCGTTGACACCTTTCTAGACACCTACTTGATTGGCTAATTGCAAAGTGCAAAACTCTCCCAGGAGTAACAATTACTCGCAGTGGGTATCGGGATCCAACTATCACATAGAAGGTATGCAATCTCATTGCAAATTTCAACACTTGAAACTCCCGATAATGGTTTTTACCCCTAGCACCTATGACCTTGGCTAAGGTTAACAAATCATAGGTACTAGTCAAGTTCTACCCGTCATTTCGTGATTAATTAGACCCACCCACATGACCCTTGGCTAAGGTCAACAAAGCCACATGACTGTCCTAACTAATCGCATCATATGCTGTGTAGGAAGACATCACTTAGCTACCGCACACTACGCCTCGGCTATGGTCGACAAACATAGCACGAATACTAAGTACTCTACTTCCTAAAATGACGGAGGGTTGCGAATGGTTTTTATGAAAACCTTTAACGCTTTGAACTTGATCTCGTTGCGGAATCAAATGGTTTTTAAATGGAATGTTTTTTTTGAAGCTTTTCTAGTTTTGTTAAAGGGGTCACTCCCGGTGAAGGGATCGTCGGCCCTTTTCTCGTCGAATGAGGTGCGGGATATATCATATATATCACTGTGCAAAGCAGAAACTATAGAAGCAATCAAATGACAAACCGAGGGTTGTAGCATCTGCCAGTTATTGCTAAAGGAGTCACTCCCGGTGAAGGGATCTCGGTCCTTTCCTCATCGAATAAGGTGTAGGATATTCTATAATGAACACCGCGATGCAAAGCAACAACTGTAGCTACCTGTTTTATTTAGAAATTCGATTCCACAACATCAATTAGGTTTATTTTCTTTCATTAATCTCATTAATGAATATCCCATCATTTAAGTCCACCTAAACATCACAGATAAATATAACGTACGCTTATACCATCCGCATTCGCCTCGATGTCCCGTCTGCACCGTTAGGTTAGGTAACTAACGGCAGAGCGGGGCAGGGCTAGCGCGGGTGTAAAACATAAGCAACGTTTATATAATATATCATATATACTATATATAATATCTGTCACAGAACATCACATGATCACATCATAGACAAATCACAGCAGAAGAAACATATGAAATATTGGATATACTAGGACGTCCGTGTTTTCAATACAAGCCAGTATAAAACACGGATTCCACGGTCGTGATGAATAGCCAATCCCACACCCCTAGACCCCTACGAGAGCGGCAAGCAACCCTACCAATTCTAGAGTTAGGAGACCCGGACTCGACTCCTCGAGTTGGTCTCCCACTGGACTCCAGAACCCGGTTACTTGTGCTCCCCTCCTTGGGTCTATCCTAATGCGGAAAAATAAATAATATACAAATAGTGACAACATCCGCAACCTGGAAGTGCCCCAATAAAAGAATATTACATACAAGTTTTTACATGAATGAAAATGAAAAACACTCATCTCACATAAAAAAAAAAAACCCGGCTATTCAAACACGACGATCCAATATAACATATCCAGCAACACATAACAACACATGTCATCAACGTAAGTAAATATGCGCATCCCAATTGTCGTTGACATATAGCAACGAAACCGGCGACATCACATATTACACTTACGGCCACAGAAAAGAAAGTGTAAAACTACAACAGTTGGAATCCGCAACCACCTCAGACATCGCATGCCTGACCAAATGAATTCTTTAGACATCGCATGCCTAACAATTATAAACCCCGCATTTTAGTCTCATTATCGAAAACACTTTTCAATATCAAGTCGGGCAATTCAACAGGATTCCCGACATTCTGATCGAATGCTCGTCGCAAACTTCAGTAGGCGGCCGCACCCCCGATGCCGTCGACGAAGTGCACCAAGGCGGAACACCGCTACCGCGAGCACCCGAACGGATGCTTTCGGCGACGGGGTTCTCCTACAGTCACTTGGTCGGGGCTATGGAGTGAGGCTGTCTATTAAGTTTACCCGGCGAGTATCCGCGTACGCTACGTGATTGCGACGGACTTTTGATCACATCAAAATTCCGTGGCAACCGACCAAGTGAGACTAAAGTGCTATGTTTATAACATTCATTCAGTTATCACATAACTTTTGTGAATTCCAATTGTTGTATCACATTCCGGAAAAACAGAAAATGTTAAACTTTCCGATTGAACATTCGAACACCCAAGTTTTTCCGAAACAGCTCAACACATGAAATAAGTCTAACAACATTCAGTTCGTGCCTCAGTACCAACGGTCCAGCCGTAGAAGGGTCAAGCCAACGCCTCACATGTGGCACGCCGTACTGCCCCAAACCCGAAGGTTCAAAGGGCAGTTCAAGACGGTCACATAATCGAGTTAAGGTTTTTTGTCTTCTAGAGGGTCCATCGCGTTACTTGCACTACTTAGAACGTCGTTAAATTACGGAAAAATCCAACATTTGGAAATTTCCCGGCAGGGGAAAAAGTGGGTATTTATATCCGGTCGAACTTTTTAACATATTCTAAAAATTACCCGGAAATACACACAGACAAAATTAGACAGTCCGATCGAATCTTCGAATCCCCAATACAACCCAGAAAATACAACTCTGGAAAAAATATTAAAAATTCCCAGGAAAACCAGCACAGAAAACTAAGAAATACTGTGCAAAATTAGATGCACAAAAGGACAAAATTGCCGCGGAACCGCCGCATGAGCATGCTCATGCCGCGGATCCGCGGTGACTTTATGGAATCAGGCCATCGAATTTTACAGTAACCATTACAATCCCCTGCTGATTTTTCTGCATATTTTTAATTTACAAAAATCCACATTTTACAAAATTGTCCAGAGAGCATTTTAAAGTCGGGGTTTCGGGTCGATCGGACTTCTAACTCCGTCTACGCATCGCCTAAGGCTCTAGCTAGGCTCTGAAACCACTGTAGGGTTCCTAGGCACTCTAATGGAGTCTCACAAGTGATCAAACATGCACAAATCAAATTTTACGGGTGCCTACAAACCCTAATACGGATCGTCAACTAGATATATAGGCGATGCAAGCAAGTAAACGGAAATATAGCTAAAGGGAAGGGGCTACAACCTTTGTAGATCCGGTCCTCCACCTCCTAGGCTCCGTGATGAAGTCCCCTCCGCTGTCCAAATCGAATTCCGGACTTGAGCATCGGCTTCATCGGAGAAAAAACGGGCTAGGTCATCGACGACGATGCCGAAGATGATCTACGTCGAGGCATCGCTAGATCAAGCTCCAACTTCACCAAGTCAAGAAAACTTGTGAAGGAAACACCCTATACTACTTGGCAAGAGGTAGAGGATGAAGAAATAGGAAGTGGGTAGACTTTAGATTTGGATTTCTCACTCTTTTTCATCAATCACCATTGATGTAGCAAGCTTCTTTTCATGGAAGAAGAAGATGAAGAAGAAGAAGAAGATATGATAAGTTTTCAAGAAAAATGAAAAAGAATTAATTCTTATCATCTTCTAACCTTAGTTAAGTGTAGAGAATGAATTAGGGTTAGTTTAAATGGTTAGGGTTAAGTAAAAGACAAGAATGGAGACTAAGTCAAAACTTCATGAATGTTCAACTAAAAACAAAACAAGTAACCATTCATTTATCCTTTTCATTTTCCAAAATGAATAAATAAATAAGATAAATGAATAAGTAATTAAGTAGACAAAACCCTAATCATTAACTTAACCATAGTTTAATTCTTTACACTTAACCAAATAAGCATGTATCATCAAACATGATACAATCATGTGCACAAAAGTATATCACATATACAACTTGCACAATTCAAGTGAGAAAATCCTTTTAAAGTGAACCAATACTAGTTAATGCAAAGTAATATATCAAATATATAATTATACATTAAATCATTAAATCAACACTTGATTCAATGATCCGGTCATGTCGCATATAACCGGCTAGTATCCAATGTATCGGCTTATCGAATCAATCCTTGATTCGATAACTAGGTTATATCGCATACAACCATTCGACACATTCATCGCGAGAATGAAATACGGTATCACATACACGCATTATTCTCGGTCCCGCACATATCTCATATGCGCTCCTATTTCGTTTCGCTTGAGCCAGGAAACCTCTGTGTAGGACTCTAAAGACTCGTCAATACGCCGGCAGCAGGTGATGATCATATCAAACACCCACAAGCCGCAAGCGGTCTGCTAAACGTAACGACCACCCGGGTATTGAGCGATCAGAAGATCGACGAGCAAGCCCGCTCACACTCCTGTGAATCCAACCAGTAACACTTACCGTACAGTCCGGTCTGTTCGTCTGATATGCCGCATATCTCGCCTAGGGGTGGTAAACGTCAGACCCCAATAGCTTGATAAGTCATGCCGACGTAGGGTCCATAACATTCGTGAAACTACTGATAACTCTTACCAGTATATCACTGCAACCCTGGCCAGGGATTTCCTGTTATGGCCAGTCGTGCATAGCGCAACATCAACCCCCAATACCGGGAGAGACGAATCCCCTCCTATCGCTCATTACCTCCATGTGAATCGGGACTGTACCCAAAAACCACCTGTTTGCACGACTCAGTAGAGCCGTGGTAGGGTGGAAATTAAAGCACAGTGGGAGACACACAAGACTCTATGACGATCTCGGGTCAACAGACTAAGCTGTACCAGTGTCACCAGAGAACTGCCATCTGACGTGAGGTATAATACCATCTGAGAGTTCTCGGCGAGTCCGTTCAGTGTACCCAGTCTCCACTGAGCACCCGTATACCATTTCTGATGTCAAACACCAATGGATATGGGATCATCCATCGCCCATCGCATGGGTCGAGAAGATATACGCTAGTCTACTCTGGAATATCGATGCCCCGTCTCGATATTCCCTCGACTAGGAACATTGAAGGATGTACTCATGGACTATCCAGGCCCCACTAGTATGATCTGCATCACAGTCCTGGAAGTCGAGTACACATCCTAAGGGCTTTATCAACATGTAACAGAGAGACAGAAAGTATACACGTTAAGATAAAGAGCAACCAGATAGCGTACTATCATGTCGAGCAAGAAAGTCCTACCTATATATGTCCCAGCATCCACTACAATATACATCCAATGTACAGTAATGGCCTCTAGGGCATACATATAACTAACAAAAAATGCGAATAAGCAATAGATTACCCACGACCTTCTTCTGTCCTAATTGAGCACGACGGTCTTTAGAGTCTTGTCTATATATTTTTTAGTTAATGAGAGTGATGCGGATGCTAGTTTTGTGATTTTTGGGGCTTAAGAAGGGTAATGAAATCCTTACCTGATCTGAATTTGATCTTTACCCCTTAATTTCCATATTAAAATATGCAAACAACCAATATCAAAACACGCAACAAATTTCTTTTATCGGTGCTGCGAATTTTTGCAAAGAATCCTGCAGTAAATGATTATTGGAAAAGAGCAGGGAAGAGATAAGAAAGTAAGAAAATACCACAGAGAACTAGAGCTCTGAATCGTCAAGAATGTCGCGGATCCGCCGCAGAATGTAGCTTATTGCCGCGGTTCCGCGGTCAGATGAATGGTTCCTTGCAACATTTTTGGTACTGCTGCTACTGTTGCTCCTCTGTCCTCTCTGGAATGATCTGAATATTTTTTCCCTTGTTGCAGAGATTCCCGATTTCCTTGCAAAATTCACAACTAATCGTTAAGCACTTGATGCGGTTTTGATTTAAAATTCTGATGGAATAATAATATTTCAACTCAAATAACAATAACGAACAAATTAGCACGCAATCCCCGGCAACGGCGCCATTTGATTGATCTAAAATTTCGGATTGTGTTTTGAAATGTAATCACAACCAAAGAATTTATAACCGCAATCAATTAACGGTGTTGATGTAGCTCGTTAATGAATACGGATCGTCCACTGAGATGCGTGTACTTATTCGATCTTGCTTTAGATGAGTCGAAATGAAAATATAAAAGAAAATTTAAGAAAGTAATTCGAGATTTAATCGAGTTGTCATTTCAAGAAAATAAAGAATATATTCAAGAATTAGAAATCAAGAAAGTGTCCAATATCAATTTGAATTATCAAGAATATGAAGAATAGCTTGTAGGATTCGATCAAATTAGTAGCAATGATGACTCTAACTATGATTTATCTTATCTATTGATGAATTATTGCTAAGACGATGGTGATGAATGAAGATTAGGGATCTATTGAGAAAACTAGGGTTTCTCCTTCTCCATCCCTTGTCTTTTCATTGATCATCATTCGGATCTAGCCTCTAGCAAAGAGAGTCATCAATTATTTAATTCATAATTTGCAACAAAATTAGCAAGAATGTAATCTCGATCTAAATTAGGTCATTGATGATTCTTTTTGCTAAAGTTCACAAATATCATAAGACTTAAGATTAGTATTAGGATTTTATCATCACTTGATCTACCAATTCTCTCAAATCCTTTACAAGCGGAGATTTCACTCACGCATCATGAAAATTAAAGAATCAAGAACGAGAAATTTCATAATGCAAGAATGTAAAGAAAGCGAGAATTACAATTATCACCTTTATTAAATCTCCTTCAAAATACACCTCTCAATTCGAGTTTACAAGACTAGCTCTCGATCACTCCTTTGAAAGGGAATTTGTCGTCGATTTTTGCTTGGCTCGATCGCCGTGAGACATGGATCATCACGGATCTCTTGCTCTTGATGACGATTCGACGTTGTAATAAAGGATCTTCAATTGTCACTTAATTTTGCTCTCAATAGATCTTGATTTGATTGAATTTGGATTGGATCTCAAGTTGTGTCACTCAACTTGAATTGAATGGTAATTGTGGCTCAATTGTGTAATAATGAGTAACCCCCAAAAATTAGATCTATATCCCCTTTCATAACCTCAAATTAAGCTTCCCTCATAAGCTAGGTTGTTAGAGAGAGCCTTCTAGAATAAGCTTGTTACAAGGAGCCTTCTAGAATGAGGTTGTTACAAGGAGCCTCCTAGAAGAAGCTTGTTATGCAGAGCCTTCCAGAAGAAGCCACATGGTAATGAAGCGTCTCAAGTAAGCAAGGTTGTTGAGATGAAGCTTCTGGAGAGATGACGTTACTTGATGCCCTAACTCGGCCGCGGAGCCGTGGCAACTCGGCCAACTCGGTCGCGGTTCCGCGGCCATATGATGAGTTCACTGGCTCATTTTTCTTGGGTGTCTTGGTGTTGGTCTTTGGGTGTTCTTTTGATGTCTGCAATCATTTAATCTCTTCTGAATCTCTGCCAGATTTTAAGTCTTTGACTTGCTGCGTTTTATCGGCAATTTTGCTATTCCAGTTTTTTGACCTAAATAATTTTCTGCACAAAAATCTTGATGAAAAGTGTTGAGATATACAATATCATGCGTGAAGTAATAAACACACAATTTCCTATAAAGAATGTTGATTATAACTATAAGACGTGGTATTTGGTATTTTGAGATGAATTTGTAATCTGTGTTATATTTACAATAAACACTCTTAGATGATTAGAATAATGAGGAAATTGAGGTGTTAAGAATGCAATATTTTCGACTGAACAAGCATCATACGAAACAAGCTGGGGGCAGTTCTCCATCAGCGTTGACTCCTCTTGCTTCAACTCTGATGATGAACACTGCTGCTCTAACCGGGAACAGCTTCAAACTGCTGCGAAAGGTCAGAAAAAATTCCCCCACCGCAGTATTGAAGAAATCTCCGCAGCCCGTGGAAATACAACGAGAGCAGAAACCAGTTCGCTCCCCAAAAGAACTTTCCTCATCTATATACAAAGTGTGGAAGCAGGTGAAGAACTCAGTCGTCGTCTGCGGCTTTTTCCCTAAACATCAGCCAAATTCTGACAAATCCCCTTTCAAATACAAGGGGACTCATTCCAAGGCGGTTTATGATATTATGGTTCCTCTCACAAAATAGAAAGGGCAGATAAAACTCAAGTGCCTGAGGCAAATTCCAAAGGCCAAAACTCCAAACACCCCAAGCCTGGAGGCATGGTAGTTCACACAGTCCACATGGTGGACTCCAAAGACGAAGTTCGAGCTTCTACTAACCACGGACTGCCTACTCGGTCACTGACAAAGTCTTAACTGCAACATGGAAAGATACAGGAGATGTTTGCTCAGGCGACAACACTCGCTAATTCATCACCTAAGGAAAATCCCGAGGATGCACTCAAAGAAAGAATAGGGAAGGAGTCGGATATTGATTTCCTAAAGCGCGCTCTCAAAAAGAGAGATGAAGAAGCGGCAGGGATGTCCGCTAAAATGAACCAGATGGCCCTTCTGATCCAGAATATAGCTGGAATGATGGTTCAATCGGAACCACTGGCAGATGAACCGCCGGTAGTCGCTCTTAAAGACAAGGGTGGCATTTCAAATTCTCTGCAAATCTCATCATCGGCCAAAGAGGAAACGATTCCAAAAGCAAAGCTGAACGAATATATCGCTCAGCAAATCAAAGCTCACTATGTCAGTGAAGCTGCAAACAGGTCAATCAAGACTGGTCGACCATATCCGGCCTGGTACGATCAAATACAGTACCCGCCAGAGTACACACTTCAAACGTTCTACATGTACAAAGGAACCGGGAATCCTTACCAGCACATTGCGCGATTTAAATCCATGTGCGGCAATACTTGAGGAAACGATATATTGCTCCTCCGACAGTTCGTCAGCAATCTGGCAGGCACTGCGTTCGAATGGTATGCGGAACTCCTAAATGACTCTGTGAATACCTTTGACGGGATGGAGATTCTCTTCTGTCAGAGATTCACTAGTGAGAATGAACACACTACCGTGGCGGCATTGGTCAATGAAAGAGTTGGACCGAATGAAACATGGGTTCAATATGTTACCCGATGGCGAAATCTCTGGTCAAAATGCGAGCATTCATCGATGAAGCTGCAGCCATGGGAATGTTCATAACTACCCTTGACCCAAATTCAAAGGTGTTCCCATTTATGGCCCTCTTCAAGCCGACGACCTTCCAAGAGCTCATAGATAAAATTACTCGATTGGATCAGATGTGTCAAGACCCTTCATCATCCGATGAAGATGAATGAAAAGCGGAGGCAAGGTGGCGTTTGTCACCAACGCTCAACAAAAAAAATGAGCCGCTTTGAAGCAACCTGTTGCCAAAATAGAGACGACGTGGGTACTCTCCCCCGAGATATACACAGGGACATATTTCTCACTGACGAAAGAATCTCTCCATGGGATGGTCCTTTCTTTTCAAAGAACAGAAAGGATATCAAAGGACCTGCAAACGGGTCCTACAATCAAGTGGAATATCCCTCTTGAACGAAGAAAAAGTCATGGGAGGGATGTGAATCCATGTCCCACTCCGAATCAGACGATGAGGGGGAAAACCCCCAAGTCAAGTTCATTCTTCCAAGGAAGTGGAAAACTCGGTGGAAGGAATGACGTGATATCTTGTTCCTTCGTATATGAAGAAGATGCTCCATTAGTATCGAAAAGTGATATTGATGAGCAGAGGCAGGTACCGTGTAAAATACCCGGTACTTTCCATAAAACAACCCGATTGGCACGATGATAGATGAAGCAGTCCAAGAAGGTGAAGACAGCCTAAGGCGTGAAGTGTCCATGCATATAAAAGACATGCAGCAGTGCCTCGGCAAACAAGCGTTGGAAGGAATGAGTTATGCAACTCCCCGACCAAATGATAAATAATGGACCGAAACATTCCTAATCTAGTGTGTCGCCTCAAATATGGCGCATCGCCTTAAAAATAGCGATAATGGACCGAAATATCCCTAAACTAAAACTTAGCCTCAAACATGGCGATGATGGACCGAGATGTCCTTAAACTAAAAATTCGCCTCAAACATAGCGATAAAGGACCGAGATATCCATAACTGGAAATTCGCCTCAAACATGGTGACAACGGACCGAAATGTCCTTAAAGTAAAAATTCGCCTCAAATATGGCGACATCAGATCGAAATGTCCTTAAACTAAATCTTCGTCTCAAAAAGGCGATACCGGACCGAAATGTCCTTAAACTAAAAATTCGCCTCAAACATGGCGACATCGGACCGAAATGTCCTTAAACTAAAAATTCATCTCAAATATGTCCTTAAACTAAAAATTCGTCTCAAACATGGCGACATCGGATCGAAATGTCCTTAAACTAAAAATTCGCCTCAAATATGGTGACACCGGACCGAAACGTCTTTAAACTAAAAATTTGCCACAAGCATGGCAACACCGGACCGAGATGTCCTTAAACTAAAAATTCGTCTCAAACATGGCGACAGCAGACCGAGATGTCCTTAAACTAAAAATTTGCCTCAAACATGGCGACAGCGGACCGAGATGTCCCTAAAATAGAACCTCGCCTCAAATATTATAACAACCCTAAACTTTCTGTACAGAATTTTTTCAAAAATACAGAAGGAATACCTAAGCTTGAGCACAAGTTATAAATTTGATTTGCTTTTGAACAGTAAGAAAGGACTTGTAGCTCATTGGTAAAGCCTTGCACTGCTGTGACGTAGCCCCTGTGACCGAATCCCTCCAGCCATATATTAGTTTTATTGTATTTTCTTTCAAACTTTTAGAAGCCCAAGGGTTTACACGTGCACTACACGTAAAATGAAGTGTTACAGAAAAACCAAACATGTGGAAAATGCTATCTATACAGCCTAGGACATGTGGCCCCAATCCAAGCCCCATCCCCTCCAAGATGACCGGGGAGATCGTGATTTGGGCCGGCACCATCGGTCCAAACCGTACCAAATGCTCCTAAAATTTAACCCTAGCACCCCTTGGTCTACCCCACTACCCCCATGTTGTTTGATTTCTCTGCATTTATCCAGAGAATGATAAATCCCCTCTTTAATCCATTTTTAATACACATTTTGATTCCATTCTTCATTACCCTTGTAGGGTGTTTTTCGTCATCCTATTGAGATGGGAATATGCGCGTGCTTATCAGGCGTACTACAGATTCCTCCTGCCTAGGATAGGTAGGGGGTTTATTGATTATGGGGATCTGAATCTCCGACAGTCGCGGACTAAGCTGCCGTTAATTACCCCACGCCTTTAGAGCAAGGAAACCTTCGATTGAGGGGTCAAACTGATTATGCGAACTCGATGTGCAGTGTGCGTGTGTTGTGTTTTGGAAGGGTTTTGGATATATCGAGAGCCCCGTAGAGTTTTACTGGGGTCCCTCTATCTGGATAATAGACTGGGGGTCAAGAAGGCTACCAGCCCCTTTGTGGGGTGCGGGGCAGCGCCCCGTTAGAAAAAATTTCCTAATGGGGGACGTGTTTCTGGTGTGGAGTGCACGAAAAATGATGCGTGAGGAGCATCTTAAAGACGCGTGCCAGGCATGTGGGCGCTGGGTGCCCGTGGGGCACCAACGAGTCCTGTGCACAGCACGCGACCGCTGGGCGCCAGCGGGTCACGTGCACAGCACGCGACCGCTGGGCGCCAGCGGGTCACGTGCACAGCACGCGACCGCTGGTCGCCAGCGGGTCACGTGAGCTGCACACGACTATAGGGTGCTGAGTGCCTAAGGGTCGCGTGAGGCGCACATTGGCGCTTAGTGCCCGCGGGTCACGTGCCCTGCAAGCGACCGTTGAGCGCCCGCGAGTCATGTGCGCGGCACGCGACCACTGAAAACACCTGCGTGAAAAGGGGCATAGCCCCTGGGTTAGGAGTTGAACTCCCAAGGGGTTTTTGGAGTTGAACTCCTAACAGGGATTATGTATAGATTTGGAGTTAAACTCCTAAAAAGGGGGTTGATTTATGGAGTTAAACTCCAACAGATCTTGAATGGAGTTAAACTCCAAGAAATTTTTGGATCTTATTTTGAGCCTCGGATCCTCCTGGAATGGGAATTTTGGAGATGCGTATCCTTCTTCTTCATCTCCGTTGGCTAGATCTTAGGGGAAAAGGGGGAGGTGAGACTTAAATCTCCCATTTTAGGGATTTGATAGAAGATCTGAGCTCCCCTTCAGGGGTTTTATGATGAAAAACTATTTATTTTTGGAAAAGGAAAAGTTAAACTCTTGATTTAATTCAAAAAGGAGAAGAAGGTTTTAGAACCTTGAGGAAGGAGAATGAGGCACAAACCCTAATTCTTTGGGAGAATGAATTATTATTCTTTATTTCATTATCATGTTGCCTTATATAGGCTTACAAATTTACATATAGCCCCTTGGGATTTTACAAAATGGCATTTTACCCATCCCATGCCTCATGTGCTCATTTCTTTTGCACATGAGTTATGGGCTTTACAAAAATTTGGCTTTATGCCTATTTTTCTTACATTCATGCATAAAAAATTATATCAAAATTTTTTATTACATGATTTTTATTTTAGCATAGGGAAGGCCGGCCGCTTCATGTTCGGACTCGACTCGGGCATGAGCCCACTTGATCTGGGCTTGGGCTCACTTGGCTTGGGGTTGACTTTGTCTTTGACTTGGTCAACCGGGGTGTAATTTTTGACCCCATCAAAGTGCCCCCATCAATAAATGCACACCACACATGTGGGTCCTGTGAATGAAATTGATGGATCTTCTTTTATGTGGAGGCAACTTGATTTAGTTCCCGCTTTTGTGAAGCTGGTACTGCCTTTTTTACGACATGGACGGTCGGTACTTGACGTGTCCCCGAGACGGAGTGTCAGTGTATGACGTATCCCCGGTGCGGAGTGTCGCTGGTCGACGTTTTCCTAGCCCGGAGTGTCGCTGGTCAACTTGTCTCCGGAACGGAGTGTCATTGGTCGACTTGTCCCCGACACGGAGTGTTGTTGTTTTTCGACTTGTCCCCGGCATGGAGTGTCGTTGGTCGACTTGTCCTTGGCACGGAGTGTCGCTGGTCAACTTTTCCCGGCACGGAGTGTCGCTGGTTGTTCGACTTGTCCCCGGCACGGAGTGTCGTTGGTCGACTTGTCTTCGGCATGGAGTGTCGCTGGCTGTTCGACTTGTCCCCGTCATGGAGGGTCGCTGGTAGACTTGTCCCTGGCATGGAGTGTCACTGGCTATTCGACTTATCCCCGACACAGAGTGTCGCTGGTTGACTTGATTCCGAGGAGGAGCATAATTCCGGCAGGGAAGGTAGATATTCCGAGGTGAAGCATGATTTCGACACGGGGTACATTCTTGGACGAAGCATGATTCCGCCGCAGAGGTTGTTTGTTTGATTTGATTTGGGTTGACATCAGCATCGCTTTACTGGAATATGATACCAAGAGCGAATCATCATTTTCTATGAGTGGATTTGGGGATTTTGGTTTAGGTTTGGCATCAACATCTCTTCACTGGAATACAGTACCAGGAGAGAATCATCATTTGCCATGAGGATTTCCCCCGTTCCTAGTTTAACGAATTAGGGGTCATCTGTTCCCAGTTTAACGACTTAGAGGTCATATGTTTCCATTTTAAAGCCTTAGGGGTCTATTGTTTCCAGTTTAAAGACTTAAAGGTCATTTGTTCCCAGTTTAAATACTTAGGGGTCTATTGGATCGGAAGTTTGGAATTTTGGGGCTAGGGTCGACATCAGCATTGCTAACACTGAAGCACAGGTGCCATTAGCAATTCATCATTTGCCTTTCCCTGTTGGGGAGTGATGGCTTAGGAGACAGGTTTATGTCCCTATCACTTAAGAATTTTTCAATTTTATGAGCCGTAAGGGTTCCATAAAAGTATTTTCTCCCTACGAGTCGAATGGATCTCGTAGGTGTACTTTCTCCTTAGGAGTCGTGGGGAATCCCAAGTGTGTTTTTCCTTCGTGAGTCGTAAGGATCCCACGAAGGTGTTTTCTCCTTAAAAAGCCGAGAGGATTTTGCGAGTGTATTTCATCTCTTTTTCACGAGTTTGCGCCCTTTCAGGTTTTCACAAACTCGCCGCCAGTCCTGCTGTTTTTACTCACGCAGCCCTTTCGGGTTTTCATCCGTGCCCGTTTTGCTTGTGGACATACCCTTTTTTTGCAGATCTTCATCGCTGGTGGGACCTTAAATGTAGTCTCTCCAGTAGGACTTGGGAGAGATTGGGATCGTTTTACGCCCGTGGATTGTATACAGTTTTGCAGGATGTATGATCCAGACCGTAGGGCCAGGAGAATTTTGGGATTTTGTTGGCGTCTATATCGCTGTACTGGAATATGGTATCAGGAGCGACCCATCATTCGCCGTTGGGACATTCAGAGATTTGAAATTTTGGTTGGCGTCTGCATCGCCGTACTGGAATATGGCACCAGGAGCGACTCATCATTCGCCATTTAGGATTTGGATTTTGGTTGGCGTCTGCATCGCTGCACTGGAATATGGTACCATGAGCTACTCATCATTCTCCATTTGGATTTTTTTTACCGTGATTGCTTTATCATTTCATCTTTTCTAATCGCGAAGGTCGCGACTGCCCTATCATTTCGGCTATTCATTTGCAGTTGCCCCATCATTTCGGCTGTTTATTTTCATTTTTATTTTACTCGCTGATTTTTATTGCGAGTTCCCTATCATTACGTCTTTTTTTATTTTTATTATTTACACATTTTTACATTCCCAGTTTAACGACTTAGAGGTCGATTGTTCCCAGTTTAATGACGTGGTGGTCGACTGTTCCCAGTTTAATGACGTGGTGGTCAATTATTCCTAGTTTAACGACATGGTGGTCCGCCCTTTTTAGAGAAAGGTAGATGTCTGAGAGAATCAGGTTCCCGAAGGACTTCAGTTTCCGTTTGTATGAAATTGGCGGTCGCAGCTTGACTGTTTGTTAACACGCCTTTAGACGGTTCTATTTCTCCTGTCTTGTATTGCTTTTCAACCCAATCTTTTAAGACGAAGCAGTCCTCAATGACATGACTTATCACTCTGTGATAGGGGCAATATTTAGGGTCGTCGGTCATATTCGCTTTTTGCGATCTCTTTGATTCTGGCAATTGTAGACCGTTTCTCAGGGCGTCCTTGAATATCTTGTGGACTTTGTTCCTTCTGAAGGAATAGACCTTATCCAGCTTCTCTTTCAGTGGAGATTCTCTTCCCTCTCCGAACACTGGCTTTCGAGGCAGGTTGGCATTAGGCCCGCTCATCCGTCGCTTATTTCTGTTAGCCGAAGCGTTAAAAGATTCGGCATTGTTGGATTTTCCGTCTTTGCGATTATCGTCCTTTTGGTTTCTCCGGGACCTATTGTTATTTTGGGAATCAGAGGAGGACTCCTGTTTTGAGCGCTCCAACATCTGAACTTTCCTGGTCATCTCTTAGAATGTTCTGAGACCCGTGGTGCATAGAAACGGGACCATCCAATTGTTGAGATTTCTGACGAGGAGGATGACAGATTGGTCCTGCTCTATCGGCGGTCCACATTTGACGGAGAGATTGCGCCATCGGGTTATAAAATCCGTAATGCTTTCGTTGTTCTTTGGCTTGGTCCTTACAAGGTTGGCAATGGTGATCTTATCGCTGACACTCATGAACCTTTATCGGAACAGAGATTCCATTTGGACGAAAGTAGTAATGGAGCCATTTGGTATGCTCGCGCACCAGTCGAAAGCGACATCGGTTAAGCTATTAACGAACTGGCGAAGGAGAAGCGCATAATTGCCCCCAGTATTCCCGCATGAGGCTTTAAAATGGGCGATGTGCTGATTCGCATTTCCCGTCCTATCAAATCTTCCAAATTTGGGGATGACATAGCCGCTAGGAAATTCTACCAGATCATACTGAGCAGGATATGGTCTCCCGCTACTGCTAACATCTTTTTGCGCTTCGGCTTCGGCTACCAATGTTTTGACTTTGTTGGCAACCAAATCCATGATTTGATCTTGAGTTAGCGGGCTACTGTCAACGGTAGCCAAGACATTTCCCGAGATAGGATGCGACCAACTCTCATGTGGTTCGCCCACCTTTCGATTTGAGGGAATAGGCGTCGGCTGTCTCGGGACACCGTTTCTCGATTCATGAGTAAAACCCTACACTTGATTGGATGGATGAGAGGCAACTTGGGCCGTGAGCTGCATCACGACATTCGTCAAGTCGTCAATTTTGGAGTAAAGTTTAGCCATCTCCTTGTCTTTACTTCTGAGCCGTTTTCAGAGCTCTTGGAGAAGTTGCTGCTCTACGTTCTTGGGACGAAAGATTGGCTCCTCTTCGCTTTCCGAGCTCGACTCCTCATGAACCGAGAGATCTCTCTACTTATTAGCCTCACTGGAAGGGTTTTCATTACCTCCCAGAGGATGCTGGTCTTAGGAAGTGGCAGCCACATTCATACCATTTTTGATTTGAGATGTGGTGGCCCCGTCCTTATTCTTGCTGCGCGTGCCCACCATGTAGACAGTGTGGACCACATATCCCGACATCTCTTTATCTTTGGTGGGGTATCCCTGTTCTTAGAATCTCATGAAGTTCAGCCTGGTATGAACCCTAGCACTTTTGTTGGCTCTGTATCTGATCCTTTTTTTTCTTAGCTTCTCGATTTTGAGGGCTTGACGGGCATCCGTCATCCAGGAAGCCATCGTGAGTCGATTGACGTGGAGCTTAGAGAAGATACTTGATTAAGCAGTCATCAGGGGCGCCGCTGGAGCTTGCCCGAGATGCCTTATTACTTTGTTGGTGTTGATGGCCTTGCCCCCGGCTGGGGCTAAGGAAATTCATTCAAACACCGACTTGCGCTTGGGTAGTGGTGCCCTCGAGACCGCCACATTTGGCCTCCTGCCTTTCGAGGCCGGTCTTTCTGTTACTGGAGCTTGGAGAGCTGGGATGGCGTTAGCTGGCACGAACAGAATAAAGCCAAATGGTATCGGCGACTCCTCCCACTGTCGCCCAAGACTAGCCGGAAGGATCGTCCTGGCATCCATCTTCATCGTGTAGAAGATAGGAGCCATGCCGAGGGCTGAGATTGTCCTTGGAGACATTTTGTTGCGTCCAAGGATTGCAATCGGAAATTGTTAACCTGCACAAAGAAGCATGATTTCAGTACAAGCAATCAATGTATATATTGATTGAGTTTGCATGAACGTTTAACCCGAAATATAGGAAGAGAGATTGGTCCCACCGGGCGTGCCAGAATCTATAGGGTGTTTTTCGTCACCCCATTGAGATGGGAATACGCGCACGCTTGTCAAGCGTACTACAGATTCCCCCTACTTAGGATAGGCGGGGGGGTTTATTGATGGTGGGGATCCGAATCTCCGGCAGCCACGGACTAAGCTGTCGTTAATTACCCCACGCCTTTGGAGCAAGGGAACCTCCGATTGACGGGTCAAACTGATCATGCGAACTCGATGTACAGTGTGCGTGTGTTGTATTTTGGAAAGGTTTTGGATATATCGGGGGCCCGTAGAGTTTTACAGGGAACTAAGCTGTTGTTAATTATCCCACGCCTTTGGAGCGAGGGAACCTTTGATTGACGGGTCAAACTGATCATGCGAACTCGATGTGCAGTGTCCGTGTGCTGTATTTTGGAAAGGTTTTGGATATATCGGGGGCCCGTAGAGTTTTACAGGGGACGTGTTTCTGGTGTGGAGTGCACGAAAAATGAGGGGTGAGGAGTATCTTAAAGACGCGTGCCAGGCGCGTGGACGCTGGGCGCTCGCGGGGCGCCAGCGGGTCCCGTGAGCAGCACGCGACCGCTGGGCGCCAGCGGGCCACGTGCGCTGCGGGTCACGTGAGCTGCATGCGACCACAGGGCGCTGAGCATCCAAGGGTTGCGTGAGGCGCACGTGGGCGCTTTGCGCCCGTGGGTCATGTGCCCTGCACACGACCGCTGGAAACACCAGCGTGAAAAGGGGCTTAGCCCCTGGTTTGGAGTTGAACTCCTAAGGGGGCTTTGGATTTGAACTCCTAACAGGGATTATGTATAGATTTAGAGTTAAACTCCTAAAAAGGTGGTTGATTTATGGAGTTAAACTCCAACAGATCTTGAATTGAGTTAAACTCCTAGAAATTTTTGATCTTCTTTTGAGCCTCGGATCCTCCTGGAATGGGATTTTTGGAGATGGGTATCCTTCTTCCTCCTCTACGTTGGCTGGATCTTGGGGGAAAAAATGGATGTGAGACTTAAAATCTCCCCTTTTAAGGATTTGATGGCAGATCCAAGCTCCCCTTCAAGGGTTTATGGTGAAAAACTTTTTATTTTTGGAAAAGTAAGAGTTAAACTCTTGATTTAATTCAAAAAGGAGAAGAAGGTTTTAAAACCTTGAGGAAAGATAAGGAGGCACATACCCTAATTTTTGGGGAGAATGAATTATTATTCTTTATTTCATTATCATGTTGCCTTATACAGGCTTACAAATTTACATATAGCCCCTTGGGCTTTTACAAAATGACATTTTACCCATCCCATGCCTTATGTGCTCATTTCTTTTGCACATGAGCCATGGGCTTTACAAAAATTTAGCTTTATACCAATTTTTCTTACATTCATGCATAAAAAATTATATCAAAATTATTTATTACATGATTTTTATTTTGGCATGGGGGAGGCCGGCCGCTTCATGTTTGGGCTCGACTCTGGCATGAGCCCACTTGATCTGGGCTTGGAGTTGACTTTGACTTTAACTTGGTCAACCGGGGTGTAATTTTTGACCCCAACAACCCTAAACCTTAATTTTCCCAATAAATACCACACAACATTTCACCCCTCATTCAGAATTTCCTCACAAAAACTCTCAAAAAATTTCAAGCGCCAAGTTGTGCAAGTGGAGTTAGCAAGAGGCGAAGTTCCGGCGACATTCCAAGGAGATTCCGGTGACGAAACGATGCCCTGACACTTTCCTAAGCTTCTCCATTCTACCCTTTATCCTTGTATCATATAATTCCCCTCTCCCCCTCTCTTTTTCTATTCTAAAACTTCCATTCTTCAAAACCCGACAGAAGCGGAGTTAATCCGACTTCTGATTCGTTTTTCTTTAAAAAATCCATTTTTCTTAAACCATAAAATACCATACTCTCATATAATATGTAACAAACATAAACAAACACATTAGAACAAGTTTCATCTCAAAATAAATCCTGTTGCAATCTTTATTTCATTTTTACAGTAAAATATCACCATGTTTACAAACAATATTGTTACCTATTTTTTACCGTATTACCTTTAGAAAGCTCACGAGGTAATGACTTACCTCATCACAACACACATTCATGATATAGTACGATTTACTTTTGGTCAATATTTATGTAGGGATGCTAGGCACACGCACAAGGGTCTATGAGGCATCAACCATGCCCGATTTAAAATTTAGCCATGCCGAACAACCCTAAACCAAGATCTTAGACTAGAGATTAGGCGAAAACAAGTATGTTAAACACTTTAACACTAAGTGAGAGGGATTACAGCCTTTGTAGATCCGGTACTTCACTTCTTAAGCTCCGTGTTGAGGTCCCTTCGCTGCGATCATCGTGTATCCGGACTCTCGAGAGGTTCCAAGAAGAGAAAGGTGCGAGCTTGCTTCCGATCTTCGATAACAAAGATGATCTACCTTGAAGTTTCATTAACATAAGCTCTCACTCACTAAATGAAGTGAACACCCTCATCTAAATGGCAAGGATAGATGAGGATGATGAAGTAGGATTTTTGCTCTCATTTGTTTTCTTATTCTCACTCATTTTCATCATAAAAAGCAAAGCAAGAAAGGTTTGCATAAAGGAGGAAGAAGACGAAGAATAGTGAATCCTTTTTTGATGAATAATGAAAGACTCATATGTGAGGTTAGATATGCAACCATAGTTAAGAATGAATCCTTAACCTTTGTAGAGAAACAACCATGGTCAAGCGTTTGGGTTTGGTTAAGCAAATATCTTCACAAAATATCTTACACAAAACAAAACCTTCTAGAAACTTCTAGAATAGCGTAACCCAAATCAAACCCTAACCATGTTTAATCTCCACTAATCATGTTGCATTAATAACCGTATCATGTTACAATATTATATATCACATATATAATATTTATTGTAACAAAATAAAATAATACAATTAACATATATCGCATATATATCAATGTATTACCCGAGTGAGAAAAAGAACCTTTTAGTGAGATAATATTAGTTAATGTAATTTAATATATCATATATATTATTATACATTAAATTATCGAATCAACACTTGATTCGACAATCCGGCTATATCGAATATAACCGACTAATATATCATGTACCGATTCATCGAATCAACACTTGATCCGATGACCCGGCTGATATCAAATATCGCGAGAATAGAATACGGTATCTCATATAGCATTATCCTCGGTCCCGCACATATGTGCTCCTACTCCGTTTTTCCTGAGTCAAGAAACCTCTGTGTAGGACTCTAAAGAATCGTCAATACGCCGGCAGTAGGTGATGATCATATCAAACACCCACAAGCTGCAAGCGGTCAGCTAAACGTAACAGCCACCCAGGTATTGAGCAATCAGAAGATCAACAAGCAAGCCTGTACATTCTCCTGCGAATCCAATCAGTAACACTCACATACAGTCCAGTCTCATCGTCTGATATGTCGCATATCTCGCCTAGGGGTGGTAAACGTCAGACCCCAGTAGCTTGATAAGTCGTGTCGATATGAGGTCTATAGTAGTTCGAGAAACTACTGATAACACTTACCAGTAAATTTCAGCAACCCTAGCCAGGGATTTCCAGTTATAGCCAATCGAACACAGCGCAACATCAACTCCCTATACCGGGAGAGTCGAATCCCCTCCTATCGCTCATTGCCTCCATGTGATTCGGGACTGTACCCAAAAGCCATCTTTTTGCACGCCCTCTTGGACGTGGTATGATGGAAATCAAAGCACAGTGGGAATCACATAAGACTCTATGACGATCTCGGGTCAACAGACTACTCCGTACCAGTGTTACCGGAGAACTGCCATCTGACGTGAGGTATAATACCATCTGGGAGTTCTCGACGAGTCCGTCCAGTATACCCAGTCTCCATTGAGCACCCGTACACCATCCTTGATGTCAAACACCGATGGATATGGGATCATCCATCGCCCATCATATGGGTCAAGATGCGTATACGCTAGTCTATTCTGGTGTATCGATGCCCTGTCTCGATACACCCTCGACTAGGAACAGTTATAAGATGTACTCGTCGACTACCGTGGCCCCACTAGTATGATCTCATCATAGTCCCAGTAGTCGAGTACATATCATAAGGGCTTTATCAACATGTGACATAGAGACAATCAGAGTAATGTTAAGATAAAGTACAACCAGATAGCGTACTATCATGTCGAGCAAGAAAGTCCTCCCTATATATGTCCAAGCATCCACTACAATATATATCGTATGTACAGTAATGGCCTCTAGGGCATACATATAACTAACAATCTCCCACTTGCACTAGGGCTATCTGTTGTGGTATCGCATACCCAACAATTAGCTGTGGTTGAAGTATCTCATACTCAACCATCCCATAAAAGTCTCTACTGGGAAAAAGGCCTTTGTGAGTGGATCCGCGCTGTTGTCCTCTGTGTCTACTCTCCTAACCTCGATCTCCCTGGAGATCAACCATCTCCATGATCAGGTGATACTGCCTAAGAATTATATCTGGATTTCTGATGGGACGGGCGTTCCCTGGCATAAGCCACAACTCCATTGTCACACAATGGTAGGAACGAAGTTCATCTTATAAACTCATATATATCCAGACTGCCTCTTTAGTAGCATCTTTGGTAACTATGTATCTTGCCTTTAATCATCTAGTAAGTCACGGTATCTAGCTTGGAACTCTTCCAATATACCGTCCCTCCACTGAGGGTAAAGACAATGCCTGCGACTGACATTCAGTCGTCCTTATCACCCTGGAACCTTTCCAGTGATTCTCCCCAGGATCGATTGATACCATCTCACTACAACTAATAAGAATCCTAAAATCCATTTAGATCTATCTCATAGATATAAAACCTAGGATTTAGGAGGTATCACCTTGATCCTATATGGAGAATCCTTGTGATAAGAGGAGATTGACCGATCGTAGCATAGGAAACTCCTTCTCTATCAAGAGTATGTCATCCACGTACCCTACGAGGATCATCACCATACTCTCTACTACCTTTTTGTATATACAAGGTTCATCTACCATTTTTATGAAGTCAAACGCTTTGACTACCACATCAAAACAGACGTTCCAATTCCGCGATGCCTGATTTATCACATAAAACATCTTGCTCACGTTTCCGCTGCTCCCACTGTCTATGAAGCCCTTTGGCTGTGTACTTATAGACGCTCTCTTCCAAAACATCATTTAGAAAAGCAGTCATGACACCCAACCGCCAGATATCGTAGTCATGGTATGTAGCCGTGGCAAGTAGAATCTGGATGGACTTTAAGCATAGCTTTGAAAGTCTCAACTTTTCCATGTACAACGAGTAATCTTCTCAAGATATACTTGCTCCTGATGGGGATTTAACCCTTCAGATAAAGCAACCAAAGTCCATACTTTGTTGGTGTATAAGGATTCCATCTCAGATCTCTAAGCATCCAGCCATTCTTACAGAGTCTCACTCCTGATAGCCTGCTCGAAACTAGTTGGGTCATCATCTCATGATGAAATCCTCGCTCCCACTGTCATAGAGAAACCGAAGTATCTCTCAGGTGGGTGAGTAACCCTACTAGATCGGCGGAGAGGCTGAGGTTCGTTGGAAACTATTGAATCCTTTGGTTCTACCAAATCATCAGCTGCAGTTTGTATAGCTGGAACTCTTTCCAGTTCTACCTCATGACCAATAATTTCTTCACAAGAAATTCCCTTTCACAAAGGTGGCATGCCGAGAAACAAAACATCTTTTGTTCCTCGGTTAGGTAGAAGATATCCCCTTGCGTATGCTTGGGATATCCAACAAACTTCCACAGATCTGACTTTGCCTCGAGCTTGTCTGAATTTTGCTTTTTAGACATAGGCCGGACAACCCAAATCTTAACAAACTTAAGATATGGGCTCTTCCCTTTCCATATCACATATGAAGTGGTAGGCAACTGATTTGATTTGAACCCTATTCAATAGGTATGCAGCTTCTCAAGTGCATAACTCCCAAAAGGAAATAGTAACTCAGTAGTACTCATCATAGAGCACACTATATCACATAGGGTGCTATTGCTCCGCCCCGATATACCGACGTGCTGTGGTGTATACGAAGGAGTAATGCTGAGAGAGAATCTCATTCTCCTTTAGAATAGTCTAGGAATTCCGTGCTCAAGTATTCTCCTCCTTGATCTCATCATAGGACATAATACTTATACCCATTTTTGGTTCTCTACTTCTAACTTATATTCCGTGAATATCTCAAAAGTTTTGGACCTGTGTTTCAACAGGAACATATGTCTGAGTCTTGAGAGATCATCAGAGAATGTAATGAAGTATAAAGAACCGGTCTTAGCATGTGTAGACAGGGGACCTACATTCATCATCATGTATCAATCCCAAGAGTTCACTAACTCTTTCTCTATTTCCAATAAACAGAGCTGTGGTCATCTTATCTCTATGACATGACCGGCAAGTTTCATAAGATGTAAATTCAAACTAATTTAAATATGCATCTATATGTAACTTCAGCTAGTCGGGTCGCATTGATATGACCTAGTCTACAATGCCTCAAGAAGGATTTGTTCATTTCTGAACTATTCCTCTTGTGTGTGTTCTATACGTTAAGAACTATGGTTTGATTTAGAACGTCTATGCTTTTAGATAACGTTCCTGAACCGATCAACTCTTGATATAGGAAATGTTCAAAACATTATCCAACAATACAAAATTATATCCTTCTTTACTAATAAAGAGATTGATATGATGTTGTATATCAGGTTCGGTATCTAATAAC
Organism: Agapanthus africanus; assembly: GCA_030015575.1. Lineage (NCBI taxonomy): Eukaryota > Viridiplantae > Streptophyta > Magnoliopsida > Asparagales > Amaryllidaceae > Agapanthus > Agapanthus africanus. The sequence continues at coordinate 123,905,498 of CM057339.1, read as the reverse complement.
AATCGTTCAGAATCAATGTATTCTGGTAATACAGGGTGATAGTGACCAACAGACTTGGTTACAACACTTGCACCGTTTCTATCTCATGAAACTTATCACCCGTTCTCAGTTCTCTACCTATTTGTAGCCCATGTAACAGATTACATATGCGGGATCCTGATCCGGTATCTTATACCCAGGACGTAAAGGATACTGAGAAACAGTTCTATCTAATGAACACACCCAAAGATGATGCATCGGCATGCACTTTCTTCGTTTGGGCGGCACGGGAAATCTGGTATTCCTCAATTTCCTGCTCTGTCTTATAACAATTATAAGTTGGAGCGGGACCAACGTTCCCCAGCTCAGTATAATAAGCGGGTTCGGTCAATACATCCGTATTGTTATCTTGATTAAGGCGTGACATAGTTGTAACCAGGAGAGAGAGAGAAGAAAACACTCAGCGTGCGCTTTTACAAGATTAGATTGGTTATCAATTTATCTAATTAGAATGTCTCCCACTATTTTAGTCAAATCTTCCTTCAAACCCTAAAAAGAAAGACTGGCCGGGATTAATTACACTCTATAAGTTCGCCAATCTTTCAGGCAGGCCAGTGCCGGTACTTTGAGGGAGGTTTCCCGTGCTTTCGCACGGATCTAATTAAAATAAACCTCGTTTTCCCAGGGGCGTAATCCCGTTAACACCTTTCTAGACACCTACTTAATCGGCTAATTGTAATGTGTAAAACTCTCCCAGGAGTAACTCTTACTCGCAGCGGGTATCGGGATCCAACTATCTCATAGAAGGTATGCAATCTCATTGCAAATTTCAACACTTGAAATTCCTAATAATATTTTACCCCTAGCGTCCTATGACCTTGACGAAGGCCAAACTACCCATAGTCCGCTAGTCAAGTTCAACCCGTTCATTTCTTGATTGAATTAAACCCACCCGCACGACCCTTGACGAAGGCCAAACTACGCCGTACGAATACTCTAATCCAATCGCATCGTATACTAGCAGATAAGCACTAGTTAGCTACCGTACACTACGCCTTGACGAAGGCCAAACTACCGCAGCACGAATACTAAGTTGTACATATCTGAAATGACGGAGGGCTACGACAGGTTTTTAAGAAAACCCTTTGCGTAATGAACTTGATATCATTATAGAATCGAGTGTTTTTAAATGGAGTGTTTTTGAGGTTTTTCTAGTTTTGCTAAAGAGGTCACTCCCAGTGAAGGGATCGTCGGCTCTTTCCTCATCGAATAAAGTGCAGGATATTTCACAAATACCACCATGCAAAGCAAGAACTATAGAATCAATCAAAAGACAAACCGAGTTTGTAGCATCTGCTAGTTTCACTAAAGAAGTCACTCCCGGTTAAGGGATCTCGGCTCTTTCCTTATCGAATAAGGTGCTGGATGTTCTACAAGGAACACCGCTATGCAAAGTAAGAACTAGAGCTACCAGTTTTTAAACAAGTTTCTACAACATCTTTAGGTTTCTTTTAGTTTCATTAATCTCATTAATGAAGTCCCATTTTATTATGCTTCACAAGCATTACATTTGAAACAAAATCTACAATATAACATATATCTTATATATAATATAAATATTCGTCTCAGGCAGTAATATGATCTCATCACAGAAGAACATTTATGAAATATTGGATATACTAGGATGTCCGTGTTTTAATACGAGCCTGTATAAAACACGGATTCCACGGTCGCGATGAATAGCCAAACCCACATCCCTAGACCCCTACGAGAGCGGCAAGCAATACTGCCAATTCTAGGGTTAGGAGATCCGGTCTCGACTCCTCGAGATGGTCTCCCACTGGACCCTAGAACCCGGTTACTTGTACTCCCCGCCTTGGGTCTACCTAATGCGGAAAAGTAAATAATATACAATGGTGACATCATCCTCAGCCCGGAAGTGTCCCAATAAAAGAATATTACATACAAATGAATTTTACATGAATGAAAAAGAAAAACTCTCATCTCACATAAAACCCCCGGCTATTCAAAACACGACGATCCAATATAACATATCACAGCAATACATAATATCTCATATCATCAATGTAAGAAAGTATGCGTATCCTGATTGTCGTTGATGTATAGCAACGAAGCCGGTGATACACCACATACTATGCTTACGCTCACAGAAAAGAAAGTGTAAAACTACAACAGTTGGAATCCGCAACCTCCTTAGATATCGCATGCCTAACCACATGAATTCCTTAGATATCGCATGCCTAACAATTATAAATCCCGCATTTTAGTCTCATTACCGAAAAATCTTTTCAATATCAAGTCGGGCAATTCAACAAGATTTCCGACATCCTGACCGAATACTCGTCGCAAACTTTAGTAGACGGTCGCACCCCCGGATGCCGTCGACGAAGTGCACTAAGGCGGAACACCGCTGCCGCGAGCACCCGAACGGATGCTTTTGGCGACGGGGTTCTCCTACAGTCACTTGGTCGGGGCTATGGGGCGTGGTTGTCTATTAAGTTTACCCGGCGAGTATCCGCGTACGCTACGTGATTGCGACGGACTTTTGATCACATCAAAATTCTGTGGCAACCGATCAATTGAGACTGAACTGCTAGATTTATAACATTCAAATTAGTTATCTCATAACTATCTGTGGATTCCAAATATTGTATCACATTCCAGATAAATAGACGGTGTTAAACTTTCCGATCGAATAAACAAACACCCAAGATTTCCCAAATAGCTCAACACTTGAGCGGAGTTCAAAAAATTATCCATCATATGCCACAGTACCGATGGTCTAGCCGTAGAAGGGTCAAGCCAACGCCTCAAATGTGGCAACGCCGTACTGCCCCAAACCCTAAGGTTTAGAGGCAGTTCAAGACGGTCACATAATCGAGTTAAGGTTTGTTGTCTTCTAGAGGGTCCACCGCATTACTTGCATGATTTTCCGGAAGTTTCAAACTCGAGAAAAAATCCAACTTTTGAAAAAAATTCCGACGGAGGAAAAAGTGAGTTATTGATATCCGTTCGAACTTTTTAACAGTTTCTAAAATTATCCGGAAAAAAACATAAACGAAGTTAAATTATCCGATCGAATCAACGAGTCCCCAATACAACCCAGAAAACTCAACTCTTGAGTATAATTAAAAATTCCCAGAAGAATCAGGAAGTACTTACAGTTATTACTGTGCAAAGCCCAAACCCAAAGTCTACAGTGTGGCCGCGGAACCGCCGCTAAATATACAGTACGGCCGCGGTTCCGCGGCGCTTTTGTCGTATTAGAGGCTCGTTTTGCACAGTAATTCCTAAAATACCCTGCTGATTTTTTTGAGTATTTTTAATATGAAAAAATGTCAACTTTTGAAAAATTTCCAGAGAAGGGTCAAAACTAGGGTTTCGGGGTTCAATCGGACTTTAAAATTCGTCTAGACTTCGCCTAAAACTTTAGTATGGCTCTGATACCACTGTAGGGATGCTAGGCACACGCATAAAGGTCTACGAGGCATCAACCATACCCGATTTAAAATTTAGCTGTGCCGAACAACCCTAAACCAAGATCTTAGACTAGAGATTAGGCGAAAACAAGCATGTTAAACACTTTAACACTAAGTGAGAGGGATTACAACCTTTGTAGATCCGGTCCTTCACTTCTTAAGCTCCGTGTTGAGGTCCTTTCGCTGCGATCATCGTGTATCCGGACTCTTGAGAGGTTCCACGAAGAGAAAGGTGCGAGCTTGCTTCCGATCTTCGATAACAAAGATGATCTACCTTGAAGTTTCATTAACATAAGCTCTCACTCACTAAATGAAGTGAACACCCTCATCTAAATGGCAAGGATAGATGAGGATGATGAAGTAGGATTTTTGCTCTCATTTGTTTTCTTTTTCTCACTCACTTTCATCACAAAAAGCAAAGCAAGAAAGGTTTGCATCAAGGAAGAAGAAGAAGAAGAATAGTGAATCCTTTTTTGATGAATAATGAAAGACTCATATGTGAGGTTAGATATGCAACCATAGTTAAGAATTAATCCTTAACCTTTGTAGAGAAACAACCATGGTCAATGGTTTGGGTTTGGTTAAGCAAATATCTTCACAAAATATCTTACACAAAACAAAACAAAACCTTCTAGAAACTTTTAGAATAGCTTAACCCAAATCAAACCCTAACCATGTTTAATCTCCACTAATCATATTGCATTAATAACCATATCATGTTACAATATTATATATTACATATATAATATTTATTGTAACAAAATAAAAAAAATACAATTAACATATATCGCATATATATCAATATATTACCCGAGTGAGAAAAAGAATCTTTTAGTGAGATAATATTAGTTAATGTAATTTAATATATCATATATATTATTATACATTAAATTATCGAATCAACACTTGATCCGACAATCCGGCTATATCGAATATAACCGACTAATATATCATGTACCGATTCATCGAATCAACACTTGATCCGATGACCCGGCTGATATCAAATATCGCGAGAATAGAATACGGTATCTCATATCGCATTATCTTCGGTCCCGCACATATCACATATGTGCTCCTACTCCGTTTTTCCTAAGTCAAGAAACCTCTGTGTAGGACTCTAAAGAATCGTCAATACGCCGGCAGTAGGTGATGATCATATCAAACACCCACAAGCTGCAACCGGTCAGCTAAACGTAACAGCCACCCAGGTATTGAGCGATCAGAAGATCAACAAGCAAGCCTGTACATTCTCCTGCGAATCCAATCAGTAACACTCCCGTACAGTCCAGTCTCATCGTCTGATATGTCGCATATCTCGCCTAGGGGTGGTAAACGTCAGACCCCAGTAGCTTGATAAGTCGTATCGATATGAGGTCTATAACAGTTCGAGAAACTACTGATAACACTTACTAGTAAATTTCAGCAACCCTAGCCAGGGATTTCCAGTTATAGCCAATCGAACACAGCGCAACATCAACTCCCTATACCGGGAGAGACGAATCCCCTCCTATCGCTCATTGCCTCCATGTGATTCGGGACTGTACCCAAAAGCCACATTTTTGCACGCCCTCTTGGATATGGTATGATGGAAATCAAAGCACAGTGGGATTCACACAAGACTCTATGACGATCTCGGGTCAACAGACTACTCCGTACCAGTGTCACCGGAGAACTGCCATCTGACGTGAGGTATAATACCATCTGGGAGTTCTCGGCGAGTCCGTCCAGTGTACCCAGTCTCCACTGAGCACCCGTACACCATCCTTGATGTCAAACACCGATGGATATGGGATCATCTATCGTCCATCATATGGGTCAAGATGCGTATACACTAGTCTACTCTGGTGTATCGATGACCTGTCTCGATACACCCTCGATTAGGAACGGTTATAGGATGTACTCGTCGACTATTGTAGCCCCACTAATATGATCTCATCATAGTCCTAGTAGTCGAGTACATATTCTAAAGGCTTTATCAACATGTGACATAGAGACAATCAGAGTACATGTCAAGATAAAGTACAACCAGATAGCGTACTATCATGTCGAGCAAGAAAGTCCTCCCTATATATGTCCAAGCATCCATTACAATATACATCGTATGTACAGTAATGGCCTCTAGGGCATACATATAACTAACAATTTATGGGAATACTACGAGTTACAATAAAATAGCCTAAACTATTACAAAACCGTTTTCTTTAAAAAGAGCGTTAACTAAATTCCTTGCAAATACGCCTCTACAACCTATTTTTGGGAACCCCGATCGGGATGGTGCGGATTATCGCACGTCCTCGGGCCTAGTAGAGCGAGATGCAGACCTCCGCGAGGAGCATTCGATCTCGATAGAATTTAATGCTATTTTTAAGAAAATAAGATTTCTAGAAAATAAATAAAATTTATTTTATTAAATATATAAATATATATATGAGCATTATCAAAAGATCTATTTTAAATATGTTATACAAATATTCCAAGTTTTCTAAATCAAGGGAACCACCATTACATGAAAGTTCCATTTCAATACAATACAATTCCAATATTTCAATAAAATACCATGAATAATGAAAACTAGGTTCTACTCATTAGAAATTTCAATTTTATAAAATATAAATCTATGAAAACCCCAAAGACAATAATTAAATACTTGAGGTGTATTTTGAAAATATATCAAAACTATTTTACATAAAACCCCCTCAAGTTATATCAATTTACAATAAGGACCCTAGTAAAAATAGGTTTAAGCAGGACCAATTCTCTTGAGCCTCGGGGAGCCAGAGAAAGTGGGTGCTTGTCTATCTAAGGTAAATAATCTAACAATGGTGTTATTAACACGGTAATTGTCTTGGAAAAAGACACAAATCCTGCCGTCCATGTGCAGCAGTTACCGATAACTCTAAAACAATTAGGACTTCAATTCTATTTAAAAGTCTGACTCAGTTCGAGTCACGGGAAAATATACAATCAATCTGACTTGAATATGATTCATGTATAACTCCATTTACAACATGAATCTGCCTGTACCAGAATACAATCTATAACAACATGAACATGACTAAACCGAACCATGGATATACCCTGATTACATGACTATCCATTTATATCCATTCCATTTACTGATATCATGGTTTCGGCAAGTCTTCCATTTATTACAAGATAATACAATACCACCAGTACACTAATACAATCAATACAATAAACATTACGGGGTTTATAAATGGGTAGATTGGTACGGAACATGCTAAAGGTGGTATGAGGTGGTCACTTAAGATGTAATTACATCCATGCCGTTGTTCCGTTGTATTTTCGACGGAGCCTTGTACTACAGGTTACCAAAGTCCACAGTGTAAGTTGGACTCCTCTCGTATACACTGGCATATTCTGTACCAAACTACAAACAACCGCGTTAACATTATAATCAAACATTACTAGTTATACTCTCTTTCTATCTTTTCTATCTTTACTCATCTTTGGGACTTACCAAGCGATTGTTCGCTGACGACATTCCTATTTCTCTTCTTCATTAGAATGTTGTCAGGAAGACCCAACTCTGAGGAGCTCGAGACCAGCCAGGAGCACTTGGAGTAGTTCACAGAAGATCCTGAGTATTGACTTTACTTGTACATATTTTCATTTCAGTTATGCCATTATTTAGGCATTACTTTCCATTCATGTATTTACATTTTCAGTTGTACCTGTAGAACAATATTTAATAAATAAAGTTACTGTTCAATTACATCCATTATCATTTTTCTTATGTACATTTACTTTGTAATGCTTAGATATGCTTAGCGTGTTTACTTCGGAGTAAATACGTCGCGCGGCCCGTCGTGTCCCCTTGTCCGTACACTGGGTGTGACAAATATGGTGACATTAGACCGAGATGTTCTTAAACTAAAAATCCGCCTCAAACATGGTAACAGTAGACCGAGAAGTCTTTAAAACTAAAAATTTGCCTCAAACATGGCAACATCGGACTGATATGTCCTTAAACTAAAAATTCGCCTCAAACATGGCGACAGTGGACCGAGAAGTCTTTAAAACTAAAAATTCGCCTCAAACACGGTGATAACGGACCGGAATGTCCCTAAACTAGTGTGCCGCCTCAAATACGGTGATATGCTCTCTTGAGATCTATATTGCAATCGAAGCCCCAACGGCGAAGGCTGCGACTTAAGTCCCACTGCCTACACAGCTACTCCAGAGGTGATGTCACCCCCAAGTCCCACTGGCAAACAGATGGGTCATTAAAAAAACGGTATGTCCATAAGCAAAATGGGCACGAAAGCAAAATGGGTCATTAAAAAAACAGATGGCGTCCCAAAAGGACGCCATGAGTAAAAACAGCAGGATCACCGGCGAACTTGTGAAAACCCGGAAGGGCGCAATCTCGTAAAAAAACGGTATGTCCACAAGCAAAATGAGCATGGATGAAAACCCGAAAGGGTGCCATGAGTTAAAACAGCAGGATTGCCGGCAAGCTTGTGAAAACCCGGAAATGCGCAATCTCATAAAAAAAATGGTATATCCACAAGCAAAATGGGCACGGATGAAAACTCGAAAGGGCGCCGTGAGTAAAAATCAGCAGGATTATCGGCGAGCTTGTGAAAACCCAGAAGGGAGCAATCTCGTAAATTTTTTTACACTTACGAGATCCTCACAACTCGTAAGGAGAATTCCCCCTATGAGACCCTCATGGCTCATAGGATTCAAAAGCCTTAAGCTACAGGGATCCAAACCTGTTCTTAAGCCGTCATATCCCGTAGGTTGCCATATAGGTGGTCCATTATTGACCCTTGTATACAATTATAACAACCTTAAACTTTCTGTACAAAATTTTTCCAAAATACAGAAGGAATACCTAAGCCAGAGCACAAGTTATAAATTTGATTTGCTTTTGAACAGCAAGAAATCACTTGTAGCTCATTGGTAAAGTCTTGCACTGCTATGACGTAGCCCCTGTGATCGAATTCCATTAGCCACATATTATTTTTATTGTATTTTTTAAAAAAAACTTTTAGAAGCCCAAGGGTTTGCACGACATAATAGGTTAAGTTACAGATTAATCAAACATGTGCACTAAAGAAAACCAAGCAACACCAACACGTGGCACCAATCCAAGCCCATTCCACCGAACTTGGACCGGCGACACATACAGTGGGGACCGGCACCGCTGGGCTAAACCGCAGGTAATGCCTTGAGATTTTTTCCCGAGCACCCCTTGGCCCACCCCACTACCCCAATGTTGTTTTTTTTACTCTGCATTCATCCAGAGAACAATAAAGTGCCCTTTAATCCAATTTTTAATGCATTATTTAACCCTATAAATCCTAATTTTCCCTATAAATACCACACTCCATTTCACCCATCCTCACTCAGAAATTCTCTGCCAAAACTCTCAAAAATTCTCATGTCCTTTTAGTGTGCAAGTGGAGTTAGCAAAGGATATAGTTCTAGCGAACTTCCGAGAAGATTCCGGCGACGAAACGACTCCCCGACACCTTCCTTAGCTTCCTCTCTCTCTCTCTCCTCTTGTTCCCTAGACTGTAAGTCCCTTCTCCCCCTCTCTTCTTCTATTCTAAAAACTTTAATTTCTAAAACCCGACGAAAGCGGAGTTAATCCGACTTCCGATTCGGTTTTTCCTTAAAACTCTATTTTTCTTAAATAAGAAAATACCATAATCTCATATCATGTTTAACAAATATTTAAAAACACCTTACACCAAGTTTCAACTCAAAAGAATCATTTACGCAACTTTTATAGAATTTTTACGGTAAAATACCACATACTTTATTTTCGACACAAATCAATATAATACTTGTATTACCTTTAGATAACTGACGAGGTAATGACCTACCTCATCACAACACACATTTTTGATATAGCACGATTTACTTTTGGGCAATGTTTTTGGGAATAGCACGAGTTACAATAAAATATCCTAAACTATTACAAAACCATTTTTTAAAAAGTGTATTAAACAATACCTTGCAATTGCGCCTCTACAACCCATATTTGGGGACCTCGTTCGGGATGGTGCGGGTTATTGCACATTCTTGGGCCTAATAGAGTGAGATGCAGATCTCCGAAAGGAGCATTCGATCTCGATGGAATTTTAATGCAATTTTCTTTAGAAAATGAGATTTTTACAAAAAATAAATAAAATTTATTTTTATTATATATATATATAACTATTATCAAAATATCTATTTTAATTATATTATATAAATATTCCAAGTTTTCTAGATCAAAGGAATCACCATTACATGAAAATACCATCCAAATACAAAATAATTCCAATATTTCAATAAAATACCATATACTATAAAAACTTGGCTCTACTCACTAGAAATTTCACATTTATAAAATATACATTTATGAAAACCCTAAAGACGATAATTAAATGTTTGAGGTGTATTTTGAAAATTATATCAAAATTATTTTTACATAAAACTCCTTCAAGTTATGCTAAACTACAATAAGGACCCTAGTAAATATAGGTTTAAGCAGGACAAATTCTCTTGAGCCTCAGGGAGCCGGAGAATGTGGGTGCTTGCCTATCTAAGGTAGACAATCTAACAAACGGTGTTATTAACACGGTAATTGTCTTGAAAAAAGACACAAATTCCGCTGTTCATGTGCAGCAGTTACCGATAACATCAAAATTAATTCAGGACTTCAATTTCTTTTCAAAGTGTCTGACTCAGACTGAGTCTCAATCTAATCAATCTGACTTGAATATGATTCAAGTATAAACTACAATACAACATGAATCTATGAACCTATCTATACCAGAATACAATCTATAACAACATGAACATGACCAAACCGAACCATGGATATGTTCCGTTTACATGTCTATCCATTTTTATCCATTCCGTTTACTGATATCATGGTTTCAGCAAGTCTTCTATTTATTACAAGACAATACAATACTATCAGTACAATCAATTCAATCAATATAATAAGACATTACGGGATTTATAAAGGGGTAGACTGGTACGGAATATGTTAAAGGTGGCACGATGTGGTCACTAAAGACGTAATTACATCCATGTCGTTGTTCAATGGTAATTTCGACGGAGCCTTGTACTACGGGTTACTAAAGTCCACGGTGTAAGTTGGACTCCTCTCGTATACACTGGCATATTCTGTACCAAGATACAAACAAATGCGTTAACATTATAATCAAACATTACTAGTTATACTCTCTTTCTGTCTATTCTATCTCTACCCATCTTTGGGACTTACCGAGCGATTGTTCGCTGACGACATTCTTATTTCTCTTCTTCTTTGAAATGTTATCAGGAAGACCCGACTCTGAGAAGCTCGAGACCAGCCGGGAGCACTTGGAGTAGTTTACAGAAGATCCTGAGCATTTACTTTACTTGTACACATTTTCATTTCAGTTATGCCATTGTTTAGGTATTGCTTTCCGTCCATGTATTTACATTTCCAGTTGTACCTGTAAAAGAATGTTTAATAAATAAAGTTGTTTTTCAATTATATTCATGTCTCTTGTGTACTTTTACTTTATATTGCTTAGATACGCTTAGCATGTTTACTTCTAAGTAAATACATAGCGGGACTCGCTGCGTCCTCTTCCCGTACACCAGGAAGCGGGGCGTGATAACAATCCATGGGCACGAATAAACATTTCCCCACCAAGTTCCACCAATGGTGAGAAATGTCCCCATATGGTGAACGACACTTGTAAGTCCTCTCGACTTATAAGGAGAAACACTCTTGCAAGATCCTTACAACTTACAAGAGAAAATATCACTTGGGAATCCCCACGATTCCTAAGGAGAAAATACACCTACGAAATCCTCACGACTCATAGGGAGAAATACCTTTATGACACCCTTACGGCTCATAAAGTCAAAAAGCCTTAGTTGACAGGATCCTAACCCTGTTTTCTAAGCTACCTTTGTTCAAATCAACAAAGGCAAATGATGAATCGCTCCTGGCAATATTCCAGTCGCAGCGATACTGATGCCTAAAAAGATATCAAACTTCAAGTCCTCTCAAGGCAAATGATGATTCGCTCCTAAAAATATCCCAGTTGCAGCGATGTTGATGCCTAAACAGGTGTCAAACTCCAAGTCCTTTCACGGCAAATGATGATTCGCTCCTGAAAATATTCCAGTCGTAGCGATACTGATGCCAAACCCGCGATAAAAAAACCAGCAGCGAGTAGCAAAAAAATTTGCATATAAAAACAGCCGAAATGTTTGGGCAACTCTCAATAAAAAAATAGCGAGTAAAAAAAAATATAGCCGAAATAATTGGGCACCGCGGATAAAAAGCCGAAATGATTGGGCAATCGCGACTTTCGCGATATGAAAAGCTGAAAAGCTAAAGCATCGCGGTAATAAAAAATAAAATAAAATAAAATTTTCTCTGCCCTGCAAGTATGTCCATATTGACTCTTGAATACGATCCATGGGCACAAATGAAAGAATGAGAACCATATTTTCCCACCAGGCTCCGTCAAAAGGGAGTGCCAGATCTTGATGGCTACATATACAGCCTAAAAATCAGCTCGACACTCTTCTAATTCCAACAGGGTGCATACGTGACGTCAGCAAAGCTTTAAGGAGCCAAATCAAAATGGAGTAATGGCAAAATCCCAGCTCCAATTTGACGTTCCTTCTCAGTACAGACGCGGCGTCAACAAAGACCCAAGGGTCAAACAAAAAAGGAGGCATGGCAAAATCCTAGCTCCAAGACTAGACGGTTCGTATACAACTCAGAGACTATCTCGATGTTCCTTCTCATTCCAGCAGGATGCAGACGTAATGTCAACAAAAGACCCAAAGGTCGAAACCAAAAATGGAGTCATGGAAAAATCCTATCTCCAAGTCTTGACGGTTCATATACAACTCAGAGACTATCTCGACGTTCTTTCTCATTCTAGCAGGATGTAGAAGTAACGTCAACAAAAGACCCAAAAGTCGAAATAAAAAAGGAGTAATGGCAAAATCGCAGCTCCAACTCGACGTTCCCTCTAGGTATAGATGCAATGTCAACAAACAAAAGTGGAGTGATAGCAAAAATCCTAGCTCCAGCTCGACGTTCTTCTCATTCCAGCAGGGTGCGGGCGTCAAACGAAATTGGAGCAATGGCATATTCCTAGCTCCGGATCTCGATGGCGATACATACAGCATAAAGGCCATTTAGATGTCTACCCAACTTCAGCAAAGAATCGGTATGACATCACCAAAATAAAGTGGAGCAATGGGATATGCCTAGCTCCAGATCTCAATGGCAACATCTACAACCTAGAGACCAGCCTGACGTTCCTTCTCAGTGCAGACGCGGTGTCAACAAAGACCTAAGGGTCGAACAAAAAAGGAGGTATGGAAAAATCCTAGCTCCAAGTCTTGACGGTTCATATACACTCAGAGACCATCTCGACATTCCTTCTCATTCCAGCAGCATCCAGACGTAACGTCAACAAAGACCTAAGGGTCGAAACCAAAAATGGAGCCATGGCAAAATCCTAGCTCCAAGTCTTGACGGTTCATATACAACATAGAGACTATCTCGATGTTCCTTTCCATTCCAGCAGGATGCAGAAGTAACGTCAATAAAAGACCCATGGGCTGAAATCAAAAAGGAGTAATGCAAAAATCCCAGCTCTAACTCGACGTTCCTACTCGGGGCAGACGCAATGTCAACAAACAAAAGTAGAGCGATGGCAAAAATCCTAGTTCCAGCTCAACGTTTTCCTCTTTTCAGCAGGATGCGGACGCAACAATCAAATAAATATGAAGTGACGGCAAAATCCTAGCTTCAGATCTTAATGGCAATATGTAAAGCCTAGAGATCACCCCGACGTTCTCCTCATGCCAGCAGGGTGCAGACACGACGTCAACAAAGACCCAAGGGTCAAATAGAAATGAAGTCGCGGCAAAATCCTAGCTCCAAGTCTTGACGGTTCATAAACAACCTAGAGATTATCCCGGCGTTCATTCTAACTCCAGCAGGATATAAACGCAACGTCAATAAAAGACCCAAGGGTCGAAAAAATGGAGCAATGGCATATTACTAGCTCTGGACTTCAACTGCGATACATACAGCATGGAGGTCCTACAAATGTCTACTCTACTTCAGTAAAGAATCGGTGCGACATCGTCAAAGCAAAAAAATGAAGTGACAGTATATTCCTAGCTTCGGGTCTTGACGGCAACTCATATAAAACCCGAAAGACCATTGGAGATCATCCCGCCCCAGAAGGGTGCGGTTATGACTCATCAGGGATCTAAATTGAGCCTAACCTCAAGAAAAAAGAGTCTTGGCAAATCCCTAACGCTTTCTTTTCTAACGGTAATATAACCTAAGGAGATTACTTGAAGATGTCTTGTCCAGCCTCTGAAGGGATCAGAGACACGACAGTCATGGGGTGATGGCATATTCCTAGCTCCGGGATTCAACTGCGATATGTACAGCATAGAGGTCTTACAGATATCTACCCTACTTTAACAAAGAAATGGAACGACATCGTTAAAACAAAAAATGAAGTAACGACATATTCCCAGCTTCAGGTCTCGACGGCAACTCATATAAATCCTAAAAGACTATCGGAGATCATTCCACTCCAGCGCGAAATGATTATGACTCATCGGGGCTCCAAATTGAGCCTAACCTCAAGTAAAAAGCGTCATGGCAAATTCCTAACGCTTGCTCTTCCAACGGTAGTATGACCTAAGGAGATTACTTGAAGATGTTTTGTCCAGCCTCAGAAGGGATCAGAGACACGACAGTCGTGGGGCTACTCGAACAGCAGCTTAAAGACTGCATATCGAAGAATACATCAATCAATGTGACGATATCACGGACGAAAACCCTAGTACCACAAATCTAACGGACCCCTGTCATAAAGAATAGGGGTTATCTATATTTGACGTTAGGATACACCTGCGAGATCCTCTCGACTTATCTCGACTCGTAGGGAAAAACATCTTTATGAAACCCTCACGGCTCATGAAGGTGAAAAGCCTTAGGTGACGGGGATATCAACCTGTTTCCTAAACACTGTGGCCCTACAAGTAGGTCTAAACTGACTCTTGTATACTATCCATGTGCCATATTCTCCAAAGTCGCATACCGATGAGGAGAAGAAGCCACTTATGAGTCCTCTCGACTCGTAAGGAGAAAATTCTCTTATGAGATTCTTACGACTCTCAAGAGAAAACACACTTAGGAGCCCTCACGACTCCTAAAGAGAAAATACACCTATGAGATGCTCTCGACTCGTAGGGAGAAATATCTTTATGAGACCCTCACGGCTCATAAAATTGAAAAGTCTTAGGCGACATATCTAAACCTATTTCTTATGACATCGCTGCCCTACAAGAAGGTCCAAACTAACTCTTTTATACTATCCACGGAACACATTCTCCAAAGTCGCATACCGATGAGGAGCGAAAACCACTTACGAGTCCTCTCGACTCGTAAGGAGAAAATTCTTTTGTGAGATCCTTACGATTCTCAAGAGAAAACTCACTTAGGAGTCTTCACGACTTCTAAGGAGAAAATACACCTACGAGATCCTCTCGACTCGTAGAGAGAAAAGTCTTTATGAAACCCTCACGGCTCATAAATTTGAAAAGTCTTAGGAGATAGATCAAAACTTGTTTCCTAAACCATCGTTGTTCTACAAGTAGATCCAAACTGACTCTTGTATACTATCCACGGGCCACATTCGCTAATAAAATGAAAAAGCTACTTACGGGTGTAACAACCGAGCCCAATGCTACTAGTTTCTGTTACCGTATGAATGGTGTATGGTATTATTTCATTGATCCTATTTGACTGTTGCTAGTTATAAATTTTACCCCGACAATTCATTTCTGCATATAACAATTTAAGGCATCTAAAATAAAATTAAAAATATTTGACATAACCTGGTCGACACCCCTAACCTTGTGGTAGCGTCCTTGCATCGTGTCCTCGTCCCGTTCAGTGAAACGGACGTGTTTGGACGGCTACGCGCACGTACGTGCGCCCATTTTGGGGGTATGCTTTTGATCGTGAAATACTTTATTTTAAATTTTGGACCCCGCCTATAATTTTCTTATTTCAATTTCAAATTTTTACACCCGACCCGGGCGTAATTCGGAAATATTTTACATTTGCGCCAAATCCTAATTTCTAAATTTATACAGTCGAATATAATATTTTCTTTAACCAACTAATACTATAAACACCCCCCCCCGAATATTTTTTCCATTCCCTTAAATCTTTCACAAATTCTTAACAGCCAATCATCTTTGCTTTAAAACCCCTGGGCCCCTCAATGTTTCTCTCTCTCTCCCTTTCTCCTTCTCTCTCTCTCTCTTCTCTAACGCTACGATCCAATTTTCTCTCCTCTATATTTTCTCTCTCCTCTCGATCTCTCACTTCCTCTCTATCTCTCTCCTCTCGCAATCTTTCTCTCTCTCTCTCTCTACCCGTCTCTTTCTCTCTCTCTCCCCCCGTCTCTCTCTCTCTCCCTCTCCCCTATATATATTTCTCATTCCTCGTTTTCTTTTAACAGAACCCAACTCCTCGATAAAACCCTAGCCGCCCTCCATTCCTCTCGTCATTGCCTCAACGTCGACGCCAACCTCCTCGCCTCCTCGCCCGCGTCGCACCCACCTCGTCTTCCTTCCTCCTTTTCCCGAGCACCTTGCAACTGCAGCCGCGCCCTGCACTTTTGCACCGCGCACCCACCTGCACGCCGCAGCACCTCGTGGGATCGCCGCCGGCGATCTCGATCCGTCCCCGGCCTCATGCATCCCTCGGTGAGTGGTCTTCTTCTCCTTCTCCTTCTTCTTCTTCTTCCTTCTCTTCCTCCTCTGTCTCTTCTTTTCATTTTAGTTCTTTTCTTCTCTGTTAAAATTGTGGGTCCTCTGTAGGTCGCCGGAGCTCCGTCGACGACACACCAACGACGCAGCCATCCCTCAACAATCCAGTAGGTGAGTTACTTCCTCTATATCCTTCGATCTCCGTCGATTTGCTTTGCATTTCCTGTAGTATCTTTAATGTTCACTGTTTTGTGTTTCGCCAGAATCCGACCGTTCCAGCGACGTGTCCCGACGTTCCAGCGAGGAACCCTGACCCGTGTGGCTCCATTGTTCGTTATTTGGGTTCATTCCGTGCACCGTGCGCGTGTCGTAACCTTTCACCCGCCGACGCGTGACGTTCCGTCTTCTGTTTCGCAACCCGTCGAGGCAAGTACACCTTGCTACATGCTAAATAATATATATACATATACATTGATAGCACCCTAAACCTATAGGTTAACTTTAGTACCATAATTTCCCTTTTTCGTGCTCAATGTCGTGTTATATCATTTTAGCTTCCAAGCTTGAAACCTACTGTTTGCATTTACCTTATTAAACCTAATAATCACATTTATATGTTTTAGCACACTTTCACTATTGACATAGCCTATGGCATTCTCTCTATAGTTTTATTCCATTCGGACACTCGTGTGCATTTAACCTGTATTAACTGTGATTTCATCCATTGAACCTATAAATAAATCATTGCATCCCTAAAATTCTTAAACTTGTTAACATGATTTAACGGCCATAACTGTCATACTGTATTCTTATAATGTTGAAATCATCTCTGAAACACAACTGATAACTGTACTGCTAATTAATTGAAGCTGCCTTATTGTTTAATTCATTGCTTAGATTTATGTTGTTGATAACCATGCTTGATTATGTAACTGATTATAAGCACACCCATGATATCGTTTACATCTTGACATAACTTGCTACATACATTTTGATTGACCCGACATGGTACCGTATACTGCTTGACTTGACCCGATGTACCATAACCTGACCCGTTACCTGATCTTGTGTCCAATGCCAACAAACCTGACATGTAGTCCTCACGGACCGTTCCTGTTGTCTATCCAGAAAAACCTGCTTACCTGATCCTGTGTTGGCATTAGTTCTTGATTACTGAATACCTGACTTGACATACACATATAACTTAGGGGTATGGGCAAATCGAAGGTGAAACCTGACTTGTAACTCAACAGTTCGCTACTTGTTCTGAACAGTTTTAGAGGCTGGGCCAGCCTTGGAATGATGCTGCTGACATCATTCATCTGTACACATTCCTGTTTTAGTGCCTAGAGGCATGTCTCGGTTTCAGCCCGAGAATCTGGACCGTGGTCCCGGGTACGCATGGGATACTATTGAGTTACATCGATGATTCATCAATTTGATTTCAAAGTCTTTAGAACAGAAAACCTGATAGAACAGTTTAGTTTACTAATGCACACTACCCTACACTGCCTTGGCTTACATTACTGTTACACCTGCTTTTCATTCATATTTATATTGCATTGCCTGTTACCCTGTTTATATTTTATTACTTGATGACATGACACGCTGACGTCTGGGTTTTGCATGGCCCAGATTTCGTACCTTTGCTGCAGTCCGAGCAGGAGTATTTCAGCCAGCAGGCTGAGCTGTGAGTTTCACTAGTAGCTAGTTAGTTCTTTTATTTCCTGCATTTTATTCCTGATGTGAGCCCGCATTATGGGACATACATTCCAGTTATTGTGTATTGGATCTTTTGCTTCCGCACTTTTATTATTCTTGACTCATGTCATCTTGGCTTATGGACATGTTTTAGTTAGTGTTATTTTGTTCTTGATTTCTCTACAGCCGTAATATGACTGTGGATGGATACTTCCTACCCACAGGTAGCATAGTTGGCTATGTCGCGTGCCCAATTCAGCGTACTCTGGAAAGCGGGGCGTGACAACGGGACTTCACGACTCGTAAGGAAAAAATACCCGAGTGAGATCCTTACGACCCATGGAGGCGATGAACACTTAGAAATCCTCATAATTCCTAAGGAGAAAATACACACCTATGAGATCCTCAAAACTCATAGAGAGAAAAAACCTTCTTGAGACCCTTATGGCTCATGAAAATAAAAAAAATGCCTTAGGCTACAAAGATCCTAAACTTGTCTCTTAAGCCATCAATTGTATGGCCATGCATAACTCTGCACTATTTCACCCACGTACATACTTACGTAGGCAAAGTTGTGGGGGTATTTGTTCCCGCCAAAATTTTTAGCAAAGAGCTATTTGTTCCCTTATAAAAAAAAAAGGAGAGAAAAGAAAGAGGAAAATAATTCTCATAGTTTGGCATCACGTGTTAAACACGTGAGCGCTTATATGCAAAGCATATAAGCGCTGAAAACAAATAACTAAGGGTCAAATTGGCCTCACGTTGTTAAACACGTGAGCGCTCATATGCAAAGCATATGAGCGCTGAATAAAATAAACCTAAAGGCCAAACTGGCCTCATGTGTTAAACATGTGAGCGCTCATATGCAAAGCATATGAGTGCTGAACATAAATAAACAATGGCCAAACAGGCCTCACGCACGTGAGCGCTCATATGCAAAGCATATGAGCACTGAAAATAAACAGGCTAAAACCCACACTGGGGGTCACGTGTTAAACACGTGAGTTCTCTTGCCGCACTCTTTAGCAGCACTTACATGCAAAGCATTTGAGCGCCCCAATTTAAAATGATCCCATCTGATAGAATTAAATTCTATATGATAAAATTAAATTCTATTTGGGAAATATTTTGCCCGATCTTTCTAATATGGAAAGATCTTTCTCTAACAAAGAATCTTGGATTTAAAATCCAATGGTGATAAAATATCACCAATTAAACGATCTGATAGAATTAAAATCTATGTGGGAAATATTTTTCTGATCTTTCTCAAACTAGAAAGAACTTCTCTGTTAAACAGATAACGCTTGGATCAAAAATCCAACGGTGATTATAAAATCACATATTGATCATTTGATAGAATAAAATTCTATCTTAGAAAAATATATTCCTAATCTTGTTAAACTAATAAGATATTCATATGATAGAATAAAATTCTAATCTTGTTAAACTAACAAGATATTCATATGATAAAATAAAATTCTAATCTTGTTAAAATAACAAGATATTAATAAGATAAAATAAAATTCTAATCTTGTTAAACTAACAAGATATTTATATGATAGACTAAAATTCTATCTTAGGAAAATATTTCCTAATCTTGTAAAATAAACAAGAAATCTCCTCTGTTAAACAGAGAGTTTTTGGATTAAAAATCCAACGGTGAATAAAATTCACCGATTGATTTAAAAGATCATTTTGATTGATTATAAAATCAATCATGATCTCTCATGAGAGATTTTATCAACAAATTGATTCCTTTCTTTCTTCTATAAATAGAAGCAAAGAGATGACAAAAGAGAAGGAAGAGAAAAAAAGGAGACTCCCATGAGCTTCTGTAAAAATAGAGAAGGCTCTCAAAACAATAGAGAATTTAATTCTCTCAAAAAAGAAGATCTCCCTTCCAAAAACCGTAGGTAAAGAAAAAAGAACAGATCAAAATATCTCATTTACCTAACATACCATATCTAAGGGTTTAACCCTTTTAAAAGAACTTAGTTCTTTCTTTGAATCTTAGATCCACAAGACAAGTTTCCCACAAGTTGAGAATTTAATTCTCGTCGGGAAGATTTTGTTCTTGAGAATTAATGATTCAGAGGGGAACATGGATACAAGAACGTGGAGAAAACGGAGTCCATAATACTCTAGGAACTTAGTTCCTCCAAATCAATAACTTAGTTCTTTAAAGAACCCGATCTAAGATCCTCAAAATAGTGATCTTGGTGATTCTTCATGGCCAAAACACCATTAAAAGAGATTTAATCACTCTGATAACATGAACATGGAAAACATAGAGTTCATAATACTCCAGGAACTTAGTTCTTTCAAATCAAGAACTTAGTTCTTAAAGAACATGATCTCAGATTCTCAAAATAATGATCTTGGTGATCGTTAATGGTCAAAATACCATCAAAAGAGATTTAAGTTCTCTAAAAATATCAACATAGATTAAATCTCCAAAAGAACTCAGAGCCTCACGTGAAAAACACATGAGCGCTCAAAGCCAAGTATATAGCGCCTCACGTGAAACGCACGTGAGCGCCTAAAAAAGTTAGTGCTTAGCACTATTGGAGCGCCTCATGTGAAACGCACGTGCGCGCCAGAAAACAGAAAAGTTAGTTCTTAGCACTAGTGCAGCGCGATAAAAGACTAGTGCTTAGCACTATTATAGCACCTCATGTGATATACACGTGAGCATTATAGGCAACTGAGTGCTTAGCACTGCTGGGTGTTAAAGAAACCCAAACTAAGCCCAAATTGGCTAAGTCCCTCTGGAGTCAATTGCAACTGAGCCCAAATGCTCTGTTGTTGAATCTCAACTAAAATTTGAAGATCCTTAAATGTTGCTAAGTTGATCTTAGTCTCAAATAAGACCAACGTATTTTTAATTAAAAATAAATTGAGCCCAAATGCTCATATGTTTAAGTTGATCTTAATTTCAAATTAAATTAACGGTCTTTAAACCAAACAAAACATTTTTGAACTAAAGGAACATATAACCTAAGTTCAAAACCCAAAACCCGATCTTAGCCAAAATTGGCTAAGCATATATTTATGATATCCAAATTGACATCCAAACTGGTCTTAGTCTCAAACATGACTAATGATCTCTCATTGATGATATCCAAAATGATATTCATCCCATATCTCCTAAGATAATTTTAGTCTCAAATATGACAAACGATTCTTAGGTTAACTATCATTTCCCTCAAATACGGGATTTGGTTTAAGGGTACATCTCTCCACACCTCAGATATATGTCGTTGTAATTCCTCAACGTCTTTATAGAGGTGGTGGGTCCCGACAACCAAAAACAACTCATCGTCCCAACTTGACATAAAACTTCATCAAGATTGGGAATGATACATCCCACATTGATGCACTTCAAAATTGACGTGCACATCTCAAATCGGAACGTACCCTAAATTGGGAGCATTCCATGTCACCATCGTTCACTCCGCCACGTAACAAATACATGTGCACGTAAGATGGACATTGGACCAAAATGTCCTTAAACTAACATTCGTCCCAAAACAGGGAATGTTGGACCGCAATGTCCTTAAACTAATATATTTTGCCCTGCGGACTGTCTCTATAATGACTACCGTATACTATCCATGGGCTATTCATATAAGATCTAATGATCAGTTGAGCCCATATGCTCACTGCTCATAAATCGATCTTAGTCTCAAATATGGCTAATGATCCTTAGATCAAACCCAAATATTCTCTGAACCGATGGACCTCACAAATGTGAGATCTGTGTCCCAAGTTCATCTCCGTTGGCAAACCAAGCTACCAACATGGGCTCCATCAAGCAAAATTCTTGACCTAAACCCAAATCTTAAATATATGGATTTGGACTAATCTGCGCCCTACGGACAATGACATAAATTAGTCTCCGTATACAATCCACGGGCAACGAAAACCAAAACAAAACACACGACATGAAGTGAACTTCCGGAGTAGGAGAGAGTGGTTATCGTGATGCAGTAACGTAATTAACTGCATGGGCTTGCGCCTGCAGGGAAGAGCATCCTCACAATTATAAATCCCTCGCAAAATGAGGGGGAATATGATGAAGTCACGCTACAACGGCCGCATTCGTCCAAACCTCCGATATACGGTGCCATAAATTAACTTAGCATTTTCGGAGAGGTGGATGGATAAATCCAATCTACCCTCAGGATTCAGGCCGGAAGTCCCGACGTCCAGGTCCGTCTTCCGGCGGTGAACAACCGTTAATGTAGTTTGAGATTAAGATCAACTTAAATATCTGAGCATCAGGGCTCAGTTTATTTTAACTAAAGATACGTTAGTCTAATTTGAGACTAAGACCAAGTTAGCAAAATTTAGAAGATCATTTTTATTTCAGATTCAACGACAAAGCATTTGAGCTCAGTTGTAAGAAACCCTTTTCAGAGAGGCTAAACCAATTTGGGCTTAGTCTGCTCAGCCTTTCTTTTTGTTCAAAAAGTGCTAAGCATTTATTTGGGCTCTGTTTGTTTAGCCTCTTTTTTTATGCAAAAGTGCTAAGCACTTGTTTGAAACTCTAGCCCTCATATGGGTATCATGTGAAGCCTTAAGTTATGGGCGCTACCCAACCAATGCTAAGCATTCAGTTATATATATAGTGTTAAACACTTCTTTCTTTCTTTTTATGTGGCGTCCATGCGAAGAGCACGTGCGGTGCTGGGCACTACCCAATCAATGCTAAACACTTAGCCGTTTTGGTTATATATGAAGTCCTAAGCACTTTTGTGTAGCGCCCACGTGAGACGCTGACCAATTAGTGCTAAGCACTCATCCGTTTTGGCTATATATGAAGTGCTAATGTAACATTTCAGAAATATAAATATTATTTTGAAAATTTAATATTAAAATAATATATTTTGCGAAAACTATTCGATTTGCGAATAGGGGCTTTTCTTAAAATGCTATAAGTATATACCAATATTTGAAATATAATCGGAAATTAAAATGATTTATTTATTATAATGATATTTATCGGATTTTAGCATTTTTATAATAAATGATATGCAAATTTAAATTAAACTTGATTAGTGCACTACTAATCGTGATTAAGCCAAATCCGTATTTTTACATTTTTCCATGGCTAGTGCACCATGTCATGTGCATGTTATTCATTAATTTTGTGACTTGTGAATTTGTAAGAATGAGAAAAGAGATGCCATGAGATATTTTGTGAGATAAAACAAAATAGAGATTTATGAGAGAGTGAGGGTAAGGGAGAGTGAGCTTAAGAGAGAGAGAGAGAGAGAGAGAGACCTTTGACTACTTCTCCATTCTTCTTCCTTCTTCATTTCTTCATCCTTTTCATGTTTTCCTTCATCTCTTTCATCCCTCTCTACCTCCATGCATCATCTCCAATTCAAAACCTAAACTACATACCAC
This sequence comes from Agapanthus africanus, assembly GCA_030015575.1. NCBI lineage: Eukaryota > Viridiplantae > Streptophyta > Magnoliopsida > Asparagales > Amaryllidaceae > Agapanthus > Agapanthus africanus. Next base: position 123,882,111 of record CM057339.1, on the reverse strand, counting down.
CTGTTCCCTTATGAAAAATGAATAATAAATATAAAAAGCAATGGGAAAAGTCCCCAAATGGAGCATCACGTGCCCACACATGATAAGCACTGCGCTTGACAAAACAAGGCTGAAACTGAGCCTCACATGCAGACACGTGGCCTCTATATACAAAGTATATAGGCGCCTTCTTAAAACAAACAATTGGCTAGAAAAAGTCACGTGATAGCACGTGACGCTCTTTGATGGGCTTAATTTTGTGGGGTCACATGCTACACATGATGGGCTCCTATACCTTCTGAACCAATAGAATTAAATTCTAAATAAGAGAGGTCAAAACCCTATTTAGAAAATATTTCCTTAGATCTTTCTAAACAAGAAAGATTGCGCTCTGTAAAGCAGAGCACCGTTGGATTAAAAATCTAATGGTGATTAAAAATCACCAATTTACAGAAGAAGATTCTGTATAGGGAAATATTTTCCTAATCTTGTGAGAAATATCTTCTGTAAAACAGAAGTCTTTGGATTAAAAATCCAACGGTGAATAAAATGCACCGATTGATCTAAAAGATCATTTTGGTTAATTATAAAACCAATCAAAATCTCTCAATAAGAGATTTTCTGAACAAATTGATTCTTTTCTTTCTCCTATAAATAGGAGCCAAGAGACACAAAAAAAACCTCCGGATATACAAAAAAGAAACAGAGGAACCCCCCATAAACTTCAAGTTCAAAAATACAGAAAACAGAGAGGAAAACCCCTTGGTAAGCAAAAACAAAAGAGAATTTGGGGCGCTAAAACAAAAGAATATAGTTCTTCCTCTGGTTGAGGTCTGCAGAAGCAGATCTCCCCACAAGTTGAGAATTTAATTCTCATCGGGGAGATTCTGTTATGCAGATTCAAAACTTAGAGGAAAGAAATAAGTTCAAAGAATTTAATTCTTACAAAAGTATATAGGAATTTAATTCCTCTGATAAAACTAGGGTTTAACCCTGTAAAAAGAATTTAATTCTTATAAAACAAGGGACTTGAAATTCTCTAAACTCATATCCCAGCATCGTTAATATGAGATCAAAATCTTCATGCACATTCATTAGTGTTCAACACTATAACGAAACCTTACGTGTTTCCCCACGTGAGCACCTCTGATGAACAAAAAAGAATGGCTGGGACCGAATCACGTGTTTCCCACGCGAGCGCCTAAAAGAAGAACAAGAAGTGACTCTTAGGGCAGTCACGTGTTTTCCACGCGACCCCCAATCAAGTGCTTACCACTTATATGAAGAGGGAAATAAAACCCAAAAAAGGCAATACCAACTTTGGGGTACCTCACGTGCTCACACGTGAGTGCCACAAGAATTAAGTGTTTAACACTTATATATAAATGGGGACTTGAACCCAGTGTACAACGCCAGCTTTGAGGTGCTTCACGTGCCGCACGTGAGCGCCCCCGGAATCCAGTGTTTAACACTGCTTTAGAACCTCACGTGGGAACATGTGAGTGCTGAACATACACTAGTGTTTAACATTATGGGAAATCAACTCCAGCCTCAAGTTGGCTAAGTCTTCTTGAAATTAAAACATCTTCGATCTCCAAATAGATCGAGCCTCTATGCTCATGACTTCCCAAAAATAGTGAAGAAATCTTAGTCTCAAAATACGACTAATGATTTCTGTGCTTGACCATCAATTCCTTTTTCCTCAAACACGGAATTGATTCAAGAGTACATCTCTCTACACCTCTGATACATGTCGTTGTAATTCCTCAACGTCTTCAGAGAGGTGGAAGGTCCCGACAACCGACAACTCTTTGGTGCATTCCCAAACCGATGAGCACATCCCAATACAGACCAAAGTCCTTAAACTACAACGGACCGCAACGTCCTTAAACTAGACCGAAACGTCCTTAAACTAACAACGAACCAAAACGTTCTTAAACTAAACCCTCACCTCAGAAATGGTGATCTGCGAACCATAACGTCCTTAAACTAACAACGGACCGAAACTTTCTTAAACTAAAACAATAGAGCTCAAATGCTCTTTTGTAGGGTCTGAATGATCCCAAAATCCTGTTGAGTAGATCTCAGTATAAAATTAGATTAACGTATACTCAACAAACATTTAAGTTCATCTTAATATCAATCGAGATTAACGATCCTTAAATCAAACCAAACCCAAATCTATGAAAATACGGATTTGGACTAATCTACGCCCTACGGGCAACAACATAAATTAGTCTCCGTATACAATCCACGGGCAACCAAAAATAAAACAAACACACACGATACGAAATGAACTTCCGGAGCAGGAGAAAGTGGTTATCGCTACACTGTAACATAATTAACTGCAGGGTCTTGCGCCTGCAGGGAAGAACGTCCCCACAATCAAAAATCCCTCTCAAACGAGGGGGAATCTGACAAAATCTGCTACAACGGCCGCATCCGTCTAAACCTCCGATACACGGTGCCATAAATCAACTTGGCATCTTCAGGAAAGACGACTTGTGCGGTTTCTTCTCTGTTTTCGACGGTGAACACTTTTTTTATGCAGGATATTTGTCACGAGAGAGATGTGGTTGCAACCAATATATACAAATTAGTGTGGGATTGTTGGTAGTTTGAATCTATTGGTAGCATTTGTATGTGGAAAATAGTCCCATATTAGATGGAGAGACGAATGTCCAAGTGTAACGACTCTGAAATCACTGTATAGAATTGTCACGCTCCGCTTCCCGGTGTACGGTAAGGAAACGCGACGGGTCACACGACGTATTTACTCCGAAGTAAATACGCTAAGCGTATCTAAGCAATATAAAGTAAAAATGCACACGGGAGACAGGAATAAAAATTAACAGCAACTTTTATTTATTAATAGTTCTTTACATGTACAACTGAAAATGTAAATACATGAATAGAAAGCAATGCCTAAACAATGGTATAAATGAAATGAAAAGTATATACAAGTATCTAAAGTTCGGGGTCGATAGCAAACTGCTCCAAGTCCTCAGTACTTAGCTCGATCTCCAGTGAGTCCGATCCACCTGACATCATTCCAAAGAAAGAAGAAAAGGAATGTCGTCAGCGAACAATCGCTCAGTATGTCCCAAAGATGAGTAGAGATAGAATAGACAGAAAAAGAGTATAACTAGTAATATTTGATTATAATGTTAATGCGGTTGTTTGTAGCTTGGTACAGAATATGCCAGTGTATACGAGATTAGTCCCACTATTCCGGAGACTAAGGTGTACGGAGCACAAGGAACCGTTCAGCCATGGTACAACAACAATGGATATTCAGGTTAGGTGTATTAAGGTGACCGTCTCATGCCACCTCTAACAGATTCCGTACCAGTCTTCCCCTTTAAACCCCCGTAATGTATTTTGTATTGATTGTATTATTTTGTTATATATATGGATGACTTGCCGAAACCATGATATCAGTAAACAGAATGGATATAAATGGATAGTCATGTAAATAGAGTATATCCGTGGTTCGGTTCGGTAAAAATAGATTGATATAGATTGAATAGACGGATTCATGTTGAATTTTAGTTTATACTTGAATCATATTCAAGTCAGATTGATCAGATTGAGACTCTGTCTGAGTCAGACACTTTAAAAAAAAGAAATTGAAGTCCTGAATTAGTTTTGATATTATCGGTAACTGCTGCACATGGACGGCAGGATTTGTGTCTTTTTTCAAGACAATTACCGTGTTGATAACACCATTGTTAGATTGTCTACCTTAGATAGGAAAACATCCACTTTCTCCGGCTCCCCGAGGCTCAAGAGAACCGGTCCCACTTAAACCTACATTTACTAGGGTCCTTATTATAAATTGATATAACTTGAGGGGGGTTTATGTAAAAATAGTTTGATATATTTTCAAAATACACCTCAAGTATTTAATTATCGTCTTTAGAATTTTCATAGATGTATATTTTATAAAAGTGAAATTTTCTAGTGAGTAGAATCTAGTTTCATTGTATATGGTATTTTACTGAAATATTGGAATTTGTATTGAACTGTAATAGTAGTTTTATGAAATGGTGATTCCTTTGATTTAGAAAATATGGAATATTCATATCTTATATTTAAAATAAATATTTTGATAATAATTATATATATATATATATATATATATATATTTAATAAAAATAAAGTTTATTTATTTTTGTAGAAATATCATTTTCTTAAAAATTGCATTAAAAATTCCATCGAGATCGAATGCTCCTTCCGGAGGTCTGCATCTCGCACTACAAGGCTCGAGGACGTGCGATAACCCGCACCATCCCGATCGGGGTTCCCCAAAATGGATTGTAGAGGCGTATTTGCAAGAAATTAATTAACACACTTTTTAAAGAAAACGGTTTTTAATTTTTAAGGTATTATTCGTAAAAGCGTATTTTCCCATAATCTAGAATCCCAAAATTCATCGTGCTATGTCAAAAATGTGTGTTGTGATGAGATAGGTCATTATCTCGTGAGTTTTCTAAAGGTAATACGGTTAAAAGTGGATAACAATATCGTTTGTAAACATGATGGTATTTTACTGTAAAAGTGAAATAAAAATTGCAATATGAATTATTTTGATATGAAACTTATTCTAATATATTTATTTATATTTGTTAAACATTATGAGGGAATATGGTATTTTATTGTTTAAGAAAAATGGAGTTTTTAAAGAAAAACGAATCGGAAGTCGGAATAACTCCGCTTCCGACGAGTTTTGAAAAAGAGAAGTTTTAGAATAGAAATGGAGGAGAGGAGTGGGGACTTATAGGTTATTAAGAAAGAAGGGAGGAGGAGGAAACTTTAGGAACCATCGGGCCGTCGTTTCGTCGCCAGAATCTCCTCGAAACGTCGTCGGAACTTCGTCTCTTGCTAACTCCACTTGTACAACTTAGGACTTGGAAATTTTTGAGAGTTTTTGTAATGAAATTCTGAGTGAGGAGGGGTGAAATGCGGCGTGGTATTTATAGGGAAAATTAGGGTTTTGAGGGTTAAAGAATGCATTAAAACTATGCATTAAAATTAGAATTAAAGAGTGAAATTACACTCTCTGGATAATTGCAAAGAAATCAAACAACATGGGGATAGTGGAGTAGGCCAAGTGGTGCAGAGTTAAAAAATTGGGGACCATCCCCTATGGGGGCCCGGCGGCGCCTGTTCATAGCTTAATCTCGCCGGTCCAAACCGGTGAGATGTGCTTTGGATCTTCGCAACGTGTCTTCGTCGCTTGGTATAACTCAGTGCACATGTTTGATTTATGTGTGACTTTTCATTTTATGTGTAGTGCAGGTGTAAACATTTGGGCTTCTAAAATATTAAAAGAAAAATTAATAAAAAGATAATGTGGCGGGGGGGATTCGATCACAGGGGCTACGTCACAGCAGCGCAAGGCTTTACCAATGAGCTATAAATGCTTTCTTGTTGTTCAAAAGCAATTCAAATACTTATAGTGTATACAGGATTGTAAATACTCCATTTGTACATTAACTTTTAAATAAATTTTCTGTACATTGAAATTGGAGTTGTTACATTCTACCCTCCTTACAAAAATTTCGTCCTCGAAATTTACAATTATTTTAAGAACTAGTTTACAAACAAATGAAGGTATTTTGCACGCATGTCGTCATCACATTCCCATGTTGATTCTCCTGGTGAATCTTTTCTCCACATCACTCAAACCAAGTTTACTTCCTTGTTCCGAAGTGACTTCACCTTTCTATCCAGGATTTCAACAGGTCGTTGCTCACAGGATAAATCTGGCTGTACAGTGAGCTCGAAGTGATCAAGAAAATGGTTGAGGTCACTTACATATCTTCGGAGTTGGGATATGTGGAACACATTGTGCACTCCTTCTAATGAAGGTGGAAGTGCCAAGCAATAAGCCACTTCTCCGACTCGTTCGAGTACATCGAACGGTCCAATATATCTCGGACTGAGCTTACCCCGTCTTCCAAAGCGAATCACTCCATGGTTCGGAGATATCTTCAAAAATACATGTTCTCCCGGTTGGAACTCCAAATGACGGCGCTTTGCATCAACCCAGTGTTTCTGTCGATCTTGGGCTATGCGCATTCTTTCTCTGATAGTGCGGACCACATCTATAGTTGCTACTATCATCTCAGGTCCAAGAAGTTCTCTATCTCCGATGTCGTCCCAACTTAATGGCGATCGACACTTCCTTCCATAGAGCGCTGCAAATGGTGCTATTCCGATACTTGCTTGGTAGTTGTTGTTGTATGAAAACTCCACAAGATGTAGGTGATCTTCCCACGATCCTCCGAAGTCTAGCATACACACTCTTACCATATCTTCTAAGATCTGAATCATTTGCTCAGACTGACCATCTGTTTGTGGATGATAAGTTATGCTGAAGTTCAGACTTGTTCCCAAGCTAGTTTGCAGACTTTGCTAAAATTGCGATCGAAATCTGGTTCACGATCGGAGACAATGCAAACCGGTACTCTATATAATCTCACGATTTCCTACATGAGTTCATGGGTATCAAAGATAGTACATATTGAAGATTTTAAATCTTACTTAAATTCTTATCTCCATGTACTTCTTTGCTAGTGTCTCAGTAGATTGGCCAGCTCGAAAGGGAATAAAGTGAGCCAACTTTGTGAGTCGATCCACAATAACCCATATCTCATCGTTACCTTTCGTGCTGCGAGAAAGTGAAGTCACGAAATCCATTGTGATGTGTTGTCACTTCCATTCTGGGATAGGTAATGGTTGAAGTAAACCAGCAGTCCTGTGATATTCAGACTTTACTTACTGACACACCAAGCATTTAGAGACGCTTCTGGCTATTTCACGCTTCATTCCATGCCACCAGTAATTTTGACGCAGATCTTTGTACATCTTTATACCTCCAGGGTGTACTGAATAAAGAGAGCTGTGGGCTTCTTTCATCAACTCTTCTCCCACAGAACCATTTGGTACACACAATTTACTGTCTTATCTCAAAGATCCGTCTTCATGGATGATGAAATATGTTCATAGTCCACCTTCTACTTGTTCTCTGATCTCTTACAATATTGCATCACTTGCTTGAGCTGCTTTGATCTGATTGACAATAGTAGATTGAACTTGTAAGTTCATCAAACTTGAAGCGTTACCTGGCATGACTACTTTAATCTCCATTTGATGCAAATCTTTTTGGAGCTTCCACTGTGCGGTGAGATTCAAAGCTAATGGCTGGCGACTAAGTGCATCAGGTACTACATTCACTTTCCCTGGGTGATATTGTAGGTTGATGTCGAAGTCCGCCATGAGTTCTGCCGTATATTCAACTCTTTCTGAATAAACATATATTTCAGACTCTTGTGATCTGTGTATATGTCCACTCGTTCACCAAGAAGATAATGGTGCCAAATCTTGAAAGCAAAGATTACGGCTGCCAACTCCAGATCATGCGTCGGATAATTGCGCTCATGAATCTTCAGCTGTCTTGATGCATAAGCTACAACATTACCGTGCTGATATAGAAGACATCCTAATCCCTTACCGGATGCATCGCAATGCACTTCAAAACCTCCAGATTGGTCCGGTATGACGAGAATAGGTGCTGGTGTCAATCTTAACTTTAGTTCTACGAAAGCTTGTTCGCATGCTTCTGACCACACGAATTCTTCATATTTCGGTGTGAGCTTGGTCAGGGGTGTTGCAATCTTCGAAAATCCTTCAATAAACCTTCTGTAATATCCTGCTAGACCCAACCTAAGAAACTTCAAATGTCCTTCACTGACTTCGGTGTCGGCCATTCGCTTACTGCTGATACTTTAGCTGGATCTACAGAGATTCCACCGCCTGATACAATATGTCCGAGAAAACCGACTTGATCTAGCCAAAACTCGCACTTGCTGTACTTAGCATAAAGTTGATGCTGTCGTAAGTTTCCAGGACAATTCATAGGTGTTCGGCATGTTCTTTCTGACTCTTAGAATACACCAGGATGTTGTCGATGAAGATGACAACAAACCAGTTTAGGTACTCTCGGAAAACTTGATTCATTAGGTTCATGAATATAGCTGGTGCATTGGTCACTCCAAATGACATCACAAGAAATTTGTAATATCCATAGCAAGTTCTGAATGTCATTTTATGGATATCAGATTCTTTGACCTTCATCTAATAATAACCCGAACGAAGATCCAACTTGGAGAATACGCAAGATCCACTTAACTGATCGAACAGATTGTCAATGCGCAGGAGTGGATACTTGTTCTTTATAGTTACTTCGTTCAGAGCTCTATAATCGATGCATATTGGATATGAACCTTCCTTCTTCTTTACAAGTAGAACCGGTAATCCCCAACTTGAAGTGCTGGGACGAATCTATCCTTTCATCAATAATTCGTCCAACTGAGTACGGACTTCCTTCAAACCTTCAGGGCTTAACCGATACGGTGCTTTGATCACCGGTTGTGCTCCAGGTACTAAATCAATGCTGAATTCAAGAGCTCGATCGGGAGACAAACCTGATATGTTTTCAGGAAATACATCGTCGAACTCCCGAACTATCTCTGGCTTCGATCCTTCTTCTGCTTGAAGTGTTGCAATCACTGCCTTCTTCAGTTTTGCCTTGTATGTGCTTGGCTCTAGGGTACAGTCTCCACTTTTGAAATAAAAGACCGGATGTTCTGGAATTTCGAACACTACCCTCCTTTGACGACAGTCAATGGTAGCGTAAAAAGTTCCGAGCCAATCCATACCCAAAACGACATCAAAATTCGGTATATCCAGCACCTTGAAGTCAGCATAGAATTCTCTGCTGCAGAAGACCACTGGACATAGGTCGTATCCCATTATTGCCTTTATAACGTCATTCCTGAACTAACATTCCAGGATACAAGAGGTTTGACTGGAATCGCATGAGTTCGGACGAACCGTTGCGACATAAAGCAATGAGATGCTCTAGTATCGAAAAGTGCTAGTGCATGAAGTGAGGTTACTAAAATTGTACCTAAGTTATTTGGGATAGGTTTTAGGTATAAGGAAAAGATATATAGGTATGTATATAGACTGAAAGAAAGTTTGAAAGGAAATTTTTACCAGTGATGACTTGGCCGCTGGCTTCAGCTTCTTCCACAGTCATTGTGAAAGCCTGTCGCCTCGGTACATTCCTCCTTACTGGAGGAGCATTCCTCTGCCCGTTCCTTTGTACTTGAGGTACGTTCCTTTGAGCTTGATGGAACTGACGAGGAGGAGGTGCAGTCGGTTCACTAGAAGGTGGAGCAGGGAGAGCGAGTCTTCGAGCAGGTGCCTGGATGGCTGGGTGCTGCTGATAAGTAATTGCTGGTCTGGGTGCAACATTTGGGTTGTGTCTACGAGGACAAGACCCAATGTCATGAGTGGATGAGCCGCAGACTAAGCAAAGAAGATTTGCACGCCGGCAATCTTTCGCAAGTGTCCATCTCTCCTGCAGTAGATACAAAAGGCTGGGTTGGGCTGGTTGTTCGGTACTCCCGGTCTCCTGGGCACAAATTGTGGCCTTGAAAAGGATCCTCCTTCCATCTGGGTGGCAGGGTGCTTCATTCTGGAAGATTGGAGTCTACCTTTCATCTTTACCACTGCCTCATATCGACAGGCAGCTTTCAGGGCCAGCTCGTGAGTTAGGAAATCCCCTGTAATTAAGGCAGTTTGGATTTCCAGATCTAACCCTTGCTGAAATCGTCTGGACCTGATCTCAGCAGTTGGTAATAAGTGTGCCACGAACCTGTTAAGGTCTTGTGTTAGCTGTGTAGTATATGATATTTGAAAATCGAATATTGAGAAATATCTTACCTACTGAGCATGGTAAACTCAGCATCATATTCATCCACGGATTTGGTTCATATCGAATCCTATTGTAGACGGATAAATTGCTGCTCCATGTCACGAAAAGTCCTCCATTCGATAGGTTGGGCAAGATGACTTTCTTCTGCCTTCCACTAAACTCGGGCGTTGTCTGTGAGTTGCAGCTTCGCAACTCAAACCCAAGCGATCTCTAGCACTTGTGCCGCTGCCGGGTCATCCTCAATGCTCTGAGCCCATTCTTCAGCTTCTAGAGGGCTCTCTTTTCCTGAAAATTGTTTTAGGTGCAATACCTGGAATTGCTTCACTCCGAGTGCTTCCACTTCTAGACGGTTCATTAATATAGCAGTCTGCTGCTGCTGTCCTTTCCGAAGGCTCTGGATTGCCTCAAGCAGTACCATTTGCTCGTTGATCGGAGCAGCAACGGTAAGCATATACGGTAGAGGTGATGGTGTGTTGTTGAAGTTGGTGCTGGTGTTGTTTGGAGAATCCATAACTTTGAAAGAAAAATAGGGTTGGCATAGATTCAAAATATATGAAATTGTAAGATTCAAGGAATATGAAATGTAAAGAATGTTTTTAATTGCTGATTCTTGTGTTATATTGCTTACGACTTCATATAGAATTGACCTGCATGTCCATGCAGAACTGACCTGCATGGGCCACCAATAAAACCTGTCACGCCCCGCTTCCCGATGTACGGTAAGTAGACGCAACGGGTCACGCGACGTATTTACTCCGAAGTAAATACGCTAAGCGTATCTAAGCAATATAAAGTAAAAATGTACACAAGAGACAAGAATAAAAATTAACAGCAACTTTTATTTATTAACAATTCTTTACAAGTACAACTGGAAATGTAAATACACGAATAGAAAGCAATGCCTAAACAATGGCATAACTGAAATGAAAAGTATATACAAGTATCTAAAGCTCGGGGTCAATAGCAAACTTCTCTAAGTCCTCAGTACTGGGCTCGATCTCCAGTTAGTCTGATCCACATGACAACATTCCAAAGAAAGAAGAAAAGAAATGTCCTCGACGAATAATCGCTCGGTAAGTCTCAAAGATGAGTAGAGATAGAATAGACAAAAAGAGTGTATAACTAGTAATGTTTGATTATAATGTTAACGCGGTTGCTTGTAGCTTGGTAAAGAATATGCTAGTGTATACGAGAGGAGTCCCACTATTCCGGAGACTGAGGTATACAGAGCACAAGGAACCGTTCAGCCACGGTACAACGGCAATGGATATTCAAGTTAGGTGTATTAAGGTGACCGTCTTGTGCCACCTCTAACACATTCCGTACCAGTCTACCCCTTTAAAACCCATAATGTATTTTGTATTGATTGTATTATTTTGTTATATAGATGGATGATTTGCCGAAACCATGATATCAGTAAACAGAATGGATATAAATGGGTAGTCATGTAAATAGAGTATATCCATGGTTCGGTTCGGTCAAAATAGATTGATATAGATTGAATAGACAGATTCATGTTGAGTTGTAGTTTATACTTGAATCATATTCAAGTCAGATTGATCAAATTGGGACTCTCTCTGAGTCAGACACTTTAAAAAAAAGAAATTGAAGTTCTGAATTAGTTTTGATGTTATCGGTAACTGCTGCATATGGACGGCGGGATTTGTGTCTTTTTTCAAGATAATTACCGTGTTGATAACACCATCATTAGATCGTCTATCTTAGATAGTCAGGCACCCACTTTCTCCGGCTCCCCGAGGCTTAAGAGAACTGGTCCCACTTAAACCTACATTTACTAGGGTCCTTATTGTAAATTGATATAACTTGAGAGGGTTTTATATAAAAATAGTTTGATATATTTTCAAAATACACCTCAAGTACTTAATTACCATCTTTAGAGTTTTCATAGATGTATATTTTATAAAAGTGAAATTTTCTAGTGAGTAGAACCTAGTTTTCATTGTATATGGTATTTTACTGAAATATTGGAATTTGTATTGAACTGTAATGGTAGTTTCATAAAATGGTGATTCCTTTGATTTAGAAAACATGGAATATTCATATCTTATATTTAAAATAAATATTTTGATAATAATTATATATATATATATAATCAATAAAAATAAAGTTTATTTATTTTGTAGAAATCTCATTTTCTTAAAAATTGCATTAAAAATTCCATCGAGATCAAATACTCCTTGTGGAGGTCTGCATCTCGCTCTACTAGGTCCGAGAACGTGCGATAACCCGCACCATCCCGATCGGGCTTCCCCAAAATGGATTGTAGAGACGTATTTGCAAGAAATTAATTAACACCCTTTTTAAAGAAAACGGTTTTTAATTGTTTAAGGCATTTATTCGTAAAAGCGTATTTTCCCATAATCTAGAATCCCAAAATTCATCGTGCTATGTTAAAAATGTATATTGTGATGAGGTAGGTCATTACCTCATGAGTTTTCTATAAGTAATACGGTTAAAAGTGGATACCGGTATCGTTTGTAAATATGATGATATTTTACTGTAAAAATGAAATAGATTGCAACATGAATTATTTTGAAATAAAACTTGTTCTAATATGTTTATTTATGTTTGTTAAACATTATGAGAGAATATGATATTTTATTGGTTAAGAAAAATGGAGTTTTTATAGAAAAACGAATTGGAAGTCGGAATAACTCCGCTCCCGATGAGTTTTGAAAAAGAGAAGTTTTAGAATAGAGATGGAGGAGGGGAGTGTGGACTTACAGGTTATTAAGAAAGAAGGTAGGAGTAGGAAACTTTAGGAACCGTCGGGACGTCGGTTCGTTGTCGGAATCTCCTCGAAATGTCGTCGGAATTTCGCCTCTTGCTAACTCCACCTGTACAACTTAGGACTTGAAAATTTTTGAGAGTTTTTGTAATGAAATTCTGAGTGAGGAGGGATGAAATATGGTGTGGTATTTATAAGGAAAATTAGGGTTTTGAGGATTAAAGAATGCATTAAAAATATGCATTAAAATTAGAATTAAAGAGTGAAATTACACTCTCTGGATAATTACAGAGAAATCAAACAACATGGGGATAGTGGGGTAGGCCAAGGGGTGCAGAGTTAAAAAATTGGGGACCATCCCCTATGAGGGGCCCGACGGTGCTGGTCCATAGCTTAATCTCGCCGGTCCAAACCGGTGAGATGTGCTTTGGATCTTCGCCACATATCTTCGTCGCTTAGTATAACTCAGTACACATGTTTGATTTCTGTGTGACTTATCATTTTACTTGTAGTGCACGTGTAAACCTTTGGGCTTCTAAAAGATTAAAAGAAAAATTAAAAAAAAAATAATGTGGCTGGGGGGATTCGATCACAGGGGCTACGTCACAGCAGTGCAAAGCTTTACCAATGAGCTACAAGTGCTTTCTTGCTGTTCAAAAGCAATTCAAATACTTATAGTGTACACAGGATTGCAAATACTATATTTGTACATTAACTTTTAAATAAATTTCCTGTACATTGAAATTGGAGTTGTGCAGCAGTTGCCGATTACTCCCGAACCTTAAAAAGTCAAGAGTTAAATCCATTACAAGAGTCTGACTCAATCTGATTCCAAACTCAAACCAGAATCCAAAATCAAACAAGAACATGAATACTTGATAATGAACCTGAATACTCGAATTCAAATATCAAACTCAAACCTTTATACTTGACTCGACTTGGCCAATCCATGGTTATAACGTGACATGAACTCGACATGACAACCTGAACACTTGATTATATTCTGAACATGAACATGACATTTTATATTCATAGATTCAGCCAAGACCTATAATCTTAATCTATACAATACCATATGTGGGGATAAAGGGGTAGATTGGTACGGAACGTATATCGTGGCACGAAAGGTCACTTAAAAGACACCTACATGAATTCGCGTGCCATTGTCCCGTAGTTATGACGTTGCCTTATACTACATGTTACCATAGTCCACGGGGTAAGATGGACTCCTCTCGTATACCTGAATACTTTCCTTATCAAACTACAAATAACCACGCTAGAATAAATATCTTATACCTGTGAATGATCGTATACAACTTTACCTGTTCATTTCACATTACATACTATCTTCTCTTTTTTCATTTGGGACTTACCGAGCGCTAGTTCGCTGACGATATTTCTTTCTATTTCTTTCTTTAGGATGCTCGTTAGGAGGACCAGACTCTGAGGAGATAGAGCCAAACCCGGAGGACTTGGACCAGCTTGCTGCATAGCCAGACTACTAGCTCTTTCCAGTCTGCACTTACTTTCTTTATGCCATTATTTAGATATTACATTGTTTATTATATCTTTTATTTCAGACAGTTGTATGTAAAGTTGAATGTAAATAAAATTGTTGTTTCATTTTATTACTCTTGTCATTCTTGTTCATAGTTATATTGCTTAATTACGCTTAACGTATTTATTTTCATAGTAAATACGTTGTGGGCTTGCTACGTCACCGTTTCCGTCTATTGGAAAACGAGGCGTGACAGGTGAACGTAGTTCCTGATACCCTTAGTCGCCAGCCATTAGTAATGAACCTCACCGCTCAGTGGAGACTACAACAAGAACTTCATGGGCTGGAGATTGAAATAGTTGTACCAGGTAATGCTTCATCTTTGATGAACTTACAAGTCCAGTCCACTCTTATCAATCAGATCAAGACAGCTCAAGCAAATGATGCCAAGCTATAAAAAATCCGAGAACAAGTAGAAAGTGGACTTCAAACTGACTTCATCATCCACGAAGATGGATCCTTGCGATATGGAAGTCGTTTATGCATGACAGTCGGACTTATTCGAGAAGAGTTAATGAAAGAAACTCATAGCTCTCCTTATTCGGTACATCCCGGTGGCACGAAAATGCACAAGGATCTACGGCAACACTACTGGTGGTATGGAATAAAGCGTGAAGTAGCAAGGAACGTAGCCAAGTGTTTCGTGTGTCAACAAGTGAAGGGTGAACATCACAGAACTGCTAGTCTTCTTCAGCCGTTACCAATCCCAGAATGGAAATGGCAGCACATTACTATAGACTTCGTGATTGCCCTCCCTCGCAGCACGAAAGGTAACGACGCAATTTGGATTATTGTAGATCGACTCACCAAGTCGGCTCACTTTATTCCATTTCGAATTGGTCAATCAATCGAGACGTTAGCAAAGAAGTACATGGAGGCGAGCATTAATCTAAAGTAAGATTTAAACCTTCAAGATACACTATATTTGATACCCATAAACTCATGCAGGAGATCGTGAGATTACATGGAGTACCTGTTTGCATCGTCTCCGATTGTGATACAAGATTCCGATCATAATTTTGGCAGAGTCTGCAAGCTAGCCTGAGAACGAGTCTGGATTTCAGCACGGCGTATCATCCACAAACAGATGGACAGTCCAAGCGAACAATTCAGATACTGGAAGATATGCTAAGAGCATGTATGTTAGACTTCGGAGGTTCGTGGATCACCTACACCTTATGGAGTTTTCATACAACAATAGCTATCAGACAAGTATTGGGATGGCACCATTCGCAACACTCTACGGACAGAAGTGGCGTTCCCCGTTGAGTTGGGACGACGTTGGAGATCGTGAACTTCTTGGACCAGAGATGATCGTGGCAACTGTGGATGTGGTTCGCACGATCAGGTAAAGGATGCGAATATCCCAAGACCGACAGAAATATTGGGCAGATACAAAGCGTCGACATCTAGAGTTCCAACCTGGAGACCATGTATTCCTGAAGATCTCTCCAAACAGAGGAGTGATCCGTTTCAGTAGGAGGGGTAAACTCAATTCAAGATACATAGGACCATTCGATATACTCGAACGAGTTAGAGAAATGGCATACCGTTTAGCACTACCACCCTCATTGAAAGGAGTGCACAGCGTGTTCCACATATCCCAGCTACGACGATATGTGAGCGACCTCGGCCACATACTTGATCACTCAGAGCTCACAGTATAGACTGACCTAATCTGCAAGCAACAACTAGTTGAGATCCTGTACCGAAAGATGAAAACATTACGGAACAAGGAGGTAAATTTGGTCCAAGTGATGTAGAGAAAGGATTCACCAGGAGAAGAATCAACTTGGGAAAAACAAGAGGATATGCGTACACGATACACTTACCTTTTTAAAAATTAGTCCCTATGTAATTGTAAATTTCGAGGACGAAATTTTTATAAGGAGGGTAGAATGTAACGACTCTAAAATCACTGTACAGAATTTTCGTGTTATTGTACAGAAAAGTGTATTACAGCCTGTGTAAGAGTTAAAAGTTATTTTTTGTTAAATAAAAACAAGAAGCAACTTGTAGTTTACTGGTAAAGCATCTACACTGCTGTGGCATAGCCTGTGTGTTCGAATCCCATCAGACCCAATTATTTTTAAAGATTTTTCTTTATAAATTTTTGGAAGCCCAAGAGTTGCACGTGCAATACACGGGGAAATGAAAAGTTCCACAAAAATCAAACAGGCGCAATGAGGTGTATACACCCAAAAACACAAGTGGCACAAATCTCAAGGCAGGACATTCAAATCCGACCGCCCGTTTCTCCCAATTTGCCACCGCCGACGGTTGATCTTTCTCCAATTTGCTCCGTACTATGCACACACCCTTTCGACTCTCCTTAACTCCCCTGCACTGTTTGATTTCCCTGCAATCAAACAGAGACCCTTCAATTCACCATTTAACTCATTTTTAATACTTTTTAATCCAAAATTTTAATTCTCAAACCTTAATTCTTCACTATAAATACCACACCATACCCTAGCTCCCCTCTATTCTGAAAATTTCTAGCAAAACCACCTCAAAAGTTCCTAAGTGCAAGTGGAATTAGCAACCAAGCTCCTTCCGTCAAAAATTGAAACCGTTTCCGGAGCACCCGCGAAGCCATGAAGCCCCCTCCCTTCTTCCTTACCCTTTTCTCGATATTACCAAACCATAAGTCCCCCTCATCTCTTCTTCTTTTCATCTCGATTTATCTTCTAAAAAGATATCGGTAAAGTGGAGTTACTCCCGATACTTTTCTTTTTAACTTGAAACTCCTTTTTCCTTTATACCTTGGTCAAACTAAGTTTACCACCCTACTTGTAACTTTAATTTCAAACGTTTAGCATCAAGTTTAACCAAAATTCTCATGTGAAACAAACATAAACGAACTTTTTCATTAAAATACCTTGAACTTTAGTATAAGCCTCTTTTCGATAATTGTTTAAACAATACCTTTAGGAAAACTTCACGGGGTGACGACCTACCCCACACGCACACTTTGGTTTCATAGCACGATGTCTACATATATATATAGTTGGTTCAAAGAATAAATTTTACAATAAAATACCACATCTTTTAAAAACCGGGTTTCTTTTAAAGCGGTATTTTGTAATCCTTGGGAAATACGCCTCTACAACCCTCGTTAGGGGACCCGCTAATGGACGGTGTGGATTATCGCACATCCTTAGAATAGTAGAGCGAGATGCAGAACTCCTCACGGAGTATTCGATCTCGAAAGGAAATAAAATACGGTTTTTAAGAAATGCGATTTTTCTAAATAAAACTAATTTTTTTAAATTATATAAAAATCATAAATCCGTATTTTCAATAAAAACAAATTAAGAAACTATATTTTTTAAATTAAAGATTAGAATTTTCAATAAAATACCACCAAGTTTCCAAAAGAAGTAGTTTTCACAAAATTACCATAAACTTTCAAAAATCTAGGTTTTATCACCAAAACACCACAATAATTAAAACACATGCTCATGAAAATCCTAAATGTTATAAACCACCCTCGAGATTTATTTTTAAACTATATTAAAAGAATTTTTCATAAAACCCCCTCGAAATATGCAAAACAATATTTTAAGGACTCTACTTTAGTATAGGTTTAAACGGTATCAATTCTCTTGAGCCCCAGGAAGCCGGAGAAAGTGAGTGCTTGCCTATTCAGGTTAGATAACTTAACAGAGTTATCAATGGCAATTGTCTTGGAAAAAGACACAAATCCTGCCGTCTATGTGCAGCACTTGCCGATTACTGCCGAACCTAAGAAAGTCAAGAGTTAAATCCGTTCACAAGTGTCTGACTCAATCTAAGTCTAAACTCAAACCAGAATCCAAAATTAAACACAAACTTGAATACTTGATCATGAACCTGAATACTCGAATTCAAATATCAAACTCAAATCTTTATACTTGACTCGACTTGACCGATCCATGGTTATAACGTGACATGAATTCGACATGACAACCTGAACACATGATTACATCCTGAACATGAACCTGACATTTTATATCCATGGATTCGGCCAAGACCTATAATCTTAATCTATACAATACCATACGCGGGGATAAATGGGTAGATTGGTACGAAACGTATATCGTGGAACGAGAGGTCACTTAAAAGACACCTACATGAATTCACGTACCGTTATTGTTGGCTATAGTGCCCTCAAGTCAATTATTGTGATCGCAGGTACGCGATTGTGATGATTGAGAGAGGATCTATACGGGTAGAACAGTCTTACTCGAGATGATAGTATACTATCTGGTTTGCCTTTATCATCATGTACAAGCATTATGTGGTATTACATATCACTATTACATGTTGATAGAGCCTATAAGATTCATGCTTGACTACCAGTATTATGATGGCGATCATATACATGGGAGCTGGGTGGTCTATAAGCACATTCTTAAATGTCCCTAGTCGAGGGAGTATCGAGATTAGGCATCGATACTCCGAAGTAGACTAGTGTATACTTATCGAGACCTTGACGAGGGGCAGTCGTCGGTCTCACAAGCCATTGGTGCCAGTTAGTCACCTAAGATAGTATACAGATGCTCATTGGGTTATGAGTACACTGGACGGACTAGCCGGGAACATACTAGATGGTATTATACCTATTGTCAGATGGCAGTTCTCAGGTGACATGTGTACAGGTTAGTCTATCGACCTGAGATCGTCATTTGTCTCATGTGAGTTCCTACTGTGCTTTGATTACTACCCTACCACAGCTCAAAGGAGTCGTGCAAATAGGTTTTAGTTGGGTACAGTCCCGAGCCGTATGGAGGCAGTGAGCGGATCGTCGAGAATTCGTCTCTCCCAGTATTGGTGGTTGATATCGCGCAGTGCACTGGTGGCCATCACCAGAAATCCTTGGCCAAGATAGTCGAGAATTACTGATTTGGATTAGTAGCTTCTCAGTTGGTGATGGGCTTCATACCAACACGAAATATCGCGTTATTAGGGGTCTGATTTTATCCACCCCCTAGACCCGATATGCGATACTCTTAGACGAACAGAACGGACTGTACAGATATTATCAGGCTCAGTAGGGGTTCGGAAGAGTTTGCTCGTCGGCCTTCCTTTCGCTCAATACCTGGGTAGCCGTTACGTACAGCTAGTGTCACTGACGTGCTTGTGGTTAAACCCACTGCCAGCGTATTGACGAGTCTTTAGAGTTCCACAAAGAGGGTTTCCATAGTTCTGGCGAAACGATGTAGTAGCCGTATTTCATACGTGCAGGGTTCCGATCGAATGAGTGTACTATTTATCCGGACTTTCGATCGGACGGTTGATAATAATAGCCGGCTCGGGTTTGAGCTTGATTATTAAATCAGGTATTGATTTAATAATTTAGTATATGTATTTCAATATGTATATTCTAGTATTATGTTTTTTGTGTTATTCTATCTCTTCGGGTATTCGTATTTCGGTACGAATACATGTATGTATATACAGTATAATGTAATCCATATTTTTTACAGATAACATTCTAGAAGGTGGACACCTCATTTATTTTTTATCCATTTATTTTAAAATGGAAATGAGGTGGAAAAGGTTGAGAGAGGGGGTATGGTGAGAACCATGTTTGCATAGTATGCACAAATGAATTATTAATTCATTTGTGCAAACTATTCAAGCATGGGCATGATTTTAAAACTGAAAGATATGATTTTACAAAACCTTGCATGATGAATTTCTCTCTTATGGATGGCTCATTTTTCTCACTTGAGTTTTGAAACCTCACCATTAGCTTCATTCTCCTCTCTAGGTTTTTCATGAGTTCCTCTACCTTCAAGCTTAACCTCCTCTCTACAATCTCATGAGTTAAGAATCAAGAGAGGAGGTGAGATAGATAAACACTTGGATCCATTCACTGCATCCTAGGTACTCTTGACTAGCCATCTTGAGTCCCTAATTGCTTCACTTGTTTATGGTGTGGAGTTAGAGCCAAGAGCTATATCCCTCGGGTGGATCATCATCAACGAAGGAAGACCGGCGACCAAGTTCAGTTCAAGACACCTCAAGGAGCTTGGGAAGATGGTTGAAGACCGAAGAACTTGGTTCATTCGGTATAACCATTCTAACCTTGTAGTTTAGCTTTTATAGTTTTCTAGTATTGGTTTATGGTTCAATCTAGACGGATACGTTGGCACCAAAATTTTTAAATGCCAATTTTTGTTCAGCACCGACCACGGTTGATGGCCAGGGCGCTGACGTAACCCAACAGTTGTCCCATGGGTTATGACGGGGCCTTATACTACATGTTACCATATTCCACGGGATAAGATGGGCTCCTCTCGTATACATGAATATTTTCCTTATCAAATTACAAATAACCACGTTAGAATAACTATCTTATACATGTGAATGATCGTATACAACTTTACCCGTTCATTTCACATTACATACTATCTTCTCTTTCTTCCTTTAGGACTTACCGAGCGCTAGTTCGCTGACGACATTCCTTTCTGTTTCTTTCTTTGGGATATTCGTCAGGAGAACCGGACTCTGAAGAGATAGAGCTAAGCCCGGAGGACTTGGACCAGCTTGCTGCATAGCCAGAATACTAGCTCTTTCCAGCCTGCACTTATTTTATGTATGCCATTGTTTAGGCATTACTTTGTTTATTGTATCTTTTATTTCAGACAGTTGTATGCAGAGTTGAATGTAAATAAAGTTGATGTTTTATTTTACTACTCTTGTCATTCTTGTTCACGGTTATATTGCTTAATTACACTTAACATATTTATTTCATAGTAAATACGTTGCGGGCTTGCCACGTCACTGTTTCCGTCTATTGAGAAGAGGGGCGTAACACCAAGCCTTTATAATAATTCCCAATATTTAACTAATATCTTGAAAAAAGGGGGTTATGAGCCAAGTGGGCCTAATTTCTAACGGACTTATAATATTTATTTATTATTGTCTTTGACAGGGCATGTTCCCCAAATGTTTAAACACAATAAAAGAGCTAAGCTCTATTAAAATTTAATGAGGCAGCGCCTCACGTGCCCCCTTCCCCACGAGGGCGCTGGCACCAGCGTCTTAGTATTAAATCCTATGGTGGCACCGCACGTGAAGCTCATGTAGGCGCCAATGTGCAAAGTACATCAGCGCCTATCATGTATAAGAATTAAATTCTTAAGTGGCGCCTAAGTTAATGTCAGTAGAATTAAATTCTATAGGGGGATATGTCCCTAAAAACTGAGATACTCTCTGCTAAACAGAGCCGTCAGATCAAAACTGGGATACTCTCTGCTAAACAGAGCCGTCGGATCAAAAATCCAACGGAGATGATAAATCATCAAAATATAGAATCAAATTCTATTAGGAGAAAATATCACCTAAATCTTTCAAAGTGAGAATAATGCTCTAGGTTGGATCAAAAATCCAATGATAGAATAAAATTCTATTTTGGGAATATATTTCCCCAATCTTTCTAAACAAAGAAAGATTGTTCTCTGAAAAATAGACAGTCATTGGATTAAAATCCAATGGTGATTAAAAATCACTGTTTTACAGAATAAAATACTGTACAAGGGAAAATATTTTTCCAATCTTATTAAAAACACAAAAATATATTCTGTAAAAACCGAAATCATTCGATCAAAAATCCAACGGTGTGTAAAATCCCCTGAACAAATTGGAATCCCTCAATGAGAGATTTTCTCAAAACTAATTAACAATTTGCCTCTGCTATATAAAGGACCCTAAGACTTCAAATCTCATATAGAGGGAACCCCTCATAAGTTTCTGAAAAAAATACAAAAAGCTCTCAAAAAATAACAGAGAATTTAATTCTCAATAGAGAAGAATATCTTTCTCCTCTCAAACCCTAAGTAAAGAAACCATAAAGATCAAAACATCTCATTTACCTATCAAATCACATCTAAGGGTTTAACCCTTCTCAAGAACTTAGTTCTTTCTCTGAATCTGAGATCCACAAGACAAGTCTCCCACAAGTTGAGAATTTAATTCTCATCGGGAAAATCTTGTTCTTGAGAATCAAAAATTCAGAAAAGAACTACGAAAAAGAAAAAGAACCTATCCTATAGAAATTTAATTCCTCTAAAAATAGGGTTTAACCCGAACTTAGTTCTTAAAGAAAACTTGATCTCAAATCTTCAAAACAAAGATCTTAGTGATCATTTATGGTCAAAACGCCATTAATAGAGACTCAATCTCTAAAAAAGAAAAAACTTAGCGCCTCACGTGCTTCCCACGTGGACGCCTCCAATAGATTCCTAAAATAAAAGGAAAATCAACGTCTCACGTGAAAAACACGTGGGCGTCTAAAATAGAAAGCCAGCGCCTCACGTGAAATACACGTGAGCGCTGAGTAAAGTGCTTAGCACTTCATACGCAGCCAAAACGGTTGAGTGCTTAGCACTGATTGGACAGCGCCCCATGTGAAACACACGTGGGCGCCCAACAAAATAAATGGGATA
Source organism: Agapanthus africanus (assembly GCA_030015575.1). Taxonomy (NCBI): domain Eukaryota; kingdom Viridiplantae; phylum Streptophyta; class Magnoliopsida; order Asparagales; family Amaryllidaceae; genus Agapanthus; species Agapanthus africanus. Next base: position 123,859,597 of record CM057339.1, on the reverse strand, counting down.
GCGCCGCACGTGCTCTTCACGTGCGCGCCATATAAAAAGTGCTTAGCACTATATATATATTTAGTCAAATGGGTTGAGTGCTTAGCACTGATTGGACAGCGCTCATAACTGAAGGTTTCACATGATACCCATGTGAGCGCCAGAACTCCAAACAAGTGCTTAGAAATTTGGCATAAAAAAGAGGGGGTTGAACAAACAGAGCCCAAATAAGTGGTTAGCACTTTTGAACAAAAAAAGACTGAGCAAATTAAGCCCAAATTGACCAACTCTCTTTGAAAGATTTTCTTACAGCTGAGCCCAAATGCTCTGTTGTTGGATTTTAAATAAAAATGATCTTTAAAATTTTGCTAAGTTGATCTTAGTTTCAAATAAGACTAACATATCCTTAGCTAAAATAAATTGAGCCTAAATGCTCACATATTTAAATTGATCTTAATCTCAAACTAGATTGACGGTCCTTAAATAAAACAAACCCAAATTTAAAATATACGGATTTGGAACGATCCGCGTCTTACGGGCGACAACATAAATAGTCTCCGTATACAATCTACGGGCAACCTAAAATAAAACAAACAACACACGACACGAAGTGAACTGCTGGAGTAGGAGAAAAAAGTTATCGTAATGCGGTAACGTAATTAACTGCAGGGGTTTACGCCTGCAGGGAAGAGCGTCCCCACATCAAAAACCCCTCTTAAATGAGGGGGAATCTGATAAAGTCACGCTACAACGGTCGCATATGTCCAAACCTCCGATATATGGTGCTATAAATCAACTTGGTATCTTTGGAGAGGTGGATGGATAAGTCCAAATAGCATCTGCCCCCAAATTCAGGCAAGATGATCTATCCCAGTTCGTCTTTGTTTTCGGCGGTGAACAGATTCTGGCATGCCCGGTGGGACCTTTTCCTATTTTCACTCCACACTTTGTGTGTCGTATTTCGCGAACAAAATCGCGGTTCGCTATGGTTGCCCCTGGATTCGAGATACTAAAACGTAGTGTCTTGCTCCTATGCAAAAAATCAATGACTTCCAACTGCACCTCTTACAACTGCAACTCTCGCTCTACCCCAACTGGAGGAGTGACCTATAGGCCTAACGCGGCCTTTATTTTCTCAATGCCAGTAAGGCAAGTCACAAAAGCCACTACTGGATTGTTTTTTGAGACAATGCTCCCACCGGTGAGTTTTGGTGCCTTAGTGCCGCAAGAAGAAGCTCCCAAAAGGTCGGTCTTCGATCTACTGACAACCACAACGGCCCCTCTCAACGGGCCATCCAAATCTGGCATCTCGGTCTTCAACAGGCCGAGCAAGAACTCAAATGGGCCCGCAAAAAAACTTGTGATACCTGAGGGGGCTACCCCAAAACAGCTAGCCCTCCCATTTCCTGCTACAGGCGAAACCGACAAAAGTGCTTCCCTTATCAGAAAGTCGGTCTTCGAAAGATTGGCCAACCCTCCTCAAACCTTAACAAGGACGTCGGTCTTCAACAGGCTGGCACCACTTGCAGCTCCTCAGCAAAATCAGGGGTGTGATGAAGCCGCTTTCAAAACTAAGGCGGTCCCTTCAATAATGCACGCTCGACGTCGCCACTAGCGCCGAGTGAGAGAAGCTGGGGGCAACTCCCTCTCTGGACTCACCCCACCAGCTCCAAAGGTGGAAGTCGATGCTGCTGTTCCAACCGGGAACAGTTTTGATCCACTTAAGTGGGTACGCAAAAACTCTCCGATGATGGTGCTAAAAAATCACCCCCACCTGCAAAAGTTACAGTGCAGGCAAAACCGGAGCGGCCTCATTAGCGGCTCTCCTCGCAAATTCATAGGGTCTGGCGAAAAGTCCAAGACTCTGTGATTGACCAAAACTACCCTCGTCGACCAAAGAAATCGAAGTCTTGATAAGAAAAGGACCAATCCTGTAACAACCCTAAACTTTCTGTACAATTTTTTTTCAAAAAATACAGAAAGGGGTACTTGAGTCTGAGCACAAGTTATAAGTTTGATTTGCTTTTGAACGGAAAGAAGGAGCTTGTAGCTCATTGGTAAGACCTTGCACTGCGGAACAAAAGCACCAGAGTTCAAATCCCATCAGCCACATTATTTTTTAATTAGTTTTATTTTAATCTTTTTAGAAGCCCAAGAGTCTACACATGCATAACCCGTAAAACCAAGAGTCACACATAAAACAAACGAGCCCACTGCAGTAGGCGAAGCAACGGGGACACGTGGCGACGAGACACGGCCCGACTCGGGCCGGCAACTCAGCCGAATCGGCCGGCGGCGCCTGTCCGGATCAGTGGAAACCCTATTTTTCTAGACTTTTTGCGACCACTGAACTCCCCCCATAACCCCTGTACTATTTAATTTCCCTGCACATTTACAGAGCAAATTAAAACCCTATTTAATCTATTTTTTAATACAAATTTTTAATGCACCCTTTCATTACCCTAAACCCTAGATTTTTCCTATAAATACCACACCTCAAATCACCCCCCTCACTCACAAATCCCTGCCCAAACTCTCAAGAAAATTTCTAAGACTTTTTGTGTGCAAGTGGAGTTAGCAAAGGGCAAAGCTCCGACAAACTTCCGACGACGATCCGAGGAGTTTCCGGCGACGAAACGACGTCCTGACAATACCGTAGTTCTCTCTCTCTCTCTCTCTCTCTCTTTCTCTCTCCCCCCTCTAGTTCTATAGCCTGTAAGTCCCCCTTCTCTCTCTCTTTCACTATTATCAAATTCTTAACTCTTAAAATGTGTCGGAAGTGGAATTATCCGGCTTTCGATTATCTTTTCTTTTAAAAATACAACATTTTCTTAATAACAAACCTACAACTTTTGATATATTATTTAATACTCATTAACTAAGACAATAGATCAAGTTTGACATTAAAATGATAACCATAGCCAGTTTTATTTCAATTTTACAATAAAATACCTTTATATTTCATATCGATATGTTTATACCTTTTAACCATGCTAGCTTCAGAAAACTCACGAGGTAATGACCTACCTCCTCACAAAACTCATATGTAACATAGCACGATGACATTTGGGAACATAGATTTGGAAAAATACGATTTTACACAAAACTACCTCCGACTTATAAAAATCTTTTTCTACAAGATGTGTATTTTTAACAAATCTTTACAATGTGCCGCTACAACCCATTTTGGGGAACCCGTTTGGGACGGTGAGGATTATCGCACATTCTCGGGCTTAGTAGTGCGAGATGCAAACCTCCGCAAGGAGCATACGGTCTCGAAAGATTTAAAATACAATTTTCTTTAGAAAATGTGATTTCTATTATAAATAAAACTTATATTTTTAATAAATAAATATATATGTAATCAATATCAAAATATCTATTTCTAGTATTTATAATATTCTACATTTCCAAAATTCAAGAAAAACATTTCATTTACAAGAAAACACCATACAATTCCAATATTACAAATAAATACCAGATATTATGAAAAATAGGTTTTATTCACTAGAAATGTCACAATGATAAAATATACATCAATGAAAACTTTAAAGACGATAATAAAATATTTGAGGTGTATTTTGAAAATTATACTAAATTATTTTTACATAAAACCCCCTCAAGTTATACTAAATTACAATAAGGACCCTAGTAAACATAAGTTTAAGTAGGACCAGTCTCTTGAGCCTCAGGGAGCCGGAGATATGGGTGCTTGCCTATTTAAGATAGACAACTTAACAAACGTTATTATCAACATGGTAATCATCTTTGAAAATGACACAAATCCTTTCGTTCATGTGCAGCGGTTACCGATAACACCAAAACCTATTCAATTTCTTTTCTAATTGTCTGACTCAGACTGAGTCTCAATATAATCAATCTGGCTTGAATGAGATTCAAGCACATATAACAATTCAATATGAATCCATATATTCAATCTGTTCAACTTGACTGAACCGTAACATGGATATACATCCATCTACATGATTCTCCAGTTACATCCATTTACTGATATCATGGTTTCGGCAAGTCATCCATCTATAAAATTCAATTTACAAGACAATACAATACAAATAATACAAACAAGACATCGCGGAGTTTATAAGGGGTAGATTGGTACGGAAGGTGTTAGAAGTGGCACGAGACTGCAACCATTAAGACACCTAACCTGAATTCAATTATCGTTGTACCGTGGCTTAACGGTTCCTTGTATTCGGTCCACCGTAGTCTCTGGCCTATTGAGACTCCTCTCGTATACACTGGCCTCTTCTGTACCAAGCTATAAATAACAGCGTTAACAATATAATACAACTTTAAAAGTTATACTCTCTGTCTATTCTATTTCTCCCTCATCTTTGGGACTTACCGAGCGATTTGTTCGCTGACGACATTCTCTTTCTTCTTCTTTGGAATGCCGTCAGGTGATTCAGACTCACTGGAGATCGAGCCCACCAACGAGGATTTGGATCAGCTAGCTTTCGACCCAAAGCTTTAGATTCCTTGTACACATTTACATTCTGTATTTTCCATTTCTGTTATGCCACTATTTAGGCATCGCTTTATCCCATGTATTTACTTTTTCCATGTACTGTAAAAAGAATGTTAATAAATAAAGTTGTTCATTACATTTGTCTCTTGTGTATATTTCTCTTATATTGCTTAGTTACGCTTAGCGTATTTACTTCGGAGTAAGTACGTAGCGGCCTCGTCGCGTCCCCTTCGTCGTACACCGGGAAGCGGGGCATGACAAATTCTCCGCCATACAACGGGGGACTTCTCCTAAACAGGTGCCTGTTATAACGACTTCTTCAACTCCAATCTCTCATAAAAGAACAAGGCTGGAGAAAGCTCTACCGCCCGCGGCGAATTCCAAAGACAATGGATCCAAACGCCCCAAGTCTGGGGGCATTATCGTCCATATGGTCTATATGACCAATGGGCAAGAAGGGAGCCGTGCTTCGGTGAGTCACCGACCGCAAATATGGTCGATGACAAAGGCTCAGGAGTAACAACAAAAGCTCTAGGAAATGTTGAACAAAATGACAGCACTCACTGGACAGAAAACAAGTCCGGACAAAGAGGCCGAACAACACCAAGAGTAAGAGACCGATACAGAGTTTCTGCGAAGGGCGCTCGAGAGAAAGGACAAAGAGGCCTCTGAACAAGCTGCTAACATGAAGCAAATGGCTCTCTTGTTCCAAGACATGGTTGGAATGATGATCCGGCCAGAACCCCCGGCCGAACATCCGCCAATAATCATCGGCGATAACAGAGGGGAAATATCAAACCCTCCTCTGGCTTTATCAGCAGCTAAAGAGGAAACAATTTCCAAGGCCGCCCTTGATGATTATATTGCTCAACAAATAAGAGCTCATCAAGCTAATGAAGCTGTTGGCCAAATCGTCAGAACCGGATGATTGTATCCAGGCTGATATGACCAAATCAAATACCCGTCGGGATATACGATCCTTAAGTTCCTTGTATACAAAGGAACGGCAACCCTCACCAGCACGTCGCGCAGTTCAGAGGTCTGTGCGGCAACACTGGAGGCAACGACAAACTATTGTTTCGCCAGTTCGTTGGCAGCCTGTCAGAAACAGCCTTTGAATGGTACTCGGAGCTCCCAAATGACTCCGTAAGAACATTCACAGAGAAGGAACTGCTGTTCACACGGCATTTCGCCAGCACGAGCGAACGCACTCCAATTACGGCATTAATCAATGCCAGGTAAAGCCAGGAAAAACCTGGGTCCAATACGCGATCCGGTGGCGGAACCTATGGTCTAAGTGCGAGCGCATTGAAGAGTCTCCTTCTGTAGACATGTTCATCAAAACCCTTGATCCTCAAACGACCGTGTCCCAGTTCATAACATTCTTCAAACCAACCATCTTCCAGGCTTTAATAGATAAACTGGCCTAAATAGACCAGATGGGCCACGAGTCCTCCTCCTCAAATAAGGACCCTCAAAATAACAGGGGTAAAGGGAAAGCAACCTTCGTTGCCAGTATGCAAAGACAACCGGGTGGCCCAAAACCTGCTGCTCTCCAAAACAACGTGCGTCCGCGCCCATCCTTGGAAGAAAGATTAGGACGCGCTTACTCGTTTCCCCGCGACAAGACCAGGAGACTATTCGAATTGGCAGTATGTAATAAACTCATCACATTACCACACACGAGGCGTCTACCGCAACCCGGCGACGCCAACAACTCTAACTACTGCTCCTATCATAGAATGGTGATCCACCCAATTGAAGATTTCCATGTCTTTAAGAACTGGGTCGAAAACCAGTATCAACAAGGGAAATTCGCACTATCTGATAACTGGAGGGTAAACCCACACCAGAAGCAAACTCCAAAAAAGGTGGACGCGCAGGGGGCATCATTCTCACTCATGGAAGAAACTCATGGAAAGTCGTTCTTTCATCAAAAACTAAAAGAATACTGAAGGATCTATAAGCTTATCCGACAGTCTAGTGGAAAAACCCACTTGAACCTGAAATTATCGAAGGGATACTGAAATCTCGTCCTGCGCCAAAAATTGTTGACAAGGGAGAAAAAACCCAAGCCAAGCCTTCGAAGTCTTCTAAGAAAAAAAAGAAGACCAAGAAGCCCATGCAGCCTGCCGAGTATGACGACAAGTGCACAGACCTAACAAAATACATTGACGTGCTGGAAGAGTACAACCAGAAAGAACGAACACCAGTCACGTTCGAAGAGTTCCTTAAGCATATTCTTGAGGACGAAGATAGTGACAATGATGAGGAAAATGACTCGTCAGAAGACACTGAAGACCGTGTAGCAAGTTACCACATGGTCTCCCATTTGTCGTTATATGGCGAAGAAGCTCTCTCAGTGTCAGAAAACAACGTAAAGGAACTGGAGGCAGAATCGGCGCTAAAATCCCCGGAACTGCCAGAAGACCCGATCGATAGGCAGTTAAACGAAGCCTTTCAAAAAAGCTAAATTGACCAAGAACGCGAGACAACCATATATGAAAAGGCTAAGCATCAGCGTCAGGATAAAGAAGTTGCGGCGGGGACGAGTCGTAAAGTACTCCGATCAAACCCAAGCACACTTGCTACAAATAAGAGCAGAATCAAAACAGAGAAGTGGTTCGCCAAAACTCTGTCAATGGGGATGAAGCTGCCACCTCTCATAAAGAACACTCCCGGGGTCATATGCCCCGATGAAAAAGGATCACATCCAAACTACTGCCTATATCATCGGAAGGTCACCCACCCTACCGAAGAATGCAGTACCTTCAAGAAGTGGTGGTAAGGATATATTGCCCATTAAAAACACTTCAAGAGGATGAAGCGCGAAGCTCGTGCCTGTCAGCGGAAAAATAGTGCGACAAACGCGCATGAAGAAAAGACTGGCAACTGCCATAAGGTTGGTACCATTTCAGAAGGGGGAAAACCCTAAGTTCTTACTTCGGGAGCGATTCTGAGGACGGAATGTCTCTCAGCCCTCTCTTCAAAGACTCCCCCTCCGAAAAAGAAGAGGAGGAGAAGAGCTGCAAGAATATTCAGCTGTGTAACCGCTGTTAGGTTTACCTAGCACCTCATGAAGGGTTTGCAAGCATCACATGTCTCAAAATTAAATTTTTAAGGTGCTAAGTGAACATGCAAAGAATCATCACTAGATTTTTAGGGTTTCTAAAACAACACATCATCACAAGTTGATAAAGCTAGGGTTTTGAGAGTACAACCTTTGTAGCTCCCTACGCTAGACTCCTCGGCTACTTGGGGTTTGGAAAAGGTCCGCTTGAACTCCTCTAGGTCCACGATGATCCACCCGGAGTCCGCTTTGTCCAAGCTTGTATCTTCACAAGATCAAGAGAAGGAAATGAAGCTAACACTCTTCACAAGTGGGCAAGACTTGTGTAGAATGGTGTTGTGGTGGTTTTTCTCACTTCAAAATCCTAACTTGGTGAGTGTTTTGCTCACTTGAGAAATCTAGAGAGCAAAATAGCAAGGAGGAAGAAGATGATGGCTTTTGAAATATCAAGAGAATGATAATTGTGTTGTGAAAAATAGAAAATATAAGTATATATATTTTCTACCCTTTATCTCAAACCATAGTTACAATATATGGATATTATTGTACTTGAGTTAAAACACAAAATGAAGATTAACACATGGTTAAAAAGTAGGTGAGCATGGTTAGTTCAAAGAAGAGTGTAAAAGATAATCATGTATTAACCTTTTACTTTTCTTTTGTTTTAAAAACAAATACAATATATATCCATATATATAATTATAAGGTGTGAGTCTTATATTGCCACCATCTCCTATATATACAACCATGATAACCTTTATGTATACATGTATGTGTGCATGCACATCCTATGTGCATGAATGAGAATGAATGAGAATGAGTGCATACATGCATGCATAAAGACAAGAAAGGATTTTAAGTGAGAAGCTAATGGTTAAATGATAAATCAACACTTGATTTATCAACCCGGTCATATCACATACGACCCGACCAAAAGCAAGCAGCCTGATTAATATACGGTATCTCATACGCGCATTTTAACCGGGCCCACGCACATATCGCATATGCGCACCACAACGTTTCGCCTGGACTAGGTAACTCCTTTGTGGGACTCTAAGACTCGTCAATACGCCGGCAGTGGGTGATGATCATATCAAGCACCCCCAAGCCACAAGCGGTCAGCTAAACGTAACGGCCACCCGGGTATTGAGCGATCAGAAGAGAACAAGCGAACCTGCTACAACTCCCGTCGAGCCAACCGGCAACACTACCGTACAGTCCGGTCTCTTCGTCAGATATGCTGCATATCGAGTCTAGGGATGGTAACGTCGACCCCAATAACTCAATAAGTCGTGCCGATGAAAGGTCTATAACAGATCGAGAAACTACTGATAACACTTATCAGCAAATCCCAACAGCCCTGGCCAGGGACTTACTGATATAGCCAGTCGAGCACAGCACAGCATCAACTCCCAATACCGGGAGAGATGAAACCCCTCCTATCGCTCGTCGCCTTCGTGTATCTCGGGACTGTACCCAACGGCCACCTGTTTGCACGACTCAGTAGAGCCGTGGTAGGGTGGTAATCAAAGTACAATGGGAGAACACACAAGACTCTATGACGATCTTGGGTCTACAGACTAACCTGCACCAGTGTTACCTGAGAACTGCTATCCGACGATAGATTTAATTCCATATAGGAGTTCTCGGCGAGTCCGTCTAGTGTACCCAATCACCACTGAGCACCCGTATACGATCTCGATGTCAAACATCGATGAATGTGGGAACATTCATCGCCCATCATATAGGTCCAGTATCATATACGCTAGTCTACTCTGGTATATCGATGCCCCGTCTCGATACACCTACGACTAGGGACATTTCAGGATATGTTTATAAACTACAGATGTCCCACTAGTATGATCTCTATCATAATCACTGTAGTCAAGCCAATATCCTCAGGGCTTTATCAACATGTGTGAATGAGTAAAAGCATGATCAAATCAACATGTCAGATAAAGAAAAACCAGATAGCATACTATCATGTCGAGCAAGAATGTACACTGAATATATATATATATATATACATGTATAAATACATCCACTATCATATAATGGCCACTAGGGCATACATATATCCAACAATCTCCTACTTGCACTAAGGCCAGTTATTGGCGTATCTCATACCTAATATCTCAAAAAGTCGCTCATGCTGCGGCTGAGGGAGGGCCTTGGTGAGTGGATCCGCGGCGTTATTCTTTGTGTCTACTCTCCTAATCTCGATCTCGCGGCTATCAACAATCTCCCGGATCAAATTAAAGCGCCTCAGGATGTGTCTGGATCGCTGATAGGACCTGGGCTCCTTGGCTAACGCCATAGCCCCATTATTATCACAATACAATGGTATTGGATCAATAATGGTTGGAACTACTCCTAGCTCCGAGACGAACTTTCTCATCCAGACAGCTTCCTTGGCGGTATCATTTGCAGCAATATACTCAGCCTCCATCGTAGAGTCTGCAACGGTATCCTGTTTGGAACTCTTCCAACTTACCGCCCCTCCATTGAGGGTAAATACAAACCCAGAGATAGATTTGCTGTCGTCCTTATCACTCTGGAAGCTCGAATCGGTAAAGGCCTCCATTTAGAGATCTCCATTACCATACACCAAGAACAATTCTTTAGTCCTTCGCAAGTACTTAAGAATGTTCTTCACAGCTATCCAGTGATTCTCCCCTGGGTTGGATTGATACCTGCTTACTACACTAAGTGCATAAGCTACATCTGGGCGTGTACATAACATCGCATACATTATAGATCCTACTGCCGAAACATAGGGTATAATGCTCATGCGAGCTCTCTCTTCATCGGTCTTTGGGCAAGAATCCTTGGAGAGAGTGACCCCATGGCAAGCGGGTAAGGCACCATGCTTGGAGTCTTCCATACTAAACCTTTTTAGGATGGTGTTAATGTACCTGGTTTGGGACAATCCCAACAACCTCTTGGATCTATCCCTATAGATCCTAATGCCCAGGATGTATGTGGCATCACCCAGGTCCTTCATGGAGAACCTTAGTGATAAGAAAGATTTGACTGACTGTAGCATAGGAATATCATTTCCTATCAGAAGAATGTCATCCACATACAATACGAGGAATGTGACAGCTCTCCCTACAGCCTTCTTATAAACACAAGGTTCATCTGGATTTTTGATGAAATCAAACTCTTTGATAATATCATCGAAACAGATGTTCCAACTCCGTGGTGCCTGCTTTAACCCATATATGGATTTAAGAAATCTACATGCTTTCCCGCTACTCCCACTGTCAATGAAGCCCTCCGGCTGATCCATATAAACGCATTCTTCTAAATCCCCATTTAGAAATGCCGTTTTAACGTCCATCTGCCAGATTTCATAGTCGTAGTGAGCAGCAATAGCAAGTAGGATCCGAATGGATTTAAGCATGGCTACGGGCGAAAAAGTCTCGTCATAGTCCAAACCTTGTCTTTGACGAAAACCTTTCGCCACAAGTCTTGCCTTAGAGGTCTCTACCTGCCCATCTACACCAATCTTTCTTTTAAAGATCCATTTGCACCCTACAGGTTTTACCCCAGGAGGTACAGCGTCCAAAGTCCATACTTTGTTGGTGTACATAGACTCCATTTCGGATCTCATGGCATCCAGCCACTTCACAGAGTCTCCACTCGTGATAGCTTGCTGAAAACTGGTAGGATCATCATCCTCCATGATGCAGTCTTCTCTGTCACCATCAATGAGGAAACCGTAGTACCTCTCCGGTGGGCGAGAAGTCCTACCAGACCTACGGAGTGGCCGAGGTTCTTCAGTTTCTATTGCAACAGCCGGTTCAACAAAGTCGTCATTTGTAGTTTGTGTCTCTAGAACCTCTTCTAGATCTACCACATTGCCATCATCTTTATCTGTGAAAAACTCTTTTTCTAAGAATGTGGCATACTGAGAAACAAACACCTTTTATTCCTCCTTGTGGTAGAATAGATATCCATAAGAGTTCCTTGGATATCCCACAAAGTTATACATGACTGACCGTGTCTCGAGTTTGTCCGGATTCTGCTTTTTAACATAGGCCGGGCAACCCCAAATCTTAATTCTCTTAAGAGATGGTCTCTTCCCATGCCATATCTCATATGGCGTGGTAGACACGGTTTTGGTTGGAACCCTGTTCAAAAGAAACGCTGCAGTCTCCAATGCATGCCCCCAAAATGAGACAGGTAACTCAGCATCACTCATCATGGAACGGACCATATCTAATAGGGTCCGATTCCATCGTTCAGACACGCCGTTGTGCTGTGGTGTGTAAGGAGGAGTGAGCTGAGAGAGAATCTCATTCTCTTTTAGGAAGTTTGCAAATACTGTACTGAGGTACTCCCCACCTCGATCTGATTGAAGCATTTTGATACTCAAGCCGGTTTGTTTTTCTACTTCTTGTTTATATTCAGTGAATTTCTCGAAAGCTTCGGATTTGTGCTTTAATAAAAATACATGACCGAATCTTGAGAAATCGTCAGTGAAAGTAATGAAGTAAGAAAAACCGCCTCTAGCCTGTGTAGACATTGGTCCACATACATCACTATATATGAGTCCTAGGAGCTCGGTAGCTCTTTCTCCGTGTCCGGTAAACGAAGTTTTGGTCATTTTACCTTTAATACAAGACTGGCAAGTCGCATAAGATTTATATTCAAAGGAGTTTAAATATCCATTTTTGTGTAACTTGTTTAGTCTTGTTTCGTTAATATGACCAAGTCTACAGTGCCAAAGAAAAGCTTCATTTATTTCTGAAAGTTTTCTTTTATTAGTGTGTTGTATACTGAAAACTGTGTGTTGATTTAGGACGTATATCCCGTTATTAAGTGTACCATACCCAACCAACATTTGATTTAGGTGAATGTTCATAACATTGTTCTGCAATACAAAATTATATCCTTCATTGTCTAACAAAGAAACAGATATTATATTACAAAGCATACTTGGTACAAAATAACATGGGTTCAAAACCAATATACACCCAGATGGCAACCCCAAGTGATACTCTCCCACTGCGACTGTATGTACATTGGAACCATTTCCAACGCGGAGAGTATGGTCACCTGTCTTCAAAACCTTGCTATTTCTCAGACCCTGCATAGAATTGCAAATGTGAGAACCTGAACCGGTATTTAATACCCAGGAAGCAGAGTTTATTGAAAAACAGTTTTCTGTCACAAACACACCTGAAGCGGAAGCATCCCTATGCTTCTTCTTGAGATTCAAGTACTCCGTACAGTTACGCTTCCAATGTCCTGTTTTGTGGCAATGAAAACATTCCCCTTTCCCCAAGTCTCCAGCTTTGGACTTTTCCTTTCCCTTCACCTTTTTAACTCCACCCTTAGGATTGGTGGGCTTCTTCTTTTTCTTTTCTTTGGCCTTAGCCTTTGGGCGAGAAGAGGAAGATTGTCCAACAGTCATAACAGGAGTTTTCACTGATTTCAGTGTGCTCTCTGCACTCCTTAACATATTAAGGAGTTCAGGTAGTTCCGTCTCCATGTTGTGCATGTTGAAGTTAACTATGAACTGAGCAAAGGTGGAGGGGAGGGACTGCAGAATAATATCCGTATATTGTTCATTGTCCATTGTCCATCCAAGGTCCTCAAGCTCTTCTATAAGAGCTATCATCTTCAGAACATGGTCTCCTACCGGTGTGCCAGGGGCCATTCGCATCTGAAACAATTTCTTTGATGCTTCGTATCGTAATACGTGGGATTGCTCTCCATACAACTCCTTTGTATGGAGAAATATGGTTTGAATGTCCATATTCTCGTGCTGCTTTTGATGTGTATTGTCCATCGATGCAAGCGCGAGACATTTGGTCGTGGCACGGTCAGCGTCCCATGTTTTGCGGACTTCAATATCCGCAACTGAGGATTTTGGACCTGGGGTGGGCGGGGCTGAAGCCGTGAGGACATATGATACTTTATCATAAGTCAAGGCTATTTTCAGATTTCTCAGCCATTCTTTATAATTGGTTCCATTCAGTTTGTTTTTATCTAGTAGAAACTTGAGTCCAGTCATTGGTATCTGCCATTAAGAGAGAGAAAAGAATACACTCTGCGAAAGCTCTTGTAAAGATCAGATTGGTTTATTATCTTGTCTAATCGATGTTTCCCACTGCTTTAATCGAATTTTTCTTTCAAACCTTAAAAAGAAAACTAGCCAGGATTAATTACAGTCTACAACTTCGCTAACCGTTCAACCAGGCCAGTGTCGGTACTTGAGGGAGGTTCCCCGTGCTTTCGCACGGACCTAATTAAAGTAAACCTTGTTTTCCCAGAGGCGTAGCCCCGTTAACACCTTTCTAGACACCTAATGAGTTAGCTAATTGTAAACTGCAAAACTCTCCTAGGAGCAACTATTGTCCACAGTGGGATCGGGATCTAACCATCATATGGAAGGTATGCAATCTCATTGCAAATCTCAACACTTGAAATTCCCGATGTGGTTTTTACCCCTAGCACTTATGACCTTAACTATGGTCAACAAATCATAAGCACCAGTCAAGTTCTACCCATCATTTCTTGATTAATTAGACCCACCCATATGACCCTTAACTATGGTCAACAAAGTCGTATGAATGTCCTAATTAATCTGCATCATATGCTGTGTAGGAAGACATCACTTAGCTACCGTACACTACGTCTTAACTAAAGTCAACAAACGTAGCACGAATACTAAGTACTCTACTTCCTAAAATGACGGAAGATTGCGGATGATTTTTAAGAAAATCTTTAACGCTTTGAACTTGATATCGTTGTAGAATCAAAAGGTTTTCAAAAGGAGTGGCTTAAGCTCCGCAGTTTTGAAATGTAGCTTTTTCATAAAGAGCCGAGTGCTTTTCAAATCCGATTCTACAACATCTTTTTAAGTTTATTTTCTTTACATTAATCATATTAATGTAGTCCCATCATTTAAGTCCTTAAGCCAGTCACAGAAAAGAAACGAAAATAACACGTACGCTTATGCCATCCGCATTCGCCGCAATGTTCCGTTATGCACCGTTAGGTTACTTAACTAACGGCATACCGGGATGGGACTAGCGCGGGTGTAAAACATAAGCAACGTCTACTATATATCTCATATATTATATATCATTCGTCTCAGATATCACAGAACACAGGCAGCAGAAACATATATATAATGTGGGATATACTAGGACGTCCGTATTTAGTATTTAGCCAACAATAGAAAATACGGATTCCACAGTCGCGATGAATAGCCAAGCCCACACCCCTAGACCCCTACAAGAGTGGCAAGCGACCCTACCAATCCTGAAGTTTAGGAGACCCGGTCTCGACTCCTCGAGATGGCCTCCCACTGAACCCCAGAACCCGGTCACTTGTGCTCCCCTCCTTGGGTCTATCCTAATGCGGAAAAGTAAATAATATACAACACTGGTGACATCAACCTCAACCCGGAAATGCCCCAAATAAAAGAATATTACATTACATTTGAATTTTACATGAATGAAAAATAAAACTCTCATCTCACATAAAAACCCTCGGCTATTCAATCGCGACAATCATGCACATCATATCTCAGCAACACATAATATCATATATCATCAACGTAAGTAAGTATGCGTACCCCGATTGTCGTTGATGTATAGCAATGAAACCGGCGATAAGCGACATACTACACTTACGGTCACAGAAAAGAAAGTGTAAAACTGCAATATTTGGAATCCACATTCTCTTTTGACATCGTAAATGTGAAATATCACATACTTCGTATTTCATGTCTAGCTATATGAATTCCACATATTGCATCACATTCCAGATAAATAGACAGTATTAAAGTTTTCGAACGAATGATCAAATACCCAAAATTCCCTAAAGCTCAACACTTAAGCGGAGTTCAAAAAATTCGGAATGTGTCACAGTAGTAGCGGTCCAGCCGTAGAAGGGTCAAGCCAACGCCTCACATGTGGCACGCCGTACTGCCTCAAACCCTAAGGTTCAAAAGGCAGTTCAAGATGGTCACATAATCGAGTTAAGGTTTGTTGTCTTCTAGAGGGTCCACCACAAAACTTGCACGTATTTCCGAAAGATTTAAACCCCGTGAAAAAGTGAGTTAATGATACTCGTTCGAACTTTTTAATACTTTCTAAGTTACCCGGAAAAAAGCACGAAATTGAAATTCCGACCGAATCATAGAATCCAAAACAACCTCCAGAACATACAACACTAGATTCAGATTAAAAATACCCAAAAATATATACAAGCAGGTAGGAAGAACAGTGTATAAAAACGAGGCCTTAATGGGTCTGTACGGCCGCGGAGCCGCGGCCCAAGCAAGCTTTGGCCGCGGTTCCGCGGTGGGGTATAAGGATTAGGGCTTCATTTTTTACAACAACTCTTATAATTCCCTGCTGAATTTTTTACATATTTTTAATACTGAAAAATCACAGTTTCAAAAAATTGTCCAGAGAGTGTCCCAAAAAACCGTATTTTGGTTCGATCGGAGTTTTAACTTCGTTAAAATGTCGCCTAAAGTTCTAGGTCGGCTCTAATACCAATGTTAGGTTTACCTAGCACCTCATGAAGGGTTTGCAAGCATCACATGTCTCAAAATTAAATTTTTAAGGTGCTAAGTGAACATGCAAAGAATCATCACTAGAATTTTAGGGTTTCTAAAACAACACATCATCACAAGTTGATAAAGCTAGGATTTTGAGAGTACAACCTTTGTAGCTCCCTACGCTAGACTCCTCGGCTACTTGGGGTTTGGAAAAGGTCTGCTTGAACTCCTCTAGGTCACCGATGATCCACCCGGAGTCCGCTTTGTCCAAGCTTGTATCTTCACGAGATCAAGAGAAGGAAATGAAGCTAACACTCTTCACAAGTGGGCAAGACTTGTGTAGAATGGTGTTGTAGTGGTTTTTCTCACTTCAAAATCCTAACTTGGTGAGTGTTTTGCTCACTTGAGAAATCTAGAGAGCAAAAGAGCAAAGAGGAAGAAGATGATGGCTTTTGAAATATCAAGAGAATGATAATTGTGTTGTGAAAAATAGAAAATATAAGTATATATATTTTCAACCCTTCATCTCAAACCATAGTTACAATATATGTATATTATTGTACTTGAGTTAAAACACAAAATGAAGATTAACACATGGTTAAAAAGTAGGTGAGCATGGTTAGTTCAAAGAAGAGTGTAGAAGATAATCATGTATTAACCTTTTTCTTTTGTTTTGTTTTAAAAACAAATACAATATATATCCATATATATAATTATAAGGTGTGAGTCTTATATTGCCACCATCTCCTATATATACAACCATGATAACCTTTATGTATACATGTATGTGTGCATGCACATCCTATGTGCATGAGTGAGAATGAATGAGAATGAGTGCATACATGCATGCATAAAGACAAGAAAGGATTTTAAGTGAGAAGCTAATGGTTAAATGATAAATCAACACTTGATTTATCAACCCGGCCATATCACATACGACCCGACCAAAATCAAGCCGGCTGATTAATATACGGTATCTCATACGCGCATTTTAACCGGGCCCACGCACATATCGCATATGCGCACCACAACGTTTCGCCTGGACTAGGTAACTCCTTTGTGGGACTCTAAGACTCGTCAATACGCCGGCAGTGGGTGATGATCATATCAAGCACCCCCAAGCCACAAGCGGTCAGCTAAACGTAACGGCCACCCGGGTATTGAGCGATCAGAAGAGAACAAGCGAACCTGCTACAACTCCCGTCGAGCCAACCGGCAACACTACCGGACAGTCCGGTCTCTTCGTCAGATATGCTGCATATCGAGTCTAGGGATGGTAACGTCGACCCTAATAACTCAATAAGTCGCGCCGATGAAAGGTCTATAACAGATCGAGAAACTACTGATAACACGTATCAGCAAATCCCAACAGCCCTAGCCAGGGACTTACTGATATAGCCAGTCGAGCACAGCACAACATCAACTCCCAATACCGGGAGAGACGAAACCCCTCCTATCGCTCATCGCCTTCGTGTGTCTCGGGACTGTACCCAACGGCCACCTGTTTGCACGACTCAGTAGAGCCGTGGTAGGGTGGTAATCAAAGTACAGTGGGAGAACACACAAGACTCTATGACGATCTCGGGTCTACAGACTAACCTGCACCAGTGTTACCTGAGAACTGCTATCCGACGATAGATATAATTCCATATAGGAGTTCTCGGCGAGTCCGTCCAGTGTACCCAGTCACCACTGAGCACCCGTATACGATCTCGATGTCAAACATCGATGAATGTGGGAACATTCATCGCCCATCATATGGGTCCAGTATCATATACGCTAGTCTACTCTGGTATATCGATGCCCCGTCTCGATACACCTACGACTAGGGACATTTCAGGATATGCTTATAAACTACAGATGTCCCACTAGTATGATCTCTATCATAATCACTGTAGTCAAGCCAATATCCTCAGGGCTTTATCAACATTTGTGAATGAGTAAAAGCATGATCAAATCAACATGTCAGATAAAGAAGAACCAGATAGCATACTATCATGTCGAACAAGAATGTACACTGAATATATATATATATATATAGATATATATACATGTATAAATAAATCCACTATCATATAATGGCCTCTAGGGCATACATATATCCAACAACCGCACACTTCCTGAGAAGAATCTCGGACCTACAAACAAAGGTTCGAGCAAAAAAGAGAAAGAGAAAGAAAAAATCTCTAAGGAAATTGCCCTCGACGACGGGTTTGTCAAAAAGCTCGCAGCAAGGGACCCATCTAAGAAAAACAATGTGGATTACAACGTCCTAGCATATCTGAGGAAAATACCCTCACAACTGAGCATATTGGATATCCTCCTCCTGTCCAAAGAGGCACGAGATTCCCTGATCAAGACGCTACAAGAGCCCGATCAGTTCCAACCTTTCTTCACAGAAGAGAAGATGAAAGATGAACTGGCAGAGGTCCAAATGGGTGACATTACATTCAGCGATGAAGATCTCCTTCTCGGTACGTGCGAACATAATCACCCGTTGTACGTCACCGGGTACTGCCACGACATCAAGATAGGGAAAATCCTTGTCGACAACGGATCCTCCATCAACCTTCTCAACGTGAGAGTGCTGAAGGAAATTTGCATGAACGTTCAGCACCTTGCCCGAGATAAAATTACCATCTCCAGATTCGACTCACGGTCGTCACAGACACTTGGGTCCGTAATACTGACGTTACGCTCCGGGCTGCTCGTTTCATGTCATTGACGCTAAGACATGCTATAATGCTTTGCTCGGCAGGCCTTGGTTACACGAGTACAACGTCATCCCTTCTACACAACATCAGTGTATGAAGTATTTCAAGAATGGTTCGAAGTACACCGTCACGGGAGAGCTAAACCTGTTCTTAGTAAATGAAATACGGAAATATAAAGACGCAAAGTACTTCCTACCAGACTTTGGGGATACCGAAAGGTGTCACAAGCCGGAGAATAAACAGAAATCTGTCGCCACTATCTTAATCTTTGGGAGCAATACCGGGAAGATGAATAAATAGTCTACTCGGGGAAACCCCAAAAAGAAAACAATAAGCCCGAACCATCTACTCCTATTTTGGTCTTTGGCAGCGACTCAGAGGACAAGGCCAACGAGTGTTCTTCGTCCGCCCATCAAAGCAAACTTTTGCCGGAGCAGATCAAAGTCTGCAAATCACAATGGCTCCACCTCGACACTACAAGAAACTTGATGCGCTCCATACATATAGCGTATAAGAACTGCAAACATTCTACGTGCCTCTTAAACAAAGGGATGAAAATGCAATCCTCTTCTACCAATCTACGGAGTCTAAAGCAGAAAAAGAAGTCTGGCATGGTGCCGATTTTGCACTCGACGGGTTTCAACCAATCCGTCTGCCAAGATACTATACGGAGGGATTGAAAAAGCTGTTAAGATACCAAGGTGTACCTCTCGAACAAACTGTTCGACACGCCTAATTCTACAAAAAGATTTGGGAAATTCCCGGGACTCGTCGAAAGATGCCCAAGGGAAGATGGAGACAACCGGGCTCGGATATATTCAGTCCAAGAAACGGAAGCAGATCTACCATTGTCGTGTCGTAAATAGCTCAAGTGAAGCAGAAAACGCTCTTCCAAATAGCTGTGACGTCAAATCAGAATGAGATCCCGCTCTAAAAACGTTAAGTCCGTCGCTAGAAGAACAAATTGACAAGTTAATAAAAGAAGCTTGTCAAACGAGCCGGGACAATCACAGCCGCAAAATGGCCATTTATGAAAAGGCCAGAACGCAGCGTCTCAGTCAGCAATCTGCGAAGAAGGTAGGCTATAATGCTCTTCATCCCCGGGCCACTATATATTCTCGCGAAAGGGGAAAATCCTGAAATAAAGGAAAAACAGGGCAAGGAACGTAAACAACATTCAAAGACAACAATGAGATACTACAACCACTGCTATCAGATGGCCCTAGTGCAAGTGGGAGATTGTTAGCTATATGTATGCCCTAGAGGCCATTGCTATACATAGGATGTATATTGTAATGGATGCTGGGACATATATAGGGAGGACTTTCTTGCTCGACATGATAGTATGCTATCTGGTTGCTCTTTACCTTAACGTGTATACTGATTGTCTCTCTGTTACATGTTGGTAAAGCCCTTAGGATGTGTACTTGACTACCTGGACTATGATGCGGATCATACTAGTGGGGATATGGTAGTCCATAAGTACATCCTTCAAAGTCCCTAGTCGTGGGTGTATCGAGACGGGGCATCGATATACCAGAGTAGACTAGCATATACCTTATCGACCCATACAGATGGGCGATGGATGATCCCATATCCATTGGTGTTTGACATCAGAGATGATATACGGGTGCTCAGTGGAGACTGGGTACACTGGACGGACTCGCCGAGAACTCCCAGATGGTATTATACCTTACGTCAGATGGCAGTTCAATGGTGACAGTGGTACAGAGTAGTCTGTTGACCCGAGATCGTCATAGAGTCTTGTGTGGTTCCCACTGTGCTTTGATTTCCATCTTACCACGTCCAAGAGGGCGTGCAAAACGGTGGTTTTTGGGTACAGTCCCGAGTCACATGGAGGCAATGAGCGATAGGAGGGGATTCGTCTCTCCAGGTATAGGGAGTTGATGTTACGCTGTGTTCGATTGGCTATAACCGGAAATCCCTGGCCAGGGTTGCTGAGATTTACTGGTAAGTGTTACCTGTAGTTTCTCGAACTGTTATAGACCTCATATCGACACGACTTATCGAGCTATTGGGGTCTGACGTTTACCACCCCTAGGCGAGATATGCGACATATCAGACGATCAGACCGGACTGTACGGTAAGTGTTACTGGTTGGATTCACAGGAGTGTGAGCGGGCTTGCTCGTCGATCTTCTGATCGTTCAATACTCGGGTGGCCGTTACGTTTAGCAGACCGCTTGCGGCTTGTGGATGTTTGATATGATCATCATCTGCTGCCGGCGTATTGACGAGTCTTTAGAGTCCTACACAGAGGTTTCCTGGCTCAAGCGAAACGAAATAGGAGCGCATATGAGATATGTGCGGGACCGAGAATAATGCGTGTATGTGATACCGTATTCTATGCTCGCGATGAATGTATCAATTGGTTGTATGCGATATAACCTAGTTATCGAATCAAGGATTGATTCGATAAGTCGATACATTGGATATTAGTCGGTTATATGCGATATGACCGGATCGTTAAATCAAGTGTTGATTTAATGATTTAATGCATAAATATATATTTGATATATTACTTTGCATTAACTAGTATTGGTTCACTTAAGATGGATTTTCTCACTTGATGTGCACATTGTATATATGATATACTTTTGTGCATTTGATTGTATCATGTTTGATGATACATGATAGTTTGGTGTATAGTTTAAACCATGGTTGGTCAATAGTTAGGGTTTCTTTTGCTTCATTTACTTATTCATTTATTCATTTATTTATCCATTTTGTTTATTTTAGCAAAAGAAAATGATAAAGAGAAAATGGTGGCTTTCTTTGTTTGTAATTGAAGCTTCATGAAGCTTTGACTACATGACCATTTTGTCTCATGCTTAACCCTAAACCATTAAACCTAACCATGGTCTATTCTCTACACCTAACTAAGGTTAGGATATGATAAGTATTCATTTGGCTATTCTTTTTGAATGAGATTGATCATATTCTATCTTCTTCTTCTTCATCTTCAAAGAAGAAAAGCTTGCCTCCATCAATGGCAACTTGAGCAAATGAGTGAGAAATACAATTCTAAAGTGAATCCACTTCCTATTTCTTCATCCTCTACCTCTTGCCAAGTAGTATAGGGTGTTTCCTTCACAAGTTTTCATGGCTTGGTGAAGGTGGAGCTTGATCTAGTGATGCCTCGACGTAGATCATCTTCGGCATCGTCGTCGATGACCTAGCCCGCTTTTTCTCTGATGAAGCCGATGCTAGAGTTATGGTTCGATTTGGACAGCGGAGAGGACTTCATCATGGAGCTATGGAGGTGGAGAAACGGATCTACAAAGGTTGTATTTCAGTTCTTTTAGTTTAGTTGTAAACTAGTTTCATTTTGTCGCCTAAAATTCTAGTTAACGATCCGTATTAGGGTTTCTCGGCACTTGTAAAATTTGAAATTGGCATGGTTGATGCCATGTGAGACCTCATTAGCGTGCCCAGGAACCCTACAACAACAACATCATGCATGTAAATATTATAAAAGCATATGCATGAAAGTATGAGAATATAAATCAACGTGTGTCCCTCGCGACACATCAAAATGATGGAATCTGAGTGTCCAGCATCGACACTCGAAACATCATGAAACCCGTGTCCAACATCGACACGTAAATCCCCATATATCTCGGGCTCCGTCAGTCCAGATCGGCCCACGGGCTCCGTCTGCGGGATCGGTCATCGGGCACCGGCAGAACGGGTCGGCCCACATCCATCTCTCGACTCCGGTCGGTATCCTCCGGATAACCGCCGAGACCAAATACTATCACCGGTAGGTAGTGCTCCAATGCCAGGCTCACCGTCTGACAATACGAGTCTTCTTGCCCCGGGATACCTTACCGGGTCCACCATGTACCCGCAGACGGTGCCTACTGCTCCTCGAATCGGGTTTCACATGCCAATCTCAGAACCGAGAAAACACATGGTGGACGCACTGAAATATCACATCAAGAGAAACCGGGTTTTTAAAACAATACACACTTCCTTTTGAAATCACCACGGTTCTCAAATCCAGAAATGTCATGAAAACAGCATATCTCAATGCGTATAATCATGAAGCAAGATGTATGCGATATATAACAGGAATGTAAGTATATCCGTATATCATGCAATATAGAACAGCGATGTGAACATATCAGTATATCATGCGACATATCATAATGATGTGAGTCTATTGTCATACGAGCAGGCGGCGACTCAGGAATATGTTGCAACCTATCAAACTGTCGCAACACCCGGCCCGATAAGTACATCACCACAATGTTAACGTATAATATTAGGCCTCTAGCCCGCCAAACCGTCTCTGTTGCGGTACAAATTTCGAGTGACCCCTGCAGACGATCTTCAATATAAGACGCCCACGTGAACTGCAAAAGCATAGTGCACAATTTTTGAAATAATATTAATTAAAGTTTTCAAACAAATTTAATTACCAAATTAATTATTACATGAGTTGTCTCCATTCGATCTAACTCATCTCTATAAAACTTAAGCACTCGACGAGAAGTTTTATATGATTTCTTGCTATTTCACCTACAGCTGAGTGGCCCTCCAGGGGCATCCTCACCAGCAATACCAATCTTATCCAGTCTACCGATTTACATATGCTCTCATGACCAAATCTGTATATAAAATGTTATACATATTAGAAAGAAGCAACATTATGGTTTTTTGAAATAATTAATTCAAAAATGATATGTATCTGGAGTAATGTAATGCAACCACAAATATTATTCTTTGTCGGAGCACATGCCTCATCTAGTTCCTTGTAAAAATATGCCAAGACTACTGCTCCCCAGGCATACTGACCACGCTCATAGAAGTCCCTAAGAAACCCCAGGTATATCGGATAGAAATGCGTTGTTGACTGGTCCGGTATCAGCTAAGAACCGATCATGTATAGGATGTAGGCATGTACATGTCTATCCAAGATATCATCAGCAGCAGCATCAGGTATATTTTGAAATATATCCTTGAGCCAAACTAAACCGATCTTATTCCTCTTGATATGCCCTCTGGATAGCTGAATTTTGCAATTAATTGTTGATTAATATGACTGTAATATTCTTCAACTTTTAATTTAAAAGAAATAAAAAGTATACATGTCCGAGAAGAGACTCCACATATGTATCCCAACCTGCGTGCTCAGTTTCCGGACCCACAATCTTACCTCCAACCAATCCAACTCCATCCGCTTGTAAACCAAGCAAGATGACAATTGTCACGACCCGAAAATATTAGCTTGTGACCGGCACTTAAATCACGCTACATCTAAAGGCGTAACGTAACTCAAGTAAGCCGAAACCCAGAAATCTAAAACCTTTTTAAAGAAAATAGAAGAGGTGAAGTTTTGAAATAAAGGCATGATGAAAATCAAATGTTTTCTTAAATGCATAAAAAAGGGGACATGAAAAATGCAAGTGGGTTTTAGTAGTTGAAAAACATGTTTCGTCTTTTAAAAATTTGGGCAGCACCTCCTTTGTATATTTTGATCCAAAAACACAAATACATGATAATATAAAAGGCATTCCCAAGCGGGAGCTAGCTCTTCGCCAATCGGCGGATCCACAACCACGCAAGTAATAAAATAAGTATACGACACCCAACGGCAAAGATCCACACAAAAGATAATGAATAAAGCAAGACATCAACCCACCAAGCGAATATATAACCCATCGCTCAAGTCTCGCAACTACAAGTCTGTCTGAGTCATACTATTTATACAAATACTAATTTTGATTGATGGAGTTGACTAGATACAATATGAATAATAAATACAATAGTGATACGATCCAACATGTACCACCTACTAAAGCAAGTCACCCGAATGCAAGGTGTGTGCCAGCGATGCCGCTACTGATCTATGCGGTCAACCTGCAAGAACTGTGGCATAACGAGGGTGAGTTGCCAACTCGTGAGTAGAAAACATCATCAGGTAGAAATCAAATAAACGACTCCTAGGTCAACTATATCATAAAGGTAATACTATGATATCTAGGGTGACCGTATCTGCATATGTACCTACAATATACTCAATGCCTATACGTATGTGGATATCATCCAACCGTATAATCAATGCCTGTATGCATGTGGATCTCATCCACGTGTCAACCAATGACACAACAACATCATGCATATAAATATTATAAAAGCATATGCATGAAAGTATGAGAATATAAATCAACGTGTGTCCCACGCGACACATCAAAATGATGGAATCTGAATGTCCAGCATCGACACTCGAAACATCATGAAACCCGTGTCCAACATCGACACGTAAATCCCCATATATCTCGGGCTCCGTCAGTCCGGATCGGCCCACGGGCTCCGTCTGCGGGATCGGTCCTCGGGCTCCGGCAGAACGGGTCGGCCCACATCCATCTCTCGACTCCGGTCGGTATCCTCCGGATAACCGCCGAGACCAAATACTATCACCGGTAGGTAATGCTCCCCTGCCAGACTCACCGTCTGACAATACGAGTCTTCTTGCCCCGGGGTACCTTACCGGGTCTACCATGTACCCGCAGACGGTGCCAACTGCTCCTCGAATCGGGTTTCACATGCCAATCTCAGAACCGAGAAAACACATGGTGGACGCACTGAAATATCATATCAAGAGAAACCGGGTTTTTAAAACAATACACACTTCCTTTTGAAATCACCACGGTTCTCAAATCCAGAAATGTCATGAAAACAGCATATCTCAATGCGTATAATCATAAAGCATGATGTATGCGACATATAACAGGAATGTAAGTATATCCGTATATCATGCAATATAGAACAGCGAAGTGAACATATCAGTATATCATGCGACATATTATAATGATGTGAGTCTATTTTCATACGAGCAGGCGGCGGCTCAGGAATATGTTGCAACCTATCAAACTGTCGCAACACCCGGTCCGATAAGTACATCACCACAATGTTAACGTATAATATTAGGCATCTAGCCCGCCAAACCGTCTCTGTTGCGGTACAAATTTCGAGTGACCCTTGCAGACGATCTTCAATATAAGACGCCCACGTGAACTGCAAAAGCATAGTACACAATTTTTGAAATAATATTAATTAAAGTTTTCAAACAAATTTAATTACCAAATTAATGATTACATGAGTTGTCTCCATTCGATCTAACTCATCTCTATAAAACTTAAGCACTCGACGAGAAGTTTTATATGATTTCTTGCTATTTCACCTACAGCTGAGTGGCCCTCCAGGGGCATCCTCACCAGCAATACCAATCTTATCCAGTCTACCGATTTACATATGCTCTCATGACCAAATCTGTATATAAAATGTTATACATATTAGAAAGAAGCAACATTATGGTTTTTTAAAATAATTAATTCAAAAATGATATGTATCTGGAGTAATGTAATGCAACCACAAATATTATTCTTTGTCGGAGCACATGCATCATCTGGTTCCTTGTAAAAATATGCCAAGACTCCTGCTCCCCAGGCATACTGACCACGCTCATAGAAGTTCCTAAGAAACCCCAGGTATATCAGATAGAAATGCGTTGTTGACTGGTCCGGTATCAGCTAAGAACCGATCATGTATAGGATGTAGGCATGTGCATGTCTATCCAAGATATCATCATCAGCAGCATCAGGTATATTTTGAAATATATCCTTGAGCCAAACTAAACCGATCTTATTCCTCTTGATATGCCCTCTGGATAGCTGAATTTTGCAATTAATCGTTAATTAATATGACTGTAATATTATTCAACTTTTAATTTAAAAGAAATAAAAAGTATACATGTCCGAGAAGAGACTCCACATATGTATCCCAACCTGCGTGCTCAGTTTTCGGACCCACAATCTTGCCTCCAACCAAGCCAACTCCATCCGCTTGTAAACCAAGCAAGATGACAATTGTCACGACCCGAAAATATTAGCTCGTGACCGGCACTTAAATCACGCTACGTCTAAAGGCGTAACGTAACTCAAGTAAGCCGAAACCCAGAAATCTAAAACATTTTTAAAGAAAATAGAAGAGGTGAAGTTTTGAAATAAAGGTATGATGAAAATCAAATGTTTTCTTAAATGCATAAAAAAAAGGGACATGAAAAATGCAAGTGGGTTTTAGTAGTTGAAAAACATGTTTCGTCTTTTAAAAATTTGGGCAGCACCTCCTTTGTATATTTTGATCCAAAACCACAAATACATGATAATATAAAAGGCATTCCCAAGCGGAAGCTAGCTCTTCGCCAATCGGCGGATCCACAACCACGCAAGTAATAAAATAAGTATACGACACCCAACAGTAAAGATCCACACAAAAGATAATGAATAAAGCAAGACATCAACCCACCAAGCAAATATATAACTCATCGCTCAAGTCTCGCAACTACAAGTCTGTCTGAGTCATACTATTTATACAAATACTAATTTTGATTGATGGAGTTGACTAGATACAATATGAATAATAAATACAATAGTGGTACGATCCAACATGTACCACCTACCAAAGCAAGTCACCCGAATGCAAGGTGTGTGCCAGCAATGCCGCTACTGATCTATGTGGTCAACCTGCAAGAACTGTGGCATAACGAGGGTGAGTTGCCAACTCGTGAGTAGAAAATATCATCAGGTAGAAATCGAATAAACAACGACTCCTAGGTCAACTATATCATAAAGGTAATACTATGATATCTAGGGTGACCGTATCTGCATATGTACCTACAATATACTCAATGCCTATACGTATGTGGATATCATCCAACCGTATAATCAATGCCTGTATGCATGTGGATCTCATCCACGTGTCAACCAATGACACAACTGTTAAGTTTACCTAGCACTCTATAAAAGGTTTGGAAGCATCACATGTCACAAAAATTAGATTTTTATGGTGCTAATTAATCATACAAAGGATCTATCCTAGAAAAATTAGGGTTTCATAACTTTAAAACACATCACAAGAACAAAAGCTAGGGTTTTGAGAGTACAACCTTTGTAGCTCCCTACGCTAGACTCCTTGGCCACTTGAGAGTTGGAAAACGGTTAGCTTGAGGTCTTCTAACATCCACGACGATCCACCCGAAGCACCTTTGTCCAAGCTAGCAACTTCACTTTATCAAGAGAATGAAATGAAGATAACACTCTAAACAAGTGGGCAAGACTTGTGTAGAATGATGTTGTGGTGGCTTTTCTCACTTCAAAAACCTAACTTGATGAGTATTTTGCTCACTACAAAAGTCTAGAGAGCAAATGAAGAAGGAGGAAAAAGATAATGGCCTTTTTGAAAAAGAGTGAAAAGAATAACTCTCTTGAGAAAATGAAAAATATAAGTATATATATTTTCCACTTCTCATCTCAACCCATGGTTAATGATAAAGATATTATTGTATTTGAGTTTAAAACACCAAAGAAAAATTAACCAAGGGTTAATAAGTAGGTGAGCATGGTAAGATGAAGAAGAGTGTAGAAACAATCCATGAATTAACCCTTTTTCTTTTCCTTTTTGCTTTAACACAAATGCAATAATAATCCATATAAAAACCCATGGTGTGAGTCTTATATTGCCACCATTTTTAATGTATATGCAACCATGAAGGATGATGTATGTATGTATGTGTGCATGCACATCCATATGTGCATGAATCAAGAAAGAAAGCACACATGCATGCATACATCCATCAAATACAAGAAAGGATTTCTAGTGAGAAAATAATGGTTAAATGATAAATCAACACTTGATTTATCAATCCTGCCATATCACATACGACCCAACCAAAAGCAAGCCGCCCGATTAATATACGGTATCTCATACGCGCATTTTAACCGGGTCCATGCGCATATCGCATACGCGCACCACAACGTTTCGCCTGGACTAGGTAACTCCTTTGTGGGACTCTAAGTCTCGTCAATACGCCGGCAGTGGGTGATGATCATATCAAGCACCCCCAAGCCGCAAGCGGTCAGCTAAACGTAACGGCCACCCGGGTATTGAGCGATCAGAAGAAAACAAGCGAACCTGCTACAACTCCCGTCGAGCCAACCGGCAACACTACCGTACAGTCCGGTCTCTTCGTCAGATATGCTGCATATCGAGCCTAGGGATGGTAACGTCGACCCCAATAACTCAATAAGTCATGCCGGTGAATGGTCTATAACAGATCGAGAAACTACTGATAACACTTATCAGTAAATCTCAGCAGCCCTGGCTAGGGACTTACTGATATAACCAGTCGAGCACAGCACAGCATCAACTCCCAATACCGGGAGAGACGAAACCCCTCCTATCGCTCATCGCCTTCGTGTGTCTCGGGACTGTACCCAACGGCCACCTGTTTGCACGACTCAGTAGAGCCGTGGTAGGATGGTAATCAAAGTACAATGGGAGAGCACACAAGACTCTATGACGATCTCGGGTCTACAGACTAACCTGTACCAGTTTCACCTGAGAACTGCTATCCGACGATAGATATAA
Organism: Agapanthus africanus; assembly: GCA_030015575.1. Classification (NCBI taxonomy): domain Eukaryota; kingdom Viridiplantae; phylum Streptophyta; class Magnoliopsida; order Asparagales; family Amaryllidaceae; genus Agapanthus; species Agapanthus africanus. The sequence continues at coordinate 123,830,364 of CM057339.1, read as the reverse complement.
TTCCATATAGGAGTTCTCGGTGAGTCCGTCCAGTGTACCTAGTCACCACTGAGCACCCGTATATGATCTTGATGTCAAATATCGATGCATGTGGGAACATCCATCGCCCATCACATGGGTCTAGTATCATATACGCTAGTCTACTCTGGTATATCGATGCCCCGTCTCGATACACCTACGACTAGGGACATTTCAGGATATGCTTATAAACTACAGATGTCCCACTAGTATGATCTCTATCATAATCACTGTAGTCAAGCCGATATCCTCAGGGCTTTATCAGCATGTATGAATGAATAAAAGCATGATCAAATCAACATGTCAGATAAAGAATAACCAGATAGCATACAATCATGTCGAGCAAGAATGTACACTGAATATATATATATATATACATGTACAGATACATCCACTATCATATAATGGCCTCTAGGGCATACATATATCCAACAACAACAACATCATGCATGTAAATATTATAAAAGCATATGTATGAAAGTATGAGAATATAAATCAACGTGTGTCCCTCGCGACACATCAAAATGATGGAATCTGAGTGTCCAGCATCGACACTCGAAACATCATGAAACCCGTGTCCAACATCGACACGTAAATCCCCATATATCTCGGGCTCCGTCAGTCCGGATCGGCATACGGGCTCCGTCTGCGGGATCGGTCCTCGGGCTCCGGCAGAACGGGTCGGCCCACATCCATCTCTCGACTCCGGTCGGTATCCTCCGGATAACTGCCGAGACCAAATACTATCACCAGTAGGTAGTGCTCTCCTGCCAAGCTCACCGTCTGACAATACAAGTCTTCTTGCTCCGGGGTACCTTACCGGGTCTACCATGTACCCGCAGACGGTGCCTACTGCTCCTCGAATCGGGTTTCACATGCCAATCTCAGAACCGAGAAAACACATGGTGGACGCACTGAAATATCATATCAAGAGAAACCGGGTTTTTAAAACAATACACACTTCCTTTTGAAATCACCACGGTTCTCAAATCCAGAAATATCATGAAAACAACATATCTCAATGCGTATAATCATGAAGCATGATGTATGCGACATATAACAGGAATGTAAGTATATCCGTATATCATGCAATATAGAACAGCGATGTGAACATATCAGTATATCATGCGACATATCATAATGATGTGAGTCTATTGTCATACGAGCAGGCGGCGGCTCAGGAATATGTTGCAACCTATCAAACCGTCGCAACACCCGGTCTGATAAGTACACCACCACAATGTTAACGTATAATATTAGGCATCTAGCCCGCCAAACCGTCTCTGTTGCGGTACAAATTTCGAGTGACCTTTGCAGACGATCTTCAATATAAGACGCCCACGTGAACTGCAAAAGCATAGTACACAATTTTTGAAATAATATTAATTAAAGTTTTCAAACAAATTTAATTACCAAATTAATGATTACATGAGTTGTCTCCGTTCGATCTAACTCATCTCTATAAAACTTACGCACTCGATGAGAAGTTTTATATGATTTCTTGCTATTTCACCTACAGCTGAGTGGCCCTCCAGGGGCATCCTCACCGGCAATACCAATCTTATCCAGTCTACCGATTTACATATGCTCTCATGACCAAATCTGTATATAAAATGTTATACATATTAGAAAGAAGCAACATTATGGTTTTTTAAAATAATTAATTCAAAAATGATATGTATCTGGAGTAATGTCATGCAACTACAAATATTATTCTTTGTCGGAGCACATGCCTCATCTAGTTCCTTGTAAAAATATGCCAAGACTCCTGCTCCCCAGGCATACTGACCACGCTCATAGAAGTCCCTAAGAAATCCCAGGTATATCGGATAGAAATGCGTTGTTGACTGGTCCGGTATCAGCTAAGAACCGATCATGTATAGGATGTAGGCATGTGCATGTCTATCCAAGATATCATCAGCAGCAGCATCAGGTATATTTTGAAATATATCCTTGAGCCAAACTAAACCGATCTTATTCCTCTTGATATGCCCTCTGGATAGCTGAATTTTGCAATTAATCGTTAATTAATATGACTGTAATATTCTTCAACTTTTAATTTAAAAGAAATAAAAAGTATACATGTCCGAGAAGAGACTCCACATATGTATCCCAACCTGCGTGCTCAGTTTCCGGACCCACAATCTTGCCTCCAACCAATCCAACTCCATCCGCTTGTAAACCAAGCAAGATGACAATTGTCACGACCCGAAAATATTAGCTCATGACCGGCACTTAAATCACGCTACGTCTAAAAGCATAACGTAACTCAAGTAAGCCGAAACCCAGAAATCTAAAACCTTTTTAAAGAAAATAGAAGAGGTAAAGTTTTGAAATAAAAGTATGATGAAAATCAAATGTTTTCTTAAATGCATAAAAAAGGGGACATGAAAAATGCAAGTGGGTTTTCGTAGTTGAAAAACATGTTTCGTCTTTTAAAAATTTGGACAGCACCTCCTTTGTATATTTTGATCCAAAACCACAAATACATGATAATATAAAAGGCATTCCCAAGTGGGAGCTAGCACTTCGCCAATCGGCGGATCCACAACCACGCAAGTAATAAAACAAGTATACGACGCCCAACGGCGAAGATCCACACAAAAGATATCGAATAAAGCAAGACATCAACCTACCAAGCGAATATATAACCCATCGCTCAGGTCTCGCAACTACAAGTCTGTCTGAGTCATACTATTTATACAAATACTAATTTTGATTGATAGAGTTGACTAGATACAATATGAATAATAAATACAATAGTGGTACGATCCAACATGTACCACCTACCAAAGCAAGTCACCCGAATGCAAGGTGTGTGCCAGCGATGCCGCTACTGATCTATGCGGTCAACCTGCAAGAACTGTGGCATAACGAGGGTGAGTTGCTAACTCGTGAGTAGAAAACATCATCAGGTAGAAATCGAATAAACAACGACTCCTAGGTCAACTATATTATAAAGGTAATATTATGATATCTACGGTGACCGTATCTGCATATGTACCGACAATATACTCAATGCCTATACGCATGTGGATATCATCCAATCGTATAATCAATACATGTATGCATGTGGATCTCATCCACGTGTCAACCAATGACACAACAATATCATGCATGTAAATATTATAAAAGCATATGCATGAAAGTATGATAATATAAATCAACGTGTGTCCCTCGCGACACATCAAAATCATGGAACCTGAGTGTCCAGCATCGACACTCGAAACATCATGAAACCCGTGTCCAACATCGACACGTAAATCCTCATATATCTCGGGCTCCGTCAGTCCGGATCGGCCCACGAGCTCCGTCTGCGGGGCCCACAGCCATCTCTCGACTCCGGTCGGTATCCTCCGGATAACCGCCGAGACCAAATACTATCACCGGTAGGTAGTGCTCCCCTGCCAGGCACACCGTCTAACAATACGAGTCTTCTTGCCCCGAGGTACCTTACCGGGTCCACCATGTACCCGTAGACGGTGCCTACCGCTCCTCGAATCGGGTTTCACATGCCAATCTCAGAACCGAGAAAACACATGGTGGACACACTGAAATATCATATCAAGAGAAACCGGGTTTTTAAAACAATACACACTTCCTTTTGAAATCACCACGGTTCTCAAATCCAGAAATCTCATGAAAACAGCATATCTCAATGCGTATGATCATAAAGCATGATGTATGCGACATATAACAAGAATGTTAGTATATCCGTATATCATGCAACATGGAACAGCGATGTGAACATATCGGTATTTCATGCGACATATCATAATGATGTGAGTATAGCAATATAATAGCATGATGTAGTAATTCTACTATGTGAGTGACATAGCAATTATCGATGATGAAATATGTGAGCCGGCCAATCTGTGTAAGTGTAACATACGCATCATCGATAATGGTGTATGTGTACTAGCACAGGTATATATGATGCAATGAGAATGACATGAGCGTTGCATAAGTAAATCGCAAGCTCAATGTTAAAGGTATACGTATCTATAATATGTCCGAGTCGGTGAATTTATCAATCAGCATCCAACCTCACAGCATCACGTACAGTATAATCCATCGTACGGCATCCTATAGTCAAGGGTACAGATCAATCATCATAAAACTCATCACGAACGGTAAATCATCGTACGGCGGCATTAAACCATCAGGGATCCTATCAAGCTATATGACTCTGAGGGTACGGGCCTAACGTCTAGTACGGCATAGCACTTATGGTTCACAATATTAAATATCTATACACTTATATCCTAGGTCGCATCCATAACCATCTCATATCAGGGGACCGGCAAAGGTATCAATCATCTCTTATCGACTCGCATCCGTATACCGACATATCAATCAAGTCATCATACATTCAGTCAATTTTTATATATACATTCTACCTTATACATCAAATGTCATGCTACTCTAAAACCCATATCTATTCTAGTGCAACTACATATCTATAAGTCGTGATTCATATTCACTTTTCATATCCCTAAGTTTTCATCTCATATCTCAATATATATATTCAATCACTCACATCATCTCTAACTATTTTTTTAAACCATATCCCTAGTTTGCTAATCTAGGTTTCTACGACTGTATCCTATAGATCGGTTTCCATTTAATAATTTGCAGGGGTGCTATACGTCATCCACCCGACTTCCCCCGTAAATATAGATCTACTCACTTGCGGATCTTCTTGTTCAGCTGTAGTCGCTGTACTCCGTCGTCTCGGAATCCACGCGAGAGTACCTACAATAAATACACAATCGCAAATGCTATTATCATCAAGTTCCAAAATCCAATACGGTACACGCATTGCTTATAGGTTAGAACCTATAGCTTACACATACAAAAACAACCAATTATCCCTCGTCGTTGACGTACAAACATGCAACGACCAAACACAATATCAAACACTAAAACCCAAGTCATTAAAAGTCACAAAACCAAAACAGCAACTCAAGAAAACACCTCCAGATTTTGCCCTAGGTTAAATTGGCCAATTCTGCATATATAGGAGGTCTAATTATCAGATAAGTGAACCATATACCAAGAACCAACCCCAAATTCCCTAATATGGCTGCAATTTGCGGCCACAATGAATAAATCTGCGGCCAGGAAGTTGAGTTGGGGTCTCGGGTCTTTAGGTTATGCTCTAAATCACCTGCACACCTCTCTGTGTTTGCTAAATGAATTTTTGTGTCTCCGGGTTACTCCAGATTCCTATATACATTCACAATCTGCCGATTAACCAATATCGGGGAATTCTAAGTTCGTGTTATGGGGCTAATCTATGGTCTCGGCCAGTAAAACACCACTAAGGGTTTTGTAGACACCTACTACAGATCATGATCCCACACAAACACCCAAACCCTCTCTAGAAATTTCTAACTTCACAAACCCTAACCAATTCACATTCTATACTAAACTAGAATATAAGAAAACTCAAACTAAACTAAATAGAAGAAGATACATCTCATTTGGGCAACTCAAGAAAAACCCTAGGTTTTTGAAGTCTTCAAAATCCAACTTTTCTTAATCCAATGTGTTGAGGAGGAGGTGGGGATCATTTTTAATGAAGAGAGTATAGAGTTTTGATGAAGATTTGGAGATGGTATTTGGGGATGGAGGTAAAGGGAGATGAGGAGGAAGAAGATGAAGAAACAAATGGAGGAAACAAATGGAGAAAACAATGGGGGTGAGGATAGATGGCAGCCCTCTCTCTCTTTCACTCTCTTATTCTCACCCTCTCTATCAATTATTTACGCTTTTACCCTTTTCTTTTTTTCTTTTCTTTTCCCTTCACACAAATAACACCAAACACAATTAAAACAACATGTAACTGAAATGTAACATGACATGGTGCACTAACCATGGAAAACTGTAGAAACACGGATTTGGTTTAATTGCGATTAGTAGTGCACTAATCGGGTTTAATTTTAAACTTGCATATAATTAATTATAAAAATGTCAAATCCAATAAATATTTTTAAATGAATAAATCATTTTAATCTCCAATTAGTTCACAATTATTAGTATATATTTATACCTTTTAATGAAAACCCCAATTTCGCAAATCGGGTAGTTTTCGCGAAATATATTATTTTAATATTAAATTCCAAAAATAATATTTTATATTTTCTGAAATGTTACAACAATATCCTAGAGTATGATGGTGGCTTCACCCCATCTAAGATAAAAAGTGTGAGTCTCTCTTCTCCAATGCTCAACAAGAGAGATGATGAAACTGTGGTCGAGTTGGATGTACCGTAGTAGTGAAGCTTCATAAAAACCATCTATGCGAAGCCTCTCGGTAATACGAGAATCAGTAATTCGCCATCCTTTACAGCCATGACACACAACTGTAATAACTTCTTCACCCTACAAGATTTATTCATTTTATTTTTAAATATTTAAATTAAAATATATATGGCAATCTCTCTAAGTTTACCAACAATAAAACAATGGCATATGATATAAAATTAAACAAGATGTGGGGTGATGTGTGGTTCTTGATAAATAGAGGAAGGTAGGTCGGCAGCGTATTATATGAGTAAAATTGAGGATGGTATTGTGCAGTCTACCCCTCCCCTCATAAATTTTAAAGTTGCAATTTTCATAATCACACATCTATATGCACATCAATTCACATTTCCATTATATCTCGAGTTCTAAAGCACGTGGATTAACAATGTCATAAGTAATTTATTTTACGCCAAGTTTATAGATTTTTGTAGATAGCATTTTTTCATAGTATGATTAACTCAATTTGAACATAGCTGGGAGATATTATTAAATTGAGAACACATTTCTATTTAACAAAAACATCTATATTATCATTTTTTTAAATTAAGTTTTGAATCTTACCTTTCCATGTAATATATTGAAACATCTATACTTGTTTTGATCTACCAGAAGTGATATATCGAACGGTTGATTTTCCATTGCATTTGGGCTTTTTTTTACAAAATAAAAAAAATCCAGAAGGGAAAGGGAATTTTACAGATAGTGAGGAAGTGAAGAAGAAGCGAAGAAGTGAAGAAGAAGAAGGGAAGAAGTAAGGATCCGGGAAGAAAGCGATCTAGTTGGAGAGTGATGATGCTCTATATTGGCGATCTCCCAGATCAGGACACGTGGCAGATGACGTGTCCCAGAACTCAGAATAAAGGGTCCATAGGGGCCGACCAGGCCACCCCTGTACCCGACCTGCAAGCACAAGCTGGCTCTCCTCAGGATCCCCTGCAAATTGGTCTCCTCGGCCTCTCAGCTCGCCCCGAGCTGCCACAGGACCAAGGCTCCTCGGCCCTCCCGTTCGTTCCCGAGCTCCCCTGCCGATGCCATCTTCCTCGGTCCCTCCGACCGACCAACTCCACCACTCACAGGTGTAACCGCCGCTCTGCAAATCTCGCCATGTGCAGATTCTCCGCCGGCAACATCCCACGTTCCACGCCATCACGATCCCCATTAACGGGTGATCCGCTCGTTACGCGGGCGTGACGTCAGGAGCGTAACTGCCGGCGAGATTCTCGCGCCTGCTGCTACGTGCTGCCGCCACTATATAAACCCCCATCACAGAGGGGTCAAGTAAGCTTTTTTCACCCCACTTAGCCATTACTCTGCTCGGATCTTGTGCTAACTTGATCGTCAGAGGGTCCTCGGTGATACCAAACCACCCCGGGACTTCCTTACAGGTATTCGGCGCAGGCTCCTCAAACCACCAATCTCCTCAAAACCCATTGAAACCCACACGCAACAGTAGATCACCTCCAAAATCCACCGGGAGATCGACGGAAGACAACATCTGACGGAGACCCGAAAAGGACCTCCATCAGTTGGCGCCGTCTGTGGGAAACTAAACTCCACAATAAACAAAGTTGGCCTTCCGATCTCCATCCACATGGCAAGCGATCACCCTGAAAATCCAAGCACCCGCCGCCGCCTCCCCCTCAACGGAGGCGCGGGTGAACCTCCGCCGAATGTCATCAACCCCTCCGCCGGCCACCGTCTCGCAAACCCCAGCGGTGCCGATCCCTCGATCCGTCCCAGTCAACCTTGAGGTCCCGCGTCGGAGAGCCTCGCCTCGAGCCTCGTCGCAACCCTATCCCTACCAGGGCGGTGGCGGTCAGCTCGCCTGTTTCCAGGCATGATCGGCACCCCCTCCCTCGACTGGGTCGCACCCACGAGGCCTGCCAAGGCAGCTCGAAGGAAACCTCACCACGGGGACTAAAGGACCTCGCCGGAAGGAACCGAGACCCATCAAGAACTATGGTCATGACGACAAGGGGACAGTCGAGCGCCTGCAAGACTCAGCACCCCATGCCGGCAATGGAGGCTAACGGCCGCCCGAGCAAAAAGGCCAGGGACCACGAGCCTATCACTTTTGGCGACGGGGATCTCCACGTCATATCCATGCTCCACAGTGACCCTCTGGTGATCACGGCCCGAATTCACCGGTACGAGGTCCACCGGATACTTGTCGACTCAGGCAGCTTGGCAGACATCCTCTTCCACGACTGCTTTCTGCGCATGGGGCTCTCTCCAGCAGACTTGAAACCGACCCCCCACGTCCTTTCAGGGTTCACCAACCACTCCGTCCCGGCAGAAGGGGTGGTCACCCTGCAATTCAACGTCGGGGAGCCCGGCCGCACCCGTACGTTGCCGGTGGACTTCATCGTAGCAAAGGTCCCGTCGGCCTACAACGTCCTCCTCGTCCGCCCGACGCTGAATTTCCTCCAGGCCCAGAAATCGACCTACCACCTGGCGATGAAGTTCCCTCTCGATCAGGGCGGGATAGGTCGGGTCTATGGAAACCAGCGGGTCGCGAAAGTATGCCTTACTGAAACATCTTCGTCCGAGCAGTCGGCCAACGACGCTGAGGTAAAAGACGACATCGAGGGTTCTCTGGACACCCGAGACAAGCGGAAGGAGGTCCGGGGGATGCCGGTCGAACCACTGACCGAGGTGCCCCTGACAGAGGGGGACGATGAAAAAACCGTCCAGGTCGGATCACTCCTGACAGGGACTCGGCGAGATGACCTGGTCGGTTTCCTCAGAAATAACTCCGACGTCTTCGCCTGGACGCCTGCTGACATGCCTGAGATCGACCCCAAAATCATCTCTCACAAGCTCGGGGTCGATCCTGCGGCCCGGCCCGTCAGACAGAAAAAGCGAAGCTTCGCCCCGGTCAAACGGAAGGCTATCGAAGATGAGGTTGATCGACTTATCGCCGCCAACTTCATCCGGAATGTACCCTACTCGGAGTGGCTGGCGAACGTAGTTCTGGTCAAGAAGTCAAGCGGAAAGTGGCGCATGTGCGTCGACTTCACCGATCTCAATAAGGCCTGCCCCAAGGACAACTATCCTCTCCTTCAGATAGACCAGCTCGTCGACAGCTCGGCCGGCCACGAGTTGATGAGTTTCATGGATGCTTTCTCCGGCTACATGTCACGCCCCGTTTCCCAGTGTACGGCGAAGGGACGCAACGAGGTCCGCTACGTATATACTCAGAAATACATACGCTAAGCGTATCTAAGCAATATAAATAAATACACAAGAGACAAGAAATAAAAGGAACAGCAACTTTTATTTATTCACATACTTTTGTACAATGCATGAAAAGGAAATACACTGAAATAAAAAGATGTCTAAACAGTAGCATAACAGGAAATGAAAATACAGAAAGGAAAAGTGTACAATAAAACTAAAGTGCAGGGCCTTCGGCAAACTGCTCCAAGTCTTCTGCAGATGGCTCGATCTCCGCCGGGTCCAAACCACCTGACGACATTCAAAGAAGAAACAAATAGAATGTCGTCAGCGAACAGATCGCTCGGTAAGTCCCAAAGATAAGGGAGAAATAGACAGAGAGTAAGAGAGAGAGAGAGTAGCTTTTAATGTTGTATTATATTATTGTAATATTGTATTAACGATGTTGTTTGTAGCTTGGTGATTTATCTCAAAAAACTATCTATTACCGCAATCAAGAACGGCGTCGCTTTGCAGCTAGCCGGTGAGTACGGGTCGGTCCACAGGGATGTTGTGAATTTTCTAATCGCTCTTACGAGTTAATTCCAAACGGTGTGAATGGATTAATTAAATCTAAAAAAACTAAATTAATCTAGGGCAATTGAATTAAAGATCTAACTATCTAACTAGGGTAAGGAATTAAAGATCTAAACTAGGGCAGAGAATGAAAAATTACCTAGGGCAAGAATTGAAATCTAAACTAGGGCAATTAAATAAATCTACTTACTTTATAGATGGCTCTCTCCAAACATTTACACAGGGTTGTCAGATCTGAATAGATGATATGAAAAGAGGTATTGATGCTCTCCAAAAGATTTCTAAATTTTATTCATAAAAAGAGGCATGAGGGAGGCATAGGGAGGCATAGGGAGGCATAGCCTTTACAATGATTTAGAGTTCTTATTTATAGAGGATAGGAAACTCTAGGTTACAATTGATTCGCACGTCTACATTTACCAAAATATCCTTAGGAAGACCTAGTCAAAGTAGACTCCAAGTTTTGGTAAAATTTTATGTCTCTGTCTCTTTAAAAGGAAGTATTGGGCCTTGAAATTTCCTTTGTTGGCTCTTCTGTTTTTGGGCATCCTTATTATTTGGTTCTTTTATTAAAATAGCTTCTATGTTTCTTCGAGATCTCCAGTGAATAATTGCGGTAGACTTTTAACCGTTCGCTTTGTAATCTTGGACCTTGCATTGCCTTGTACTTTGTGAATTTTATCTTTGATGTAGGCTTGATCAAGAGTCTTCTGTTTGTTGGTCAAAATCCACTTTTGCATCGTCTTTTCATCGTTTTCACTGTTTTCTGTCCAAGAACCTGTAACCTGTAATATGTAGCAAACATGCGTCAAAAGCACCTGTTTATTTATAAAACGAATAAGGATGGGGAATATAATAATGCAATATTATGGTGTGAACAAATACCCCCAAACTTATCTTTTGCTCGTCCTCGAGCAAACTTATTTTTTATTCTCTACAAAAAAACTAACCGCACTTTCGCAGGGAAACGCGATTGCACTGAGCATGTGCAACAAGCCGTTAAACCTCTAGGTGTCCCTAGTAGGAGGAGTGGTGTCTCCTGAGGGTTTTCAGCGGATACTACCCACAAAATCCTATCAATTTGGCTTTTCGAATTTTGTTCTCCAATTAGGTTTTCTAACAAGGAATTCTATTATCGTCGACTCATAAATCATCCACCGATATTCTTCACACTTCCTCATCATTTAACTTAAGATTATATATGTCCCGTAGACTTACTTAGCTTTCGGCATTTCTTAAGTTTTCCTTCTAGGGTTCCATCTCCACTTAGGAATTTTTATCAACTCTACTAAACATACAAGTTCTATTCTGCATTCCTCTCTCTTATCTAAATCCCAATTACATACCCCTACGTGTGTGTATAAATCACCCCTACACTTGGAAATTCAAATCAAGCAATCATACTCTTGTCCGTTGTTCAAAGCACTTCTTAATTGGTGAATTTTTAAATGAATTTTGCTTACACATCCTTCATGCGACCGTTAATACTTCTTGAGGTACCAACGACCGATTACAAGATGTGTATGCACATTAAAGCGTAATTCCTAGTCTTGCAACACCCAAGGCTTTAGCAGTGACTCCCAAACCAGTTGGTCTAAGGCACTAGGTGATGAGGCACCCTTGCTAAATATTTTTCTATTTTTTTTTAGTTTTAAGTAATCACAAAAACCAGTGTTCATTTTTTTTTCTTTATTCACTTTCTTTTATTTTATTTTCATTGTACTAAGGACTTTAGACAAGAGCATTTCAAGGTCTCCTCTACTATTCCAAGTTTCAAGGTGTGTGATTGTGCAATTTGTAGGGTATACATTTTCAAAATCTAGACTTAAGCTAGAAATTATTTTTCAAACTTATACTCTAATAAAGATATCAATACTTTTCCTTCGTTTCGACTTAGCCCAAAAATTGAACTCAAAATTTGCCTATTTCTAAATAAACTACAAAGACATATACTTTCTACCGTTAAACTTTAAGAAAGGTTATTTTTAGGGTTTTTAATTTACTAAGTCTAAGATCTAGTTGTTCCTAACCAGTTAACCTATCTGTCAAACTTAAGTCAAATAAGGCCAAAATTGAATACATTAATTTTTATAATTTTTGAAATTTTTCAATTTTTATGGATTTTCAAATAAGTATGCAAATGCAAAAATATACATATGAATGCGAAGGAAGAAAACGTACCGAGCATACCCCCAAACTTAAACTTGACAGTGTCCTCACTGTAATGCTACACCAAGATGGTCAAAATTGTCGGCACTCCCCTGTTTATTTATTTACAATTTTTTTATTTTTTTTATTTTTTATTTTTTTTTGTCACCAGATCACCGCGGTTGACTTGTAAACTCGGTCCTCCAAATTTCTTCTGTTCCTCGGTTGTTGTGATCTTCTGTTGTTCCGATCTGTTTTTTTCCTGTTTAGCTTTCTGTAGATTTCCAGATCCAAAATTGTGCGTAGATCCTGCAAAAATTCTCACAAAAATACCCTTTCCAAAAATAACAGATGATATATTTTTATATTTTTTGTGATTTTTCAGATTTTTATGATTTTTTTAATTTTAGATTAACCCGAAATTGCAAAAAGAAAATAACACGCCATCCCCGGCAACGGCGCCATTTGATTTATCTCAAAAAACTATCTATTACCGCAATCAAGAACGGCGTCGCTTTGCAGCTAGCCGGTGAGTACGGGTCGGTCCACAGGGATGTTGTGAATTTCCTAATCGCTCTTACGAGTTAATTCCAAACGGTGTGAATGGATTAATTAAATCTAAAAAAAACTAAATTAATGTAGGGCAATTGAATTAAAGATCTAACTATCTAACTAGGGCAAGGAATTAAAGATCTAAACTAGGGCAGAGAATGAAAATTACCTAGGGCAAGAATTGAAATCTAAACTAGGGCAATTAAATAAATCTACTTACTTTACAGATGGCTCTCTCCAAACATTTACACAGGATTGTCAGATCTGAATAGATGATATGAAAAGAGGCATCGATACTCTCCAAAAGATTTCTAAATTTTATTCATAAAAAGAGGCATGAGGGAGGCATAGCCTTTACAATGATTTAGAGTTCCTATTTATAGAGCATAGGAAACCCTAGGTTACAATTGATTCGCACGTCTGCATTTACCAAAATATCCTTAGGAAGAGCTAGTCAAAGTAGACTCCAAGCTTTGGTAAAATTTTATGTCTATGTCTCTTTAAAAGGAAGTATTGGGCCTTAAAATTTCCTTTGTTGGCTCTTCTGTTTTTGGGCTTCCTTATTATTTGGTTCTTTTATTAAAATAGCTTCTATGTTTCTTCCAGATCTCCAGTGAATAATTGCGGTAGACTTTTAACCGTTCGCTTTGTAATCTTGGACATTACATTGCCTTATACTTTGTGAATTTTATCTTTGATGTAGGCTTGATCAAGAGTCTTCTGTTTGTTGGTCAAAGTCCACTTTTGCATCGTCTTTTCATCGTTTTCACTGTTTTCTGTCCAAGAACCTGTAACCTGTAATATGTAGCAGACATGCGTCAAAAGCACCTATTTATTTATAAAAGGAATAAGGATGGGGAATATAATAATGCAATATTATGGTGTGAACACTTGGTACAGAAGAATGCCAGTGTATACGGGAGGGATCTCTATATACCAGAGACTAGGGCAAACGGAATATAGAGTACAAGATTTCGTTAGAAGGCCCGGAACAACGGCAATTGGATTTATGTTAGGTGTCTTAAGTCTGACCGTCTCGTGCCACTTTTAACACCTTCCGTACCAATCTACCCCTTAAACCCCGCGATGTCTTGTTTGTATTGTTATTTGGTAAATTGTATTGATCGTAAGTTTGATTGACTGACTGACCGAAACCATGATATCAGGAAACGGATGTAACCGTAGAGTCATGTAAATGGAATACTGAGAATCATATAAAAGGGATATATATCCATGTTCGGTTCAGTCAAGTTGTATAAATTGATAATTGTATTCATAGATTCATGTGTTCACATTGAAATGAAATCTTGTAGATTATAGGTTGAACTTGAATCATATTCAAGTCAGATTAATCAGACTCAAACCCGAGTCAGATAATCAGAAATGTGAATCGAAGTCTTATATTTGCTAGGATCCTGAGGGTAATTTATAAAACTTGAGGGGGTTTTATGTAAAAATACTTTTATATACTTTTCAAAATACACCTCAAGTATTTATTGTTCGTCTTTAGAGTTATAATGAGGGTGGATTTTATGTTGTGACATTTCTAATGAAAATATCCTAGTTTTATAAATAAGGGTATTTATCTGTAATATTGCTTATTTGAAGTTCATGGTATTTTAGTGTAAAATTTATTCTTGTGATTTTTTGGAGAAGGTGGAAAATTTATATTATAATAAAATAGATATTTAAATGATAAATATATATATGTTTATACAAAAGTAATTTTAATAAATATTTTATATTCCAAAAAATCTCATTTTCTTAAGATGTCGTATTTTAAACCTTTCGAGACCGAATGCTCTTTGCGGAGGTCTGAATCTCGCACTACTAAACCCGAGGGTGCACGATAAACCGTACTATCCCTAACGGGTTCCCCAAATATGGGTTGTAGCGGCGCTTTGCAAAGATTGTAAAATACTAATCCTTTAGAAAACGGTTTTATAAAGTAAAGAGTATTTATTTGCAAAGGTGTAAATTTTCTGTATTTTAGATTCTAGAGTTTCCTAAGCCAACTAGCCTATTTCTAAATGGTCTAAACGACAAGTCGTTAGAAACCTCAAATCGCCTCTTCACCGCCAATTGTGGCCAGGTAAGTACAAGTGAGGAAGGAGGGATCCGCTCACGAATCGTGAGACGGGCCTTTTAAAGTTACCTAAGCTCACTTGCCCAACCTAGACACCACAAAGTCAGGTTTAGATAGACGATCGATATCCACAACTTATCGTATTTCCTAATGAGAGGTATTTGTTTACAAGCGTATCAAATCTAAAACTTTTAAGAATGGTTTTATTAAGAATATGGTATTTAAATGAAAGTTTTGTTTTATCGTATTCTAAGTTCTGATGATGTCGTTTAGGGTTGTATTTGCGTGTGTGTGGAGGTAGGTCATTACCTCGTGCTCTACTTTAAATATATAGTAAGGTTAAGGGGTTAAATGTGAAATTGAAACATGATGGTATTAAAGTGAAAAAATACGGTAAATTGGAAAGGTTATCATTTCATGTAAGAAAACTTGTTCAAATTGATTTTTAAAAGTTTAATAGTCAAGATAAAGATATTTAGGCATGAATGTATTGGTTAGAAGTGAAATTTTATAGAAAACCGAGTCGGAAATCGGATTTGTTCCGATTCCGTCGGGTTTCGTAATCTCGTATTTTAAAGAAATAGAAAGGAGGATAGAATGGGACTTACGGGTTTCGATCTATACTAAGGAGTGAGGGGGGACTTAAAGGAGTTGCCGAGACGTTGCTTCGTCGCCGGTTGTTTTTAAAAACGTTGCCGGAATTTTGTCGGAGTTTCGCCGCGAACTTGTTTTCAAATTACACACTTCTTGGAAAACTTTTGAGAGAGTGGCTCAAGATTTTGGGGGTGGGAGGATGGTGTGTAAGGTTGGTATTTATAGGGTTAGGCTAGGGTTAGGGTAGATGAAAAGTTAAAAATAAAAATGTGATAAAATGTAATAAAAATGTATTAAAAGTGGAGTAATTGGGGTTTTTTAAGAGCTCTGGAAGTGGTCTGAGGCTGAAATTTTGCAGGTGCATAGGGAATATGAAAAGACACAATTTTCATGTTGGGGCCGTCGCCGGAATCGGCCGACTCGGGGGTGACTCGGCCGTGACTCGGTCGGAGCACTGAGTCGGCCGAGTCCCGGCCGAGTCCGACGGCTAGGATCCCCCCCGACGGTTCATCTAACTCCTACAAGTGTTACATCTTTGGGTGTAGTGGAGTTTTTGTGAGATATGCACGTGTAAACTCTTGGTATTCTAAAGATTTTTAAAAAATCAATATAAAAAAATAATGTGGGGTATGGGATTTGAACTCTGGTGGCTTGGTTCAGCAGTGCAAGGTATTACCAATGAGCTACAAGCTCTTTCTTGTAATTATGGTGTGAAATAAATACTTAAAGTGGTAACAGCAATATTAAATACCCCAAGTATACTTTAATTTTAAAACAATTTTATGTACACTAAAAATGGAGTTATTTAAAAACAAAATAATTACTTATATATTGTGCTCAGGTTAAAATACTCCTTTATGGATTTTGCAAAAATTTGTATAGAAAAGTGTATAGGAAAATTAGGGTTGTTACACTACAATTGGATCCGTATGAATCCGGAAGATGAAGATCTTACCGTATTCACAACGGACCGGGGGTATACTGCTACAAGGTGATGCCTTTCGGCCTCAAGAACGCCCGGGCCACGTACCAACTGTTGGTCAATCGCATGTTCAAGCCATAGATCGGCAGGAATATAGAGGTCTACGTTGACGATATGATCGTCAAATCAGTCTCGTCGGCCGACCATACCAGGGATCTGGGCGAGGCCTTCGAACTGCTCCGCAAGTTCAAGATGAAGCTAAACCCCGCCAAATACGCATTCGGAGTCACAGGGGGAAAGTTCCTCAGTTTCATGGTCACTCACCGTGGAATTGAAGCTAACCCAGAGAAAATCGACGCTATCCTCAACATGGCCGCGCCTAAGACCAACGTCGAGATCATGCGGCTCACGGGACGAGTCGCTGCTCTGAGCCGTTTCATGTCCGGATCGGGGGAGAAATGCCTCCCGTTCTTCAAAGCTCTGAGGAAGATCCCGAGGTTCGAGTGGTCGGAGGAGTGCCAGGCCGCCTTCGACCAATTGAAGAAGCACATCGCGATGCCACCACTGCTCACCCGACCAGTTGAAGAAGACGAGCTGTCGCTGTATCTGGCGGTATCCGACCAAGCAGCAGGCTCGATGCTCGTCCGAGAGGTCGGTGGAGCGTAGAAGCCGGTGTACTATGTGAGCCATGTATTTAAGGACGCAGAAACGAGATATCCAGCCATAGAAAAGATTGTCTTGGCCCTCATGGTGGCCTCAAGGAAGCTGCGGCACTACTTACAAGCACACACCATCATCGTCCTCACTGAGCGCCCGTTGGGGGCTATCCTTGCATCACCGGAATCCTCGGGCCGCTTAGAAAAGTGGAGGTAGGAACTATCTCAGTTTGACATAAAATATCGCCCGAGGCAGGCCATCAAAGCGCAGGCCCTGGCCGATTTCATCGTTGAATGCACCATCCCTAGCAAGGAACCGGAGTCCACGCCGCCCCTCGCAACTCAGTGTCCCATCACAGAAAGGCCTGGCTCGGTTCCTGAGTGGGTCATCTACGTCGATGGGTCTTCAACCGAGGAAGGCTGTGGTGCCGGCCTCATTATCCGGGGCCCGAACGAGGAGGAAATGGAGTACTCTCTGAAGCTCGGTTTCAAAGCCTAGAACAACGCGGCAGAGTACGAGGCCCTCCTGGCTGGACTGTGCATGGCCGCCGGGCTGGGGCTGAAGACAATTCGAATCCGCAGCGACTCGGCCCTTGTCGTCGGCCAAATGACCGGCCGCTTTGAAGCTCGGGAGCCTCTGATGATGAAGTATCTGGACGAGGTGAGGAAACTCCGGAGGAACTTTGACGAAGTCCAAGCAGAACAAATACCCAGGCAGCTGAATGCCCAAGTCGACGCCCTGAGCAAGCTGGCTTCATCATACTCAGCCAACAATAAGCAGTCTATCCTCTTCGAAACCTTGCCTCAGCCCAGCGTGGAAGACGGAGCGACAACACTCCATGTATATGCGGCGCAGGAAGGCGACCAAGATTGGAGGAAGCCCCTCGTGGAATTCCTGAAGGACGGTACGCTCCCAGAAGATCGGGGAGCCGCCTGCCGTCTCCAGGCCAAAGCCCGCCACTTCATCTGGAGCAATGGAAACCTCTACAAGAAATCCTTCACTCAGCCCCTGCTCCGGTGCATTGACCCCCACGAAGCCGACTACGTCCTCCGCGAAATCCATGAGGGGGTTGGCGGTGCGCACCAAGGGGCCTGAAACTTGATCCAAAAGGCGTTGCTCCAGGGGTATTACTGGCCCACTGTTCACGAGGACGCCTAGAAGCTAGTCAGAAGATGCAAGAGTTGCCAGCTCCACGGCAGCATCCCTCGCCTCCCCGCTACCGAGCTGACCGCCCTAACATCCCTATGGCCGTTCGCCCAGTGGGGATTGGACATGATCGGCCAGTTCCCTACCGGTACGGGGTGGGCATAAATATGTTCTCGTCGCGGTAGACTAATTCACCAAGTGGATCGAGGCCGTCCCCATCAGGAAACCGGATGCCGCCACGACCATCAAGTTCCTGCAAAACAATCTGATACTCCGGTTCGGCATCCCGAGATGTATCATCACCGACCACGGGACGAACTTCGAGAACGAGAAAGTGAAGAACTTCTGCAAAGAGTACCATAGCCTCATGAAGTTCGCCGCAGTCGCGCATCCCCAATGCAACGGGCAGGCCGAAGTCGCTAACCGAGAAGTCCTCCGAGGTCTCCGGACCCGCCTAGAAGGGTGTCAAGGCAGTTAGGTCGAAGAACTGCCCCGGGTCTTATGGGCCCTGCGCACGTCAAAGAAGACCCCACCGGGGAAACCCTCTTCAGCCTTTGCCACGGGACCGAGGCAATGGTCCCAGCGGAGATCGGGCTACCCAGTCATCGGGTCGAGCACTTCGACGACGACGCGAACACCTCAGCGCTACGAACCAACCTGGACATCTTGTTGGAGAAGAGAGACCGGGCTCAAATCAGGGCTGCCGCTTATCAACAACATACAGCCCGATACTACAATACTCAGGTCAAGCGCCGCTCCTTCAAGACCGGAGATCTGGTCCTACGGCGAAACGAGTTCATCGACCAGGGCAAGCTACACAAGTTCTCCCCAAAGTGGGACGGTCCCTTCCTCATCTCTGAGGTACTCCCCGACGGAGCCTATCGCCTACAAGACGCGGACGGACGCAAGTTCCCGCGGCCTTACAACGCCGAGAAGCTCAAGCTATACCAATAAGGCCAAGGCCAACAAGTGTGTACCCCTCCTTTCGCAAAGACGATGTAAATGTTTTCTAAAACTTCTTTCCATTCAAATAAAGGGAAGTCAGAACATTGCAAATAGAATTCTGTCTTTGTGATCCAAAACCCTCACCAAAGAGGCAACCGCGCAGCTACACTGCCCGGTTATCCCTAGCAGGCCTCCTACGGCCCTCCAACGCTAAGGGTCAAAGTCCTCCCTAGAGGCAACCGGGTGGCTACCCTGCTCGGCTATCCCTGGCCGGTAGCTTCCCTACACGCAACGCCAGGGATCAAAGCCCTCGCCAAGAGGCAACCATGCAGCTTCACTACCCGGTTATCCTTAGCAGGCCTCCTGCGGCCCCTCCAACGCTGAGGATCAAAGCCCTCCTTAGAGGCAGCTTAGCAGCCACCCTGCTCGGCTATCCCCGGCTGGTAACTTCCTACCACAACCGACAGGGACCAAAAAGTCCTCCCAGAGGCAGTTGAGCCCGACCCTCGCTCGGCTATCCCCGGCTGGTAGCTTCCTACCACAACCGACAGGGATCAAAAGCCCTCCCAGAGGCAGTCGAGCCCGACCCTCGCTCGGCTATCCTTCAGGACAAAAGCCCTCGCCAAGAGGCACCGGGTAGTAACCCTGCCCGGCCAAGGGTCCTTGGTAGGATTCTTACAGCCTCTCCCGCGCTAAGGACCAAAGTCCTCCCAGAGGCAGTCGAGCCCGACCCTTGCTCGGCTATCCCCGGCTGGTAGCTTCCTACCACAACCGACAGGGATCAAAGTCTTCGCCAAGAGGCACTGGGCAGTAACCCTGCTCGGTCATCTCCGGCTGGTAGCTCCCTACCCATGAGGCCAGGGATGAAAGCCCTCCAAGAGGCACCTGAGCGGCTACCCCACTCGGTCATCCCCGGCTGGTGGTAGCCTACCCACGACGCCAGAGACCAAAGCCCTCGCCAAGAGGCAACCGCGCAGCTTCACAGCCCGGTTATCTTTAGTAGGCTTCTTACAGCCTCTCCAACGCTAAGGATCAAAGCCCTCGTAAGAGGCAACCGAGCGGCTACCCTGCTCGGTCATCACTAGCCGATAACTTCCCTACTCACGGCGCCAGGGATCAAGGCCCTCGCCAAGAGGCAACCGCGCAGCTTCACCGTCCGGATGGTGCCCACCGTGGGGCATCCTCCTGCCAACCAGATGCTGCCTGTTTGACGCCCTCATAACGAGGCCACCTAGTTCCCTTCTGCTTAGCAAATCTGCGGCGGGCAGCATGCTGCTCATCAAATGCCGCAGACCCGAAACCCCATTGAGAGGCACCAGATCTGTTCAAGTCTGATCGATCCCCCTCGACTCCGGGGCCATAGGAATACCACCTTCTCAGCAGCACTCGGCATGCTTGACAAGTGATCGAAATCAACTCGACGTATGATCGCCTGACATGGAAGCCCAACAAAGCAAGTAAGGATATTCTACGAATACTCTTCACATCCAAAAGATAAAGTGCAAAGCAATGAAACATCAAGAGTTTTATTCGCACAAGCAAAATGATTTTACAGGGGTATTGGGGGCTCCCCAGCCTTACAAAGTTCCAGACGCTTACAAAAGAGGGACGAGAAAATATCAAAAAGGCCTAAGTCACAAACCCCCTCCTGCATCTCGCTTCCCTCATCTCTGTCATCGCGGTTTGCCGGAGGCTTCACCACCGGAGGTTTTGCCACCAGGGGTGCGCCTCGCTTCCCTCATCGCTGTCTGCCGGAGGCTTTGCCACCGGGAGTGGGACCCGAGCACGGAGCTCGCCGTCGGCGAACCCAGGAAGCTGCTCCTTCACGGCATCTAGAGCCTTGTTCAACGCAACGGCGGAATGCTCGCCAAGCTCGGCGTAAAACTACTCTGACGCCTTGTAATCGGCCACGGCCTTCCTAGCCCGAACTTCGGCAATCTCGGCCGCTCGAAGCGCCGCCTCGGCATCCCACCTGCTGGCGTTTTTCTCCTCCTCCATGGCCGCAAAACGATTGGCCAGATCTGCCAGCTTCGCCTTAGCAACTCGGTGGGATGCACTCAGGCGACGATAGGCACCCTGGTTCGCTGAGACGGCGAGCTCTGCGCTCTCCGCTCGGGCTGCCAGGACATTAGCCCTCACCCTCTCCAGACGCAGGTCGCGTCGCAGGATCTCAACCTCTGAAGGAAATGCTTCCACCGGCCTCGGTGCATGGAACGCCCCCTCGGCCTCCATACGAGTAACGAGGGCGCAGAGTTGGAGGACCTGACGGGAAATGGATGAGAAACTTAGAGACGCTCGAGCCAAAGAAAAGAAGGTCAAAAAACGTGTAGGGGAGTTCATACCTGGACCGCCCTTGGGCTATGGCCTCCATTTGGATCCTCAGGATGCCATGCGGAAGCCTCCCCCGGCCGACTCTTCCATCCCTGTGAGCAGGCCGGCAGTGACGGAAAGCCCAGATGGAGCCATGAAGACAGCATCACCCTCCTGCACGGGAATCCCCTCAGGAACCCTCGACGGCGGCGCACGAGAGATTGTCCTTTTCCTATTAAGGGGGACCCGGTCCTCGCCCTCCCCTGCGTCTCTTGTCTGGGACTCAGATGACCATGGACATCTCTGGCCGCCGCCAGAACAATCACCAGGAGCCATCAATGAAGCGGACGGCCCTATCGCTGGCGGAACATTCAGCGCAGGGCACGGGCCAGCCGGGGGCACGGCCGTGCCGCTGGCCTCCCTCTGGAATGAGAAACCCAAAGAGTGGGAACGAACCATGTATCCAATCCAAAAGAGGAAGAGCGCCGAGCAGCCAAGACTTAGAAGAAAGAAAAATATGAAGGAGTAGAGGCCCTAGAGTGGGCCCCACCCCTATTTATCACCGCAATCGCCATCATCCAACGGCGCCCTTCATCTCCCGCCAAAGCGCCTCCTGGCGTCCAGCGGCTTCGATCGCTCCACTTGTCGTTCCCACACTGGGCCGTATCCCATCAGACGCAGGTCTGCACACGTCGCGTCGGCCAACCGACGCTTGACACGCGGACCGTCGCTTTAGTGACAGGATGCACGAACCGGCGCCTTCCTTAAATACAGAGATCTCACCCTGATTCGCTGGCAGAAAAGAGAGCTGACAGCCCGAGGACGCGTCCCGACGAAATCTTAAGAGGGAGCTCACCCCGGGCGGCCCGGCAGTCCACTCTTGACTCGACCCGCCATCTTGTCGGGACAAGAGTGGGGGGCTAATGATGATGCTCTATATTGGCAATCTCCCAGATCAGGACACGTGGCAGATGACGCGTCCCAAAACTCAGAAGAAAGGGCCCACAGGGGCCGACCAGGCCACCCCTATACCCGACCTGCAAGCACAAGCTGGTTCTCCTCAGGACCCCCTGCAAATTAGCCTCCTCGGCCTCTCAGCTCGTCCCGAGCTACCACAGGACCAAGGCTCCTCGGCCCTCCCGCTCGTTCCCGAGCTCCCCTGCCGAGGCCATCTTCCTCGGTCCCTCCGACTGACCAACTCCACCACTCACAGGCGTAACCGCCGCTCCGCAAATCTCGCAATGCGCAGATTCTCCGCCGGCAATATCCCACGTTCCACGCCATCACAATCCCCATTAACGGGCGATCCGCTCGTTACGCGGGCGTGACGTCGGGAGCGTAACTGCCGACGAGATTCTCGCGCCTGCTGCTACGTGCTGCCGCCACTATATAAACCCCCATCACAGAGGGGTCAAGTAAGCTTTTTTCACCCCACCTAACCGTTACTCTGCTCGGATCTTGTGCTAACTTGATCGTCGGAGGGTCTTCGGTGGTACCAAACCACCCCGGGACTTCCTTGCAGCTATTCGGCGCAGGCTCCTCAAACCACTAATCTCCTCAAAACATATTGAGACCCACACGTAACAGGAGACCACCTCCAAAATCCACCGGGAGATCGACGGAAGACAACATCTGACGGAGACCCGAAAAGGACCTCCATCAGAGGGGTAATTAAGAAAGGCGGGTTCCTTCCCAATATATATGAGAAGACGGGTTCCAAGAACCCACCTTTCTTAATTATAGCTGAACAAAAATTTGGGGTCACATTTACGTGGTCCCAAACCATCTTATTCTCCTAAATATAAATTTTACCATTTTAATAAATTTAATGTTATAATATCCGGCAAAAAAAAAACCTTATTAGACCCAATCTTATTTAATCTAAAATTTTTCTTATCCGGATTAAAATCAAATAGGATTAGCTATTATTCTCCCACATATAATGGGCCTAAATTTCTCTATGTAATGGGCTTAGGCCATGGCTATTTGTAACCTGTTTGATTTTCGATCTTATTTGTCTTGTCTCTCATTTATTCGGACAACCAGTTCGCTAGGGTTTTGATTTCTACCAGTGAAGCCCCAATTTCGTCGCTTGAATCGCGATTTTTCTCCAGGTTTCCGATCGATCCTTAACAATTTTGAATTTTTTGGGTTTTCCATCAATCGAGTACTTGAAATACTGTTGCGATCTGCTAGAGATCCCTAGATCTGAGCCTTTATTCGATTTTTTTTTTAATGATTTAGGCTTGTGTTTGATTCTTGAAATCAGAAGAAAAGTTTGCTTTGTATATGTCGAATACTTGAGATTCCCAGCGATCATCCAAATCCCTAGATCTGAGACTATTTTTCGATTTTATTCTCTGCTGTTCTAGATAAAAAAAATTATATTTTTGATAGTTATACTCTGTAATTTTAATTCTTGATGAGTGATTAAGATCAGTAGACACCATTTTTTTGTAGGGGTAAGCTGCTATTATATTGGATGCTGATATGAAAATAAATGGTTCTTTCATCCTAATAATAATATATAAAATATTTGTGCAGTTCACTGGTTATTTCTAGCATCATTATTATTGCAGTGACCTCTAGGTTGTAGTTCTACAAAATAACAAAATAATGTACTTTTCTCGGCATTGATTGAACCTTGGCGAGAGGTGTTGATGGGCCGAGGCGTTGTAGACTTAACCGTAGCTATAAACAGCTTATAATTTAAAATTCTGAAACCTTATTTCTGTGCAGAAAAATAAAAATTACAATAGTAATGATCAATCATCATTCTTGTCTTTCACATTGAATTTCCTAGTTTTCTGATTATATCTTGTGATTTTATTGTTCTTTATATTTTGATTTGATGAAGAGTTGGACTGAATAAACAGTCCAAATGATGAAATTAATTGGTTGGAAAAACACAATAAAGTAAGCAAACAAACCTAGTGACATCAGAAAGTTTTGGCTCAGATACAAGAAACTCTAATGTAATCATTGTAACAAAGTCGCGAAACCTACTTTTGAGAGCATATAAGATTGCTAAAGTCTAAATTTAACATTGGGCTGGACTATTGCTGCAAGTTTCTGTAATTTATTACCTATCTAAGCCCAACTAGCTGACTTGTGCTCATAAAGATTTGAGCCATCTGTTATAATTGGTTTGAAATTTAATATCTTGCAATCCTATTCAATCATGACCATCATAACAAAAATTATCTCTACATGATGTTCCTACTTTAGAGTACATTAGAACTCATATTTTTATAAAATGTAGTGCTCGTGGGTTCGACCATTACAAAAATTACTGCAGTTATCATTTCATGTTACAGCAAAATAATGAGGAGGCACAGTCCAGCTTATTATAGCCCACCACGAAGGGGATATGGCGGCAGAGATAGAAGTCCACCAAGGAGGAAGCATGGTGGCGGGCGTGGGGAAACTGGCCGGAGCCTTTTGGTTAGGAACATTCCCTTGAATTGCAGGTAACGATTCTTCCCTTGTGATTTTTATTTGTTTTGCTTGCTAAATGTAAGGGTGGGTGCTTTTAGAATCTCAAATTACTTGCTTATAAAGATGAAATTTTGTTTTCTTGCCTTCAGGCCTGACGACCTTCGCATTCAGTTTGAAAGATTTGGGCGTGTAAGGGATGTTTATTTGCCGAAGGACTACTACTCAGGGTTTGTAGAACCTCAAATTACTCTTTTGCTGTTGAGTTTTGACATGATCAAAGAAATGAATGTTTCTTACCCGTTTTCTCATGCCATGTCTTGGACTCTTGGTTATTAATTTATAATCACTGCTTTCAAGTCCATGATTGATTTTTGAAATTTTTGAAACCGGTGTATGCTTATGTAGGTATATATAGAATGGGACTCGTCACTTACTAGACATTACACAGTGATTTGTTGTTACCAAATATTTATATCGGACTCATTAAGATCTAGGAAAAGGTTATATAACTTATATTATATCTGGAAACTGAGGAATTTGCAAGAAGGGAGACACCGGAGTGATGTGTGCATTTTGCTTCTTATCTGTTCTTTTTTTTTAAATGAAAGAAAATCAGATTTTATTTTGCTTCGGTAGAGGAAGTGAGAATTAGGTTAATCTAGTGTTAGCTCACAAGGATTGTTCCTCAATTTTTCGATTTTCTTTTGTGTGTTGGATCAACTGCGGCATTCTTTGGAGTCGCCTTTGTGAATCCTTTTTTGGTATTGTGATTTACGAAGGGCTAATCCTGAGGAATGGTTTTTAAGTACATTGTGTAAGAGATCCATTCTGTATGTTTGACAGTTTTTATGACTGCTGACTACTAAATGCAGTCTTCCCTTAAGTATATCAGGCGAACCTCGTTAAATTATAAAGAACAACAACTTAATAATCTTTATTTCTGCATTTTATTGCTTCTTTCTTGGATTCATGTCCTGTTTCCGTCGTAGGAATTTTCCTTTGAAATTTCTTTCTTTCCTTTTGTTATCATACTCTTCTTTTGTGCTTCTGCAGTGAGTTACTGTTTGAAATGGTTTTCAGGGGTGTACTGCATTGAAGTAATACGAGCTTTGCATTTTATGAAGCTCACTCTTTACAATTGCCTAACTTATTCATTGGGTTGAGGGTGTAGTTTCTTGTTCAAATGAAGCAGTTTCCTTTGAAGGGGCGTCTGAAATCAACATCAATATGACATTGTTGAAGATCAAGTTAGGATGATGACCAATTTAAATGGATTGCATTAAAGTTTGGAGCAAAGTTTATATCAAGCATCAAGTAGTTTCAATCTTTTGAAGATTTGAAGATATGTGCACTTCATGAAGTTGCTGTAACATATTAAGTGTAGAAGAGAGGTCCAGGCATTAGAGCGTGGAATCCTAGATGCTTTTTTATGATACTTGAGTGTCTTTTTTTGAGGGAAGCAATAGTAAGTCAATGTCTTTGCACCATGAAGATCTTAATTAGGAAGACATTTAATGATGACGAGTGGTGACGGTAAACTTAGCGAGCAATAATTTTTTCCCACCTCGTATGTTTGGCTCTATATTGGCAGTGGCCATTATTTTCTTATTAAGCCTCAAATTCACATTGCAGCGAGCCCCGGGGTTTTGCATTCGTGGAGTTTGTTGACGCTTATGATGCTTCTGAGGCTCAGTACCACATGAATCACCAGCGTTTTGGAGGCAGAGAGATAACTGTGGTGGTAGCTTCTGAGACAAGGAAAAGGCCCGATGATATGCGCCACAGAGCAAGGATTGGGTATTTAACATATTTTTCATTTCTTTTTTCTTTTGTTGATTTCGCTGTTACAATTTGATGTTTAATTCTATGTGTGCTTTCTTGTTAATACTCTTTGCAGTGAGCCTTCTCGCCATGATGGACGTCGTTCTTCTGGATACGGTATAGTTTTTGATATTTTATTATAAAACATTAATAGTTTTAGCAATTTGTATTTGATATCTTTTTTGTGGATAAAATACTTCCAAAAAATTAGTATGCCTTTTTTATGAGTATTTTGTTAGTACTCTACTCTATTTTTGTGGTGTTTTTTTTTTGGGAAATCAACCCACTTTTGGGATCGAACTTGCGACTTCTCGACACGGGAGAGGAAATTGGTACCGACTGAGCTAAAAGCCCAATTGGTTCTATATCTGTGTGGTTTGACGAGCAACAATTCATGGAAATGAGAAACTAAATTTGATCAATAATTTCCCGTCTAAGATGCTACAAAAATGCTAGCAGCATGTTATATATTTGCAGAGTTTTATTTTTATATTTTTAGCTATATGTTATGCTTAAGCCCTTGTTTATTGGTACTGGAAAAGGTATTCTATAATAAAAATTTCACGAATGCATCTTCATGCTATCAGTATCTCTAAAATGATCTCCATGCATTTGTAGGATCGTACTTGCTCACAAGTTGAAATATGAGTTACTCTACTTCCTGAATGCATCTTCATACTATCAGCATCTATAATATGTCCTCAATGTATTTTAAAGCTCTTTCACAATGTAGTGCCTTGTTAGTTAGTTTTGTTAATCGTAACCTGAGTTTTGGCATCTTATTCTCATAACAGCCAGTTTCCCCTCACTATTTTGTATGTGATACTGAATGATATACACCTTATCAAGTCTTTGTTGTTCATATATTTTTAAGTTTCACATGTCTGATTATCTATATGGATGCATCCATACCTGATTCTATAAAGAGTCATGGTTATGGCACTAATTTTTCTCGAGAACATGTGCCCTGCTGCCAACTGTTCCTCTTTCTTGAAATTCTACAGCCTTGGTTTCAATGTGCTAACGAGTCTAGGTAATTTTTATAATTCTCCAATTCTCATACCTTAGTCAAAGTGTTTTTATGATTGATGGATGTTTACAGGGCGTTCACGTTCTCGCACAAGATCACGCTCACGTTCGCCTTACTATCAGCCCGCTTCTAGAACCAGGCAGGCATCCAGGTTCATTCTCAAAGCTTTTAACGTTATTGATTATTAGGATTTAATAGTGGTGGGAGCTTTATCTATTACAATACTATCATGCAAACCTCTTGGGGGTTTGACATTGTGTGATTTTAATTTGTATTCACTTGCATCTCTATGAATGTGTGCAAACATCTACTTTGATGTCATGTGGCATTCTACGCCAAAGTCATACCTGCCAATGTCTATTTTGTTGCCATGCGGCATTCTACGCCAAAGTCAGAACTGCCAACGTCTATTTTGTTGCCATGCGGCATTATATAAAGTCATTAAGTTGATGGGAGGAAAAGATTTTTTCTATCTTTTCATGCAAGTCCTTCAAAATTTCTAACCATGCAATAAGATTAATTTATTGAAAATTGTTCTTTTAACTTTTGTGTTATTTTTTTAATGCAAGACTTTCATAAATCGAACCGGCAACCTCTCCCTTGGGAGAGGAAAGTTTCAAATGAAATTTTAGTTTTAAGTTAATTTGCCGAAAAAGAACTTTTTGTTTTTTTTGTATTTTTGTTAAATAAACTTAAAACACTAAAATTTTATATTATAAAATTTTTATAAATTTCACCCTAAAGATAATTAACCCGAACATTTTTGTTGCATGTGCCAGAAAATAGTCAATTTATCCTTTCAAAAAAAGTTAAGTCAGTTTATAATCTGCAAAACTTTCTGCAGCCAGTTCTATGCTTATTTGCTCCTTCATGTACCTTTTAAGGTCATATTCTCCACCACCAAGACGGCAAGGCGATTACTCTGTTTCCCCGAGAAGGCATTCAGACCGAAGGTCCCCAAGGGATTATCCGGAAGATCGTGGTGAGGACTATCATCGCAAATCACGGTCTCCAGGGTACGGTGGTGATAACCAAAATCGAACTGACAATGGTCATGCTGAGTAAGTTTCTGTGAATTTCATGCATTTCATTTTATTAACTCTTTTCTTTCCCTTTTAAATTTGTTTTTGGCATGAGAACTACATGGCGGAATCAGTTACAGGGCTGGGCCACTTTATATGACCTTTAGGAGAATTCCAATATTAATTTTCACCTTTATATCACTTTAAATTCCTGTGACATGAATTAAAGAAAGACAAGGGACAAATACTAAATAGTTAAGTTCATGATTTCTTAGCAAAGACATTGAACATGAATGTCTGATGTCTGTCTGTCTGTCTGGGTAACAACAGTCTAGAGTCTAGATGGATATAATAATATGGAGCACCTTTTTTTCCTACTTAAAACTCTTGGGTTCAGTCTTTCACTTAAGTGCATTCACTACTGAATATCATCTTTCTTCACATTACTTTTCCTTTTCTTTTCTTTCTATTTTTGAAGAATTCTTTCTATGCATTACTTCAGAAAATTCTGTATTTGACCTATATTGTAGACAATACTATCTATAGTTGAGGCAGGCATAATCTATATTTGATCAAAGGTTATATCTGTACTCGCATGTACTGTTAGCTCAACAACTATTTTGAATTATAAGCTATCGAGTCATTTGTTAGTGCCGGTTAAGTTTGTCCAGTATAGCTAAATTTGTTGGCACATAGAAGAATACTAGTTATAAGAAGAATTATATGGGGTTGTGGTCGCAAGGCCCACTCCGGGTGGGCCCCATCCAGCTCAACCTCAGTAAAACCACCCACCCCAGATATTTACCCTTTGGCGCTGTTGTCAACCGCAGCCACTTTCAGAAAAATAGCTAAATTCTTTGGCACTTACAGGCAGGTATTTTTGTTTTGAAGATTTAAATGGTTGGAATATGCTTCTACTTCTCGCTTCATTTTACATGTTGGAAAATATTTTCCTATAGCAAACTTATTAATTAATTCTTCATTTAGACTTCTTCCTCATTCTAGGAGAATTTGGAAGATACTAACTGGTCATTTGGGATTATGTTAAGCCTTTTTTCTGTGATAGTTTTACCAATTCCCACAAATCTTTCATGAAGCTTTGCTTTAGAATTTCGCTTTTTGAACCGACAGTGATTCTTATGCTGAAGGTTTAAGTGGCTCAATCTATCATATTTCATCGGCAACATTTGCATTATACGTTGTGTGCTTATAATGGTAATTAATTTGCAGTAAGGAGGTCAATGACGATGAAAGAAGGCGCTCTCGTTCGAGATCACCAAGGCGTGCCTCACGTTCACCAGCTGGTTCACGGTCAAGATCTGCTGACGTGTCTCCTGGGCGCAGCAGATAGAGAGGATGTGTGCTCTTTGTTAGGGTTGTGAACCTGTCATGTACTTTTAAATATATTTTAGTAGCCTTCAAGACTTATTTTCTAGGTGGTTGCAGTATTTTCGTGCTTTTTGCATTTGAGTTTCTAGAACCGTAAGGGGTGCATCTTAGAACAAATGATTTATTCTTGCTGTAGTCTTAATATTGCAGCTGCAACCACTGACCAATGGCGACATAATTATTATGGGGTAGACTTGAGACCATTAATCATCTGTTCGTTTTGATGTACTTTTCCTACCAATTCGCTGTGCATTTTCACTTGGTGCAGAGAAATCGTATCTTTTGTGTTTAGAGACAAGTTGAATAGAACTTCCCTTTTATGATTTGAATATTTGAAAATCCAAGCTCATTAAGTTCGGTACTTAGATGTGTCTCGTAATCTTTACCTTTCTCTGTCCAAGAGGAACAAAAGATTTGCTAAGGGTAATCTTCACCGTTATCTGCCCGAGAGAAAGGAAAGTTTTGCTCAGTGGCCTGTTTGGTTGGGGTGTTTTGGATGGATTTGGGAATTTTGGAGACCAAATCTTCAAGGATTTGATGATTTTTTGTTTAGTTGGTGGATTTGTTGCCTCACAGTCAAAACATGGATTCATGAATTCAAAAATAGAACAATGATTAGGGAGAAACTTTCTTCTATTAAGAATTTTTTGGGAATAAAATTTGCTTCTCACCGTTACAATTGTGAAGATGGAGATTTTGTCTTATTAATGTAGCCCTTAAATCTAAATTTTGGAATCCATATCAATTTGGTTCAGCTATGGTTCAGCTAAACAAAGGATTGGAAACATTTTGCTTCATAATCTTCAACTTATATTTAGGAAACCATTTCCATGAATGCCCAAACCAAACAGTCCCTTATGCAATGCTTTATGCTATTTTCTATAATGACAGTCACTGAGGAAATGTTTTGTCAAGGGAATAGCCATGTTCGGCAAGCTTTAAGAGAGGGGAAGATTACAGCTCGTCCAATTTCCCATTTCATGTCTGATTATTCTACATCATGCCGGTCAATTTTGTTTCAGCCATTTTCAATGCCACGAAGCCTTTTTCAAACATCACGCAGGCCTCGAAAGAAAAGAAGGAAGCAGCAGCTCATTTCATTCTCAGATTCCTACTTCGCTGTATACTCACTTGCAGCAGTCTGTTCACTTTCCTAGGCGGTTATCTATGAGATGAAATAGGTGAGATAAAAGCCAATTAAGAGGATGACAATGCTTGATAGAAAATGAAACGGCGTTAACAGGGTAATTAGTAGAAATGTAGGTTCCACCAGAAATACAAAAAGAGTAACTAAATTTTGTGCCTGGTTCACAACCAATGGTAGCATACTCAAGTATTCAACATCTTTCCGGATTATAAAACTTGTCGGTCAAGTATAGGGAAGCATTTAAGGCAGAGATGGGCAAATTCCAGCCGACGAAAATAGCAAAACACCAATCCAATGGCATTGTTTATTACAAGCAAACATTGACATGATTCTTCTAATTGACTTCCTCAAGAACTATAAATTAACCTAGGAAATATGACGCGAGGCAGCCGACACTACGACGAAACTAAATTGAAGACTTCAGGTTCCATTCGCAGCCATAGCCTCTCTCCTCAACAAGCTTCGGTTAAAAAGGTTGAATTCCTTTGGTAATTTATTCGCCGGATTTAGAACTGATAGCTCTCTTGGCAAAGGAAGGCAAGCAAAAAGCAGCGGAATGAATCTGAGGAAGAACACAGCTGATGTGTGTAAAGAGGGGGACACTGATAAAAACCCAAATAACTAATCAATAGGCAAACATAATACCTCTGAGTTGTAAAATTTCGGGGGGCCTTTCGATTTATCGCAGTTCTCATCAATGTCATACACAGGGTGCTGAAAGTCGACTCGAGGCCCCTTGGTCGAGCAAAGCATGAAACCGATCACCCCACTGCATTAATTCACCAGAAATTATGTCGTCAAAAGATACGTCTTTGATAGATAAGATAAACTGTGCAACCCCCTATCTTTTGCAAGATACTGCTCTTAATTTTAAAAGGTTGCATTTTACTTGACGTTAGTAGACTTAGTAGGCAACATTCATGGAAAAGTGGGAGAAAAAGGGTAATAATCTGCGACAATTATAAGGGTTTTGAAAACTTAAATATTTCTTTAGTTCATGCCCAAAACTTACAAATTCCGTATTGATCCCCAAAACTTGACTAATTTCATATTCCACCTTAATTCCTCAAACAAAATACCCTGCTTAATTTTAGAGGATCATAGGAGTATATTCTGTCAATTGGCGGTTTAGCATTTAGAAGTAAACAAAAATAACCCTCAAAGGTCATCTTCAACCTCCTCCCCTCATCTAAATTATCGATGAGGGGATGAGGGGTTTTCCGTGTAACATAGAACGAAATTACAATTTTTTTCCTTCTAAAAAGATAGCATGCTCTCCTATTTGCTTTGATAGAGAAATTTACAAGTGATTATCAGTTAAAGACTGAAGGGGTCTAGAGAAAGCACTGTTATACCTTGGGTAAGTTGGTACAGTGGTCCATGCGTATTTTACTGAACCTTTGAAGACCTGACGACACACAGAGACAATGTCTTCTATAATGTGCATATGGAGCCATATGCTCTCTGCTTGAGTGCACACGACGCCACCTGGACGCAAAGCTCTCGCAACTGATTCAAAGAAGGGCTTTTCAAAAAGTTCTTGAGCTGGACCTGATTGAACCACCAAAAAGGGTATTACGATATCTTTCTTGTTTTTGTGATGATGATATGACTAGACCTGATTTCACAAAGCTATCAAAAACTATACATACTTTCACCAAACCACCATACACCTTGTAAGAACATGGATTTTTACTGAACTACCACAATGACGTTTAATAGATTCCATTGATGCCACTGTTAGTTTGGTAAAATGAAACTTAATTAACTGAAAATTAGGTATGTTTAGTACGATTTTATTTAGTTACTTGTGATTTATGACGTTTTTGGTAGTTTAGTGAATAGGTATAGATTTTGGTACCTCAGTGAAAATTAAGCGTTATAATCATGATCATCTTATTGAAGCAGTATTAGATATCAACAAAAAGAGTAACATGAATAAAAGGAGGATTATAAGTTACCTATCGGGTCAGAGGAATCAACTATAATTGCATCATAAGTGCCCTCTGGCATATTCTTTAGGAATGCAACACCTGCAGGATCAAAAGTTAATGAGTGGCATGACCAGGAGGAGAACTTTATGGAGTCCGCGCTCAATAAGGGTGTGGTTGGTTGGTTGTTCGGTAAGAATGCATTCTAACTAATAATTCACAAAGCACTTTTTTTGGGGGGGATGTAGTTGTAGGGTCATAAATACTTTTTTCCCCTGAATTCCAATGGCTATAGCTGGAAAAATGATGAATCGAGCACAGTTCCAACTACATGTTTTCTGACTCGTTGCAGTAGTAACTACATATGAAACAACTACTTCAAAACAAAACAACAACTGAGCCTTTTATCCCAAGCATATGGGGTAGGCTACATGAACCAACAGGAGAATCACATTGGGTCGTGCAGATGAGTCATCCGCCTCCACTCACTCCTATGTAGTAATAGGAGCTACATGGGGCTCCAACTAGACCAAACCAAACAGCCCCTTAATGGGGACGAAATTTCACAAATGACTCACAAGGGTGTAAGATTTGGTAGAGGATGTGAATCGTAACAAGGCCACGAGTTCAAGGAATGTACTCAAACACGAGAGGAGATCAGCCTATTTGTTTTAGAAGTGTTTGGGTCCCACATAAGTTCTTCCCTACAAGAAAAAGAAAGGTTACATATTAACCGCTATGAATTTTACATTCAGAAGTCTAAGGAGCAGGCTTGCAAGGCTATTAGGATCATCCTGTTAACAATAAAAGGTATAAGGAAAAGAAAAGGTTTTTTGTTTTCTTACCATCACCAATATGCAGGTTCACGCGCGGATCCTCATAACCAACAGCCAAGTCAGAAAAGAATTGCTTAGAAACCTGAAGGTGCAAGGACGAAAATAAAGATGATACATTAATAAGATTATAGGAATGCTAAGGAAAAAAATAGCATGCATCATATAGTTTTGGGGACGTTTATGAGGGAAAAAATAGTAATGGACATCAGATATTTCACCTACCTCAGCACATGGTAGAAAATGAACAAATGGCTGCTCTTATATATTACTAAAAACATATATTTTGAAAAAAAAATTGAGAGTTTTGCCATTCAATTTTACACTAATGGGGGGGGGGGGAGCGATTCATAAGACAAAATCTAGACCATGAGCATGGATGTACCAAGGCATCAAATGATATCGCATTACTTCCACCTATTACTACCCAACAGAAACTCCATTACATGAGAAGGCAGGGGCAGTGTACAACTACATAATCCAACCGCTAAGAATTCGAAATATCCTTAATATGAAGAAAGTTTTTGCTGTTGAAATTGATTTGGATATAGAATGGTTCTCCTTCCCAAATCTTTCTCCAGATTTGTATCCAAATCTTGACATGAAAATTGGGCCGAATCTGGATATCCATTAAATTCCCTATTAAATATGCAGAGAGGAAATTATACATCACAATTTTTTGCAACTCGGTTAACTCTATGAATTTCATCTCAAGAATGCAATAATGGACAAAAATTATTAGTAATTTAATAACTAACATCCCTTTGCATTCAACCACAATCAATCTAATTTATCATGATCAATTAGTGACGAACATAACAACGATATAGAAAGGCACAAGCAAAAGTTACAGAATTTCTATTAGCAAATTTCTATTTAAGGGGAAATGAAGATGAACATAAAAGACAACCTTTTTGTAAGATATCTATGATCACAGTAATCCAAATTAATGAGATCCAAATTCAAGCATCTTCCATCTCATTTCCCCTTGTGATACTTATCTCACCTCGCTTCCTTTTATCTACTTTGTGGCTTTAGCTTCATCATTTCTAATTTTTGTATGGATAACAGTTCGTTTATACTGTGGAAGAATTTGAAGAATACGCACCAGATATTTAAAGGTACAGGATAGCTGAAGCAACATACAATGGAAACAAGAAGAGTTTAATTTACTCACATCTATAACCATTTTATCGATTTCACATATATCGATTTGTTCCACAGAAGAATAACGTGAAACTTCACGCAAAACACCACCGTCGCCTCCTCCAATGACCAATACTTGATAAAGTGAAGCTGTGTTAGCCAAAAAGATATTAAAGTCATCTTAATAAACTTACATGAAACAGTATCAAACAAGTTTTAAAAAAAGTGGACAAAATTTGTGAAGGAACTTACCAGCCAATTGCCTAAAACAGAAAGTTCTGCTACATTAAATCTATTAAGAAAAACAAGGTGATCGAATTGGATAGATAACATTCAAAAAATTCTATTAATTGAAAGATATCAACCATGAATAACAGAAATTGTGGATTAAAGTCTTTGTCTAAGCCTTTGTCCTATATAATGGGATCAATTATGAAGCAAAAGCTTCCCAAAATTTTTGACAAAGTTTACAACCGCCTCAACGTCTGACATTGACCCTCTCAAAATTAGTAACAAATCCCTGGATTAGGAAACTATACCAAGAGAGGGGTTGCCATAATCCTAACCAGGACCAATATGCATCCTTCCAGATTATGAGAAACGTACAGACGAAGGTAAATGATGATATATTCACTGTACGAAATTAGTTTCAAGTTTCAAGTTTAGGGCACAGATAAAACCAAGAGCAAAATACAATGTCTGACATCGACCCTCTCATAATTAGTGACAAATCCCTGGATTAGGAAACTATAACAAGAGAGGGGTTGCCATATAATCCTAACCAGGACCAATATGCATCCTTCCAGATTATGAGAAACATATAGAAGAAGGAGAATGATGATATACTCACTGCAGGAAATTAGTTTCAACTTTAGGGCACAGATAAAACCAAGAGCGAAATACAACATATTAAAATGACTCTTTTAAGATGATTAAGATACAGATAATAACATTCTTTATTATATAAATATCACATGTGGAATGGTTTCTCCATCATCATTGAAAATCTTGAAAAACAATAATCAAATACATTTTATCACTAAATGAAAAAAGAAACAGATGCTTGGAAGAGTCGGTGACTAACCTTCTTAGGATTTGGGATGGAGCAAAGGGGAAGGTGTGCTATCATTTCTTGGTATGCACACTCATCCCTCTCCGTCACTTGAATGACTCCATCCAAGACAAGAACCTTTCCATAAGTCGATGACTGAAACAAAATAATGCCAGCATGTTATAACAAGCACACACAATTGCCTATGCAAGAATTATAGGGTACTTCATGATATCTCGGTGATTAAGGTACCTGAAGTACCATCGCATTTTGATAGTGAGATTTTCCTTGGAATAGAACCTTTTCTACCTTCAAGGAATGAGCTTCTCCTGTAATACGACAAAAAAAAGGTTTACTTCGCGATGCTCTTATTGGTTGGATTCAGTGAGTATAGAAAACATATAAAAGCGCATGCAAAAAGAACTATTGTAACAAACTAAAATGGAAAGACGATACTTGCAAAAAAATTCCGAATTTACATGCTGTTTTGGGCACCTATCCAGTTCAAGGTTACGAAAAAAATTCCGAATTTACTTGCAAAAGCATTCTCTATATTATACACCTTAGTCTAGCTACCGTAAGTAGAATATCCTATGGACTAAAGTTACGAAAACCTGATGGAGGTTATGTATACAGGAATCAATTATCGCTTGATGATGATTTGAATTTATGAAGGTAAAAATATAATGTCCCACGCTTGGGTGGTGGGCTCTCTTCAATTCAAGGGGAGACATGCAGGAGGTAAGGGGTTACATCAGAGCTATGCACCTCCAATTGGGATGAAACGTAAATCTTTAAGAGGACTGCGTCAAGCTGAAAATGTTTGATTCAAAAATTGGAGGCAAACAGACAACGATATGGTCGAGCATTAAACCATCCAGGGTCTATGATATTGAGATGTTCATCGACTTTGTTTCCATTGGATTCTAGTGAGTGGATAGAAAATGGAAGACTGCCATCTGGACAAACCCTTGTCCCTGCTAGCATAATAATCTAGTGAATTCTCACTCTGATTTTTTTTTAGAATGGCGTCCAGACAATAGGAAAATAACTTGTGCCACAGGAAAATTTCTGCATACCTGTAGAAGGCAAAACCCAGTAAATCCGACCCCCGGTTAGCCATGATCAATTGATAGTGTAAATCCCCAGATCCTTGTATATAATTTTTCCCAATTTTTCCCAATTTTTTTCCTATTACTTTGTGTGTGTGTATTTGTTTATTTATTATTTTTTCCTAAACTAAAATCCTTTCCTAAAACCCTTTCCCAAACCCAACCCGACCCGACTTGACTTCCCCCACTCCCACTTCTTCTTTTTTTCTCTTCTTTTCCCTACAAAATTTTCCCCAACGCTCCCCTTCTCGCGCTCGACCCCGATTGGCCCTCATTGACGCCGCTCCCCGCTCGCCAACGACCTTCCCGAGATCACCTCTTCCGGATCCCCACTCCCTCTACTCTCGTCTCCGCAAGACCCGTTCCCCAACATTCCTCCCCCTTCCTCGCAACAGCCTCCTCCACGACCCGCGCCCACCATGCCAACGACCTCCTAGATCTCCGCGCCCACCTCACTGCAAATCCTCCCCTATCTCTTAACCTCTCTCTTCCTAACTCTCTCATATCTATCTCACTCTCCATCACCTTCTCCCAAGCTGTCGGCTCCCCACCGCCACCCGAGCGCGACCACCACCAACTCACTGACCTCCATCAAGCCCAAGCCTATGATTGAACCTTACCGCCGCCGCTTCAATTCGACGGTGATTCGACGATACGCGCCGGATGTTCGACGAAATGCTGTAACGAGATTCTCCGGAAGTTTTCACCGCGAAACATTTCCCTGAGGTAAGTATTCCTTGCTCTAACATGATATTACCGCGATTTCCCCTACCCCGGATACATCATGACATCATCTAGAATTGTGTATATAGAATTTAAAGTATTTTGCATTTAAAAGTATTTTTCATTTATACATGTTCTGTATCTGAATTTCTGCGCACAGTCGTGTTGTGGAATTTATTTGAATTTTTCTGTTTTGACTTTGATAATTTGGTCTAAATGAAGCTTATAGAGGACTCGTAGATCTGCCACCCTGTAAATTTTGGTTGCATTATGCAGAGCGTCGAAATTAATACAGACTTTAGAAGTGAGGTGTTGTGGGCTGGAAATTGGGTTTGCTGAGTGTTGTTTGAATCCGACTTTGTGAATGATTTCAGGTCATGAATTCATGGTATTTAGATGATGATTTCTTCATGAAAGTTTTAGATTATTTCGTGTAAATGTTTATGGATATATGACTTATTGTATTTGAGCATCGGATTTACAAGATATCGGCCATTCAGTGAGATGGGTACCAGCCTCCGTGTCACCCGTGCCCCGGTCCAATGCACCCACCGTGCCCACTCCAGCACCAGTATCGCGTCCAGTACCGTGTTGTGCCGTGCCACTCCCGCACCACGCACCGAGCCAAGGTCATGCCCTGTCACGACCCGAAAGTACGGAACATGACCGGCACTTAGACTACGAACGTCTCAAGGCGTACGTATCCTAAGTAAGCCGAAACCCAGAAATCCAAACCAAGAAAAGCAATAGAGAATAGGAAGAACCATATCAAATCAACCTGTATGCAACATAATATACAACGCCTAAAGGCGAGGATCACAACAGAAATGAAACTCAACCAGCAAGAACTCATGGAAATATAATGCGCGTCTCTAAGGTCGAAAGAATAAATATCACTGGTCTCAATCTCAAATAAGTACAAGTTTTGGTTGATGGAACTTCTAGATACAAATGAAATACAATATACAATGTATAATGATGGGTAAGATACAATAACCCACCTACTAGCAAGTCACCCGAAAGGAACAGTGCCCGCAAAACCGTAATGAAATCTGTATGGCAACACCTGCAAGAAACTGGGGCACAATGGGGGTGAGTTGCCAACTCGTGAGTAGAAAAAGATCTACGAACAGAAATCGCATGTATGACGCAATCCTAGGTCATACGATCAATATATATATATATAATCCTCAAATATATAACCAGCAATCTCTAACCATGTCTAGTGTAAATATCTAATCCAAGTGTAAACCCATGTGTACATGTCAGTGCATCAGGTGACAATATATCATATGAATGCTGTATGAATGCATGAAACAGAATGCATGTACTGAAGAAAACTGCTTTCATAACTTTGTGAGATTTCTGTATTTTTTAAAATGAGGTATCATAATGAAATCAGCATAAAACAGTGCCTAGCATCGGCACAAAACATAAATCTCAATATCTCGATATCTCTGTATCACAATCTCTGTACCTCAGTATCTCAAATCTCAATGTCTCAATCATAATATCCAGGGCGCCGTCAGTCCAGATCGACCCCTACCATCCATCTCATGACTACGACGGTATCCTCCGGATATCCAACGTGTCGGGTAATGTCACCGGTCGGTCGTGCTCCCCTGCCAGGCTCAACGCCATCTCCTGCGATCTTCTTGCCCCGGGGTACCGCACCGGGCCCACCATGTACCCGAAACGGTTCCTCCACTCCTCGAATCGGGTCTCGAAATACATCAGCAAACTCATGGTGGACGACTCATACATCATGGAAAAACCGCATTTTTTATTAAAAAGAGAAAGCAGTTTATATGTATGTTTTTGCGGTTTTCCTCCAAATCCAGAAAACATCATGGAAACCCGAATCCAAATCATCAATAGCATGTGAAATCATGAATATGATCATGAGAATCCATGAATGCAGCATATAATGAATAACAGTATGCATGCAGTGGCAAGTAATAGCTACAATGTCAAGCTGGCATATGAGGCAATGCACTAATATCATGTCACTACTAGCTAACAAGCTAAATCAGGCGATAATATTTTCTAAGTGTACGTGACATGGCAATTACCGATGAAGATGTGTGTGCGACAGCAAATAAGCGTACGTGGTACATACGTATCATCGGTAATGGTGCTGGTGTCCTAGCAGCAGGATATCAATAATAGAATATGAATCACAACAGTATGCGATGCAGAGCAATAATAATAATATGCGAGAACTGAAATACTGAACACCATGATCACTAAACTGCATCTAATGTCATAATGAGTCATACTGCTTTACCACTAAAAGGCTGAGCTAAAGCTAACAATAGGTAGGGGAAACCGCCTAACCTCTGAGTCGATACATATATATACATATATAGTCGGTGATCCCGCCTCGATCATATCACATCCGATACCATATCTCTATAATCGATTATTCCTAAGTCAAGTAGGCGGATCAAACATCAAAATATAGCTCGTACGTAAATCCGTCGTACGGCATCCCCAAATCCGGGTACGGGTCAATATCACATCCGTCATATCATTCATCTGGTATTTTCTGTATCAAATATCATTATCTGGGTACTGACCTAAGTCTAGTACAATGCTAATATCACTACTATGTTCAAGCTCTGACTACCGATCAACAGTTTAATATAAATCGATATTATCATCATATATCATCACAAGAGTATACATCGCCCAAGGCGGCCTATCATAAGTATCCTGACATATCCTATTATATCATATCCCATCGTATATCATAATCACATGTCGATCACATAATATATATGTCACTATTATTATAGCATTATCACTCCCAAAATCCTCTAAAGTATCAAGGTGTATCTCAATCAGGAATTTCATCATATCACATATATCATAATCTCAGATCAAACTCATCGACTCATATCAATCCCATGTGTCATCCTCAAATCCGTATGTGAACACATACTCCCAACCCATGTGACCACATATCTATATAGGATCCCGTAACCACATATGAAATATGGATGCATGCAAGCATGTATGTGTGTATGTATGTGTAGTGCACCCACTACCCTATGGTTTCGTAACCTTTCCCCAATCCAATATACCAATATCCATTTAACATCAATAATAATCCCAACAATAAATAATAGATTGTTGGTGTGTATACGCATTCGTATACATCACCACGGACTGCGGGGGTGCTATACGCCATCCACCCGACTTCTCCCCGTAGATATAAATCTACTCACCTAGTTATGTGTGCCGGTGCCGATATCGCCATTTGCATCTCCAACGCCTCGACGCCACGTGGGGTACCTACAAGGATATCACATGCTAAAACTCATGAAAACCATGTCGGAAACCAAAATGGTGCACACTACGCCCATAGGTAAAAACCAGTGACCTTGTGTACAAAAACAGCCAATATCCGCTGTCGTTGACGTCCAAACGCCACCCGACAGATACGAATCATCGAATATCAAATCCATACGAAAACGAGTCGTAAATCATACGCCAACTCATGAAAATGAACCCAGATTTTACCCTAACAGGAAACGGTCAAAACTAGACATACCGGGGGTCAAATTTTACATGAAAAGGGGCTGTGCACGCAAAACGAGGCAGTTTTATACTGCTCTGGCCGCAAATTGCGGCCAGGAGGATTAAATTTGCGGCCGGGATTTTGAGAGGGTGGCTAGGGCTTTGGGTAGGGGTTCCTGGGTGCCTGCACAGCTCTCTGCCAAGTCAATTTTTCTCTAGGAGGCCCCGGGTGAAAGCAGATCTCAGAAAGGTCTCAAAATCGACAAAAACGCTAAAATACGTCAAGTCGAATAACTCTGGTAAATACTAGGAATCTGGGGTAATATTGATTACAATGGTCTCAAAAACACCTAATAAGGTTATACCAACGATCAAAACCACACTTGGTCAAGTCTCCCTAAAGTTTTGCCTAAACTGGCACTATATCACAACAAAACAGTAAACTTTCAGATATCTAACCAGAACTGAGCAAGAACTGAGTTGGGATGTGAGATTATACCTCAAGGGGGTCCTAAGATGTAGGAGAAGTGGGAATGAAAGAGGAGGAAAGGGTCTGTTGCTGGACTGTTGGGCTGTTGGTGCTGCTGTGCTGCATGCTGCTGCTGTTTTCCTTTCACTGCTGATGCAGTGCTGGGTTGTTGTGGGTATTGCTGTGTTGAGCTGAAGTGTGGTGAAGTGTGAGGTAGTAGGATGATGAAGATGTGGATTTGCTTTGAAATGAAGTGGTTGCTGCTGTTTTATTTTTACAGCAACTGCTGATGCTGCTGATTCAAAGATTTGGGGCTGATAGGTGTATATGGGGGCTGAAGTGCTGAGGGTAGGCTGATGTGTTAGTGTGGGCTGATGTGTTGATGTTGAGGGATGAAGTGTGCTGATGGGTGGACGTGGGGGATGATGTGTTGGTCTTGGCTGATGTAAAGGGGCTGCTGTTGCAGGTTTTGGTGGCTGTTATTGCTGTTTGTTTGGGGTTCAGCTGTGCCGCTGTTGGGTAAAAAGAGGGCTGATGGTGGCTGAACTGGTTTCTGTAAGGGGGGGCTGGTGTAGGAGCTGATGGTTGTTGATGTATAATGGGGGGTATGGTGTAATGTGTGAGAGGGAGAGGTAGTATGAAAGACACAAGGGATAATGAAGGTTGAGAGGGACCATGCACACTCTAGCCACCTCTCTCTCTCTCTCTCCTACACAAGGTCAACCCATCACAAATCAAACCTCATTAACCTAACCAAAACACCAATTAACCCAATTACCCTAATCAAATGGTTCATCCACCATGGTCACCTAAGCATGGTTCAACCCTAGGCTCAACATGGGTCCAAAACATGAGACAAGTGTGCAGGTGTAGGAAATGTTATGTGCACATTTTGCACAAAAAGCCAAAAATACAACTTAGCGATTTTCAATCGCGATTACATTAAAACACCATATAATCCATCATAAAAACTGTAAAATGGCATATTTCCACCAAATAACTAATTTTAGAATTTCTAAAATTTTCTCCGGAATTTTCACCATTTATCGGTATTTAATTACACCGACTATTAAAATATTCATTAAAAATTAATATTAAATTATGAAATTTCCCAAAAATAATATTTTTTTTTTTTTTTTTGAAATGTTACAGTCTTCCCCCCTTAAAGAAATTCGGTCCCCGAATTTAAATTTAAA
Organism: Agapanthus africanus; assembly: GCA_030015575.1. Lineage (NCBI taxonomy): Eukaryota > Viridiplantae > Streptophyta > Magnoliopsida > Asparagales > Amaryllidaceae > Agapanthus > Agapanthus africanus. The sequence goes on along the minus strand of CM057339.1, from coordinate 123,787,091 downwards.
CCCCCAATTTCTAAAACATTTCAATAAAATGTCCAAGTCAACGGGGCTCCGAAATCATCAATCCATAGAACGCATCATAGCGAAATACATGCGTATGCGTAACGAGCAGATAACTCGAAATCAAAACTCCGTCAAGCATCTCGCAATCATCGGAGTCAAGGTAAAACACGAATGCCCAATCCAAGGCAAAGCCAATATGCTATAATCGGAACTATGCATGTAAATACCAAATCTGTGCATGTAAATATCTTAAGGAAATGTATGCCAAATTCTTTGAAATCGATGTGCAATGCACATAACACTGCACAGTGGCGGACGCCTCTATAAGAAAATAATCATATATGTATATCTCTTTAGTTTGATATGCACGTCCCGCCGTTTTGAAAACAATTTAGAAGGGTTTTCCTCGTTTTAAACGTTTCGTGTCATATCAGACACATATGTAAATAATGAGACTATAGCTCACTTTTGGAATCCCTTTGAAAACTGTCAATGCATGCAAAAATATATCCAGGCACTGTCCTCTGATCAGTCCTGCTCAGTACGAAAATCAATCGCAATATCATAAAAATGTACTGCTCCATAAGAATCAATCCCAAAAAAAAGTGCATATAAATGCTACGTGCGTCTGGTGCGCACGAAAATCAAATCCCTACATGTGCAATGCAGGTGCACAAAAACAACATCAAGGTGCAACGGTTGTGCACACAGCATCTGTCCTAGGCAGCGTGTGTGCCTGACAGCAAAATCAGGTGCATCTGTCATGCACGAAAATCCCGATTTAGTGCATCTGGTATGCACCAAATCGCATCTCCTAGCATGCGCCCAACATGCGCTAACTGTCCAAATCTGGTGCATCCACTATGCACGAAATCATGAAATCCAATATCAAGTGCCAAACACGCGCAAAAACCAATCAGGTGCGTAAAGTGCACAAACAAATGTCACTGCACTGCAAGCATATATAAACTATACAGAGTGCAGGAACCAAATCGTATGCGTGCATACGCACAAAATCAACTCAAATGTCTAAACCCCATAAAATCACAAACATGTGAAACCAAAGCATGAAAACGATATCAAGTGCAACGACTGCGCGAAAATCGTAAATCCCTAATCATCAAAACCAAATCATGCGAATAAATCGCCCAACAATACTGAAACCAAGTATGGCGGAGTAGTTCCGCTCAATCACAGCCTCCAAGAATCTCCGGCCAACTGTCGTGGTTACTTGTAGCATATCCCGTCGATGATCCTGGACTCTGGCCTGCCGGTGTGCGTAACATTGACCACTCCTGGGTCCAAGTCTTCTCTGTGAATTATCAATCTCACGATCCATCGGCTCATCGGCCCTGTCAGGTATGCTAACGGGGTCGATTCTGTTCTGGCACTTCTCTGGTCATTTCTCGGTCAATCATCGCGACCACTCTTAAGCAGCATGTCACTGGCGTTGGCCTCCGGCTCTCTGAATGTGCATGACACATCTGATCCTGGGTGCAAGTATCATTGCAGCGGTGTCCTGGAAGGAATCCTGCTCAAGGTCTCTTCCAAGTCTCATCTCTGCCAATTGTCCGGAAGTTATCGTCCTTTACTATATCTGCTTCTTGTTCTGGAATGGCTGCATACTCATCGCGACTTCTTCTGGAAGGTATATCCAATTACAATGCCTCGGTATGCGCATCGCATCTTTGATGTCGGCGGAGTGGAACGTCATCACCTTTAGATCTGGTACGAACCTCTTACTCCACATTTCTCTAATATCGACTGATTCGGACTCGTCTCGTCGTGGCTGCATGGACTGAGCTCCGATGGCTATCCTTGTATCTGGAGTCTTCCAAGAAGTGCATCTCACCATCTAGCATCCGAATTAAGTCGAGCCATCCGATCGATTCGTCAAAACCTCATAATCCCCCAAGAGCTCAACATCTTGGGTACAGTATAATAGTATCGAGTACATACCACAACATCGGTGGTTCAGCCGTAGAAGGGCAAACCCAAGCCTCACTAATGGCGCCGCAGAACCGCCGCAAACCCGAAGGTTCAAAGGCTTTCATACGGTCATTAAGTCGAGTTAGGGTTTCATTCTTCTAGAGGGACCATAGAATTGCCTGCATGTCTTTCCGAATACTTTAAACTTGGAATAATAGGTTACTGACATTCGATCGTCTCTGTCGACTCTCAACGTCTCCGCGTGAAGTCGTCTCTAGCTGGAACCAATCTATCTGATGTCCTCGCATCGGGGTAGCGAACAATCCACAAGTCCTAGTCATTTATCCTTGGTGACTAGCGACCTTCTATCATCTCTCAATACAACTTGTATTGCAATAGCTCCAACATCTGGGGCGATATCCCGTTGTTCGCAGCACAACTGGCTTACTCGTCTGCACGATGAACTGTGCCTCAATCATCATGAATGAGCAATACATCAACGGTCATCAAAATCTGGCCGGCCTCTGTCAGTGGCTCAATCCTCTGGTGCTGATCTGCACGTCCGAGTAATCTCATGCAGTGATCCATCCCACGCTCGTGGTGCGAAAACATCATAAAAAGACACATCTAGGCAATCGTGTGTCGCCAGAATCATGCCCTGGTCAGTCCTCATTCGTAACGAGCCCATGCTGACCGCAACTCTAGCCGTAGCTTTCCCTGCCCGTAATCGTAGCAGCAAAACCAAAACTGGTACCGATGAAGCTAGATCAGGAAAGAATGCGATACTGAACAAAGAAATGTACATCCTAAGGCTCCTTAAGTGGAGTGGCGTATCGTAAATATGCCGCGGACATACCACGGTACGTCACTCTACTTTAGTCACCTATTCCATCAATCAAGGGTCATCCTATACTCCGAAGGTAAAACCTAACGCTCTGATACCAACTTTGTCACGACCCGAAAGTACGGAACATGACCGGCACTTAGACTACGAACGTCTCAAGGCGTACGTATGCTAAGTAAGCCGAAACCCAGAAATCCAAACCAAGAAAAGCAATAGAGAATAGGAAGAACCATATCAAATCAACCTGTATGCAACATAATATACAACGCCTAAAGGCGAGGATCACAACAGAAATGAAACTCAACCAGCAAGAACTCATGGAAATATAATGCGCGACTCTAAGGTCGAAAGAATAAATATCACTGGTCTCAATCTCAAATAAGTACAAGTTTTGGTTGATGGAACTTCTAGATACAAATGAAATACAATATACAATGTATAATGATGGGTAAGATACAATAACCCACCTACTAGCAAGTCACCCGAAAGGAACAGTGCCCACAAAGCCGTAATGAAATCTGTATGGCAACACCTGCAAGAAACTGGGGCACAACGGGGGTGAGTTGCCAACTCGTGAGTAGAAAAAGATCTACGAACAGAAATCGCATGTATGACGCAATCCTAGGTCATACGATTAATATATATATATATATAATCCTCAAATATATAACCAGCAATCTCTAACCATGTCTAGGGTAAATATCTAACCCAAGTGTAAACCCATGTGTACATGTCAGTGCATCAGGTGACAATATATCATATGAATGCTGTATGAATGCATGAAACAGAATGCATGTACTGAAGAAAACTGCTTTTATAACTTTGTGAGATTTCTGTATTTTTTAAAATGAGGTATCATAATGAAATCAGCATAAAACAGTGCCTAGCATCGGCACAAAACATAAATCTCAATATCTCGATATCTCTGTATCACAATCTCTGTACCTCAGTATCTCAAATCTCAATGTCTCAATCATAATATCCAGGACGCCGTCAGTCCAGATCGACCCCTACCATCCATCTCATGACTACGACGGTATCCTCCGGATATCCAACGTGTCGGGTAATGTCACCGGTCGGTCGTGCTCCCCTGCCAGGCTCAACGCCATCTCCTGCGATCTTCTTGCCCCGGGGTACCGCACCGGGCCCACCATGTACCCGAAACGGTTCCTCCACTCCTCGAATCGGGTCTCGAAATACATCAGCAAACTCATGGTGGACGACTCATACATCATGGAAAAACCGCATTTTTTATTAAAAAGAGAAAGCAGTTTATATGTATGTTTTTGCGGTTTTCCTCCAAATCCAGAAAACATCATGGAAACCCGAATCCAAATCATCAATAGCATGTGAAATCATGAATATGATCATGAGAATCCATGAATGCAGCATATAATGAATAACAGTATGCATGCAGTGGCAAGTAATAGCTACAATGTCAAGCTGGCATATGAGGCAATGCACTAATATCATGTCACTACTAGCTAACAAGCTAAATCAGGCGATAATATTTTCTAAGTGTACGTGACATGGCAATTACCGATGAAGATGTGTGTGCGACAGCAAATAAGCGTACATGGTACATACGTATCATCGGTAATGGTGCTGGTGTCCTAGCAGCAGGATATCAATAATAGAATATGAATCACAACAGTATGCGATGCAGAGCAATAATAATAATATGCGAGAACTGAAATACTGAACACCATGATCACTAAACTGTATCTAATGTCATAATGAGTCATACTGCTTTACCACTAAAAGGCTGAGCTAAAGCTAACAATAGGTAGGGGAAACCGCCTAACCTCTGAGTCGATACATATATATACATATATAGTCGGTGATCCCGCCTCGATCATATCACATCCGATACCATATCTCTATAATCGATTATTCCTAAGTCAAGTAGGCGGATCAAACATCAAAATATAGCTCGTACGTAAATCCGTCGTACGGCATCCCCAAATCCGGGTACGGGTCAATATCACATCCGTCATATCATTCATCTGGTATTTTCTGTATCAAATATCATTATCTGGGTACTGACCTAAGTCTAGTACAATGCTAATATCATTACTATGTTCAAGCTCTGACTACTGATCAACAGTTTAATATAAATCGATATTATTATCATATATCATCACAAGAGTATACATCGCCCAAGGCGGCCTATCATAAGTATCCTGACATATCCTATTATATCATATCCCATCGTATATCATAATCACATGTCAATCACATAATATATATGTCACTATTACTATGGCATTATCACTCCCAAAATCCTCTAAAGTATCAAGGTGTATCTCAATCAGGAATTTCATCATATCACATATATCATAATCTCAGATCAAACTCATCGACTCATATCAATCCCATGTGTCATCCTCAAATCCGTATGTGAACACATACTCCCAACCCATGTGACCACATGTCTATATAGGATCCCGTAACCACATATGAAATATGGATGCATGCAAGCATGTATGTGTGTATGTATGTGTAGTGCATCCACTACCCTATGGTTTCGTAACCTTTCCCCAATCCAATATACCAATATCCATTTAACATCAATAATAATCCCAACAATAAATAATAGATTGTTGGTGTGTATACGCATCCGTATACATCACCACGGACTGCGGGGGTGCTATACGCCATCCACCCGACTTCTCCCCGTAGATATAAATCTACTCACCTAGTTATGTGTGCCGGTGCCGATATCGCCATTTGCATCTCCAACGCCTCGACGCCACGTGGGGTACCTACAAGGATATCACACGCTAAAACTCATGAAAACCATGTCGGAAACCAAAATGGTGCACACTAGCCCATAGGTAAAAACCAGTGACCTTGTATGCAAAAACAGCCAATATCCGCTGTCGTTGACGTCCAAACGCCACCCGACAGATACGAATCATCGAATATCAAATCATACGAAAACGAGTCGTAAATCATACGCCAACTCATGAAAATGAACCCAGATTTTACCCTAACAGGAAACAGTCAAAACTAGACATACCGGGGGTCAAATTGTACATGAAAAGGGGCTGTGCACGCAAAACGAGGCAGTTTTATACTGCTCTGGCCGCAAATTGCGGCCAGGAGGATTAAATTTGCGGCCGGGATTTTGAGAGGGTGGCTAGGGCTTTGGGTAGGGGTTCCTGGGTGCCTGCACAGCTCTCTGCCAAGTCAATTTTTCTTTAGGAGGCCCCGGGTGAAAGCAGATCTCAGAAAGGTCTCAAAATCGACAAAAACGCTAAAATACGTCAAGTCGAATAACTCTGGTAAATACTAGGAATCTGGGGTAATATTGATTACAATGATCTCAAAAACACCTAATAAGGTTATACTAACGATCAAAACCACACTTGGTCAAGTCTCCCTAAAGTTTTGCCTAAACTAGCACTATATCACAACAAAACAGTAAACTTTCAGATATCTAACCAGAACTGAGCAAGAACTGAGTTGGGATGTGAGATTATACCTCAAGGGGGTCCTAAGATGTAGGAGAAGTGGGAATGAAGGAGGAGGAAAGGGTCTGTTGCTGGACTGTTGGGCTGTTGGTGCTGCTTTGCTGCATGGTGTTGCTTTGCTGCATGCTGCTGCTGTTTTCCTTTCACTGCTGATGCAGTGCTGGGTTGTTGTGGGTATTGCTGTGTTGAGTTGAAGCGTGGTGAAGTGTGAGGTAGTAGGATGATGAAGATGTGGATTTGCTTTGAAATGAAGTGGTTGCTGCTGTTTTATTTTTACAGCAACTGCTGATGCTGCTGATTCAAAGATTTGGGGCTGATAGGTGTATATGGGGGCTGAAGTGCTGAGGGTAGGCTGATGTGTTAGTATGGGCTGATGTGTTGATGTTGAGGGATGAAGTGTGCTGATGGGTGGATGTGGGGGATGATGTGTTGGTTTTGGCTGATGTAAAGGGGCTGCTGTTGCAGGTTTTGGTGGCTGTTATTGCTGTTTGTTTGGGGTTCAGCTGTGCTGCTGTTGGGTAAAAAGGGGGCTGGCTGATGGTGGCTGAACTGGTTTCTGTAAGGGGGGGCTGGTGTAGGAGCTGATGGTTGTTGATGTATAATGGGGGGTATGGTGTAATGTGTGAGAGGGAGAGGTAGTATGAAAGACACAAGGGATAATGAAGGTTGAGAGGGACCATGCACACTCTAGCCACCTCTCTCTCTCTCTCTCTCCTTCACAAGGTCAACCCATCACAAATCAAACCTCATTAACCTAACCAAAACACCAATTAACCCAATTACCCTAATTAAATGGTTCACCCACCATGGTCACCTAAGCATGGTTCAACCCTAGGCTCAACATGGGTCCAAAACATAACACAAGTGTGCAGGTGTAGGAAATGTTATGTGCACATTTTGCACAAAAAGCCAAAAATACAACTTAGCGATTTTCAATCGCGATTACATTAAAACACCATATAATCCATCATAAAAACTGTAAAATGGCATATTTCCACCAAATAACTAATTTTAGAATTTCTAAAATTTTCTCCGGAATTTTCACCATTTATCGGTATTTAATTACACCGACTATTAAAATATTCATTAAAAATTAATATTAAATTATGAAATTTCCCAAAAATAATATTTTATTATTATTATTTTTTTTTGAAATGTTACATGCCCACTACCGTGTCACGTCCGCGTCGTCACCGTACCCAGTACTGGATCTCCACGCATCGCGCTCGCGCCACACGCCGTGTATAGTATCGTATCGTCTCGTGTGTTGAGACGACTCCTGCACGTGGTGTCGCTTCTATATCAGCGACCGAAGACAAGTGAAATCCAATCACTTGTTTATTCATGCTATTGTATTAATTAACCGAATAGTAATCGTAACAAAAGACTTTGTACTCGTGCGTACCTATTATAATCATGTCGACAACGTGTAAACAAATCCTTTAGCGAATCTTTTTAGATTAATTGTAACGAATGGAAATCCGACTCGGTCTTCTAATCCGTGACCATACCTATTAGGATTTAATTAAACATCGTCTGGTCAAATCAAATAGATGTAACCGATATTTCGACTATTACCCGTAGTTGTAACCCGAGTGTTCGATGTGAATACTCTCCAAAATGCTCATATCTTGTGTTTAAGGGATTCCTGTTACGACTAATGATATTGTGTAGTAATTTAAGTTTAGAATGTTGAGAATATCGTCACGAAATATCGCCACAAAGAGGCGACGCCAAATCTGGGTTTTACTGTACATGTCGTAGTGTTAAATTGATATTAAATTAGATACATATCGGAATGTAATGTTTTACGGCTCATATCGAAGCCGACTCGATAAGCTAGAACCCTCTATAGTTTATTTTTCGATACCGATAGACCACATCAACGAGTACTGACTGGGAATGCGACTCTAGGCTGCAGTTCAGGGAAGCATTCCACGAAGATAGCTGAACTTAAGTGCCTGCACGTCCCTACGAAGAACTGAAAATATGCAGAATCCTATATCTTCGCGTAGACAATTTAGTTAGCTAACATATGGTTCTGGTCTCGTTTAGTTTCACGCTCGTTTGGTATTTTGTTTGTATTTTAGATTGTCGACGCGTTCTGCAGTTTCTGCAGTGACATTTTTTTTCACCTTCACACTAAACAAGACATATCTCTTAGTACAGAAAGGCTATCATTGATCCGCTTGATGCGTCGGAAACCTATCAGATAGAACTAGGCTTTATTCAACTGAGGCAACGTCTGAATCTAAACACAATCCCTAATAACCCGCGCGTGAAGTTGAACTTTCAGTTCTGAAACTGGAATTCCAGCAACTGATCGCTGATTTAAAATGATGATAAATCGTTAACCTGAATTTCTATTGACATGAAACTAATTTTACCGCTTAGATAATCAAGTATACTTCGTACGCCTTTTATATTGTTTTGGTCGATTCTATACGTGTGATTTATGGTGAATTTTGCAAATCATATGGCGTTGGCTGTAATAATTTAGTGAACATTTGTTTAATACATTTCTACCTTATTCTGTGTTCCTTTATACCCAGTGCGAAGTGATTGTTTACATTGAAACCTAACGACTGACTTGCATTGTCGAACGTGAGTGGTATTGAATTAGTTGTATTAAGCACGCCGGTGATAAGTGATTGACTAATGAAAGTGAACAATACTGCGAAAATGAGCAAGACCGTGATTTGGCGCCGGCCGGGGTCCAATAGAAGTTCAAGCTAAAAAATATCCTCATTTGATGTAATTTTTCCCTCATATCAATACAATTAACAAGATGGGCCGGCTGGGGTCCAATAGAAGTTCAAGCTAAAAAATAAAAATAAATAAATAAATAAAGCTCGCTCACATGTTGTGGTTTCTCTAATATTGTGTTCCGGTCAGTTTTTTTCCACGTGAGCTGAGAGTTCCTAAGCTGGAAGCTGGCACCGGTGGGGACTAACTTTCTAATCTATAGGAAGTGTGTTCATGGTTTTTTTTTTAATTCTCTTTGATGTTCATTCAATTTAGTATATAGGGTAATTAATGGTCAGGAACCATCCGAAAGTTTTGGCAATCCGGACAGGGGGATGACAATGTGGACATGGATGAGTGCAATACATGATAATATAGGGTAAATAAAACCTTGTAAATTTAAAGGTTGCTTCCAGTGAGGATAAATTTTGTGAAAATTTGTAGAGATGATTGCAGAGGTCACTGAGACCGGTAATGCCCCAATGATTTTGCATGATATGGTTGTAACTGATATAGCGACAAGGACTTAGAGCGAAGCTAAACAAAGAAAAATGGAGGCATTAAAAATGATGTCGCTAAACTAAAGAGAGGACAAGGCCCTAAAGAGGGCAGCACAATTATTTTTACCCCTTTTTTATGCAACCGATGACAAGATTTAGGATAAAAGCTTCGGCCTTGCTGGTTCTTCCCTTGATACACAAGCAGAATCGTATAATAACCCACGAATATATATAAAAACTAAATTCATTGCATTTAATTTTTTTTCTCCATTACAAAATTTCAACACCAAAAAACAGTAATTCTAAAAAAGGTCTCTTAAACACAAACGAAGGCTGAGAATAACCTCATGGGCATTCGAAAAGCACCAACTCATATTATTTACTCCGCTGCTCTTTTTAAAAGTAATAAATACTGATAATTCTCATACAGTAAAAGAAATAAGATAAATTCTTAGCACAGTCGCTCTCAAAACCGCACCCTCAACCAAATCCATACAAAGATAGCTAAGCTAACACTAATCTTTCACTAAACTCCATTACAAGCATACTAAAATTCGTTTCTTTTCCTCTTTTTTCCTAGAAAGCAAACAAATTGCATTAGTCGTCTGAACTTTTTTCCATCAAGATGAAATGTTTAACAAAGGTTTCAGGTACTCCCCTCGATTAGTACCAAATTCCATACTAAATGAGCTAAATGTTCAAGTAAATGTGTGTGAATGAATAACGAGTGCTTGGGATTGATTCCTGATAATGAGTTGATCATTTTATTCTTTTTTCCTTTGCATAGATTCGATTCGATTCATTATCCCACATGACTAGAACTTTGTACTACTTGATTATATAAACTCCTACTATGAGTTGTGAGTTGTGTTGTGCCTCGGTCGTCTCTTGTTAGCAAATTTCAATTATCTAAAATTCTGATATGAGTAATTAAATTTTGTTTTTCCAAATTAAAGATTCCCCAACGAAAATGCTAGCTGTATTAGCGATTCTGTTGGAACTAGACTAAAGAAAATGGCTTTACAACAACAAAATTTTCATGCAACAAGCATATAAGAATCGTTTTCTTCTATTCTATTTAAATAAAGACTCCCGCCTTAAATATTGATACTGGTGTGTGATGTACATCTTTACTATAATGACTATAAGTCTCTTGTATGATGTCAGTAATCTGCAAAATAAAAAATAGAAAAAATAACGAAATTCCTATAAACGAAGTTAGGCCTGTCAATGGGTCTAATCTAGACCCACACCCGCTTATAAAATCTGGATCTGATATAAGTTCTTCTGGACCCAGACCTGACCCATACACATTTACCTACTTAATAAATGGGCCGGGTCTAGGTTTTTTTTGTTCATACCTGTTTAGACCCGACCCATATATCTTATATATATTAATTAATGTAAATCATAACCTCTCTCTCTATATATATATTAACCTGGTTTTTAACTTCTAATTTTCTTTTAGTGCCCCTCATTTACATCTCCCTTCACTTTTTCTCCACCGTTGCATCGCTCATACCTCTCCACTCTTGTGACGCCATACACATGTCATCGTTTGCCTCAAGTTTGGACTACAGGTTATATAAGTTAGATTTTTTTTTTGTTTTCTTTTTTGATAGGATTTTTTTAAAAAATTCTTAAGAGGTTTTTACTTGTTTTCTTCATATTTTCTTTCTTTGAGGCTAACTTTTAACAATATTCCTAAAATTTTGAGTTACAATAATGACTGATAAAAATTAAAGTTGATAAATGAGTCCGGATAAACGGGTCTGACCTGATTAATAATAGGTCCATATCTATGTCTACTCCGTACAGACCCGTCGATAAATAGATGGGTCTGAGTTCATAAAAAAATAAATCGGTATGGCCATGGGACATGTTAGACCCGATCCAAGCCCATCCATCTACAGGCCTAGCTTATTTACCCTCTTTATGAGCTCTAACGACCGCATCGTTAAGATAAATGTAGAATTTAAACAAAATAAGTTTTAAAGTTTGACCAAAAAAATCTAAGGTTCGAGAGTTCCGATAAGTAAAAACACTCATCATTAATTATAACCCAGTAGTCACGGGAAATACTTAGACGGGATATCTTATTACATTGTTTTAAATCACATCAGTTTAAATAAAGATCACATTACAGACATACGACTTGCAAGGAGAACATGAAAGAAACATCAACATAAGATTTCATTTATATCACTTTATTTACGGTCCTTGTATACATCCTTTGAATTCATACCAAGATAACCGTTTACATCATTTGAAATGTATGAGAAGAGGATATATCAAATTAGCCTTTAAAATGATGTGGGGATTTCTACCCGAGCATTTGGCTGGGTCCCACCATCGGGTGGAGGACTCGACCATCGCTGCCTCCACCATTGGGTGGGCAGACGAGTATCAAGGAGTATTCTTCATCGATGGGGCTCTTAACTCTCCCGAGATATCATATTTTGGATTTAGTTTTGTTATTATACAGGAAACCCTTTTTTCATTTTCTCTGTAGAGTATGAGCCGTAGTATAGAGAATCGCTTTATTGAAAGTTCTTTTATTTTAATAGAAATAACATATTGGATCATCTCTGTATTTTTCAAAAGCGCGTTGCTAGATAAAATTAACGTGAAAGTAGTATTTTTACTGTTTCAAGGATTTGATTTATAAAAAATAGAGTTTGAAGTCTATTTTATTTGGTGAAACATAGGGTGTTAGCCTATGTTTCGGTTTGGAAGGATAATGAAGTTTTCCTTCATTTCCTATGTTTGATGGAAGCATGGATTTATCTTCTGTCAAGAAATTTAAGGAAAATAATGTTAAAGGATACAGAGAACACCTCTATATATAGGTGTTACAATATGTCTACTCTCCCAATTTTCCCATATGGGACTAAACTCTAACACTCCTCCTCAAGTTGGAGTACATATAACGTCCATACCCAACTTGTTACAAATAAATTGTATCCTGTCACGAACAAGTGATTTAGTGAGTATATCAGCCTACTAGTGACATGTGCGCACATGTCGTGTCTTAATCTCTGGAAATTCCTTCTCAGTTCCAACAACCTTATTTCGGACCACATGACAATCTACTTCAATATGTTTAGTTCGCTCATGGAACACTGGATCTAAAGCAATATAGACAGCAGCCTGATTGTCGCAATATAACCTCACCTAGTTATGTCGAACCATATCTAGTTCTTTCAGAAATCGTTTGAACCATACCATCTCACAAATGATGTCCGCAACAGCACGATACTCAGACTCTGCACTAGAACGTGATACACCACGCTACTTCTTGCTCTTTCAGGTCACTAGGTTCCCACTTGCAAACACACAATACCCTGTAGTGGATCTTCTAGTTATCGGAAAACCCGCTATTCTGTTGTGTCCTCTATCAGCATACAACAGTCATTTTCCTGAAGAACTCTTCAGATATTGAAGAATCCTGATAGTTGCATCCCAATGGCCTGTATGGGGTGATTTCAAAAACTGACTCACAATACTAACTGGATATGAGATATCTAGTCGAGTGACAATTGTTAGGCGGTGCCGCACACTCTATTGGGTTTGTAAAGAGGCGGAATATTTAAAAAAACAATTTTAAGCGGGCAACACCGACTAAAACCCCAAGAACTACTGTAAGCCCTAAATAACAAAAACTTGCATATGTTCTAATCTACTATGGAAGTGATTATACCTATGTGCTTAAGTCCTTCGGGTCTTCTAATCCTCTTCTTAAGCTCCTCGTCCGTCGGGATCGAGCTTGGTTTTCTGCATCTTCATGTCGAAGACGATCTACCCGAGTCTATAGTTCAAACTCCAACCTCAAAATTGAGGTAGCTAAAGCACCTAGTTTGCTAATCTATATGGTTTAGTGGATATAGAATGTGTTAATGGATTAGTTTATCTCATAAACCCTAGGTTTCTCAACTCATGAGAAGGTTAGTGTTTGAGGAAGAAGAAGAACTCAAAGAAGAAAAGAGAATGACAAGTGTAGAATAAATGAAGAATGGCTAATTCTAGAAAATATCAAGCATTTCATTTACAATATAAATATTGTAACCATGCTTGAACAGTCATCATAAATGAATGAATAAAACAAGTAGTTATGCTTCAAACCATGCTTTAATACACCTCATCCCTACATATCATTATCTATTTAAACAAATAGATTAATACAAAATGAGGTGTCTTCTTCTAGAAGTATTTTAATATAAATACAAGAATACCCTCACCGTATATACATACCCGTATTCGTACTACAAAAAATACGAATACCAAGAGATAAAATAATCCAATAGTATAATACTCGATCATTATTAAATCAATACTTGATTCAATAATGCGGCTTAATCCTAAGCCCGCTAGTATTATCCGTCCGAACAAAATCCGTGTAGGTAGTACACGTATATGATCGGAACCCTTCACGTATAACCATACGGCCTCTACATCGTTTCACCTGAACCAGGGAAACTCTGTGTGTGGAACTTTGAAGACTCGACAGTACGCTGGCAGTGGGTTTAACCACAAACATGTAAGCGGCACTGACTGTACGTAACGACTACCCAGATACCTGTCGAAAAGAAGGCAGACGAGTAAACTCATCTGAACTCCTACTGAACCTATACGTGACAATCTCCGTACAGTCCGGTCTGTTCGTCTGAGAGTATCTGTCATGCCCCGCGTCCCAGAGTGCGCTAAGATCGGCACGTGACAAAGCCAACCATGCTACCTGTGGCTAGAAAATATCCCTCCACAGTCACATTACGGCTGTCTATAAGATATCAAGAACAGGAAAAATATAAAACTAACTAATACATGTCCATCTGCCAGACTAAACGAATCAAGAAATAATATGCGGAAGCAATAAATCCAATAAACAATAACATCTGGAAAGTACGTCCCAAATATGAGCTCATATCAGGAAATGAAAGTACGGAAATAAAACTAAACTAAACTAGATTAACAGGATCCTCACTGCTCGGCCTGACGGCGGAAATACTCCTGATCAGCCTGCTACAAAGATAGAGGAACTGGGCCATGCAAAACCCAGACGTCAGTGCGTCATAATATCAAACAATAGAAAATAACCAGGATGTAACAAGATATGCAGGCGTGAGTATAAACAGTAACATGAAGTAAACAGGTAAGCACGGATATAGAACATTGAAGTGTATGAGTGTATGTGTCGTGCTGTGAGTAATCTAAACTATACTACTGGGTTAATTACTCTCAAGTTTTTGAAATTAATTTAATGAACTGTCGAAGTAACTCAATAGTATCCCGTGCATGCCCGGGACCACGGTCAATACTCTCGGGCTGAATCCGAGACGTGGCGCTAGGCAGTAAACAGATAACATGTACAGACGAATGATATCAGCAGCAGCATCCCGGGGCTGGCATAGCCCGTATAACTGATAAGTATAAGCGTCGAACTGTTGAGTTACAACTTAGGTTTTATCATTGATTTCCCCTTACCCCCAAGTTATATGTTCAAGTTGGGTATTAATAAATTTGAAGCTAATGCCGATACAAGATCAAGCAGGTACAAGTTTTGTCTAAATAGATAATAGGATATGTCCATCGGGACAACAAGTTAGGATTTTCGGCATTGGTAACAAGATCGGATATCAAGTCAAGCAGTGGTATATCAGGTCATGTCAGGTAGTGCACATGTATCGAATGGATGCCCAACAGTAAAATGTAGCAAGTATCGAAATATGGTAAAAGCACGGATGCACGAATAGTAATCAGTGATAACATATAATATTATTCCATGAGTCGTGTAATGCATACTAGCAAGTATGGTATATGAATCTAGTAGTAACATGAAGCAATCAAGTTCCGGCATGCAACTAATTACGTAATATACAGTACGGATACACAGTAAAACATAGATGCACAAATATCTATCAGGAATTACATCTACAACTTCATGACTACGTATGATATACATTATCAAGCATGGGGTGCTCATATAACGGTAACATGATATAATATGACATGGCATGAAACTAGATATACAATAAATAACACGGATACGAACGGATATTGTAAAATTGTAAAACGGTAACATGGGATACATAACTAAACAATATGTAATATTATTATTCGCATGAATGTAAAATATAGTAGTATAGCATGTAGCAAGATAAACTTGTATGCAACTAGATATATAATAAATGATACGGATACGAATGGTTATCCGAAAACAGTAAAACAATAACATGGATGTACAATGCAGTAAACATGTGATATTTTGTAAGTGCACGGCAGCGCCCCGGCCGTCTGTACGAGGCCAAAATGCGGAATACAAAAACTTTTCTATAAACTAGAACCGGCGCTACCGCGGACTTTTAAACCCGGATCGGGCCATTAACCTAATGCTAGCTAACTAGAGAAGGGGTAGAGAGATATACCGAGCGATCCGTGTCCTTCGGTCTTCTCGTCGTCGTCCCGATCTCCCCGCGGAATCTCCGGTCTTCATCTCTTCGCCGGAAGGGCACCACATCGCCGGGTTCTTTTACGGGCTCCCACCTCTGGACCGAGGCAACTCGGGCACGAAGTTGGCGAGTCGACGTGTCCAAGAATGCTGTAGGATAGTGTAGAACCCTTTTGTCTCAATGGGGTTACTAGAAGTTGCATTTTTGGTGGAGGAATGAGATATGAGCTTTTGGAGATGAACAAAGGGAATTTTGTGCGAACAAAATGAGAACAAATCCCACCTCCAAAAAATGGGACTGCCCCTATCAAGGAATGGCCGGCCACTCCTTCATGAATGAGAATGGGAGTGAGCCAAGAGAGGGAATAATGCAAGAGAGAGAAAAGTGATAATCATGAAGAATAATGATCACTACTAAATCCATATCATCTCCCATCACCATCTCATCTCCAAAAGTCAAGCAATCATGAGTAAAGAAGTCAAATGATGGTTGAACCATCATGAAGCAACAATTTACAAAGACCACCCTCCATAATGCTAATTTGCACATTTGCAAATAAGCCCTCCTCCACCAAATTTCAGCCAAGGAAAGAAACAAAGGAAAATGGCCGAAATAGAAAGCAAACTGGCAACTTCAGAAAAACAATCCCGTAATAAATTACAGGAAAACCTCGCGACTGTATATACATACCAGCATTTGTATTCCGACCGAATACAAATGCAATGAGACAAAATCTACACTGTACAATACTAGGATCCGGCTTAAACCAAAGCCCACTAGTATTATCCGTCCGATCATGATCCGTGCAATACCGCACGTATATGATCGAACCCTGCCATAACTCCATACGGCCTCTACAGCGTTTCGCCTGAAACTTGAGAAACGGTCTGTCGGGGACTCTAAAGACTCGTCAATACTTTGGCTGTGGATTTAACCACTAGCACGTCAGGGGTATTAGCCATACATAACGGGCTATCAGCTATTGACCAAAAGGGACGTTGATGAGCGAACTCATCCTGACACCCTACTGAGCCTGTCAGTGACAATATCCGTACAGTCCGGTCCGTTCGTCTATAAGCATCGCATGGCGGGCCTAGGGGGTTGGTAAAAGTCAGACCCCTAAAAGCGGTACAAGTCGTGTCGGGGTGTAGCCCAGAACACCCTGAGATACTACTGGAATACCTACCAGTAAATCTCCTGCCTTGGCCAAGGACTTCGTGTAATGGCTCTCCTAGACACAGCGCGACCTCACCTCCAATACCGGGAGAGACGAACCCCTGAAGATCCGCTCATTGCCTCCATGTGGCTCGGGACTGTACCCAACTAAAACCTATTTGCACGATTCCTTTGAGCCGTGGTAGGGTAGTAATCAAAGTACAGTGGGAACTCACACGAGACAAATGACGATCTCAGGTCGATGAACTAACCTGTACAGATGTCACCAGGGAACTGCTATCTGACGTCTAGTATAAGACCAACTAGCATGTTCCCGGCGAGTCCTGTCCGGTGTACTCATAACCCAATGAGCACCTGTATACATCTTAGGTGAACCAACTGACACCAGTGGCTTGTGAGACCGGCCACCGTCCCTCATCGGGATCTCGACTGTATACACCGGTCTACTCTGGAGTATCGATGCCCTGTCTCGAAAACTTCCACGACTGGGGACCATTTAAGGATGTGCTTATAGACCCCAGCTCCCACGTATATGATCGCCATCATACTGCTGGCCATCAAGCAAGAATCCTAAGGGCTCTATCAACGCGCAATAGTGACCTATAAGGTCACCTAAAGCAGTACACGGTGATAAAGATAAACCAGATAGCATACTATCATCTTGAGTAAGACTGTCCTACCGGTATAGGTCCTCCCTCAATTATTGCAATCACGTGCCTGTGATCCAATAATTGACTCTGAGGGCACTATCTCCAACATATTTTTATTCATATCGATACAAATATAATAGCATAGCATGTAGCAAGATAAACTTGCCTGATCGGATCTCAATACGGGGTGCGTACGCAGCGTCCGACGTCGGGTAAATATCGCAATGCACACGTGCGCGTACGGAACTGAACCAAGTAAAGCAAGAACACGACCACGCTGGCTGGGAACGTTTACTGGGTCGCCCGGATCGTCGGCGGCGGGCATGGCTCCGGGGATCACCGGGAAAATCCGGATCAAGAAAAGAAGAAGCAGATGCAGGTTTTTCTTTGGGGTTTCGTGCTTTGGGGTCAGAGGAAGTGGCAATGGGGTGACGTCGACGATGGGCCATTGACGGCGAGGGTGCAGGCGAGGGTTTTCCGACGACGAGACAATGGAGTTTCTTGGTTTCTTGGGGTCGGTTTCTGTGCAGGGTTTGGTGCGAGGGAGAAGTCGGGAAAAGGTATTCGACGAGGTGTAAAGGCGAGGGGAGGCCGACGAGGATGGTAGGCGACAACGAGGACTGCAGGCGAGGTCGGGTTCGGAGATACGGGTTCTTTGGTTGTTGCGGGGATGTGGGTTCATTGGGTCTAGGGCTCGGGATCTTGGGGAGAAGGAGAGAGGAAGGTGAAGTAGGGTGGTCGACGGTGAGGTGATGGGTGCGGAAGACGAAGGTATGAGGGCGATCGGCGGTGAGGTGATGGGTGCAGGGATTTGGAGTTCGGGGATGGCGGCGGCGGTTGTGGTGATGGAAGGAGGCGGAGGAAGAGAGGAGAAGGGGATGGTGACGACGATGGGTCGAGGGAGTCGGCGGTGGTGAGAGGCGAGCGAGGGACGCGGGCGTGGGTTCGAGCGCGGAGGAAAACGAAGGCGGGAAAGATGGGAAAATGAAGAAGAGAAGGGAGATAAAGAAGGAGATACGTGGGTTTATTAAATGGTTAAAAGAAGAAGAAAGAATATATATACTGTAGAGGGGAGAGAGTGAGAGGTGGGAAAGATTTAGATTGGATTTAGGATTTTTTAAAAAATCTTTTAAAAATATATTTGGTTAGGAAATTTTAACAGTATAATATTATATGAATATAATATTAAATATATTTGAGATTTTGACTAATACAAAAATAGTCCAAACACGCCCGGGTCGGGTCTATAATTATGGTTTGAAATACGGTTAATATACGTATCAACCAAAACCAAAGTAGGATATCCGGGTCACGAAAATGCATACCCACAAGAATGGATACATGTAGCGTGCACGTAGCTATCCAAACGAGTCCGTTTCACAGAACGGGACGAGAACACGATGTACGGATGCCACAACAGGGTTAGGGGTATGATGCAGACCATGCTAGATATTTTTAAAATATTTTATTTGACTTTATTAGTTTTATTGAAAAAAATGCTGATGCCAGATATAATGCAGATGAACAGGATATACAACAGGAAAGTGCACGGATTCGCATAACTAGCCGGAAAAATCATAAACAGAAATCAAGTTGGGTTTCCAACAAGCGGGTCTGGTCGGATGCAAATACAGATACCAATTATACTATTCACACCCAAACAACAATAAATCAAGAAAAACCCATAAATAAAGAAATACCCAAAATAGAACTGGTATAAATAAACTAGGGTGTTACAGTATCGCATGTCGGGTCTAGGGGGTGGAAAACGTCAGACCCCTAATAACCTGACAAGTCGTGCCGATGTTGCTCAAGACCGTCCGAGAATCTACTGATCTAACTATCGGTAATTGTCAATCCGCCATGCTCAGGGACTTATGGTGTTGGCCAACCGAACACAGCGTAGTATCGATTCCTTATACCGGGAGAGACGAATCCCCAACAATCCCCATACCGTTTCGAGTTGGTCAGTCAACAGAAGCGTTAGCAGAGCGGTACATGCAGGAGATTGTGAGATTGCATGGAGTATCTGTGAGCATCATCTCCGACCGTGATATCCGATTCTTATCGCACTTCTGGAGAAGTTTATAGGAAATTTTAGGAACGCGATTGAAGTTTAGCATTGCTTATCATCCCCAGACAGATGGCCAGTCGGAGAGAACAATCCAAACTCTTGAAGATATGTTGAGAGCTTGCATGTTGGACTTCAAGGGTTTATGCGAGGATCATCTACACTTGGTGGAGTTTTCATACAATAACAGCTTCCAGGTGACTATTCAGATGGCTCTATTCGAAGCATTGTATGGTCGCAAGTGTCGCTCGCCCGTTTGTTGGGATGATGTTGGAGAACGGAGATTGTTGGGACTGGATCTTGTCGTGCAAACAGTAGAGAAGGTTAATACTATCCGGAATCACATGAGAGCAGCACAGGATCGGCAGAAGAGTTGGGCCGATAGATCGAGAAGACCTCTAGAATTCGCTGTTGGTGATCTTGTATTCTTGAAGATATCACCGACTAGAGGAGTGATTCGTTTTGGGAGTCGAGACAAGCTTAGTCCTCGATTCGTGGGGCCTTTCGAGATTATTGAGCGTGTTGGAGAAGTGGCTTACCGATTGGCTTTACCACCATCTTTGGCGAGTGTTCATGACGTGTTTCGTGTATCTCAACTCCGTAAGTATGTTCGAGATGAGACGCACGTGCTAGATCATTCGGAGCTGACAGTAAGGGAGGACCTGACATATGAAGAATGACCGATGTCGATTGTTGATTGAAGAGAAAAGGTCCTCAAGAACAAGATTATCCCTCTCGTACTTGTTTCATGGGCGAATCGCTCGCATGGAGAATCTACTTGGGAACGAGAAGATTAGATTCGACAGAAGTTTCCACAGCTCTTTTCCTAGATTCATGCTTGTTTTTCTTTTCTTATTCCGGGAATTTCGAGGACGAAATTATTTTTGTAGTTGGGTATAATGTAACACTCTAGTTCATTTCTACCAGTTCTATTTTGGGCATTGCTTTATTTATGGCTATTTCTTGATTTATTGTGTTTTGGGTGCGAATAGTGTAATTGGTATCCGTATTTGCATCCGACCCGACCGGCATTCTGGAAACCCGTCTTGATTCCTGTTTATGATTTATCCCGGTTAGTTATGAGAATCCATGCACTTTCATGTTCTATATCCTGTATACCTGCATTATATCTGGCATCTGTATTTTTCAATAAAACAAATAAAGTCAAAAAAATTATTTCAAAATATCTTGCATGGCCTGTACCATATCCCTAACCCTGTTGTAGCATCCGTACATCGTGTTCTCGTCCCGTTCAGTGAAACGGACTCGTTTGGATAGTTACGTGCACGCTACATGTATCCGTTCTTGGGGGTATACATTTTCGTTATCCGGATATCCTATTTTGGTTTTGGTTGACACGCATATTATCCGTATTTTCAAATCATAATTTTAGACCCGACCTGGGCATATTTTGGAGTAAGTTTGTATTTTCCAAAATCTCAGTTTTAACTAATATTATATTCTTATAATAAAAATCCGTTTAATATATCTATAAAAGTTTTAAATTTTTTTTAACCAATCATATATTTTAAAGATTTTTAAAAAAATCCTAAAGCAACAGATCTCTCTCTCTCTGTGCTATATATATTCATTAATCAATTTACCCTTGAGATCCTATCACCTCCTTTCCCAAATTCTCACTTCCCTTCTTCACGCGAACCTCGTCACGAGAACCCACGCCCGCGACTCTCGCTCGCGTTCATCGTCCGTCGCCGCTCCACCGACGACCTCCTCGTCTTCATCCCCTCACCTTCCCCTCGTCACCTCCTTCTCCTTTCCTCCTTCTCTTTTCCTCTTCCCTTCTCTTTCCCTCACAACTGAAACCCTCGACGCCCAAGAACCCAACGTCCCGACGATCCAAGAACCGCCCCTCACCTCGCCGCCAACCACCTCGGCGGCATTCTCTTCATCACCACGACCTCCTCTCCACTCCCCTGCATCCCGAGCTTTCCCTGCATACCCCCGACAACCAAGCCCGACATAACCCTGCACCTCACTGTAGCCACACCCATTTCCGGCACCCCCTCATCGCCTAGGACCTCGCTATCACCCCTGCTTCATCGTCTCTGACCTCAAAACCCAGAACACCAAACCCCAGTTCCCTTTCTTTCTTCCTTTCTTCTTCTTCTTCTTCTTCTTCTTCTATTCTTCTTTCTTGGTTTCTGTTGTCCGGTCATCGTCGGATCCGTGCCGTCGCCGATGATCCGAACGATCCAGTGGACGTTCCCATCCAGCGTGGTCACTTTCTTGCATCGCCTGATTCAGTTCTGTACGCCCGCGTGCGCATCGCGGCATTTACCAACATTGGACATGGCGTACGCATCCCGTATTGAGATCCGATCAGGCAAGTTTATCTTGCTACATGCTATGTTATTATATTTGCATCCATATGAATAAAAATATCACATGTTTACTGCATTGTGCATCCTATGTTACAGTTTTACAATATCCGTTCACATCCGTACAGCTTATTACATATCTAATCGCATGCAATTTTATCTCGTTACAGGTTATGCAACGTATTTTACATCCATAGGTATAGAATTATTACTTGTTCATTGCATTTCACATCCATGTTACAATTTTACCGTTTCTCCGATATCCGTTCGTATCCGTGTTATTGATTATATATCTAGTTACATGCCATGTCATATTATATCATGTTACCGTTATGTTAGCACCCCATGCTTGATAATGTGCATCATGCGTAGTCATGGAGTTGTAGATGTAATTCCTGATAGATATTTGTGCGTCCGTGTTTTACTGTGCATGCGTACTTTTATCGTATATCTGTATTTACTACAGTTTTACTTTGAGCATCCGTCTGATATATATGCACCACATGACATGACCTGATATACCACTGCTTGACCTGTTACTTGATCCTGTTACTAATGCCGACAATTCTGACTTGTTGTCCCGACAGACATATCATGTTGTCTATTCAGAAAAAACCTGTACCTGCTTAATCCTGTGTTGGCATTAGCTCCAGATTTATCAATACCTGACTTGAACACATAACCTTGGGGGTAAGGGGAAATCAATGATGAAACCTGACTTGTAACTCAACAGTTCGACGCTTATACTGATCAGTTTTACGGGCTAGGCCAGCCCCGGGATGCTGCCGCTGACATCATTCATCTGTACATGTTTCCTGTTTAATGCCTAGCGGCATGTCTCGGTTTCAGCCCGAGAATCTGGACCGTGGTCCCGGGCATGCACGGGATACTATTGAGTTACATTGACGATTCATTAAATTGATTTCAAAGACTTGAGAGTAATTAACCCAGTACCATAGATTACTTACCGCATGCACATACACTTCACTGTTCCATATTCGTGTTATTGTTATACACTCATTACTGTTCATACTCATGCATGCGTATCTTGTTACCTCCTGATTATATTTTATTGTTTGATATTATGATGCATTGACGTATGGGTTTTGCATGGCCCAGATCCTCCGTCTCTTTCGCAGGATGATCAGCAGTATTTCCGCCGTCAGGTCGAGCAGTGAGAATTCTGTTAGTATCTAGTTTAGTTTTATTTTTGTACTTTCATTTCCTGATGTGAGCCCGTATTTGGGACGTACTTTCCAGATATTATTATTGGATTTATTGCTTCCGCATATATTATTTCTTGACTCGTTTATTCTGGCATATGGACATGTACTAGATAGTTTATTTTATTTTATTGTTCTTAATATCTTATAGACAGCCGTAATGTGACTGTGAAGGGATGTTTCCTAACCACAGGTAGCATGGTTGGCTCTGTCACGTGCTGATCTTAGCGCACTCTGGGAAGCGGGGCGTGACACTACCGATGACAGCAGCCCGCTAACTCAAGATCAAATCATGGATTTGGTTGCCAACAAAGTCAAAACCTTGGTAGCCGAAGCCGAAACGCAAAAAGATATCAGCAGAAGTGGGAGACCATATCCCGCTCAGTATGATCTGGTAGAGTTTCCTAGCGGTTATGTCATCCCTAAATTCGGAAGATTCGATAGGACGGAAAATGCGAATCAGCACATCGCCCACTTTAAAGCCTCATGCGGGAATACTGGGGGCAATGATGCGTTTCTCCTCCGCTAGTTCGTTAATAGCTTGACCGATGTTGCTTTCGAATGGTACGCGAGCATACCGGATGGCTCCGTCACAACTTTTGTCCAAATGGAGTCTTTGTTTCGGCAGAGGTTCATGAGCGTAAGCGAGAAGATCACCATTGTCGATCTAGTAAGGACCAATCCAAAGAACAACGAAAGCAGCACGGATTTTATAACCCGATGGCGCAATCTCTCCGTTAAATGTGAACCGCCAATAGAGCAAGACCAATCTGTCAGTCTCCTCGTCGGAAATCTCAACAATTGGATAGCCCCGTTTCTATGCACTACGGGTCTCAAAACATTCCAAGAGCTGACCAGGAAAGTTCAAATGTTGGAATGCTCAAAGAAGGAGTCCTTCTCTGACTCCCAAAACAACAATAGGTCCTGGAGAAACAGAAAGGACGAAAATCATAAAGGTGGAAATTCTGACGATACTGAATCTTTTAACACTTCGGCCAACCGAAATAAGTAAGGGATGAGCGGACCTAATGCCAACCAGCCTCGGAAGCCAGTGTTCGGAGAGGGAGAAAAATCTCCACTGGAAGAGAAACTGGATAAGGTCTATTCCTTCAGAAGGAACAAAATCCATAAAATATTCAAGGATGCCCTAAGAAACGGTTTACGATTGCCGGAATCAACAAGACCGCAGGAAGCGAATATGACCGACGACCCCAAATATTGCCCCTATCATAGAGTGATAAATCATGCCATTGAGGACTGCTTCGTCTTCAAAGATTGGGTCGAAAAACAATATAAGGCAGGAAAGATAGAACTGTCTAAAGGCGTGTTAACAAACAGTCAAGCTGTGACCGCCAATTTCATACAAATGGAGACCGAAGTCATTCGGGAACCTGATTCTCTCAGACATCTGTCTTTCTCTAAAAAGAGTCGACCACCATGTCATTAAACTGGGAACAGTCGACCTCTAAGTCGTTAAACTGGGAATGTAAAATAATGCGTAAATAAAAAAAAATGTGTAAAAAAAAGCCGAAATGATGGGGCAACTCGCAATAAAAATCAGCGAGTAAAATAAAGATGAAAAATAAAACCGAAATGATAAGGCAATCGTGACCTTCGCGATAAGAAAAGCTGAAATGATAGAGCAATCGCAGTAAAAAAAAAACCTCCAACGGCGAATGATGAGTCGCTCCTGGTACCATATTCCAGTGCAACGATGCAGACGCCAACCAAAATTTCAAATTTCTGAATGTCCCAACGGCGAATGATCAGTCGCTTCTGGTACCATATTCCAGTGTAGCGATGCATACGCCAACCAAATTCAAATTTTCAAATCCCTAAATTTCCAACGGCGAATGGTGAGTCGCTCCTGATACCAAATTCCAGTGCAGCGATGCAGATGCCGTCCAAAATCCAAATCCCTAAGTGGCGAATGACGAGTCGCTCCTGGCACCATATTCCAGTGCAGCGATGCAGACGCCAACCAAATTCAAATTTTCAAATCCCTAAATTTCCAACGGCGAATGATGAGTCACTCCTGGTACCAAATTCCAGTGTAGCGATGCAGATACCGTCCAAAACTCAAATCCCCAACGGTGAATGATGAGTCGCTCCTGGTACCATATTCCAATGCAGCGATGCAGACGCTAACCAAATTCCAAATCCCAAAACGGCGAATGATGAGTCGCTTCTGGTACCATATTCTAGTGCAGCGATGCAGACGCCAACCAAAATCTAATTTCCCAAAATTCTCCCAGCCCTACAGGTGGTCCCAAATTGACTACCGTATACAATCCACTGGCTCAAATAATTCTCCTCACACCCCATGCCCCATCGAAGTCACCAGTCCAGCGGCCGGTCTCCGCCCTTGGAATTATGCTCCATTTGGGAAGACCCACTCATGTGTCCTCACGATACATGAGGAGAACAAACTTATGAGATCCTCTCGACTCGTAAGAAAACACCTTCGTAGGATCCTTACGACTCACAAAGGAAAAACACACTTGGGAGTCCCCACGACTCCTAAGGAGAATACACCTACGGGATCCTTTCGACTCGTAGGGAGAAAATGCTTTTATAGGACCCTTACGGCTCATAAAATTGAAAAGCCTTAGGTGATAGGGACCTAACCTGTCGCCTAAGCCATCGCTTCCCGACAGGAAAAGGCAAATGATGAATTGCTCCTGGCACCTGTGCTTCAGTGTCAGCAACACTGATACCGACCCCAACCCCAAAATTCCAAACTCCAATCCAATAGACCCCTGAGTCTTTAAACTAGGAATAAATGACCTCTAAGTCGTTAAACTGGGAGCAGATGACCCCCAAGTCGTTAAACTGGGAACGAGAGAAATTCCCTCACGGCAAATGATGATTCGCTCCTGGTACCATATTCCAGTGTAGTGGTGCTGATGCCAAACCAAAACCA
Source organism: Agapanthus africanus (assembly GCA_030015575.1). Taxonomy (NCBI): domain Eukaryota; kingdom Viridiplantae; phylum Streptophyta; class Magnoliopsida; order Asparagales; family Amaryllidaceae; genus Agapanthus; species Agapanthus africanus. The sequence goes on along the minus strand of CM057339.1, from coordinate 123,760,769 downwards.
AAATCCCCAAATCCTCTCACGGCAAATGATGATTCGCTCCCGGTACCATATTCCGGTGTAGCGGTGCTGATGCCAAATCAAAACCAAAATCCCCAAATCCTTTCATGGCAAATGATGATTCGCTCCTGGTACCATATTCCAGCGTAGTGATGCCGATGTCAACCCAAATCAAATCAAACTAACAACCTCTACGGTGGAATCATGCTTCGTCTCAGAGTGTACCCTGTGTCGAAATCATGCTTCGCCTCGGAGTATTCACCTTCCCTGTCGAAATTATGCTTCGCCTGGGAATCATCCTTTACATCAAAACCAGTGACACTCCGTCTCGGGGACAAGTCAACCAGCGACCTCCTCGTCGGAATTATGCTCCGCCCTGGAATCTAGTCAACCAGCGACCACCTCGTCGGAATTATGCTCCGCCCTGGAATCAAGTCAACCAGCGACCTCCTCGTCGGAATTATGCTCCGCCCTGGAATCAAGACAACAAGAGACCTCCTCGTCGGAATTATGCTCCGTCCTGAAATCAAGTCAACAAACGACCTCCTTGTCGGAATTGTGCTTCGACTCGGAATCAAGTCAACCAACGACCTCACCGTCGGAATTAAGCTCCGCCTCGGAATCAATTCGACTAACAAGCTCTGCGTTGAAATCATGCTTCATCTCAGAATGTACCCCGTGTCGAAATCATGCTTCGCCTCGGAGTATCCGCTTTCCCTGTCGGAATTATGCTTCGCCTGGGAATCAACCTCTGCATCGAAATTATGCTTCGGTCAGAATGTCTGCCGCCCGTCGGAATCATGCTCCGACCCCCTTTGGAATCATGCTCCGCTCATCGGAATCATGCTCCGATCCCTGGAATCATGTTTCGCTCTTCGGAATCATGCTCCAATCCCTGGAATCATGCCTCTACTCTTCGGAATTATGCCCCGATCCTCGGAATTATGCTCCGACTCTTCAGAATGAAACTCCGACCATGGAATTATGCACCGCAAATCGGAATGATGCTCCGATCCTTGAGAATCATGCTCCCCGAGGGATGCTCCGCCTCCGGAAGGATGTTCCACCTCGAAGTCCAGCTTCAAGATCCATCAATTTCATGCACACAACTCATATGCGCGGCGTGCATTTATTGATGGGGGGCACTTTGTTGGGGTCAAAATTTGCACCACAGTTGACCGGATCAAAGTCAAGGTCAACCCCAAGTATGCGGGCCCAAGCCCAAGCAAGTGGGCCCATGCCCAAGTCGAGCCCAGTGGCCGGTCTCCCCCATGCCGAAATAAACAATGATGTAATAAATAATTTTGATGTAATTTTTTATGCATGAATGTAAGAAAATGGGCATAAAGCCAAATTTCTGTAAAGCCCATGGCTTATGTGCAAAAGAAATGAGCACATGAGACATGGGATGGGCAAAATGCCATTTTGTAAAGCCTAAGGGGCTATGCGTAATTTTGTAAACCTATATAAGGAAACATGATAATGAAATAAAGGAACTTTTCATTCCCCTCAAAATCTAGGGTTCTTTGTGCCTCCTTCTCCTTCCTCAAGGTTCTAAACCTTCTTTTCCTTTTCAATTAAATCAAGGGTTTTACTCTTCCTTTTCCAAAATTAAATAGTTTTCACCACAAAACCTACAAAGGGGAGCTCAGATCTTCCATCAGATCTCAAAAAGGGAAGATTGTTAAATCCCATCCCTTTTTTCCAAGATCCGGCCAACTGAAAGAAAGAAGAAGGAAACCTATCTCCAAAAATCCCATCTTGGGAAGATCCAGGGCTCAAGAGAGAAGCCCCTTTCATCAGCTCCAAAAATATCTTAGGAGTTTAACTCCTCAAATATATATATATATACACAAAAAAAAAATCTTTCTTTTTGGGAGTACAACTCCCAGTGCAGGGGCTAAGCCCACTTGTCCTTTCTGTCAGGAGTTCAACTCCATAAGTCAAATCGAGAGCACAACTCCCAGTGCAGAGACCAAATCTCTTTTTCTGCTGACGCCCAGCGCCCGTGTGCCAAGCGCGTGGGGGCCGGCGCCCAGCGCTTAGCGCCCACGTGCCAAGCGCGTGGGGCCCGGTGCCCAGCGCTTAGTGCCCACGCGTTAAGCGCGTGGGGGCGCTAATGCACAGCGCCCGCGTGCTAGGCACGTGAGGCGCTGGCGCCCACGCGTCCTTTGGACGCTATTCTTCCTCTTTTTTTTCATACACACACACTCCATAACACTGTCCCTGTTAGAAAAAAATTTCTAACGAGACACTGCCCCGCACCCCACAAGGGGGCTAGCGCTGCTAGCCCCCTTGACCCCCAACCCGCTATCCAGGTAGCAGGCCCTTCGTAAAAACTCTGCGGGACACCCGATATATCCAAAACCCCTTCAAAACACAACACTGCAAATTGAGTTCGCATGACCTGTTTAACCTGTCAATCGGAGGTTCTCTCGCTCCAAAGGTGAGGGGTAATTAACGGCATCTTAGTCCGCGGTTGTCGGTGATTCGGATCCCCACGATCAATAAACCCCAGCCTATCCTAGGCAGGGGGAATCTGTAATGCGCCGGACAAGCGCGCGCGTATTCCCATCTCAATGGAGTGACAAAAAACACCCTACAATAATAACAAGTAAAACATATAAGGATATTAAGATAAAGACAAACCAAATAGCATACTATCATATCGAACAAGATTGTCATGTACGTACATATGTCCACGCATCCACTGTAAATATATATATACACAATAATGGCCTCTAGGGCATACATATCAAACAACAATGAGCTAGTTTAGCTGACCAACCAACCTTCTGTATCTAACTTGATCATCTAGTAATGTTCCATGATCTGGTAACAACTTGGAATTTGGATCCATCGGTGTGTGACGGGGTGTGCAGTCCAACATTTTAATCTCAGAAAGTATTTCCAGTGCATATTTCCTCTGTGATAAATGGATTCATTTCTTAGATCGAGCTACCTCAATCCCTAAGATGTACTTAAGTCGGCCAATATCTTTAGTTTGAAACTGCTTCTGAACATACGCCTTAAGATCATAAATACTTTCCTCATCATCACCTGTGATAACTATGTAATCCACGTATGCTATTATAATGATTCGACGGCCGTGTTGATATCTATAGAACACCATGTGATCACCATTACTTCTCTTCATCCTAAAACCTCTAATACTTTCTGCAAATCGTCCAAACCAGGCCCTTGGAGATTGTTTGAGTCAATACAAAGATCTTTTCAATCGAAAGATTTTCAATAACTCCTCCTGAATAATAAAACTAGGCGGATGCATTATGTAAACCTCCTCCTCAAGAAGGCATTCTTGATATCAAGCTGATGCAAGGGTCAATGAAAAATAGCGACCAAAGAACCAATAGGCATACAGAAGTCAACTTCGCGACGGGGGAGAAGGTATCGGTAAAATCCTGTCCATAGGTCCGAGAATATCCTTTAGCTACTAACCGAGTAAGGGAACTATTGGAGTTGAGCTTGACAGAGAATTCCCATCAACAACCAATGACATTTTTTCCAGGTGGATGTGGAACTAGATCCTAAGTATCATTCCGCCGAATAGCAGTCATCTCCTCAATAATAGATTGTTTCCAGCCAGGATGTACAAGAGCCTTAGATATATTCATGAAAATAGTATATTTATTCATAGATGAAACGAAAGCACTGTGTGGAGAAGACAAATGAGCATAGGAAACAGAACGGTAAAGTGGATTTGTAGTGAAACGAGGTGCTTTGCGGATCGCGATGGGAACATCAGGGTCGGAAGGTGCAGCTGGTGTGGGTTCAGAAATCGGATCAGGAGTAGGCTCAGGGGTTTGTATAACAAGAGTAGGCTTAGGGGTTAGTTTAACAGAAGATAGGGCCAGAGGAATATCTTGGTCCGGTGGAGACGTCTCAAGTGCTGGAGCAGCAGCAGTGTCCAAAGATGAGTTGCATGCTTGCGTGGGAATAGTCTAGTCCTGTAGAATTTCGGGGTATTCAAGAAATACCATGTCACTGGTGTCATTTAGGGGTAGACTCACAGGAAAGAAAGGTTGCAACTCAAGAAATGCGACATCGGCTGAGATAAAGCAACGACGAAGGGTAGGATGATAACAACAATACCTTTTCTGGGAGCGAGAGTATACTAAAAAGACACACCGAAGGGATCGAGGATCCAACTTAGTTCGATCGGGTCTATGTTCATGGACAAAGCACACACAACCGAAAATCCGAGAAGGAATAGGAAACAGAAGGTCATTAGGGAATAGGATAGAAAAAGGCATTTGACCATCTAATACAGAGGGGGCATACGATTAATGAGACAAGCGGCCGTAAGAACCGCATCCCCCAGAAACGATGAGGAATCTGTCGATGAATGAGTAGTGTTTGGGCGACTTCCAGCAGATGACGATTTTTGTGCTCAGCAATACCGTTTTGTTAGGGGGTATAGAAACAAGAGGACTCATGAAGAATACCAGATACAGACATAAAATTCCAAAACTCAGAAGAAAGATATTCTTTCGCATTATCACTATGGAGTATTTTCACATAAACTTCAAATTGTGTTTTAATTTCATAACAGAATTTGCGAAATACGGAAAAAACTTCAAATCGAGATTTTATTATATATAGCCAAGTTGCACGGGAAAAACCATTAACAAATGCGACAAAGTATCGATCACCAAACAATGACTCAATGAGATATGGTCCCTATACATCGGAATGAACTAAACTAAATGGAGTACTAACTTGCTTATTGACTCAAAAAGGGTAAGATACACGATGGTGCTTGCGTAATTGACAAGACCCACACAATAACTCAGCAGTCGCAGAAATTTCTAGATGTAACCTTTTTAGGTTCTATAATGATAGATGTCTCAACTGACAGTGCAAATCTAAGGCTATAGAACCACTCAAGCATGCAACCGAATCTGAAAAACTACTTATCTGATAAAAACCATCAGAAACATGTCCGGTGTCAATCGTCTTTCTCGTTCCCAGTTCCTGAAATACACAATGGTTACGATAAAAGATAGCACAACAATTCAGGGATTTTGTGAGTTGACTAATAGAAACCAAATTGAAAAGAAAGCAAGACATATATAAAATTGAGTGCAAATGCATAGACGGATTTAAAATCACTGAACCTATAAGACCAACAGGTGAAATAGAATCATCAGCTTGTTTGACAGGTGTATGAGAAATATGTGAGAAATTGGGCAATAAACCTGAATTCCCAGTCATGTCAACCGACACTCCTAAATCAATCATCCATGACGTAAGAGCTGCTGAGGATAGACAAGCAATAGAGTAACATGTTTTGGCAAATGTAGCACTAGAGAATGACTGCAACTGATAGAGCTGAAACTGTTGAAACAATCTGAAACTTTTTAACGTCTCTGCATCCATAGAATTAATGGCAGAGTTAGTACCGGAAGCGACATAATCTGTAAAACTGTTACTTTTCTTCGGACAATCATATTTCATATGTCCAAGCTCATGACAATAATTACACCAACCTCCTCTCTACTACCACCAGATCCACTCCCTGAGTAACTACCTTGGCTACTATCCCCACTAACCCCTCTTCCATAATAACTGCCACGACCTCCTCCTTGACCAGAACGACCCATGTCTCGACTGAAGCCGTCTCTCTATGGCATAGCGGCTAATGCAGACTTTTCTGCGACAGATTCCATGCTCGGGTGAGTTGAAAACATCTCTCGGATTAAATGGAACGCCTCCTGAAGATTCTTTGATGGCTCACTACCAATCACTAGTGGCCGTGTTGCGTTATATGAAGAATTCAGATTCCTTAGGAAAGTCAGTGTATCAAGTCTATCTTAGCGTGTCTTCATTTTCTCCAGATCGGCTTCTAAAGGGAAAATAGCTCGTAACACATCACATACCTTCTTTAAAGCAGTGTAGTGCTTCTCTAACGCCCGACTCCCTTGTTCTGATCTAGAATAAGTCTGTGAGATAAGGTAAGCCCAGGAGATGCTACTCTTCCCTAAATATGTGGACTGCAACAATGTCCACGTCTCCTTCGCAGTGGAACAAGTAAGAACCAGATCCATTCCTCCTGCTTCATGACCTCCCATAAGAGACCTTTCACCAAACTACCATCTCTTATCCAAATAGCGATTTTCGGGTTGGGGATCATTGGTGAAATGAAGATCTTTATCTCACATAGTCAAATTCATCATCACAATAATCTGCCATTGTTGTCAATTCGAACCATTAAATTTCCAATCCGAAAACTTAACAGAAGCCAAGGTTGGCCCGACAACAAATCGCTTGACAATCTCCTTCTCAGCGTCATCCATAATGACAACAACAGGGTCACAGCAATAAAACTCCTAGCACCATCCTACCGCCCAATCGAACAAACAAATCTGAACAGATGATCTACGACCGGATCTAAACAGACATCTGACCGAACAGATGATCGGCAACTGGATCTAAGCCGAACCGATGATGAAGTAGATCATCGATGCGATGGTGATGCGGTGGTGATGCGGCGGTGGTGCAAGGTGATGCTAAGTCGCTGGAGGATCAAGGTGCGGTGGTGGTGTGTGATGGTGTTGCGATCTGGATCTGGAGGCGAGATGGTTCGGTGGTGATGCGATCCGGAAGCGAGGTAGTGCGATGGTGGTGTGAGATCTGGAGACGAGGTGATGGTGCGATGGTGGTGCGATCTGGATGTGGATCCGGATCTGGATCAGGAAGCGGTGATGCGGCGGTGATGCAAGGTGGATGCGGCGAGGTGGCCGGCGGCAAGGGTTGCACGGTGGATACGATGAAGGGACTGGCGCTTAGGGTTTGGTGTTGACGACGGCTAGGCTTTGACGAAAGATAGCTCTGATACCAAGTCAAGAAATTTGAAGAAAAATAGTATTTTTATATTAAAAGATACAGAGAGCTGCTCTATATATAGGTGTTACAATACGTCTACTTTCCTAATTTTCCTGATGCGGGACTAAACTCTTAACATCATCCCTGTTCCTGAAGACCAAGAAGCATAGGGTTAACCATATTCTTGATAATTTATATGCCATCAACGTGCCAAAATGAAAAGAAGAATCATGGGGTTAACCACATTCTTGTGATTCATTTGAAGATCAATATGTCGAATAAACAAAATGTCTATCTTGATTCTCGGTCAAGTGACGTAAATTGAGAGAAAGAAGTATGAGAAAGGAATTTAGGGAAGCAGTAGATTGAATCTCCCATTCCTACCTCTTCTCTTCTTCTTGTTCTTTATTTTGAAACTTGATCTTGATATTCTTCTTTTGATCTCTTGTTCTCTCTTCCAATTTCTAACTTGTACATGGCTTTTCCTTTTTTATGTGTTTAATTCAGAGGTGGCAATGGTTTGTTGATTACTCCCTTAAATTTAGGGTGAGTGGGAAGGAAATAACTCCTCGTTCACTTGGCCAGCTGCCTTTACATAGGGAACTCGAACCCGACAAGGGGGGCACTCGATTATGGGCAGTTGATAGAAGAGCTTGGCTCCTTCTCGTATTCTTTTGGGTTATTGTATTTTTTCATCTTCAACATAGCCAAAATTGAAAATAGAAGATGTCCGTCTCATCCACCCCTTTTAAATTTTCTAGGTAAACAAAAGACAAAATAGGTAAATGAAAAAACAACAATCCTCTCTCTCATGCATCAAAACCTAAAAAGAGTGGGGCCTTACAAATATATACATAAACCCCTATATCTTTGTTATTTTATATGGCTCATGAATTTTCTCAATTCTAATATCACCGCTAACCACATTCAATTAACCTAAATTCTCTAGACATCTTTAGAAATTTACATGCAGTGTTTATGGGTAAAAATTCTTATGAACGTCTTCATTGGGATTCATATATGTTGTTCAAAATATACACATGTATATCACACGTGCAAAATACCAGAGCGTATTAAAATAAAAGCTTGATGTTGATGTCTTCATTATTTAACTAAAAATCTCTCATCTTAACTAAAATGGTATAAGAATCTTTTCATATATTTTGATTTTGATGCTAATATACAATCACATGCACCATAGCATGTCCAAAAAGCCGATGGTGTGTGTCATCATAGAATTAAAGATTTTTTTTTTTTTTTTTCTGTTACACTATCCTAATTAAATATGTGAGCGCCAGGTGGCCTTCTCCTGGTGTGTGATTACAATAACACAGATATGATTCCTCTCTAATAAGTAGGAAAGCAAACTATAAAGATCTTGGGGTCTTTCATATATAGCACTGCCTACGACAATAAAGCCAACTCATTTGCTGGAGCTGATGCTTGCTTTAGCTAAAGAGGCAAAGCACATCACATACTCCTTTTACCTTTAACAAATGAGATTATGTTCCATTCCCATCATTAAATTGATGGCACCATGGAAATTAATTGATTTGCCAATATATATTTTTATTTTTAAAAATTACCGTTACATGTCACTCCAAAACATTGATATTTCTAAAATTTTCACCCAAAACATTGAAATTCCATATCTCACCCACCAAAACTTCTCCCTTTTCCAAAAATGCCTGTGACTTTATCATTCAGTCTCCAAGCAGTCGTGGTTAATTGGGTTTAATCTAATCCGGGGCGTCAAAAAAAAAAAAGAGAAGAAGAAGGGAAAATGTGTATATTGTACATTATTTTCTTCTTCCTACAGGCCTCCATTCTCTACTTCTTCCCAACACCAAAAGCATGGCCAGGAAATGGGAATTTTACTAGCAAACCCATCTTGGTTTGCCGTCCTTCATCTGCATGGAGCTTTGGTGAACTGGGGAAGTAAAGAGGAGGAACTTAAGTTTGTTGGTTTTTGACGATGCTAACAAGTGAGAATTCCCCAGATCATGACACATAGCGGATGACGTGTCCCGGAGGCTACAGAGCTGGAATGAGCATGATGCATTGGAGACGTTCCTCGGCAACTCGCCTTCCAGGTTGCATTCGGCCTTTCGAAGATCTCCCTGAAATACCTTCCATATTCGCCTATCAATGTGTCGTCAGCTCACCTTCGAACAATCCTACAACCGAGCTTCCACAGCCTTCTTACTTGCCTCCAAGCAGTTGCAAGGTCTGAGCTTTCTCGGCCTCCCGCTCGTCTCTGAGCCATCTAACAGGTCGAGCTTCCTCGGCCTCCCGGATCGTCTCCGAGCCTTCTGACAGGCCGAACTTCCTCGGCTTTCCCGATCAACCGAGAGCACGGAACTCAGGCGCCTCCGCAACGGCTCCGCGTATCTCGCCAAAGCAAGATATCCACCGCCCCACGTTCCGCGTCCCACGAGGGCGCGTTTCCCCATTAATGAGCGGATCCCGCCATCAACGCGGGCGTAACGAGAGGCGTAACTGACGGCGAGAATCTCGCGCCGGCTCGCTCCACACGACCACTATATAAACCCATCTTTCAGACGACTCAGGTAACTCAAATTAATTCCAATACATCGCTACGCTGCTCTTATTCCACGGGACTAACTTGATCATCGGAGGATCTTACGGTGGTCACCCATCCCGGAACTTCCTTTGCAGATAGCTCGGTGTCAATACCAACCCATTCAGATCCACACACTTAACCCTCAAAGTAAATCTCAGCCGCACAAAACCGCTAGCACAAGATCGACGGAGGATAATATCTGAGAGAGATCACAATCTCCATCAGTTGGCGCCGTCTGTGGGAACCGCAAGAAGCTTCTCCACCCATAAAGTTGATCTTTCGCCCTCGACCCGATGGCGAGCGACAACTGTGACGATCCCAATACGAGCCGCCCCACCCTCCATAACGGAGGCGGGAGCGGTTCTCCTCCCTTCTTAACGTCATCGGCGTCTTATCCGTCCGGATCGACAGACTCACAACTATGGTGGATATGCTCGTCCGCGTTCAAACGGCGGGCACTGCCCATCAAGCCGCAGTTCCCCGTCCCCGGGATAAAGACGTCCGCAGAAGGACAGATGGGCACACCCAGGCCCTCGATCTCGCTCATGCTCATCTCAGCGTCACTGAGCGCCGACGTGCCGACTCCGGCAACCATGACCCGCATGCGATGAATGATTCCATGATCCGCTGGGCGCCGGACAGCTCCACACCCCGGTCTCAGGGTAGACTGGTCCGTCGCTCCGATGCCCGCTATTCAGTCGAAAATATTGCAATTTTTAATATAACAATTTCTTCACTTTTCTAATCATCTAAGAATGTTTGTTATAAATATAACACATATTACAAATTCGTCTGGAAAATATCAAATACCATGTGTTATACTTTATAATCAACATTTTGGAAAGAAATTGTGTGTTTATTATTTCACGCATAATATTGTATATCTCAACATTTTTCCTTGAGATTCTGTGCAGAAAATTATCTCAGGACAGATATCGGAATCGCAAATTCGCCGACAAAATACAGGAAATCAAAGAGTTAAAATCTGGCAGAGATTCAGAAGATATAAGAAGATTCCAGATATCACCTGAACACCAATTGGCCAACACCAGAATACACAGAAAATATGAAGCAACAAGCTCACCAAATGGCCGCGGATCTGCGGCTGAGTCAGGCCGATGTAGGGTTCCTAGGCACGCTAATGAGGTCTCACAAGGCATCAACCATGCCAATTACAAATTTTACGGGTGCCGAGAAACCCTAATACGGATCGTCGACTAGAAGTTTAGGCGAAAAACGAAACCAGTTAACAATTTAACTAAAAGAGAGAGGCTACAACCTTTGTAGATCCGATTCTCCACTTCCTTAGCTCCACGTAGGCGTCCTCTCGCTGTCCATCTCGAATCCCGAACTCAATCGTCGGCTTCATCGGAGAAATGGGCGAGCTAGGTCGTCGGCTTCGTGCCGAAGATGATCTACGTCGAGGCATCACAAGTTCAAGCTCCAACTTCGCCAAGTTGTGAAACTTGTGAAGAAAACACCCAAAACCACTTGGCAAGAGGTAGAGGATGAAAAAATAGGAGGTGGGTTCACTTTAGAATTGGATTTCTCACTCTTTAGCTCAAGGTGCCATTAATGGTGTCAAGCTTTTTCTTTGAAGAAGAAAAAGAAGATGAAGATAGAATATGATAAGTATTAGATTAAAAATGAGAATCATATCATTACTTATCATATACTAACCATGGTGAAGTGTAGAGAGCAAACTAGGGTTAGGTGCATGGTTAGGTTAAGAGAAGAAAACAAAAATGGTCAATTATTCAACTCTTCATGAAACTTCATGAAAAAAACAAATAAAGCCACCATTTTTCTTTTCCTTTCCAAAATGAATAATCAATATAAATAAATGAACAAGTAAATAAAACCCTAACCATTCATATAACCATGGTTTAATCTTTACACAAGCACAAGTTAACATGTATCATCAAACATGATACAAACATGTGTACACAAAAATATATCACATATACAATGTGCACATCAAGTGAGAAAATCCTTTTAAAATGAACCAATACTAGTTAATGCAAAGTAATATATCAAATATATAATTATACATCAAATCATTAAATCAACACTTGATTCAATGATCCGGTCATGTCGCACATAACCGACTAGTATACAATGCATCGACTTATCGAATCAATCTTTGATTCGATAACTAGGTTATATCGCATACAACCAATCGAAACATTCATCGCGAGAATGGAATACGGTATCACATACACGCATTATTCTCGGTCCTGCACATATCTCATATGCGCTCCTATTTCGTTTCGCTTGAGCCAGGAAACCTCTGTGTAGGACTCTAAAGACTCGTCAATACGCCGGTAGCAGATGTTGATCATATCAAGCACCCACAAGCCGCAAGCGGTCTACTAAACATAACGGCCATCCGGGTATTGAACGATCAGAAGATCGACGAGCAAGCCCGCTCACACTCCTGTGAATCCAACCAGTAACACTTACCGTACAGTCTGGTCTGTTCGTCTGATATGTCGCATATCAAGTCTAGGGGTGGTAAACGTCAGACCCCAATAACCGATAAGTCGTGCCGATGTGAGGCTCATAACGGGTCGAGAAACTACTGGTAACACTTACCAGCAAATCTCTGATCAGCCCTGGCCAGGGACTTCCCTGTTACGGCCAATCGAGCACAGCGCAACATCAACCCCCAATACCGGGAGAGACGAAACCCCTCCTATCGCTCATTGCCTCCATGTGACTCGGGACTGTACCCAAAGACCACCGTTTTGCACGCCCTCATGGACGTGGTAAGGTGGAGATCAAAGCACAGTGGGAATCATACAAGACTCTATGACGATCTCGGGTCTACAGACTAACCTGTACTAGTGTCGCCTGAGAACTGCCATCTGACGTGAGGTATAATACCATCTGGGAGTTCTCGACGAGTCCGTCCAGTGTACCCAGTCTTCACTGAGCACCCGTACACCATCTCTGATGTCAAACACCAATGGATATGGGATCATCCATCGCCCATCTCATGGGTCGAGAAGCGTATACGCTAGTCTACACTGGTATATCGATGCCCCGTCTCGATACACCCACGACTAGGGACCTTGAAGGATGTATCTATGGACTACCATGTCCCCACTAGTATGATCTGCATCACAGTCCAGGTAGTCAAGTACACATCCTAAGGGCTTTACCAACATGTAACTATAAGACAGTGCAAAGAGACAAGTGTACATGTTAAGATAAAGAGTAACCAGATAGCATACTATCATATCGAGCAAGAAAGTCATCTCTATATATGTCCAAGCATCCAATATAATATACATCATCAGTACAATACTGGCCTCTAGGGCATATATACAACTAACAATCTCCCACTTGCACTAGGGCCAGCTGCTGTAGTATCGCATACCGAGCATCCCGAAGAGTCTCTCAAACTGTATCTGGGGAATGGCCTTCGTGAGTGGATCCGCCGTGTTGTTCTTCGTGTCAACTCTCCTGACCTCGATCTCCCGGCGATCAACTATCTCCCGGATCAGGTGATACCGCCTCAGAATATGCCTGGATCGCTGATGGGACCTGGGTTCCTTGGCTAAAGCCACCGCTCCATTGTTATCGCAATACAAAGGTATTGGATGTTCAATGGATGGAACCACTCCAAGTTCAGTAATGAACTTCTTGATCCAGACAGCCTCTTTAGCAGCATCGTTGGCAGCGATGTATTCAGCCTCCATCGTCGAGTCTGCCACGGTTTCCTGCTTGGAACTCTTCCAGCTAACCGCCCCTCCGTAAAGGGTAAAGACAAAGCCCGACTGCGACTTAGAGTCGTCCTTATCACTCTGGAAGCTCGAATCGGTAAAGGACTCCACTTGGAGTTCTCCGTTACCATACACCAAGAGCATCTCTTTAGTCCTTCGTAAGTACTTGAGAATGCTCTTCACAGCTGTCTAGTGATTCTCTAGGATCAGCTTGATACCTGCTCACTACACTTAGTGAGTATGCTACATCGGGTCTGGTACATAGCATCGCGTACATGATAGAGCCTACTGCCGAAGCATAGGGTATCCCTTGCATGCGAGCTCTCTCCAAATCAGTCTTGGGAGACATCTCTTTGGAGAGAGTGACTCCAGAGATCGTGGGCAAGTTCCCACGCTTGGATTCTTCCATACTAAACCTCTTTAGTATGGTGTCAATGTACCTGGATTGGGACAATCCCAAAATCCGTTTGGATCTATCTCTATAGATCCTGATTCCCAATATGCAGGAGGCATCACCAAGATCTTTCATTGAGAATCTTTGTGATAAGAAGAGCTTGACCGATTGCAGCATAGGAATATCATTTCCTATCAAGAGTATGTCGTCCACGTACAATACGAGGAAGACAACCTTACTCTCTGCCACCTTCTTGTAGATACAAGGTTCATCTGGATTTTTGACGAAATCAAACTCTTTGATAACGACGTCAAAGCAGATGTTCCAACTCCGCGATGCTTGCTTTAATCCATAAATGGATTTAAGCAGCTTGCACACCTTTCCGCTGCTCCCACTGTCTACGAAGCCCTCTGGCTGAGTCATGTACACGCACTCTTCTAAATCACCATTTAGAAAGGCGGTCTTAACATCCATTTGCCAGATTTCGTAATCATGATATGCAGCGATGGCAAGCATGATCCGGATGGATTTAAGCATAGCCACTGGAGAAAAGGTTTCGTCATAGTCCACACCTGGTCTTTGACGAAAACCCTTTGCTACAAGTCTAGCTTTGAAAGTCTCCACTTTTCCATCTACACCAAGTTTTTTCTTGAAGATCCACTTGCTCCCGATGGGTTTTACCCCTTCAGGAGCAACATCCAAAGTCCATACTTTGTTGGTGTACATGGATTCCATCTCGGACCGCATAGCATCCAGCCATTTCACCGAGTCCCTACTCGTGATGGCCTGCTCGAAGCTAGTTGGGTCATCATCCTCCATGATGCAATCCTCGCTCCCACCATCCATGAGAAAACCGTAGTATCTCTCAGGTTGGCGAGGAACCCTACTAGATCGGCGGAGAGGCTGAAGTTCATCAGGAACTACTGAATCCTCTGGTTCAAATAAGTCTTCTGTCGTAGTCTGAATTGCTGGAACCTCTTCCAGTTCTACCTCCTTGCCTCTAATCTCTTTATCAAGAAATTCCTTTTCTAAAAAGGTGGCATGTCGAGAAACAAACACCTTTTGTTCCTCGGTGTGGTAGAAGATATACCCGCGCGAATGTTTGGGATATCCAATAAACTTACACAGAATGGACCTTGCCGCGAGTTTGTCCGGATTTTGCGTTTTTACATATGCTGGACAACCCCATATCTTAACATAATTAAGACATGGTCTCTTTCCTTTCCATATCTCATATGGAGTGGTTGGCACGGTTTTGGTGGGAACCATATTCAATAGGTCTGCAGCTGTTTCCAGTGCATATCCCCAGAAGGAAATAGGTAACTCAGCCATGCCATCATAGAGCGCACCATATCTAATAGGGTGCGGTTCCTCCGTTCTGATACACCGTTGTGCTGTGGTGTATATGGAGGTGTCAGCTGAGAGAGAATCCCATTCTCTTTTAGGAAGTCCAGGAATTCATTGCTTAAGTATTCACCTCCTCGATCAGATCGAAGGATTTTAATACTTTTTCCGGTTTGGTTCTCGACTTCTTGTTTATATTCTCTAAATTTCTCAAAAGCTTCTGATTTGTGTTTCATTAGGAACACATATCCGAATCTAGAGAGATCGTCAGTGAATGTAATGAAGTACGAAGAACCATCCCTGGCATGTGTAGACATGGGACCACATATATCACTATGTATTAGTCCCAAGAGTTCGGTAACTCTTTCTCCGTGTCCCGTAAACGGAGTTTTGGTCATCTTGCCTTTGAGACATGACTGGCAAGTGTCATAAGATGAAAATTCAAACGGATTTAAATATCCATCTTTATGCAACTTAGCTAGTCGTGTCGCATTGATGTGACCCAGTCTACAATGCCACAAGAAGGATTCGTTCAGATCTGAACTCTTCCTCTTATGTGTGTTTGTTATGCTCAGAACTGTTGATTGATTTAGAACATAAATGCCATTGCACAACGTGCCTGATCCAACCAACTTTTGGTTACGGAAAATGTTCATAACATTATCCTGTAATACAAAATTATATCCCTCTTTACTTAATAAAGAAACCGATATAATGTTGCATATCAGGTTCGGCATGTAATAGCATTCGTTCAGAACCAATGTATTACCAGTAAGTAATTCAAGGTGATATTCCCCGACAGTCTTAGCTGCAACAATTGCACCATTTCCAACTCTAATGTCTTTATCACCTTCTCCAAGTTCTCTACCTTTTCTAAGCCCATGTAACTGATTACATATATGGGATCCTGACCCGGTATCTAATACCCAGGACGTAGGGCAAATGGAGAAACAGTTCTCTGTAACGAACACACCCGAAGAAAATGCATCATCATGTACTTTCTTCAATCGGGTGGCATGGGAATCCTGGTATTCCCCTATATCATGTTCATTCCTATAACTCTTATAAGAAAGAACGGAACCAACATTCCCCAGCACAGAATAACATGCGGGTTCGGTCAATACATCCATATTATTATCTTTATTAGGGCATGAAATGGTCGCTACCTGGAGAGAGAGAGAAGAAAACATTTTAGCGTATGCTCTTGCAAGATCAGATTGGTTATTATCTTATCTAATCAGGATGGCTCCCACTGGTTTTTATCAATCTTCCTTCAAACCCTAAAAGGAAAGACTAGCCGGGATTAATTACACCCTACAACTTCGTCGATCTTTCAGCCAGGCCAGTGTCGGTACTTTGAGGGAGGTCCCCCGTGCTTTCGCACGAACCTAATTAATGTAAACCTCGTTTTCCCAGAGGCGTAACCCCGTTGACACCTTTCTAGACACCTACTTGATCGGCTAATTGTAATGTGTAAAACTCTCGCAGGAGTAACTCTTACTCGCAGTGGGTATCGGGATCCAACTATCTCATAGAAGGTATGCAATCTCATTGAAAACTTCAACACTTGAAATTCCCGATAATATTTTGCCCCTAGCGTCCTATGACCTTGACGCAGGCCAACAAACCATAGTGCGCTAGTCAAGTTCAACCCGTCATTTCCTGATTGAATTAAACCCACCCGTACGACCCTTGACGCAGGCCAACAAAGTCGCACGACTACCCTAATCCAATCTGCATCATATGCATAAGCAAATAAATACTAGTTAGCTACCGCACACTACGCCTTGACGCAGGCCAACAAACGTAGCACGAATACTAACTACTACTTATCTGAAATGACGGAAGGCTACGACAGGTTTTTCTGAAAACCTATTGCGTAATGAACTTGATATCGTTGTAGGATCAAATGAAGTTTTGAAATGGAGTGATTTTGAGGCTTTTCCAGTTTTGCTAAAGGGGTCACTCCCGGTGAAGGGATCGTCGGCCCTTTCCTCGTCGAATGAGGTGCGGGATATATCATATATATCACTGTGCAAAGCAGAAACTATAGAAGCAATCAAAAGCAGACCGAGTATGTAGCATCTGCCAGTTATTGCTAAAGGAGTCACTCCCGGTGAAGGGATCTCGGTCCTTTCCTCATCGAATAAGGTGCAGGGTATATCATATATACCGCTATGCAAAGCAAGAACTGTAGCTACCTGTTTTGTTTAAAATTTGATTCTACAACATCTTAGGCTTCTTTTCTTTCATCAATCACATTAATGAAGTCCCATCATTTAAATACCTAAAACATCACAGATAAATACGACGTACACTTATGCCATCCGCATTCGCCTGAATGTCCCCTCGTGCACCGTTAGGTTAGGTAACTAACGGCAGAGCGGGGCAGGGCTAGCGCGGGTGTAAAACATAAGTAACGCCTATATAATATATCATATATACTATATACAGTATCTATCACAGAACATCACATGATCACATCACAGAAATCGCAGCAGAAGAAACATATGAAACATTGGATATACTAGGACGTCCGTGTTTTCAATACGAACCAGTATAAAACACGGATTCCACGGTCGTGATGAATAGCCAATCCCACACCCCTAGATCCCTACGAGAGCGGCAAGCAACCCTACCAATTCTAGGGTTAGGAGACCCGAACTCGACTCCTCGAGATGGTCTCCCATTGGACCCTAGAACCCGGTTACTTGTGCTCCCCTCCTTGGGTCTATCCTAATGCGGAAAAGTAAATAATATACAAAAGGTGACAACTTCCGCAACCTGGAAGTGCCCCAAATAAAAGAATATTACATACAAGTTTTTACATGAATGAAAATGAAAAACACTCATCTCACATAAAAAAAACCCGGCTATTCAAACACGACAATCCAATATAACATATCCAGCAACACATAACATCACATGTTATCAACGTAAGTAAATATGCGCATCCCAATTGTCGTTGACATATAGCAACGAAACCGGCGATATCACATATTACACTTACGGTCACAGAAAAGAAAGTGTAAAACTACAACAGTTGGAATCCGCAACCTCTTTAGACATCGCATGCCTAATCAAATGAAATACTTAGACATCACATGCCTAACAATTATAAACCCCGCATTTTAGTCCCATTATCGAAAACTCTTTTCAATATCATGTGAGACTAAACCGCTAGATTTATAACATTCATTCAGTTATCTCATAACTGTTTGTGAATTCCAATTATTGTATCTCATTCCGGATAAATAGAAAATATTAAACTTTCCGATCGAACATTCGAACACCCAAGTTTTCCCGAGACCGTTCAACACATGAAATAAGTTCAAAGACATTCACTTCATGCCTCAGTACCAACGGTCCAGCCGTAGAAGGGTCAAGCCAACGCCTCACATGTGGCACGCCGTACTGCCCTAAACCCGAAGGTTCAAAGGGCAGTTCAAGACGGTCACATAATCGAGTTAAGGTTTGTTGTCTTCTAGAGGGACCATCACGTTACTTGCACTACTTAGAACGTCATTAAACTACGGAAAAGTCCAACAATTGGAAATTTCCGGGCAGGGGAAAGATTGGGTATTTACATCCGGTCGAACTTTTTAACATATTCTAAAATTATCCGGAAACCACATTGACGATGTTTGAAATTACCGGTCGAAACATCGAAGCTCTAAAACACCTCAGAAAACTCAACTCTTTAGTACATATTAAAAATTCCCAGAAAACTCAGCTGCTGAAATGATGAATTACAGTGCAAATATTACAGGATAATCCTATTAGTTGGCCGCGGAACCGCCGCAGAAGCCAAGCTTCTGCCGCGGTTCCGCCGCACCTTTGACTGTTCATGAGGTAAATTTTTCACCGTAGTTCTTAGAATTTCCTGCTGAATTTTTTAAGCATTTTTAATCTAGAAAAATCCCAGTTTTTTGAAAAAGTCCAGAGAGCATGATGTGTTAGGGTTTCGATGTGTATTCGGGTTTCAAACGTCGTCTAGACTTCGCCTAAGGCTCTAGCTAGGCTCTGATACAACTGTGGGGTTCCTAGGCATGCTAATGAGGTCTCACAAGGCATCAACCATGCCAATTACAAATTTTACGGGTGCCGAGAAACCCTAATACGGATCGTCGACTAGAAGTTTAGGCGAAAAACGAAACCAGTTAACAATTTAACTAAAAGAGAGAGGCTACAACCTTTGTAGATCCGATTCTCCACTTCCTTAGCTCCACGTAGGCGTCCTCTCGCTGTCCATCTCGAATCCCGAACTCAATCGTCGGCTTCATCGGAGAAATGGGCGAGCTAGGTCGTCGGCTTCGTGCCGAAGATGATCTACGTCGAGGCATCACAAGTTCAAGCTCCAACTTCGCCAAGTTGTGAAACTTATGAAGAAAACACCCAAAACCATTTGGCAAGAGGTAGAGGATGAAGAAATAGGAGGCGGGTTCACTTTAGAATTGGATTTCTCACTCTTTAGCTCAAGGTGCCATTAATGGTGTCAAGCTTTTTCTTTGAAGAAGAAGAAGAAGATGAAGATAGAATATGATAAGTATTAGATTAAAAATGAGAATCATATCATTACTTATCATATACTAACCATGGTGAAGTGTAGAGAGCAAACTAGGGTTAGGTGCATGGTTAGGTTAAGAGAAGAAAACAAAAATGGTCAATTATTCAACTCTTCATGAAGCTTCATGAAAGAAACAAATAAAGCCACCATTTTTCTTTTCCTTTCCAAAATGAATAATCAATATAAATAAATGAACAAGTAAATAAAACCCTAACCATTCATATAACCATGGTTTAATCTTTACACAAGCACAAGTTAACATGTATCATCAAACATGATACAAACATGTGTACACAAAAATATATCACATATACAATGTGCACATCAAGTGAGAAAATCCTTTTAAAATGAACCAATACTAGTTAATGCAAAGTAATATATTAAATATATAATTATACATCAAATCATTAAATCAACACTTGATTCAATGATCCGGTCATGTCGCACATAACCGACTAGTATACAATGCATCGACTTATCGAATCAATCTTTGATTCGATAACTAGGTTATATCGCATATAACCAATCGAAACATTCATCGCGAGAATGGAATACGGTATCACATACACGCATTATTCTCGGTCCTGCACATATCTCATATGCGCTCCTATTTCGTTTCGCTTGAGCCAGGAAACCTCTGTGTAGGACTCTAAAGACTCGTCAATACGCCGGTAGCAGATGATGATCATATCAAGCACCCACAAGCCGCAAGCGGTCTGCTAAACATAACGGCCATCCGGGTATTGAACGATCAGAAGATCGACGAGCAAGCCCGCTCATACTCCTGTGAATCCAACCAGTAACACTTACCGTACAGTCCGATCTGTTCGTCTGATATGTCGCATATCAAGTCTAGGGGTGGTAAACGTCAGACCCCAATAACCGATAAGTCGTGCCGATGTGAGGCTCATAACGGGTCGAGAAACTACTGGTAACACTTACCAGCAAATCTCTGATCAGCCCTGGCCAGGGACTTCCCTGTTACGGCCAATCGAGCACAGCGCAACATCAACCCCCAATACCGGGAGAGACGAAACCCCTCCTATCGCTCATTGCCTCCATGTGACTCGGGACTGTACCCAAAGACCACCATTTTGCACGCCCTCATGGACGTGGTAAGGTGGAGATCAAAGCACAGTGGGAATCACACAAGTCTCTATGACGATCTCGGGTCTACAGACTAACATGTACTAGTGTCGCCTGAGAACTACCATCTGACGTGAGGTATAATACCATCTGGGAGTTCACGGCGAGTCCGTCCAGTGTATCCAGTCTTCACTGAGCATCCGTACACCATCTCTGATGTCAAACACCAATGGATATGGGATCATCCATCGCCCATCTCATGGGTCGAGAAGCGTATACGCTAGTCTACACTGGTATATCGATGCCCCGTCTCGATACACCCACGACTAGGGACCTTGAAGGATGTATCTATGGACTACCATGTCCCCACTAGTATGATCTGCATCACAGTCCAGGTAGTCAAGTACACATTCTAAGGGCTTTACCAACATTTAACTATAAGACAGTGCAAAGAGACAAGTGTACATGTTAAGATAAAGAGTAACCAGATAGCATACTATCATATCGAGCAAGAAAGTCATCTCTATATATGTCCAAGCATCCAATATAATATACATCATCAGTACAATACTGGCCTCTAGGGCATACATACAACTAACAGCCGATCCGCCGCGAATCTGCGGCCGAGTTGGGGGCTCCACTGACGATACTTTTCCAGAAGCTTCCCTACAACATCCTAGCTTATTGGGGACGCTTCGTTCTAACAACCCTATTCTGGAAACTTCTCTATAACAACCTAGCTTCTTGAGGAAGCTTAATAACTACCTTATTCTAGAAGTTTCCCTACAACTATCTAGTTTCTAGTGGAAGATTGGTAAAAGGCTATATAAAGGACCCTAGTCTTCATTTTGAGGGTTACGCAATTTGGGGAGACAATTTGAGAGTCAATTCAATCCAATTCAATTCCAAATCAAGATCCGAAATCAAGAATCGTTGAGAACAATATCGAGCGACGACATTTAAGATCCTTTATGCGAAGCCGATCGTCATCAAGAGCACGAGAACTTCAACAGGTCCAAGTCTTACGGAGATCGAGCAAAGCGAAATTCGACGGAATAGTTACCTCTTCAAGAGAGCGATCAAGAGCAATTCTTGTAATCTCGGATTGAAGGAAAGTGTAATCAGAAGTAGATTAATAAAGGTGATCATTTGTTAATTCTCGCTTTCTTTAAATTTTCACATTATGAAATACCTAATTGTTGATTCTTCTATTTTCATGATTGTAACAACCGAGTTCAGTTATACCAATTTCTGTTTCCGTATTTGTTTGTCTGTGGTATTTTATTGATTTATCATGTTTGGATTCGAATGGTAGTTTACTTTTACATTTCATTCGACCCAACTCGCTTACTTGAACTGGTTGATTCATATTTATAAATTACCCTGACTTGTTATATAGATACGTGCATCTCATGTATACTGCATACTGGCATTTTATCTAGTATCGCATATTTTGCATATAACAATTTAAATCACGTAAAATAATTTAAAATTGCATTGCATAGCCTGCATGATACCCCTAACCCCGTGGTAGCATCCGCGCATCTTGTTCTCGTCCCGTTCAGTGAAACGGGCGTATTTGGATGGCTACGCGCACGTACGTGCATCCATTTTTGGGGGTATGCTTTTTCGTTACCTGAGCACTCGTTTTGAAATTCGGAAGTCACATATATTTTTCATATTTTAAATCTGAATTTTTAGATCCGACCCGGACGTGTTTTGGAGTAAATTTGTATTTGCCAAAATCTCAAAACGGACTAATATTATAATATTATTCAAATCTTCTTTAACTATATAAATATTTTATAATCATTTAATAAAATTAAAATCTCTCTCTCTCTCTCTCTCTTAATTCTCTCTTTCTCTCTCTGTCTCGTCTCTCTCTTTCTCTCTCTCTCTGCTGAATCTCTCTTTCTCTCTCTATCTCGTCTCTCTCTCTCTGCTGATTCTCTCTTTCTCTCTCTGTCTCGTCTCTCTCTCTCTCTCCCGATTCTCTCTCTCCTGATTTTCTCTCTCTCTCTAAAAAAAAATATTTTATATTTTTAAACAGTTTATATCTCTCTCTATCTCTCTCTCTGCACATGCATAAAAGATTTGTTACCCTTGAATATTAACACGTCTCTCTCTCCTCTCTCTTCGTCTTCCCCATTATATTTTTCTTTTCCGCCTTCCTTCTTCGCCCGCGCCCGTCGCCTCGTCGTCGTCTCCTCACCTCGCCATCACCAGATCACCCCACTGCAACCCAGTAAGCCAGTTTAGTCTCATTCCTCTTCCTTTCTTTCCCTTTTTCTATTCTTGTTTCTTTGTGCATTTTCTGTTCTCTTTTATTCACTGTTGTTTTTAGATCGCCGGAATCTGGTCGGGCCGTCGACGATCTTGACGACCCAGCGAGGACATCTGACCCGTGTGATCCCACTGTTCGTTGTTTGGACTCATTCCGTGTACTGTGCGCACGTCACGACTTTTCCCGCCGACGCGTGACGTTCCGTTTACCGCTTCGCGATCCGTCGAGGCAAGTGAAACTTGCTACATGCTATTCATACTATTCCTATATTAATTTATCTATTTTCTTATTAAATCTGTAAATAGAATCTAAATCCATGAGTTCCAAGTTAGCAGCACGATGTCCCGTTTACATATTTCAGATCTAGAACTTGAAACCTAACTGTCGCATTTAGTTTACTAAACCTAATAACCACATTGATATGTTAGATCTTATAATCCCAATTGTTTGCATAGCTATAATACCCTTTTGTAGTTTATACCCTATCGGACGACCGGTTGCATACATCTAGTCTAATTCATATTCAAACACATCTCTAGATTGTTTTAGTACATATTAATATGATTTTATCATCCAAATTTATTATACTGCATGCATGTAATGTTGAAACTATCTCTTAAACCCAAACTGATAACCGTGCATCCAAGTAGTTTAATCTGTACCTATTCGCATATCATATTACATGTGCCAGTTTACTGTTCTGATAATACCTATGCTTGTTTATTTATAACCATGATTATATTAGTTGATTATGAGCACCCACATGATATCTTTTACACCCTGACATGACTTGCTACACACATATTACTTGACCCAACACGGTACCGTACACTCTCGACATGACCTGGCACCTAAATACACTACTTGACTTGACCTGATGTACCATGGCTTTACCTGTTACCTGATCTTGTGTCTAATGCCAACAAACCTGACATGTAGTCCTTACGGACCGTTCCTGTTGTCTATCCAGACAAACCTGCACCTACCTGATCCTGTGTTAGCATTAGTTCTTGATTACGGAATACCTGACTTGAACACATAACCTTGGGGGTATGGGAAAATCAAAAGTGTAAACTAAAGTGTAACTTAAAAGGGTATTACTTGATCTGTGGTCCCGAGGGTAACGGGACAGAGCCATTCGTGACTCTTACATCTTGATCCGTGGTCCCGGGAGGTAACCGGACAGAACCACTCTTGGTTCATATATTCCCGATCCGTGGTCCCGAGGGGTAACGGGACATATCCTTTGAGTTACATGGAGGATTACATTAATTGATTTCAAACAAACTTTAGAGTAGACAACCCAGTAGCACAGTTTAGATTGATCGCTGCACGTCACATACACTGATACACTTCACTGTTATACATCCCTGTTGACTTGTTACTATTTATGATTCATGCTTGCATATCTCGTGTATCCTGTTCATTTATTATTGCTTGATGTTATGACGCACTGACGTCTGGGTTTTGCATGGCCCAGATCCTCTACCTTTGTTGCAGACTGATCAGGAGTTTTGCCGCTGTTAGATCGAGCGGTAGGGATCATGTCGGTATCCAGTCTTACTTTCTAGGTGTTTATTTGATCTTTTGCTTCCGCATACTATAGCATTTCTTAACTCTTTTACTCTGGCTTATGGACATGTACTAGATAGTTAGTTTACTTTCCTGTTCTTGATATCTCTACAGCCGTAATGTGACTGTGGAAGGATTTTTCCTAACCACAGGTAGCATGGTTGGCTATATCACGTGCCTATTTTAGCGTACTCTGGGAAGCGGGGCGTGACATGGTTTTTTTGGTATCAGAGCCATGGGATATAGGTTAATCGGGTTTGATTCTTTTGTAGTTGGGTATTGGACCCAATACACTAATCAGAATACTCGTGATTAGGAACATGTCCCGCCACCTTGTTATCGTGATTCTTGAATCATATCTTTCTTTTGATCCTTTTCTTAACGATATGCAAACGACTTTGCATCTTGGCTTGAAACCTTTTGGGTTCACTATTGTCCTTCCCTGTTCCTTGATTCTGATACTAGAATCTGGGCGACTTGAGTGGAGTTATGTAATTGTACCCATGAACTGCAGCATGGTTACAATGCGGTACTCTATTTGAGTAACTTGGAGTTCTGGTCTTGATTCACTTCCTTATTTCATGATCGTTGTATTACCTTGTTTTTCTCGGTTTCATTGCTTACCAGCTATTGTTTTATCGCCAGCTTGAGTCATGTTTCCCGTGCTTAATCTTCTTCGGTATCTTGACTTCGGATGAAGTCATCTCGGTATCTTACCTGTTCTTGTTTTCCCGCATTAGGATCATTCAATCCTGGTGCATCCCTTGTTTGTTGTGGTCTTGGGAATGGATTTTCGCGGCACTTTCCACGCTTATATTGATGGTAAGGAAAGGAAAGTGATTCTCCAGATTTCCGGACATCCGGAGTTTGTTTTGTTGGAGGAAGCAGTTCTGTCGGGCCAGTCGAGTTTAGGGCTAGGCCGACAAACAGTGTCCTTTTGTCAATGGAAATTGATAAGAAAGAAGCGCCGGCTATAGTTCGAGAATTCATGGATGTGTTTGAAGACATATCAGGTTTACCGCCGAGGCGAGACGTGGAGTTCGCGATTGATCTTGTTCCTGGTGCAGCGCCAGTTTCTAAAGCGTATTATCCAATGGCACCAGTGAAGTTGGAAGAAATTAAGAAGCAGGTTACCGAATTACTTGAGAAGGGTTAGATTCGAAGCAGTAACTCGCCTTGGGGAGCTCCAGTTCTTCTAGTCAAGAAGAAAGATGACACAAGAAGGATGTGCATCGACTATCGAGAATTAAACCGGGTGACTATTAAGAACAAATACCCGATCTCTCGCATTGGCGAATTATTTGAGCAGCTTAGTGGCGCGAGGGTATTCTCGAAGGTAGATTTGCGATCCAGATATCATCAGGTCCGAGTGAAAGCAGAGGATATTTGCAAGACGGCGTTCCGAACTCGGTATGGACATTACGAGTATTTAGTGATGCCCTTCGGAGTTATGAATGCACCAGCAATATTCATGGGCTTGATGAACCGAATCTTTTCACCATTCTTGGACCAGTTTTTAGTGGTGTTCGCTGAGGATATTCTGGTCTACTCGAGGAGCATTGAAGAGCATGCAGAACACTTGAAGATCGCACTGCAGACATTGAGGCAAAAAAGATTATATGCAAAGATGAGCAAGTGCAAGTTTTGGCTTGAAGAAGTAAAGTTTTGGGGCATATCGTAGCTGGAGATGGCATCGCCGTTTACCCAGGGAAGATTGCAGCAGTTCAAGACTGGCCGATTCCGAAGAATGTTGTAAAGATCAGAAGTTTCTTGGACTTGCAGGATACTATAGAAGGTTCGTGGAGAATTTCTTTTCTCGTCTGGCGGAGCCGTTGACTAAGCTTACGCGCAAGGAGGAACCTTTTATGTAGACGGAGAAGTGTGCGTCAGCCTTTGAGACGTTGAAGCAGAGATTGATAACCACTCCTATTCTGACCGTGCCAGACAGTTCCGGAGGATTGGTGATTCACAGCGACGCATCTGGGAAAGGATTGGGATGTGTTTTGATGTAGCATGGGAAGGTTATAGCGTACGCATCAAGACAATTGAAGACCCATGAGAAGAATTACCCAACTCATGACTTGGAGCTTGCAGATGTGATCTTCGCTTTGAAGATGTGGAGACACTACCTATAGGGCGAAAGGGTCGAAATATTTACCGATCACAAAAGCCTAAAGTACGTGTTCACTCAGAAGGAGCTAAATATGAGGCAGCGTAGATGGTTGGAGATGATGGCTGACTACGATCTTGATTTTAGGTACCATCCGGGGAAAGTTAATATCGTGCCAGATGCGCTTAGTCGGTTGCCAGCAATTCAGATGTTGACTGCACAGAAGAAACTTATTGAAGACTTTCAAAATTTTGATTTGGAGATTGTGCTACCGCATTCTTGAGGGACAGTTGATGCAGCTGCAAGTACAGTCGTTGTTGATCGAGAATATTAAAGCAGCGCAGTTACAGGACCCTAAATTGCAAAAATTTCGAGAACAGGTTGAAGCTAGACTTCGAACGGACTTATTGATTCATGAAGATGGTTCGTTACGGTATGGCAGTCGTTTGTGTATGCCAAAGGAAAATATTCACGAAGAAGTTATGAAGGAGGCACACAGTTCAGCATATTCCGTACATCCAGGAGGCACAAAGATGTACCGTGATCTACGACAGTATTTCTGGTGGGAAGGCATGGAACGGGAGATTGCCCGCTTTGTAGCAAAGTGCTTGGTGTGTCAGCAAGTTAAGGCTGAACATCAACGGGTTGCTGGTTTATTGCAACCACTTCCGATTCCTCAGTGGAGGTGGGAACATATAACCATGGATTTCGTGACGGCTTTACCGCGGAGTCCAAAGGGCCACAATACAGTTTGGGGTGATTGTTGATAGATTGACCAAGGCAGCTCATTTCATCCCTTTTCGAGTTGGTCAATCAACAGAAGTTTTGGCAGAACGGTACATGCAGGAGATTGTAAGATTGCATGGAGTACCGGTGAGCATCGTGTCCGACCGTGACACCCGTTTCTTATCAAACTTTTGGAGGAGCTTACAGGAAAGTTTGGGGACTCGATTGAAGTTTAGCACAGCTTATCATTCTTAAACAGATGGCCAGTCGGAGAGAACGATCCAAACTCTTGAAGACATGTTGAGAGCTTGAATGTTAGATTTCAAGGGTTCATGGGAGGATCATCTATATTTGGTGGAGTTTTCTTACAACAACAGTTTCCAGACAGCTATTCAGATGGCTCCATCGAGGCTTTATATGGTCGCAAGTGTCGTTCACCGTTTGTTGGGACGATGTTGGTGAACGAAGATTATTGGGACCAGATTTGGTTGTGCAGACAGTTGAGAAGGTTAATACTATTTGGAATCATATGAAAGCAGTACAAGACCGACAGAAGGAGTTGGGCAGATACGTCGAGAAGACCTCTAGAGTTCGCCGTGGGTGTTTTGGTATTCTTGAAGATATCACTGACTAGAGGGGTGATTCGTTTCGGAAGTCGAGGAAAACTTAGTCCTCGATTCGTTGGACCTTTTGAGATTTTGAGCGTGTTGGAGAGGTGGCATATCGTTTGGTGTTACTACAATCTTTGGAGAATGTTCATGACGTGTTTCATGTATCTCAACTCCATAAATATGTTCGAGATGAAACACACGTGCTGCATCTTTCGGAGCTGACTGTCCGAGAAGATTTGACTTTTGAGGAGCGACCGATATCGATTGTGGATCGAAGAGAAAAGGTTCTTAAGAACAAAGTTATCTCTCTTGTACTTGTTTCTTGGGGTAATCGCTCAGATGGAGAATCAACTTAGGAACGAGAAGATGAAATCCGGCAAAAGTTTCCACATCTATTCTTGTAGTGTGTTGATTATTTATCCTTTCTTGTTATTGGAATTTCGAGGACGAAATTCTTTATGTAGTTGGGTATAATGTAACAACCGAGTTCAGTTATACCAATTTCTGTTTCCGTATTTGTTTGTCTGTGGTATTTTATTGATTTATCATATTTGGATGCGAATGGTAGTTTACTTTTATATTGCATTCGACCCGACCCGCTTACTTGAACTGGTTGATTCATATATATAGATTTCCCTGACTTGTTATATAGACACGTGCATCTCATGTATACTGCATACTGGCATTTTATCTAGTATCGCATCTTTTGCATATAACAATTTAAATCACGTAAAATAATTTAAAATTGCATTTCATAGCCTGCATGATACCCCTAACCCCGTGGTAGCATCCGCGCATCTTGTTCTCGTCCCGTTCAGTGAAATGGGCGTGTTTGGATGGCTACGCGCATGTACGTGCATCCGTTTTTGGGGGTATGCTTTTTCGTTACCTGAGCACTCGTTTTGAAATTCGGAAGTCACATATATTTTTCATATTTTAAATCTGAATTTTTAGACCCGACCCGGACGTGTTTTGAAGTAAATTTGTATTTGCCAAAATTTCAAAACGGACTAATATTATAATATTATTCAAATCTTCTTTAACTATATAAATATTTTATAATCATTTAATAAAATTAAAATCTCTCTCTCTCTTAATTCTCTCTTTCTCTCTCTGTCTCGTCTCTCTCTCTTTCTTAATTCTCTCTTTCTCTCTCTCTCTTTCTCTCTCTCTGCTGAATCTCTCTTTCTCTCTCTGTCTCGTCTCTCTCTCTCTCCTGATTCTCTCTGTCTCGTCTCTCTCTCTCTCTGCTGATTCTCTCTTTCTCTTTCTGTCTCGTCTCTCTCTCTCTCCCGATTCTCTCTCTCCTGATTTTCTCTCTATCTCTAAAAAAATATATTTTATATTTTTAAACAGTTTATATCTCTCTATATCTCTCTCTCTGCACATCCATAAAAGATTTGTTACCCTTAAATTTTAACATGTCTCTCTCTCCTCCCTCTTCGTCTTCCCCATTATATTTTTCTTTTCCGCCTTCCTTCTTCGCCCGCGCCCGTCGCCTCGTCGTCGTCTCCTCACCTCGCCATCACCAGATCACCCCACTACAACCCAGTAAGCCAGTTTAGTCTCATTCATCTTCCTTTCTTTCCCTTCTTCTCTTCTTGTTTCTTTGTGCATTTTCTGTTATCTTTTATTCACTGTTGTTTTTAGATCGCCGGAATCCGGTCGGGCCGTCGACGATCTCGACGACCCACGGAGGACATCTGACCCGTGTGATCCCACTGTTCGTTGTTTGGACTCATTCCGTGTACCGTGCGCGCGTCACGACTTTTCCCGCCGACGCGTGACGTTCCGTTTACCGTTTCGCGGTCCGTCTACCGTTTCGCGGTCCGTCGAGGCAAGTGAAACTTGCTACATGCTATTCATACTATTCTTATATTAATTTATCTATTTTCTTATTAAATCTGTAAATAGAATCTAAATCCATGAGTTCCAAGTTAGCAGCATGATGTCCCGTTTATATATTTCAGATCTAGAACTTGAAACCTAACTGTCGCATTTAGTTTACTAAACCTAATAACCACATTTATATGTTAGATCTCATAATCCCAATTGTTTGCATAGCTATAATACCCATTTGTAGTTTATACCCTATCGGACGACCGGTTGCATACATCTAGTCTAATTCATATTCAAACACATCTCTAAATTGTTTTAGTACATATTAATATGATTTTATCATCCACATTTATTATACTGCATGCATGTAATGTTGAAACTATCTCTTAAACCCAAACTGTTAACCGTGCATCCAAATAGTTTAATCTGTACCTATTCGCATATCATATTACATGTACCAGTTTACTGTTCTGATAATACCCATGCTTGTTTATTTATAACCATGATTATATTAGTTGATTATGAGCACCCACATGATATCTTTTACACCCTGACATGACTTGCTACACACATATTACTTGACCCGACACGGTACCGTACACTCTCGACATGACCTGGCACCTAAATACACTACTTGACTTGACCTGATGTACCATGGCTTTACCTGTTACCTGATATTGTGTCTAATGCCAACAAACCTGACATGTAGTCCTTACGGACCGTTCCTGTTGTCTATCCAGACAAACCTGCACCTACCTGATCCCGTGTTGGCATTAGTTCTTGATTACGGAATACCTGACTTGAACACATAACCTTGGGGATATGGGGAAATCAAAAGTGTAAACTAAAGTGTAACTTAAAAGGGTATTACTTGATCCGTGGTCCCGGGGGTAACGGGACAGAGCCATTCGTGACTCTTACATCTTGATCCGTGGTCCCGGGGGGTAACGGGACAGAACCACTCTTGGTTCATATATTCCTGATCCGTGGTCCCGAGGGGTAATGGGACATATCCTTTGAGTTACATGGAGAATTACATTAATTGATTTCAAACAAACTTTAGAGTAGACAACCCAGTAGCACAGTTTAGATTGATCGCTGCACGTCACATACACTGATACACTTCACTGTTATACATCCCTGTTGACTTGTTACTATTTATGATTCATGCCTGCATATCTCATGTATCCTGTTCATTTATTATTGTTTGATGTTATGACGCGCTGACGTCTGGGTTTTGCATGGCCCGGATCCTCTACCTTTGTTGCAGACTGATCAGGAGTTTTGCCGCTGTTAGATCGAGCGGTATGGATCGTGTCGGTATCCAGTCTTACTTTCCAGGTGTTTATTTAATCTTTTGCTTCCGCATACTATAGCATTTCTTGACTCTTTTACTCTGGCTTATGGACATGTACTAGATAGTTAGTTTACTTTCCTGTTCTTGATATCCCTACAGCCGTAATGTGACTGTGGAAGGATTTTTCCTAACCACAGGTAGCATGGTTGGCTATGTCACGTGCCTATTTTAGCGTACTCTGGGAAGCGGGACGTGACAATGATGCGCGAGTAAATCTCCGCTAAGGATTCGAAGGAATTTAGTAGATCAAATGGTGATGAAATCATATACGCATCTTAAGTCTTATGAGAATTATGAATTTTAGGAAAAAGAATCGTCAATGGCCAAATTTGGAACGAGGTCACCGTTCTTGATAATTTCGTTGCAACTTGGGATTAAATGATTGATGATTTTCTTTGCTAAAGGCTAGAATTAAATGGTGATCAATGAAAAGCCAAGGAATAGTGAAGGAGAAACACTAGTTTTTTCAATAGATCTCTAATCTTCATTCATCACTATCGTTCTAGCTATAATTCATCAATAGATAAGAGGAGTCATTTTTAGTATTCATCATTACTACTAATTCCTATCGAATCCTGCAAGCTATTCTTCATTTTCTTGATAACTAAAATCGATTTGGATACTTTCTTGATTACTAAATCTTAAACTCTTTCTTAATTTTTCTTGAAAATATTTCATCTAATAAATCTTGATTCATTTTCTTGAATTTACTTTACTATTTTCTTTTGACTCAACTAAAACAAGAACGAATAAATACACGAATCTCAGTGGACGACCCGTACTCATTAACGAACTACAACGACACCGTTATTGATTGTGGTTATAAATTCTTTGATTGTGATTATACTTTTCATATCAAACGAATCTACGAATTTTCATCATCAATCAATCAAATGGCGTATAGTAGGTATTTCCCCCAATCGGAGCAAAGCTCTGTTTGAATTTCAAAATTCAAAATTCGAAGTAACGCTTCAAATTCTTTGCGCTGCGCGCAACGCGCCACGTGTCAAAAGCTGATACACCAGCGCAGCGCCCAAGGCAGCGCGCCCAATCAGAGCAAAGCTCTATTTAAAACAAAATTAAAGGAAGCAACGCTTCAGTTGCGCAAGCACTGCGCTGCGCGACACGTGTCAGTGCTGATGCGTAAGGGCAGATGCGCTGCGCCGTGCGCTGCGCGACACGTGTCAGCGCAGTTGCGCAAGCGCTGTCAAGCTGCGCTGTGCGACACGTGTCACGCGCTGGGGCATTTGCGCTAAACAGAATTAAAATTTTAAAGAAATCTTTCTGTTCTTGTTAAAACAAGAAAATTTTCTTCTGTAAAACAGGAGCTCTTGGATCAAAGATCCAACGGTGGGGAAAACTCCCCAAATCACTCAAAGAAAGATCTCTTTAACAAATTTAAAAAATTTATGGGCGCTATATAAAGGCCCCTAGACCCCAAATCAAAATCATCAACATTGTGAGAGATCAAGAACTTCAAACAGAGAGAACTCTGAAGAAATTTCAAGAAGAAAAATGTAAAAACCTTTAAAAAAGAGAAAATTCTCTTATGAACAGATCATTGATCTGAGAACAAGATCAATTATCTTCAATAAAAAGAAAAATAAATAATAATAAGTGCTTTGCACTTTCGTATGAACCATTGGTTCTTTAAAAAACAAGAGAAACTTGTTTTCTCTGATCTAAATTAGATCAAGAAAACAAATAGTGATTTGCACTTGTGAACTATTGGTTCTAGAATCTTAAAGATTCTCAAGATTATTGAAATAGTGCCTTGCACTTGCAAAAAATTGCACTGCTGCGCCCCTGGGTTGGCGCAAGCTACCAGAGCGCGCCACGTGTCTGCATCTGAACCACTTGCGCTATGCGCTTTTGATAGAGCCTTGCTCTCTGAAATTAGCGCGACTCACCAGAGCGCGCCACGTGTCAGCAGCGCAGCGCACTGCGCTAACTGCGCTTGCGCTCACCAGAGCGTGACACGTGTCATCACCATAAGCTCTTGCGCTCAGTGATTAGCGCAAAGCGCCTGACAAATGCAATGCATTTCTTTTACTAAAGGGCCAGGCCCAAATCAGAAAGGCCTAGCAGGCCAAATTAAATTGCAATGCAATAAAAAGGGCAGAGCCCAAAAAAAATTGATGCTCTGCATCATTTATAAATGGGCAGAGCCCAAACAAAATAATAAATAATGCAATGCATTATTTTAAAAGGAGGCATAGCCCAAATAAAGGTCCAACAGAGACCAAGATTAATGCCATGCATTATTAGAAAAGGGCCAAGCCCTAGCACAGGCCTAATAGGCCAAAAACAAATAAAAGTGTTGAACATTTTTCAACTGGACTTAGCCCAATCATGGCCGTAAGTCCTCAAATTAAATTGACTGAGCACAGCTGCTCTCTTAAATCAATTTACATCCGGTTCGAGGGTACATCTCCGAACTCCTTTGACTCCTATCGTTGTGA
Organism: Agapanthus africanus; assembly: GCA_030015575.1. Classification (NCBI taxonomy): domain Eukaryota; kingdom Viridiplantae; phylum Streptophyta; class Magnoliopsida; order Asparagales; family Amaryllidaceae; genus Agapanthus; species Agapanthus africanus. The sequence goes on along the minus strand of CM057339.1, from coordinate 123,727,262 downwards.
TCCTTCAACGACGTCAGAGAGGTGACGGGTCCCGACAACCACACATCAATACGGACTGTGGGGTCCTTAAACCCACGGACTTAAGCGTCCTTAAACTAAGATACGAACTGTGGGGTCCTTAAACCCGCGGACTTATGCGTCCTTAAACTAACGGACTAATGCGTCCTTAAATACACCCATATGGACTGTGGGGTCCTTAAACCCATGGACTTATGCGTCCTTAAACTACCAATGGACCGCAATGTCCCTAAACTACCTATGGACCACTACGTCCCTAAACTGGAACAATAGAGCCCCTAAACGCTCTTTTGTTGGATCTAAACGATCCCGTTTAAGTTGATCTTAGCCTCAAATATGGCTAACGTATCCTTAAACATTCAAACAGACTTTAGTCCCAAATTGGACTATAAGACCCCCAATCAACTTTGGTTCAAGGGTACATCTCTGAATTCCTCTAACACCTATCGTTGTAATCCTTCAACGACGTCAGAGAGGTAACGAGTCCCGACGGCCATATATTAAATGGATCACCACGTTAAGTTGATCTTAGTCTCAAACAGGACTAACGTATCCTTAACGAACGTTTAAGTTGATCTTAGCCTCAACACGGCTAACGTATCCTTAGACTAAAACACTAAACTCAAATCTAAGTAAATACGGATTTGGACTAATCCACGTCCTACGGGCGACGGCATTACTTAGTCTCCGTATACAATCCACGGGCAATCACAAACAAAACAAACACACACGACACGAAGTGAAATTCTGGAGAAGGAGAAAGTGGCAATCGCGATGCGGTAGCGTAATTAACTGCAGGGGCTTGCGCCTGCCGGGAAGAGGGTCCTCACAATCAAAAAAACCCTCTAGCGAAGGGGAATCTAACGAAGTCTGCTACATCGGCCGCATCCGTCTAAACCTCCGATACACGGTGCCATAAATCAACTTGGCATCTTCGGAGAGGTAGACAGATAAAACCATATAGCATCTACCCCGAATCTCAGGCAAGACGTCCTAATGTCTTGGCCGCCATTTGGAGGGGAACAGTAGGGTATCAACGTTTAAATGTTTGGCTTCCAGATTAGGAACTATTTTTCAGACATATTTTTATCCTCAGATTAGTAACTTTCTTTATCTTACTAACCCTTGGGACAACGGCTCATAACTACTTATTACTAGTTTCGTTTAAGAAAATATCTAACTTTCTTGGTTTTCTTAAACTTTTTCAATCTTTTAAATGTAATTTTTCACTTTCTAATCTTCATTCATCGCTATCGTTCTACCTATAATTCATCAATAGATAAGATGACAATTCTTTGATTGTGATTATACTTTTCATATCAAACGAATCTATGAATTTCCATATCTAACCAAACGACGAATTTCTATATAAAGGCCCCTAGACCACAAATCAAAATCATCAATATTGTGAGAGATCAAGAACTTCAAACAGAGAGAATTCTGAAGAAATTTCAAGAAGAAAAAGGTAAAAACCTTTAAAAAAGTGAAAATTCTCTCATGAACAGATCATTGATCTGAGAACAAGATCAATGATCTTCAATAAAAAGAAAAATAAATAATAATAAGTGCTTTGCACTTTCTTATGAACCATTGGTTCTTTAAAAAACAAGAGAAACTTGTTTTCTTTGATCTAAATTAGATCAAGAAAACAAATAGTGCTTTGCACTTGTGAACCATTGGTTCTGAAATTTTAAAGATTCTTAAGATTATTGAAATAGTGCCTTGCACTTGCAAAAAATTGCACTGCTGCGCTCCTGGGTTGGCGCAAGCCACCAGAGCGCGCCACGTGTCAGCATCTGAACCACTTGCGCTATGCGCTTTTGATAGAGCCTTACTCTCTGAAATTAGCGCGACTCACCAAAGCGCGTCACGTGTCAGCAGCGCAGCGCACTGGTGCAGTGCACTGCGCTAACTGCGCTTGCGCTCACCAGAGCATGACACGTGTCATCACCATAAGCGCTTGCGCTCAGTGATTAGGGCATAGCGCCTGACAAATGCAATGCATTTCTTTTACTAAAGGGCCAGGCCCAAATCAGAAAGGCCTAGCAGGCCAAATTAAATTGCAATGCAATAAAAAGGGCAGAGCCTAAACAAAATTGATGCTCTGCATCATTTATAAATGGGCAGAGCCCAAACAAAATAATAAATAATGCAATGCATTATTTTAAAAAGGGGCATAGCCCAAATAAAGGTCCAACAGAGACCAAGATTAATGCCATGCATTATTAAAATGGGGCCAAGCCCTAGCACAGGCCTAATAGGCCAAAAACAAATAAAAGTGTTGAACATTTTTCAACTGGACTTAGCCCAATCATGGCCGTAAGTCCTCAAATTAAATTGACTGAGCACAGCTGCTCTCTTAAATCAATTTACATCCGGTTCGAGGGTACATCTCCGAACTCCTTTGACTCCTATCGTTGTGATCCTTCAACGACGTCAGAGAGGTGACGGGTCCCGACAACCACACATCAATACGGACTGTGGGGTCCTTAAACCCACGGACTTAAGCGTCCTTAAACTAAGATACGCACTGTGGGGTCCTTAAACCCGCGGACTTATGCGTCCTTAAACTAACGGACTAATGCGTCCTTAAACACACCCATATGGACTGTGGGGTCCTTAAACCCATGGACTTATGCGTTCTTAAACTACCAATGGACCGCAATGTCCCTAAACTACCTATGGACCACTACGTCCCTAAACTGGAACAATAGAGCCCCTAAACACTCTTTTGTTGGATCTAAACGATCCCGTTTAAGTTGATCTTAGCCTCAAATATGGCTAACGTATCCTTAAACATTCAAACAGACTTTAGTCCCAAATTGGACTATAAGACCCCCAATCAACTTTGGTTCAAGGGTACATCTCTGAATTCCTCTGACACCTATCGTTGTAATCCTTCAACGACGTCAGAGAGGTAACGAGTCCCGACGGCCATATATTAAATGGATCACCACGTTAAGTTGATCTTAGTCTCAAACAGGACTAACATATCCTTAACGGACGTTTAAGTTGATCTTAGCCTCAACACGACTAACGTATCCTTAGACTAAAACACTAAACCCAAATCTAAGTAAATACGGATTTGGACTAATCCACGTCCTACGGGCAACGGCATTACTTAGTCTCCGTATACAATCCACGGGCAATCACAAACAAAACAAACACACACGACACGAAGTGAAATTCTGGAGAAGGAGAAAGTGGCTATCGCGATGCGGTAGCGTAATTAACTGCAGGGGCTTGCGCCTGCAGGGAAGAGCGTCCCCACAATCAAAAACCCCTCTAGCGAGGGGGAATCTGACGAAGTATGCTACATCGGCTGCATCCGTCTAAACCTCCGATACACGGTGCCATAAATCAACTTGGCATCTTCGGAGAGGTAGACAGATAAAACCATATAGCATCTGCCCCGAATCTCAGGCAAGACGTCCTAATATCTTGGCCGCCATTCGGAGGGGAACAGATTCTGGCACGCTCGATGGGACCTTTTCCTCTTTCCACTCCACACTTCGTGTGTCGTATTCGCGAACGAATCGCGGTTTGTTAATGGTTGCCTTCGGATTTTAAGTTACTAAGATTTGGTCTTTTGCTTGGCGCAGAAATCAAGCATCGATGGCCTCTACCTGTTCGAAGTGCTCCAACTGCAGCTGCAGCTCGTGTCCGGCCTCAACTGGAGGCATAACCTACGGGCCCCAAGCGGCCTCTTTGTTCACCATGCCCGTGGAGCAGATTACTCAAGCCACCACGGGGTTGTTTTTCGGAACTATGCTTCCGCTAACAAGCTTCAGCACCCCCGTGCCCGTATAAGAAGCTCCTAAGAAGTCGGTCTTCGATCGACTTTCAGTTACTGCGGCCCCTCTCAATGGGTCGCCCAACACCAGTGCCTCGGTCTTCTCCAGACTGGGCCAAAACTCCTGCGGGCTCACAATGAAGCTTGCAGTCCCAGAAAAGGTTATCCCAAAAAGAGTAGCCAAACCTGCTCCTAAAGTTGTCAAGGCGGCTTCTCCTGCTAAGAGATCGGTCTTTACAAGATTGACCGTCCCAACTCCCACTCCTGCTCTTGCTGCTCAAGAGACATCAGTCTTCAATAGGCTGACGCCAGCAACAGCCCCACACTTGAACAGGGGGCAAGAAGAAACTGTTTCTGTCTCTGAACCAATATTGACGACTCGTCGCGCCCGACGACACCACTGGCGCCGGATAAGGAAGACTGGGGGCAACTCCCCTTCTGGGATAACTCCGCCGGCTCCGACGGTGGAAGTTAAAGCTGCTGTTCCAACCGGGAACAGCTTTGAGCTGTTGAACAGGGTACACAGAAACTCGCCAACTGCGGTCCTTAAAAGAACTCCTCCACCGGTAGAGACCGCCGTGGAAGCAGAAAAGCCGGAGCAGTCTCCTCAATCGCTGTCCTCCAGGATTTACAAGACACGGCGACGAGTCCGAGAATCTGTGATTGATCCTGATTTCTCTCGCCGACAAAAGAAGTCGAAAAGTCGGCAAGAAGAAAATTCCCCGATCAAGCAGCGGAAGGTGACGACCACTTGGGTACCCAAAGCAACGGCTCCCTCAACTTCAACGACCCATAAGAGAAGAAGGTCGGAGAAAGTCCTTACGCCGACGGCAAATATTAAAGGTGGTGAACCTAAACGTCCTAAGTCCGGGGGAATAATAGTTCATACAGTATACATGGCGTCGGGAAAGGAGGACAGCCCTGCATCCATAGGTCATAGACCGCTTACACGGTCAGTGACCAAAGCTCAGGAGCAACAGCAAAAGCTCCAGGAGATGATGAACGCGATGGCCGCACTCACTGGGCCAAAAGAAAGCCCTGAAGCGTCCTCGGATGAAAAGGGCAAGAAACTGACGCTGAATTCCTTCGTCAGATATTAGAGAAGAAGGATAAAGAGGCTGCTGAACAAGCAGCCAACATAAAGCGTATGGCCCTCCTGTTCCAAGACATGGTGGGGATGATGATCCAACAAGATCCTCCAGCCGAAGATCACCCGATCGTCCTTGAAGACGATAGGGGAGAAACGTCGAATCCTCCGCCAGCTCTGTCAACAGCTAAGGAAGAGACAATCTCCAAAGCTGACTTGGACGAGTACATGGCCCAACAAATACGGGTTCATCATGCGACCGAAGCAGCCGGTCGGGTCGTAAAAACAGGACGACCATATCCGAGCTGGTACGACCAGATCAAGTACCCGCCAGGCTACACAATTCCCAAGTTCCATGTCTATAAGGGGACAGGCAATCCCTACCAGCATGTTGCCCAGTTCAGGGCACTCTGCGGCAACACTGGCGGCGATGATAAATTGTTGCTTCGCCAGTTCGTTGGAAGCTTATCAGATACAGCGTTCGAGTGGTATTCTGAGCTCCCAAACGACTCTATCAAGACCTTCGCGGAAATGGAGCTACTGTTTACCCAGCATTTTGCAAGCCCCAGCGAACGCACCCCGATGACGACACTGATTAACGCCAGGGTGAAGCCGGGCGAAACATGGGTCTAATACGCTATAAGATGGCGGAACTTATGGTCAAAATGCGAGCAACGCATTGAAGAAGCTCTTGCAGTGGGTATGTTTGTGGGAACCCTTGATCCGCAAGCAACCATCTCGCAATTTATGATGTTCTTCAAGCCTACTACCTTCCAGGCCCTGATCGACAAACTACCGCAAATGGATCAGATGGGCCATAGACCTCCTCTTCCAAAGCCGGACTCCCGAAATGAAAAAGGGAAGGGGAAAGCGATCGTTGTCGCTAATGCTCAACAACAGCCGAGCAACTCGAAGCCGGTCATTCGTCAAAATAATATGCGTCCACACGTACCCCTTGAAGAGAGGCTAGGACGTCCTTACTCGTTTCCCCGAGATAAAACGAGAAGATTATTCGAGCTGGCATTGCGTAACCGACTCATAAATCTGCCGGATCCAAGACGTCCGTCGCAGCCAAATGATGTTAACGATCCCAACTACTATCCCTATCATCGAGTACTGGGTCATCCGATTGAGGATTGCTACGTCTTCAAAAATTGGATTGAAGACCAATACCAACAGGGCAAGTTCGCATTGTCCGACAGATGGAAGGTGAATCCGCCGCAGCTCCACACCTCTAAAAGGATGAATACGCCGGGGGCAACGTGCTCTCTCATCGAAGAAGCCCCATGGGAGGTTGTGCTGTCAGCCAAGACAAGGAGGATGCTGAACGATCTTCATACATGCCCAGCGATCAAGTGGAAGAACCCGTTGGAACCTCAGATCATTGAGGGAATATTGAAGCCGCGTCCAACTCGAAAGATCGACGGTGATGGCCCAAGCACTCATAACCAGTCGTCAAAATCTTCGAAGAAGAAGAAAAAGAAATCAAGGAAGCCCGTGAAGCCTGGTGACAAGCGCACGGACTTACAAAAACAAATTGACGCGCTGGAGGAATATAACCAGAAAGCACGGACTCCCATTACCCTCCAAGAGTTCCTCAACCACGTCTTTCAAGAAGAAGATGAGGGGGAGAGCTCGTCAGATGAATCCGAGGAATACGTGGCGAGTTGTCATATGATTTCCCATTCGTTTACAAACGATGAAGAAACTCCTTGCACTGAAAAGCTGGGGGCAGATCCTAAACCGGAATTTCTGGGGCCATCGGATGAAACAATTGACGCATTCCTCAATGAAGCTCTGTTGAAAAGTAAAGCTGATCGGGAACGCGAGACGGCCATATTTGAAAGGGTCAAGCGCCAGCGGCTTGACGAAAGAGTTGAGACACTCCCGCTGGAGCAAAATACATCCACCGCGGATAAAAGCAAATTCAAGACGAGGAAAAGGTTTGCTAAAGCCATATCAATGGGTATGAAGCTACCATCCTCTGAGGGAAGTGTTACTGGTGAAACGGAAATGCACCCCTCCTACTGCTTATATCATCGGAAGATTTCGCACCCCACTGAAGAGTGCAAAGCTTTCGATAGATGGTGGAAAGGATATGTTGCTCACCAACAACATTTTAAGCGGGAGAAGCGCAAAACTCGCCGAGAGCAGAACGGTACGACTGAGGGGCTTAACAGAACCACCGGCAATTGTCGCATGGTTAACACCGGGGGATCGCAAGTGCTCACATTTGGGAACGATTCCGACGAGGAGCTGGCTCTTAGTCCCCTCTTTAAAGAGTCCACTTCGGAAAAAGAAGAAGAGCCGAAGGTTTGCGAAAATATCCGACTGCGTAATCGGACGCTACCCGAAAAGAATCTCGGACTCTCAAACAAAAAAGATAAAGGGAAAGAAAAGGTCTCTGAGGACATCGCCCTAGATGACCAAGTCATGGAAGAGCTAACTGCCAAAGACCCATCGAAGAAAAATAAGGTGGATTACAGCGTCTTAGCGCATCTGAGAAAACTACCCTCGCAGCTTAACATTCTTGACGCCCTTTTACTATCAAAGGAGGCGAGAGATTCGTTAATTAAGGCACTACAGGACCCGGAGCAGTTCCAAGCTTTCCTGGCCGAAGAAAAGATGAAGGATGAATTGGAGGAAGTGCACACGGCCGATGTCACTTTCAGCGACGAGGACCTTCTCCTTGGGACGTGCGAACACAATCGCCCCCTCTATCTCTCAGGATACTGCCACGATATAAAGATAGGCAAAATCCTGGTCGATAACGGGTCGTCTGTTAATCTACTTAACGTGCGGGTGTTAAAGGAAATCTGCATGAGCGTCCAGCACCTTGCTCGAGACAAGATCACCATCTCCGGGTTCGACTCCCAATCATCAAAGACTCTTGGATCTGTGATATTGACGCTACGCTTCGGGCTACTCATCACAGACATTAAGTTCCACGTAATAGACGCCAAGACTTGCTACAATGCTCTGCTCGGCCGACCATGGTTACACGAGTACAACATCATCCCTTCTACACAACATCAGTGTATGGAGTATTTTAAGGATGGTCTCGAGTATACCGTGACGGGAGAACTCAACCCGTTTTCTGTGAACGAGGTCCGCAAATATGAAGATGCCAAATTCTTTTCACCGGATTTCGAAGACACAGAGAGGTGTCACAAGCCGGAGAACAAAGCTAATGCCACCATCCCTGTCTTCGACAGTGATACTGAGGAGGAAGAGGAGATGATTTATTCGGGTCCACCCCAACACAACAAGCCCGGACCATCTGCTCCTACGTTGATCTTTGATAGCGACTCGGAAGATGAGGTCCATGCTGTATTCTCTGCTCGACCTTCAATACAAATGCCCGCTGACGAAGAGCAAAGTCTGTAAGTCGCCATGGTTCCACCTAAACACCATAAAGAACTAGATACACTTGATATCTACAATGTAGAAGAGCTGCAGACGTTCTATGTCCCTCCCAGGCGAAGAGGTGAAAAGGCAATTCTATTTTACCGCTTTGAGGAAACCAAAGTGGAGAAAGAAATCTGGCACGGTATGGATCCCACGCTTGACAGGCTTCAGCCCATCCGTCTGCCCAGATATTATACAGAAGGCTTGAAGAAGTTGCTGAAGCACCAGGGGATATCCTTTAAAAAGACCGCTTGAAAAGCCAAATTCTATGATAGGGTCTGGAACGTTCCCGGGACTCAACACAAGCTGCCTAATGGGAGAATGGAAAAAATCGGGCTCGGATACATTCGGTCCAAGAAACGAGGGCTACTCCGCGGGAAATTCTCGATTCGTTTCAACGCCAGGGAAACAAATATCCTTGGCAAATTCCTCAATTCAGGGAAACTAGCGTCCTTGATGAGAGCCTCCTGATTCGCATCGACTCGCAGAGAAACCAGTGTCTCCGCGGGAAATTCCCGGTTCGTTTCAACCCCGAAGAAACCAGTGTCTTCGGCAAATCCTTCGACTCGAGGAAACAAGCGTCCTTGACGAAGAAAATCCTGATTCGCGTCGACTCACAGAGAAACCAGTGTCTCCGCGGGAAATTCTCGATTCGTTTCAACGCCAGGGAAACAAATATCCTTGGCAAATTCCTCAATTCAAGGAAACTAGCGTCCTTGATGAGAGCCTCCTGATTCGCATCGGCTCGCAGAGAAACCAGTGTCTCCGCGGGAAATTCCCGGTTCGTTTCAGCCCTGAAGAAACCAGTGTCTTCGGCAAATCCTTCGACTCGAGGAAACAAGCATCCTTGACGAAGAAAATCCTGATTCTCGTCGACTCGCAGAGAAACCAGTGTCTCCGCGGGAAATTCTCGATTCGTTTCAACGCCAGGGAAATAAATATCCTTGGCAAATTCCTCAATTCAGGGAAACTAGCGTCCTTGATGAGAGCCTCCTGATTCGCATCGGCTCACAGAGAAACCAGTGTCTCCGCGGGAAATTCCCGGTTCGTTTCAACCCCGAAGAAACCAGTGTCTTCGGTAAATCCTTCGACTCGAGGAAACAAGCGTCCTTGACGAAGAAAATCCTGATTCGCGTCGACTCGCAGAGAAACCAGTGTCTCCGCGGGAAATTCTCGATCCGTTTCAACACCAGGGAAACAAATATCCTTGGTAAATTCCTCAATTCAGGGAAATTAGCGTCCTTGATGAGAGCCTCCTGATTCGCGTCGGCTCGCAGAGAAACCAGTGTCTCCGCGGGAAATTCCCAATTCGTCTCAACTTGCAAGATAAAGCCTTGAGAAAGCTTGTTTCCTAAGCCCTGAGACCCTGCAAGTCAGCCTAAAACAGTCTCTTGTATACAATCCATGGGTCTCACTCTCCAAAATCGAATCTCGACAAGGAGGGAAACAACCGCTTACGGGTCCTCTCGACTCGTAAGAAGGAAAATTCTCTTATAGGATCCTTACGACTTATAAGAGAAGATGCACTTAGGAATCCTCACGATTCCTAAGGAGAAAATACACCTGCGAGATCCTCTCGATCCGTAGGGAGAAAAGTCTCTATGAGACCCTCACGGCTCATAGAGTTGAAAAGTCTTAGGCAGCAGATCTGAACCTGCGGCCTAAGCCATCGCTATCTCGTGAAAGGAGTTAAGATGCTTACTCTATTATCTGTCAATTATGTTCATCAAGACAACATATTGATAAAGAGAAAGAGAAAAAGAGCATACAAGACATTGCAGAAAAGAAATGTGTATCTTTATTTATTAATTCAATCAAGTACAAGGTGAAGCATACAAAAGAATAAAGAATGGATACATCTTATTCGAAAAAGAAAACTTTTTTACAAGTATATGGATACAAGGAGAACTACTGGGAAGGAAGCGTCTTGCATAACTCTAGCAATTGCTCGCGCACCTCATTCCAAGCTTTCTCCTGATCAGCCACCACCGCCAATTCTGCCTCCACTTGAGCCCGCTGCTGCAAGACAGACGCAAGCTGCTCCCTAACGGCCTGATGAGCAGCTTCACGGCCTGGGGTGTCACGCTCGGCGACATCAAGCTTTCGCTTCAAGTTTAGCCCATGAGAGATGCGTTCCAGGAGGCCCTCAAAGATAGCCTTCACTTGAGCAGCATTCGCCTCAACCTCAGCACGCAAACGAGCCGTCTCGCTCGAGGTCTCTTGGTATTCCCTCAGCCTTAAAGCCGCTTCTTGTTCCAAGTGGTGGACGTAAGAAGCGCTTTGCTCGATCCACGCTGCTCTTTCATTGCTTGCGGCTAAGGTCTCGGGAGCAGGGCGCACAAACTCCAGTTGATGCAGACGAGCCTCGATCTCCCTGCAGTGATTAACCCAAGACGCGATGATGCTCTCATCATGGAAATTTACGAGTATCACTAGCATCGGGTTAACTGCCGTAGCGAAATCCGCAGCAGATGTAGGAGTCTCGACGTCGAGTTCCTCGATGTAGTCGCTCAACATGCGCAGGCTATTCGCGGCGCCTTTCGAAGACGGACGTCTCAAGAAAGGGCCTGCCGGCATTATGACACGAGGCTCGAAGGGCGCCGAGACCGGAACGACAACTGAAAAAACAAGATATGATCAGATAACAGTTTAAGAAATAAAAAAGGAGGGAGTTATCAATGTGATAGTTGTTGTACCAGCTGAGGCAGGTGGCAAGGCCGGAAGGGCCGGTGGCGCGGCCAATCTTTCATCCCCTCCTTCAATTTGTAGTACTGCAGTCGGGACGAGAAAAAGTTAGAAATAATTCCGTCACTGAAAAAGAAAGATATCAATTGGAAACCATACTCACCAGTGCCACCAGAAGGAGAAGCGAATTCAGATAGGAAGGAGAAGTATGGGAGCAACACCTGATAAAGATGGTCAAAAAGTACTCCTGAAAAAACACAACAACACGACTTCAGTATATAAACTATACGTCTGAAAGATAAGACTAATAAGTTGCGAACCCATACCTTCCAACATCTTCAATGGTACGAGAGAAGGCTAAGAGGTGACCACCGCCAAGGCAGTAGTTGACGGCGCTCCCTCGAGCAATGGAGCATCAGCACTGCCTGCACCTGCGTTAAAAGACAAGGGTAAACCTGTCAGGAAAGATTGCGAGATAAAAAAAGGGGGGAACCAGTAATCCGAAATTTACCTGATGAGCCTCCAGCCGAGACAGAGGCGACTCCCTCCTCCAGCGACATAAGTCCACCACCCGTGGCCTCATCCCCAGACTCCACGGGGGTCGTCGTCGTGCTCGCGAGGCCAGGAGACGGCAGAGGGCCGTAGGCGGGGAGAGCTATGACCGGAGCATTACCAGACTCCTGAGAAAGAGCGGTCGGCTCGTCTTCAGGAATCACGTCCACCTCACCCGCTACTCCCTCGGGCTCAGCAGTCACGATTGTCTTGTCCACCGTCGCCACGAGGTCATCGGTCTCAGTCGCTCCGTCCGCTGCTACCTCAGGCTCGGCATCAACCACTTGCTCAGGCATAGTGGACGTGACCATTTCATCAGCCACTGGCTCAAGCCCAGCAATCCCGGTTGTATCATCCGCCATCGGCTCGACTTCGACCAATACCTCTCCCTCTAGCCCTTCAGGTTCGACAGTCTCCGCCTCCCCCTCAGTTGGACTTGGCCCTGCAAGACAGAACATATAAGAACCGACAGCTTCATAATTCTTACAACAAAATTTTGAAAGAAATATTACCTGAGGTGGACTTGTCGTTAGCCTCCCTATTGGCGCGAATCGCCTGTCTATGAGCTGTAGACAAGGCGACCGGGGGCTCTTCTGACGGAGTATCGGCACGAGGGACGGTGCTTGGGCCCGCTCCAATGGCCAAGGCAGCCCTGCGTGCCTTTGTTTCATGCCTCGACCGCTTCCTTTCCTCCCAGGCTGTCGCAATGGACCTCTTCGACGCTTCCTTCATCAAGGCGCCGTCGTCCTCGTTCAGAGATGCCTCCAGAGCCTTTAAGGCATCTCTCATCGGCTCTTCAAGACGGACCTCCCGCGGTAACCCTGAGGAAGCAGGAACATCGGCAGCTGGCAGAATATCCGCGTCACTTGGCGGGAACGGCATCGAGATTCCTGCGATAAAAGGGAGAGGTTAGATCGACCATAACACAAGAAAAATGAAAACTTGATGAATTGAAACTTACTAAGGCCTAAAGAAGCTTTAAGGCGTTCTTCCTCTTGAAAGGTCTTGAGGGAAGCAGCAATGGCTTCTTCAGTGGTGATGCCTGTTAAAAAAAAAAGAAGGAAAACTGTTAGTCAAAGACAATAATAAAAATATGATGCAATAAAAGTGCGACTAGTGATTACCTGATTCCGTAAGCTTAGCCAGCCACGCGTCGCGCCTCGCCAACCGCTCCGAAGCTTCGAGGGCGGCCTCCAAGTCCGTGTCATCCGGTGGCATGACTAATCCCTCGTTAGTCCCATATTCACTTAGGCCCTCACTATAGGGAGCGTGGGGTTTCTGACCGAACACGACGTCAGCGGCGAAGAGCGACTTCTTTTTCTTCTTCTTCTTCTGCCCACTAACCCTAGGTGCACCCGGGATCGACTTACGCTTGGCAGGCACCTTGGGGCGACGGCTCCCGATGTCCGCACCCACACCAGACTCTGGCGAGGCTATAACCACTGTCTCCACTGGAGCACAGGACGCCGGCGGTGCATCCGAAATATCGGGGAGCGGCAATCGGCGTGGGGGACTCTGCGCACGCAGTGGTCCGGCTCTAGCATCTTTTAAAGGGGGAACTACCGGGGTCCTTGGCACCAAAGGAGCGTTGCGGTCGCTACCTGGAGGCACACCCTTACGGTCGACAAGCAATCGCCTTTCCTCCTTTATAACGGCTCCCGTCGCATGATTGTACCATTCTTTATATACGTTGAGGAGTCGTGGGGCGCAAGCCGGCTCACTGATAAAAAAGTGAGAACCGGTATTTAGACGCATGAAATGATGCAGCGCGTTCTCCATCCCTTCTTCCGTGGCAGCAGGTTTCAGTAGAAAAGCTTCCAATGGTACCCCCTGATCGTAGCTCAGTAGTTGGGCGAAACGATGTGGGTTGTATCTCATGAAAATCGCCGCACCGTTCTGCCTAAATACCAGGAAGCCCGGTTTGATGGAATATAGATGGAGGGTCTCCCGGGCCGTCAAACTGAAGCTCCATCTTTGAAAGTGTCTTGCAATGGCCGCACTGCAGTGGTGGATGCCTTTCCAATAGTCAATACTTTGTCAATGAAAGACATCCCGTCTCCAACGGTGTTGTCACGACCCGAAAGAGCACGTGACTGGCCCTTGAACCATATGAAGTCTATAGGACCCCATCTGATCCAAGTAAGCCAAAGCCCAGCAATCTAAAACCATTTAAAGAGTAAATAAGGGAAACTGGTTTTGAAAAGTAAAGAAATCATGTTTCGAAAATCAAAGTTTTTAAATAACTAAGCCGAATGTGTATTTTTAAAATGTGTAACCTTTCCTGAAAATTTCGGCAGAGTTTCCTTTGTAAAAACTGGCCCCGAACGGGGTACAACAAGAATAATATATATAAGATGATAAAAGGCATCCCCAAGCGGGAGCTAGCTCTGCGTCAATCGACGGTCACAACCACGCAAGCAATAATAATATACAACGCCAAAGGGCGAGCATCAAAACCCAAAAAGAAACTCAAAACAGCCAGAAAACCGTAATACTACAAGCACGACTCTAAGGTCGAAATAATACAACACTGTTTTCTAAGTCTGAAACAATATACAAGTTTTGGTTGATGGAATTTCTAGATACAATAAATAATACCGGAACAATGGCGGTTCTGATACAAAAGAACCTACCTACCAACGCAAGTCACCCATATGGAAGCAGTGTGCCAGAAATGCCGCTATGGAATCTGTACGGCAAAACCTGCAAGGACTGTGGCACAACGGGGGTGAGTTGCCAACTCGTGAATAGAAAAATATCTACAAGCAAAGATCGAATGCATGACCCATCCTAGGTCAATACGATCAGATATAAATAAACCTCATATGAATAAAGCTGAAGCATGCTAAACTGGCAATGTAATCTCTAAACATGAGTGTAGTGCCAAGTGCTCGTGCTAGTGCCTCAGATAATAGCATGTCATGAATATGAGGTATGATCAAAGTAATCAAATCTGCATACACGTGGATCCCGTCCACTCGTCACCCACTGACAATAACCACCATGCATGTAAATATCATAAATCATGTGCATGGGAAAAATATGAGGATATAAACCATCTGTGTCCCTCGCGACACGTCAAAATCATGGAACCGGAGTGCCCAGCATCGACACTCGAAAACATCATGAAAACTGTGCCCAGCATCGGCACGTAAATCCTCATATATCGGGCTCCGTCAGTCCGGATCGGCCCGCGGGCGCTGTCTGCGGTATCGGCCCTCGGCCCCGGCAGTATGCCCATATCCATCTATCGACACTGGTCAGTATCCTCCGGATAACCGCCAGGTCCAACCAATCACCGGTAGGTACTCGCCCGCCTCCAGGCTCAATCGGCAAAGCTCATCGATCATCTTGCCGAGGGGAACCATACCGGGTCCACCATGTACCCGCAATCGGCTCGTCCACTCCTCGATTCGGGTTTCACATGTCGCTCTCAGCACCGAGAAAACACATGGTGGACGCACTGAAATATCATATCAAGGGTAACCGGGTTTTTAAAGCAATGACATATTCTCTTTTTAAATACCCACGGTTCCCAAATTCAGAAATATCATAGAAACAACATATCTCAATGCGTATAATCAGAAAGCATGATGTATGCGACATGTAAAAGAAATGTAAGCATATCATTATGTCATGCAAGGATCATATACTGAATGCAATAGTACTACAGTGTAGTGACATGGCAATTATCGATGATGAAGTGTGTGAGCCGGCAAACAAGTGTACGTGGAACATACGCATCATCGATAATTGTGCTGGTGTCCTAGCAGCATGACTGAAATGTATCAACAGTATGAGCGATGCAATGCAACAGCATGAATATGCGGAATCGAGTAATCACGCAACAGTAAAGAACCTGCCTCAATAATTATATCATGCAACCTTGCCTTTTGAAATAAGACGAATCAGGGCTTTTGGTAAAATAGGGGCTACGGTGTTTTAAGAAAAGACGCGTCGTTTGAAAATATCCGTATAAACCCTTTTTGCCTATCTTTAAAATATCCCCGATTCGTTAGTTTTGAAATAGGTATGACTCGGGTCTAGCCTAACGCCTACTATGCGAACTACGAACCCGACAATCAAGCCAATAGAGAGGGGTATGGAAACCACCTAAATCTGAGTCGATATCACACTATCTCATCACATGACAGGTATCACTACCATCATATCACATCTCCAGTACGAACTCTGTCATGTCGCCAAATCTCACGGCCTCAATCGAATCTCATCGACTCATCTCAATCCCACGTATCATCTTCAAAACCCGTATATAAACACATAGTCCCATACCCATGTGTAGATATACACACCATCATATGCGCACAGATATATGAAAGGATGTATGCAAGTATGTGTGTATGTGTGAGTGCACCCACTACTCTAGGGTTTCGCACTACTAAACCAATACATCCTTATTATCAATAATCCATTATTACCATCAATAATCCTAAACAACACATAATAAATATATGTGTGTATACGTATTCGTATACATCACCACGGACTGCGGGGGTGCTATACGCCATCCACCCGACTTCTCCCCGTAGATAGAATCTACTCACCTTGCGTCTCATGTGTCGGTGTCGGTGTCGCCATCTTCATCTTCTTTGCCTCACATCTCGTAGGGTACCTACAAGTATATCACAACGCTAAAGCACATGAAAATCACATCGGAAACCAAAACGGCACACGCTACGCCTATAGGTAAAAACCTATAACCTCGCATGCAAACACGATCAATATCCACCTATCGTTGACGTCCAAACACCATCCGACAGGAACGAAACACCAAATACCAAAATCCATACTAAAACAAGTCTCAAATCATGCACCAACATAGGAAAATCATCCCAGATTTCACCCTAGATGGAATCTGTCAAAACTAGACATACCCAGGGTCAATACTAGAGGAGATAGGGCCATGCACAAAAATCGAGACAGATCCCTCCTGCTCTGGCCGCAATTTGCGGCCAGATGGAATTAATTGGCGGCCTCAGTTTGGAGTTGGGGGCTAGGGTTTGGTGTGGTGGTTCCATGGTGCCTGCACATCCTACTGTCAACTCAGTTTTATTTTTGGGGTCCCGGGGTGATAGCAGATTACACAAAACAGTGACAGATTTCCAGTTTTTCCGATATCGGTTCCGTAATTCCGTATTTTGGTTTCAATTCCATGTTTGGGTCCAATTTTGTATTACACCAGGGGTTCTAAGGTCACAATAAGCCTCAATCTCAACTTGATTTCAGTTTTTACCCTAAACCCTCACTTGAATTCTCCAAAATCCACAACATGACACAATATCGATATGAAACTAGTATGGATGTAATAGAAATGAGATACTACTCTAATAGGTGCAGAAATTACCTCCTTTGGCAACTCAAGAAAATTCTTGAGTTGCTCAAAGTCCTCCAAATCCAATCTTGCTAGGTTCAATGTGTAGCTAGTGAGCTTGGGAGTAAGTTTTGTGAAGTGGGAATGGGTTTTTGGCTTTGTTTTCATGGTGGATCTAGGGTTTTTGTGAAGAGGGAGAGTGAGGGAGAGGGAGAGCAGCAGCAAGAGGAAGAGAGGAGAGAGAATGAGAAGGGGAAAATGATGAGGGATGGTTCAAAAAGTGGGGGGTTTGACTTGGTCTCTTTCTTTCTCATCATGAAACCTTTTTCTTTTTCTTTTCTTTTCTTCACTAAACTCCTCTCACTTGAATAGTAGACCCAAAAGAATAACCATGGCAAAAGAATGTAACACAAGTGTGGAAAATGATATGTGCACATTTTTGCACAAAAATGTTAAAAATCCAATTAGCGATTCTTAATCGCGATTAGCACTAAATTAGCATATAACTAATCATAAAAACTTTAAAATGGCATAATTCCATAAAATACCTTATTTTAGAATTTTCCATAATTTTTCCCCATTTATTTGTATTTAATTAAACCAGAATATTAAAATATTCATTAAAATAATATTAAATTATAAAATTTCCCAAAAATCATATTTTATTATTTTGGAAACGTTACAGGTGTGGGGGCGAAGGAGCAAACCCCTGGCATTCCTCGGCGATGGAGTCACGATTGATGCGCCAATCAACTGTATGATGCGAGGGAAGCTGCACCTGTCATAGTACGAGGGCCTTTTATGCATGCCGAAAACACCCGATGTATGTAGCTCGAGCCACGATACGAAGTAGTGCACCGGAAAGATCACGTGCAGTACCCCAGGCTCATTAGCATCCGCCGCTCGACTGAGGCCATGATACAAGTCTGCCAAGCCGGCGATCCCAACGGCCACCTTTACCCCGATGGTCATCCGGTGAGCTGGGTAAAAGACAGAGGGCCGCATATGGCGGGAATGCATCGGGAGCGCAAACCAACTCAGCCATAGCCCAAGAAATCCTAAAAAGAAGGCCTCCTCGTCCATATCGGGGGCTGCAACTTCCGCAAAAGACATGGTCGGGGAGTTAGGAAGGAAAAAACCCTTTTGGTCTATTTCCTTCGCCGGTAGGTTATCCAAACCTAGACCGAAAGGGTCCTCAAGGGTGGCAAACTTGGCAGCTTCTGCCGAGAGGACGCTTAGGTGAAGGAACCGAGCGATGAAATCCTCAAAGCTAACTCCGCGATTCCCGCGCTCAATGAAAAGGGCCTCATAAATGTTCAACACTTTGATCAAACTTGGGAATTGGTATTGAACAGCATTCTCCGGCGTGAGGCCCCTTACCGCCGGCTTAGCATCGAAGACATACTCGTCTGTCGGAAGCAACTCCTCATAGTGCTCCCCTATAACCGGTAGACCGGAGACCTCTGTGAACTCCTCCACGGAAATTGACACTTCCCGATCCATTGCAAGGAAGGTATGAGTAGGAATGTTCCACTGCTCCAAGAAAGCCTTGAACCACCAGGTGGGAAGCGTGGGATACTGGAAGAGGGAGACGTAGACCGTGGTGTACAACCCTAACCTTATCAACTGCGACTTCTTTGTCGACAGGATATACCGAGCCCACGGCAGATAGCCGATCGGGTGGCGGGGGATCGGACCTATGTTATATGATTGCCCCTAAAGTCGCGCCTCGCCTTGACAGATACGGCGTCCCAGGATATCCAAAACCATAGGACGCTGGACCGGGATTACATCTATGGCAGGATGAAGAAAGCCCTTCGATGTCCAATCAACCATCTCCACGGCGTACTGCACCGGGGGTGGGCTGGCATAATGGATCGCCGTAATGGGCTCCGCCGGCACTGCACACGTGAAGCTCCGTCGACCTATGATAATCTGATTATACCACGACCCCCAAAGGTGGAGACTCTTATATTCCGGGTCGTGGTCCCTGATCATAGCTAACACTTCGCGGTCCACGGGCGCTTCAGAAAACCCTTCTTCCGAACGAGCGAACAGGAATGAGGTGTCGAAAGACATAGTCACTGTAAGGGAACAAGATTAACCGTCAGTGTTGTAATTCCAACGCTCAACATTTTAAAATTTTACACCACACTGCAATGCAGTGGGTAGGGGACCAAATAGGGACCCACAAAATCTGGATGACAGTGCATCATTTAATGAGACAGCCCCATCATTGGATGAGACTGTCAACTAATGAAAAGATCCCCAAAAGAACATCCTCATTAATAATAAAAATCTCTAGTGACAAAGAGAAAATATCTACTTTTAGAGCAAAGCTCTGTCACAGAGTGACACTTGTCCAACTCTGGTCTCAGGGGAGTAAGATTCCTTAAAAGAGCCTAGCACTGTGATAATGATGAGAAAATCTAAAAAGAAAAGTTTTTCTTTAAACTCCTAAAAGATTAAATTTTTTGGGGATCCTAAAAGATTCATGAAGACTCTTAGAAATTCTTCATTTTTAGATAAAAAAAAAGAGATCTACATTTTGATCCATGAGCAAAGCTCTGTTCATGGGTTAGAACCCATGAACAGAATCTCTTCAGATTTATGGATTCTTGAGAGCAAAGCTCTGTTGGTGAAACCCCAAAGGGAATTTCTTTAGATCAAAAGATCTATGAGAGCAAAGCTCTGTTGGTTAAAATTGATTTAAATTAATTTAACTTAATTTTAAATTAATTTTACCTAAAGTTTCTAACTTGGAAAATGAGAGCAAAGCTCTAAAGTTCTGGAAGCAAGAGCAAACCTCTGAAGTTCTTAAAACAAGAGAAAAGCTCTGTAAATCAAAATATAGAAAATGGTGAAGATTTTCCAAGGGCCAGGGGTCCTATTTATAAGGCGCTTGCGCCCCTTCAGCTCACCCGTTGATCCAACGGTCAGGATCTTGCCACCGCTGCATTCACGTGCGCGCCATGTGAGCGCAACGGTGGGGGGCATTTGTTTCCCCCAATCAGAGCAAAGCTCTGTTTGAATTTCAAAATTCGAAATTCGAAACAACGCTTCAGATTGTTTGCGCTGCGCGCAACGCGCCACGTGTCAAAAACTGATACACCAGCGCAGTGCCCAAGGCAGCGTGTCCAATCAGAGCAAAGCTCTATTTAAAACAAAATTAAAGGAAGCAACGCTTCAGTTGCACAAGCGCCGTGCGCTGCGCGACACGTGTCAGCGCAGATGCGCTGCGCGACACGTGTCAGCGCAGATGCGCAAGGGCAGATGCGCTGCGCCGTGCGCTGCGCGACACGTGTCAGCGCAGATGCGCTAGCGCAGTTGCGCTGCGCCATGCGCTGCACGACACGTGTCACGCGCTGGGGTATTTGCGCTAAACAGAATTAAAATTTTAAAGAAACCTTTTTGTTCTTGTTAAAATAAGAAAATTTTCTTCTGTAAAACAGGAGCTCTTGGATCAAAGATCCAACGGTGGGGAAAATTCCCCAAATCACTCAGAGAAAGATCTCTTTAACAAATTTAAAAAATTTATGGGCGCTATATAAAGGCCCCTAGACCCCCAAATCAAAATCATCAACATTGTGAGAGATCAAGAACTTCAAACAGAGAGAACTCTGAAGAAATTTCAAGAAGAAAAAGGTAAAAACCTTTAAAAAAGAGAAAATTCTCTTATGAACAGATCATTGATCTGAGAACAAGATCAATGATCTTCAATAAAAAGAAAAATAAATAATAATAAGTGCTTTGCACTTTCGTATGAACCATTGGTTCTTTAAAAAACAAGAGAAACTTGTTTTCTTTGATCTAAATTAGATCAAGAAAACAAATAGCGATTTGCACTTGTGAACCATTGGTTCTGGAATCTTAAAGATTCTCAAGATTATTGAAATAGTGCCTTGCACTTGCAAAAAATTGCACTGCTGCGCTCCTGGGTTGGCGCAAGCCACCAGAGCGCGCCACGTGTCAGCATCTGAACCACTTGCGCTATGTGCTTTTGATAGAGCCTTGCTCTCTGAAATTAGCGCGACTCACCAGAGCGCGCCACGTGTTAGCAACGCAGCGCACTGCGCTAACTGCGCTTGCGCTCACCAGAGCGTGACACGTGTCATCACCATAAGCGTTTGCGCTCAGTGATTAGCGCAAAGCGCCTGACAAATGCAATGCATTTCTTTTACTAAAGGGCCAGGCCCAAATCAGAAAGGCCTAGCAGGCCAAATTAAATTGCAATGCAATAAAAAGGGCAGAGCCCAAACAAAATTGATGCTCTGCATCATTTATAAATAGGCAGAGCCCAAACAAAATAATAAATAATGCAATGCATTATTTTAAAAGGGGGCATAGCCCAAATAAAGGTCCAACAGAGACCAAGATTAATGCCATGCATTATTAAAAAGGGGCCAAGCCCTAGCACAGGCCTAATAGGCCAAAAACAAATAAAAGTGTTGAACATTTTTCAACTGGACTTAGCCCAATCATGGCCGTAAGTCCTTAAATTAAATTGACTGAGCACAGCTGCTCTCTTAAATCAATTTACATCCGGTTCGAGGGTACATCTCCGAACTCCTTTGACTCCTATCGTTGTGATCCTTCAACGACGTCAGAGAGGTGACGGGTCCCGACAACCACACATCAATACGGACTGTGGGGTCCTTAAACCCATGGACTTAAGCGTCCTTAAACTAAGATACGAACTGTGGGGTCCTTAAACCCGCGGACTTATGCGTCCTTAAACTAACGGACTAATGCGTCCTTAAACACACCCATATGGACTGTGGGGTCCTTAAACCCATGGACTTATGCGTCCTTAAACTACCAATGGACCGCAATGTCCCTAAACTACCTATGGACCACTACGTCCCTAAACTGGAACAATAGAGCCCCTAAACGCTCTTTTGTTGGATCTAAACGATCTCGTTTAAGTTGATCTTAGCCTCAACTATGGCTAACGTATCCTTAAACATTCAAACAGACTTTAGTCCTAAATTGGACTATAAGACCCCCAATCAACTTTGGTTCAAGGGTACATCTCTGAATTCCTCTGACACCTATCGTTGTAATCCTTCAACGACGTCAGAGAGGTAACGAGTCCCGACGGCCATATATTAAATGGATCACCACGTTAAGTTGATCTTAGTCTCAAACAGGACTAACGTATCCTTAACGAACGTTTAAGTTGATCTTAGCCTCAACACGGCTAACGTATCCTTAGACTAAAACACTAAACCCAAATCTAAGTAAATACGGATTTGGACTAATCCACGTCCTACGGGCGACGGCATTACTTAGTCTCCGTATACAATCCACGGGCAATCACAAACAAAACAAACACACATGACACGAAGTAAAATTCTGGAGAAGGAGAAAGTGGCTATCGCGATGCGGTAGCGTAATTAACTGCAGGGGCTTGCGCCTGCCGGGAAGAGGGTCCCCACAATCAAAAAAACCCTCTAGCGAAAGGGAATCTGACGCAGTCTGCTACATCGGCCGCATCCGTCTAAACCTCCGATACACGGTGCCATAAATCAACTTGGCATCTTCGGAGAGGTAGACAGATAAAACCATATAGCATCTACCCCGAATCTCAGGCAAGACGTCCTAATGTCTTGGCCGCCATTTGGAGGGGAACAGTAGGGTATCAACGTTCAAATGTTTGGCTTCCAGATTAGGAACTATTTTTCAGACTTATTTTTATCCTCAGATTAGTAACTTCCTTTATCTTACTAACACTTGGGACAACGGCTCATAACTACTTATTACTAGTTTCGTTTAAGAAAATATCTAACTTTCTTGGTTTTCTTAAACTTTTTCAATCTTTTAAATGTAATTTTTCACTTTCTAATCTTCATTCATCGCTATCGTTCTACCTATAATTCATCAATAGATAAGATGACAATTCTTTGATTGTGATTATACTTTTCATATCAAACGAATCTATGAATTTCCATATCTAACCAAACGACGAATTATCACATCAATCAAATGGCGCCGTTGCCGGGGATGCGTGCGTAATTTGTCCGTTCTTGTTTGAGTTGAAATATTATTATTCCATCAAAAATTTGAATCAAAATCGCATCGTATGCTTAACGTTTAGTGTGTGAATTTTGCAAGGAAATCTGGAATCACTACAACAGGGAGAAAATTATTCAGATCATTTCATCTAGGACAGAGGAGCAAAAGGAGCAGCAGTACAAAATTTCGTTCAAAGAACCGTTCAATCAACCGCGGAACCGTAGCAAAATGCAGGTATTGGTGGCGGAACCGCGACATTCTTGACGATTTAGAGCTCCAGATTTCTTTGGTATAATCTATACTTTCTTATCTCTCCTCTTATCTGTCCAATAATAACTTTTCTGCAAGATTCTTTGCAAAAAATTCGCCGCGCAAAAATAAAAATTTGTTGCGTGTTTTGATATTGGTTGTTTTGCATATTTTAATACGGAAATTAAGGGGTAAAGACCAAATTCAGATTAGGTGGAGATTTTATTACCTTTCCTAAGCCCCGCAAATCACAAAACTAGCATCCGCATCACCCTTCATTAACTAAAAAATATCTAGATAAGACTCTAAGGACCGTCGCGCTCAATTAGGACAGAATAAGGTCGTGGATAATCTATTACTTATCCGTATTTTTTTTATGGTGTCTAAGGCAAGTGTGTCTAAGGCAAGTGGTTACTTAATTAGGCCCGCTACTTACGTAGCGGATACCTCCCACTTACCTAGCACTTACCTGGCCATAGGAGGGATAAAGAGATAGTAGATGATTTATCCTGCGATTTGTCTTCTGGAAGTCTAGGAGCGGTCTAGTGACTTAACCTAGGTGACCGTAGATCTAGGGTTGATTGTGCATTTTGTGTGATTTGTCTAAATCCGTCTTTTTCAAAACAAACCACTTTCTCTAATTATCACAAACACTGCCACTTATGCTAAACCGTTTAGTGCAAGCTCGGCTGGACAGGGGATTCTAGTGCCCGTCTTGTCCGCGTTCCTCCAATCGACTCCGAAGTCGGTAATTCTACATTTTCTTTTTCTTCACCCACTACCACATCCACCGCGATGGATGGATTTCCATCAAACTTTAATAACACCACTCTGCCACCGCCCGCAGGTGCACAGGACCCACCGCGTATATCTCTCCAAGAGAGATGCTACCCTGTTCGAGGTCCCCTCTCTACTTGTCTTTCCATTCCACCAGCCAACGGGGATAACTTTGAAATCAAACCACATTACATCAATTTTTACCTAAATTTCATGGTCTCGAGTCTGAATACGCGTACGTTTTTATTACCAAATTTGAAAACGTATGTGCTATGATGGGCACATCACAACTTTCTGTGGATGCTATGCGTTTACGTATTCTCCCGTTCACTTTGTGCGATTTAGCCAACAAATGGCTTTATAACACAGCTGCACACTCTATTTCAAACTGGGATGAATTCGTCATAGCATTCCTCAAGAAATTTTATCCCAATCATAAGGCCGTCCGTGTCCGTAGCGAAATCAATCAATTTACCCAGTTTCCCAATGAACAATTTTGGAAGTGTTTTGAACGATTTAAGGGTCTGCTGGTCTAATGTCCTCATCACGGAATCTATAGATAGGATCCATGCCATATCATATATAAGGGCATTAAACCAACAACAAAACAGATGCTTGAATCCATGTGTCAAGGCAATTTCATGTCTAAAGATGATAGTGAAGTTTGGAAATTTTTAGAAGATTTTGCTGAAAAAACTTTGCAATGGGAGAGTGTTAGTCAACCATCGTTTAGGGGTGGTATCCATCAACTTGATGTTTCCATAGCAGTCAAAACTGAAATGGCAGCAATGCAAAAGAAACTTGAAGCTATGGAACACAAATTTTTATTAGCCTCCTTAAACCAGGTCACACTCCCTAAAACCGTGTATGGATGCTGTTCTGATCCATCATATTTGACGGAAGAATGTCCTTTGAATTCTCCGTTTCAAGGTCAAGAACACACTAATACTGCTTTTCAGCAAAGACCTAGAAATGATCCTTATTCTTCCACTTATAATCAGGGTTGGAGGAATCACCCTAATTTTGCTTGGAACCAACACCAAACTCAAAATACAGTTCCAAACCAAAATAACTTTCAAGGGGTCCCTCCACAATAACAGCAATCACTACAACTGAGTCAGCACCCCTTTCAACCACAAAATTTTCAAAATCCGACCAACACTTCTGCACCGTATAATAATTCTTTGCAATTGGCCGGTACCGATAACTCTTCTTCACTCGAACGAACCTTAGATTTGTTTATGAAACATTCCATCCAAGTGTCGGCTGATATAAAGTCTTCTATCGATGATATAAAGAAGAACTTCGCCTCCCACGATGAGAGTATTAAATCAATAGAAGCACAAATTGTACGATTAAATGCCGAAATGAGTGCTAGAGAGAAAGGGAAACTTCTATCTCAACCCCTACCAAATCCTGGGCATTCACAACACTACAATGTGAGTGCCATTACAACGTTGAGATCTGGAAGAGTGCTGAATAATCAAGTCAGTGAACAGATTGATAATGATGAAATAATCAATGACACCCCGGCTTCCACTTCTACTTCTGACCCTAGTTCATCTTCTTCCGAGCCTATTCTTCATTTTCCTCAAGGTTCGAACCCTTAGCCCACTTCTTCTAATCAACCAAAGACGATCCCAAGTCCAATTCTGGGATCTGTTACACCCACACGACCTTCTCCAATATCGGACCCAGCTCTTATTGCTAAACCTCCTTATCCAAATAGGTTAAGGGGAAACAAACCAAGTCCACATATGGAGAAGATTATGAAAATATTTAAACAGGTTAACATAAATATCCCTCTCTTAGATGCTATACAATAAGTTCCGGCTTATGCGAAAATTCTTAAGGACTTGTGCACTAGGAAGAGGAAGGCTCAAGTGCCCAAAAAGGTATTCATGACGAATAATGTTAGCATACCTTTTACCCCACAATTACCAAAGAAACGTAAGGACCCTGGCTGTCCTACAATCTCTATTTCTATTGAGAGTAAATATATTAACCGTGCTTTATTCGACCTTGGCGCTAGTGTTAACCTGCTTCCATACTTTGTCTACGAGCAGTTAGGGATTGGAGAGTTGAAACCTGCTCATTGCACTCTCCAGATGGCAGATCGATCCATCACCAAACCTAGGGGTGAGCTTGAGGATGTGTTGATAAAAGTCGGAGAATTTATATTCCCTATGGACTTTATTGTTTTAGATACACAGCCTGTAGCAAACCCACGGAACCAAATTCCGATGATTCTTGGTCGACCCTTCCTAGCCACTTCCAATGCTGTCATTAATTGTCGAAATGGTTCCATGAACCTATCTTTTTGGAAAATGACAATTGAGCTTAACATTTACAAGATAGGAAGTCAGCCATCTGAACCCTCTGCTCATTTGCTTGATGTCTGTTCTGTCCACGAGATAGCTCCCGAAAGCTGCAAGGTGTTAGTAATATGTATGCCCTAGAGGCCATTACTGTACATACGATGTATATTGTAGTGGATGCTTGGTCATATATAGGGAGGATTTTCTTTCTCGATATGATAGTATGCTATCTGGTTGCTCTTTATCTTAACATGTATACCGATTGTCTCTATAATACATGTTGATAAAGCCCTTAGGATGAGTACTTGACTATCAGGACTATGATGTAGATCATACTAGTGGGGACAGAGTAGTCGTAAAGTACATCCTTCAAATGTTCCTAGTCGAGGGTGTATCGAGACAGGGCATCGATATACCAGAGTATACTAGCGTATACGCTTCTCGACCCATATGATGGGCGATGGATGATCCCATATCCATTGGTATTTGACATCAGAGAAGGTATGCGGGTGCTCAGTAGAGACTGGGTACACTGAACGGACTCGCCGAGAACTCCCAGATGGTATTGTAGCTCACGTCGGACGGCAGTTCTCTGGTGACACTAGTACAGGTTTGTCTGTAGACCTGAGATCGTCATAGAGTCTTGTGTGATTCCCACTGTGTTTTGATTTCCACCTTATCACGTTCAAGGGAATGTGCAAAACGGTGGCTTTTGGGTACAGTCCCGAGTCACAGGGAGGCAATGAGCAATAGGAGGGGTTTCGTCTCTCCCGGTAGAGGGAGTTGATGTTGCGCTATGCTCGATTGGCCATAACAGGAAATCCCTGGCCAGGGTTGTTGAGATTTACTGGTAAGTGTTATCAGTAGTTTCTCAAACCGTTATGTACCTTGCATCGGCATGACTTATCAGGCTATTGGGGTCTGACGTTAAACCACCCCCAGGCTGTGATATGCGATATATCAGACGAAGAGACCGGACTGTATGGTAGTGTTACAGATTGGATTCGCAGAAGTATGAACAAGCTTGCTTGTTGATCTTCTGATCGCTCAATATCCGGGTAGCCGTTACGTTTAGCAGACCGCTTGCGGCTTGTGAGTGTTTGATATGATCATCACCTACTGCCGGCGTATTGACAAGTCTTTAGAGTCCTACATAGAGGTTTCCTGGCTCAAACGAAACGGAGTAGGAGCGCATATGTGATATGTGCGGGACCGAGATTAATACAATATATGATACCGTATTCTATTCTCGCGATATGTGATATCGGTCGGTTATATATGATATAGCTGGGTTATCGGATCAAGTGTTGATTCGATAAGTTGATTCATATAGTATTAGTCGGTTGTATATGATATAGCCGGATTATTAAATCAAGAGTTGATTTGATAATTTAATGTATAATTATATATGTGATATATTACATTACATTAACTAGTATTAGCTCATTTCTTTTCTCACTAGATGTGCACATTGTATATACGTGATATGTATATTTGTGTACATGTATTGTGTCATATTTGATGATACATACAAGATGGGTGTATAAGATTAATACCATGCTAGGGTTAAGTTAGGGTTTCTATTTATGTTAAGCTAATTCAAAAGAGATTGAGTTTGTCATGGTAAAGCTTGGACAAAAACTTTTGGATAAGTTTTGACAAAGTCAACTCTTTTGTTTAGTTAAAGATATTTATCAAACCCAACCCTTAACTATAGTGTGTGGTTTATTCTCTATATGAGTTAAGCATGATGGCTTTAACTCACCCATGGTTGCAATAATTCATGATGATGAATTATTCATATGAGTTCCTTCTTCATCTTCTTCTTCTTCATAAAAAGTTTACTAGTTTCAATGGAGGTATGAGAAAAAGCGTACGAAATTGAAATCTAAATTGAGCCCACTTCCTATTTCATCATCCTCTACTACTTGTCATTTAGCAGAGTGTGTTTACTTCACTAATTACATGATTAGTGAAGAGATAGCTTGGGTTAGTGTCTTCTCGACGTAGATCATCTTCGGCCTCGAAATCTTCGAAGTAAGCATGTTCGTTTCTTCAAGGGAGCCTCTCTAGAGCCCGGAGATCACGATCGCAGTGAATGGGACTACTACATGGAGCTATTTGAAGTGAAGGACCGGTCTACAAAGGTTGTATTCCTTACTCACTTTTAATTTCAAAGTGTTTGCATATGTTTTCCATACTATTTGTAGTTAACGGTTCATGGTTTGGGTTAGCTAGAACGGCAAATTTTTGAATTTGGTATGGACGATGCCTCCCGAAACCTTGTTGCCGTTGTAGAAAACCCAACAGTGGTATCAAAGCCTAGCTAGAGAATTATACGGATTATGTTAGATTACGAAACCAAAACAAACTCCGAAACTTGAAGTCCTAAAACCTGCATTCTGTCGATTTTAAAATGAGCTCCAAAAATTTTTCAAACAAGTACAGAATCATATTTGGGAAAATATAAGAACATGAGAGAAAATTGGGACCAT
The DNA here is from genome assembly GCA_030015575.1 of Agapanthus africanus. Taxonomy (NCBI): domain Eukaryota; kingdom Viridiplantae; phylum Streptophyta; class Magnoliopsida; order Asparagales; family Amaryllidaceae; genus Agapanthus; species Agapanthus africanus. The sequence goes on along the minus strand of CM057339.1, from coordinate 123,698,533 downwards.
GTGCCCGGATTTTGGCCGAGCACATGGCCACAATTTTCGAGGAGGCCGGCCCCCAGTGGCTATTTTGGTTCCAATTTTTTTTCATGCTCTGGTCTCTGGGATTTGGGGTTTCAGGTGTTGTTATTTTTGCTACTTTTTCATGTGATAATTAACTCAATGCAAAGGCAACTCGGAGTGTTTCGTAGTCGTAATTCTAACTGTTTTCGGGTAACTTTAGACGGTGTTAAAAAGTTCAATCGGATATCAAATACCCTCTTTTACCCTTGCCGGAAAATTTTTCAAGTGTTGGATTTTTGCTTAGTTAAAGAACATTCAAATATCGTACAAGTGATTCAATGAACTCTCTAGAAGAACAAAATCATAACTCGATTTTGTGACCGTCAAAACTGCCACTAAACCCTAGGGTTTGTGGTAGTTTAGCGGTGCCACAAGTGAGGCGTTGGTTGACCCTTCTACTGCTAGTTCATTGCCACTGTGGCATGTGATGGAAACTTCTAAATTACGCTCAAGTGTTGAGCATTTTTGGAAAATTTTGAGTGTTTGTTGATTCGATCGGAATGTTTAACATCGTCTAGCTTTTTCTGTAATGTGATACAATATGTGGAATTTATACAGTTAGACATGAAATACGAAGTATGTGATATTTCGGATTTATGATATCTAAGAAGATTGTGGATTCCAAATGTTGTAGTTTTTCACTTTCTTTTCTATGACCGTAAGTGTAATATTTGGTGTATCGCCGGTTTCAGTGCTATATGCCAATGACAATTGTGACACGCATATTTACTTACGCTGATGACATGTGATGTTATGTGTTGCTGTGATATGATATATTGGATCGTCGTGTTCTGAATAGCCGGGGTTTTATGTGAGATGAGAGCTTTTTCATTTTCATTCATGTAAAATTCATTGTATGTAATATTCTTTTATTGGGGCACTTCCGGGTTGAGGATGATGTCACCATTGTATATTATTTATTTTTCCGCATTAGGATAGACCTAAGGCGGGGAGCACAAGTAACCGGGTTCTAGGGTCCAGTGGGAGACCATCTCGAGAAGTCGAGACCGGGTCTCCTAACTCTAGAATTGGTAGAGTTGCTTGCCGCTCTCGTAGGGGTCTAGGGGTGTGGGATTGGCTATTCATCATGACCGTGGAATCCGTGTTTTATACAGGCTCGCAATAAAACACAGACCTCCTAGTATATCTAATACTTCATTTGTTTCTTCTACTGCGATATCTGTGATTTGATCATTTGATATATTGATGAGATGGATACAGGATATAGTAAATGTGATATATTATATAGACATTGCTTATGTTTAACACCCGTGCTAGCACTGCCCCGCTCTGCTGTTAGTTACCTAACCTAACGGTGCACAAGGGGACATCGAGGCGAATGCGGATGACATAAGCGTACGTTGTATTTATCTGTGATGTTTAGGTAAACTTAAATGATAGGACTTCATTAATGAGATTAATGAAAGAAAATAAACCTAAAGATGTTGTGGAATCGAATTTTCAAAAACAGGTAGCTCTAGTTCTTGCTTTGCATAGCGGTATTCCTTGTAGAATATCCAGCACCTTATTCGATGAAGAAAGAGTCGAGATCTCTTCACCGAGAGTGACCTCTTTAGCAATAACTGGCAGATGCTACAACCCTCGGTTTCGTCATTTGATTACTTTTCTAGTTCTTACTTTGCATAGTGGTATTGTGAATATCCTGCACCCCATTCGACGAGGAAAGAGCCGAGATCCCTTCACCGGGAGTGACCTCTTTAGCGAAACTAGCAGAAAGCCTAAAAAACACTCCATTTAAATCATTTGATTCTACAACGATATCAAGTTATCTACGCAAAAGGTTTTCTTAAAAACCTGTCGTAGCCCTCCGTCCTTTTAGGAAGTAGAGTACTTAGTATTCGTGCTGCGTATGTCGACCATAGTTGAGGCGTAGTGTACGGTAGCTAAGTGATGTCTTCCTACACAGCATATGATGCGATTAATTAGGACAGTCATATGATTATGTCGACCATAGTTGAGGGTCATGTGGGTGGGTCTAATTAATCATGAAATGACGGGTAGAACTTGACTAGTGCTTATGATATGTTGACCATAGTTAAGGTCATAAGTACTAGGGGTAAAAACAATTATCGGGAGTTTCAAGTGTTGAAACTTGCAATGAGATTGCATACCTTCTATGAGATAGTTGGATCCCGATACCCACTGTGAGTAAGAGTTACTCCTGAGAGAGTTTTACACATTACAATTAGCCGATCAAGTTGGTGTCTAGAAAGGTGTCAACGGGGTTACGCCCCTGGGAAAACGAGGTTTATTCTAATTAGGTCCGTGCGAAAGCACGGGGAACCTCCCTCAAAGTACCGGCACTGGCCTGGCTGAAAAATTGGCGAACTTGTAGGGTGTAATTAATCCCGGCTGGTTTTTCCTTTTAGGGTTTGAAGGATGATTTGATAAAAACAGTGGGAGTCATCCTGATTAGATATATTAATAACCAATCTAATCTTATAAGAGCATACGCTGAGTGTTTTCTTCTCTCTCTCTCTCACCAGGTAGCGACCATGTCACGCCTTAATCAAGATAATAATATGGATGTATTGATCGAACCCGCTTGTTATACTGAGCTGGGGAACGTTGGTCCCGCTCCAAATTATAATTGTTATAAGACCGAGCAGGAAATAGGGGATTACTAGGATTCCCGTGCCGCCCAAACGAAGAAAGTGTATGTTGATGCATTTTCTTCGGGTGTGTTCATTACAGAGAACTGTTTCTCAGTATCCTTTACGTCCTGGGCATGAGATACCGGATCGGGATCCCAGATATGTAATCTGTTACATGGGCTACAGATAGGTAGAGAATTGAGAACGAGTGATAATTTTCAAGAGTTGGAAACAGTGCAATTGTTGCAAGCCAAGCAGTTGGCAATTATCACCCTGTATTACCAAATACATTGATTCTGAACGAATGTTATTAGATACCGAACCTGATATACAACATCATATCAGTCTCATTATTTGGTAAAGAAGGATATAATTTTGTATTGTTGGATAATGTTTTGAACATTTCCTATATCAAAAGTTGATCGTTTCAGGCACGTTATATAAAAGCATATACGTTTTAAATCAAACCACAGTTCTTAAAGTACAGAACACACACATGAGGAAGAGTTCAGAAATGAACGAATCCTTCTTGAGGAATTGTAGACTAGGTCATATCAATGTGACCCGACTGGCTGAAGTTACATTTAGATTCATATTCAAATCAGTTTGAATTTACATCTTGTGAAACTTGCCAGTCATATCAAAAAGATAAGATGACCATTAGCTCCGTTTATTGGAAACAGAGAAAGAGTTAGTGAACTCTTGGGATTGATACATGATGATGTATGTGGGTCCCCTGTCTACACATGCCAGGACTGGTTCTTTGTACTTCATTACATTCACTGATGAACTCTCAAGATTCGCACATGTGTTCCTGTTGAAACACAAGTCTGAAACTTTTGAGAAATTCAAAGAATATAAATTAGAAGTAGAGAACCACAACGAGTATAAGTATTATGTCCTTTGATGTGATCAAGGAGGAGAATACTTGAGCACGGAATTCCTGGACTATTCTAAAGGAGAATGAGATTCTCTCTCAGCATTACTCCTCCGTATTCACCACAGCACGCCAGTGTATCGGGGCGGAACAATCACACCTTATTAGATATGGTGCGCTCTATGATGAGTACTATTGAGTTTCCTATTTCCTTTTGAGAGTTATGCACTTGAGAAGCTGCATAACTATTGAATTGGGTTCCAACTAAATCAGGTGCCTACCACTCCATATGAGATATGGTATGGGAAGAGCTCATCTCTTAAGTAAGTTAAGATTTGGGGGTTGTTCGACATATGTTGAAAGCAAAATCCGGACAAGCTCGAGGCAAGGTCAGTTCTGTGGAAGTTTGTTGGATATCTCAAGCATTCGCAAGGGAATATCTTCTACCACACTGAGGAGCAAAAGGTGTTTTGTTTCACAGCATGCCACCTTTTTAGAAAAGGATTTTTCTTATGAAGAAATTAATGGTCATGAGGTAGAACTGGAAGGAGTTCCAGCTATACAAACTATAGCTGATGATTTGGTAGAACCGGAGGATTCAATAGTTCCCGACGAACCTCAGCCTCTTCGCCGATCTAGTAGGGTTCCTCATCCACCTGAGAGATACTTCAGTTTTTCTATGACAGTGGGAGCGAGGATTGCATCATGAGATGATGACCCAACTAGTTTCGAGCAGGCCATCAAGAGTGGGGACTCTGTAATAATGGCTGGATGCTAAGCGATCTGAGATGGAATCCATATACACCAACAAAGTATGGAGTTTGGTTGTTTTATCTGAAGGGTTAAATCCCCATCAGAAGCAAGCATATCTTGAGAAGATTACTTGGTGTGGATGGAAAGTTGAGACTTTCAAAGCTAGACTTGTTGTAAAAGATTCTCGTCATCGACCAGGTGTGGTTTAAGATGAAACCTTTTCTCTGGTAGCTATGCTTAAGTCCATCCGGATCCTACTTGCCATTGCTACATACCATGACTACGATATCTGGCGGTTGTGTGTCATGACTACTTTTCTAAATAGTGATTTAGAAGAAAGCGTGTATAAGTAAACAGCCAGAAGGATTTGTAGACAGTAGGAGCAGCAGAAACGTGTGCAAGTTGCTTTATGAGTTAAAGCAGGAATCGCGGAGTTGGAACATCTGTTTTTATACGGTAGTCAAAGAGTTTGACATCATCAAAATGGTAGATGAACCTTGTATATACAAAAAGGTAGTAGGGAGTATGGGGGTGATCCTCGTATTGTACGTGGATGACATACTCTTGATAGGAAAGGAGTTTCCTATGCTACACTCGGTCAATCTCCTCTTATCACAATGATTCTCCATATAGGATCAACATGATACCTCCTAAATCCTGGATTTTGGATTTATGAGATAGATCTAAGTGGATGTTAGGATTCTCACTAGGTGTAGTGAGATGGTATCAATCGATCCTGGGAAGAATCACTGGATAGCTTCCAGGGTGATAAGGTCGACTGAATGTCAGTCACAAGCATTGTCTTTACCCTCAGTGGATGGACGGTATGTTAGAAGAGTTCCAAGCTAGATACCGTGACATACTAGACGATAAAGGCTGGATACATTGCTACTAAGGATGCTACCAAAGAGATAGTCTGGATGTACACTTGTTCATGAGATGAACTTCGTTCCTACCATTGTGTGATAATGGAGTTATGACTTTGGCCAAGGAACCTCCGTCCTATCAGTGATCCAGACATATTCTAAGGCAGTATCACCTGATCATGGAGATAGCTGATCTCTAGGAAGATCCAGGTTTTGGAGAGTAGACACAGAGGACAATACGGCGGATCCACTCACAAAGGCCTATTCCCAGGAGAGACTTTTATGGGATGGTTGAGTATGAGATACTTCAACCACTGCTGTTTGTTGGGTATGAGTTACTACAATAGAAGGCCCTAGTGCAAGTGGGAGATTGTTAGTAATATGTATTCCCTAGAGACCATTACTGTACATACGATGTATAGTGTAGTGGATGCTTGGACTATATAGGGAGGACTTTCTTGCTCGACATGATAGTATGCTATCTGGTTGCTCTTTATCTTAACATGTACACCGATTGTCTCTATAAAACATGTTGATAAAGCCCTTAGGATGAGTACTTGGCTTTCAGGACTATGATGCAGATCATACTAGTGGGGACAGAGTAGTCGTAAAGTACATCCTTCAAATGTTCCTAGTCGAGGGTGTATCGAGACAGGGCATCGATATACCAGAGTAGACTAGCGTATACGCTTCTCGACCCATATGATGGGCGATGGATGATCCCATATCCATTGGTGTTTGACATCAGAGAATGTATGCGGGTGCTCAGTGGAGAATGGGTACACTGACGGACTCACCGAGAACTCCCAGATGGTATTGTACCTCACGTCAGATGGCAGTTCTCTGGTGACACTAGTACAGGTTAGTCTGTAGACCCGAGATCGTCATAGAGTCTTGTATGATTTCCACTATCCTTTAATTTCCACCTTACCACGTTCAAGGGAACGTGTAAAATGGTGGCTTTTGGGTACAGTCCCGAGTCACAGGGAGGCAATGAGCGATAGGAGGGGTTTCGTCTCTCCCGGTATAGTGTGTTGATGTTGCGCTATGCTCGATTGGCCATAACAGGAAATCCCTGGCCAGGGTTGTTGAGATCTACTGGTAAGTGTTATCAGTAGTTTCTCGAACTGTTATGAACCTTGCATCGGCATGATTTATCAGGCTATCGGGGTCTGACGTTAAACCACCCCAAGGCTGTGATATGCGGCATATCAGACGAAGAGACCGGGCTGTACGGTAGTGTTACTGATTGGATTCGCAGGAGTACGAACATGCTTTCTTGTTGATCTTCTGATCGCTCAATACCCGGGTGGCCGTTACGTTTAGCAGATCGCCTGCGGCTTATGAGTGTTTGATATGATCATCACCTACTTCCGGCGTATTGACCAGTCTTTAGAGTCCTACATAGAGGTTTCCTGGCTCAAACGAAACGGAGTAGGAGCGCATATGTGATATGTGCGGGACCGAGATTAATACGATATGTGATACCGTATTCTATTCTCGCGATATGTGATATCGGTCGGTTATATGTGATATCGGTCGGTTATATATGATATAGCCGGGTTATCGAATCAAGTGTTGATTTGATAAGTTGATTCATATACTATTAATCGGTTGTATATGATATAGCCGGATTATTAAATCAAGAGCTGATTTGATAATTTAATGTATAATTATATATGTGATATATTACAGTACATTAACTAGTATTAGCTCACTTATGATTTCTTTTCTCACTAGATGTGCACATTGTATATATGTGATATATATATTTGTGTACATGTATTGTGTTATGTTTGATGATACATACAAGATGGGTGTATGAGATTAATACCATGCTAGGGTTAAGTTAGGGTTTTTATTTATGTTAAGCTAATTCAAAAGAGATTGAGTTTGTCATGGTAAAGCTTGGACAAAAGCTTTTGGATAAGGTTTGACAAAGTCAACTCTTTTGTCTAGTTAAAGATATTTATTAAACCCAACCCTTAACCATAGTGTGTGCTTTATTCTCTACATGAGTTAAGCATGATGGCTTTAACTCACCCATGGTTGCAACAATTCATGATGATGAATTATTCATATGAGTTCCCTCTTCATCTTCATAAAAAGCTTACTAGATTCAATGGAGGTATGAGAAAAAGTGTGAGAAAATGAAATCTAAAGTGAGCTCACTTCCTATTTCATCATCCTCTACTACTTGCCATTTAGTAGAGTGTGTTTACTTCACTAATTACATGATTAGTGAAGAGATAACTTGGGTTAGTGTCTCATCGACGTAGATCATCTTCGGCCTCGAAGTCTTCGAAGCAATTATGTTCGTTTCTTCAAGGGAGCCTCTCTAGAGTCCGGAGATCACGATCGCAGCGAAGGGGACTACTACATGGAGCTATTTGAAGCGAAGGACCGATCTACAAAAGTTGTATTCCTTGCTCACTTTTAGTTGCAAAGTGTTAGCATATGTTTTCCGTACTATTTCTAGTTAACGGTTCATGGTTTGGGTTTAGCTAGAACGAAAATTTTTTGAATTTGACATGGATGATGCCTCCCGAAACCTTGCTGTCGTTGTAGGAAACCCAACACAAGGTTGATGAACTTTGCTTTGATGATCTCGACGACATTAGCACATCATTGTTTGATCTTGCACATTATAGTGAGGACACCTTTGACGAGTCTACCCTTGACTTTGAACCTTCTGACTCATCACAAAAGTCAGTCACACTTTCCGAGTCTGTATCCTTTGCAGGCTATGAACTTCTTCGAGAATCCGATTATCATTCACTTACCCCACCTTCTATTGTCTCTCCGTCGACATTAGATCTCAAATTGTTTCCTTCTCACCTTAAATATGCATATTTAGGTGAGAATGAGTCTTTGCCCGTGATTATATCCGCTTCTCTAGCCTTAGAGCAAGAGAACGCTCTTTTGATGGTTTTGAGTCTAATAGGCAAGCCTTTGGTTGGACAATAGCAGACATCAAAGGGATTAGTCTCTTAATTGTAGAACATCATATACATTTGATGGATGAAGCCAAGCCAACCCGAGAACCATAAAGACGGTTAAATCCTGTCATGAAGGAGCCGGTAAAGAAAGAAATCGTCAAATGCCTTGATAGTGGTATCATTTACCCAATCTCTGATAGCCAATGGGTAAGTCCTATTCATGTAGTCCCTGAGAAGTCTGGCATCACGGTCATAACTAATGAGGCTAATGAGTTGATCCAGACACGCACTCAAACTGGATGGCATGCATGTATTGATTATAGAAAACTCAATGCCGCAACGAGAAAAGACCACTTCCCTCTACCTTTTATTAACCAGATGTTGGAACGATTAGCTGGACGTGAATATTATTGTTTCATGGACGGATACTCTGGCTATAACCAGGTCCCTATTGCCGAAAAGGATCAAGATAAAACCACATTTACTTGTCCTTTTGGTACTTTTGCTTATAGACGCATGCCATTTGGGTTATGCAATGCTCCCGCTACATTTCAGCGGTGTATGATGGGGATATTCTCGGACATGGTCGAGAATTTTCTGGAGATTTTCATGGACGATTTCTCGATATTCGGGGACTCTTTTGATGATTGCCTATCTCATCTTGACGCGGTTCTTACTCGTTGTAAAGATAAGAACTTAATTTTGAATTGAGAAAAATACTATTTCATGGTCCAAGAGGGTATTGTGCTTGGACATGTCATTTCACGGAAAGGCATTGAGGTCGACAGAGCTAAGATAAATGTCATTCATAACCTTCCTCATCCCAAATGCGTCAAAGATATACGATCTTTCCTTGGTCATGCAGGATTTTATAGGAGATTCATTAAGGATTTTAGCAAAATTGCCAGACCTTTAACTCTTCTCTTGGCCAAGAATACTACATTTCACTTTGATTCGGACTATGAGACTGCTTTTGAATCGCTTACAAAATCTCTCACTACAGTCCACGTTCTATCATCTCCCAATTGGAACCACCCGTTTGAGCTAATGTGTGATGCATCAGATTTTGCTGTTGGTGCAGTCTTAGGACAGCACATTGATAAGATACCACATATGATTTATTATGCAAGTAAGACCATGAATGATGCCCAAATTAATTATACAACCACCGAGAAATAACTCTTGGTAGTTGTATTTGCATTAGAAAAATTCAGGCCTTACTTGATTGGCTCACCGATTGTGGTTTACACTGATCACTCCGCCCTAAAATATCTTTTATCGAAGAAGGATGATAAAGGCATATTAATACATTGGATCCTATTATTACAAGAATTTGATCTTGTCATACGAGATACGAAAGGATGTGAAAACGTAGTAGCCGACCATCTTTCACGCATCTCTTCTTCACCAACTGTGACCATGCCAATAAACGACTCTTTCCCTGATGAGCAGCTCTTGACTGTATCATGCAAACCTTGGTTTGTGGATATTGTGAATTATCTTGCAACGGGACTTATTCCAAGTGATTGGTCTAAACAAGACAATTATCGATTTCTATCCCAAGTAAAGCATTTTTACTAGGATGAACCTTATTTGTTTAAGTATTGTTCCGACCAAATCATTCGCAAATGTGCCCCCAATGATGCATTCAAGAGTGTTTGTCATTCTGTCATGATCAGGCATGTGGAGGTCACTTTGGTCCACGTAAGACGGCGGAGAAGGTTTTGCAATGTGGTTTTTATTGGCCTACTTTATTTAAAGATGCATATGATCATTGCAAAACATGTCCACAATGTCAAAACACGGGTCGGATTTCTAAAAGAAATGAGATGCCACTTCAACCGATCTTGGTTGTTGAAATTTTCGACGTTTGGGCTATTGATTTTATGGGTCCTTTTCCTAACTCTTTTGGGAAATTGTACATCTTGTTAGAGCTTGATTACGTCTCGAAATGGGTGGAAGCAATACCATGTCGCACTAATGACAACAAGGTTGTCATTAAGTTCCTTAAAGAAAATATCTTTTCGCTATTTGGACACTCTCGCGCTATCATTAGCGACAATGGGACGCATTTCTGTAATCGGTCTTTCAAGACTTTAATGCGGAAATATGCAATCAACCACAAACTTTCCACGCCCTATCATCCCCAAACGAGCGGGCAAGCTGAGATTTCCAATAGGCAGATCAAACTAATTTTGGAGAAAACAGTTTCTAAAAACTGAAAAAATTGGTCAACCAAATTGACGGATACTCTTTGGGCATTTCGTAACGCTTATAAGACTGATCTTGGTATGTCTTCTTATCGCCCAGTGTTTGGAAAGGCTTGCCACCTTCCGGTCGAGATTGAGCATAAAGCAATGTGAGCCATTAAAGAACTTAACTTTGATTTAAATCAAGCCTGCAACTTTCGGAAGCTGCAATTAAATGAGTTAAGCGAACTCCGCGATGAAGCTTACGATAATACGGTGATAGTAAAGAATCGGACTAAAGTATTTCACGATAAAAATATTTTGAGAAAAACTTTTACTCCAGGCCAACAAGTCCTTTTTTATGATTCCCGTCTCCATCTTCATGCGGGTAAGCTACGATCTCGTTGGAAAGGACCATTTGTGGTGCGGTATGTATACCCGTACGGGGCAGTTGAAGTTGAAAATAAAAAAAACGGTACAATTTTCAAAGTGAATGGGCATAGATTAAAACCGTAATTTTCCACTGACCCCACGGAGGAGCTCCTGTTTTTACAGGAGCCGATTTATAATGACTAATTTTCCTCCACCTCACCTCCATGACTTGGTAATATTGTCTCATCTTTAGAATAGAGGTGAGTTAAAATAAAAAAAATAAAAATAAAAAAATAAATATATATGCAAAATTGTACATAAACAAAAAAATAAGCTTGGGAGAAGATTTTCGCTTTCATTCATTCTTGTCCCCGTCAATAACTTTTCCTCCCAAGCCTACAGCTTTTTGAGATTTAAAAGAGATAACAGTGAGGACACTGTTGTAAACAGGTTTGGGGGAGCTTTGTGCTTATTTACGCATCAGTTTGCATTACAGTTTGCATAAGCACAAAATTTTCAAAATTTTCAAAAATTCTTTTAAAAGATTAGAAAGTAAAAAATTGCATTTAAAAGATTGGAAAAGTTGAAAACCAAGAAAGTGAAATGTTTTCTTAAACGAAACTAGTAATAAATAGTTATGAGCCGTTGTCCCGAGAGTTAGTAAGATGAAGGAAGTTACTAATCTAAGAGTAAAAATAAGTCTGAAAAATAGTTTCTATTCTGGAAACCAAACATTTGAACATTGATACCCTACTATACGTACTTACACACGTCTTGAAATTCGGGATAGTAGAGGACACCTTGAAATGCTCTTGTCTAAAATCCAAAGTATGAAGAAAATAAAAAAATGAGGCATAAAAGTATAAAATAGTGAAGAAAAATGAACACTGATTTTATAATCACCAAGGCAGCATAAAAAAATATAGCGAGAGTGCTTCATCATCTAGTGCCTTAGACCAACTTGTTTGGGAGTCACTGCTAAGTCTTAGGTATTGCAAGACGAGAAAATTGCTAATTACGCATAATATGTGAGCACATTGAGTAGTCGGTCTGTTAGTAACTCAAGAAATATTAACGGTCGCATGAAAAATGTGTGAGCAATTCCATCTAAAATATTCACCAACTAAAAAGTACTGAGGTAGATGGACAAGTGTATGATAGCTTGAATTGAATTCTCCGAGTATAAAGATGTCTTTTACACACACGTAGGGGTATATGATTGGTGTTTGGAAGAAAGGTAGGGATGAGGAATAAAGACGATATTTTATTGAGGGATGATGTGATCTCTAACATTTTTTCATGACTATTAAGATAGGGCTCATGACAACTGAAAAGCTAGTGTAGTTGGAAACTCTGATTTTCAAAGTCTTTCTTTTATAGTTCTTATCTTTATATGTAATTTCACAGTCTTCTTTTTATTATAGGATTTTGTAGGTGTAATTCGCTGAAAACCCTCAGGAGACAATACTCCTCTTACTAGGGACATCTTGAGATTTAAAGACTTATTGCACATGCTCAGTGCAATCGTGTTTGCCTACGAAAGTGTGCTAGTTAGTTTTTCTTTTTTTTTATTTTCTCCTTCTCCTGAATAAAAGAAGTTTGCTCGAGACGATAAAAATAAAGTTTGGGGGAATTTGTTCAGTCGAAAATATTGCAATATTTAACATAACAATTTCCTCACTTTTCTAATCATCTAAGCATGTTTGTTATAAATATAACATATATTACAAATTCGTCTGGAAAATATCAAATATCATGTGTTATACTTTATAATCAACATTTTGGAAGGAAATTGTGTGTTTATTATTTCAAGCATGATATTGTATATCTCAACATTCTTCATTGAGATTCTGTGCAGAAAGTTATCTCAGGACATATATCGGAATCGCAAATTCACCGACAAAATACAGGAAATCAAAGAGTTAAAATCTGGTAGAGATTCAGAAGAGATAAGAAGATTCCAGATATTACCTTAACACCAATTAGCCAACACCAGAATACACAGAAAATATGAAGCAACAAGCTCACCAAACGGCCGCGGATCCACGGCCAAGTTAGGCCTATCCGCCGCAAATCCGCGGCCGAGTTGGGGGATCTGGTGACGATACTTTTCCAGAAGCTTCCCTACAACATCCTAACTTATTGGGGATGCTTCGTTCTAACAACCATATTCTGGAAACTTCTCTATAACAGTCTAACTTCTTGAGGAAGCTTGATAACTACTTTATTCTAGAAGTTTCCCTACAACTATCTAGTTTATAGTGGAAGATTGGTAAAATGCTATATAAAGGACCCTAGTCTTCATTTTGAGGGTTACGCAATTTGGGGAGCCAATTTGAGAGCCAATTCAATCCAATTCAATTCCAAATCAAGATCCGAAATCAAGAGTCGTTGAGAAAAACATCGAGCGAGGACATTTAAGATCCTTTAAGCAAAGTCGATCGTCATCAAGAACACGAGATCTTCGCCAGGTCCAAATCTCACGGAGATCGAGCAAAGAGAAATTCGACGGAATAGTTACCTCTTCAAGAGAGCGATCGAGAGCAATTCTTGTAACCTCGGATTGAAGGATAGTGTAATTAGAAGTTGATTAATAAAGGTGATCATTTGTTAAGTCTCTCTTTCTTTAAATTTTCGCATTATGAAATTTCTAATTCTTGATTCTTCTATTTTTATGATGCGTGAGTAAATCTCCGCTTGCTAAAGATTCGAAGGAATTCGGTAGATCAAATGGTGATGAAATCCTATACGCATCTTAAGTCTTATGAGAATTATGAACTTTAGGAAAAAGAATCGTCAACGACCAAATTTGGAGCGAGATCACCATTCTTGATAATTTCGTTGCAATTTGGGAGTAAATGATTGATGATTTTCTTTATTAAAGGCTAGATTTGAATGGTGATCAATGAAAAGACAAGGGATAGTGAAGGAGAAACCCTATTTTCTTCAAAAGATCCATAATCTTCAGTCATCGCTATCGTTCTAGCTATAATTCATCAATAGATAAGATGAGTCATTATTATTATTCATCATTGCTACTAATCCCTATCGAATCCTGCAAGCTATTCTTCAATTTTATTGATAACTAAAATTGATTTTGGACATTTTCTTGATTACTAAATCTTAAACCGTTTCTTGATTTTTCTTGAAAATATTTCATCTAATAAATCTTGAATCATTTTCTTGAATTTTCTTTACTATTTTCTTTCGACTCAACTAAAACAAGAACGAATAAATACACGAATCTCAGCGGATGACCCGTACTCATTAACGAACTACATCGACACCGTTATTGATTGTGGTTATAAATTCTTTGATTGTGATTATACTTTTCAATTGAACAAACGAATCCTTATCGAACGATCAATCACCCGCCGCGCACTCACCCCCCCTGAGGAGACGTCGATCAGTTCGCCCGCTTCCATGCAAGACCGACACCACCACTCCCGTCGAGGCCGCACAAACGGTGAACATCAGGACTACTCAAGAAGGGCCTCGCTCGAGGATTTAAGAAATGTGATAGAGTGGAATCGAAGCCGCACCCTCGAGCAGACCCGGAGCGGGGGTAGCCATTACTTCGACGGTGCTGAATCCTCGGGGTACCACCACCGAATCAAAGCCCTTTAAAAGAAGATCGAAGGCATGCAACAAGATGACCATATGTCCGTTGAAAGGGCAAGGTATTCCGCCGATTCGCTCACAAAGCCCTTTACAGAAGAGCTGCTGGCCGAGCACATCTCGTCCAGAAACAAGCCGCCCAAAGTGGCCCTCTTCGACGGGAAGCCCAACCCGAAGGACCACTTGGATGCATTTACGGCGGGCATAAGCTTCCAAGATAACTCGGACGCGGCTCAATGCCGAGCTTTTCCCACCACCCTAATCCGAGCTGGCCGGGACTGGTTTCGAAGGCTCGCGCCACGCTCCATCTCGACTTTTGACGAGCCGGCTACCCAATTTCTCGGTCATTTCGTCGGAAACCGATGATAGAAAAGAACGGTCGACTACCTGTTCACTGCCAAGAGCGGAGACAAAGAATCCTTCAAGGGGTATGTTACTCGCTTCTACAATGCCCTCCTGGAGGTTCCTGAGCACCGCGATGAAACAGTTATCACCGCGCTAAGGTCGGGTCTTAGGCACAAAGAATAGCTCCGCTCTTTTGCATTAGCGCAACCTAAGACCATAGTCAAAGTGAAAGCCTGGACCGAGCGTGAAATCCTACTCGAGTCAGAGGTGAACTCCAACCTGCCTAGAGGCGACCAAGCGGACTAAAAGAAAAGGGACATGGAAGAGAAAAAGAAAGTCGATCGTCCGAAACCTTACTCCCCGAGGTTCCAGGAGTACACTCCTCTGAACATTTCCCAGACCGAGCTATTGGAGGAAGCTAAGGGCGAGAGGTTCTTTAAGCTCCCACCAGTTACCCAAAGAGCGGGCAAGCGACTCCGCGGCCAGTACTGCGCCTTCCACGGGTCGCAGGGTCACCTGACTGAGAATTGAAAACAACTCCGTGACTACATCGAGAAGTTGATCCGCTCCGGACACCTGGCGAAATACCTACAGGACAAACGGCGGGCAAAGCGGGAGAAAAAGGACCAAACCTCTCCTGGGGAATTAACGATCGGGCAAATCATGGTCGTTACCTCGGATCCAACTAGGGAAAACAAGGCGCACTACCTCCTCCTAGTCGAGGGTGTAAGCGATCCACCCCATAAGAAGTGCAGGAAGGACGAACCGATCATCTTTACCGATGAAGACCTCCATGGCATATCGCTTCCTCATAATGACCCTCTCGTGATAATGGCCCGAGCCTACCGTTACGAGGTCCAGAGAATATTAGTCGATTTAGGGAGCTCAGCGGATATCCTGTTCCACGACTGTTTCCAGCGTATGGGGCTAGGACCATCCGACCTCCCATGTCCTCTTTGGGTTCACCAACCATTCCGTCCCAGCCGAGGGATCGGCCACCCTCCTCCTCAACATTGGGGAAGCGGGCAATACGCGAACCATACCGATAAACTTCCTCGTCGCTAAGGTCCCTTCATCCTATAACATTCTTCTGGGACGCCCTACCATAAACGCTTTCCGGGCTCAGATCTCGACTTATCACCTTGCAATTAAATTCCCTTTAGATCAAGGGGGATAGGCCGGGCCTATGGGGACCAGCAAATCGCCAAGATTTGCCTCACCTCAACGTCCCCCGCCGGAGAGCAGGACAGCGATTCTAAAGACACGCGGGACTTCCAAGGGTCTTTAGATACCCGCGATGACCAAAAGGAAGTTCGAGGTGCCCCGATGGAAGTGCTGATGGAAGTCCCCATCACAGAGGAAGTTGACAGCCGGACAGTCAAGATCGGCTCTCTCTTGACAGGGGACCACCGCGAAGGCCTGATCCGGTTCCTCCGTGATAACTCAGACGTATTCTCTTGGGCGCCAGCGGACATGTCCGGGATCGACACCGAGGTGATCTCCCACAAGCTCGGGGTCGACCCGAAAGCCCGGCCCATCCAACAGAAGAAGAGAAGTTTTACGCCGGTTAAACAAAATGCGATAGAAGACGAGGTGAATCGATTGCTCGCTGCCAACTTCATCAGAAACCTGGACTACTCGGATTGGATCGCAAACGTGGTCATAGTCAAGAAGGAAAACGGGAAATGGCGCATGTGCGTCGATTTCACGGACTTGAATAAAGCTTGCCTCAAAGACAACTATCCACTTTCTCGGATAGACCAGCTTGTGGACAGTTCGGCCGGCCACGAACTACTGAGCTTTATGGACGCTTTCTCCGGTTACAATCAGATCCGGATGAACCCGGCCGACGAAGAACATACAGCCTTCACCACTAATCAGGAGGTCTACTGCTACAAAGTGATGCCCTTCGGACTCAAGAATGTCGGGGCCACATACCACCGGCTTGTCAACAAGCTGTTCAAACCGCAGATTGACAGAAATATAGAAGTCTACGTCGACAACATGCTCGTAAAATCCACCTCGTCAGCTGTGCACACCAAAGATCTCGGCGAGACATTCGACGTCCTGCGCAAGTACAAAATGAAGTTGAATCCAGCTAAGTGTGAGTTCGGAGTCACTAGTGGGAAGTTCCTCGGGTTCATGGTTACCCACCGAGGAATCGAAGCGAACCCTGAAAAGATCAGCGCCATCCTCAATATGGCAAAACCCAAGAGCAATGTCGACATCATGCGACTCACAGGGAGGGTCGCTGCCCTGAGTCGCTTTATGTCCAGATCCAAAGAGAAATGCTTTCCGTTTTTCAGGGCCTTAAGGAAAATTCCTAAGTTAAAATGGTCTGGAGAGTTCCAGAATGCTTTTGAACAACTCAAGGCGCACCTAGCGACCCCATCGCTGCTCACCCGACCAGTCGATGGTGACGAGCCATTGCTATATCTGGCCATCTCCGACCAAGCTGCAGGCTCGGTGCTCGTCAGAGAATTTGAAGGCATACAGAGACCAGTCTACTACGTGAGCCATGTTTTCAAGGACGCGGAAACGAGGTACCCGGCCATAGAGAAAATAGTCCTGGCGTTTTGATTAGTCTAAAATATTGCACATTTGAATGAATATTTTCCACACTATTGTTAAGTACTAAAAGGTGTTTATTGTAATTATAGAACATATGAGGGTTTATGTGTAAACAGTTTATTATCATATGTTTTTACATTATAATTAACATAACGAGGGAAAATACATCCATATAATATTTATATGAAATATTAGTAATTAAAATATGTATATCATATCAAATATTTCTAATCAATATTCTTAATATATAATATCATATAAAATGGTTAGGATAATATCTCAAAAATACCAAATACTACTAATACTTTGATTTGAGATATTGTACAGATTAACTCAGGTCTGGAATCCAAGAGATACAGGATAAATTAAGATGTCGGAATCAAATCTACCAGAATATTGAAGCAAATCGTAAGATCTAGTAACAGCAAAGACTCGGTTCATTATTATCAGAATATAAACATCTAGAGAATCTCCAAATATCGAAACAAGACTGTCACGCCTCGCTTCCCAAAAGAGCGGTAACGGTATGTGACAAGCCCGCGGCGTATTTATTCCGAGAAGGTCATTTCTCGAAACAAATACGCTAAGTGTATATAAGCAATATAAAATGACAAAAAAAGACATGATAATGAAAATCCAATTTTATATATTTACATTCCCAACTTTCACAAGTTTCAAACTGAATACACGATATTTGAAAACAAAGATGCATAAAAGAAAGTGCCTAAACAGGTAGCATGCAGGAAGTAAAAACTGAAAAGAAAGAACTAGTAGTCGGTGTGCTCCGTAAGCTAAGAGTAATCCTTCTGACTCGGCTCGATCTCCTCAATCTCTAGATTATCTGACGAATATTCCAAGAAAATAAAGAAATATGTGGAATGCCCGTCAGCGAACTTGCGCTCGGTAAGTCCACAAGAAAGATGGGATGTGAAAATATATAAATGAATATGCAAGGTGACATGTGATATAGTATGAATGGAAATAAAAAATGAATAAGTATAACATGGTAATGTTAATGATAACTATGTAAGTATGGCAATATAACATGAGCATAGTAATACAAGTATAGCATGACCGTGAAGTGTAGCTATAATGAACATGAAGTGAATGTAAGTGTCCTAAAAGGTCTGTAAAAGGGTAAAAGCAACTAACGTGAGTTCAAGTGTGAATATCAACCAATCTCAAGAGTATTCTCGAACCCAAGGCTATAGTCCAGGAGTAAGGAATCACGGGCCCAAAATAGCGGGACTTCAATTATTATTGAAGTATTCCAAACCCAACAGGATATTATCCAGGGGCTTGGAAACACGGGACCTCATTCATGAATTCATGATTTGTACCATTTCAGTCCGGTACTACAGCAACATGATTTGTGCCGTTTCAGCCCGGTATCACAACAACATGATTTGCATTAATGGGACTCATGAGATTTCGTTGGATTCATACTCAAACTACCCCAACACCCCGCGTTTATTAGTCTATGATTAATGTTATGAGTCTTGATCGAATCCATGAATACAAAAGGTGATGTATGATATCAAATTTTCAAGATTGAGTTCATGTAGTCATGTCAAGTGTAAGTCATTCCAATTGTATTCATGGTTCGAGTCAAGTTGGTTCAAGTGTACATACTGGGTTCAAGTATTCATGATTGAGCCGTGTCAAGATCAAGTCAATTCTAACATGTAATAATTTAATCGCAAGTCATATAAATAAAAATAAGAAGAAATCACAGAACATGATATGAGATAGGTATACAAATAACGTCCAAAATAATGTTGTAAAAATGCAATATGTACCGACTAGTTAATCAAGTCATTTGAAGTTAGAATATAAACAAAAATATAGCCTTAAGTGTTATGCACATGTGAGTTCCAGTCTCGCCTAAATACGACTACCGGTTTGGGAGATATACATGTTTTCGTATCGTCGCGCAAAACAGATCAGAATCTGTTCAGCACCATCATACATTTTTAAAATGCAGTTTGAGTTAATTTCTATCGGGTTTCAGGTTACAAAAATTATTAGAAAATTGTAGGTGTTTCTATGTACTTATCCAAAACACTAAGATTCACATGATTTGGATTTCTGAAGCTCTAATTATGATCATTTTAATATCAGCGTTTAAAACAGAAATTCAAATCTCTGGACAACAACTATATGTTATATTGCAAAACCTATATCGAGTAGTTTCATGTGTTTCTAAGTAATCTAATATACAGGAAATTATATCTATATCAATTTTTCATCTACGCATCTAAATTTTGTCACAAACGGACATCGAGAGTTCGAGTTATGTTCCATATAAAAACAGTGTGCGAATCAGGACAGATTCTGTCCTGATTCGTCGCTTAATATTGTAACGCAGTTTTTTATATTTTACGTTGATTTTTAGTGAAAACCTAAAACTAAGAAAATCTAGATCATTCGATCTAGATATTTAAAACATCTGAAAAAAGTTGATTTGGATTAACTATTATAGAGTTATGGTCTCTCGAAAAAGACCCTTATTAGCAATTTTCTGGTTTTAAAAACAGTGAATAAAAAAAACTACGCAACTTCTAAACCATTATTCGGTTTGATATAAAAATTTTAATGTAAACCTGAAATTATATCTATTATTTATACTAATTTTCCTAGGGTTTCCAGATGTGAAAATTAATTTTTAAAAATTATTTTAAAGACAAAAATCATCTACGACCGTATTTAAAGGCGACAAAACTACTGGATTTATTTGCAGGTTCGTTTTTCTCTTTTTTATAAAAAATTAAACAATTATAAAATAAATGGCACATGCAATATATACTTCAAATTGGATCCCCTAATGTCAATATATGGATCATGAATTTCGACAACGTCATATACCAGGAAAGTCTTGATTTTAAGAGAGCTTATGTAAAGTTGTGTTATCGCGCATCGTTTATTTATATTCAGTCCATGATATTCCTAGTTAATGTAAAAGTAAATCTATGATATGGAGGCATTTTTATTCTATAAGAAAACAATGAATAAACATGAAAATTAAGTATAAACAAACAATATTTTAAAAATATATATGTAACTATATTCATTTATGTGTGTGTGCGCACGCGCGCGCACTCGATTAGGTATCACGGTCAAGAAAATGAAACCATGGAGAAGACACAATAACAGAGTGAAAGAAATGGAGAGAGAGAAAAGAGACTTATAGATTGTGTGAGTCGGTATAATAACCAGCTCACCGTTTAGATAAGATCCTCAACCGAGTTTTTGAAGCTTGATGGAACCGGTGCTTCTCCAAGTTCAAGGAAAAAGAGATTTTATTTTATTTTATTTTTAGAATTGATCAAAAAGAAATGGCTAATGTGGGATGAAGAAAAGATGAAGAGAGAGAAAGATGGGAAATGATAAAAATGTGAGATAAAGAAAAGAAAGAAGTGTGACATGTAAAAAAGGTTTATGACCACCATAATTCTAATAAATTATAGCTCATAACCATTCTAATTATTTTGGGAGTTAAAAAGAAGATGAAATGAAAGGTCTCATTTGTAGGTTATGAGAAGGATAAAAATTGATAAAAAATAATTGCAAGAATTAGGATTAGAATATGTGGCTTATAGAATAAAAATGCACGGACTTAATCAATGAGCTATAAGGTTGTTCATACATATATTTAATAAGAATTAAATATATGTCGTCCTTGAAAAGAAAGTGGGCTTAGAAAAAGAAAAGAAAGAAATCAAATGGAATTGTCTTACCTTGGGTTTTGGGCTTTGAAAAGTTATAGAATGGATAAAATAGATGAAGTGATAAAATAATATATTTATTAGAAAACAAAATATACCAAAAATAAATAATTGCAATATTTTATTTAAAAAATGATACGCGAAGGTATAGGATTTTTAGGATCGTTACAAAGACAGCACAAAAAATCCCAGAAACTGAAGCTACCAAGATGCGGCGGATCCACGGAAGATATAGGGTATTCGCGGCGGATCCACGGAAGATATAGGGTATTCGCGGCGGAAGCGCGGCGGTTCTAGGGCCTTATGATGTGATATTTTGGTGATTTTATTGTAATAGCATATATTCACTCAGGGCATCTAGGCTTTCTAGTTTCTGTGATTATATATAGGACCGAGAGCTTCACATCAAAATTGGATCACCGAAGAGATCAAGAGGTCCAAAGAGATCCATGCATCCGAGTGATCATCAGATAGTCATCTACTTCCAATAAAATAGAGATCTAGAGCAACTAGGGTTTTTGTACTCTGCTTTCAAAAGTTGTATACAATAGTTGATTAATAAATGTAGTGTTTTTATTGTTTTTTTTTTTGCAATTAATTTCCACACTTAATTTCTGTATCTTAATCATGTTTTCATTCTTCAACCTTTGTTCTAAATCTCAAACTATGAGTGAGTAATTCCTAGCTTGCTAGGGTTCGTAGAATAGGGTAGATCAATGGATGGTAAAATCTTTTAACCTCTTTTATACATTTTTAAGTTTATAAACTTTAGCAAAATAAATGTTAACATCCTCATCGGGCGCGCTACCAATTTATTGATAGTCACGTCCACGATTTGAGATTGGTTTAACACTTGTTTTGTTAAGGGCTAGACATGGATAGAGATCAATGCAAAGACAAGGGTTAGTAGTGGGGAAACCCTAGTTTCTTTCAAAGAATCCCAATCTACATTCATTACTATCGATCTAGTTTTGAACTATTAAAAAATAAAATGAGTTATTTTTAATTAGTCATACATTACTACTAAGTCTTATGAACCCTACACGCCTTCTCTTTATAAATCTTATATCCGTAGTATATCCATAACGACAAACAATCACTCTTCTTCTATCAACTCGTCTACAACAAGAAAAAGGTTCACGTTTCCCGGCGGACGATCCGTACTCATCACAGCTAGCTACTAGTGATACCGTCCTGATTGCAGTTACTTTATGAAAACACTTTTTCAGCACAGATAAATCAAATGGCGCCGTTGCCGGGTAAACGGTCGAATTTTTTTTTCTTGTTATTCGGGTTGATTTCTTATAAAATCCGGCAACCATAAAATAAAATAAACAAGAACCAAAACCGCATTTTATGTATTTAACGATTATTGTGCGAGTTTTGCAGGGGAATCTGAAGTAACTAGAGCAAGAAAATAGAGATTTAGAGACTATCAGCTTAAACCAGAGGAGTATAGAAGGGCCTTGAAGAAAAATTAGCAAAAGATCCCTCAAGATGGCGGCGGAAGTGGAGTTTTGTAGCGGAACCGCGGCGGCCTGGTGGAATTGTGGCGCCAAAATCCTCTGGTATCTTTATCAAATCTTTCTCTCTCCTCTAAACTTCAATAATCTGATCTTTCCTGCAGAATTCTTTGCAAATATCGCAGCTCAAAAAAATCTTTTTGCGTGTTTTGATAGTGGTTTATTTTGCATGTTTAAACCGGACTTTAAGGGGCAATAAACCCAAATTCATATTAAGTAGGGATTTCATCACCCTTCCTAAGTCCCACAAATCACAAACGTACATACGCATCACCCTACATTACTAAAAAAATATCTAGACCAAGCACTAAGGACTATCGCGCTCAATTAGGACAGAGGAAGGTCGTGGGTAATATATTGCTTATCCGCATTTTTCTTGTGGTGTCTAAAGTAAGTGTGACTAAGAAAAGTGGTTACTTAATTAGGCCCGCTATTTTCGGTGATTCATATAGCAGATACCTCCCACTTACTTGGCACTTACCTGGCTACAAGATTGATAAAGAGTTAGTAGAAAAGTGATCCTGCGACTTGTCCTTTGTAAGTCTAGGAGCGGTCTAATGATTTGACCTAGGAAACCTTAGTTCTAGGGATTGATTGTACATTTTGTGATTTGTTGAGTCAAGTCTCAAGTCCGACTATTTTTCAAAGCAAAACAATTTTCAGAATCCAAAAAAGAGCTTAAATCATTACCATCACCATCTTTTCTTTTCACTTTCTTCTAATAGGTAACCCAAACAGACGAACTCTTGCCGAGATTTGCTATCCAAAACCAGATATATCTTGTTTTTGTAACGGTTTCGGTACAAAATCCGATTCTACCATGTTTTTAAGACATAGGATAGAGCAAGCAGAAAAGAACAGTTAGATACCTCACTCAAGGTCCTATCAACCGCATCAAAAATCCACATCTTCTTATGTTGATAATCTGTTTAAGGCGAGTGAGGGAACTTCGAAATGCATGTCTATCGCTGAGTATATTGCGAAGGCTGAAAGCGAAAGTTTTAATCCTTTCACTAATCCAAACCCGTTAGGACAACAAACACCATCATTTCCATATGAAAACATTGATAGTCGTTTTGAAGTGAATATGACATCTTTTACACCCATGACCATTGCTGAACAAATAGCAATTGCCAGTCGCCAACTGACCAACCAATCTCAATATTCTTCATATCACAATGTGATCCTAATCCTGTTTATGAAACTTGGGTTCACCCTTCTAATTCTTATCCACAGTACCAAACTATCACACACTCTCATGTTGACACTTATCTTAAGACTAATGGGATAGATCAGAAACGCATGTC
This sequence comes from Agapanthus africanus, assembly GCA_030015575.1. Classification (NCBI taxonomy): domain Eukaryota; kingdom Viridiplantae; phylum Streptophyta; class Magnoliopsida; order Asparagales; family Amaryllidaceae; genus Agapanthus; species Agapanthus africanus. The sequence goes on along the minus strand of CM057339.1, from coordinate 123,674,776 downwards.
GATTACGGAACACATTGAACTCGCCCATAGCCAACAATTAAATGCATCTCTTCTTAACATTTCTCTTCAGGCTAATGCGGCAAATTATAAACACATGTCGATTGCGGAACACATTGAACTTACCCGTAGCCAACAATTAGACACATCCCAACCATACTCTACTTCATCACCTTATCTAGACAGTGCTTCTGAAAATCAATTAGGAAGTTCCACGGTTCAAAGAGAACCCTTCATTGGAACTTTTTCATAAACCATGTCTAATCCTGAAGTAGAGTTGGAATTGAGTAGTGAAAAGAACAAAAGATCCATCAAAGTCAAACCAAAACCAATTCCTTTGATCTCGACACCTTCCATCCTGCACCCCAACCGAATATATTTGTTGTTCAACCGCTTCATAGTCTATGATGAGGTGCCTGAGAATAACATGTTTGACATTGTTAATAGTGAGTGTGAAAGAGAGTTTGATACCATTTCAAATCAAACCGATCCTTATTCGACTACACTCGATATTTCAAACCTTCCAACTCTATCAAGTGAACCAAGTGATTTATCGATTGAGGATAGTATAATTGATGAATTCTTGAATACCTATTCATTTGATTTGACCAAAGGTGTTAGTGAGAGCGGTGATGAGAATTTCGTTGAAGATGAACCCGTAATGTTGGATGAGTTAGATTCTCCTACCCATCATGTCCCTTCTATTGAATACGAACATCTTCCTGTACAATTAACCGATCCTATTCTTACCACCGACCTATCCGATAAGCAGAACGATGGTCAGCCTTCATCTCCCATATCTGGTTCAACAATGCTCGACACATAAGTTTGTTTCCCCATTTCATCACTCATTTTCTTTGGTTCTTCTAATCTTCTTTCAACTCCACCGAGTTTTGATGACTCACACTCCGATATTTTGAGTTATATGATTCTTGAAAGACCGCTCAATTTAGACTCTTTTGAGAAGGAGGTAGACGATCTTTTCGAATCTCCTACCTCTATAATTTTTGACAAATCGAGTGTTTTGAATCTTGGTGCGCAAAAGACCGACCTTGGAACTTCCAACCGTTCTAGTGAATCTGCATATTCTATCAATATAGATATCGATGAAATTATTATTCGGACCATTGATGAAAATTTTGAAGACATTTCCACGGAAGAACTCGCATTCCTAAAAGATATGGATGTTGTGATGAATCAACCTCCACCCGAAGAAATTGAACCACCACCCCTTCTTCTTATCTCATACAAGAATGTGACTATTCCACCCATTCCTAATCATTTACATTCCCATTTTCGTTCACCATCACTGTTTCTTCACTACCATCCGAGACGTAAACCCGATTGATTACGCCTCTTATCTCCCCACTCCTTCACATCTATGATATTCCACCAACTATGTTGTTACATCGATAAAATATTCGAATGGTTGGTGTTGACTTTTGGTCTTTGTAAAACTTTGTATATACCAATAACTTTACCTTCCTTTTATAATTTTAAATGCTTAATACTGCTTCATCCAAGTTTGTGGGGGGAGAAAAAATATTTTGGCTCTTGAAAGAAAAACAAAATTTTTTAAAAATTGTGAGCCAAAAATAAGTTTGGGGGAGAATTTCACTGTCATTAATTCTTGTCCCCGTTACTAACTTTTCCTCCCAAGTCTATAGGTTTTAAGCTTAAAAGATAATATCAGTGAGTGAGGACATTTCTGCAAATAGATTTGGAGGAGATTTGTGCTTATTCATGTATCATTTTTTGCATTATACTAAATAATAGCACCCAAAAAAATTTTGATAATGAAAATTAGAAAGTGAAAAATACATATAATAGGAAGGAAAAATTTAAGAAAAGCAAGAAAATTAGATATTTTATAACGAAGCTAGTAATAGGTAGTCATGAGCCGTTGTCCCAAGGGTTAGTAAGATGAAGGAAATCACTAATATGAGGATAGAAATAAGTCTGAAAAATTATCTATATTCTTGAGTCTAAACATCTGAACGTTGATACCCTACTATACGCACTTGCACACATCTTGAAACTTAGGATGGTAGAGAATACCTTGAAATGCTCTTGTCTAAAAGCCTAAGTATGAAGGGAAAAAGTATATAAATCAACAAAATATTAAAAAAATGGTGAAGAAAAATGAACACTAGTTTTGTAATTACTTAAAGCAGCATAAAAAATTATAACGAGGGTGCTTTATCACCTAGTGTCTTAGACCAACTGGTTTTGGAGCTACTGCTAAGCCTTAGGTGTTGTAAAACCAGGATATTGCTAATTACGCCTTAACGAGTGAGCACATTTGGTAATCGGTTGGTTAGTATCTCAAGAAGTATTAACGGTCGCATGAAGAATGTGTGAACAATTCCATCAATAAAACATTTACCGACTAAAAATTACTAAGTAATATGGACAAGAGTACGATAGATTGAATTGAATTCTTTAAGTGTAGAGATATATTTTACACACACGTAGGGGTATATGATCTATATTTGGAAAAAAGGTAGGGAGGAAGACTAAAAGGCGGTGTCTTATTGAGGGATGATGTGATTTTTGACAGCTTTTCTTTCGCATTAAGATAGGGCTCATGGCTACTAAAAAGCTAGTGTAGTTTGAAACTCTTATTTTCAAGTTTTTTTTATATGTTCTTTATCTTTGTATGTAAATTTCATCATCTTTCTTTTATGGAATTTTGTGGGTGTAATCCGCTAAAAAACCCTCAGGAGACAACACTCCTCCTATAGGGACACCTAGATGTTTAAAGGTTTGTTGCACGTGCTCAGTGCAATCGTGTTGCCTACGAAAGTGTGCTAGGTTTTTCTTCTCTTCAATAACTAGTTTGCTCGGGACGATCAAAGTTAAGTTTTTGGGTATTTGATTAGTCTAAAATATTGCACATTTGAATGAATATTTTTCCCACTATTGTTAAGTACTAATGTCACGCCCCGCTTCCCAGAGTACGCTAAAATGGGCTTGTGACATAGCCAACCATGCTACCTGTGGGTAGGAAGTATCCATCCACAGTCACATTACGGCTGTAGAGATATCAAGAACAAACTAAAACTATCTAAAATATGTCCATAAGCCAAGATAACACGAGTCAAGAATAATAAAATGCGGAAGCAAAAGATCCAATACAAAATAACTGGAATGTATGTCCCATAATGCGGGCTCACATCAGGAATAAAATGCAGGAAATAAAAGAACTAACTACTGCTGACACTTCACAGCTCAGCCTGCTGGCTGAAGCACTTCTGCTCGGACTGCGGCAGCGGTACAGAATCTGGGCCATGCAAAACCCAGACGTCAGCGCGTCGTGTCATTAAGTAATAAAAATATAAACAGGGTAACAGGCAATGCAAACATAAACATGAATGAAAAGCAGGTGTAACAGTAATGTAAGTCAGGGCAGTGCAGGGTAGTGTGCATTGAGTAAACAAAACTGTTCTATCAGGTTTTCTGTTCTAAAGTCTTTGAAATCAAATTGATGAATCATCGATGTAACTCAATAGTATCCCGTGCATACCCGGGACCACGGTCCAGATTCTCGGGCTGAAACCGAGACATGCCGCTAGGCACTAAAACGGGAATATGTACAGATGAATGATGTCAGCAGCATCATCCCAAGGCTGGCCTAGCCTCTAAAACTGATCAGAACAAGTATCGAACTGTTGAGTTACAAGTCAGGTTTCACCATTGATTTCCCCATACCCCCAAGTTATATGTGTATGTCAAGTCAGGTATTCAGTAATCAAGAACTAATGCCAACACAGGATCGGGTAAGCAGGTTTGTCTGGATAGACAACAGGAACGGTCCGTGAGGACTACATGTCAGGTTTGATGGCATTAGACACAAGATCAGGTAACGGGTCAAGTCATGGTACACCAGATCAGGTCAAGTAGTGTACGGTACCATACCGGGTCAATCAATATGTATGTAGCAAGTCATGTCAAAGTGTAAACGATATCATGGGTGTGCTCATAATCAGCTAGCATAATCAAGGTTAAATAATCAAGCATGGTTATCAACAATATGATATAATCAATGAGTTAAGCAATAAAGCAGATTTGTTTATTTAGCTGTACAGTTATCAATTGTGTTAAACAGACAGTGTCAACATAATGTGAATACAGAATGATAGATGTAACTGCTGGAAATAGGTTAATAAATATTGAGTGTCCCAAGGATGCGACGACATGTATAATTTGTTTAATGAATGCAATTGTAATTAGACCGGTTAAAGTTGCACGTGAATGTCTGATAGGCTAAACTGGATAAAAGTACCATAGCAGTAAACAAAATGTGATCTATCATGTACAGGTGATTGTTAGATATAAATAATTCGATGCAAGATTAAGTCTCAAGTTCGGAATCATAAATGTGTCACGGAACCTTATACGGTTAATTTGAAATCCATTTTTATCAATTCTAATTAGGGATTTAACAGGAAATAATTAATTTAGCATAAGAATAGTTTTAAAATAGCATGTAGCAAGTTTCACTTGCCTCGACGGGTCGCGAAACGGAAAACGGAACGTTACGCGTCGGCGGGGAAAAGTCGCGACGCGCGCACGGTGCACGGAATGAACCCAAACGACGAACAGTGGGGCCACACGGGTCAGGGTTCCTCGCTGGATCGTCGGGAAACGTTGTCGGCACGGTCGGATTCCGGCCAACACAAAAACAGTGAACACACACAAAATCAAGAATGCTTGGAAAATAGAAAATAAGAAGAAAGAAGGGAAGGAGGATGGAGAAGAGGGTGCTCACGAAAATCTGTAGAGGGGTTGAGATCGTCGATTGCGTCGACGGAGCTCCGGCGGACAGCCTACAGTGACAGCGACCAATCTACAGATCACAAAGAATAAGAAAAGAGAAGAGGGAGGAAAGAAGAAGAGGAGAGGGAGGCTATGCTCACAGAGGAGGGTGCGCGAGGCCAGGGAACGGATCAAGATTGCCGGCGGCGATCCCACGACGTGCAGCGGCGTGCAGGTGGGTGCGCGGTGCACGTGCAGGGTGCTCGGGGAGAGGAGGAAGGAGATGAGGTAGAAGCGACGAGGGTGAGGAGGCGACGAGGCCGGCGATGATGGCGTCGGCTTTGGGGCAACGGCGAGGGAGGACGAGGCGGCTAGGGTTTACGAAGGTGGGTTTTGATTAAAAAGAAATTGAGGAAGGAGAACGAATATATAAAGGGGAGAGAGAGAGACGGGGAGAAAGAGAGAGAGAGATAGAGAGAGAACGCGGGAAGAGAGAGAAAGATTGCGAGAGGAGAGAGAAGAAGAGAGAGATAGAGAGGAAGTGAGAGATCGAGAGGAGAGAGAAAGCGGAGAGGAGAGAGAATCTTGGCCGTTAGCGCCAGAGAGGGAGGGAGAGAAAGAAAACGCGTGGGGCCCAGGGTTAAAACGAAGGTGATTGGCTGGGGAGTAGGAAAAATTGTAAAAGATTTTAGGGAAAAGGAAAAATATTTTCTGGGGTTTAATTTTATATTCGTTGGTTTAAAAAAATATTAGAAAATAGGATTTGGCGCAAATGCAAAATATTTTAGAATTGCGTCCGGATCGGGCCCAAAAATTTGAATTTGAAATAAGAAAATTATAGGAAGGTTCCAAAAATTAAAATGAAGGATTTTACAATTTAAAAGCATACCCCCAAGTACGGACGCACGTATGTGCGCGTAGCCGTCCAAACACGTCCGTTTCACAGAACGGGACGAGAACACTATGTAAGGATGCTACCACTGGGTTAGGGATGCCGAGCAGGCCATGACAAATATTTTTAATTTATTTTAAAAGACTTAAATTGTTATATGCAAGAATTTGAATTGTCGGGTAAATTACAATAAGCACAGCCAAGTAAGATCAATGAAATAAATACCACACACCATTCATACGGTAACTGAAATTTTTAGAACTGGACTCGGTTGTTACAACTAAAAGGTGCTTATTATAATTATAGAACATATGAGGGTTTATGTGTAAAAAGTTTATTATCATATGTTTCTATATTATAATTAACATAATGAGGGAAAATACATGTATATAATATTTATACGAAATATTAGTAATTAAAATATGTATATTATATCAAATATTTCCAATCAATATTCTTAATATATAATATCATATAAAATGGTTAGGATAATATCTCAAAAATACTAAATACTACTAACACTTTGATTTGAGATATTGTGCAAATTAGCTCAGGTTTGGAATCCAAGAGATCCGGGATAAATCAAGATGTCGGAATCAAATTTGCCAGAATATTGAAGCAAATCGTAAGATCTAGCAACGACAGAGACTCAGTTCATTATTATCAGAATATAGAGATCTAAAGGATCACCAAATATCAAAACAAGACGGCACAAAAAATCCCGGAAACTGAAGCTACCAATATGCGGCGGATCCGTGGAAGATATAGGGTATTCGCGGCGGAAGCGCGGTGGTTCTAAGGCCTTATGATGTGATATTTTGGTGATTTTATTGCAACAGCATATATTCACTCAGGGCATGTAGGGTTTCTAGTTTCTGTGACTATATATAGGACCGGGAGTTTCACATCAAAATTGGATCACCGAAGAGATTAAGAGATCCAAAGCGATCCACGCATCCGAGTGATCATCGGCTAGTCATCTACTTCCAATAAGATAGAGATCTGGAGTAACTAGGGTTTTTGTACTCTACTTTCAAAAGTTGTATGCAATAGTTGATTAATAAAGGTAGTGTTTTTATTGATCTTTTTGCAATTAATTTATGCACTTACTTTCTGTATCTTAATCGTATTTTCATTCTTCAACCTTTCTTCAAAATCTCAAACCATGAGTGAGTAATTCCTAGCTTGCTACGGTTCGTAGGATAGGGTAGATCAATGGATGGTAAAATCTTTTAATCACTTTTATACATTCTTAAGTTTATAAACTTTAGCAAAATAAATGTTAACATTCTTATCGGGCGCGCTACCAATTTATTGATAGTCACGACCGCGATTTGAGATTGGTTTAACACTTGTTTTGTTAAGGGCTAGACATGAATAGAGATCAATGCAAAGACAAGGGTTGGTAGTGGGGAAACCCTAGTTTCTTCGAAAGAACCCTAATCTACATTCAACACTATCGATCTAGTTTTAAACTATTAAAAGATAAAAGTAGTAATTTTTAATTAGTCATCCATTACTACTAAGTCCTATGAACGCTACAAGCCTTCTCTTTATAAATCTTATATCCGTAGTATATCCGTAACGACAAACAATCACTTTTCTTCTATCAACTCGTCTAAAACAAGAAAAATGTTCACGTTTCCCTGCGAGCGACCCATACTTATCGTGACTAGCTACTAGCGACACCGTCCTGATTGCGGTCACTTTACGAAAACACTTTTTAGCAAAACTCGAGATTTCCCTTGCAAATTTTTCTTCAGGACCCTTCTATACTCATGTGGTTCAAGCTGATAGTCTCTGAATCTCTATTTTCTTGCTCCAGTTACTCCAGATTCCCTTACAAAACTCGCACAATAATCGTTAAATACAAAAGATGCGGTTTTGGTTCTCGTTTATTTTATTTTATGGTTACCGGATTTTATAAGAAATTTACCTGGATAACAAGAAAAAAAATTTCGACCGTCCGACGCCATTTAATTTATCTATGCTGAAAAGGTGTTTTCGTAAAATAACCGCAATCAGGACGGTTTCGCTAGTAGTTAGCCGCGATGATTACGGGTCGTTCACAGGGAAACATGAACTTTTTTATTGCTTTAGACGAGTTGATAGAAGCAGGGTGATTGTTTGTCGTTACGGATATTACGGATATAAGATTTATAAAGAGAAGGCTTGTAGGGTTCATAGGACTTAGTAGTAATGGATGACTAATTAAAAATGACTCTTTTTATCTTTTAATAGTTTAAAATTAGAACGATAGTGATGAATGTAGATTAGGATTCTTTGGAAGAAACTAGCGTTTACCTACTGCTGACCCTTGTCTTTGCATTGATCTCTATTCATGTTTAACCCTTAACAAAACAAGTGTTAAACCAATCTCAAATCGCTGACGTGACTATCAATAAATTGGTAGCACGCCCGATAAGAATGTTAACATTTATTTTGCTAAAGTTTATAAACATAAAAATGTATAAAAGAGGTTAAAAGATTTTACCGTCCATTGATCTACCCTATCCTACAAACCCTAGCAAGCTAGGAATTACTCACTCATGGTTTTAGATTTTGAAGAAAAGTTGAAGAATGAAAACATGATTAAGACGCGGAAAGTAAGTGCGGAAATTAATTGTAAAAAGAATAATAAAAACACTACCTTTATTAATCAACTATTGCATACAACTTTTGAAAGTAGAGTACAAGAACCCTAGTTGCTCTAGATCTCTATCTTATTGGAAGTAGATGACTAGCTGATGATCACTCGGATGCGTGGATCGCTTTGGACCTCTTGATCTCTTCGGTGATGTGAAGCTCTCGGTCCTATATATAGTCATAGAAACTAGAAATCCCAGATGCCCTGAGTGAATATATGCTGTTACAATAAAATCACCAAAATATCACATCATAAAGGCCCTAGAGCGCCGCGCTTCTGCCGAGAATACCCTATATCCGCCGCGGATCCACCGCATCTTGGTAGCTTCAGTTTCTGGGATTTTTTGTGCTGTCTTGCTTTGATATTTGGAGATCTTCTAGATATCTATATTCTGATAATAATGAACCGAGTCTATGTCGTTGCTAGATCTTACGATTTGCTTAAATATTCTGGCAGATTTGATTCCAACATCTTGATTTATCCCGGATCTCTTGGATTCCAGACCTGAGCTAATCTGCACAATATATCAAATTAAAGTGCTGGTAGTATTTGGTATTTTTATGATATTATATGTTAAGAATATTGATTAGAAATATTTGATATGATATACATATTTTAATTACTAATATTTCATATAAATATTATATGCATGTATTTTCCCTCATTATGTTAATTATAATGTAGAAATATATGATAATAAACTTTTTACACATAAGCCCTCATATGTTTTATGATTACAATAAACACCTTTTAGTACTTAACAATAGTGGGGGAAATATTCATTCAAATGTGCAATATTTTAGACTAATCACGCTTGTCGTCGCCTCCAGAAAACTTCGACGCTATTTCCAAACGCACACAATCCTCGTCCTCATCGAGCAACCTTTAGGGTCCATTCTCGCCTCCCTCGAGTCGTCAGGTTGTCTGGATAAATGGAGGTGAGAATTGTCCCAATTTGATATCAAATACTTCCCTGACAAGCCATTAAAGTACAGGTCTTAGTGGATTTTGTTGTCGAATGCACTATCCTCACTAAAGAAGAAACGACGGCACGGGGCCCCGAACCACGTCTCTCAGTCAAGGAGGTGCCCGATCCCATCCCGGATTGGGTGCTTTACGTGGACGGATCTTCTACCGAGGAGGGGAGCGGGACTGGCCTGATCATACGCGGCACGGATGAAGCGGAAATGAAATACTCTTTAAATCTCGAGTTCAGAGCATCAAACAACGCCGCAGAATACGAGGCTTTGTTGGCAGTACTGCGAATCGCCTCCGGGATAGGGCTGAAGACCATCAGAGTTCACAGCGACTCCGCACTAGTCGTCGGCCAAGTAACCGGGCGTTTCGATGCCGGGAGCCACTCATGATAAAATACCTGGCCGAAGTAAAAAGTCTTTGGAAAAATTTCGATGAGGTCCAAATAGAGCAGATTCCCAGGAACTTGAACACCCAGGCCGACGCCTTAAGCAAACTCGCTTCTTCCTATTCGGACAACCATAAAAGAAACTTTCTCTTCGAAGTCTTGCCACGGACCAGCGTGGAAGACAGAGAAGTAACGCTCCAAATCTACACAACTCAGGAAGAAGGCCGGGATTGGAGGAAGCCTCTCGTAGAGTTCCTGAAGGACGGTATACTCCCCGAAGACCGAGGAGAAGCTCGCCGGCCTCGGGCCAAAATACGCTATTTCGTCTGGAGCAACAGAAACATGTATAAGAAGTTATACACCCAGCCTTTGCTTCGGTGCATCGACCCCCACGAGGAAGACTACGTTCTGCGAGAAGTACACGAAGGGGTCGGGGGAGCACATCAAGGGGCCCGAACCCTGGTCCAAAATGCACTACTCCAAGGATACTATTGGCCGAAAATACACCAGGATGCCGAGAAGCTGGTCAGAAGATGCAAGAACTGCCAACTTTTCGGCAGCATACCTCGTCTTCCCTCCACCGAACTAATGCCACTCAGTTCTCCATGGCCGTTCGCACAATGGGGTATGGATATGGTGGGTCAGCTCCATACCGGCATGGGCGGACACAGATACATCCTTGTCGCTGTGGACTACTTCACAAAATAGATAGAGGAGGCCGTGCCCATCAGGAAACCTGACGCCACCTCTACGATAAAGTTCATGCAGAACAACATAATTTCTTGATTTGGAATCCCGAGGTGCATAGTTACCGACCATGGGACTAACTTCGAAAACGATAAAGTCAAAGAGTTTTGCAGTGACTACCACATACTGATGAAATTTGCTGCGGTCGCACATCCACAATGCAGCAGGAAGGCCGAGGTAGCGAATCGAGGCGTCATCCTCGGCCTCAAAGCCCGTTTGGAAGGAAGGCAAGGCAGTTGGGTCGAGGAATTACCACGGGTTCTATGGGCGTTGCGGACGTTGAAAAAAACACCCACGGGAGTAACCTCATTCAGCCTCTTCTACGGTATCGAGGCAATGGTCCCCGCGGAAATTGGACTGCCCAGTTATAGGGTTGAACACTTTGACGATGAAGCCAACACCTCGGCGCTCCGAAGCAACTTGGACATCTTGTTGGAAAAACGGGATCGAGCGCAAATCGGAGTGGCTGCCTATCAGCAACAAACCGCTCGCTACTACAATGCCCGAATTAAACATTGAGCTTTCAAGATGGGAGATTTGGCCTTACGAAGAAACGAGTTCATAAACCAAGGGAGACTGCATAAGTTCTCCCCGAAGTGGGATGGACTATTTCTTGTAACAGAAGCATTGCCCGGTGGAGCATACCGCCTGCAGGACGCCGGGGGTCGTAATTTTCTTTGGCCTTATAACGCCGAAAAGCTTAAGTTGTACAAATAAACATGTACCGTCTCTTAAATAATGTATTCCTTTCAGCATTAAACTAAGTCTTCCAAAATAAGGTCCTCTCACAGAAGAGACTTTTGCTTCCGGCCCTTTGTTACTTTTCTCGGTTCCGGTACTCCGAGGTTTTTGTTTCTTTTTTTGTTTAAAAGCAAATATAAAATATGCCTAGGGGAGGAAAAGAGACAGTACGCGGCAACCAAAGACAAATTTATTCATTTCAGAGGTATTAGGGGCTCTCCAGCCTTATAATGATTACAACAGAGGAGGGCGAGGGTTAAGAAAACATTGCCGGTGATATCAGAAGAAATCTCCAGCCGAGCCCAAGCAGCCTCCACCCGCTCCCTTTGACGGTACCCGTGGACCCTAGAGGCCATGGACTCGCCGGGGATCCCGTCCGCCGAGCAAGATGCGACGACAACCAACCTTTGCTGAAAACTCTTAAGAAGAAGGTCCACCGAGCGATCCCGCCCACTCTTCGAGATCAGACCAAGATCGTGGACCGTATGCATCTTGTCAAACGCTTCGTCCATCAGATGCGGAGATAGGGTGTTGTACAGACCCGGTAAAGTCCTCCATATCACATATATTAACACTTGGAGGAGAGGAGATCGCCGAGGAAGTAAGCGTCCACAGTGGCCCTCCAAGCGGCCTATCACCGCCTCGTACGTCTCCTCGGAACGATCAAGATTAGAAAAGTACACATCGTCATGAGAAATGATCTCCCTGATGATATACACGTGACCGGTCATCTTCGGAGAATGCAAGACTAGGAAGGAACCTATACACCTTCGGTATTTATAGCCTCAACAAATATCTTCTAATGACCAAGATTTACTCACGCATCGCCGCAAATCACGAAATATCGCACTTTCCCGATATAGTACCACTACGTGTAATCTATGACGGTCACCATTCCCGTCTATATGGACCATGGAAGGTTGAACGATGCCCCATGAAGACACTAGGGAGTTCAGAAAGCCCTCATCACGAGGCGACCAGGTAGCTTCCTGCTCGATTCATCCATAATGGGTAGCTTCCCATCCAACAACGCTGTGGATCCAAAACCCTCATCATGAGACTGCCGTGCAAATTCCTGCTCCGCTTATCTGCAGCGGGTAGATTCCTGCCCTACAAACGCTGTGGATCCAAAGCCCTCATCACGAGGCAACCGGGTAGCTTCCTGCTCGGTTCATCCACAATGGGTAGCTTCCTGCCCAACAACGTTGTGGATCCAAAGCCTTCATTACGAGAAGACCGGGTAGCTTCCTGCTCGGTTCATCCACGATGGGTAACTTCCTGCCCAACAACGCTGTGGATCCAAAGCCCTCATCACGAGGCGACCGGGTAGCTTCCTGCTCGGTTCATCCATAATGGGTAGCTTCCCGCCCAACAACGCTGTGGATCCAAAGCCCTCATCACGAGACCGCTGAGCAAATTCCTGCTCGGCTTATCCGCAGCGGGTAGATTCTTGCCCTACAAATGCTGTGGATCTAAAATTCTCATCACGAGACAACCGGGTAGCTTCCTGCTCGGCTCATCCACAATGGGCTGCTTCCTGCCCAACAACACTGTGGATCCAAAGTCCTCATCACGAGGCGACCGGGTAGCTTCCTGCTCAGTTCATCCACAATGGGTAGCTTCCTGCCCAACAACGCTGTGGATCCGAAGCCCTCATCATGAGGCGACCGGGTAGCTTCTTGCTCGGTTCATCCACAATGGGTAGATTCCTGCCCTACAAAGACATGGATCCAAGACCCGCCAAACAGACTCATGCTCGGCTCTTCCAAGAGGGAATCGAGGAGCACTGATCTATTCACACTTGGCTATCAGTCGATTCATTCTAGATGTGCGATCGTCACCTTAACTCCGGGGAAAGGGAGGATACCGACCTTCCTACACTTGGCTATCGTTCGACTCATACTCGACGCACAATCGTAAAAGGGTGGACACCGGCTTAACGCATGCAAGATGAAAAGACCGACGAGCTAAAAGCACTTGCAGAATGAAGACACTTGAGCGAACAAAAATATATGCTGAGCTAAAATTACTTGCAAGATGAAAAGACCGACGAGCTAAAAGCACTTGCAAAATGAAAACACTTGAGCAAAGAAAAATATATGCTGAGCTAAAATTACTTGCATGATGAAAAGGCCGACGAGCTAAAAGCACTTGTAGAATGAAGACACTTGAGCAAAGAAAAATGTATGTACTTTATTTACGATCAAAATTATATACAAGGTATTGTAAGCTTCTCAGCCTTACAAAAAATGCCCGGAGGCTTACAAAAATTTTAAAAAGAGAAAAACAAGAAGGGGGAATAGCTCAGGCCGCCCGCTTAGCTACTGCCTCTCCTGGCTCTGCGCCTCCATCAGGGGCAACAACGGCAACCTCGGGCTCGGCGCTTCCGCCGGCCACTACGGCTTCCATGACCTGCTCGGCACCGCCATGTGGTGCTTCCTCGGCGAGAGAAAACCTGGCCTCTTTGACAGCGTCGAGGGCATTATGCCACCCGACAGCTGCGGAGTCCGCGAGATCGAGGTAAAACCGATCAGACGCCTTATATTCCTCCACGTCCCTCTCCGCTCTGCTCTCAACGAGCTTTGCCGCATCTAAAGCCGCCCGGGCATCCTTCTTGATGGCGTTCCTCGACCTTTTCATGGCGTTGAAAAGGCCGTTCGACTCCTCCATCTTGGCCTGGATAGCCTAATTGGATTCTGTTAAGAGTCGATGGGGCTCCTTCAGCTTGGAGACCGTTAGACCCTCGGCAATCAATCTCGAGTCAAGAAGGGCCGCCTTCTCTTCGGCTTGCTGCAATTGAAGAAGGATCTCTTCCTCTTGCGAGGAGGATTCGCCCGCCTTCTTCATTACCGGGGCTATCTCTTCAGACTCCATGGCGACAAGGAGAGCGCAGTGCTGAAGGACCCAAGGAAAACAGCAAATGTGTTAAAAACTGAAATCGAGGAAGTAAAACTTAAGGAATTTTCTACCGATATGAACCGCCTCCTGAGCTATGGCGGCCACTTAGGCCTTCATGGTGCCCCGGGAAATCTTGGCCCCAGCCACCTTCTCCATATCCGCTAGCAAGCTATTGTCCACGGATAGCCCCGAGGGCACCTCGATGCAAAAGTCCTCCTCCTGCACTTGAATCCCGGTGGGGGTGGCCGAGAAACCACCCGCTTCTGTCTCTTAAGAGGGGATTCGGCGGGGGGAGTCACCTCCGCCCTGACTTGATGCGACGGGTCCCGCGCTTGTTTCTGTCCCCCCACGGCGTTCTTCCGGGACGGGGGGCGCTGTGGGAGTCTTGGCCGGAGGAGTCGTCTTAGGAGCAGCACTCGAGCCTGGTCGGGACAAGCTGGCGCCATCGGTCTTTCTACCTTGGGCCTTGGCGGCCATGGCAGCCATGATTTTTGATCGATTCATGGGCTCTGCAAAATTGAGATAAAAGGTCAGCAACACCGAAACAGCGAAAGAATTTTGGTGAAGTCTAAACAGGCCGTCAAGAACCCTAACTTACCCAAAAAAACGCGCAGGACTAAGCCCGGCCCAGCTCAGTACCTGCTCGGAGAGCAGTACATCAGCCCGCTAAATCGGTTCTCACTGGGACACCACCTTCGCCTAGGGGGCATTCGACTGCCTCACCCTCGGGCAGTCGGCCCTATGCCACTGGGTGGGAACAGGCCAATCCTCACCTTCCGGAGGACCGACGAAAATGAACTTCTCCTTCCACTCATGGATGGAAGAAGGGACGACCACTACCCCAGACCCAGCCGTCCTACTCTTACGTTTTTTAAACGACAGATACACCCAACTCGGCTCTTCCTTACTGGTCCTGAGGTGAATTTTGTAACAAAGAAAAGACAGGAGGAGACTCAAATCGAAGGGAATCTGATCAAATTTCAACCGGACCAGAAACCCGAGGAGGATCCTCCACGAGTTCGGCGCTAGCTAGCCCGGGGCAAGACGGAAACAATGGAGCACTGCACAAACCTTGGATGAGAAGGGCAAACGCATCCCTGCTCGGAATGCTTCCAGATAAATGGCAATCTCCTTACCCTGCATATGGTCTGCCCGCTCACCCTCTCTGGCCAGATGAAGTGAATAGCCAAAGGGGATATGGAATCGAGTCCGGATGTCGGAAAGCTCGACCATACGATTTAAGACGGAGGGCACATCACGGGTATTCCCGATGCGCACCTTGGGAGCCTTTGATGCCGCCTGACGGCGAGTGACAAGAGCGACCATGACTCTGGGGGGTGAGCCCGACACTGAAGACGCAGTAGAAGAAGAACCCTCTCGGCTATCTGAAGCCGAGAAAGAGGAAGACCCGCCCGACTCTGCCCCAGAAACTGGAGCCTCATCACCCGACTCTATCCCTACTACATCTACAGGCACCTCGGAGGAAGACATCTAACCTAATTCAAAGAAAGGGTTCACCAAGGAAAAGTCAGTAGAAGATCCGACTTAAGAAGAGGTGCGCCGGGCAATCTTTAAACGTTGAAAGACAACTATGGCGAAGTATCGGCCCTAGGATGGTCCCCTACTATTTATACACTTCCAAGAGAACATCCTACGGCCCAGATCAACTCCCGCCAAAACGAAGCGTCGCACCTAGCGGCCGTCGAGGCTCCACGTGGCGATCGACTATTGGGGACGTCTCTTCATGACAGGAGTCAACGATAGCCTGTCGCGCTCGCCAACCAATGTCGGACACATGGCCCGTAGCCCAACTGACGACCGAGCGAAACGGCGCCCCTTCTTTAAAGCGCAATCATTTCACCGATCCACTGACGTTATCAAGGATATGCGCGAAATTTTAGGCGCGCGAAAAGACGCCATGTTGACTCGAAAATCGAAATGACGCGACTGCCAAACGCCATGTCGTTCCCGGACAATCCACCACGAAGGAATCTCGGCACCGAGCTGAGCAGGGAAAACCAAGCAGGCCACTCTCGACCCAACCCATAAATAGGTCGAAACGAGTGTGGGGGGCTAGTGATGATGCTAACAAGTAGGAATTTCTCAGATCACGACACGTAGTGGATGACGTGTCCCAGAGGCTACAGAGCTAGAATGAGCCTGATGCATTGGAGACGTTCCTCGGCAACTCGCCTTCGAGGTTGCATCTGGCCTTTTGGAGACCTCCCCAGAATACCTTACATATTCGCCTAGCAATATGTCATCGGCTCACCTTCGAACAATCCTACAGCCGAGCTTCCACAGCCTCCTTGCTCGCCTCCAAGCCGTTGCAAGGTTTGAGCTTTCTCGGCGGCCTCCCGGCTCATCTCCGAGTCTTTTGACACGCCGAGCTTCCTCGGCCTCCCGGCTTGTCTCTGAGCCATCTGACAGGCCGAGCTTCCTTGGCTTCACCGATCAACCGAGAGCGCGGAGCCCAGGCGCCTCCGCAACAGCTCCGCGTATCTCGCCAAAGCAAGATATTCGCCGCCCCACGTTCCGTGTCCCACGCGGGCACGTTCCCCCATTAATGAGTGGATCCCGCCATCAACGCGGGCGTAACGAGAGGGCGTAACTGACGGCGAGAATCTCGCGCCGGCTCGCTCCACACGACCATTATATAAACCCCTCTTTTAGACGACTCAAGCAACTCGAATTAATTCCAATACGCCGATACTCTGCTCTTATTCCACGGTACTAATTTGATCGTCGGAGGGTCCTACGGTGGTCACCCACCCGGGACTTCCTGTGCAGATAACTCGGCGTCAATACCAACCCATTGAGATCCACACACTTAACCCTCAAAGTAAATCTCAGCCGCACAAAACCGCTCGCACAAGATCGACGGAGGATAACATTTGAGGGAGATCACAGCCTCCATCGGTTTTTCTTTGCTAAGATACAAACTTTTCGTTTTTCTTGCAAAGTAACGTTGTTAGATTTACTAGGAAAAAAACGATGTTCTCCTGCCGAATAATCAGAAAACATCTCACTCTAGCAATACCGACATCAAAGCTGCATATGCACAAACGAAAACCTTACGCTGGAAGGGAGCTATCCAAACAGATATTTTTCTTTGCGGTGATTTAAAAAAAAATACTCGCCATCAAACACGTTGGAGCCAGATATTTATGCCTTGGCAATTTTTACCATGCATATGCGGCCCATTTTACCTTTACCCGATGTACCTAGGAGATAAACATTATTGGCCCCATGTTACATGCACGTCTTTTTCTTCCCTTCGGAAATCGAACCGGCGACCTTTCACTTTAGAAAGAAAAGTTATACCAATTTAGCCAGGCCTAGTTAGTCCTATCTATGCCATTAACTCCTAGATGACCAGAGACCCATCCTTTTATCTTTTTGATACACACGGTAGGTTAAGAATAAACGTAAATGGCTAAAGCATCTCTCATATAAATAAAAAAACTGCAATATCAGAGAAGATACAATAGAAACACATGACTATACATACATAATAACACGACCCAAAGCGAAATATAGGCTTGCTAGGCAATGCACAAACCAACATGGATGATGTCCACGAATTCAGACCGAAGTGAAGGGCCGAACCATAGAAGATTTCGAAAAACTTGACGTTTAGAATGTAAATCCGATACTTTAAACGGTTTGTTTGACGGAAAATTGGTTTTACACTCGATATTACTGGATATTATATGTCGTGACCTCCCTTTTTTATCCTTCCCATTTTTTCTTTCTATTTTCAAGTGGCATTGAAAATTTATTCCAGGTACAAATCGGCTCCAAATTCCCGCCCTTCTGCCCCAAAAAATTTTGAGATCGAGGGGCAAATACCCAACCGCTAAAAATCGTAGGGTTTTTTTACCTCTGCCATCAAATCCCAAGGCCTTGATCCCCAAATCCATACGATTTCGTCTTTCAACGCCTTCGCTTCAGTGCAAAACCCTAGATCTCTCGAAGGCGATCGTCAATGGCGGGCCAATCCGACCCCGATCTTTCCCTATTCTCAGCCCCAGAGGTACGCAATTTTCGATCAATTTTGAAACAAGCATCTCTTGATTTTCACCGTTAAAAATCGCATTTTTTCAGGTAGAGTTTCTTGCAGAGGACGAGACAATAGAGATAGTTCCCAACATCAAAATGGAAGCGCTCAACATGATCTGTGTAATTCCATCTCATGCCATTTATGAACATTTGTAATGGTTTTAGCTGATTAATTACATTATGATTTTTATTGATTTGGGGATTTTGGGTGTATTAGGGCGATTTTGGTCCTTTCATGCCTCAAATCGCGACAAAGGTCCCGCTTTGGCTTGCCGTAGCTCTCAAGAAGCGGGGCAAGTGCACTATTCGTACACCAGAATGGATGTCAGTTGGTAATATCTTGTTTTTAAATTTGTTTATAGTTATTATTAGTGCATGTCACGGTGAGAAAATCTGATAATTATAGTGGTATTTAGTTGCTCCTAGCATGTGTATATTCAGAGAATTTGTGTATCACATAGTTTGTGCTTGAGCATCTTTCGCATCTATAAAACTATTCTTGCATAATGCAACGATGACCTTTAATGGGGAATGATAAAAGTTCTGCTACAGAAAATTCCATTTATCTCTAAGTCATAAATAAAGCCATATTGAAAAACGGAAACAGTAGTATTATCAGGGAGTTGTTTAAGAAGCTATGAGGAATTTGCAACAAAATAGTATGATGATGCACAGTGAACTTTCAATTTTCGATAAGGAACTCATCCATATCCGTTTACTCTTTTGCAACATTGATGTCAAAAGACAATGATGCGCATCTATTTTGGAAGCCCTCTTATAGCTGTTTATTAGACATCATTTCAAATTACATCTAAATAGGATGGTTTAAAAATTGACGAATATATTAGAAAAGTTTGTTTAAAGTTGTTTATTAGATAATCTGTAGTTGAATATGAAGCCATAATGGTTTTTTAAAGATATGTCAAAACACATTTAAATGCGATGCTTTGAAAATAAAGAATATATCATGGGAGTCAGTTTAAAGTTACACTTCACAATTATTAATTTTTACTGGAGAAATTAGGACTTTGAGGTTATAGTTGATTATTAGATTTCATTTCGAGACACATTTTAAATAGGATGGTTCAAAATGAAGAATACATTAGAAAAGATTTTTGTAGCTGTTTACCGGAGAAATGTGGACTTCAAATAAGAAGGTGTAGCCATTGGTCGTACTGGTGTTTCAAGTTAATGCCAAGATGATATCAAGGATTAAAACCTCGATATCGGTATAGGACCATCATTTTTGGAATTGGAACCAACCATCTCAGCGGTACCGACTATCTCGGATCAGAATATCCGATTTTTTTATTGTTCGACTGAACGAATGTCTAAAAATTAGTTTTAAAAAAAACAAATAGTAAAATAGCAATAAACAATTTTGACAACTTTTTTAGTATTTAATGACTAGAATGGTTTTTAATTATGCTGTAAAGATAACCATAAACTTTTTGACATTTATTTAGTAATTATGATGCCAAAGAAACCAATTACTCATTAATAAACCTAATAACCCATTAACAACGCTAATAAATCATTAATAATCTCAAATACTCAATAACCTTTTAGGAAACTAGTTACTAAAATCCAAACAATTAATTGGTGAGCCCAGTACCAAGATTTATAATCTAAGTATCAATCTCAATATTGGAACTCAGAAGGTCATTTTTGGGATAGGAATTAGACATCTTGGATCAGTTTTGGCTGAGATTTAATTATGGATGATATACATAAAGGCTTTCTTTTTAACCGTAAAACAAGCTTCTTGGCTTGAATTGAATTTACTATTCCACAACAAGCCTTTATCCCAAGCTTTTTGGGTTGGCTACATGAATCCTCTTTTTTGAGTATGCCCTCTAAAGGTCGACCTTTTCAATTAAAATGGACATTTAACATATCTTTGTTGAAAGTCTCCATCCATATTTGCTTAAGCAAGCCTATAGCTCTCATCACACCATTGATTATGATTGTTTTACTCTTCTTAATTGCGCATTTATTAGCCTCCGTTTTACCTTGAAATATACTCGATCCCCTCTCATTTTGTATTTCAAGAGAGCTACCTCCTTAGATCTTACTTAGAGACCCATTTTTTAATCCTATATTGTAGAATATTGCCACTCATCCACCTAAATATTTTCACTCAGTGCACACATTGATTGTACTTGTTCTTTATCCAATGTTCCAATTTAGAAGAACTGAGAAAACAAGGGATTTATTTCAAGCTTGTCAAGTTTTGGCTAAAAGTTGGTTGATGCCAATTACCTAATGCTAGCCATCGTGCCAAAGGTTTGGAGTCTGGACACCAGAAAATTGAAAACACAATTAAGGAAGAATTTAAGCAAATGATCTCGATTTCGTTGTTGGCGACTGTGCATTGTTTGTTTCTTTTGAAAATACAATTGGAAGTTGACATTTGTGGTTGTCTTCTTTCCTCTTGTTGCTATTTACTGTATTGTTAGTTGAAGCATAGCCAGCTTCAGCCACCTTCACGCAGTTATCAATTCCTACCAACTGTCCCATATATCGTATTTGTTATCTTTTGTTTCTTTTTATTTATAGTTTCTTTCTTCCCATGTTTCCCTATTATTACGATTAGCATTCTATATTCTATATTATCATATATTAGGTAATTGTTTGTTTTGCCAGAGAGGCTGACACATGTGTTGGAAGTGGAAAGAGAATCTCCTAGAGAATTTCAGCCCCTGCCGTTCCATTATGTTGAAATTTCAAGGCTTTTATTCGACTGGTGTGCAAACTTTAACTTGTTTATCTTTTTTTCTTGCGCTTTATCACTTTCAATACTTTTGGTTGCCAAAACTTATTTGAAATTGCTTCCAGTGCCCGTGATGACATATTGAACATATACATGGTGAGTTGGGGAATAATTTTTCTGCTGTATCTTGAATATATGATTCTTGAATCCACATCCTAAGCTTATTATACAGGTGAGATCCTTGATTGAGGACATCAGGGATGTTAGATTTCATAAGGTTGAAACTGGTTTGGAGACAATATCTGGTCGCACACATGCTGTGAAGGTATATTTTCCAACTTAAGTACATAATTTTCTTTCTCAGCAGGTCTGTTCTACTAGATTTAGGTTAATAAGTAGTTTTGACTAAGACATGTTCAATGCTTATTGTTAATATAAACATGGAGGCAGCCCTTAATAGAGCAGAAGGAAAGAAACAGATTCATATAGGCAACCCCAAAATTTTGGGATAAATGCTTGTTGATTTTGTTGTTGTACCAAGACCGGTTCAATCTGAAGCATCAAGGATTTAAATTCTTTACAGTGAGTAAATGATTTAAACTTCAGATTTTGCTTCATACTTTCCCAGAGATGGTCACAGTGATGGCATTTCTACTGAAATAACCTGAAAGTTGAACCATTTTAAGATTTTGATCATTGTCTTTAATATCAATATTCACGTTACATAAGCAAATATATCAAGGCTCTTTTCTTCCTCTTACCCAAGAAGTGAACTCCAGATGTGATTAGATCATTAAATCAGCATGCCTCTTCTTTCCAATAATGTTTTGTTGTCTTAGGTTATTATTACTGCTGTTATTTGCCATCGGTTGTTTCTTAACTAAAGGTCATACAATCGTATCCTCCAGCACCCGCACCCTTTTTGAAGTATCTTTGCACTCTCAGTTTTGCAGCATCTTCAGTTAACTTAGAATTCTTTTAAAGTTATTTCTTAAGCACAGAAAGATTGTATATTCACAGAGCTTTTGCCAACTTGGTCTTGCGTTTTCTGTTTATATTTTACAGCAAGAGCTATGATATTGACAATGCTCTGAGTATTCTGGATTATCATCCTAACCTGCAAATTTTGTTTCTAAAACATGGTCTATTTCCTCATTTTCTATCTCATCCAGTTAGAAAGATATATAACCGAGCACAGCTGATGCATTTTATAGTTCATTCATTCTCTTAAGACTTTTCACTGCATACTGATTAAGGAACACCGTCACAAACTCCTTTATGAGCACAGCATACTGATATCAATAATTTATTTTTCAAACCATAGTATTTCTTGTATTTAGGAATATCAAGCCATTTTCGATTCCATCCATTTTATCGAGTCATTTTTTATTTCTATCCTGATATCTATAATTTAGCTTTCTCCTTTGAGCAATTTTCTTATTACATTAGACTTTTATCTGGCACTCAATGAAGTTTGCCATTATTTAGAAGACTGGCACATTGATCTTCACCAAAAGTGGAAGGCATAAAATATTATTTGTCGTCGTGCATATATCTGATTCTGCACCATAAATTATTTAATTAATTTGTAATTCAGCAGCTAGTTACATAAACAATCCTCATGCTTCCTTTTATAATTTTAATTTCCTGCAGCTCAAAAATCTGTCTGCAATGGAAGTGAATATAGTACGTCCATTCATGGTTAGAACTTTGCAAGCTTTCTATAAGCATGATAGCCCACAAGTGGTCCAACAGACAGAGCCTGTTGGGAACAGACGACCACAAGAGGTCGATCGGGGCCCACGAGTAAGTCTTGCAAATCTTTCCTCAAGTTGGTCCAATTTTCAACAATTTGCTTCATAATTGAATTTCACCATTTGTTTGGGTTAATTAAACAAACACTTCCTGTAGTCATATAGCACTTATATCCTCTTAAGTGACGTATTAGAGCAAATATTGCCTCTACTTGCTGATAAAATTTCTAAAGAACTCTCAAATTCTACTCTAAACAAAACTGAAAATTTAATTTCTATTTTAAAACCTTGTGCTGTTTAAAATAGAATTTGAGTGATTTTCTGGTTAATGATTTAAAGAAGGCGCTCTCTAATATATCACTTGAGGGGCCACAAAAACTTTAGGGTTTTGTGCAGTTAGTTCTTACATGAACTTATCCTGCTCAATCAATTAATTGAGCTTAATCATTTTTCAATTTGCTGATTATGAACTGGTCATGTATATTTTACTGACTGTTATTTCTAATGAAGAATTCAATTAATAGTTAGTTAGTGATAAGTATCTCAAACAAAATTTTAATGTAAGAAATTGTCTCCTGAAAGCAACCGAAAATATACTTTCATATTGCCTGGTAAAACTGCACTAAAGAGACAAAACTGAACCATGCTGTTGTAAGCTCGCTGGTTTTGCATCAAGAAGTACCGTGATAAATATTTCCGTGCCTACAGGACAAATTTGAGATCCTGCGAGCACAATATTTGTACATATAATTGTCCTCAGAATTAATAGCCCAAGCATTCTTTTGAGTTAGTTTTGTTCTGTATACATCTATATATCTCTACTATTATCACCCAAACTCAAAGGGGTGCGTGTGTCTTCACCTTATTTCTTAGAGAAAAAAATAGAAAATACGAGAAAATTTCTCCTACTTTTCAAAGGACCAACATCATCTTCCTCTCCCCCTCTTCTTGGTAATGTAAATTTGCATTCATTCTTTATACACAACTCCCCAATATACATGAGCATGGATCACACATGCGAACATCTCGTAGATCATGATATCAAGTGCTGATATAGCTATTTTTAGCCAGTATTTAGGATCTTATTGTAACATAATGAGTAGATATACTAAAATGGGATTCTCATAAATTTCTAAGTTTATATTCTTTATATTTTCCAGCGAGAACTGCGCCCACGTTAATTGGTTTGCAGTTTTCTTGTTTCTCTGCAATTTCAAATGCAAAATACAATCATGGATGCAGATCAGACGAGTAACGGTTGTATTCTTAATTTCTTTTCTTGAAAGCACAATTTGTACTTGTATACCGATATTCTTTTTGTTTTGTTAATTTGAGAAGGATTGATAACATTAATTTTTGTTGATCATCTGCTCTTTGCTAATAACAGATGGGCATAAGATTTAATTCTTGGCTTCTAAGTAAAACTATTAAGTTCCAAGGTTTGAAAACTAAGCTTATACTGCGATCATTGTCCATTGCACGCTGATAGAAACCTCTAGCATCGGAAACATTTTGCCAGAATCCTTACATTTCCCTTGATTCTTTATTTTGAACAGCCATTAGAGAGCAATGACTTTCTTCTCTCGCTTATTGAGAAGTAATCGTCTTCGACAAGTTTAGGCTTTTAGTGGATTCATGGTATTTTGGGTGCTTCTTGAGAAGTAATTGGTTTAAGTTGATCCTTGAGCCAAATGTTTTTGAGACGCCTGGCTGTTCTTTTAGTCATGTCTTGAACTTTGGGTGTAGAAAACAACCAAGAAGTTTATTTTACATCATCAACATTTCAAATCCACGTATATATAAGGACACCAGGTTGTCTTTTTGGAGATCTCTTTAAATCTACTAATGCTCTAAGCATACATTTTTGAATTATTTTGTTTAGGTTCTTTACCTTTCCCTTTAGTTTCACTAGCTCACCTTCTAGAATTTCTGGAGATGATTTGGATATTTAAACATTTCTAATCATGAAACCTTAATTTGTGTAGGAAACCTATAAAAAATGCAAAGCGGGGAAGCAACAAAAATCTCAATTAGCATCAATTTATTCAATAATTGTTTCTTCAGAAAAAAAAAAATAATTGGAATAAAGCAGGAAAAATGACTTGAATTCATTACATATCACATAACCATTACAAATAAACTTGAATTATTGAACACCTAACTCTACATGACCACATCATTCAGCCTTTGAATTTTATACCTGATTTTCATGCCTTCATAATAACTCAAGAGATCTTATGCAAGTAGATTATTTGCAGCCCATACCATTCTCATCAATCATCATTGACTGTTTATCATTGTTGTTATTGCTGTTTCTATATATATTTCTTTGATTTTGATCTGGTCTATAATTACTATCGATCTCTTGTCTAAATGCTAAGGGACAGCCTTTAGACTTAATAATTTGCAAGTCCAGTTCATAAAGCATAGCATACCAATTTCCCTTATCAATTCATTGTTGTCTTTTCCTAAATTACGTAATGATTAAGCAAACTTTTAGCTCTAAAGCATATAAAACTCACACCCATTTGTTTTAAAGCTTTCATTATCAAGGGGCCTCTCTTATTTATTTGTTGTTGGCTGTCACTAACTTGTTTATTTCATGTTGTTATGATGGGGTTGCTGCATTAGAAATGTCTCTTTTGTGTTGTTTTTGCATCAAAATCATGGCATGTGAAAGTGATTGGATTTTCTAAACACAGTTTGTGTTAGAATTTAAAAATATTGGCATTTGACAGAACTTTCAAGTTTTAGCGAAATGGTAGAGATTTTAACAGATTTTTTGATTTGGCAATGCCTAGGATGCTAAGCGCTTCAACAGCCGTGAATACTTGCAACAGCCAAAAAACCTCTTGTACTTTCTCATGTACCATGTATATCATCTTAAGAGACTTATTGGAGTATATGCCCCCTTATAGACTTTTTAATACCTTAGCAGGGGTGAAAGTCAGGCCGGGTTCGCCTGAACCCGACCGACCCAACCCGATATTTCCGGGTTTCTTTGGCATGCTATACCCGCTTGAACCTGAACGGACGGGGTTTAAAATTAGCTATAATATTTTTGGGCCGGGTATGCGTTTAGTACATAACCCGCCTGGCCGAACTCTAAACCATGTCCGAATCAAACCTGCTACCTAAAGTCAACTCGACTCGATCCAAAGCGTATACCATAGACAAAATATTGAGCATTTCAATTTATTATATTGTGTTTAAGTTATAATTTAAAAAATATAATTTATGTTGGATATAGTGTCCTCAGAGTCAATTATTGGATCACAGGCACGTGATTGCAATGATTGAGGGAGGACTTATGCCGGTAGGACAGTCTTACACAAGATGATAGTATGCTATCTGGTTTATCTTTATCATCGTGTACTGCTTTAGGTGACCAGACAGGTCGCTATTACACGTTGATAGAGCCCCTAGGATTCATGCTTGACTGCCAGCAGTATGAGGGCGATCATATACGTGGGAGCTGGTAGTCTATAAGCACATCCTTAAAAGGTTCCTAGTCGTGGGAGTTTCGAGACAGGGCATCGATACTCCAGAGTAGACTAGTGTATACAGTCGAGACCCCGACGAGGGGCGGTGGCCGGTCTCACAAGCCATTGGTGTCAGTTGGTTCACCTAAGATATATACAGGTGCTCATTAGGTTATGAGTACACCGGACAGGACTCGCCGGGAACATGCTAGTTGGTCTTATACCTGACGTCAGATTGCAGTTCCCTGGTGACATGTGTACATGTTAGTTCATCGACCTGAGGATCGTCATTTGTCTCGTGTGAGTTCCCACTGTACTTTGATTACTACCATACCACGCTCAAAGGAGACGTGCAAACAGGTTTTAGTTGGGTACAGTCCCGAGCCACATGGAGGCAGTGAGCGGATCTTCAGGGGTTCGTCTCTCCCGGTATTGGGGGTGAGGTCGCGTTGTATCTAGGAGAGCCATTACACAAAGCTCTCGGCCGAGGCAGGAGATTTACTGGTAGGTATTCCAGTAGTATCTCAGGGTGTTCTGGGCTGCACTCCGACACGACTTGTACCGCTTTGGGGGTCTGACTTTTACCAACCCCTAGGCCCGCCATGCGATGCTCATAGACGAACGGACCGGACTGTACGGATATTGTCACTGACAGGCTTAGTACGGTGTCAGGATGAGTTCGCTCATCGACGTCCCTTTTGGTCAATACCTGGTAGCCCGTCACGTATTGGCTTATACCTCTGACGTGCTAGTGGTTAAATCCACAGCCATAGTATTGACGAGTCTTTAGAGTCCCCCACATTCAGTTGCTCAAGTTTTCGGGCGAAATGCTGTAGAGGCCGTATGGAGATATGGCAGGATTCGATCAGATACGTGCGGTATTGCACGGATCAGGATCGGACGGTTAATACTAGCCGGCTTTGGTTTAAGCCGGATCCTAGTATAGTAGAGTGTAGATTTTGTCTCATTGCATTTGTATTTCGGTCGGAATACAAATGCGGGTATGTATATACAGTAGCGGGGTTTTCCTGTAATTTATTACGGGATCAGTTTTATGAAGTTGCCAGTTTGTTTTCCGTTTCGGCCATATTTTTTTGTATCTTTCCTTGGCCGAAGATTGGTGGAGGAGGGCTTATTTGCATTTGTGCAAATAAGCATTTGTGGAGGGTGGTGATTGCATATTGTTGTATCATGATAGTTCCACCATCACATTGACTTCTTAGTTCATGATGGTTCATGATGGCTTGACCTTTTGGAGTGATGATTGGTTGGTTGAGTGTTGGATTTTTCTTGTGATGATTTCTTCTCATCATCTCTTTTCTCTCTCTTGGATTATGAGAGACTCTCATTCTTTTGATACACTCTCTCCCTCATTTTCTCTCCTCTCCCACCATAGATGGCCGGCCATATGAGGAGGGGCTGCCCATTTTTTTATGTGGGGATTTTTGTTCTCTTGATGCTTGAAAAATCCCACAAGTTCCATCTCCATTAGTTTGATCTATTTCCTCCACCAAATGGCAACCTCCATAAATCCCATGAGACACAAGTTCTACACTACATTCTACAGCAAATCTTGGGCACGTCGACTCGCCAACTTCGTGCCCGAGTTGCCTCGGTATAGAGGTGGGAGCCCGTAAAAGAAGCCGGCGACGTGGTGCCCTTCCGGCGACGAGGTGGAGACCGGAGATTCCACGGGGAGATCGGGACGACGACGAGAAGACCGGAGGACACAGATCACTCGGTATATCTCTCTACCCCCTCTCTTGATAGCTAGGACTAGTTTAATGGCACGATCCGGGTTTATAATGCGCGGTGGTGCCGGTTTGAAAAGTTAAAGTAAATCACCGCTTCCGCATTCCGGCGTCGGATTGACGGCCGGGGCGCCGCCGTGCACTTACAGTGGTATCAGAGCCTCGCCATTAACCTAGTCTATCTTTGTCTAGTGTGTTTACGTTTCCGATCGAACAAATATTCCAAAACCGTGTTTTTCCATGCAACAGTTCTCTGTCAAATTTTTTTTGTCTCGAAATTTTTTTCAGGTAGTTGCAGAATGTTGTACAGAGAAAGATAAGACTTCTGTGAAAATTTGGTAAGCTGATACTGTAGGATGACCGCGGAACCGCGGCCAAACCCCCCTTATGGCCGCGGTTCCGCCGCAGTACAGCGCCTTCAATGCACCAATTTTTCACAGTGATCTTTTTGCAGGGAAATAGGGGTTTTGGAACATTCTTTTTGGGCCCAGAATTTCTTTATGTGCTACAGTAGTGCTTGGGGCCCACTTGGGAAAATTTGATCGATCGGAAAATTTTAAACACATTAGTTCACAGTATTTACATTATATCTGCGACCGTGAATGTCACTTGATCGGTAAATCCTGTCTAACTGCTATAGCCCGGTTAGACGGATTTGCGAACGTGACATTCACGTTGATGTTCTGTGTATTGCTGTGATGTTGCGGATTGGTCGTGGGGGATAGCCTGGATGCAATGCTAGTACAGTTTTTGTTGTATTATGTACATTTGATATTGCGGGGCGAGCGTCCAACATGTGGACTGCCGTCACTGCCTGTTTGTATTATTCTTTTGGGGCACGACCAGGTTGCGGTCGATGTACCCGTTGTATGTATATTTTTCTTTCTGTACTAGGATTACCCCGCGGAGGGGTGCACGGATAGCCGGACTCTAGAGGGCAACGAGCCCGCATCTCATGGCATTGAGACTGAGGGGGCTTCACTCTAGAATTGGCGGGCTATTCGCCGCACTCGTAGGGGGTACAGGTTGACCCAGGAGGGGTGTCCAAGTTACCGGATTCCGTGAAGTGCTGGGTGGTCCATTCATGTTATTGAAGGGGGCTGCCTCGCTTCAGGTTTTGGCGGGTAACTTGCCGAGCCCGTAGGGGTCTAGGTTTTCATTGCACAGGTTATCCACACGACCAGGGGAACGTCGGGTTTCAGCGGCTCTGTGAAACC
Source organism: Agapanthus africanus (assembly GCA_030015575.1). NCBI lineage: Eukaryota > Viridiplantae > Streptophyta > Magnoliopsida > Asparagales > Amaryllidaceae > Agapanthus > Agapanthus africanus. Next base: position 123,645,754 of record CM057339.1, on the reverse strand, counting down.
CGGGGATCCCAGATATCTGTATTGTTCTGTGATGCTGTACATTTCTGTGATGTTGCATTTTATCACGCCTTGAGCGAAATATTATATATTGATATATATATACTAGTAGATGTTGTATATGTTTTGCATCCGCGCTAGTCCAGTCCCCGCTCTGTTGTTAGTTAGCTAACCTAACGGGTAATGACGGGACCCAGTGGCGAATGCGGATGGCATATACGTACATCAGTATATTTTCGTTCTTTGTGGTGTGATCAATTGATGGGACTGCATTGATTCGGATCAATGCAAGTTAAACAAACCTAATCTGATGTTGTTGGAACATTTTTCAAAAAGCTGTTATTGCAAGGACGTTCACTTTTGTTTTGCATCGTGGTATTCAGTTGGAATATCCTGCTCCTCAGTCGACGAGGCAAGGGCCGAGATCCCTTCACCGGGAGTGACCCCTTGGACAAAAGTTTGCATCAGGGCAATAACTTCACTATAACCGATTACTTTTGCTTTGCATCGTGGTATTCAGTTGGAATACCCTGCACCTCATTCTTCGGGGAAAGAACCGAGATCCCTTCACCGGGAGTGACCTCTTTAGCAAAGGTTTTCGTCACTATATTTTTTATAAAGCTATCCAGTTCCTTCAACGATATCAAGTTCATTACGTTAAAGGTTTTCGCCAGAAACTATTCGTAGCCCTCCGTCATTTCAGGAAGGTAGCACTTAGTATTCATGCTATGTATGTTGGCCTTCGTCAAGGCATAGTGTATGGTAGCTATTTGTTACCTTTCTGTAGCATAGATAGATGCGTTGGTTTGGGACAGTCGTACTACTATTTTGGCCTTCGTCAAGGGTATGTACGGGTGGGTTCAAATTAACCTGGACAATGACGGGTAGAACTTGACATGTGACTTATGATATGTTGGCCATCGTCAAGGTCATAAGAGCATGGGGCAAAAAAAAAATTCACATCGGGAGTTTCAAAAGAAACTGAAACTTACCAGATATGCGCATACCTTCTGGAGTATGATAGCGTGAGCGGATTCCGTCACGTTATCATGCGGTGATAGTTGGATCCCGATTCCCACTGATGAGTTGGTTTACTCCTCGGGTGATCCCGACTAATTCTTCTTTTTGGTTTGGAGAAGAATTTGACATTACAGTGGGAGGTTTCCAGATTAGATAAATTGGTAACCATTCTGATCTAGGTTTGAGTGCACGCTGAGTGTTTCTTTTCTCTCTCTCTTTGGCAGCGACCATTGACCCGACCTTAGACTATGACTCAGTGACCAAATTAACCGAACCTTCTTATAAACACCGGCTTTTGGATTGTCAGAGTTGCAAACCTCATTACCACTCCTACTTTTACCCTTTTCTCCAGGACACCCCGTATTACTACGAACGTCCACTTCCATTGGACAAAACCATCGTATGGTTATATACGAACTCGAAGAAATCTATTCGAGGATGGTTTCCGGTCTTGGAGAAAACGGATAGGATTATTCAGTTGTCTTTTCCTTTTACCTTCTCTCAAGTTGTGAGTACTCCTTGGTTTAGGAGATAGTACACCCATTATGCTTATTGGATAGTCTTCTTCCAAACCATAGGCAGGTGGCGACCGGTAGGGAATGAAGAAAACCAATTAGCCTAGCGATGGTGTACAGAAGGTATTATGTAAGAGGGCAAAGTAAATTGCGACTGATATTCACGACCAAACCAAGTATTTCATTACCACTCCCACTTCACCTTTGTATTTCTCCAGGACACTCCGTATCACTACGAAGATCCACAGTTTATTGGATATTCCATCGTATGGTTATATACGAACTCGAAAGGAACTTGTTCCAGTTCGGGGATGGATTCTGGTTCAGGAGAAATAAGAATAAGGTTTATTCAGTTGTCTTTTATCTTCACCTTCTCTCGCATTGCGAGTGCTCCTAGGATTGGGACAGTACACCCATTATGCTTATTGGACAGTCTTCTTCCAAACCATAGGCTGGTGCCAAACGGTAGGGAAGGAAGAAAACCATTTGGCCTAAAGGGGTGTACAGAAGGTAATGACTAAAGACATATGAAGGGATTTGGAGAGATGGTAGAGATTTATACGGTTATAGTTGTGAATCTGGAAGAGGCATTACTAGGAATACCAGGATACCCCATCGAAACATTTCAATGTTTCAGCTTCACTGTGTACTGTTAAAGGAAAACTGATTTCCCGATTAGATACTTACTCCAGGGTATGTATTTACCATGTATGATTCTCACATCTGTATGGTTTTACAGATGATGAGTAGGAGTAAGTTATTGGGAATTGGGTGATCATCCTCATTATATCGGGATTCGTTGTAATCGGTGATATTTGAGGAAGTCGCCCGGGATGTTTGCCGGACGGTAAATATTTGGTTTTGAATATCCGTTATAATACACCAATTTCAAATTGATATATCTGTACGTCTATTTTTATAGAGTGAGATATACCTTTTTGAAATTATGTCGATGACATTTACCTATATCAGCTGATGGTTAGGTAAGGAGTATTAAACAGCGGTGTAATTCTTCTTAACCATAAGTACAGTTTTCAACCTACGACACACAGGGAGTGAATTATTAGACTCAAGGGACTTGTACAGAGTATTGTATATTGTCCAGTGTCCATTAGAACAGAGGGGATGGTCCTCGTACTATATTCAGTTTACTTATGACTTCTCTAGTTCTTAGACAGGTGTTTCGTAGAAACACAGGGTCCAAGTTTTGAGAAGTTATAGGTATAAGAGTAAAGTAGAGAACCAGGTGTTGCAAGTATGGGATTCTTCAAGGTGATCGAAGATGTAGATACTTGTGTATGGTATTCAGTTGATAGTGATGGATATTAAGCGAACTTGCTTCTCTTTCAGGTTACTCATAATTGGAAGCATTCCTAAGTTGAGTAACGCTGATCGGCCTCCTTCCATTTAGTTGACATGCACTGGAGACAGATGCATGATTTGAATCTGGTTCAATTAAATCAGTGCCTCTGGTTCTATATTGGATATAGAACAGTTCGTATCTTAACGATGTTAAGGTACGGGGAGTTGTCCAGCTTATGCTTAAAACCAGACTCTGGATAACTCAAGGCATGTTTCTGTAATGGCTGTTTGTGGGTTGACCCAGGCTATGACGCGGGTTGACTTTTTACCATTTGGAAGATCAATAGTGATATTGTTCTAGACTCGCCACAGTTTTAATAAAAATGGATTTTTTCAGAAAACAGTAGTGGGAGTATGGTAGAACTGGAAGTGATTCCAGAACCGCAAACGATTACTGAAGATTTGATAGGAACCTAAAGATTCAATCTGGTTTGACATTCCATTAGCTACTCCGCAGATACGGTGGGTAACCTCAGGCACCCGAGAGGTACCCCGGTAGCCTCAAGGACGATGACAGGGAGGTTCTTGTTTACCCAGACTTACCATTGCTGTTGTTCCAGACTGTGAGACCCGGCAGGAGGATGAGTATAGCGTCGTTCTAAACTAGCTTTAGAAGTGTACGTCTATATGACTCTGCCAGAGGGTTGTCGTGGTCAGTGGGAGCAGCGGAAGTATGGTGGACAAGTGGCTTATGTCTATTTATAGACTAAAGCAGATATAGCGGAGATAGATCATCAATTTCTGATGTGACAGTCATAGGTTTGACTTCATCAGAATAGGGGATGGATCTGTTGAGAAGGTAGTAGGGTGTGATGTCATGGTATTTGGATGACATACACAGAGTAGGAAGTGATATTCCTATACTACGATCGGTTATACTTTGGTCGTCACACAGTGGTTTCTCCACATGGGACTTGGACATTATAACAGACATACTGGTTACTAGATCTATGGTATTAGATCTAGATTTGGGTGGTTTTCCAATTAAAGGTACTTAGACAGCATTCTAAGAGTATTTAGAATGGACGACTCCTGGCACGGTAGTGTACCTGCAGGTAATGGAGTCACCCTCTCTAAAGGTGTCTTACAGACTAAAGTAGAGAGGGATGTGCATGATTGACAGATCACTTGCTTAGGCAATTGAGTCAATCGTGAGATGTCAAGTACCACACCAGATGTTGTTCTTGCACTAGATGCAGTAAGTTGACATTGATCCAATCCTGGAGAAACAGTCGGAAGCAGTTTTAGAACATAAGTGCATGTTCTAGGGATATGATAACGACAGTCTCATTCGGGAGACAGTTATCATTCCAGGCTTCCAAGGTGACCTGGACGACAAGGAGGTTGTCAGAGTTATAGTTTTCCCTCTGACGAGGGGCAGTGTTTTGGACAGGTGATCCAAGTGGACACTGAGGGAGGCATTACGCAGGGTACTGATTAAGTTCAGTCGTCGATACAGTCTAAGAAGTTTGGATTTGGAGTTCATTTATGAGCTAGGTCCCATCAGACATCCAAACACATTCTAAGACAGGTATTGCTCATTTCGGGAGATGGGCTTCTCCGCGAACTTGAGATATAGAGAGACATAGAAAGAAACATCAATGCAAATCCACTCACTGAGGCTATTCCTCGAACGCAATAGTTTCGCAAACGAGCTTTGTGAGACTGACTAGTAGAGGAGTTGGGTGTTCGGTATCACACGGGCTGTGAGTATGCGACGTCGCAATAATTAGCCTTGAGTGCAAGTGGGAGATTGTTGGATATAGTGCCCTCAGAGTCAATTATTGGATCACAGGCACGTGATTGCAATGATTGAGGGAGGACCTATGCCAGTAGGACAGTCTTACTCAAGATGATAGTATGCTATCTGGTTTATCTTTATCATCGTGTACTGCTTTAGGTGACCAGACAGGTCGCTATTACACGTTGATAGAGCCCCTAGGATTCATGCTTGACTGCCAGCAGTATGAGGGCGATCATATACGTGGGAGCTGGTAGTCTATAAGCACATCCTTAAAAGGTCCCTAGTCGTGGGAGTTTCGAGACAGGGCATCGATACTCCAGAGTAGACTAGTGTATACAGTCGAGACCCCGACGAGGGGCGGTGGCCGGTCTCACAAGCCACTGGTGTCAGTTGGTTCACCTAAGATGTATACAGGTGCTCATTGGGTTATGAGTACACCGGACATGACTCGCCGGGAACATGCTAGTTGGTCTTATACCTGACGTCAGATGGTAGTTCCCTGGTGACATGTGTACAGGTTAGTTCATCGACCTGAGGATCGTCATTTGTCTCGTGTGAGTTCCCACTATACTTTAATTACTACCCTACCACGCTCAAAGGAGACGTGCAAACAGGTTTTAGTTGGGTACAGTCCCGAGCCACATGGAGGCAGTGAGCGGATCTTCAGGGGTTCGTCTCTCCCGGTATTGGGGGTGAGGTCGCGCTGTGTCTAGGAGAGCCATTACACAAAGCCCTCGGCCGAGGCAGGAGATTTACTGGTAGGTATTCCAGTAGTATCTCAGGGTGTTCTGGGCTGCACTCCGACACGACTTGTATCGCTTTTGGGGGTCTGACTTTTACCAACCCCCTAGGCCCGCCATGCGATGCTTATAGACGAACGGACCGGACTGTACGGATATTGTCACTGACAGGCTCAGTAGGGTGTTAGGATGAGTTCGCTCATCGACGTCCCTTTTGGTCAATACCTGGTAGCCCGTCACGTATTGGCTTATACCTCTGACGTGCTAGTGGTTAAATCCACAGCCATAGTATTGACGAGTCTTTAGAGTCCCCCACATTCAGTTGCTCAAGTTTTCGGGCGAAACGCTGTAGAGGCCGTATGGAGATATGGCAGGGTTCGATCAGATACGTGCGGTATTGCACGGATCAGGATCGGACGGTTAATACTAGCCGGCTTTGGTTTAAGCCGGATCCTAGTATAGTAGAGTGTAGATTTTGTCTCATTGCATTTGTATTTCGGTCGGAATACAAATGCGGGTATGTATATACAGTAGCGGGGTTTTCCTGTAATTTATTACGGGATCAGTTTTATGAAGTTGCCAGTTTGTTTTCCGTTTCGGCCATATTTCTTTGTATCTTTCCTTGGCCGAAAATTGGTGGAGGAGGGCTTATTTGCATTTATGCAAATAAGCATTTGTGGAGGGTGGTGATTGCATATTGTTGTATCATGATAGTTCCACCATCACATTGACTTCTTAGTTCATGATGGTTCATGATGGCTTGACCTTTTGGAGTGATGATTGGTTGGTTGAGTGTTGGATTTTCCTTGTGATGATTTTTTCTCATCATCTCTTTTCTCTCTCTTGGATTATGAGAGACTCTCATTCTTTTGATACACTCTCTCCCTCATTTTCTTTCCTCTCCCACCATAGATGGCCGGCCATATGAGGAGGGGCTGTCCATTTTTTTATGTGGGGATTTTTGTTCTCTTGATGCTAGAAAAATCCCACAAGTTCCATCTCCATTAGTTTGATCTATTTCCTCCACCAAATGGCAACCTCCATAAATCCCATGAGACACAAGTTCTACACTACATTCTACAGCAAATCTTGGGCACGTCGACTCGCCAACTTCGTGCCCGAGTTGCCTCGGTATAGAGGTGGGAGCCCGTAAAAGAAGCCGGCGACGTGGTGCCCTTCCGGCGACGAGGTGGAGACCGGAGATTCCGCGGGGAGATCGGGACGACGACGAGAAGACCGGAGGACACGGATCACTCGGTATATCTCTCTACCCCCTCTCTTGATAGCTAGGACTAGTTTAATGGCACGATCAGGGTTTATAGTGCGCGGTGGTGCCGGTTTGAAAAGTTAAAGTAAATCACCGCTTCCGCATTCCGGCGTCGGATTGACGGCCGGGGCGCCGCCGTGCACTTACAATTTAAAATCAAGTTTGCAATGCGTAGATTTTTTTATCTAGCACACCTTAAGACGTACATCTGTACGAGTGCGACCGGCTCAAGATCGAGCAGCTGGAAGGCAAATCATGGATTTTTTCAATCAATTAGGATTTATCTATATTTGGATATATCATAATTGATTGAATAGATCATAATTAGATTTCTCAATCAATTAGGATTTATCTATATTTCGATATTTGGATAGATCATAATTGATTGGTTTGATTTATTTTTATTAGGCTAGATTTGTTTTTTATTTTTTTCTTACTAGATTAGAATTGCTTTTATTACTAGTTATCTCTTATCCTTTAAACCAACTTGCTTCTTAACACGGTATTTAGCTATAAATAAAGCCTATAACCTCTTGTAAAGGTTATCTTGAAAATTAATAAAATTTTGAGTTTCTTTCTTTCCCGTGGATTCGACACTGTCGTGGATTCGACCATACTCTACGGTCCGTCGTTTTACCCTTAGCAGCAGCGCGTCTAGTTATCCGGGCTTGTAGAACTTAATAGTTCTCCGCATTCCAATACGTGGTTCGGTACTCTTCGGATACCTTGCCGCGTCAGATGGTATTAGAGCCTTCCCTTGTCGCCCCCTCAAGCACCTTCGCTGCACCTTTGCTGCACCAGCACTGCATCCTCGCTAAATCCTCATGCATCCTCGTCACACTCTCGCTGCACCAGCATCTCGACTTCCGCAGCAGCGTTTCTTCTTTCCTTCTTCATTGATTTCATCTTCCATCATGACGGTAGCCTACAACATAACCCGTGAGGAGCACGCCACCCTCAATGGAAAAGTAGACGTTCTCGACAACAAAATTGAGATTCTTAGCGTCGACATGTAAGATGTAAAGGCGTAATTGGCAGAAATTATGGCGCCTATCAAGGGCAACCAAGTGACTACCTCAACAACTCTTTATCAATCGGCCCTCAATGTTCGTGAACTCCTCTCTCGCCATGACGACGAAGTACCGAACCAAGAGGTTCAACACTGCTACCAAGAAGGCCGCTACGAGCACTATCCCAACCGCAACGAATATCACATCAAAAACTAGATTTCTCCTTTTGATGGAAACATCGAAGCCGAAGATTTGTTTGATTGGTTCGCCAAGGTAGAGTCCTTCCACACCGTCATAGTTTCTCCTCGTCGACAAGTTCTTATGGTGAAAGCACGGTTTGAAAGAGTAGCCCTCGCATTGTGGAAAAAACACAAGAAAGACGGCGAAAATATAAGCTACCCCGATGTGGCTACATGGTAAGAAATGGCGACAGCCATCCGTCAAAGATTTCTTCCGGAAGATTGGTGGCATGAGTATTGGACGGAGTTTAGCGTGCTCCAAGCCCGTCTCAACGTTCAAGAAGATAACGAGATACTATGATCGCGGTTTGTCAGCGGATTACGACCGGAGATAGCGAGAGCCATCCGATATGGGTGTATTACCTCCCTTGCGAAAACCCATACCATTGTGAAGAGAGCCGAAAATGACCTTCGAACACCGATGTGGGGAGGATATCGCTCCAACTTCAAAAGCCTCAAAACAGGACAACGAAAGAGAAGCAGTCCATGACAAGCCCTTCCAACAACCAGGAAGCTGGCAGCCTAAAGAATCAACTTTTCCAACCACCGGTCAAGGTGGGACCATCAAAGGTGCAAGGCAATACGTATGAGAAGTCGAGTGGACCCAAATGCTATCGATACTACGGGTTCGGATATAGATCCAACGTATGTCCCGCTCGACAAACGGTGGGCCTAATTGAAAGCGGAAGCCTAGATGAAAATAATGGACAGCAGGAAAAAGTCGAATGATACGACAACTTTTAGCCTCAAGACAACGACGAACACCTCTCTTTCGTCCTCTATCGTATCATGCTTGCGTCTCAGGAAGAAACGCAAATTCAGTGGCACAATATTTTTCGTACCCAATGCACCGTGCAAAGAAAGACTTGCATCGTCGTCATCGACAACGGGTGCACTGAAAATGTCGTCTCGAAAAGCATGGTGGAAAAACTCTAACTACCTACTCGAAAGAAGGCGAACCTGTACAAGATTAGGTGGATCAAGCGTGATAATAGCTAAGTCATCTCTAAGACGTGCAAGATCACTCTCTTTCGGCAACATATACTCCGACGAACTCATCTTCGATGTGATCGATATGAATATGTGCCATCTCATTTTGGGGAGACTGTAGCAATACGACCACGACATCACATACTGCGGAAGTGACAACGTTGTGGAGATAAAGAAGGGGCGCCGAATCATTGCTTTGAAGCCATTGAAGCGAGATCCTATGCCAAGAGCTCCAAAATCTGAAAGCAATTCCTTTGTAGTGCTTTGCAAAAAAGAATTTAAAGGGGAAGCATTTAAAGTCCAGCAGATGATAGTTATCGTGGATAAAGGCGAAAACGCGACACCAATCTTCTCGCTTCTCGACACTGTGAAGACCCTGCTGGAAGAGTTCAAAAGGGTGCTACCCGACGATTTACCCGAAGAACTCCCACCAATGTGGAATATTCAATACGAGATTGATCTTATGCCTGGCTCAAGACTCTCCAATCTTTCTTACTACCGCATGAGCCTTAAGGAGAATGAAATCCTACAAGCGCAAGTGGAAGATCTCCTCAAGAAAGGCTTCGTTCGTGAGAGCCTTAGTCCATGTGCCATTCCCGCGCTACTCATACTCAAGAAGGACGGAACATGGGGAATGTGCGTCGATAGACAAGAAATCAACAAAATCACAATAAAGTACCGGTTTCCTATCCCTCGGCTAGAAGACATGCTGGATACATTGGCGGGTGCTCGTGTCTTCTCGAAGATCGATCTCAAGAGCAGCTACCACCAAATTCGCATACGGCCCGGAGATGAATGGAAGACCGTCTTCAAGACATGAGAAGGACTCTGCGAGTGGCTCGTCATGTCGTTCTGGCTCTTCAATGCACCAAGCACCTTTATGCGGCTATTGAGCCAGGTCCTAAAGCCTCTTATCGGTAAATTCATAGTCGTTTATTTTGATGACATTTTAATTTTCAGCCATAACGAAAAGATCATATGATGCACTTGAGAAAGATTTTGCTAGTACTATAGGAAAATAAATTGTACATCTAACTCAAGAAGTGCTATTTCATGATGAACGGTTTGATTTTTCTCGGATTCGTCGTAAGCGCTGAAGGCATCACCGTCGATGAGGAAAAGGTTCGTGCGATCCGTGATTGGTCTACACCAACTACCGTGACCGAGGTCTGTAGTTTCCACAGTCTCGCTGCTTTCTTCCGTCGGTTTGTTAAAAATTTCAGCAATATTATGGCACCAATCACCGACTGCACGAAAAAGGCCCGTTTCGTTGAACACCCGAAACTGAAGCAAGTTTCCACCTCATAAAAGAGAAGCTCATAACCGGCTTTGTTTACCGCTGAAAACCGTTCAGATGAACTGGGTTAGAACGTCTAGTATGAATTTGAGGGCAGATGTATATGTTTGATCCATCCACCTCTTCGAAAACACTAAGTGATTATAGCTCTATATATCGAAGGTTAGGATGCGACCGATATAACCAACTTTAGATTCCTTCTCACGAGTGAGAGGTTTATTGATTGTGGGGACGAATTTTTCCTACAGACGCAAGTTCTTGTAGTTAATTACGTTGTCGCGTACGATAACGACTTTCTGCACTCTAGGTTCTTTGTTTCGGGTGTCGTGTTTTTATTTGTTTATTTTGGGTTGTCCTTGTATTGTATACGGAAACTAATTTGTCGTCGTCCGTAGGGCGCGAATTAGTCTAAATCCGTATATATATTTCAGGTTTTGGGTCAAGCATTTGCTTGACGGGGTTCACGTTGGTGTCTTGGTTTACCAACGGGAGTGAACTTAGATTTCAGTTCTCACATTTATGAGGTTCATCGGTTTAAGTGGGAGCTTAAGCTCTATCTAAGGACACGTTAGTCTCATTTGAGAACTAAGGTCTGCTTAGAAGATTTGGGAAGCATAGGTTCTGCCTAGGGATACGTAGTCTCATTTGAGAACTAGATCAACCCAGATGTATATAGTCTCTGTCTAGAGATATATAGTCTTATTTGAAAACTAGATCGATCTAGGTATATGAGAATTTTGTTCTCGGTAGATCACTTGATCAAAATGAAGCTTAAGTTTCAAGACTTAGCCAGTTTGCTAAAATCAGAGCATGTTTGGCACTCTTCATATGCTTGGCGCTGGCACATGGCTTTGGCGCAACTTGGGTCGGCTTGGCGCCGGCGCACGTTCTTTGCACGTGGCATAGCCGGGGTCTTGATGGGCCTTTCTTTGGCGCTGGCGCACGTATTTGCACATGGCGCAAGCCAGGTTTGAGAGCTCAAGCTCCATTCATGGAAAGGTTAACCTTTCAAGATGACCTTTTGATCAAGTCCATAAAATTCATATTTTTTGTGATCTTCAAAACTTGAGTTCTCGGGTATGAATATTTTTTGGGGAAACTATGTCTTATGAAGTTGAGACTTCAATCTTTTTGCTGATCCTTAATCCTTAAGGGAGAATGCTATAGTTCTTCCTTTAAGATCTCAGATCCCTCATGAGAGATTAACCTCTCGTCCAGAGGAGATATAACTCATGGATTTTTGATTCAAAAGAAGAACCTAGGGTTCTCAAGAAACTTAAGTTTTGAAGGGATGCAAAGGAGAGATTTTTCTCTGTGTTCTTTATCAAGGATTTGAGGAGGAGGGTGAAGAATTTTTTCGTGCAGAGACTTAAGTCTCGGTTTTTTGATCTTGTATGGAGATCTGTGTGTATGGAGATTAATCTCCTGGGCTTTTGTTTATAGGAGAGGAGAGAATTAATCAAGTTGAGAGAATCTCTTATTTGAGAGATCTCAATTGATCTTAAGATCAATCGGTGATGCTAAAGCACCGTTGGATTTTTGATTCAAGTGTTTTCTGTTAACAAAGAAATATCTTTCTGTTTTAGAAAGATACAGGAAAATATTTTCCCAAATAGAGCTTAAGATCTACCTGAAGTACGCACTTCAACAGAGATTGGCGCCGTTTGTGTCAAGATGGACTTGGTGTCGCATGCGCCAGGGTTGAGCTTAAGCTCTTGAGTCTAAATTTGGGCAGGAACAACCCCTGTCCTCGTTTTGCCGGATTTTGAGAAGGTATTCGAAGTCGATTGTGACGCGAGCAACGTTGGTGTCGGAGCAATCCTAATGCAAGACAAAAGACCCATTGCTTACCGTAGTGAGAAGCTGAGCGACGCAAGGAAAAGATAGTCGACGTACGAGCTGGAATTTTACTTCATCATACAAGCGTTGAAGTAATGGGAGCATTAACTCATCCATAAGGAGTTTATCCTTAACATCGACAACCAAGCTCTTAAATCCATTGAAGTCCAGAAGACCATCAACAAGATGTATGCGCACCGGATCAAGTATCTCCAACAGTTCACATTTGTACTTAATCATAAAACCGGGGAATTGAACAAAGTAGCGGACGCCTTAAGCCGAAGAGCATCCTTTTTGACTACTTTGCATAATGAGTTGGTCGGCTTTAGACAACTCAAGAAATTATAACCTTGATGAAGATTTTGTTGAAATGTGGGAGAAGTGCTCCATCCACGAAGCAAGCGACGGCTACCCACCGGAAGAGGAACCAAAGCTTCTTGTGCATATCACTACTAACTTGAGTACGAGTTTTCCTTAAGCCGAGGAGTCTGGTATAGCGCACCTTAATGTGTACATCATGTACGAGCGCGACCGATCGAGATCGAGCAGCTGGATGGCAAATCAGTGATTTTTTCAATCAATTAGGATTTATCTATATTTGGATAGATCATAATTGATTGGATAAATCATAATTAGATTTTTCAATCAATTAAAATTTATCTATATTTCCATATTTGGATAGATCATAATTGATTGGTTTGATTTATTTTTATTAGACTAGATTTGTTTTTGAATATTTTACTTATTATTAGATTATGATTGTTTTTATTTCTAATTATCTTTTAGCCTTTAAACCGACTTGGTTCTCAAGACAGTATTTAGCTATAAATAAAGCCTATGGCCTCTCGTAAAGCTTATCTTGAAAATTAATAAAATTTTGAGTTTCTCTCTTTTCCGGAGATTCGACACGGTCGTAGATTCAACCAAACTCTCCCGTCGTCTTGCCCTTAGCAGCGACGTGTCCAGTAATCCAGGCTCACCGAACTTACAGTTCTCTACATCTCAATACATGGTTCGATACTCTTCGGATACCTTGCCATGTCAATTTTACATATATTTGGCTCAAATTTTACCTCTTCGATTATTAATTTTAATAATTTACAATTAACCAAGCCTGAAAAACCGCAAACTCGTCCCGTCCGCTTAAATCCGAAACCCGTCCAAACCCGTCCAAACATGAAGTTTCAAGTTTGGGTATAATACATTGCAAACCCGTCAGGTTCGGACAGGTTTCGTGTTTAGGTTTTTTACTTCGGACCTTATACAAAAATTGTCAAAAACCTGCCCGACCTGGCCCGCTAACGTCATTTGGTTGTTCTAAAATACGTATTATGAGAAAATGATTGTCTAATTTAATTGTAGTATTTGTTTTTTTTGTTGTTTAGACGGGCATTTTTTCTTCTTCTGGTTTTGGTCAAGGAGTTGAGTTCTTGTGCGGACAAGTCTCTTGAGGGAGAGCCTTTGTGCAATCAACACAATATCGCACAAAACGAGAAAGATGAAAGTATTGATTCATGAGAAATTTCTTGCCTATTATCTACTTAAAATGGGAGAATGAGTGGGTTGTGCAACATTCAAGAATTTATTTTATTAGAGTGTAGGTAGCAAGCCATCTGTAAGATTCTAAGGAATAATAAGGTTGAATTTGTAAATTGTAACTTATTAATCCTTGTAGCAATTGGGACCAGTGTTTCCTAAAAAATTAATGGTTTTATAGCTGGCTATGAGGCACATGAGATGAGAGGAGGTACAAACATGGGGACTATCTAAAATTAGAATATGGACTATATTGCTTGCTACCATCCTTATTTTATTTTGGGCCAAGTAACAAGAAACTATTCTATTCCAAATGTCCTGCATTTTGCATATGAATGATTAAGTGCCCCCAACTCTAAATTGATAGGGTAATTTTTATTTTGTTTTTGAGCAATTGCAGGTTATTTAGGGTCTAGTTGGTGTCCTGCTGCGCATCAAAAGTAAATTTAGCCTTGGTATATAGATAGTGTATAGAGCAAAAGAAAATAAACGTAATGTATGGAAAGCTGTAAGAAGACATTGGTTGTTGCATATTGTTTAAATCTGGGAAATATTAGAGGGTAAATTGTCAAAGTTTTCCGCTGTAAAATAACCTAATGTCTGCAATATCAACTGAGCACATACATATGTTAGCTAACTGCATATATATTGCAGGCAACTATACATATATTGTATTAAGGGGGTTTTTAAGAGCGGAAAACTTTTCTAGGTGTTTTTAAAGAGATTCTTTGGGCCAGGAGTATTTTAACGGAAAACTTTTCCAGCTTTTTTTTGTCGACAATTTTCGCAATATTATGTCGCAGAAGAAACTTTTGCGTTGGATGGCATCATGCGGGATCCAAAACATAAGCAAATTAAAGTTCTTGTAATTATCATATGTTGATTTTGCGAAACTTTTTCTTTGGGGTTATATTTATTCTTTACCCACTTATGACTGAAAAGTATGGAATGATTTAAAAGGTGACACCCTACTTTCTTCTATATTTCCCATCTCTAAGGTCGAACAACGTGATTTATATATGATTTACCAGTATCCATCAAATACTAATTTTTTCCAAAGTATTTACGCATGTTAGATTATTGATTGCATTTTTGAGAGCAAGTAAGTTTTTAAAGTAAAAAAGAAAAACTCTGCTTTGTAATCCAATACGGTTTATTTATCTTAAAGTCATTGAAATTTGACACAATCATTATGGTATTTAAGCAGAGCAGTCAATATTTATTTCTAATATAATATAAGAGCTATGTCAGCGGCTTTTAAGTAATTTAGCATGGTAATGTAAGTTAATACAAAATTATATTTATCGTTTTAAAAAATAATCTGAAAATAGGTTCTTGAAGTTTGTCAAATGCATGTGCATGACTTGCTTTAAGAAGTGGTCCATCTTGGTGAAATCCATAAGCGTCAAGAGATCTTAACAAGGTTCACATGGTGTTGTACCTTCATTCTATCGTTTTCTTATATTACAAAAGCATATGCAATTGACCCATGTGCACTTTTTTAACATGTCAAATATTTAGTTAATAGAATTGATAGTAATTAAAAAAAGAGTCAATTCATAAAGTCGTTATATAGAAGGCATCATGACAAAACAGTAACTGAGATGATAAATTTTCAACACTTAAAACGTTCAACTCAAGCTTCTCGAAAATTTTAGTTCCTTGGTAGAGCAGAAAAGAAAAAGTCATCAATATCATAAACTCTCCAAAGCACATTTATTATTGATATCTTAAACGACAGTCTGTCTGATTTCAAGAAGATATCCACTCTTACGAGTAAAGAAAAAGATCGGCTCTATTGACTTCAATAATCTTTCGAATGATCCAAATTAAAAGCGGATTCAGATCATCTCTATGGACTAAAAAGACACCCATACATTTAAAGCCCCATAGTTATTTTTCCATTCAAAGTTAACGTCTCGTTACGGAGAAGAAGCCGAAGCTTGAGCTTGAATTGCTCTCTTACCTTCTTGGTATTTAGGTAGATTTTTCTCCCATAAAAAAGAATCCATATTCTCGCTCAGTTGAAGATTGAGATTTAAAACAACTAAAGAATCACTCTTATTACGAACGAGATTGCCTACCAACTTGAAACTTGCAATTAAAGGGACAAATGACACTCGACAAACTCGTTGTTGGAGGACGCTGAGAAAGACAAGCCGGCAACAATGATAAGAGCTTTTTGATTGAAATCTAACCCTTAAGTTAATTTAGAAAAGAAATTGGGAATTTTGGGAGAAGAAAAAGGGTCGGGGCTTTTGAGACCATATCTCGATACTCATAATTAACTCTCTAATAGAGTAATGGAAGATACAAAAAACATGTTTTTAGACTGTTAAGAGGGGGCTTAGTGCAATTTAAATGTATGGAAAGTGTTTTAAGTAAATACAAAGTATGAAGTGTTATTTTAATAAATAGCGAAGCAAGACATGGCTTTTTATTAAAAAACCCTTTAATTTTTGCTTGCAAAACAGAAGGCCGAAGATGATGCGGCAAAGATATCTATGTGGGGCCCATCCATGTGATTTGTTGGACATCTCTGACCCTTTGGATGAAATCCAATGGCCAAAATACTTTACCACACTCTCCGGTGTTTCGTAGACACAGGAGAGGATATGAATCTCTTAAAAGCTGCGTGGTTTCGACAACATGCTTGAAATTATACATCTAGTTTTTTTTGTTCGAAAACAAGAACTAAAGTTTAATTCATTAGATCAAGTGGTGCAGGGGGTATTTTAGGTTTGTATCTTTATTATCTATGTTAAGAGCAGTATCGAGTTTTTTTTCATGGTTTCGGCCGACCAAAGCAGATCATGTTTGTGTTAATAAACTTTTTTACCGGTTATAAGTGCAATATGAGTAAGCGGACGGAGGGGATAAATTTTATCAAGTTATTTAAAATTTAGAAAAATTCATTCGTGAAACAACAGCTAGAGAACGTGCATGTTGGTCCATACGGTAACTCCAAAGGAGCGTCCCTCTCATTTCTTTGGAGCTTAGCAAATGGGTTCTCCTTAGTCCACTCTTATACGCTTAATCCTCAATTAATTTAATAATAAGCTAAATCTAATGCCGTCCCTTCGAACGCCGCGTAACTAGCGACAAATCGTCACCCACTTTTTCACTCTCTTTTCGTGGGCCCCACAATAGAGGGGAGGGAGATCCGCTCAATTGCCAATGGACACGTGTCAGTTGAACTCGCATCCGCTGACGTGGCTGATACGATTATCCGTACACGTTTTTTCACACCAGAAGCTTCATGTCCAAGTTGTTGCTTTTGAACATAGTCACAAATTCGTCGTTCGGGTATAATTCGGCGACGTCGAAAATTCGGATTCGGCGAACTATTCGGAAAAAATCCACAGGTATTCGAGAAAGATTCGGTAGGTATTCGAGAAATGTTCGGGAAGGATTTCGAGCAAGAAATTAATATATAAAACGCTAGGTTTTGATTTTGCGAATTATTTGCTGTTTTTTGAATTATTCGATATTTTCTCACATAATTCGGGAATAATTCGTGAATTATTCGGCCAGCCGATTAGTTCGGCGATTAAGTCGGCTGATCAAAAATTCGTGAATTTTTCGCGAATTCGGTGAATAATTCACGAATTATGTGACTATGCTTTTGAATGGATGTTATGGATTTACAAGAATACCCAGGGCACCTTAATATCACTCTCATCTTTTATTGTAAATATGGACATCGGTCTAATTATTCTTTTGCATCCTAAATAACATGTGATATGAATAAATGTGTTGAGTTACTTCGTTTGGTTGGATGATAGTTCAGCATATACATGCATCCAAAACCTCTGTCCCTATCTTCTGCGCTTTCGTTTGGACAATCCTACCCTACCGATTTATATCCATTCTAAGTCGTTTTCTGATGACTAACCCATTAATTAATTTTCGAATGCTTTCGATATTTGTGGATGATATGTATAGGTACAGTGAGATTGTCCCCAATGAACCTTACACGTTTGTGCATCGTTTGTTGGTTGTATTTTCATGTCAATTGATTAGGTAGAAGGCTTGTTTTGAGGGAGAAAAAAAGTTTGACACGAGCGTTAATGATATTTGTATTTCTTTTTATTGATGGCGGTCTTCCTACTATATTGGTTCGGGAATCTGAAAGGCCGGATATATGGTGTTTGTCTTACGCTTTAGGCTATTTGATCGTGTGCAAAAATAAAAATAAATATTAGACAATTACCGGTGACTATGCGAGAAGAAAAACAGTATGACAAACAAGAAGCAAGATCATTTCTCACGGGTCACAGCTAAAAACCGCATACAAATATTATGCCTTTTATTTTGCAGCAGTCCAGACAATAAAAATTGGAAGCCATTGTCATCTCATCGTACATAATTCATCATTTTGTGAATACTGTAAGCATCCGACAAATCAATAAAAATTTGCCCCCTGCATAGATTAATTTGAAAATTTCACCATATAAAATTTATTCAAGGACTTTTTTGTCATTTACTCAGTCGATGAGCGACTATATAATATTCTTCCTTCTCTCCGACTCCTCATCTTCTTCAATTCACAGCAAATTTTCGTTTTCTTCTTCTTCTTTTCCTCCAATTTTGGTATTTTTATTTTACAAAATAATTCCCTAAAAGAGTTAAGAAAAAATATATTTTGACGTTCTTAGTACGCAATTCTGTTTCAATTATGTGCAAATAACATTTTTTTCCTTTTCAATTCTCCTCTTCACGAACTCAATTTTGCAAATTTTCCCGAAGTATCCGATCAATTTAGGGTTTTTATGATCCTAGCAGAAGCAAACGGGTTTCGGGTTCAGGCTCCGATAACGAACCTGGCGTCCACACGCGGCCGCCCGATAAAGCTCGAATCTTGGGGGCTGGACCCGACCCGAAACGCTGTAGCTGATGGGGATTTCCGTAGCTGCGCAGCAGCTGCCGGTGACTTTTTGGTTAAGTTCACCGGCGGTGAGGATATCAAGGGGTTGAGCTTAGAGAGCGAGCACGATTTGGCGGCGATGGTGAGCGATTTCTTGGAGAATGGTAGCGGCGGCGGCAATGAGGCTAAGTATAGCAGCGACAGCGATAATGGGTGCTCTGATCTTGCTCATTTGGCTGATAGAGTTTTGGTGAGTTTTCAAATTCTTTTTGTTTTTATGTTTTGGGTTTATGTGATATGTTGTGTTTTGTTAATGAGAAATTAGTGATGTTAATGTGAAATTTGAAAAATAATAGTGTTAGCTGGCGTAGAAAGAAGAAAGATTGGGTAAGGATGATGAAGAATTCACATTTGACATTTGCTAACAGAAACATGTTATCCGTTATCATGATGCAATACACAGACAGATGAGATGGGAAGAAGAATCCAATTTTTTGGGATATTTTTCCTCTCTTGCCAAATCTTATCCGCTCATGTATTGAACCATAGACAGCGGATATCCTGTTTCTATCAAAGTATATAAGTTTTTTTTATTATTTGCAATTCAAATTTTAATTGGTTCAATGATGCATTCAAGAAGCCATCATAGAAACTGTTTGTTGCTACACTTAGCCTAGTGTTACCAACAACCCAGACCCCATGCTGTAATCTCAGATTTCCTCTAAAATGCTTATACTTTTTTTCGGGCAATCTTCCTGATATTGTTAAGGGTAAATTGTTAAAAAAACCCAAGCGCTCTTTTCTATTGTCAAAAACCCCTGGCCTTGAAGCGGTCTCCCTAAAATTTTTTCGTGCAGTATCTACATAATAGCCTGCTGTATTCTACCAATTCATACAAACTATTTAGATATCATAGAAAACGATTTATCACAGACAACTTTAGATATAGCATGCTACTGTTTAGATATCGCATGAAATTAGATATAGCAGGAAACTACTAGATATGACAGGTAAGGTTTTTTTTGACAACTAAAAACTTTTTAGGGGGGGTTTTGACTACTGTTTCTAGGCCGGGGGTTTTTGACTAGGGAAAAAGTACTTGGTTTTTTTTTGGTGACAATTTACCCTATTGTTAATGTACCTGTGACATCTTTATTGCTGTTGAGTATGTGTGTTGTGTTTGACATGAATTTGGACGAGCCAGATTTAATTTGTTTCTTATTGTCCTAAAATAAGAATAATGCTCTTTAGCTTTCATGATAACATGCATGTTGAAATGAAACAGTATGCTAATTGCATGCAGGGTATCCTATACTGCTTTTAGGAGTAATGTGTGCACTGATAATATGTGTTATGATAGAAGTATAATCTCCTATCAGTTTATTTTGCTTTTGATAAAAATGTCACATATTTGCGGTGGATGTGTAAAATATATCGTAAATGGAAGAGTTTCTATACAAAAAGCTTTGGCTTCGACATGTTTCTGGCAAAAGGGTGTTCGCATTAACATAGGGTTTTAATTTGACTCCTTGGCGTTAAGAAATTTCAATGTTTAAGAGCTATGACATATTTACGGCTTTCTCCTTTACCCCTAATCATATTATATGCTCTGTATTGTAACTCTAATGACTTGTGTTTTCTTTTCTTCCCCTGCATCAGTTTCTTAAACGCTCTGGGGATCAATATGAGAGAGATTTGTCCTTGGTTGTTCGATCCCTTCTACTTTCTCTCAACGAGAATGAGCTCAATGGTTTCAAGGGAGATTGTCAATGCAATGCAAGTTGTATCCGGCAGTTACTAGCGAAGCAATTGAGGGTTTCTGGTTATGATGCTGCAGTGTGCACCTCGAAATGGGAAGGCTTCGACAAAGTCCCTGGAGGTTAGCTCATTTCCAATATAATGTAAAATTAGACATTTGCATTCTTTTCTGGCCTGCGTGGTGCTTTATGTACCGTCACATGATGCCATTATCATTACAGTTCTTCCATGAGACGATTAAAATAATAATGCAATAAATTTGCAAAGGGATATATGGTTTATGTGCAAAATAATAACGAGGCAAGGACTTCTGTACGATAGGGTGTGCTTCTTTTATATGTTTTTACGGAAGTGCAAATAAATTTCGAAAGAAGACTAATGCCCCTTCATAATTAGTTTATTTTTGGCATATGAGAATGTCATTTGGCATATTGTCCTTTTTATATGATTTAGAGAGGTGCAAATAAATTTTGAAGGGGGCACTCATGTCAGTGTTAAAATATAAAGCTTTATCCTCTCATTGCAACTTAAAGAATTTTGGCTTAAAGGTAAGGGACTTTAATTTTTATTGTTCCCCCTGTTCTAATCTGCCCTCTTCCCTCCCCCCCCCCCCCCCCACCCATAATAGGCGATCATGAATACATCGACATGGTTGTTAATTCAAAAATTGCAAAATCTGAGCGATTAATCATTGACATCGACTTCCGGAGCCACTTCGAAATAGCACGAGCCGTCCAGTCTTACGAAAAAATCTTATCTTCTCTTCCCGTACTCTATGTGGGCCCCATTTCCAGACTCAAACAATACCTTCAAATTATGGTCGATGCAGCGAAATATTCTCTTCATCAGAACTTGATGCCTTTGCCACCCTGGAGATCATTAGCTTATCTGCAAGCAAAGTGGCAATCGGAATATCGTAGAAATCTCAATTATATAGAGAAACAAAGCAATGAATATAGTGTTTCGTTTGATCACAAACAATGCATTGATCGCTTGAGGAGTTTGAAATTATCGCTGCAGTCTGAGATTGAACCAGACAGGTTATTGGAGCCGATAACTAACAAGAAGCGGAAGCCTTTAGTTGTTTTGGGTGTCAAATAAGTGGAGCCCAAAGCTTGTGGGGTTTTTATATAATAGAAGAGTAACAATAACATGCCATTTTTTTTGGAGGCACAAGTTCAATAGTTTTGTGTTTTAATTTTTTTTGGTTTTGTGAAGGAGTCAGAACTCAGAAGTTATAGAGATTTTGCGGCATCAGGAGAGACTTTTCAAGGCTTCTTTGTTTCAGTTTTTGTCCATTAGAGTAGGAAGAAGTTTTGCTGTGAGTGAGAGTTGGAAATATTTTTGTGATGTAGTTGTTCAATTTTTGGTTATAAATATACATGAATCTGTAGCCTGAAACACAAAACTGTTCTCAATTAAGAATTTTGATAAGGAGCATATGGGAAATTTAGAATTTGGCAGGTTCTCAAAAGAACAGTTTAGAGGTTCCTGTAAATTAGCCAATCTAAAATTTAATAAAACTACCTATGAGCAATGGCTTGCTTAGTTATCATGGATGGGGAAGTGTCGGGTTCAAACCCTAGAAAACGTCAAGTGGGAAAGTGGCCATAAATTAACGTTTTCGTGGCAAATTTGTGGTCTTTTGGATGTATGCGTGCTTGTGTGCGCATTAGATTTGGGCTTACGAGGCAGTGCCAAAAAAATTTTTTTAATAAAAACTTTGAAATTCAAATTGGAAGCGCAATCAAGGCCCATTATATGCTGTTGTATAATCCGAATAGACATATGAAGGCTTAAACGCCGGAAACTCTCATGTTTGACCCAAAAACGGGAAGCCCCTTAACGTTTAAAAACTTGCATTTTGCCCTCCTCACTAAACTTTCTGTTAAATTTTCATTAAAATTTTTTATGGCTCGACGAAAATACCCCCAACTTTCTTTAATACTATTTTTGTTCTTTTATGTTTGTGGAGGTATTTTGGTCAAGTTATGTAATTTTTGGATGGAAAATCTAAGGGCAGTTATGTGAGGAGGCAAAATGAAGATTTTTAAACATTATTGGGTTTTCTGTTTTTGGGCTACGGGTGGGGTTCTGCACTTAAGCCTAATATGAATAGAGAATCCTCGACATCTATATCTTTTCTCCAAGGGAAAAAGAAGTTTCCGGGGCTGTTTTTTTTATCATATTTAATTGAAATAAAATGAAAACCTTACACAAGGATCAACTATCATTGGGATCCTACTCGATGCTTGTGCTTCAGGCACTGCGAGTTCAAAGGAAGAGTAAATGTTAAGCTTGATTGTAAAAGCATGGAAACCTATTCTTATCCCTGAAATAAACATGCCTGGATCTTGTAGAGAAAGGAAGATGATGAATTATTTCTCAGAAAGTGATAAAGTATGGTTACAAGACATACTAGATTACCTATCTATATGAATGTGAGGGTGCAGCTGCCTTTTATGAGATCAAATAGTTTTCTCATAAGCGTTCATAAAATCAGGACATGCACATGATCATAATAGTGCAAACTTATGAATTACTTGATCTTTTAAATGTATATATGTGTTTTATAACCGGTACTTTCACAAAAGGGTCATCGGTTCAAAACTACGATTACCGTGTACCTTGATTGAAATTTGATGTAAATGCACCAAGTGAAGATTCAAGCGCAGAAGGTATCTTCATGGTATGCATATACATTTGGTACCAACTTTTATTTGTTTTTGAATTTTTTGAAATTGGTGTGGAATGTTATATATTATGTATATAAAATTTCAGATAAATTAAGATACTTATTTAAATATTTATTTATTTTTGTTGAAAACGGGATCGAAAAAATTAAAGTGTGAAATGGTTGACAACTTGGACGTGGTCAAATTGATTTTTGTCCAAGGCTTTAAAAAAGAGAATGTGGTGATGATATCCCAAAGCCCAACAAGGCTTTAGTCTCTAAAGTCCAACAGAGTATTTTCTCATGATTAGGCTAAGTTAATTATTGGAAGTTACTCGGCGCCACATCCAAGAGGCGAGTGTTTGATTTCTTTTGAAATCAAATTCTAGGCAACGGTCATATCATATGGCTTTTCACCGGCAACTTTTCATTTGCACAATCCTTTTCAACTCCTATCATCAATTTATATAAGTTGATTTCATTGTTTTTAAATAACCCTCTCTCACATCTTAAATTCTTTACTTTTAGTATGCATAGTGATAGTGTTCAATATTGACGACCCTCAAGATCATGACACATGACATGTGACGTGTTCCAGGACTCAGAAGAAAGGGCCCACAGGGGCCGATCAGGCCACCCCGTGCCCGACTAGCAAGCACAAGCTGGCCCCCCTCGGGGCCCCTGCAAATTGGTCTCCTCGGCCTCTCAGCTCACCCCCGAGCTACCACGGGACCAAAACTCCTCGGCCTCCTTGCTCGTCCCCGAGCTTCCGCCGAGGACGTCTTCCTCGGCCCTTCGACCTACTCCCAGGCGTAACCGCCGCTCCGCGAATCTCGTCATGCGCGGATTTTACGCCAGCAACGTCCCACGTTCCACGCCATCACGATCCCCATTGATGGGCGATCCGCTCTCTACGCGGGCGTGACGTCGGGAGCGTAACTGTCGGCGAGATTCCCGCGCCCGCTGCTGCGTGCTCCACCGCTATATGAACCTCCATCACAGAGGGGTCAAGTAAGCCATTTTTTACACTTTTATGCCGTTACTCTGCTCGGATCTCATCGCTAACTTGAGCGTCGGAGGGTCCTTGGTGGTACCAAACCACCCCGAGACTTCTTTGCAGGTACTCGGCAACAGTCTGCTCACCTCACCTCTTCCTCTAAAAACCCATTAAGACCCACACACAACGAAGGATAATCAGCTAAGTTCACCGCGAGATCTACGGAAGACAACATCTGACGGAGGCCCAAAAAGAAGCTCCATCAGATGGCGCCGTCTGTGGGAACAATAACTCCACAAAATACAAAGTTGGCCTTCCGATCTCCGCCCGCATGACGACCGATTCACCTAAAGATCCAAACTCCCGCTGTCGCCTCCCTCGCAACGGAGACGCGGGCGAACCCTCGCCCAAGGTCGTCGGTCTCCCCGCTGGCTGCCGCCTCACAGGCTCCGGCGGCCTCCCGGGCAAAAGGCTAGAGGCCGAGAGCCCATCACCTTTGGCGACGAGGATCTCTACGGCATATCTGTGCCCCATAGCGACCCGCTGGTGATCGTAGCATAAATTCACCGATACGAGGTCCACCGAATACTCATCGATTCGGGCAGCTCGGCGGATATCCTCTTCCACGACTGCTTTTTGCGAATGGGGCTGGCCCCAGCGGACTTGAGACCGACCTTCCACGTCCTCTCGGGATTCACCAACCACTCCATTCCGGCACAAGGGATGGTTACCCTGCAGTTCATGATCAGGGAGCCCGGCCGCACGTGCACACTGCCTGTGGACTTCATTATGGCTAGGGTCCCATCGGCCTACAACGTCCTCCTCGGCCGGCCGACGCTGAACTCCCTCCAGGCCCAGATCTCGACATACCACCTGGCGATAAAATTCCCCCTCGATCAGGATGGGGTGGGCCGGGCATACGGGAGCCAGCGGGTCGCGGAGGTAGGCCTGACAGAGGCATTTTCCCCCGAGCAGCATGCTGATAGCGCCGACGCATGCGGCGACATTAAAGGGTCCTTGGACACCCGGGACGAGCGGAAGGAGGTCCGTGGAGCACCGGTCGAGCCTCTGACCGAGGTGCCTTTAGCGAAAGGAGACCCAGGAAAGACCGTCCAGGTCGGGTCACTCCTGACGGGAATTCAGCGGGATGACCTGACCGAGTTCCTCCGAAGAAATTCCGACGTCTTCGCCTGGGCACCGGCAGACATGCCTAGGATCGACCCCAAAATCATCTCCCACAAGCTTGGAGTTGATCTTACGGCTCGACCCGTCAGGCAGAAGAAAAGAAGTTTCGCCCCGGTCAAACAGAAGGCCATCGAAGAGGAAGTTGACCGGCTCCTCACCGCCAATTTCATCAGGAATGTGCCCTACTCGGAGTGGCTGGCAAACGTGGTCCTGGTCAAGAAGTCGAATGGGAAGTGGCGTATGTGCGTCGACTTCACCGACCTCAACAAGGCCTGCCCCAAGGACAACTTCCCTCTCCCTCGCATAGACCAGCTCGTCGACAGCTCGGCCGGGCACGAGCTTCTGAGCTTCATGGACGCTTTCTCCGGCTATAACCAAATCCGCATGAATCCTGACGACGAAGATATGACCGCATTCACAACGGACCGGGGGGTGTATTGCTACAGAGTGATGCCCTTCGGCCTCAAGAATGCCGGGGCCACGTACCAGAGGCTGGTCAACCGCATGTTCAAGCCACAGATCGGCAGGAACATGGAAGTCTACGTTGACAACATGCTCGTCAAGTCCGTCTCGTCGGCCGACCATGTCAAGGACCTGGGCGAGGCGTTTAGGGTGCTCCGCAAATTCAATATGAAGTTGAACCCCGCCAAGTGTGCGTTCGGAGTCACCGGAGGGAAATTCCTCGGGTTCATGGCCACTCACCGTGGAATTGAAGCTAACCCAGAGAAGATCGGCGCCATCCTGAGCATGACCGCACCCAAGACCAACGTCGAGATCATGCGGCTCACAGGGCGGGTCGCCGCTCTGAGCCGTTTCATGTCCAGGTCGGGGGAGAAGTGCCTCCCGTTCTTCAAGGCGCTGAGGAAAATTCCGAGGTTCGAGTGGTCGGAAGATTGCCAAGCCGCCTTCGACCAACTGAAGAGGCACCTCGCAACACCGCCCCTGCTCACTCGGCCCGTGGAAGGGGACGAGCTGTCGCTGTACCTGGCAGTATCCGACCAAGCAGCAGGCTCGGTGCTCGTCTGAGAGGCCGAGGGGGCACAGAAGCCAGTGTACTATGTGAGCCATGTGTTCAAAGACGCGGAGACGAGATACCCCGCCATAGAAAAGATTGTCCTGGCCCTCGTAGTAACCTCGTGGAAATTGCAGCACTACTTCCAAGCACACAAAATCATCGTCCTCACTGAACGCCCATTGGGGGCTATCCTGGCATCGCCGGAATCCTCTGGCCGTCTAGAGAAATGGAGACGGAAGCTATCTCAATTCGACATAAGGTATCGCCCGAGGCAATCCATCAAGGCACAGGCCCTGGCCGATTTCATCGTTGAATGCACCATCCCTAGTAGGAAGCCGGATTCCGTGCTGCCCCTCACAGCCCGTCATCCCGTCCAGGAAGGCCCTAGCTCAGCTCCGGAGTGGGTCATCTACATCGACGGGTCTTCTACCGAGGAAGGCTGCGGTGCCGGCCTCATTATCCGGGGCCCAAACGAAGCCGAGATGGAGTATTCCTTGAGGCTTGGTTTCAAAGTATCGAACAACGCGGCGGAGTACGAAGCCCTCCTAGCCGGACTGCGCATGGCCGTCGGGCTGGGACTGAAGATCATCCGGGTCCGCAGCGACTCGGCCCTAGTTGTCGGCCAAGTGACCGGCCGCTTCGAGGCTCGAGAGCCCCTAACTATGAAGTGCCTAGACGAGGTGAGGAAGCTCCGAAAAAACTTCGACGAAGTCCAGGTGGAACAAATACCCAGGCAAATGAATGCTCAAGCAGACGCCCTGAGCAAGCTGGCTTCATCGTACTAGGCCAATAACAGGCGGTCGATACTCTTCGAAACCTTGACCCGACCCAGCGTGGGAGACGAGGCGGCGACACTTTAAGTGTACACGGCGCAGGAGAACGACCGGGATTGGAGGAAGCCCTTCGTGGAATTCCTGAAGGACGGCACGCTCCCGGAAGACAGAGCAGCCGCCCGCCGCCTCCGGGCCAGAGCCACCCACTTCGTCTGGGGCAACGGGAACCTCTACAAGAAGGCCTTCACCCAGCCCCTGCTTCGGTGTGTTGACCCCCACGAGGCCGACTACGTCCTGCGGGAAATCCATGAAGGGGTGGGCGGCGCACACCAGGGGGCTCGAACCTTGACCCAAAAGGCACTACTTCAGGGGTACTACTGGCCCACCATGCACGAGGACGCCCTGAAGCTGGCCAAGAGGTGCAAGAGCTGCCAACTCCACGGCAGTATTCCCCGCCTCCCGGCTACCGAGCTAACTGCCCTAACGTCCTCGTGGCCATTCGCCCAGTGGGGATTGGATATGATCGGCCAGTTCCCTACCGGAACTGGCAGACATAAATACGTCCTCGTCGCGGTGGACTACTTCACCAAGTGGATCAAGGTCATTCCCATCAGGAAACCGGCCGCCGCCATAACCATCAAGTTTCTCCAAAACAACCTGATACACCGGTTCGGGATCCCGAGATGCATCATCACCGACCACGGGACGAACTTCGAGAACGAGAAAGTAAGGGACTTCTGCAAAGAATACCATATCCTCATGAAGTTCGCCGCGGTCACGCGTCCCCAATGTAACGGGCAGGCCGAGGTCGCTAACCAGGACGTCCTCCGGGGTCTCCGAACCCGCCTGGAAGGGAGACAAGGCAGTTGGGTCGAGGAGCTACCCCGGGTCTTATGGGCCCTGCACACGTCAAAAAAGACTCCCACCGGGGAGAACCTTTTCAGCCTCTGCTACGGGACCGAAGCGATGGTCCCAGCAGAGATCAGGCTACCCAGTCACCGAGTCGAGCACTTCGATGATGAAGCAAACACCATGGCACTACGAACCAATCTCGACATACTGTTGGAGAAAAGGGATCGGGCCCAGATCAGAGCCGCCGCCTATCAACAGCAGACGGCCCGATACTACAACGCTCGGGTAAAACATTGCTCTTTCAAGACCGGGGACCTAGTCCTGCGGCGGAACGAATTCATCGACCAAGGCAGGCTTCACAAGTTCTCCCCAAAGTGGGAAGGTCCTTTCCTCGTCTCCGAAACGCTCCCCGGCGGAGCCTACCGCCTACAGGACGCGGACGAACGGAAGCTCCCTCGGCCTTACAACGCCGAGAAGCTCAAGCTATACCAATAAAGTCAAAGCTAGCGAAGCGTCGCACCTCGGCTACCGCTCGAGATTTCCCTTTAACAAGATGGTGTAAAGCGTTGTCTAGGATTCCTACCCATACGAATAAAGAAACTTCAAATCTTTTTCCCCGGTAGAGTTCCCCCTGTACAACGAAAAAGCCCTCCCAGAGGCGGTCGAGCCCGAGGTTCCCTCGCTCAGCTATTCCCTGCGGGCAGCTTCCCTGCCGCAACGCCGGGGATCAAGAAGCTCTCTCAGAGGTAGTCGAGCCCGAGGTTCCCTCGCTCGGCTATCCCCAGCGGGCAGCTTCCCTGCAGCAACGCCGGGGATCAAAAAGCCCTCTCAGAGGCAGTCGAGCCCGAGGTTCCCTCGCTCGGCTATCCCCTGCGGGCAGCTTCCCTGCCACAACGCCGGGGATCAAAAAGCCCACCCAGAGGCAGTCGAGGCCCGAGGTTCCCTCCCTCGGCTATCTTTCAGGACAAAAGCCCTCGCCAAGAGCCACAGGGCAGTAACCCTACCCGGCCAAGGGTTCTTGGTAGGCTTCTTACAGCCTTATAGCTTTTCTCGCGCCATGGACCAAAGTCCTCCCAGAGGCAGTCGGGTCCTTGCCCGGCTATCCCCGGCTGGTAGCTTCCTACCACAACCGACAGGGATCAAAGTTTTAGCCAAGAGGCACTGAGCAGTAACCCTGCTCGGTCCCCGTCCTGAAGGATCAAAAGCCCTCGTAAGAGGCACCCGAGCAGCTACCCTGCTCGGTCAAACTCCGGCTGGTAGCTCTCTACCCTCGACGCCAGGGATCAAAAGCCCTCACAAGAGGCATCGAAGCGGCTACCCCGCTCGTCCATCCTAGGCTAGTAGTTGCCTACCCACGATGCCAGGGATCAAAGTCCTCGTCAAGAGGCACTGGGCAGTAACCCTGCTCCGTCCCCGTCCTGAAGGATCAAATCCTTCGCAAGAGGCAACCGAGCAGCTACCCTGCTCGGTCTACTCCAGCTGGTAGCTCCCTACCCTCGACGCCAGGGATTAAGGGCCCTCACAAGAGGCACCAGAGCGGCTACCCCGCTTATTCGTCCCAGGCTGGTAGTTGCCTACCCACGACGCCAGAGATCAAAGCCCTCACCAAGAGGCAACCGCGCATCCTCACTGCCCGGTCATTCCTAGTGGCCTTCCGCAGCCCATCCCGCGCTAAGGCCCAAAGTCCTCCCAAAGTCGGTCGAGCCTTTGCTCGGCTACCCCCGGCTGGTAGCTTTCTACCACAACCGACAAGGATCAAAGCCCTCGCAAGAGGCAACTAAACAGCCACCCTACTCGGTCAAGCCCGGCCGGTAGCCCTGTTGCCATACATAAGGATCCGAGACATCCGGAAGGACGACAGGTTCATCCAAGTCTAAATGATCTCCCATCGACCTAGGGGACCGTACATGAGGATACCTCCGCGGCAGTGCTTGACACACTCGCCGGCTGGTGATTGGAGTCAACTCGACAGGAGATCGCCGGACAAATGGCCAACCTGACACATGACAATACAAGCGAGGATATTCTACGAACGTCCTTCACACACAAAAGACAAAATACAAACCGACGAATCAAGGGTTTTTCTTTTATTGCCAAAATTAAGGTCTTTACAAAGGGTACTCTTGGGCCCCCCAGCCCTACAAACTGCCCGGAGGCTTACTTCGGCCACTTCATCGTCGGCGTCACGGCCCAAGGCCCTACCACCGGAGACTTTGCCACCAGGGGCGCGCCCTGCTTCCCTCGTCATCTCTCACCGGAGGCCTCGTCGCCGGAAGCGGAACCCGAGCACGGAGTTCACCATCGTCGAACTCGGGAAGCTGTTCCTTCACGGCGTCCAAAGCCTTGTTCCACGCGACGGCAGAATACTCCCCGAGCTCGGCGTAAAACTGCTCTGATGCTTTATACTCGGCCACAGCTTTCTTAGCCCAAGCCTCGGCAACTTGGGCCTTCAGTAGCGCCGCCTCGGCATCTCCCCTACTTGCGTTCCTCTCTTTTCCAGTGCCGCAAAGCGTTCGGCCATGTCCGCCAGCTTCCTATCGGCAACCCGGAGAGACGCGTTCAGACGACGAAGGGCACCCCAAGTCGCCGAGTTGGCAAGCTCCGCAGCCTCCGCCCGGCCCGCCACAACGTCAGCCTTTTCCCTCTCCTGACGCAGGTCGCGTTGCAAAATCTCGACCTCCGAAAGGAACGCCCCCTCGGCCTCCATGCGAGTGGCAAGGGCGCAGTGTTGAAGAACCTGACAGAAAGCCAATGAGAAACCAGGAAGCACCCGAACCAAGGGAAGGCATACCAAGGCAAATACATGTGGAAGGATTCGTACCTGGACCGCCCCTTGGGCCATGACCTCCAATTGATCCCTCAAGGAGCCACACAGAAGATTTCCCCCAGCCGACTCCTCCATCCCGGCGAGCAGGCCAGCGGCGACAGAAAGCCCAGACGGAACCGTGAAGACGGAGCCCCCTTCCTGGACGGGAATCCCTTCAGGGGCCTTCGGCGACGGCGCGCGAGAAACCGTCCTCTTCCTCTTGAGAAGGGGCCTACCCTCACCTTTCCTCCCGTCCCCAGTCTGGGACTCGGGTAACTGCTGACGACTCTGGCCGCCGCCAAAGAAACCACCAGATGCCGTCGACGAAATGGACGGCCCTGCCGCCGGCAGAGAATCCGGTGGAGGGCGCCAGCTGGCCGGGGGATCGGCTACGCCACTAGCTTCCTCCCGGCACGGGCCGCCCGAAGAGTGGGAGCGAACCATGTATCCCGAAGGAAGAAGAACGCCGAGCGGCAGCGACTCAAGAAAGAAGGGAAATGAAAGGTTGAGGGCCCCGAGGCGGGCCCCGCCCCCGTTTTATCACCGCGTACGGCCGCATCCAACGGCGCCCGTCACCTCCCGCCGAAACGACTCCTCACGCCCAGCGGCTCCGATCGCTCCACGTGTCGGTCCTGCACTGGACTCCATCCAATCGGGCGCTGTAGGCCCGCATACGTCGTACCGGCCAGTCATCCTTTGACACGTGGACCATTGCTTCAGTTACATAGCGCACGAACCGGCACACTCTCTTTAAGGTGCGGAGATCTCGTCTTGGTTCGTTAGCGGAAAAGACAACCGACTGCCCGAGGGCTCGCCCCGACGAAACCATAGAAGGGATCTCACTTCAAGAGGCCCGGCAGTCCACTCCTGACCCGACCACTAGCTGGTCGGGACAAGAGTGGGGGGCTAATGATAGTGCTCAATATTGGCGACCCCCAAGATCATGACACGTGGCAGGTGACGTGTCTCAGGACTCAGAAGAAAGGGCCCACAGGGGCCGATCAGGCCACCCCGTGCCCGACCAGCAAGCACAAGCTGGCCCCCCCTTGAGGCCCCTGCAAATTGGCCTCCTCGGCCTCTCAGCTCGCCCCCGAGCTACCACGGGACCAAAACTCCTCGGCCTCCTTGCTCGTCCCCGAGCTTCCGCCGAGGACGTCTTCCTCGGCCCTCCGACCTACTCCCAGGCGTAACCGCCGCTCCGCGAATCTCGCCATGCGCGGATTTTACGCCAGTAACGTCCCACGTTCCACGCCATCACGATCCCCATTGATGGGCGATCCGCTCTCTACGCGGGCGTGACGTCGGGAGCGTAACTGCCGACGAGATTTTCGCGCCCGCTGCTGCGTGCTCCACCGCTATATGAACCCTCATCATAGAGGGGTCAAGTAAGCCATTTTTTACACTTTTATGCCGTTACTCTGCTCGGATCTCATCGCTAAGTTGGGCGTCGGAGGGTCTTTGGTGGTACCAAACCATCCCAGGACTTCTTTGCAGGTACTCGACAACAGTCTGCTCACCTCATCTCTTCCTCCAAAAACCCATTGAGACCCACACGTAATGAAGGATAATCAGCTAAGTTCACTGCGAGATCTACGGAAGACAATATCTGACGGAGGCCCGAAAAGGAGCTCCATCACATAGGGATCAAGTTTTTCGGGACAATTCCTCTGCGGGTGCAACGCGGAAGATTGTAAACGTAAGGTTGGATTGTTGTATTCTGAAAACAAATCGTATCAATTCCCATTACATTCTGAAAGCAAATCACATTGTTTTGAAATAACCCTCTCTCACTAATTTCGGAAAAAAATTCTTACGGGATAGCCTAATCGGTACATGCAGGTAAGGTACCAAGGCAAAGAAATTTTTTATTTTTTATTTTTTCTTTGTTATAGAATTGTTGCAAGCTGTTATTACACACTGACGGTTTGGCATGTCACACATGTCTTGCGAGAGCAGCGATTAAAATTGACGCATCGCACTTGTCTTGCAAGAGCACATTTAAAGCTAATAAGACATTAAGAATAACGAAATTTGTTAAGTCTGTTATTAAAAAATAAGCTAAATGGGAGGAAATACCGTTAACATTTACTACAATAGCCGGAAAAACCTTGACTTTCTACAAGTAGCACTTGGCCCATCTCAATTTTAATTGATTCCCAAAATACCCTATTTTAAATATTTAATCATAATATTTATATCAAGGGTTTTTTGAAATACCCCATAAAATTCTATGCAAATTTGATGTACCCCGCATTATTCTTTGATATTAACTATACCTCCCAAAGTAAAATACAATATTATTAAGTGATAGTTAATTTTGACAGAAATCGATAAAAAGAAATGTAAATATTTTCACAATCCCTTCTTATTCTTTACATGCTTTCAAATTCCCAAAACAAAAATTGCTTAATCGATTTAGGTTTTATTATAATATTTGATTGAATTAGATGTTCTATTTTTATAAGTATTGATTGATTTGGTTTTTATGTTAGGATTTACATAATTGTAGGTTTCTTTTGGGTTAAAATTTTCTAAAATATAGATGCTTCTATATTAGGTTTTCTTAAGTTGGAAGTAAATAGAGGATAAGAGAAGAGGAGAAAAAAGAAAGAGCTTATGAGAACAATGAGAAAAAGAAGAGAATTAGAATTAGAATGAAAGAGGCTAAGGGATGAGAAGAAAGAAGATGAAGCCTGGATTTTGTCGGTTTATGATAAAGAAGCTGATGATGACGATGATGCTGAGAGTAATGTTGGTATTTGAAAAATAAATTAAATTGAAAAATGTACTTAACAGTCTCTTAATAAGTTTGGAGGTGTTTAAGAAAATTAAAGAATTTTGAAAGGTGTGGGTAATATCGAAAAATAAAGAGCGTATATAAGAAAGAGAAAGAAATAAATATTTTTTAATTAAATATTTATATAAAGTACATTTTGGAAATCAATTAAAGTCGAGAGGGAAAAGTCTGGTTTTAGAAAGTTAGGGGTATTTCCTTCTGTTGGGATAAATGTTAGGGGTATTTCATGCCATTTAGCTTAAAAAATATTATGCTTTATGGTTACCAATGAGCAATGGCTCAGGTGGTATAAACACTTCCCTTTATGAGGAGAGCAGGTTTCGAACCCCTAGGAGGGGAAGCGACCACAAATTAACACTTTTAGGGCAAATTTATGGGTCCCCTGGGTGTGTGTATTGTGTGCTTGTGTTTGATGTGTACATGGGTGTGTTGTGTGCATAGGTAAGGGCTTACTGGCCAATAGCAAAAAAATTGAAAAAAAAAATTATACTTTATTATTTTAATTTCTTATTGATTTATTAATTTAAAGATTTGATATGGTTTGAAAAGTAAATTATACTTTTAAAAATATTTTTTCATAATATTATGATAATTTTTTATGCCATGTGTCATTTATTGGTAATTTTAATTTAAGGACCCGATATCCTTTTGACATTAAAAGAGTTGAGATAGAGATAGAGTTGAGTAGATCTCATCTCTATCTCAACTCTTTTTATATAAAATACAGAAATTTTAATACATGATCAACATATTTATTGCATATTTTTACTAGCTTTTCCCTATCTTTTATTAATTAATAAATTCCATTAATTATAATTTAAGAACATTTATGGGTTTATCTGTCAAAAATACATTTATATGTATCTTAAATAATAATAAATGGATAATTGTTAGTTTAAAGTCTAAATTTTTCTTAAAATAAAATAGATGCTACTAAAAGATTTATTTTAAGATATTTTGCGGATTTAAATTAGCCAAATCAAATTAAGAAGCAAAATCTAATCAAGAGACAAAATCAAATCAAGATCAGCATAATCTGGTATCAAATTGAGAATACATGCAACTACAGAGAGACGAGAAGATATTAAAGATATTATGCAATCAAAACTATCCAAATCAAATCAGGAGATTGCATTTAAAGATCGAGCCCAAATAGACGTGAAAGGACCGCGATTTTAGTGGCCAAATTTCAAGATCTTCCATCAAAATTTAATGTGTGGCTTCGATTTGTTTAGATTTAGGATTTTTTGTTATAACTCTATAAATATAAGGTCTCTAAAAATAACAAAGTATCAGCATTTAATTAATAAAGATACTGGTTTTTATTTCAATTGAGTATCTGCATTTGTTTTCATCGTTTTTTTTTGTTAGTAGTATAATTATGTTAGGGTGGTTCTTTTTATTGTAACTAGGTGATGAACCTAGTAAAATGATATGCCAGTGTATTAATTGATCTGTTCTCAAGCTTTAATCATATTGATCTAGTTTTATAATATCTACCTATTCTCTGCATAGTTTGATAAAATATTATTCATATAGTTTATATCTTATGCTTATTAAGCTTTTGATACGATATGATTTTAACAAGTTTATATTTTATGCTTAGAAAACAGATCAAATTGGAGTTATAAAATTAAGATCAAAGACATTGAAATCTATGTTTAGGGTTTGATAGGGTATTTGTTAGGAGTTCATATCCTATACTTGCGTATTTCATTTATTTATTAAAAGTCATCATCAAAACGAGATAGATTGATTAATAGCGCTGTTAATCAACTTAGAGGATTCAACCTGGGTACAATATTCGTACGTTAATATCTCTTTTATTATTAAATAAATTTAGATCTTTAAATTATTAGAAAAAATCAATTCTTTTAAGTCTTAATTATAAAAACTATATTTTATTTTAATCTAATTGAGAAAAAGTAAACCAGTAGTTTTCTCTGTGGATCAACCCGTTAAACACATGAGTGCTACAATTGTACACTGTGCGCTTGCGGTATTAAAATTATATCAACAATACACATGATTAAATGCGATAAAGCAGAAATTTTTATATCATATCAATTTAATCATGTGCATTGCATGTGACTTAAAACATAGTTTAGAATATTCAGAAAAAATCTACACTTACAAAATAGTAAAAATATCCGCAATGGTTTGGAAATATTCTTAAATATTTTTAGCTAAGAAAAAAAGATTTCTATAGATTTAATCAGTGGTATTCTCATCAAACCCAACTTTTAAATACATGTCAAAATAGTTTGTTTTGTTTGATAAGAACGGAAGTCCCAAGTCTCCGTGTTTCATTAAACGAAACTTACAAAAGATCATCCCATAAAATAAAAACAGAAAAGTGCAACTAAGGGCCTGTTTGGTTGCAAGATTATGAAATTTGGATTCCAAAATAGTACGGTTGAAAATTTCTGCATTTGGTAATTTGTTATTTGGTTGGTTTTGGATTTCTAGTATTGGATTTGTAGATTCTTGTAATTTTTGTTTGGTTGGTGAAAATAAAGTGGGATTTGGATTTGAGGATTTTAAAGAGACATAGATAGAGAGAGAATTATTAAATAAATAAAGTACACGGGTCTCATCTAAAAGTACAATGAATAATGTCAAATCCTTGAAAATCCTTTAAAAAATTTAGGATTCAGGAATCCATGTTTTGTGGTAGGCCCCATAAAAAGCAAAGGAATTGTAGAAATCCAAATTCTCCTCGTGCCAAACAGACTATGAAGGAAAAAACAAAAAAAAGAAAAGAAAACCTAACCGAGCCAAACATGTCTCTCATTAGTAGATAAAAGAACCCCCTACTCCGAGGGGGCAGAGTATCATCTCCTTAGCCTGAAATCTTCTCCTCGTGCCCTAACCGGTGATCGTTGGCCACGCTGCCCGTTACTTGTTCTCTCCTCCGTCTTGCTATCTTTACCTTCGCTATTGCTAAACTTGAGAACGTTGCTTTATTTTTCTTCCCAGCTTTGGAATTTGCCAATTCCTCCCCCTCCTTGTTCAAACTCAGCCCAACCCTATCCTGTATCCTTCTACTCTTTCGAATCTCGTCCAATAAGCTGTCCTCTTGCACCGGTTCTTTGTCAAACCGTTCCTCCGAATTGTTTGGTAGATCACATCCATTATCTTGGGTTTCCTCCCAACTACCTGATTGTCGGCCCGACGTCTTTGCACCATTGCCTGCAACCACCCCCAGTCGATATCAGCTTCGCCACTGCTTCCTCTATTCCTCGTTTGATGAGAGCTTGTAAATCCGAGCATATCACATCCTCCAATTGTCGTGTAACAATTGCTTTAACCTTCCCCTCATCTACCACCACCTCTGTGCCTTTACCTTTCACCTTTACCTCATCCACCCCGTCACCATTAGGGGCTCTTTCTGATAAGTAGTTACTCTGCCCCCTCGAATTAGAATCCTCCAAAATTGCCTTCAGGTTCTCATCCG
The DNA here is from genome assembly GCA_030015575.1 of Agapanthus africanus. Classification (NCBI taxonomy): domain Eukaryota; kingdom Viridiplantae; phylum Streptophyta; class Magnoliopsida; order Asparagales; family Amaryllidaceae; genus Agapanthus; species Agapanthus africanus. The sequence goes on along the minus strand of CM057339.1, from coordinate 123,609,017 downwards.
CTTGTTCCCAATTTTCGTCTTGTTTCCTCCTCAACTCACCGTAAGGACCATCATGGATCGATGCATTCACCACACACTTTCCCAATTTTCGTCTTGTTTCCGTCTGCGATCCCCCCGAACCCTAACTTTCTGGCCACCATTTCCCCAGCTTTCCCAACCACAATCTCGTCTTTAAAATTCTCCGCCGGTGCCCTCGTGATGGACTCTCCACCCTCCACTAAAAAGAACACCTTAAAATTTCTTCCCGCAATCGTAACCTTCTTCTCTTTGGGTATGTATTGATTCCCTTCACAACCCACTCGAATACGCGCCAGGTTACTAACAACTCTAGCTTCCGTAGCTTCATCGATCTCTAGAACCACCCTGAAACTCTTCACCAAACCCTCGAAGATGTACCATGACCACACGTGAGCCGGTAGGTTTTACACCCGCAACCACACCTCCGATCTATAGCGGTGAATGCTAGAACCTTCATACCCCATCCATCTTGTTATTCTGAATTTGAGATTATTAATGTCATCTTCAACTATCGGGCCCTTCATTACTAGTTCAAGCAACTCTTCCGACGAGAATTAGTGTGTTACGTATCCTAACAGATGCGGCACAAGAACCCATCGGTAGCTCTATCAGATAATCACCCTAGTTTCGCCGCCACCAATCTTGCCGGAGGCGTACCCTGATCTTTAGCCTCCGTCATCCGGATCGGATCACCCCAAGAGTCTTAACCAGATTCTTTCTACGTTGATCTCCCCCCCTCGAGGCGATATCTAGCTATGTGTCCCTCTCTCCCTGACAGTTGTTGCAAATGGGCCCAAAACCGCACTCATATTTTGAATGACCCCGGCCATTCCTTACACTTGAAGCAACTACCATTATACTCCGCCGGCGGCGAGTTCCGGCCATTGAAACTCTTCACCACGTTGGTCTCATTCTTAATATCGACCGGAGCTCTCAACCAACCATCTTGATCAACAAACCTAACCCCCTCCGGTGAAATGTAGCCCTTGAAACCTTCAGGATCTCTCTCACGCACTCTACGATGGCCGGCCATTGAAACTCTGACGATGTTGATCGTTGATTTTTCTAATTTTTATGAATATTTAATTTGAATTATATGTGAGAGCGCCGCATGTTCCACTCTCCTTCTAGTCATAATAGTAGAGATATTCTATTTATCGATAAATTAGTAAAGCTGTGACCCACACATGTAAGAGCCGGTATTGAAATCATATAGTTTTTTATGTGCCCTGGAGTAGTTGATAAAAATGATTTAACTTTTGTAATCTTCTAAAATCTTTTAAGATAAGTAATTACTAACAAATTAAACTAATAAAACATAGATATGGTAAAATTACAGAATCAACAATTCTAGTTATTTTGAGACGAGCATTTTGGCACGTGCGATGCATGTAATTAAATTATAAATAACAATAAATAAATTGATTTGTTTATTTTGTAATTTAAACATATCTTTATGGTAATTTAGACATATCTATATTTTTTTATATTAATTTGTTATTAATGTACAGGTATCTTTAATCTTTTACATAAATCTTTTGAATATGTATTTTAGATTTGTTATAACCACATTTAAGTGTTTGTTAAGTATAATTAAAAATTTTCTCAATTTAAAAAAAAAAAATTGTAGGCGGTTTTAGCTTCTATAGAATATCTCAAACAAAAGAGTGGGTTAAACAACCGTAGGATTTAGGAATTTTCTTGCTGCTCTGAATATTTTATTTCAATTAACTGTGAGGGTGTCGCAAATTCCCCTCCTTCTCTTGTTATAATTGCAAAGCTATCTTATTGACTTCATCACATCACATGTGCAAAACATATTTAAGAAGACAACCACATAAAATCTTTATTGTAAAATAACAGACTTTTTTTAAGGAACAAATCCTATAAAATAATATTTTTAGAAGATTATTGTGATTAACAAAAAGAACTTCAAGAGATATAACAATTTAAAATCCATATTCAGATCTTCAAAAAAAATTTTAATACATCAATAAAAGATTAAATTAATAAAACATCGATATATATAAATTACAAAGTTAACCATTTTTTAAAATATTTAACTAATTTTCCAAAATGTACACCCAAAGGATTATTTGTAAACAAATTCCTCATATTTACACCTTTTCTACTAGTTATAGTCTTTTTTTTGAACAATTTTTATGAAAAGACTCATTTTTATATATAATTAGGAAAAGAGACCTCATGAATATTAATTTATCAAAATAGACCGCTTTTTGCCACATAAGCGGTTAGGATAAACAATTGCCTACATGGCATATCTTATGTGGCAAATGTTGGCTATAGTGCCCTCAAGGCAATTATCGTAATCGCAGGCAGATAATTATGATGATTGAGTGAGGACCTATACCGATAGAACAATCTTACTTAAGATGATAGTATGCTATCTAGTTTGTCTTTATCATCATGTACATGTTGATAGAGCCCATTGGATTCTTGCTTGTGTTGGAGATAGTGCCCTCAGAGTCAATTATTGGATCACAGGCACGTGATTGCAATGATTGAGGGAGGACCTATCCCGGTACGACAGTCTTACTCGAGATGATAGTAGGCTATCTGGTTTATCTTTATCATCGTGTACTGCTTTAGGTGACCTGACAGGTCACTATTGCACGTTGATAGAGCCCCTAGGATTCTTGCTTGACCATCAGCAGTATGAGGGCGATCATATAAGTGGAAGCTGGGGTCTATAAGCACATCCTTAAAAGGTCCCTAGTCGTGGGAGTTTCGAGACAGGGCATCGATTCTCCAGAGTAGACTAGTGTATACAGTCGAGACCCCGACGAAGAGCGGTGGCCGGTCTCACAAGCCACTGGTGTCAGTTGGATCACCTAAGATGTATACAGGTGCTCATTGGGTTATGAGTACACCGGACAGGACTCGCCGGGAACATGCTAGTTGGTCTTATACCTGACGTCAGATAGCAGTTCCCTGGTGACATGTGTACAGGTTAGTTCATCGACCTGGGGATCGTCATTTGTCTCGTGTGAGTTCCCACTGTGCTTTGATTACTACCCTACCACGGCTCAAAGGAGTCGTGCAAACAGGTTTTAGTTGGGTTCAGTCCCGAGCCACATGGAGGCAGTGAGCGGATCTTCAGGGGTTCGTCTCTCCCGGTATTGGGGGTGAGGTCACGCTGTGTCTAGGAGAGCCATTACACGAAGTCCTTAGCCAAGGCAGGAGATTTACTGGTAGGTATTCCAGTAGTATCTCAGGGTGTTCTGGGCTACACTCCGACACGACTTGTACCGCTTTTGGGGGTCTGACTTTTACCAACCCCCTAGGCCCGCCATGCGATGCTCATAGACGAACGGACCGGACTGTACGGATATTGTCACTGACAGGCTCAGTAGGGTGTCAGGATGAGTTCGCTCATCGATGTCCCTTTTGGTCAATAGCTGGTGGCCCGTCACGTATTGGCTTATACCTCTGACGTGCTAGTGGTTAAATCCACAGCCATAGTATTGACGAGTCTTTAGAGTCCACCACATTTTCAGTTACTCAGCTTTCGGGCGAAACGCTGTAGAGGCCGTATGGAGATATGGCAGGGTCCGATCAGATACGTGCGGTATTGCACGGATCAGGATCGGACGGTTTGTACTAGAGGCCGTATAGTTATATGGTAGGGTTTGATCTGATACGTGCGGTATTGCACGGATCAGGATCGAACGGATATTACTAGCCGGCTTTGGTTTAAGCCGGATCCTAGTATAGTACAGTGTAGATTTTGTCTCATTGCATTTGTATCCGGGCGGAATACAGATGCGGGTGTGTATGCACAGTATCGGGGTTTTCCTGTAATTTATTACGGGACCAGTTTTCTGGAGTTGCCAGTTTGCATTCCGTTCCGGCCGGTTTTCCTTTGTTCTTTCCCGGCCGGACTTTTCCGATGGAGGGGGTTATTTGCAAGTTTGCAAATAACTCATTGTGGGGGGGTTTCTTGCAAATGCTTTGATTATGATGGCATCTTTTCTTTTGTTGCACCATTACTTGCATTTATTGAGATAAGAAAGGGTATGGTATGGATGTAAGTTTGTGATGATGATGTTTTGTTTATGGTCACCCTTTCTCTTCTCCTACCATCACCTCCCTCTTGCATGATGGATTTTGATCCCTCCACCATTCTCAAATGAGAGAGGCCGGCCACAATTTTGAGGAGAGGGAAAAATGAGAGAGGTTCATTTCATTTGGTGTGGGATATTAATCATCCATCTCATTTTCCATTGCTACCAAAAAAATCCCCAAGTTCATATCTTGTTGATTCCTCCATCAAGGCAACTACAAACCCCAAATGAGACTAGCATGATCTACACCACATTCTATAGCACATCTTGGGCATGTCGACTTGCCAGCTTCATGCCCGAGTTGCCTCGGTATAGAGGCGGGAGCCCGTAAAAGAAACAGGCGACGTGGTGCCCTTCCGGCGAGGAGATGGAGACCGGACTTTCCGCGTGAGATCGGGAAGACGAGAAGACCGGAGGACTCGGATCATTCGGTATATCTCTAACCCGTCTTGTTGTTAGCTAGACTTGTTTAATGGCCCGATCCGGGTGTTTAGTGCGCGGTGGTGCCGGTTTGCTAAGTTCGCAAAATTAAAGTTTATCACCGTTTCCGCATTTGGCCGTCGGATTGACGACCGGGGCGCCGCCGTGCACTTACAGTGGTATCAGAGCCTCGCCATTAACTTCGTCTAGCTTCGTTTGATGTGTTTGCATCTCCGATCGACCAAAATTCCAAAAACTCGCGTTTTTCCTCACATCAGTTTTCTGTCAAATTTTTTTGATGTCCAAAAATTTTTCAGGTTGTCTCAGAATGATGTGCAGGGAGTTCTAAGACTGCTGTAAAAATTCGACGCAGTGACTCGATCACTGAAGCGCGGAACCGCGGCCAAACCCCCCCTTGGGCCGCGGTTCCGCCGCACATTGGTGTCCTCACTGTGTCCAATTTCTCCAGTGGGCTTCTGGGCTAATTTTAGGGGTTTTGGAATATTAATATTGGGCCCATATTTTCTGTGAGTGCTACAGTATTGCTTGTGGGCCCACTTGTTAATTTTTGATCGATCGGATATTTTAAACACATTATTTCACAGTATTTACATTATATCTGCGACCGTGAATGTCACTTGATCGGTAAATCCTGTCTAACTGCTATAGCCCGGTTAGACGGATTTGCGAACGTGACTTTCACGTTGATGTTCTGTGTTTTTGCTGTGATGTTGCGGATCGGTCGTGGAGGATAGCCTGGATGCAATGCTAGTACAGTTTCTGTTGTATTATGTACATTTGATATTGCGGGGCGAGCGTCCGACATGTGGACTGCCGTCACTGCCTGATTGTATTATTCTTTTGGGGCACGACCTGGTTGCGGTCGATGTACCCGTTGTATGTATATTTTACTTTCTGTACTAGGATTACCCCGCGGAGGGGTGCACGGATAGCCGGGTTCAAGAGGGCAACAACCCCGCATCTCATGGCATTGAGACGGAGGGGGCTTTACTCTAGGATTGGCGGGCTATTCGCCGCACTCGTAGGGGGTACAGGTTGACCCAGGAGGGGTGCCCGAGTTACCGGATTCCGTGAAGTGCTGGGTGGTCCATTCACGGTGCTGAAGGGGGCTGCCTCGCTTCAGGTTTTGGCGGGTGACTTGCCGCGCCCGTAGGGGTCTAGGTTTTCATTGCACAGGCTATCCACACGACCAGGGGAAGGTCGGGTTTCAGTAGTGGCTCTGTGAAACCCGGGGATCCCAGATATCTGTATTGTTCTGTGATGCTGTACATTTCTGTGATGTTGCATTTTATTCACGCCTTGAGCGAAATATAATATATATTAGTAGATGTTGTATATGTTTTTCATCCGCGCTAGTCCAGTCCCCGCTCTGCCGTTAGTTAGCTAACCTAACGGGTGATGACGGGACCCAGTGGCGAATGCGGATGGCATATACGTACGTCAGTATATTTTCGTTCTTTGTGGTGTGATCAATTGATGGGACTGCGTTGATTCGGATCAATGCAAGTTAAAAACAAACCTATTCTGATGTTGTTGGAACACTTTTCAAAAATCTGTTATTGCAAGGACGTTCACTTTTGTTTTGCATCGTGGTATTCATTTGGAATATCCTGCTCCTCAGTCGACGAGGCAAGGGCCGAGATCCCTTCACCGGGAGTGACCCCTTGGACAGAAGTTTGCGTCAGGGCATTAACTTCACTATAGCCGATTACTTTTGCTTTGCATCGTGGTATTCATTTAGAATATCCTGCACCCCATTCTACGGGGAAAGAGCCGAGATCCCTTCACCGGGAGTGACCTCTTTAGTAAAGTTTTTCGTCACTATATTTTCTAAAAAGCTATCCGTTCCTTCAACGATATCAAGTTCATTACGTTAAAGGTTTTCGCCAGAAACCATTCGTAGCCCTCCGTCGTTTCATATGGGTAGTCAATAGTATTCAAGCTGTGTATGTTGGCCAAAGTCAAGGCACAGTGATTGGTAGCTATTGGGTATTCATATGCAGCATAGATAGATGCGTTGGTTTGGAACAGTCGTACTGCCATGTTGGCCAAAGTCAAGGGTATGTACGGGTGGATTCAAATTAACCTGGAGAATGACGGGTAGAACTTGACATGTGACTTATGATATGTTGGCCAAAGTCAAGGTCATAAGAGCATGGGGCAGAAATCACATCGGGAGTTTCAAAAGAACTGAAACTTGCCAGATATGCGCATACCTTCTGGAGTGTGATATCGTGAGCGGATTCCGTCACGTTGTCATGCGATGATAGTTGGATCCCAATTCCCACTGATGAGTTGGTTTACTCCTCGGGTGACCCCGACTAATTCTTCTTTCAGGTTTGGAGGAGAATTTGAGGTACAGTGGGAGGTTTCCAGATTAGATAAATTGGTAACCATTCTGATCTTGGTTAGAGTGCACGCTGAGTGTTTCTTTTCTCTCTCTCTTGGCAGCGACCATTGACCCGACCCTAAGACTATGACTCAGAGACCAAATTAACCGAACCTTCTTTACACTGGCTTTTGGATTGTCAGAGTTGCAGACCTCATTGCCACTCCTACTTTTACCCTTTTCTCCAGGACATACCGTATTACTACGAACGTCCACTTCCATTGGACAAAACCATCGTATGGTTAGATACGAACTCGAAGGAATTCGAGGATGGTTTCCGGTTCTGGAGAAAACGGATAGAATTATTCAGTTGTCTTTTCCTTTTACCTTCTCTCGAGTTGTGAGTACTCCTTGGTTTAGGAGATAGTACATCTATTACGCAAATTGGATGGTCTTCTTCCAAACCATAGGCAGGTGCCGACCGGTGGGGAATGAAGAAAACCAATTAGCCTAACGATGGTGTACAGAAGGTATTAAGATTAAGACAAAGCAAGGGATTAGTAAGAGGGCAAAGTAAATTGCGACTGATATTCACGACCAAACCAAGTATTTCTTCGCCAATCCTAAATCACCTTTGTATTTCTCCAGGACACTCCGTATCACTACGAAGATCCACAGTTTATTGGATAATCCATCGTATGGTTATATACGAACTCGAAAGGAACTTGTTCCAGTTCGGGGATGGATTCTGGTCCAGGAGAAATAGGAATAAGGTTTATTCAGTTGTCTTTTATCTTCACCTTCTCTCGCATTGCGAGTGCTCCTAGGATTAGGACAGTACACCCATTATGCTTATTGGATAGTCTTCTTCCAAACCATAGGCTGGAGCCGAACGGTAGGGAAGGAAGAAAACCATTTGGCCTAAGGGGTGTGCATAAGGTAATGACTAAAGACATATAAAGGGATTTGGAGAGGTGGCAAAGAATTATACGGTTACAGTTGTGAATCTGGATAATGGAAGAGGCATTACTAGGAATACTAGGATACCCCATCGAAACATTTCAATGTTTCAGTTAAGCTGTGTACTGTTAAAAGAAAACTGATTTCCCGATTGGACACTTGCTCCAGGGTATGTATTTACCGGGTATGATTCTCACATCCGTATGGTTTTACAGATGATGAGTGGGAGTAAGCTATTGGAAATAGGGTGATCATCCTCATTATATCGGGATTCGTTGTAATCGGTGATATTTGAGGAGATCACCTGGGCTGTTTGCCGGTCGGCAAATATTTGGTTTTGAATATCCGCTGTTGTGCACCAATTTCAAATTGATATATCTGTACGTCTATTTTCATAGAGTGAGATACACCTTTTGATATTATGTCGATGACATTTACCTATATCAGTGGATGGTTAGGTAAGGAGCATTAAACAGCGGTGTAATTCTTCATAACCATAAGTACAGTTTTCAACCTACGACGCACAGTGAAAGAGTTGTTAGACTCAGTGGACTTATACAGAGTATTGTATGTTGTCCAGTGTCCATTAGGACAGAGGGGTTGGTCCTCATACTATATTCTGTTTACTTTTAACTTCTCTAGTTCTTAGACATGTGTTTCGTAGAAACACAGGGTCTAGGTTTTGAGGAGTTATAGGTATTTGAATAGAGTAGACAACCAGGTGTAGCAAGTATCGGGATTCTTCAAAGTGATCGAAGATGTAGATACTTGTGTATGGTATTCAGTTGATAGTAATGATAAAGAGAAATTGCTTCTCTTTCAGGTTACTCATAATTGGAAGCATTCATAAGTTGAGTAACGCTGATCGGCCTCTCTCCATTTAGTTGACATGCACTGGAGATAGCTGCATGATTTGAATCTGGTTCAATTAAATCAGTGCCTCTGGTTCTATATTGGATATAGTGTAGGGTTCCTAGGCACACTAGTGAGGTCTCACAAGGCATCAACCATGCCAATTTCAAAAAAATCTAGGTGCCGAGAGACCCGACTACGGATCGTTGGCTAGAAAACTAGGCGAAAAAGTAAACTAGTTAACAATTAACTAATGGGAAACGGAAATACAACCTTTGTAGATCCGGTCCTTCACCTCCACGGCTCCGAGATAAGGTCTTCTCCGCTGTCCAAATCAAATCCGGGCTCTAGCGTCGACTTCATCGGAGAATAGGCGAGTTAGGTCGTCGATGTCCATGCCGAAGATGATCTACGTCGAAGCATCGCAAGATCAAGCTCTCACTTCACCAAGTCAAGAAACTTGTGAAGGAAACACACTCTACTACTTGGCAAGAGGTAGAGGATGAAGAAATAGGAAGTGGGTAGACTTTAGATTTGGATTTCTCACTCTTTTTCATCACTTGCCATTGATGGAGGCAAGCTTTCTTCACTTGAAGAAATGAAGAAGAAGAAGGAAATTGTTATGATAAGTTAATTCTAAAAATGAAAAGAATAATACATTCTTATCATATTAGAACCATAGTTTAGTGTAGAGAATTAATCATGGTTGAGTGGTATGGTTAGGGTTAAGGATGAGATAAGAATAGTGGACTAAGTCAAAGCTTCATGAAGCTTTAACTAAACAACAAAAGAAGCCACCATCCTTTTCTCTTTCTTTTATTCATTTATCAAAAATAAATGGATAACTAAATAAGATAAATGAATAACTAAATGATAAACCCTAACCATTTCATTAACCAAGGTTTAATACTTTACACTTAACCAAAAAGCATGCATCATCAAGCATGATACAAGCAAGTGCACAAAATCATATCGCATATGTAATGCGCACACCCGAGTGAGAAAATCCATTTAAAGTGAACCAATACTAGTTAATGCAAAGTAATATATCAAATATATAATTATACATTAAATCATTAAATCAACACTTGATTCAATGATCCGGTCATGTCGCACACAACCGACTAGTATACAATGTATCGGCTTATCGAATCAACGCTTGAATCGATAACTAGGTTATATCGAATACAACCATTCGATATATTCATCGCTAGAATGGAATACGGTATCACATACTCGCATTATTCTCGGTCCCGCACATATCTCATATGCGCTCCTATTTCGTTTCGCTTGAGCCAGGAAACCTCTGTGTAGGACTCTAAAGACTCGTCAATACGCCGGCAGCAGATGATGATCATATCAAACACCCACAAGCCGCAAGCGGTCTGCTAAACGTAACGGCCACCCGGGTATTGAGCGATCTGAAGATCGACGAGCAAGCCCGCTCACACTCCAGTGAATCCGACCAGTAACACTACCATACAGTCCGGTCTGATCGTCTGATATGTCGCATATCTCGCCTAGGGGTGGTAAACGTCAGACCCCAATAGCTCGATAAGTCGTGTCGATATGAGGTCTATAACTATTCGAGAAACTACTGGTAACACTTACCAGTAAATCTCAGCAACCCTGGCCAGGGATTTCCTGTTATAGCCAATCGAACACAGCGCAACATCAACCCCCTATACCGGGAGAGACGAATCCCCTCCTATCGCTCATTGCCTCCATGTGACTCGGGACTGTACCCAAAAACCACCGTTTTGCACGCCCTCTTGGATGTGGTAAGATGGAAATCAAAGCACAGTGGGAACCACACAAGACTCTATGACGATCTCGGGTCAACAGACTACTCTGTACCAGTGTCACCAGAGAACTGCCATCTGACGTGAGGTATAATACCATCTGGGAGTTCTCGGCGAGTCCGTCCAGTGTACCCAGTCTCTACTGAGCACCCGTATATCATCTCTGATGTCAAACACCGATGGATATGGGATCATCCATCGCCCATCTGTATGGGTCGAGAAGGTATACGCTAGTCTACTCTGGTATATCGATGCCCCGTCTCGATACACCCACGACTAGGGATTTTGAAGGATGTACTTATGGACTACCATATCCCCACTAGTATGATCCGCATCATAGTCTAGGTAGTCAAGTACAGATCCTAAGGGCTTTACCAACATATAACAGAGAGACAATCAGCATACACGTTAAGGTAAAGGTCAACCAGATAGCATACTATCATGTCGAGCAAGAAAGTCCTCCCTATATATGTCCCAGCATCCACTACAATATACATCCTATGTACAGTAATGGCCTCTAGGGCATACATATAACTAACAATCTCCCACTTGCACTAGGGCCATCTGTAGCAGTGGTTGTAGTATCTCATACTCAACCATCCCATAAAAGTCTCTCTCTGGGAACAGGCCTTCGTGAGTGGATCCGCCGTGTTGTCCTCTGAGTCTACTCTCCTAACCTCGATCACCCTGGAGATCAACCATCTCCATGATCAAGTGATACTGCCTTAGAATATGTCTGGATCACTGATGGGACCGGCGTTCCTTGGCATAAGCCACAACTCCATTGTCTCACAATGGTAGGAACATAGTTCATCTCATGAACCAATTTACACCCAAACAGCCTCTTTGGTAGCATCTTAAGTAGCGATGTATCATGCCTTTATCGTCTAGTATGTCACTGTATCTAGCTTGGAACTCTTCCAACATACCGTCCCTTTACTGAGGGTAAAGACAAAGCCTGCGACTGACATTCAGTCGTCTTTATCACCCTGGAACCCTTCCAGTGATTCTCCCCAGGATCGATTGATACCATCTCACTACAACTAGTGAGAATACTAACATCCAATTAAATCTATCTCATAGATCCAAAATCCAGGATTTAGTAGGTATCATTTTGATCCTATATGGAGAATCATTGTGATAAGCGGAGATTGATCGAGCATAGCATAAGAAACTCCTTTCTTATCAAGAGTATGTCATCCACGTACTCTACGAGGATCGTCACCATACTCCCTACTACCTTCTTGTTTATACAAGGTTCATCTACCATTTTGATGATGTCAACTTCTTTGACTAATTCATCAAAACAGATGTTCCAACTCCGTGATGCCTGCTTTATCAGATAACACATCTTGCACACGTTTCCGCTGCTCCCACTGTCTACGAAGCCCTCTGGCTGTGTACTTATAGACGCTCTCTTCTAAATCATCATTTAGAAAAGCAGTCAAGACACCCAACCGCCAGATATCGTAGTTATGGTATGTAGCCGTGGCAAGTAGGATCTGGATGGACTTAAGCATAGCTACTGGAAAAGGTTTCATAATTATCCACGCCTGGTCGATGACGAAAACCTTTAACAATTCTAGCTTTGAAAGTCTCAACTTTTCCATCTACACCAAGTAATCTTCTCAAGATATACTTGCTCCTGATGGGGATTTAACCCTTCAGATATAGCAACCAAAGTCCATACTTTGTTGGTGTATAAGGATTCCATCTCAGATCGATAAACATCCAGCCATTCTTACAGAGTCCCACTCCTGATGGCCAGCTCGAAACTAGTTGGGTCATCATCTCATGATGCAATCCTCGCTCCCACTGTCATAGAGAAACCGAAGTATCTCTCAGGTAGGTGAGGAACCCTACTAGATCGGCGGAGAGGCTGAGGTTCGTTGGTATCTACTGAATCCCTTGGTTCTATCAAATCATCTGCTGTAGTTCGTATAGCTGGAACACTTCCAGTTCTACATAACAGACCTTGCCTTGAGCTTGTCCGGATTTTGCTTTTAGACATAGGCCGGACAACCCCAAATCTTAACTGACTTAAGACATGGGCTCTTCCCATACCATATCATATATGAAGTGGTAGGCAACTGATTTGATTCGAACCCTATTCAATAGGTATGCAGCTTCTCAAGCGCATAACTCCCAAAAGGAAATAGGTAACTCAGTAGTACTCATCATAGAGCACACCTTATCATATAGGGTGTGACTGCTCCGCCCCGATATACCATCGTGCTATGGTGTATTCGGAGGAGTAATGCTGAGAGAGAATCTCATTCTCCTTTAGAATAGTCCAGTATTTCCGTGCTCAAGTGTTCTCCTCCTTGATCTCATCATAGGACATAATACTTATACCCGTATTGGTTCTCTACTTCTAACTTATATTCTGTGAATATCTCAAAAGGTTCGGACTTGTGTTTCAACAGGAACATAGGTCTGAAACTTGAGAGATTATCAGAGAATGTAACGAAGTACAAAGAACCGGTCTTGGCATGTGTAGACAGGGGACCTTGCATACATCCTCATGTATCATCCCAAGAGTTTAGTAACTCTTTCTCTGTTTCCAGTAAACGGAGCTATGGTCATCTTATCTTTGTGACATGACTGGCGAGTTTCACAAGATGTAAATTCAAACTGATTTAAATATGCATCTAAATGTAACTCAGCCAGTCGGGTCGCATTGATATGACCTAGTCTACAATACCTCAAGAAGGAATGACCTAGTCTACAATACCTCAAGAAGGATTCGTTCATTTCTGAACTCTTCCTCTTGTGTATGTTCTGTATACTAAAGAACTGTAGTTTGATTTAGAACATCAAGGCTTTTAGATAACGTGCCTGAACCGATCAACTTTTGATATTGGAAATGTTCAAAACATTATCCAACAATACAAAATTTTATCGTTTCTTTACTAATAAAGAGACAGATATGATTTTGTATATCAGGTTCGGTATCTAATAACATTCGTTCAGAATCAATGTATTGGTAACACAGGGTGACAGTGACCGACAGACTTGGCTGCAACACTTGCCCCGTTTTCTGCCTCATGAAACTTATCACCCGTTCTCAGTTCTCTACCTTTCTGTAGCCCTATGTAACATATTACATATCTGGGATCCTGATCTGGTATCACATACCCAGGACGTAAAGAATACTGAGAAACAGTTCTGTATAATGAACACACCCGAAGATGATGCATCAACATGCACTCTCTTCGTTTGGGCGGCACGGGAATTCTGGTAATCCCCAATTTCCTGCTCTGTCTTATAACAATTATAAGTTGGAGCGGGACCAACGTTCCCCAGCTCAGTATAACAAGCGGGTTCGGTCAATATTCCGTATTATTATCTTGATTAAGGCGTGATATGGTCGCTACCTGGAGAGAGAGAGAAGAAAACACTCAGCGTGCGCTCTTGCAAGAATAGATTGGTTATTATTTTATCTAATCAGGATGGCTCCCACTGCTTTTTATCAAATCTTCCTTCAAACCCTAAAAGGAAAGACTAGCCGGGATTAATTACACACTACAAGTTCGCCAATCTTTCAGCCAGGCCAGTGTCGGTACTTTGAGGGAGGTCCCCCATGCTTTCGCACGAACCTAATTACTGTAAACCTCGTTTTCCCAGAGGCGTAACCTCGTTAACACCTTTCTAGACACCTACTTGATCGGCTAATTGTAATATGTAAAACTCTCCCAGGAGTAACTCTTACTCGCAGCAGGTATCGGGATCCAACTATCTCATAGAAGGTATGCAATCTCATTGCAAATTTCAACACTTGAAATTCCCGATAATGTTTTGCCCCTAGCTCGCTATGACCTTGACGGAGGCCAAACAACCCATAGTCCGCTAGTCAAGTTCAACCCGTCATTTCCTGATTGAATTAAACCCACCCGCACGACCCTTGACGGAGGCCAAACAACGCCGTACGAATACCCTAATCCAATCGCATCATATGCTAGCAGATAAGCACTAGTTAGCTACCGTACACTACGCCTTGACGGAGGCCAAATAACCGCAGCACGAATACTAACTAGTACGTATCTGAAATGACGGAGGGCTACGATAGGTTTTTCTGAAAACCTATTGCGTAATGAACTTGATATCGCTGTAGAATCAAATGATTTAAAAATGGAGTGCTTTTGAGGCTTTTCTAGTTTTGCTAAAGGAGTCACTCCCGGTGAAGGGATCGTCGGTCCTTTCCTCGTCGAATGAGGTGCAGGATATATCATATATATCACTGTGCAAAGCAAAAACTCTTAAAAGCAATCAAAAGACAAACCGAGGGCGTAGCATCGACCAGTTATTGCTAAAGGAGTCACTCCCGGTGAAGGGATCTCGGTCCTTTCCTCATCGAATAAGGTGCAGGATATATCACATATACCGCTGTGCAAAGCAAGAACTGTAGCTACCTGTTTTATTTTGAAATTCGATTCTACAACATCTTAGGTTTCTTTTATTTCATTAATCACATTAATGAAGTCCCATCATTTAAGTACCTAAACATCACAGATAAATACGACGTACACTTATGCCATCCGCATTCGCCTCGATGTCCCCTCGTGCACCGTTAGGTTAGGTAACTAACGGCAGAGCGGGGCAGGGCTAGCGCGGGTGTAAAACAGAAGTAACGTCTATATAATATATCATATATACTATATACTGTATCTATCAGAGAACATCACATGATCACATCACAGATATCGCAGCAGAAGAAACATATGAAATATTGGATATACTAGGACGTCCGTGTTTTCAATACGAGCCAGTATAAAACACGGATTCCACGGTCGTGATGAATAGCCAAACCCACACCCCTAGACCCCTACGAGAGCGGCAAGCAACCCTACCAATTCTGGAGTTAGGAGACCCGGACCCGACTCCTCGAGTTGGTCTCCCACTGGACTCCAGAACCCGGTTACTTGTGCCCCCCTCCTTGGGTCTATCCTAGTGCGGAAAAGTAAATAATATACAAACGGTGACAACTTCCGCAACCTGGAAGCGTCCCAATAAAAGAATGTTACATACAAGTTTTTACATGAATGAAAATGAAAAACACTCATCTCACATAAAAACCCCCGGCTATTCAAACACGACGATCCAATATAACATATCCAGCAACACATAACATCACATGTCATCAACGTAAGTAAATATGCGCATCCCAATTGTCGTTGACATATAGCAACGAAACCGGCGATATCACATATTACACTTACGGTCACAGAAAAGAAAGTGTAAAACTACAACAGTTGGAATCCGCAATCACCTCAGACATCGCATGCCTGACCAAATGAATTCCTTAGACATCGCATGCCTAACAATTATAAACCCCGCATTTTAGTCTCAAAATCGAAAACTCTTTTCAATATCAAGTCGGGCAATTCAACAAGATTCCCGACAGCCTGATCGAATGCTCGTCGCAAACTTCAGTAGGCGGCCGCACCCCCGATACCGTCGACGAAGTGCACCAAGGCGGAACACCGCTACCGCGAGCACCCGTACGGATGCTTTCGGCGACGGGGTTCTCCTACAGTCACTTGGTCGGGGCTATGGAGTGAGGCTGTTTATTAAGTTTACCCGGCGAGTATCCGCGTACGCTACGTGATTGCGACGGACTTTTGATCACATCAAAATTCCGTGGCAACCGATCAAGTGAGACTAAACTGCTGTGTTTATAACATTCATTTAGTTATCTCATAACTCTTTGTGAATTCCAATTATTGTATCACATCCCAGATAAACAGAAAATGTTAAACTTTCCGATCGAACAATCGAACACCCAACTTTTCCCGATACAGATCAACACATGAAATAAGTCTAACAACATTCAGTTCGTACCTCAGTACCAACGGTCCAACCGTAGAAGGGTCAAGCCAACGCCTCACATGTGGCACGCCGTACTGCCCCAAACCCGAAGGTTCAATGGGCAGTTCAAGACGGTCACATAATCGAGTTAAGGTTTGTTGTCTTCTAGAGGGACCATCGCGTTACTTGCACTACTTAGAACGTCATTGAACTACGGAAAATCCAACACTTGGAAATTTCCCGACAGGGGAAAAATTGGGTATTTATATCCGGTCGAACTTTTTAACATATTCTAAGATTTATCCGGAAAGCCAAACAGACAAAATTTGATACCCCGATCGAAACACCGAATCCCCAAAACAACTGCAGAAATTTCAACTCTGGAATAAGTTTTAAATATTCCCAGAAAACTCACCATAAAATAATAGGAATTACTGTGCAGAGCAGGTACGATGACGTCACCAATGTAGCGCGGAACCGCCGCATAAGCAGTGCTTATGCCGCGGTTCCGCCGCCGTTCAAACGAATTACTCACCTGAGTTTGCACCGTAATTCTTAGTTTTATTTTATGTATTTTCTAGAAATTTTTAATTCACAAAAATCCGCATTTTAGGAAAAAGTCCAGAGAGCAATATAGGTTCGGGGTTTCGGGTTCGTTCGGACTTCAATTTCCGTCTGGACTTCGCCTAAGGCTCTAGCTAGGCTCTGATACCAGTGTAGGGTTCCTAGGCACGCTAGTGAGGTCTCCCAAGCCATCAACCATGGCAATTTCAAAAATTATGGTGCCGAGAAACCCTAAACTACGGATCGATAACTAGATGTCTAGGCGAACAATGAACTAGTTAACACTTAACTAATGGGAAACGGAAATACAACCTTTGTAGATCCGGTCCTTCACCTCCACGGCTCCGAGATGAGGTCTTCTCCGCTGTCCAAATCAAATCCGGGCTCTAGCGTCGACTTCATCGGAGAATAGGCGAGCTAGGTCGTCGATGTCCATGCCGAAGATGATCTACGTCGAAGCATCGCAAGATCAAGCTCTCACTTCACCAAGTCAAGAAACTTGTGAAGGAAACACACTCTACTACTTGGCAAGAGGTAGAGGATGAAGAAATAGAAAGTGGGTAGACTTTAGATTTGGATTTCTCACTCTTTTTCATCACTTGCCATTGATGGAGGCAAGCTTTCTTCACTTGAAGAAATGAAGAAGAAGAAGGAAATTGTTATGATAAGTTAATTCTAAAAATGAAAAGAATAATACATTCTTATCATCTTAGAACCATGGTTTAGTGTAGAGAATTAATCATGGTTGAGTGGTATGGTTAGGGTTAAGGATGAGATAAGAATAGTGGACTAAGTCAAAGCTTCATGAAGCTTTAACTAAATAACAAAAGAAGCCACCATCCTTTTCTCTTTCTTTTATTCATTTATCAAAAATAAATGGATAACTAAATAAGATAAATGAATAACTAAATGATAAACCCTAACCATTTCATTAACCAAGGTTTAATACTTTACACTTAACCAAAAAGCATGCATCATCAAACATGATACAAGCAAGTGCACAAAATCATATCGCATATGTAATGCGCACACCCGAGTGAGAAAATCCATTTAAAGTGAACCAATACTAGTTAATGCAAAGTAATATATCAAATATATAATTATACATTAAATCATTAAATCAACACTTGATTCAATGATCCGGTCATGTCGCACACAACCGACTAGTATACAATGTATCGGCTTATCGAATCAACGCTTGAATCGATAACTAGGTTATATCGCATACAACCATTCGATACATTCATCGCGAGAATGGAATACGGTATCACATACTCGCATTATTCTCGGTCCCGCACATATCTCATATGCGCTCCTATTTCGTTTCGCTTGAGCCAGGAAACCTCTGTGTAGGACTCTAAAGACTCGTCAATACGCCGGCAGCAGATGATGATCATATCAAACACCCACAAGCCGCAAGCGGTCTGCTAAACGTAACGGCCACCCGGGTATTGAGCGATCTGAAGATCGACGAGCAAGCCCGCTCACACTCCAGTGAATCCGACCAGTAACACTACCGTACAGTCCGGTCTGATCGTCTGATATGTCGCATATCTCGCCTAGGGGTGGTAAACGTCAGACCCCAATAGCTCGATAAGTCGTGTCGATATAAGGTCTATAACTATTCGAGAAACTACTGGTAACACTTACCAGTAAATCTCAGCAACCCTGGCCAGGGATTTCCTGTTATAGCCAATCGAACACAGCGCAACATCAACCCCCTATACCGGGAGAGACGAATCCTCTCCTATCGCTCATTGCCTCCATGTGACTCGGGACTGTACCTAAAAACCACCGTTTTGCACGCCCTCTTGGACGTGGTAAGATGGAAATCAAAGCACAGTGGGAACCACACAAGACTCTATGACGATCTCGGGTCAACAGACTACTCTGTACCAGTGTCACCAGAGAACTGCCATCTGACGTGAGGTATAATACCATCTGGGAGTTCTCGGCGAGTCCGTCCAGTGTACCCAGTCTCTACTGAGCACCCGTATATCATCTCTGATGTCAAACACCGATGGATATGGGATCATCCATCGCCCATCTGTATGGGTCGAGAAGGTATACGCTAGTCTACTCTGGTATATCGATGCCCCGTCTCGATACACCCACGACTAGGGATTTTGAAGGATGTACTTATGGACTACCATATCCCCACTAGTATGATCCGCATCATAGTCCAGGTAGTCAAGTACAGATCCTAAGGGCTTTACCAACATGTAACAGAGAGACAATCAGCATACACGTTAAGGTAAAGGTCAACCAGATAGCATACTATCATGTCGAGCAAGAAAGTCCTCCCTATATATGTCCCAGCATCCACTACAATATACATCCTATGTACAGTAATGGCCTCTAGGGCATACATATAACTAACATATAGTACAGTTCATATCTTAACATTGTTAAGGTACGGGGAGTTGTCCGGCTTATGATTAAAACCAGACTCTGGATAACTCAAGGCACGTTTCTGTAATGGCTGTTTGTGGGTTGACCCAGGCTATGACGAGGGTTGACTTTCTACCATCTGGGAGATCAATAGTAATATTGTTCTAGACTCGCCACAGTTTTATTAAAAATGGTTTTTTTTTCAAAAACAGTAGTGGGAGTATGGTAGAACTGGAAGTGATTCCAGAACCGCAAACGATTACTGAAGATTTGATAAGGAACCTAAAGATTCAATCTGATTTGACATTCCATTGGCCACTCCGCAGATACGGTGGGTAACTTCAGGCACCCGAGAGGTACTCCGGTAGCCTCAAGGACGGTGACAGGGAAGTTCTTGTTTACCCACACTTGCCATTGTTGTTGTTCCAGGCTGCGAGACCCGGCAGGAGGATGAGTATAGCGTCCTTCTAAACTAGCTTTAGAAGTGTACGTCTATATGACTGTGCCAGAGGGTTGTCGTAGTCAGTGGGAGCAGCGGAAGCATTGGTGGACATCAGGCTTATGTCTATTTATAGACTAGAGCAGATATAGCGGAGATAGATCATCTATTTCTGATGTGACAATCATAGGTTTGACTTCATCAGAATAGGGGATGGATCTGTTGAGAAGGTAGTAGGGTATGATATCCGGGTTTTGGATGACATACACAAAGTAGGAAGTGACATTCCTATACTACGATCGGTTATTCTTTGGTTGTCACACAGTGGTTTCTCCACATAGGACTTGGATATAATATCCGACATTCTGGTTACTAGATCTATGTTTTTAGATCTAGATTTGGATGGTTTCCCAATCAGGGTACTTAGACAGCATTCTATGAGTATTTAGAATGGTTGACTCCTGGCACGGTAGTATACCTGCAGGTGATGGAGTCACCCTCTCTAAAGGTGTCTTATAGACTAAAGTAGAGAGGGATGTGCATGATTGACAGATCACTTGCTTAGGCAATTGAGTCAATCATGAGATATCAAGTACCACACCAGATGTTGTTCTTGCACTAGATGCAATAAGTTGATATTGATCCAATCCTGGAGAAACAATCGGAAGCAGTTTTAGAACATAAGTTGATGTTCTAGGGAATTGATAACGGCAACCTCCTTCAGGAGACAGTTATCATTCCAGGCTTCCAAGGTGACCTGGACGACAAGGAGGTTGTCAGAGTTATAGTTTTCCCTCTGACGAGGGGCAGTGTTTTGGACAGGTGGTCCAAGGCAATACTGAGGGTGGCATGGCGCAGGATACTGATTATATTCAGTTGACGATACAGTCTAAGAAGTTTGGATTTGGAGTTCATTTATGAGCTCGGTCCCATCAGACATCCAGACACTCTAAGATAGGTATTGCTCATTTCGGGAGATGGTTTTCTCCGCGAACTTGAGATATAGAGAGACATAGAAAGAAACTTCAAGGCGGATCCACTCACTGAGGCTATTCCTCGAATGCAATAGTCTTCCAAACAGGCTTTGTGAGACTGACTAGTAGAGGAGTTGGGTGTTCGGTATCACACGGGCTGTGAGTATGCGACATCGCAATAATTAGCCTTGAGTGCAAGTGGGAGATTGTTGGAGATAGTGCCCTCAGAGTCAATTATTGGATCACAGGCACGTGATTGCAATGATTGAGGGAGGACCTATCCCGGTACGACAGTCTTACTCGAGATGATAGTAGGCTATCTGGTTTATCTTTATCATCGTGTACTGCTTTAGGTGACCTGACATGTCACTATTGCACGTTGATAGAGCCCCTAGGATTCTTGCTTGACCACCAGCAGTATGAGGGCGATCATATAAGTGGGAGCTGGGGTCTATAAGCACATCCTTAAAAGGTCCCTAGTCGTGGGAGTTTCGAGACAGGGCATCGATTCTCCAGAGTAGACTAGTGTATACAGTCGAGACCCCGACGAGGGGCGGTGGCCGGTCTCACAAGCCACTGGTGTCAGTTGGATCACCTAAGATGTATACAGGTGCTCATTGGGTTATGAGTACACCGGACAGGACTCGCCGGGAATATGCTAGTTGGTCTTATACCTGACGTCAGATAGCAGTTCCCTGGTGACATGTGTACAGGTTAGTTCATCGACCTGGGGATCGTCATTTGTCTCGTGTGAGTTCCCACTGTGCTTTGATTACTACCCTACCACGGCTCAAAGGAGTCGTGCAAACAGGTTTTAGTTGGGTACAGTCCTGAGCCACATGGAGGCAGTGAGCGGATCTTCAGGGGTTCGTCTCTCCCGGTATTGGGGGTGAGGTCGCGCTGTGTCTAGGAGAGCCATTACACGAAGTCCTTGGCCAAGGCAGGAGATTTACTGGTAGGTATTCCAGTAGTATCTCAGGGTGTTCTGGGCTACACTCCGACACGACTTGTACCGCTTTTGGGGGTCTGACTTTTACCAACCCCCTAGGCCCGCCATGCGATGCTCATAGACGAACGGACCGGACTGTACGGATATTGTCACTGACAGGCTCAGTAGGGTGTCAGGATGAGTTCGCTCATCGATGTCCCTTTTGGTCAATAGCTGGTGGCCCGTCACGTATTGGCTTATACCTCTGACGTGCTAGTGGTTAAATCCACAGCCATAGTATTGACGAGTCTTTAGAGTCCACCACATTTTCAGTTACTCAGCTTTCGGGCGAAACGCTGTAGAGGCCGTATGGAGATATGGCAGGGTCCGATCAGATACGTGCGGTATTGCACGGATCAGGATCGGACGGTTTGTACTAGAGGCCGTATAGTTATATGGCAGGGTTCGATCTGATACGTGCGGTATTGCACGGATCAGGATCGAACGGATATTACTAGCCGGCTTTGGTTTAAGCCGGATCCTAGTATAGTACAGTGTAGATTTTGTCTCATTGCATTTGTATCCGGGCGGAATACAGATGCGGGTGTGTATGTACAGTATCGGGGTTTTCCTGTAATTTATTACGGGACCAGTTTTCTGGAGTTGCCAGTTTGCATTCCGTTCCGGCCGGTTTTCCTTTGTTCTTTCCCGGCCGGACTTTTCCGATGGAGGGGGTTATTTGCAAGTTTGCAAATAACTCATTGTGGGGGGGGGGGTTTCTTGCAAATGCTTTGATTATGATGGCATCTTTTCTTTTGTTGCACCATTACTTGCATTTATTGAGATAAGAAAGGGTATGGTATGGATGTAAGTTTGTGATGATGATGTTTTGTTTATGGTCACCTTTTCTCTTCTCCTACCATCACCTCCCTCTTGCATGATGGATTTTGATCCCTCCACCATTCTCAAATGAGAGAGGCCGGCCACAATTTTGAGGAGAGGGAAAAATGAGAGAGGTTCATTTCATTTGGTGTGGGATATTAATCATCCATCTCATTTTCCATTGCTACCAAAAAAATCCCCAAGTTCATATCTTGTTGATTCCTCCATCAAGGCAACTACAAACCCCAAATGAGACTAGCATGATCTACACCACATTCTATAGCACATCTTGGGCATGTCGACTTGCCAGCTTCATGCCCGAGTTGCCTCGGTATAGAGGCGGGAGCCCATAAAAGAAACAGGCGACGTGGTGCCCTTCCGGCGAGGAGATGGAGACCGGACTTTCCGCGTGAGATCGGGACGACGACGAGAAGACCGGAGGACTCGGATCATTCGGTATATCTCTAACCCGTCTTGTTGTTAGCTAGATCTAGTTTAATGGCCCGATCCGGGTGTTTAGTGCGCGGTGGTGCCGGTTTGCTAAGTTCGCAAAATTAAAGTTTATCACCGTTTCCGCATTTGGCCGTCGGATTGACGACCGGGGCGCCGCCGTGCACTTACAGCTTGACTGCCAGCATTATGATGGCGATCATATATGTGGGAGCTGGGGTCTATAAGTACATCCTTAAATGTCCCTAGACGTAGGAGTATCGAGACCGGACATCGATACTCCAGTGTAGACTAGTATATACTGATTGAGACCCCGATGAGGGACGGTGGCCAGGTCTCACAAGCCATTGGTGTTAGTTTGTTCACCTAAAATAGTATACATGTGCTCATTGGGTTATGAGTACACTGGACGGACTCACCGGGAACCTGCTAGTTGGTATTATACCTATTGTCAGACAGCAGTTCCCAGGTGACATGTGTACAGGTTAGTCTGTCAACCTGAGATCATCATTTATCTCGTGTGAGTTCCCACTGTGCTTTGATTACTACTCTACCACGGCTCAAAGGAGTCGTGCAAACAGGTTTTAGTTGGGTACAGTCCCGAGCCACATGGAGGCAGTGATCGGATCGTCGTGGATTCGTCTCTCCCGGTATTAGGAGTTGATGTCGCGTTGTGTACGGATGACCATTACCCTAAATCCGTGGCCACGGTAGACGAGAACTACCGATCCAGGATCGATAGTTTCTCAGATGGTGATAAGTTTCATGCCGACACTAAATGTCGCATTGTTAGGGGTCTGACTTTATCCACCCCCTTAGACTCGATATGCGATACTCTTGTTAGGGTAAAAATTTACACCCCCGTTGACCGAGTCAAAGTCAAGGTCAACCCCAAGCCAGGTGGGCCCAAGCCCAGGTCAAGCGGGCCTATGCCCAAGTCGAGCCCGCGGCCAGCCTCCCCGTGCCAACAACAAAATCATGTAATAAATAATTTTTATGTAATTGTTTATGCATGAATGTAAACAAACTGGGCATAAAGCCAATATTTTGTAAGCCCATGGCTTATGTGCAAAAATGAAATGGCGCATGAGCCATGGGATGGCTAAAATGCCATTTTTGTAAAGCCCAAGGGGCTATATGTAAATATGTAAGCCTATATAAGGTAACATGATGATGAATAAAGCAATGCTTTTCATTCCCCAAAAAAAATTAGGGTTCTTTGTGCCTCCTGCTCCTTCTCCAAGGTTCTAAACCTTCTCATTTCTTTTGAATTAAATCAAGAGTTTTACTCCTTCTTTTCCAAAACTAAGTAGTTTTTCACCACAAAACCCGCAAAGGGGAACTCAGATCTCCCATCAGATCTCAAAAAGGAGAGATTTTGAGATCTCACATCTCTTGATCTTCAAGATCCGGCCAAACAACAGGAGGAAGAAGAAGAACCCCCCTTCATCAGCTTCAAAACACCCTAGGAGTTTAACTCCATACATATATACATAATAAATATTTCCTTTCTGAAGCATAGCTTCTGGTTCTGGGACTAAAAGCCCCTTTATCTCGCCAGCGCCTAGCGCAAAGCGCCCACGTGCCGACACGTGGCGCGCTTGCGCTCAGGCGCACTGCGCTCGAGCGCAAAGCGCCCACGTGCCGACACGTGGCGCACTTGCGCTCAGGCGCACTGCGCTCTCCACATGCCGACACGTGGCGCGCTACGCTCAGGCGCACTGCGCTCGAGCGCAAAGCGTCCACGTGCCGACACGTGGCGCGCTTGCGCTCAGGCGCACTGCCCTCGAGCGCAAAGCGCCCACGTGCCGACACGTGGGCACGCTTGCGCTCAGGCACACTGCGCTCGAGCGCAAAACGTCCACGTGCCGACACGTGGCGCGCTTGCGCCTGAGTGCACAGCACCTAAGCGCACAGCGCTCAAGGTGCTGGCCCCACGCATCCCTTAGATGCCTTTCCCCCCTCTTTTTATGTACATATATATATATATATATACACATATGTATACATATTTACATACACACATACTCCACGACACTGTCCCTGTTAGAAAAAAATTTCTAACGGGGCGCTGCCCCGCACCCCGCAAGGGGGTTGCTAGCCCCCTTGACCCCCAGCCCGCTATCCGGGTAGCGGGACCCCCATAAAAACTCTGCATGGCTCCCGATATATTTTAACCCCCCCTCAAAAACAAAACACACGTACACTGCACATTGAGTTCGCATAACCAGTTTAACCCGTTAATCGGAGGTCCCTCGCCCCAAAAGCGGGGGGTAATTAACGGCAGCTTAGTCCGCGGCTGCCGGAGATTCAAATCCCCACAATCATTAATCCCCCGCCTACCCTAGGCAGGGGGAATCTGTAGTGCGCCTGACAAGCGCGCGCGTATTCCCATCTCAATGGGGTGACGAAAAAACCCTTCAGCTTCTGGCACGCCCGGTAGGACTTATCTCTCCTCCCATATTTCGGGTTAAACGTTCATGCGAACTCAATCAATATACTTGTCTATAATTATACTAAAATCATGCTCTTTCATGCAGGTCTTCAAGCAATCACTTCCCAACAATGTCTCCAAAGATGAACTCAGTTCTCAGCACGGCTCCCGTCTCCTACACGATGAAGATAGACTCCAGGACGGTTCTTCCGGCCGGTCTCGGGCGACAATGGGAGGAGCCGCTGCTACCATTCGGCTCTATTGTGTTTATGCCAGTTGGCGCCATCCAAGCTCCTCAAGCCCCGGTGGCAGACAAACCGGTCTCGAAAGGCAGGAGACCAAATGTGGTGATCTCAAGGGCGCCCCAACCCAAAAGCAAGTCGGTGTCTGAACGACTTTCCTTGGCCCCAGCTGGGGGCAAGTCCATCAACACCAACAAAGCTACAACGCATCCCGAGCAAGCTCCAGCGGTGCCCTTGACCACTGCTCGATCGGGTGTCTTCTCTAAGCTCCCCTCTGATCAACTCACAATGGCTTCCCGGATAGCGGATGCCCGCCAAGCCTTCAAAATTGAGAAGCTGAGGGAGAAAAGGCTCAGATATAGAGCCAACAAAAGGGCTAGGGCTACTGCCAGGCTAAACCTCATAAGGTTCGAAGAGCAGGGTTACCCCGCTAAAGATGAGGGGATGGCTGAATGTGTTATCCACACTGTCTACGTAGTGGGCACGCGCAGCAAGAGCAAGGACAGGGCCACCACATCTCAAATCCAATCTGGCTTGAATGTGGTTGCCACTTTCCAAGAACAGCCGCCTCCGCTGGATGATGAAAACCCTCTCGATGAGGCTGATAGGCAGAGAGAGCCCTCAATTCATGAGGAGTCAGGCTCGGAAAGCGAAGATGAGCCAACTTTCCGTCCTAAGACCGCAGAGCAGCAACTTCTCCAAGAGCTCCGAAAACAGCTCAGAAGCAAAGATAAGGAGATGGCCAAGCTCTACTCAAAGATCGACGACTTGACAAATGTCGTCTTACGGCTTACGGCCCAACTTGTCTCTCAGCCGCCCAATCAAGCACAGGGCTCAGCTCATGAACCGGGAAACGGTGTCCCGAGACAGCCGACGCCCGTTCCCTCAAATCCAAAAGTGGGCGGACCGCATGAAAATCAGTCGCATCCTATCTCAGCAAATGTCTTGGCTACCGATGACAGTAGCCCGCTAACTCAAGATCAAATCATGGATTTGGTTGCCAACAAAGTCAAAACCTTGGTAGCCGAAGCCGAAGCGCAAAAAGATATCAGCAGTAGTGGGAGACCATATCCTGCTCAGTATGATTTGGTAGAATTTCCTAGCGGCTATGTCATTCCCAAATTCGGAAGATTCGATGGGACAGGAAATGCGAATCAGCACATCGCCCACTTCAAAGCCTCATGCGGGAATACTGGGGGCAATGATGCGCTTCTCCTCCGCCAGTTCGTTAATAGCTTGACCGATGTTGCTTTCGACTGGTACGCGAGCATACCGGATGGCTCCGTTACTACTTTCGTCCAAATGGAGTCTTTGTTTCGACAAAGATTCATGAGCGTTAGCGATAAGATCACCATTGCCGAGCTCGTAAGGACCAAGCCCAAGAACAACGAAAGCAACACGGATTTTATAACCCGATGGCGCAATCTCTCCGTCAAATGCGAACCGCCGATAGAGCAGGACCAATCTGTCAGTCTCCTCGTTGGAAATCTCAACAATTGGATGGCCCCGTTTCTATGCACCGCGAGTCTCAAAACATTCCAAGAGCTGACCAGGAAAGTTCAGATGCTGGAGCGCTCAAAACAGGAGTCCTCCTTGGATTCCCAAAATAACAATAGGTCCTGGAGAAACCGAAAGGACGATAATCGCAAAGGCGGAACTCCGATGATTCTGAATCTTTCAACACTTCGGCTAACCGAAATAAGCAAGGGATGAACGGGCCTACCGCCAACCAGCCTCGGAAGCCAGTGTTCGGAGAGGGAGGAGAATCTCCACCGAAAGAGAAGCTGGATAAGGTCTATTCCTTCAGAAGGGACAAAATCCGTAAAATATTCAAAGACGCCCTGAAGAACGGTCTATAACTGCCAGAGTCAAAAAGACCGCAGGAAGCGAATAGGACCGACGACCCCAAATACTGCCCCTATCACAGAGTGATAGGTCATGCCATTGAGGACTGCTTCGTCTTCAAAGATTGGGTCGAAAAGCAATAAAGGCAGGAGAGATAGAACTGTCCAAAGGCGTGTTAGTAAACAGTCAAGATGTGACCGCCAATTTCATACAAACGGAGACCGAAGTTCTTCGTGAAACGGATTCTCTCAGACATCTGCCTTTTTCTGAGAACAATCGACCACCACGTCATTAAACCGGGAACAATCGACCTCTAAGTCGTTAAACTGGGAATGTACAAAATATATATATATATATATGTGTGTGTGTGTGTAAATAAACAAAAAATGTGTAAATAAAAGAAAAATAAAGAAAAGCCGAAATGATAGGGCAACTCGCAATAAAAATTAGCGAGTAAAATAAAGATGAAAATAAAGCCGAAATGATGGGGCAACCGCGAATAAATAGCCGAAATGATAGGGCAATCGCGACCTTCGCGATAAGAAAAGCTGAAATGATAGAGCAATCGTGGTAAAAAAAAAACAGCGAATGATGAGTCGCTTCTGGTACCATATTCTAGTGCAGCGATGCAGACGCCGACCAAAATCCAACTTCTCGAAATTCCTCCGGCCCTACAGCCAGTCCCCAAATTGACTGCCGTATACAATCCACGGGCTCAAATAATTCCCATCATACCTGTGCCCCACCGCAATCACCAGTCACGCGGCTTGTCTCCTCCTTTGGAATTATGCTCCATTGAGAAGACCCACTCATGTGTCCTCACGATACATGAGGAGAACAAACCTTTGTGGGATCCTTACGACTCACAAAGGGAAAACACACTTGGGAGTCCTCACGACTCCCAAGGAGAAAATACACTTACGGGATCCTTACGACTCGTAGGGAGAAAATGCTTTATGGGACCCTCACGGCCCATAAAATTGAAAAGTCTTAGGAAATAGGGATCTAAACCTGCCTCCTAAGCCATCGCTCCCCAATCCCCAATGGCGAATGATGAGTCGCTCCTGGTACCATATTCCCGTGCAGCGATACAGACGCCAACCAAATTCCAAATCCCATACCCCAGTGGCGAATGATGAGTCGCTCCTGGTACCATATTCCAGTGCAGCGATGCAGACGCCAACCAAATTCCAAATCCCATACCCCAATGGCGGATGATGAGCCGCTCCTGGTACCATATTCAAGTGCAGCGATGCAGACGCCAACAAAGTCCCAAAATTTTTATGGCCCTACGGTCTGAATCATACATCCTGCAAAACCGTATACAATCCACGGGCGTAAAACAATCCCAATCTCTCCAAAAATAATAAAATAAATAAAAAAAAGGTATGTCCACAAGCAAAATGGGCACGGATGAAAACCCGAAAGGGCTCCGTGAGTAAAAACAGCAGGACTGCTGGCGAGTTTATGAAAACCTGAAAGGGCGCAAACTCGTAAAAGAAAAAAGAAAGAGATGAAATGCACTCGCAAGGTCCTCTAGACTTTGTGAGGAGAAAATTCCCGCGTGAGATCCTTACGACTCACAAAAGAGCAACACACTTAGGAGTCCCCACGACTCCTAAGGAGAAAATCCACCTACGGGATCCTTATGACCCGTAGGGAGAAAATGCTTTTATGGGACCCTTACGGCCCATAAAATTGAAAAGCCTTAGATGACAGGGATCTAAACTTGTCTCCTAAGCCACCAATTCCCAAATCCTCTCGGGGCAAATGATGAGTTGCTCCTGGCGTTATTCCAGTGCAGCAATGCAGATGCCAAACAAAAACCAAATCCAAATCCTTCCGGGGCAAATGATGAGTTGCTCCTGGCATTATTCCAGTGCAGCAATGCTGATGCCAAACAAAAAAAACCAATCCCCAAATCCTCTCACGACAAATGGTGATTCGCTCCTGGTACCATATTCCGGTGTAGCGACGCTGATGTCGACCTAAATCAAATCAAACCAACAACCTCTGCGGCGGAATCATGCTTCGTCCCAGAATTTACCCCGTGTCGAAATCATGCTTCGCCTCGGGATATCTACCTTCCCTGCCGGAATTATGCTCCTCCTCGGAATTAAATCAACCAACAAGCTCTGTGTCGGAATTATGCTTCGTCTCAGAATGCACCCCATGTCGAAATGATGCTTCGCCTTGGTGTACCTGCCTTCCCTGTCGAAATTATGTTTCGCCTCGGGATCAAGTCAGCCAACAAGCTCTGCGCCGGGATCATGCTCCGTCTCAGAATGTACCCCGTGTCGAAATCATGCTTCGCCTCGGAGTATATGCCTTCCCCGTCGAAATTATGCTTCGCCTGGGAATCAACCTCTGCATCGAAATTATGTTTCGGTCAGAATATATGCCGCGCTTTGGAGTGATGCTCCGAATCCTGGAATTATGCTCCGCCCATCGGAATGGTGCTCCGAACCCTGGAATTATGCTCCGCTCTTCGGAAAGATGCTCCGAACTCTGGAATCATGCTCCGCCCTTCGGAACGATGCTCCGAACCCTGGAATCATGCTCCGCGCTTCGGAAAGATGCTCCGATCTCTGGAATTATGCTCCGCCCATCGGAATGATACTCCGAACCCTGGAATTATGCTCCGCTCTTCGGAAAGATGCTCCGAACTCTGGAATCATGCTCCGCCCTTCGGAACGATGCTCCGAACCCTGGAATTATGCTCCGCTTTTCGGAAAGATGCTCCGATCTCAGGAATTATGCTCCGCCCTTCGGAATGATGCTCCGAATCCTGGAATCATGCTCCGATCATCGGAATGATGCTCCGATCTCTGGAATTATGCTCCGCCCATCGGAATGATGCTCCGAACCCTGGAATTATGCTCCGCTCTTCGGAAAGATGCTCCGAACTCTGGAATCATGCTCCGCCCTTCGGAACGATGCTCCGAACCCTGGAATTATGCTCCGCTTTTCGGAAAGATGCTCCGATCTCAGGAATTATGCTCCGCCCTTCGGAATGAAGCTCCGAATCCTGGAATCATGCTCCGATCATCGGAATGATGCTCCGATCTCTGGAATTATGCTCCGCCCATCGGAATGATGCTCCGAACCCTGGAATTATACTCCGCTCTTCGGAAAGATGCTCCGAACTTTGGAATCATGCTCCGCCCTTCGGAACGATGCTCCGAACCCTGGGATTATGCTCCGCTCTTCGGAAAGATGCTCCGATCTCAGGAATTATGCTCCGCCCTTCGGAATGATGCTCCGAATCCTGGAATCATGCTCCGATCATCGGAATGATGCTCCGATCTTTGGAATTATGCTCCGCCCATCGGAACGATGCTCCGATCTCTGGAATTATGCTCCGCCCATCGGAACGATGCTCCGATCTCTGGAATTATGTTCCGCTCTTCGGAAAGATGCTCCGAACTCTGGAATCATGCTCCACCCTTCGGAACGATGCTCCGAACCCTGGAATCATGCTCCGCTCATCGGAATGATGCTCCGATCCCCGGGAATCATGCTCCCCGAGGGATACTCCAACCCCGGAATTATGCTCCGCAAATCAGAATGATGCACCGATCCCCGGGAATCATGCTCCCCGGGATGATACATCGCCTCCGGAATGATGTTCCACCTCGAAGTTCAGCTTCAAGATCCATCAATTTCATGCACACAACTCAAATGTGCGGTGTGCATTTATTGATGGGGGGTACTTTGTTGGGGTAAAAATTTACACCCCCGTTGACCGAGTCAAAGTCAAGGTCAAGCCCAAGCCAGGTGGGCCC
The DNA here is from genome assembly GCA_030015575.1 of Agapanthus africanus. NCBI lineage: Eukaryota > Viridiplantae > Streptophyta > Magnoliopsida > Asparagales > Amaryllidaceae > Agapanthus > Agapanthus africanus. Next base: position 123,577,788 of record CM057339.1, on the reverse strand, counting down.
AAGCCCAGGTCAAGCGGGCCTATGCCCAAGTCGAGCCCGCGGCCAGCCTCCCCGTGCCAACAACAAAATCATGTAATAAATAATTTTTATGTAATTGTTTATGCATGAATGTAAACAAACTGGGCATAAAGCCAATATTTTGTAAGCCCATGGCTTATGTACAAAAATGAAATGACGCATGAGCCATGGGATGGCTAAAATGCCATTTTTGTAAAGCCCAAGGGGCTATATGTAAATATGTAAGCCTATATAAGATAACATGATGATGAATAAAGCAATGCTTTTCATTCCCCAAAAAAAATTAGGGTTCTTTGTACCTCCTGCTCCTTCTCCAAGGTTCTAAACCTTCTCATTTCTTTTGAATTAAATCAAGAGTTTTACTCCTTCTTTTCCAAAACTAAGTAGTTTTTCACCACAAAACCCGCAAAGGGGAACTCAGATCTCCCATCAGATCTCAAAAAGGAGAGATTTTGAGATCTCACATCTCTTGATCTTCAAGATCCGGCCAAACAACAGGAGGAAGAAGAAGAACCCCCCTTCATCAGCTTCAAAACACCCTAGGAGTTTAACTCCATACATATATACATAATAAATATTTCCTTTCTGAAGCATAGCTTCTGGTTCTGGGACTAAAAGCCCCTTTATCTCGCCAGCGCCCAGCGCTCGAGCGCAAAGCGCCCACGTGCCGACACGTGGCGCGCTTGCGCTCAGGCGCACTGCACTCGAGCGCAAAGCGCCCACGTGCCGACATGTGGCGCACTTGCGCTCAGGCGCACTGCGCTCTCCACATGCCGACACGTGGCGCGTTGCGCTCAGGCGCACTGCGCTCGAGCGCAAAGCGCCCACGTGCCGACACGTGGCGCGCTTGCGCTCAGGCGCACTGCGCTCGAGCGCAAAGCGCCCACGTGCCGACACGTGGGCGTGCTTGCGCTCAGGCGCACTGCGCTCGAGCGCAAAGCGCCCACGTGCCGACACGTGGGCGCGCTTGCACTCAGGAGCACTGCGTTCGAGCGCAAAACGTCCACGTGCTGACACGTGGCGCGCTTGCGCCTGAGTGCACAGCACCTAAGCGCACAGCGCTCAAGGTGCTGGCCCCACGCATCCCTTAGATGCCTTTTCCCCCTCTTTTTATGTACATATATATATATACATATATACATACACACATACTCCACGACACTGTCCCTGTTAGAAAAAAATTTCTAACGGGGCGCTGCCCCGCACCCCGCAAGGGGGCTGCTAGCCCCCTTGACCCCCAGCCCGCTATCCTGGTAGCGGGACCCCCGTAAAAACTCTGCGTGGCTCCCGATATATTTTAACCCCCCTCCAAAACAAAACACACGTACACTGCACATTGAGTTCGCATGACCAGTTTAACCCGTTAATCGGAGGTCCCTCGCCCCAAAAGCGGGGGGTAATTAACGGCAGCTTAGTCCGCGGCTGCCGGAGATTCGAATCCCTACAATCATTAAACCCCCGCCTACCCTAGGCAGGGGGAATCTGTAGTGCGCCTGACAAACGCGCGCGTATTCCCATCTCAATGGGGTGACGAAAAACACCCTACAACTCTAAGACGAACAGATCGGACTGTACGGATATTGTCACTGTCAGGCTCAGTAGGGGTTCTGCATGAGTTTGCTCGTCGGCCTCCCTTTCGCTCAATACCCGGGTAGCCGTTACGTACAGCTAGTGCCGTTGACGTGCTTGTGGTTAAACCCACTGCCAGCGTATTGACGAGTCTTTAGAGTCCCACACAGAGGGTTTCCCTGGTTCTGGCGAAATGATGTAGTAGCCGTATTGGATACATGCAGGGTTCCGATCGATTGATGTACATTGTACTCGGGTTTTCGATTGGACAGTTGATAATACAAGCCGTCTCCGTTTTGAGCCGGATTATTAAATCAGGTATTCATTTAATAATTTACGTATATGTATTTCGGTACCTATATTCTAGTATTATATTATTTGTGTTATTCTATCTCTTTGGGTATTCGTATTTCGGTACGAATGTAGATATATTTACAGTAGAATATAATTCGTATTTTTTCCGGATAATATTCTAGAAGGTGCCACCTCATTTCTTGATTTGACCATTTTATTAAATGGATAAATGAGGTGGATATTAGCTTAAGGAGGTATGGTGACAACCATGCTTGCAATAGTGCACACAAATGAATTATCAATTCATTTGTGTTCACTATTCAAGCATGGTGAGAATTTAAAATTGGAAAAATGATTTAAAAAAAACCCAGCATGCTATTTTCTCTTTCTAAGGTTAAGCTCATTCTTGCAAGCATGAAGATTTTGTTCACTTGAGTTTTTCCTTGAGCTCCTCTCTCACCATTTTAGCCTCACCTCCTCTAGCTTTCTTGTTTTGCTTACACCTTCAAGATTTGAGATAGATAACACTAAGATCCTACACACTACATCCTAGGCTCTCTAGTTGCTCCATTTTCATCATGTTGTGGAGCTAGAGCCGGAGTTACATCCCTCGGGTGGATCATCGGAGCTGGAGGAAGACCGGCAACCAAACTTCATTAAGGAACCGCTAGGAGCTTGGAATGAAGACCGAAGGACACGGATTAACTTGGTATAACGATTCTAACATCCTTTTTAGCTTGCTAGATTAGGGTTTAAGGTCGATCCGTAAATCGGGTAATGGTAGTGCCAGTTTAGAATTTTTTGTTCCGCATTTTGGCCGCGTTTTGATGGCCGGGGTGCTGCCGTAACCTTTCATGGTATCAGAGCCACCTTTTAAACCCTTAGCTAGCTAGTTTAGACAATATTAAAGTATCGAAATCGAAACAGACCCAAAACGATGCACTGCAGTTTCTATTCTCTGTCGATTTTCAAAGTCTTCAAAAAATCTTCCAAACAAGTGCAGAAGACTATTTACATGACCACAAGACCACACACCAAATACGAGCCCATTCCATGAAAATTGATCCGAGCACATTGCTTTATAATCCGAGCTCGCCGGCCCTAATAGGGTATTTGGGCTTCGTATTTTGTGTATTGTTTGGTCTCTGGAAAATTGATGCAGTGGTATTGTTTGTTTAGCCCATTTTTGATATTATGTTATCAGTTGTTCGGGGGCTATTCGAGGTGTTTCAAAGTCGATATTTTAACACTGTTTAAATGTTTATTAGTACATACATTTCTATCTGCGATCGTGAATGTCATTTGATCGGTACAACTTGTCTAATTGCTATATGTCTTTTAGACGGGTTTGCGAATGTGACATTCACGTTGATGTTCTGTGTTGTGCTGTGATGGTGGTTGGATCGTCGTGGTGGATAGTTATGGTGCAATGTTAGTGCAGTTTAATTTTATTTGTACATTTGATATTGCGGGGCGAGCGTCTGACATGTGGACTGCCGTCACAACCAGTTTGTATATTATTCTTTTGGGGCACGACCGGGTTGAGGACGATGTCACCCTTGTATATTTTTTTCTTTTCTGTAATAGGATTACCCCGCGGATGAGTGCACGAGTAGCCGGGTTCTAGAGGGCAACGGTTCCGCATCTCATGGCGTTGGGATGGAGGGGACCTTACTCTAGAATTGGCGAGCTATTCGCCGCACTCGTAGGGGGTATAGGTTGACCCAGGAGGGGTGCTCAAGTTACCGGATTCTGTGAAGTGCTGGGTGGCCCATTCACGTTGTTGAAGGGGGCTGTCTCGCTTCTGGTTTTGCGGGTAACTTGCCGCGCTCGTAGGGGTCTAGGTTTTCATTGCACAGGCTATCTACACAACAGGGAACGTCGGGTCTCACTTGCGGCTTAAGTGAAACCCGGGGCTCCAGATTATCCACCATTCTGTGTTGCTTCTGTGATGTTTCTGTGATGTTGCTTTATATCATGCCTGAGACGATTGTTATACACACACACACACATACTAGTAGATGTTGTATATGTTTTGCACCCGCGCTAGCCCAATCCCCGCTCTGTCGTTAGTTAAGTAACCTAACGGGTGATGACGGGACCCAGTGGCGAATGCGGATGGTATATACGTACATTTTATTTTCGTTCTTTTCTGGTGTGATTAATTGATGGGGCTGCATTGATTCTTATCAATGCAAGGATAAAACAAACCTATATATGATGTTGTTGGAACCAAGTTTTTAAAAACTGACATTACAGACGTTCTCTTTTGCTTTGCATCGTGGTATTTATTTTGGAATATCTTGCACCTCATTCGACGAGGCAAGGGCTGAGATCCCTTCATCGGGAGTGACCCCTTGGGTAAAAGTTTGCGTCAACGTAATAACTTTATTATAGTCGATTATTTTTGCTTTGCATCGTGGTATTCAGTTTGGAATATCCTGCACCTCATTCTACGAGGAAAGAGCCGAGATCCCTTCACCGGGAGTGACCTCTTTAGCAAAAGTTTTCGCCACTATATATTTGTAAAACCACTTGGATTCCTTCAACGATATCAAGTTCATTATGTTAAAGGTTTTTCGCCAAAATCCAGCCGTAGCCCTCCGTCATTTCAGATTAGTATTGCTTAGTATTCGTGCAACGTATGTCGTGCTTAGCCGAGGCGTAGTGTTCGGTAGCTATGTAGTGCTTTCTGTTGCATGGATATATGATTGGTTAGGACAGTCGTACGGTCATTTTTGCTCAGTCAAGGGCTCGTGTGGCTGGGTTTAATGCATTCAAGATAGTGATGGGTTGAACTTAACTAGGATCCTTTGATATATTGGCTCAGTCAAGGTCACTTGGGTCCTAGGGGTAAAAACACACATCGAGAGTTTCAAACATACAGGAAACTTGCCAGGCTTGCACATAACTTCTGGAGTGTGGTGACTTGAGTGGCTTCCATCAAGTTATCATGCGATGATAGTTGGAACCCGATTCCTACTGATGAGTAGGATTACTCCTCGGGTGACTCTGACTAATTCTCCTTTTAGGTTTGGATGAGAATTCGAGGATATAGTGGGAGCCATCCTGATTAGATAAAGTGATTAACCATTCTGATCTAGGTTAGAGTGCACGCTGAGTGTTTCTTTTCTCTCTCTCTCTGGCTGCGACTATGACCCGACCCTAAACTAAAACTCATAAACCAAGTTAACCGAACCTTCTTAAAACACTTTGGCTTTTGGAATGTCACGGTGTCGCATACATCATTGCCACTTCTATATCACCTTTGCTTTTCTTCAGAACACCCCGTATCACTACGAATATCCACTTCCATTGGATAAATCCATCGTATAGTTACATACGAACTCGAAAGAATTTTTTCGAGGATGGATTCTGGTTCTGGAGAGAATGAATAGGATTATTCGGTTGTCTTTTCCCTTTACCTTCTCTCAGGTTGTGAGGGCTCCTAGGATTATGAGAAGGTACATCTATTGAACTTATTGGATAGTCTTCTTCCAAACCATAGGCAGGTGCTGAACGGTAGGGAAGGAAGAAAACCAATTAAGTTTAAGTGTGGTGTACAGAAGGTAATAAGTAAAGACATATAAAGGGATTAGAATAATGGCAAAGGAAATTGCGACCACCATCATTCACGACAAAAACTGTGTATACCCCTGCCACTCCTACATCCACTTTGCTTTTCTCTAGAACACTCCGTATCACTACGAATATCCACTTCCATTGGATATGCCATTGTATAGTTACATACGAACTCGAAGAAATTCGTTCCAGATTCGGAGATGGTTTCCGGTTCAAGAGAAATTAGATAGGATTATTCAGATGTCTTTTCCCTTTACCTTCTCTCAGGTTGCGAGGGCTCCTAGGATTAGGAGAGTACACCTATTACGCTTATTGGATAGTCTTCTTCCAAACCTTAGGCTGGTGCCGAAGGGTTGGGAAGGAAGAAAACAAATTAGCATAAGGAAGGTGTACAGAAGGTAATAAGTAAAAATATAATAAAGGGATTGGAGTGAGGGCAGGTAAGTATATGGTTACTGTCATGATTCAGGATAATGGAAGAGGCGTTACTAGGAATACCAGTTAACCCTTTCTGAAACATTTTCATGTTTCAGTTTCACTGTGCGATGTTAATTGATAACTGTATTCCCAATTGGAATCTAACTCCAGGGTATGTATTTACCAGATCAGTTTCTCACATCTGTATGTTATTACAGATGATGAGTGGGAGTAAGATATTGGGAATTGGATGATTAAATCCTCATTATATCGGAATTCGTTGTAATTGGTGATATTTGAGGAAATCATCTGGATTTTGCCGGATGGCAAATATTTGGTTTTGAATATTCGTTGTTATGCACTAATTTCGAACTGATATATCTGTATGTTTATTTTATAAAGTGAGATATAACTTTTTGATATTATGTCTGTGACATTTACCTATATCGGTTGGTGATTAGGTAAGACGCATTCAACAGCGGTGTAATTCTTCTTAACCATAGTACAGTTTTTCAACCTATGACGCACAGGGTTTGAGTTGTTGAACTTAGGAGACTTATACAAAGTATTGTATGTTGTCCAGTGTCCATTAGGACAATGGGGCTGGTACTCGTACTATATTCTGTTTACTCATGACTTCTTTTATTTTAGACAGGTATTTCGTTGAAATACAAGGTTCAGATTTTGAGAAGTTATAGGTATACGAATAAAGTAGAGAACCATTTATTAGAAATATCAGGATTCTTTGAAGTAGTCGAAGATGTAGATACTTGTGTTTGGTATTCCGTTGATAGTAATGGTTTTGAGAACTTGCTTCTCTTTCGGGTTACTCATATATGGATGCACTCCTAGTTGAGTAACGCTGATTGACCTTTTTCCATTTGGTTGATATGCACTGGAGACAGCTGCATGATTTTGAATCTGGTTCCAATTAAATTAGTGCTTTTGTTTCTATATCAGATATATATAGAATCAATTTATATCTTGACGATATTAAGGTATAGGGAGTTGTCCGGCTGATGCTTAAAACCAGAATCCGGATAAACTCAAGGCACATTTTAGTAATGGCTGTTCGTGGGTTATCCCGGGCTTTGACGAGGGATAGCTTTCTACCACCAGGAAGATCAATATTTATATTGTTCTTGACTCGCCACAGTTTTAGTAAAATGGACTTTTTCAGAAAACACAAGTGGGAGTATGGTAGAACTGGAAGTTATTCCAGAACCACAAACGATTACTGGAAATTTAATAGAACCTAAGGATTCAATTGGATTTGATGTTCCATTAGCCACTCCGCAGATTTGGTGGGTAACCTCAGGCACCCGATAGGTATTTCGGTCTTCTCAGAGACAGTGATAGAGAGGTTCTTGTTTACCCAGACTTGCCATTGCTGCTGTTCTAGACTATAAGACCCGGCAGGAGGATGAGTATAGCGTCATTCTAAACTAGCTTTAGAAGTGCACGTGTATATGACTCTGCCAGAGGGTTGTTGTAGTCAGTGGGAGCAGCGGAAGCATAGTAGGCAAGTAGCTTATGTCTATTTATAGACTAAAGCAGGTATAGCGGAAATAGATCATCTATTTTTGATATGACAGTCATAGGTCTTGATCTCATCAGAATAGGAGATGGATCTGGTGAGAGGGTAGTAGGGTGTGATGTCCTGGTATTTGGAATGACATGCACTTTATAGGAAGAGATATTCCTATACAACGATTGGTTATACTGTGGTTGTCACAAAGTTGTTTCTCCATATAAGATATGGATATAATATCAAGATTTCTGGTTACTAGATCTATAGTTTTAGATTTAGATTTGGGAAGTATCCTAATCTGGGTACTTTGACATTAAATGGACGACTCCTGGCATGGTGGTGTACCTGCAGGTGATGGAGTCACCCTCTCTAAAGGTATTTTACAGACTAAAGGAGAGAGGGGTTTGCATGATTAGCACATCACTTGCTTAGACAATTGAGTTAATCATGAAATGTCAAGTACCACACCAGATGTTTTTGCACTAGCTGCAATAAGTAGATATATTAATCCAATCCTGGAGAAACGTTGGGAAGCAGTTTATAAACATAAATGGATGTTCTAGGGAAATGATTACAGCAGCCTCCTTCAGAAGACTGTTATCATTTCAGTCTTCCAAGATGACCTGGATGACAGAGTGACTGTCAGAGTTATATTTTTCCCTTTTTTGAGGGACAGTATGTTGGACAAGGTGTCCAACCAGATACTGAGGAAAGGCATGGCGCAGGATACTGATTAAATTCAGTGGACGATACAGTCTAAGAAGTTTGCTGTATTTGGAGTTTATTTGTGAACTGGGTCCCATCAGATATCCAGACAAATTCTAAGACAGGTATTGCTCATTTCGGGAGATAGTTTTCTCCGCGAAGTTGAGATATAGAGAGATACAGAAAGAAACATTGGAGCGGATCCACTCACTGATGCTATTTCTCGAACGCAATCATTTTCGCAAACGGGCTTTGAGAAACTGATTAGTAGAGAAGTTGGGTGTTCGGTATCACACGGGCTGTGAGTATGCGACATCGCAATAATTGGCCTTAAGTGCAAGTGGGAGATTGTTGGCTATAGTGCCCCCAAGGCAATTATCGTAATCGCAGGTAGATGATTATGATGATTGAGTGAGGACCTATACCGATAGAACAGTCTTACTTAAGATGATAGTATGCTATCTGGTTTGTTTTTATCATCATGTACATGTTGATAGAGCCGATAGGATTCTTTCTTGACTGTCAGCATTATGATGGCGATCATATATGTGGGAGCTGGGGTCTATAAGCACATCCGTAAATGTCCCTAGTCGTAGGAGTATCGAGACCGGGCATCGATACTCCAGTGTAGACTAGTGTATACTGATCGAGACCCCGACGAGGGGCGGTGGCCAGGTCTCACAAGCCATTGGTGTTAGTTTGTTCAGCTAAGATAGTATACAGGTGCTCATTGGGTTATGAGTACACCGGACGGACTCACCGGGAACCTGCTAGTTAGTATTATACCTATTGTCAGATAGCAGTTCCCAGGTGACATGTGTACAGGTTAGTCTGTCGAAATGAGATCGTCATTTATCTCGTGTGAGTTCCCACTGTGCTTTGATTACTACCCTACCATGGCTCAAAGGAGTCGTGCAAACAAGTTTTAGCTGGGTACGGTCCCGAGCCACATGGAGGCAGTGATCGGATCGTCGGGGATTCGTCTCTCCCGGTATTGGGGGTTGATGTCGCGTTGTGTACGGATGACCATCACCCTAAATCCGTGGCCACGGTAGATGAGAACTACCGATCCAAGATCGATAGTTTCTCAGGTGGTGATGGGTTTCATGTCGACACTAAATGTCGCGTTGTTAGGGGTCTGACTTTATCCACCCCCTTAGACTCGATATGCGATACTCTAAGACGAAGAGACCGGACTGTACGGATATTTTCACTGTCAGGCTCAGTAGGGGTTCTGCATGAGTTTGCTCGTCGGCCTCCCTTTCGCTCAATACCTGGGTAGCCATTACGTACAGCTAGTGCCGCTGACGTGCTTGTGGTTAACCCATTGCCAGTGTATTGTCGAGTCTTTAGAGTCCCACACAGAGGGTTTCCCTGGTTCTGGCGAAATGGTATAGTAGCCGTATTGGATACGTGCAGAGTTCCGATCGATTGATGTACATTGTACTCGGGTTTTCGATTGAACAGTTGATAATACTAGCCGGCTCCGTTTTGAGCTGGATTATTAAATCAGATATTGATTTAATAATTTACGTATATGTATTTCGGTACGTATATTCTAGTATTATATTTTTTGTGTTATTCTATCTCTTTGGGTATTCGTATTTCGGTACGAATGCAGATATATATACAGTAGAATGTAATCCGTATTTTTTCCGGATAACATTCTAGAAGGTGCCACCTCATTTCTTGATTTGACCATTTTATTAAATGGATAAATGAGGTGGATATTAGCTTATGGAGGTATGGTGACAACCATGCTTGCAATAGTGCACACAAATGAATTATTAATTCATTTGTGTTCACTATTCAAGCATAGTGAGAATTTAAAATTGGAAAAATGATTTTAACAAAACCCAGCATGCTATTTTCTCTTTCTAAGGTTAAGCTCATTCTTGCAAGCATGAAGGTTTTGTTCACTCGAGTTTTTCCTTGAGCTCCTCTCTCACCATTTTAGCCTCACCTCCTCTAGCTTTCTTGTTTTGTTTACACCTTCAAGATTTGAGATAGATAACACTAAGATTCTACACACTACATCCTAGGCTCTCTAGGGTAGTATCCTAGAGACCCTAATTGCTCCATTTGCATCATGTTGTGGAGCTAGAGCCGGAGTTACATCTCTCGGGTGGATCATCGGAGATGGAGGAAGACCGGCAACCAAACTTCATCAAGGAACCGCTAGGAGCTTGGAATGAAGACCGAAGGACACGAATCAACTCGGTATAACGATTCTAACTTCCTTTTTAGCTTGCTAGATTAGGGTTTAAGGTCGATCCGTAAATCGGGTAATGGTAGCGTCAGTTTAGAAATTATTGTTCCGCATTTTGGCCGCGTTTTGATGGCCGGGACGCTGCCGTAACCCTTCAGCATAAGAGACGTATATTTCTCTAAATAAATTTTAATGAGGCCCCTTTTTAAAATTATGTATTAAAATAAGTTTTTTGGAAAATAACTCAACCTAATGACTTAAATATTAAATTATTTTTGATGAAAATAAATCCTCCTAAATAAATCCATGCAAATTTTATCAATTCTTTTTTACTATTTCTCATCAAATAATTTTGCATATCTATATAAAATTTTACTATCTCATTTATGAAGAAAAACACATACACATACTTCATGGAATTTTCATAAAGAAAACATTAACGAAGTAACATAAATATATATTTTTATAATACTTATATTTATATTTGAATTTAATTTATTTTATTGTTATTTTCTATTTTCAGCAAATAATTTTGATATACTTTTAGCAGCACAAAATAATAGCACTGTAAAAAATTTTAGCAGAGAAAAAATTTTGGTTAACAAAATTTCATAATTAACAATAATATATTTGAATTTTATATTTCTATATAAAAATAACAATTAATAAATGAAAAATGGCAACTCTATATTCTAATTAGCTCTAACCAATTATAAATTAAAAGTATAAGAATCAATTACAATATCTAATTCAGATTATTTAACTAGAAAGAACAAAGTTTTTAAATTTTTTTTGGAAAAAATATTAATTATTACTAATAAGAAATCAGAGTTGTTATCCATGATGTCTGATTTACACTTAAAAGGTTTAAATACGGTGCACAAAATGTCACGGTCAATCCTAAGACGAATTTTAAAATTAAATTTCTAAAATGTTGTGTATAAAATTAATATGTTTTCCTGCATAATGTTTCTATTTAATATTGTCACGCCCCGCTTCCCAGTAAACAGAAATGGTGACGTGGCAGGCCAAAACGTATTTACTAAGAAATAAATACGTTAAACGTAATTAAGCAATATATAAAAATATATAAGAATGACAAGTGATATAAAATAAAACAGCAACTTATTTACATTCATGTTTACATACAACTGTTTGAAAAGAAAAGATACAATGAGTAAAGCAGTGCCTAAACAAAGGCATACAAAATGAAAGTGCAGGTGAACTTGCAGTCAGGCTGAGTGGTGAGCTGGTCCAAGTCCTCTTGGCTAGGATCGATATCCTGAGAGTCCGGTCCTCCAGACGAACATTCCAAAGAAAGAAATATAAATGAATGTCGTCAGTGAACTAACACTCGGTAAGTCCCAAAAGAAGAAAGAGAATATAAAAAGTAATGTGAAATGAGCAGGTAAGTTGTGTATGGTTGATTGCTGGTATATGATAGTTATTATAACGTGGTTGTTTGTAGCTTGATACAGAAGGTATTCATGTATATGAGAGGAGTCTATCTTATCCCGTGGATTATGGTAAAATATAGTACAAGGCTCCGTCATAACCCGCGGACAACGGCACGAGAATTCATGTAGGTGTCTTTTAAGTGACCTCTCGTGCCACGATATACGTTCCGTACCAATCTATCTCTTTATCCTCGCGTATTATATTGTATAGATTTTGTTTACAAGTCTTGCCGAAACCATAGATACAAAATGTTTAAGTAGTCATATTTAGGATATAGTCATGTATTCAAGTAGTTATGTTAAGTTATAATTATGGTTCGGTCAAGTCAAGTAAAGTATACATGTTTGATATTGATATTTGGATTCAAGTATTCATGTTTATGATCAAGTATTTAGGTTCTTGTTTTATTTGGATTCAGGTTTGATGTTAGACTCAGACTGTGTCAGACACTTGTAACGGATTTAGCTCTTGAATTAGGTTCGGGAGTCATTAGTAACTGCTACACATGGACGACAGGATTTGTCTTTTTCCAAGATAATTACTATTGATAACTCCGTTAAGTTGTCTACCTTAAATATGCAAGCACTCATTTTCTCCGGCTCCCTAGGACTCAAGAGAATTGATCCCGCTTAAACCTATATTTACTTAAGTCTTTAAATATTGTTTTATATATCTCGAGGGTTTTTTATGAAAAATATTTTTAATATAGTTAAAAAGTAAAATCTCGAGGGTGATTAGTATTATTTAGGGTTTTCATGAGCATGGATTTTAAGTATTGAGTATTTTAGTGATAATTACTTAGTTTGGGAAGTTCATGGTATTTTCTTGAAAAATTTGTTCTTTTTAGTATCTTGATGATATTTTATTGGCAAACTTGTTAATCTTTCATTTTGAGAAAAATTATAGGTTTATTATATTTGAAAATATGGCTTTATAATTTTTATATAATTTTTAAAGATTAATTTTATTTTATTTAGAAAACTCGTATTTCTTAAAAACGTATTTAAATCCTTTCGCGATCGAATGCTCCGTGAGGAGGTTTGCATCTCGCTCTACTAGCCCAAGGATGTGCGATAATCCGCACCATCCATTAGCGGGTCCCGTAAAGAGGGTTGTAGATGTATAATCGCAAAGTAAATGAAATACCGCTTTAAAAGAAATCCGGTTTTAGATTTATGTGATATTTTATTATAAAGTTTTCTTCGTAACAAATATTCATACAAAAGAGACACCGTGCTATGGAACCAAGTGTGCGTGTGGGGTAGGTCGTTACCCTGTGAAGTTTTTCTAAAGGTTTTGTTTTAACAAATACTAAAAGAGCTGTTTATAAAGTTCAAGATATTTTAATGAAAAAGTTCTACTATGATTGTTTCACACGAGAATTTTGATGAAATTTGATTCTAAACATTAGGGTTTAAGGTTATAAGTGATGTAGTAAAATTAGATTGATTCAATTGTAAAGGAAAAGGGAGTTATATGTTTTTAGAATAGAAGATGTCGGTAATAACTCCACTTAACGATATAAAATTTGAAGAGTAATTTCAATAGAAAGAAGGAGATTTGGGAGGGACTTACGGTTTAGAAAACTCAAAGAAGGGTTAGGAAGGAAAGGGTACAGTCGTGGCGTTGCGGGAGTTTCGGAATTGGCTACGATTTTCGCCAGAACCAACTTGCTCGCTAACTCCACTTTACTTCACTTGCACTAGAAACTTTTTAGAGAGTTTTGGCTAGAATTTTCAGAATGGTGCTGAGCCAAGATAGGGGATGGTATTTATAGTAGAGAATTAGGGTTTGGAAATTAAAATTGTGGATTAAAAAGCATTAAAATGGTGTTTAATTGTGAAATGAAAGGTCTCTATTTAATTGCAGGGAAATCAAACAGTGCATAGGAGTTAGGGGTAGATGAAGAGGTGTGTGTGCAAAGCCCGGGCTTCATTGGCCTCATCACAGCTGTCGGTGCCGGCCAAAACTCCAATTCCTCCGGTCGATCTAGGGTTTTAGGTCTCGAGATTGGTGCCACGTGGGTTATTCAGAGTTTACTCCATTTTCCACATGTTTGAATTATCTGAACTTTTCATTTCCCCGTGTATTGCACGTGCAATCTTTTGGGCTTCCAAAAAGTTAAAAAGAAAAATTAGAAAAAATAATTGTGTCTGATAGGAATCGAATACATAGGCTACGTCACAGCAGTGCAAGGGCTTTACTAGTGAGCTACAAGCTGTTTCTTTCTGTTATTTAACAAAAGTAACTTATAACTCAAACTCATGCTGTAAACTCATTTCTTGTATATTAACAGTAAAATTTCCGTACAAGATTTTATAGTTGTTAAATTCTACCTTCCTTATAAAAAATTTCGTCCTCGAAATTTACAATTACATATGGAATAATTTTCAAAGAGGTAAGGGTATCTTGCACGCATGTTTTTTTTCTCGTTCCCATGTTGATTCTCCTGGCGAATCCTTTTTCCACATCACTCGGACCAAGTTTACTACCTTGTTCCGTAATGTCTTCACTTTTCGGTCCAGGATCTCAACCGATTGTTACTCGTAGGTTAGATCAGTCTGTACTGTGAGCTCTGAGTGATCGAGTATGTGGCTGGGGTCGCTCACATATCATCGTAGCTGGGATATATGGAACACGTTGTGCACTCCTTCCAATGAGGGTGGTAGTGCTAAACGGTGTGCCACTTCTCCAACCCGTTCGAGTATGTCGAATAGTCCTATGTATCTTGGACTTAGCTTACCCCTCTTGCTAAAGCGGACCACTCCTCTGTTTGGAGAGATCTTTAGAAAAACATGGTCTTCAGGTTGGAACTCCATATGTCGCCGCTTTGCATCTGCCCAACGCTTCTGTCGGTCTTGGGCTATGCGCATTCTTTCCCTGATCGTGCGAACTACGTCCACAGTTGCCACGATCATCTCTGGTCCAAGAAGTTTACGATCTCCGACATCATCCCAACTTAGTGGTGAACGACCCTTTCATCCGTAGAGTGCTGCGAATGGTGTCATTCCAATATTTGCCTGATAGCTGTTGCTGTATGAAAACTCCACAAGGTGTAGATGATCTTCCCACGAACCTCCGAAGTCTAACATACAGGATCTTAGCATGTCCTCCATAATCTGAATTGTTTGCTCGGACTGTTCGTCTGTTTATGGATGATAAGCCGTGTTGAAATTTAGACTCGTTCCCAGGCTAGCTTGCAAACTCTACCAAAATTGTGATCGGAATCTGGTATCACGATCCGAGACGATGCAAACAGGTACTCCATGTAATCTCACGATCTCCTGCATGAGTTCATGGGTATCAAATAGGGTACATCTTGAAGGTTTAAACCTTACTTTAGATTTATGCTTACCTCCATGTACTTCTTTGCTAACGTCTCGGTTGATTGGCCAACTCGAAATGGAATAAAATGAGCCGACTTAGTGAGTCGATCTACAATAACTCATACTGCGTTGTTACCCTTCGAGCTGCGAGGGAGGGCAGTCTCAAAATCCATGGTAATGTGCTGCCATTTCCATTCTGGGATCGGTAACGGCTGAAGTAGACCAGTAGTTCTGTGATGTTCAGCCTTCACTTACTGACACACCAAACACTTGGCTACGCTCTTTGCTACATCGCGCTTCATTCCATACCACCAGTAGTGTTGCCGTAGATCCTTGTATATTTTCGTACCACCGGGGTGTACAGAATAAGGAGAGTTGTGAGCTTCTTTCATCAACTCTTCTCGAACTGGGCCGTTTGGTACACATAATCGACTTCCATATCGCAAGGATCCATCTTTGTGGATGATAAAGTCAGTTCGAACTCCACTTTTTACTTGTTCTTGGATCTTTTGTAGCTTGGTATCATTTGCTTGAGCTGTCTTGATCTGATTGACAAGAGTGGACTAGACTTGTAAGTTCATCAAATATGAAGCATTACCTGGCATAACTACTTCGATCGCCAATCCATGCAATTCTTGCTGTAGCTTCCACTGAGCGGTGAGGTTCATTGCTAATGGCTGGAGGCTAAGTGCATCAGGAAATACCTTCACCTTCCCAGGATGATACTATAGGTTGATGTCGAAGTCCGCCATGAGTTCTAGCCATCTTCTCTGCCGCATGTTTAGTTCCTTCTGAGTAAATACATACTTCAGACTCTTGTGGTCAGTGTATATATCCATTCTTTCTCCCAGAAGATAGTGGCGCCAAATCTTAAGTGTGAAAATAACGGTTGCCAACTCCAGATCATGTGTTGGATAGTTGCGCTCATGAACCTTCAGCTGTCTTGATGCAAAAGCCACAACTTTTCCATGCTGGTGTAGAACACATCCTAATCCCTTACCGGACGCATCACAATATACAACGAATCCTCCATATTGATCCGGTATTACAAGAATAGGAGTAGAGGTTAATCTCGACTTGAATTCTACAAAACCTTTTTCACATACTTCTGACCACACGAATACTTCATCTTTACGTGTGAGCTTGGTCATGGGTGCTGAAATCTTTGAAAATCCTTCAATGAATCGTCGGTAGTATCCTGCTAAACCCAAGAAACTTCATATATTTTTCACCGTCTTTGGTGTCGGCCACTCGCTGACAGCTGACACCTTAGCTGGATCTACTGAGAATCTTTCGCCTGAAATGATATGTCCGAGAAATCCGACTTGATCTAGCTAAAATTCACACTTGCTGTACTTGGTGTAGAGCTGATTTTGTCGCAATGTCTCCAGGACAATCTGTAAGTGCTCGGCGTGTTCTTTCCGATTCTTTGAATACACTAGGATGTCGTCGATGAAGATGACAATGAACCTGTCTAAGTACTCTCGGAAAACTTGGTTCATCAGATTCATAAAGATAGAAGATGTATTGGTTATGCCAAATGGCATTACGAGATACTCATAATGACTATATTGAGTCCTAAACGCTGTCTTCGGAATATCAGACTCTTTGACCTTCACCTGATGATAACCCGAACGAAGATCTAGCTTCGAAAATACACAAGACCCACTTAGCTGATCGAAAAGATCATCGATGCACGGTAGATACTTGTTCTTAATCGTCACTTCGTTCAGAGCTCGATAATCCACACACATCCTGTATGAACCTTCTTTCTTCTTCACAAGTAATACCGGAGATCCCCAACTTGAAGTACTGGGACGAATCTAACCTTTCTTCAGGAGTTCGTCCAACTGAATACGGATCTCCTTCAATCCTTCTGGACTTAGCCAGCATAGAACTTTGATTACAGGTTGCGCACCATGTTGTAAATTGATGCTGAATTCAAGAGCTCGATCGGGAGGCAAACCTGATATATCTTTCGGGAAACATCCTCGAACTTTCGAACTACTACTGGCTTCGATTTTTCCGCTTGCAATACTGCAACCACTGCCTTCTTTGGTTTTGATTTGTAGACGCTAGGTTCCAAGGTACGGTCTCCACTCTTGAAATAGAACACTGGATGATCTGGTATTTCTAACACTACCCTCCTTTGGTGACAATCGATGGTAGCGAAGAAAGTTCCCAGCCAGTCCATTCCCAAGACTACGTCGAAGTTCGGTATGTACAACACCTTGAAGTCTGCATAAAATTCTATACTGCAGACGACCACTGGACACAGATCGTATCCCAAAGTTGCTTTTAAAATGCCGTTCCCTGAACTGACATTCCATCTGGATACGAGAGTTTTAAATGGAATCGCATGAGTTCAGACGAACCGTTGCGACATAAAGCAATGTGATGCTCCAATGTCGAAGAGTGCTAGAGCAGGTAGGGAGGCTACTAGTATAGTACCTAAGTTGTGTGAGGTTGGGCTTAGATTTAAGAATAAGTATAGTGATATACAAGGATTGAAAAGGTTTGAAAGGATTGGGAATTACTAGTGATGACTTGGCCCATAGCTTCGGCCTCCTCGACCGTCATTGTAAAAGCCTGACGGCGTGGTACATTCCTCCTTATTGGAGGCACATTCCTTTGTCCTTGGGGCACGTTTCTCTGCCCTTGAGGCATGTTTCTCTGTGCCTGATGGAATTGACGTTGAGGCTGTGCAGGTGGTCCACGTGGAGCTGGTGCAGGGAGAGCTAGTCAGGGTGCAGGAGCCTGAATGGCTAGTCGCTGCGGAACCGTGATTGCGGGTCTGGGTGTTGGAGCTGTGTTGAAACGGTATGGACATGCTCCTATGGCGTGAGTGGATGCGCCACAAATCAAACACAGGCCATTTGCACGCCTGTAGTCCTTCGCCAGGTGTTCCGTCCTCTTGCAATAGAAACAAAAGTCTGGATTGGACCGGTTAAATGATCCTCCCACTCTCCTGGGTGCAAAAGTTCGCCTAGAAGAGGCTCCTCCTGTCATCTGTGTGGCAGGGCGTTTCAGACCGGCAGTCTGCGGTCAGCCTTTCTTCACAACTGCCTTATAGCGTCGGGCAGCCTTCAAAGAAAATTTATGGGTTGGGAAATCCTCTTTAGCGAGTGCAACTTGGATTTCCGGGTCCAACCCTTACTGAAATCGTCATGCCCGGATCTCAGCAGTTGGAATCAAGTGTGCAGCGAACCTATTACGACCTTGTGTTAGCAGTGTAATGAGTGAAATCAGGAATTTGAATTTGAGACAATATCTTACCTGCTAAGCATGGTAAACTTAGCATCGTATTCATCCACAGACTTGACCCACATAGAGCCTTGTTGTAGAGGGATGGACTGCTGCTCCATGTCAAAACGGGTAGGCTCAGGGAAGTACTTCGTATCGAACAGATCGCGAAACGTCTTCCACTCAATAGGTTGGGTGAGATGACTTTCCTCAGCCTTCCACCAGATTCTGGCGTTGTCTGTCAGTTGCAGCTTAGCAACTCTCATCCATGCAATATCTAGCACTTGAGCTGCTTCCAGATCATCTTCGATCGATTGAGCCCATTCTTCTGCCTCCAGTGGGCTCTCTTTCCCAGAGAAATTTTTTGGGTGCAGTGCCCGAAATTGTTTGACTCCGGGTGCCTCGGTTCGGGGGCGGTGCATGAGGATAGCAGTCTGCTACTGTTGACCCTCCAACAGGCTGTTGATAGCCTCAAGCAATACCATTTGCTCGTTGATAAGAGCTGCAACGGTAGGTGGTGGTGGTAGAGTAGGCGGTGGGGTGTTGCCATTGACATTGGTATTGGTGTTGTTGGGAGAATCCATGACCTTGATAGAAAAGGAATGGTTAGGATAGATTCAAGAAATTTGAAATGTAAGGAATGTATAGTTGTTGATTCTTATAATTCTTGTGATATATTGCTTAAGACTTCATGCAGAACTGACCTGCATGGGGCCGCCAACAAAACCTGTCATGCCCCGCTTCCCAGTAGATGGAAATGGTGACGTGGCAGGCCACAACGTATTTACTAAGAAATAAATACGTTAAGCGTAATTAAGCAATATATAAAAATGTATAAGAATGACAAGTGATATAAAATAAAACAGCAACTTTATTTACATTCATCTTTATATACAACTGTTTGAAAAGAAAAGATACAATGAGTAAAGCAGTGCCTAGCAATGCCATATAAAATGAAAGTGCAGGTGAACTAGTAGTCAGGCTGAGTGGTGAACTGGTCCAAGTCTTCCTGGCTAGGCTCGATCTCCTGAGAGTCTGGTCCTCCTGACGAACATTCCAAAGAAAGAAATAGAAAGGAATATCGTCAGCGAACTAACGCTCGGTAAGTCCTAAAAGAAGAAAGAGAATATAACAAGTAATATGAAATGAACAGGTAAGTTGTGTATGGTTGATTACTGGTATATATGATAGTTATTATAACGTGGTTGTTTGTAGTTTGATACAGAATGTATTCATGTATACGAGAGGAGTCCATCTTACCCCGTGGATTATGGTAACATGTAGTACAAGACTCCGTCATAACCCGCGGGACAACGGCACGAGAATTCATGCAGGTGACTTTTAAGTGACCTCTCGTGCCACGATATACATTCCGTACCAATCTACCCCTTTATCCTTGAGTATTGTATTGTATAGATTTTGTTTACAATTCTTGCCGAAACAATGAATACAAAATGTTCAAGTAGTCATGTTTAGGATGTATTCATGTATTCAAGTAGTCATGTTAAGTTATAACCATGATTCGGTCAAGTCAAAACGGCACGAGAATTCATGTGGGGTAGGTCGTACCCCATGATTTTTTCCTAAAGGTATTGTTTTAACAAATACTAAAAGAAGTGTTTATAAAGTTCAAGGTATTTTAATGAAAAGTTCTACTATGATTGTTTCACATGAGAATTTTGATGAAATTTGATTCTAAATATTAGGGTTTAAGGTTACAAGTGATGTAGTAAAATTAGATTGATTCAATTGTAAAGGAAAAGGGAGTTATATGTTTTTAGAAAAGAAGATGTCGGTAATAACTCCACTTTTATCGATATAAAATTTGAAGAGTAATTTCAATAGAAAGAAGGAGATTTGGGAGGGACTTACGGTTTAGAAAACTCAAAGAAGGGTTAGGAACGAAAGGGTGTCGTCGTGGTGTCGCGGAAGCTCCAGAATTGGTTTCGATCTTCGCCGGAACCCACTTGCTCGCTAACTCCACTTTACTTCACTTGCACTAGAAACTTTTTAGAGAGTTTTGGCTAGAATTTTCAGAATGGTGCTGAGCCAAGGTAGGAGGTGGTATTTATAGTAGAGAATTAGGGTTTGGCGGAGAAAGCTCGAAGAGCTTCCCTTCATTCGCTTCGCGGGAGTGAATTAAAATTGTGGATTAAAAAGTATTAAAATGGTGTTTAATTATGAAATGAAAGGTCTCTGTTTGATTGTAGGGAAATCAAACAGTGCAGAGGGGTTAGGGGTAGGTGAAGAGGTGTGTGTGCAAAGCCCGGACTTCATTGGCCTCATCACAGCCATCGGTGCCGGCCAAAACTCCAATTCCGCCGGTCGATCTAGGGCTTTAGGTCTCGAGATTGGTGCCTCGTGGATTATTCAGAGTTTACTCCATTTTCCACATGTTTAATTTTTCCGAACTTTTCATTTCCCCGTGTATTGCACGTGCAATCTTTTGAGCTTCCAAAAAGTTAAAAAGAAAAATCAGAAAAAATAATAGTGTCTGATAGGAATCGAACACAGGTGCTACGTCACAGCAGTGCAAGGGTTTTACCAGTGATCTACAAGTTGTTTCTTGTTGTTATTTAACAAAAGTAATTTATAACTCAAACTCAGGCTGTAAACTCATTTCTTGTATATTAACAGTAAAATTTTCGTACAAGATTTTAGAGTCGTTACATTCTACCCTACTTATAAAAAAATTCATCCTCGAAATTTACAATTACATATGGACTAATTTTCAAAGAGGTAAGGGTATTTTGCACGCATGTCTTCTCGTTCCCATGTTGATTCTCCTGGCGAATCCTTTCTCCACATTACTCGGACCAAGTTTACTTCCTTGTTTCGTAATGTCTTCACTTTTCGAGCCAGGATCTCAACCAGTTGTTGCTCGCAGGTTAGAAGAGAAGGAACGAAAAAAAGACACACATATGCGGGTTATGAATTGAAGAAGAATAAGAATGTCGGGACGAGGTATGGTCCTCCCAAAATAATCCAATCTATAATGTCTTATCTTCCATGCAAGTCCTTATTAAGGTTCAGAACAGTATCTAGGCAATGCGATTTGTTCTTACAGGACAAACGATTTACTGATGAATACAAACACCGTATCGCGAAGAACGACCCTTCATCTTTCCTAGTCTGGCGTAAATCAACAAAGTTGCACTTGTAAAATATTGGCGAGGAAAATAATAGTTACACCCATACTAAAACCATCGACATGCCCAAGTGTTCTTTAGCCATGCTACCATCTTCCTATGGCTTGGTATGTTTCTATGACCATTTAAATAGAAACCTTGCTCTTTTTAACCCTAACTCTGGACATATCACAACCCTAACAAATTATCCAAAACCTTTTACGTCCTTTGTAGTTAGCTGGGATGTGGGTGACGAACGATGGACTTCACCATCCTTATATAAACGAGTTGGTATTTGGATTTGATCCTACAAGTAAGAAATACAAAGTGGTTCAAGTAGTATGCAATTCTAATACGCGTCGTGATGGGGGTTAGAATCTCCCTCAAATGTTATCCTCCGTTGATCTTATTGCCAGCGGTGCTGAACAGCTGAGATTTTAGATGAGAGTTGAGCGTGTGGATCTCAATGGATTGTTGGTTGTTGTTGATGCCGAGCTACCTGCAAGGGAAGCCCCGGAGTGGGAAACTACCGTAGGACCCTCCGATGACCAAGTAAGTACCGAGGAATGTTAGGGCAGAGTAACGGCGTATTAGAATGTGTTTTTTTAGATACCTGAGTCATCTGGAAGATGGGTTTATATAGCGGTCGCATGGAGCGAGCCGATGCGAGATTCTCACCATCTGTTACGCCCCTGCTTCACATTCGCGTTGATGGCATGATACGCCTATTAATTGCGAGATACGCTCATTAATGATGAGATGTGTGAGCGTGGGATGCGGGACGTGGAGCGGCGAAGATCTCGTCATGACGAGATACACGGAGCCGTTACGGGGGTGCTCTGGCTCCGTGCTCCCGGCCAAACAGGGACACTGAGGAATCTCAGATATAGGATAGCACGTAGACGAGCAAGTGAGCTGAAGAGTCTCAGCTATAGGATATCTCGGAGACGAGCTATTGGCTGGCGGTCAGTCGAAGGGGGAACATACTCTGGGGAGGTATTCTAAAAGGTCTGGTGCAACCTCGGAGGCGAGGCGCCGAGGAATGCCCCCAATGCATCATACTTATTCTAGCTCCGTAGCCCCCAAGAATCTAGCGGGCTTCGTGGATGACACGTCATCCGCTATGTGTCGTGATCTGGAAAATTCCCACTTATGAGCATCATCATTATCCCCCCACTCTCGTTCCGACCCATTTACGGGTTGGGTCGAGAATGGTCTGCTCGACTTTCTCTACTCAGCTGGGTGCCGAGGATTCTTCGTGGTGGATTTTTCGGGAACGACATGGCGTATGGCGGCTATGTCTATTCGATCTCCGAGTCCACATGGCGTTTTACAATGCGTCTTAATTTTCGCGCGTATCTTCGATGAAGTCAGCAGATCACTGAAAGGGGCGGCGCCATAATGGAGACGTTGCTTCACTCGTTCGGGCCGTCGATTTCATGATACGTGGTCGTAATTGGAAGGCGGATTGCTAGACGTCGCTTCCATCGGTTGGATCCGCGTGAGGGGGGAAGTGCCCAATGGTTGGCTGTTGCATGGCGCCATTGGGACTGTAGAGTGTTTTTCGACACCCCATTGAGATGGGAATACGCGTGCACTTGTCATGCGCGTTACATATTCCCTCTGCCTAGGGTAGGCTGGGGTTTATTGATTATGGGGATCCGAATCTTCGGCAGCCGTGGACTAAGCTGCCGTTAATTACCCCTCGCCTTTGGAGCGAGAGAACCTCCGATTAATGGGTCAAACAGGTCATGCGAACTCAATGTGCAGTGTACGCGTGTTGTGTTTTGAAAGCGGTTTTGGATATATCGGTGGCCCCGCAGAGTTTTTACGGGGTCCCGCTACCCGGATAGCGGGCTGGGGGTCAAGGAGGATAGCAGCCCCCTTGCGGGGTGCGGGGCAGCACCCCGTTAGAAATTTTTCCTAACGGAGGACAGTGTTGTAGAGTATGTGTGTGTGTATATGTATATATACATACATACATACATACATACATACATATATAATGGTAAAGGGCATGCAAAAGATGCGTGGGAGAAAGCGCCAGTTCCTCACGTGCGCAGCACGCGGGCGCTTGGGCGCTCGCATTACCGCCTTGGGCGCTAACGCCTCATATGCCAGGCACGTGGGCGCTCGGACGCTAGCGCTTTGGGCGCTAGCGCCTTACGAAGCGCTAGTGCCTCACCCACCAAGAACGTGGGCGCTCAGGCGCTGGCGCCACACGTGACAGGCACGTGGGCGCTAGCGCCTCACGTACTAGGCACGTGGGCGCTCGAGCGCTAGCGCTTTGGGCGCTAGCGCCACACGTGTCAGGCACATAGGCGCTAGCGCTTTGGGAGCTAGCGCCTCACGTACCAGGCACGTGGGCGCTAGCGCCTCACGTGCCAAGCACGTGGGCGCTCACGTTTTGGGTGCTAGCACTTTGGGCGCTAGCGCCTCACGTGCCAAGTACGTGGGCGCTCGGGAGCTGGGCGGCAAAAGGGACTTGGTCCCTGCACTGGGAGTTGTACTCCCAGAAAGAAATACTTATTATTTTGTGTGTGTGTGTGTGTGTGTGTGTGAGGAGTTAAACTCCTAAGATATTTTTGAAGCCGATGAAGGGGCTTCTCCCCTTAAGCCTTGGATTTTCCTTAAAGTGGGGTCTTTGGAGATAGGTCTCCTTCTTCCTCCTTTGTTGGCCGGCTCTTGGATAACAAGAGGGGTGAGATTTTAAAAATCTATCCTTTTTAAGATCTGATGGAAGATCCAAGCTCCCCTTTGTGGGTTTTGTGGTGAAAAACTATTTAGTTTTGGAAAAGGAAGAGTAAAACTCTTGATTTAATTCAAAAGAAAGAAGAAGGTTTTAGAACCTTGAGGAAGGAGAAAGAGCACAGATCTTGATTTTTTTTGGGAGAGAGAGAAAAAAAGTTGTTGAGATATTTTCATTATCTTTGCCTTTATAGGCTATACACTTTACATATAGCCCCTTGGGCTTTACAAAAATGGCATTTTGCCCATCCCATGCCTCATGTGCTATTTCTTTTTGCACATAAGCCATGGGCTTTACAAAAATTTGTCTTTATGCCCATTTTTCTTACATTTATTCAAAAAATAAAAAAAGGAAATGCACCAAAATTTTTATTTTGGCATGGAGGAAGGCCGGACGCTTCGTGTTCGGGCTCGACCCGGGCATTGGCCCACTTGCCCTGGGCTTGGGCCCACTTGGCTTGGGGTTGACTTTGATTTTGACTTGGTCAACCGGGGTGTAAATTTCGACCCCAACAAAGTGCCCTCCATCAATAAATGCACACAGTATATGTGGGTCGTGTGTATGAAATTGATGGATCTTCTTTCACGTGGAGGCGACTTGATTTGGTTCCCACTTTTGGGAAGCTGGCACTGCCCTTTTTACGACATGGACGGTTGATACTTGACGTGTCTCCGAGATGGAGTGTCTGGTTGACTTGATTCCAAGGCGGAGCATAATTCCGACGAGTAGGTCGTTTCTGCCCTTTTAGTGACGTGGACGGTCGGTGCTGCCCTTTTAGCGACGTGGACGGTCGGTGCTGCCCTTTTAGCGACGTGGACGGTCGGTGCTGCCCTTTTAGCGACTTGGACGGTCGGTTCTGCCCTTTTTACGACTTGGACGGTCGGTGCTGCCATTTTAGCGATGTGGACGGTCGGTGCTGCCTTTTTTGCGACTTGGACGGTCGATGCTGCCATTTTAGCGACGTGGACGGTCGGTTCTGCCCTTTTTGTGACTTGGACGGTCGATGCTGCCCTTTTAGCGACGTGGACGGTCGATGCCGCCCTTTTTGCGACTTGGACGATCGATGCTGCCCTTTTAGCGACTTGGACAGTCGAGACTGCCCTTTTTGCGACTTGGACGGTCGATGTTGCCCTTTTAGCGACTTGGACGGTTGATGCTGCCCTTTTAGTGACTTGGACGGTCGATACTGCCCTTTTTATGACTTGGACGGTCGGTGTTGCCCTTTTAGCGACTTGGATGGTCGATGCTGCCCTTATAGCGACTTGGACGGTCGAATGTTCTGATTTGACTTGCTCCGCTTTCTGCGGTGTCGGGATTTGACTTGTTTCCGAGGTGGATCATGATTCCGCCAGGGAGGTTGTTGGTTGTCTTGCTGACTTGATATGATTTGGGTTGACATCAGCATCGCTATAGGAGATTTCCCTCGTTCCCAGTTTAACGACTTTAGGGGTCATATGTTCCCAGTTTAACGACTTAGAGGTCATCTATTCCCAGTTTAAAGACTTAGGGGTTTATTGGATTGGAGTTTGGAATTTTGGGGTTAGGGTAGGTATCGACGTTGCTAACACTGAAGCACATGTGCCAGGAGCAATTCATCATTTGCCTTTTCCTGTTGGGGAGCGATGGTTTAGGAGACAGGTTTAGGTCCCTATCACCTAAGGCTTTTCAATTTTATGAGTCGTAAGGGTCCCATAAAAGCATTTTCTCCTTACGAGTCGAAAGGATCTCATAGGTGTGCTTTCTCTTTAGGAGTCGTGGGGACTCCCAAGTGTGTTTTTCCTTTGTGAGTCGTAAGGATCCCACGAAGGTGTTTTCTTACGAGTCGTGAGGATCCCGTAAGTTTGTTCTCCTCATGTATTATAAGGAAACATGAGTGGGTCTTCCCAAATGAAGCATAATCCCAAGGGCGGAGACCAGCCGCGTAACTGGTGATTGCGGTGGGGCATGGGTATGCTGAGAATTATTTGAGTCCGTGGATTGTATATGGTAGTCAACTTGGGGACCAACCGTAGGGCCGGGAGAATTTTGGGAGATTGGATTTTGGTTGGCATCTGCATTGTTGCACTAGAATATGATATCAGGATCGACTCATCATTCGCCGTTTGGGGACTTCGAATTTGGATCTTGTTTGGCATCAGCATTGCTGCACTGGAATGATGCCAGGAGCAACTCATCATTTGCCCCGGGAGCACTTGGGATTTTGTTTTTAGGTTGGCATCAGCACCGCTAACACTGAAGCGAAATTCCAGGAGCGACTCATCATTTTCCGTTGCCCGTTGGGGAGCGATGGCTCAGGAGACAGGTTTAGATCACTATCACCTAAATCTTTTCAATTTTATGAGTCGTAAGGGTCTCATAAAAGCATTTTCTCCCTACGAGCCGAGAGGATCTCACAGGTGTATGTTCTTCTTAGGAATCGTGAGAATTCCTAAGTGTGTTGCTCCTTTGTGAGTCGTAAGGATCTCACGCAGGGATTTTCTCCTCACAAGGTCGAGAGGACTTTGTGAGTGTATTTTATCTCTTTTCACGAGTTTGCGCTCTTTCGGGTTTTCACAAACTCGCCGGCAGTCCTGCTGTTTTTACTCACGGAGCCCTTTCGGGTTTTCATCTGTGCCCGTTTTGTTTGTGGACATACCGTTTTTTTTCCGCTGGTGGGATTTTAAGAGTAGTCTCACCGGCAGGACTTGGGAGAGATAGGGGTTGTTTACGCCCGTAGATTGTATACGGTTTTACAGGATGTATGATCTAGACCGTAGGGCTGGTGTGCTCAATTCGCCTGCGATTTGGAGCATTCACACGTAGTATTTCTTGAGATATCGGCCATTGATGGATGGCATGGGCCTTTCTCCCTCGGCTTTATCAGTTGGTAGGATCCTCCGTCAAACACTTTCTCGATGACGTATGGTCCTTCCCAGTTTGGCTCGAATTTTCCCTTGGCATGTCGATTGGGGATGATCGGTCTTTTGAGGACCAACACCAATTCACCTTTCTTAAAAGCGTGGAGACGGGTTATCTTGTCATAGGCCCGTGACATTTGGGCTCGGTATAGCTCCGGATTTTGCTGCACCGCGAGCCTATTTTCTTCGAGGGCATCGAGCTCTTCAAGCCGAAGGAGCACGTTTTCCTCCTCCGTCAACTCGTGCTGAACGACCATTCTTAAGCTTGGAACTTCGACTTCGAGGGGGAGGACCACCTCCACTCCGAAGAGCAAAGAGTATGGAGTGGACTGAGTTGGAGTACGGTGCGTGGTACGATATGCCCACAACGCCTCGTGAAGTTTGAGATTCCAGTCTCTCCTGTTGGCTGAAGCATTTTTCCTCAGGAGCTTTCATAGAGTCTTATTGAATGCTTCGGCTAGCCCATTGGCTCTTGGATTATAGATGGAGGAATATCTCCAGTTTATCATGTGCTGAGTAGCGAACCTTGAGACTTTGAAGCTCTTGAAAGAAGGCCCGTTTTCAGAAATGATTCTTCTTGGCGTACCGAAGCGGTATAGAATATTATGCTGGAAGAATGTCAGAATATCTTCTGTCTTGACTTCTTTTAGCGGGACAGCTTCAGCCCATCTGGAGAAATAGTCAGTTGCGGCCAATATGAACCAGTGACCTTTGGATGACAGAGGATCAATTGGGCCAACAATGTCGGTGCCCCAGACTTCGAAGGGCCACGACAACACCGTAGGATGCAACGGATTAGGATACTTGTGAATGAAATCACCGTGAATTTGGCAGATATGACATTTCTTTGCATGCTCTCCGCAATCCCGTATCATTTTGGGCCAGTAATATCCAAGCCATTTAATTTGAAGTCGCATCTTGGGGCTAGATTGGTGAGCACCGCAAACGCCCGAGTGAACTACTTTCATGACCTTTTGGTCTTCGGCCAATGACAGACACCTGAGCCAGAGTTGGTCATATGACCTTCGGTATAGCGTGTCATTTACAAACACGTAACGGAGAGCTCTCTTCTTGAGCTGAACCCTCGCAGATTTTTCCTCGGGCAGATTGTCGTATTGGAGGTACCCTATGAAGGGCTCTCTCCAATCGGGCCCGTCTTGAACGATCGAAGCTTCTTCGGCAGGACTGCTCTTCTGTTCCGCGCTTTCTTCTTCTCGTAGAGAGACTGGGGGTAGAATTTGCCGGCTCCTGACTGTGATCAGAATTTCGTCCATGTCAGGATCAGCCAGCTCCTTGGCTAAGTGAGCGAGTACGTCAGCCTTTCTATTTAATGCCTTAGGAACTCTCATCAGCTCAGTATGGGTGAACTTTTTCATAAGCTCCACCACCCGGCTTCTGTACTGAGCTAACTCGGGTTTGTATATCTTATAGTCGCCGCTTACTTGGTTGGCAACAAGCTGGGAGTCACCGTAAACCCGTAGCCGAAGGATTTCCATTTCTATGACGAGCTCCAGACCATCTATCAGAGCTTCATACTCAGCCTCGTTGTTTGTGCGAGGCTCGGTGAAAGCAAAAGAACGTCGTAGGGTTCCCATCGATGGCGTGATGAACACCAATCCTATTCCCGCTTTTATCTGCAGGATGCTTGATTTGCCGGAGGTCCTCATTGATGAGGCTCCATCGAAGTAGAGCTCCCAACATGGCTCATCATCCTCGAGGTGCAGCACTTGTTCGTCGGGTAACTCGCAATTGAGCGGTGACCCTTCTGGAACGGGATGAGCAGCGAGAAAGTCCGTAAGGGCTTGCCCTTTTACTGCTTTCTGGGGAGTATAGATTATGTCAAATTCAAGCAACATGACAGCCCATCTCGCTATTCTACCGGCTAGGCCTGATTTGGTCATCAAGTGTTTGAACGGGTCGAATTTGGAGATCAGCATAACCCGATGAGAGAGCAGATAGTGCCTCAGCTTCTTCACAGCGAATATCAGAGCCAGGCATTTCTTTTCGATCGGGGAATAGTTGTGTTCCGCCCCGACTAGAGTTCGACTGAGGTAGTAGAGGGCATTTTCTTTTCCCTCCTCATTGTTCTGGGCAAGGAGTGCACCGAGTGACTCATCTAGAGCGGCAGTATAAAGAATCAACGGTTTATTTAAAATAGGGGCAGCAAGCACTGGAGGGTGCAACAGGTACCGTTTGATACTTTCGAACGTTTCTTGACATTCGGCATCCCATACAAAAGGAGCTCCTTTCTTCATGAGCTTTGAGAAGGGTCTACATCTCCCCGATAAATTTGAGATAAACCTTCATATATAAGCAAGCTTGCCTTGAAAAGATCTTATCTACCTCAGATTCTTCGGAGGGGGCATCTCCTTGATGGCCTTTATCTTGGATGGGTCAACTTCAATCCCTCGATGTTGGACTATGAAACCCAAGAATTTTCCCGATGACATGCCAAAAGCGCACTTCAGAGGATTCATTTTCAGATCGTACTCCTTCAGTTTAGTGAGAACGGTCCTAAGATCTTGGATGTGATCGGCCTTGGCTTTAGTCTTGACGACCATATCATCAACATAACATTCGACGACCTTATGAATTAGGTCATCAACGATATTGGTCATTGCCCTTTGATATGTAGTACCTGCGTTCTTCAATCTGAATGACATCACTTAGTAGCAGTATATTCCGATCGGGGTTCGAAATGCTGTGTGCTTCTCATCCTCAGGCGACATCTTGATCTGATTATATCCAGACGAGCCATCCATAAAGATGAACAGCTCATAATTTAAGGTGTCATCGACCATCATTTCCACGACCGGTAGCGGGAAGTCGTCTTTAGTACATGCCTTGTTGAGGTCCCTGAAATAGACACAAACTCGGATCTGCCCATTTTTCTTCTTCACTGGGACTATGCATGTGATCCAGTCCGCATATTTCTCTTCCCTGATGAAGCCGGCATCGATGAGCTTCTTGGTTTCCTCGATGATCTTTTCTTCTAGTTCCCTTCTCATTCTTCAAGGAGCTTGTTTGACTGGATTAGCATAAGGAGATATAGCCAGTTTATGCACGGCCACTTCAGGGGAAAGGCCAGGCATTTCTTTGTATGTCCACGCGAAGCAGTCGACGAACTCATACAGCAGGGCAATTATCTGCTCTTTCATTTCCTCTGACAAGAGTGAGCTGATGTAGGTCGGCCTTGTATTATCGGGCGTTCCTAAGTCAATCTCGGTTAGCTCGTCAAAGGTTGCTTGTCCGCCATCTTCGAGCTCTTAAGGAGCTTCTTCTGGCTCGGCTATCTCGTCATCATCATTTGATCTTTCGCTGGCTTCACCAATATGGATCATGTAGCATGCTTTAGAATCAAGTTGAATGAAACCTATGCCCCGTCTATCTGGAATTCGTCCATTAATGAGTGCTCATACTTGAGGCGGATGCCATAGCCCTTCGTAAAACTTCGCTTCGGAGTCCGTTTGATATAGCCGACACCCGCACTTTTTAAAGTATTCCCGCATCTCGGGCGCATAATATGTGATATATAATATTGTAACATGTTAGGGTTATTAATGTATAGGATTGAGGACGGACCTTATGCCTTTCTCATAAGGAAGGCACGCGACAGACAAATCGTCCAGGTG
Source organism: Agapanthus africanus (assembly GCA_030015575.1). Lineage (NCBI taxonomy): Eukaryota > Viridiplantae > Streptophyta > Magnoliopsida > Asparagales > Amaryllidaceae > Agapanthus > Agapanthus africanus. The sequence continues at coordinate 123,547,030 of CM057339.1, read as the reverse complement.
TACAACGGGGTTTGACCCATAAAACAGGATGCCCTTCTGTCCACTTTTCCTCCCGGGAACGTAGAAAGTTTTCAGGTGGTCCAAGATAGAGACCGACAATGCATCGAGCTCTTTGCATATCCGTTCTGGCACTCTTGTGATGGCCAGGGACCCTTCTGCAATTTCGAAGGCCTCTCGTAGTTTCGCTTGCTGCATGGGGGTCCAATCTGCACAGCTGTTGCACGGCAGGTCCTCTTCCTCCGACTCTTCAGTGTCGCTGCCAAGATGAGGGCGGACTTTGCTGCTAGATGGGCTTTCAGTATCGGATTCGTCCGTATCGCTACCGAAACGAGGGCGAGTTTTACGGAAGGACGGACTTCCAGCGTCGGGCTCATCAGTGTCGCTACCGAAATGCGGGTGCACTTGGGCATTTTTTCTTTTGAAAGTGACAGCCGGCTCAGATTTGCTTTTGAGTCTTGGGGCCGGTCTATCCTCAGTTAGTTGTGGCTTAGCATTTTGGTGGTTCATGAAGTACCGAGAATCTTCATATCGGACTTCATGCACACCGAAATGCTGGATGTCTCCATCAATGCGTCTTTCTTCGCCATTTTTAGTATACTTCATGCATTGATGGAGAGTTGACGGAATGATGCCGTAATCGTGGAGCCACAACCATCCCAAGAGAATTTTATAAGACGTGTCAGCGTCGATCACGTATATCTTAGTTTCAGTTTGCAGATCCCCAAATTTGATTGGCAAAACTATAGACCCCAGAACTTGCTGGCAGTTTTGATTGAAGTCTTGAATGACAATCCTTTCCCTTGACAGGTGTCGGACGTCCATTGACAAACTCTTCAGAGTCCGCAAGTTCATGATGTTCACTTAGGATCCCGGATCAATCAATATGCGATTAATCCGATCTCCATCGCTGTACCCAGTCACATAAAGCGGCCGATTATGCTCAGCCGTTCCCAGTAGTAAGTCTTCATCCTTAAACGTGATTGCGGTGGCATGTAGAGCGTACTGGGCTTCTTTCATATTAATTTCTGCAAAGCGAGCCTGATACCGCTCGGGGTTTTGTAGAGCGTGAATGAGAACATCTCTAAGCTCTTTAGATAGGACCAAGGCATCGTAGATGCTCAGAAGAGACGGGAGATTTTGGAGATGAGCTAAGACATTATAGTCCACTGAGGAAGGACTTGAGTTTTCATTAGCCGGCTCTCTGCCATCTTCCTCATTAGCCACCTATTTTTCCTTTCCTTTTGGGGCGTTTTCCTGATTTGGCGGTAGAGCCCTGCCGCTTCTAAGCTGGATTTGGTTGGCCTTTGTGGTGAGCTCCTCGTCCTCTTCAGGAAAACAGAGCTCCTCCTCAGAGTCGCTACCAAGATGGATGGCATAGCAGGTCACTATAGGGATCTCTTCATTGGAGTCTTCTTCTAACTCCTCTAGAATTTCAACCGCTTCTACAGGGAGGAACTCCTTCAATTGAATTAGAATTCTTTCCTGCTGTTCATAGTCTTCGAGAGAATCGATATATTTTTGAATGGTCAATCTCCTTGCAGACTCCTTTTCGCGTTGAGTTGCACTCTTCTTCTTCTTGAGCTTTTTGGATTTTGAGCCGGATTGGGCTGAATTGGCAGCTGGAATGGTGGGCTTCTTCTGCCCTTCCCATTCCGTCCTGCGCTCTTTCTGAAGTAGCTTTAGCATCTTCTTTGTTTTATTAGATATGTGCTTACTCCAAGGAGGCTGCGGTGAGTCGGTTTTATTTCTCAGGGCAGCGGGTTCGGCTGTCTGCTCCCAGAAGGCTTTAGCTTCTGTCTATATAAAGTTGGTGGTTGCAACTTGATTGTTCACCAACACACTTTTGAACAACTCGATCTCTCCAGCCTTGTACTGCTTTTCGACCCAGTCCTTGAAAATATAGCAATCCTCGATCGCATGGCTCACTACTCGGTGGTACGGGCAATACAGGGGATTGTCGGCCATTTTTGCTTCTTGAAGTCTTTTCGACTCCGGCAATTGTAGACCATTATTCAAGGCATCTTTAAATATCTTGCGGACCTTGTCCCTTCTGAAAGAGTAAACCTTGTTCTTTTTCTCCACTAGGGAAGGCCCATCTCCTCCCAGCAATGGCTTTCGAGACCGGTTGGTTTTAGAATCGCCTGCCCTTCGCTTGTCTTCATTGTCAGACGCATTGAAGACATTGGTACTGCTGGAACTCCCGCTTCTACGGTTGTCGTCCCGGTTGCTTTTCCAAGTCTTGTCTCTCTGAGAGTCCGGGGTAGACTCTTGCTTCGAGCGTTCCAGCATTTGGACTTTCTTGGTTAGCTTTTTAAACGTCTTGAGGCCTGCTGTACACAAGAATGGGACCATCCAATTGCTGAGGTTCCCAATGAGATGGCTGACGGACTGGTCCTGCTCCAGCGGCGGTTCGCACTTGACCGTGAGATTATGCCATCGGGCGATAAATTCGGTGTTGCTTTCATTCTTCCTCGGCTTGGTCCTTACAAGGTCAGCAATGGAGATTTTATCACTGACACTCGTGAACCGTTGCCGAAACAGAGACTCCATTTAGGCAAAGGTAATAACGGACCCATCTGGTATATTCGCATACCAGTCGAAAGCGACACCGGTCAGGCTGTTGACAAACTGACGAAGAAGGAGCGCATCATTGCCCCTTGTATTTCCGCATGATGCTTTAAAGTGGGTGACGTGCTGATTTGCATTTCCTGTCCCGTCAAATCTTCCGAACTTAGGAATGACATAGCCGCTCGGGAACTCGATCAGATCGTACTGTGCGGGATATGGCCGCCCACTACTTCCAATTTCTTTCTGAGCTTCATCTTCGGCCACTAATGTTTTAACCTTGCCGGTGACCAAATCCATTATCCGGTCTTGTTTTAGCGGGATAATGTTATCTGGGGCCAAGGCGTCCCCAGAAGCGGAACGTGGTCGGCTTTCGTGCGGCTCGACCAATCTTGGACCCAAAGGGACAGGCATCGGCCTCTTCGGATTGTCATCATCCGGCTCATGAGTAGCGACTTATGCTTGATTGGGAGGCGCTCGAGTAATTTGAGCCATAAGCTGCATCAAAACGTTCGTTAGGTCGTCAATTTTCGAATAGAGCTTGGCTATCTTTTTATCTTTGCTCCTGAGCTGTTTTCGAAGCTCTTGAAGCAGCTCTTGCTCCGCGGTCCTAGGGAGGAAAGTCGGCTCTTCCTCGCTGTCCGAGCTTGACTCTGCATGGATCGAGGGGTCTTTCTGCCTATCATCCTCATCGAGAGGGTTTTCATCATCCAGCGAGGCGGCTGTTCTTGGGAAGCGGCGACCACATTCAAGACAGATTGGGCTTGGGATGTGGTGGTCCCATCCTTGATTTTGCTGCGAAGGTTGTCGCTGGGGCGCCCGCCCGCCATATAGACCGTATGGATAATATATCCAGCCGTCTTTTTATTATCGACGGCTGATTTCACGGATCGCTGTCTTGATCCCCCTGTTTCGGTAACGGGCAGTCGATTGAAGGCGGCTGGCCTGGCCGGATTCTTGAATGGTGCTGATGCTTCCTTTTTGGTTTTTCCCCGCTGTTTTCGCGCGGCACAGAGCACCTGATACTCTTGAAGAGACAATGTCATACTTTTTCTGTTGGGACCGGGACACGTCTCTTCGTAGCAACGTTCGGACCGCTGTCTTCTTGATTCTGGCGGTCATAGCATTTTTCTGAACCCACTTCAGAGGTCTGAAGGAATTGCTGATTTTGACGGCCGACTCAGCCGTCATCGCAGAGTAACCCTGCTCTTGGAACCTCACAAGATTCCATATGGCCGAAGTCCTGGCCCTCTTGTTGGCTCGATACTTGATCCACTTCTGCCTTAACTTTTCTGTTTTAAGCACTTGGCAGACTTCGGCTCTTCGGGAAGACGCCGTAGACTGAGTGATAGAGAGGCCAAAGAAGACGCCCGATCGTGCATTTGTTGGAGTTATCGCCTGAGCTCGTCCGCAACGTTTGATGTTGCCCTTTTGTACCGGAAGTCTTGCCCCTAGCTGGAGCACCAGAGAGTCGTTCAGACACCGTCTTAGGTTTCGGTTGTGGTGCCTTAGCGATCACAACATTCGGCCTCTTGTCCCTTGAGACCGGCTTGGCCACCTGTTTTGCCGGGATTTCTGCCAGATGAGCGCTTCCGGCAGGGTAGATGATGACGGAACCAAACTGGCGGGGCAGTTCCTCCCAATGTCGACTGAGGCTTGCGGGTAGAACCACACGAGTATTGATCTTGACCACGTACGGAATCGGGGTTGCATCAGAAGCTGGATCTATCTTAGGAGACATTGTCGTTGAAAGTTGATTGCTGCACAAAAAAAAACATTATTTCAGTACAAACATCGGCATATATGTTAAATTAGTTCGCATGAACACTTGACCTGAGATATGGGAGGAGAGAAAAGTCCCACCGGGCGTGCCAGAATCTGTAGGGTGTTTTTCGTCATCCCATTGAGATGGGAATACGCGCGTGCTTTTTAGGCGCGTTACAGATTTCCCCTGCCTAGGGTAGGCTGGGGTTTATTGATTGTGGGGATCCGAATCTCCGGTAGCCACGGACTAAGCTGCCGTTAATTACTCCTCGCCTTTGGAGCGAGAGAACCTCCGATTAATGGGTCAAACAGGTCATGCGAACTCAATTTGCAGTGTACGTGTGTTATGTTTTGAAATGGGTTTTGGATATATCGGTGGCCCCGTAGAGTTTTTACGGGGGTCCTGCTGCCTGGATAGCGGGCTGGGGCTCAAGGGGGATAGCAGCCCCCTTACGGGATGCGGGACAGCGCCCCGTTAGAAATTTTTTCTAACGGGGGACAGTGTTGTAGAGTATGTGTGTGTGCGTATGTACGTACGTACGTATATATATATATAAAGGGAAAGGGCATGCAAAAGATGCGAGGGAGAAAGTGCCAGCGCCTCACGTGTACGACACGCGGGCGCTTGGGCGCTGGCGCTACTGCTTTGGGCGCTTTGGGCCACATGTGCCAGGCACGTGGGCGCTCGGGCGCTACCGCATTGGGTGCCAGGCACGTGGGCGCTAGCGCTTTGGGTGCTAGCGCCTCACGTGCCAGGCACGTGGGCGCTCGTGCACTGGGCGGCAAAAGGGACTTGGTCTCTGCACTGGGAGTTGTACTCCCAGAAAGAAATACTTATTATTTTGTGTGTGTGTGTGTGTGTGTGTGTGTGTGTGTGTGTATGAGGAGTTAAACTCCTAAGATATTTTTGATGCTGATGAAGGGGCTTCTCCCCTTGAGCCCTGGATCTTCCCCAAAATGGGGACTTTAGAGATGGGTCTCCTTCTTCCTCCTTTGTTGGCCGGCTCTTGGATAACAAGAGGGGTGAGATTTTAAAAATCTCTCATTTTAAAGATCTGATGGAAGATCCAAGCTCCCCTTGGGTTTTGTGGTGAAAAACTATTTAGTTTTGGAACAGGAAGAGTAAAACTCTTGATTTAAATTAAAAGAAAGAAGAAGGTTTTAGAACCTTGAGAAAGGAGAAAGAGCACAAATCTTGATTTTTTTTAGGAGAAAGAGAAAAAAGTTGTTGAGATATTTTCATTATCTTTGCCTTTATAGGCTATACACTTTACATATAGCTCCTTGGGCTTTACAAAAATGGCATTTTGGCCATCCCATGCCTCATGTACTATTTCTTTTTGAACATAAGCCATGGGCTTTAAAAAAATTTGGCTTTATGCCCATTTTTCTTACATTTATTCAAAAAATAAAAAAAGGAAATGCACCAAAATTATTTATTACAAAATTTTTATTTTGGCATGGCGGAAGGCTGGACGCTTCGTGTTCGGGCTCGACCCGGGCATTGGCCCACTTGACCTGGGCTTGGGCCCTCTTGGCTTGGGGTTGACTTTGATTTTGACTTAGTCAACCGGGCTGTAAATTTCGGCCCCAACAGGGACCGTGGAGCGTGATTCTTCATTCTGGTGGGAGCGGATTTAGGCCGTCGGATGGCCTTTACTGAGTGTATAAAAATAGGGGAGGCTTATCCCTAGGAAACACCTTTACTTTGCTTGCCTTCTGTCGTCTGAGAATTTCTCGGTGGTTCATTTCTTAGGACGGATCTCTGGTCAAAATCCATTTTCAGCTACTCTTCCTTTGAATCTGGTCAGATGTCTTCCTCTGATATTTTAGTAGATGTAGTTAGGGTTGAGTCAGGCGATGGGGTTTCAACCTCTGAAGCCGAGTCTAGTGGGTCATTTTCATCTTCCTCGGCTTCTGATAGCTAAGGAAGTTCTTCTTCTTTCTCCGCGTTGGGTTTGCCCCGAAGGGGTGATGGTTCCCTTGTTCCTCATCGTCGTGGGGCTAAAAGGGCCCCCAAGGTGCGTATCGAGAATACTTGTGATTGATCCTAGATTTGAAAAGTAGTGTTTTGTAAGTAACCACAATCAATAACGGTGTCGCTAGTAACTAGCCGCGATGAGTACGGGTCGTCCTCAGGGAAATGTCGAACCTTTTACTTACTTTAGACGAGTTGATTGAAAATAGGGAGAATAGTTTTTAGATCTATGTTGAACACGGATGTATAATTTATGAAGAAGAGGCTTGTAGGGTTTATAGAATTTGGTAGTAATGGATGATTAATTAAAGGCGACTCCTTTTATCTTTTAATAGATTTAAAACTAGATCGATAGTGATGATTGAAGATTAGGGTTTGGAGGGAATGGGTTCCCACTCTTAACCCTTATCTTTTCATTGACCTCTATTCATGTCTAGCCTTTACCAAAACAATTGTTAATCTAATCTCAAATCGCGGTCGAGACTATCAATAAATTGACAGCGCGCCCGATTAGGATGTTTACAATTACTTTGCTAAAGTTTATAAACTTTAAGAGATGTAAAAGGAGTCAAGAGATTTTATCATCCATTGATCTACCCTAATTCTAAGAACCCTATCAAGCGAGGAATTAATCATGCATGGTTGAGATAGAAGAGAAGATGAAGAAGGAGATCATAATGTAAATGCAGAAAGTAAAATGTAAAGAACTAAACTAAAAATCTACTTTTTTATTATTCAACTATCATTTACAAATCCGTCGAATTTAGAGTACAAGAACCCTATTTTATGCTCCTGATCTCTGTCTCATAAGAAGTAAATGATGCGTCGATTGATCACGTTGATTCATGGACCTGTCTTGGATCTCTTGATCGTGTCAGTGATCTATTAAGTGATGCTTTTAGTGATCTATTTCGGGATTAGATAGATAATTTTCATATGAAGTTCTCGGTCCTTTAAATAGCACTAGAAGCATAAACCCTAGATCCCATATATTAGGATTTGTTGTTGTGATCAGCCCTAAAAAATCTCAGATCCTACGGCCACGATAAGGCCACGAATCCGCCGCATATTGAGCATATTAGCCGCAGTTGGGCGGTGGCATGGTGCAACCAGGATTCTAAAATTCTTAAGGTTCCTCATGTTGACACGTGGAGATTGTTGTGATGTCTGGATTCTTTATATCTTCTCTGAGTCTCTGCCATTATTGATTTTACGATTTGATTCAATTTTATCGGCATATTTCATTCCTGACATCTTAGATATCTCGATCTCCAGACCTGAGCTCATATCTGCACAATATCTCAATTCATAGCATTAGTAATATTTGTTATTATTTTGAGATATTATCCTAATCATTTTATATGATATGATATTTTAAGAATATTGATTAGGAATATTTGATATGATATGCATATTTAAATTATCAAAATATCATATAAATATTATATGCATATATTTTCCTTCATAATGTTAAGTATAGTGTATAAACATATGATAAAGAGTATTTTGCAGATAAACCCACATATGTTCTATATTTACAATAAACACATTTAAGTAATTAACAAAAGTAAGGAAAATGTTCCATCAAATGTGCAATATTTTCGACTGAACAACTCATGACGCGGCTTCGATGCTGAACAGGTCAGTCGAGCTTTCCGATATCTGTGCTCGTTTTCATATTCCCTCTGGCTACTCACTCCGTTTGGCCAGGAAGGGTGAACGGGTAGACCAGGTACAGGGCAATGAGATTGCTCTATACTTGGAAGGGTTCTGAGCAGGGATGCGTTTGCCATTTTTACTCGAGATTTATGCCGTCCTTCATTGTTTCCAACTTGCCCCGGGCTAGCTAGCACCGAATTCGTGGAGGATTCTCCTCGGGTTCCTGGTCCGGCTAAAAATTGATCGGATCCTCTTTAACCTAAGTCTTCTTCTATCCTTCATCTGCTACAAGAATCACCCAGGTACCCGTAAGAATAAGCCGAGTTGGGTTTACTTCTCTTTTAAAAAGCAAAAAGATAGGGCGACCGGGTCAGGGGTAGTGGTTGTCCCTTCTTCCATTCATGAGTGGAAAGAGAAGTTCGTGTTCATCGGCCCTCCAAAGGAAGAGGATTGACCAGTGCCCACCAAGTGGTACAGGGAAGATTACCCAAGGTCCAAGCAGTCAAACGCTCCAGAGGCGGGGGTTGTGCCGACACCTTACTTTCTGAGCAGGCTCTGAGCTGGGCGGGACTCAGCCCCGCGCGCTTCATAGGTAAGTTAGGACTTTGCCGATCGATTTAGACATAGCATAGTTTGTTGTTTCTGTTGCTAACCCTTTCTTTTGTTTCCTTTCGCAGAGCCCATGGATCGATCAAAGATCATGGCCGTCCTGATCGCTAATGTGCAAAGAAGGAAGGGCAGCGGCGGAAGCTCGTCCAAGCCCACGCCGAGCGCGGAGCCTCATCAGGGTCCTTCCGCGAAGGCCGCCATCTCTCCGCATGTCTTGGAGGAGCGCAGGAGCGTCGGGCAAAAAAATGCCCGGGAACAGGTTCCCCGGGTGAGACCGGAGGCGCCTTCCTTTGCTGAGTCTCCGGCCAAGAGACTCAAGAAAATGGTTTCCCGGCCGCCTCCGGCGGGGATACACGTGCATGCGGGTGACTTGTGCATTGAGGTGCCATCGGGGCTTTCCGTGGCAGCTTGCTGGTGGACATAGAGAAAGAGGCGGGGGCCAAGATACCTCGCGGCACTATGAAGGCCCAGGTTGCAGCGATAGCATAGGAGGCCGTCCAGATTGGTGATCTTTCCATAAATTTTCCAAGTAGTTTTTCCTCTACTTTAGTCCCTGACGAATGTTGTTTGCGTTGTTCTGCGGGTCCTGCAACATTGTGCCCTTTTGGCGGCTATGGAGGTTGAGGGAGTTGCCCCGACGATTTAAAAGGCTGGGGAGACCTTGCTGCGCGAGGAAGAACTCCTCGCCCGACTGAGGGAAGCCGAGGATAATACCGCCTCCCTTGAGTCGTGGCTGGTCTCGGAGGGAGTAAAGGCCGCGAGGCTGAAAGAGTCCCATCGGGCCTTACTGAATCCAACCAGGCCCTCTAGGCCTGGGTCAGTGATGTCAATGAGCTCTTTGATGCCATGAGAAAGCAAAGACTTTCGGTCAAGGAGGACGCCCGGGCGGCCAAAGAAACGGCGAGAAGGGCCGAGGAGAAGTCGGAGAAGACCGTGAAAGACTACAAGGCGTTCGACCAGTTCTTCGTCGACTTTACTGATTCTGCGGCCGTTGGGTGGCACAACGCCCTCGATGCCGTTATGGGCCCGGGTTCGACGACCAGGAGCTTCGCGCAAAATACCCCCTCGCGGTGGAAGAACCACAGGACGGAAGTGCCGTGCTGGCGGGTGGAGGCAAGCAGGCTGGCGGAGGTGCCGCGCAGGCGGTCGGCGGGGAGGCCTTGGCCGAGAAGATGACTTGAAGTCGCTGCTCTCCCTGCTCTCTCTTTTTTCTCCGTAGTCCTTCTTGCACTTTTATAGAGACTTTGTAAAGCTGAGGAGCTCATAATACCTTGCACATAAGAAATTAATAAAATATTTTTGCTCGTCTGCAATGTGCCTGATTGGAAAATGCTCATTTTCATTTCTATTTTTCCAAGTGTGGATAAACCGGTGTCCCTCTTCATCCCGGAGTCGAGGTGACGTGAGACGAGTGAACACTAGGTTTATTCTTCCAAGTATAGATAGACCGGTATCCCATTCACCCCAGAGACGAGGTGTAGCATGAGTCGAGCGACCTTAGCAGAGCTCGGTGCTATCACTTCTTCGGATTCGAGTGAGGTTGGAGTTGGGCCGGCTATCGACCGAACCCGAGCTTTATTTACATGGGCCATGTTAGGAGTTTACCTACTTTGAGTACGTGCGCCAGGTAGAGGTCAGCTTGCTGGTTTAATGCGAGGCCTTAAGATCCACCGTCGATGCTGAGCAGGAAGCTATCCGACAGCCTTATGATGAGGGCTTTGGATCCACGACATTGCTGGGCAGGGAGCAGCCCACTATGGATGGGCTGGGCAAGAGGCTACCCAGCTGCTTCGAGAAGAGGGCTTTGGATCCACGGCGTTCGTTGAGTATGAAACTACCCGCTGTGGATGGGCCGGACAGGAAGCTATCCGGCTGCCTCGTGAATATTGCTTTGGATCCACGGTGTCGTTGAGTAGGAAGCTACCCATTATGGATGGTCCGGGTAGGGAGCTATCCGGCTGCCTCGTGAAGAGGGCTTTTGTCACGCCCCGCTTCCCAGTAGACGGAAACGGTGACGTGGCAAGCCCGCGGCGTATTTATCCAGAGAAGGTCATTCCCTAAATAAATATACTAAGCGTATTGAAACGATAATACACAATGTAAGAATAAATGGAGACTTTAAAATTTTTCAAAAAACATCTTTATTTACATTCAACTTCTAATATTTACAAGCACATGAGTTTTAACTGGAAAGTAAATACAATAAAGGAAAATGCCTAAACATGTGGCATACATAAGCTGAATAAAAAGTGAAGCCAGGCTAATCCCGTGGAGTAATTCAGTTGTAGTCTTCCTCTGTAGCCTCCACTTTCTCCGTCTCGACCGTATCTGACGAACATTCCAAGAAAATAAGGGTGGGTGGAATGCCCGTCAGCGAACTAGCGCTCGGTAAGTCCTAAGGATAAAGTAAGAGTAAAAGAATGACAAGTATAGAATATATATATATGACGAGTAAAAGTATATGATCATGGGTAAATATGTACTATAGGTCTCTATATGGTCACTATATTAACGTTAAGTTCCATGTGTGAATGTCAACGCAGCCATAGAAGTATTCATGAGCTCAAGAGTGGGGCCCTAAGAGCAAGAAAATACGGGCCTATTTCATGTGTTAGCATCGGGGCTCTAGGCTGTGGATGAGTCGACCCGACTGATATTCGAGTAAAATAAAAAAAGAGGTTAATACGGGACTCCTGAAACTATCCCAAACACTCCGAGTAAAAAATATATATAATTGTAAGATAGCCTTAGTTGATTTGATTGGTTGATTATAACATGACTTGATCGAAACTAACGATTGCAAAAAGTGAAATAATGAAATCGAGTAAAATGCGAGTCATGTCAACTGCAATCTTGGTTCGAGTCAAGTTAGTTCGAGTAGATTGAGTTCGAGTTCACGTTCAAGTTTAGATTCGAGTTGGGTTAGAGTTCGAGTTCGAGTTTAGATTCGAGTTCAGGTCTTTTTCATATGAATTGATTTAAACTGTTAAAAATCTTTTGTTCGGGAGAAATCGACAACTGCTGTACATGGACGGCAGGATTTGTGTATTTTTCCAAGATAATTGCCATTGATAACTCTGTTAAGTTGTCTAACCTGAATAGGCAAGCACTCACTTTCTCCGGCTGCTTAGGGCTCAAGAGAAATAATACCGCTTAAACCTATATTAATCTAGAGTCCTTAAATATTGTTTGCATATCTCGAGGGGGTTTTATAAAAAATACTTTAATTTTGTTTAGAAATAAATCTCGAGGGTGATTCATAATATTTAGGTTTTTCATGAACATGTTGTCACACACCGCCTCCCAGTGTACGGGTAAGGAGAAGCGACGAGGCCCGTGACGTATTTACTCAGAAGTAAACACGTTAAACGTAAATAAGCAATATAATAAATGTACACAAGAAATGACAAGAGGTATAAATAAACATCAACTTTTTATTGATTAAACATTCTTTACAATACACTGGAAAGTAAATACAATACTAGAAAGCAATACCTAAACAATGGCATGATTTCACGCCCCGCTTCCCAGAGTACTCTAGATTGGGCACGTGACATAGCCAACCATGCTACCTGTGGGTAGGAAGTATCCATCCACAGTCACATTACGGCTGTAGAGGTACCAAGAACAAGATAAAACTATCTAAAACATGTCCATAATCCAGAATAACAGGAGTGAATAATAAATAAATGCGGAAGCAAATGATCCAATACAAATAACTAAAAAGTGTGTCCCATAATGCGGGCTCACATAAGGAAATAAATGCAGGAAATAAAACTAACTACTACTGAACTCACAGCTCAGCCTGCTGGCTGAAGTACTCCTGCTCGGACTGCAACAGCGATACGGAATCTGGGCCATGCAAAACCCAGACGTCAGCGCGCCATGTCATCAAGTAATATAATATGAACAGTGTAGCAGGCAATGTAATATAAACATGAATACAGCAAGAATAACAATAATATGAATCATACCAGTACAGGGTAACGTGCAGTGGGTAAACTAAACTGTTCTATCAGGTTTTCTATTCTAAAGTCTTTGAAATCAATTGATGAATCATCGATGTAACTCAATAGTATCCCGTACATACCCGGGACCACGGCTACAATATTCTCGGCTACAGCCGAGACATGCCACTAGGCACAAAACAGGAATGTGTACACTCGATAGTATCCCGTACATACCCGGGACCACGGCCACAATATTCTCGGCCGAAACCGAGACATGCCGCTAGGCACAAAACAGAAATGTGTACACCCAGAACAGGTAGTGAACTGTCGAGTTACAAGTCAGGTTTCACCTTTGATTTCCCCATACTCCCAAGTTATATATGTCAAGTCAGGTATTCAGTAGTCAAGAACTAATGCCAACACAGGATCAGGTAAAAGCAGGTTTGTCTGGATAGACAACAGGAACGGTCCATGAGGACTACATGTTATGTTTGTTGGCATTAGACACAAGATCAGGTAACAGGTAAAGCCATGGTACATCAGGTCCAGCCAGGTAATGTATAAAGGTGTCATGTCATGTCAAGAGTGTACGGTACCATGTCATGTCAAGTAGGAAGTGTAACAGGTCATGTCAGGAAGCACAAGATGTCATGTGGGTGCTCATAATCAAACTAACATAAGCATGTGTATAAATAAACAAGCATGAGTACTATCAGAACAATAAACTGGAACTTGTAATATGATATGCAAATAGATATAATTTCAAGGATATGGATGCACAGTTATCGATTAGGGTTACATTTATAGTTCCAATATTAATTAGGATGCAATTTGTTAAACATGGAGTGTTAATATCACATTATTATGTAGTAATGTGATCTATGGATGCAATTATATGTATCTTAAATGCGATGGATGCAAACGGGTATCCGAAAAGTTATAAAACTATAAAAATGGTAATGTAGGATGTACAACTAAACAATATGTGATATAAATATTGATATAATAATATTAATATGGATAGCATATTCAAAGCGATTAATAACTATAAAAGTGGTATTGATTAACCATGCACAAGAAGGTTCCGTTCAGAAATTCAGCGTCACCCTAATTTGTAAAATAGCTTAAAAATAACAAACGTACTCCAAAAGGGACGTGTATTATACCAAAACAAAGATAATTCAATAAGGTTTTCAGTTTTATAAGTATAAGTATCTCAGGTTGTCCCTACAAAAAGTTATGAATATTCGAAGTTGAAAGTTTGCTGCTGGAATTTCCCTGGACAGCAGTTTGGAGACATTTTCATTTGCATTTTACATTATTTAAACAATTTATTTTGCCAGTAAATATTTCATAGAGTTATAGTATTCTGAGTTAGCTTCGTAACTAACTAAAGAACGTATACTAATGATTTTTCTATGATTTATAATGAATTTTATAAGATAAGGTGTACAGTAAATTTCAGATTTGTCATATCCGATTTTTCAATGACGTTTCATGTGTAAACTATAAGATTTTCAAATGTATAAAATTATAAAATGAAGATTATAAACTAATTAAAGATAATAATAATAAATATTATGACGATATATATTTTAAATGATATGGTTGCAGTATAATGTAATCTAGTATGTCACAAGATAAGTTTTCATGATCTAGATTTAATATGATATAAACGGATGCAAACGGAACATCGAAACGTTATAAAATTAAACATGGGGCACTAGATTTAAACTATAGGTAAGGTATTTATTTAAATAGGTATAAAATGAATTATATAGCATGTAGCAAGATTAAGTTGCCTCGATAGGTCGCGAATCGGGAAAACGGAACGTTAACCGTCGGCGGGGAAAACTCGCGACGGGTGCACGGTTCACGGAATGAACCCAAACGATGAACAAAGGAACCACACGGGTCGGGGTACCTCGCTGGAACGTCGAGAAGCGTCACCGGCACGACGGAATTCCGGCAACAAAAGAACAGTTAAAAAAATGAGAAACGAGACATGAAGCAAGAAGAGAAAGAATGATAAAGAGAAGTACGAGAGAATATATGAGAGAGAGAGAGAAAAAGTGGAGAGAGAGAGAAAGAGAGAGCTGCAGGTGGGGGCCCATAGAATTAAAAGGAACGCGATTGGCTAAAGGGGAATCGTTAGTTAGGGATAAATATTAATTAAAGATTCAAAATATTTTAAGAAACAGTAGGATATATATATATATAGGTTAATTTAAAGATTTAAAAGATAGGTAATGAACAGTAAGATATCAGGTTAGTTAGAAAAATATATGCGATGGTTTTAATAATATTAAAATTTGGGATTTTGGCGCCAAATAAAATATTTCCAAATCGCGCCCGGGTCGAGTCCAAAAATTTGAAATTGAAATAATAGGATTTTAAGCGGGATCCAAATTTTAAAATTAAGTGTTTTATGATTAAAAAGCATACCCACAAAACGGACACATGTACGCGCGCGTAGCCGTCCAAACTCGCCCGTTTCACTGAGCGGGACGAAAACACAATGCACGGACGCTACCACGAGGCTAGGGGTGTCAAGTAGGCCAAGATGAATATTTTCAATTTTATTTTAGATGCCAAAATTTGTTATATGTAGAAATGATTTTGCCGGGTAAATTTTACAGTAAGCAACAAACAAGCAAGTTAAATGAAATGAGTACCACATTATGCTCAAACAGTAACTGAAAATAGTAGAATTGGGCTCGGGTGTTACATTATACCCAACTACAAAAGAATTTCGTCCTCGAAATTCCAAGAATACAAAGATAGAAAACTACAGGAAAAGGTGAGGAAACTTCTGTCGGATTTCATCTTCTCGTTCCCAAGTGGACTCTCCATGCGATCGATTTCCCCAAGAAACAAGCACAAGGGGAATAACCTTGTTCTTGAGAACCTTTTCCTTTCGATCCACGATTTCAATCGGTCGCTCCTCAAAAGTCAAGTCTTCTCGTACTGTTAGCTCCGAATGATCCAAAACGTGTGTTTTATCTCGAACATACATTCGTAGTTGAGATACGTGAAACACATCGTGCACACTTGCCAAGGTCTGCGGTAACGCCAAACGGTACGCTACCTCTCCAACATGCTCCAAGATCTCAAAGGGTCCAACGAATCGAGGACTAAGCTTTCCTCGACTCCCAAACGAATCACCCCTCTAGTTGGTGATATCTTCAAGAACACCAAATCACCTATGGCGAACTCTAGAGGTCGTCTTGACGTGTCAGCCCAACTCTTCTGTCTGTCTTGTGCTGCCTTCATATGATTCCTGATAGTGTTAACCTTTTCAACTGTCTGCACAACCAAATCTGGTCCCAACAATCTTCGTTCACCGACATCATCCCAACAAATAGGTGAACGGCATTTACGACCATACAAAGCTTCAAACGGAGCCATCTGGATAGTTGCTTGAAAACTGTTGTTATACGAAAACTCCACCAAGTGTAGATGATCCTCCCAAGAACCCTTGAAGTCCAACATGCATGCTCTCAACATATCTTCAAGAGTTTGGATCGTTCTCTCCGACTGACCATCAGTTTGAGGATGATAAGCTGTGCTAAACTTCAATCGAGTCCCCAAACTTTCCTGTAAACTCCTCCAGAAGTGTGATAAGAACCGAGTGTCCCGATCGGACACGATGCTCACCGGTACTCCATGCAACCTTACAATCTCCTGCATGTACCGCTCTACCAAAGTCTCTGTTGATTGACCAACCCGGAAAGAAATAAAGTGAGCTGCCTTGGTCAATCGATCAACAATCACCCATACAGCATTGTTGCCTTTTGGACTCCGCGGTAAAGCCGTCATGAAATCCATGGTTATATGTTCCCACTTTCACTGAGGAATCGGGAGTGGTTGCAATAAACCAACAACCCTTTAATGTTCAGCCTTAACTTGCTGACACACCAAGCACTTTGCCACAAAGCAAGCAATCTCCCGTTTCATGCCTTCCCACCAGAAATGCGGTCGAATATCTCGGTACATCTTTGTGCCTCCTGGATGTACAGAATAAGCTGAACCGTGTGCCTCCTTCATAAGCTCTTCGCAAACATCTCCCTTTGACACACACAAACGGCTACCATACCTCAACGAACCATCTTCGTGGATTAGTAAATCTGTTCGTAGCCCGGCTTCAACTTGCTCTCGAAACTTTTGCAGTCTAGGATCCTGCGATTGTGCTGCTTTAATATTCTCGATCAAAGACCAATGTACTTGCAGCTGCAACAACTGTCCTGTAGAACGCGGTAGCACAACCTCCAAGTCAAATCTTCGAAAATCTGCGACGATCTCCTTCTGCGTAGTTAACACCTGAATTACTGGTAACCGACTAAGCACATCCGGCACAACATTAACCTTCCCCGGATGGTACTTAAGATCAAGAACGTAGTCAGCCATCAGCTCCAACCATCTACGCTGCCTTATGTTAAGCTCCTTCTGTGTGAACACATACTTCAAGCTCTTATGATCTGTAAAAACTTCGACTCTTTCGCCCAAAAGGTAGTGGCTCCAAATCTTCAAGCGAAAATCACAGCCGCAAGCTCCAAGTCATGAGTTGGATAATTCTTCTCATGGGTCTTCAACCGTCTCGATGCGTATGCTACAATCTTCCTATGCTGCATCAAAACACATCCCAATCCTTTCCCAGATGCGTCGCTGTGAATCACCAATCCTCTGGAATTGTCTGGCACGGTCAGAATAGGGGCGGTTATCAACTTCTGCTTCAACGTCTCGAAAGCTAACGCACACTTATCCGCCCATACAAAAGGTACCTCCTTGCGCGTAAGCTTGGTCAACGGCTCTGCCAGACGAGCAAAGTTCTCCATAAATCTCCTGTAGTATCCGGCTAATCCAAGGAAACTTCTTATCTCAGCAACATTCTTTGGAATAGGCCAATCTCGAACTGCTGCAATCTTTTCTGGATCGACGGCATTGCCATCGCCAGACACAACATGCCCCAGAAACTTCACTTCCTCCAGCCAAAACTCGCACTTACTCATCTTCGCATACAATTTCTCCTGTCTCAACGTCTGCAGTGCGATCTTTAAATGCTCAGCATGCTCCTCAAAACTCTTCGAGTAAACCTGAATATCGTTAATGAAGACCACGATAAACTGGTCCAAGAACGGTGAAAAGATTCGGTTCATCAAGTCCATGAATACTGCCGGCGCATTCGTTACTCCGAAGGGCATCACTAAGTATTCGTAATGTCCGTACCGAGTTCGAAACGCCGTCTTGCAAATATCTTCTGCTTTTACTCGAACCTGATGATATCCGGATCGCAAATCCAGCTTCGAGAATACCCTCGCGCCACTAAGCTGCTCAAAAAGTTCTCCAATGCGAGGGATCGGGTACTTGTTCTTAATAGTCATCCGGTTTAATTCTCGATAGTCGATGCACATCCTTCTCGTGCCATCCTTCTTCTTTACTAGAAGAACTGGAGCTCCCCAAGGCGAGTTACTGCTTCGAATCCAACCCTTTTCAAGCAATTCAGCAACCTGTTTCTTTACTTCTTCCAACTCTACTGGCGCCATTGGATAATACGCTTTAGATACTGGCGCTGCACCAGGAATAAGATCAATTGCGAACTCCACATCTCTCTTCGGCGGTAAACCCGATATATCTTCAAACACGTCCATAGAATCATGAACAACAGCCGGTTCTTTACTTTCATCACTTCCATTGATGCAAGAATATTGTTTGTCGGCCTAGCCCTAAACTCGACCGGCCCGACCGAACTGCTTCCTTAACGCAACTGCTGTCTGCTGCAAACTCCCTTTCATCCCAGATAAACTCTGCTGCTCTTGGCTGCTGCAAGTATTTGTGAGAAAGTGGTCAAACCCAGGGAGACAATTTGCCTCTGGATGTCCACGTCCAGTCTGCGCATGAACCTCCGTGTCCTGTCTGCATCGTTGGCAACTAAAGGTCCAGCGAAACTACTGAGTCTTGTCCATTCTGCTACATGCACATCTACAGGTGCTCCCTTTTACTTTAGTCCGATGAACTTCTCTTCCATTTCCTCCCGTGCAGTCCGCGGGAAGAACTTCTCCAGGAAACTCTTAGAAATCCACCCACTTGATTGGCTTGGGCAAGCGGGTCTCCTCAACAAGCCACCATTCTCGGGCGTAGTCCACTAGCTGAATGCGTACCACAACAACTTTTTTGTCATCTGGAATCTGTGCCGCAAAAAGCAAGTTCTCTGTGTCAACTAGCCACTGCTCCACTGGCAACGGCTCCTTTAAACCAGTAAATGTAGACGGACCCAACCGCCTGAAATCTGCTACGGTCCCTACTCGGTCAACTGGTCTAGCTCCAACATTGTTCACAGACTGCTGAACGATCTGCAAACCTTCCCGAAACGAGTCCGCTTGCTGCTGGATCAGCTCGGTCTGTTTCTTTGATTCTCTAGCATTCCTCTTATCACTCCAAGCATGGCGGTTTCGTCCACACGCCTCTGGTATGTCTTCAATTTCTTACCGGCCATAATCCTGAACTCAGAATACCCAACATTAGCATGATGATAGATTTTGAATATAGATCAAGGCTAGAACTCCAAGATACTTAAATAGAGTACCGCATTGTAACTATGCCGCGGTATCATAGCCACAATTACATAACTCCATCCAAGTCGCCTAAGTCCTAGAGATAACAAGGAATCAGATTTTCGAATTGATATGCAAAGGAAGTTTGCACATCGTAAAAGATATAATCAGGAAGAATGTGATTCAAGAATGGTAAAATGGTCAAGGTGGCAGGACATGTTTCCTAAACACGGGTATTCTGATTCGTGTATTGGGTACAACACCCAACTACAAAAGAATCAACCCGATTATCCTATGGCTCTGATACCAAAAGAACAATGTCACGCCCCGCTTCCCAGAGTACGCTAGATTGGGCATGTGACATAGCCAACCATGCTACCTGTGGGTAGGAAGTATCCATCCACAGTCACATTACGGCTGTAGAGATATCAAGAACAAGATAAAACTATCTAAAACATGTCCATAATCCAGAATAACAGGAGTGAATAATAAATAAATGCGGAAGCAAATGATCCAATACAAATAACTGAAAAGTGTGTCCCATAATGCGGGCTCACATAAGGAAATAAATACAGGAAATAAAACTAACTACTACTGAACTCACAGCTCAGCCTGCTGGCTGAAGTACTCCTGCTCGGACTGCAACAGCGGTATGGAATCTGGGCCATGCAAAACCCAGACGTCAGCGCGTCATGTCATCAAGTAATATAATATGAACAGTGTAGCAGACAATGTAATATAAACATGAATACAGCAAAAATAACAATAATATGAATCATACCAGTACAGGGTAGCGTGCAGTGGGTAAACTAAACTGTTCTGTCAGGTTTTCTATTCTAAAGTCTTTGAAATCAATTGATGAATCATCGATGTAACTCAATAGTATCCCGTACATACCCGGGACCACGGCCACAATATTCTCGGCTGCAGCCGAGACATGCCGCTAGGCACAAAACAGGAATGTGTACACTCGATAGTATCCCGTACATACCCGGGACCACGGCCACAATATTCTCGGCCGAAACCGAGACATGCCGCTAGGCACAAAACAGGAATGTGTACACCCAGAACAGGTAGTGAACTGTCGAGTTACAAGTCAGGTTTCACCTTTGATTTCCCCATACCCCCAAGTTATATATGTCAAGTCAGGTATTCAGTAGTCAAGAACTAATGCCAACACATGATCAGGTAAAAGCAGGTTTGTCTGGATAGACAACAGGAACGGTCCATGAGGACTACATGTTATGTTTGTTGGCATTAGACATAAGATCAGGTAACAGATAAAGCCATGGTACATCAGGTCCAGCCAGGTAATGTATAAAGGTGTCATGTCATGTCAAGAGTGTACGGTATCATGTCATGTCAAGTAGGAAGTGTAACAGGTCATGTCAGGAAGCACAAGATGTCATGTGGGTGCTCATAATCAAACTAACATAAGCATGTGTATAAATAAACAAGCATGAGTACTATCAGAACAATAAACTGGAACATGTAATATGATATGCAAATAGATATAATTTCAAGGATATGGATGCACAGTTATCGATTAGGGTTACATTTATAGTTCCAATATTAATTAGGATGCAATTTGTTAAACATGGAGTGTTAATATCACATTATTATGTAGTAATGTGATCTATGGATGCAATTATATGTATCTTAAATGCGATGGATGCAAACGGGTATCCGAAAAGTTATAAAACTATAAAAATGGTAATGTGGGATGTACAACTAAGCAATATGTGATATAAATATTGATATAATAATATTAATATGGATAGCATATTCAAAGCGATTAATAACTATAAAAGTGGTATTGATTAACCATGCGCAAGAAGGTTCCGTTCAGAAATTCAGCGTCACCCTAATTTGTAAAATAGCTTAAAAATAACAAACGTACTCCAAAAGAGACGTGTCTTATACCAAAACAAAGATAATTCAATAAGGTTTTCAGTTTTATAAGTATAAGTATCTCAGGTTGTCCCTACAAAAAGTTATGAATATTCGAAGTTGAAAGTTTGCTGCTGGAATTTCCCTGGACAGCAGTTTGGAGACATTTTCATTTGCATTTTACGTTATTTAAACAATTTATTTTGCCAGTAAATATTTCATAGAGTTATATTATTCTGAGTTAGCTTCGTAACTAACTAAAGAACGTATATTAATGATTTTTCTATGATTTATAATGAATTTTATAAGATAAGGTGTACAGTAAATTTCAGATTTGTCATATCCGATTTTTCAACGACGTTTCATGTGTAAACTATAAGATTTTCAAATGTATAACATTATAAAATGAAGATTATAAACTAATTAAAGATAATAATAATAAATATTACGACGATATATATTTTAAATGATATGGTTGCAGTATAATGTAATCTAGTATGTCACAAGATACGTTTTCATGATCTAGATTTAATATGATATAAACGGATGCAAACGGAATATCGAAACGTTATAAAATTAAACATGGGGCACTAGATTTAAACTATAGGTAAGGTATTTATTTAAATAGGTATAAAATGAATTATATAGCATGTAGCAAGATTAAGTTGCCTCGATAGGTCGCGAATCGGGAAAACGGAACGTTAACCGTCGGCGGGGAAAACTCGCGACGGGCGCACGGTTCACGGAATGAACCCAAACGATGAACAAAGGAACCACACGGGTCGGGGTACCTCGCTGGAACGTCAAGAAGCGTCACCGGCACGACGGAATTCCGGCAACAAAAGAACAGTTAAAAAAATGAGAAACGAGACATGAAGCAAGAAGAGAAAGAATGATAAAGAGAAGTACGAGAGAATATATGAGAGAGAGAGAGAAAAAGTGGAGAGAGAGAGAGAGAGCTGCAGGTGGGGGACCACGGAATTAAAAAGAACGCGATTGGCTAAAGGGGAATCGTTAGTTAGGGATAAATATTAATTAAAGATTCAAAACATTTTAAGAAACAGTAGGATATATATATATAGGTTAATTTAAAGATTTAAAAGATAGGTAATGAACAGTAAGATATCAGGTTAGTTAGAAAAATATATGCGATGGTTTTAATAATATTAAAATTTGGGATTTTGGCGCCAAATAAAACATTTCCAAATCGCGCCCGGGTCGAGTCCAAAAATTTGAAATTGAAATAATAGGATTTTAAGCGGGATCCAAATTTTAAAATTAAGTGTTTTATGATTAAAAAACATACCCCCAAAACGGACACATGTACGCGCGCGTAGCCGTCCAAACTCGTCCGTTTCACTGAGCGGGACGAGAACACAATGCACGGACGCTACTACGAGGTTAGGGGTGTCAAGTAGGCCAAGATGAATATTTTCAATTTTATTTTAGATGCCAAAATTTGTTATATGTAGAAATGACTTTGCCGGGTAAATTTTACAGTAAGCAACAAACAAGCAAGTTAAATGAAATGAGTACCACATTATGCTCAAACAGTAACTGAAAATAGTAGAATTGGGCTCGGGTGTTACACATGAACTGAAAGTAAAAATATATACAAGTGAACTAGAGCTCTGGGTCCTCAATGAACTGCTCCAAATCGTCCTGGCTGGGCTCGATTTCCAGAGAGTTGGGTCCTCCTGACAACATTCCAAAGAATGAAAGGAAAAGGAATGTGGTGAGCAAACAATCTCTCGGTAAGCCCCAAAAGATAAAGAAGAATAGACAGAGAATAGAACAGGTAAAGTATATATGGTTATGTTTGTTATGTTAACGTAGTTGTTTGTAGCTTGGTACAGAATGTGCCAGTGTATACGAGAGAAGTCAACTTGCTCTGTGGACTAAGGTATATAGATTACAAGGCCCCGTCAAAATCCATGGGGCAACGGCAACGGATTTTCAGGTTAGGTGTATTATAGTGACCATCATCGTGCCACTTTTAACACATTCCGTACCAGTCTACCCTTTTAAAACCCCGTAATGCGTATTGTATTGATTGAATTGATTTGTTGTATGTGACTTGCCGAAACCATGGTATAAATTGTTCATATAAATGGATAAGGATATAAACGGATAGTCATGTAGTCAAGTCAATATATATCCATGGTTCGGTCCAGTCAAGTTATGTTGATATTTGATAGTATTCTGGTATTCATGTTCAAGTTCCGGTATATATAGATTTATGTTGTATTGGAGTTATATTTGAATTGTATGTATGTTGGAATTGTATTCAGATTAGACCGAAACTCTGTCTGAGTTAGACACTTAAACAGAATTGGATTCCTGAATTAGGTTTTGGAGTTATCGGTAACTGCTGCACATGGACGGCAGGATTTATGACTTTTTCCAAGCCAATTACCATTGATAACCCCGTTTTAGTTTTCTTCCTTAAATAGGCAAGTACCCACTTTCTCCGTCTTCCTGAGGCTCAAGAGAATTGGTCCCGCTTAAACCTATATTTACTAGGGTTCTTAATGTAAATTAATATAACTTGAGGGGGTTTTATGAAAAATAGTTTAGTATAATTTTAAAATAAACCTCAAGTATTTATTTATCGTATTTATGGTTTTCATGGATTTAATTTTTATATGATGAGGTATTCTAGTGAATATAAACCCAAATTGTATAGTACATGGTATTTTAGTGTAAATTGACTTGTATAGATTGTTAATGTTATTTTCATGAAACTTGTGATTCTTGTGTTTAGAAAACATGGAATTATATATATTTAAAATAGATGGTTTGATAATATTATATATAATTATTAAAAATAGAATTTATTTATTAAATAGAAAATCACGTTTTCTTAAAAATTGTATTAAAAATTCCATCGAGATCGTATGTTCCGTGAGGAGGTCTGCATCTTGCCCTACTAGTTCCGAGGATGTGCGATAACCCGCACCATCCAAATCGGGTTCCCCAAAATGGGTTGTAGAGGCTTAATTGCAAGGAATTTAATTAAAACAATTTTAAAAATACGGTTTTTAATAGTTTATGGTATTTAAATGTAAATTCGTATTTGTCCCAAAATATTTTTTTCAAACAATCGTGCTATGTCAAGATGTGTGTTGTGAGCGTTAGATCATTATCTCGTGAGATTTTTCTAAAGATAATACAAGCAAATATGATAAAAGATGCCGAATATAAAGTTTGTGGTATTTAACCAAAAAATGCAATAAAAGTGGTTTTATATGGAGTTTTGAATTGAAATTTGTTTGTAATTATTGTTTAATATTTAACAAACAAAGTACAATGATTTAGATAGATAGTTCTTAAGAAAAATTGTTAGTTTAAAAGGTTTTAGAAATGAGTGTCGGTATAACTCCATTTACCGACATCATTGAAAAGAAGAAGTTTTGAGAGGTGATAAGAAGAGAGTAGAGGGGACTTACAAGTTTAGGGTAGAAAGGAGAGGTATAGGAAGGATTTGAGAGTTTCGTGGAGTTGCGGGATCGACGGAATCTTCTTGAATCATCGTCGGAACTTGACCTTGGGCTAACTCCACTTGTACACTTCTTTGATTTGGAAAAATTTAAGAATTTTTGATAATGGATTTCATAATGGAGAGGGCTAGGATGTGATGTTGTATTTATAGGAGAAATTAGAGTTTTGAAAATTGAAGAATGGAATTAAAATGCATTTAAAATAGAATTAAAGTGTGAAATTACACTCTCTGGATAAATGTAGAGAAATCAAACAGAAGCGAAGTAGTGGGGGAGGCCAAATGACTAGGGTTCAAAATATGGGGGCATTTCCTACGGGCAACCCCAGCGGCGCCGGCCCATATCGAAATCTCGTCGGTCGATTTGGTGGGGTTAGGGTCTGGATTCGTGCCATGTGTCGTGGTCTGTTTATATAACAATCAGCACATGTTTGATTTTAATGACTTTTCATTTTTATGTGTTTTGCACGTGTAAACTTTTTGGCTTCCAAAAATTTTAAAAGAAAAATAAGTTAAAATAATATGTGGCTGATGGGAATCGAACACATGGGCTACGTCACAGCAGTGTAAGGGCTTTACCAGTGGGCTACAAGTGGCTTCTTTTTGTTTTTCAAACAAAATAATACTTAAAGTATACTCAGGCTTGCAAATACTCCATTCAGTACATTAACTTTTAAAAAATCTTGTACATTAAAACAGAGTCGTTACACATGTACTTTAATTGGTATGGTATTTTAGTGATAAAACCTAACTTTTAAAAATTTATGGTATTTTTTATGAAAACCAGCTCTTTTGGAAACTTGATGGTATTTTATTAAAATTTTAATATTCCATTTTAAAAATATAGTTTCATAATACGTTTTTATTGAAAATACGGATTCATAGTTTTATATAATTTTCCAAAGTTTAGTTTTGTTAAGAAAAGTTGTATTTCTTAAAAACCGTATTTTTTTAATTTCCTTTCGAGATCGAATACTCCGTGAGAAGTTCTGCATCTCGCTCTACTGTCCCAAGGATGTGCAATAATCTATATCAAAGCGGGCAGTCTCGGGAAAATATTTCGCGTCGAACATCTCGCGAAAAATCCTCCATTCGATCAACTGGGCAAGACGGCTTTCTTCCGCCTTCCACCATACCCTGGCATTGTCAGTTAGTTGCAGCTTTGCAACCCTTACCTAAGCGATCTTTGTTACTTGTGCTGTTGCCATGTCGTCTTCGATCGAATGAGCCCATTCCTCTGCTTCCAAAGGGCTCTCTTTCACAGAGAATTGTTTAGGGTGCAATGCCCGGAATTGTTTCACTCCAGGTGCCTCAACTTCGGGATGGCTCATTAGGATAGCAGTCTGCTGCTGCTGTCCCTCCAAGAGACTCTTGATAGCCTCGAGCAATACCGTCTGCTCGTTAATAGGAGCTTCTACGGTAGGTGTAAGTGGAAGAGTTGGTGGTGTGGTGTTTCCGTTCGCGTTGGTGCTCGTGTTGTTTGGGGAATCCATTACCTTGAAAAAAAATATGGTTAGGATAGATTCAAGGAAAATGAAATGTAAAGAACGTTTAGTTGCTGATTCTTATAATTCTTGTGATATATTGCTTAGGTTTCCATGCAGTAATGACCCTGCATGGTATGACTTCATGCAGAACTGACCTGCATGGGCCGCCAACAAAATCTGTCACGCCCCGCTTTCCAATGTACGGGTAAGGAGATGCGACGAGGCCCGCGACGTATTTATTCAGAAGTAAACACGTTAAGCGTAAATAAGCAATATAATAAATGTACACAAGAAATGACAGGAGGTATAAATAAACAACAACTTTTTATTGATTAAACATTCTTTACAATACACTGGAAAGTAAATACAGTACTGGAAAGCAATGCCTAAATAATGACATGAACTGAAAGTAAAAGTATATAAAAGTGAACTAGAGCTCTGGGTCTTCAATGAACTTCTCCAAATCGTCCTGGCTGGGCTCGATCTCCAGGGAGTCGGGTCCTTTTGACAACATTCTAAAGAAAGAAGGGAAAAGGAATGTCGTCAGCGAACAATCGCTCAGTAAGTCCCAAAAGATAAAGAAGAATAGACAGAGAATAGAACATGTAAAGTATATATGGTTATGTTTATTATGTTAACGTAGTTGTTTGTACCTTGGTACAGAATGTGCCAGTGTATACGAGAGGAGTCCAACTTGCTCCGTGGACTAAGGTATATGGAGTACAAGGCCCCGTCAAAACCCATGGGACAACGGCAACGGATGTTCAGGTTAGGTGTATTATAGTGACCATCATCATGCACCTTTAACACATTCTGTACCAGTCTACCCCTTAAAAACCCTGTAATGCATATTGTATTGATTGTATTGATTTGCTGTATGTGACTTGCCGAAACCATGGTATAAATTGTTCATATAAACGGATAAGAATATAAATGGATAGTCATGTAGTCAAGTCAATATATATCCATGGTTCAGTCCAGTCGAGTCATGTTGATATTTGATAGTATTCTGGTATTCATGTTCAAGTTCCAATATATATGGATTCATATTGTATTGGAGTTATATTTGAATTGTATGCATGTTGGAATTGAATTCATATTAGACTTAGACTCTGTATCAGTTAGACACTTAAATAGAATTGGATTCCTGAATTAGATTTTGGAGTTATCGGTAACTGCTGCATATGGACGGCATGATTTATGACTTTTTCCAAGCCAATTACCATTGATAACCCCATTTTAGTTTTCTTTCTTAAATAGGCAAGCACCCACTTTCTCCGGCTCTCTGAGGCTCAAGAGAATTGGTCTTGCTTAAATCTATATTTACTAGGGTCCTTAATATAAATTAATATAACTTGAGGGGGTTTTATGAAAAATAGTTTAGTATAATTTCAAAATAGACCTCAAGTATTTATTTATCATATTTAGGGTTTTCATAGATGTAATTTTTATATGATGAGGTATTCCAGTGAATATAAACCTAAATTGTATAGTACATGGTATTTTAGTGTAAATTGATCTGTATGGATTGTTAATGGTATTTTCATGAAACTTGTGATTCTTGTGTTTAGAAAACATGGAATTATATATATTTAAAATAGATGGTTTGACAATATTATATATAATTATTAAAAATATAATTTATTTATTAAATAGAAAATCACGTTTTCTTAAAAATTGTATTAAAAATTCCATCGAGATCGTATGCTCCGTGAGAAGGTCTGCATCTCGCCCTAATAGTTCTGAGGATGTGCGATAACCAGCACCATCCAAATCGGGTTCCTCAAAATGGATTGTAGAGGCTTAATTGCAAGGAATTTAATTAAAGCAATTTAAAGAATACAGTTTTTAATAGTTTATGGTATTTAAATATAAATTCGTATTTGTCCCAAAATTTTATTTTCAAACAATCGTGCAATGTCAAGATGTGTGTTGTAAGAGATAGATCATTATCTCGTGAGATTTTTCTAAAGATAATACAAGCAAATATGATAAAAGATGCCGAATATAAAGTTTGTGGTATTTAACCGTAAAAGTGCAATAAAAGTGGTTTTATATGGAGTTTTGAATTGAAACTTGTTTCTAATTATTGTTTAATGTTTAACAAACAAATTACAATGATTTAGATAGATAATTTTTAAGAAAAATTGTTAGTTTAAGAAGTTTTAGAAATGAGTGTCGGTATAACTCCACCTACCGACATCATTGAAAAGAAAAAGTTTTGAGAGGTGATAAGAAGAGAGTAGAGGGGACTTACAACTTTAGGATAGAGAGGAGAGGTATAGGAAGGATTTGAGAGTTTCGTGGAGTCACGGGGTCGCCGGAATCTTCTTGAATCGTTGACGAAACTTGACCTTGGGCTAACTCCACTTGTACACTTCTTTGACTTGGAAAAATTTGAGGATTTTTTATAATGGATTTTAGAGGGCTAGGGTGTGATGTTGTATTTATAGAAGAAATTAGGGTTTTGAGGATTGAAGAATGGAATTAAAATGCATTTAAAATAGAATTAAAGAGTGAAAGTACACTCTCTGGATAAATACAGAGAAATCAAACAGAAGAGGAGTGGTGGTGGGGGGGGGGAGGCCAAACGACTAGGGTTCAAAATATTGGTGCATATCCTACGGGAAAGCCCGGCGGCGCCGGCCCATATCGAAATCTCGCCGGTCGATTTGGTGGGTTAATGGTCTGGATTCGTGCCACGTGTCGTGGTCTGTTTATATAACAATCAGCACATGTTTGATTTTAGTGACTTTTCATTTTTATGTGTATTGCACGTGTAAACTTTTAAGCTTCCAAAAAGTTTAAAAGAAAAATCAGTTAAAATAATATGTGGCTGATTGGAATTGAACACAGGGGCTACATCACAGCAGTGTAAGGGCTTTACCATTGGGCTACAAGTGGCTTCTTTTTGTTTTTCAAATAAAATAATACTTAAAGTATATTCAGTCTTGCAAATACTCCATTCAGTACATTAACTTTTAAAAAATCTTGTACATTAAAACAGAGTCATTACACATGTATTTTAATTGTTATGGTATTTTAGTGATAAAACCTAACTTTTAAAAATTTATGGTATTTTTTTTATGAAAACTAGCTCTTTTGGAAACTTGATGGTATTTTATTAAAATTTTAATGTTCCATTTTAAAAATATAGTTTCATAATACATTTTTATTGAAAATACGGATTCATAGTTTTATATAATTTTCCAAAGTTTAGTTTTGTTAAGAAAAGTCGTATTTCTTAAAAACCGTATTTTTTTAATTTCCTTTCGAGATTGAATATTCCGTGAGGAGTTTTGCATATCGCTCTACTGTCCCAAGGATGTGCGATAATCCGCACCATCCATTAGCGGGTCCCCTAACGAGTGTTGTTTTCACGCCCCGCTTCCCAGAAGACGGAAGCAAGCCCGCGACGTATTTATTTCGAGAAGGTCACTTCCCGGAGTAAATACATTAAGCGTAAAATAAGCAATATAAAATGACAAGAAATTAATATGAGATTTAAATTTCAACAATTTTATTTACATTCAAACTTGATACAATTACAATACATGAGTTCAACTGAAAGGGAAACCACAAGAACAAAAATGCCTAAACAGGTGGCATACATAAACTGAAAAAAGGATAACTAGTCTAGGCCTGAGTCGCAATTTGATTATGCTCCTCCTCTGTGGTGTCCACCTCCTCAGTCTCTACAGTATCTAATGAACTTTTCAAGAAACAAAGATGGGTGGAATGCCCGTCAGCGAACTTTCGCTCGGTAAGTTCCCAAGAAAAAGGGTGTGAAGTATAAAAGTATAATGACAAAGAAAAATGGATATCATGAAGCAATGGACTATGAGATATGGTGTTTAAACATGTCATTTAATGTAAGCGTGGCAATTCTTTTTAACATGCAGTTCTATATATATCATGGCAAAGTAACATGAGTATAGTATAGTATGGCCGTGTAGTATAGGTATAGTGAATATGAAGTGCATGTAAGTGTCCTAAAAGATCCCTACATTGGTAAACTAATTTAACGTAAGTTCAAAAATGAATGTCAACCAATATTAAGAGTGTTCTTGAACCCAACTGGCTGTAATGCAGGGGTAAGGAACCACGGACCCGAATCAAGTGTTAGTAACGGGATTTCAACCTAGTGTTGAAGTATTCCAAACTCAACAGGATATAATCCAGGAGCAAGGGAATACGGGCCCTTATGATTGCTTGCTTGTGTTAGTAGACATGGATTCATGATCTAGGAGTACTCCTGAGATTTCATTGGATTCTCACATAAACGACCCCAACACCCCGTGTATTTTAGGTTACAGTTAAAATTACCGGGCTTGCTCCAATCCATGAATACATCAAGTTGCAAAATTGAGTTCATTTCAATGTCATGTATTCGTGTGAAGTATTCATGTACTTATGTCAAATTGTATTCATGGTTCGAGTCAAGTCGTTTCAATAGTAGATATTGTGTTCTGGTATTCATGTTAACTTCATGTCAAGTAATAGTATTCTAGTATTCAAATTTTGGGATATTCAAGTTCAAGTGTTCTAGTTCATGATCAAGTATTCAAGTTTATGTTAAAGTTTGGATCCTGATTGAGTTTGTATTCAGGTTAGAGTAAATATCTTATGAAAAGATTTAGCTCTTGAATTTATTAAGTTCGGGAGTAATCGGACAACTGCTGTACATGGACGGCAGGATTTGTGTCTTTTTCTAAAACAATTTCCACTTGATAACTCCGTTATATTGTCTAACCTGAATAGGCAAGCACCCACTTTCTCCGGCTCCCCGAGGTTCAAGAGAAATGATACCGCTTAAGCCTATATTAGTTTATAGTCCTTAAAATATTGTTTGCATATCTCGAGGTTTTTTTTAATAAAAAATACTTTAATATAGTTTAAAATTAAACCTCGAGGGTGATTTATAATATTTAAGATTTTCATGAACATATATTTTAATTGTTATGGTGTTTTGGTGATAAAATCTAACTTTTAAAAGTTTATGATATTTTTATGAAAACTAGCTCTTTTGGAAACTTGATGGTATTTTATTAAAAATTATAATCTTCCTTTTAAAATTATATTTTCACAAGTTATTTTTATTGAAAATACGGATTGGTAGTTTTATATAAATTTTCAAAGATTGTTTTGTTTAGAAAAGATCGTATTTCTTAAAAACCGTATTTTTATTTCCTTTTGAGACCGAATTCTCCATGAGGAGCTCTGTATCTCACTCTACTATCCTAAGAATGTGCGATAACCCGCACCATCCGTAGATGGGTTCCCCTAAAAGGGTTGTAGAGGCGCAATTGCAAAGGATTTAAAAATAGTGATAAAACATTTTATAAAAGTGATGGTATTTTAATGTAAATTGTTTATTTTAAATAAAACTTAACCAAATTATTGTGCTATGAAACTATAGTATTGTAAGTGGGGTAGATCGTTATCCCGTAAATTTTCTATAGGTATATATTCTAGATATCGATAAAAGGGTAGTTTTTAAAGTTCATGGTATTTATTCGTTAATTGTAATCTACCGGTTATTCAACATAATAAATATCATATAAGAAATTATGAGATATGGATAGAGTTTTAAATTCGTATTTTCTTGATATCATGGCATGAAATTTATGATGAACATGTCGAATTGCAATGGATATATTATTTTTTTTATTAAACTTATTTATAATTCCGTATTCTTGCGCGTCGATATATGAGGAGAAGCAAAAAGAGAAAGAAGTAGAATGGGAGTTAGCGTAGTTACAGGTGATGCGGAATGGTGACATGTAAAAGTAGAAGTGGGTATACAAGAGGGAAAGTAAAGAGGATGAAAGGACTTACTGTTGCGTGTTCGTACTCGTACGAACGAGAAGGAAAGCAGAGGCCTCGGTTTGTAGAACCGGGACCGTGAATACAACTAGGGGCGAGCTCGATCTACAGACGTCACTTGAGCGAATTGTGGAGCAACGGAGAGAGATGAAAGATCTTGAGAGGACGATGACGCGAGAGGGAAGAAACGTGCTCGACTCCTTGAGAGAACTTGAGTGCTTGATAATTTTGAGAAAGAAGATAGATTTGAGTGAGTGGTATGCCTAAGAGAAAAGCTAGGACTGGTCTAGGTATTTATAGGAGAAAAATGAAGGTGTGTGAATTTAAAGAATTGAAATAGTGTTAACGGGGGGGGGAGGGGAATTGAAGAGTCTCTAGTTAAAATCAGAGAAATCAAACAAGAAAATATAGTAGAGGGGAGCCGAAGGGGTGCACAGGAAAAAAAATAGGGGGATTTGGGCAAAAACCACCCGCCGGTAGTGATCAAAATAGGAAAACCGGCGGTCCAAAAATGGGGGTTGATTTCGGGGTTCGTGCAGTGCATTCATCTGGGTATTTATGTCCCATTTTTAATTTTTGATTTATTTTCAACTCTTCGTTTCTCCGTGTAATGCAAGTACAACTCTTGGGCTTCCGAAAAATTTAAAAAATAATTGGAACTGATGGGATTCGAACTTGCAGGCTATAGGATAGCAGTGTAGAGGCTTAACCAGTGAGTTACAAGTTGTTTCTTGTACATAAGTTATCAAAAATAACTTATAACTCGAAACCGGGATAGAAATACACTGTTTTATTAATATTGGATCAATAAAAGTGTATAGAAGTTTTAGGGTCGTTACATCCTACCCACCTTAGAAAAATTTCGTCCTCAAAATTTATACAAGGGGAATGTTGTAACAGATTCAAGAAAAATTTAGGTTAAAGTAGTGGTGAAGGAACTACTAATATCATATCGAAAGTGCATGAAAAAGTTTTGGTAGATAAAAGAACAATAGGATGCAAGAATTTGAAAAGGCTGAAAAAGATGGAAGGAGATTTACCAGTTTTATCTTGACCTATGGTTTTGGCCTCTATGGCCGCCAAAGTGAAAGCCTGACATCTCGGCACATTTCTCTGTGCACGCTAGTACATCGATGGCTGACGAGATAAGGGTGGTCCGCATGGAGTTAGTGCAGGAAGGGCTAAACAAGTAGATGGAGCTTGAATAGCTGGTCTAGCTGCGGGGGCTGGGCCAGTTTGGTTGTGTGGGAAAGTTCCTACAGTGTGTGAGAGTGATCCACATATCAAACAAAGACCATTTTCTCGACGAAAATCTTTGACCTGGTGTACGGTCTTCTTACAATAGTTACAGAAGTTTGGTTCAGTCTTGGAAAATGATCTTCCCGACCTCATAGATGGCGCTGAGAGAATTGGCCTAGAAAAGGCTCCTCTAGTAATCTGGTTGGCGGGACGTTTCATACCGACCGACTGTGGCCTTCCCTTCTTCTTAATGACAGCTTCATAGCGACGGGCTAACTTCAAAGCTACTTCATATGTTAAGTATTCTCCCGTTTCTAAGGTAGCCTGGATCTTAGGGTCTAATGATTGCTGAAAGCGCCTGGCTCTGATTTCTGTGGTAGGGATTAGATGGATAGCGAATCTTCCGAGCATGGTGAATTCGACATCATACTCATCCACTGACTTATCCCACATGGATCCTTGTTGCAGATGAATAAACTTCTGTTCCATCTCGAAGTGTGCGGTTTCCGGAAAATACTTGGCGTCGAAGAGTTCACGGAAAATCATCCACTCGATCGGCTGTTCAAGACGGCTCTCTTCGGATTTCCACCTGACTCTGGCATTGTCAGTAAGTTGGAGTTTTGCTATTCTGACCCATGCTGCTTCTGGAACTTAGGCTGTTGCTAGGTTATCTTCTATGCTTTGAGCCCATTCCTTAGCTTCAAGCCCTTTTTCTTTCCCTGAGAATTTTTTTGGATGTAATTCTCGAAATTGTTTCACTCCCGGTGTTTCTTCTTTAGAGCGGATGAAACTCTGTCGAAAGAGAGCAGTCTGCTACTGCAAAATCGTGCTTTGAGCCTGTTGACCTTCAAATAGGCTTTTGATAGCCTCCAGAAGTATCGTCTGTTTTGTGAGTGGAGCGGCTACGGTAGGTGGAGGTGGTAGAACGGTAAGGGTTGGTGGTGGTGGTATACTTCCATTGACTTTGGTGCTAGTGTTGTTGGGAAAATCTATCACCTTAGATAGAGAAGAAAGATTAGGATATATTCAACGAAAATTGAATTGCAATGAATGTAAAGTTGTTGAATTTCATATTTCTTGTGATATATTTCTTACGACTGTGTCACGACCCGAATGTACGGAACGTGACTGGCACTTAAATTACGCAATGTCTAGAGGCGTAACGTAACCTAAGTAAGCCAAAGCCCAGAAATCTAAACCATTTAAAGAAATAGAGTGAAGGAAAACTTAACTTAAGAAGGTGATTTTAGTAAAATAAAGTCACATTTAAGCATTTTAAAACATCAAATTTTCCCGAAAATTTCGGCAAAGTTTCCTTTGTAAATACTGGCCCCAAACGGGTACAAAATAAGAATATACATAAGAAAGAATAAAGCATCCCCAAGTGGGAGCTAGCTCTTCGCCAATGGAGGAATCACAACTACATGCAACATATATCATCAATATAGGAGGTAAGCATCTGAAAATAAGAAATAAGAAGACACTACGTCGGCTCAAGTGAGCATCGACACCAGAATAGAATACATACAAGTCTCACAAGCTCACCATCTAAGTCCAAATACAACTGGTGAAAAACGGTAGATAAGGTAGATAGAGTATACTAGATACAATAATAATACATAAGTGGGAACAAAATATCCTCGCAACCCACCTACGAGCAAGCCGCAAGTCAAAGCAAAGAAGCTAAATGAGGAAGTACGCCCGCCGCTACTGTGCTGACGGGTCAGACTTGTAAGATACTATGGCACAACGGGGGTGAGTTGCCAACTCGTGAGTAGTAAGTAACATCTAATAAGGCTATCGTAAGCATGCACGCAAATGTGTCATAACCTACATATACTAATATGATGCGATGCTCAAGTATGAATGCAGCATGAAATGATAATCAACACGAAATCATGAAATATCTGATATGAGAAGATCTGTATCTTTATCTTAGTAAAACCTTTTGTATAATAAAACTGGATTATCATCAGTGAAGTCGACAGAAATCCGTGTCAAATATCGACACAAAATCCTCAAATCTCAGGCCCCGTCCGTCCGGATCGGCCCATATCATCAAATCTCATGACTACGTCAGTATTCTCCGGATATTCGCCGCGTCAGACATCACCGGTAGGTAGTCTGCCCCTTCGAGGCTCATCGTCATCCCCACAAAAACACTCTCGCCTCGGGGTACCATACCGGGTCCACCATGTACCCGAGACGGTTCATCCTGCTCCTCGAATCGGGTCTCGAAAACCAACAGAAATCAGGGAAACTCATGGTGGACGACACATACATCATATCACGAGAAAATCGCAACTTGCATTTTTAAAATGATAATAAGTTTATAATTTCTTGCGGTTTTCTCCCAAAATCCAGAAATATCATAAGTACCGAAATCCTCAAGAAGAATCACGATATATAAACATGTCGGTGAAGATAAATGTCTATGGTCTCACTAATATGAAATACGATGTGTGACTAGAAAACTATGCATGAATGATGATGCAATAAGGTATATACATGTGACCAGCAATTCTACGTATCCATCCTAATGAAATGAATATACAACTACAAGTTACATATCATAAATAATGCAATGCTTAGATATTGATTTAAGCAAGTTCTAGAGTGTTCGTAACATAGCAATTACCAATGGCGTGTGCGTCGCATGAATAGTGCACGTGCGACATGAACCAATGGTAATGGTGCTGGTGTCCTAGGTAATAACATCATATGTAAGAAAATGAAATACCATGATATGAATGATTTAGACTACGCGTATAAATACAGGAACTACTAATTATTCCTAACTATCGGGCGCCTTGCGCCATTCAGACAATTCCCCCATAGATGTGTACATCTATTCACCTGGACGCCTCAGCTAAACTGATCCAATCACAGCCTTTCCTTTTCTTGTCGCATCCGTCATCCCTCCAACCGATCCTAGGATTACACAATGCAACACATAAGGCTAGATACTCTGAGGAGACACGTGGATAAACGATACAAAGAATTAACGTCTACAAGTTAGACTTGTGTGCACTTGGTGCACAAAACGCGCACGACGTCACCACAACCACAACTGGGGGTCGCTATACGTAGCAATCCCAAAATCTAGAACCCAATAGTACCAATCGAGCATTCACATCACATTAAAAACTTTAGAAATTAAGTTGTAGCTCATCACAACCTCAAACCTAAATAAAACCTAATTATTCTAAAAACGTAGTAAGCAAACAAAAGGAATTTTAGTGCAAAACTAGGTGTTTTAGCAAACTTAGTGGCCACAAATTTCACTTACTATTTTAATTAGACCACACAATTATTAACTATATTTTAATCTCATCTATTTACACACTAATTATGAAATTAGTTTGCATGAATATTTAATTAGGACATTTAAGAGTAAAGATTAGCAAGTTAACATCTAGATTAGATTTTGCAAGGTTTTTAGATGTTAATCTACACATGCTACCATAATTAGATGATAAAATCTTGATTTAAACCAAACCCTTCTCTTTAATATTCAAAATATGAAATTAAACTATATTAACACCTAATTAAAATTAGATTTAAAACAATAATTAACAAAGTGATAATTAGATTAATATACCTCACAATCGTTTGGAAAAGATCCAAACTTGCAACCAAAATGTAGACTTGATCCAAAGAACCTTGCTAGATTGAACAAGGAATTTTTGTAGAGGATTAAACTAAAAACTTATGTTGATTTTATTGGATTTTTGAGTGAGTTTGTGGATTTTAATCAAGTGAAGAAGAGTGGAGAGAGGAGGGGGCTGCAAAATTCGGTAGTGAGGAAAAAGTGTGAGGGTGTGTGTGTTTTGTGAGAGCCAAGTCAAGAAAAACCCACCATACCTCATTTAATAAGGCACCATACCTCCTTAACTATTCTATTTTATTTTATTTTTCATTTTTTCTTTTCTCTTATCTAAAGATTTCTAGAACTATCTACAACATTTGAAAGGAAAGAGCATGTTACAAGATTAGTTTAAGTTTGCCATGGTTGTGAAAACATATATTAATCTATCCTAATTTATAATTATCACGAATTTAGTGTATGATTAAAATAATAATTAAAAATAAATAATTAAGGAAAAATATTTAAGTAAACTAGCAATTAATAGGTGACTAATTAAATACTAATACTAGCAATTACATAGTTTAAAATAGGTATATTTAAGTCTTTGTGAAAAAAATAATTATATCTTGGTTTTTATGAAAAACACGTATTATCAATAATTAATGCATAATTAACCTAATCAAATTTTCAGAACGCTACAGACTGTTAGTGGATGTTGCACATCCTCACAACTCTTGTGAGGATGCGGAAGTGGCAAACGAAAATTTTCTTGCATGCAACACCCACTTTAAACCTAGATCCTATGCTAAATCATAAATAAAAACCCTAACTAGAGATCTTATCTACTATGATAGGGGGTTGTACCTTGAGAATTGGTCCTTCTGGTCTTCGTTTGGATGCGACTCCTAGGCTCCTTGGATGCTTGACAGGAACTCGGTCTCCGGTCACCTCTAGGTCGTAGATGATCTACCCGAGAGCTATAGAACAAGCTTCAAACTCTTCACAAGAGTTAACTAAGAAATCAAGTGTGCTAGAAATGATTACTTAGATGATGTAGAGATTAAGTAGAGGATTAAAATGATCCCAAAGCTTTTGATTCACAACACATGTGAAGGGTAAAGCTTAGAGCTTGAAAAAAGAGATAATTAGGAGAGGGAAGATAAAAGTGTGTTATGAAAAATTATCAACCATGGAAAAAGATATGGCTCATGGAAATAATTGAGGTGTGTATTATTTTATCTCTAAAATAATGCACCATACTTGAATAGTAATCCCAAATGAATAAAAAATACAAAGAGCCATTCCATCACCCATGCTTTGACAATTCTCCTAATTCCACCTCATATTTTTATTTTCATAAAATAAAAATCCTATTATGAGGTATCTCCTTCTAGAAGGTGCTCTTGTACAATTACAAGAATACCCCTCACCGTATACCATATAAGTATACCATGTTCCCTCACGGAAACTGAATAAAAATATAAAAGCAAAGGGAAAAAGTCCCCAAACGGAGTATCACGTGCCCACACGTGATAGGGACCGCGCTGGATAAAGCAAGGCTGAAATTGAGGCTAAAACTAAGCCTCACGTGCAGACACGTGACTCTCTATATATAAAGTATATAAACGCCTTCTTAAAACAAACAATTAGCCAGGAAAAATTCATATGATAGCACGTGACCCTCTTTGACGTGCTTAACTTTGAGAGGTCACGCGCTACACGTGATAGACTCCTATACCTTTTGAACCAATAGAAGCAAATTCTAATTAGAAGGGATCAAAAGCCTTATTTGGAAAGTATTTCCTTGGATCTTTCTAAACAAGAAAGATTATGCTTTGTAAAACAGAGCGTCGTCGGGTTAAAGATCCAATGGTGATTAAAAAATCACCAATCTACAAAAAAATTTTGTGCAAGGAAATATCTTCCTAAACTTTCTAAGAACAACAAAACAAATATCTTCTGTAAAACATAAGTTATCGGATTAAAAAATTCAACAGTGAATAAAATTCACCGAGTGATCTAAAAGCTTATGTTGA
Organism: Agapanthus africanus; assembly: GCA_030015575.1. Taxonomy (NCBI): domain Eukaryota; kingdom Viridiplantae; phylum Streptophyta; class Magnoliopsida; order Asparagales; family Amaryllidaceae; genus Agapanthus; species Agapanthus africanus. Next base: position 123,508,388 of record CM057339.1, on the reverse strand, counting down.
TTGATTAGAAAATCAATCAAAATCTCTCAATGAGAGATTTTCTAAAACAAATTGATTCTTTTCTTTCCCCTATAAATAAGAGCAGAGAAAAAAAAAGAAGGGCTGGAAGTTCGAAGAAAAAAGAAGAAGAGAGAAACCCCTCGTAAGCAAAAGAAAAGAGAATTTAATTCTCCAGAGAAAAAAAGAGAGAAAAAGAAACTCTAGGTAAGAGAAGGAACAAAAAACTCAGAGAATATCTCATCTCCTTTTTACCTCCCTAAGAGTTTAACTCTTCTGAAAAGAACTTAGTTCTTTCTCTGGTTAAGATCTGCCAAAGCAGATCTCACTACAATGTGAGAATTTAATTCTCATCGGGGAGATTTTGCTATGCAGATCCAAAACCTAGACGGAGATCTAAGCTCAGAGAATTTAATTCTCCCAAAAATTATATAGGAATTTAATTCCTCTTATGAAACAAGGGTTTAACCCTTCATATGAGAACTTAGTTCTCCCTTACGGTAAAAGATTTGCAGAAGAAGATCTCCCCACAAGTTAAGAATTTAATTCTCATCGGGGAGATTCTGTCATATAGATCCCAAACTTAAGAGAAAAACTAAGTCCTAAGAATTCAATTCTCATAAAACAAATGGTTTGAAAGCCTCAAAACTCAGGATCTCCATGCATGTAAAAGGATTGGCACCCAACATGATAACAGCCGATCACGTGCTCCCACGTGAGTGCCTGTGCTAAACAGAAGAGAATAAAGGAGATTGGCTCACGTGATCACACGTGACCCCGTAGTAGTGCTTAGCACTTACATAGCAAAAGGGAATAAATCAAAGGCAGTTACCACTTTTGGGGTGCTTCACGTGATCTCACGTGACCCAATAGCACTTAGCTCTCAGAAAAGAATAAAAGAATAAAACCCGCAGAAGAAGCGCCTCAAATTCTTGAAGTCTAATACTACTTCGAGCGCCTCACGTGACCCCACGTGAGCGCCTCTGAATTTTAGTGTTTAACACGATTTTGAACTTGTCACGTGGGAGCACGTGAGCACTAAATATACACTAGTGTTGAACACTACGAAATGCTAATAATAGTCAGATTCAGATCAAATTTTCCAGCGACCAGCAATTGAGTCCCTCATGTTTAGGGCTTCCAAAACTGATCTCAGTTCCAAAGACAGCTAATAAGCTCTCAACAGATGACATCTAAACTGATGCTCATCCCACTTCCCCAAATCGGGACCTTGGTTCAAGGGTACATCCCTTCATACCTCTGATACATGTCGTTGTAATCCTTCAACGTGTTCAGAGAGTTGGAGGGCCCTAATAACCAATAACATTCGGTCTATCCCCAAATTGGTCAAACCAAAACTCATGGACTATGATGTCCTTAAACTTTATGGACTGTGAAGTCCTTAAACTCATAGACTATGATGTCTTTAAACTTTACAGATTATGATGTCTTTAAACTCCATAGACTATGATGTTCTTAAACTTATGGACCGCAATGTCCCTAAACTAAAACAATAGAACCCAAATGCTCTTTTGTCGGATCTAAATGATCCCAAAACCCTGTTAAGTAGATCTTAGTCTAAAATAAGACTAACGTATCCTTAAAAAACGTTTAAGTTGATCTTAATCTCAATAAGATTAACGATCCTTAAACCCAACCCAAACCCAAATCTAAGAAAATACGGATTTGGACTAATCTACGCCCTACGGGAGACAATATAAATTAGTCTCCTTATACAATCCACGGGCAACCAAAAATAAAACAAACACACACGACGCGAAGTGACCATTTAGAGAAGGAGAAGGTGACTACCGCGATGCGGTAGCGTAATTAACTGCTGGGGCTTGCGCCTGCAGGGAAGAGAGTCCCCACAATTAAAAAACCCCTCACAATGAGGGGGAATCTGACGAAGTCTGCTACAACGGCCGCATCCGTCTAAACCTCTGATACACGGTGTCATAAATCAACTTGGAATCTTCGGAGAGGTGGACGGATAAAACCAAATAGCATCTGCCCCCAAATTCAGGAAAGACGTCTGTCTTCTCGGTTTTCGGTGGTGAACAGATTCTGGCACGCCCGGTGGGACCTTTTCCTCTTTCCACTCCACATTTCGTGTGTCGTGTTCGCGAACGAATCGCGGTTTAATATGGTTGCCCCTAGATTCGAGGTACTAAGATTTGGTGTCTTGCTCCATGCAGAGAAGAAGATGGCGTCAATGGCTTCCAACTGCGCCAATTGCAACCGTTACAACAACTCCCACTCCGTCCTCGTTGGAGGAGTGACCTACGTACGGGTCTCAAGCGGCCTCCATTTTCGCGATGCCAGTGTAACGGGTGACGCAAGCCACCACTGGGCTGTTCTTTAGGACCATGCTCCCACCAGTGAGCTTCAACGCCCCACTGCCATCGCAAGAAGCTCCGAAGAAGTCAGTCTTTGATCGGCTTACAACTACCGCGGCCCCTCTCAACGGGTCACCCAAATTCAACGCCTCGGTTTTTAACAGACTGGGCCAAACCTCAGGTAGGCCTGTGAAGAAGCCCGCAATACCTGAAGGGGTTATCCCGAAACGGATAGCCATCCCTGCTCAAGTAAATGAAGTCATCAGAGAGGCTTCTCCTACTAAGGGGTCAGTCTTCACAAGGATGGCCGTTTCAACTCCTGCCGCAGACGAAGTCACCAAGGCTGCTACCCCTGCTCGAAAGTCTGCCTTTGACAGGTTGGCCACCCCCTCTCAACGGACGTCAGTCTTTAACAGGCTAACACCAACAACAGTTTCTCATCAAAGCATGAAGCACGATGCAACTACCTCAACAGCAGTGCTGGTCCCGGGCGCTCGACATGCTCGACGTCGCCACTGGCGCCGAGTGAGGAAAGCTGGGGGCAGTTCCCCTTCTGGACTGACACCGCTAGCTCTAATGGTGGAAGTCGATGCTGCTGTTCCAACTGGGAACAACTTTGAACCACTTAGGAGAGTGCGCAAAAACTCTCCAACTGCTGTATTAAAAAGATCTCCTCCACCTGTGGAGAACGCTACAAAGGCAAAGCTAGAGCAACCCCCTCAGCGGCTGTCTTCCAAAATTCACAGGGTCTGGCTAAGGGTCCAAGACTCTGTGGTTAACCAAGACTACTCCCGCCGACCGAAGAAAATGAAGGTTCGGAAAGATAAGGACCACCCTGTCATACCACAGAAGGTGTCATCTACTTGGGTGCCCACTACAACGGCCCCCTCAATATCGACCACCTACAAAAGAAGAAGGCCGAAGAAAATCCTCGTTTCGGCGACGAATCTTAAAGGCACTGAACCCAAACGCTCCAGGTCTGGGGGAATGGGAATGCATACTGTTTATATGGCTTCCGAAAAAGATGAAAGCCGCGCTTCTACGTGTCATCGACCACTTACACGGTCTGTAACAAAGGCTCAGGAGCAACAACAGCAAAAGCTCCAAGAGATACTAACGAAGATGGCCGCACTCACTGGGCCAAAAGAAAGCCCGGAAACATCGTTAGAGCAGCGTCCGGAGCAGGAAACCGATGCCTAGTTCCTCCGCAGAATCCTATAGAAGAAAGACAAAGAGGTCACAGAACAAGCGGCCAACATAAAACAAATGGCGCTTTTATTCAAAGATATGGTCGGGATGATGATACAGCCGGATCCTCCAGCTGAAAACCCTCCGATTATCCTTGAAGACGACAGAGGGGAGACATCAAACTCTCTTCCTGCTTGTTCAACAGCCAAAGAGGAGATGATCTCGAAAGCCTCCATTGACGACTATATAGCTCAACAGATACGAGCTCATCAGGCGAGCGAAGCGGCTGGCCAAATCGTCAAGACTGGACGACCCTATCCGGGTTGGTACGACCAAATAAAGTACCCGCCGGGATACACGATCCCTAAGTTTCATGTGTATAAAGGGACGGGTAATCCACACCAGCACGTTGCTCAATTCAGAATATTGTGCGGTAATACTGGGGGTGACGACAAACTGCTGCTTCGCCAGTTTGTTGGCAGCTTGTCGGAGACAGCGTTTGAATGGTACTCTGAACCCCCGAACGACTCTGTCAAGACATTTGCCGAAATGGAGCTACGTTTACACAAAGGTTCGCAAGCGCCAACGAACACACCCCAATCACGGCATTGATCAATGCCAGGGTGAAGCCGGGAGAAACATGGGTTCAGTAAGCAATCCAGTGGCGGAATCTATGGTCGAAATGCGAACAACGCATCGAAGAAGCTCCTGCAGTAGGCATGTTCGTGGGTACCCTCGATCCGCAGGCGACCATATCCCAGTTCATGATGTTTTTCAAACCGACTACCTTTCAAACTTTGATTGACAAGCTGGCCCAAATGGATCAGATGGGCCATAGACCATCTTCCTCGAAAATGGACCCTCGAAACGAAAAGGGGAAAGGGAAGCGACATTCGCCGCCAATGCTCAGCAGCAGCCCAGTGGTCCAAAACCGGATGATCGCCAAAACGATCGACAACAATTCTTCAACAAGATGCTAAAACGCCCTTATTCGTTTCCTCGGAATAAAACAAGGAGACTATTCGAGCTGGCGGTGCGCAACAGACTCATCAATCTGTCAGATCCAAGATGTGCACTGCAGCCGGGCAACGCCAACAATCCCAATTACTGCCCCTATCACCGAGTGGTAGGCCATCCAATCGAAGATTGATTCTTCTTCAAAGGCTGGATTGAGGACCAATACCAACAGGGCAAATTCGCACTGTCCGAGAACTGGAAAGTAAGCCCACCCCAGCCGCACGCTCTTAAAAGGGTGGACACACCAGGGGCATCGTGCTCTTTTATAGAAGAAGCTCCATGGGAGGTCGCTCTTTCAGCCAAAACGAAAAGAATGCTGAAGGATCTCCAAACATCCCCGGCGATCAGGTGGAAAAGTCCGTTGGAACCCGAGGTCATTGAGGGAATGCTGAAGCCACGCCCGACGCCAAGAATTGGTAGCGATAGTCAAAACGCCCAAGCCCAGCCGCCAAAGTCTTCAAAGAAGAAGAAGAAAACCGAAAAGCCCGTGAAGCCTGATGACAAGCGCACGGACCTGCAAAAACATATCGACGCGCTGGAAGAATATAACCAGAAGGCGCGAATCCCGGTCACACTCCAAGAGTTTATCAACCACATCCTTGATGACAGAGATAGCGACAAGGATGAGGGAGAAGACTCGTCAGATGAACCTGAGAATTATGTGGCGAGCTGCCACGTGATTCTCACTCGTCAATAGATGGTGAAGAAGCTCCTGATGCAAAGAAACTGGGGAAGATCCCGAATCGGAACTCCTGGAACCATCTGACGAGATGATCGACCTGCTGCTGAACGAGGCCCGTCAGAAGAGCAAGGATGATCAAGAACGCGAAATGGCCATATTCGAAAAGGCCAGGAGTCGGCGTCAATTTGAAGAAGTCAGGGGTCACGAAACACTCCAACCAGATCAAAGCACATCCGCCGCAGGGAAAAAAAACTTAAAACGAGGAAACGGCTCGCTAAAGCCCTGTCAATGGGAATGAAGCTGCCATCTCCCAAAGGAAATACTCCTGGCGGTATACACCTTGACGAAGCGGATGTACATCTTAACTACTGCTTGTACCATGAAAGGATTACATACACTACCGAAGAATGCAGTACCTTTAAAAATTGGTGGCAGGGATATGTTTCCCACCGACAACACTTCAAACGGATGAAGCGCAAAACCCGTCGGGAGTAGAGAAATGCGACAGATGAGCACAAATGAACTGTCGGTAACTGTCATATGGTCGATTCTGGGAGATCGCAAGTTCTCACCTTCAGAAGCGATTCTGACGAGGATATAGCCCTTGGCTCTCTCTTCAAAGAACTCACCTCCGAAGCAGAAGAGAAGAAAACCTGCAAGAGTATTCAGTTGCGCAATCGTATGTTGCCCGAAAAGAATCTCGAACCTACGAACAACAGATCAAATAAAAAGATAAAGGGAAGGAAAAAGTCCCTGAGGATATCTCCTTCGATGATCAAGTCGTTAAAGAACTGACAGCCAAGGACCCACCCAAGAAAAACAAGGTGGATTACAACGTTCTGGCACACTTGAGGAAAATACCCTCGCAGCTAAGCATCCTTGACGCCCTTATGCTATCTAAAGAAGCGAGTGATTCTCAAATCAAGGCACTACAAGAGCTCGACCAATTCCAAGTTTTCCTTGCCAAAAAAAAGATGAAGGACGAGCTGGAAGAAGTGCACACGGCTGACATCACTTTCGGCGATGAAGATCTCCTCCTCGGAACATGCGAGCACAACCATCCCTTGTATGTCGCCGGATACTGCCATGACATCAAGATAGGAAAGATCCTGGTCGACAATGGGTCTTCCGTCAACCTTCTCAACGTGAGGGTGCTAAAGGAAATTTGCATGAGCGTGCAGCACCGAGCTCGAGATAAAATCACCATCTCCGGTTTTGACTCCCAGTCATCACGGACGCTCGGGTCCATAATACTGACATTACACTTTGGGTCGCTCGTCACTGACATCAAGTTCCACGTCATTGATGCCAAGACTTGCTACAACACTTTGCTCGGCAGGCCTTGGTTACACAAGTATAACATCATCCCTTCTACACAGCATCAGTGTATGAAGTACTTCAAAGACGGGCTTGAATACACAGTGACGGGGGAACTGAACCCATTCTCCGTAAACGAAGTACGCAAATATGAAGACGCCAAGTACTTCTTACCAGACTTCGAAGTCATGGAAAGATGCCATAAACCAGAGAATAAGCAAAAAGCTATCACCACTATTTTAGTCTTCGGGAGCGATACCGAGGAGGAAGAGATAGTCTATTCAGGACAGCCCCAATGCAGCAAGCTGGGACCATCTACCCCTATTCTGGTCTTCGGTAGTGACTCTGAAGACAAAGTCAATGCAGTGTTCTCAGTCCGTTCATCAGTGCAGGCCCTCACTGGAGATGATCGGAGTTTGCAGATCCCTATGGTTCCGCGGCAGCACTACAGAGAGCTTGACACACTTGATACCTATAGTGTGCAAGAACTGCAGAAATTCTATATCCCTCCCAGGCGAAGAGATGAAAAGGCGATCCTATTCTATCGGTCCACGGAGACTAAAGTCGAAAAAGAAGTCTGGCATGGTGCTGATTCTACGCTTGACAGGCTCCAGCCCATCCGTCTGCCTAGATACTACACAGAAGGATTAAAAGGGCTGTTGAGGCACCAAGGCGTACCCTTCAAACAGACTGCTCGACAAGCTCAGTTCTACAACAGGTTTTGGAACGTCCCCGAAACTCAGCGAAAATTGCCCAATGGAAAAATGGAAGCGATCGGGCTTGGATTTGTCCAGTCCAAGAAACGGGAGCAGTTCCATGGCTGCCACGTCATAAGGGACCTCGATGAAGAAACGAATGCTCTTCTAAAAGACGCTGATGCAGAGCCTGAACGCGGTCCTGTCATAAAAATGCCGAGTCCGTCGTTTGAAGAACATATGGACAAGATAATAAGAGAAGCGAGTCAAAAGGCTCGGAACGACCACAGTCGCGAAATGGCCATTTACGAGAAAGCCAAGACGCAACGCCTCCTTCAGCAGGCCACGGAGGATGATGACGCCCTTCGCCGTCAGCCCGCCATGCATTCCCAAGACATAAAAAAGGCCCGATGCAGAGGCGAAAACAGGTTGAAGAACGGAAAAAACATTCAACAGCGGCAAAACGGATCCAGAAGGCCACACAATCAAGAAAAGGTCAGTCGGAGTCCGTCTCTTATGAGAAAGATGGGTCGAGCATACTCATTCCCTCAAGAAAAGACAAGGAGAATCTTTCACCTTGTTATGAATCATCAAATGATGACACTCCCGGGGTCTTGACACCCCGATCAAGCAAACGAGGTTCATCACTCAGATTATTGTTCCTATCACCGAGCGATAGGACATCCTATTGATGACTGCTTCACCTTCAAAAACTGGGTCGAAGACCAATATCAACTTGGCAGATTCACTCTATCCAACAGTGATGAAGAAAAATGGAACGGTGCGCATCTGCGTGGACTTTTGGGACCTCAACAAAGCCTGTCCAAAAGATGACTTTCCTGTACCGGTTACCGAGCTGATGATAGACAACACGTCTACTCACGAAGTCTTCTCCTTCATGGACGGCTCATCAGGATACAATCAGATAAAAATGCATCGTGAAGATCAAAAGCATACCGCCTTCCGGACTCCGTTGGGTATATTTTGCTACAAGGTGATGCCTTTCGGTCTGAAGAACGCCGGTGCTACTTATCAGAGGGCCATGACAAAGATTTTCGATGACCTCATTCATGAAATCGTCAAATGCTATATTGACGACCTCGTGGTGAAAAGCAAATCATATGAGGAGCACTGGGAGCATCTGGAGATAGAATTCCAACGTCTTCGGAAATACAACCTGAAGATGAACCCTCTCAAATGCGCATTCGGAGTTTCCTCAGGAAAATTCCTTGGATTCATTGTCCGACATCGAGACATTAAGATAGACCCGTCAAAGATCAAGTCGATCATGGAAATGCTTCCGCTAAGAACTCTCAAGCAACTGAGGTCTCTCCAAGGAAAGCTCGCGTATATCCGAAGGTTCATAGCTAACCTCTCCGGCAAATGCCGTCCCTACAGCCATTTAATGAAGAAGGGGACCCCGTTCGTTTGGGATCGTAAATACCAAAGCGCAATGGACGAAGTCAAGCAATACCTACAGAATCACCAGTACTGACCGCCCCTGTCAAGGGAAAGCCCCTCATCCTGTACACAACAACCCTTGAAGGTTCTTTAGGTGTGCTATGGGCACAGGAAAATGACCAAAGGAAGGAGAGAGCCCTCTACTATTTGAGTCGAGTTCTCCTCGGGGCAGAAAACAACTACTCCCCTATCGAAAAACACTGCCTAGCGTTAATCTTCACGATAACGAAGCTCAGATACTATGCTTTGGCGCATGGGGTCCATCTCATATCAAAAGTGGACCCTCTCAAGTATTTGATGTCAAGAGCAATACTGACAGGACGACTCACTAAATGGGCCCTCCTCTTGATGGAGTTCTCGATAACATATCGACCTCTCAAGGCAGTGAAAGGCCAGGCCATCGCCGACTTCCTCACTGAGCATCCGATACCTGCTGATTCACCCCTAAATTGCGAATTACCAGACGGGCACGCGTTTAACACGATCGACAGGGAGAGAGGAGAGAGTGATACCCGATGGGAACTCTACTTCGACGGAGCATCTTCCATAAAGAAGCGAAAGCACAATGCCCCCATAATCAAATCCGGGGTGGGCCTCATCTTCGTGACTCCACAAGGAGGGATAACGCGCTTCGCCTTTTCCTTGACAGAGCCGAGGACAAACAATGAAGCAGAATATGAAGCTTTGATAGCAGGTCTTGAGATCGCTGTCGACATGGGAATCGAAAACCTCTTCATATGCGGAGACTCCCAGCTGGTCGTTAGTCAAGTAAACGACGGCTATCAAACGTGCAAACCAGAGTTGGTGAAGTACGGCGAGAGAGTACAACAATTGCTGACCCAATTTCCTTCCTACGTTCTGAAAAGCATTCCACGTACGGAGAATAGCAAAGCGGACGCATTAGCCAAACTCGCTAAAGAACTGGCTGACGAAAACCTCGATGACGTAAGGATCATTGTACAAAGCCGTCAAGTTCTTGCATCAGCCGAAATATCTCCGGAGTCGTCTGAAGAAAAGGAAATGACCAAGGAGACAGCCCTACAAATGGAAGACCAGGAAAAGGTTAAGGATTGGAGAGAAGTCTTTATAGACTACTTCAAATCCCGTCGAACACCTGAAGATGCATCCTCGAGATATCAGCTCATGAAACGAGCTCTGTCTTTCGCCTTCGTCAACGATACTCTGTATAAGAGATCGTTCGACTCTCTATGGCTAAGATGCCTGGGACCGGAAGAAGCAAGGAGAGTCGTCCAAGAAACTCATGACGGACTCTGCGGTTCTCACCAAGCCGGGCCAAAGATGAAGCTGAAGATAAAAAGGATGGGCTACTATTGGCCCACGATGATTCAGGACTACCTCGAATACGCGAAACAGTGCCACTCGTGCCAGATTCATGGGGACTTCATCCACCAGCATCCAAATCCGCTACACCCAATGGTGGCTAGCTGGCCGTTCGAAATGTGGAGAACTGACATAATCGGGCCCGTCGAACCAGCATCATCCAGAGGACATCGGTTCATATTGGCGACAACCGATTACTTCTCTAAGTGGGCAGAAGCAATACCGCTAAGAGAAGTGAAGATGGAGAATATTCTCCATTTCTTCAAGACACACGTCATCTATCGGTTCGGCACTCCGTGACGGATTATCTTCGATAACGGGCCGGCCTACAGAAGTCACAGAATCAGCCGCTTTGTACAGCAGCATAATATAGACTGGAGATACTCTTCGGTCTATAATCCCCGAGCTAATGGTCTGGCTGAGGCTTTTAACAAGACCTTGAAGAAGATCATAAAGAAGACGGTGTCCAGAAATAAAAAGGACTGGCACAAGAGACTACATGAAGCTCTCTGGGCTTACCGGACCACATTCAAGATGGCCACAAATACAACGCCGTATGCATTGGTATTCGGCGCTGAAGCGGTACTCCTCTTGGAGATAGAGCTACCTTATCTACGAGTGGCGGTTCATTACGAGCTAACAGATGAAGAGAATGCTTATCTTTGGCTCGAGGATCTCGACGCCCTCGATGAAACTCGTCTTATGGTGCAGCAAAACCTAGAAGCTTACAAAGCGAGGATGACGCACTGATACGAAAGGTTGGCTAGGCCGAGAACATTCCGCCAAGGCGAACTCATGCTAGTGGTCAAGAGACCTATGATCTCCATTCATGCCAAACGGGGGAAATTCGAGCCGAACTATGAAGGCCCGTACATCATAGACAAAGTCTATCAAGGTGGGGCTTACTTGCTCATGGATATGCATGGTGAAAGACCCTTTCGACCAATAAACGGCCGATTCCTTAAGAAGTACTATGCTTGACGAGTCACGAACCAGGTTAATGATAGATGACGACGCCTATGTCCGCTCGCTATCTTCTTGAGTCCAGACTCTAAAAATAGTATCTAACAATACCCCGTCCCAAACAAGGAGAACTACGGACCGTAATGTCCTTAAACTAGCTACGTACCATAATGTCCTTAAACTAACAATGGACCGTAACGTCCTTAAACTAACGACGGACCGAAACGTCTTTAAACTACTATAAACCGCCGCATCCAAAGGCTGACGCAAAAAAAAACGGTACATCCATAAGCGAAATGGGCACTGATGAAAATCCGAAAGGTCTCCGTGAGTAAAAACAGCAGGGCTACCGGCGAGTTTGTGAAAACCTGAAAGGGCGCAATCTCGTTAAAAGGCACTTGCAAGGTCCTCTCGACCTTGCAAGGAGAAAATACCTGCGCGAGTTCCTTACGACTCACTAAAGAACAACACACTTAGGGATCCCCATGATTCTTAAGGAGAATTTACACTTACGAGATCCTCACGATTCGTAAGGAGAATTCCCCTATGAGACCCTCACGGCTCGTAGGATTCAAAAGCCTTAAGCTACAGGGATCTGGACCTGTTCTTAAGCCGTCATACACCCCAATCATGCCCTACAATCGGTTCAATATTGACCCTTGTATACAATCCACGGGCACAAATAAACGCCACCTTCATCAATTTCCACAGATGGCGTGAAACGTCCTCACTTGGTGAACAACACTTGTAGGTCCTCTTGACTTGTAAGGAGAAAATGCTCTTATGAGATCCTTACAACTTGTAAGAGTCCATACACTTAAGAATCCTCACGATTCTTAAGGAGAAATTACACTTATGAGATCCTCACGACTCGTAAGGAGAACCCTCTTATGAGACCCTCACGGCTCATGAGATTTGAAAGCCTTAAGCTATAGGGATCTGAACCTGTTCTTAAGCCGTCATATCCCCCCATTGCCCTACAAGTGGTTTAATATTGACCCTTGTATACAATCTATGGGTACAAATAAACACTTCCCCAACAGAGTCCTACCAGCAACAAGGGATATCCTCATATGGTAAACAACACTTGTAAGTCCCCTCAACTTATAAGGAAAAAACATTCTTATAAGATCCTTACGACTTACAAGAGAACACACACTTAAGAATCCTCACGATTCCTAAGGAGAAGACGCGCCTGCGAGATCCTCATGACTCGTAGGGAGAAATACCTATATGAGACCCTTACGGCTCGTGAAGTCAAAAACCTTAGTTGACAGGATCTTAACCCTGTTTGCTAAGCCACCTTTGTTCGAACCGACAAAGGCAAATGGTGATTCGCTCCTGGCAATATCCCAGTTGTAGCGATGCTGATGCCTAAAATCGGTATCAGATCCCAAGTCCCTTACTCGCGGCACTAAGCCAGCAAGCCATAAATGCGTATGAAATAGCCGAAGTGTTAGGGTAACTTGCAACAAAATCAGCAAGTAATATATATGCATTCAAAAACAGCCGAAATGATTGGGCAACTAGCAATAAAAAGCAGCGAGTAAAAAAAACAGCTGAAATGATTGGGCAATCGCGAACTTCGCGATATAAAAGCTGAAATGATAGAGCATCGCGAAAAGAAATAAAAAAAATGAATGAAAGAATGAAACTTTTTGCCCTACAGGTGAGTCCGTACTGACCCCTGTATACAATCCATGGGCATAAACAAAAAAAAGGGACCATATTTCCCCACCAGACATTGTCAAAGGGAGGGTCAGATCTCGACGGCAACATCTGCATACCAGAAGACCAACACGGCGTTCCTTTTCAACTCCAGCAGGATGCAGGCGCGACGTCAACAACCAAACTCAAGGTCGCAACGAAGCGGAGCCATGGCAAAGTCCCTAGTTCGAAATCTTGACGGCCACCTCTATAGCCTAGAGACCAACAACGGCGTTCCTCCTCATGCCAGCAGGGCACGGACGCGACACCACCAAGTGAAGCCACGACAAGGTCCCCAGTTCCAAGACTCTACGGTGCACAGATAACCTAGAGTCAACCCCTAACCTCCCTGTCTTAAAGCAACTCTTCGACCCGGATACATGTCAACCATGACCTCCTTGTCGTCAAGCAACGCTTCAACTCGGATACATGTCAACCCCTGACCTCTTTGTCGTCAAGAAACGCTTCGACTCGGATACATGTTAAACCCTGACCTCCCTGTCGTCAAGCAATGCTTCGACTCGGATAAATGTCAACCCCTGACCTCCTTGTCGCCAAGCAACGCTTCGACTCGGATACATGTCAACCCCTGACCTCCTTGTCATCAAGCAACGCTTTGACTCGGATACATGTCAACCCCTGACCTCCTTGTCGTAAAGCAACGCTTCGACTCGGATACATGTAAACTCCTGACCTTCCTGTCGTCAAGCAACGCTTCGACTTGGATACATGTCAACCCCTAACCTCCGTGTTGTCAAGCAACACTTCGACTCGGATACATGTCAACCCCTGACCTCTCTGTCATCAAGCAATGCTTCGACTTGGATACATATCAACCCCTGACTTCCTTGTCGTCAAGCAACGCTTCGACTCGGATACATGTCAACCCCCGATCTCCTTGTCGTCAAGCAATGCTTCGACTCAGATACATGTCAACCCCTAACCTCCCTGTCGTCAAGTAACGCTTCGACTCGGATACATGTCAACCCCTGACCTCCCTGTCGTCAAGCAACGCTTCGACTCGGATACATGTCAACCTCTGACCTCCTTGTAGTAAAGCAACGCTTCGACTTGGATACATGTCAACCCCTAACCTTCTTGTCGTAAAGCAACGCTTCGACTCGGATACATGTCAACCCCTGACCTCTCTGTCGTCAAGCAACGCTTCGACTCAGATACATGTCAACCCCTGACCTCCCTGTCGTCAAGCAATGCTTCGACTCGGATACATGTCAACCCCTGACCTCCTTATCGTAAAGCAACGCTTCGACTCGGATACATGTCAACTCTTGACCTCCCTGTCGTCAAGAAACGCTTCGACTCGGATACATGTCTACCCCTGACTTCCTTGTCGTCAAGCAACGCTTCGACTCAGATACATGTCAACTCCTGACCTCCCTGTCATCAACCAACGCATCGACTCAGATACATGTCAACCCCTGATCTCCCTGTCGTCAAGCAACGCTTCGACTCGGATACATGTCAACCCCTGACCTCCCTGTCGTCAAGCAACGCTTCGACTCGGATACATGTCAACCCTTGACCTCCCTGTCGTCAAGCAACGCTTCGACTCGGATACATGTCAACCCCTCACCTCCTTGTCGTAAAGCAACGCTTCGACTCGGATACATGTCAACCCTTTACCTCCCTGTCGTAAAGCAACACTTCGACTCGGATACATGTCAACCCCTGACCTCCCATTTGTCAAGCAACGCTTCGACTCAGATACATGTCAACCCCTGACCGCCCTGCCGGTGCAATGCTCCGTCTCGGAAATACATCAAACCGTGATCTCCCTGTCGTGAAGCAATGCTTCGACTCGGAAATAAGTCAACACACGAACTTATCAACCCATAAAAAGAAAGTTCTCTTATGAGATCCTTACGACTCTCACAAGAAAATATACTTAGGAGTCCCCATGACCCCTAAGTAAAAATTACACCTACGAGATCCTCTCGACTCGCAGGGAGAAAAATCTTGGTGAGACCCTCATGGCTCATAAAGTTGAAAAGTCTTAGGTGGCAAATCCTAACCTTGTCGTCTAAGCCATTGCTGCCCTGCAAGAAGATCAAGATAAACTACATATGGACCATATCCATCAGAGCTACATGTAAGCACGAGATAAAAAATATATATGTCTTTTATTCATGAATTCAAAATGAATACAAGATACATGTCGTAAAAAGAATCAAAATGGATACACAATACCTTCTCATTCAGGAATAAAAAAAAATTTACAAAAAATTCTTTAAGCCGACGGACGGCACAATAAGCTCCTCAATTCATCGCTCTTCCGCTGGGCCTCGGCTTCAAGCTTGGTTATCGCCACGAGACGGGTCTCCGCCTGAGACTGTTGAGCTTTGATACGAGGCGAGCCGAATCTCAAGCTCCTTTTCAGCAACATTGTGAGCTTCAACCATCTCACGGGTAAAGATATCGGCTTTATCAACAGCCACCACCTCCCTGATAACTCCTTGGAGCACCCGCCAAATTTCATATGCATGAATGGGCTTGGTAGTGAGCTCAGCTTGAAGTTCTCCTAAAGTATGCGAGGCCAGTTCCCTTTCCGAAAATTTCCGGTTAAGCCTCTTCTCACATGATTGTAGATTTGCGGCGCATCGTTCAATCAGCCCCGCAAGCTCGTCTTTGCAGCCACGACCTCTGAGGAAAGGCGTGTGCACTCGAGACCATGTAAACAAGCCTCCACTCGACGAAAAAACTCGACCTAGACATGAACCAATGTTTCATCATGGTAAGCGGCAAGAAATGGCAGAGAAATGTTGGCTTCGGCAGCAAATTCTTCGGCTGTGATCGAGCTACCAACACGAAGATCTTCGATGAGTGCCGACAAAGAGTGAAGGCTTTTCTTCGCCATCCGTTCAGATGCGCGTAGGGCATAAGGGCCTAGTGGCATAATGATGCGAGACTCCAGCGGGATAAGAGCGGGCAAGGCTGTCAAGATCCATGAACAATATATGAGATTTATGCCCAAAGAATATATAAAGCAACGTCAAAATCTTACTTACCCACAGTCATGCAAGGAGGATTGGACAGATCCCCAGGCCCGTCGAGGATCTCAACTTCATCATCAGCTTCCAGAACTGCAGAAGACATATCATCATCGTTATACGAAATAATATTAATACAATGAAGTGTTCGAATAACACCAACCTTGCCCAGAAGAGAGGATGATGCTTTGAGGGGATATTGCCTGTGGGGCGGCCATCTCGAGCAGACGCTGAAAGGACTTTCTGGGAGATAAATTCATGATGGACGCCGCCAATCTTCGCAATTCTGAAAAGACAGAAAGAGTCAGATAATAGAGAGATCATTAAAGCAAAATAAGAAGACTACCTTCGATAGTCTTCCCGCCTTGAGCCGGAGGAATAGCAGCTTCGGTAGCCTCCTCCATTCCCTTAGGAACATCACCGGAGACATTTTCTGGTGTGACATCTTCCAGTTGAGGGGCAGCGGCCTCCACTTCAGGCTCCGATGAAGGGACGGCGGTCTCAATTACG
The DNA here is from genome assembly GCA_030015575.1 of Agapanthus africanus. Taxonomy (NCBI): domain Eukaryota; kingdom Viridiplantae; phylum Streptophyta; class Magnoliopsida; order Asparagales; family Amaryllidaceae; genus Agapanthus; species Agapanthus africanus. The sequence continues at coordinate 123,492,163 of CM057339.1, read as the reverse complement.
TGTTCCATAATCTCCAAGCCGTCACCGAAAAGGTTTATTAAATCTACGGCTGGTAAGGGTACCTCTTCCGGTAGAACGGACACCGGGGGAACAGAGGCCACCAAAGGAAGCTCCGCAGCAGGAATAGCAGTTGTAACGACCTCCTCCGCACCTACTGGTGTCTCATCGGGGATATTTACAGAGTCCACAGTCAGGACGCGACTTGAGCTCAGATTCTCTGCCGTTGCTGAAGTCCCTGTAAAGTTTTACAAAGATAAGAAGACATAAAAGAAATACAAATTACTTGCCAAAAGAAAAATACAGAAAACATGCATACCGATACGCCAGGATGCCTCTAGTATGGCTTTTTCAAGCCGACGTTCCTTCTTAAGAAGGTGTGCTTGTCGGGGTTCAAATGTAGATTCGTGGCCACTGGTCTTTAATGACAGCTCATCTTCGAAAGCGACTGAGATAGGCTGCTTGAGGGCTATCTCGTCTCCCTGTTGCAGGGGACCTATAAATATTCTCCATATTGATGGGGGATCTTCGTAGAATATGACAGGAGGATAAGGTTTCCTCGGGACGCCCACATTCTCAGTTTCGTCTTGTGAGCGCCTTATAGCCTCAGCCAATTGTGCGGCTTCCTCGGCAGACGAACCCGGAAAGAGAAGACCATCATCCGGCTCTTGCATGGATATGGGTTCGTCTTGGGCAACAACTTCAGGTTCGAGCAAGAGGTCGAGCAAACGGGTAACTGTCTTCTTCCTCTTTTTGGAGCCAAGATGACACTAGAGGAGGAGGATCGCTTCTTCCCCTTTGGTGCTTTGATGCGGCGCTGCCCAACCTCGTCTCCAGTATCCTCTTTTGGCTGTACTATTGAAGATGACACTGCCATTGATAATGACACAACTGATGGAACCACTGCTGGCACTTTATCGGAAGCCTTTGCCTGGGCTCTAGTACGTATTGACATGCCAACTATAGGAGGAGTCGATTCCGCATCCGCCGCCTCAAGGATAAGTAAAGCACTGTTACCCCTCAATGGAGGGCGAACCACCGTTCGCAGTCGCGGCGGAACGCCCGCGGCTTGGACCGCGGGGGGGGGGCTCTATATCCGAAGAGTATTCGCTTCTCCTTGGCAATGATAGGACCCACTCGATGGCGGTACCAACCCGTAAAGGACCCTACACACCTTGGAATATAATCATCCTCGGGGATCACGAAATGAGAGCCAGTGTTCAGTCGCATGAAATGATGGGTGATGTCACGAACAACTCCAAGAGACGAGCTGGGCTCTACCAAAAATTCCTCGAAGGGAACACCCTGGTTATAACCCAATTGCTGGGCAAAGCGGTGCGGATTATACCGCATGAAAAGAGCCGGATCATTTCGACGAAACACCAAGTAACCCGGCCTTATCGAATACAAGTGCATAATTTTCTTAGGCTTCAAGGATGGTGCTCACACTTTCGATAAATCGAACAACTGTTGAATAGGTCCCGAAGGAGCGGAGAGGACTCGGTCATTGAATACCATCCCACCTTCATTAGCATACGGGTTAAGCAAAACACGAAGAGCCCTTAGCTGAGTCGGATCAGGAGCAGAAGCGTCCACCAACCTCATGAGCCGCGGGAAGGTGTAAGCATTATAGAAATCCGGCCTCTGGTGCGCTGCGAATGCCCCCAATACGTGCATCTTAATCCACGACGTAAAATAGCGGAGGGAGAAACTCACCACATCTACACCCGGGGTCGAAGTATTGGCCGCAGTGCTCAGCCCATGGTATAAGTGCGATAACCTTGCAATGGCAACAACCAACCATGCCCCTTCGGCTACACGATGAGCGGGATAGATGACAGAGGCTCTCATGAAGCGTCGATGCGTTGGAATGGCAAACCAGCTGATTCAAAGGCTGATAAAACCAACAAAGAAGGTCTCCTCGTCCATGCCGGGAGCCGTAATTGAAGCGAAGGACACGGCCGGCATGATCGGGATGTAAAACCGCGGTAAATCCTCTTCTTGGCTGGCAACTTATTCAACCCAAACCCAAAGGGGTCGTTGATATTCGCAAATTTTGGAGCCTTCTTTGATAGGACATCTTCATGGAGGAAGCAGGCAATAAAACTCTTAAAAGTGATGCCCTGTCCCTCTGACTCCGCGAACAGCTTCTCGAAAATACCCAGAGTCTTGATTAGACTTGGATACTTATGACGGACGACATTTTCGGTCGATAAGCCGTCAAGCATGGCAGGCACAGTCATGAATGCATACTCATCGGGAGGCAGCAACTCTTCATAGTGCTCTCCCCTGATCGGCAATCCAGAGGTCTCATGAAACTCTTCCAAAGAAATCGAGACCTCACGATCCCCTAGCAAGAAAGTGTTGGTGGGGAGATTCCATTGATTTAGGAAAGCTTTAATCCACCAGACATGAGGGGACTGATAATGAAAGAGGGATGCATACACCGCCTGATAAAGCCTGACCTTCTACAATCGTGCACGATGAGCGGACAGAACATAGCGAGCCCAGAGAAGATAGCCCGTTGGATGGCGAGGGATAAGCCCTATCATGTAGACTTGTCCCCAGGGTTGAGCTTCACCTTGGCAAATGCGACGCCCTAAGATGTCTATGGCCGGCAAAGGTTTGTTTGGTATCCCAACTGTCGACGGCTCAAGCCGGCCTGTAGGAGTCCAATCAACCGCTTCTACCGCAAAAGCAGTCTGCGGACGCTCCATTAGCAAAATTGGGCGAAGAGGCTCTGTTGGCACTTCGCAAAGAAAGCTGCGGCGACCCTGGATAATGTGCCCATACCAAGTTCCCTACAAGAGCAAACTGGTACGGTCCCTGTCATGGGCCCTGATCATCGCCATTGCTTCTTCGTCTGACGGTGGTTGTGGAAAATCAGCGTCTGAGCGAGTAAAAGGGAAATAGGGAAGAGAAGCGATTGTTCCTGAAACAAGGGATAGAAAAACCATCAGTGGAGCCCATATATATAATAACAAAAGAGAATGACAAATTGACTGTTTCACAAGACCGCTGCCTACAGGACACATAGACAACACAAAATCAATATGGCGGCTCACCAATGATGAGACAGGGGAGTCATTACGAGAATCAAGGAGACCCTCATTAAACAGACATTGGGATTCAAACAAATTCTTGGGAAAAACAAGCTCTGTTAAGCACCCAACAAATTCAAATTTGTGCGAATAAGGGTAAAACCCTATGGAAAGATTTTCAAGAAAACCAGGGAATAAAATTCCCAAGGGGTCCTCCTGATCTTTCAGAGCTAAGCTCTTTGCTTTAGGAATTAAATTCCTTTTATATGATGGAATTAAATTCCAGAAACTAACGGAAAAAAAATATATGAGAAACAAAATCCCATGAGGCCTCAAAAAGAGTCAGAGGGGAATGCCCAAGACATGAAAGATTACTGCTCAAATATCACATCTTTGGTTCTTTAAGAGACGGTTGTTCAGAGAAGAGCAAAGCTCTCATAATGGATTTAAAATCCAGAAGTTGTTCAAAAAGAAAAGTTCTTTCTGATGTGCAAGATCTTTACCAAAAAGGGTTTTTTTTGACCGAGTTTTAACTCTGGAATTGTAATGGCAGAGAACTAAGTTCTGAGGAGGAGAATTAAATTCTCAAAAAAAGCGAAGAAGGAAGAAGATGAAAGAAACAATGGCTGCCTATGGAACCAAACCCTCGCATTTATAAGACGTGAAAAGGGCGGTTCACCTCCCCGTTCCCTTAGACGATCCAACGGCTGTAAAAGTGACAGCGTTGCACTCACGTGCAAGCCGTGTGAGAACAACGCTGTGGGGGCATTTGTTCCCTCACAAAAACTGAATAAAAATATAAAGGGAAAGGGAAAAAGTACCCAAACGGAGTATCACGTGCCCACACGTGATAGGCACTGCGCTGGATAAAGCAAGGCTGAAATTGAGGCTAAAACTAAGCCTCACGTGCAGACACGTGACCCTCTATATATAAAGTATATAAACGCCTTCTTAAAACAAACAATTGGCTAGGAAAAATTCATGTGATAGCACGTGATGCTCTTTGACATGCTTAACTCTGAGAGGTCACGTGCTACACATGATATATTCTTATGCCTTTTGAACCAATAGAAGCAAATTCAAATTAGAAGGGACCAAAAGCTTTATTTGGAAAGTATTTCCTTGGATCTTTCTAAACAAGAAAGATTACGCTTTGTAAAACAGAGCGCCGTCGGATTAAAGATCCAATGGTGATTAAAAAATCACCAATCTACAGAAAAATTCTGTGCAAGGAAATATCTTCCTAAACTTGCTAAGAACAACAAAACAAATATCTTCTGTAAAACAGAAGTCCCCGGATTAAAAAATACAACGGTGAATAAAATACACCAAGTGATCTAAAAGATCATGTTGGTTGATTAGAAAATCAATCAAAATCTCTCAATGAGAGATTTTCTAAAACAAATTGATTCTTTTCTTTCCCCTATAAATAAGAGCAGAGATAAAAAAAAAGAAGGGCTAGAAGTTCGAAGGAAGAAGAAGAAGAGAGAAACCCCTCGTAAGCAAAAGAAAAGAGAATTTAATTCTCTAGAGAAAAAAAAGAGAAAAAGAAACTCTAGGTAAGAGAAGGAACAAAAAACTCAGAGAGAATATCTCATCTCCTTTTTAGCTCCCTAAAAGTTTAATTCTTCTGAAAAGAACTTAGTTCTTTCTCTGGTTAAGATTTGCTGAAGCAGATCTCCCCACAAGTTGAGAATTTAATTCTCATCGGGGAGATTTTGCCATACAGATCCAAAATCTAGAGGGAGATCTAGGTTTAGAGAATTTAATTCTCCCAAAAATTATATAGGAATTTAATTCCTATGATGAAACAAGGGTTTAACCCTTCATATGAGAACTTAGTTCTCCCTTACGGTAAAAGATCTGCAGAAGCAGATCTTCCCACAAGTTGAGAATTTAATTCTCTTCAGGGAGATTCTGTCATATAGATCCCAAACTTAAGAGAAAAACTACGTCCTAAGAATTCAATTCTCATAAAACAATGTGTTCGAAAGCCTCAAAACTCAGGATCTCCATGCACATAAAAGGATTGGCACCCAACATGATAACAGCCGATCACGTGCTCCCACGTGAGTGCCTGTGCTGAACAGAAGAGAATAAAGGAGATTGGCTCACGTGATCACACGTGACCCCGTAGTAGTGCTTAGCACTTACAAAGCAAAAGGAAATGAATCAAAGGCAGTTACCACTTTTGGGGCGCTTCACGTGATCTCACGTGACCCAATAACACTTAGCGCTCAGAAAAGAACAAAAGAATAAAACCCGCAGAAGCAGCGCCTTAAATTCTTGAAGTCTAATACTACTTCGAGCGCCTCACGTGACCCCACGTGAGCGCCTCTGAATTTTAGTGTTTAACACGATTTTGAACTTGTCACGTGGGACCACGTGAGCGCTAAATATACACTAGTGTTGAACACTATGAAAGGCTAATAATAGTCAGATTCAGACCAAATTTTCCAGCGACCATCAATTGAGCCCCTCATGTTCAGGGCCTCCAAAACCGATCTCAGTTCCAAAGACAGCTAATAAGCTCTCAACAGATGACATCTAAACTGATGCTCATCCCACTTCCCTAAATCGGGACCTTGGTTCAAGGGTACATCTCTTCATATCTCTGATTCATGTCGTTGTAATCCTTCAACATCTTCAGAGAGATAGAGGGTCCCAATAATCAATAACTTTTGGTCCATCCCCAAATTGGTTAAACCAAAACTCATGGACTATGATGTCCTTAAACTTTATGGACTGTAAAGTCCTTAAACTCATAGACTATGATGTCTTTAAACTTTACAGACTATGATGTCTTTATACTCCATGGACTATGATGTCCTTAAACTTATGAACCGCGATGTCCCTAAACTAAAACAATAGAACCCAAATGCTCTTCTGTCAGATCTAAATGATCCCAAAACCCTGTTAAGTAGATCTTAATCTAAAATTAGACTAACGTATCCTTAACAAACGTTTAAGTTGATCTTAATCTCAATGAGATTAACGATCCTTAAACCCAACCTAAACCCAAATCTAAGAAAATACGGATTTGGACTAATCCACGCCCTACGGGCGACAACATAAATTAGTCTACGTATACAATCCACAAGCAACCAAAAATAAAACAAACACACACGACACGAGGTGACCATATGGAGAAGGAGAAAGTGGCTACCGCGATGCGGTAGCGTAATTAACTGCTGGGGCTTGCGCCTGCAGGGAAGAGCATCCCCACAATCAAAAAACCCCTCACAATGAGGGGGAATCTGAAGAAGTCTGCTGCAACGGCCGCATCCGTCTAAACCTCTGATACACGGTGTCATAAATCAACTTGGCATCTTCGGAGACGTGGACGGATAAAACCAAATAGCATCTGCCCCCAAATTCAGGAAAGACGTCTGTCTTCCCGGTTTTCGGCGGTGAGCATACCCGTATTCGTATTCCGAAAAATACGAATATAAATAATCCAATAATATAATACCGGTATCCGGTTTAAACCAAAGCCTACTGGTATTATCCTTCCGATCATCATTTGTGTAGCCAGTACATGAACATGATCGAAACCGTGCCGTAACAACTTACGGCCTCTACATCTTTTGCCTGAACCAGGGAACCCTCTGTGTGGGACTCTAAAGACTCGACAGTACGCGGGCAGTGGGTCTAACCACAAGCACGTCAGCGGCACTAGCTGTACTTAACAGCTACTCAGGTACATGATGAAAAGGTGGCCAACGAGCGAACTCGTACCAACCCTAACGAGCCTGTAAGCAACACTTACCGTATAGTCCGGTCTCTTGGTCTGATACATCGCTGTTCCCGCTAAAATTTTCGGCCAAGAGCTACTTGTTCCCTTACAAAAAAGGGGGAGAATCCTCAAAAAACAGGCATCACGTGTAAAACACGTGGGCGCACATATCCAAAGCATATGAGCGCCGAACATAAATAATCAAGGGCCAAACAGACATCACGTGTAAAACAAGTGGGCGCTTATATGCAATGCATATGAGCGCTGAACATAAATAACCAAGGGCCAAACAGGCATCACGTGTAAAACACGTGGGCGCTCATATGCAAAGCACATGAGCGCTGAACATAAATAACCAAGGACCAAACATACCTCACGTGTTACACACGTGAGCGCTCTGAACATACACTGTAACAACTCCAATTTTGTATACCAAAAATTTGCTTTAAATATAGTGTATACTTGGAGTATTGATGTTGCTGGAAACAATTTAAGTATCTAATTCCTTACAATAATTACAAGAAAGAGCTTGTAGCTCATTGGTAATACCTTGCACTGCTGAACCAAGCCACCGGAGTTCAAATCCCATGCCCCACATTATTTTTGTATTTATTTTGTTTTATTTTTTTTTTGGAAGTCAACGGTAAAAAGGCCATAACTCCCAAAATATATACTGTTACTCTGTCATTCTCATTCTTGTTATTCTTTGGGACTTACCGAGCGATCTGTTCGCTGACGACATTCTATTTCTTTCTTCTTTGAATGTCGTCAGGTGCGTTGGACCAAGCTGTGATCGAGCCCACCGGTGAAGATTTGGAGCAGTTCCAAGAAGATCCAGAGCTCTAGATAATTTTACCTTGTTCTTTCCAGTATTTTTCATTTCTGTTATGCCACTGTTTAGGCATTGCTTTTTCATTCCAGTTGTATTTTCATTTCATGCATTGTACAAAGAATGTTATTAATAAAAGTTGCTGTTATTTCAATATCATTTGTCTCTTGTGATTATTTTATATTGCTTAAGCTACGCTTAGCGTATGTACTTCTGAGTACATACGTAGCGGACCTCATCTCGTCCACTTCGCCGTACACTGAGAAGCGGGGCGTGACAGGTTTTGTTGGTGGCCCATGCAGGTCAGAGCTGTATGAATCCCTATCATGCAGTTCTGGTCTGCGTGAACAACCTAAGCAATATAACACAAGAACCAGCAACTAAAACATTCTTTACAATTCATGTTCCTTGAATCTTACAATTTCTATTCCTTGAATTCTATCATTTCCTGTATTTGAATCTGTCCTAACCCAAATTCTTCTTCAGGGTTATGGATTCCCCGAACAACACCAGCACCAACGTCAACAACACCCCTTCAGCACTACCTCTTACACCCGCTGTTCCTGCACCACCCACTGAGCAAACGATGCTATTTGAGGCAATCCGCAGTCTTCTCGAGGGACAGCAACAACTTTTGAACCGTCCTGAGACCGATGCACCGGGAGTAAAGCAATTCAGGGCTTTGCACCCAAAGCAGTTCTCTGGTAAAGGAAGCCCTCTTGAAGCGGAAGAATGGGCACAAAGCATCGAAGACGATCCGGCAGCAGCTCAAGTGCCAGACAACGCTTGGGTCCGTGTAGCAAAACTACAGCTCACGGATAATGCTCGCAGTTGGTGGAAGGCAGAAGAAACCCGTCTGGTACAGCCGATTGAATGGAAGACCTTTGGCGAGAAGTTCGACGCGAAATATTTCCCTGTGACTGCCAGGTTCGCTATGGAGCAGCAGTTTATTCATCTACAATAAGGATCAATGTGGGATAAATCGGTAGATGAATACGACGCTGAGTTCACCATGTTGAGCCGATTCGCGGCACACTTGATACCGACGGACGAGATCAGAGCCCGTCGTTTTCAGCAAGGTTTGAACACAGAGATCAAGGCTGCTCTAGTCACAGGAAAGTTTTTGACTCATGAGGAAGCCCTAGAAGCTGCCTGCAGTTATGAGGCAGTGATAAAGAAAAGGGGCAGAGCTCAGTCTGTAGGAGTCAAGCGCCCTGCCAACCAGATGGCAGGTGGAGCCTCTTCCAGGCCATTGTTTGAACCCAGGAGGACTGAAGAAATTTGCCATTACTGCCATAGAAAGGGACATTTGTGGAAGGACTGTAGGTGCGCAAAAGGCCTGTGTCTAATTTGTGGCGCATCCAACCACGGCATTGGAAACTGTCCTTACAACAGCAACTCATCTCACCCACACACCAACCAACCACAGCGGCCAACCATCCAGGCTCCTGCAACTCGTCCTGCACTACCTGCTCCACCACCTGCACAACCTACTCGCCAATTCCAACAGGCAATGAGGGACATGTCTAGAGGGCAGAGAAACAGGCCCCAAAGGTAGAATGTGCCTCCAGCCAGAAGGAATGTACCACGGCGACAGACCTTCACATTAGAAGCTGTAGAAGCCGAGACTGTAGGTCAAGGTAACACGGTAAGCCTTTTTTTTTCCACCATCGTATCACTTTTATTCGCTAAACTTTTTTGCACTGTTACACTTTCCTTTTACAAATTTCGAGGACGAAATTTTTGTAAGGAGGGTAGATTGTAACAACTCCAATTTTGTATACCAAAAATTTGCTTTAAATATAGTGTATACTTGGAGTATTGATGTTGCTGGAAACAATTTAAGTATCTAATTCCTTACAATAATTACAAGAAAGAGTTTGTAGCTCATTGGTAATACCTTGCACTGCTGAACCAAGCCACCGGAGTTCAAATCCCATGCCCCACATTATTTTTGTATTTATTTATTTATTTTTTTTTTTTGGAAGTCAACGGTAAAAAGGCCATAACACCCAAAATATGTACTGGACAACAAAAAGTAAAAATACTAAGTTGTTCCTCAGGAAAACCCCCGGCCATTGGACCCTTGACTCGACCCGACTCGGCGCCGCCGGTCGGCGAATCGGCCGACTCGGTCCGGCCGATCCGGCCGGACTTGGCCGAACGGCCGAGTCACCAACTGAGAAAAGTTGTCTCTTGACTTGGTCAACCCTCTTGCATACTTATTATACCTGGATCGGTTTTGATTTGGCCAATAAATCCCTTTTACTCCTAGGTTTAATGATTTTTAATGAATTTTTAATGTTTTTTTTATATTTTCTTTTAATATTTTTAATCCAAACCCTAACCCTAGCCTAGCCCTATATAAAGACCCCTATCCTCTACCTTTTCCCCTCACAACTCTAAGTCTACTCTCTCAAATTCTCGAGAAATCGGTACGAAGAGCAAGAAGCGAAGCGCTGCCGAAATCGACGACGGATTCCGGTGACCGGATCAAAACCTTCGCGACGCTTTCGACGAATCGGCAACCACCACATCCCTTAGCTTCCTTAGCTTGTCCAAACCGTAAGTCCTACCTCTTCTATCTCCCTTTTCTTTAAGGTAAAAATACGACTTTTTGGAACCCGACGGAAATTGGACAAACCGATTTCCGATTCGGTTTTTCTATAAATTTCCACTTGTCACCTAATACATATTATCTATCCATATTCATGTTGACTATTAATCATCCATAAACCAATTTAATCAAACTTTTTCACATGAAATGATAGCTTCTTTGCAAAACCGTATTCTTTTCATAAAAATAGCATGAAATTCATTTTTCTTAGTTTAATCAATTACCTCACTCCTAAATATGTTTATCTTGATCACAAAACTTGTAGAACTCAATTTGAATGAAATTTCACACATAAAATGATAACGTTTTCGAATACCGTATTCTTGCGCTATAATACCTTTAAGTTTAACATAGCATGTTTTACCTTTAAACTTCACCAAAACCTAAAATAAATCACGAGGTAATGACCTACCTCTACACACACTCAATATAACCCTAATTGATAAATATCAAATCACAGAATACGAAATTACAGGATTTTTCACTAAAATACCCTAATCTTTATAATCTTTATTGAAAGCATTAAATTGTAAACTTTTCTAAATAAAATCTTTTAATAAAAGGAAAGCACGATTGGTCATGGACATCGATCGTTTATCTAAACTGTCTTGTGGTGCCTAGGCAAGTGTGTCTAAGGCTAGTGGTTTTTAATTAGGCCCACGACTGTGGTTCCTTCCCACTTACCTGGCACTTATTTGGCCGCAATTGACGGTGAAGAGGCGATTTGAGACTTCTAATGACTCATCGTTTAGACCTTAGAAGTAGGCTAGTTGGCTTAGGCAACCCTAACAACTAAAATACGGAAAACTAAACTCTTTTGCAAATAAATACCTTATATTTATAAAACCGTTTTCCTAAATGAGAAGTGTTTATAAAACCTAAGCAAAGTGCCGCTACAACCCACTTTTGGGGAACCTGTTAGGGATAGTACGGTTCATCGTGCACCCGCATGCTAGTAGTGCGAGATTCAGACCTCCGCAAGGAGCATTCGGTCTCGAAAGGTTTAAAATACGATATTTAAAGAAAATGAGACTTTCTCTAAATAAAATATTTATATAAAATTATTCATGTGTTAATATATATATAATTAACATTTAAACACCTATTTTATCATAATCTAAAGTTTCCACTTTTTCCTAAAATTAAAAGATTAAAAGTTACGTTAAAATACCATGAATTTCAAATAAAACAACTTTTATTAGGATATATTCACTAGAATAACACAAATAAAACACATTTATTATAACAATAAAGACGATTATTAAATACTTGAGGTGTATTTTGAAAATTATACAAAAGTACTTTTTACAGAAAACCCCCTCAAGTTTTACAAATTACAAAAAGGCCCCTAACTAATATTGGACTTCAAATTATCTTTCTTTTAGTCTGACTCGGGTTAGAGTCTGACTATTCCTGACTCGAATATGATTCAAGTCAACCTATATTCTTTTATACTCTAACCCAATTTGAATATATGAAACCCTGAACCCAGTTAACAATATATTCCTTGTGACTGAATCAAACCATGGATATTCATCCATTATCCTGATATTCCATTTACCTGATTATACAGTTACAACAATGCTTACTGATATCATGGTTTTGGTCAGTCACTCAATTTACATATTCCAATACTACAATACTGTTAAAACACTATGGGGTTTAAGGGGTAGATTGGTACGGAAGGTGTTAAAGGTGGCACGAGGTGGTCAGATTAAGACACCTAACCTGAATCTTATTGCTGTTGTACCGTGGCATAACGGTTCCTTGTACTTTCCTTTTTCCCTGATCTCTAGCATATAGAGATCCCTCTCGTATACACTGGCATCCTTCTGTACCAAGCTACAAACAACAGCGTTACACAATGTTTCATAATATCCGACAATATAACACTTTAGAAAATATATACTGTTACTCTGTCATTCTCATTCTTCTTATTCTTTGGGACTTACCGAGCGATCTGTTCGCTGACGACATTCTATTTCTTTCTTCTTTGAATGTCGTCAGGTGCGTTGGACAAGCTGAGATCGAGCCCACCGGTGAAGATTTGGAGCAGTTCCAAGAAGATCCAGAGCTCTAGATAATTGTACCTTGTTCTTTCCAGTATTTTTCATTTCTGTTATGCCACTGTTTAGGCATTGCTTTTTCATTCCAGTTGTATTTTCATTTCATGCATTGTACAAAGAATGTTATTAATAAAAGTTGCTGTTATTTCAATATCATTTGTCTCTTCTGATTATTTTATATTGCTTAAGCTACGCTTAGCGTATGTACTTCTGAGTACATACGTAGCAGACCTCGTCGCGTTCACTTCGCCATACACTGGGAAGCGGGGCGTGACATACACATGCTAAAACCCACACTAGGGGTCACGTGTTAAACACGTGAGTGCTTTTGCCAATCACATGCAAAGCATGTGAGCACCCTAATTTAAAATGTTCCTATCAAATTCGAGAATTAAATTCTATTTGGGAAATATTTTCTTAATCTTCCTTAAACTAGAAAGATTTTCTTTGTTAAACAGAGGACGTTTGGATCAAAGATCCAGCGGTGATCATTTGATAGAATCAAAATATTTTCCTAATCTTATAATAAGAATAAAATTCTATGTTAACAAAATATCCATATTAAGAAAATATATTTCTGATCTTGTTAAACTAAAAAGATTTGATAGAATGAAATTCTAATCTTGTTAAAACTAACAAGATATTCATAATCTTATTAAACAAGTAAGAATTCTTCTCTGTTAAACAGAGAGCCTTTGGATTAAAAAATCCAACGGTGAATAATATTCACCGAGTGATCTAAAAGATTATGTTGGTTATAAAATCAATCAAAATCTCTCAATGAGAGATTGGCTGAATAAACTGATTCTTTTCTTTCTTCTATAAATAGGAGCCAAGAAGGAGAGACAGAAGATGAGGGGGAAGAAAAATAGAAAGAGAATTTAATTCTCCAAAGAAGAGGAACCCCTCACAAAAGATCCCACAAAAAGAGAATTTAATTCTCAAAATAAGATTTTAACTCTTCTAAAAGAACTTAGTTCTTCCGCTGGATAAGATCTGCAGAAGCAAATCTCCCCACAAGTTGAGAATTTAATTCTCATCGGGGAGATTCTGTCATGCAGATTCAAAAACTAGGGGAAAGAACTGAATCCAAAAGAGTTTAACTCTTACAAAACACATAGAAATTTAATTCCTCTAAATAAAATTAGGGTTTAACCCTATAAAAGAATTTAATTCTTAAACAAGAGATTTAACTCTCCATACATAAAAAAGAGATTAGTACCCAACATGATCACGTGTGTCCACGTGACTCCCCCCTCAATGATCAAAAGAGAACGAATGAAATTAGGTCACGTACTCCCACGTGACCCTTGAACAAACTTTTCAAAACAAAAAGGGAGTAAAGCCAAGGCAGAAAAGATTTTGGGCGTCTTATGTATTCCCACGTGACCCCTAACAATTATCAAGAGAATTCTACCCAAAGGCAATGCCCGCCTAAAGGAGCGCCTCACGTGACCCCACGTGACCCCTGAGAAGTGTTCAACACTTATAAAAGAGAAAAGGGAATAAACCCTATTTTTGGAGCTCCTCACGTGACCCCCAAGTAGTGCTTAGCACTTATTAAGTAAAAAAGGAATAAATTAAATGCAGTTTCCACTTTTTGGACGCCTCATGTGATCGCACGTGACCCAAATAGTGCTTGGCACTCAGAAGAGAACAAAAGAATAAACCCAAAGAAGCAGCGCTAGCGCCTCACGTGGTTACACGTGACGGCCACAGGGCTAAAGTGTTTAACACTTATATGCATCACGTGCGACACGTGAGCATTCTCAAATTCTAGTCTTTAACACTGCCTCAGAGTATCACGTGGGATCACGTGAGCGCTGAATAAACATGTTAGTGTTGAACACTATGAAGGGCTAATATTAGCCAGAATCAGACCAAATGTTCCAAGGACCATCAATCGAGCCCACATGCTCAGGGTTCCCCAAACCGATCACAGTCCCAGAGATAGCCAATGAGCTCCTAACAGATGGCATCTAAAATGATGTTCATCCCACCATGATTTCTTCCCTCGATCTAGAATTTGGTTCAAGGGTGTATCTCTCCACACCTCCGATACATGTCGTTGTAATTCTTCAACGTCTTCAGAGAGGTGGAGGGTCCCAATAACCAATAACTCTTGGCGCACCACCGAACAAACTTTTTTAAAAAAGGGAGTAAATCTAAAATACATCTCAATTTGGATGCACCTCACGTGATCTCACGTGATCTCTTGATAGTACTTAGCGCTCGGAAAAAGAAAAGGAGAATAAAACAAAGGCAATTTTCATTCTTCAGAGTGCCTCACATGATCTCACGTGACCCAATAGTGCTTAGCACTCAGAAAAGGAAAAAGGGAATAAACCCAAGATAGCTCCGATTTTGGGGGCACCTTACGTGTTCCCACGTGACCCCCAAACAGTGGTGTATAAAAGAGGAAGAAAATTCTAAAGACAGTGCTCGCATTTTTAAGGCACCTCACGTGTCTACACGTGACTATTTGATGAATCAAGTGCTTAGAACTTATAAATGAATGAGGAATAAAATCCAGAGAACAGTTCTCACCTCGAGCGCCTCACGTGCTCACATGTGAGCCAAATGCTCAACATTTATATATATATATGAGGGAATAAACTCAAGGAACAATGCCCACTTTGGTGCCCCTCACGTGTTCACATGTGAGCTCCTCTAAAGTCCAGTGTTTAACACTGATTCAGTGCTTAGCACTATGGGGTGATTAAGGGAAATCAACCTTAGCTCAAATTAGCCAAGTCTTCCGAAACCAAGACCCTTTTTGTCACCAATCAACCGAGCCCCCATGTTCAGGTCTCCCCAAACTAATCCTAGTCCTAAAGATGACTAGTGTTCTCCTAACAGATGACATCTGAACTGATGTTCATCCCATTTCCCAAATCGGGATATTGGTTCAAGGGTACATCTCTTCATACCTCTGATACATGTCGTTGTAATCCTTCAATGTCTTCAGAGAGATGGAGGGTCCCGATATCCGATAACTTTTGGTGCATCCCCAAACAGTTGAATCAAAACCAAACAGACTGTGACGTCTTTAAACTGGACCGTAATGTCCCTAAACTAAGCTCTATGGACTATGAGGTCCTTAAACTTATGGACTATGATGTCCTTAACCTCTATGGACTGTGGGGTCCTTAAACTCATAGACTATGATGTCTTTAGACTGTACCGTAATGTCCCTAAACTAAAACAATAGAGCCTAAATGCTCTGTTGTTGGATCTAAACGATCCCGTTAAGTCGATCTTAGTCTAAAATTAGATTAACGTATCTTTAACAAATGGTTAAGTTGATCTTAGTCTAAAATTAGACCAACGTATCCTTAACAACCACTTAAGTTGATCTTAATCTTAAACGAGATTAACGATTCTTAAATCAATCCAACTACAGATTCCTCAACTGACACTGGTTCATGGGTACATCTCCTCACACCTCTGATATTTGTTGTTGTAATCCTTCAACGTCTTCAGAGAGGTGACGAGTCCCGACAACCAGACATTTTATGGACTGTGGGGTCCTTAAACTCATGGACTGAGATGTCCTTAAACTAACATTGGACCGTAATGTCCCTAAACTTACAATGGACCGCAACGTCCCTAAATTAAAACAATAGAGCCCAAATGCTCTTTTGTTGGATCTAAACGATCCTGTTAAGTAGATCTTAGTCTAAAATTAGACTAACGTATCCTTAACAAATGGTTAAGTTGATCTTAGTATAAAATTAGACTAACGTATCCTTAACAAACGTTTAAGTTGATCTTAGTCTCAAATGAGATTAACGATCCTTAAACCCAACCCAAAATCCAAATATAAGAAAATACGGATTTGGACTAATCCACGCCCTACGGACGACAACATAAATTAGTCTCCGTATACAATCCACGGGAAACCAAAAATAAAATAAACACACACGATATGAAGTGACCATTTGGAGAAGGAGAAAGTTGTTGCCACGGTGTGGTAGCGTAATTAACTGCAGGGGCTTGCGCCTGCAGGGAAGAGCGTCCCCATAATAAAACCCCCCCTCAAATGAGGGAGAATCTGAAGAAGTCTGTTATAACGGCCGCATCCGTCTAGACCTCCGATACATGGTGTTATAAATCAACTTGGCATCTTCGGAGAGGTGGACGGATAAAACCAAATAGCATCTGCCCCCAAAATTCAGGCCGAACGTCCCAACATCCCGGTCGTGTCTTCCGGCGGTAAACAGATTCTGGAACGCCCGGTGGGACCTCTTCCTCTTTCCACTCCACACTTCGTGTGTCGTGTTTCGCGAACGAATCGCGGTTTGATATGGTTGCCCATGGAGTCGAGGTACTAAGATTTGGGGTTTTGCTCCATGCAGAAAAAGAAGATCAATGGCTTCTAATTGCTCCAGCTGCAACAACAACTCCCGTTCCGCCTCATCTGGAGGAGTAACCTACGGGCCCCAAGCGGCCTCCCTTTTCACAATGCCGGTGGAACAAGTGACCCAAGCCACCACTGGGCTATTCTTCGGGACCATGATCCCACCAACGAGCCTCAACGTTCAGATACCATCGCAAGCTCCGAAGAGGTCGGTCTTTAATCGGCTCACCACTACCACGACCCCTTTCAATGGGTCGTCCAATTCCAAGCCTACAGCATCAGTCTTTGAAATACTGAGCTTGAACTCCAATGGGCCCGTGAAAGAGCCCGCGATACCTGAAGCGGCTATCCCAAAGCGGATAACCATTCCGGCTCAAGTAGACGAAATAATCAGAGTTGCTTTTGCCAAGGGGTCAGTCTTCGCAGGACTGGCCATTTCAGCTCCCGCTCCAGGCGAAGTCATCAAAACTGCTTCCCATGCTCAGAGGTCTATTTTTGACAGATTGGACGTTTCCTCTCAGCGAACGTCAGTCTTCGAAAGGCTAGCACCACCAACAAAACTTCACCAAAACGGGGGGCATGCTGAGGCCACCCCCGTGACTGAACCAATACCGTCTGCGAGGCATGCTCGACGTCGTCACTGGCGCCGAGTGAGGAAAGCTGGGGGAAGCTCTCTTTCTGGACTAACTCCGCCAGCTCCAATGGTGGAAGTCGACGCTGCTGTTCTAACTGGGAATAGCTTTGAACGACTTAACAGGGTGCGCAGGAATTCGCCAACTGCCGTGCTAAAAAAGTCTCCTCCGCTTGTGGAGAGCGCTACAAAGGCGAAACTGGAGCAACCTCCTCACCGGCTGTCCTCTAAAATTCATAAGGTTTGGAGACAGGTCCAAGACTCTGTGGTCAACCGAGACTACTCCCGCCGACAGAAAAAGATAAAGGTTCGGCTAGAAAAAGACCACCTTGTCATACCGCAGGAGATGCCATTTACTCGGGTGCTCCCAGCAACGGCCCCCTCAACTTCGACCGCCCACAAAAGGAGAAGGCCAAAGAAGATCCCTGCGACCAATCTCAAAGGCGCCGAACCTAAACACCCCAAGTCTGTGGGCATGGTGGTGCACACTGTTTATATGGCATCCGAGAAAGAGGATAGCCGTATCTTTACGGGTCATCGACCGCTTACGCAATCTGTGGCAAAAGCCCAGGAGCAGCAACAGAAGCTTCAGGAAATACTAACGCAAATGGCCGCACTCACTAGGCCAAAAGAAAGTCTGGAGGCGTCATCAGAGCAGCGTTATGAACAGGAAACCGATGCTGACTTCCTCCGCAGAATCCTCGAAAAGAAGGACAGAGAAGCAGCGGAACAAGCGGCCAATATAAAACGAATGATGCTTCTCTTCCAAAACATGGTCGGGATGATGATACAGCCGGATCCTCCGGCTGAAGACCCTCCGATTGTCCTTGAAGATGACAGAGGGGAGACATCGAACCCTCTTCCGGCTTATTCAACAGCCAAAGAGGAGACCATCTCCAAAGCCGCCCTGGATGATTACATCGCTCAACAGATACGAGCTCACCAGGTAAATGAAGCAGCCGGTCAGATTGTTAAGACTGGACGACCCTATCCGGGTTGGTACGACCAAATAAAGTACCCGCCTGGATATACGATCCCTAAATTCCATGTATATAAGGGGACGGGGAACCCGGACCAACATGTTGCTCAATTTAGAGCCTTGTGCGGTAATACTGGAGGTGATGATAAACTACTGCTCTGCCAGTTTGTTGGCAGCTTGTCGGAGACAACATTCGAGTGGTATTCGGAACTCCTGAATGACTCTATCAAGATATTTGCAGAGATGGAGCTGCTATTCACCCAACGTTTTGCGAGCGCTAGCGAACATACCCCAATCACGGCGCTGATCAATGCCAGGGTGAAGCCGGGAGAAACTTGGGTCTAGTACGCGATACGGTGGAGGAATCTATGGTCGAAGTGCGAACAGCGCATCGAAGAGGCTCCTGCAGTGGGCATGTTTGTGGGAACCCTCGATCCGCAGGCGACCATATCCCAATTCATAATGTTCTTCAAGCTGACCACCTTCCAGACCTTGATTGATAAGCTGGCCCAAATGGACCAGATGGGTCATAAGCCTTCCTTTTCAAAGACAGAGCCACAGAATGAAAAGGGCAAAAGGAAAGCGACCTTTATTGCCAATGCTCAACAACAGCCGAGCAACTTAAAACCGGTTGTTCGCCAAAGCAACGTGCATCCACGCCAATCTTTCGAGGAGAGACTGGGACGTCCCTACTCGTTTCCGTGGGAGAAAACAAAGAGACTGTTCGAGCTGGCAGTGCGCAACAGGCTCATCAATCTGCCAGATCCAAGACGTCCGCTGCAGCCCGGCGATGCTAACAATCCCAATTACTGCCCTTACCACCGAGCAGTAAGCTATCCAATTAAAGATTGCTTCGTCTTTAAAGGCTGGATTGAAGACTAATACCAACAGGACAAATTCGCACTGTCCGAGAACTGGAAAGTAAACCCGCCTCAACCACACGCTCTTAAAAGTGGGGACGCACCGGGGGCATCATGCTCTTTTGTAGAAGAAGCTCCATGGGAGGTCGTTCTTTCAGCCAAGACGAAAAGAATGCTGAAGGATCTCCAAACATGCCCGGCAATCAGGTGGAAAAGTCCGCTAGAACCCGAGATCATCGAGGGAATGCTGAAGCCGCGCCCGGCGCAAAAAATTAGTAGTGATAATCAAAACGCTCAGGCCCAGTCGTCAAAGTCTTCAAAAAAGAAGAAGAAGACCAAAAAGCCCGTGAAGCCTGATGATAGGCACACGGACCTACAAAAACATATTGACACGCTGGAAGAATATAACCAGAAGGCATGAAGCCCGGTCACAGTTCAAGAGTTTCTCAACCACATCCTCGAAGACGGAGATGCCGACAAAGATGAGAGAGAATACTCGTCTGATGAACCTGAGGATTATGTGGCAAGCTGCCACGTGATCTCTCACTCGGTAATAAATGATGAAGAAGCTCCTGATTCAAAGAAACTGGGGGTAGACCCCAAATTGGAACTCTTAGAACTGTCAGATGGGATGATTGACGTGTTCCTTAACGAAGCCCGTCAGAAAAGCGAAGCTGACCAAGAGCGTGAAATGGCTATATTCGAGAAGGCCAAACGCTGGCGATTGAACGAAAGGGTTGAGGCACTCCAACCAGATCGAAGCACGCCTGCGGTAGACAAAGGCAGGCTTAAAACGAAGAAACGGTTCGCCAAAGCCCTGTCAATGGGAATGAAGCTGCCACCCTCCAAAGGGAACTCTCCCGGCAGGATACACCCCGGCGAGGCAGATGCATATCTAAATTACTGCCCGTACCATCAGAGGAGTGCGCACCCCACTGAAGAGTGCAATGCCTTTAAAAATTGGTGGTAGGGATATGTCGCTCATCGATAGCATTTTAAGCGGGTGAAGCGCAAAGCTCGTCGAGAGCAGAAGAACACGACAGATGAGCGCAAAAGAACTGCTGGCAACTGTCACATGGTAGATAGCGGGAGATCGCAAGTTCTCATCTTTGGGAGCGATTCCGATAAAGAAATAGCCCTCGGCCCTCTCTTCAAGGAATCCATCTCTGAAGCAGAAGAGATGAAGACGTGCGAGAACATTCAGCTGCGTAATCGCACGTTACCCGAAAAGAATCTTGGACCCACGAACAAGGGGACAATCAAAAAAGAAAAGAAAAAGTCTCTGAGGATATCGCCCTCGATGATCGAGTCGTCGAAGAGCTGACAGCCAAAGACCCGCCCAAGAAAAACAAGGTGGATTACAACGTTCTGGCACACCTGAGGAAGATACCCTCACAGCTGAGCATTCTTGATGCCCTTCTGCTATCTAAAGAGGCGAGAGATTCTCTGATCAAGGCATTACAAGAGCGTGATCAGTTTCAAGCTTTCCTTGCCGAAGAAAAGATGAAGGACGAACTCGAAGAGGTTCATACAACAGACATCACTTTTGGAGATGAAGACCTCCTCCTTGGGACCTGTGAACACAATCGTCCCCTATATGTCACTGGGTACTGCCATGATATCAAGATAGGCAAAATCTTGGTCGACAACAGGTCCTGAGCCAACCTCCTAAATGTGAGAGTGCTAAAGGAAATTTGCATGAGCGTGCAACACCTCGCTCGGGATAAAATCACTGTCTCCGAGTTCGACTCCCAGTCATCACGGACGCTCGGGTCTGTGATACTGACATTACGCTTTGGGCTACTCGTCGCTTACATCAAGTTTCACGTCATTGACACCAAGACTTGCTACAATGTTTTGCTCGACAGGCCTTGGTTACACGATTACAACATCATCCCTTTTACACAACATCAGTATATGAAGTATTTCAAGGATGGTCTCGAATACACCGTGACAGGGGAACTGAACCCATTATCTGTCACGCCCCGCTTCCCAGTATACGGCGAAGGGGACGCGACTGGTCCGCTACGTATATACTCAGAAGTACATACGCTGAGCGTATCTAAGCAATATAAAATAAATATACAAGAGACAAGTTATAATAAAAACAGCAACTTTTATTTGATTAACATTCTTTTGTACAATGCATGAAAAGGAAATACAACTGAAATAAAACGATGCCTAAACAATGGCATAACAGGAAATGTAAAGTGCTGAATGGAAAATGTACAATGATACTAGAGCTCTGGTTCTTCAGCAGACTGCTCCAAGTCTTCTGTAGATGGCTCAATCTCTACCGGATCCAAACCACCTGACGACATTCAAAGAAGAAAGAAATAGAATGTTGTCAGCGAACATGTCGCTCGGTAAGTCCCAAAGATAAGAGGAGAGTAGAAAAGACAGAAATAAGAAGATATATTTTAAAGTTGTATAATGTTGTTGTAATGTTGTATTAACGCTGTTGTTTATAGCTTGGTACAGAAGGATGCCAGTGTATACGAGAGGGGTCTCTATATGCTAGAGACCAGGGCAAACGGAATGTATAAGGAACCGTTAAGCCACGGTACAACAACAACGGAATATAGGTTAGGTGTCTTAATATTACCGCCTCGTGCCACTTTTAACACCTTCCGTACCAATCTACCCCTTAAACCCCGCGATGTCTTGTTTGTATTGTTGTCTTGTAAATTGAATTGGTTGTATGATTGAAAGACTGACCGAAACCATGATATCAGTAAACGGATATAACCGTAGAATCATGTAAATGGAATAACTGGAGAACCATGTAAATGGAATGTATATCCATGGTTCGGTTCAGTCAAGTTGTATAGCTTGATATTTGGATTTGCAGATTCATGTTGAAGATTGCAGATTGTAGATTGACTTGAATTATATTCAAGTCAGATTAATCAGACTCAAACCCGAGTCAGACAATTAGAAATGTAAATCGAAGTCTTGATTATTTCTTAAACTTATAATTGCTAAGGTTCTTAGGGTAATTTATAAAACTTGAGGGGGTTTTATATAAAAATACTTTTATATACTTTTCAAAATACACCTCAAGTATTCATTATTTGTCTTTAGAGTTATAATGAAAGTGGACTTTATATTGTGATATTTCTAGTGAAGATATCCTAGATTCCTAATTAAAGGTATTTATTTATAATATTGATTTATTTGGAATTCATGGTATTTTAGTATAAAATTGATTCTTGTGATTTTTAGAAAAAGGTGGAATATTTATATCATAGTAAAATAAGTATTTTAATGATAAATATACATATATTTATACAAAATTAATTATAATATATTTATTATATTCTAAAAATCTCATTTTCTTAAGATGTCGTACTTTAAATCTTTCGAGACCGAATGCTCCTTGCGGAGGTCTGAATCTCGCACTACTAAGCCCGAGGATGTGCGATAATCCGCACCATCCCGAACGAGTTCCCCAAAGTGGGTTGTTGCGTCGCTTTCCAAAGATTGTAAAATACTAAATCCTTTAGAAAACGGTTTTATAAAGTAAATGGTATTTATTTTTAAAAATGTCAATTTTCCGTATTTTAAGTTTTAGGGTCTCCTAAGTCAACTAGACTATTCCTAACTGGTCCAAACGACAAGTTGTTAGATGCCTCAAATCGCCTCTTCACCGCCAATTGTGGCCAGATAAGTACAAGTGAGGAAAGGAGGGATTCGCTCACGAATCACCGTGAGACAGGCCTTTTAAAGTTACCTTTCTCACTTGCCTAGCCTAGACACCACAAAGTCAGGTTTAGATAAACGACCGATGTTCACAACTTATCGTATTTTCATAATAAGAGGTATTTATTTAAAAAGGTACCAACTCTAAATCTTTTAAAATAGTTTTATTAAGTATATGGTATTTAAATGAAAAATGTTGTTTTCTCGTATTCTAAGTTTTCAATGGTATCGTGTTAGGTTGTATGTAAGTGTGTGAGGAGGTAGGTCGTTACCTCGTGATCTACTTTAAATGTATAGCAAGTTTGATGGGGTTAAATGAAGGATTGAAACAATATGGTATTTAAGTGAAAAATACGATAAATCGAGAAAGCTATCATTTTATGTGATGAAACTTGTTCAAATTGCTTGATTAGTGTTTAATAGTCAACATAAGGATGTTTAAGCATGATTGTATTGGTGAGAAGTGAAATTTTATAGAAAACCGAATCGGAAATCGAATTTGTTCCGATTCCGTCGGGTTTTGTAATTTCGTATTTTTAGAATGGAAAAGAGGGATAGAAAAGGGACTTACGAGTTTTAGATTAAACAAGGGAGTGAGAGGGAACTAGAGGGATCGCCGATGTATTGCGTCGTCGCCGGTAGTTCCTTAAAACGGTCGCCGGAAGTTCCGCCGGGAATTCGTCGGAGTTTCGCCTCGAGCTTGTTTTCAAAGTACACGACTCTTGGAAAATTTTTGAGAGAGTGGGCTTAGGATTTTGGGGTGAGAGGGTAGAGGATAGAAGGTGTATTTATAGGGTAGGCTAGGGTTAGGGTAGATGAAAGGTTAACATGAAAAATGTGATAAAATGTATAAAAAAATGTATTAAAAGTGGAGTAATTGGGGTTTTAAAAAAGTTCTGGAAGTGGTCTGAGGCTGAAATTTTGCAGGTGTATAGGGAATATGAAAAGAAACAACTTTCATGTTGGGGCCGTCACCGGAATCGGCCGACTCGGCCGTGACTCGGCCGTGACTCGGTCGAAGGACTGAGTCAGACCGAGTCAAGGCCGATTTGGCCGATTCCAGGCCGAGCCAGGCGGCCGGGATCCCCCCCGACGGTTCATCTAACTCCTGGAAATGTTACATCTTTGGGTGTAGTGGGGTTTTTGTGAGATATGCATGTGTAAACTCTTGGTATTCTAAAGGTTTTAAAAAAAATCAATATTAAAAATAATGTGGGGTATGGGATTTGAACTCTGGTAGTTTGGTTCAGCAGTGCAAGGTATTACCAATGAGCTACAAGCTCCTTCTTGTAATTATGGTGTGAAATAAATACTTAAAGAGATATCAGCAGCATTAAATACTCCAAGTATACTTTGAATTTAAATCAATTCTTTGTACATTAAAAATGGAGTTGTTACAGTCTACCCTCCTTACAAAAATTTCGTCCTTGAAATTTACAACTTTTATTTTAGGACTAGTTTACAAAGAGGTGAGGATATCTTACACGCATATCATCTTCCCTTTCCTAAGTGGACTCTCCTGGAGTGTCTTTCCTCCACATTACCCGGACTAAGTTAACTTCTTTGTTCCGAAGTGTCTTCACTTTCCTGTCCAGGATCTCCATAGGTTGTTGCTCACAAGACAAGTTGGGCTGTATAGTGAGCTCGGAATGATCGAGAACATGGCTGAGGTCACTCACATACTTTCTGAATTGGGATATGTGGAACACATTATGCACTCCTTTCAATGAGGGTAGAAGCGCTAAGCGGTATGCCACTTCACCGACTCGTTCGAGTATGTCGAACGGTCCAATGTATCTTGGACTTAATTTGCCCCGTCTTCCAAATCGGATCACTCCGTGGTTCGGAGATATCTTCAAGAATACGTGATCTCCTGGCTGGAACTCCAAGTGTCGTCTCTTCGCATCATCCCAGTGTTTCTGTCGATCTTGGGCTATGCGCATTCTTTCCCTGATAGTACGAACCACATCAACGGTCGCTACTATCATCTCTGGTCCAAGGAGTTCCCTATCCCCGATATCGTCCCAACTTAATGGTGATCGACACTTCCTTCAATACAATGCTGCAAAAGGTGCCATTCCTATGCTTGCTTGGTAGCTGTTATTGTACGCAAACTCCACAAGATGCAGGTGATCTTCCCACGATCCTTTGAAGTCTAGCATACACGCTCTGAGCATATCCTCCAAGATCTGAATAGTTCGTTCCGACTGACCATCTGTTTGTGGATGATAAGCCGTGCTGAAGTTCAGACTTGTTCCCAAGCTTGCTTGCAGACTCTGCCAAAATTGCGATCGGAACCTGGTGTCACGACCGGAGACAATGCAGACCGGTACTCCATGAAGTCTCACAATTTCCTGTATGAGTTCATGGGTATCAGAGATAGTACATTACGAAGAGTTTAAATCTTAAATAGATTATTACCTCCATGTACTTCTTTGCTAGTGCTTCAATTGATTGGCCAACCCGAAATGGGATGAAGTGAGCCGACTTCGTGAGTCGATCCATAATGACCCATATAGCATCGTTACCCTTTGTGCTGCGAGGGAAAGCAGTCACAAAATCCATCGTGATGTGTTGCCACTTCCATTCTGGGATTGGTAACGGTTGAAGTAGTCCAGCTGTCCTGTGATGTTCAGCCTTTACTTGCTGACACACCAAACATTTTGCGACGCTTCTGGCTACTTCACGCTTCATTCCATGCCACCAATAATTCTAACGTAAATCTTTGTACATTTTGGTACCTCCAGGATGTACTGAGTAGGGAGAGTTGTGAGCTTCCTTCATTAACTCTTCCCGTACAGGACCTTTTGGTACACACAATCTGCTGCCATATCTCAAAGATCCGTCTTCATGGATGATGAAATCTGTTCTGAGTCCATTCTCCACTTGTTCTCTGATCCTTTGCAACTTAGCATCACTTGCTTGAGCTGCCTTGATCTGATTGACAATGGTTGATTGAACTTATAAATTCATCAAACTTGAAGCGTTACCTGTCATGACTACTTCAATCTCCATCTGATTCAAGTCTTGTTGAAGCTTCCACTGAGCGGTGAGATTCATTGCTAATGGTTGGCGACTAAGAGTATCAGGTACTACGTTCACCTTCCCTGGGTGATATTGCAAATTGATGTCAAAGTCTGCTGATTGTTTTATAATTTCGGATTGTGTAAGTAAAAGTAAGTATTGAATTAATTGCTTCCCGATAATGGTATCATTTGATCGATAAGAGTTTCATGTTTGTCGGTATTTGTAAGATTTGTATAGAAATCACAACCAAAAAAAATATTTGACCGCAATCAACTACGGTGTCAGTTGTAGATCGTAAGCGAGTGCGGATCGTCCACAGGGATTGTGCGATTCGTTTTTATGTTTGAATTGTTTGAATTGAAAAGTTAATCGAAAAGAAAAGAAAACATGATTCAAGATTTTATCGATTGATTCAGGTGTCACTATTCTAATCAAGAATCAAGAAAATGATAAACATCGAAAATCGAGTTTCGATAGAATTCCAATCACTTTAGGGTTTCAAGATTTGAAGTAAAACTCGTAGGAATCGATTAGATTGTAGATGTGATGAAGACTAGAAATCAACGTTTCTTATCCATTAGCGAATTGATGCTAACTTGATGTCGATTGATCGAGGTTTAAGGATCTTGCGAAGAATTAGGGTTCTTCGTCCTATCCTTTGTCCTTTCGATGAATCACATTCACTACATAGCTTCTTAAAAATACAATGATCGATCGTTGATTTTCTAGATCATGCGAAAAGAATCAAGAGCCCATTTCACATCGATCTAGATCATCGATCATTCTATTTTCAAGAATTCACAATTGCTATAGGACTTAAGAAAACGTTTAAAGATTTATCAACATCATCATTCTACAATCATCTCGATTCCTCCACGAGCGGAGTTTATTCACACATCATCACAAAGAATATATTCAAGAATCGAAATGAAATCATGATGCTAGAATTGAAATGTTAACAAGTTTAAAGAATCTTCACCTTTATTATATCAACAAGAAGTTACAACTCTCAAGAATTACAAGAGGAAGGAACATCGCTCGTCGAATCTTGCATCGCTCGGCTTCTTGAGTCTTGGATCGCTTCGATCTCGTGCTCCGATGAAGTCCGGCTTTGCTTCTAAAAGGTCGTCGAAGACTTGCTTTTCTTGAACTCCATGAATCTTGAATTGGGTATTTGTAGATTGGGTTAGGGTTAGGGTTTTGGCGCAAGCCTTGTCACTAGACTTGTGGGTGGAAATTGGGGAAGATGAAGAATGGGAGAGATTGGGATGATATCTAAAATCCTAAGATTGGATCTTTGATGATACCTTAACCCTAGGTCTAGGCTTCTATTTATAGACTTCCCAAACCCTAGGTCTAGGTTTGAAATTACAATTCCCTCCAAAAGTTTGTTGAGGAGTTTCTAGAAAGAGTTTGTTAGGAGCTAGCTTAAGCTTTAAGCTAGGATTAATTAAGCTTAGAAAACCCTAGTTTGCTGATCTGGCAGAAGCCTCTGGAATATTCTGGAATTTGACATGTCTTTCTGAAGTATGGGCCCTGAGAGAAGCATTGTGCACTGAAATTGAGGAGGTGAAGTGGCCAGATGGCCGCGGAACCGCGGCGCAAGACGGCTCCCGCCGCGGTTCCGCGGCGCTTCAAGGGCCTTACGGCTTGTGTCTTCTGGTGCTTGCTTGGGCTGATTCTTGGGCTATTTTCTGATATTTTGATTCTGAAAATTCTTTCTAGATTACTTCCAGATCTGAATCTTTTGAGTTGGCGTAATGTTTGATCAGCAAAATGACAATTTTAGCCTGTCTCCTGGATTTTCCTGCACAGATCTCAAAACAAGTGTTGCGCTATACAAAGATGATGCGATGCCATGAAATGCGGTCAATTTCCTTTATAGTGCCGGTTTTAGGGTCTAACACATGCAATCTGATATTTAACGACTGATTTGCTAATATGTGAAATATGAATACCGTACACTTCTAAATGAATGCAAATGATAGGGAAATTGCCGGTTAAAAGATGCAGTATTTTTGACAGATCAAATTCCCCCAAACTTAATTTCGATCGTTTCGAGCGAACTGTTTATTAAAAAGAAGGAGAAAATAAAGAAAGAGAAAAACTAACTAGCATACTTTCGTCGTCAACACGATTGCACTGAGCATGTGCAACAAGCCTTTAAACCTCTAGGTGTCTCTAGTAGGAGGAGTGTTGTCTCCTGAGGGTTTTCAGCGGATTGCACCCACAAAATCCAATAATAAAAGGAAGATCATGAATATTACATTTAAAGAAAAGAATCGTAGAAGAAAAGCCTTGAAAATTAGGGTTTCCAACTAAGCTAGCTTTTCGGTTGTCATGAGCCCTATCTTAATGGTCATGAAAAAATGTTAGAAATCATGTCCTCCCTAAATAAAACATCGTCTTATTTTTCATTCCTATCTTTCTTCCAAAACATCGATCATATCACCCTGCGTGTGTGTAAAGGACATCCCTACACCCGGAGAATTCAATTCAAGCTATCATACTCTTGCCCATCAGCCTCAGTACTTTTTAATTAATGAATATTTAGACGAATTTGCTTACACACTTTCATGCGACCGTTAATACTTCTTGAGGTACTAACCGACCGATTACTCATGTGTTTGCTTATTTGGTGTATTTTCCTCGTCTTGCACCATCTCAAGCATATCAGTGACTCCCAGACCAGTTGGCCTTAGGGCACTAGGTGAAGAGGCACCCTCGCTATACATTTTTTTATTGCCCTTGGCGATAACAAAACCAGTGTCCATTTTTCTCACCACTTTATATTTTATTCATTTTTTTTATTTCCTTCATACATCGGCTTTAAGACAAGAGCATTTTAAGGTATCCTCTACTATCCCGGGCTTCAAGACGTGTGTAAGTGCGAATAGCAGGGTATCAACGTTCAAAATGTTTGGCTTCCAGAATAGAAGCTATTTTTCAGACTTAGTTTTATCCTCAGATTAGTGACTTCCTTCAGGACAACGGCTCATAACTACTTGTTACTAGTTCGTATAAGAAAACTTCTAATTTTCTTGGTTTTCTTAAATTTTTCTAATCTCATGGATGTAATTTTTCACTATCTAAACTTTTATTATCTTATTTATGTACAAAAAAGTTTTTATCTTTTTGTAAATTTTTAAATTTTTATAGGTTTTCAAAAATGTTTTGTGCTTATGCAAATGATATGCAAATGATGCAAAAATAAGCACAAACCTCCCCTAAACTTGTTTTCAACAGTGTCCTCACTGTTGCCATTCGCTATATCTACAAAACCTGTAAGCCTGGGAGGAATTTATTAGTGGGGGCAAAATATTTAAGTGAAGATCCTCCCCCAAACTTATTTTTGGCTCAAATTTTTGTGTAAAAGATTTTCTTTTCAAGAGCCCCAAAAATGCACCCCCCCAAACTTGAGTTATGCAATGTTAATCTTTGAAAATCACATGAGGGGGTCTAAAATCAGTGGTCGATGCCAAGCTTTGCAAAGACCGAAAGTCAACACCAACCATTCAAAAATTTTATCAATGCAGTGCTCTGGTTGGTGGAAGAAAAAGTAGGGAAAGGTTAAGTGGTGGAAGAGAGTGTGTGTGCGTCTCATTTTGGAGAGACGATACAGTGATTGTGATGGATTGCTCGCATTCTTTTTACAGTTCAGAAGAAGAGGTGGAGGTTCAATTTCATTGATTGGGAGATGATTCATCTCAACACCCGTGTCATTCAAAAATGCGAGTTCATCAGCGAAGATCTCCTCGAAAGTTCCATCAATACCCCGATGAATAATGTGATCACAAAGTGCGGGGTGATCTTCAGACTCTAAGAACAGTTCATAATCCGTGTTAATTGTTTACCCGGACATCTCGGTGGAAGAGTCCGTATGTGTATGATACATAGTTGGGTCAAACAACAACGTATGAAAAGAGTCAAGATCAGTATCAGGAGGATCATCAAATTCGCTGCTGTCGACATTCATTAAGTCGACAGAACAGACCTGAGCAGTAGGTTCAGAGGGTACACTTCCCAACTTGTAAATGTTCAGCTCTATTCACCTATTCCTGAAAGATAGGGTCATAGAACCATTACGACAGTTGATTATTGCATTGGAAGTGGCCAAAAAGGGGCGACCTAAAATCACCGAAATTTGATTCCGTTGGTTTGCTACAGGCTGTGTATCAATTACAATAAAATCCACAGGGAATATAAATTCCCCGATTTTTATTAACACATCCTCCAGTTCACCCCTAAGTTTGGTGATTGATCGGTCAGCCATTTGGAGAGTGTAATGGGTTGGCATCAACTCTCCAATCCCTAACTGCTCATAGACTGAGAATGGAAGCAAGTTAACACTAGCGCCAAGGTCTAGTAGAGCACGATTGATGTGTTTTTCCCCGATAGAAATGGAAATCGTAGGATATCCAGGATCCTTACGTTTCCTCGGTAATTGTTGGGGGACAGCCGTGTTTACCGTCTTTGCCATGAATATCTTCTTGGGCACTTGAGTCTTTCTCTTCCCAGTGCACAAGTTCTTAAGAGTTTTCGCATAGGACGGAACTTGTTGGATAGTATCTAGGAGAGGGATATTTATGTTAACTTGCTTTAAAATGTTCATAATCTTCTACATATGTGGATTCGGTGTGTTAGCCCTTAACCGATTAGGATAAGGTGCTTTAGCAATAAGCGCTGGGTCCATCATAGGAGAAGGAAGTGGGGGTAGACATGATCCCAAAAGAGGAGTTGGGATCGTCTGTGGAGGAGTAGAAGAGGTGGACTGAGGTGGTGAGCCTTTTGGGGAAACGAAGAATAGGCTCGCAAGAAGGTGGTGGGGTAGAAGAACTGGGGTCAGAATTAGAAGTGTGTGTGTGAGGAAAGGTCTCAGCCGGGGCGTTATTGATTGATTTATCAGTATCATCAAACTCTTCCCCAAGGTGATTGTCAAGCACTCTTCCAGATCTCAACGTGGTTGCATTCACAAGATGTGAATAGCCAGGATTGGGTAAAGGTTGAGCTGGAAGTTTCCCTTTCTCTCTTGCACTCATTTCGGCTTTTAGTTGTGCAATTTGTGCTTCCATCGATTTGATATTCTCATTTTGAGAGACAATGATCTTCATCACATTCTCGATGGAAGATTGCAAACTTGCCGTCCCTTGGATGGATTGTTTCATGAAAGTATCCAAGGTTTGTGCTAGTGCAGAGGTGTTATCTATACCGGTCAATTGCAAAGGACTAGACGGTGAAAAAGTGTTGGCCGGATTTTGGAAGTTTTGTGATTGAAAGGGGTGCTGACTCAATTGAAGTGGTGGCTGCTGTTGTGGTGGAGGGACCCTTTGGAAATGATTCATGTTTGGAACCGTGTTTTGAGATTGGGATTGGTTCCAAGCAAAGTTAGGGTGATTCCTCCAATCCTGATCATATGTAGAGGAAGATGGATCGTTTCTAGTCTTTGAAATGCGGCATTGGTATGCTCATGACCTTGAAACGGACATTCTTCCGTCAAGTGAGACGGATCAGAACAACAGCCACATACAGTTTTGGAGAGTGACATTTGATTTAGGATGGCGGCTAAAAATTTGTTTTCCATAGTCTCGAGTTTCTTGTGTATAGCTGCAATGTCAGCTCTAACTCCTATGGAAATATCATTGCCATCCCTAGATGATTGACTCACACGCTCTCACTGTAAAGATTTTTCAGCGAAATCTTCTAAAAATTTCCAGGCTTCCCCATCATCATTGGTCATGAAGTTGCCTTGACACATGGATTCAAGGGTCTGTCTTGTGTAAGGAGTAATGCCCTGATAAATGATTCGGCACAATTCCCATCTTGGGATGCCGTGATGTGGACATTGGACTAACAGATCATTGAAATGTTCAAGACATTTTGAAAATGGTTCATTTGGAAGCTGGGTGAATTGATTGATTTCGCTACGGACTCGAGCTGTCTTTTGGTATGGGTAGAATTTCTTAAGGAATGCTTTGACGAATTCTCCCCAATTTGAAATGGAATGTGCGGTAGTGTTATACAGCCACTTCTCGGCTATATCGCACAAGGTGAATGGGAGAAGGCGAAGACGCAAAGCATCCACAGAAAACTGTGAGGTACCCATCATTGCGCATACATTTTCAAATTTCGTGATAAACACGTATGCGTCTTCAGACTCGAGACCGTGAAATTTTGGTAGAAGGTTGATGTATTGGGGTTTTATTTGAAAATTTTCCCCGTTGGCTGGTGGAGTGGAAAGACAGGTGGAAAGAGGACCTCGGGTAGGATAGCACCTCTCTTGGAGAGAGATGCGAGGTAGATTCTGCACACCAATAGACGGCGGCAGGGTAGTGGAAAAGAAGTTCGATGGAGACGGATCCATCGATGTGGGAGTGGTGGTGGGTAAAGAAAGGGTAAATGTAGAAATACTGACTTTAGGGTCGATCGGGGGACGCGGACTAAACAGGCACTAGAATCCTGTTGTCCAGCCTATCTTGTACTAAAAAGGGTTAGTACAAGTGGCAGCGTGGCTTTATAATTAGGGGAATGATGAATGAATGCGGTGTTTGTTTTGAAAAGTGGACGGATTTTTAAAAAAATGATGCAACACAATAAATGCAACACACAAAACCTTAATTCTAGGGGTCACCTAGGTCAAATCTCTAGACCGCTCCTAACTGCCAAAAGACAAGTCGCAGGATAAAATTCTCCAGTGCCTCTTTGTCCCCCTGTGGCCAGATAAGTGCCAGGTAAGTGGGAAGGTACTCCACTACGTAAGTAGTGGGCCTAATTAATAACCACTAGCCTTCGACACACTTGCCTTAGACACCACAAGAAAACGCGGATAAGCAATGAATTACCCATGGCCTTCTTCTGTCCTAAGTGAGCGCGACGGTCCTTAGAGTCATCTCTAAATATTTTTTAGTTAATGAGGGTAAATGCGGATGCAAGTTTGTGATTTTTGGGGCTTAGGAAGGGTAATGAACTCCCCACATAATCTGGATTTGGTCTTTGTTCATTAATGTCCGTATTAATTATGCAAACAACCAAGAATCAAAACACGCACAATTTAATTTTGCTTTTTGCGCGGCGCTGCAATTATTTGCAAAGAAACCTGCACAAAATGTTAATTGGAGCAGATTTAGAAGAAGATAAGAAAGTTAGAAGATACCTAAGAAATTTTGGTGCAGGGATGACGTCAGCACGCGGCGGATCCGCCGCAAATGAGCGCTAATGCCGCGGAATCACGGTCCCTTGAGGTGATCACTGCACTGAAATTTTTGGTACTGTTCCTAATTGTCTCCTGAGCTCTCTGGAATTTTCAAAATTTTTTTACACAGCTCCAATGATTCCAGATTTCCTCGCAAGAAAACACAACAACTCGTATTAGTGTTTGCACGAATTTAGATCTAAAAAATTATAATGAAATAAATTTTTCAACTCAAATTTCAAAATACGAACAATTAGCGCACTATCCCCGGCAACGGCGCCATTTGATTGTTTTATAATTTTGGATTGTGTAAGTAAAAGTAAGTATCGAATTAATTGCTTCCCGATAACGGTTTCATTTGATCGATAAGAGTTTCATGTTTGTCGGTATTTGTAAAATTTGTATAGAAATCACAACCAAAAAAAATATTTGACCGCAATCAACTACGGTGTCAGTTGTAGATCGTAAGCGAGTGCGGATCGTCCACAGGGATTGTGCGATTCGTTTTTATGTTTGATTTGTTTGAATTGAAAAGTTAATCGAAAAGAAAAGAAAACATGATTCAAGATTTTATCGATTGATTCAGGTGTCACTATTCTAATCAAGAATCAAGAAAATGATAAACATCGAGAATCGAGTTTCGATAGAATTCCAATCACTTTAGGGTTTCAAGATTTGAACTAAAACTCATAGGAATCGATTAGATTGTAGATGTGATGAAGACTAGAAATCAACGTTTGTTATCCATTAGCGAATTGATGCTAACTTGATGTCGATTGATCGAGGTTTAAGGATCTTGCGAAGAATTAGGGTTCTTCGTCCTATCCTTTGTCCTTTCGATGAATCACATTCACTAGATAGATTCTTGAAAATACAATGATCGATCGTTGATTCTCTAGATCGTGCGAAAAGAATCAAGAGCCCATTTCACATCGATCTAGATTATCGATCATTCTATTTTCAAGAATTCACAATTGCTATAGGACTTAAGAAAACGTTTAAAGATTTATCAATATCATCATTCTACAATCATCTCGATTCCTCCACGAGCGGAGTTTATTCACACATCATCACAAAGAATATATTCAAGAATCGAAATGAAATCATGATGCTAGAATTGAAATGTAAACAAGTTTAAAGAATCTTCACCTTTATTATATCAACAAGAAGTTACAACTCTCAAGAATTACAAGAGGAAGGAACATCGCTCGTCGAATCTTGCATCGTTCGGCTTCTTGAGTCTTGGATCGCTTCGATCTCGTGCTCCGATGAAGTCCGGCTTTGCTTCTAAAGGGTCGTCGAAGACTTGCTTTTCTTGAACTCCATGAATCTTGAATTGGGTATTTGTAGATTGGATTAGGGTTAGGGTTTTGGCACAAGCCTTGTCACTAGACTTGTGGGTGGAAATTGGGGAAGATGAAGAATGGGAGAGATTGGGATGATATCTAAAATCCTAAGATTGGATCTTTGATGATACCTTAACCCTAGGTCTAGGCTTTTATTTATAGACTTTCCAAACCCTAGGTCTAGGTTTGAAATTAAAATTCCCTCCAAAAGTTTGTTGAGGAGTTTCTAGAAAGAGTTTGTTAGGAGCTAGCTTAAGCTTTAAGCTAGGATTAATTAAGCTTAGAAAACCCTAGTTTGCTGATCTGGCAGAAGCCTCTGGAATATTCTGGAATTTGACATGTCTTTCTGAAGTGTGGGCCCTGAGAGAAGAATTGTGCACTGAAATTGAGGAGGTGAAGTGGCAAGATGGCCGCGGAACCGCGGCGCAAGCCGGCTCCCGCCGCGGTTCCGCGGCGCTTCAAGGGCCTTAGGGCTTGTGTCTTCTGGTGCTTGCTTGAGCTGATTCTTGGGCTATTTTCTGATATTTTGATTCTGAAAATTCTTTCTAGATTACTTCCAGATCTGAATCTTTTGAGTTGGCGTAATGTTTGATCAGCAAAATGACAATTTTGGCCTGTCTCCTGGATTTTCCTGCACAGATCTCAAAACAAGTGTTGCGCTATACAAAGATGATGTGATGACATGAAATGCGGTCAATTTCCTTTATAGTGCCGGTTTTAGGGTCTAACACATGCAATCTGATATTTAACGACTGATTTGCTAATATGTGAAATATGAATACCGTACACTTCTAAATGAATGCAAATGATAGGGAAATTGCCGGTTAAAAGATGCAGTATTTTTGACTGATCATCTTCCATGAGTTCTAACCATCTTCTCTGCCGCATATTCAACTCCTTCTGACTAAACACGTACTTCAGAATTTTATGATCTGTGTAGATGTTCACTCATTCACCAAGTAGATAATGACGCTAAATCTTGAGAGCAAAGATAACGGTTGCCAACTTCAGGTCATGCGTCGGATAATTGCGCTCATGAGTCTTCAGTTGTCTTGAAGGATAAGCCACAACCTTACCGTGTTGATGTAGAACACATCCTAATCCCTTACCGGATGCATCACAATGCACTTCGAACCCTTCAGATTGATCCGGTATTACGAGAATAGGTGCTGATGTCAACCTTGACTTGAGTTCTACGAAAGCTTGTTCGCATGCTTCTGACCACAAAAATTCTTCATCGTTACGTGTGAGCTTGGTCAGGGGTGTTGCTATCTTCGAAAATCCCTCAATGAACCTTCTGTAATATCTAACTAAACCCAAGAAATTTCGAATGTCCTTCACTGATTTTGGAGTAGGCCATTCGCTAACTGCTGCAACTTTCGCTGGATCCACAGTGATTCCTTCTCCTGATACGATATGTCCAAGAAAACCAACCTGCTTTAGCCAGAACTCGCACTTGCTGTACTTGGCATAGAGCTTATGTTGTCGAAGAGTTTCCAGGACAATTCATAGGTGCTCTGCATGCTCTTTCCGACTCTTAGAATACACCAGGATGTCGTCGATGAAGATGACAACAAACCTGTCTAAGTACTCCCGGAAAACTTGATTCATTAGGTTCATAAATATTGCCGGTGCATTGGTCACTCCAACTGGCATCACTAGAAATTCGTAATGTCCATAGCGAGTTCTGAAAGCTGTTTTGTGGATATCAGCTTCCTTGACCTTCATTTGATGATATCCTGAACGAAGATCCAATTTAGAGAAAACACAAGATCCACTTAGATGATCGAATAAATCATCGATGCGCGGGAGTGGATACTTGTTCTTTATAGTGACTTCGTTCAAGGCTCTATAATCAATGCTCATTCTGTATGAACCATCCTTCTTCTTCACAAGTAGTATAGGTGCTCCCCAACTTGAAGTGCTTGGACGAATCCATCCTTTCGCCAATAATTCGTCCAACTTTGTTCGGACTTCCTTCAAACCTTCCGGACTTAATCTATAAGGTGCTTTGATCACCGGTTGTGCTCCTAGTACTAAATCAATACTGAATTCAAGAGCTCGATCGGGAGGCAAACCTGATATATCGTCAGGAAATACATCGTCGAACTCTCGAACTACTTCTGGTCTTGATTCTTCTTCCGCTTGAGCTGCTGCAACTACTGCTTCCCTTGGCTTCGCTTTGTAGGTACTTGGCTCCAGGGTACGGTCTCCGCTTTTGAAATAGAAGACCGGATGGTCTGGAATCTCGAATACTACCCTCCTTTGACGACAGTTGATGATAGCATAAAATGTTCCAAGCCAATCCATTCCTAGAACCACATCGAAGTTCGGTATGTCCAGTACTTTGAAGTCAGCATAAAACTCTTTGCTGCAGACGACGACTGGACACAAGCTGTATCCCATGGTTGCCTTTAGAACGCCATTTCTTGAACTGACATTCCAGCTGGATACAAGCGGTGGGACTGGAATCGCATGGGTTTGGACGAAACGTTGCGACATAAAACAGTGGGATGCTCCAGTATCAAACAGTGCTAGTGCAGGGAGTGAGGCTACTAAGATTGTACCTAAGGTATGTGGGGTATGTTTTAGGTATATAGAAAGTGTGTAAATAAACAAGGCTAAAAGAAAAGTTTGAGTAGAAAAATTTACCAGTGATGACTTGGCCACTAGCCTCAGCTTCTTCCACGGACATCGTGAAAGCCTGACGCCTTGGTACATTCCTCCTAGCCTGAGGAGCATTCCTCGGAACGTTCCTTTGAGCTTGATGGAACTGACGAGGAGGTGGTGCAGCTTGTGGTCCTCAGGGTGGTGCAGGTAGTGCAGGTCTTGGAGCAGGGGCTTGGATGGCTGGACGCTGTGGGTAATTGTTTGCTGGTCTGGATGCAGCAACTGGGTTTTGCCTTTGGGGACAAGACCCAATATCATGAGTAATTGAGCCGCAAACTAAGCAAAGACGGTTGGCTCGCAGGCAGTCTTTCATTATATGTCCGGCTCTCTTGCAGTAGGTACAAAAGGCTGGGCTGAGACGATGGTTCGATACTCCGGGTCGCCTTCGCACAAAAGGTGGTCTGGACGAGGCTCCTCCTGCCATCTGGTTGGCAGGGCTCTTAACTCCTGAAGATTGAGGTCTGCCCCTTGCTTTTATCACTGCCTCATAACCGCAGGCAGCTTCCAGAGCATCCTCATGAGTCAGAAATTTTCCTGTGGCTAGTGCATCCTGAATTTTCGTGTCCAAACCTTGTTGGAAGCGACGGGTTCTGATCTCGTCTGTCGGTATCAAGTGTGCCGCGAATCTATTTAAGGATTGTGTTAGTTGTGTATTATGTGATATTTTAGAAATTTGAAATACAGTGACATATCTTACCGACTTAGCATGGTGAATTCAGCGTCATATTCATCCACTGACTTGTCCCACATCGAACCTTGTTGTAGATGAATGAACTGCTTCTCCATGGCAAACCTGGCAGTCACAGGGAAGTACTTCGCGTCGAACTTCTCGTGAAAAGTCTTCCATTCAATAGGCTGTACAAGACGGCTTTCTTCCGCCTTCCACCTGTTGCGAGCATTGTCCGTGAGCTGCAGTTTCGCCACACGGACCCAAGCTATGTCTGGCACTTGTGCTGCCGCGAGATCATCCTCTATACTTTGTGCCCATTCCTCAGCTTCAAGTGGGCTTCCCTTTCCGGAGAACTGCTTGGGGTGTAAAGCCCTAAATTGCTTAACCCCCGGTGCGTAAGTCTTGGGACGGTTCAGGAGTTGTTGCTGTCCCTCAAGAAGGCTGTGGATCGCCTCAAGTAGCACTGTTTGCTCGGTGGGTGGCGCAGGAATAGCTGGTGTGAGAGGTAGTGCTGGAGGTGTGTTGTTGACGTTGGTGCTGGTGTTGTTCGGGGAATCCATAACCTTGAAGAAAAATTTGG
This sequence comes from Agapanthus africanus, assembly GCA_030015575.1. Lineage (NCBI taxonomy): Eukaryota > Viridiplantae > Streptophyta > Magnoliopsida > Asparagales > Amaryllidaceae > Agapanthus > Agapanthus africanus. The sequence goes on along the minus strand of CM057339.1, from coordinate 123,453,863 downwards.
ATTAGGACAGATTCAAAGTATATGATTCAAAGAATAAGAAATGATGGGATTTAAGGAACTTGATTGTAAAGAATGTTTTAGTTGCTGGTTCTTGTGTTATATTGCTTAGGTTGTTCACGCAGAACAGAACTGCATAGTATGGTTCTATACAGCTCTGACCTGCATGGGCCACCAACAAAACCTGTCACGCCCCGCTTCCCGGGATACGGCGAAGGGGACGCGACTGGTCCGCTACGTATATACTCAGAAGTACATATGCTAAGCGTATCTAAGCAATATAAAATAAATACAAGAGACAAGTTATAATAAAAACAGCAACTTTTATTTGATCAACATTCTTTTGTACAATGCATGAAAAGGAAATACAACTGAAATAAAACGATGCCTAAACAATGGCATAACAGGAAATGTAAAGTGCTGAATGGAAAATATACAATGATACTAGAGCTCTGGTTCTTCAGCAAACTGCTCCAAGTCTTCTGTAGATGGCTCGATTTCTGCCGGGTCCAAACCACCTGACGACATTCAAAGAAGAAAGAAATAGAATGTCGTCAGCGAACAGGTCGCTCGGTAAGTCCCAAAGATAAGAGGAGAGTAGAAAAGACAGAAATAAGAAGACATATTTTAAAGTTGTATAATGTTGTTGTAATGTTGTATTAACGTTGTTGTTTGTAGCTTGGTATAGAAGGATACCAGTGTATACGAGAGGGGTCTCTATATGCTAGATACCAGGGCAAACGGAATGTACAAGGAACCGTTAAGCCACGGTACAACAACAACGGAATATAGGTTAGGTGTCTTAATATTACCGTCTCGTTCCACTTTTAACACCTTCCGTACCAATCTACCCCTTAAACCCTGCGATGTCTTGTTTGTATTGTTGTCTTGTAAATTGAATTGGTTGTATGATTGAAAGACTGACCGAAACCATGATATCAGTAAACGGATATAACCGTAGAATCATGTAAATGGAATAACTGGAGAACCATGTAAATGGAATGTATATTCATGGTTCGGTTCAGTCAAGTTGTATAGCTTGATATTTGGACATGCGGATTCATGTTGAAGATTGCAGATTGTAGATTGACTTGAATCATATTCAAGTCAGATTAATCAGACTCAAACCCGAGTCAGACAATTAGAAGTATAAATCGAAGTCTTGATTATTTCTTAAACTTATAATTGCTAAGGTCCTTAGGATAATTTATAAAACTTGAGGGGGTTTTATGTACTTTTCAAAATACACCTCAAGTATTCAATATTCGTCTTTAGAGTTGTAATGAAGGTGGATTTTATATTGTGATATTTCTAGGTAAGATATCCTAAATTCCAAATTAAAGGTATTTATTTATAATATTGATTTATTTGGAATTCAGGGTATTTTAGTGTAAAATTGATTTTTGTGATTTTTAGAAAAAGGTGGAATATTTATATCATAATAAAATAAGTATTTTAATGATAAATATACATATATTTATACAAAATTAATTATAATATATTTATTATATTCTAAAAATCTCATTTTCTTAAGATGTCGTACTTTAAATCTTTCGAGACCGAATGCTCCTTGCGGAGGTCTGAATCTCGCACTACTAAGCCTGAGGATGTGCGATAATCCGCACCATCCCGAACGGGTTCCCCAAAGTGGGTTGTAGCGGCGCTTTGCAAAGATAGTAAAATACTAAATCCTTTAGAAAACGGTTTTATAAAGTAAATGGTATTTATTTGTAAAAATGTCAATTTTCCATATTTTAAGTTTTAGAGTCTCCTAAGTCAACTAGACTATTCCTAACTAGTCCAAACGACAAGTTGTTAGATGCCTCAAATCGCCTCTTCACCGCCAATTGTGGCCAGGTAAGTACAAGTGAGGAAAGGAGGGATCCACTCACGAATCACCGTGAGACGGGCCTTTTAAAATTACCTTTCTCACTTGCCTAGCCTAGACACCACAAAGTCAGGTTTAGATAAACGACCGATGTCCACAACTTTTCTTATTTTCATAATAAGAGGTATTTATTTAAAAAGGTACCAACTCTAAATCTTTAAAAATAGTTTTATTAAGCATATGGTATTTAAATGAAAAATATCGTTTTCTCGTATTCTAAGTTTTCAGTGGTATCGTGTTAGGTTGTATGTAAGTGTGTGAGGAGGTAGGTCGTTACCTCATGATCTACTTTAAATGTATAGCAAGTTTGATGGGGTTAAATGAAGGATTGAAATAATGTGGTATTTAAGTGAAAAATACGATAAATTGAGAAAGCTATCATTTTATGTGATGAAACTTGTTCAAATTTCTTGATTAGTGTTTAATAGTCAACATAAGAATGTTTAAGCATGATTGTATTGGTGAGAAGTGAAATTTTATAGAAAACCGAATCGGAAATCGGATTTGTTCCGATTCCGTCGGGTTTTGTAATTTCGTATTTTTAGAATGGAAAAGAGAAATAGAAAAGGGACTTACGGGTTTTAGATTAAACAAGGAAGTGAGAGGGAACTAGAGGGATCGCCGATGTATTTCGTCGTCGCCGGTAGTTCCTTAAAACGGTCGCCGGAAGTTCCGCCGGGAATTCGTCGGAGTTTCGCCTCGAGCTTGTTTTCAAAGTACACGACTCTTGAAAAATTTTTGAGAGAGTGGGCTCAGGATTTTGGGGTGAGAGGGTAGAGGGTAGAAGGTGTATTTATAGGGTAGGCTAATGTTAGGGTAGATGAAAGGTTAAAATGAAAAATGTGATAAAATGTATAAAAAATGTATTAAAAGTGGAGTAATTGGGGTTTTAAAAGAGCTCTGGAAGTGGTCTGAGGCTGAAATTTTGCAGGTGCATAGGGAATATGAAAAGACACAACTTTCATGTTGGGGTCTTCGCCGGAATCGGTCGACTCGGCCGTGACTCGGTCGTGACTCGGTCGGAGGACCGAGTCAAGGCCGATTTGGCCGATTACTGGCCGAGTCAGGCGGCCGGGATCCCCCCCGACGGTTCATCTAACTCCTGGAAATGTTACATTTTTGGGTGTAGTGGGTGTTTTTTGAGATATGCACGTGTAAACTCTTGGTATTCTAAAGGTTTTTAAAAAAATCAATATTAAAAATAATGTGGGGTATGGCATTTGAACTCTGGTGGCTTGGTTCAGCAGTGCAAGGTATTACCAATGAGCTACATGCTCCTTCTTGTAATTATGGTGTGAAATAAATACTTAAAGAGATATCAGCAACATTAAATACTCCAAGTATCCTTTGAATTTAAATCAATTTTTTGTACATTAAAAATGGAATTGTTACATTTTCCGTAAACGAAGTTCACAAATATAAGGATGCAAAGTATTTCCTGCCAGACTTTGAAGACACGGAAAGGCGCCATAAGCCGGAGGATGAGCAAAAATCTATCACTACCATTCCGGCCTTCGGGAGCGATACTGAGGAGGACGAAGAGATAGTCTATTCCGGGCTTCCCCAATACACCAAACCGGGACCGTCCACCCCTATATTGGTCTTCGGTAGTGACTCTGAAGACGAAATTAATGCAGTATTCTCTACTCGGCCATCAATACAAGCCTCCACTGCAGAAGATCAAAGCTTGCAAGTTGCTATGGTTCCGCAAGAGCATTACAAAGAGCTCGATGCACTTGAAACTTATAGTGTACAAGAGCTACAAACATTCTACGTCCCTCCCAAGCGAAGAGATGAAAAGGCGATCTTATTTTATCAATCCACGGAAACCAAAGTGGAGAAAGAAGTCTGGCATGGTGCCAATTCGACACTTGACAGACTTCAGCCCATCCGACTGCCCAGATACTACACAGAAGGATTGAAGAGGCTGTTGAGGCGCCAAGGCGTACCCCTTAAGAAGACCACGCGACATGCTCAGTTCTACAATATGATCTGGAACGTCTCCGGAACTCAGCGAAAATTGCCCACCGGGAGAATGGAAACGATCGGGCTTGGATATATTCGATCCAAGAAACGGGAGCGAGTCCGTGGCTGCTACGTCATACATGACTGTTCCCCTCCGAATCACGGAGACGCGACCGTGTAGGTCCGTCTTGTCTGAAATTCGGGGCAGATGCTAATTGGTGCTATCCGTCCACCTCTCCGAAGATGCCAAGTTGATTTATGGCACCGTATATCGAAGGTTTAAACAGATGCGGCCGATGTAGCAGACTTCGTCAGATTCCCCCTCGTCTGAGGGGTTTTTGATTGTGGGGACGCTCTTCCCTGCAGGCGCAAGCCCCTGCAGTTAATTACGCTACCGCATCGCGGTAACAACTTTCTCTTTCTCCAGCTGGTCACTTCGTCTCGTGGGTGTTTGTTTTGTTTGTGGTTTCCCGTGGATTGTATACGGAGACTAATTTATGTTGTCGCCCGTAGGATATGGATTAGTCCAAATCCGTATTTTCTTAGATTTGGGTTTGGGGTTTTGGTTTAAGGATACGTTAGTCTCATTTTGGACTAAGATCAACTTAAACGTTTGTTAAGGATACGTTAGTCTAATTTCCAGACTAAGATCAACTTAACAGGATCGTTTAGATCCAACAAAAAAGCATTTGGGATCTATTGTTTAGTTTAGAGACATTGCGGTTGATCTCCAGTTTAGGGACATGGTGGTCCATTGTTTTCCGTGGAATAAATGGCTGTCGGGACCCATCACCTCTCTGACGACGTTGAAGAATTACAATGACAAATATCAGAGGAGTTCAGAGATGTACCCTTGAACCAATGTTTGTTGGGAGATCTATAGTCCAATTTGGGACTAAAGTCTGTTTGAACGTTTATGAGCATATGGGCTCAATATGAGTTGAACATTTTATTGTTCTGGCTGTTGAGCTTTTATTTGGGCTTGGCCCTTTTATTAATGCATAGCATTGGGCTCTGTAATTAAATGCATAGCATTTATATTTGGTCTGTTAGACATATACTTGGGCTCTGCCCTTTTAAATAATGCATGGCATTTAGATTGGTCTGACAGTGCGCCACGTGGCTTGTCAGGTGCTTTGCGCCAATTAAAGAGCGCAAGGTGCCAGCGCATGTGGAGGTGACACGTGTCACGCTCTGGTGAGCGCAAGTCTGTTAGCGCAGTGCGCTGCGCCAGTGCGCTGCGCTAGTGCGCTGCTGACACGGGGCGCGCCCTGGTGCAGTGCGCCATTCCAAGAGCGCAGTGCGCTATATTTAGGAGTGTAGAGCGCAGATTGTTCTGTGATTGACACGTGGCGTTCTCTGGCACAGTGTGCCAATCCAAGGAGCACAAAGGCTCATTTCAAAAGTGTAAGGCACTATCCAATAGCGCAGAGCGCATCTTGATCCAATTTAGATCAAAGAAACAAGTTTTTCTTGTTCTAAAGATATTCTACCTCAAGATTTCAAGAACCAATGGTTCATCAAATGGCTGTGCCTTTATATAGATCAAAAGATCTTGGGATGAAGTAAATTACTTCTTTAATCTTTTATGATTGGATCTTTTTTGATCTTTTTTCTTTTTGTAGTGAAGATCTTGATCTTTGATCTTTTTAGAAGAAATTCTTCTTTTTGTGAGGTGTTTTCATCTCCGTTCTTCCAAGAATTTAATTCTTTACCTTGAAGAAGATGATCTTCTTTCTTCAAAGGCTTGCCTTTCAAATTTTTCAGAGTTTTCCCTTTTCTCTATGTCTGTATCTATCTCTGTATATGAGACTTGGAGTCTAGGGGCCTTTATATAGGGCCAATTGGTTTGTTGAGTTAGTTACAGAGATCTTTCTCTGATTGATCTGGGGATATTTCCCCACCGTTGGATCTTTGATCATAAGGCCTCTGTTTTACAGAAGATAATCTTCTTATTTTAATAAGATTAGAAAGATCTTTCTAGAATTTTAATTCTGATTAATTAAATAATTTATTATTTAAATTTTAGGGCTGGCGCAGTTGGCGCTAGCGTGTCTGCGCTTGACTCGTGTAGCGCAGCGCAGAGCGCAGCGCAACTGCGCTAGCGCGCCTGCGCTTGACACGTGTCGCGCAGCGCAGAGCGCAGCGCAACTGCGCTAGCGCACCACTGTTTGACACGTGGCGCGCAGCGCAGAGCGCAAATTATCTGAAGTGTTGCTTCCTTTATTTTAAAATTTGAATTTTAAAACAGAGCCTTGCTCTGATTGGAGGAAACAGATGCGTCGCTTCATTTCTCGCCTTAGAATTTGAACAGAGCTTTGCTCTGATTGGGGGAACAAATGCCCCCCCACCGTTGCGCTTACGTGGCCCCAAACGTGAGTGCGGCGGTGGTAGCATCTCAGCCGTTGGATCCACCTTTGGGGAGTTGAAACGGCTCTCAATGCCTATAAATTTGACATTTGGTCCTCAGATGATTACCATCTTCTTCATAAGAAATTTTATTCAGGGCCTTGTTCTTTCGTTCAAGAACTTTTAAAAGTTAGAACTCTAGAAAATTTTTAGGAAAAAATTAAATTAAATTAATTTTAAGAGCCTTGCTCTTAATAGATCCATGATCTAAAGATAACCCATTTAGGGTTTCACTAGCAGAGCTTTGCTCTATAGGTCTAAAGGGATCTAAAGAGAACTAAAGAGAACCCTATTAGGGTTCCATTAATAGAGCTCTGCTCTCTAAAAGAATTTTTCTTGTGTTTTCTTAATTCATTAATAGAGTTTTGCTCCTTCCAAATCATATAGAAGAACTCTTAAGAGTTTTTCATGAATCTTGAAGGTTAAAGATGGCATTTTATTTTTTGAAGAATTATATCATCTTGCTTAATCAGTCTGTCTGCTAATTTTGTTGATTTTCTTTTACAGGAGTAATGGACGCCCACATGTATGACCTTGATGAGATCATCTTTTACGGAGACATCCGCCGACTCGGCCGTTCTCAGGACCGAGAACTCACAAACGCTGAGTGTGCCGAAATTATGAGTCGCTTTGACGCATATAATGGCCAACTGCTTCTCCGGCGTTCCTCTCTTCTAAAGCTTATTGTGGGAGCAATTTGGGGAGCGCTCCCTCTGTTCTATGCTGGCGTGCCACTTAGAGCATTAGATGCCGCTGAAAATAAGGTGCATTCGGTGTATCTGATGAACCTAATCTCGAAGAGACGGCGAGACAATCTTGTCGATCTCCTGCACCAGGCCTTTCAACAGTCTACCATACTTGCTGCCTATCGGAGGGTGGAGGACATCAGTGGGGATCCCGACGCTCGTGCTCGCGAAAGAAAGCACACTAGGATGGTTCGCCAGGCTTGGAAAGTCCTGGACAAGGTCACTTTTGAGTTTCTCAATCCATGTCCTGGGTCTGAGGTTTTGCCATTGTAACTATCTTGATAATGTTTTTGTTTACCGCTTTCATAATTGTCAGAACTTTTTTGCAGCATGAATGGCAAATTTCTCATTTCAGCGTGTCTTACTTTATGTACTAAATCTTTTGCACATTCAAGAATGAGTATGCCTCGAACGCTTAATTAAATGCAGGTCGGATATTCTCCTTGTTTCCTTCTCCTCTTTACTGTGTTGTTTGCCATGCGATTTTAGCAAGTGCGATCTGTAGATAGTATATAACTGTCAATCTTATGCTTTTGGTAGAGTGGCGATGGCTTAGAAAACAGGGTTAGGATCTGTTACCTAAGACTTTTCAACTTCATGAGCCGTGCGGGTCTCCTAAAGAATTTTCTCCCACCGGCAGGGAGGGTCCCGTAGGTGTAATTTTCTCCTTAAGAATCGTGAGGCTTCCTAAGTGTGTTTTCTCTTGAGAGTCGTAAGGATCTCACAAGAGAATTTTCCCTCTTACGAGTCGAGAGGACCCGTAAGTGGTTGTTTCCCTCCTTGTCGAGATTCGACTTTGGAGAGTGTGACCCGTGAATAGTATGCAAGAGTCCGTTTTGGACCAACTTGCAGGACCACAGCGCTTAGGAAACAGGTTTTTATCCCCATTGCCTAAGGCTTTTCCCTACGAGTCGAGACGAATCGAGAAGTTATCTCAAGGATGTCCTAACGTCACAGTTAACCTCTGCTCTTTACGACAGAGGTCCGTTAGGGTCTGTGGTACTAAGGTTTTGTCCGTCGTACCGTCGCGTTGGCTGTTGTATCCCTCGATAGGCAATCTTGCTGTTCGAGTAGCCTTGCGACTGTCGTGTCTCTGATCCCTTCGGCGGCTGGACAAGACGTCTTCAAGCAATCCTCCTAGGCAGTTTGACCGTCGGAAGAGCAAGCGTTAGGAATTTTGCTATGCCGCTTTTTACTCGAGGTTAGGTTCATTTTGGAGAGCCCTGATGAGTCATAACCACTCCGCGCTAGTGTGGGATGATCTCCGATGGTCTTTCAGGTTTTATATGAGTTACCGTCGAGACCCTGAAGCTAGGAATTTGGCCTTTGCTTCGTTTGATGACATTGCGTCTGCTGTATCGAGACGAATGTCGCGATTGTCTCTAGGTTGCTGATGAACCGTCGAGGTCTGGAACTAGGGATTTTGCCGTGGCTCCGTTTGTTTGATTGTCACGTCTGAATCCTGCTGGGGAAAGAACGCTGTGGTGACATCTCGTCTGCTGTATCGAGACGAACGTCGAGGTGGTGACCACTCTATGTGGGATGATCTCCGGTAGTCCTTCAGGTTTTATATGAGTTGCCGTCAAGACCCTGAAGCTAGGAATTTGGCCTTCGCTTCATTTGCTGGCATTGCGTCTGCTGTATCGAGACGAACGTCGTGGTTGTCTCTAGGTTGCTGGTGAACCGTTGAGGTTTGGAACTAGGGATTTTGCCGTGGCTCCGTTGTTTGATTGTCGCGTCTGAATCCTGCTGGAGGAAGAACGTTGTTGTGGGTCTCCTGGCTGTAGACGTGGCCGTCGAGACTTGGCTCCATTTTCTGATGGAGCCTGGGGAGGAGGAGTGTGATTCCTTCTTTGTTTGCGCCCCTAGATTGTATACAGGGACTGCCGTGATATTACCTGTAGGGCGAAAGTTTCATCCTTTCATAAGTTTTTTTTATTTCTTCCCGCGATGCTCTATCATTTCAGCTTTTAAATCGCGAAGGTCGCGATTGCCCAATCATTTCGGCTATTTTTCGCGGTGCCCAATCATTTCGGCTATTTGTTTTATTTTTACTCGCTGCTTTTTATTGCGAGTTGCCCAATCATTTCGGCTATTTCGCATGCATACATTTTTACTTGCTGATTTTGTTTGCAAGTTGCCCCATCATTTCGGCTATTTCGTATGCATGTGTGGCTTGCTAGCTTTTTGCCGCAAGCTTAGAATTAGACACCGATTTCGGCATCAACACCGCTACAACTGGGATATGGCCAGGAGCGAATCATCATTTGCCTCCGTCGATGTCGAACAAAGGTGGCTTGGTAAACAGGGTTAGGATTCTGTCAACTAAGGCTTTTGACTTCATGAGCCGTAAGGGTCTCACAAAGGTATTTCTCCCTACAAGTCGTGAGGATCTCGTAGGTGCGTTTTCTCCCTAGAAGTCGTGAGGATTCCTAAGTGTATGGCTCCTTGTAAGTCGTAAGGATCTTACAAGAGAGTTTTCTCCTTATAAGTCGAGAGGACTCACAAGGGTTGTTCGCCGTGCGAACGTATCTCTAGTTGCGGATGGGTCTTGGTTAGGGAAATGTTTATTCACGCCCGTGGATTGTATACAAGGGTCTGTATCGAGCCGCTTGTAGGGCTGTATCGAAGGTTGTGGGGGGTTTGCTTAAGAACAGGTTCATGTCTTTGTAACTTAAGACTTTCAAATCTTATGAGCCGTGAGGGTCTCATAAGAGAGTTCTCCTTACGAGTCGTGAGGATCTCGCAAGTGTAATTTATCCTTAGGAATCGTGGGGATCCCTAAGTGTGTTGCTCCCTTGTGAGTCGTAAGGATTTCACGCAGGTGGTTTCTCCTCACAAGGTCGAGAGGACCCTGCAAGTGTCTTTTAACGAGGTTGCGCCCTTTCGGGTTTTCACAAACACTCGCCGGTAGCCCTGCTGTTTTTACTCACAGAGCCCTTTCGGGTTTTCATCCATGCCCATTTTGCTTATGGACATACCGTTTTTCTTTTTCTTCTTTTTTTTTTATTCTAACGAGGTTGCGCCCTTTCGGGCTTTCACAAGACTCGTCGGTAGCCCTGCTGTTTTTACTCACGGAGCCCTTTCGGGTTTTCATCCGTGCCCATTTTGCTTATGGACATACCGTTTTATTTTTTTTTATTCCCTTTTTTATATAACGAGGTTGCGCCCTTTTGGGTTTTCACAAACACTCGCCGGTAGCCCTGCTGTTTTTACTCACGGAGCCCTTTTGGGTTTTCATCCGTGCCCATTTTGCTTATGGACATACAGTTTTTTTTATCAGCTTTAGGACGCTGCAATCCATCGTAATTTATTGACATCTCAGTCAACGGCTAGTTTTAGGACATAGTGGTCCGTTGTTAGTTTAAGGACGTTTCGGTCCATCGGTGTAGTATTTTAGGTGAATCTCTAATTTACTGACTTCTCGGTCTACAGCTAGTTTTAGGACATAGTGGTTCGTCATTAGTTTAAGGACGTTTCGGTCCGTTGTTGCCGTATTTGAGACAAATCTCTAGTTTACTAACTTCTCGGTCTATAGCTAGTTTTAGGATATAGTGGTCCGTCATTAGTTTAAGGACGTTTCGGTCCGCTGTTAGTTTAAGGACGTTTCGGTCCGCCGTCGCCGTATTTGAGGCGAATCTCTAGTTTACTGACTTTTCGGTCTCTGGGGATTTCCTTATGAATGAGCATGATGCCCCCGGCATATCCATCTTTCTCGGATCATATGGTTGTGGCATGCTCACCTTCCCGTTTTCGGACAGCGCGAACTTGCCCTATTGGTATTGGTCTTCAACCCCGTTTTTGAAGACGTAGCAGTTTTCGATCGGATGGCCCAATACTTGGTGGTAAGGGCAGTAGTTAGGATTATTGACATCGTTAAGTTGTAGTGGGTGTTTCGGTTCCGGTAGAGTGATAAGCCTGTTGCGCACTGCTAGTTCGAATAACCTCCTCGTTTCATCCCGAGGAAATGAGTAAGGACGTTTCAACTTTTCATAGAAGGGTTGCCGCTTATTGCTTTGGCAAACAACTGGTCTAGGGTCACTCGATTGTTGTTGAGCGTTGACGATAAAGGCCGTTTTTCCTTTCCCTTTATCCTTTTTGTTCGAACCCTTGTTTGCGGGTCCAAGATTCTTTTCGGATAGCATGCCCTTGCACGGATGAATGTTCTCGCAACTCCTCAATTCTTTCGTTTCAGAGATGGATTCCCTGAAGAGAGGGACGATGGCTACTTTTTTGTCGGAGTCGCTCCCGAAAGTGAGAACTCGCGGTCCCTCGGGATAAACCATATGACAATTGTCGGCAATTCTTATACGCTCATCTGTCGCACTTTTCTGCTGTCTACGAGCTTCACGCTTTGTCCTGTTGAAGTGTTGCCTGTGTGCGACATACCCTTGCCACCAACACTTAAAGGAGTTGCAATCTTCAGTAGGATGTGTGATCTTCTGATGATATAAGCAGAAGTTAGGATGTACGTCCGCTTCATCAAGATGTATCCCACCAGGAGAATTTTTTCTGAAAGAGGGCAGCCTCATCCCCATCGAAATGGCTTTGGCGAATCGTTTCCTTGTCTTGATCTTGTTTTCATTTGCGGCAGATATACTTTGATCTGGTGGGAGTGTTTCGACTCTTTTGTCCAGCCGCCGGCGTTTGGCCTCTTCAAATACGGCCATCTGACGCTCCCGATCGGCTTTACTTTTCAGATGAATTTCACTCAGGAAGGTGTCGATCATTTCATCTGATGGCCATAGAAGTTCCGGTTCAGGACCCGCCCCCCGTCTCTCGGTGCAAGGAACTTCTTTATCATCTATCGATGAGTGAGAGATCATATGACAACTTGCTACGTAATCATCAGATCCATATGATGAATCTTCTCCATCATCTCCGTCTTCAAGTACGTGGCTAAGGAATTCTTGGAGCGTGATTGGAGTCCGCGCCTTCTGGTTATACTCTTCCAGCGCGTCAATCTGCTTTTGTAGGTCCGTGCGCTTGTCGTCAGGTTTCACGGGCTTTCTGGATTTCTTCTTCTTTTTCGAAGATTTCGACGGTTGGGTGTGAACGCTTTGGCTATCACCACCAATATTTGGAGTTGGGCGCGGCTTCAGCATCCCCTTGATGATCTCAGGTTCCAACGGGTTCTTCCATCTGATCGCCGGGCATGTCTGGCGATCATTCAGCATCTTTTTGGTTTTGGCCGAAAGGGCCACTTCACATGGGGCCTCTTCAACAAAAGAGCACGATGCCCCCGACGTGTCCACCTTTTTAGGAACATGAGGCTGTGGCGGGTTCACCTTCCAGTTTTCGGATAACGCGAACTTTCCTTGTTGGTACTAATCTTCGATTCATCCCTTAAAGATGAAGCAATCTTCGATTTGATGGCTTACCGCTTGGTGGTAAGGGCAGTAATTAAGATCGTTGATATCGCCTGGCTGCAACGGAAGTTTTGGACTCGGCAGATTGATGAGTCTGTTGCGCACTGCCAGCTCGAACAGTCTTTTCGTTTTATCCTGAGGAAACGAGTAAGGAGGTCCTAGTCTTTCCTCAAGGGATGGGCGTGGACGCATATTGTTTTGACGGACAACCGGCTTTAAGTTGCTCGGCTATTGTTGAGTATTGGCGACGACGATCGCTTTCCCTTTTCCTTTCTCATTTCGAGAGTCTGGCTTTAGGGGAGACGGTCTGTGACCCATTTGGTCCATTTAGGCCAGTTTGTCGATCAAGGCCTGGAAAGTAGTTGGCTTAAAGAACATCATGAATTGTGAGATGGTCGAATGAGGGTCAAGAGTACCCACGAACATGCCCACCACCGGCGCTTCTTCAATGCGCTGTTCTCATTTCGACCACAGGTTCCGCCATCGGATTGCATATTGAACCCAAGTTTCGCCAGGCTTCACCCTTGCATTAATCAATGCCATTATCGGGGTGCGTTCACTGGCGCTTGCGAATCGCTGAGTAAATAGCAACTCCATCTCTGTAAAAGTTTTGACGGAGTCATTCGGAAGCTCGGAATACCACTCAAACGCCGTCTCCGATAAACTGCCGACGAATTGGCGAAGCAGCAGTTTGTCGTCGCCTCCAGTGTTGCCGCATAAGGCCCTGAATTGAGCGACATGCTGATGTGGATTCCCTGTCCCTTTATATACATGGAACTTAGTGTAAGTCGATGTATAACACCCCACGAGTTGCGGGGAGGCGGAAATATGAAAAACGATCTTGTTCTTTGAGTTAACATCGACTAACCGAAGAATCTTTGCTAAACTATAACTAACACATGCATAGGAGTTCTTAACTACTATGAAAAGAGATTATACCTAGTGAACCAAGTCCTTCTTCTTTTCGTTATCCACCTCCTCCTCGGCCTCCTCTACGTAATAGACGATCCACCTAAGAGCTTCTATTCCAAGCTTCACCTCTAAACTTGAGGTAACTAGGTTTCTTTAGTTGCTAATCAAGGGTACCTAGGTGATATAGAGTGAGGTTATGGATTAATTATTCTATCTAATTCTTGATCTCAACACATGAGAGGGGAGGATTAGGGTTTGAAGAGAGAGAGCTTGAGGAGAGAGAAGGTGAGCAAGAGAATGAGAAGAAATAATGAACTCATTTGAATATATATGAAGCATTATCTTTTATCAAATAAATAAAATAAATAATTTAACAACCATGCTTCATTTATTCATATGAGTGATTCATCTCATGAGTCATTAGATCAATTAATGAAGCATTAACTCCATGGATGAATCACACAAATGAGTCATTAAAACAATAAATGCAAATGCCATCTAAACCCCCAAGTCACCATCCTTCTAGAAGCTTCTCGCGAAATTACGAGAACACCTCTCCTATCCGTGAAAACACGGAAAAACTTTAGACTGTATAAATCCAATAATCCGATACTAGAATCTGGCTTAAACCAAAGCCGGCTAGTAAAAACTGTCCGAATGTCGTACGTGCGTAAACACACGTATGCGTCCGAACCCTTGTCGTAAAACCATACGACCTCTATATCGTTTTGCCTGGAGCAGGGAAACTCTCTGTGTGGGATTCTAAAGACTCGACTACTACACTGGCAGTGGGTTTAACCACAGACCGCAAGCGGCACTAGCTGTACGTAACGGTCCCCAGGTAGATGTCGATAAGAAGACCGATGAGGAAACCCATCCGAACTCCTACTGAGCCTGATGTGACAATCTTCGTACAGTCCGGTCTGTTCGTCTAAGACTATCGCATATCTGGCCTAGGAGCGGCAAGCGTCAGTCCCCTAATAGCGGTATAAGTCGTGTCGGAGCGTAGCCCATTACACCCTGAGAAACAACTGGAACCTACCAGTAAATCTCGCTTGCCCTGGCCAGGGACTTTGCGTAATGGCTCTCTGACACAGCGCGATATCAACTCCCAATACTGGGAGAGACGAATCCTGTCTAACCGCCGCTGCCTCCAAGTGCTCGGGACTGCACCCAACTGCTACCTGTTTGCACGACTCCTTTGAGCCGTGGTAGGGTAGCAATCTAAGAACAGTGGGACACACTCGAGGCGAAGTAGCAGTGTCAAGTCTGCGGACTATGCTGTACTCATGTCATCTGGGAACTGTTAACTGGCGACGGGTATAATACCAACCAACAGTTCCCCGCGAGTCCTGTCCGGTGTACCCGTAACCAAACGAGCACCTGTATACTATCTCCAGTACGACGTACTGATGGCTGTGGGACAGACCATCTCCCCAACTGGGACGAGAAGCGTACACACTAGTCTACTCCGGAGTATCGATGCCCTGTCTCGATAATCCTACGACTAGGGACCTGAAAAAAAGGATGTACTTGTAGACTATCCAGCCTCCACTAGTGTGACTGCCATCACAACGCTGGTAGTCAAGCAAGATCCTAAGAGCTCTATCAATACGTATACTCACATATTAAGATAGATAAAACCAAGTAGCATACTACCATGTTTAGCAAGACTGTTATATAACTGTGAATTTCCCAAGCTTCCATTAAGTAATATACAAGCTAGTATGATACAATAATGGCCCCTAGGGCATATACACTAACAATCTCCCACTTGCATTAGGGCCATGTACTGGCATATCGAAGACCGATGATCTCGAGTAGCCTCTCGAACTGAAACTGAGGTAGGGCCTTTGTGAATGGATCAGCAATGTTCTCTTCAGTAGCAACTCTCCGGACCTCGATCTCCCGGCAATCTATGATCTCCCTGATCAGGTGATACCGCCTTAAGATGTGTCTGGACTTCTGATGGGACCTTGGTTCCTTCGCTAAAGCTATAGCTCCGTTGTTGTCACAATACAGAGGTATTGGATCAATAATGGTAGGAACCACCTGAAGTTCTGTTAGGAATTTCTTCATCCAGACCGCTTCTTTTACGGCATCGCAAGCAGCAATATACTCCGCTTCCATCGTCGAGTCAGCAACGGTGTCCTGCTTAGAACTCTTCCAGCACACCGCCCCTCTATTGAGGGTAAAGACATAACCTGACATGGACTTGGAATCGTCCTTATCACTCTGGAAGCCGGAATCAGCAAAGGCCTCCATCTTGAGGTCTTTTCCGCCGTAAACCAAGAACATCTCCTTAGTCCTTCTTAGGTACTTGAGAATGTTCTTTACTGCTATCCAGTGCTTCTCCCCTGGGTCTGACTGATACCGGCTTATCACGCTCAGTGCGTAAGCTACATCTGGTCTGGTGCACAACATCGCATACATTATAGAGCCTACCGCAGAAGCGTAGGGTATAATAGACATGCGTTCCCTTTTCAAATCAGTCTTGGGATACATCTCTTTGGAGAGGGTGATTCCGTGACAAGCCGGTAGATTACCGCGCTTAGAATCTTCCATACGGAATCTTTTCAGTATAGTGTCGATATACCTGGACTGCGAAAGTCCCAACATCCTCTTGGATCTATCACGATAGATCCGGATCCCCAGAATGTAAGAGGCATCACCCAGGTCTTTCTTGGAGAACCTGTGTGACAAGAATCCTTTGACATATTGTAGCATAGGAATGTCATTTCCTATCAATAGAATGTCATCCACGTACAAGACGAGGAATACGACAGTTCGTGCTACAACTTTACTATATATACATGGTTCATCTGGATTTTTGATAAAGTCATATTCTTTGACCGTTTCATCAAAACAGATGTTCCAACTCCGCGATGCCTGCTTTAGTCCATAAACTTGCATACTTTCCCGCTGCTCCCACTCTGATTGAAACCTTCTGGCTGATCCATATAGACGCACTCTTCTAATTTACCATTCAGAAAAGCCGTCTTTACGTCCATCTGCCAGATTTCATAATCATGGAAGGAAGCAATAGCAAGAAGGACCCGAATGGATTTGAGCATAGCCACTGGAGAAAAAGTTTCGTCATAGTCCAAACCAGGTCTTTGACGAAAACCCTTTGCAACAAGTCTAGCCTTATAGGTTTCCACCTGTCCATCTACACCAATCTTTTTCTCGAAGATCCATTTGCATGCTATGGGTTTACCCCATCTGTAGCAAAGTCCAAAGTCCATACTTTGTTGGTGTACATGGACTCCATCTCGGTCCGCATTGCATGTAGCCATCGTACCGAGTCGCCGCTCTGGATGGCCTGCTGGAAGCTAGTAGGTTCATCATCATCAATGATGCAATCCTCTCCATCCCCATCTATGAGAAAACCGTAGTATCTCTCAGGCGGATGAGACGGCCTACTACTCCTGCGGAGGGGTGCGGGAATGTCCTGTTCTTCTTGAACTACTGGTTCTACCAAACTTTCAGTAGTAGTTTGTGGTTCTGGAATTTCTTCCAGTTCTATTTCGCTCCCACTTATTTCCCTTTCTAAGAACTGATGTTCTAGAAAATGGGCATTACGAGAAACAAAAACCTTTTGTTCCTCTGCGTAATAGAAATAATATCCCTTGGATTTCTTTGGATATCCCACAAGTTTACACTGTACTGATCGTGCTTCGAGCTTGTCCGCATGCTGCTTTTTAACAAAAGCTGGACATCCCCATATCTTCAGATGATGAAGATGGGGTTTCTTCCCACTCCACATCTGATATGGTGTGGTAGGCACAGTCTTGGTAGGAGCCCTGTTCAGAAGATATGCCACTGATTCTAGCGCATAACCCCAGGAAGATCGCGGTAACTCAGCATTACTCATCATGGAACATACCATATCCAATAGGGTTCGATTCCGTCTCTCTGATACACCGTTATGCTGTGGAGTGTATGGAGGAGTAAGCTGAGAGAGAATTCCTTTCTCTTTTAGGTAACCTAGGAACTCGGCACTTAAGTATTCACCACCTCGATCAGATCATAGTGTCTTGATACTTTTGCCGGTTTGGTTTTCTACTTCATTCTTATACTCCTGGAATTTCTCAAAAGCCTCGGATTTATGTTTCATCAGATAAATGAATCCGTACCTTGAGTAATCATCCGTAAAAGTAATGAAATAGGAAAAACCACCTCTTGCATGTGTAGACATTGGACCACATACATCGCTGTGTATGAGTCCTAAGAGCTCACTCGCTCTTACTCCATGTCCAGTGAATGGAGTCTTTGTCATCTTTCCTTTGAGACATGATTCACAAGTGGCATAAGTTTGATATTCGAACGAGTCCAAATATCCTTCTCTATGTAACTTAGTTAACCTTGTCTCATTGATGTGACCTAGTCTACAATGCCATATGAAAGCCTTATTTTTATCTGGAGACTTTCTTTTTAGGGTGTTCTGGACATTGAAAATCTGGAGTTGGTTTAAGACATATATATACCGTTATCCAGTGTACCGGACCTAATCAAACTATGATTAAAGTGGATGTTAACAACATCTCTTACAAACGTGAAATCATAACTTTTATTTGATAACAAGGAAACTGATATGATATTACACGTTAAACTAGGTACACAAAAACAGTTATGTAAAACCAAAATATGTCCACTCGTCAATCCCAGGTGATAATCCCCGACGGACACAGCTCCCACGCTAGCTCCGTTAGCAACCTTTAGGGTCATATCACCATCCTTCAGCACTCTACGGTTTCTCAGTGCCTGCAATGAATTGCATATATGAGATCCTGATCCGGTATCCAATACTCAGGAAGTAGAGTTGATTGACAGAAAATTCTCAATTACAAACACACTTGAAGTCGAAGCCACAGCTTGCTTCGGATCCTGGTTCTTGGTGTTCCACGCCTTGCAATCTTTCTTCCAGTGCCCTTTCCTGTGACAATGGAAGCACTCATCCTGGGCCACTACTGGCACCGCAATCTTTTTCTTTCCCTTCGCTCCCACCTTACTAACACCTCCTCTAGGTTTGGTGGCGGCCTTCTTCTTCTTTCCTTTGGCCCTAGCCTTGGACCTGGAAGAAGAAGCACTACTAACAAACATAGCGGGTGTTTCCCTTGCCTTCTGCAAGGTGCCTTCTGTACTCCTCAACATGTTAAGGAGTTCTGGAAGTTCAACTTCTTTTCTTTGAATGTTGAAATTCAGAATAAACTGGGCGTAGGTGGAAGGAAGGGACTGGAGAATCAAGTCTGTATAGAGCTCATTATCCAAAGTCGTCCCAAGGTCTGCGAGCTCTTCAATATAGCCTATCATCTTTAGGACATGTTCTCCTACCGATGATCCGATGGCCAACCTCGCTTGAAACAAGTTCTTTGAGGTCTCGTATCTTGCTATACGAGATTGCTCTCCATAAAGTTCCTTTGTATGGAGAAATATGGCATCTAGATCCATATCCTCGTGCCTCCTCTGATGTTCATTGTTCATCGAGGCAAGCACGATGCACTTGGCCTTCGCGCAATCTAAATCCTAGGTTTTGCGGATTTCCTTAGCCGTATTACTAGATTTAGGACCTAGGACTGCAGGTGCCTTAGTGGTGAGGACATACTCCAATCTGTCATAGGTCAAAGCCATTTTGACATTCTACAGCCAATCTTTATAGTTTGGCCATGTCAGTATATTTTTTTCTAAAAGTAACTTAAGTCCAGTCATTTTCAGGGTCGCTGCAAATAGGAGAGAGAGAAGAACACTTTAGCATGATGCTCTTGCATGTTTAGAGTGGTTTTTAGTTTATCTAAACTGGATGGCTCCCACTGTTTCTCGAATCCCTCCTCAAACCAAAAAGGAAGAACTAGCCAGGACTATTCTCACCGTACAATACTTGCTTAACCGTTCAGCCAGGCCGGTGTCGGTACTTCGAGGGAGGTTTTCCAACGCTTTCGCGAAGTTCCTTAATTAAATAACCTCTTTTCTCTAGGGGCGTAGCTCCGCTGACACCTTTCTCGGCACCTACTTGGTTTATAGCATTGATCGTTAAGTGACGAATCTCCTGACGAGTAGTATATACTCATAGTAGGATCGAGATCCAAATATCATCGTATGATAATGCTGAAGGAATCCTACAAACATTCAACAAACTCCAAATGGTATGCATCTCTTTGCAAATTTCAGTTTCTTTAGAAATTCCCGATATAAGTTTTTGCCCCATGCTCTTATGACCTTGGCTTTGGTCAAAATGTCATAAGTCACATGTCAAGTTCTACCCATCATTATCTTGTTAATTTGAACCCATCCGTACATACCCCTGACTTTGGTCAAATGATAATACGACTGTCCTAAACTAACTCATCTATCTATACAACAAATGAATACCCAGCAGCTACCAAACACTATGCCTTGACTTTGGCCAAAATACATAGCTTGAATACTACTGAATACCCAAATGAAATGACGGAGGGCTACGAATGGTTTTAGCGAAACCATGAACGTAGTGAACTTGATATGACCGAAGGAACCTGATAGCTTTTAAAAGGAGTGGTTAAAGCTCCGCAATTAAAAATATCTTCTGTTTTAAAAATAACCAAGTGGTTTCTTTTAAACTGTTTCAACGATTCAGCTTTGGTTTATTTTCTTTGCATTAATAATAATGCGTCCCATCATTAACCTATCATTGCAGAAAACAATGAAAATACAACGTCCTCTTATGCCATCCGCATTCGCCACTGGGTCCCGTCATCGCCCGTTAGGTTACTTAACTAACGGCAGAGCGGGGGCTGGGCTAGCACGGGTGTAAAACATAAGTGACGTCTAAATAGCTATCATATATAGATATTGTACATTCGTCAGACACAATAATAGGCATTCCAGATCACAGATGAACATTATTGGATATTCAAGCAATCCGCGTTTCTTTTGAGCCTGCAACGAAAAACAGATTATACAGTTGTGATGAATAGCCATTACCCCACCCTAGACCCCTACGGGTACGGCAAACTACCCGCCAAGTACCCGAAGTGAAGCAGTCTCCTTCAACAATGTGAGTAGGCCACTAAACACTTCAAAGTACCCGGTAGTTTGTGCACCCCACCTTGGGTCTATCCTAGGAGCAAAACCAGTAAAATGAAATAATACAACGGTGGCTACAACCGCAACCTGGATGTGCCCCGCAAAATAATATTACAACATATTACAATTACATTGAATGAATTAATATAACAACCCATCACAAACCCCGGCTAATCATCACAACAATCCAATACAGTTCATAACCACAAACAGTAAAATCCATTACAGAAATGTGCAGCCCCCTGCCAACTGACATACTAGCAGTTAGGGGAGGTTTACGAACACATTATACAGTTCACAGATATAATCTAATTAGCAAATATCGTATAATTTCGATCGATCAAACACTTTAGATTCTACTCCAAAACTTCTCTGTGCACCTGAGACTTGAGCAGAAAATAAACATTCCAGAAAAGACAAAAACATCACAGAAGAATTACTGGGCAAAATTGGGCTGAATCGGCTTCAACTCGGCCGCGGATCCGCTGCGGATCGGTGGGATCGGCCGCGGTTCCGCGGCTGTTTGGCCGACTCATGCACCCAATTTTCTCCATAATCCTTATAATTCCCTGCTTGTAATTTTAGTGGTCCCTGAAAAATTTTTAGGCCTCGTTTTAAATTCGACAGAAACTTAGTGATATCGATATTTTTTCGGTTCGTTTTGCGTTCGAAATTCATACGACTTTGCTAATAACTTAATTATTGTTTAGCGAGGCTCTGATACCACTGTAAGTCGATGTACGACACCCCACGAGTTGCGGGGAGGCGGAAATATGAAAAACGATCTTATTCTTTGAGTTAACATCGACTAACCGAAGAATCTTTGCTAAACTATAACTAACACATGCATAGGAGTTCTTAACTACTATGAGAAGAGATTATACCTAGTGAACCTAGTCCTTCTTCTTTTCGTTATCCACCTCCTCGTCGGCCTCCTCTACGTAATAGACGATCCACCCGAGAGCTTCTATTCCAAGCTTCACCTCTAAACTTGAGGTAACTAGGTTTCTTTAGTTGCTAATCAAAGGTACCTAGGTGATATAGAGTGAGGTTATGGATTAATTAGTCTATCTAATCCTTGATCTCAACACATGAGAGGGGAGGATTAGGGTTTGAAGAGAGAGAGCTTGAGGAGAGAGAAGGTGAGCAAGAGAATGAGAAGAAATAATGAACTCATTTGAATATATATGAAGCATTATCTTTTATCAAATAAATAAAATAAATAATTTAACAACCATGCTTCATTTATTCATATGAGTGATTCATCTCATGAGTCATTAGATCAATTAATGAAGCATTAACTCCATGGATGAATCACACAAATGAGTCATTAAAACAATAAATGCAAATGCCACCTAAACCCCCAAGTCACCATCCTTCTAGAAGGTTCTCGCGAAATTACGAGAACGCCCCTCCTATCCGTGAAAACACGGAAAAACTTTAGACTGTATAAATCCAATAACCCGATACTATAATCCGGCTTAAACCAAAGCCGGCTAGTAAAAACTGTCCGAATGTCGTACGTGCGTAAACACACGTATGCGTCCGAACCCTTGTCGTAAAACCATACGACCTCTATATCGTTTCGCCTGGAGCAGGGAAACTCTCTGTGTGGGACTCTAAAGACTCGACTACTACGCTGGAAGTGGGTTTAACCACAGACCGCAAGCGGCACTAGCTGTACGTAACGGTCCCCAGGTAGATGTCGATAAGAAGGCCGATGAGGAAACCCATCCGAACTCCTACTGAGCCTGATGTGACAATCTCCGTACAGTCCGGTCTGTTCGTCTAAGACTATCGCATATCGGGCCTAGGGGGCGGTAAGCGTCAGTCCCCGAATAGCGGTATAAGTCGTGTCGGAGCGTAGCCCATTACACCCTGAGAAACAACTGGAACCTACCAGTAAATCTCGCTTGCCCTGGCCAGGGACTTTGCGTAATGGTTCTCTGACACAGCACGATATCAACTCCCAATACCGGGAGAGACGAATCCTGTCTAACCTCCACTGCTTCCAAGTGCTCGGGACTGCACCCAACTGCTACCTGTTTGCACGACTCCTTTGAGCCGTGGTAGGGTAGCAATCTAAGAACATCGGGATACACTCGAGGCGAAGTAGCAGTGTCAAGTCTGTGGACTATGCTATACTCATGTCACCTGGGAACTGTTAACTGACGACGGGTATAATACCAACCAACAGTTCCCCGCGAGTCCTGTCCGGTGTACCCGTAACCCAACGAGCACCTGTATACTATCTCCAGTGTGACGTACTGATGGTTGTGGGACAGACCATCTCCCCAACTGGGATGAGAAGCGTACACACTAGTCTACTCCAGAGTATCGATGCCCTGTCTCGATAATCCTACGACTAGGGACCTGAAAAAAAGGATGTGCTTGTAGACTATCCAGCCCCCACTAGTGTGACTGCCATCACAACGCTGGTAGTCAAGCAAGATTCTAAGAGCTCTATCAATACGTATACTCACATATAAGTAATATACAAGCTAGTATGATACAATAATGGCCCCTAAGGCATCTACACTAACACTTAAGGATCGTATATCCCGGCGGGTAACTTATTTGGTAATACCAGCCCGGGTATGGTCGCCCGGTCTTTACGATTTGGCCAGCCGCTTCATTCGCCTGGTGAACTCGTATCTGCTGAGCTATATAGTCATCTAGTGCAGCTTTGGAAATGGTTTCCTCTTTGGCTGTTGAATGAGCTGGAGGTGGATTTGATGTTTCTCCTATGTCGTTTTTGAGGATAATCGGAGGATCTTCAGCTGGAGGATCCGGCTGTAACATCATTTCTACCATGTCTTGGAAAAGAAGCGCCATTTGTTTTATGTTGGCAGCTTGTTCTGCTGCTTCTCTGTCCTTCTTTTCGAGGACTCTGCGTAGGAAGTCAGCGTCAGTTTCTTGTTCGTGACGCTGTTCTGATGATGTTTCCGGGCTTTCTTTTGGCCCGGTGAGTGCGGCCATCACAGTCATCATCTCCTGAAGCTTCTGCTGTTGCTCCTGGGCTTTTGTCATGGATCGGGTGAGCGGTCGGTGACCCATTGAAGCACGGCTTTCCTCCTTTCCGGAAGCCATATAAACAGTATGGGCCATTATGTCTCCAGACTTGGGGCGTTTAGATTCAGTGTCATTGCGATTTGCCAAAGACGCAGGGATCTTCTCCGACCTCCTTCTTTTGTGAACGGTCGAAGTTGAGGGGGCCGTTGTAGTGGGCACCCAAGTAGCTGTTGCTTTTTCTGGTTTGATAGAGTAGTCTTTCTCCTGCTGAACCTTCATCTTTTTCTGTCGGCGGAGATAGTCTTGATCCATTACGGAGTTTTGGACTTGACTCCAGACCTTGTAAATTTTAGAGGACAGCCGTTGAGGGGACTGTTCTGGCTTTACCTTTGGGGCATTATCCACAGGTTGAGGAGATCTTTTCAATACGGCAGTTGGCAAGTTTTTGCGCACCCTTCTTCGCGGTTCAAAGCTATTCCCAGTGGGAACAGCAGCATTGATTTCCACCATCGGAGCTGGCGGAGTTAGCCCAGAGGGGGAGTTTCCCCCAGCCTTCCTTATCCGGCGCCAGTGACGACGGCGAGCATGTCGCGCGATTGGAGTTGGTTTAGCTGTAGGGGTGACCTCCTCATGCCCCCTGGAACGGGAGCAGAAATAGTCAGTCTTGTGAAGACTGACCCTTTGGCAGGAGAAACCGCCTTGACGATTTTGGGAACAGGGATGGCTATCCGCTTCGGGAAAACGCCTTCTGGTATTGCAGGCTTCTTCATGGGCCCGTTGGAGCTCTGGCCTAGTCTGTTAAAAACCGAGGCAGTGGAGTTGGGCGACCCGTTGAGAGGGGCCGCAGTAGTAGCAAGCCGATCGAATACCGACTTCTTGGGAGCTTCTTATGACGGTACAGGGGCGTTGAAGCTCATGGGTGGGAGTATGGTCCCGAAGAATAGTCTAGTGGTGGCTTGAGTTACTTGTTCCACTGGCATCTTGAAAAGGGAGGCCGCTTGGGGCCCGTAAGTCACTCCACCAGTAAGGACGGAGTGAGAGTTGCAGTTGCAGGTAGTGCAGTTTGAAGCCATTGATCTTCTGTTTTCTGCACGGAGCAAGACACCAAATCTAAGTACCTCAAATCCACAGGCAACCACAGCAAACCGCGATTCGTTCGCGAAACACGACATACGAAGTGTGGAGTGGAAAGAGGAAAAGGTCCCACCGGGCGTGCCAGAATCTGTTCCCCTCCGAATCATGGAGACGCGACCGCGTAGGTCCGTCTTGCCTGAAATTCGGGGCAGATGCTAATTGGTGCTATCCGTCCACAAGATGCCAAGTTGATTTATGGCACCGTATAACGAAGGTTTAAATGGATGCGGCCGATGTAGCAGACTTCGTCAAATTCCCCTTCGTCTGAGGGGTTTTTGATTGTGGGGACGCTCTTCCCTGCAGGCGCAAGTCCCTGCAGTTAGTTACGCTACCGCATCATGGTAACAATTTTCTCCTTCTCCAGCTGTTCACTCCATGTCGTAGGTGTTTGTTTTGTTTGTGGTTGCCCGTGGATTGTATACGGAGACTAATTTATGTTGTCGCCCGTAGGATGTGGATTAGTCCAAATCCGTATTTTCTTAGATTTGGGTTTGGGGTTTTGGTTTAAGAATACGTTAGTCTCATTTTGGACTAAGATCAACTTAAATGTTTGTTAAGGATACGTTAGTCTAATTTCCAGACTAAGATCAACTTAACAGGATCGTTTAGATCCAACAAAAAAGCATTTGGGCTCTATTGTTTAGTTTAGAGACATTGCGGTCGATCTCCAGTTTAGGGACATGGTGGTCCATTGTTGTCCGTGGAATATATGGCTGTCGGGACCCATCACCTCTCTGACGACGTTGAAGGATTACAGCGACAAATATCAGAGGAGTTCAGAGATGTACCCTTGAACCAATGTTTGTTGGGAGATCTATAGTCTAATTTGGGACTAAAGTCTGTTTGAAGGTTTATGAGCATATGGGCTCAATATGAGTTGAACATTTTATTGTTCTGGCTGTTGAGCTTTTATTTGGGCTTGGCCCTTTTAATAATGCATAGCATTGGGCTCTGTAATTAAATGCATAGCATTTATATTTGGTTTGTTAGACCTATACTTGGGCTCTGCCCTTTTAAATAATGCATAGCATTTAGATTGATCTGACAGTGCGCCACGTGGCTTGTCAGGCGCTTTGCGCCAATTAAAGAGCGCAAGGCGCCAGCGCATGTGGAGGTGACACGTGTCACGCTCTGGTGAGCGCAAGTCTGTTAGCGCAATGCGCTGCGCCAGTACGCTGCGCTAGTGCGCTGCTGACACGTGGCGCGCCCTGGTGCAGTGCGCCATTCCAAGAGCGCAGTGCGCTATATTTAGGAGCGCAGAGCGCAGATTGTTCTGTGATTGACACGTGGCGTTCTCTGGCGCAGTGCGCCAATCCAAGGAGCGCAAAGGCTCATTTCAAAAGTGCAAGGCATTGTCCAATAGCGCAGAGCGCATCTTGATTCAATTTAGATCAAAGAAACAAGTTTTTCTTGTTCTAAAGAGGTTCTACCTCAAGATTTCAAGAACCAATGGTTCATCAAAAGGCTGTGCCTTTATATAGATCAAAAGATCTTAGGATGAAGTAAATTACTTCTTTAATCTTTTATGATTGGATCTTTTTTGATCTTTTTTCTTTTTGTACTGAAGATCTTGATCTTGTTCTTAGATCTTTGATCATTTTAGAAGAAATTCTTCTTTTTGTGAGGTGTTTTCATCTCTGTTCTTCCAAGAATTTAATTCTTTACCTTGAAGAAGATGATCTTCTTTCTTCAAAGGCTTGCCTTTCAAATTTTTCAGAGTTTTCTCTGTTCTCTATGCCTGTATCTATCTCTGTATATGAGACTTGGAGTCTAGGGGCCTTTATATAAGGCCAATTGGTTTGTTGAGTTAGTAACAGAGATCTTTCTCTGATTGATCTGGGGGATATTTCCCCACCGTTGGATCTTTGATCCTAAGACCTCTGTTTTACAGAAGATAATCTTCTTATTTTAATAAGATTAGAAAGATCTTTCTAGAATTTTAATTCTGATTAATTAAATAATTTATTATTTAAATTTTAGGGCTGGCGCAGTTGGCGCTAGCGCGCCTGCACTTGACACGTGTCACGCAGCGCAGAGCGCAGCGCAACTGCGCTAGCGCGCCTACGCTTGACACGTGTCGGCAGCGCAGAGCGCAGCGCAACTGCGCTAGCGCGCATGTGTTTGATACGTAGTGCGCAGCGCAGAGCGTAAGTTATCTGAAGCGTTTCTTCCTTTATTTTAAAATTTGAATTTTAAAACAGTGCCTTGCTCTGATTGGAGGAAACAGATGCGTCGCTTCATTCCCCGCCTTGGAATTTGAACAGAGTTTTGCTCTGATTGGGGGAAACAATGACTTCGATGAAGAAGGAGATGTTCTGTTAAAAGACGCTAACCTTGAACCAAAAAAGGTCCCGCCATGAAAATTCCAAGTCCGTCGTTTGAAGAACAGAAGGACAAGCTAATAAGGGAAGCGGGTCAAATGGTCCGGGATGATCATAATCGCGAAATGGCCATCTATAAAAAGTCAGGACGCAACGCCTCCTTTAGCAGGCTACAGAGAATGGCGATACCTTTCGTTGCCAGTCTGTCATACAGAAGACCCGACGCAAAAACAAAAACAAACTGAAGAACGGAAAAAACGTTCGACAGCAACGAAGCGGATCCAAAAAGTCACGTGATCGAAAATCGAGCAGCCGAGATCCGTCTCTTATAAAGAAGATGAGTCGAGCATATTCTTTTCCCCAAGAAAAGATAAAGAAAATCTTCGACCTCGTCGTGAAACATCAGATGATTACGCTCCCGGAGTCCAAGCACCCCGATCGAGCAAATGAGGTTCATCACCCAGACTATTTCTCCTATCACCGAGCGATATGACATCCTATTGAAGACTGCTTCACCTTCAAAGACTGGGTTGAAGACCAGTATCAACTCGGCAGATTCGTTCTATCCAACAGTTGGAGGGTAAGCCCGCCACGGAAGCATGAATAAAAAGCCACTTATGCGATGAGAGTAGAACCAGATCAACATCGGTCTTGGAAACAATCTCATACCTGTCACGTAATAACTCTGACAGAAGAAGGAGTGCTCGAGAATATGGATGACCCCTCCTAGTGCTTCGAAAACGATGATGACGAAGTAATCTCAGAGTTTCCACCGGCGCCAAAAGAGATAGAAGATGGGATACATACTACTGCAGATAACCTCAGAAAAATTGACTTGGGGACGGCAAACGACCCACGGCCTACGCTCGTCAGCAAGTTGCTGTCTGAAGAAAATGTGGCTACACTAAAAGACGTGCTCATGCAATATAAAGACTGTTTCACATGGAACTACTCCGAAATGCCGGGACTAGATCCAGAGGTAGCTGTGCACAAATTGGCGATATCTCCGGACATCAAGCCAATCAAACAAGCACCAAGAAGGATGCAGCTTGAACTTGAAATGAGCATTAACGCCGAAGTCAAGAAGCTAATCGACTCCGGCTTCATCCAAGAGGTTCAGTACCCCGATTGGATCGCCAACATTGTCCCAGTCATGAAGAAGAATGGGCCGGTGCGCATCTGCGTAGACTTTCAAGATCTCAACAAAGCCTGTCCTAAGGATGACTTTCCCGTACCGGTTACCGAGCTGATGATAGACAACACGTCCACTCACGAAGTTTTCTCCTTCATGGATGGCTCATCAGGGTACAATCAAATAAAGATGCATCCCGAAAACCAGAAGCATACCGCTTTCCGGACTCCTCTGGGTATATTCTGCTACAAAGTGATGCCTTTCGGCTTGAAGAATGCCGGCGCCACTTATCAGAGGGCCATGACAAAGATTTTCGATGCCTCATACATGAAATCATCGAATGCTATATCGACGACCTTATGGTGAAAAGCAAATCGCATGAGGAACATTGGGAGCATCTGAAGATAGTGTTCCAACGTCTTCAGAAATACAACCTCAAGATGAACCCTCTGAAATGCGCGTTCAGAGTTTCCTCGAGCAAATTCCTAGGATTCATCGTACGACACCGGGGTATCAAGATAGACCCGTCGAAGATCAAGATGGTCATGGAAATGCCTCCGCCAAGAACTTTGAAGTAACTGCGGTCTCTCCAAGGAAAGCTCGCGTATATCCGGCGGATCATAGCCAACCTCTCCGGCAAATGTCGTCCCTATAGTCATTTGATGAAGAAGGGAACCCCGTTCGATTGGGATCGCAAATGTCAAAGCGCACTAGACGAAATCAAGGAATACCTGCATAATCCGCCAGTATTGACCGCTCCTGTCAAAGGAAAGCCCCTCATTCTGTATACAACCGCCCTTGAGGGTTCTCCAGGTGCTCTATGGACACAAGAAAACGACCAAGGAAAGGAGAGAGCCCTCTACTATTTTAGTCAAGTTCTCCTGGGGGCAGAAAACAATTACTCCCCCATCGAAAAACACTTCCAGGCGTTGATCTTCACGATAACGAAGCTCAGGCACTATGCGTTGGCGCATGAGGTCCATCTCATATCAAAAGTGGATCCTTTCAAGTATTTGATGTCGAGAGCCATTCTAACAGGGCGGCTTGCTAAATGGGCCCTCCTCTTGATGGAGTTCTCGATAACATATCGTCCTCTCAAGGTAGTGAAAGGCCAGGACATCGCCGACTTCCTCGCTGAGCATCCGATACCTGCTGAATCACCTTTAAATTGCGAATTGCCAGATGAGCACACGTTTGACACAATCGACAGGGAGAGAGGAGAGAGCGATACCCGATGGGAACTCTATTTCGATGGAGCGTCTTCCATAAAGAAGCGAAAGCACAGCTCCCCCATAATCAAATCTGGAGTAGGCCTCATCTTCGTGACTCCACAAAGAGGGATAATGCGCTTCGCCTTTTCCTTAACAGAGCCGAGGAAAAACAACGAAGCTGAATACGAAGCTTTGATAGCAGGTCTTGAGATCGCTGTCGACATGGGAATCG
Source organism: Agapanthus africanus (assembly GCA_030015575.1). Classification (NCBI taxonomy): domain Eukaryota; kingdom Viridiplantae; phylum Streptophyta; class Magnoliopsida; order Asparagales; family Amaryllidaceae; genus Agapanthus; species Agapanthus africanus. Next base: position 123,424,473 of record CM057339.1, on the reverse strand, counting down.
AAAACCTCCTCATATACGGAGACTCCCAATTGGTCGTTAGTCAAGTAAACGACAACTATTAAACGTGCAAACCAGAGTTGGTAAGGTACGGTGAAAGGGTGCAACAACCGCTGGCTCAAATCCCTTCCTACGTCCAGGAAAGCATACCACGCACGGAAAATAGCAAGGCGTATGCGTTAGCCAAACTCGCTAAAGAACTGACCGACGAAAACCTCGATGATGTGAAGATCGTTGTACAAAGCCGTCGGGTTCTCGCACCGGCAGATATGTCTCCGGAGTCGTCCAAAGAAAAGGAAGCGACCGAGCAAAAGGCCCTACGAATAAAAGACCAGGAAAAGGCTAAGCATTGGAGAGAAGTCTTTATAGACTACTTCAAATCCCGTCGAACACCTGAAGATGCGTCCTCAAGACATCAGCTCATGAAACGAGCTCTGTCTTTCGCTTTCGTCAATGATACTCTATATAAGAGATCATTCGACTCTCTATGGCTAAGATGCCTGGGACCGGAAGAAGTAAGGAGAGTCGTTTAATAAACTCATGATGGACTCTGCGGTTCTCATCAAGCCGGGTCAAAGATGAAGCTGAAGATCAAAAGGATGGGCTACTATTGGCCCACGATGATCCAGGACTGCCTTGAATACGTGAAGCAGTGCCACTCGTGTCAAATTCATGGGGACTTTATCCACCAGCATCCAAATCCACTACATCCAACGGTGGCTAGCTGGCCGTTCGAAATGTGGGGAACCGACATAATCGGGCCCATCGAACCAGCATCGTCCAGAGGACATCGATTCATTTTGGCGAAAACTGATTACTTCTCCAAATGGGCAGAAGAAGTACCGCTGAGGGAAGTGAAGACGGAGAATATTCTCCATTTTTTCAAGACACATGTCATCTATCGGTTCGGCACTCCGGGACGGATTATCTCCCATAACGGGCCGGCCTACAGAAGCCATAAAATCAGCCGCTTCACGCAACAACATAATATATACTGGAGATACTCTTCAGTCTACAATCCTCAAGCTAACGGTCTGGCTGAGGCTTTCAACAAGACCTTGACCAAGATCGTGAAGAAGATGGTGTCCAAAAATAAGAGGGACTGGCACGAGAGACTGCATGAAGCTCTCTGGGCGTATCAAACCACATTCAAAACAGCCACAAGCACAACGTCGTATGCATTGGTATTCGGCGCTGAAGCAGTACTCCCATTGGAGATTGAGCTACCCTCTCTGCGAGTGGCGGTTCATTACGAGCTAACGGACGAAGAGAATGCTCACCTTCAGCTTGAGGAGCTCGACGCCCTTGACGAAACCCGGCTCATAGCGCAGCAAAACCTGGAGGCTTACAAAGAAAGGATGACGTGCTCATATGAGAGATCGACTAAGCTGAGAACATTCCACCAAGGCGAACTCGTGCTATTGGTCAAGAGACCTATGATCCCTAATCGTGCCAAACGGGGGAAATTCGAGCCGAACTATGAAGGCACGTACATCATAGACAAAGTCTACCAGGGTGGGGCTTACTTACTCATGGATATACATGGCGAAAGACCCTTCAGGCCAATAAACGGCCGTTTCTTGAAGAAATACTACGCCTGACGAGTTACGGCCTAGGTTAATGATAGATGACGACTCCTATGTCTGCTCGCTATCTTCCTAGGCCCAAACTCTATGAGTGGTAGTCAACGAAATCGTTGTAATAAAGAACCGAAATGTCCCTAAACTAAAGACGGACCGTAATGTCCTTTAAACTAGCTACTGATCGAGACGTCTATAAACTACTACGGACCGCAGCATCCCAAGGCTGACACAAAAAATGGTATGTCAATAAGCGAGATGGGCACGGATGAAAACCCGAAAGGGCTCTGTGAGTAAAAACAGCAGGACTACCGGCGAGTTTGTGAAAACCCGAAAGGGTGCAATCTCGTTAAAAAACACTTCCAAAGTCCTCTCGACCTTGTAAGGAGAAAACTACCTGCGTGAGATCCTTACGACTCACAAAGGAGCAACACACTTAGGGATCCCACGACTCCTAAGGAGAAATTACACTTACGAGATCCTCACGACTCGTAAGGAGAATTCCCCTATGAGACTCTCACGGCTCGTAGGATTCAAAAGCCTTAAGCTACAGGGATCTGAACCTGTTCTTAAGCCATCACCTTCCCCAGATTGCCCTACAAGCATTTCAACATAGACCCTTTGTATACAATCCACGGGCACGAATAAACATTTCCCTAACCAAGCCCCACCAGCGACTAGGGATATGCTCACACGGTGAACGACCCTTGCAAAGTCCTCTCGACTTATAAGGAGAAAACACTCTTGTAAGATCCTTACGACTCATAAGAGAACATACACTTAAGAATCCTCGCGATTTTTAAGGAAAAAACGCACTTACGAGATCCCCACGACTCGTAGGGAGAAATACTTTTATGAGACCCTTAAGGCTCATGAAGATAAACGCCTTAGTCGACAGGATCCTAACTGTGTTTGCTAAGCCACCTTTGTTCAAAATCGACAAAGGCAAATGATGATTCGCTCTTTGCAATATCCCAGTTGTAGCGATGCTGATGCCTAAATTGGTATCAAATTCCAAGTTTAAACTCGCGATAAAAGTCAGCGAGCCATAAATGCATACAAAATAGTCGAAATAATAGGGCAACTTGCAACAAAATCAGCAAGTAAAATATATGCAAACAAAATATCCGAAATGATTGGGCACCGCAAAAAATAGCCGAAATGATTGGGCAATCGCGACTTTCGCGATACAAAAAGCTGAAATGATAAAGCATCGCGGAGATATAAAAGAAATAATAATAAAATGAAACTCTTGCCCTACAGATGAGATCACATCGATCCCTGTATACGATCCAGGGGCTCAAACAAAGAGAGAACCATATCATCCCACCATGCTCCATCGGAAAGAGAGCCAAGTCTCGATGGCAACATCTATAGCCTGGAGACTCACAACGGCGTTCCTCCTCATTCCAGCAAGACTCGAATGCGACAATCAACCTCAGAGCCATGGCAAAGTCCCTAGTTCCAGGTCCCGATGGTTCACCAACAACCTAGAGACCACCTCGACGTTTGTCTCGATACAGCAGACGAGATATCACCACAGCGTTCTTCCTCCAACAGGATTCAGACGCGCCAAAACAATGAAGCGAAGGCAATATTCCTAGCTGCAGGGTCTTGACGGCAACTCATATAAAACCTGAAAGACTATTGGAGATCATCCCACACCAACGCGAAGTGATCACCACCGCGACATTCGTCTCGATACAGCATACGCAATGCCAGCAAACGAAGCAAAAGAAATATTCCTAGAGTCAGGGTCTTGACGACAACTCATATAAAACCTGAAAGATTATCGGAGATCATCCCACACCAGCGCGGAGTGGTCACCACCTCGACGTTCGTCTCGATACAGCAGACGAGATGTCACCACAGCTTTCTTCCTCCAACAGGATTCGGACGCGCCAAAGCAAACGAAGCGAAGGCAATATTCCTAGCTTCAGGGTCTTGACGGCAACTCATATAAAACCTGAAAGACTATCGGAGATCATCCCATACCAGCGTGGAGTGATCACACCGCGACATTCGTCTCGATACAGCAGACGCAATACCAGCAAACGAAGCAAAGGCAATATTCCTAGCTTCAGGGTCTTGACGGCAACTCATATAAAACCTGAAAGACTATCGGAGATCATCCCACACCAGCGCGGAGAGATCACCACCGCGACAATCGTCTCGATACAGCAGACGCAATGCCAGCAAATGAAGCAAAGGCAATATTCCTAGCTTCAGGTTCTTGACGGCAACTCATATAAAACGTGAAAGACTATCGGAGATCATCCCACACCAGCGCGGAGTGATCACCACCGCGACATACGTCTCGATACAGCAGAAGCAATGCCAGCAAACAAAGAAAATGCAATATTCCTAGCTTCACGGTCTTGACGGCAACTCATATAAAACCTGAAAGACTATCGGAGATCATCCCACACCAGCGCGGAGTGGTCACCACCTCGACGTTCGTCTCGATACAGCAAACGAGATGTCACCACAGTGTTCTTCCTCCAACAGGATTCGGACGCGCCAAAGCAAACGAAGCGAAGGAAATATTCCTAGCTTCAGAGTCTTGACGGAAACTCATATAAAACCTGAAAGACTATCGGAGATCATCCTACACCAGCGCGGATCACCACCGTGACATTCATCTCGATACAGCAGACGTAATGCCAGCAAACGAAGCAAAGGCAATATTCTTAGCTTCAGGGTCTTGACGGCGACTCATATAAAACCTGAAAGACTATCGGAGATCATCCCACACCAGCGCGGAGTGATCACCACCGCGACATTCATCTCGATACAGCAGACGCAATGCCAACAAACAAAGCAAATGCAATATTCCTGTCACGACCCGAAAAGTACGAAAAATGACCGACACTTAAATTATGAAACGTCTCGAGGCGTACGTAATCTAAGTAAGCCAAAAACCAGAAATCAAATCCAAGTAAAGCAGTAGAGTGAAGGAAGAACCAATTTAAATCAAGTAGTTTTAGCACCATAAGCCAAAATATGTATTTTTAAAATCACAAGTCTTTTCTGAAAATTTCGGCAGAGTTTCCTTTGTAAATAGTGGCCCCGAACGGGGTACAACATGATAAATAAATACATGAATGATAAAAGGCATCCCCAAGCGGGAGCTAGCTCTTCGTCAAACGACGGTCACAACCACACAAGCATAAAATATACAATGCCGAAGGGCGAGGATCAAACTGAAAAGGAAACTCAAAATAACAAGAAACCATAATACTATAACGCGCGACTCTAAAATCGAAATAATAAGCAACTGGTCTCAAGTCTGAAATAAATACATGTCTGGTTGATGGAGTTTACTAGATGCAACTAAAATAAATAATATACAAGGTATAATAGCGGTCATGATGCAAGTGAACCCACCTACCAAAGCAAATCATCCGGAAAGGAAGCAGTGTGCCAACAAAGCCGTAACGAACCCTGTACGGCAAAACCTGCAAGAAACTGTGGCACAACGGGGGTGAGTTGCCAACTCATGAGTAGAAAACATCACAGAGCAGAATCGCATGTATGACACAATCCTAGGTCATACGATCAATATATAATCCTCAAATGATAAAGTCTGAAGCATGAAAAGGTGGCAAGGGTAAACATCTATACATAAGTGCAATCCCATGTGCTCGTGTCCGTGCCTCAGGTAGCAATATATCATATGAATGAGGTATGAATGCATGAAAACAGAATACATGTAAATGAAGAAACTGCTTTCATAACTTAGTGAGATTTCTGTATATTTAAAATGAGGTATCATAAATGAAATCAGCATAAACAGTGTCTAGCATCGACACAAAACATAAATCCCAATATCTCAATATCTCAGGCTCCGGCTATCCAGACTGGCCTGTATCATCAAATCTCAATACCTCAATATCTCAAAATCTCAGTGTCTCAATCTCACTATCTAGGGCGCCGTCAGTCCGGATCGGCCCCTAACATCAATCACACGACCACGAACGGTATCCTTCGGATATCCAACGCGTCAGGTAAAATCACCGGTAGGCAGTCTGCCCCTGCCGGGCTCATCGTCTACTACTCAAACTTCTTGCCTGGGGATACTTTACCGAGTCCACCATGTACCCGTAGACGGTTCATCCAACTCCTCGAATCGGGTCTCGAAATCCATCTCATAACCGAGAAAACATCATGGTGGACGACTCATACATCATGAGAAAACCGCAGTTTTTATTTGAAAAAGAGAGAGAGGGAGAGAAGTTTTTATATATTCTTGCGGTTTTCTCCCAAATCCAGGAAATCTCATGAAAATCCGAAATCCAATCATCAATAGCACGTAAACAGTGAATATAGGCATAAAACTCCATAATACTGCACAACAGTGAATAATAATATGCATGAAGTAGCAAGTAATAACTGCAATGTCTAAACTGGCATATAAGGCAAGTATACTAATATCATGTCGAAACTATCAGCTAACAGGCTATGTTAATGAAATAGTATTCTCTAAACTGTACGTGACATGGCAATTACCGATGATGATATGTATGAGCCGGCAAGTAAGTGTATGTGGAACATACGCATCATCGGTAATGGTGCTGGTGTCTTGACAGCATGATATCAATAATGGTATATGAAAACACAATATAAGCATGCGATGCGAAGTGAACAACAATAATGTGCGGGAGCTGAATGATAAACACAATGATAACTAATCTGCATTTATATAAATATGAGTCATACAGTGGTGTCATTTGAAATAACACGAATCGTGGTGTTTTGAAAATAAGGATTACGGTGTTTTTAAGAAAAGATACGTCCTTTGAAATATCCGTAGAATCTTTTGTCACATCTTTAAAATACACACGATTCGTTAGTTTTTGAAATATGTATGAGTCGAATCTAATCTATTATTTACAAGTACACTACAGGGCCAAACTAAACAGGCTGATCGAAAGGTAAGGAAACCGCCTAACATCTGAGTCGATACACACACACACACACACACACACACATATATATATATATATAAATATAACAGTCGGTGATCCCGCCTCAAAAGTATCCCATACGGTACAATATCTATAATATGACATCCTCAAGTCAAGAGTGCGGATCTATCATCATTATGGCTCGTACGGTAAATCCATCGTACGACATCCCAAATCTGGGTACGGGTCAAATATCACATTCATAACATTATTCGTCCGGTATCCTCTTTATCAAAAATCATGATCCGGGGTATTGATCCACATCTAGTACAGTACAAATACTATCTATGTATGCATGCGTGTGTATGAAAACACCACGTCAAAGGACCCGCTAAAACATCATGTCGTATCTAAAATACGAATCCTGTCAAATCACCGATCTCGCGGCCTCAAATCCAATCTCATCGACTCATCTCCAATCCCAAGTACTATCCTCATAATCTAGTATATGTACACATAGTCCTATACCCATGTGTATATATACATATCCCCATATACGCACATGTAAAAGAAAGAATGTATGCAAGTGTGTGTGCGTGTGTGGGTGCAACAACTACTCTAGGGTTTCGCAAGTAACACTACAAATCCATGAACACTTAACCATATCCTGAATATCCATGTCTCACAAAAGATATCATATATATATATAGTATATATATAGCATAGTATATATCGAACTGTGGGGGTGCTATATGCCATCCACCCGACTTCCCCCATAGATATATATCTACTCACCTTGCTTCTTGTGTGCCGATGCCGATGTCGCCATCTTCATCTTCAACGTCTCGACATCACGTGGGGGTACCTACACATATAATCCAATCGCAAATGTGTATTAAAATCACATTGGAAAACCAAAAACGGCACACGCTACGCTCATAGGTAAAAACCTATAGCCTCACATGCAAACACGACCAATAATCCCTAGTCGTTGACGTTCAAACGCCACCCGACAGAAACGAATTATCAAATACCAAAATCCATGTTAAAACAAGTCGTAAAACAATGCGCCAACATAAGAAAATGATCCCAGATTTTACCCTAGGTGAAATCAGCCAAAATTGCATATGCCAAGGGTCTTGTTTACTGGAGATAAAGCTACAGAACCAACATGGATCCCAGAACCTATGCTCTGGCCGCAAATTGCGGCCAGAAGGATCAAATCTGCGGCCAGGTTGAAGAGTTAGGGGCTAGGGTTTTGGGTATAGGGTCTAGGTTGCCTGCACGTCACTCTGTGTTTGCAAAATAATTTTCAGAGGCTCCTGGTGTTAGCAGATTTCATAATACACTCACAGAATCCAAAATTCTTCCGATATCGGGTTTCTAAATCCCTATTCCGGGGTTCTAGTCTCTGGTTTAGGTCTCCAATCAATCACACAGGGGTTGTATAGCCTCTAGTAACCTTAATTTCACCTTTGGGTTCAACTAAAACCCTAATCCTCAACTCAAGTTTTCAAACTTCCCAAAACCACATAATATCGGTTCTAATTTAACATGGATGTAAAAGCAATGGGAATACTAAGCTAATGGTTCAGAAAATACCTCATTTGGCAACTCAAGAAAATTCTTGAGTTGCCCCAAGTGTCCAAAATGCAAGCTTTCTTGGTCCATGGTGTAGCTAGTGAGCTTGTGCATTTTATTGAAATGGGTATTAGGTTTTGAGGTGTTTTTAATGGAGTTTGAGAGGATGAAGAGGGGGAGGAAGTTAGGGCAGCAGCGGCGGCAAGTGAGAGGGAAGGGAGAGGAAATGAGTGAACAAATGAAGTGGGGATGGCTCAAGACCAAGGTTGACCCCCCACCCTCCCTTTCTCTCTCTTGCCCATACCTCTATATTCTATTCTTTTCTTTTCCTTTTCTTTTCTTCTCTCCTCAATAGTAAACCCAAAACAAATAGCCATGCATGAATCATGAAGAAATGCCATGAAGAAAAATGTAACAAGTATTAAAAATGACATGTGCATGTCATATGCACAAAACACGTTTAAAGCCTGATTAGCGATTTTAATCGCGATTAGTATTAAAATAGTGTCAAATAAATCATAAAATTTCATAATTTGCATAAATCACATAAAATACCCTCTTTTTAGTAATTTCCATAATTTTCTAAATTTTTCCCAATTTATCGGTATTTAATTATACCGCAATATTAAAATATTCAATATAATATTATTAAATTATAAAAATTCCCAAAAAATAATATTTTATTTTTCGGAAATGTTACAATTCCTAGCTTCAGGGTCTTGACGGAAACTCATATAAAACCCGAAAGACTATCGGAGATCATCTTACACCTGCGCAGAGTGGTCACCATCTCAACGTTCGTCTCGATACAGCAGACAAGATGTCACCACAGCGTTCTTCCTCCAACAGGATTCGGACGCGCCAAAGAAAATTAAGCGAAGGCAATATTCCTAGCTTCAGGATCTTCACGGCAACTCATATAAAATCTGAAAGACTATCGGAGATCATCCCGCACCAGCGCGGAGTGATCATCACCGCGACATTCGTCTCGATACAGCAGACGCAATGCCAGGAAACGAAGCAAAGGCAAAATTCCTAGTTTCGGGGTCTTGACGGCAACTCATATAAAACCTGAAAGACTATCGGAGATCATCCCACACCAGCATGGAGTGATCACCACCGCGACATTTTTCTCGATACAGCAGACGCAATGCCAGCAAACAAAGAAAAGGCAATATTCCTAGCTTCAGGGTCTTGACGGCAATTCATATAAAACCTGAAAGACTATCAGAGATCATACCACACCAGCGCAGAGTGGTCACCACCTCGACGTTCGTCTCGATACAACAGACGAGATGTCACTACAGCGTTCTTCCTCCAACAGGATTCGGACGCGCCAAAGCAAACGAAGTGAAAGCAATATTCCTAGCTTCACGGTCTTGACGGCAACTCATATAAAACTTGAAAGACTATTGGAGATCATCCTACACCAGTGCGGAGTGGTCACCACCTCGTCGTTCGTCTCGATACAACAGACGAGATGTCACCACAACGTTCTTCCTCCAGCAGGATTCAGACGCGACAATCAAACAACGGAGCCACGGCAAAGTCCCTAGTTCCAAACCTCGATGGTTCACCAACAACCTAGAAACAACCGCGACATTCGTCTCGATACAGCAGACGCAATGCCAGCAAACGAAGCAAAGGCATATTCCTAGCTTCAGGGTCTTGACGGCAACTCATATAAAACCTAAAAGACTATCGGAGATGATCCCACACCAGCGCGGAGTGGTCATGACTCATCGGGGCTCCCAAACTGAGCCTAACCTCAAGTAAAAAGCGACATGGAATATCCCTAACGCTTGTTCTTTCGACGGCAATACTACCTAGAAGATTGCTTGAAGACGTCTTGTCCAGCCCCTGAAGGGATCAGAGACACGACAGTCGTAAGGCTACCCGAATAGCAAAATTGCCTATCGAGGAATATACGAAGGACACAACCTTAGTACCACAGACCCTAACGGACCTCTGTCGTATAGAGCAGAGGTTAACTGTGACGTTAGGACATCCTTGCGAGAACTTCTTGATTTGTCTCGACTCGTAATGCAAAACCTTAGGCAATGGGGATTAAAAAACCTGTTTTCTAAGCACTGGGGCCCTGCAAGTCGGTCCAAGATGGACTCTTGCATACTATTCACGGGTCACACTCTCCGAAGTCGAACATCGACAAAGAGGGAAACAATCACTTACAGGTCCTCTCGACTTGTAGGTGGGAAAATTCTTTTGTGAGATCCTTACGACTCTCAAGAGAAAACGCACTTAGGAATTCTCACAATTCTTAAGGAGAAAATACACCTACGAGATCCTCTCGACTCGTAGGGAGAAAAACCTTTATAAGATCCTCACGACTCATAAAGTTGGAAAGCCTTAGGCGGCAGATCTGAACCTGTTTTCTAAGCCATCGCTGCTCTACAAGGAGGTCAATATGGACTATCTGCGGGCTACATTTGCCAAAGCCACATTTGCCGCTGAAATAAAGAAGCTACTTACGGGTCCTCACGATTCGTAAGGAAAAATACCCGAGTAAGATCCTTACAATTTACGGAGGCGATGAACACTTAGAAATCCTCACGATTTCTAGGGAGAATTTACACCTACGAGATCCTTTCGACTCGTAGAAAAAAAAAACTTCTTGAAACCCTTACGGTTCATAAAGATGGAAAAAGTCTTAGGCTACAAGGACCCTAAACTTGTCTCCTACGCCCTCAATTCTATGGCCCAACATAACCCTGCACTACTTCACCCATATACATACCTACGTGGGCAAAGTAGTGGGGGGCATTTGTTCCCGCCAAAATTTTCGGCCAAGAGCTACTTGTTCCCTTAACAAAAGGGAGAGAATCCTCAAAATATAGGCATCATGTGTAAAACACATGGGCGCACATATGCAAAGCATATGAGCGCCGAACATAAATAATCAAGGGCCAAACAGGCATCACGTGTAAAACAAGTGGGCGCTCATATGCAAAGCATATGAGCGCTGAACATAAATAACCAAGGCCAAACAGGCATCACGTGTAAAATACGTGGGCGCTCATATGCAAAGCACATGAGCGCTGAATATAAATAACCAAGGGCCAAACATACTTCACGTGTTACACACGTGAGCGCTCTGAACATACACAGGCTAAAACCCACACTAGGGGTCACGTGTTAAACACGTGAGTGCTTTTGCCAATCACATGCAAAGCATGTGAGCACCCTAATTTAAAATGTTCCTATCAAATTCGAGAATTAAATTCTATTTGGGAAATATTTTCTTAATCTTCCTTAAACTAGAAAGATCTTCTTTGTTAAACAGAGGACCCTTGGATCAAAGATCCAGCGGTGATCATTTGATAGAATAAAAATCTATCATAGAAAAATATTTTTCTAATCTTATAATAAGAATAAAATTCTATGTTAACAAGATATCCATATTGAGAAAATATATTTCTGATCTTGTTAAACTAAAAAGATTTGATAGAATGAAATTCTAATCTTTTTAAAACTAACAAGATATTCATAATCGTATTAAACAAACAAGAATTCTTCTCTGTTAAACAGAGAGCCTTTAAATTAAAAAATTCAATGGTGAATAAAACTCACCGAGTGATCTAAAAGATTATGTTGGTTATAAAATCAATCAAAATCTCTCAATGAGAGATTGGCTGAACAAACTGATTCTTTTCTTCCTCCTATAAATAGGAGCCAAGAAGGAGAGACAGAAGAGGAGGGGGAAGAAAAATAGAAAGAGAATTTAATTCTCTAAAGAAGAGGAACCCCTCCCAAAAGATCCCACAAAAAGAGAATTTAATTCTCAAAATAAGAGTTTAACTCTTCTAAAAGAACTTAGTTCATCCTCTGGATAAGATCTGCAGAAGCAGATCTCCCCACAAGTTGAGAATTTAATTCTCAAAACAAGAGTTTAACTCTTCTAAAAGAACTTAGTTCATCCTCTGGATAAGATCTGCAGAAGCAGATCTCCCCACAAGTTGAGAATTTAATTCTCATCGGGGAGATTCTGTCATGCAGATTCAAAAACTAGGGGAAGGAACTGAATTCAAAAGAGTTTAGCTCTTACAAAACACATAGGAATTTAATTCCTCTAAATAAAATTAGGGTTTAACCCTGTAAAAGAATTTAATCCTTAAACAAGAGATTTAACTCTCCATACACAAAAAAGATATCAGTACCCAACATGATCACGTGTGTCCACGTGACTCCCCCCTCAATGATCCAAAGAGAACGAATGAAATTAGGTCACGTACTCCTACGTGACCCTTGAACAAATTTCTCAAAATAAAAAGGGAGTAAAGCCAAGGCAGAACAGATTTTGGGTGTCTTACGTGTTCCCACGTGACCCCTAGCAATTATCAAGAGGATTCTACCCAAAGGCAATGCCCGCCTAAAGGAGCGCCTCACGTGACCCCACGTGACTCCTGAGAAGTGTTCAACACTTATAAAAGAGAAAAGGGAATAAACCCTATTTTTGGAGCGCCTCACGTGACCCCCAAGTAGTGCTTAGCACTTATTAGGCAAAAAAGGAATAAATCAAAGGCAGTTTCCACTTTTGAGGCGCCTCACGTGATCGTACGTGACCCAAATAGTGCTTGGCACTCAGAAGAGAACAAAAGAATAAATCCAAAGAAGCAGCGCTAGCGCCTCACGAAGTTACACGTAACGGCCACAGGGCTAAAGTGTTTAACATTTATATGCATCACGTGCGACACGTGAGCATTCTCAAATTCCAGTGTTTAACACTGCCTCAGAGTATCACGTGGGAGCACGTGAGCGCTGAATAAACATGTTAGTGTTGAACACTATGAAGGGCTAACATTAGCCAGAATCAGACCAAATGTTCTAAGGACCGTCAATCGAGCCCCTCATGCTCAGAGTTCCCCAAACCGATCTCAGTCCCAGAGATAGCCAATGAGCTCCTAACAGATGGCATCTAAAATGATGTTCATCCCACCATGATTTCTCCCATTGATCTAGAATTTGGTTCAAGGGTACATCTCTCCACACCTCCGATACATGTCGTTGTAATTCTTCAACGTCTTCAGAGAGGTGGAGGGTCCCAATAACCAATAACTCTTGGCGCACCACCGAACAAACTTTTTTAAAAAAGGGAGTAAATCTAAAATACATCTCAATTTGGAGGCGCCTCATGTGATCTTACGTGATCCCTTGATAGTGCTTAGCACTCGGAAAAAGAAAAGGAGAATAAAACAAAGGCAATTTTCATTCTTCAGAGTGCCTCATATGATCTCACGTGACCCAATAGTGCTTAGCACTCAGAAAAGGAAAAAGGGAATAAACCCAAGATAGCTCCCATTTTGGGGGCACCTCACGTGTTCCTATGTGACCTCCAAACAGTGGTGTATAAAATAGGGAGAAAATTCCAAAGACAACGCTCGCATTTTGAAGGCACCTCACGTGTCTGCACGTGACTGTTTGATGAACCAAGTGCTTAGCACTTATAAAATCCGGAGAACAGTTCTCACGTCGGGTGCCTCACGTGCTCACACGTGAGCCAAGTGCTCGGCATTTATATATATATATATGAGGGAATAAACTCAAGGAACAATGCCCACTTCGGGGCCCCTCACGTGTTCACACGTGAGCTCCTCCAAAGTCCAGTGTTTAACACAGATTCAGTGCTTAGCACTATGGGGTGACTAAGGGAAATCAACCTTTGCTCAAATTAGCCAAGTCTTCCGAAGCCAAGACCCCTTTTTTCACCAATCAACTGAGCCCCCATGTTCAGGTCTCCCCAAACTAATTCTAGTCCCAAAGATGACTAGTGTTCTCCTAACAGATGACATCTGAATTGATGTTCATCCCATTTCCCAAATCGGGATATTGGTTCAAGGGTATATCTCTTCATACCTCTGATATATGTCGTTGTAATTCTTCAACGTTTTCAGAGAGATGGAGGGTCCCGATAACCGATAACTTTTGGTGCATCCCCAAACAGTTGAATCAAAACCAAACAGACTGTGACGTCTTTAAACTGGACCGTAATGTCTTTAAACTAAGCTCTATAGACTATGAGGTCCTTAAACTCATGGACTATGATGTCCTTAACCTCTATGGACTGGAGGTCCTTAAACTCATAGACTATGATGTCTTTAAACTGGACCGTAATGTCCCTAAACTAAAACAATAGAGACTAAATGCTCTGTTGTTGGATCTAAACGATCCCGTTAAGTTGATCTTAGTCTAAAATTAGACTAACGTATCCATAACAAATGGTTAAGTTGATCTTAGTCTAAAATTAGACCAATGTATCCTTAACAACCACTTAAGTTGATCTTAATCTCAAACGAGATTAACGATCCTTAAATCAATCCAACTACAGATCCCTCAACTGACACTGGTTCATGGGTACATCTCCTCACGCCTCTGATATTTGTTGTTGTAATCCTTCAACGTCTTCAAAGAGGTGACGGGTCCCGACAACCAGACATTCTATGGACTGTGGGGTCCTTAAACTCATGGACCGAGATGTCCTTAAACTAACATTGGACCGTAATGTCCTTAAACTAACAATGGACCGCAAAGTCCCTAAACTAAAACAATAGAGCCAAAATGCTCTTTTGTTGGATATAAACGATCCTGTTAAGTAGATCTTAGTCTAAAATTAGACTAACGTATCCTTAACAAATGGTTAAGTTGATCTTAGTCTAAAATTAGACTAACGTATTCTTAACAAACGTTTAAGTTAATCTTAGTCTCAAATGAGATTAACGATCCTTAAACTGAACCCAAAATCCAAATCTAAGAAAATACGGATTTGGACTAATCCACGCCCTACGGGCGACAACATAAATTAGTCTCCGTATACAATCTATGGGCAACCAAAAATAAAACAATCACACACGACACGAAGTGACCATTTGGAGAAGGAGAAAGTTGTTGCCGCGATGCGGTAGCGTAATTAACTGCAGGGGCTTGCGCCTGCAGGGAAGAGAGTCCCCACAATCAAAAACCCCTCAAACGAGAGAGAATCTGATGAAGTCTGGTACAACGGCCTCATCCGTCTAGACCTCCGATACATGGTGCTATAAATCAACTTGGTATCTTCAGAGAGGCGGACGGATAAAACCAAATAGCATCTGCCCCCAAAATTCAGGCCGGACGTCCCAACGTCCCGGTCGCGTCTTCCGGCGGTAAACAATCGCATATGAAGTCTACGGGTAGTAATTGTCAGACCCCAGTAACTTTATAAGTCATGCTGATGTTTGGCTCATAACGGTTCGAGAAACTACTGATAATTCTTATCAGTAAATCTCGACAACTCTGGCCAGGGATTTGTTATTATGGCCGATCAAGCATAGCGCGGCATCAACTCCCTATACCGGGAGAGACGAAACCCCTCCTATCATTCACCGCCTCCATGTGATTCAGGATTGTACCCAAAATCTACCTGTTTGTACGACTCAGTAGAGCCGTGGTAGGGAGGAAATCAAAGCACAGTGGGAATCACACAAGACTCTATGACGATCTCGGGTCTACAGACTAATCTGTACAAGTGTCACCAGAGAATTGCTATCTGACAATAGGTATATATACCATCTAGGAGTTCTCGGCGAGTCTTGTTCGGTGTACCTATTCTCCAATGAGCACCTGTGTACAATCTTTGATGTGAAACACCAATGGTTGTGGGATTAACCATCGCCTCCAGGGTTAAGAGACGTACATACTAGTCTACTCTGGTAATATCGATGCCCTGTCTCGATATACCCTCGACTAGGAACTATTAAAGGATATGCTTTTAGACTGCCCAGGCCCCACTAGTATGATCTACATCATAATCCTGGTAGTCAAGTATAATCCTAAGGGCTTTATCAACATGTATATAAGATATGAAATATAACATATCACACGTTAATATGAAGATAAACCAGATAGCATACTATCATTTCAAGCAAAGATTGTTTCTGTACATATACATGCCTAGCATCCTATACAATACAGGCCTCTAGGGCATACATATCTAACAATCTCCCACTTGCACTAAGGCCTATAGTTGGTGCAATAAGTACCCACTGTCTATACTAGAACCAGTTGCCGGCGTACCGCATGCCCAACATATCGAACAATCTCTCAAACTGGACTTGAGGGATGGCCTTGGTGAATGGATCTGCCATGTTTTCTTTCGTGTCTACTCTCCGTACCTCGATCTCCTGGAGATCCACTATCTCCCTGATGAAGTGATACCGCCTCAAGATATGTCTGGATTTCTGATGGGACCGTGGTTCCTTTGCCAAAGCCATGGTTCCATTGTTATCGCAATACAAAGGTATTGGATTAGCAATGGATGGAACCACCTGAAGTTCAGAAATGAACTTCCTCATCCAGACTGCCTCTTTTGCGGCATCATTAGCAGCAATTTACTCAGCTTCCATTGTGGAGTCAGCGACGGTATCTTGCTTGCAACTCTTCCAACATACCGCCCCTCCATTTAGGGTAAATACAAAACCTGAGATGGACTTACTATCATCCTTATTTCTCTGGAAGTTGGAATCGGTAAAGGCCTCCATTTGGAGGTCTCCGTTACCTTACACCAAGAACATTTCTTTAGTACTTCGCAAGTACTTCAGAATGTTCTTCACAGCAGTCCAGTGTTTCTCCCCCGGATTGGATTGATACCTGCTTACTGCACTCAGTGCATAAGCTACATCTGGGTGAGTACATAACATCGCATACATTATAGATCCTACTGCCGAAGCATAGGATATAATGCTCATGTGAGCCCTCTCCTCATCAGTCTTTGGAGACATCTCTTTGGAGAGGGTGATCCCGTGACAAGCGGGCAAATTACCTCGCTTAGAATCTTCCATACTTAACCTCTTTAGAATGGTGTCTATGTATCTCGATTGGGACAATCCCAATAATCTCTTAGATCTATCTCTATAGATCTTAATTCCCAGAATATACGAGGCATCACCCAGGTCTTTCGTGGAGAACCTCTGCGATAAGAATAGTTTGACTGATTGTAGTATAGGAACACCATTTCCTATCAAGAGAATGTCTTCTACGTACAATACGAGGAATACGACAGTACTCTCTACAATCTTTTTATAAATACAATGTTCATCTACATTTTTGATAAAACCAAACTCTTTGATTGTATCATCAAAGCAGATGTTCCAACTCCATGATGCCTGCTTCAATCCATAGATGGATTTAAGCAACCTGCATGCTTTTCCGCTGCTCCCACTGTCAATGAAGCCTTCTGGCTGATCTATAAAAACGCATTCTTCTGAATCACCATTTAGAAATGCCATTTTAACATCCATCTGCCAGATTTCATAGTCATAGTGAGCAGCTATAGCAAGCAGGTTCCGAATGGATTTAAGCATTGCGACTGGTGAAAAGGTTTCATCATAGTCCAAGCCTGGTCTTTGACGAAATGCTTTTGCAACCAGCCTAACTTTATAGGTCTCCACCTGACCATCCATACCAATTTTTCTCTTAAAGATCCACTTGCACCCTATGGGTTTTACTCCAGAAAGCGCAACCTCCAAAGTCCATACTTTGTTGGTGTGCATGGATTCCATTTCGGATCTCATGGCATCCAGCCACTTCACTGAGTCACCACCCGTGATAGCCTGCTGAAAACTAGTAGGATCATCATCATCTATGATAAAATCTTCTCTATCACCATCAATTAGAAAACCGTAGTATCTATTAGGTGGGCGAGAAGTCCTACTAGATCTACGGAGTGGCTGAGGTTCGCTGGGTTCTATTGAAACCTCAGGTTCCACCAGTATTTGTCTGTGGTTCTGGAATTTCTTCCAGTTCTACCGCATCGCCAACATTGTCATTTGTAAAAAATTCATTTTCTAAAAATGTGGCATACTGAGAAACAAACACCCTTTGCTCCTCCTTGTGGTAGAAAAGATATCCATATCAATGTTTTGGATATCCCATAAATTTACACAAAACAGATCGGTCTCGAGTTTGTCCGGATTTTGCTTTTTCACATAAGCCGGACAACCCTATATCCTAACTCTTTTAAGAGATGGTCTCTTCCCATACTATATCTCATATGGAGTGGCAGACATGGTTTTGGTCGGAACCCTGTTTAATAGATATATTGCAGTCTCCAATGCAAGCCCCCAGAATGAAAGTGGTAACTCAGTATCACTCATCATTGACCGTACCATATCTAATAGGGTACGATTTCTCAGTTCCGACACACCGTTGTGCTGTGGTGTGTACGGAGGAGTGAGCTGAGAGAAAATTCCATTCTCTTTTAGGAAATCTAGAAACTCTGTGCTTAAGTACTCACTTGCTCGATCTGATCGAAGTTTCTTGATACTCAAGCCTATTTGTTTTTCTACTTCAGATTTATACTTCTTGAATTTTTCTAAGGCTTCGGACTAATGTTTCATCAGGAACACATGTCCGAATCTCAAGAAATCATCAGTAAAAGTTATGAAGTATGGAAAACCACCTCTCTCATGTGTAGACATTAGTCCACATACATCATTATATATGAGGCCTAAGAGTTCAGTGGCTCTCTCTCTGTGTCCAGTAAACGGAGTTTTGGTCATTTTACCATTGATACAAGACTGGAAAGTCGCATAAGATTTATATTCAAACGGGTTTAAATATTCATCTTTATGTAGCTTGGTTAGTCTTGTTTCGTTAATGTGACCAAGTCTACAATGCCAAATAAAAGCTTCATTTATGTCTGAAATCTTTATTTTGTTTGTGTGTTGTATATTGAAAACTGTGTGTTGATTTAGGACGTATATCCCGTTATTTAATGTACCGGACCCAATCAACTGTTGATTAAGGTTAATATTCATAACATTACTTTGTAACACAAAATTATATCCTTCATTGTCCAACAATATTATATAATATCGAAGGTACAAAATAACATGGGTTCAAAACCAATATACAACCAGACGGCAAACCAAGGTGATACTCCCCCACTGATACACCATGTATAAAGGAATCATTTCCAACTCGGAGAGTGTGATCACCTTTCTTCAATACCTTGCTATTTCTCAGCCCCTGCACACAATTGCAGATGTGAGATCCTGGCCCGGTATCTAATACCCAGGAAGCATAGTTAATTGAAAAACAGTTTTCTGTTACAAACACACCTGAAGTGGAAGCATCACCATGCTTCTTCTTCTTGAGCTCGGCAAGGTATCCAACGCAGTTTCTCTTCCAGTGCCCAGTCTTGCGGCAGTAGAAGCATTCCCCTTTTCCCGACACAGCAGCCCCTGTTTTGTCCCTCCCCGGTGCCTTTTTCACTCCACTTTTCGGTTTGATGGGATTCTTCTTCTTCTTTCCCTTAGCCTTAGCTTTTGGGACGAAAGAGGAAGATGGCCCAACAATTAGAGTGGGAGTTTTCACTACCTTTAGCGTGCTCTCTGTACTCCTCAACATATTGAGAAGTTCGGGAAGTGACCTCTCCATGTTGTTCATGTTGAAGTTCACTATGAATTGAGCAAAGGCAGGGGGAGAGACTGTAGAACAATATCAACATATTGTTCATTCTCCATTTTCCATCCGAGGTCCACTAGTTCTTCGATAAGTCCTATCATTTTCAATACATGGTCACCTACAGACTTGCCAGTAGCCATCCGCATCTGAAACAACTTTCTGGATGCTTCATATTGGAGAGTACGAGATTGCTCCCCATACAAGTCCTTTGTATGGAGAAAGATGGATTGTACGTCCATCTTCTCATGCTGCTTCTGATGTTCATTGTCAATAGAAGCAAGTATGAGGCATTTGGCTGTTGAGCAGTCTATATCCTATATCTTGCGGATTTCCTTATCCGCAACTGAAGGCCTGGGCTAGGAGTGGCTGAAGTAGTTAGGACGTATGCGACGTTATCATAGGCCAGGGAAATATTCACGTTCATCAACCATTCTTTATAATTAGGTCCTGTGAGTTTATTTTTGTCTAATAAAAGCTTAAGTCCCGTCATAGTTATCTACCATTAGGAGAGAGAAAACAAGACACTTAGCGATAGCTCTTGCATAATTAGATTGGTTATTAATCTTATCTAATCGATGTCTCCCACTGCTTTTTATCAAATTTTCCTTCAAACCTTAAAAAGAAAACTAGCCAGGATTAATTGCAATCTACAAGTTCGCTAACCGGTCGGCCAGGCCAGTGTCGGTACATCGAGGGAGGTTCCCCGTGCTTTCGCACAGACCTAATTAAAATAAACCTCGTTTCCCTAGAGGCATAACCCCGTTGACACCTTTCTAGACACCTACCGGATTGGCTAATTGTAAAGTGCAAAACTCTTCCGGGAGTAAATTTTACTCACAGTGGGATCGGGATCCAACTATCAAATAGAAGGTATGCAATCTCATTGCATATTTCAACTCTTAAAATTCCCGATATGGTTTTTACCCCTAGTGTCTTATGACCTTAACTATGGTCAACAAATCATAAGCACAAGTCAAGTTCTATCCGCCATTTCGTGATTGATTTAGACCCACCTATATGACCCTTAACTATGGTTAACAAATTCATATGAATGTCCTAATCGATCGCATCATATACTTTGTAGTAAGACGTCACTTAGCTATCATACACCACGCCTTAACTATGGTCAACAAACGTAGTACGAATACTAAGTACTCTGCTTCCTAAAATGGCCGAGAGCCACGGATGGTTTTGATGAAAACCTTTAATATTTTGAACTTGATATCGTTGTAGAATCTAGTGAAAGGAGTGGCTTAAGATCCAGTTTTTAAAAATCGAATGGTTTTGTAGCATATTTCTAATTTTGCTAAAGAGGTCACTCCCGGTGAAGGGATCTCGGCTCTTTCCCCATCGAATGAGATGCTGGATATTCATCAAGGAATACCTCGATGCAAAGCAAAAATTAGATCAACTATAAAAAAACAAATCGAGTGCTTTGTAATATTTGCTAGTTTCGCTAAAGGGGTCACTCCCGGTGAAGGGATCTCGGCCCTTTTCTCATCGAATGAGGTGCTGGATATTCATCCAGGAATACCACTATGCAAAGCAAAAACTAGAGTTACCCATTTTAAAAAGTTTGATTCTACAATATCTTTAGGTTTCTTTTTCTTAACATTAATTACATTAATGTTGTCCCATCATTTACGTTTCCTAAACATCACAGAAAAGAAACGAAAATAGAACATACGCTTATGCCATCCGCATTCGCCAAGGGGCCCCGTCATGCACCGTTAGGTTACTTAAATAACAGCAGAGCGGGGGCTGGACTAGCGCGGGTGCAAAACTTAAGCAACGTTTATTATATATCTCATATATAAATAGCCATTCGTCGCACGCAATTATAAACATTCCAGATCACAGATGAATACATTGGATATACTAGGAATTCCGTATTTCATTCAAGCCCTTAATGAAAGACGGATTCCACGGTCGTGATGAATAACCAAACCCCACCCTAGACCCCTACGGATGCGGCAAACTATCCGCCAAATTCCCGAAGTGAAGCAACCTCCCTCAATAAAATGTGTAGGCCACTCGGCACTTCGAGAACCCGGTAGTTTGTGCACCCCACTTTGGGTCTATCCTAGGAGTAAAAACAGTAAAATGAAAAAATACATCGGTGACTACAACCTCAATCCGGATGTGCCCCGCAAAATAATATTACATCAATTTTACAAATTACATGAATGAAAGAAAAGAAAAACTCTTTTCTCACGTCCCCCAGGCTATTCATCCACGACGATCCAACATATTCATATACACATGCCATCACATGATATACATATGTGCAACCCCCACTTATTGTCGTATAGTAATTAGTGGACGTTTCAAACACATATCAAACTGAAAAGCGGATAAACGACGTTAAAAATTCGATTTTGAAACACTCCGATTTCTCCTAACACTTAGGTTACATCATATGTAATCTGGAAATAATCAAACAATATCACAAAGACAAAAACCCAGAGTACAGATAACCCTAAAAAACCCAAGCCCAAACCCTACTGTTCATCCGGCGACGCCGGGAAAATATATGATTTCGTTGGTGAGATCTTGGTAGTTTGGGCTCGTTTTTCTAGGGTTGTCTAGTTATCTCATAACAAGTATTCTGCACATGTTTAAAAAAAATTTATAACACTTTTAAAAAAATTCCTGAGAGCAGGGTTTTTGGTTTACGGTTTTGGAGTTGTTTCGTATTCGAAGCTTTAAACGTCGTCTAAACAACTAGTTATGGTTTAGTTAGGCTCTGATACCATGTTAGTAGATGTTGTACACCCTCACAACTCTTATGAGGAGGCGGAAGTGGTAAACAAAACTTTTCTTGCATGCAACACCCACTTTAAACCTAGATCTTGTGCTAAACCATAACTAGAAACCCTATCAATAGATCTTACCAACTATGATAGGGAGTTATACCTTGAGAATCAGTCCTTCTGGTCTTCGTTTGGATGCGACTCCTAGGCTCCTTGGATTCTTGAAAGGAACTCGGTCTCCGGTCACCTCTAGGTCGTAGATGATCCACCCGAGAGCTATAGAACAAGCTTCAAACTCTTCACAAGAGTTAACTAAGAAATCAAGTGTGCTAGAAATGATTACTTAGATGATGAAGAAATTAAGTAGAGGATTAAATTGATACCAAAGCTTTTGATTCACAACTCATGTGAAGGGTAAAGTATAGAGCTTGAAGAAGGAGATAATTAGGATAGAGAAGATGAAAGTGTGTTATGAAAAATTATCAACCATGGAAAAAGATATGGCTCATGGAAATAATTGAGGTGTGTATTATTTTATCTCTAAAATAATGCACCATACTTGAATAGTAATCCCAAATGAACAAAAAATACAAAGAGCCATTTCTTTACCCATGCTTTGACAATTCTCCTAATTCCTCTTCATATTTTTATTTTCACAAAATAAAAATCCTATTATGAGGTGTCTCCTTCTAGAAGGTGCTCTCATACAATTACAAGAATACCTCTCACCGTATACCGTATAAGTATACCAGTATTTGTATTATGAAAAATACGAATACAAATAATTCAATAATATAATACTGGTATCCGGCTTAAATCAAAGCCTAACGGTATTATCCTTCCGATCATCATTCGTATAGCCAGTACACGAACATGATCGAAACCCTGCCGTAACAACTTACGGCATCTACATCTTTTTCCTGAACCAGGGAACTCTCTATGTGGGACTCTAAAGACTCGACAGTACGCTGGCAGTGGGTCTAACTACAAGCACGTCAGCGGCACTAGCTGTGCGTAACGGCTACCCAGGTACATGAAGAAAAAGTGGCCGACGAGCGAACTCATCCCAACCCTAACGAGCCTGTAAGCAACACTTACCGTACAGTCCGGTCTCTACATCTGATACGTCGCATATGAAGTCTAGGGGTGGTAAATGTCAGACCCCAGTAACTTTATAAGTCATGCTGATGTTTGGCTCATAACGATTCGAGAAACTACTGATACTCTTATCAGTAAATCTCGACAACCCTGGCCAGGGATTTGCTGTTATGGCCGATCAAGTATAGCGCGACATCAACTCCCTATACTGGGAGAGACGAAACCCCTCCTATCGCTCACCACCTCTATGTGATTCGGGACTGTACCCAAAATCCACCTGTTTGCACGACTCAGTAGAGCCGTGGAAGGGAGGAAATCAAAGCACAGTGGGAATCACACAAGACACTATGACGATCTCGGGTCTACAGACTAACCTGTACAAGTGTCACCAGAGAACTACTATTTGAAAATAGGTATATATACCATCTAGGAGTCTTCGGTGAGGCCTGTTCGGTGTACCCATTCTCCAATGAGCACCTGTGTACAATCTTTGATGTCAAACTCCAATGGTTGTGGGATCAACCATCGCCTCCAGGGTTACGAAACGTACACACTAGTCTACTCTGGTAATATCGATGCCCTGTCTCGATATACCCTCGACTAGGAACTATTAAAAGATATGCTTTTAGACTGCCCAGGCCCCACTAGTATGATCTACATCATAATCCTGGTAGTCAAGCATAATCCTAAGGGTTTTATCAACATGTATATAAGATATGAAATACAACACATCACACGTTAAGATGAAGATAAACCAGATAGTATACTATCATTTCGAGTAAAGATTGTTTCTGTATATATACATGCCTAGCATCCTATACAATACAGGCCTCTAGGGCATACATATCTAACAACGACTTCATGTAGAACTGGCCTGCATGGGCCGCCAACAAAACATGTCACGCTCCGCTTCCCAAAAGATGGAAGCAGGCACGTGACAAGCCCGCGACTTATTTATTTCGAGAAGGTCATTTTCCGGAGTAAATACGCTGTAAAATTAGCAATATAAAATGACAAGAAATTAATATGACATATAAATTTCAACAACCTTATTTACATTCAAACTTGATACAATTACAATACATGAGTTCAACCGAAAAGAAAACTACACGAACAGAATGCCTAAACAGGTGGCATACATAAACTGAAAGAAAAAGATAACTAGTTTAGGCCTGAGTCGCGATCTGATCATGCTCCTCCTTTCTGATGTCCACCTCCTTAGTCTCTACAGTATCTGACGAACATTCTAAGAAACAAAGGTGGGTGGAATGCCCGTCAGCGAACTTTCGCTTGGTAAGTCCCCAAGAAAAAAGGTGTGAAGTATAAAAGTATAATGACAAAGAAAAATGGATGTCATGAAGGAATGGACTATGCGATATGGTGTTTAAACATATCATTTAATGTAAGCATGGGGATTCTATTTAACATGCAGTTCTATATATATAGATCATGGAAAAATAACATGAGCATGGTATAGTATGGCCATGAAGTGCATGTAAGTGTCCTAAAATGTATCTACATGGGTAAATTAATTTAACGTAAGTTTAAGGGTGAATGTCAACCAATCTCAAGAGTGTTCTCGAACCCAACAGGTTGTAATTCAGGGGTAAGGAACCACAGGACTGAATCAAGTGTTAGTAACGGGACTTCAACCTAGTGTTGAAGTATTCCAAACTCAACAGGCTATAATCCAGGAGTAAGGAAACACGGGCCCTCATGATAGCTTGTTTGTGTTAGTAGACATGGATTCATGATCTAGGGGGACTCCTGATATTTCGTTGGATTCACACATGAACGACCCCAACACCCAGTGTATTCTAGGTTACAGTTAAAATTACCAGCCTTACTCGAATTCATGAATACATCAAGTTGAAAGATTGAGTTCATGTCAATGTCAGGTATTCGTGTCAAGTATTCATGTATTCATGTCAAGTTGTATTCATGGTTCGAGTCAAGTCGTTTCAATAGTAGACAATGTGTTCTGGTATTCATGTTAACTTCATGTCAAGTCATAGTATTCTAGTATTCTAGTTTTGGTATATTCAAGTTCAAGTGTTCTAGTTCATGATCAAGTATTCAAGTTTATGTTGAAATTTGGTTCCTGATTGAGTTTGTATTCCGGTTAGAGTAAATATCTTATGAAAGGATTTAGCTTTTGAATTTCTTAAGTTCGAGAGTAATCGAACAACTACTGCACATGGACGGCAAGATTTGTGTCTTTTTCCAAGACAATTGCCACTTGATAACTCCGTTAAGTTGTCTGACCTGAATAGGTAAGCACTCACTTTCTTCGGCTCCTCGAGGCTCAAGAGAAATGATACCGCTTAAGGATATATTAGTCTATAGTCCTTAAAATATTGTTTGCATATCTTAAGAGGACGACGTCGCGAGAGGGAAGAAACGTGCTCGACTCCTTGAGGGAACTTGAGTGTTTGAGAATTTTGAGAGAGAAAATAGATTTGAGAGAGTGGTATGCCTAAGGGGAAAAGCTAGGACTAGTCTAGGTATTTATAGGAGAAAAATGAAGGTGTGTGAATTTAAAGAATTGAATAGTGTTAATGGGGGGAATTGAAGAGTCTCTGGTTAAAATCAGAGAAATCAAACAAGAAAATTGAGTAGAGGGGAGCTGAAGGGGTGCACAGGAAAAAAATGGGGGGATTTGGGCAAAAACCACCCGCTGGTAGTGGTCAAAATAGGAAAACCGGCAGTCCAAAAGTGCGGGTTGGTCTCGGGGTTTGTGCAGTGCATTCATCTGGGTATTTATGTCTCGTTTTTATTGTTTGATTTATTTGTAAATCTTCGTTTCTTCGTGTAATGCACGTGTAACTCTTGGGCTTCTGAAAAATTTAAAAAGAAAAAATTTAAAAAATAATTGGAACTGATGGGATTCGAACTTGCAGGCTACAGGACAGCAGTGTAGAGGCTTAACCAGTGAGCTACAAGCTATTTCTTGTGCATAAGTATCAAAAATAACTTATAACTCAAAACCAGGACAGAAATACACTGTTTTATTAATATTGAACCAATAAAAGTGTATAGAACTTTTAAGGTCGTTACAGTTGTAGAGGTGTAATTGCCAAGAATTTAAAATATCGATTTGAAAGAAACCCGTTTTGAAAAAATATGGTATTTTAATGAAAAGTTTCTTCTATGAATTACTCATATACTTAGAATACCGTGCTATGAAACCATAGTATGCGTGTGGGGTAGGTCGTTACCCCGTGAATGATCTAAAGGTTTATACTCTAGTTATTGAAAATACGGTTATATTAAAGTTCATGGTATTTTTCTGAAAAATTCATTTATATGATTATTGAACATGGAATTTTGGTTACGTCAAAAGGCAATTGATGTAAATATTACCTTGAAGTGATATTAGAGAAGTTGTATAAACTTTTAAACATGGTAAAGTGACAAAAATTGATTTAAAGACAATGGTTATATGCTAACTCCGCTTTTGTCGATATATCTTAAATTTTTTATTGAAGTGAAAAGAGAGAGAGAGAGATGAAAGGACTTACCGGATGTGTGGTGTTAGAAAGAGGGTAAGGAAGAGAGAAAGGGTCTTGGTCTCGTCGGAGATACTCCGGTCGTCGGAATTTGATCGCTACTCCTTTTGGCTTGCTTAACTCTACTTGAACAGCCTTAACCCTTCTTGAACTTAGAGAATTTTTGAGAAATTTTCAAAATAGAGGAGAGCTAGGGTATGGGGTGGTATTTATAGTGAAGAATTTAGGGTATGGAAATAAAAAATTGGATTAAAAGAATTAAAATTTGTTTTAAATGATGAATTGAATGGTCACTGTTTAATTGCAGGGAAATCAAATATTGCAGGGGAGTTGAGGGGAGCTGGAGGGGCGTGTGTGCAAAGCATGGAGGCCTTTAGCGCCATCTGGACCGGCGGCGGCGGCCAAAGGAAGGAAATAGGCGGTCGGATTTTAAGGGTTTGCCTCGAGATTCGTACCACGTGTTTAGTTTGATTTTTACTCCTCTTTGAGCCTGTTTGATTTTTCTGAAACCTTTCAATTCCCCATGAATTGCACGTGCAACTCTTAGGCTTCCGAAAAATCCAAAAGAAAAATCTTTAAAAAATTTGGGACTGATGTGATTTGAACACACAAGCTACGTCCCAGCGGTGTAGAGGCTTTACCAGTGAGCTATAAGTTATTTCTTGCTTTTGTTAAACAAAGATGACTTATAATTCCTATACAAGATGAAATATCCTTTTTTATACATTTAAACAAATAATTTTGTCCAGGGATTTCAAAGTTGTTACAGTTTTAGATCCACAGCGTTGTTAGGCAGGAAGCTACTCAGCTGCCTTGTGAAGAAGGCTTTGGATCCATGGCATTCATTGGGTAAGAAGCTACTTGCTGTGGATGGGCCGAACAGGAAGCTACCCGGCTGCCTCATGAAGAGGGCTTTTGATCCATGGCGTTGTTGGGCAGGAAGTTACCCGCTGTGGATGAGCCGGGCAAGAAGTTACTCGGCTGCCTCGTGAAGAGGGCTTCCGAGCAGGAATCTACCTGTGTTGAAGTGGTCAACCGATGGTGGGATTGCCATGACACCGATATTTACGCGTCCTTGATTCTCGGTGCCACATGGCGTGTGGCGGGTATCTCGAAATCCGTGCGAATCTCCCGAAGACGTCGTTCAATCTTCCCGGATCTGTGTGAAAGGGAGGGGGCCAACAGCCGAGTGCCATGTGGCGGCGCCCTATCGGGTGGATTTGATACTCCATAATTCGCACCATGGTAGAAGAGGATCTCGACCGTTGGGAAAATTTCATTGAGGCTATAAATAGTGGAGCCTTGGCCCCTTCTAGGGCACTCCTATCGATTTGCTTTTAGTTGTCCCTGTCTCCTCCGCTTTCTCTTTTCCTGATCCTCGTTTTTCATTGTTTCCTGATGGCCGGCCATACGTACACCATCCGAGATATCGTAACATGCGACGGCGTCTATCGCTATGATTTTGACAGTTTCGATGTGACATACGAGGCCATGATAGGTCGTCTGGAGAGTCATTGTTGGCGTTTACTTCCGCGCCGATCTTCTCTCTTACAAGTGCTCATCTATGCAATCTGGACATCTTCACCCGGCCTTTTCAGGATGTTGTTCCAACAAGCTCTGGAGGAGGCCGTTGACAAGATGCACACGTCCCATGAGTTAGGCCTAATCTCAAAGTGCAGGCGAGACCGCTTGACAGACATCCTTCTCCAATCTTTCTAATAGAGGTTGATCATAGCTTCATGTTCGACGGCTGGAGTCCTTAACGGAACCGTAGCTGCTCGGGTCCATGGCCATCGGCAGAGGGAGCGATGGGATGCTGCCTGGGCTCGGTTGAATGATCTCTGCTTTGAATACCATGATCAATACTTTCAAGACCCCCTTCCCCCTTTGCTGTAGTCGTTAAGATGTGTTTTCTCTTTTCTTTTTGCGCACTACTGGGCACTTTTTGTAAGGCTGAGGAGCCGAGAATACCTTTTATTTAAACTTTTCTTTGCTCGTGAACCCTTATTTGCTCAGAATGTAAGAACATCGAAATTTCTCGTTTATTTTTCAAGCGTAGGTAGATCGGTGCTTCTCATTCAATCCTTCACCCTGGAGTCAAGGTAAGACTGATAAAGCGAGACTTAGGTCAGCAACCTACAGGCGCACCCGTGCTTTTATTCTCCTAAGCAAAGGGCTGGCTTGGGATACTTCCCTTACCTCTGATCTGGGATGGAGATAGCCCATGGGCTCGAGAGGAAGCTGTAGAACCTGTGTCTAGTCGGGTAGGAAACTACCTACTATGAATGGATGCGATGAACAGGAGGTTGTCCACCAGCCTCGGAACCGAGTAGGAACCTACTAGCGTGAGGGCTTAGCATAGAAAATAAAACAAATTTAAATGACAGAAAAAGAGGAATTTCATTATTCAAGAGAGTACAAGTTCATCTATATAATTTAAACTTTTTGGCATTATACGTCCGTCGAAAGTTGCGGCCTAAAGAATTTTGGAGGCGGTAGGCTCCTCCAGGCAATGCCTCGATCAAGAGGAAGGGACCATCCCACTTCGGGGAGAACTTGTGCATCTTCTCTTAGTCCTCGAATTCGTTTTGTCGTAGGACTAAGTCTCCTGTTTTGAATGCTCGGTGTTTGACCCGGGCATTATAATATCGGGCGGTCTGTTGCTGATATGCGGCCATCCTTATTTGCGCCCGGTCTCTCTCTTCTCCAGTAGGATATCTAAGTTGCTTCGAAGGTCTAAGATATCGGCCTCGTCGTCGAAGTGTTCGACTCGATAACTAGGTAGGCCGATTTCCGCTGGGAGTATCGCCTCGGTGCCATAACAGAGACTTATCGATATTTCCCTTATGGGTGTCTTCTTTGACGTTCGCAATGCCCACAACACTCGTGGCAGTTCCTCGACCCACCCGCCCTGTCTTTTTTCTAGGCAGGCTCTGAGGCCTCGGATGACACCTCGGTTTTCTACTTCGGCTTGCCCATTGCACTGGGGATGTGTGACCGCGGAGAACTTCATTAATATGTGATAGTCGCTGTAGAATTATTTGACTCTGTCGTCTTCAAAGTTGGTTCCATTGTTGGTGACGATGCACTTTGGAATTCCAAATCAGGCGATTATATTGTTCTGCAGGAACTTCATCGTGGAGGTGGCATCCGGTTTCCTGATCAGTGCAGCTTCGACCCATTTCGTAAAGTAGTCCACGGCGACACGGATGTATTTATTCCCATGCCGGTGGGGAGTGGCCAATCATGTCCATTCCCCATTATGCAAATGGCCAAGGGGAACTCAGCGGTGTTCACTCAGTGGCTGGTAACCGAGGAATGTTGCTGAAAGGATGACATGTCTTGCACCTTTGTACGAGCTTTCCTGCATCGTTGTGGATAGTCGGCCAATAATACCTTTGTACCAGTGTCTTTTGAACTAGACTACAGGCCCTCTGATGCGCGCCTCCGACTCCTTTGTGTATCCCTTGGAGAACATACTCTGCTTCGTTGGAATCAACGCATCTGAGTAGAGGTTGGGTGTATGAATTTTTTTACAAGTTTCCTTTTCTCCATATGAAGTAGCGAGCTTTCTTGAGGAGCCGGCATGCTTCGATTTGGTCTTCACAGAGTACTCCGTCCTTGAGGAACTCCACTATGGGCTTTCTCCAATCCGGTATACTCCCTTGAGTGGTGTAAATCTGGTGTATCACTTCTTTATCTTTGATGCTGGGTCGCGGAAGGACTTCGAAGAGGATGTTCCTCTTGTGATTGGCCGAGTAGGAGGAGGCGAGCTTGCTCAATGCATCTGCTTTGACGTTCATGCTCCGGGGAATCTGTTCCATTTGAACCTCTTCGAAATTTTTCCGTAGCCTTTTTACCTCGGCTAAGTATTTCATCATCAGAGGTTCCCGGGCTTCGAATCGTCCGGTCACTTGGCCGACGACGAACGCGGAGTCGCTGCAAATTCTAATTTTCTTTAGCCCTACCCCCGAGGCGATTCGTAGGTCGGCCAATAAGGTTTCATATTCCACGGCATTGTTTGAGGCCTTGAAGTCGATCCGCAAAGAGTATTCCATCTCGATTTCATTAAGGCCGTGGATGACCAGCCCAGCCCCATTTCCTTCCTCTTTGGAGGAACCGTCCACATAGAGTACCCAGTCTAGAATCGGACCGAGCTTTTCTCTGACTGAGTGTTGTGGGTTTAGATCTCGCGTCGGCACTTCTTATCTGTTGGGAATGGTGCATTCAACAACGAAATTGGATAGGGCTTGGGCTTTGATTGCTTGTCTTGGTCGGTATCGGATGTCGAACTGCGACAACTCCCATCTCCACTTCTCCAAGTGGCCCTGACAACTCAAGGGAACCAAGGATGTTTCCCAGGGGTCGGTCGGTGAGAACAATGATGGTAGGAGCCTGGAAATAGTGCCGAAGTTTCCTAGATATGACGACGAGTGCCAGAACTATCTTTTCGATGGCCGGGTACCTAGTCTCCGCGTCTCTGAAAATGTGACTGACGTAGTAGACCGGCCTCTGTATTCCTTTGGATTCTCTGATGAGAACGGAGCCGGCAGCCTGGTCGTAGATGGCCAGGTACAGCAGCAGCTCATCTCCTTCAGCTGTTCAGGTAAGAAGCGGTGGCATCGTCAGATGAGTTTTGAGCTGCTTGAAGAGGATTTGAAACTTCTCAGACCACTCGAACCCTGGGCTTTTCCTTAAGGCTTTGAAGAAAGGTAGGCACTTTTCGTAGGATCTGGACATGAACTGACTCAAAGCGGCCACCCTGCCGGTGAGCCGCATAATTTCAACACTTCTCTTGGGCATCGCCATTTTAATGATGCTCTGATCTTCTCCGGATTTGCTTCGATTCCTCGGTGTGTGACCATAAATCCGAGGAACTTTCCGCCCGTGACACCGAAAGTACACTTGGCTGGATTCAGCTTCATTTTATACTTTCACACGACCTCAAAGGTCTCGCCGAGGTCCGCGGTATGCCTGGCTGACAGGGTGGATTTAACGAGCATGTCATTGACGTAGACTTCCATATTCCTCCCGATCTGTGGCTTGAACTGCTTATTGACCGGCCGTTGGTACATTGCCCCAGTGTTTTTGAGGCCGAAGGGTATTACCCTTTAGCAGTAGACTTCTCGATTGGTGGTGAAGGCGGTGAGCTCTTCGTCGGCTGGATTCATCCGGACTTGATTATAACCGGAAAAGGCATCCATGAAGCTCAGCATCTCATAATCGGCCGAGCTGTCAACTCGATGATCTATCCGAGAGAGGGGTAGTTGTCTTTAGTGCAGGCCTTGTTCAGGTCGGTAAAATCAACGCACATTCGCCACTTTCCATTCGCTTTCTTGACTATGACTGCATTAGCTAGCCAAGCCGAGTAGTCCAGGTTCCTGATGAAGCCAGCCATAAATAATCGGTCCACTTCCTCCTCGATCACCTTTTGTTTAATGGGCGTGAAGCTTCGTTTCTTTTGTCAGACCGGCCGGGATTTTGAGTCAATTCTGAACTTGTGGGAGATCACCTTGGGGTCGATCCCCGGTATGTCCGCGGGAGTCTAAGAAAACGCGTCGGAGTTGTTTCGGAGGAACTGGATAAGGTTGTCCCGAATTTTTTCGGTCAAGAGGGAGTAGATCTGTACAATTCTGCTATTGTCTCCCCCGTTGAGGGGGACCTCGGACAAGGCCTCCACTAGGGAACCCCGGATCTCCTTCTCGTCATCACGTGTATCCAGCGATTCTCGAAGGTCACACGATCACTTGGATAGGTCAACTTCTTTATTCTCGGGCACCGTCGTGGCGAGGCACACCCTGGCGATTTGCTGATCTCCGTAAAATTGACCTATCCCCCCATTTCCCAAAGGGAACTTCAACGGAGGTGGTAAGTCGAGATTTGATCCTGGAGGGTATTTAAAGTGGGGCGACCCAAGAGGATATTATAAGACGAAGGAACCCGGGCGACGAAGAAACTCACCCACATGGTTTGGGTTCTTCCGGCCTCCCCAATGCTGAAAGGGAGAGTGATCATCCTCTCGGATTGGACAGAGTGGTTAGTAAACCCAGAGAAGACGTGCGAGGTCGGTGGGAGATCGGACGTGTTTAACCCTATACGCTGGAAGAAGTCATAAAATAGGATATCCGCCGAGCTTCCCAAGTCAACTAGGATCCTTCGGATTTCGAACCGATTTACATTGGCCGTGATCACTAGGGGGTTATTGTCTGGGACGGATATGCCATGAAGTTCTTCCTCGGTGAAGGTGATGGGAGCAATTTTCTTGCACTTCTTAGATGGTGGATCACCTAAGGTCATGACCGGCCGGATACGGTTGGTGTCCTCATTGCTCGGAGTCGAGCTAACAGAGATGACCATGATCTGCCCGACCGTCAACTCTTTGGTTGGAGGTTGGTCTACTTACTCCCATTATTCTTGACATCTATCTTGTAGGTACTTTGTTAGGTGACCGTAGTGGATCATCTCCTCGATATAATCACGGAGCTGTTTGCAGTTCTCGGTCGGATGCCCCTGTGACCGATGAAAAGCATAATATGGGCCACAGAGTCGCTTACCCGGCCTTTGAATCATCGGCGGGAGTTTGAAGAATCTCTCACTCTTTGCCTCCTCTAGTATCTCGGCATGAGAGACATTCAGAGGAGTGTACTCGTGAAACCTCAAAGAATAAGGTTTCAGACGATCGGTCTTTTTCTTCTCCTCCCGGTCCCGTTTCTTTCGGTCTGTCCGGTCCCTGCGGGGAAGGTTGGCGTTCACTTTGGATCTCCTGCTCGGTCCAGGCTTTTACCTTGGCCATGGTCTTACATTGCGCTAATGCAAAAGAGCGGATCCACTCTTTGTATCTAAGACCGGATCTCAAGATGGTGATGACCGTCTCTTCCCGGTGCTCGGGTATCTCCAGAAGGGCATTGTAGAACCGGGTAACATAACCCTTGAAATATTCCATGTCCTCGCTCTTGATGGTGAACATGTAGTCGACCATCCTCTTCTGTCGTCGGTTACCGACGAAATGATCGAGGAACTGAGTAGCTAGCTCGTCGAAGTTTGAGATTGAACGCAGAGTAAGACTACAGAACCAATCTCGCCCGCCCTGGATGAGGGTGGTGGGGAAGGCTCGGCACTGAGCCACGTCCGAGTTATCTTGGAACCTCATACCCGCCGTAAACACATCCAAGGGGTCTTTTGGGTTGGACTTCCCGTCGAAGAGGGCTACTTGGGCAGTTCGTTACGAGACGAGACCCGCTCACTTAACAACTGCTCCGTGAAGGGCCTCGTGAGAGAATCCGTAGAGTATTTTGTCGATCCTCCGGGCGAACGGGTGGCGAGCCGCATGTCCTCAATCTTCTTCTCAAGGACCTTGATTCGCTATTGGTATACCGAGGATTCTCCATAGTCAGAGTGCCTGATGTCTCTGCTTCGGCTTTGCGTGATGGAGCGGCTTTGGCTCCGCTTTATCACTTTCCTCAGATCTTCGGGGTGAACCCTTTGTGGTTCGCTCCAACATGTGCCATGTGCGTGGCCTCGATGAGTATGTTGATTTCGGTCTTCCCTGAAATCAGGTGACCTGACCTACGTCTCATCGGATGGCGAGGGAGCACGGCGAGCGTTGAAAAGATAATTTGGTTGGTTCCGAGACCTTGGTGTTGGACTGTCCGGAACCCAACTAGTTATGGAATCACTCCTTGTATGGGGGCCGTGACTGCCAGAATCGGCATGCCGGTGTTCCGTGACGTCGAGATTGGTATGAGCGAGGCTGAGGACTTGAAAGCGCCTCTCTGTCGCCTAGCACATACCGTCGTTTTGGGGAGCAGAGGCGGCGGTTTGGCGAGCATGGCCGACCGTTTGGACATGAGCGAGCGCGTCCACCATCGCCGTAGGTCTGTTGATCCATGAAGATAATGCTTCGATGATGTTGGGAGGCAGAGTAAAACCGCCCCCACATCCGTTATGGAAAACGGGGTGGCTTATGCTAGTATCTTTGTTGCGATGATCGCTGGCCATCAAATCGAAGGTTGAAGATCAACTTTTTTGGGTGGAAAAAGGTTCCCATAGACGGCGCTAACTGATGGAGGTCGGAATCTCCTTCAAATGTTGTCCTCCGTCGATTTTGTTTCCAGTGGTGCTGAACGGCCGAGATTTGAGATGAGGGTTGAGCGTGTGAATCTTAATGGGTTGTTGGTTGTTGTTGACGCCGAGCTACCTGCATGGAAAGCCCCGGGGTGGGAAACCACCGTAGGATCCTCCGACGACCAAGTAAGTATCGAGGAATATTAGGGCAAAGTAATAGCGTATTGGAATGAATTTTTTTAGATACTGGAGTCGTATGGAAGAGGGGTTTATATAGCGGTCGCATGGAACGGTCCGATGAGAGATTCTCGTCATCCGTTACGTCCATGCGTCATGTTCGCATTGATGGCGGGATACACCCATTAATGGCGAGATATGCTCATTAATGGCGAGATATGGTAGCGTGGGATGCGGGACGTGGAGCGGCGGAGATCTCTTCGTGGAGAGATACATGGAGCCGTTACGGGGCACTCGCACTGCTACAGAGTACGGATTCGGTCACAGTTTTAACCGTGATCACAGATATATATGGTCATAGTTAAAATAGTGACACAAACGTCGCCAAAAACCCTATCAGGAGAACCCTAGTCACACCCATAACCGTGACCATATGTTTTTTAAGTCACGGTTAAGACCATGACCATATATGTGGCATTACCAAAAACGGTTTAAACAACTAAATGAAACCTGTGTGGGGTCTACATATATGGTCACGGTTATAACCGTGACTAATTTATAGTCACGGATTAAACTGTGACCATAAGAGATATATGGTCACGATTAAAACCATGACCAAAAGGTTAAAGCGTAATGTAGGATACCTGCTATAGCAGATAACCGTGACTATATAGTCCCTATGGTCACGGTTTAAACCGTGACCATAAGGGGAAACCATAGTGAAGGTTGCCTGCTACTAGCAGGTAATCGTTACTATATCTTATTTAGTCACGGTTAAAACCGTGACTATATATTATTTGGTAACGATTAAAACCGTGACCAAATACATTATCAATTTTTTTTAAAACTGAAATCTGCACGCCCCACGAGCGCTACTTCTCAATTGCAACCAGCAATTGATAATAATTATATGATTAAATCTCATGCAATTTTAACAATTAAGAAGTAATATGATTAGAATCAAACGCAATTATAAATAAAATATATACACCAAATGTTCTCCGCCGAAAGACGCGACCGGGACGTTAGGACGTCAGGCCTGAATTTTGAGGGCAGATGCTATTTGGTTTTATCCTTCCACCTCTCCGAAAATGCCAAGTTGATATATGGAACCATGTATCGAAATTTTAGACGGATGCGGCCGATGTTGCAGACTTTGTCAGATTCCCCCTCATTTGAGGGTTTTTTTGATTGTGGGGACGCTCTTCCCTGCAGACGCAAGCCCCTGCAGTTAATTACGCTACCGCATCGCGGTAACCACTTTCTCCTTCTCCAGATGGTCACTTCGTGTCATGTGTGTTTGTTTTATTTTTGGTTGCCCGTGGATTGTATACGGAGACTAATTTATGTTGTTGCCCGTAGGGCGGGGATTCGTCCAAATCCGTATTTTCTTAGATTTGGGTTTGGTTTGGGTTTAAGGATCGTTAATCTCATTGAGATCAAGATCAACTTAAACGTTTGTTAAGGAAACGCTGGTCTAATTTTAGACTAAGATCTACTTAACAGGATCATTTAGATCTAACAAAAGAGCATTTGGACTCTATTGTTTTAGTTTAGGGACATTGCGGTCCATAGGTTTAAGGACATCATAGTCCATGGAGTTTAAAGACATCATAGTCTGTAAAGTTTAAAGAAATCATAGTCTGGTTTAAAGACATAGTAGTCTGGTTTAAAGACACCGTGGTCTGGTTTTGGTTTAACCGTTTGGAGATACACCAAAAGTTATTGGTTATTGGGACCCTCCACCTCTTTTAAGATGTTGAAAAATTACAATGACATGTATCAGAGGTATGAAGAGATGTACCCTTGAACTAATATTGGTTGGGAGATCTATAATCAGGGTTGGGACTAAGATCAGTTAAAAATATTTATGAGCATATGGGTTCAATTAATCTGAATTAGGGGCATGTGGCCAACTTGGGCTCAACCCACTCAGTTAAAATGTTAAACATTTAATTAGGCTCAGTCCTTTTTTATTCAACAATGCTGAGCATTGGTTTTGGGTTCTGACAACCTTTTTGTCTTTTATTGAGTGTTGAACACTCATTATGGCTCTGGGGTTTTATTTAAAGAACAATTTATATTCCTTCAGCGCACACGTGAGGAGCACATGGTGCTCATGGCGCTGAGCGCCAGATTTAGAGCGCTAAGGTTCTTCATATGGGATAGCGCACACGTGAGGAGCACGTGGCGCGCTTGGCGCTGAGCGCCAGACTTAGAGCGCGAAGGCGCTTCTTATGAAATAGCGCACACGTGAGGAGCACGTAGCACGCTTGGCGTTGAACGCCATTCAATGAGTGCAGAGCGTTCTTTTTGAAATAGGGCGCACGTGAAGAGTACGTGGCGCGCTTAGCGTTGAGCGCCAGTCAATGAGTGCAGAGCACTCTTTATGAAATAGCGCACACGTGAGGAGCACGCGATGTGCATGGTGCTGAGCGCCAGCTAATGAGTGCAGAGCGCTCCTTATGAAATAGCACACACGTGAGGAGCACGGGGTGCGCTTGGCGCTGAGCGCCAACCTTGAAGCACTGGGCGTTTCTTTAAATTGGAGCGCTAGGAGCGCTGCGGCGCTGTGCGCCAGTCTTGGAGCGCTAAGGCGCTTCTTTTTAATTGGAGCGCTAAGGCTCTTTTTAGGCAACCTGTTCTGCGTTCTGAGAATTAAATTCTCGTTCATAGGAGACTTTGTCTCATAGATCTAAGAACTATGTTATTAATTTAATAGGAGATTTTACAATCTCTTCTGTTTTTGTGAAAGATTTTGTCTTTATCTTATAGATCTTTGATCTAACGAGAACTAAGTTTTTCTCCCTCCCTCTTTATGATGAGATGCTATAATCTCTTTTGTGAAAGACCTTTGTCTTATAGATCTATGATCTTAGAAAAAGAAATGGGTTCTTCTTATTTTTATGAGATGATTTTATCTCTCCGTTTTATTTACCATGAAGAAATTATTCTAAGCTTGCCCTTCTCTTTGAAATTTCTCAAAGTTTGTTGGGGGATTCCTCTATACAAGAGTTGAATTCTTCGGTCCTTTATATAGGGGAGGCTGATTTGTTGAATCAGTTAAGGAAATCTTTTCTCTGATTGATTTGGGAATGTTTCCTACCATTGGATCTTTTATCCAAGGGCTTCTGTTTTACAGAAATCAATCTTCTTGTTTTTAACAAGATTGTGAAAATATTTTCCCATGCATAACTTATTCTGTATCTAGGTGATTTTTAATCACCATTGGATCTTTGATCCAAGGGTGGGGGAACATTTAGTTCCAGCGCTAGCGCTCTCGTGCTTTGCACGTGAGCGCTGCATCAGAGTCTTTGACTCTTGGTGCTAGCGCACTTAGCGCTAGCGCTCTCGTGGTTTGCACGTGAGCGCTGCATCAGAGTCTTTGACTCTTAGCGCTGGCACAGTTGGCGCTAGCGCTCTCGTGCTTTGCACGTGAGCGCTGCCTCAGAGTCTTTGACTCTTAGCGCTGGCGCACTTGGCGTGGGCGCTCTCGTGCTTTGCACGTGAGTGCTGCATCAGAGTCTTTGACTTTTGGCGCTGGCGCACTTGGCGCTGGCGCTCTTGTGCTTTGCACGTGAGCGCTGCATCAGAGTCTTCGACTCTTAGCACTGGTGCTCTTAGCGCTAGCTCTCTTGTGCTTTGCACGTGAGTGCTTCCCCAGAGTGTTTGACTCTTAGCACTGGTGCTCTTGGCGCTAGCGCTCTCGTGCTTTGCACGTGAGCGCTGCCTCAGAGTCTTTGACTCTTAGCGCTAGCGCACTTAGCGCTAGCGCCCTCATGCTTTGCATGTGAGGCCCTGTCTCATTACTGAAGGTGTCTTTTCACCTTCCTTCTCCACTTTTCCTGAGTCAAGCTTCTCTTTCCCAGAGCTTGGAAATAATTCCATCATGCACAATATTTTCTGTGCCTAAACTTAAATGCCTCCCTTCATAATCTGAAGCAATGTTTTTTTTCTCTCTCATTTTCAGAGAATCATTTTAACAGAGAAGAGCTATGGCTTGTAATCGCCCACAGGCTTGCCGTCAGCCATGGGAGGTGCCCATTGAGGAAATTGTTCCTCTTTTTGCCGCGCGCTTGGTGAACCCTACTCTTACGGTTGACCAATGCGACACGGTGCTTCACGAGTTCTTGACTCATATAGGATCTCCACTCCCCATCGGCTCCATTTGGCTCCGGATGGTTTTCTTGTCTGTGATCAATGATATTCCCCCTCCTCCGGTGGAGATGACTCCGGCAATGCTCGACGCCGCGGAAGACAAGATCGAGTGCTTCCACGAGGCACTTTTGATCACTACAGCTCTAAGGGATCGCTCTGTCCGGCTTCTAAGCCAGATACGGGCTCAGCGGGTCGTCATGTAAACCTTTGCTGATGGGTGCGGTGCTGACCGATGGGTAGATACTCTTCGTGAAGATTGCCTCTTTGTTATGGTGTAGAAGACAGAGAGGGAGTTAGATAAATTTATCCATAGTTTTGTGAATCTCTGTACTTTCGATCCCATGTTTGGTGATCTATTTCCTGTAGAATAGAATGTTCAATTAAATGATTTGTTTTTGTCATTGAGCACCTGTTCTTCCTCTGATGTGTGCATGTGCATATATGAATGAGCCTGGTTTCACACATATCTGTAAACGAAACTTAAGCCGGCATGAACAGGAATAAATAGCTCTTGGCCGAAGATTTTGGCGGGAACAAATGCCCCCCACTACTTTGCCCACATAAGTATATACGTGGGTGAAGTAGTGCAGAGTAATTCATAGCAGTTTCGAGTTGGTATATAACTTTCAGAATCTTGATCTGAGAAGATAACGAGCGGACACAAGCGTCGTCGTTTATCATTGACTCAAATCTCAACTCTTAAGGGATATAATTCCAAACCCTCAGCCCCATGAGCTGCACCCTTCTATTTATTTATGTCTTACTCTGGCGTGAAGTAGTTTACATGCTCATGAGTAACCTCTCCATTTTAGTGGCATGTAGCTTTGGCAAGTGTGGCCTATAAATGGTAAATAACAGTTCATCTTGAACTCTTTATAGCGTAGCGATGGCTTAGGAAACAGGGTTAGGATCTGATGCCTAAGACTTTCCAACTTTATGAGCCGTGAGGGTCTCATAAAGATTTTTCTCCCTACGAGTCGTGAGGATCTCGTAGGTGTATTTTCTCCTTAGGAATCGTAAGGATTCCTAAGTACGTTTTCTCTTGGGAGCCGTAAGGATCTCATAAGAGAATTTTCTCCCTTACAAGTCGAGAGGACTTGTAAGTGATCGATGAGTTGGCTTTTTTCTGAGTCGAAGCACAGCTCCGACGAGGAGGTCACTTGGTTGACGTATTTCCGCAACGGGGTCATTGGATGACGTATTTCTGCGACGGGGTCATTTGCTGACGTGTTTCCACGACGGGGTCATTGGCTGACGTATTTCCGCGACGGGGTCATTTGCTGACGTATTTCCGAGATAGGGTCATTGGATGACGTATTTCCGAGACGGGGTCATTGGATGACGTGTTTCCGCGACAGGGTCATTGGATGACGTATTTCCGCGACGGGGTCATTTACTGACGTATTTTCGAGACGGGGTCATTGGCTGACGTATTTCCACGATGAGGTCATTTGCTGACGTATAGTTTCCACGATGAGGTCATTTGCTGACGTATAGTTTCCGCGACGGGGTCATTTGCTGACGTATTTTCGTGACGGGGTCATTTGCTGACGTGTTTCCAAGACAGGGTTATTTGCTGACGTATTTCCGCAACGGGGTCCTTTGCTGACGTGTTTCCGAGACGGGGTCATTTGCTGACGTGTTTCCGAGACGGGTCATTTGCTGACGTGTTTCCGCGACGGGGTCATTTGCTGACGTGTTTCCGTGACGGGGTCATTTGCTGACGTATTTCCGCGACGAGGTCGTTGGATGACGTATTTCCGCGACGGGGTCATTTGTTGACGTATTTCCGCGACGGGGTCATTAGATGACGTATTTCCGTAGAGTCTTGGAACTAGGGACATTGCCATTGCTCCGATTGGTGGTATCGCGTCCGTATCCTGTTGGAATGAAGAGGAACGCCGTTGTTGGTCTTCTGAGATGCAGATGTTACTGTTGAGATCTGACTTTCCCTTTGACAGAGTTTGTTGTGACATATGGTTCCCTTTTCGTTTATGCCCATGGATTGTATACAAGGGTCAATATGGACTCACCTGCAGGGCAAAAGTTTCATTCTTTCATTTTTTTATTTCATTCCGCGATGCTCTATCATTTCAGCTTTTTATATCGCGAAAGTCGCGATTGCCCAATCATTTCGGCTATTTTTCGCGGTGCCCAATCATTTCGGCTATTTTTCCTTTTTACTCGCTGTTTTTTATTGCGAGTTGCCTAATCATTTCGACAGTTTTTGTATGCATATATTTTACTCGCTGATTTTTATTGCGAGTTGCCCAAACATTTTGGCTATTTCATATGCATTTTTTTAGTATGGAACTCAAGGTCTGATACCAATCTTGCATAAGTATCGCTGTGACTAGAATGTTGCCAGGAGCGAATCATCACTTGCCGTTGTCGATTCTAACAAAGGTGACTTAGCAAACAGTGTTAGGATCCTGTCAACTAAGGCTTTTGACTTCATGAGTCGTAAGGGTCTCATAAAGATATTTCTCCCTACGAGTCGTGAGTATCTTGTAGGTGCGTTTTCTCCTTAGGGGTCGTGAGGACTCCTAAGTGCGTTTTCTTTTGTAAGTCGTAGGGGTCTTACAAGAGTGTTTTCTCCTTATAAGTCGAGAGGACTTACAAGTATTGTTCACCAAGCGGGGAAATTTCGCGCCATTGGCGAGAGCTTGGTGGGGGAGACGTTTATTTGTGCCCGTGGATTGTATACAATGGTCAATATTGAACCACTTGTAGGGCAATTTGGGAAAGGTGATGGCTTAAGAACAGGTTCAGATCCTTGTAGCTTAAGGCTTTTGAATCTTATGAGCTGTGAGGGTCTCATAAGAGGGTTCTCCCTACGAGTCGTGAGGATCTCGTAAGCGTAATTTCTCCTAAGGAATCGTGGGGATCCCTAAGTGTGTTGCTCCTTTGTGAGTCGTAAGGATCTCACGCAGGTATTTTTCTCCTTACAAGGTTGAGAGGATCTTGCAAGTGTCTTTTAACGAGATTGCACCCTTTCGAGTTTTCACAAACTCGCCGGTAACCCTGCTGTTTTTACTCACGGAGCCCTTTCGGGTTTCCGTGCCCATTTTGCTTGTGGACGTACCCTTTTTTTTACGAGTCTGCGTCCTTTTGGATTTTCACAAACTCCCCGGTAGCCCTGCTGTTTTTGCTCATGGAGCCCTTTCGGGTTTTCATCCGTGCCCATTTTGTTTATGGACGTACCGTTTTTTTTATATTTTATTTTACTAGTCAGCCTAAGGATGCTGCGAGTTTGTAGTAGTTTAAAGACATTTCGGTCAGTAGTTAGTTTTAGGACATTTTGGTCCATAGCTAGTTTTAGGACATTACGGTCCACTATTAGTTTAGGGACGTTCCGGTCCTCTATTAGTTTAGGGACGTTTCGGTCCTTTGTGGAGAAAACGGCTTCGCTAGATACCGCTTACAGAGCATTGGTTTGGGAAGATAGCGAGCGAACATGGGTGTCGTTATCTATCAGGCATAGTATTTTTTCAGGAACCGGCCGTTTATTGGCCTGAAGAGTCTTTCGCCATGCATATTCATGAGCAAGTAAGCCCCACCTTGGTAGATCTTGTCTATGATATACGGGCCCTCATTGTTTGGCTCGAATTTCCCCTGTTTGGCACGGTTAGGGATTATAGGTCTTTTTACGACTAGCCCGAGTTCGCCTTGGCGGAATGTTCTTGGCCTAGTCAATCTTTCATACGAGCGTGTCATGCTTGCTTTGTAAGCTTCTAGGTTTTGCTGCGCCATGAGATGGGTTTCATCGAGGGCGTCGAGCTCCTCAAGCCGAAGGTGAGCATTCTCTTCGTCTGTTAGCTCGTAATGAACCGCCATTCATAGAGAGAGTAACTCTATCTCTAAGGGGAGTACCGCTTCTGTGCCGAATACCAATGCGAATGGCGTCGTATTTGTGGCCGTTTTGAACGTGGTTCGGTAAGCTTAGAGTGCTTAATGCAATCTCTCGTGCCAGTCCTTTTTGTTTTTGGACACCGTCTTCTTTATGATCTTCGTCAAGGTCTTGTTGAAAGCCTCAGCTAGACCATTAGCTCGGGAATTATAGACCGAAGAGTATCTCCAGTCTATATTATGCTGTTGTGTGAAGCGGCTGATTTTGTGACTTCTGTAGGCCGGCCTGTTATCAGAGATAATCTGTCACAGAGTACCGAACCGATAGATGATGTGCGTCTTGAAGAAATGGAGAATATTCTCTGTCTTCACTTCTCTTAGCGGCACTGCTTCTGCCCACTTGGAGAAGTAATCAGTTGTCGCCAATATAAACCGATGTCCTCTGGACGATGCTGGTTCGATGGGCCCGATTATGTCAGTTCCCCATATTTCGAACGACCAGCTAGCTACTGTTGGGTGTAGCGGGTTTGGATGCTGGTGGATGAAGTCCCCGTGAATTTGGCACGAGTGGCACTGTTTCGCGTATTCAAGATAGTCTTGGATCATCGTGGGCCAATAGTAGCTTATCATTTTGATCTTCAGCTTCATCTTTGGCCCGGTTTGATGAGAACCACAGGTCCGTCGTGAGTTTCTTGGACAACTCTCCTTGCACCTCATCCATAGAGAGTCGAACGATCTCTTATACAGCGTATCATTGATGAAGGCAAAAGACAGAGCTCATTTCATGAGCTGATGTCTTGAGGATGCATCTTCAGGTGTTCGACGGGATTTGAAGTAGTCTATAAAGACTTCTCTCCAATCCTTATCCTTTTTCTGGTCTTTTATTTATAGGGCCGTTTGCTTGGTCACTCCCTTTTCTTCGTACGACTCCGGAGATATTTCTGCTGGCGCAAGAACCCGACGGCTTTGCACAACGAT
Source organism: Agapanthus africanus (assembly GCA_030015575.1). Lineage (NCBI taxonomy): Eukaryota > Viridiplantae > Streptophyta > Magnoliopsida > Asparagales > Amaryllidaceae > Agapanthus > Agapanthus africanus. The sequence goes on along the minus strand of CM057339.1, from coordinate 123,380,368 downwards.
CCTCACGTTATCAAGGTTTTCGTCAGCCAGTTTTTTAGCGAGTTTGGCTAACGCATCCGCCTTGCTATTTTCCGCACGCGGTATGCTTTCTAGGGCGTAGGCAGGGATTTGAGTCAGTAATTGTTGCACTTTCTCACCGTACCTTACCAACTCTGGTTTGCACGTTTGATAGTCGCCGTTTACTTGACTAATGACCAGTTGGGAGTTTCCGTATATGAGGAGGTTTTCAATTCCCATGTCGACAACGATCTCAAGACCTGCTATCAAAGCTTCATATTCGTCTTCATTGTTCGTCCTTGGCTCCGTTAAGGAAAAGGCAAAGCGCATTATCTCTCCTTATGGAGTCACGAAGATGAGGCCTACCCCATATTTGATTATGGGGGTGTTGTGCTTTCGCTTCTTCATGGAAGATGCCCCATCAAAGTAGAGTTCCCATCGGGTATCACTTTCTACTATATCCCTGTCAATCGTGTCAAACGCGTGCTCGTCTGGTAACTCGCAATTTATGGGTGAGTTGGCAAATATCGGATGCTCAGCGAGAAAGTCAGCGATAGCCTGGCCTTTCACTGCCTTGAGGGGTCGATAAGTTATCGAGAACTCCATCAAGAGGAGGGCCCATTTAGAGAGACGCCCTGTTAGTATGGATCTTGACATCGAATACTTGAGAGGATCCACCTTTGATATGAGATGGACCTCATGCGCCAAAGCATAGTGTCTGAGCTTCGTTATCGCGAAGATTAACGCCAGGCAGTTTTTTCGATGGGGGGGTAGTTGTTTTCTGCTCCCAGTAGAAATCGACTCAAATAGTAGAGGGCTCTCTCTTTCCCTTGGTCGTTCTCCTATGCCCATAACGTGCCTAAAGAACCTTCAAGGGCTGTTGTGTACATGATGAGGGGCTTTCCTTTGACTGAAGCGGTCAGTACCGGCGGATTCTGCAGGTATTGCTTGATTTCGTCCAGTGCGCTTTGGAATTTGCGATCCCAGACGAACGGGGTCCCCTTCTTCATTAAATGGCTGTAGGGGCGGCATTTGCCGAAAAGATTGGCTATGAACCGCCGGATATACGTGAGCTTTCCTTGGAGAGACTGCAATTACTTGAGAGTCCTTGGAGCAGGCATTTCCATAATCGCCTTGATCTTTGATGGATCTATCTCGATGCTCCGGTGTCGTACGATGAATCCTAGGAACTTTCCTGAGGAAACTCCGAACGCGCATTTCAGAGGGTTCATCTTCAGGTTGTATTTCCGAAAGCGCTGAAACACGATCTTCAGATGCTCTCAATGCTCCTCGTACGACTTGCTTTTCACCACGAGGTCATCGATGTAACATTCGACAATCTCATGTAGGAGGCCATCGAAGATCTTCGTCATGGCCCTCTGGTAGGTAGCGCCGGCGTTCTTCAGACCGAAAAGCATCACTTTTAGCAGAATATGCCCAGAGGAGTCCGGAAAGCGATATGCTTCTGGTCTTCAGAATGCATCTTTATTTGATTGTACCGTGATGAGCCGTCCATTAAGGAGAATACTTCGTGAGTGGACGTGTTTTCTATCATCATCTCGGTAACCGGTATGGGAAAGTCATCCTTCGGACAAGCTTTGTTGAGCTCCCGAAAGTCTACGCAGATGCGCACCGTCCCATTCTTCTTCATTACTGGATCGATATTGGCGATCCAGTCAAGGTACTGAACTTCTTGGATGAAGCCGGAGTCGATTAACTTCTTGACTTCGGCATTGATGCTTATTTCAAGTTCGAGCCGCATTCTTCTTGGTGTTTGCTTGACTGGCTTGACGTCCGGAGATATCTCCAATTTATGGATAGCTATCTCTGGATCTAGCCTCGGCATCTTGGAATAGTTCAATACGAAGCAGTCTTTATACTGCATGAGCACGTCTTTTAGCGTAGCCACTTGTTTCTCAGATAGCAGCTCACTGATGAACGTTGGCCGCGGGTCATTTGTCGTCCCCAAGTCGATTTTTCTCAGGTTGTCCACAGTGGTGTGTATCCTTCCTTCCAACTATTTTGGAGCTGGTGGAAATTCTGAGATCAACTCATCTTCCTCCTTATTTTCAAAGCATCAGGAGAGGTCATCCATGTCCTCGGGGACTCCTTCTTATGACAGCGTTATCGCGTGACAGGTACGAGATCGTTTCCAAGACCAATGTTGATCTAGTTCTAGTCTCGCTGTATACGTGGCTTTCAGTACATGCTTCTGTGGTGGGACTACCCTCCAACTGTTGGATAAAGCGAATCTGCCGAGTTGATATTGGTCTTCAACCTAGTTTTTTAAGGTGAAGCAGTCTTCAAGAGGATGTCCTACTGCTCGATGATAGGAACAATAATCCGGATGATGAACTTCGCTTGCTTGATCGGGGTGTTTGGACTCCGGGAGAGTAATCATTTTATGTTTCATGACAAGATCGAATATCTTCCTTGTCCTGTCTTGGGGAAAATAATATGCTTGACCCATCTTCTTTATAAGAGACGATTCCCGGTTGCTCAATTCTTGATCGCGTAGCTTCTTGGACCCGCTTTGCTGCTGTCGAACGTTTTTTTGTTCTTTAGCTTGTCTTTACCTCTGCGTCGGGTCTTCTGTATGATGGGCTGGCGACGAAGAGCATCGTCATTCTCCGCAGCCTGCTGAAGGAGGCGCTGCGTCCTGGATTTCTCGTAAAAGTCCATTTCACGGTTGTGGTCATCCCGGGCCTTTTGACCCGGTTCTCTTATTAGCTTGTCCATCTGTTCTTCAAACGACGGACTTGGCATTTTTACAGCGGGATCTCGTTTTGGTTCGATTGCAGTGTCTTTTAACAGAGCATCTCCTTCTTCATCGAAATCATGTATAACGTAGCAGCCATGGAATCGCTCCCGTTTCTTGGGTTGAACATATCCAAGCCCGATCGTTTCCATTCTCCCATTGGGCAATCTTCGCTGAGTTGCGGGGATGTTCCAGATCCTGTTGTAGAACTGAGCTTGTCGAGCAGTCTGTCTGAAGGGTATACCCTGGCGCCTCAACACCCTTTTTATTCCTTCTGTGTAATATTTGGGCAGACGACCGGATTTCTTTCTTCACTTTGGTTTCCGCGGATTGATAAAAGAGGATCGCCTTTTCATCTTTTCGCTTTGGAGGAACGTAGAACGTCTACAGTTCTTGCACACTATATGTATCAAGTGCGTCAAGCTCCCTGTAGTGCTGCCGCGGAACCATAGCGATTTGCAAACTCCGTTCATCGCCAGTGAAGGCTTGTATTGATAGCCGAACAGAAAATACTGCATTGACCTCATCTTCAGAGTCGCTGCCGAAGACCAACATAGGGGTAGACGGTTTGGGCTTATTGTATTGGAGCGGCCCCGAATAGACTATCTCTTCCTCCTCCTCAGTATCGCTCCCGAAGACCGGAATGGTGGTGATAGCTTTTTGCTTATTCTCCGGTTTATGGCATCTTTCCGTGTCTTCATAGTCTGGAAGAAAGTACTTTGCGTCCTCGTATTTGCGGACTTTATTCATGGAGAATGGGTTTAGCACCCCCGTTACGGTGTACTCAAGACCATCCTTGAAATACTTCATACACTGATGCTGTGTAGAAGGGATGATGTTGTATTCGTGTAACCAAGGCCTGCCGAGCAAAGTGTTGTAGCAAGTCTTGGCGTCAATGACATGAAATTTGATGTCAGTGACGAGCAGCCCAAAGCGTAATGTCAATATTACATACCCGAACGTTCGTGATGACTGAGAGTCAAACCCGGAGATAGTGATTTTATCCCGAGCAAGGTGTTGAATGCTCATGCAGATTTCTTTTAGCACTCTCACGTTGAGAAGGTTGACAGAGGACCCGTTATCAACTTAGATCTTCCCTATCTTGATGTCATGGCAGCATCCGGTGACATACATGGGATGGTTGTGCTCGCATGTCCCGAGGAGGAGATCTTCATCGCTGAAAATGACTTCAGCAGTGTGCACTTCTTCTAGCTCGTCCTTCATCTTTTCTTCGGCAAGGAAAGCTTGGAACTGTTTGGGCTATTGCATTGCCTTGATCAAAGAATCTCTTGCCTCTTTAGATTGAAGAAGGGAATCGAGAATGCTTAGCTGTGAGGGTATCTTCCTCAGGTGTGCCAGAACGTTGTAATCCACCTTGTTTTTCTTTGGCGGGTCCTTGGCTGGTAACTCCTCGACGACTCGATCATCGAGGGTGATATCCTCAGGGACTTTTTCTTTCCCCTTATCTTTTTAGTTCGCTCCCTTGCTTGTGGATCCGCGAGTCTTTTCAGGTAGCGTACGATTGCGCAGCTGAATATTCTCGCAGGTTTTCGTCTCTTATGCTTCGGAGGTGGGTTCTTTGAAGAGAGGGCCAAGGGCTATTACCTCGTCAGAATCGCTTCCGAAGGTGAGAACTTGCGATATCCCGAAACCGACCATGTGACAGTTACCGGAAGTTCTTTTGTGCTCATCTGTCACATTTTTTCGCTGTCGACGAGCTTCAGGCTTCATCCTCTTAAAATGTTGTCGGTGGGTGACATATCCCTACCACCAGTTTTTAAAGGCATTGCACTCTTCAGTAGGGTGCGCGATCCTCTGATGGTATAAGCAATAATTTAGATGTACATCCTTTTCGTCAAGGTATATCCCACCAGGAGTGTTTCCTTCGGAGGGTGGCAGCTTCATTCCCATTGACATGGCTTTGGCGAACCGTTTCCTCGTCTTAAGTTTGCTTTTGTTTACGGCGGATGTGCTTTGATCTGGTGGGAGTGTTTTAACCCTTTCATCCAGCCGCCGGTGTTTGGCTTTTTCGAATATGGCCATTTCGCGCTCCCGATCGTCTTTGCTTTTTAGACGGGCTGTGTTCAGCAAAAGATCGAGCATCTCGTTAGACGGTTCCAAGGGTTTCGGTTCGGGATCTGCCCCCAATTTCTTTGCATCTGGAGCTTCTTTACCATCTATTGACGAGTGAGAGATCACGTGGCAGCTCGCCACATAATTCTCAGGCTCATCTGACTAGTCTTCTCCCTCATCTTTGTTGCCATCTCTGTTTTCAAGAATGTGGTTGAGAAACTCTTGGAGTGTGACCGGGATTCGCGCCTTCTGGATGTATTCCTCTAGTGCGTCGATGTGTTTTTGCAGGTCCATGCGCTTGTCATTAGGATTCACGGGCTTTTAGGTCTTCTTATTCTTCTTTGAAGATTTTGACGGCTGGGCATGGGCGTTTTGACTATCGCTACCAATTCTTGGCGTCGGGCGCGGCTTCAGCATTCCCTCAATGACTTCGGGCTCCAGCGGACTTTTCCACCTGATCGCAGGGCATGTTTAGAGATCCTTCAGCATTCTTTTCGTTTTGGCTGAAAGAGTGACCTCCCATGGAGCTTCTTCTATAAATGAACACGATTCCATCGACGTATCTACCTTTTTAGGAGCGTGCGGCTGGGGCGGGCTTACCTTCCAATTCTCGGACAGTGCGAATTTGCCCTGTTGGTATTGGTCTTTAATCCAGCCTTTAAAGACGAAGCAATTTTCGATTGGATGTCCTACTACTCGGTGGTAGGAGCAGTAATTAGGATTGTTAACGTCACCTAACTACAGTGGGCATCTCAGATCTGGTAGAGTGATGAGCCTGTTGCGCACCGCCAGTTCGAACAGTCTACTTGTTTTATCCCGAGGGAATGAGTAAGGACGCTTTAACTTTTCGTTGATAAATCGCTGTCTGTCATTTTGGAGATCAACTGGTTTTGGACCACTCGGCTGTTGCTGAGCATTGGCGACAAAGGTCGCTTACCCTTTCCCCTTTTCATTCCGAGGCTCCGTCTTTGAAGAGGACGGCATGTGGCTCATCTGGTCCATCCGGGCCAGCTTGTCTATCAGGGCCTGGAAGGTGGTCAGCTTGAAGAACATCATGAACTGGGATATGGTTGCCTGCGGATCAAGAGTACCCAAGAACATGCCTACTGCAGGAGCTTCTTCGATGCACGCTTCGCATTTCAACCATAGGATCCGCAGCCGGATTGCATACCGAACCCATGTTTCTCCCGGCTTCACCCTGGCATTGATCAATGTCGTGATTGGGGTGCGTTCACTAGCGCTTGCGAACCATTGTGTAAACAGTAACTCCATTTCTGCAAATGTCTTAACGGAGTCGTTCGGGAGCTCAGAGTATTATTCAAACACTGTCTCCGACAAGCTGCCAACAAACTGGCAAAGCAGCAGTTTGTCGTCACCCCCAGTACTACCGCATAAGGCTTTGAATTGAGCAACGTGCTGGTGTGGATTCCCCGTCCCCTTATATACATGGAATTTAGGGATCATATATCCCGACGGGTACTTTATTTGATAGTACCAACCTGGATAGGTTCGTCCAGTCTTGATGATTTGGCCAGCCACTTCATTCGCCTGATGAGCTCGTATCTGTTGAGCTATATAATCATCTAGGGCGGCTTTGGAGATCGTCTCCTCTTTGGCCGCTGATAAAGCCGGAAGAGAGTTCGATATCTTCCCTCTGTCGTCTTCAAGGATAATCGGGGGGTCTTTAACTGGAGGATCCGGCTGTATCATCATCCCGACCATATCTTGGAATAAAAGCGTCATTTGTTTTATGTTGGCCGCTTGTTCCGTAGCCTCTTTGTCTTTCCTCTTTAGCATTCTTCGGAGGAATTCGGCATCAGTTTCCTGTTCCTGACGCTGCTCCGACGATGTTTCCGGACTTTCTTTTGGCTTAGTGAGTGCGACCATCTCCGTTAGCATCTCTTTGAGCTTTTGCGGTTGTTGCTCCTGAGCCTTTGTCACTGATCTGGTGAGAGGTCGATGGCCCATGGAGATACGGCTATCCTCTTTCCCAGATGCCATATAAACAGTGTACACCACCATGCCCCCAGACTTGGGGCGTTTAGGTTCAGTGCTCTTTAGATTCATCGCAGACACGGGGATTTCTCCGGCCTTCTTCTTTTGTGAGCGGTCGATAATGAAGGGGCCGTTACAGCGGGCACTTAAGTAGATGACACCTTTTGTGGTACGACAGGGTGGTCCTTCTCTTGCCGAACTTTCATTTTCTTGGATCGACGGGAGTAGTCCTTGTCGCTTACTGAGTCTTGGACCCTTCGCCAGACCCTGTGAATTTTTGAGGACAACCGCTGAGGGGGCTGTTATGGCTTTGTCTTTGTAGCATTCTCCACAGGTAGAGGATATCTTTTCAGCACGGCAGTCGAAGAGTTCTTGCGGACCCTCCTGAGTGGTTCAAAGTTGTTCCCAGTTGGACCAGCAGCGTCGACTTCCACCGTTGGAGCCGACGGGGTAAGTCCAGAAAGGGAATTGCCCCCAGCTTTCCTCACTCGGTGCCAGTGGTGACGTCGAGCGTGTCGCACAGACGAGACCACCTCTGCTGATGGATGAGCTTCTTCATGCCCCCCGCTCTGATGAGGGGCTGTTGTCGTCGTTAGCCTGTCGAAGACCGACGTCCGCTGAGAGGGGATGGCCAACCTATCGAAGGCAGACTTTCGAACAGGGGTAGCAGCCTTGGTGATTTCGCCTGGAACGGGAGTTGGAGCGGCCAGTCTTGTGAAGACCGGCCCCTTAGCAGGAGAAGCCGCTTTGGCAACTTCAGGAGCAGGGATGGCTATTCGTTTTGGGATAACCCCTCCAGGTATCGTGGGCTTCTTCACTGGCCCATTGGAGTTTTGGCCCAGTCTGTCAAAGACTGAGGCATTGGATTTGGGCGACCCGTTGAGAGGGGCCGCAGTAGTCGTAATCCGATCAAAGACCAACTTCTTCGGAGCTTCTTGCGACGGCAGTGGGGCATTGAATCTCATGGGTGGGAGCATGGTCCCAAAGAACAGCCCAGTAGTGGCTTGCGTCATATGTTCCACTGGCATCTTGAAAACGGAGGCCGCTTGAGGCCCATAAGTCACTCTTCCAGCAAGAACAGAGTGGGAGTTGTTGCAGTTTGTACAGTTGAAATCCATTGATCTTCTGTTTTCTGCATGGACCAAGACACCAAATCTTAGTACCTCGAATTCAGGGGCAACCATAGCAAACCACGATTCGTTTGCGAAACACGACACACGAAGTGTGGAGTGGAAAGAGGAAAAGGTCCCACCGGGCGTGCCCGAATCTGTTCTCCGCCGAAAGACGTGACCAAGACGTTGGGATGTCAGGCTAGAATTTTGGGGACAGATGCTATTTGGTTTTATCCGTCCACCTCTCCAAAGATGCCAAGTTGATTTATGGCACCATGTATCGAAGGTTTAGACGGATGCGGCCGATATAGCAGACATCGTCAGATCCCCCCTCATTTGAGGGGGTTTTTGATTGTAAGGACGCTCTTCTCTGCATACGCAAGACCCTGTGATTGCACGCTTTCGGTGTGTCGAGTTTAGAGTTCTAAAGTTTAACCGCGATCAGGACGGTGTCGCTTTGCAGATAGCCGCGGTGAGCACGGGTCGTCCGCAGGGAGACAGAGCGTTTTCAGTTCTTGTTACGATGAGTTAATGCGCGTGGCAGAAATGTTCGTATCTATCCTATGTGTTATATGCAAAGTAAAGGCTTGTTAGGATAAGATAGGATAGTGTATGTTAAGGAAATCCGTATTCAAGTCCTTTGAGCCATGTCTTGACCTATTGAAGCTAAAGCAATCGGCAACAACGTGGATTAGGGTACTTAAGCACGGTATTTAAGAAATCCGGCTTATTGACCATTGTCCGTCCGTTCTTGTCTCTTGCTTTCGCCTCCGTCGAAACCGAACGCAACCGGTCGTGGTTAGGAATCACCGATACCTTGGTAGTGTAGGGTGCTTAACGGAGCGCTTGCGTAAGGTTTGGGCGTAGTTCAATGGAAAATAACGGGAAAAGGAAATGGGAAACGGAAACCTTAACTTACAATATCTTACTCTTTTCCTAACAACACATATTCACAAACCATTCACAACAACAACCAAAGAAGAGAAAAAGAAAATAACAAAGAAAAGAATAGAAACATTACAAGTAAGTAAATGCATGGAATTTAAGTGCAAGTAAGTAAAGCAAGTATTAACAGAGCAAGAAAGAAATAACTAGGAACCAAAGAGCAAAATACAAGATATGGGTTCAATAACCTAATCTTAAACTTGCAAGCTCAATTAAGAGGTTGCAAGATAAAGAAGAGGCAAAGAACTCATGGTGAATGAAGGCACAAAAAGAGAACTTTATTAAACTTGAAGAATGATACAACCCTTGAGATCGATAACCAAAGCTTAAACTTGCAAGCTCAAAGAAGAGGTTGCAAGATCAAGTTAAGGTAAAGAACTCAAGGGGTTTGCTATGTACAAGAGAACAAAAGAAAATAAAAGAGTTGAACTGTAAAATAAAAGATACAATGTCAAACCCCTCTCCCTTGCTCACTGGTTCTGTATTTATAGGCTCAAAAGAAAAATTAAACAAACAATAAAAATGAGCTGACGTGGCAACAAGGGAGGGGCTGTGAGAAACTGGTGGCATTTGGAGGCAGTGGGGCCGGCCACATAGGGTATGATCTCGGCCCAAATCCGAGCTCCTAGGCTCGTTCTTTGTGTGTTGGCTTGTTTTGTCCCCCACATCACTCTGATGTTGTTTGCTTGGTCAGTAAAGTCTTTGGATGCACTCAGGGCTTGGAGGGAAACTTGTAGCTATGAATCACATCAACACTTTATGCATTGAATGCACCATTAATGCATATCACACCATACCCACTTGTGCCATGATTCATGGCTGCCCCACTAGGTTCTAGTGCATGCCAAAAAGCATGTGCACACACTTGCATTGTGTTGGACCAAAATATTGTGCACACATTTTATTCGCAAAATCTGTTTGGATATTGGTCGGTTTCCTGCTCTGGTTGCAGTGTCGGCTCACATATGATATATCCGTGGTTTTAAGTGTTTTTCTAGTATTATGTCACGGATACATGTAATCTGTATTACTGAGCAAACACCGGTTAATAGTACCGATATAAACAAAAAATAGATAACGAATGAGCGATATTAAAATGCAGTTTTCAGTGATGAACACCGTGCAGTTAATTACGCTACCGCATCGCGGTAATCACTTTCTCCTTCTCCAGATGGTCACTTCGTGTCGTGTGTGTTTATTTTATTTTTGGTTGCCCGTGGATTGTATACGGAGACTAATTTATGTTGTTGCCCGTAGGGCGGGGATTAGTCCAAATCCGTATTTTCTGAGATTTGGATTTGGTTTGGGTTTAAGGATCGTTAATCTCATTGAGATCAAGATCAACTTAAATGTTTGTTAAGGAAACGTTGGTCTAATTTTAGACTAAGATCTACTTAACAGGATCATTTAGATCCAACAAAAGAGCATTTGGACTCTATTGTTTTAGTTTAGGGACATTGCGGTCCGTAGGTTTAAGGACATCATATTCCATAGAGTTTAAAGACATCATAGTCTGTAAAGTTTAAAGACATCATAGTCTGGTTTAAAGACATCGTAGTCTGGCTTAAAGACATCGTAGTCTGGTTTTGGTTTAACCGTTTGGAGATGCACCAAAAGTTATTGGTTATTGGGACCTTCCACCTCTCTGAAGACGTTGTAGGATTACAACGACATGTATCAGAGGTATGAAAAGATGTACCCTTGAACCAATATTGGTTGGGAGATCTATAGTCAGGGTTGGGACTAAGATCAGTTAAAAAGATTTATGAGCATATGGGCTCAATTAATCTGAATTAGGGGCATGTGGCCAACTTGGGCTCAACCCACTCAGTTAAAATGTTAAACATTTAATTAGGCTCAGTCCTTTTTCATTCAACAATGCTGAGCATTGGTTTTGGGTTCTGACAACCTTTTTGTCTTTTATTGAGTGTTGAACACTCATTATGGCTCTAGGGCTTTATTTAAAGAACAATTTATGTTCCTTCAGCGCACACGTGAGGAGCACATGGTGCACATGGCGCTGAACGCCAGATTTAGAACGCTAAGGTTCTTCATATGGGATAGCGCACACGTGAGGAGCACGTGGCGCGCTTGACGCTGAGTGCCAGACTTAGAGCGCTAAGGCGCTTCTTATGAAATAGCGCACACGTGAGGAGCACATGGCGCGCTTAGCGCTGAGCGCCGGCCAATGAGTGCAGAGCGCTTTTTTTGAAATAGCGCATACGTGAGGAGCACGTGGCTCGCTTAGCGTTAAGCGCCAGTCAATGAGTGTAGAGCACTCTTTATGAAATAGCGCACACGTGAGGAGCACGTGGTGCGCTTGGTGCTGAGCGCCAGCCAATGAGTGCAGAGCGCTCCTTGTGAAATAGCGCACACGTGAGGAGCACGTGGTGCGCTTGGCGCTGAGCGCCAACCTTGAAGCGCTGGGCGCTTCTTTAAATTGGAGCGCTAGGAGCGCTGCGGCGCTGTGCGCCAGTCTTGGAGCGCTAAGGCGCTTCTTTTTAATTGGAGCGCTAAGGCTCTTTTTAGGCAACTTTGATCGGTTCTGCGTTCTGAGAATTAAATTCTTATTCATAGGAGACTTTGTCTCATAGATCTAAGAACTACGTTCTAAATTTAATAGGAGATTTTACAATCTCTTCTGTTTTTGTGAAAGACTTTGTCTTTATCTTATAGATCTGTGATCTAACGAGAACTAAGTTTTTCTCCCTCACTCTTTATGATGAGATGCTATGATCTCTTTTGTGAAAGACCTCTGTCTTATAGATCTATGATCTTAGAAAAAGAACTGGGTTCTTCTTCTTTTTATGAGATGATTTTATCTCTCCGTTTTATTTACCTTGAAGAAATTCTTCTTCCGAGCTTGCTATTCTCTTAGAAATTTCTCAAAGATTGTGGGGGATTCCTCTATGCAAGACTTGAAGTCTTCGGTCCTTTATATAGGGGAGTTTGATTTGTTGAATCGGTTAAGAAAATCTTTTCTCTGATTGATTTGGGAATGTTTCCCACCGTTGAATCTTTGATCCAAGGGTTTCTGTTTTACAGAAGGTAATCTTCTTGTTTTTAACATGATTGGGAAAATATTTTTCCATACATAACTTATTCTGTATCTAGGTGATTTTTAATCACCATTGGATATTTGATCCAAGGGTGGGGGAACATTTAGTTCCAGCACTAGCGCTCTCGTACTTTGCACGTAAGCGCTGCATCAGAGTCTTTGACTCTTGGTGCTAGAGCACTTAGCGCTAGCGCTCTCGTGCTTTGCACGTGAGTGCTACATCAGAGTCTTTGACTCTTAGCGCTGGCGCACTTGGCGCGAGCGCTCTCGTGCTTTGCACGTGAGCGCTGTCTCAGAGTCTTTGACTCTTGGCGCTGGCGCTCTTGTGCTTTGCACGTAAGTGCTGTATCAGATTCTTTAACTCTTGGTGCTTGTTCCCCTCCGAACGGCTGCCTGGACTGCGCGTCCGTGCCTGAGGTTCGGGGCAGATGCTATTTGGTTTTATCCGTCTACCTCTCCGAAGATGCCAAGTTGATTTATGGCACCGTGTATCGGAGGTTTAGATGGATGCAGCCGATGTAGCAGACTTTGTCAGATTCCCCCTCGCTTGAGGGGTTTTTGATTGTGGGGATGCTCTTCCCTGCAGGCGCAAGCCCCTGCAGTTAATTACGCTACCGCATCGCGGTAACAACTTTCTCCTTCTCCAGAATTTCACTTCGTGTCGTGTATGTTTGTTTTGTTTGTGGTTGCCCGTGGATTGTATACGGAGACTGAGTAATGCCGTCGCCCGTAGGACGTGGATTAGTCCAAATCCGTATTTATTTAGATTTGGGTTTGGTATTTTCAGTTTAAGGATGCATTAGTCGCGTTGCGGCTAAGATCAACTTAAACGTTCGTTAAGGATACGTTAGTCTTGTTTTAGACTGAGATCAACTTAACGCAGTGATCAATTTAATTATCTGGCCGTCGGGACTCGTCACCTCTCTGACGTCGTTGAGGGATTACAACGACAAGCGTCTGAGGAGTTCAGAGATGTACCCTTGAACCAAAGTTGATTTGGGGTTTTATTGTTTATTTAAAGATCTAAGGACACATTAACCGTAGCTGGGGCTAAGATCAACTTAGACGGGACCGTTTAGATCCGGCAAAAGAGCGTTCGGGCTCTATTGCGCCAATTTAAGGACGTGGTGGTCCATCGCCAGTTTAGGGACATGGTGGTCCATCATTGGTTTAAGGACGTTTCGGTCCGATATTAGTTTAGGGACGTTTCGGTCCGTTATTAGTTTAGGGACGTTTCGGTCCGATGCCAGTTTAGGGACGTAGTGGTCCATTATTAGTTTAGGGACGTTTCGGTCCAATATTAGTTTAAGGACGTCTCGGTCCGATATTAGTTTAAGGACGTCTCGGTCCACGAGTTTAAGGACCCCGCAGTCCATAGCGATGTGTGGTCGTTGGGACCCGTCACCTCTTTGACGTCGTTGAGGAATTACAACGATGGATGTCAAAGGAGTTTGGAGATGTACCCTCGAACCGGATGTAGATTGATTTAGGAGAGCCATTTTGCTCAGTCAATTTAATTTAAGGACTTACGGCCAAAATTGGGCTAAGTCCAGTTGAAAATGTTCAACACCATCATTTATTTTTTTATTAGACCTGTGCTAGGGCTTTGCCCATACTTAAATAATGCATTGCATTACTTCAGGCCATTTATGCCCATTTTGATTGGGATGCAGATCATTTATTTTGGTCCATTGGACCTTTCAATTGGGCTCTGCCCTTCCAAATAATGCACAGCATTTTATTTATTAGGCTTGTTAAGCCTTTTAATTGGGCTTGGCCCTTTAGGAAGTGAAATGCATTGCATTTGTCAGGCGCTTTGCGCCAATTACTGAGCGCAAGCTCATATGGTGATGACACGTGTCATGCTCTGGGGAGCGCAAGCGCAACAGTGCAGCGCGTTACGCTGTTGCGCTGCGTTGTTGCGCTGGCGACACGTGGTGTGCTCTCAGCGAGTTGCACCAATTCTAGAGAGCAAAGCTCTATCTTAAGGGCGCTTAGCGCAAGTGGTTTTATAGCCGACACGTGGCGCTCTCTTAAGAGCACAACGGCGCAACTTGGAAGTGCAAAGTACCAATAATCTTTTAGATACAAGAAGGAAAGTGCAAAGCACTGTTTAATTTCTTGATCTGAAATAGATCAAAGAAAAATAAATTTTTCTTTGCTTGAAGAACCAGAGGTTCATAAAAGTGCAAAGCACTATTATTATATATTATTTTTTTTTATTGTTTCTTTTTTTTTTAAAGAACCAGGGGTTCACAAGAAGTGCAAAGCACTGTTTATTATGTAAAGATCATTGGTCTTGTTTTTAGATCAATGATCCATTAGAAGGAATTTCTTCTAATCCATAAAGGTTCTTTTACCTTTTTTCTTGAAATCTTCTCAGAGTTCTCTCCCTTTAAAGTTCTCGAGTTCTCCAAAAAAAAAAAATGTTGATGTCTTTGAATTGAGGCTTAGGGTCCTTTTTATAGTGCTCACAAATTAGTTAAATTTGTTTAAAGAAATCATCCTCTGAGTGATTTTGGGAATTTTCCCCACCGTTGGATCTTTGATCCAAGGGCTTCTGCTTTGCAGAAGAAAATCTTCTTGTTTTAACAAGAACAGAAAAGATTTCTTAAAAATCTTAACTTAGTTTGGCGCAGATGCCCCAGCGCGTGACACGTGTCATGCAGCGCAGAGCGCAGCGCAACTGCGCTAGCGCATCTGCGCTGACACGTGTCGCGCAGCGCAGAGCGCAGATCGCAGCGCAACAGCGCTAGCGCATCTGCGCTGACACGTGTCGCGCAGCGCAGAGCGCAGCGCAACTGAAGCGTTGCTTCAGGCAAATAGAGCTCTGCTCTGATTGGGCGCGTCTTCTTGGGCGCAGCGCTGATACATCTGCGCCTGACACGTGGCGCGTTGCGCTCAGCGCAGAGGATCTGAAGCGTTGCTTCATTTATTAAAGTTTAAATTTTGGGAGAATCAGAAGCGCCGCTTCTCCTGAGATATCTTTTCATCTCCTCTTTTCAAGTCAAACTTGTATTCCCGAAATTATAATTTCCCGGGGCTTGGAAATAACTCCGCTGCGCACAGAATTTTCTGTGTTTGGATCTATATATAACTCAAAGCCGAGCCTTTCCTTTCCTCACCTTTGGAGAACTTCTTTAATCATGGCTTGCAACCGTCCTCACGCCCGCCGACAACCGTGGGAAGTGCCGATCCGGGACGTCGTTCCCCGTTTTGCTGCGCGCTTGGTGGACTCCTCTTTTTCGGACGAGCAGTGCGATGCCGCAATGTACGAGCTTTCGACTCGTGTGGGGTCTTCTCTTCCCCCGGGTTCCATTTGGCTTCGGATGATCCTTGCCTCAGTTCTCGCCGACATTCCCCCTCCTCCGGCGGAGATGTCCTCTGCAATGCTTGATGTGGCCGAGGATAAGATCGAGAGTTTTTTCGAAGCGCTCTTGATCACCAAAGCCCTGAGGGACTTCTCCTTCTACTTGCTGAGCCAGATACGGGCTCGTCGGGCCATCATCGCCACTTTTTCCCAGGAGTGCGGCGTCGACCGTTGGATGGCTACCCCTCGGGAAGATCGCCGCTTCGACGTGGTGGAGAAGACGGAGAGGGAGCTGAATAATCTTCTTTTTCTTTTTGTGAACCCTTGTCTCTCTGATCCCGTATTCGGTGATCTTTTTTTAAATTTAATAATAAATAAATGTTTTAATTAAGTATTTTATTATCTGTTAAGTGTTCTTTTTATTTGAGCTCTTTGTTGTGCTTGTGCATCGTATTTTAATTTGTTGTTATCAAGTGCATGTAATTTTGCATGGCTAAATTGCCTTTGGCACTTAGCCCCTTTTTCTGCGCTAGCGCGTCTGCGCTGACACGTGTCGCGCAGCGCAACTGTGCTGCCACGTGTCGCACAGCGCAGAGCGCTTCCTTTAACAGAGCCTTGCTCTAATTGGGCGCGCTGCGCTAATGTATCTGCGCTGGACACGTGGCGCGTCGCGCGCAGCGCAAAGGATCTGAAGCGTTGCTTCCTTTAAACAGAGCTTTGCTCTGATTGGGTGCGCTGCGCTAATGTATCTGCGCTGGACACGTGGCGCGTCGCGTGCAGCGCAAAGGATCTGAAGCGTTGCTTCCTTTAAACAGAGCTTTGCTCTGATTGGGTGCGCCTTCTTGGGCGCTGCGCTGACGTATTAGCGCCAAACACGCGGCGCGTTGCGCCTGAGACTTGAAGCGTTGCTTCAAAATTTGAATTTTGAATTCAAACAGAGCTTTGCTCTGATTGGGCAAAACAAATGCCCCCCACCGTTGCGCTCACGTGGCGCACACGTGAGTGCAACGGTGGCAACCCCTCCTGACCGTTGGATCGAGGGGGAATTCCAAGAGGCGCAAGCGCCTTATAAATAGGGCCTCTGGCCCTTAAAAATTCTCCACCATTTTCTAGGTTTAGATTTTCAGAGCTCTGCTCTTGCTTAAGAATTTCAGAGCTTTGCTCTTGCTTTCAGAACTCTAGAGCTTTGCTCTCATTTCCCAAAGTTTTTTAGAAAACTTTAGGTAATATTTAATTTAAAATTAAGTTAAATTAATTTAAGTCAATTTTAACCCACAGAGCTTTGCTCTCATAGATCTTTTGATCTAAAGAAATTCCCTTTGGGGTTTCATCAACAGAGCTTTGCTCTCACAGATCTATAGATCTACAGAGATCTTGTTCATGGGTCCTAGCCCATGAACAGAGCTTTGCTCCTGAATCAAATGTAGATCTTTTAGATCTGAAAAACAAAGAACTTTTTTTTTTTTTGTAAGTTTTCATGGATTTTTTTAAGATTCCAGAAATTTTAATTTTAAAATTATTTTCAAAATTTTCTTTTTGATGAAATATTACAGAGCTAAGCTCCTTTTTAGAGAATTTTACTCTTTTGAGACCAGAATTTGACAAGTGTCATTCTGTGACAGAGCTTTGCTCTGAAAGAGGAGATTTTCTCCTTGTCTCTAGGGATTCTTTCCCCCCCTTTTTTATTATGGGAATGTTCCCCCTAGGGACCAACTGACAATCTCATCCAATGATGAGTTTGTCTTATTAATTGACTTATTGTCATTTAGATTTTGTGGGTCCCTCTTTGGTCCCCTACTCACTGCACTGTGGTGCGGTGTAATTAATTAATTTTGATTTTAATTTAATTAATGCATTTTCTTCTTTCAATGTCAAACGTTGGGATTACAACCCTAACGGCTACATTGCTCTTTTGCAGCGATCATGTCTGAAGACACTTCATTCCCGTTTGTCCGCTCGGAGGACGGATTTCCAGAGGCGCCTTTGGACCGCGAGGTCCTGGCCATGATCAAGGCATATGACCCGGAGTACAAGAGTCTCCACCTTTGGGGGTCGTGGTACAATCAGATCATTATGGGCCGACGTAGCTTTACATGCGCGGTGCCGGCGGAGCCCATAACGGCGATTCATTACGCCAGCCCACCCCCGGTGCAGTATGCCGCGGAGATGACGGATTGGACATCGAAGGGTTTTCTTCATCCGGCCATAGATGCCATCCCGGTCCAGCGTCTTATGGTTTTGGATATCCTAGGACGCCGTATCTGTCAGGACGAGGCGAGACCTTGGGGGCAATCATATAACATTGGTCTGATCCCCCGCCACCCGGTTGGCTATCTGCCGTGGGCCCGGTACATCCTGTCGACGAGGAAGTCGCAGTTGATAAGACTAGGACTGTACACCGCAGTCTACGTCTCTCTCTTCCATTATCCTACGCTCCCCACCTGGTGGTTCAAGGCTTTCTTGGAGCAGTGGAATATTCCCACCCACACTTTCCTTGCCATGGATCGGGAAGTGTCTATTTCTTTGGAAGAATTCGCAGAGGTATCCGGCCTACCGGTCATGGGGGAACACTATGAAGAGCTGCTCCCGACAGATGAGTACATCTTTGGTGCTAAGCCGATGTTAAGGGGGATTACGCCGGAAAATGCCGTTCAACACCAATTCCCTAGCCTGATCAAGGTGTTGAACATCTACGAGTCCCTTTTCATCGAACACGGGAGTCGAGGAGTTAATTTTGAGGACTTCATTGCTCGTTTCCTCCGTCCGAGCATCATTTCGCTAGGAGCCGCCAAATCTGCTATCCTGGATGATCCCTTCGGCCTAGGTTTGGATAACCTGCCGACGAAGGAGATAGATCAAAAGGCTTTCTTCCTCCCACACTTCCCTACCATATCTTTCGCGGAAATTGCGGCCCCTGGGATGGACGAGGAGTCCTTTTTCTTAGGATTTCTCGGGCTGTGGCTGAGTTGGTTCGCGATCCCAATGCACTCTCATCGCATGCGGCCCTCTGTCTTTTATCCAGCCCACCGCATGGTCATCGGGGTAAAGGTGGCCGTAGGGATTGCCGGTTTAGCGCACTTGTATCATGGTCTCAGCCGAGCCGCGGATGCCAACGAGCCCGGAGCATTGCACGTGGTCTTCCCGATGCACTACTTTATGTCATGGCTCGAGCTACATACGGCGGGTGTATTTGGGATGCATAAAAGGCCCTCGTTTTTTGACAAGTACGGTTTTCCTCGCATCTTACAGCTGATCGGCTCATCAATCGTGACCCCTTCACCACGGGACGCCAGAGCTTTACTGCTTCGCCCTCACACTGTTGGAGTTGGGATGTCTTTTATTGATAAGGTATTAACCATTGGAAAAGCGTCCACCACTGCGGTGCGACTACTACAGGACTCCTTCAAGGATGGGGTATTAGTGTTGACAGCCCGGGAGATCCTTCATTTGTATTCTATTAGGCCGGGTTTCCTAGTCTTCAGGCAGGGCGGTGCAGCAATCTTTATGAGATATAATCCGCATCGCTTTGCTCGACAACTGAGTTACGATCAAGGGGTACCTTTAGAAGCTTTCTTACTGGAACCTGCTGTAAATGAAGAAGGGATGGAGAACGCATTACACCATTTCATGCGCCTGAACACGGGTTCTCGTTTTTTCGTTAGCGCGCCGGCCTGTGCTCCACGACTCCTTAATGTATATAAAGAGTGGTACAATCACGCGACGGGGGCTGTTATAAAGGAAGAGAGGCGAGTGTTGATTGACCGTAAAGAAGTACCCCCCGGTACCAATCGTAACGCTCCCTTAGCGCCAAGGCTCCTGGTGGTTCCTCCTCTAAAAGATACTGGGGGCAGACCATCACGTGCGCAAAGCCCTCCACGTGAATTGCCGCTCCCTGATATCGCGGATGTACCTCCTGTACTCCGTGCTCCGGTGGAAACAGTGGTTGTACCCTCGCCAGAGTCTGGCGTGGGTGCGGACATCGGGACCCGTCGTCCCAAAGCGTCTGCCAAGCGTAAGTCGCTTCCCCGTGAGCCTAGGGCTGGAGGGCAAAAGAGAAAGAAGTCGCTCTTCGCCGTGGACGTTGTGCTCGGCCAGGAACCCCATGCTCCTTATTCCGAGGGTCTGCTCGAATATGGGACTAACGCAGGATTAGTGATGCCGCCGCCGGACGATACAGACTTGGAAGCTGCCCTCAGAGCTTCGGCATGGCTGGTGAAGCGTGACGCGTGGCTGGCTAAGCTTGCGCAATCAGGTAACTACTAGTCACTTTTTCTTTATTACAGCGTATTTTCTTCGTCATTTCATTATTTTTTTTTTTGACTAACGCTTTTCTTTCTTTTCTTTCAACAGGCATCACCGATGAAGAAGCCATTGCCGCTTCTCTGAAGACTTTTCAGGAGGAGGAACGTCTCAGAGAATCTATGGGCCTTAGTAAGTTTCGACTCATCAAGTTTTTCATTTTGCTCATGTTATGGTCGATCTAACCTTTTCTTTTTAATTACAGGAACCTCAATGCCGTTCCCTCCTAGCGACGCAGATGTTCTACCAGACGTCGACGTTCCTGCTTCTTCTGGTCCACCGCAGGAGGTTCGTCTTGAAGAGCCGATGAGAGATGCCTTAAAGGCTCTAGAGGCATCCCTGAATGAAGACGATGATGCCTTGAAGGAGGCATCACGGAGGTCCCTCATGACCGCTCGGAGGAGAGGAAACGGTTGAGGCGTGAGGCGAAGGCGCGCAGGGCTGCCTTGGCTGTGGGAGCGGGCCCTAGCACCGTTCCTCGAGCTGATACTCCCTCTGAAGAGGCCCCTGTCGCCCTGTCCACTGCCCGCAGAGAGGTGGCACGTGCAGCTCGGAGCGCGAACGGTAAATCCGCCTCAGGTAATGTTTCTCTCAGAGTTTTTGTTATAAGGATCTTAATGTCGTTTGTCCTTACATCTCTCATCTTGCAGGACCAAGTCCGATCGAGGGGGAGGCGGAAACCGTCAATCTCAAAGGGACAGAGGGGGCAGTACCTGCCGAACTCGAGCCGACGGTGGGCAACGTCGTTGTGGCTTTGGAGCCTGGGATAGAGGTTGAGGGGCCTGCAGCCGATAAGGTCATGGATGCCGAACCTGAAGTGGTGGCAGATGATATGATCATTATAACTGAGCCCAGAGTGGCGGCGAATGAGGCGCTCGAGACCGGTGATCCCCCGGCGATGGTGGACGATACAACCGCCACTACCGAACCTGAGATGGTAGTGGGCGAGGTGGCCACGATTCCTGAAGACGAGCCAACCGCTCCTTCTCTGGAATCTGGCAATACTCCAGTCATAGCCCTTCCCGTCTACGGTCCTCCGCCGTCTCCCGGTCTTGCGAGCATGACGACGGTCCCCATTGAGTCGGGCGATGAGGCCACAGGCGGTGGTCTCATGTCGATAGAGGAGGGAGTCGTCTCTGTTTCTGCCGGGAGCTCCTCAGGTACACCTTAAGTTGTTGTTTTTATTTGCTTTACAATCTTTTCTGACAAGTTCATTTTTCGTAATGCAGGTGCAGCTAGTGTTGATGCCCCACTACTTCAGGGAGCTCCTTCCACGACTGCCTTGGCGATGGTTACCCCTCAGCCCTCTCTTGCACCGTCAAAGATGTTGGAAGGTATGAGTTTGCAACTTACTAAACTCATCTTTCAAACGTATAATCCATTTACTATATTCACATTGTTGTGTCTTTCAGGAGTTCTTTTTGACCATTTGTATCAAGTGTTAGTCCCACACTTCTCCTTTTCATCTGAACTCGCCTCTCCCTCTGGTGGCGCCGGTGAGTACTGTTCCTGATTGATATCTTTGTTTTTCCAGTGGTAGAATTATTTCTAACTCTCTCTTGTCCTGACTGCAGTGTTACAAATCGAAAGGGGAGAAGAAAGATCGGTTGCGCTACCGGCCCTTTCGTCCTTGCCACCTGCTCCCACCGGTATAGTAATCATCTTGTCAATGATTTTCTCCATATCTATTGGATCATCATCTAATCACATTTTGTCTTTTTCAGCTGTCGTCCCAGTCTCAGTGCCTTTTGAGTCTCATATTACAATACCGGGCGGCCCTTCCCAGCGACGTCCGTCTTCGAAAGGTGCCGCGAATAGTTTGCGCATGCTGAGCGACTACATCGAGGAGCTCGACATCGAGGCTCCAGTATCTGCTGAGGATTTCGCCACGACGGTTAACCCGATGTTGGCGATATTTGCTACCTTCCATGACGAGGGTGCTGTCGCCTCTTGGGTTAACTATTGTCGGGAAATCGAGGCTTGCCTTCATCAGCTAGAGTCAACACGCCTGTCCCCTGAGACTTTGGCCTCGAGCGCTCAACGGGGAGCGTGGCTCGAGCAAAGCGCTTCTCATTTCCGTCATCTGGAACAAGAAGTGGTTTTGAGGCTGAAGGAGTGCCAAGAATCTTCAAGCAACACTGCTCGCCTGCGTGCTGAAGTTGAGACGAACGCCACTGAGGTAAAGGACGTCTTCGAGGGCCTTCTGGAGCGCATCTCAAATGGGCTGAGACTGAAGCGGGCACTCGATATTGCCGAGCGTGACATCGCAGGCCGTGAGGCTGCTCATCAGGCCGTCAGGGATCAGCTTGCCTCCGTCGCACAGCAACGGGCCCAAGTGGAGGCGGAGTTGGCAGTGGTGGCCAATCGGGAAAAGGCATGGAAGGAAGTGTGCGAGCAATTGCTGGATATGTGCAAGACGCTTCCTTCTCAGTAATTTTCCTTGTATCGTTGGTATTTGTAACATATATGTATATCTTGTATTCTTTAGTACGATGTATCCTAAACTCAATCAAATTTTATGAATGAAGGATGCATATTTTTGTAATGCCTTGTGTCATTTCTCCGTCTTTTCTTTCTTTTATTATCAGCACATCATCTTAGCGAACATGGTTGACAGATAGTAGGGCACGCATCTTGACTTTCCTAATAATCAGCGATGGCTTAGGTCGCAGGTTCAGATCTGCTGCCTAAGACTTTTCAACTCCATAAGCCGTGAGGGTCTCATAGAGAATTTTCTCCCTACGGATCGAGAGGATCTCGTAGGTGGGTTTTCTCCTTAGGAATCGTGAGGATTCCTAAGTGTGGTTTTCTCTTATAAGTCGTAAGGATCCTACAAGAGAGTTTTTCCCTCTTACGGGTCGAGAGGACCCACAAGCGGTTGTTTCCCTCCTCATCGAAATTCGACTTTAGAGAGTGAGACCCGTGAATAGTATGCAAGAGACCATTTAGGATTGACTTGCAGGGTCCCATTGTTCAGGAAGTAAGTTTTTGAATCCTTACTGCCCGAGATGTGAGTCACAGAAGCTCTCGTCACGGAGTGTTTGTATCCGTGAGTTGAGTATTTTGCTAAGGATTATTTGTTTCCCAAGCGCCAAGGATTATTTGTGTCCTTGGGGTTTGAAACGAATCGATGATTCCCGCGGAGGCGTTGGTGGCTCTGCGAGTCGACGCGGATCAGAAGGCTCTCGTCAAGGAGTGTTTGTATCCGTGAGTTGAGAAGTTTTGCGAGGGATTATTTGTTTCCCAAGCGCCAAGGATTATTTGTGTCCTTGGGGTTTGAAACGAGTCGAGGGTTCCCACGGAGGCGCTGGTGGCTCTGCGAGTCGACACGGATCAGGAGGCTCTCGTCAAGTAGTGTTTGTATCCGTGAGTTGAGAAGTTTTGCGAGGGATTATTTGTTTCCCAAGCGCCAAGGATTATTTGTTTCCTTGGGGTTTGAAACGAGTCGAGGGTTCCTACGGAGGCACTGGTGGCTCTGCGGGTCGACGCGGATCAGAAGGCTCTCGTCAAGGAGTGTTTGTATCCGTGAGTTGAGAAGTTTTGCGAGGGATTATTTGTTTCCCAAGCGCCAAGGATTATTTGTTTCCTTGGGGTTTGAAACGAGTCGAGGGTTCCTACGGAGGCACTGGTGGCTCTGCGGGTCGACGCGGATCAGAAGGCTCTCGTCAAGGAGTGTTTGTATCCGTGAGTCGAGGAGTTTGCTGGGATTATTTGTTTCCCAAGCGCCAAGGATTATTTGCTTCCTTGGGGTTTGAAACGAGTCGAGGGTTCCCACGGAGGCGCTGGTGGCTCTGCGAGTCGACGCGGATCAGAAGGCTCTCGTCAAGGAGTGTTTGTATCCGTGAGTCGAGGAATTTTGCGAGGGATTATTTGTTTCCCAAGCGCCAAGGATTATTTGTGTCCTTGGGGTTTGAAACGAGTCGAGGGTTCCCACGGAGGCGCTGGTGGCTCTGCGAGTCGACGCGGATCAGAAAGGCTCTCGTCAAGGAGTGTTTGTATCCGTGAGTCGAGGATTTTTTTTGTTGAAGTCACAGGCTTCTTCGGTTGAAATGAACCGTTGAGGTTTGGCTTCGTCGTTTGACGGAATCCGCTGGGGAAGTATGGTTCATTCTTTGTTTACGCCTTTGGATTGTATACAGGGATCGATGCGATCTTAACTGTAGGGCCAAAGTTTCATCATTTCTTCTTTTATTTTATTTTATTTCCGCGATGCTCTATCATTTCAGCTTTTATATCGCGAAGGCCGCGATTGCCCAAACATTTCGGCTATTTTTCGCGGTGCCCAATCATTTCGGCTATCTTTTTATTTTTACTCGCTGCTTTTTATTGCGAGTTGCCCAATCATTTCGGCTATTTTGCATGCATACATTTTACTTGCTGCTTTTTATTGCAAGTTGCCCTATCGTTTCGGCTATTTCGTATGCATGAGCGGCCTGCTGGCTTTCGCCGTAAACCTGAAATTGGACACCGATTTTGGCATCAGCACCGCTACAACTGGGATATTACCAGGAGCGAATCATCATTTGCCTCTGTCGTTGTCGAACAAAGGAGGCTTAGCGATCAGGGTTAGGGACCTGTCGACTAAGGCTTTCGATTTCATGAGCCGTAAGGGTCTCATAAAGGTATTTCTCCCTACAAGTCGTGAGGATCTTGTAGATGTATTTTCTCCTTAGGAATCGTGAGGGTTCCTAAGTGTTTTTTTCCTCTGTAAGTCGTAAGGATCCTACAGGGGGGTTTTCTTCTTGTAAATCGAGAGGACTTACAAGGGTTATGCGAACATATCCCCAGTCACGGATGGGCCTTGGTTAGGGAAACGTTTATTCGCGCCCGTGGATTGTATACAAGGGTCAATATTGAACCACTTGTAGGGCAACATTGGAAGTTTGTGGGGGTTTGCTTAAGCACAGGTTTAGGTCTCTGTGACTTAAGACTTTCAAATCCTATGAGCCGTGAGGGTCCCATAAGAGAGTTCTCCTTACGAGTCGTGAGGATCTCGCAAGCGTATTTTCTCCTTAGGAATCGTGGGGATTCCTAAGTGTGTTGTTCCCTTGTAAGTCGTAAGGATCTCACGCAGGTGATTTCTCCTTACAGGGTCGAGAGGACCCTGTAAGGGTTTTTTAACGAAGTTGCGCCCTTTCGGGTTTTCACAAACATTCGCCGGTAGTCCTGCTGTTTTTACTCACGGAGCCCTTTCAGGTTTTCATCCGTGCCCTTTTTTGCTTATGGACATACCGTTTTTTTTTGTTTTTGTTTTTTTTTTATCCCGTCAGCCTAAGGATGCTGCGGTAGTAGTTTAAGGACTTTTCGGTCCGCTATTAGTTTAAGGACATTTCGGTCCGGCATTGAGAGGGCTGGCTACTGCTTATAAAGCTTGAGCTTAGGAAGATAGCGAGCGGACATAGTCGTCGTCATCTACCATTGACCTAGGCTGTGGCTCATTAAGCGTAGTATTTCTTTAGGAAGCGACCGTTTATTGGCCTGAAAGGCCTTTCACCGTGCATGTCCATGTGTAGATAGGCCCCACCCTGGTAGACCTTATCAATGATGTACGGTCCTTCATAGTTTGGCTCAAACTTTCCTCGCTTGGCGCGATTGGGGATCATGGGCCTTTTGACCACTAGCACGAGTTCGCCTTGGTGGAATGTCCTCGGCCGGCTCAATCTTTCATATGAGCGCGTCATCTTTGCTTTATAGGCTTCCAGATTTTGCTGTGCTAGAAGCCGGATTTCATCAAGGGCGTCAAGCTCTTCAAACCGAAGGTGAGCATTTTCTTCGTCTGTCAGCTCGTAGTGGACTGCCACTCGTAGCGAGGGTAATTCTATCTCGAGGGGGAGTACTGCTTCCGTCCCAAATACCAACGCGTATGGCGTTGTGTTCGTGGCCGTTTTAAATGTAGTTCGATACGCCCAAAGAGCCTCTTGCAATCTTTCGTGCCAATCTCTCTTATTTCGGGACACTGTTTTCTTTATGATTTTCGTCAATGTCTTGTTGAAGGCTTCAGCTAATCCATTGGCTCGCGGATTATAAACTGAGGAGTATCTCCAGTCTATATTGTGCTGCTGTGCGAAGCGGCTAATTTTATGACTTCGGTAGGCTGGCCCATTATCAGAGATGATCCTTCTTGGGGTTCCGAACCGGTATATGACATGCGTTTTGAAGAAATGAAGGATGTTCTCCGTCTTCACTTCCCTCAACAGTACCGCCTCTGCCCATTTGGAGAAGTAATCAGTCGTCGCCAAGATGAAACGATGTCCCTTTGACGATGCTGGTTCGATGGGGCCAACTATATCAGTCCCCCACATTTCGAATGGCCAGCTAGCCACTGTTGGGTGTAGCGGATTTGGATGTTGATGGATGAAGTCCCCATGAATTTGGCATGAGTGGTATTGCTTCGCATATTCGATGCAGTCTTGAATCATCGTGGGCCAATAATAGCCCATCCGTTTGATCTTTAACTTCATCTTTGGACCTGCTTGGTGAGAACCGCAAAGTCCGTTGTGAACCTCTTGGACGTCCCTTCTCGCTTCGTTAGGTCCTAGGCATCTCAGCCACAGAGAATCGAATGTCCTCTTATATAGAGTATCGTTGACGAAGGCGAAAGACAGAGCTCGTTTCACGAGCTGGTGTCTTATGGACGCTTCTTCCGGCATTCGGTGGAACTTGAAGTAATCTATGAAGACTTCTCTCCAGTCTTCGATCTTCTCATGGTCTTTTATTTGTAGGGTCGTCTCCTCGTTCGCTCCTTTTTCTTCAGACGATTCCGGAGATACTTCTGCTGGGGCAAGCACTCGACGGCTTTGTACCACGATTCTAACGTCGTCGAGGTTCTCGTCAGCCAGTTCTTTAGCAAGTTTGGCTAGTGCGTCCGCTTTGCTGTTTTCCGCGCGAGGTATGCTCTCCAAAGTATAGGAGGGAATTCGGGTCAACAGTTGTTGTACCTTTTCACCGTATTTCACCAACTCCGGTTTGCACGTTTGGTAGTCGCCGTTCACTTGACTGACGACCAGTTGGGAATCCCCATAATATGAGGAGGTCTTCAATTCCCATATCAATGGCGATCTTGAGGCCTGCTATCAAAGCTTCGTATTCGGCTTCATTGTTTGTTCTCGGCTCCGTCAGGGAGAATGCGTAGCGCATTATTCCTCCTTGTGGAGTCACGAAGATGAGTCCTACCCCCGATTTGATCATTGGCGTACTTTGTTTGTGCTTTTTCATGGAAGATGCTCCATCGAAATAAAGCTCCCAACGGGTATCACCACTGTCGATTGCGTCAAACGCATGTCTGTCTGGCAAATCACAATTTAAAGGAGAATCGGCAGGTATGGGATGCTCGGCAAAGAAGTCGGCGATGGCCTGGCCTTTTACTGCCCTGAGAGGTTGATATGTTATCGAAAATTCCATCAAGAGCAGGGCCCATTTAGCGAGTCGCCCTGTTAATATGGCTTTTGACATTAGATATTTGAGAGGGTCCACTTTTGAAATAAGACGGACTTCGTGCGCTAATGCGTAATGTCTAAGCTTTGTTATTGAGAAGATCAATGCCAGGCAGTGTTTTTCAATGGGAGAGTAGTTGCTTTCTGCCCCCAGCAGAACTCGACTTAAGTAGTAGAGTGCTCTTTCTTTCCCTTGATCGTTCTCTTGCGCCCATAATGCGCCTAAGGAACCTTCGAGGGCGGTTGTATAAAGAATGAGAGGCTTCCCCTTAATCGGAGCAGCCAACACCGGCGGGTTCTGCAGGTATTGCTTGATCTCGTCCAGTGCGCCTTGGCATCTTTGATCCCAAACGAATGGGGTTCCCTTCTTCATCAGGTGACTATAAGGACGGCACTTTCCTGAAAGGTTGGCTATAAATCGCCGTATGTATGCGAGTTTCCCTTGGAGAGACCGCAGCTGTTTGAGAGTCCTCGGCGGAGGCATTTCCATGATCGCTTTAATCTTTGATGGATCTATTTCAATACCTCGGTGTCGAACAACGAATCCCAGGAACTTGCCCGAGGAAACCCCGAACGCACATTTAAGAGGATTCATCTTCAAGTTGTACTGCCGAAGGCGTTGAAATACAGTCTTCAGATGCTCGAGATGTTCCTCGTATGATTTGCTTTTAACCATGAGATCGTCGATATAGCATT
Source organism: Agapanthus africanus (assembly GCA_030015575.1). NCBI lineage: Eukaryota > Viridiplantae > Streptophyta > Magnoliopsida > Asparagales > Amaryllidaceae > Agapanthus > Agapanthus africanus. The sequence continues at coordinate 123,352,692 of CM057339.1, read as the reverse complement.
CAACGATTTCGTGTATGAGGTCGTCGAAGATCTTTGTCATGGCCCTCTGATAAGTAGCACCGGCGTTCTTCAAACCGAAGAGCATTACTTTATAACAAAATATCCCAAGAGGGGTCCTGAAAGCTGTGTGTTTCTGATCTTCAGGATGCATTTTTATTTGATTATACCCCGATGAGCCGTCCATGAAGGAGAAAACCTCATGAGTGGATGTATTGTCTATCATTAGTTCAGTGACTGGCACTGGGAAATCATCCTTCGGGCAAGCTTTATTAAGATCCCTGAAGTCTACGCATATGCGCACTGTCCCATTTTTCTTCATCACTGGGACGATGTTAGCGATCCATTCAGGGTATTGAACTTCATGGATAAAGCCAGAGTCTATCAGCTTTTTGACTTCAGCGTTGACACTCATCTCAAGCTCGAGTCGCATTCTTCTCGGCGCTTGTTTGACTGGCTTGATGTCCGGGGATATCGCCAATTTGTGTACAGCAATTTCTGGATCTAGTCCCGGCATTTCGGAATAGTTCCACGCGAAGCAATCTTTGTGCTGTAGAAGCACATCCTTTAACGCAGCCACCCTTTCTTCGGATAACAGCTCGCTGATGAATGTCGGTCGCGGATCATTTGCCGTCCCCAACTCAATTTTCTTGAGATTATCTGCAGTGGTATGGATTCCATCCTCCAATTCTTTCGGAGCTGGGGGAAATTCTGAGATTACCTCATCGCTGCCGCTTTCAAAGCACCAAGGGAGGTTGTTCATGTCCTCGGACCCTTCTTTTAATATTGTTATCACATGGCAGGTGCGAATTTTCTGCCAATCCCAATGCGGAGTTGGTTTTATCCTTGTGTTTTCGGGTTCGTGCTTTTGCGGCGGCGCTACCTTCCAACTGTCAGACAATGCGAATTTGCCAAGCTGATATTGGTCCTCAACCCAATTCTTTAAGGTGAAGCAATCTTCAAGCGGATGCCCTACTACTCGATGGTAAAAGCAATACTTTGGGTTAGAGACTTCGCCTGCTTGCTCAGGGTGTTTAGGCTCTGGCAGAGTAAGCATTTGATGTTTTAGAGCAAGATCAAGTATTTTCCTTGTTTTGTTCTGAGGAAATGAGTATGCTCGACCCATTTTCTTCATGAGGGCTAGGTCAATAACGCTCGACTCTCGGATGCGTGGCTTCTTAGCTCTGCTTTATGGTTGTCGAGCACCTTTTCGGCCATTCGACCTGTTTTTGCTTTCGCGTCGAACCCTTTTTGTAGCAGGCTGACGTGGGGCAGCATCTTCGTTCTTTACTGCCTGTCGAAGGAGACGCTGTGTCTTGGCTTTCTCATAGATTGCCATTTCACGATCGTGATCATCTCGGGCTTTTTGACTCGCATCCTTTATAAGTTTGCTCACCGGGTCTTTAGACGATGGACTGGGCGGTTTTGTGTCAGGAACTTTTGCTGATTCGGGATTAGCGTCCTCCCATTGAGCGTCCGCCTCTTCATCGAAGTCATACATGGCATAACAGCTGTTTACTAGCTCCCGTTTCTTTGGCCGGATATACCCAAGCCCTTTTGTTTCCGTTCTCCCGTTAGGCAGTTTGCATTGAGTCCCGGGAACGTTCCAGACCTTGTCATAGAATTTGGCTTTTCTAACGGTCTGTGTGAAGGACATCCCCTGGCGTTTCAGCAGTTTCTTCAAACCTTCGGTATAATATCTGGGAAGACGGATAGGTTGAAGCCTGTCGAGCGTGGGATCCGCGCCATGCCAAACTTCTTTTTCCACCTTGTTTTCTTCAGAGCGGTAGAATAGAATTGCCTTCTTTCCTTTTCGTCTGGGAGGGATATAGAATATCTGCAATTCTTCTACGCTGTTGGTGTCGAGTGCATCCAGTTCTTTGTAATGTTCAAGCGGCACCATGGTTATCTGTAGACTTCGCTCTTCATCAGCGAAGACTCGTATTGAAGGCCGAGCAGGGAATACAGCATGAACTTCATCCTCTGAATCACTACCGAAGATCAATGAAGGAACGGATGGTCCTGGCCTGGTGGATTGGGATGGACCTGAATAAATTATATCCTCCTCCTCCTCGGTGTCACTGCCGAAGACAGGGATGGTGGCGTTAGTTTTGTTCTCCGATTTATGACACCTTTCCGTGTCTTCGAAACTCGGTAAGAAGTATTTGGCATCTTCATACTTGCGAACTTCGTTTACGGAAAACGGATTCAACTCTCCTGCCACTGTGTACTCGAGGCCATCCCTAGAATACTTCATGCACTGATGCTGTGTAGAAGGGATGATATTGTACTCGTGTAGCCATGGTCGGCCGAGCAGAGCATTGTAGCACGTCTTGGCGTCTATAACAAGGAATTTGATGTCTGTGACGAGCAACCCGAAGCGTAGCGTCAATATCACAGATCCAAGAGTCTTTGAGGATTGAGAGTCAAAACCGGAGATGGTGATTTTGTCCCGGGCGAGGTGTTGAAAACTCATGCAAATCTCCTTTAACACTCCCACATTGAGTAAATTGACAGACGATCCGTTATCGACCAAGATTTTTCCTATCTTTATGTCATGGCAGTATCCTGAGACATAAAGGGGGCGATTGTGTTCACACGTCTCGAGGAGAAGGTCTTCATCACCAAAAGCAACGTCGGCTGTGTGCACCTCTTCCAATTCGTCTTTCATCTTTTGTTCGGCTAGGAAGGCTTGGAACTGGTCCGGATCTTGTAGGGCCTTAATCAAAGAATCCCTCGCCTCTTTTGATAGTAATAGGGCATCGAGAATGCTGAGTTGTGAGGGTAGCTTTCTCAGATGCGCCAAGACATTGTAATCTACTTTATTCCTCTTTGGGGGATTCTTGGCGGTTAACTCTTCCGCGACTCGGTCATCCAAGGAGATATCTTCAGAGACCTTCTCTTTCCCTTTGTCTTTTCTGTTCAAGGGTCCGAGGTTCTTTTCGGGTAATGTTCGATTGCGCAGCTGTATATTCTCGCAGGCCTTCGGTTCTTCTTCTTTTCCCGAAGTGGATTCTTTGAAGAGGGGGCCAAGTTCTAGTTCCTCATCAGAGTCGCTCCCAAATGTAGGCACTTGTGACCCGGCAGTGTTAACCATGTGACAATTGCCGGCAGTTCTTTCAAGTTCTCTAGTCGTATTTCTTTGCTCTCGGCGAATTTTACGTTTTTCCCGTTTAAAGCGTTGTCGATTAGCGACGTATCCTTGCCACCATCCATTGAAAGCCTTACACTCTTGGGTAGGATGCGAGACCTTCTGATGATATAAGCAATAAGAGGGGTGCATTTCTATCACGCCAGTAACTTTTTCTTCAGAGGGTGGTAGATTCATGCCCATCGATATGGCCTTAGCAAACTTCTTTTTTATCTTGAATTGGCTTTTGTCAGCGGTGGAGGCATTTTGCTCCAGCTGGATCATTTCAGCTCCTTCCTCAAGTCGCTGGCGCTTGGCCCTTTCGAATATAGCCGTCTCGCGTTCTCGATCAGCCTTGCTTTTCAACCGAGCTTCATTAAGAAACGCGCTAATCATTTCAACTGGTGACCCTGGGGCTCCTGATTCGGCATTTGCCCCCAGCGTTTCAGTGCCAGAGGTCTCTTCATCATTCGTGACCGAATGAGAGACCATATGACAGCTCGCCACATACTCCTCGGATTCGTCCGATGAAATCTCTCCCTCATCTTCCTTTTGAAAGACATGATCAAGGAAATCTTGGAGCGTAATGGGAGTTCGCGCCTTTTGGTTATATTCATCCAGCGCGTCGATCTGCTTTTGTAGGTCTGTACGCTTGTCGCCAGGCTTCACGGGCTTCTTAGATTTCTTCTTCTTCTTTTTCGAAGATTTTGACGGCTGACTATGAGCGCTTGAACTACCACCATCGGTCTTCGGAGTCGGTCGTGGCTTCAACATCCTCTCAATAACCTGCGGTTCCAAGGGGTTCTTCCACTTGATCGCTGGACAGGTCTGAAGATCATTTAGCATTCTCCTCGTTTTGGCTGATAATACAACCTCCCAGGGAGTTTCTTCAATAACGGAGCATGTTGCCCCCGGCGTATTCGTCCCCTTAGAGGTATGGGGCTGCGGAGGATTCACCTTCCATTTGTCAGATAGCGCAAATTTGCCCTGACGGTACTGGTTCTCAAGCCAATTCTTGAAAACGTAGCAATCCTCAATCGGATGGCCTAGCACTCGATGATAAGGGCAGTAATTAGGCTCGTTGACGTCACTCGGTTGCGACGGACGTTTTGGGTCTGGCAGATTTATGAGCCTGTTGCGCAATGCCAGTTCGAATAGCCTCCTTGTTTTATCACGGGGGAAGGAGTAAGCACGTCCCATCCTGTCCTCAAGGGGTACGTATGGGCGTGTATTGTTTGGACGAGCGACCGGCTTCGAGTTGCTCGGTTGTTGTTGGGCATTAGCGACAATGATCGCTTTTCCCTTTCCTTTATCGTTTCGGGAGTCTGGTTTCGGGAGAGGGGGTTTATGGCCCATCTGGTCCATCTGCGCTAATTTGTCGATCAAAGCCTGGAAGGAAGTCGGCTTGAAGAACATCATGAACTGTGAGATGGTTGCTTTTGGATCAAGGGTTCCAACAAACATTCCCACCGCCGGGGCTTCTTCTATGCGCTGTTCGCACTTCGACCATAGATTACGCCACCGTATAGCGTACTGAACCCATGTCTCGCCGGGTTTTACTCTGGCATTGATCAGTGCTGTCATCGGGGTACGCTCACTGGCACTTGCAAAGCGTTGGGTGAAGAGTAGCTCCATCTCCGCAAAGGTTTTTATAGAGTCGTTGGGAAGCTCAGAATACCATTCAAACGCCGTATCTGATAAGCTTCCAACAAACTGGCGAAGCAAAAGCTTGTCGTCGCCGCCGGTATTACCGCAAAGCGCCCTGAACTGGGCAACATGTTGATGGGGATTGCCGGTCCCTTTGTAAACATGAAACTTAGGAATCGTGTAACCCGGCGGGTACTTGATTTGGTCATACCAGCCCGGATATGGCCGCCCCGTTTTCACGATTTGATCGGCTGCTTCAGTCGCCTGATGCACCCGTATTTGTTGGGCAATATATTCATCCAAATCAGCTTTTGATATGGTATCCTCTTTAGCTGCGGATAGAGCCGGTGGAGGATTCGACGTCTCTCCCCTATCATCTTCAAGAATGATCGGGGGATCCCCAGCAGGTGAATCTTGTTGAATCATCATACCCACCATATCCTGGAACAGGAGGGCCATTTTCTTTATGTTGGCTGCCTGTTCCGCAGCCTCTTTATCTTTCTTCTCTAGCACGCGCCGAAGGAATTCGGCGTCCGTTTCTTGTTCTTGACGTTCTTCTGAGGATGTTTCCGGGGTTTCTTTCGGCCCAGTGAGTGCAGCCATTGTGGTCATCATCTCCTGGAGCTTTTGTTGCTGCTCCTGAGCTTTGGTCACTGATCGGGTGAGCGGTCGGTGACCCGTAGAAGTACGGCTTTCTTCCTTTCCAGAAGCCATGTAAACCGTATGAACACTTATGCCCCCTGACTTGGGGCGTTTAGGTTCGCCATTTTTAACTCTTGCCGCTGATGCGGGAGCTTTCTCTGGCCTCCTTCTTTTGTGGGCCATCGAGGTTAAAGGAGCCGTTGGAGTGGGCATCCTAGCAACTGTCGCCCCCTGCTGTTTAATGGGGCAGTTTTTGTTATTTTCCACCTTCGCCTTTTTCTGGTGACGCAAGTGGTCTGGATCGATCACAGAGTCTTGAACCCTCCGCCATACTTTATAAACTTTTGAGGATAGCCGTTGAGGGGGCTGTTCTTGTTTTGTTTCTGGAACTCTCTCCGCAGGGGGAGGAGATCTTTTCAACGTAGCAATTGGAGAGTTCTTTTTCACCTTTCTCAGCAATTCAAAGCTGTTCCCAGTTGGAATAGCAGCGTCGACCTCCACCACTGGAGCAGGTGGGGTTAGCCCTGAGGGAGAGTTGCCCCCTGCTTTTCTTACTCGTCGCCAATGGCGACGTCGCGCACGACGAGCCATTGGGACTGGCTCGGAGATCGAGATGGTTTCTTGTTGCCCTCTGTTCGAGTGTGGGGTAACTGCCGACGTCAGCCTATCGAAGACTGATGCTTTTTGACCAGCTGGAGGAGGATTGGGAGCCGTCAATCTTGTGAAGACCGACTCTCTGATGGGAGAAGCCGCTTTAACGACCTCCAAAGCAGCGGCCGTTGCCCTCTTTGGGACGGCCACTTTATAGTTCTGACCTAGCCTGGTAAAAACGGAGGTTGTTGGCTTAGTAGCGGGCGACCCGTTGACAGGGGTCGTGGTAGCGGTAAGCCGGTCGAATACCGACTTCTTGTTCGCTTCCGGTGCGGATATCGGCATAGAGAAGCTTGCAGGTGGGACCATGGTCCCGAAAAACAGGCCGGTGGTGGCCTGGGTCACCTGGTCTACCGGCAGAGTCAGGAAGGAAGCCGCTTGGGGCCCGTATGTTACACCTCCTGGTGAGGTGGAGCGTTCGTTGCAGCGGCATTTCGAGCAGCTGGTGCAGTTGGTGGCCATTGGATCTTGAATTCTGCGCCAGGTAAAAGACCAAATCTTAGTATCTTGAAATCCGAAGACAGCCATTTAACAAACCGCGATTGGTTCGCGAAGACGACACACGAAGTGTGGAGTGGAAAGAGAAAGAGGTCCCACCGGGCGTGCCAGAATCTGTTCCCCTCCGAACGGCGGCCTGGACTGCGCGTCCGTGCCTGAGGTTCGGGGCAGATGCTATTTGGTTTTATCCGTCTACCTCTCCGAAGATGCCAAGTTGATTTATGGCACCGTGTATCGGAGGTTTAGACGGATGCGGCCGATGTAGCAGACTTTGTCAGATTCCCCCTCGCTTAAGGGGTTTTTGATTGTGGGGACGCTCTTCCCTGCAGGCGCAAGCCCCTGCAGTTAATTACGCTACCGCATCGCGGTAACAACTTTCTCCTTCTCCAGAATTTCACTTCGTGTCGTGTATGTTTGTTTTGTTTGTGGTTGCCCGTGGATTGTATACGGAGACTGAGTAATGCCGTCGCCCGTAGGACGTGGATTAGTCCAAATCCGTATTTATTTAGATTTGGGTTTGGTATTTTCAGTTTAAGGATGCATTAGTCGCGTTGCGGCTAAGATCAACTTAAACGTTCGTTAAGGATACGTTAGTCTTGTTTTAGACTGAGATCAACTTAACGCAGTGATCAATTTAATTATCTGGCCGTCGGGACTCGTCACCTCTCTGACGTCGTTGAGGGATTACAACGACAAGCGTCTGAGGAGTTCAGAGATATACCCTTGAACCAAAGTTGATTTGGGGTTTTATTGTTTATTTAAAGATCTAAGGACACATTAACCGTAGCTGGGGCTAAGATCAACTTAGACGGGACCGTTTAGATCCGGCAAAAGAGCGTTCGGGCTCTATTGCGCCAATTTAAGGACGTGGTGGTCCATTGCCAGTTTAGGGACATGGTGGTCCATCATTGGTTTAAGGACGTTTCGGTCCGATATTAGTTTAGGGACGTTTCGGTCCGTTATTAGTTTAGGGACGTTTCGGTCCGATGCCAGTTTAGGGACGTAGTGGTCCATTATTAGTTTAGGGACGTTTCGGTCCAATATTAGTTTAAGGACGTCTCGGTCCGATATTAGTTTAAGGACGTCTCGGTCCACGAGTTTAAGGACCCCGCAGTCCATAGCGATGTGTGGTCGTTGGGACCCGTCACCTCTTTGACGTCGTTGAGGAATTACAACGATGAATGTCAAAGGAGTTTGGAGATGTACCCTCGAACCGGATGTAGATTGATTTAGGAGAGCCATTTTGCTCAGTCAATTTAATTTAAGGACTTACGGCCAAAATTGGGCTAAGTCCAGTTGAAAATGTTCAACACCATCATTTATTTTTTTATTAGACCTGTGCTAGGGCTTTGCCCATACTTAAATAATGCATTGCATTACTTCAGGCCATTTATGCCCATTTTGATTGGGATGCAGATCATTTATTTTGGTCCATTGGACCTTTCAATTGGGCTCTGCCCTTCCAAATAATGCACAGCATTTTATTTATTAGGCTTGTTAAGCCTTTTAATTGGGCTTGGCCCTTTAGGAAGTGAAATGCATTGCATTTGTCAGGCGCTTTGCGCCAATCACTGAGCGCAAGCTCATATAGTGATGACACGTGTCATGCTCTGGGGAGCGCAAGCGCAACAGTGCAGCGTGTTACGCTGTTGCGCTGCGTTGTTGCGCTGGCGACACGTGGTGTGCTCTCAGCGAGTTGCACCAATTCTAGAGAGCAAAGCTCTATCTTAAGGGCGCTTGGCGCAAGTGGTTTTATAGTCGACACGTGGCGCTCTCTTAAGAGCGCAACGGCGCAACTTGGAAGTGCAAAGCACCAATAATCTTTTAGATACAAGAAGGAAAGTGCAAAGCACTGTTTAATTTTTTGATCTGAAATAGATCAAAGAAAAATAAATTTTTCTTTGCTTGAAGAACCAGAGGTTCATAAAAGTGCAAAGCACTATTATTATATATTATTTTTTTTTATTGTTTCTTTTTTTTTAAAAAAGAACCAGGGGTTCACAAGAAGTGCAAAGCACTGTTTATTATGTAAAGATCATTGGTCTTGTTTTTAGATCAATGATCCATTAGAAGGAATTTCTTCTAATCCATAAAGGTTCTTTTACCTTTTTTCTTGAAATCTTCTCAGAGTTCTCTCCCTTTAAAGTTCTCGAGTTCTCCAAAAAAAAAAATGTTGATGCCTTTGAATTGAGGCTTAGGGTCCTTTTTATAATGCTCACAAATTAGTTAAATTTGTTTAAAGAAATCATCCTCTGAGTGATTTGGGGAATTTTCCCCACCGTTGGATCTTTGATCCAAGGGCTTCTGCTTTGCAGAAGAAAATCTTCTTATTTTAACAAGAACAGAAAAGATTTCTTAAAAATCTTAACTTAGTTTGGCGCAGATGCCCAAGCGCGTGACACGTGTCATGCAGCGCAGCGCAACTGCGCTAGCGCATCTGCGCTGACACGTGTCGCGCAGCGCAGAGCGCAGCGCAACAGCGCTAGCGCATCTGCGCTGACACGTGTCGTGTCAGCGCAGACGTGCTAGCGCAGTTGCGCTGCGCTCTGCGCTGCGCGACACGTGTCAGCGCAGTTGCGCTGCGCTCTGCGCTGCGCGACACGTGTCAGCGCAGATGGGGCATCTGCGCCAAACTAAGTTAAGATTTTTAAGAAATCTTTTCTGTTCTTCTTAAAACAAGAAGATTTTCTTCTGCAAAGCAGAAGCCCTTGGATCAAAGATCCAACGGTGGGGAAAATTCCCCAAATCACTCAGAGGATGATTTCTTTAAACAAATTTAACTAATTTGTGAGCACTATAAAAAGGACCCTAAGCCTCAATTTAGAGGAATCAACATTTTTTTTTTTGGAGAACTCGAGAACTTTAAAGGGAGAGAACTCTGAGAAGATTTCAAGAAAAAAGGTAAAAGAACCTTTATGGATTAGAAGAAATTCCTTCTAATGGATCATTGATCTAAAAACAAGACCAATGATCTTTACATAATAAACAGTGCTTTGCACTTCTTGTGAACCCCTGGTTCTTTTTTAAAAAAAAAGAAACAATAAAAAAAATAATATATAATAATAGTGCTTTGCACTTTTATGAACCTCTGGTTCTTCAAGCAAAGAAAAATTTATTTTTCTTTGATCTATTTCAGATCAAAAAATTAAACAGTGCTTTGCACTTTCCTTCTTGTATCTAAAAGATTATTGGTGCTTTGCACTTCCAAGTTGCGCCGTTGCGCTCTTAAGAGAGCGCCACGTGTCGACTATAAAACCACTTGCGCCAAGCGCCCTTAAGATAGAGCTTTGCTCTCTAGAATTGGTGCAACTCGCTGAGAGCACACCATGTGTCGCCAGCGCAACAACGCAGCGCAACAGCGTAACGCGCTGCACTGTTGCGCTTGCGCTCCCCAGAGCATGACACGTGTCATCACTATATGAGCTTGCGCTCAGTGATTGGCGCAAAGCGCCTGACAAATGCAATGCATTTCACTTCCTAAAGGGCCAAGCCCAATTAAAAGGCTTAACAAGCCTAATAAATAAAATGCTGTGCATTATTTGGAAGGGCAGAGCCCAATTGAAAGGTCCAATGGACCAAAATAAATGATCTGCATCCCAATCAAAATGGGCATAAATGGCCTGAAGTAATGCAATGCATTATTTAAGTATGGGCAAAGCCCTAGCACAGGTCTAATAAAAAAATAAATGATGGTGTTGAACATTTTCAACTGGACTTAGCCCAATTTTGGCCGTAAGTCCTTAAATTAAATTGACTGAGCAAAATGGCTCTCCTAAATCAATCTACATCCGGTTCGAGGGTACATCTCCAAACTCCTTTGACATCCATCGTTGTAATTCCTCAACGACGTCAAAGAGGTGACGGGTCCCAACGACCACACATCGCTATGGACTGCGGGGGTCCTTAAACTCGTGGACCGAGACGTCCTTAAACTAATATCGGACCGAGACGTCCTTAAACTAATATTGGACCGAAACGTCCCTAAACTAATAATGGACCACTACGTCCCTAAAC